>CM060940.1:266186399-271186399 GCA_030765085.1 Allium cepa
AATGATGGTTGGAAAATTTATTTTAGAAAAATATTTATTAAATACTTTGAAAAAACATCGATAATGTGACCGAAAATCGTTTTATCAATAATTAGTTTTTTAATTGTTAGAAGTTGTTCAAATTTTTTTACATATACTTATTTTCTTAGGAATTAAAGAAAATGAAAAAAAAACCTTTTACGATTTACGGAAATAAACTTTTTGAATGATGTCACGAGTGATGTCATCAAAGATATTTAGGAAATGATCTTTTATGTAATACTTAACTTTTAAGCAACAGAAGAGACTTGTAAAGTTAACATGTGAAAATGAGGCTCCTTTGTGACCTTTCATTGAAGGTAAGAGGCGGTTATGACCTCTTTAAAAACCTATATAAGGATGGGGTAGACCCTTAGGAATAAATCACTAATTCACTTACGTTTAAGATGAAAGTATGAGAGTTAAAAATGGTGGAAGTGTTTAAGAACCAATCCACTAATTATTCTCTAACCTTTTCAAGTCTAAACCCAATCTCTTTTTAACTTTGGCTTTGGGTCTAAAACAACATGGGATGCATGATTAAGAAGTAAGAAATGAGAGAAGGTGATAGGAAGAGGGGGTTCCAAGGAGGGGCCATGAGCATGGAAAGGAGGGGAGGTGGTTGCTTTGGTTTGGAAGTGTTGAAGGTTGGATCTTTAGGCATGTGGTGATGGAAGGTGGTGGCACTTTTCTCTTATGGATTTATGCTTAGGTTTTTCATGGATCTAAGTGAATTATCTCACTATCCTACAAGTATATGTTTTGTATGTATATGTTGTGTTCAAAGTATAAAGTTAAAGTGACATTAACTAAGTAAAGCTATAAACTTTGGACCCTCCTACTTTTGAAAGAAAATGACAAGTTTATATTGTATAACATTACTTCTATTACCCTCTTAAATATATGGCATGGCCTTGAATTAATTTTTAAATGGTTATTTAACTTGTGTGTTAAATGAAGTAAGTTTGAAAGTGTTTGAAGCGGTAACAGTCGTTATAAGTGCACCTTCAAATCTTTTGTTTTCGAGAATTTTTATAAATAAATGGAAATATATTCTTAGAGATTTCTTCCCATGTTTTTTAAGTATCACAATGGTAGTACTTACTATAAAATTGTCAAGTCTTAAATTATTTATTAAAGTGGTTAAAAATAGTCACAAAGATCGTTCTTTTCAATGTTGTTTTAACAAGGATTTTAAATAGCGTTTATAAATGCTGTAGTAAGTCGCTTATGGTTTTAAGTTTTAAAAAATGATATTTGAATTTGGTATTTGTCTCTTACCGTTTTAGATATGTTTTCAAACATGTTTTTAAGTATATTAAATTTAGTTTGAAGTTTAAATATATTGTTAATAATTATATATAAATTTCGGAAAAAGTAAAGAAGACGTTTAACACTAAAAGCCGACAAGGTAGACTTTCTACTTTTTGAGAGTTAAGATTGAAGTCATGTAGGGATAGAGCAATAAAGCTCTAACTACCATGCATTCCTCTTAAATGAGTAATAGTTAAGTTGGAATGTCGGAAACTGTTAATCTTGTTGTTTACTTACTTGTTTAAAAGGTTATTATCTTTGCTTAACGCTAAAAGCCAACGAGGTAGGCTTATCTATTTTTGAGAGTTAAGATTGATGTTGAATAGGGACGGAATAATAGAGATCTCTAACCAATCAGGATTCCATCTTGAATGAGGAATAGTTATGTTGGGATGTCGAAAATGGGATAATCATATTGTTTTCTAACTCGTTTATGGAAGTTACTAATATTATACTTAACACTAAAAGCCAATGAGTATGGTTGTCTATTTGTGAGATTCAAGAATGAAATGTCTAGAAAAAGCTTTGATTTTATCAGTTCTCTAAATTACTTGGAATCACTCTTGACAAGGAATGGCTAAGTTGGAATGTCAGAAATGAGTTAAGTATACGAACATTGATTTGTATAAGCAATTATTTAGGCTAGATAATCGATTAGTCGACTATCGAACTTAACCTGTTATTAAACTTGATCTTTAAAACGATTTTTTAAAGATAATACAAGTATCAAATGGTTTTGGATTTGTTGTGACAATGTGTTAATTACATTTATCTTTAACCCTTTTTGAATATACTTATGAAATGTAACATATCTTTAAAAACATGTTATGCAGATGAGCATAAGTGAAATAGTTTTGGGTTTGCAGTGATAATGTTTAAGTAACATTAGTCTTAAACCTTTTGGATAGATTTGTGAAAGCATGTAACTCTTTAAAATGGATATTTTAAGGGAAATTATAAGTATGGAATCTTTTGGAAAAAATAGAAAAGGTAAAGGTACATAGTAAGAAATCTTGTTAACGATTTGTGAATATTCGCGCCAAAATTGGTCACAATCCCCAAAAGTAGTGAAAGCACCACTGTTTACACACAAATGCTCAATATCCAACACAGATCTCAGATCCAGACGATGCAGAGAGCAGAAATGAAGAAATAAGAAAATTAAAATGTGCAAGAAAACAAAGAACACAAGGTATATAATGGCTCGGCTAACTCCGGCCTAGGTCCACTTTGAATTATTCCTTCTATTTCTTTTACACTATGATTATAGTTTCAAGCTTTGAAATCAAAAACCAAAATAGCAGTGTCTCGCCTAGAAAATCAGAAGAAGATCCCCCTTTTAGTTTCCATGGAGACATTATTTATAGAAATAGATCTGGAAAAATCTTCCACAAAACTCGAAATACCTTTTCTCATGCGCAGGTGAGCCCACATGATCGATCCAAGGTGGTTTGGAATTGACCCTCGATCGATCCATATCAATTTTGTATCGATCAAGAATCACTCCGATTAGAATGGGTCGATCATGGTGAAAGACAATGTACCAAGTCCTTACTCTTCAAATTTCATGAAATTCTAGTGTGTAGTTTGTGAGATATGATCGGTCCAAGTTTGGGATTTCAAGTGCAGAGATCGATCCCTGATCGATCCATATCAATTTCATATCAATCAGGAATCGCTCCTATTAGGCTGGGATCGATCATGGTGAAAGATAATAGTGCCAAGCCCTTGCTCTCTAAATTTCATGAAATTCCAGTGTGTAATTTGTGAGATATGATCGATCCAAGTTTGAGATTGCAAGTGCAGAGATCGATCCTCGATCGATCCATATCAATTTCATATCGATCAGGAATTGCTTCACTTAGGCTGGGATCGATCATGCTGAATTACAATAGTGCCAAGTCCTTGCTCTCCAAATTTCATGAAATTCCAATGTGTAGTTTGTAAGATATGATCGATCCAAGTTTGAGATTGCAAGTGTAGAGATCGATCGCTGATCGATCCATATCAGTTTCGTATCGATCAGGAATTGCTATGATTAGGCTAAGACTGATCATGGTGAAAGATAATAGTCCCAAGTCCTTGCTCTCCAAATTTCATGTAATTCCAATGTGTAGTTTGTGAGATATGATCGATCCAAGTTTGAGATTGCAAGTGTAGAGATCGATCGCTGATCGATCCATATCAGTTTCGTATCGATCAGGAATTGCTCCGATTAGCTTGGGATCGATCATGCTGAAAGAAAATATTGCCAAGTCCTTTCTCCAAATTTCATGAAATTTCAATGTGTATTTCGTGAGATATGATCGATCGAAGTTTGAGATTGCAAGTGCAGAGATCGATCCCCGATCGATCCACACCAATTTCATATCGATTAGGAGTCGCTCTGATTAGGCTGGGATCGATCATGGTGAATGATGGTTGTGCCAATTCCTTGCTCTTTAAATTTCATGAAATTGTAGTCAGTAGTTTGTGAGATATCATCTATCCAAGTTTAAGATGGCATGTGTAAGTTGATGATTTCGTATCCATCAATTCATATCCTCATATGGTATCCATCAGCTGGTATCCATCATTTCTTATCCATTAGCCGGTACCCATCATTTCGTATCCATCACTTCGTATCCATCACTTGGTATCCGTCATCTGGTATCCATAGTGATGGATATAAGAACCTCGATACGGGACTGTTTTTCATGAATATTGAACCATCCATAACTTGAGCATATGAACTCCGATTGGCCTGAAATTCAAAGTGTAACCTCACCGAACCTTGTTTATCATTCCCGATCGATCCCACCTTGATTGGAGCTTGGTCTAATTTTGATAGTATCAATCATAGCTTTGTTTCCAATTGATCATACGAATATTAATCCATCCATAACTCGAGCGTATGAACTCCGATTGACCTAAAATTCGAAGGATAGCCTTACCGGACCTTGTTTTTCATTCTCAATTGATCCTACCTTGACTGGAGCTTGGTCCAATTTTGATGGTATCGATCGTAGCCTTGTCTCAAATCGATTAATCAAAATTGATCCATGCATAACTCGATCATATGAACTCCGATTGACCTGAAATTCAAAGTGTAACCTCACCGAACCTTTTATATCATTCCGAATCAATCAAACCTTGATTGGAGTTTGGTCCAATTTTGATGGTATCGATCTTTGCTTTGTTTCCAATCGATCATATGAATATTAGTCAATCCATAACTCGAGCATATGAATTTTGATTGACCTAAAGTTCAAAGCGTAGCCTTACCAAACCTTATTTATTATTCCCGATCGATCCCACCTTGATTAAAGGTTGGTCCAGTTTTGATGGTATCGACCATATCCTTATTTCCAACCGATCATACGAATATTGATTAATCCATAACTCAAGCATATGAACTCCGATTGACCTAAAATCGAAGTGTAGCCTTACCGATCCTTGCTTAACATTCCCGATCGATCCCACCTTGATTGGAGCTTGGTCCAATTTTGATGGTATCGATCATTACCTTGTTTCCAATCGATCTCAAATCCCGATATCCATCTTTTTTAGCCAATTTTTTTATATCCCGGCCTTAACTAAAAGACGGGATAACATTTTCCCCCCGGAACATGCCTTGCGGTAGGAAGGTGTGTTTTGAATAGCTTTAAATCCAACATCAAAAGTCCATATTCCATCCATAGCAATTCTATCTGAGTTCCATATTCTTATCCAAATCCACAACTGCTCTGAGTCGATATCCAATTACGAATTCAACAACCAAATCCTTAGCCAATTGCATACCAATACAAACCCGACAACCGAGTTCTAATCAATCCATATCCATTGACCAATAACCAAATTGACCTCTCTGGGTCGATATCCAAATCCGGGGCAGCTCCGGGCCTTTAGCCAAATCCGTAGCTATTCATAGCCAATATCTGAATACATAACCTCTCCGGGTTCTTGACAATCGCAACCCGCACTCGATGACCTATGTTAAGTAATGCCTTGGTGTACCTGATTCAGTGTCCCTAAACATTGAGTAATGTTGTGGCTTAAGTCCTAAGTCAAATCCTGTTTGCTTTGGACCCTTACCGAATATAGTCCATACCTGATGACCTGAAATAGTAACTAATAGATAGTATAGGACCTAAGTCATAAGTCGGATCCCGGTCTCTCCGGACCCTTTTCGAGCATAGTCTATACTCGACAACCAGAAAAATCAATTCACCACACTCAGATGATGCGACTTACCCCTTGCCAGGCATAATCCAATCCCGACGACCATTTACCAAAAGCCAGATAAAAATCCAGTCAAAATCCGATTCGAAATCCAGATTCAAAAAACTAAAATCCATACCAGAAATCCAAATTAATATCTCAACTGGAAAATAAGCATCCAAACCAAAGTCCAAACTAGAAAACAAACAAAACCAGGAGTTCAAACCAAACTCCGAAACCAAACCAGAAAAAAACAAAATTTTGAACCAAAAAAGAAAAACAGATTTCACAAACTAAAGAATCGCGGTTTATCATCATCTCAGAGCATGCCTAGGGGCTATCTCCATCCCTGTACATGAGTAAGTGACTTGACTATTTGCCAGAGTTTGCTACTTATTCCATATTATCCCCGTTAGTCGATAACCAATCGATCATCATTCTTGGGCCTCGAGCCATCGTCGCTTGGGGTAGACAGTGGCTGATCCTGTTCCACTGTCACATTCTGAGCCCCGACATATTTCCACAGCTGACCACTTCTTACATGCTCCTTGATTATATCCTTTAGATGCCTACAGCTATTGGTATCATGCCTGCCTAGGCCATGAAAGAGACAGTGCCTTCCTGATGACCTCTTACGTTCCAAGGGTTCTATCCTTGCCGGCCTTCGGCAGGGAAGACGATCCCGAGTTTTCATGTATATCCGCTCTAACCTTTCATTCAATCCTATGTAAGTGGAGAACTTTGGTTCTCCCCAGCGTTTCCTTTCCCTACTAGAATTGTTATCCGACTTCCTCTTCCCTTTATCCTTATCCTTATCCAAGATCTCACCGGATGGTCCTCCATCCTTAACCATGTTTACTTCCTTTGATTTCATATCCGAACTTGCATCCTCCTATCGAAGGAATCTCTCGGCCTCGTGAAAGAATTCCTCGAGATCCATTAGTAGATCCCGTATCAACGATACCTTGAAATTCGAATTGTCCCTGACTTCTGATACTGCCGCTATTAAAACCATCGATAGACCCGGTCGATCCACCAAAGCAACTGCTACATTGAACCGAGTTAAGAATGTCCTGAGCAATTCCCCTGTCCTCTGCTTCACCGATGTCAATGTCATTACATTTTTCAACCTCTTGATATGAACCGGAAATTGCTTCAAAACTTGTCCACCAATTCTGTCCATGTCATAATAGATTCATCTTCCAACTGCCTGAATCACATAGTAGCTATATCCACCAAGTACAGAGGGAAACACTGGGCGATAACTTTCTCTGATGCCTCCAGCACTTCCATGTGTCTCGTGTCCTCATCAAATGATTGGTAGGATCATCCCTACAGTTGTACACCTCCAGAAAATTAAAATGAGAAAGAAAACAAAGAACAAAAGGTTTATAGTGGGGCATCTATCTCTAGCCTACGTTTACTTTGAATTAATCCTTTTATTTCTTTTATACTGTGATTACAGTTACAAGCCTTTGATATCAAAAACCAAAATGGTAGAGTCTCACCGAGAAAAGTAGAAGAAGATCCCCATTTTAGTTGCCATGGAGTCGCTATTTATAGGAGTAGATAAGGAAAAATCTACCCCAAAACTCGAAATACCTTTTCTCGTGCTCAGCTGGGCCCATATGATCGATCCAAGATGGTTTGGCATCGATCCTGATCGATCCACATCAATTTCATATCAATCAGGAATTTCTCTGATTAGGATGGGATCGATTGTGGTGAAAGACAATAATGCTAAGTCCTTACTCTCTAAATTTCATGAAATTCTAATGTGTAATTTATGAGATATGATCGATCCAAGTCTGAGATTGCAAGTGAACAGATCGATCCTAGATCGATCCATATCAATTTCGTATCAATCAGGAATAGCTTCACTTAGGCTGGGATAGGTCATGGTGAAAGACAATAGTGCCAAGTCCTTTCTATCCAAATTTCATGAATTTCCAATGTGTAGTTTGTGAGATATGATCGATCCAAGTTTGAGATTGCAAGTGCAGAGATGGATCCCCGATCGATCCATATCAATTTCGTATCGATTAGGAATTGCTCTGATTAGGCTGGGATTGATCATGCTGATAGACAACAGTGCCAAGTCCTTGCTTTCCAAATTTCATGAAATTCTAATGTGCAGTTTGTGAGATATAATTGATCCAAGTTTGAGATTACAAGTGAAGAGATCGATCCTCGATCAATCCACATCAATTTTGTATTAATCAAGAATCACTTCGATTAGGCTAGGATCGATCATGGTGGAAGACAATAGTGCCAAGTCCTTTCTCTCCAAATTTCATTAAATTCCAATATATAGTTTGTGAGATATGATCGATCCAAGTTTGAGATTGCAAGTGTAGAGATCGATCCCCGATCGATCTGTATCAATTTCATATCGATCAGGAATCACTCTGATTAGGCTAGGATCGATCATGGTGAAAGAAAATAGTGCTAAGTCCTTTCTACCCAAATTTCATGAAATTCCAATGTGTAATTTGTGAGATATGATCGATCCAAGTTTGAGATTGCAAGTTCAAAGATAGATTCCCGATCGATCCATATCAATTTCATATCGACCAGGAATCGCTCTGATTAGGCTGGGATCGATCACGGTGAAAGACAATAGTGCCAAGTCCTTGCTCTCCAAATTTCATGAAATTGTAATGTGCAGTTTGTGAGATATCATCGATCCAAGTTTGAGATGGTAGGTGCAGGTTGATGATTTCGTATCCATCAATTCATATACATCATTTGGATCCATCAGTTGGTATCCATCATTTTGTATCCATCAACTGGTATCCATCATTTCGTATCTGTCACTTCGTATCCATCGGTTGGTATCTATCATTTGGTATCCATCATCTGGTATTCATAGTGATGGATACGAGAACATCAGTGTGGGCTAGTTTTTCATGAATGTCGATCCATCCATAACTTGGGCATATGAACTCCGATTGACCTGAAAATCAAAGTATAACCTCATCCAAACCTTGTTTATCATTCCCGATCGATCCCACCTTGGTTGGAGCTTGGTCTAGTTTTGACTGTATCGATCATAGCTTTGTTTCAAATCGATCATATCTATATCGATCCATCCATAACTTGAGCATAGGAACTCCGATTGACCTAAAATTTGAAGTGTATCCTTATCGAACCTTGTTTATAATTCCCGATCAAGCCCACTTTGATTGGAGCTTGGTCCAATTTAGATGCTATCAATCATAGCCTTGTTTCCAATCGATCGTACAAATATTGATCCATCCATAACTCGAGCATATGAACTCCGATTGACTTGAAATTCAAAGTGTAACCTCACCAAACCTTTTATATCATTTCGGATCGATCAAACCTTCATTAGAGCTTGGTCCAATTTTGATGGTATCAATCATTGCTTTGTTTCCAATCGATCATACGAATATTGATGAATCCACAACTCGAAATATTGATGAATCCACAACTCGAGCATATGAACTCCGATTGGCCTGAAATTTGAAGTGTAGCCTTACCAAACCTTGTTTATCATTTCCAATCGATCCCACCTTGGTTGAAGGTTGGTCCAATTTTGACACTATCGATCATAGCCTTGTTTCCAATCGATCATACGAATATTGATCCATCCACAACTCGAGCATATGAACTCCGATTGACCTGAAATTCGAAGTGTAGCCTTACCGAGACTTGTTTATCATTCCCGATCGATCCCACCTTGATTGGAGCTTGGTTCAATTTTTATGATATCGATCATGGCCTTGTTTCCAATCGATCTCCAATCCGTATAACCATCCTTTTTAGCCAATTTGTTGATATCCTAGCCGTGACTAAAAGGCAGGGTGATAGTGAATATATTTATACAATTTGAGATAAGTATATGAATACCTTTTGAAGTATATAAAAAGTACAAGTTTAAAATAAGAAAATTTTGTAATGATTTGCGAATATACTTATACCATTTGAGATAGTATATGATACCTTTTGACGTATGAAAAGAGTAAAAGTATAAAGTAAGAAATCTTGTTAATGATTTGTGAATATACTATACCATTTGATATATAAGTATATAAATACTTTTTGAAGTACAAAAAAAGCAAATGGTTTTAAGTAAAAAATCTTGTTAAATATTTATGAATTTACTTATACCATTTGAGATAACTATATGAATACATTTTGAATTATCGAAAAGAGTATAAATGAATGGTAGAAATTGATAAATAATGTTTTATTAGATAAAAGAAGTTTTACTGAAAAAGAGATTTTAATTAATAAAATATTATTAAACAAAAAGGGGATTAGAAGTCGCTTATATGACTTAATCGTGCTTTGTATGACTTGATGGCGCTTTGTATGTTTACTCGTTTATGGAAATCATTTACTCGTATATTTATCACTAAAAGCCAATAAAGTAGGCTTGTCTATCTGTAGGAATTCATATTGATGTTCGTGTAGGAATACGAGCAATAGAGTTATGACCTACCAGCTTCACTCTTGATCGAGAGATAGTGTGAGATGAAAATATCGAAATGTGACAAGCTACGAGACTTGGTTTCCGTATGCGATCGTCCTCATTATTATTGAATATAACCAAGTTCGTCGATTCAGTCTTGAAGAGATGGGATCGATAAGTGTTTTACTTATCAAGAACCACTTCAAGGCTGAGATACATATTCTATCTCTTGAAAGTGGATCGGTCCGAGATGTTGAAATTCATGTATGGTTTCTAGATCTGTTCGTGATGTGGGAATTCAATTTGGATTCGTGTTTAACTCGAGTGATGAAAACTCGTGTGAAAGATGTCGAACGTGACCTCCACATCGAAAATAGTTAAAGGCAGAGTAGGCTGCATAATATGGGATTTAGCTAACCCATGACAAGGCATTGTCAACTCCATATCTAGAGTTTGTTTATCGATGTTGCGCGCGAGAGTTGATGGTATTTGGTACCACATGGTCCATGTTTATGTTTGGGTATGGGCCTTTATATTTTCCTTATAGTATGTATTTTATCTTGAAATATATGATGCTCGGAAGGTAACTTCTAATCCTTGTGCATGGAGTTTGGAGTCAGCTCCATTAGAGAGATCTACATGGAAAATTCTACTTGAACGTTCCTTATCGGGTTTGATTGTACTTCTAATATGCTGTTGAACGTATCCATTGTAACTATTCCAGCTATGTTATAATATTTATATTCTATATCCTAGACATTATCTGTTATATCACCTTATGTACTTATTACATGGTGGTTCTTATGAGGGGATAGCCGTTATGGCATGCCGACGTTCTCAAAGTACTATTATATGTTGGCCATATAGTTCTTGAGTTTCTCACACCAGACTTATGTCTGATGCTTGGCTTTTGTTTTTCCTAAATCCTCACATACTCTTTTGAGTAGTTTGTGAAAGGCCGGTTTTGTGTTGATGCTCATTGGTGCTCGAGAAGATGAGCTGGATGTTTCACTTATCATAGTATTCTTATTTCCGCTGCATTACTATATTGTACATATCAGCATTTGTGAGGACAAATAGTTATAACTGTCTGACTGATGATAGTACTTAGATTTTGTAATTCTAACATCCCTTCATACTGTTTCTTTGTTATTATATATTACTGTTCGGCCGTGAGATTTTGATATTGTGTTCTCTTCTTTCCTGTTCTATTTCCTTTTATTCTTATCTTCACCCTAACTTTTCGTCTTTCCGGCACTTGTGTGCTCCGCACATGAATACCGTGGATGTATTAGTATCGACATCTGATGGTCGTAAGGCGAGTCATTACAATTATAACATGATAAAATTTATCAATTAGCATTTGGAATGCGATCATTTCTACATCATATCTATAAAATTATCAACGATCTATATTTGGTCAAATCGGTAAATTCGATTTCATAAAAAAATTCAAGTTAGCATTTTTAAAAGTTAAATATGTTGGTAAGTTTATTTTCAAATTGGTTTTCAAATTACATTAAATTGCAGAATTTATTACAAGTTCATAATATTTATGTAGGTAGGTTAGTTATGATCTGGATCCATTGATTTTATTATTCATTACAGTTTTTCGTTGAGCATTGTTTTTGAATTCTTATAGTGTTTTAGTTGAAAGGAAGTGAAGTGCAAGGCAAATTGATTATAATGTGGACATATTTGACAGTAGGTAGTGCACAGTGGTGATAGTCCAACCTAATGCAACAACGATAACATCAGCATAACAGATGAACTATTGGTAAGAATCATTGCAACATCACTGGTTATTTTCTTTTTATATCTATTTTAAATCCTACCAATGTTGTGTTGTATGAATTAGATTACCGTGATAGCATTTAAGATAATGACCATGACAATTAGAGGTTAATCGATACTTTCTAAAGTATCAGTTTTTTACTTATGATTGCTACTTGAATATGAAATTCATATCTGGATAATATGATTGTTATTGTATTGGCATAATTTTGGTGGAATATTGTTTATTTTTTACTTATGTTAATCATTTGCTAGATTAAGAGTGAAGAAAGAAGACTACAAACTACAATTGAAGAAGCTGAGAGACAAAGTGTAGAAGTTAAAGATAATATGCATGATTTAGAGCCAAAATCAAAGGTCTTTGGAGAGCTAGAGGAGCGGTGAGAAAATTTGTTTTTCCTCTTCATTATTCCTTTCTTTTCATGGGATCTTTTATTTCATATGAAAGATTGTTTGCAGTAGAAATTAAGATAAGTTATCTAATATACCTACCCTCTTTTTTACATAATTAAATTAGTTATGATATTTCAAAGGAAATATGAATTATGTATATAAACCATATATACTATATATATATTATATACATAAATTTTACACACACACACGATTTAGATTACATACATATACCTTTACTACTAATAAAGAGAATTCAACAACTAGCTTTTTCACGGTGTCTTTTTCAAATTATGAAAATACCCTTATCCATTAACAGAAACTGACCATCGGTTTGTAACATCCACTACCATCCTAACTACCCATCAACGGAATTTTATTACCAATATGCCACAGACATCACCAACAAAACAACTTGAAATAAAAGTGTTGTGATTACCAAAACTTGTGCACTTAAAACACACGTCCGCTCTAGCTACTAGATGCATGCACATGCGGTTTATACTAGTGTAAATTATATAAAATCATAAAAAACCATATAAATTAATATTATATATATATGTCTGAGTGTTGCCATCTCTTTACCATGCGACCACTTTCTTAACATTGACAGCGGGAGCATGAAATACAACCGCCCTAATCTTAACTCTTCATTGTTGTTCAATGCAACTGCACAACCACTATGTTCCATGTTATCTAAGTTACATACAAAGAATCTTGGTTCGTTTTCCATGTATATGATACTATTATTGGATGATCATATTCTTGCACCATGTATGTTTTTGCTCAAATGTCAGATGTGATCATTCTGTCTAAATAGGTCCATAATCTATTCAAAATTTAGTTAGGCCCCATTGAATATGTGGTAGATGGATGGCTTCAATCAAATTTGTAGAATTTTATAAATTATATATAAATCATATATATTATATATGTATAGTGTGAAATATAAATTAAATACAATAATATCTATATAATTAAATATTATATATAATGTATTCTACAAATTAAATGAATCGATTTTATATAAATTTATTAATTACATATATAAATCGTAATATAAGTTTAAATAAATAAACTATATTCAATCAAGATATACTTGTAAGCATTAACTTAGTAACTAAATTTAATAAAAAAATAGATTAGTTTTATAACAATTAACCAAGTTTTAATAAAATTACATAAACTTACTATCGCAAAGTTGGATTCCTCTCAAACTAAACTGACTAAATTTTATGAAAACCATATGAAATTGGAGTTGTAAAATCTCCATATAACTTCAAAGATGTGCATTGTCTCTTAAAATTGTACTTCTCTTCACTAAATTTAAAGTCTTCTTTTATATTTATATTGGAGCTAACTGTTGAATTTCTTCATCATAGGTAATTAAAGATTTTGGTACTAAAAATTAGAAAGCTGCTTCTTATCCAAGTGGTTGAAGTTCTTTCCAATGTTGTAACTTGTAATCATATATGATTTATATTAATCATATATGATTTATATGCTTTATGCTTTTTGTAGTGTAGTGGTAGTTAGTGTAAATTTAGTGTATGGATATTGTAAACATTTGCTTTATGGATATGTAATGACCCGGATTTTCAGTCGTTTGATTTTTAACATTTAATTTAATGTTGAATTTGAAATATAAATGATTTTTAATATGAATTTTATCGATCGAATAAGTGGAATAAGATTTAAATTTCAAATATAGCAATTAATGTAAGATGAATAGTGCATATAATTGGAATTTGAGCTGAATATGAATCGAAATGATTTCTAATGTTGATATAAATTCTATTTGAATTAGAATTGAATTAGTAAGTTTTTAAAACTGAAATTTCAAATGATTTCATTAATTTTTAAAATCGTCGATTTAATTGACGCGTAAAAATAGCGATCCGGGACATAGTCTCAGAATTCGACGAAATCAGTTCCATTGGATCCATAATAATGTATTATTATCAAATTTAAAATTTCATGGCGTTTGAATGCACCATTTGGTCGTACGGGATAGAAGCGCGTTGAATTTATTATTTAAATTTTAATATTATAATTGAGTTCAAAAGCTATATCAACATACAGTCGAATTATGTTTCGAAACTTGTTCGATTTCGTTCGAAATAGGGGTATAATATTAGAAACACCAAGCGACACACCTCAATAGGAATTCGAAATTCACAGTATGTAATGCGATATATTTTGAATAAAATAAAATATAAATTTCAAAATGTAGCCACCCTACCCTTGTAACAAGCCACCCTACTCTATGTTTTCCCATCCATCTTCTCCTATAAACATGGCTGTATAAAAAAACAAGTTGTCGTTCAAACAATTGAAAGCAGAAAAAAAGTAACTTTTAATTCAAAAAACCAACATAGGATGAAATAGTTGAGTTTAAATCTCAAAACGCTGATCTTTGAGTTATTACGGGTAGTCGTTCATGCTATTGAGTTCAGGGAGGTATCGGCGGTTGTTTTGGGTATGCAATGGTTGTTCATGATCTTCATTAGGTTAGGGTTTCGATTCCTAGGGAAGGGGAGTGGAATTAGATGAGTTCGATGTAGGATTGGTGTTCATGGGTGGAAGAGGTAACGGCTGCCAAGCTGAGGGGAGGCGTGGCAATCTGCGGCACTTCGTGACGTAAGGCTTGGCGGCAGTTCTGGTCGAAGTCACGATGGGAAGTTGGTTATAAGCTCGATGGCATGTGTGGCTCGGTGGAGTACTAGCGAGAAGGAGCTAAATGGTAAGGTCGTCGTGGGTTTCTTCGATGTGGAAGGAGGCCTTTCATGGTTGAAGTTTGGTCATGGGTGGGTTTGCTATGGTAGCATTTTAAATAATTAAAAGGGGAAGAAAGGTTTAACAGGGTAATTGTTTAATTATTTGAATAATTAGCTAATTTAATTATATATTTAGTCCCCTTTAACTTATAAATTTACTTTTCCATACAAGGTCAAAATCGAATGCGACGAGTCGCGTTGCAATCGTATCGATGAGTGCTGCACAACAAATTTGGTTTGGGATTTTTCGAAGTCAGCTGGAATTAACGTTGTTCGATTTAATTCAAAATTTAGATGTTTCGCAAATTAAAATCAAGGTGAGTAAATCGCAGTCATTCGGATAATTGATTTTAATTTATCATACTAAAAATTAATTATTAATTGATTGGATGAATTTATAAATTATTATTAGTTGAATGTTACATTATATATAGTGGTATATATATTAGTAGTTGGGTATATTCCCGCCGTTGGAGCGGATGAGACACTATGCGACCCCATAATTGCGAATGACCCTATATTATTGCGATATTCCATCTCGAAGCGGGATTATTATTTTATGTCATATTACATATGTAGTTGTAAGGAACAGGTTGGAAGGATCCAACTAGATTTCTCAAATATTTTTATTGTTTTTCATATATTGTGATATATGATGTAATTGAATAATCAATTATGGATTGTTGTGTGATTTGATTGATTGGATGTTATAGTAGAACTGGCCTTAATTTTGGTATTATAAATGCCATAAATAATATTTTTGAATTTTTAAAATGGAAATTCAAAAGCGATTTTGAAAATGAAATATTTATGTTGAATTTTGAGATTTTTAAGAGGTAATGGATTTGAATAGAATTAATGATGGATTTTGGATTTTTACTTAACAATTTCCGAAAGAGTTGGAAACAAAGATTATTAAAATAATGGATAGAGAATTTGTATAATGAATTTTTAGTAGTATTTCTCAAAAATATGGCAAAGAAGTTGAAATTGGAATTTTAAACGAATTTGAGAAACAATTGGAATTTATTGGGAAATAGATTTGTAAATAGGATTTTAAAAGGAAATTGGTTCATAAATGGATTTGTCAAATATAAATCTGTTATAAATTGGAAATGAGTTTAGAAAATTTATAAACAATGTTTATAAATAAAATGTAATGTTTATCAATCGATAAATTGGAAATGTAATTCACCGTGTGAATTTAAAATGAAATATGGAAAATCGGTTAGAAAGGAATGGTGAATCTTTTTTTGCAATTTGGACATAGTTATGAAATTGGTAATGGAAATCGATTTGTGGTAAATCGAGAGAGATTTATAAATGTAAAATGGTTATGTTAAATTTTGTAGAGAAGTTAAGTTTTTTTTTTTAAAAAGAGATTTTTATTTACTAAACAATGTACTTTAGAACTGTTTTTAATATTGGAATATTTTGGGAAGTTGGTTATACAAATATTTATAGTTGATAACTTCTAATTTTTATAGTAAGCTGTGTGAATCGATTTAATTTATAGATGAAATGGAAATTGGATACTGTTGTTATTAAAAGGTGTTTTGATATTTTAAATAATTATATAAAAATGTGTTTTGGTAAAAAATTACTATTCTTTAAAATACTTATTTATATATATAGAGTTTTGGAAAGTGATTGAAATTTATTTATAAATACTCTCGAGATTTGTAAACCAGGTTTTATTTAACATATGAGATTTTATAAGAGAAATCTTATAATGGAATTTTGGAACTTAAGAAATTTCCAAAATGGCTAGATACAGGCTATGCAGTTAATGCCCTGCTATTATCCCGCTATAACACTGCTATATCTCATAGCGGATTTCTACCGCTACGATTTTTCCATATAGCCCCAAATATGGTTGTTCTGCTTTAACCCCGCTATTTCCACTATATCCCACTATTCCCGCTATATTCCGCTATTTCCACTATATCTTCTATAAAATAAATGAATTGAAAAATGATATTTATACCTTATAAAAATGATGAAATTAATTTATTTGAACGAATTTTTAATACATTTTCAGAAATGAAAATACTGTAATATTCTACTAAATTCGTTTATGTTATATAATAAATTTATGTTTATTTATGGTATATTTGCATATGCTTTTATTTAAATTTATTTATGTATTAATAATAATTCAATTGAATGTCAATTTTTCATTTAATTACCATTTATATATTTGTAAAAACATTAATATGAGTTTTATATGCTATTTTGGAGTCATCCGCTATATCCTGCTATATCCTCGTTGTATCCCTGCCATGACTTTTTGCACATCCGCCGCATTGAATCTGCTGAGCGCATTAACTGCACAGGATACAGAACGTCGAAAATGAATTTAAATTCATAAAATAAGTTATAAATTGGCAGATGAGATTATAAATAAGTATAATCGAGTTTTTTGGAAATTATAAATAGAATTGGAAATTGATTCCGGAAATTTATAAAATGAGCTATAATGGTTGAGAAATTGCAAATGAATTTGGAAATTTCTTATTAAGTGGGTAAAAGGGAAATCTCCCTTTATTTTGAAATTATACATGTATAATCAATGTAAGTTATGAAAATTTCCTAATTGTTGATATTATAAATGGGCTTTGGAAATTTTTCTTATAATGTCCCAAAGTATTGAAATGAAAGGTTTTGAAAATATTTTAACAATGAAATGATTTATCTAAAAATGTTTTCTAAGTAATGAATTATAATTTTAATTCGAAGTATTTCTAAGTGTTAATATGGTTTGAAAATATCCTGTTATGGATATAAGTATTTTTAATTGTTTTGAAAATATTGAATTATTGGAAGAGACTTGAATATATATTTCTGTAAAGATATTTTTAAATAAACGTTTTGGAAAATTTACAATATGGGCCTAGTGATTGCTTATATGTGTAATTTGATATTAAATAACTGACTATCAAATCTGGCCATATTTGTTGATCGTTTTGAAGAGACCAGGATCAAATCTAATTATCCAAAAACCAATTCAATCTGATTTGCGCGTTATGAATTGTGATATGTCAAAGATAATGGAGATGTCGATCTTGAAGGAGATTCGGTTTGTTTAGACCTAGAACAACTTGTATGGCCGAATGCTATCATTGCATCGTTGCTTGGAAGGCAGTACTAGCATTCTAAGTATGAATGCTATTCTTAAGGTAAATCGTACTCTCAAGTCTCATCAACCGAGAATGATTAAAATAGGGGAGATGCAGTAAGGCTATATAGGTCGCTCCCATTAGGGTACGATCATCACTCATCTAGAGTGGAAATTTATCATCATCACCATCTATCATTTATTGTGTTTTCGGAAGCCTATTCATGGTGATCATATTCAGTACTATCTAGTAAAGGGTAGGTCGGTATTGTATTGGTAGGGATCAATAGGTTCGATCTCAGTACATTTCTCTAGAGGTATGCAGTGGAGAGTGGTACCATAGTAGCCTCATCATTGTATGGTATCCAATATCCACTACGAGCATGTACGGTTTTAGTTGTATACCAAATATGCTGAAAAGTGAGATGCAGGCATTTCAGCTATTTTATAGTTTATTTTCTAAAGACGCTATTATAGTATCAGATGATTTTGATATAAAATGTTTTAGTTAAGGTAAAGTAAAAACCCATCGTGTTTATGTGTGGCGTGGTCTTACGAGATACCTTTGTTTTCAAAAGGATTTGATAACAATAATTATTCAAATTGAATGCGTTTTCTCACGCTGGTATTCCAGACTGGCTTGTGTGTTATTTTATTATAATGCTTGGGTCAAACCAAGTATTGCAGATCCAGGTTAGGATGCTATGGAGCTTAAGAGACAAGCTGGAAGATTTCAGGCGTATTACATGTACTTGATTATTTATGCTATGTGTATGTTATGCTATATATTCGGTACTTGTGAGGACACGTTATTATAGCTATCTAGATTTCTATGTTGACTGTTGTACTCTGATGATTGTATGTCTATTAATAGTTATAGTTTCCTTTTGTATAAAGATTTGTATTTATCTATTATATATTGTTCCACTCCGATTTGTGAGATTATATGTGCTATTTCTATTTCTTCTCTCTCTTCTTCTTCCTTTCTTCTCGCCCTCTCTCTTATTTTCCATGACTTTCCATCATTTTATACTTTTTGGGCCGGACATATGTGGTTATTGTCGATTCAAAGGGTACGGATTTGCGGGTTGTCACACAATTTATCAGAGCTTAGGTTGAGTGAATACCAAGGCTTTGGTGGAAATTACTCATTTGAGATAGGGTAAGCGAGACCCTAGGATGAGTTTGAGTCTATATATAGATATGAGCACGTATTTTTTAGTGAATATAAAATGATTTATATTATGTTGATTTATTTGTTGATTTGTTTATGAATTTTGGTCGAATAGTGGGAACGCCACGATACCGATATGGGTTTCTAAATGCTTGAACCAGGTAAACCGACACAGTATTGTTTTGAAGTGGGTAAATGAAATAACTTTACCTAAATTATATTTTGATATAAAATAAATAACTTTTTGAAATTATTATAGTATATTGATATGTTTGAATGTTATTTTTATAATCAAAACAAGATTATAAATTGTAATGGTCATATATAACCAAAATAAAAGGTATAAGTATGAATTATACAAATGAGTTAAAAATAAAATTTGATTCAAACAAAAATTTGAAAATTTAAATCCTTAAAATTTTGGAAATGTTTTCTAAGTGTTTTGAAATAAATAATGGTAATATTATTATGGAAATGTATTTGAATAAAAACTGATTTTAAATGGATTTTGAAGGTGATATAGCACTGAGCTCACTTCAACCGCTAGAAAATAATGGCGAAGATGATTGCGATATCACCAGTGTTCATTTTTGAGTTTCTAAGTGGCGTATTGCTACTATAATAATTTGATATGAAGATTTTTGTTTGGAACGAGTGTTGTTTTGGAAATTCTGAAGAGAATTTGGATATAAACCAAGTCGATTTTGAAAATTCTAAAAGAATGGTTTGTTAAACCAAAAGAGCTATATATAACTATGATTTCAAAATGATTTGAAATAAAAAAACTGGTGCTTGAATTTTGAAATTTAAATTTAAATGTTGGGAAAAACATCAGGAAATAAGTTTTGAACTTACAAATTGAGAATGGTTTTAATAAGAAAGAGTGTGGAATTTGAATTTTGGAATTAAATTTTAACTTGAGTAAGTTAAAATAAATGAAATTTAACTTAAGCTAGGTTAAATAAAATTGGATTGAACTAGAACAACGTCGAATTTAATTGAATATAAAATTTGAGTAAAATTTGAGTCGTAAAATGATTTTGTGGTCATAAGTTATAATTTTTGAATGGAATCAACTCGAGTATAGAATTGATGAAAATGTGAAAATATAAGTTTTGTAACTTATAACTTGGAAAGGTGGAATAGAAAAACCAAACTAAAAATGGTTTGATATTTTTGTGAAGAAATGGGAATCCAAATTTGAATTATAGAACTGAGTTGAAATCAAGTCGACCCAATCGAAGTGATTTTTGAAATGAAAATTTGTGAACTGTGAAATGGAAGTGAACTAATTAGATAAATTAATTATTTAATTGAATATAGAAATGAACTTAACTTGTTAAGTAAAATAGATTGTGGATTGAAATTGAAACTGAATGTGGAATTTGAGTTATATATGGAATTCGACTTATGTGCAAGCGAATTGAAAATATTTTGAAATGTTGTCAAATAAACTAAAAATGGATTGGAATGGTAATGACCTAAGTTATAAGTGAATTCAATTAAAGTGTAAATAATTGAATATGATCAGAAATATTATGGATAAGAATGAAATTCAACGTAGGTAAGTAGTTTGTGAAATGTTCATAAATAAATTGGCATGGATTGGATTATTGTTGAATATAAAATGAAGCAAATAAGATTTTGTAAATAAATTGATTGTGAATCCATAAAAATGGATAGATTGATTCAGAAGCAAATTAAATTTTGCTTATAAATTGAAGTGGGTATTTTATTAAATGAATATCACCAAATTTGCATGAAAAAAATTATCGTTTGATGCAAACGGAAGTAAATAAATTATGCAAATATATGGTAAGTGAATAAATTGATTTAGAATCAATTTGAAATGAATATAAGTATAATCTGTATTGATATGAATTGAAGACTTATAAATAGTTATGAAATATTTGAAATCGTATAAATGGCATATAAATTGAATCAGAAGTGAATGATTAAGGGTTGGAACCTTGTAATTGCTGGTGCATTCTAAGTATACATGTTATAGCATGCATTGTTTATGAAATTCATGTGTTTAACTAGTTAAGTAAATAAAATGTTATTCAGTTTCATATTTTTGGTACTAATATGTTTTAAATTGAGTAAGTACAAGTACAAGAAGACCGTTTGGCTTGATTTTGGTCGCACAATTGAATATAAATTGAGCGAACTTGCTTAATAAGGCTAAAATAAGGTACGCTTACGAATTTAGCATGTGACAATAAAATATTGATATATATTCATTTTCTAGCCATGAGAACTGATGTACATCATTTTATCATATTTGTGATATTGCGAAAGGCTCTCCATATAAGGAAGACTCTGCCAAAAAAATTCGGAGATTTAGGGTGTTAGAAAATTTTTGGAATTTTTTTGTAAAATATTTGTTAACTAAAATTTGATTTCGAATTTTAATTGAAATAAAGGGTTTTGGTTAGGAATGGAAACTAATTGTTTTGAATGGAACTAAAAGATTTAGGATAGCAAAATATCGAGTTTAACTGAGTGGGTTTTGAAAAGTTAATGAGTTTGGAGCATTATCCTACCTTGGAAAATTTTGGGGACGAAATTCTTTTAAGGGGGAGGAATATAACGACCCGGATTTTCATTCGTTTGATTTGTAACATTTAATTTATTTTAAATGTTGAATTTGAAATCTAAATGGATTTTTAATATGAAGTTTATCGATCGAATATGTGGAATAAGATTTAAATTCCAAATATAGCGATTATCGCAATATGAATAGTTGGAATTTGAGCTGAATATGAATCGAAACAATTTCTACTGTTGATATAAATTTTATTTGAATTGGAATTGAGTTAGTAAGTTTTTAAAACTGGAATTTCAAGCAATTTCGTCAATTTTTGAAATCGTTGATTTAATCGACACGTAAAAAAAGCGATCCGGGGCACATTTTCAGAGTTCGACGAAATTAGTTCCATTTGATCTGTAATGGTGTATTATTATCAGATTTCAAATTTCGTGGCGTTTGAATTCACCATTTGGTCGTACAGGATGGAAACGCGTTGAATTTATTATCAAAAATTTAATATTATAATTGAGTTCAAAAAGCTATCTTCCACATATGATCGAACTAGGTTTGGAAAATTGTTCTATTTCATTTGAAATAGGGGTATAACATAGAAGCTAGGTGACACACCTCATAGGAATTTGGAATTTCGTAGTATGTAATGCGATTTTGAATAAAATAAAATATAAATTTCAAATCGTAACCACCCTACCCCTGTAACATGCCACCCTACTCTACGTTTTCCCATCAGTCTTCTTCTATAAACGCGGCTGTATAAAATAAAAATCAAAATAAAAAGAAGAAGCTGTTGTTCGAAAGATTGAAAGTAGAAAGAAAGAAGCTTTGAATTTAAAAAACCAAGGTAGAATGAAATAGTTGAGTTTAAATCTCAAAACTCCCACCTTTGAGTTGTTAGGGGTAGTCTTTCATGCTTTTGAGTTCAGGGAGGTACGGTAGTTATTTTGTGTATGCATCAATTGTAAGTGAGCTTCATTATATTAGGGTTTTGATTCCTAGGCAAGGGGAGTGGAATTAGATGAGTTCGACGCTGGATTGGTGTTCATGGGTGGAAGAGGTAATGGTGTCTAAGCCGAGGGGAGGCACGACGGTCCATGGCACTTCGCGACGTTGGACTCGGCTGCAGTTCTGGTCAAAGCCACGTTGAGAAATTGGTTATAAGCTCGATGGCATGGGCACCGCGGTGGCGTATTTGGGAGAAGGAGCTGAATGGTGGGGTTGTTGGTGGGTTTTGTTGATGGTGAAGAAGGCTTTTGATGGTCGAAGTTCGGTCGTGGGTGGGTTGGCTGTGGCTGCATTTTGAATAATTAAAGGGGGAAGAAAGGTTTAACTGGGTAATTGTTTAATTATTTAAGTAATTAGCTAATTTAATTATATATTTAATCCTTGTTAACTTATAAATTTAATAACTTATCCATACGAGGTCAAAACCGAACGCGACGAGTCCCGTTACGATCGTAACGATGAATGCTACACAAGAAAATCGGTTTGGGATTTTTCGGAGTCAGTTAGAATTTTAGATTAAATCGAACTTTGTTCGATTTAATTCAAAATCTGGATGTTTGACAAATTAAAAATAAAGGTGAGTAAATCTCACCTATTTGGATAACCGATATTAATTTATCATATTAAAAATTAATTATTGATTGATTGGATGAATTTATAAATTATTATCGGTTGAATGTTATATTATATATAGTAGTATATATTAGTAGTTGGGTATATTCCCGCCATTGGAGCGGATGAGACACTATGCGTCCCGCATAATAGCAGATGACCCTATGTTATTGTGATATTCTGCCTCGAAATGGGATTATTATTTTATGTTATATAACATCCGTGGTTGCAGGGAACAGGTTGGAGGGATCCATCTGTATTCTTCAAATATATTGATTATTTTTCATATATAGTGATATGATGTAAGTAAATAATCTATTATGGATTGTTGTGTGATTTGATTGATTGGATCTTATAGTAGCACTGGCCTTAATTCTGGTGTTATAAATACGATAAATAATATTTCTAAATTTTAAAAAGGACACTCAAAAACGATTTTGGAAATGGAATATTTCAATTGAATTTTGGGATTTTTAAGAGGAAATGGATTTGAATAGAATTAATGATTCGATTTTGGATTTTTATTTAACTATTTCCGAAAGAGTTGGAAATAGAGAGTTTTAAAATAATGGATAAAGAATTTCTATAATGAATTTCAAGTAGTATTTCTCTAAAATATGGAAAAGAAGTTAAAATTGGAATTTTAAACGAATTTGAGAAACAATGGGAATTTATTGGGAAATAGATATGTAAATCGGATTGAATAAAAATCGATTTATAAATGGAGTTGTTAATATAAATATGTTATAGACTAAAAATGAGTTTATAAAATTTATAAACGATATTTATAAATAAAGTGTAATGATTATCAATTGATAAATTGGAATGTAAGTTCACCATGTGAATTTAAAATGAGATATGGGAAATCAGTTTAGAAAGGAATAATGAATCTGGTTTTAGAATTTGGACATAGTTGTGAAATTGGTAATGGAAATCGATTTGTGATAAATCGAGAGATATATAAATGTAAAATGGTTATGTTAAATTTTGTAGAGAAGTTAAGATTCGTTTAAAAAAGGATTTTTATTTATTAAACAATGTAGTTTAAAACTCTTTTAATATTGGAATGTTTCGGGAAGTTGGTTATACAAATATTTTATATTAATTGATAAATTCTAATTTTTATAATAAGCTGTGTGAATCGATTTTATTTATAGATGAAATTGAAATTAGATATTGTTGTTCCTAAAAAGTGTTTTAATATTTTAAATAATTCTTTAAAAACATATTTGGAAAATAAATTACTCTTCTCTAAAAATACTTATATTATATATAGAGTTTTGGAAAGTGATTGAAATTTATTTATAAATACTCTCGAGATTTGTCAACCAAGTTTTATTTAACAAATGTGATTTTATAAGAGAAATCTTATACTGGAATTTTGAAAACTTAAGAAATTTCCAAAATGGTTAGATAAAGGAACGTCAGAAATAAACTTAAATTCATAAAAGAAGTTATAAATTGTCAGATGAGATTACAAATTGAGTTTTTTTGAAATTGGAAATTGATTTTGAAAATTTTCAAAATGAGCTATAATGGGTTGAGAAATTGTGAATGAATTTGGAAATGTCTTATTAAGTGGGTGAAAGGGAAATCTCCCTTTGTTTTGAAATTATACTCATACAATCGATGTAAGTTATGAAAATTTCCTAAGTATTGGTATTATAAATGGGTTTTGGAAATTTTGCTTATAATGTTCCTAAGTACTGAAATGAAAGGTTTTGAAAATATTTTAACAATTAAATGATTTATCTAGAAATGTTTTCTAAGTAATGAATTATGATTTGAATTTGGAATATTTCTAATTGTTGATATGGTTTAAAAATATCATGTTATGGATATAAATATTTGGATTTGTTTTCAAAATATTGAATTATTGGAAGAGATTTGAATATATATCTCTATCAAGATATTTTTAAATAAATGTTTTGGAAAATTTGTAATATCGGCCTAGTGACTGCTTATGTGTGTAATTTGATAGTTAAATAACCGACTATCAAATCAAGCCAAATACGTTGATCGTTTCGAAGCGACTTGGCTCAGATCTGATTATCCAAAAACCACTTAGATCTGAATTGTGCGTTACGAATTGTGATATCTCGAAGATAATGGAGATGGCGATCATGAAGGAGATTCGGTTTGCTCAAACCTAGAACAACTTGCATGGATGAATGTTATCATTACATTGTTGCTTGGAACGTAGTGTTAGCATTCAAAGTATGAATGTTATTCTTAAGGTAAAACATAGCCTCAAGCCTCATCAACCGAGAATGACAAACAGGGAAGATGCAGCAAGGCTATGTGAGTCGCTTCCACTACGGTATGATCATCATTCATCTAGAGTGGACATTTATCATCATCGCTATCTATCATTGGTTTTATTTCAGGGGCCCGTTACTAGTGATCATATTCGGTACCATCCAATAAGGGGTAGGCCGTTCTTGTATTGGCAGGTATCGATAGGTTCAATCTTGGTACATTTTTCTAAAGGTGTACAGGGGCGGGTGGTACCCCAATAGGCCTGTCATTATATGGAATCCAATATCCACTATGAGCCTATCCGGTTTTAGTTGTATACCAAATATGCTGAAATGTGAGATGCAAGCATTTCAGCTATTTTATAGTTTATTTTCTATAGAAAATATTATAATATATCAGATGATTTTGATATAAAACGTTTTGTTTAACGTAAGGTAAAAACCTATCGTATTTATATGTGGCGTGGTCTTACGAGATACCTTTGTTTTCAAAAGGATTTTGATAACAGTAATAATTCAAATTGAGTGCATTTTATCATGTTGGTTTTCCAGACTTACTCGAGTGTTATTTTATTATAATGCTCCGGTCAGACTGAGTATCGCAGATCCAAGTTAGGATGCTATGGAGCTCAGGAGACGAGTTGGAGGATTTCAGGCATATTACACGTACTTGGTTATTTCCACTATGTGCACGTTATGCTATATACTCAGTACTTTTGAGGACAAGTTATTATAACTTTCCAGATTGCTATGTTGACTATTGTACTCTGACGATTGTATGTATATTAATAGTTACAGTTTCTTTGTATATAAAGATCTGTATTTATCTATTATATATTATTCAGTTACAATTTGTGAGATTCTATGCGTTGTTTCTATTTCCTATATCTCTTCTTCTTCCTTTCTTCTCGCCCTCTCTCTTCTTTTCCATCACCTTTCGTAATTCTGTACTTTTTGAGTTGGACATATGTGGTTTACTGTTGATTCAAAGGGTACAAATTTGATTCGTCATAGGATATTTTTAATTTTCCTTTATGGATATCATATACGCTTAGGTTATAAATTATCTTGAATCATTTAAAATCATTGTTGTTCCAATTGGATTCGAATATGTTTTGTGATTTATATGTTGGCTAAATGAGGCATATAATGGTGCAATGCTATTAGATTTTTGTGATGGTTTAGCAGACCTAAGTACTAAAAATCCAACAAAAGGAAAGATGGTGTTTATTAAGTGCTATAAAATACTTTTTATAGCGTTTATTGTAATGACCCAGGATTTTCGATCCTGAAAATTCCAGATATTTAGGAAAAGAAGAAAAGAGATAGAAGAAGAAACGGAAAAGAAACATAGAATCTCACATTTGCAGCAGATCAAAATATAATATCAAATAAAATAACGGTTATATAAAGGAAAACTATATCAGTTAATTTACATCAATATATCAGAGTTACAACATTTACATAATCATTAGACAATTAAGATTAACTTGACCCAAATAAATAATAATATATCACAGTGAAATACACTACATATGTTCCTGCCATCCAGCTCGCCTCCTGAGCTCCAGAAACATCCTTACCTGAAAATCTGTAATACTCGGTCTGACCCGAGCATTACATCAAAGTAACACCCGGGTCAGGCTGGAAACCAGCGTGAGTAAAGCTATCTAATAGGAAATACCAAAGCATAAATCTTATTTAAAACTCGGGGTAACTCATACTTCACTATATGTTCACAACTTGTTATAGTCAACACTTATATTCACAAATCACTATCCCTAAGTACCTTTACTTAGTTTAAATGGTCTCATTAAATTAATCACATTCCAGCCTATTGAATTCACATACTAAATCTACAAAGAATCATAGTAGATTATAAATCGAAGTGGTTTCGGGTACTTACCGGTACCCGACCCTGGTCTCTTTGAATCCAATATCATCTTAAAAACCAAGTTATTCAAGTGGACACAATTCAAACTTTTAAATACAAAATGTTACTTTCACATTGATTCATCTCGATAGATAACCACATTATCACAATTCAACCCAATCATATCAGAAAACGCTTCAAATTAGGAAAATCAAACAATCCATGGCATTCAATATCATTCAATAACTCATAAGCAAAGATTAATCACACCATACTATCTCTAATTAATTTAAAATAAATTAATTACTTCCATTACTATAAATCTTGCTTACTTAACCATCAATTGATTACAAACAAATTAATTAATCATCCTCTAATCATTCATCTTAATTAATCATCCTTGGTTAATTATTCTTTAATTACTTTAAGTAATTAACCTTTAATTAATTTCACAAATTAATTATCCTTAATCATTTAGAGTAATTAACCTTTAATTACTCCCATTAATTAATTAACTATAATTAATTACACTAATCCTTAAGTAATTACATTAATTGATTAATCTATAATCACTTATATTGATTAATTAATCTTAATTAATCAACCCTTAATAACGTTATTAATTACATTAATTAATGACCCCTAATTAATTTTTTAGTCAATTATTTTTATAATGAATCATAATTAATAATTAATTTTTAATTAATCTTTATTCATTAATCAGCCTTGATAAATCACATTCAGTAATTAATTACCTTTAATTAATTACATTACTTAATTTACTTCTAAATAATTTGTATTATTTAATTCTTAAATTAATTACACTAAGTAATTAATTCTTAATTTCTTTAAACTAAGTAATTATCCTTCTTATTAATTACACAAAGTAATTAAACCCAAATTACTTTTATTCTTCAATTAATTACATCCAGTAATTAATCGTTAATTACTTCACCAAGTAATTACACTTTATAAATTACATTATGTAATTATGCTTAACCAACATTTCAATGATTGTCCTTAATTAATTAATGTAATTAATTATCTCAAATTAATTACATTAATTAATCATTTCATAATCCTTAGTTAATGATCTTTACATTATACATTAACAATTCTATAATTACTTTCCTTAAGTAATTATTCTTTAATTAACCATTATTAATTATAAATTAATTAATTCTTAATTACCAATTTATTAAACTCTAGTTACTTAATTAATTAAGTGTTTAACTATAACTTAATTAATCTTTAATTACCTGATTAATAAATTTCTAATCATTAATTAATAATCTTTAATTATCTAATTAATGATCCTTAATTACAAATTAGTTAACCCTTAATTAATTAACTTAAACCCTTAATTACTTAATTAATTAATCCATAACTATTAATCAATTAATTCCTAATTAATTAATTATAATCTTTAATTATAAATTTATTAACCCTTAATCATTAATTAATCTTAAACATTATTAAATTAAACTAATTAATTACTCTTAATTACCTTATTTAATTAATTAGTTATTAATTATCAAAATCTTAATTAACTTTAAGATAAAACTTAATCTTTATTAATGACCTAATCAATTACATAATTTAAATACATTTAAAACATTCCACTTTTATTTAACTTTAAATTTAAATTTAAGATTTAAAATAACTTACCAATTTAACTTAACAAATTTCAAGTTGATCAAATTACAAAAATTCTACATCAATGTTTTTAAGAAACATTTGATTTTACAAAATAATTTAGAATTAGATTCAATTTAAATTTAAAACTTGTTTTTAAAAAGAACTTTAAAATCTGCATTTAAAACTACTTCGGGTTCTACCCAAGAGTAGCTCAAGTGCAGACTCGAGTTTCTTCAATTTTTGCAAAAACTTTTCTAAATTTTAAAACTTAGATTGGTTTAAATTTTTAAATACTGAACCATGCTTCTCTCCCGCGAACAAGTCGAGAATGAACTCGAGCAAATGACCCTTAAACCCGATCTTTGCCCCTAGTCCATCTCTTGCTTCCAACCCACTGACACACAGACCATCCCTGTGCATATGCACTGACGATCAACGCCTCCCTGACCCCTACGACACTTCTCGTGTCTCAACGATCGCCAACCCATCTGATTCCGACCACCCAAATACCTAAACAAAACCAATATCGAAATCAAGGTAACTCAATCAATTCTAGAACAACGGCCTTACCTGAAAACTCATCGAACTCCTCATACCGACCACCCACCAGAGGTCGTGAAATTCCATCCCTAGCCTCGCCAGACCTCCATGACACCAACGCACCAGGTCCCAAGCCACTCGATGCAACAAAGATGACACAGTCATCCCATTCCCGACCACGACCCAAATTAGGGTTAAAAACAAAAATTGATCGACCAACGTCGCCATGTTGGTTTAACCACCTATTAGATATTTTTGCCACCTTCATCGAATCTTCCCCCACCTCCAGTCGAAACTCCGAACCTCAGAAATGCTCCGGTCACCAGAAATTGCTCATAAACACTTTTCTGGTCATCACCGAAATGTCACCTCAAACCCAAACTAAAATTCATGATTTTTGTTTTTAAAATCAAGTTTTTCAGAGATGATTCAAGTTGCATACTTGAATCAACAAATTAAATTGTTTGATTTTAACATTTTTAAAGATCTTACTGTATTAACCCAATTCCAGAAGATTTTCAACCTTATTTTTCTTGAATACAATTTTAAACTTTAATTTATGTTTAAACAATCATATTATGTTTGAATATCAAAGTCAAACATGATTAGACAAATTTTTTGAATTTTTGAATTGTTGTTAAGCTCTATACTTTTGGAAACAGAGTAGAACAGACACAACAATCATGCACAGATCAGATACACACATATATCCAGAGATTCATACATATATATACACATGCAAAACACAAATCTAATCTAAGAATCCATATGCATAGATTTAGATCTACTTAAGCTTTTAAAATATGTATCTACTCACAGTAGAAAAGGCAGAGAGATTGATTTACTAGAACTTCAAAACTAAATTGCTTTGATTTCTTTTGAAACTTGAAAAACTTAAGTTACTGCTTTTGATTTAAACACTGGAACTACTAGATGTTGCTTAAGAAGGTTGAAACTTTGAAACTGGAATGCTTTAAGACTTTGATTTTCTTCAGGTTATATTTGAAAATGAAATCTTGGTTTATAGGCTTGCTAAAATGGTTTACAGGGTTTGAATTTTTTGATTTTCTAGTTTAAAATAGTTTATCAAGTTGAGTTTCTAGTTTTAGAAATGAAGTTCATGTGAAGTTTACTTGCTTTTAAAATGAAAAATAAGAAAATAAATATAAGAGAAGGGATGAATGTTTATATAGTGTAAATTAGAATTTATTAAAATTAAAGAAAATAACAGTAAAAGGAAGGACACTTGCCCAAATTGTTTACATTTGTCAAATTTCATTAGCAATTATCTTACACATGTATTTAATATGATTAAGAAGCTAACAATTGTAATATTTCATTTTTATATTATTTGAAAAAGATTTAAAAACTTTTGTAATTAATTTTCCTAACAAATGAGTGCTTTAATTAATTTATAAATGCTTTTCTTAATTTTATATAAGTAAAACTTTTTATTTATTTTACTATTTAATAAACACTATCTTAATTTATATAAATAAATTCTTTAAAGAAAATAATATAGAACAAATTTTATTTTAAATAAAAACTTCATTCATATAATTTTTATATCCAAAATATTTCTTTTATTAAGAAATATATCCTTTAAATTCAATTTAAAATCCAAATTTCAAATTCAAATTCAAATTTAAAAATCCAATTTAAAATCTACTTAAACATATATATTAATTTAAACAAACACATTATTAAGTTTGAAAATAATTATTTGTCAATTTTAACTGATTATATTAAGATATGATCAAATAAATATTCATCCAAATATAATTATTTACTATCAGATTCATTTGTTCAATCTATAGTTCAGTATTTCTATTAATTAAACCATTATTATATCAATTACAGATGTCTAGAAATCTGGATTATCACATTCCTCCCCCCTTTGAATCTTTTCGTCCTCGAAAAGGAACGAAGCCAGAATTTATTAAAACGATTATTATCAGAAAAATTACTCTTTGAAATTTTTTAAAACACTTTAAAAGGTTATAAAATAGTTCTTATAAAGATACTTTTATAATTCGATGTCTCAACCAGTCCATCCTTGTTCTCATAGAATTTCGGTCATACATCGATCAGGCATAAGTCTGAAAATCTATAAGTACTCGGTAAACCCATTTTCAACACCCAGTGAAAGTACTTGGAAAAAATATTTTGTTGAAAATATAGAAAATATTTTTGAAAATAGAGGGAATATCTTTGGTAAGAATGCTTTGGAAATCATCACCTCCATCCATGGTCGCGGTTAGCCCAATGATTATGTTGCCATCCCAACAAAATCCATAGACAACTGTAGGCCTCCACGCCCCTCGATTACACCATGGAACCCACCGCGGATCGCAGTTACATTCTGGGTTACGTTGCCATCACAACAAAAGTCCATGTAACTGTAGGCATCAGCGCCCTTGAATATCGCTGCCAAAAAATAAAACTTCTCCACTCCCACATAGGTCGCAGACTACATCAGTCAAGTCCTAATGTAGCTTTAGGCTCCCACGGCCTCTCGACTTTCGCTATGTCTTCATAGATCACAGTCTACCGATGTTACGTTGCCATCCCAACAAAATCAAACGTAGACCGTTGGCTCTCATCAACACACACGACTTCCGCTATGGTCCGTAGTAGATCGCGGTGACATCGAGCTACACTGTCGTCACAGCATAACCCAATGTCTCTGCAGGCATCAGTGCCCTCGACTTTCGCTACCCACTACACATAATCGTCAGGAACTAGTTTCTCTGGACTCCCCACAGGATCAACTTTAGAACCCCACTAGGGCTCAAGGTAGTACCACCCTATGGCACTCCTGAGAAGTTCATTTCAAGGGAGCGCCTTTTTTCCCAGAGCCAATCTCAAAACACTTTATACTATACTCTTATAGTATATATCTTTCAAATCATACCCTTTATGATTTTCATCAAAATCTCCTCTACACAAAATCGATTCCCAAAATCGATAATTCTCAAACTAGGTTTTTCAAATTTCCAAAATTGATTTTCCTAAAAATCAAAAGCCTTTTCCAAATCCATAGGTTCCCAAAACCATTTTCCAAAATCATTCTCATATAATCCTTTATATATATATATAACTTTGAAAATCTCTGGATCACTTCATACTTGTATAAATTCCCTTTTTTATTTCATACATTTTCAAAAACCCTTTTTATTCTGGCTAGATTCAACAAGGGGAGATTTATCTTATATAATAAAGATATATAACTTTGTTTATTCCAAATCAAATATTCAAATTTGATTACTCTTTTATAAAGTTATTAATCATATTTCCTTTCTACCATAGAAATATCCAATTTCCACTTTATTCCATCGTATATTTCACAAAATATATTTTTCATTTCCAAAAACCATTTTATAGTTCTTATCCACAAATTTCAATATCAATTTCATTCAAACCCATACGATGTACATATATCATCCATACGCTATATCAATTTGATTGCTTACTCGATCACACAATTTCTTTTTCGAACTAGTATCGTCCACCCGACTTCCTAATGCGGACTCAGATCTGGTTTCTTGATCAGAAACCGTCATTCTCCTTGCATAGTCTAACTACGATAGAGAATATCCAGAATCAATCAAAAATCCATACCTAAGGTTCGCCGTCGAAAATAGAGTGAAAAATCCCAACTCGGATCGATATACTATCACGAAATTCTGTGCTCGAATCCGGATCAAATCACTATGCGAATAGAATAATATACGTATATCCTACTTATTTATCTTCATTGATCATTAGCGAAATCTATTCTCTTTTCTACTCACCTTCATTATGATTCTATTCACTCACCTATAATTTCTTCCAATTCCATTTGGGTTATCACTTCAATTATAAACAGTTTGCACTCTGACTAGCTTGGGTTTATAAAATAGCTTGAAAAGTTTAAAATAGATAAGTAGTTGTAAAATAGTTATTAGTTGTAAATAGATGTAAAATAGAAATTAGTTTTCAAAATAATTATAAGATAGTTTGGGGTTTAAAAAGAAAGGTTGTGTAGTAAATAGCTAAGAAAATAGATTTAAAACAGTTTATATTAAAACAATTTATTTGAAAATAGTCTCAGAGTCAACTGGTTCAATTTCTCAATCTCCACTTTAAATCAATTTCCCATCTCACTCAATTGATTCAATTCCAACTCAACTTGAATTAACTTCAATTCCTATTCCAAATTCAAATCAACTTTCATTTGAATTTAAAGTCATTCAACTTCAATCTCATTTCCATTGAATTTAAATCAAATTTAATTTGAACTAATTTCAGTTCCAATCTTAACTTAAGACCATTTCGAATTTCATAAATTCAAGTTAAATTTATAAATGTTGATTTAATCCTTCAAATCAACCAACATTTATTTTTAAATTAACAACTTAAAAAAAATTTAAACCATTTAATTCTGAGTCCAAATTTCAAAATTCCATTTTAAATTATCTTTACTTAACTTATTACAAAGTTCAAATTAGAGTTCAAAACTTTTTAAATGATTTAATCTTCAGAATCCAATCAACCTTACTTAAATTTGAATTCTCCATTTCAAATTTAAACTTCTTATCAATATCCTATTCCACTTATAAGTTCAAAAACTTATCACATTTTAGGGAAAATTCAAAACTCAATACTTAGGTTTGCTTCCAATCAACATTGATCTTATGTATATCCCACATATATACATATTTATTTCATTTGCACTTCAAGTCACACTTTAAATTTTAAACCATTCGTTGTTTTTAATTCCAGAACAAATTCCCTTAAAACAATCTCAAGTTTTTCTGGACTTAGATTTAAAATTTCACAATTTGAATCCTCCCAATGTACAAGTCATACTTACTTAAATTGTTATTTCCTTAAAGCATTTTATTTTGCTTAATCATTAACGGTTATTTCATTATTAAACACAACAACCATTTATGATAATAACCAAGATTATCATATTTAGATACCAATTCACTATTGTCTTATTCTGAAAACTCTTCTACAAATTTCAGGATTTTACTTTCAGTTTGGATCCATTTTTAGCCTATCTTTTTTCAATTTCAATTTGGTTGTATTATTGTTACCACTTAATTCTCGTTATTTATTTAATTCCAATAATCAACAACCAATTTCTTTAATATATTAAAAGATAAACTTGTATAAAATTATTCTTACAATCATTTTATAAGAAAATAACAAATAAGCACTCATATATTCTACACTCAACTCATTCTAGGGTACCATAGACCCTATCCTTAATGAGTACACCCACCAGAGCCAAGGTTCTCGCTTAACCTTTTGCTCTGATACCAAATGTAACGAACCAGGATTTTCGATCTCGAAAATTCCAAATAGTTAGGAAAAAAAGAAAAGAGATAGAATAAGAAACAGAAAATAAACACAGAATCTCATATTTGCAGCGGATGAAAATATAATATCAAATAAAATAATAGTTATACAAAGGAAAACTGTACCAGTTAATTTACATCAATATATCAGAGTTACAACATTTACACAATCACTGGACAATTAAGATTAACTTGACCCAGATAAACAAAAATATATCACAACGGAATACACTCCATACGTTCCTGCCATCCAGCTCGCCTCCTGAGCTCCAGAAACATCCTTACCTGAAAATCTGTAATACTCGGTCTAACTCGAGCATTACATCAAAGTAACACCCGAATCAGGTTGGAAACCAGCATGAGTAAACCTATCTAATAGAAAATACCAAAGCATAAATCTTATTTAAAACCCGGAGTAACTCGTACTTCACTACAAGTTCACAACTTGTTGTAGTCAATACTTATATTCACAAATCAATCCCTAAGTACATTTACTTAGTTTAAATGGTCCAGTCATTAAATTAATCCCATTCCAGCCTATAGATTTCATATACCAAATCTATAAAGAATCATAGTAGATTACAAATCGAAGTGGTTTCGGGTACTTACCAGTACCTGACCCTGGTCTCTTTGAATCCAATATCATCTTAAAAACCAAGTTATTCAAGTGGATACAATTCAAACTTTTAAATATAGGATGTTACTTTCACATAGATTCATCTTGATAGATAACCACATTATCACTATTCAACCCAATCATATCAAAAAACGCTTCAAATCAGGAATATCAAAAAATCCATGGCATTTAATATCATTCAATAACTCATAAGCAAAGATTAATCACACTATACTATCTCTAATTAATTTAAAATAAATTAATTAATTACTTCCATTACTATAAATCTTGCTTGCTTAACCATTAATTGATTTCAAACCAATTAATTAATCATCCTCTAATCATTCATCTTAATTAATCATCCTTGATTAATTATTCTTTAATTACTTTAAGTAATTAATCTTTAATTAATTTCACAAATTAATTATCCTTAATCATTAGTAGTAATCAACCTTTAATTACTTCCATTAATTAGTTAACTATAATTAATTACATTAATCCTTGATTAATTACATTAATAATCTATAATCACTTATATTGATTAATTAATCTTAATTAATCATAATTACATCATTAATTAAATTAATTAATGATCTCTAATTACTTCTTTAATCAATTATTTTTCTAATTAATCACATTTAATAATTAGTTTTTAATTAATCTTTATTCATTAATCAGCCTTGATTAATCACATTCAGTAATTAATTACCCTTAATTAATTACATTACTTAATTCACTTCTAAATAATTTTTATTAATTAATTCTTAATTTCTTCACTAAGTAACTATCCTTCTTATTAATTAAATAAAGTAATTAAACCCAAATTACTTTCATTCTTCAATTAATCACATTTAGTAATTAATCATTAATTACTTCACTAAGTAATTGCACTTTATAAATTACATTATGTAATTATACTTAACTAACATTTCAATGATTGTCCTTAATTAATTAATCTAATTAATTATCTCAAATTAATCACATTAATTAACCATTTCATAATCCCTAGTTAATGATCTTTATATTAACTGCTAACAATTCTTTAATACTTTCCTTAAGTAATTATGCTTTAATTAACCATTATTAATTATAAATTAATTAATTCTTAATTACTACTTTATTAATACCTAGTTACTTAATTAATTAAGTGTTTAACTGTAACTTAATTAATCTTTAATTACTTGATTAATAAATTTCTAATCATTAATTAATTAACCCTTAATTATTTAACTTAAACCCTTAATTATTTAATTAATAAATCCATAATTATTAATAAATTAATTCCTAATTAATTAATTAATTAATTATAATCTTTAATTATAAATTTATTAACCCTTAATCATTAATTAATCTTAAACATTATTAAATTAAACTAATTAATTACTCTTAATTGCCTTATTTAATTAATTAGTTATTAATTATCAAAATCTTAATTAACTTTAAGATAAAAGTTAATCTTTATTAATGACCTAATCAATTACATAATTTAAATACATTTAAAACATTCCACTTTTATTTAACTTTAAATTTAAATTTAAGATTTAAAATAACTTACCAATTTAACTTAACAAATTTCAAGTTGATCAAATTACCAAACTTCTACATCAATGTTTTTAAGAAACATTTAATTTTACAAAATAGTTAAGAATTAAATTCAATTTAAAATTTAAAACTTGTTTTTAAAAAGAACTTTAAAATCTGAATTTAAAACTACTTCAGGTTTTACCCAAGAATAGCTCGAGTCCAGACTCGAGTTTCTTCCATTTTTGCAAAAACTTTGCTAAATTTTAAAACTTAGATTGGTTTAAATTTTTAAAAAGTGGACCATGATTCTCTCTTGTGAACAACTCGAGAATGAACTCGTGCAAACGACCCTCTTACCCGATCTTTCCCCCGAGTCCATCTCTTGCTTCCAACCCATTGACACACAGACTATCCCTGTGCACATGCACAGATGATCAGCACCTCCCTGACCACCTGCGACACTTCTCGCGTCTCGACAATCGCTAACCCATCTAAGTCCGGCCATCCAAACACCCAAACAAACCCAATATCGAAATCAAGGCAACTCGATCAATTCTGGAACTACGACCTTACTTGGAAACTCATCGAACTCTTGGCATCGACCACCAGAGGTCTTGAAATTCCATCCCCAGCCTTGCCAGACCTCCATGACACCAACGCACTCGGTCCCAAACCACTCGATGCACCAGAGATGACACATCATCCCATTCCCGACCATGACCCAAATTAGGGTAGAAAACACAAATCGATCGACCAACATCACCATGGGGGTTTAACCACCTACCAAATATTTTTACCACATTCACCGAACCTTCCCCCACCTCCAGTCAAAACTCCGACCCTCAGAAATGCTCCGATCACCAGAAATTGCTCATAAACACTTTCCTAGTCATCACCGAAATGTCACCTCAAACTCAAACTAAAATTCATGATTTTTGTTTTAAAAATCAAGTTTTTTAGAGACGATTCAAGTTGCATGCTTGAATCAACAAATTAAATTGTTTGATTTTTATCATTTTCAAAGATCTTACTGTATTAACCCAATTCCAGAAGATTTTCAACCTTATTTCTACAATTTTAAACTTTAATCTATGTTTAAACAATCATATTATGTTTGAATCTCAAATTATAAACATGATTAGACAAAAAGTTTTGAATTTTTGAATTGTTGTTAAGCTCTATACTTTTGGAAATAGAGAAGAACAGACACAACAATCATGCATAGATCAGATACAGACGTATATCCAGATATTCCTACATATATACACATGCAAAGCACAAATCTAATCCAAGAATCCATATGGACAGATTTAGATCTACTTAAGCTTTTAAAATATATATCTACTCATAGTAGAAAAGGCAGAGAGCTTGATTTACTGGAACTTGAAAACTGAATTACTTTAGTTTCTTTTGAAACTTGAAAAACTTTGGTTACTGCTTTTGATTTAAACACTGGAACTACTAGATGTTGCTTAAGAAGGTTGAAACTTTGAAACTGGAATGCTTTAAGACATTGATTTACTTCAGGTTGCTTTTGAAAATGAAATCTTGGTTTACAGGGTTTGAATTGTTTGATTTTCTGGTTTGAAATAGTTAATCGGGTTGAGTTTCCGGTTTTAGAAATAAAGTGAAGGTGAAATTTATTCGCTTTTAAAATGAAAAACAAAAAAAGAAATAGAAGAGAAGGGATGAATGTTTATATAGTGTAAATTAGAATTTATTAAAATTAAAGAAAATAAAAATAAAAGGAAGGACACTTGCCCTAATTGTTTACATTTTTCAAATTTCTTTAGCAATTATCTTACCCATGTATTTAACATGATTAAGAAGCTAACACTTGTAATATTTCATTTTTATATTATTTTAAAAAGATTTAAAAGCTTTTATAATTAATTTTCCTAATAAATAAGTGCTTTTATTAATTTATAAATGCTTTTCTTAATTTTATGTAAATAAAACTTTTATATTTATTTTACTATTTAATAAACACTATCTTAATTTATATAAATAAATTCTTTAAGGAAAATAATATATAATAAATTTTATTTTAAATAAAAACTTTATTCATATATTTTTTATATCCAAAATATTTCTTTTATTAAGTATATATCCTTTAAATTCAATCTAAAATCCAAATTTCAAATTCAAATTCAAATTTAGAAATCCTATTTAAAATCAACTTAAACATATATATTAATTTAAACAAACACATTATTAAGTTTGAAAATAATAATTTGCCAATTTTAAATGATTATATTGAGATATGATCAAATAAATATTTATCCAAATATAAATACTTACTATCAGATTCATTTGTTCAATCTATAATTCGGTATTTCTATTAATTAATCCAATTATTATATCAATTACGGATGTCAAGAAATCTGGGTTATCACATTATACTCATGCTATTATAATTCCAGGACCTGCTTAAATTGCATTTTTAGTCTGTCAAAACCATATTACAGTGTGTATCGTGTGCAATGAAAAGCGTTATTCAAGCACATTTTCAGTGCCGTGAATTATCATCTTTTTATAGGGTTTCTATTCATGCTGTTATAAGTCCATGACCAACCACAACATGTTGTTATACGTCATTCTTTAAAATCTTGTCATAGATTTTTATAGCTTTTTTCATGTGCTGTAAAAATTGATTTTCGTTGTAGTAAAATGCGGTTAATAGGACTGGTTAAAGTTTTTAATATGACATTTGTGGGAAAATGAAATAGGCATAATAGAATTAGAACAAATAAATAAATGTTATTAAAGGTTGTCTAAATAGAATAATAATGACCATTTATTATGGAAAACTGACATTAATGGAATAGAGGAAAGAAAATTTTGATTATGTTGGTTGGATAAATTTTCAATTATTTCATGGTGAAATCCCTCCGCGATGCATTTTATTCCAATTTAAACGAAGCGAGTAAAATAGGAATTAAATACTAAGAGGCAGTATAATTTTTGTATTAGAAAATTATAAAGCCTTAATTATACATTTAGTATAAATGTGAACTAGTGGGCCTAGTCCAATATTTAGGCCAATGATAATTGATTTGGTTTAGAATGGGTTGGGATACGAGGTCAATGGTGTTATATAATAGAAACCTGCCCTTCACTTAGAGGCAACCAGCAGTTGTGTATACTTACTACTGATATTAGACATATCTTACCAAAGGACCGTGAGGAAAGGATATGTGGTTGTGTATAGGTAGAGGAAAATATACCAAGGATTTGCCTCAGATTTAAAGTATTAAATGGCCCAGTACTTTTGGGTAAATGAGGTATGCTTCATCTCTAATAAGAGTTATTAAGTAATTGAAAGGGACATTTTCTTTGACTTACATTAGTTTAGTCTAAATGGGATTTCGAATATGGAAGGTCGGCGGGCTATGTCAGTATTGTTGTTGGACCAGTATTTAGTAGTAATAAGGTTGACATATAGGTTATGACCACTAGCAGTCCCGAACATTCCGCAACAAAGACTTGGGTTATGACCTCATGGATTTTGCTTCTACTAGTGTAGATTTCGTATGAGATATGCATAAACCTCAAAGTTTAATTACTTAGTTGTTTGTTTGTTAGAGGTGGGCTAGTGAATCCTTAGACGAGTCTTTGAGATGCGGTAGTAATACGATAGTAATATTATAAAGTCTTATGCAGGGGTCACCGGTCTCTGCAGTTAGAGCTAATTAGCTAGTGATTACATTACGGAGGTCCCACTTCAGGTTAAGGTATTAAATGGTCGTTGGGTCTTCCTCCTCCGTAATTAAGAAGTATTAAGTGGCTGGTATTTTTTTAGGTAGTACATATATATATATATATATATATGTATGTATGTATGTATGTATGTATGTATGTAATGTATGTATGTGTATGTATGTGTATGTATGTATGTATATGTGTGTGTGTGTATGTATATGCAAATATAAATTTATACCTCAGAGAAGGTTGGACATATCGTACGTACACATAGGATTGAACGGATCAGCTGTAAACGATAGACATAACAGTTAAATGGAAATCAATTGATATAAATTAGTATTGTGTAAAGTGTGAAATTTTCAGTCACCAAAACGTTGTTATGACCCCCTCCTCATTACAAACCAAAGGATAGATATATGGAACATATTACTAGTGTAAGATGTTAACTGTAGATAGTGGAGTCTTCTTTTTCATGCTTGACATTGACAAGGCGACTAGATATCTGAGGATAAATATTAGTTCCAAGGTAGTAGCCTTAGTCGGGATATATGCTCTATTATATTTTTCTATTCTGCTGTGAGTTTGTATTGATCGTTCCCTTATATGGTTATGTTTATTACACGTTACCAAGACCAACTATCCATGCCCTAATAGACTTGGGTTTCGATTTAGTCAAAATTCAAGCCCATTATGATGCAGATTGTTACATTTGGTATCAAAGCATAAGATGATCGATCATATGAATTAGGATACACTGAGAGAACGTATTTTTATTTTTACCTTTAGCTATATATATATATATATATATTAATTATATGTCAAACTCTATGAACTCTAATTATAGAAGTAGTTGTGACCATATTCTAAAAAGATGGGCGAGACAACTATAAGTACGAACAATAAACAGAGTTAAATTCATACGCCTACCCGAATTACCCCATGGAGTGTATGGGGTACCTCAAGGTATGGATTGAGAAGAGCATAAGCATGACATATAGAAGAATCTCGGAGGCTGGATGACACTTGACTCCTTTGTTGGGCCTAGACTTTCTTATGAATGTGTATTTCGATGGATTTTTTATTGAAGACATACGTTTCATCCAAGCAGATGGGAGATAAGAATCTATATATTGTAAGCATTCAGAAGCAAAATGTGAAGAAGGATTGATCAAGTTCCCGAAAGAAATTATACACTAATCACTATAAGAACGTAAGCCCAATTATTGATGTAGAAGAGGTTAAGAGTGAAAGGAAAAAAAGAAAAGTCTAGAAAAAAGCAATTAAAGTCCATTTCTAAGTTCAATCTCATGTGAAATAATTTAAGAAAAAGATTTTTTGGAAATTATTTAAAATATTTTGAATTGGATTTTCAAAGGATTTAATAGGAAGTTGTTGTTTTTAAAAGCAAGGAAAGTTTCAAATTCTTAGTTTAAAATTAGTTGAGTCAAAAATTCTCGGTTTAAAGGTTTTTGGTAAAGGGATTTTTCGTTGTTGAAATAAATGAAAAATAGAGCGTAGGTTTACCTCGATGATTTTTCTTATTTTTGTAAATTTGGAGGTTTCTTTTAAAAGTTCTTTTGAGGGGTTGATAAATGGAAATAACACTTGATTGGAAGGGGTAAAGAGAATACATGCATAAGAATGCCCGATAATAAAGATTGGAGGAATATTACTGTATACGGAAATTACGGAGAAAAACAACTGAAATAATGTTTTTTGAATATAGTCTAGGAGAACCCGGCATACTGGTAAACTCCGAAGAGGAATTAGGTTATGCATGTCCACTTCAACTTATGGCACCTATAATCCCCGGATACTATTTTTTGAGAAGTGTGTGCAAGGCAGGGTTCGAACCTAGGTCTATTACCAGACTTAGACACCCTTTTCCATTGTGCCACACCTGTGGACATAAGTGATATATATATATATATATCTGTGTGTGTATGTATATATGTGTGTGTATAGATATATCATTATATGTTAATAATGAAAATCCTGATAACTAGAGCAGTATGCAAGTGCACTGTAATGAGTCAATGGGGAAAACAATAAAAAGAGGAAAAGTGCTGTGTAAGTAGAAACATTTTAGGCAGAAGAAATATAAATGTTAGCAATGTTAGGAAATTTAAATAGGAACTACATTAGGAATTTATATTAGAATAGTATTAGTAATGTAGTTATGAGCGATGTAGGAAGTTAGAGGCAAAGCATAGAAAGAATGGATGAATTCCATAAATATATACAATAGTTGTGCATATCTTTTAAAATTCTCCCTCATGTGTTATTAGAATCCTTGCTAAGGTTGAAAGCGGAAATAACATGAATAGTAGGAAAATAATAACATGGAAGTTATCCTTGTGTACTCTAGTTTTCATTTTTTTTAATTTACAGAAGATGTTTATGAAAAAATGGTTTGTATGACAATTGGGTTTTTAGATGCAAATATGGAAAATGTTCTAAGTTAAAAATCCTACTTTTGAAGAAGTAAATCTTATTATAGAAAGTCTTTGAAAAAGAAATTATTTCATGGTTTTTTTGGAAACCAAGAAATTTTTGAATTTGATAAAAAAGTTTTAAGTTTATATTTTCAAAGATAAAGGTTTAGGATTAGTTTATTAAAGGGTGGTGAAACCCAAACCAATTTTAGATATGGCATAGATAGGGATGACTGTCTAAGTAAGATGGGGTAAAGGTTTAGGCTATGAATGAAATAGCAAGGGATGCTCATAGGGTAGCAACAAGAAATCCCCATTGAATATAAGAAATATTGGTATGAACTTTGGAATATTTCATTAGAGCTGTGTGAAAGCCATAAGAAGAACCCTTAAAGGAATAAGGAATGGTATCAAAGTATAATTTTGCGAGTCCTAGGGTATACTTGCATGAATGATCAAGGATGGAGAAAGTAAATACCAAAGTTTGAGAATACTATAAAGAGATTTTGATTGAGAGAAGGTAGTATTACGATTGAAGAAGATGGTAATGAGATGTCGAACCCACATAAAGGATGTGGTTGACTCAAGGTTATAGAAGGCAACATAGGTGGTAGAAGTTATTCCACCAAGCCAATTTTTCAATGGGTTATTCTAAATGTGTATATTTTATATTTCTTGCCCACTTTAGTGTGAAAATGCACAATTTACCTCATAATCGGATGAAATAATTAAAGTAATGGATGAACCTTATTTATCAGAAGCCAATGAGGTAAGCTAAAATATGTGGGTTGTTGTAGAATGACATCCTACAAATATCCATCTTAATTGAGTAAGAATGGTAGGTCCACAACATCTTTAATACCAGTTAATGATGAAGAGCAACTTCTAACAATTGTTTCTTTTATGTTATTTGGGTTGTAATTGCTAGTTATCTCCCTTCGGGTACTGACAAAGTGTATGATATGATATGAGATATTTTCCTATTTTGTTGTCGTGATTGATTTTTTAAATGAGCTTTGATCGCTATATATATGTGCATGTATGTATTGGAAAACAGTGTAAACAAATAAATCTCATAAGGACACTTAACTAGCAACGAATGTAATTAATGCTAGTAGTTAATTAGAAAATTAGGTTAGTAACTAGAATTCTTTAATCCCATAAACTTTAGAATTTTCGAAAAAAATAATTTTAACGAGCGGAGGATAGGAAAATGTTGTTGTGAAATCACAGGTCACTATCTCTATGTGTTAAAAGAAATTTATTTATAAATATGCTAGTAGAAAGCTTGTTGTTTAGAGTAAAATGAAAGGTTCCCTAAATTTGGGATCAACCGCACAATGTTAGGTTCAACCATATGCAGGAACCTATTGACTGAACCCTGATTATGTTAAAATATGGCTTGATTTGTTTTTAGGATGAAGAGGAAAATGTTTTGAAAAATTGTGTTGAATTGCTTTTGAAAAGCTGTGTAAATGGTTTTGAGAAGTCGTATTTAAATGCTTTTGATGAAAATTGTTTGAATGCTTTTGAAGATTTAATTTTCAAACTACTTTGCAAGTTTGATTTTTTGATCTTCAAATACCACATGCTTGGTGTATGTTGGATCGATGTGTTAGTGAATATGAGTTTTATTGTTTAGCAAAGGGGACATTATTCAAAACATAGGGAATAACAAGGGAAAAAAGCTGTTTTAGCTTTGGAATTTTATTTCCATACCTTGTTGATAGTGAACAAAACTTACACTTAGAATAATTCCATTTTAACCTCAAAAATTAAGCCTCCTTATGCGAATTGTACTTCAAAAAATTGGATAAAATTTGGGGGAAAGGAGAATGTTCCAAAGTATAACAGAATAGGTATCCAAAAGAAGGGTGGAAATGCAAAATATTCCATCTAAATTCCTTTTCCAGCATGGAAGTGTAGATTTAGGAAAATTAGATTTTCAAGATTTTGGATGTTATAAATTTTGTGGTAGGCATTGGATAGTTGGGATTGGATGCATAATTGGTTGAACCATACTTCTACTTGTAGGAGTGTGGAAATTGTTGTGTAAAAACAAAGATTTTTGATTTTTGGAAACTTATATACATATAGAACTGCCAGTACATATCTGTTTCCAAAATATTTGTCAAAGAATGCATTCGTATAGGAGGCGCCGATTTAGACTTATTTCCACATGCATATCATATATGTTGTGATGCATCATACAGTTGTATACCTTTGGCTTCCAAATCTGTTGCACACTAATTGGTTGGATAGCTTAGAATGTTTGAATGCTATGTTAACACTTTAGGAATTTCGAGGATGAAATTCTTTTAAGGGGATAATGTAACACCCTATAAAACAAATCGTAATTAATAATAATTATTAAGGAACAAAACTGAAATTTGAGCAAATGTCAGAGTTTGGCCATGAAACTTATACCATAGCATTCGTGGCGATTTTCTGAGCAACTGTCATATTTGAAGTTTTGCGATCGGAATACAAATGATCAACATTTGAAGTTTTTGGAACGAAATTAATTAAAAAGAAAAAATAGGAAATAAATAACCTTAAATGTGGGACCCCACCGGTTGACCGCCTCCTTGGTCCGGTCGACTGCTAACGGTTAATCGCCTAAGGGGAGTGATTGACCGATCCTAAAGCAGCGGCTAGGGCTGAACCTTAGCCAAATGACCAGATTTAATAGTTTTAATCTAATGAATATGATTGATTCAAGTGCCTGTAAGTATATGCCTAACCTCTCGCTTCCCTTCTCATATTATCTAATCGAAGTAGTGAAGCTCTACCATTTTCCCTTCTCCGTTTTTTCTAGAATTTATAAAATATTTTATATATATCAAGGCAGAGAAAGGTGGAAAATGAAAGAGAAGAAGAGAATAAGTGAATCGACATCGGAAAAAAATGTAAATTTCATAATTATAAATCCATATTCCTTTTAATCCCATGTCTCTTCTCAGAATTGTGATTATAATATATCCTGTTGTCATATTCTATTGGATTGGAAAGGCAAAGGAGTCAAGCAAAGGGATAAATTCGAATTCGGAGATTCAGAAAGCTTGAAAAGTAAGTGAGAAATTACATGATTTATTTATAACATTGAAATTTATATCATTAAATTTTATTTAATTATTATGCCTTATAGGATTTGATGAGTTGTAGACCTAAAATGAATGTATTTAGATGAAACCTTGCCTTCTTACTCCGTAAGTTCGGTAATTGGAATAGAGTATACATCTTAATTTGGAAATTTGAAAATTAGTCCCTAAATTTGTTAAAAATGAATGTTGATAAATTTGTGAAGTTTATTCTAGATTTATAATTTGGGTTGTAAAATGTCAGATTAGTTTAGATTGCCCTAATTTGACTTAGAATGTGAATTTCTATGTTTTTAATTTATTAGGAGTGTTTTGGTTAGAATTTAATTGTATTTATTTTTGTGTAATTTTCATAAATTATCTAATTCCACAAATATATAAAAAGTGGGTCGTTTGAATTATTTAAGAATATAATAAAAATGAAAGAGATGTGTAAAGTATGGATGTTCTTCCTCATAGTATGCAGTGTCTATTTCGGTAAAAGAAAAGAGATAGTTCTTTGTAAAACAAAGCAAATGTCTCATTTTTGATTAATTATGGAAAGTTATAACGGTAATCCTTTGTGGAGGAATAGCTCTGATAAATTAAAGTGCGGAAATGAATGTTCTGGTTTAGAAATTTATAGTTAGAAATAGGAATACACACACACATAACCATGCCTACCAAAAAAATAAATATATATTTATATAGTCTAATAAACGTCAATATTTGCATTATTTATAACTAGGATGTCTAGTTATAAATAAAGTAGTAAATTATTGGATTAGGAGGTGTAGATTTAAAAGAGATAGTAACTCCAAAATTTATATGGCAATAAATATGCAATAAATAGGGAGTTACAAGAATTAGATGACGACATAAATGCGGTTAATAAGACTGGTTAAAGATTTTAATATAGCATTTATGGGAAAATTAAATAGGCATAATGGAATAAGAATGAATAAACAAATGTTATAAGAGATTGTCCAAATAGAATAATAATGATCATTTATTACTGAAATTGGCATTTATATATGGAAATAGAGGAAATAAGCGAATAAAATAGGAATTAAATACTAGAAGGTAGTACAATTTTCATAGTGGGAAATTATAAAGCCTCAATTATATATTTAGGATAAGCACGATTTAGTGGGCCTAGTCCAATATTTAAGTCTAGGATAATTGGCTTGGTTTAGAATGGGTTTGGATGCGAGGTTGGTAGAGCTAAACAACAGAAGTATACCCTTCACTTAGAGGCTACTAGCAGTTGTGTATACTCATTGTGTATGTGAGACGTCTCCTACCATATGACCCATGGGAAAGGGATATGTGGTTTCATATAGGTAGAGAAAAATATACCAAGGATTCGCCTTAGAATAAGTAACTAAAATAGCGTATAGGTAACTGAAATAGCATAAAGAAAATATACCAATGATATGTGGTCATAGGATATAGGTAGAGGAAAGTATTCAATGGCCCAGTACTTTTAGAGAAATGGAGTTTGCTTCATCTCTAATAAGAGACATTAAGTAATTGAAAGAAGCATTTTTCCTTGACTTACATTAGGTTAGTCTAAATGGTATTTCAGTTGTGAAAGGCCGGCATGCTATGTCAGTATTGTTGGTAGACCGTTATTTAGTAGTAGTATGGTTGGCATATAGGCTATGACCTACTGCAGTCCAATGCGGTCAGTAGCAAAGGCTTTAGTTATTCTCTAATGGATTTCGCTTCCTATCGAATATGCGATTATATGATTTTTGTTTGATGATATAAACATATATATTCGTTTAAATGTATTTGGTAATGTACTATTTTATTTTTCATAGATTAAATAAATATTTGCTGAATAAAATAAATAACACGGAATTTGAATTCAAACGGAAATTTTATTCAAACAAATGTTTATTACAATTTTTGAATAGTACAAATTTCAAGCTCTCACTATATAAAATTTCAATTACGGTATAATTTTGATTACATCACGATTCACATTTACATTTGACCTCACTACATATCACTCATTCACTCAACTCGTATTTATCTTCAACTTCACTCCAAACTGAATCAAGCATCTGAGCAATCTGCAAAAATAAATATTGACGCAGTAAAATTGAAAAGGAAATATTTTTGCAGTATAAAATAAAATGTGGATGTTGAAAATAATATTTGCCTCTATTATTTGGGTTGTTCGTCATCATTTAATTTTGAATCCATCATACACGAACAGCTTATGACATACACAGTGTATCACTGGATACGCCACAAGGCCGTGCACACCGATATATACACTTGATAAAATTACAGGGACAGGTGAGCATAGGTCAAACCCAAAACGCCGGGTTCAACTCAAGTGCAATAAAAATAATGTCACAATATTCAGCACAAGGTCAAATCCGAGCTACATGCTTGATTCAACTCAGGTGTAATTCGAAAACCAAATCCAAATGCAATAAAATGGTCGGGAGCAACCTCAATGCAAAGCAAGTATACATGAAGACCAGAGTGTGCAATATACTCAGACTTCAAGTGCAAAACAAAGTAAAGCTCTATAAATACCTGATTCTTCGACTTCCGAGAATCGACATCAATACGTCCACTGTATCAAATGCCGAATAATCGAATGCTGGAAAACTGAACCCTTAGGGTTTAAAAAGAAGAGGTAGAAGAAAAGGATAGAAGAAATAAGGAAACAGAACAGAAACAATATCAGAATCTCACTTATCGCAGTGGAACAACATATAATAGATAAATGAATAATCTTTAAAACAAAGAACTATCTCAGTTATTACATCACATTATCATCAGAGTGTATAATCACAATATACAACAAAAACAAAACAATGGACAGTTATACAATCATGCCCTTACAAGCGAAATACACAGCGGAAAGATAATATCATATGCAAATAATACGCCTCTCCATCCAGCTCGCCACTTGAGCTCCATAGCACTTCTAAATCCAGAATGACCTGATAACCTGACTCTAGACTGCCCGTGTGGAAAATTATGGGCACCCAGAGTTTAGGAAGAGAACAATAAACTCCAGGTCAGTCATGGGACTGTTGTGAGAACTTAAAATAGTTATTTATCTTTAAAACAACAACAACAATAGAAGTGAAAAAATATCCGCAATGCTTTTGGAAAATAAAACTACCATAAGGCCTCCCGCACACACACACAATGCAAACGCAGAATCAGAGGAGATTTCTCCTTATGATAGTCAAAGATGCTTGATACGCATTAAAAAGAAACATTTGATATTATTACTAGTGCATAGTGTAGGAAAAATCATTTCGAAAGTAAAGATATAAATCTTAGCCAACATACGACCATTATCGTATGCCTACTATAGCTACCATGTTCAATAGCAGGTTACCGCCACATTCCATGGCAGGTAATACAACTAAAACCGTATAAGATGCGTATTGTTTTATTTGGGTTTCCAACAAATGGTCAGGCTAAGGAACTTCCTACTGTCAATGGGATCGCCTCTGGCGGGACGTCCCGAGAACCTAACGTTACGATTAGATCTCTACCAACACAAGGCCGGGTTACCTTTGTAATTAGGTAACTACTACACGAATATGCCATCCCCTGGTCCCTTTGGACCTTTATCCGAGCACTCGACAACCAACATCACACAGTAACAAATATAGTGTGTCAACATGAGTAAGTATCTGGGCTCCATACCATGATACCACCCTTTCCAGAAGGAAATGACATACCCTAAAGGGCGCGACCCTCATAACCTTGCCGCATATTCCTATTTTGACCATTTCCGAGGTGTGAGGTCTGACGAAGTCTCGTCCACAAAGCTACGTTTTTTCACAAAGCCACGCTTTGATCAACAAATGATCAATAAATAATCATCACACAGCAACACTCAGCATGCCACATTACCAAATTGGGAATATAACGCTGATAACCTTCAACTACATAACCTCTAAGGGTGTTAAGCTAAGAGAATAAATTCTCCACCACCAACGGAAATATATTTGAAAAATATCTGCTTTATATCTCCAAATGTAATGTCAGACATGTAACCATACAAGTCTGTTTCAGGTTCGAACAGAACCGAAGGCACTTCCAAAGAAGCCCTTGCAATCCGGGTATTCACAATCCCGATCGAATTTCCCATCACAAAGGAAATCTCTATACCGTAGCTAACGGTGCAGAGACAATCGATAGGTCATCCTATCATTTTCAAAAATAGCCGGTCTTCAACATCGGTCTTCAAATGCTATCCATTACGACGTATCATTATTCAGAATGGGTTATACGACTCCAAAGTTCTATCCCGGCTAACCCGAATAATGAGCGCTTATTTTAAAATAAGTGTGGCGTTAAAATTCAAGCAAATCACAAAAAATACCTATTTAAAGGTAAGTATTGATAGTCGGTTATTTAACTATCAATAGGTATGCACAACATCACCAGCTCCAAATTATTTATTTCCCAAAAATATCTTTACAAGATATATAATTTCAATACTTCAAAAATAAATCGATGTTTATTTTTAAACAAATTTCCCTTCTTTATAAATTCCATAGTGAATTTATATTTCCAAAATATCTACTGGTATACGATTTTCAAATCGATTTTTAGTATTAATTTTCAATTTATCTTTAAAAAGATAAATTCTCAAAACGTTTCATTTCATATTGGAAAAATATTTCCCGTACTTATTTAATAATAAGTAATTCACAAATCTATTCATTTTCAACACTTGGAAAATATTCAATATATTTAAATCAAAATTAAGTATATATTTATTCTTTAAGGAAAACATCCTTTCAAACACATTTATTTGGGTCAAAACGAATGTTGCGTAAAACATCGTTACGACAACCCAAAAATCACTAGTATAGGGATTCAAAATTAAATAAATATATAAATCCCAATACTATATAATACATTTTCCTTTCGGAAATCATTTACTATAACAACAGTGTTACAGTCCACCATTTCCTTTTAATTCTTGAAAACATCTATTTCAACAATGATTGTTGAAATCTATGTTTTCGACACTTAATACAATTTAAAACATCTTTAAATCGTTTTAATTCTATTTAAAATATCACTTTCCCAAAATATTTCTTTAATATATTATTCACCGTCCAAAATCGTGAATATATTTCTTTTAATAAGTTATAATAATTGAACTTATCAAAATAAGTCGATTCAGATTTATAAAACAACGTTTATAAATTCCATTTATATTTTATGGCAACTTCAACTTATAAAATCACTTTATTAACAAATCTTATCCATATTCCATTTACACGCGAAAATCCAATTTATAAGTTAATTACTTATAAATCTTTTATTTTATGAAATCTATTCATTTTATAACTTCACAAATTATAAATCTATAGATTTCATCCACTTATGAAATCCATTTACATTTCATTTTAAGACTTATAAAAACTTGTTTTCCAATTCCAATATTTTTAATTTATGAATATCAATTTTATAAATATTTTATATAAATCATTTATAAATCCCAATTTAAACCATTTTATAAATTTATCAACTACTTATCTAAAAAATCACATTTTGGTTATATTTCTCAAAAATCATAATTTTTATAACATATAAATTACAACGTTTATTCATTTAAAGTGAATCAATTTCAAAATTAAATTTTATTATGAATTCTCAACTTAATTTTCAAAAATCAAATTTTGTTTATTTCGGCATCTAACGATACCAAAATATCTTCGGCTAGAATTTAGCCTTTAACAATTACAATCACAAAGATAATCACGCAGATTATAAATAGATCAACACACAACATTGAAACCAATTCAATCATTTTAGGAGTCCAGTTGGATCCCTCCAACCTGTTTCCCTGCATCCAAAGATGAAAGCACAATACCAATTCCGCTTCGAGACGGAATATCGCGGTATATGAGATTTATTAAATACTGTCCGCTATTATGCGGTGCAATAGGGTCTCATCCGCTATATAATGCGGGAAATTAATTCCAAGTACATAAATAATACCAATTTCACTTTGCAGTGAAATTATCGCGGTATAAGTTTTTAATAAATAACCTCCGCTTAATAGACGGCGTATAATGTCTATTTCAATCAATAACAGATAATAATTTATCATTCAGGCATACAATCAACAATTTTAAATCTAACTATTTAAAATTTAAATCGAAACAAATTCGATTGAGTGAGAAGTTCTCACCTTGAGTTTCCGATAATAGTTGTAGTGTTTTATTTCGAATAAAATTAAACGGACGTTTAATTTTACCCAAAATTTACACTAGCTCCAAACGACTCCAATCCAGTTCCATAGCGTAGTGCTCGACAAAATGAAGCCAACGCAATTTGTTTCGCGCAATTCCGACCTCGTATGAACAAGATATCGCATTTTAAACATTATACAAATTTTAATATTATTAAATTTACAATTAAATTTTATTTCTTTTTACTTTTACATCATGGCTGTGCGTTTCCTTATGCAAATCTGGGCCGTGCTATTTGCTTCTTCCTCTTACAGTTTTCGAACGCAACCCCAACCCAATAGCCGCCCAAACCCTAGATTCACGCGACGAACACGAGCGCTTCCAAGTCGATCAACCACCACTTGAACATTCTCCCATACGGGCTCTACACTCAGCCGAAGCCTTGTGAAACTCGGCTCTCCCATGCCCTCGAACCGCGTGCACGAAGTCGCGGCCTTCATGGCGAAATTCCTGACGAACCACTCAATGTTTTTCGATCACCACCGCACGAATCGAAGATCTCAAAGTTCTCTACAACTTTGCAGTAGAAAATTTCTTGAATTAAATGATGGATTTGGAGAAATCGAGAGAAGAAGAAAAGTGTTTTCTGGCCGTTGAAAAGAGAGGGTGGCGGCTGACGATAATAATTTAGGGTTTTGCAAATGGTAGAAGGAGATGGTCTTTTTATAGAGAATTCGACGAACACTATTCATTTTCAATTTTTTGAACTCCGAATCTCGCGCGGTAACCGGCGTTTCTAGGGTTTACCCCGTGTTCCGGACACAATGGAATAGGTTTCGGAAGCTAATTCGATCATCTGTGCGAGTTACGGAAATAAACGATCAAATTTAATTTAAATCGATTAAACCAATTTCTATGCGTTTTCGCTTGCCCCGGACAAACGGTAAATCCGATTGACACGAAATTTAAAACTATACAATAATATGATATTACGGATCCGATGAAACTGCTTTCGTCGAAATCTGAGACTGTTCGAAAAATGGCTATTTTACTAGTCAATTAAATATTAAAATATTCAATTTTCACAAATCAACTTTTAATTCAATTTTAAACGTTCTATAACATCGTTATAACTCCAATATGATTAAATAAAATTTTACAAATCAATTTCAATCATATTAAACCCAATTTTCAATTATTTCTGAAATTTCAAATATTAAATTATTCGACTTATAAATTCCACTTATTAATATTTAAAATCAAATAAATATTCAAATTTTAATTGACAGAAATTCTGGGTCATTACAAACTTCCCCCTTAAAAGAATTTCGTCCTCGAAATTGCCAAGTAAGAAAGAGTTACAAAATTCATTAACTTTCCAAAACAAACCATTCAAATTGGATTTTTCAAATCTCTTAAGTGTTTAACTTTCTCAAAATTTATAGTTAAACTTCTTACAATAACTTTACTAAGTTTTCAAATCATACCTAGTTATCTTTTCAAAATTTTCCAATTTTCTCAAAAATATTCTAACTCCTTAAATTTTCGAAAAAAATCGCCAGAGTCTCCTTTGCGCAGCTCGATCCGAAAAAAATGATAGTATATATATCACAAATATACATCTTATCAAGTGATGAGGCATCCCGTAGGGAAAAAAGTGTAAAAGTACGATATTTAATCTGAGATATGTACTTTATATTTTATTAGCGAGCATGTACGGCTTATATAGCGCGAAAGCGAGCTCCAAATGCGAAGCATAAGTGTAACAACCCGCATATTTATCGAGTTTACATTTAAATATTTTTATTTAAATATTAAATCGTTAATCGGATTTTGGTCCGAAAAACTACTTTTTGCAAACAGTCAAATTAGGACTCGAGACCACTTCCATTGAGTTCGAAATGTCGTTTACAACTTTTTAAGTATAAACATCGATAGGTTTGGAGTTAGTGAAATTTCACTAACTTTTCCCGCTTTGGACTTTGGGTTAGTTTAGCCTATTAAGCCCAAGTTCCAACCCTCTTCTCCTCACTCTTCATAAATTTCCTAACTAACTCAAGCTTTAGCATTAATAGTGAAGAGAATGGGAAATTAAAACTCCAAGCTCAAATTCAATTGCAACTCCATCATTCAACTCCAAATTCAAGTAGAAGATATTGGATTCAAGCTTTGGATTGCTTCTCCTTGCTTTCAAGCTTCATCTTCATAAATTTTAGTGCAAAGGTGAGATTTTTATCTCACAAATCTAGTCTATAACTATATTGGACTGTTGGGAATGATTCCCTATCACTTTTGCATGCACATTTGCATTTGGTTTGGATTGGATTGGCGAAAAACTCCAATTTTTAGCCTTTTTTGTGAATTTTCTGCATTTAGGTCGTTCTGTCCATTTTTGGTGCTCGGAGTTAGGTCGCTCGCGACCTAACCCTTGGGTCGCTCGCGAGTTAGCAGCATAGGTCGCTGGGCCATCTAAATTCTTGTTCGGTGTTAGGTCGTTTGGGCTTTAGGTCGTAAGTCGTGGGCCTCTAGGTCGTAGGTCGTTAGGTCGTTAGGCCTTAACTCGTGTGGCCTTGGTCCTTTAAGTCGCTCGGCCTTGCCTTCCATTTTTAGGTCGCATGACCTTCTACCCCGCTAGGTCGTTGGACCTATAACCCGTTAGGTCGTTGGGCCTATAACCCGTAGGTCGTTAGGCCGTTGGGCCACTAGGTCGCATGACCTATAACCTGTTAGGTCGCTCGACCGTTTACTCCGTTAGGTCGCCCAACCCTACTACAAGTGTTAGGTCACATGACCTTGTTCCACTAAGTCGCTCGACCCTTAGGTCGTATGACCTGTTTGTTAAGTCGGCTGTCCTTAAGTCGTTCGACCCCACTAAGTCGTAGGTCGCCTCCGACCTTACCCTTAGGTCGTATGACCTGTCATCCACTAGGTCGCGCCACTTAGGTCGTATCCCTTAGGCCGCGAACTCTTTAGGTCGTTAGACCTCATTTTGCTTTAGGTCGTAAGCCGCTTGTCTTCACTTAGGTCGTACCGTGACGGGGCGCTGCCCCGCACCCCGCCGGGGGCGCTGCCCCCTGGACCCCCGCGACCTGACCGGGCAGGTCGAACCCCGTATAACTCTGCGTAGGGATCTTATCTGAAAAACATTGAGCTGATTTCCTTGGATTTTATTCACATCTCCGTATGCGATTTTTGTGACTGATTGTTTCTACAATTGCTTATGTGTTTTGTCACTTTATAATATAAAGGTTTCAATACTAGTAGTAAATATCAAAACTCTTTTAACAAACAATTTCAACTCTATTTTTAATAACAAAGCTCTTTTCTTAAACCGTTTTCCAATCTATTAGTATATACAAGCCTTTACCTCACTCGGATGAGAAATCTAATTAAACGACTTAGTAAAACAAGTGGTATGAAACGCTTGCGTTCACTTCGTCGGTTAATTCTTGGACTTGTTCGATTGAACCTCTTGTGACAATTTTATTAGTGAAGATTTACAGTTTGTTCGTAAATATTTAAGTTAAGCAAGTGGTTATGGGACATGAAGCTAAACTTCTATATTTACTAGCTTAGTGTAATTGACACTTCTCGTTGATCTTGATGATCGCTTTATGAATTAGACTAGCAATTGCGCGATGTCTCTTTCATTGCAAGGTTAGACTAGACACCACTTGTGTGATTCCATTCACACATACCTTTCTGCTTTTTGGTTAGTCTTGACCTCATTCTGTGTGATTCCACTCACACATGTGGGGTAGCTCCCCATGGTCTTCGGACCGTCATGTGATAGGCCTCTTTCCCTTTTTATGATTTCAGGATTTCTCGTGTTGATTTCTGGAATTTGTGTCATTGACTTGTTATGAGTACAAGTTTAGGGTATGATGCCCCCTTCGAATCTTTGAGAAGATTCTTGTGATATTGATTATCTCTTATTGATTGATCTTCTGTTGATCATTATTTACATACTTATAGCGGTATGTCGTTATGGATGTTTATGTTTATGCCATATCTTTTATGTTATATCATGTCATCTGATATTTATAGCTAGACTGATCCGTTTATTATTTTCTTAAATAATACTCGGATCAGACCGAGATGTTACAGGTGCTTCTGCTTGACTTCTTCCCAGGGATTCATCACTCTGACTTTTGGCTAACTGTTTAGATTAGCAGTTTTTGCTGTATACACTTGAGATATAGACTCATAGTTGTATTCTTTTGTATAGCACGTGTTGCTATTCTTTTGTATTATCGTGGATCTTATTGACCACTACTCTGATGTACACTTTCATGTGTTAGTTATATATTCATATCTTCTTCCGCCTTTGTGATATGGATATCTGTGACTGATTTGTGATATGATTATTTCTATGTTTGTTTCCGAAGATTATTTATAGCCACCGTGTGATAAGCTATTACATGGATGGTCGCTCCTCAACAGCCTTATTCTCCGTGCTAATTGACAGCACTTCTCCGGAGTGTTCTTGGCTAGCGTGGGTATAGAGGTGGGGCGTCACAATAAGTCATCCGCACTTACTATACACTCAATCAAACCAATGAGAACATGTATATATGAAAATAATATCAATACATAACATATAGCAACATAACAACTACATGTGCCAACATAGCAAATGCAACAAAACAACAAACGCAACCATCAAACAACTATCATCCAATTAGCATCCAATAAATCAATAACCAAATCAATATTCTTTCATTTCTCATTAATATTCAATGAATTGGTTTTTATTTTATTTTAATCACATTTGATTCATTAACATGGAATGTTTTTACTAACATTCATTTATTCATATTCAATTAGTTCACGTTCACTAATTAAATTCACATTAGTTCACTTCCAATTCAAATCAAATTCAATTCTATTCAAATTTATTTACTTCCAATTTGGATTCAATTACATAGCTTTCAATTTTATCAATTTAACTTCATTAACACTTAATAAATTTTACACAATCAACTAATATCAAATAGCAACCAACGTATATACAACACAACCAAATTTATTCACTTTACCTTCAATTTGGTTTAACACTTTTAATTAGCTTTAATAAATTAACACTTACATTCATTACTTCATATCAACTTATTTACATTCGATTGATTAACATTCAATCCCTTCATTAATTCAATTGCTAATTCATTTCACAAATAAAGTTGAATTTCATTTTATATAACTCAAGTTCACATCCATTTGATTCACTTCATTATTTTTACTTTGATACCAAAATCAACTTTATTCAATATTACTTAAGCTATATTCCATTTCAATTCATCATTTGTTTAACTTAACTTAAATTTCCATTTACAAATCCAATTCAGATTCCAATTCTAAAGTAATTTCTATTTAACTTTTACTTAAGTCAAATTCATCACTTATTCAAATTCATATCTCGTTTTGCTTATCAAAATTATTTAACCATTTATTATTTGGTTTCACTTACATCTTCTCACTTTATAAGTTATACAACTTACTTATTTAAACTTCCAAATCTAATTTAATTTATTTAACTCCCTTTAGTTAAATTCCAAATCATATGTTTTGTTATGCTAACTCAAATTCTTTAACTTTACGAAAGCTAAAAATTTTATCTCATAATATAAGTTCAAAACTCGTTTTACATATATTTATCAATTTCAACTTGAATTTTCAATTTCAAATTTGTTTATCACAACAAAACTTCAATTTCAATTTACTATGGTAGTAAATCCATCACACAGAAACTCGAAAATGATACTGATGATGGTGCAGTCATCATCCTTGTTATTTTCCAGTAACAATAGTGAAATCAGTGCTAAATATTCTTTCATAATTTCCCTTTTCATTATTTATAAATCACATTTATAAAAATAATTCTCATATAATTTCACTATTTATATATATAAGATCATTTTATAATTGTAAATCATTTTAATTATAATTCCATACTTATAATTCATTTGCTTATACAATTCATTCTTTTACAACTCTTGTTTTTATTTAACTTATTCAAACAACTTTTATTGACTTATACATTTTTTTATTTTCAACAACCAAACAATCAATTTATACATACTTTAATAATTTATGAAGAATTATTTCCTTTACATAAAAATATAATCGAGGTAAAATTATTTCATTTACCCAATTTAAAATGATATCGTGCCGAATTGTTCTGAACAAGTGTTTAGAGATCCCTATCGATAGAGTTGTACAGACTATACCGACCAGAATCCATATATCACTCCACAAACCAATCATCGCAGCATAAAACAATTTTATTTTCACTAACAAATATGCGCTCATATCTATTATTACACTCACACTCATTCTGGAGTACTACTGACTCTATCTCTAATGAGTAACACCCAACAGAGCCAAGGTTGTCATCTAACCAAATGCTCTGATACCACTTGTAAAGACCCGATTCTTCGATTTCCGAGAATTGACATCAATATGCCCACTGTATCAAATGTCGAATAATCGAACGCCGGAAAACCAAACCCTTAGGGTTTAAAAAGAAGGGGTAGAAGAAAAAGGTAGAAGAAATAAGGAAACAGAACGAAAACAATATCAGAATCTTACATATCGCAGCGGAACAACATATAATAGATAAATGAATAATCTTTAAAACAAAGAACTATTTCAGTTATTACATCACATTATCATCAGAGTGTATAATCACAATATACAACAAAAACAAAACAATGGACAGTTATACAATCATGCCCTTACAAGTGAAATACACAGCGGAAAAATAATATCATATACAAATAATACGCCTCTCCATCCAGCTTGCCACTTGAGTTCCATAGCACTTCTGAATCCAGAATGACTTGATAACCTGACTATAGACTGCCCGTGTGGAAAATTATGGGCACCCAGAGTTTAGGAAGAGAACAATAAACTCCAGGTCAGTCATGGGACTGGTGTGAGAGCTTAAAACAGTTATTTATCTTTAAAACAAAAACAACAATAGAAGTGGAAAAGTATCCGCAATGCTTTTGGAAAATGAAACTACCATAAGGCCTCCCGCACACACACACAATGCAAACGCAGAATCGGAGGAGATTTCTCATTATGATAGTCAAAGATGCTTGATACGCATTGAAAGAAACATGTGATATTATTACTAGTGTATAGTGTAGGAAAAATCATTTCGAACGTAAAGATATAAATCTTAACCAATATACGACCATTATCGTATGCCTACTATAGCTACCATGTTCAATAGCAGATTACCGACACATTCCATGGCAGGTAATACAACTAAAACCGTACAAGATGCGTATTGTTTTATTTGGGTTTCCAACAAATGGTCAGGCTAAGGAACTTCCTACTGTCAATGGGATCGCCTCTGGCGGGACGTCCCGAGAACCTAACGTTACGGTTAGACCTCTGCCAACACAAGGCCGTGTTACCTTTGTAACTAGGTAACTACTACATGAATATGCCATCCCCCGGTCCCTTTGGACCTTTATCCGAGCGCTCGATAACCAACATCACACAGTAATAAATATAGTGTGTCAACATGAGTAAGAATCTGGGCTTCATACCATGGTACCACCCTTTCCAGAAGGAAATGACATACCCTAAAGGGCGCGACCCTCATAACCTTGCCGCATATTCCTGTTTTGACCATTTCCGGGGTGTGAGGTCTGACGAAATCTCGTCCACAAAGCTACGCTTTTTCGCAAAGCCACGCTTTGATCAACAAATGATCAATAAATAATCATCACACAACAACACTCAGCATGCCACATTACCAAATTGGGAATATATCGCTGATAACCTTCAACTTCATAACCTCTAAGGGCGTTAAGCTAAGAGAATAAATTCTCCACCACCAACGGAAATATATTTGAAAGAAATCTACTTTATATCTCCAAATGTAATGTCAGACATGTAACCATACAAGTCTGTTCCGGGTTCGAACAGAACCGAAGGCACTTCCAAAGAAGCCCTTGCAATCTGGGTATTCACAATCCCGATCGAATTTCCTGTCACAAAGGAAATCTCTATACCGTAGCTAACGGTGCAGAGACAATCGATAGGTCATCCTATCGTTTTCACAAATACCCGGTCTTCAACATCGGTCTTCAAATGCTATCCATTATGATGTATTATTATTCAGAATGGGTTATATGACTCCAAAGTTCTTTCCCGTCTAATCCGAATAATGAGCGCTTATTTTAAAATAAGTGTGGCGTTCAAATTCAAGCAAATCACAAAAAATACCTATTTAAAGGTAAGTATTGATAGTCGGTTATTTAACTATCAATAGGTATGCACAACATCACCAGGTTCCAAATAATTTTCCAAATTATTTATTTCCCAAAAATATCTTTACAAGATATATAATTTCAATACGTCAAAAATAAATCAATGTTTATTTTTAAACAAATTTCCCTTTTTCTTTATAAATTCCATAGTGAATTTATATTTCCAAAATATCTACTGGTATATGATTTTCAAATCGATTTCTAGTATTAATTTTCAATTTATCTTTAGAAAGATAAATTCTTAAAACGTTTCATTTCATATTGGAAAAATATTTCCCGTACTTAATAATAAGCAATTCACAAATCTATTCATTTTCAACATTTGGAAAATATTCAATATACTTAAATCAAAATAAAGTATATATTTGTTCTTTAAGGAAAACATCCTTTCAAACACATTTATTTGGGTCAAAACGAATGTTGCGTAAAACATCGTTACGACAACCCAAAAATTACTAGTATAGGGATTCAAAATTAAATAAATATATAAATCCCAATACTATATGAAACATTTTCCTTTCGGAAATCATTTACTATAACAACAGTGTTATAGTCCACCATTTCCCTTTATTTCTTGAAAACATCTATTTCAACAATGAATGTTGAAATCTATATTTTCGACACTTAATACAATTTAAAACATCTTTAAATCGTTTTAATTCTATTTAAAATATCACTTTTCCAAAATATTTCTTTAATATATTATTCACCGTCCAAAATCTTGAATATATTTCCTTTAATAAGTTATAATAATTGAACTTATCAAAATAAGTCGATTCGGATTTATAAAACAACGTTTATAAATTCCATTTATATTTTATGGCAACTTCAACTTATAAAATCACTTTATTAACAAATTCTATCCATATTCCATTTACACGCAAAAATCCAATTTATAAGTTAATTACTTATAAATCTTTTATTTTATGAAATCTATTCATTTTATAACTTCACAAATTATAAATCTATAGATTTCATCCACTTATGAAATCCATTTACATTTTATTTTAACACTTATAAAAACTTGTTTTCCAATTCTAATATTTTTAATTTTTGAATATCAATTTTATAAATACTTTATATAAATCATTTATAATGATTCAAAAAATCCCAATTTAAACCATTTTATAAATTTAACAACTACTTATCTAAAAAATCACATTTTGGTTATATTTCTCAAAAATCATAATTTTTATAACATATAAATTACAACGTTTATTCATTTAAAGTGAATCAATTTCAAAATTAAATTTTATCATGAATTCTCAACTTAATTTTCAAAAATCAAATTTTGTTTATTTTCGGCATCTAACGATACCAAAATATCTTCGGCTAGAATTTAGCCTTTAACAATTCCAATCACAAAGATAATCACGCAGATTATAAATAGATCAATAAATGGATCAACACACAACATTGAAAGCAATTCAATCATTTGAGGAATCTAGTTGGATCCATCCAACCTGTTTCCCTACATCCAAAGATGTTAGCACAATACCAATTCTGCTTCGAGACGGAATATCGCGGTATATGGGATTTATAAAATACTATCCGCTATTATGCGGCGCAATAGGATCTCATCCGCTATATAATGCGGGAAATCAATTCCAAGTACATAAATAATACGAATTTCACTTTGCAGTGAAATTATCACGGTGTATGTTTTTAATAAATAAGCTCCGCTTAATAGACAGCGTATAATGTCTATTTCAATCAATAATAGATAATAATTTATCATTCAGGCATACAATCAACAATTTTAAATCTAACTATTTAAAATTTAAATCGAAACAGATTCGATTGAGTGAGAAGTTCTCACCTTGAGTTTCCGATAATAGTTGTAGCGTTTTATTTCGAATAAAATTAAACGGACGTTTAATTTTACCCGAAATTTACACTAGCTCCAAACGACTCCAATCCAGTTCCATAGTGTAGTTCTCGACAAAACGAAGCCAACGCAATTTGTTTCGCGCAATTCCGACCTCGTATGAACAAGATATCGCATTTTAAACATTATACAAATTTTAACATTATTCAATTTACAATTAAATTTTATTTCTTTTTACTTTTACATCCTGGCCGTGGGTTTCCTTATGCAAATCTGGGCCGTACTATTTGCTTCTTCCTCTTACAGTTTTCGAACGCAACCCTAACCCAATAGCCGCCCAAACCCTAGATTCACGCGACGAACACGAGCGCTTCCAAGTCGATCAACCACCACCAGAATGTTCGCCCATACGAGCTCTACACTCGGCCGAAGCCTTGTGAAACTCGACTCTCCCATGCCCTCGAACCGCGTGCACGAAGTCGCGGCCTTCATGGCGAAATTCCTGACGAACCGCTCGATGTTTTTCGATCACCACCGCACGAATCGAAGATCTCAAAGTTCTCTACAATTTGCAGTAGAAAATTTCTTGAATTAAATGATGGATTTGGAGAAATTGATGGAAGAATAAAAGTGTTTTCTGGCCGTTGAAAAGAGAGGGTGGCGGCTGACGATAATAATTTAGGGTTTTGCAAATGGTAGAAGGAGATGGTCTTTTTATAGGGAATCCGACGAACACTATTCATTTTCAATTTCCCGAACTCCGAATCTCGCGTGGTGACCAGCGTTTCTAGGGTTTACCCCGTGTTCCGGACACAATGGAATAGGTTTCGAAAGCTAATTCGATTATCTGTGCAAGTTACGGAATAAATGATCAAATTTAATTTAAATATATTAAACCAATTTCTATGCGTTTTGGCTTGCCCCGGACAAACGGTAAATCCGATTGACACGAAATTTGAAACCATACAATAATATGATATTACGGATTCGATGAAACTAGTTTCGTTGAAATCTGAGTCTGTTTGAAAAATGACTATTTTTACTAGTCAATTAAATATTAAAATATTCAATTTTCACAAATCAACTTTTAATTCAATTTTAAAAGTTTTATAACATCGTTATAACTCCAATATGATTAAATTAAATTTTACAAATCAATTTCAATCATATTAAACCCAATTTTCAATTATTTCTGGAATTTCAAATATTAAATTATCGATTTAATTATCCAATTAAATTCAGATATTCGAAAAATAAATTATTCGACATATAAATTCCACTTATTAATATTTAAAATCAAATAAATAATCAAATTTTAATTGACAGAAATTCTGGCTTGTTACAAGCTCCGAACAAGTGAATCTGCAATATGTACACGAGTGAATGCAATTCAGTACTCAATGCAATCAAATAACTCGAGTACAACAAATGGAGATGCAACCCAAATCAAATGAACCAGATGGAACTGCAACAGAAGGAATGGCAACATGCATGCCACAATGATGCACAGGAACCAAGACCAAGACTAGTGAACTGCAAGTGTTGACCAGGTAGCAAGCAAGATCAACACAGCAACCAAAATTAATGCAAACAGTTCAAAGTCAAAGTGGAAAATGCAAAAATACTAAAGTGAAGCCACCAATAGAACTAGACACTAGTCAAATAAAGAACTTGCACAAGACTACAAGTACAAAGCATCAAGCAACACCAAGTAGAGTGTCATGAAACAAATATGCAAACTGCGTCGAATGGTATTTTATACAAAGACTGCAACACTACGGCAACTACAAGTGACAACAGTGTGGAAACGAAGACCACAAGTAGTGCACATCAAACCAGAAGTATGCTCGAAACAAAAATCCAAACCAAGTTCAAGTTATACAAGAAAAACTCAAACTAGAGGCAACTGGCATCAACTACAACAATGAACCAGAGATTACAAAACCAAAACATCAACTAAGTTCAAATGAATATAGACAGCAAGCTCCAGATGGATAATGCAAGTGCAGACTCAAGTGATACAAGTTCGAACAAAGCTCAACAACACAAAGCAACATCAAGATTGAAAAAGACAGAGAATAAGTAGTTAACAAGCACGATGAAAATTCACAAACAAGTCAAGTATGCTACAGGTTGCAAATAACCAGAGATAATAAACACAAGTGACCGAAGTCAAAGTACCAAAAAAATTCAAAGCCAAGAAATCACAACTTCAAAGCCGTTTAAATCAATGTAACAATTTTGAACAAGTCATAAGAAACAAATTCAAATCACTAGCTGAGATAAATCAAAATCCTTAAACCAGAATCAATGCTGTGATGACCAAGAAATCAAACGAGTTAGAATTGAAGCCGTGTGAATCAAGCTACTAGAAATTATACGAATTTGAACAAGTCAGTGCAAATCATCAACATTCAAGTTGAATCGAACGGTAAGCCAAAAAATTATCAGACGAATTCAATAAGTACATACGAACGAAAATCAAGGGTTTCAAACCCTATATAAAGACCCAATCATCATCGGCTACAACGTAATCAAGTTCAAGTAAGCCAAAACCAGTAAAGCAAAAAGGAGTAAATTACATACCAGAATCAAATTCGAACTTGATCGAATTGAAGTAGCCGAAGAAAATTCAAAGAGCCAAACAATCGACGAAAGCAACGAACTGGGAAACATCTATTTCGATTAAGCAACCGAAAGTCGTTGACTTAAGAAATAAAGCCCTAATTTGCAAGCAAAGGAAAAAGGAACGGGCCGCCATTATACAGAGCAAAGAGGACCGATAGCCATTGTTAATCAACGTATTTGGGCCGAAGCCATAATACAAAAGGAAAACGGATTTAAATCTATTACGTGTTTATTTTTGGGCCGGCTTAGTTTATAAAGGCTTTGGTTTATTTAAATTACGGTTTAGAGTTATTTTGTTTTTTTATTGTATTGTTTTAGAAAACCTTTGTAATTACTAGTCGTGTGACTAGGGGACAAGCTACGTGGCGTAGTTTGAGAATTCGCAAATCAGTGGCTGAGTTGTGGCAGGGTTTTGAGCGTAGAGTTAAGTTAGTCCGTAGCGGGTGTTGCGAGTTTACGTGTGTAAGCGTGTGACTACTTAATTTCTAATATAAACCTTGGGCGCAGCACGTAGGCAGGGTTTTGCCGAAGCTGAGTAAATTCTGTGTCGTTCTATTTCTACATTTATTATTCTGCTATTACCTGTGCTGCTATAATTTTGATATATCTGTGTTGAAATAATTTTATAAGCTTCCTCAACAATTTTTATAATTATCAGTATCACCCTATTCACCCCTCCTCTAGGGTGAAATCGATCCTAAAAGTGGTATCAGAGCTAGGAATAGAAGTCAACTTTTGTTTTAAAAAATTCGTTTTTTCAAAAACAAATTTTTGTTTTAAAAATTTGTATTTTTTAAAATGGCTTCTTTTAATAATGCTTTTGCTGAGGGTCAGTCCATAGTTAGACCACCAATGTTCAATAGTGAATACGCCTACTGGAAAAATAGAATAAAATTTTTTCTGAAAACCATTGACGCTTGGAATATTGTTGAGACAGGTTATAGAGCACCAACTATAACTGTAGATAATCAGGAAATAGATAATCCGATGGATCAACGGACAGAACAGGAAAATAAATTATAAAATGCTAATGCTAAAGCTATGAATTCTATTATCTGTTCATTAGATCAATTTGAATTTAATCGTGTCTCACATTGTCTAACTGTACAGGAAATATGGCACACACTCGAAGTGACTCACGAAGGAACATCTCAAGTCAAAGAATCTCGCCTTGCCATGCTAAGCAGCGAATACGAAAATTTCACAATGGCCAAGGAAGAAAATGTCAAAGAAATATACAGACGACTTTCCAATATCATATACAAATCGAAGGCTCTTGGAAAATCATGCACAGAATTGAAGATAGTCCAAAAAATCCTCGGAGTCCTTCCACGAAGTTTTGAAGCCAAAGTAACTGCCGTTCAAGAATCAAAAATTTTAAAACAAATGAAGGTTGAAGAACTCATTGGAAACCTCACCACTTACAAGCTAGAAATAAAATTCAAGGAAGAGCGTGAAGGAGGAGACACTCGGAAGAAATCAATAGCTCTTAAAGGGACAACTGAAAGTGAAGATGATGATGATGGTGAAGCAGAACTAGCACTATTAATAAGAAGATTCAAAAGGTGGAACCGCAAATATGGCAATTCGGTCAAAAATCAACAAGTAAAGAGCAGATTAAATAAAGCACTAGACAAACCAGAAGAGCAGAAAATCATTTGTCACAAATGTAATAAACCCGGTCATATTAAGCCAAATTGTCCCTAAAATCGACTCAGTCAAGAAAAGAAACTGAAGAGGAGAAGTTTTGCAGCTACTTGGAATGAAATCGATGAAGATGAAAGTGATAGCATCGGTAGTGAAAGTGAAAGAGCAAATTTGTGTCTTCATGGTGAAATAACTGACAGTGATGATGACGAGCCAAGTGAGGTATCAAAACTTACTCATTAAGAATTACTTATATATTTCCATGAAGTAAATGGCTGTTTTGAACGACTTAGGAAGAAGTATGCCAAAATTGAATCACAAAAGGATACTTTGATAGAGTTAAATAAACAACTTGACCACTTAGTTAAAACCTATCAAAGTAGGATCCCTAAGTGTGACAAGTGTCTATTGTTTGAAGAAGAAATTAAAAAATCAGAAATTAATATAAAGTCGCTTGAAAATGAAATTCTGGTTTTAAAAGAAAATGAAAATACAAGAAGAGAGAATTCTATTAAAAAGTGCACATAATTGTTAAACGAAAATGAATCTCTCAAAACACAAGTCCAACAATTGTCAAGACTTTAGATAAATTTTCAAAAAGTGAAAAATCGTTGAATATGCTATTAGGGAAGCAAACTGTTAATACAGTTAGACAAGAACTAGGATATAATCAATCTGAAAAAGTTCAAAGCAATATTAATCAAGTCAATTCTATGTGCACAATTTGTAGAAAATATGGATACAATCACAATAATTGTTGGTATAGACTTAAACATGTGAAAACTATATCAATTTGGGTTCCAAAAGACATAAATATAAAATCTCTAAAGGTTAAACAAATCTGGGTGCCGAAAAGAACATATATAAATAGTTTTGGGTCTCCACAAAATTATTTTTCAAAATATTCTGCCACTAAAAATCATGGACCTATAAAAGCAAATATGTCACTAAACTCTCTTCTCGTGTAGGTATGCTGGCAAGCTAAGGAACAACAGCAATGGTACTTGGATTCTGGCTGTTCCTGGCACATGACACGAGATAAATCAAAGTTCCTAAGCCTAGAAAAGTACAAAGGTGGCAGAGTCACAATGGGTAACAATGACAAGTGTAAAATTGTCGGTAAAGGTAAAGTGGGTAACAATACATTTAGCTTGAATGACGTACTATATGTTGAAAATCTACACCACAATTTGATATCAATCAGCCATCTATGTTATAAAGGCATGAATGTTATTTTTGATTATGACTTGTGCAAAATTGTTGACAAATCATCAAAAGAAATCTTATTTTCAGGTAAGAGGAAAGGTAGTATATATTATCCATCTTTTGATGATCTCACCCTTTCTAAATGTTCGGTAGCTAAGGATATAGAAGTAAATTTATGACATAGACGTTTAGGGCATGCTAGCATGAATTTGTTAAACAAATTAAAAAGGAAAAATTTGGTAAGAAGGTTGCCATCACATGAGTTTGAAATAGAAAACTTATGTAAAGCATGTACCTTGGGAAAACTTAAAAAATTATCATTTCATGCCAAAACAATGTAAGCACTTCAAGAGTTCTTGAACTAGTTCATATGGATCTGTTTGGACTTAACGACATTGCTAGCTTATGTGGTAAGAAATATTGCTTTTTGTTAGTTGATGATTACTCAAGATATACATGGGTATATTTCTTGGCTAAAAAATCAGAAACTTTTCATACTTCACAAAATTCACAAAATTAGTTCAAAATGAAAAAGGAGTCCTATTGTTTCGTTAAGAAGTGATCATGGTGGAGAATTTGAAAATTATGAATTTGAAAACTTTTGTGATGTAAATGGTTTTAAACAAGAATTTTCTGCACCACGTACTCCACAACAAAATGGAGTAGTTGAAAGAAAGAATGGAACATTGCAAGAGTTGGTTAGGTCTATGATAAATGAGTATAAGCTACCTTTGCATTTTGGGGCAGAAGCAGTAAATACAACTTCTTATGTAATGAATAGAGTTATGATTAGACCGATTCTTAACAAAACACCCTATGAGCTATGGTTCAAAAATAAACCAAACATTGACTACTTCAAAGTATTTGGGTGTTCGTGCTATATTCTCAATACAAGTGATCAATTAGGAAAATTTGAAGCAAAAGACGATGAAGGCATATTCATGGGATACTCTTCTAGAAGCAAAGCTTATAGAGTCAACAACAAAAGTAATAAAACAATCGTGGAGTCAATCAATGTGAAGTTTGATGAAGGCATTAATGAACATGAAATGGTCAAAAGCAATGTTGAAGAGGAGAACGAAAAAGATGAGAATGAAAAACCAAAGAAACTGCAACAAAAGAAGTCCGGAGGAAACTAGATCTAGAGAGATTGAAATTCAAAACAAATCATCCTCCAGAATTGATAATGGGAAATCCTATCACAGGTGTTCAAACTCGTTCCTCCTTTAGAAATTTGTGTGATTTGTGTCTATATAGTGGATTTATTTTAGAAATAAAACCCAAAGACATAGATACAGCTCTTAATGATGAAAATTGTTTTATGGCTATGCAAGAAGAGTTAAATCAATTTGAGCGAAATGATGTTTGGAGTTTAGCACTTAGACCTAAGGATTGTCCAGTCGTAGGAACAAAATGGATTTTCAAAAATAACTATGATGAATCTGGAAATGTGATTAGGAATAAAGCTTGATAAGTCGCTAAAGGATATAACCAAATTGAAGGAGTTGACTTCGATGAAACTTTTGCACCAGTAGCTAGACTAGAATCAATTAGGATATTGTTAGCTTTTGCTTGCTACAAAGGATTTAAGTTAAGGCAAATGGATATTAAAAGTGCATTTCTTAACGGAATTTTAGAAGAAGATGTATTTTTTGAACAACCAGAAGGTTTTGAAAGTTACGAATATCCTAACCATGTATATAGGCTTAAAAAGGCATTATAAGGATTAAAAAAGCTCCTAGAGCTTGGTATGAATGACTCAGTACTTATCTTCTTGAAAATGGGTTCAAAAAGGGCTGTGTAGACACCACACTATTTCTTTTGCATGAAAACAATGATCTTTTAATTGTTCAAATATATGTTGATGACATTATTTATGGTGCTACTAACAATTTGTTGTATGAGAAATTTGAAAAAGTTATGCAGGAAAAGTTTGAAATGAGCTTGGTTGGAGAATTGAAATTCTTTTTAGGATTTCAAGTCAAACAAAGAGATAATGGTACATTCATTTATTAAACAAAATATATTAGGGAACTTGTCAAAAAATTTGGATTAAAAGATGCTAAACCAGCTAGAACCCCCATAAGCACAACAATTAAACTTGACAATGATGAAAAAGGTAAGGCAGTTGATCAAAACCAATATAGAGGTATGATTGGATCACTCCTTTATCTTACTGCTTCTAGACCTGACATCATGTTTTCTATCTGCTTGTGTGCACGATTTCAATCTAACCCAAAAGAATCTCATTTATAAGCCGTTAAAAGAATTATAAAATATATGTTGCACACCCCACGATTTGGTCTTTGGTATCCAATAAATGATAATTTTGAATTAAAAGGATTTTCAGATGCGGACTAAGCTGGAAGTCTAGTTGATAGAAAAAGTACTAGTGGTGCATGCTTTATGTTAGGACATTCATTAGTTGCACGGTCAAGTACAAAACAAAATTGTATAGCGTTATCCACCACAGAGGCAGAGTATATTGCTTTGAGTGGTTGCTCTGCTCAAATTTTATGGATGATACAAACTTTGCAAGACTATGGTCTAAATTTTAAACGTGTACCACTAATGTGTGATAGCAAAAGCGCAATTGATCTCACAAATAATCCTGTACATCACTCACGAACAAAACATATAGATGTTAGAAATCATTTTATTAGAGATCATATTTCCAAGGAAAATATCTGCATAAATTTCATTTCAACTGATTCTCAATTGGCAGACATTTTTACAAAATCCCAACCAGAAAATAGTTTTGTAAACTACGTCTCAGCTTAGGTGTTTTAGAAATTTGATTTGCTGAATATTTAACATTTTTTATCCCTACTAATTATCGAAAAGATAAACAGTGAATGAAAAAGTGATGAATGTTGATATTTATCATATATTATGACTCGAGACAGTATAATTAATAAATTTATTTAGAAAGTTAAACAAGAGTTATAAAACTTATTGTTGGTAAAAATTCCATGACCATCTCTATTTCTATCATATTTCTAACAACCATCACTCGTCAAAATTCTATATAGTTTGTCAATATGTGGTACTTTAAACAGAAATATTTCGTTCTTCATTTTACATTTTTTTAATAAAAAATAATAATAATGATAATGATAAAATGAATTAAAATAAAATCCAAAGTATTCACTCTCATTTAAAAGTCCTCACAGTTATGCATGGGTGAATCACTTGGAATTTGTTATGTGCTTCCATGCTCATTTAAAAGTCCTCACGGTTATGCATGTATGGAACGCATATCAAAATTGATTTTTTAAATAAACAAGTTGATTCTAATCCCATTTAAAAGTCCTCATGGTTATGCGTGGTTAGAAGATACTTGAATTCATTTTTTTAAATAAAACTGGAATACTACTAATCTCATTTAAAAGTCCTAACGATTATGCATGGTTGGTAGATATTCAAATTTCTGATATAAATATACCACAAATAGACACAACTGTATGATTTTTATATGATGACATCATTTCCATCATTCTAAAGGTGGAATATGCGCCTAATAAAGTATTTATGGTTTTTGTTTGATTTTTTATTGAAATTTAATATTTATATTCGATTGAGTTTTATTGTTGGATTAATATCGATCACTTTATCTCTATTTTTTCTAACACTCTTACTCTTTTGCTGATAACAAAAGGGAGAGAGAAAAGTTAAGATTTTGTCAAATAAAATCAAGGAAAGGTCAAATGTTTTCTTTTTGCATCTAGGCTCATTTGCATATTTTTAATTGTATGCATATATGAAGGGGGAGATTTATGTAGAGAGGAAGCATTCAAATAGGGGGAGCAAATGGAATCATCAAATACATTTAATATGTTTCAAAATCTTAAATATATGTTTGTTATCATCAAAAGGGGGAGATTGTTGAATGTGCAATTATATGATTTTTGTTTGATGATAATAAAAATATATATATTCGTTTAAATGTATTTGGTAATGTACTATTTTATTTTTCATAGATTAAATAAATATTTGCTGAATAAAATAAATAACACAGAATTTGAACTCAAACGGAAATTTTATTCAAACAAATGTTTATTACAATTTTTGAATAGTACAAATTTCAAGCTCTCACTATATATATACAATTTCAATTATAGTACAATTTTGATTACATCACGATTCACATTTACATTTGACCTCACTACATATCACGCATTCACTCAACTCGTATTTTATCTTCAACTTCACTCCAAATTAAATCAAGCATCTGAGCAATCTGCAAAAATAAACATTGACGCAGTAAAATTGAAAAGGAAATATTTTTGCAGTATAAAGTAAAATGTGGATGTTGAAAATAATATTTGCCTCAGTTATTTGGGTTGTTCGTGATCATTTAATTTTGAATCCATCATACACGAACGGCTTGTGACATACACAGTGTATCACTGGATATGCCACAAGGCCGTCACACCGATATATACACTTGATAAAATTACATGGACATGTGAGCACAAGTCAAACCCAAAACGCCGGGTTCAACTCAAGTGCAATAAAAATAATGTCACAATATTCAGCACAAGGTCAAATCCGAGCTACAAGCTGGATTCAACTCAGGTGTAGTTTGAAAACCAAATCCAAATGCAATAAAATTGTTGGGAGCAACCTCAATGCACATCAAGTATGCATGAAGGCCAGAGTGTGCAATATACTCTGACTTCAAGTGCAAAACAAAGTAAAGCTCCAACCAAGTGAATATGCAATATGTACACGAGTGAATGCAATTCAGTACTCAATGCAATCAAATAACTCGAGTACAACAAATGGAGATGCAACCCAAATCAAAATGAACCAGATGGAACTGCAGCAGCAGGAATGGCAACATGCATGCCACAGTGATGCACAGGAACCAAGACCAAGACTAGTGAACTGCAAGTGTCGACCAGGTAGCAAGCAAGATCAACACAGCAACCAAAATTAATGCAAATAGTTCAAAGTCAAAGTGGACAATGTAACAATACTAAAGTGAAGCCACCAATAGAACCAGACACTAGTCAAATGAAGAACTTGAACAAGACTGCAAGTACAAAGCATCAAGCAACACCAAGCAGAGTGTCATGAAACAAATATGCAAACTGCCTCGAATGGTTTTTTTTTACAAAGACTGCAACACTACGACAACTACAAGTGACAACAGTGTGAAAACGAAGACCACAAGCAGTGCACATCAAACCAGAAGTATGCTCGAAGCAAAATCCAAACCAAGTTCAAGTTATACAAGCAAAACTCAAACCAGAGGCAATTGGCATCAACTACAACAATGAACCAGAGATTACAAAACCAAAACATCAACTAAGGTCAAATGAATATAGACAGCAGGCTCTAGATGGATAATGCAAGTGCAAACTCAAGTGATACAAGTTCGAACAAATCTCAACAGCACAATGCAACATCAAGATTGAACAAGACAAAGAAGCAGTAGTTAACAAGCACAATGAAAATTCACAAACAAGTCAAGTATGCTACGGGTTGCAAATAACCAGAGGTAATAAACACAAGTGACCGAAGTCAAAGTACCAAAAAAATTCAAAGCCAAGAATTCGCAACTTCAATGCCGTTTAAATCAATGTAACAATTTTGAACAAGTCATAAGAAACAAATTCAAATCACTAGCTGAGATAAATCAAAATCGTTAAACCAGAATCAATGCCGTGATGACCAAGAAATCAAACGAGTCAGAATTGAAGCCATATGAGTCAAGCTACCAGAAATTATACGAATTTGAACAAGTCAGTGCAAATCATCAACATTCAAGTTGAATCGAACGATAAACCAAAAAATTACCAAACGAATTCAATGAGTACATACGAACGAAAATCAAGGGTTTCAAACCCTATATAAAGACCCAATCATCATCGGCTACAAGGCAATCAAGTTCAAGTAAGCCAAAACCAGTAAAGCAAAAAGGAGTAAATTACATACCAGAATCAAATTCGAACTTGATCGAATTCAAGTAGCCGAAGACAATTCAAAGAGCCAAACAATCGACGAAAGCAACGAATTGGGAAACATCTATTTTGATTAAGCAACCGAAAGTGGCGACTTCAGAAATAAAGCCCTAATTTCCAAGCAAAGGAAAAAGGAACGAGCCGCCATTATACAGAGCAAAGAGGACCGATAGCCATTGTTAATCAACATATTTGGTCCGAAGCCATAATATAAAAGGAAAAAGGATTTAAATCTATCACGTGTTTATTTTTGGCCTGGCTTAGTTTATAAAGGCTTTGGTTTATCTAAATTAGGGGTTAGAGTTATTTTGTTTTTTTGTTGTATTTTACTTTTAAAAAACCTTTGCAATTACTAGTCGTGTGACTAGGGGACAAGCTACGTGGCGTAGTTTGAGAATTCGCAACTCAGTGACTGAGTTGTGGTAGGGTTTTGAGCGTAGAGTTAGGTTAGTCAGTAGCGGGTGTCGTGAGTTTACGTGTGTAAGCGTGTGACTACTTAATTTCTAGTAGAAACCTTGGGGGCAGCACGTAGGCAGGGTTTTGCCGAAGCTGGGTAAATTCTGTATCGTTCTATTTCTACATTTATTATTCTGCTCTTATCTGTGCTGCTATAATTTTGATATATCTATGTTAAAATAATTTTATAAGCTTCCGCAATAATTTTTATAATTATCAGTATCACCCTATTCACCCCCCTCTAGGGTGAAATCGATCCTACACTTTCTACTAGTGTAGAATCTTTATGGGATACACACAGACCTCAAAGGTTAATTAGCTAGTTGTTTGTTTGTCGAAGGTGAGCTAGTTAACTCTTAGATGAATCTTTAAGATGCGTTAATAATATGATAGCTATATTATAAATTCGTATCTAGGGGTCATCGATCTATGTAACTAGAGCCGATCAACTAGTGATTACGTTGTGGACGGTCCGCTTTGGGGTTGAGGTACTAAATGGCCGTTGGGTTTGCCATCTCCTTATTTAATAGTGGCCGAGTTTTTTTGGATAGTGTGTGTGTGTATGTATGTATGTATATATATATATATATATGTATGTGTGTGTGTGTGTGTATCTGTGTGTGTAGTTATACCTCATGGCAGGATGGAAATATCATGCGCGCACATAGGATTGGACAGATTAGCTGTAAATAATAGATATAATAATTAAATGAAAATTGATCGGTATAAATTAATGTTATGAGTAAAGTGTGATTTCCAGTCACCAGAAAGTTGTTCTGACCCCCTCATTACAAACCACGTGATAGATTTAGAGGGACATTCTACTGGTGCAATATAGGAACAACAGATGGTGGAGTCTTCTTTTTCTTGCTCGACACTTACAAGGCGACTAGGTATCCAAGGAATAATATTGGTTCCAAATTTGTAGCCTTAGTCGGTATATATGTTCTATTATATTTTTCAATTACACTATGAGTTTATATTGATTGTTTTATGATACGCTCATGTTTATTATAGGTTATCAAAACCAACGATCCATGCCCTAATGGACTTGGGTTTCGATTTAGTCGAAATTCATGCCCATTAAGGTGCGAGTTGTTACATGGTTGATTTTATGTTCATTGAATTCTCATTATTAATAGAGATGTATTTTATTATTTGTTAATTACTTTTAATTAACTTATTTAGTTAGAAAATTTAATTAAATATTAATTTTGGAAATTTCTTATGTATATATATATACTTACATCACCTTAGACAATTCAAGATAATGTAACACACACACACACACACACATATATATATATATATATATATATTAAACATGTATATACTTTAATTAATTAAATATTTAATTAATTTATTTATTTTATTAAACCTACTAACAAATATTAATAAATTTTGAAATATTTTTATTATATTTTCAAAGCACTTTATAAAACTAAATTATAACATTTATAATACTTTATAGTTATACATTGTTTTCAAAGTCAGCTTTGAGAATCATATTATAAAATTTGTAATGTATTTCTTATTTTAAATTAAATTTAAAATTTAAAATTTTATTTCAGTGTTCGTTCCATTTTTTTGAAAATTATACCATGGTCCAATTCAATTAGGCCTTTCTATTAGGGGCTATCTTTGGTCTCACTTTACTTTTCAAGTCAGGTCTTTAACCAGAGAGGGCAAGGTACTTGATTAGTCAAACCCAAGCCTAGACATTACTTTTCTAGACACTCTACTAAATGTTCAAGCTTAATCAGTCAGCCTTAACATGACTAATTAAGGTAGTATAGATTATTTGGCTCTAATACCATTGATGGATTTGGTAGATTTCAAAATATTTCCTACTTAGGACCTTAATTTAGCCTATGGAGCCTAAATAGATTTTAGTTCTACTCTAAAATTTTAAATAGAACCTTCATTTCATTTCATTTGTTTTAAAATTAGTTTAAGTTTGATGTTAATATGAATTAGAGTATATAAATATACTCTTGTATGTATATGTCTATAATAGTTAATTGCTTTGTGTTATTTTTTTAGCAAGTGAAGAGTTAATTTGTTAATTATGTAAACCATGAAATGTGGCATTAGTGACATATCTAATTACTCATTAATAAAAAGCATTTAATGTGATACAAATTCAATTAAACGAACGAGATGGTTTTATTTTATTTAAAGAAATAAATATTTTATTTCATTCTCTTAAAACTCTCTCATTAATTTGATAAACATTTTGTTTTATTCAAAGAGAGAAACATTTCATTCCTCTCTTAAGATTGAATTAATTTGTTGATTTGTTTAAATGATAGTTTTAACAAATTCATACTTGGTATATTTTGTGATCATGTCTAAATATACTCAAATGTAAGTATTGCAAGTGTAACTTTTCAAATTGTGTACATAGTTTGACTTGCCCATGTGTAAGTGTTAAGATTTAAGCCATAACAAACAAACTAGCCCCTTCGTAAACATATGTGTTGTCTAATATGCATGTGTGTGTGTTTTTACATATGAAATAAAGTTGTTTTTATAAAATAATATAGATTACATATTCATTTACATATGTATAAACTTGTAGAATATTATAAAGCAATAAGTTTCCAATTGCTAATATCAAACTTAAAGTTTAGATTCTAATTTATACCAAATTCCAAACTCCAAAATCAAGTAATCATGTAAGAAAATATTATTGGTAAATTAAAAAATACAAATACATATATATATTTATGTGTATAAGCAATTATAAAATGATTTTTTAATTGAAAATATGTACATATGTGCATAATTTGTATTCATCAAATGCATATAAAGTTAAGTATGAATTTTGATTCAATATGCATATTAAACAATAATAGCATAATCTATACATATAATTATTTGCTTAAAATTTGACATCTACGTATATACGTTAAATTGCAATTTCCTTTGTTATTAAACAAAAATACATATGAATGAACTTATGTAACTGATAGATCTATACACATGTACTATTATGTACATAGATCTTATATAATTCAGTTTATCAAAATTCATCTTCAAACATTGCCAAATAGAAAGAAGAATTTAATTTTGATTTCATGGCCAAGATTACATATATATCCAACATATATGCTTATTCAAAATAATTCAAATTAAAATTGTTCATGCGTAATCATATTCAACATCATATATCAACAACACGTACATGTATGGAATTGTGATAATAAATAATTCAATTAAACAAAAGGCATATCATTTCAAAATATATAAGAATTTGTACATAAAGATGGCACCTTGCTATTATTGGAATTGGGCTAGCCTACAATGGAGAAATTGGGTAAATTTAAAAAATATTCCATTATTGAATCTTAATTGGGCCTATTTCATTTACAACTTTTTTAAATTTTCTTTTAAATAAAATTGTTATTTTATTTCAATTTTATAAATAGAACTTATTTTATATAATTTTTATTATATTTCATATATGCGTGTCATATAACACATATGAGTGTGCAAGCACATGCAATATGATAATGTGAACATTCTTTGACATGCCCGTATGTAGATGTTAGGATTTATAACGCAACGGACATGTTAACCCCTCTTGTATACTAATATATTGTCTGAACATACATATATTGTTAGGAAATCAATTATATGTTTTTGATGATAACAACTGTTAGGAACTGAGTTGATGATGTTTTGATAACAACAACCTTATATAGTTATTATACTTTACTTTATAAAATATATACTAACATTTCCATATATATATATATGTATGTATGTATGTATGTATGTTTGTATATAGGAAGTATATGCAGGTATCATCGAAGACTGATCAGTATAAAGACTCAAGCATCAAGATGAAGATTAGAGATTCAAGATTCAAGACTCTAGACAATCAAGATTTCGAGATCTCAAGATAAGTGTCTAGTATTTTGTTAAAACTTCATAATAGCACTCTCATCTTTCTTCCAATTTTCTTTTGGGATGGAACCCAATTTCTATCGAAACCAGTGGCTTACAAACCCACGACAAGTAGCTTACAAACCTACGACAAGTGGCTTACAAACCCACGAAAATCAAAATCATTTAAACTACTTTGTACAAGTTCTCGAGTCCTATGGAGGAGCTCTGTAGGAAGGTTCTTGCAATTTCAGTTTGAATAGATTTTTCAAAATGTTTTTAAATCTGTTTTCAAAATGTTTTAGCTTTCAAAATCCTATTTTCAAAAATATTTTCAAACTTTGTTTTAGCCTTGAAATATTCCTCTATTCTGATTTTAAAAATTTCTATTTTTAAAAACATCAAAACTTATTCTGATTTTAAATACTACTTATATAATTGACGGTCTATACCAATTATATATATATATATATATATATTTGAAATAATGTTTTATATTCATTCTCTATCTCAAAATATTGTTTAAACACTTTACTTTGCTTCAGGGAAGTTTCAACTTGTTTTAAATTCAATTGTCTTTACAAAACAACATCTCTATAATTTTGAACTAAGGGATGTCGACATAAGGGGATACCCCATGTGTCAGGACCCGATTCTTCGTCTTCCGAAAATTCAACATCGATACTCACTTTATCGACTGCCGAGCAATCGAACGACGGAAAACCGAACACTGAGGGTTTAAGAAGAAGAAAAAGACAGAAGAAGAGATAAGAAGATAGAAAAAATAGGAAATAGAGAGAAAATAGAAAATAGAGAGGAAAGAGGATAGAAAATAGAACAGAAAACGGAAAACAACTGAACAACATCAGAATCTCACAATTCGCAGCGGAACAACATATAATAATAAATGAATAATCTTTAAACAAAGAACTATATCAGTTATTACATTTTATACATTACATTTCATTACATCTTATCATCAGAGTGTACAACAACAACAACAACAGTGCAGCGGAAAAAGAAATACTATATAACTAGTAAGACGCCATGCCAATCCATCTTGCCTCCAGCAACTCCTGAATATCCAGAATATCCTGATAAACCTAACTCTTGACTGCCCGTGTGGAAATTGGTGGGCACCCAGAGTTTAGGAAGGAAAACAATAAACTCCGAATCAGTCATGTGACTGGTGTGAGAACTCAAAACAGTTTATTTATCTTTAAAATCAAAATAGAAGAATATTTTTAAAGTCAATTCGCGATGCTTTTAAAAATGAGACTACCATAAGGCCTCCCGCACACACACACATGCAAACGCAGAATCGGAGGAGATTTCTCCTTATGATAGTCAAAGATGCTTGATACGCATTTAAAAAGAACATTTGATATTATTACTAGTGCATAGTGTAGGAAAAATTCATTTCGAAAGTAGAATATAAATCTTAGCCAACATACGACCATTATCGTATGCCTACTATAGCTAACTATGTTCAATAGCAGGTTACCGCCACATTCCATAGCAGGTTATACAACTAAAACCGTACAAGTTTCGTATTGTTTCTTTGGATTTCCAACGAATGATCAGGCCAAGGAACTTCCCATTGCCACATGAGAATGCCTCTGGATGGACATCCCCGACAACCAAACCGGATCTCTACCAACACAAGGCCGGGTTACCCCTAACTGAGTAACAACTGACCGAATATGCCATCCCCCGGTCCTTTGGGACCTTTCACCGAGCGCTCGTAATCAATTCACACAATCATAATAATAAAGTGTTTCAACATGAGTAAGTATCTGGGCTCCATACCATGATACCACCCTTTTCCAGAAGGAAATGCACATATCCTAAAGGGCGCTACCCCTCATAACCTTGCCGCATCTTTCCTGTTTTGACCATTCACGGGGTGTGAGGCTCGACGAAGTCACGTCCACAAAAACATACTTTATACAAAAGCCATGCTTTGGGTCAACAAATGATCATAGAAATGATCACAAAGATAGACGATCAAGTAAATGATCCTATCACAAATAATCAACACAATGATCATTTACAGCAACACTCAGCATGTCACATTACCAAATTGGGAATATATCGCTGATAACCTTCAACTACATAACCTCTGAGCTCGTACGTCTCAGAGAAGGGTGTTAAGCTAAAAGAATAAATTCGCCGCCACCAACAGAAATATATTTGAAAGAAATCGACTTTATATCTCAACTTGTAACGTCAGACATACTATCCATACAAGTCTGTTCCGGGCTCGAACAAAACCGAAGGCACTTCTTACGAAGCCCTTGCAATCCGGGTATTCACAATCCCGATCGAATTTCCCATCACTTAGAAGATCTCAATACCAGGAGCTACCCAGTGCAGAGACAATCGATAGGTCATCCTATCGCTTTCACAAATACTCGGTCTTCAACACCGATCTTCAATGCAATTCACAGCGACGTATCACATATTCGGAGTGGGTTATACGACCCCATGGTCCTTTCCCGGTTAACCCGAATAGTGAGCGCTTATTCAAAAATAAGTATGGCATTCACATTCAAACAAATCACATCAAATACCCATTCAAAGGGAAATATTGATAGTCGGTTATTGAACTATCAATGGATATGCACAACATCACCAGTTTCCAAATAATTTTCCAAATTATTTATTTTCCAAAATATCTTTACAAGATATATTATTTTCAACACTTCAAAAATAAATCAACATTTATTTTTAAACCCAATTCTCTTTTTCATTCATAAATTCCATAGTGAATTTATAATCCAAAATATCTATGAATATTCGATTTCGATTATTCATTTCAATTTCCTTTTCAATTTATCTTCAAAAAGATAAATTCTCAAAATATTCGCTTTATATTGAAAAACATTTCCATACTTATTTATTCATAAGTAATTCACAAATTTTATTTATTTTCAACACTTGGAAAATATTCAATATACTTAAATCGAAATTAAGTACATATTTCATTCTTTAAGGAAATCATTCTCTCAAACATAATTATTTGGGCCAAAACGAATGTTACGTAAAACATCGTTACGACGTCCCAAAATCACTAGTATAGGGATTCGAAATTAAAATAGATATATAAATCCCAATACTATACAAAACATTTCCTTTCGGAAATCATTTACTATAACAACAGTGTTATAGTCCACCATTTCCTTTTATTTCTCGAAAACATCTATTTCAACAATAAATGTTGAAATCTATGGTTTTGAATGTCAACACATTTTAAACATCGTTTGATCGTTTTAATTCAATTTAAAACATCACATTTAAAACAATTCTTTAACATATTATTCACTATTCAAAAACGTGAATATACTACGTTAACAAATTTCATCCTTTTATTCATTTTATTTCAAAGGATCATTCACGGTCAAAAATGTGAATATAACTCCATTAATAGGTTTCAACAATTAACTTATCGAAATAAGCCGTTTGCAAATTTATAAAACAACGTTTATAAATTCCTTTACTATTTATTTTATAACAACTCCTTTTATAAATTCCTTTATTAACCTATATTCAATTCATAACTCAATTATAAACCAAAAGTTCACATTATAAGTTAAATGCTTATAAAACGATTTTTTTACAAAATCGTTCTTTTAACTTCATAATTATAAATCTTATAAATTATAAGATTCAATTATTCATCCAAATATATTCTTTAATAATTTCACAAAAATTATAAATCTTACTATTTATAATTTTCATTTATAACTTCACCATTTATAATTTTATAAATTCCATTCACTTATACAATCCATTTTCACTTCATTCAAACACTTATAAAAACTCGTTTTATAATGTCAATATTTCAATTTATAAATATCCATTTATAAATCTCTTAATATAAATCAATTTATATTATTCTTTTTAAACGTCTTTAAATTCCTTTAAAAACTTCATCCTTTTGATTCATAAAATAATTAAATTTTATAAATCCTATATTTAAACTGTTCACAATAATTCTAAAATCCCGATTAAACTATTTTATAAAATCATTAGCATCATATTCTCAAAAATCAGTTTTTTTAACTATATTTCTCAAAAATCATAATTTTTATAACATAAAAATTATAACGTTTATTTATTTAACATGGATCAATTCCAAAAATTATTTTATAACTTATACTTTCAAAAATCACTTTGAAATCATTTTAAAATTCCAAAACTTGGTCCAATGATGCTACACACCAACTAGTTAATCACGACTACAACGATATCATATATCGATATGATAATCCATCAAATATCAAAATATCTGAAATCAAATAAATACTGTTGAGGAATCCAGTTGGATCCCTCCAACCTGTTTTCCTGCATCCACAAACATTAGCACAATACCAATTTCGCTCCAGTACGAAATTATCGCGGTATATGGGATTTAAAATATTATCCGCTTAATAGACGGCGCAATAGGATCTCATCCGCTAAACAAAAAATGCGGGAAATCAATAACTCCAATATATACATATGCCAATATATATATATATATTGCTATTATATATAATACCAATTTCACTGTTTATGAAATATTCGCGGTATATGTTTTTAATAAATAACATCCGCTTACTAACGGCGCATAATGTCTATTTTAACAATCAATAAATAACAGTCATCATTCAAACATGCATTCAAATATTTTAAATCTAACTATTTAAAATAAAATCGAAACTGATTCGATTGAGTGAGAAGTTCTCACCTTGATTTCAATTCCGTTTTAGCGATTTATTTCGAATAAAATTAAACGGACGTTTAATTTTACACGAAATTTTCACTAACTCCAAACGACTCCAAACTAACTCCATCGCGTAGTGCTCGTCCATACGATTCCAACGCAACTGGTTTCGTGCGTTTTCGACCTCGTATGAAAATGTTATCACAGTTTAAACATTTACACGATTTTATAATTAAAATTTACAACATAAACTTAAAATTATAAACCTAAACTAATCACAGCCTTTGATCCCCCAACCTGCAAATCTAAGCCGTGCTTTTGCTTCTCCCTTCTCTCTCGTATGCATCTCCAGGCCGCATGAAACAAAATCAAACCCATAGCATGAAATTAGGTTTTCACTTTGCTCCTCCTACACTCGACTACAACACGATCAAGATGCGCCATCACGTAGCTCTACCCCTCCACCATGCTCGGCCATAGCCCTGGCCAACTCGGCCTCACCCACGGCCTCAAAAAGCGTGCGCAACCTGTAGTAAACGGCCTCCCCTAGCTCCCTCCACGTCGCGCCGTTTTCGATCATCTCCGTATGAAATTAAAGCTCTCGTCGAGCTCTACAAGTTTCATGTTGAACACTTCGCGTAATTCTTGATGGATTGAGAGTGATTGAGGAAGAAGTGAGAGCAATTTCTGGCCATTCATATAAAAGAGGCGGCTAGGGTTTAGGAATTTAGGTTTTTATTATTTTTTTATTTTATTTATGAAGGGGTAGGGGCCTATTTATAGAAGAAAATCGAACACTATTCATCCGGAAATTCCGAACTCCGATTTACGCGCCGTAACCAGCGTTTCTAGGGTTTACCCCGCGTTCCGGACACAATGGAACAGGTTTCGAAAGCTAATTCGGACATCTGTGCGAGTTATGGCTATAAACGTTCGATTTAAATTAAACCGATTTAAATCGATTTCTAGGCGTTTTAATTTGTACCGAACAAACGGTAAATCCAATTGACACGAAATTTGAAACCTTACAATAATATCACATTATGGATCCGATGAAACTGGTTTCGTTGAAATCCGAGACTTTTTGAAAAATGGCTATTTTAACTCGCCAAATTAAAATTAAAAATAATTCGATGCGTTTCGAGCTGCTACGATCAAACGATAACTCCGATTGACACGAAAATTGAAATCCAGTAATAACTAACCATTACGGATCCAATGGAACTGGTTTCGTTCAATTCTGAGACTGTTCAAAAATTGACTATTTTCACTAGTCGATTTTAATATTAAAATATTCAATTTTCACAAATTAACTCTTAATTCAATTTTAAAAGTTCTAAAATATCGTTCTAACTCCAACATGATAAAATAAAATTTTACAAATCATTTTCAATCATATTTAACTCAATTTTCAATTATTTCCATAATTTAACATATTAAATTATCGATTTAATTATCCAATAAAATCCAATAATTCAAATAAAAATTTATTTGACTTATATATTCACTTATTAATATTTAAAATAAATTAAATATCCAAATTGTAATTATTAAAATTCCTGGGTCGTTACAATCTTCCCCCCTTAAAAGAATTTCGTCCTCGAAAGTATTAAGTAAGAAAAGTTACAAAATCTATTAATTTTCCAAAATTCATAATTAAACTTCTTACAATAACTTACTAAGTTTTCAAATCATACTTAGTTATCTTTTCAAAAAAAACTACTATATCTTTTAACTTTCAATTTCAAATCAAAGTTATAGTTTTCAAAATTTTCCAAATTTTCCCAAATTTTTCTAACGCCTTAAATTTTCGGAAAAATTCGCCATAGTCTCCTTTGCGCGGCTCGATCCGAAAAAAAAATGACAGTATATATATCACAAATATACATCTCATAAGTAATGAGGCATCCCGAAGGGAAAAATTTGTAAAAGTACGATATTTAATCCGAGATATGTACCTTATATTTTATTAGCGAGCATATACGGCTAATATAGCACGAAAGCGAGCTCCAAATGCGAAGCAAACGCGATCCGCACCTACTAATCACTCAACAAACAACATGAGAATCATGCATATAGATAATAGTATCAATATACAACATATAGTAACATAATAACTATACATGTCAACATAGCAAATGCAACTAAAGCAACAAATGAAACCATCAATCAACTAAATATTCATTCATATTCTCATTAATATTAAATGAATTGGGTTTTCAATTTAAATCACATTTGATTCATTAACAGTGGATATTTTCTAACATTTATTTTCAATTAGTTTATATTCACTAATTCATATTCAAGTTGGTTCACTTCCAAATCAAATTCAATTCTATTCAAATTTATTTACTTCTAATTTGAATTCAATTCCTTTAGCTTTCAATTGGTTTAATTAATTGATTTTTATTCAACTTTCAATAACATTAGATTTTAATGAATTAACACTTATATCCATTTTTTCCATATCAACTTTATTCACATTCAATTGATTATCATTCAATCCATTCATTCAATTCAATTTCTAAAGTTGAATTCCATTTATATAACTCAAGTTCACATTTATCACTTAACTTTATTAATTTATTTTGATACTAATATCAACATAATTCAACATTTCTCAAGTTATATTCCATATAGTTTCACTTCTTATATACATAAGTTTATTTCACAAATTGTAAATCACATTAATTATAATTCAATTCTTATAATTCTTTACTTATACAATTATTCTTTTACTTAGATTATTCAAACAACTAAACAATCAACTTATATACACTTTGATAATTCTGAAAAATTATTTTCTTTATATATAAAAATATAATCAAGGCAAAATTATTTCATTTACCCAATTTAAAATCAATATTGTGTCGAATTGTTCTATTCAAGTGTTTAGAAACCCCTTCGGCATAGTCTTGCGGACCACGCTGACGAAAGTTCATATACCACTCAATAAACCAATCATCACAATATAAAACAATTTTATATATTCACTAACAAATACGCTCTCATAGCTATTATTACACTCAAACTCATTCTAGAGTACTACTGACTCTATCTCTAATGAGTAATACCCAACAGAACCATGGTTGTCGCTTAACCATAAGCTCCGATACCACATTGTCAGGACCCGATTCTTCGTCTTCCGAAAATTCAACATCGATACTCACTTTATCGACTGCCGAGCAATCGAACGACGGAAAACCGAACACTGAGGGTTTAAGAAGAAGAAAAAGACAGAAGAAGAGATAAGAAGATAGAAAAAAATAGGAAATAGAGAGAAAATAGAAAATAGAGAGGAAAGAGGATAGAAAATAGAACAGAAAACGGAAAACAACTGAACAACATCAGAATCTCACAATTCGCAGCGGAACAACATATAATAATAAATGAATAATCTTTAAACAAAGAACTATATCAGTTATTACATTTTATACATTACATTTCATTACATCTTATCATCAGAGTGTACAACAACAACAACAACAGTGCAGCGGAAAAAGAAATACTATATAACTAGTAATACGCCATGCCAATCCATCTTGCCTCCAGCAACTCCTGAATATCCAGAATATCCTGATAAACCTAACTCTTGACTGCCCGTGTGGAAATTGGTGGGCACCCAGAGTTTAGGAAGGAAAACAATAAACTCCGAATCAGTCATGTGACTGGTGTGAGAACTCAAAACAGTTTATTTATCTTTAAAATCAAAATAGAAGAATATTTTTAAAGTCAATTCGCGATGCTTTTAAAAATGAGACTACCATAAGGCCTCCCGCACACACACACATGCAAACGCAGAATCGGAGGAGATTTCTCCTTATGATAGTCAAAGATGCTTGATACGCATTTAAAAAGAACATTTGATATTATTACTAGTGCATAGTGTAGGAAAAATTCATTTCGAAAGTAGAATATAAATCTTAGCCAACATACGTCCATTATCGTATGCCTACTATAGCTAACTATGTTCAATAGCAGGTTACCGCCACATTCCATAGCAGGTTATACAACTAAAACCGTACAAGTTTCGTATTGTTTCTTTGGATTTCCAACGAATGATCAGGCCAAGGAACTTCCCATTGCCACATGAGAATGCCTCTGGATGGACATCCCCGAGAACCAAACCGGATCTCTACCAACACAAGGCCGGGTTACCCCTAACTGAGTAACAACTGACCGGATATGTCATCCCCCGGTCCTTTGGGACCTTTCACCGAGCGCTCGTAATCAATTCACACAATCATAATAATAAAGTGTTTCAACATGAGTAAGTATCTGGGCTCCATACCATGATACCACCCTTTTCCAGAAGGAAATGCACATATCCTAAAGGGCGCTACCCCTCATAACCTTGCCGCATCTTTCCTGTTTTGACCATTCACGGGGTGTGAGGCTCGACGAAGTCACGTCCACAAAAACATACTTTATACAAAAACCATGCTTTGGGTCAACAAATGATCATAGAAATGATCACAAAGATAGACGATCAAGTAAATGATCCTATCACAAATAATCAACACAATGATCATTTACAGCAACACTCAGCATGTCACATTACCAAATTGGGAATATATCGCTGATAACCTTCAACTACATAACCTCTGAGCTCGTACGTCTCAGAGAAGGGTGTTAAGCTAAAAGAATAAATTCTCCGCCACCAACAGAAATATATTTGAAAGAAATCGGCTTTATATCTCAACTTGTAACGTCAGACATACTATCCATACAAGTCTGTTCCGGGCTCGAACAAAACCGAAGGCACTTCTTACGAAGCCCTTGCAATCCGGGTATTCACAATCCCGATCGAATTTCCCATCACTTAGAAGATCTCAATACCAGGAGCTACCCAGTGCAGAGACAATCGATAGGTCATCCTATCGCTTTCACAAATACTCGATCTTCAACACCGATCTTCAATGCAATTCACAGCGACGTATCACATATTCGGAGTGGGTTATACGACCCCATGGTCCTTTCCCGGTTAACCCGAATAGTGAGCGCTTATTCAAAAATAAGTGTGGCATTCACATTCAAACAAATCACATCAAATACCCATTCAAAGGGAAATATTGATAGTCGGTTATTGAACTATCAATGGATATGCACAACATCATCAGTTTTCAAATAATTTTCCAAATTATTTATTTCCAAAATATCTTTACAAGATATATTATTTTCAACACTTCAAAAATAAATCAACATTTATTTTTAAACCCAATTCTCTTGTTCATTCATAAATTCCATAGTGAATTTATAATCCAAAATATCTATGAATATTCGATTTCGATTATTCATTTCAATTTCCTTTTCAATTTATCTTCAAAAAGATAAATTCTCAAAATATTCGCTTTATATTGGAAAACATTTCCATACTTATTTATTCATAAGTAATTCACAAATTTTATTTATTTTCAACACTTGGAAAATATTCAATATACTTAAATCGAAATTAAGTACATATTTCATTCTTTAAGGAAATCATTCTCTCAAACATAATTATTTGGGCCAAAACGAATGTTACGTAAAACATCGTTACGACGTCCCAAAATCACTAGTATAGGGATTCGAAATTAAAATAGATATATAAATCCCAATACTATACAAAACATTTCCTTTCGGAAATCATTTACTATAACAACAGTGTTATAGTCCACCATTTCCTTTTATTTCTCGAAAACATCTATTTCAACAATAAATGCTGAAATCTATGGTTTTGAATCTCAACACATTTTAAACATCGTTAGATCGTTTTAATTCAATTTAAAACATCACATTCAAAACAATTCTTTAACATATTATTCACTATTCAAAAACGTGAATATACTACGTTAACAAATTTCATCCTTTTATTCATTTTATTTCAAAGGATCATTCACGGTCAAAAATGTGAATATAACTCCATTAATAGGTTTCAACAATTAACTTATCAAAATAAGCCGTTTGCAAATTTATAAAACAACGTTTATAAATTCCTTTACTATTTATTTTATAACAACTCCTTTTATAAATTCCTTTATTAACCTATATTCAATTCATAACTCAATTATAAACCAAAAGTTCACATTATAAGTTAAATGCTTATAAAACGATTTTTTTACAAAATCGTTCTTTTAACTTCATAATTATAAATCTTATAAATTATAAGATTCAATTATTCATCCAAATATATTCTTTAATAATTTCACAAAAATTATAAATCTTACTATTTATAATTTTCATTTATAACTTCACCATTTATAATTTTATAAATTCCACTCACTTATACAATCCATTTTCACTTCATTCAAACACTTATAAAAACTCGTTTTATAATGTCAATATTTCAATTTATAAATATCCATTTATAAATCTCTTAATATAAATCAATTTATATTATTCTTTTTAAACGTCTTTAAATTCCTTTAAAAACTTCATCCTTTTGATTCATAAAATAATTAAATTTTATAAATCCTATATTTAAACTGTTCACAATAATTCTAAAATCCCGATTAAACTATTTTATAAAATCATTAGCATCATATTCTCAAAAATCAGTTTTTTAACTATATTTCTCAAAAATCATAATTTTTATAACATAAAAATTATAACGTTTATTTATTTAACATGGATCAATTCCAAAAATTATTTTATAACTTATACTTTCAAAAATCACTTTGAAATCATTTTAAAATTCCAAAACTTGGTCCAATGATGCTACACACCAACTAGTCAATCACGACTACAACGATATCATATATCGATATGATAATCCATCAAATATCAAAATATCTGAAATCAAATAAATACTGTTGAGGAATCCAGTTGGATCCCTCCAACCTGTTTTCCTGCATCCACAAACATTAGCACAATACCAATTTCGCTCCAGTACGAAATTATCGCGGTATATGGGATTTAAAATATTATCCGCTTAATAGACGGCGCAATAGGGTCTCATCCGCTAAACAAAAAATGCGGGAAATCAATAACTCCAATATATACATATGCCAATATATATATATTGCTATTATATATAATACCAGTTTCACTGTTTATGAAATATTCGCGGTATATGTTTTTAATAAATAACATCCGCTTACTAACGGCGCATAATGTCTATTTTAACAATCAATAAATAACAGTCATCATTCAAACATGCATTCAAATATTTTAAATCTAACTATTTAAAATAAAATCAAAACTGATTCGATTGAGTGAGAAGTTCTCACCTTGATTTCAATTCCGTTTTAGCGATTTATTTCGAATAAAATTAAACGGACGTTTAATTTTACATGAAATTTTCACTAACTCCAAACGACTCCAAACCAACTCCATCGCGTAGTGCTCGTCCATACGATTCCAACGCAACTGGTTTCGCACGTTTTCGACCTCGTATGAAAAAGTTATCACAGTTTAAACATTTACACGATTTTATAATTAAAATTTACAACATAAACTTAAAATTATAAACCTAAACTAATCACAGCCTTTGATCCCCCAACCTGCAAATCTAAGCCGTTCTTTTGCTTCTCCCTTCTCTCTCGTATGCATCTCCAGGCCGCACGAAACAAAATCAAACCCATAGCATGAAATTAGGTTTTCACTTTGCTCCTCCTACACTCGACTACAACACGATCAAGATGCGCCATCACGTAGCTCTACCCCTCCACCATGCTCGGCCATAGCCCTGGCCAACTCGACCTCACCCACGGCCTCAAAAAGCGTGCGCAACCTGTAGCAAACGGCCTCCCCTAGCTCCCTCCACGTCGCGCCGTTTCCGATCATCTCCGTATGAAATTAAAGCTCTCGTCGAGCTCTACAAGTTTCATGTTGAACACTTCGCGTAATTCTTGATGGATTGAGAGTGATTGAGGAAGAAGTGAGAGCAATTTCTGGCCATTCATATAAAAGAGGCGGCTAGGGTTTAGGAATTTAGGTTTTTATTATTTTATTTTTTTATTTATGAAGGGGTAGGGGCCTATTTATAGAAGAAAATCGAACACTATTCATCCGGAAATTCCGAACTCCGATTTACGCGCCGTAACCAGCGTTCCTAGGTTTTACCCCGCGTTCCGGACACAATGGAACAGGTTTCGAAAGCTAATTCGGACATCTGTGCGAGTTATGGCTATAAACGTTCGATTTAAATTAAACCGATTTAAATCGATTTCTAGGCGTTTTAATTTGTACCGGACAAACGGTAAATCCAATTGACACGAAATTTGAAACCTTACAATAATATCACATTATGGATCCGATGAAACTGGTTTCATCGAAATCCGAGACTTTTTGAAAAATGGCTATTTTAACTCGCCAAATTAAAATTAAAAATAATTCGATGCGTTTCAAGCTGCTACGATCAAACGATAACTCCGATTGACATGAAAATTGAAATCCGGTAATAACTAACTATTACGGATCCAATGGAACTGGTTTCGTTCAATTCTGAGACTGTTCAAAAATTGACTATTTTCACTAGTCGATTTTAATATTAAAATATTCAATTTTCACAAATTAACTCTTAATTCAATTTTAAAAGTTCTAAAATATCGTTCTAACTCCAACATGATAAAATAAAATTTTACAAATCATTTTCAATCATATTTAACTCAATTTTCAATTATTTCCATAATTTAACATATTAAATTATCGATTTAATTATCCAATAAAATCCAATAATTCAAATAAAAATTTATTTGACTTATATATTCACTTATTAATATTTAAAATAAATTAAATATCCAAATTGTAATTATTAAAATTCCTGGGTCGTTACACCATGTCGACATGGTGACAGTTGGATTCAAAATTCAATTTTCAAAAGAAGTGTCCATTCGTTCGAAAACCTTTCGCCAATGGTTATGACTGTTGTGCATCTATATAAAGGCTTCCAAAACGATTTTTTTAACAACTACTTTCTTATTTTCTTCACTCTTTCTTCTCCACCATTCCATATCCATAAACTTCATATTTTCAAGATCATGCCATCATTCTACCAAATTCTCAATAGGAAATCATTTAGATACTCTCTCTATTTGATTCTCCATCATTCTACTAAAGATCAAAGTGCTATTCAGAGTTATAGGATTAATTTGTATTCGAAAAGTCCATATAGTCTATCCATTCAAAAGGATTGTTATTAAGAAGTATTAAGGTGATCTTGTGTCCCGTAAATCAAGAGAGTTTACCCCAGACTCGGAGATAGGAGGGTTCCTCAAGGCCTTAGAAATTGAGGGTTGTAATTTGGATATTGGCTTATAAAAATCTATACAAGGATATTGCCTTGGTGCAGGACTGGATGTAGGAGGATTCCAAACCAGTATAAATACCGGTGTGTTCTTTCCTTTTACTTGCTTTACTTTACTATTTGCATTTGTTATATGTTCTGTAATCATTCTGTGTTAGAATTCTGTTTAGATTTGTGTTGAAAGTTTTAATTTAGTCATATAGTTCATATATTCTTTAAAACACTATTCACCCCCCCCCCCCTCTAGTGTTATTTCTGCCTTAAGATCCTTAATCCGCATCCCTAACAATTGGTATCAGAGCATTGGTTTTCATTGTTTTCATAATCTGAAACTTGAAAAATATAAAAATGGCATTTTTGGAAAATTGTGTTAAAACTGTTTTGAATCTATGCATTTCATCAAAGTATCATAAGTCTGCATATAGTTATTTTGAAAAATCAAGTTATCTACCGAATTGGTGTGTTATGCAGGGACAGACATTTTATATGGCTTTTGACGAATCAACACCCAATGGACAAACTGTGCAAATTGAGAAAGATAAATGGATACTTGATAGTGGCTGTTCGAGGCACATGACTGGAAATCCCGAGATACTCAAGGACATTACTTATTAAGATGGTGGATTAGTCAATTTTGGTGACAACTCTAAAGGATATGTGGTTGGCGTCGGCAATGTCGGTAACTCTAAACTTTACTTATTTCTGATGTTTTATTAGTTAGTAACTTAAAACATAATCTGCTTAGTATAAGTCAACTTTGCGATAAAGGTTTTAAAATTAAATTTGGAAAAGATAAATGTCACATTGAAGATGATAACTCTAATATAATTTTTGAAGGTATTAGGAAGAAAAATATTTATATCCTTAGTATGAAAATTTCAAATGATAATCTATGTCTTTTGGCTTATACAAGTGATCCTTGGATTTGGCATAAAAGATTTGGCCATTTGAATTTCAAATTATTATCTAGGATATCAAAACTTGACTTAGTTAGAGGTCTACCCAAGTTAAACTTTAAAGTAGATAGTATTTGTGATGCTTGTCAATTAGGAAAACTTAAGAAAAGTTCATTTAAATTAAAAGATGCTATTTCTACCTCTAGTCCTCTAGAATTACTTCATTTAGATTTATTTGGTCCATCTCAAGTTCAATCAATTAACCATAGTAAATATGTTTTTGTTATAGTAGATGATTATTCAAGATATACTTGGACAATCTTTTTAAAACATGAAAGTGATGCGTTTGAAATATTTAAAAACTTTTCTAAAAGAATTCAAAAACAACATTCTTTCAAAATTAAAACTATTCGAAGTGATCACGGTGGTGAATTTGAAAATGAAAATTTTGAGAATTTCTGTACTCAAAAGGGAATTACTCACAACTTTTCATTTCCAAGAACTCCACAACAAAACGGAGTAGCAGAATGTAAGACTAGAACGATTCAAGAGTGTGCTCGTACAATGCTTTCTGATAGTAATTTACCTAGACATTTTGGGCTGAAGCAGTTGCTACAGCTTGTTATATATTAAATAGAATTTTAATTAGACCATTAACAAATAAAACTCCATATGAATTACTTTATAATAAGAAACCTATAGTTGCTTATTTTAAAGTCTTTGGGAGTAAAGTTTTATACTTAATACAAAAGATAATTTAGATAAATTTGAACCAAAAGCTGATAAAGGATTCTTTATTGGTTATTCTAATAGAAGCAAAGCATTTAGAGTTTTTAATTTAAAAACTAATACTATTGAAGAAACTATGCATGTATCTTTTGATGAAAATCTTAAAGATATTGTATAAATAGATGATGAAGAAGATTTTATAAATTTAAATCAATCTAATGAAACTATTAGTGAAATAAATCAACCTAATAAGAGATTTAAAATATCAAAATATCATCCTATGGAAAATGTTTTAGGAAATATTGAATCTGTAGTAAGAACTAGAAATCAATTAAGTAGTATGAGTAATGTAGCCTTTATATCAACAATTGAACCTAAAAATCCAAAGGAAGCATCGTCTGATGATTCATGGATTCTTGCTATGCAAGAATAATTGAATAAATTTACCAGAAATGATGTATGGGAACTTGTTCCTAAACCTGAGGATAAAAGTATAATTGGAACTAAATGGGTTTATAAAAATAAAATGAATGAACTCGGTGAGGTCGTAAGAAATAAAGCTCGTTTAGTCGCGCAAGGTTATTGTCAAGAAGAAGGAATTGACTATGATGAAACCTTTTCCCCCGTAGCAAGATTAGAAGCTATAAGAATTCTACTTGCTTTCGCTAATTATAATAATTTCAAATTATATCAAATGGATGTTAAAAGTGCTTTTCTAAATGGTTTTGTAAAAGAAGATGTTTATGTTGAACAACCTCCACTTTTTGAAGATAATAAATTTCCAAACCATGTACACAAGTTAAAGAAAGCTCTATATGGTCTAAAGCAAGCTCCTAGAGCCTGGTATGAAAGACTAAGATCTTATTTACTTCAATCTGGTTTTGAAATTGGTAAAGTAGATGCAACATTTTTTATTAAAAGAAATAATCAGGATATTCAACTGGTTCAAATATATGTAGATGATCTAATCTTTGGATCAACTAATAACATAATGAATAAAGAATTTTCAGATATAATGACTAAAGAATTTGAAATGAGTCACATGGGAGAATTAAGTTTCTTCTTAGGGCTTCAAATTAAACAACTAGAAAATGGAATCTTCATAAGTCAAGAAAAATATGCTAAAGACTTAATCAATAAATTTGGTTTAAGCACCTCTTGTGGGAAACCAACTCCAATGTCAACAAATGTAGGTTTAAGTAAAGAAGATAAATCAAAAGATAGTGATCAAACTTTATATAGGGGAATGATTGGTTCTCTACTCTATATAACAGTGAGTCGTCCTGATATTATGCATAGTGTTTGTCTCTGTGCAAGATACCAATCACAACCTAAAAAAACTCACTTAAAAGCTGTTAAAAGAATTTTAAGATATGTAAAATACACTTTAGATTATGGTTTATTTTATTCTAAAAATAATACTTTTGATTTAATATCATATTGTGATGCTGATTATGCTGATTGTAAATCAGACCGAAAGAGTACAAGTGGAACTTGTCACTTTCTAGGACATTCACTGGTTTCCTGGTTCAGCAAGAAACAAAATATTGTTTCCTTGTCAACAACTGAAGCAGAGTATATATCTGCTGCTCTGACCTATTCACAAGTCATATATATGCAACAAACTTTAAAAGATTTTGGAATTAACATAAGTAAATCACCAATATATTGTGATAATACTAGTGCAATAAATCTATCTAAAAATCCAACTCATCATGCTAGAACTAAACATATTGATATAAGACATCATTTTCTTAGAGATAATATAACTAAAGAAATAATAACTCTAGATTATATAAATACCGAAAAACAAATTGCTGATATATTAACTAAACCATTAACCGAACAGAATTTTACTAAATTTAGAAGAGAATTAGGTATTTCTTCAAAATTTGAAATATAAAATAATATAATATAATAATCAATAAAAATTCAAAATAAAAATTACACTTTTTTGAAGAACATGTCGACATGCCCCATCTCATGATGTCGACATACCCAACAAAAATTTGAAAATTGAATTTCCCTCCAAAGTTAGTTATTTGGTTATTTATCTATTTATTTCGTTTTCTCTCCTCTTTCTTCACTATATTCTCTGTAAATAACTTCTGAAACAATAAAATAATGGCCTCCTCTTCTACTAATTAATCCACTTCACCCACATCTCCTCATTCTGGTCCATTTCAACGAACTATGCACGCTCGAGTGATCAAATTGCAAGAGAAGATGAAAGATATCCTTCAATTGATTACTGAAATTCAAGTAATTCAACTTAGGATGGCTAGAGAACAACGAAGGCAAGGGAATATTATTAGGAATGTACAAAAATTCCTTATGGATAACCGTACAAATCCTATTAATATTGAAGACTCTTCACAAGCCATGGAATCCGAGGAAGAAGAACCTATGGAAGAACCACAAGAAGACCAAGAGGAAGATCAACCTTTACCTCAACCCGAAGTCCCAATGAATACGGACGAGAGCGTTATTTGCATTGGCAAGATCCTTGTTGATACTAATGGAAACATAATTGAACAACATGGAAACTTTTGTCTCCACAACCCCAATTATTCGATTCATAAGTCTCCTATAGTTAAGGATCGCCATTAAAGCGTACTTTCATTTTATTCTTTGTTTTAAATTGTTTGTGTTTATGTATGTTCTTATATACGTTGTAATAACTAAAATGTGTTCACTTATACTCATTGTTTCATGCTTGTTCTATACATATTATTTGTTCATACTAATCATTCTTGAATCTTAAGTAGTTAATAGTTTTTCTTGATGGAAAAAAGGGGAGAAAGTTATAAAAATATATGTGCTTGGTGTAAGAGGGAGTCATGGAGTAAGGGGGAGTTGTAGTTTTAAGAAGAAATCATGGAGTAAGGGAGAGTTATGGTATGGTAAGAATATTTTATAAATAAACGTTGTCATCATCAAAAAAGGGGAGATTGTTAGGAACTGAGTTGATGATGTTTTGATGACAACAACCTTATATAGTTATTATATTTTACTTTATAAAATATATACTAACATTTCCATATATATGTATGTATATAGGAAGTATATGCAGGTATCATTGAAGATTGATCAGTATAAAGACTCAAGCGTCAAGATGAAGATTAGAGATTCAAGATTCAAGACTCTAGAGAATCAAGATTTCAAGATCACAAGATAAGTGTCTAGAATTTTGTTAAAACTTCATAATAGCACTCTCATCTTTCTTCCAATTTTCTTTTGGGATGGAACCCAATTTCTATCGAAATCAGTGGCTTACAAACCCACGACAAGTAGCTTACAAACCTACGACAAGTGGCTTACAAACCCACGAAAATCAAAATCATTTAAACTACTTTGTACAAGTTCTCGAGTCCTATGGAGGAGCTCTGTAGGAAGGTTCTTGCAATTTCAGTTTGAACAGATTTTTCAAAATGTTTTTAAATCTATTTTCAAAATGTTTTAGCTTTCAAAATCATGTTTTCAAAAATATTTTCAAACTTTGTTTTAGCCTTGAAATATTCCTCTATTCTGATTTTAAAAACTTCTATTTTTAAAAACATCAAAACTTATTTTGATTTTAAATATTACTTATATAATTGACCATCTATATCAATTTTATATATATTTAAAATAATGTTTTATATTCATTCTCTATCTCAAAATATTGTTTAAACACTTTACTTTGCTTCAGAGAAGTTTCAACTTGTTTTAAATTCAGTTGTCTTTACAAAACAACATCTCTATAATTTTAAACTAAGGGATGTCGACATAAGGGGATACCCCATGTCGACATGGTGACAGTTGGATTCAAAATTCAATCTTTAAAAGAAGTGTCCATTCGTTCGAAAACCTTTCGCCAATGGTTATGACTGTTGTGCATCTATATAAAGGCTTCCAAAACGAATTTTTTTAACAACTACTTTCTTATTTTCTTCACTCTTTCTTCTCCACCATTCCATATCCATAAAACTTCATATTTTCAAGATCGTGCCATCATTCTGCCAAATTCTCAATAGGAAATCATTTAGATACTCTCTCTGTTTGATTCTCCATCATTCTACTAAAGATCAAAGTGCTATTCAGAGTTATAGGATTAATTTATATTCAAAAAGTCCATAGAGTCTATCCATTCAAAAGGATTGTTATTAAGAAGTATTAGGGTGATCTTGTGTCCTGTAAATCAAGAGAGTTTACCCCAGACTCGGAGATAGGAGGGTTCCTCAAGGCCTTAGAAATTGAGGGTTGTAATTTGGATATTGGCTTATAAAAATCTATACAAGGATATTGCCTTGGTGCGGGACTGGATGTAGGAGGATTCCGAACCAATATAAAATCCGGTGTGTTCTTTCCTTTTACTTGCTTTACTTTACTATTTGCATTTGTTATATGTTCTGTGATCATTCTGTGTCAGAATTCTGTTTAGATTTGTGTTGAAAGTTTTAATTTAGTCATATAGTTCGTATATTCTTTAAAGCACTATTCACCCCCCTCTAGTGTTATTTCTGCCTTAAGATCCTTAATCCACATCCCTAACAACAACTATATAATGGAAATCGAATGTACATATATATCTATATTTACAGGTAGTTGATAAAGTAACATCACCAAAGAGAAAAAAACCAGACTCAAAAGAAGTATCAAAAGACTTCAAGTCGATAGAAGTGGAAGAGGGATGATACAGACACAGATAAAGCAACATGCACACATTCAGACGTCTGGGTACACAAGCCAGACGTCTGATTGATTCCTCTGGTTTGAAACTCAGAAAGAATCAGATGTCTGGTTAATACACTCAGATGTCTGAAAAGCATCTGGATATAAAATATATATAAAGACCAGACGTCTGGTTAATGAACATAGACGTCTAAAATATAAACAGATACAAAAAATATGAAGACCAGGCATTTGAAATATTTTCCAGACATCTGATTTTGAACTCGGTTATGTAAATTCAAAGAACAACTGTCACATTCGAAAGGAAACGTTCGCTTCTCTTCACTGCAACTCTTCATCACCATGAGAAAGCTACCTTAGAGCACTTACTATCAGTTGCAACTACACAAAGAATCTCTCACCACTATAAATAAAATCAGGAATTCAAGAGAAGTTCAACAACTTACTTACTTACGCTCTTAACTCTTACACACTGATTTATACCTGATCTCTAAGCAATCAAAATACCTGTAATTGACTCTTTTATATATATTGAAAAGCAATTGTACTTAATAGTCAACATCCGTGTTATAGAACACATTCTTGACAAAGAAACTCTGCTATTGTAAACCTATTCCTCCGGGTCAAGTGAGGGTGAGTTGAAAGGAAATTCCAAAGAGGAGCTTCGGGACTGGACGTAGGATGGGAGGTCCGAACCAGTATAAAATCATGGTGTGATTATTTTAATTTACTTTGCTACTATCATCTATCAAGTTATATTATATAGTTAGTTGCATATACTTGCATATACATCATATACGATCCACTCTTATAGACTTACAATTGGTATCAGAGCAAGGTTTTGATCAAATAACAGTAGCACGTTTTTGAATCACTTTAATATGGAAAGTATTTTTTAAGAAGGACAATCCACAGCACGACCCCCACTCTTTAATGGATCTAATTATGCATATTGGTCAACACGTATGAGAATTTTTATGGAAGCTAATGGTCTTGAAATTTGGTCAGCCACACACGATAAATATGAAGCACCTACTACTACAAAGAACACTTGGACCGATGCACAAAAAACCTTAGCATCAGATAATGCTAAAGCTATGAATGTTTTATTTTTCTCTTTAGACAAAAATGAATTTTCACGTGTCATGTTATGCACCACTGCGTTTGATATTTGGCGTACCTTACAAATTACACACGAAGATACAACAAAGGTCAAACAAACCAAGATTTCAATTTTAAAAAACCAATTTTCTTCATTCAAAATGAAGCAAAATGAAACTTTTATTGACATGTATTCTAGATTTCAAACTATCCAACACGATCTTATGGCATTAGGAGTTAAATTTACTGATTTTGATTTAGTCTCTCGAATACTCAACTCTTTAACATTAGATTGGGAAAGGAATGTTTTAGCTATTGAAGAAGCTAACGATCTTTCTACCCTCAAAGTTGAAGAGTTAATAGGAAATTTAATGTCCTATGAAGCTAATTTGCAGGCTCGAAAAGAACTAAATACGAAGAAGAAGAATATAGCATTTCCAGTAACAAAAAATGATGACTCTGATTTAGATGAAGAAGAAATAGTCTTCATTGCTAAGAATTATAATAGATTCAAGAAATTTAGAAAGATGACCAAATTTCAAAAAGAAGGAAAATCCAACACAACAACTCATATCAAGTGCTATGAATGTCATTAATACGGTCATATGAAGAAGGATTGCCGTAAACTCAAAAATGACAAAAAAAAAATAACAAAGTTCAAAATTTTAAGAAGAAGAAGGCTTTCAAAGTAACTTGGGATGACTCGGATTCTTCATCCTTTGAAAGTGATAGCGATAGTGATGGAGAACAGGCTAATGTATGTTTTATGGCACAAACTGAAGAAGTATGTCCTAAAGTTAGCTACGATGAATTATTATAACTTAGCATGGAATTAGATGATAAATTTAGACAAATAAAAAAATTGAACAAAGAATATATAGTCAAAATAAATAGATTAGAACTTGAGGTAGGAATGTTGAAAGATGAAAAAATTATTCTAGAAGAAGAAACTGAAATATCTCAAGAGAAAATCAAAAATAAATTGATAGAAAGTGAGAATATTACTATAGTAAAAGAAAATTTGTTAAACGAAAATATTGAGTTTAAAAATATTATTGAATCATTGAAAATTGAAAATATAGAACTAAAAGAGAAATTAGATAAAATTACCAACAATGTGACAAAATTTAATAAAGGAAAACAAGATTTGGAAAATCTTATCAAAACTTCAAAACCATCAGGCAATAGAAATGGAATAGGATTTAAAAATTCTTGTAAACAAAAAGGAAATAATGCTAAAAATATTAGTTACATAAAAACTAGAAGTTTTTCTAAATCTAAATTAAATATCAAAAATATGAAAATTTGGATTCCTAAAACAAATAATAATTTGATTAGACAAAAGCATATTAATAATTACTTAGAAGGAGTAACTATAACAAAGATTATATTTATAAAGGTACAAAACCATCTTGGGTATGGCTGCCTTCCTCTAACAATTAGGACCCTAATAAAATATATGGGTACCAATTAAAACATTCTTTATTTTGTAGGCACCCAAAATAAAAAATAAGGAGAAATGGATACTAGATAGCGGTTGCTCCAAACATATGACCGGAAACTCAAAAATGTTATCAAATATAACATACATCGATGGTGGAACGGAAACCTTTGGAGATAATTCAAAAGGATATGTCATAGGCATTGGAGAAGTCATCAATTCTGGTATATCTAACTCTCCTATTATTGCAAATGTTTTATTAGTAAAAAATTTGAAACACAACTTACTAAGCATTAGTCAATTATGCGATAAAAGTTTTCAAATAAATTTTGAAAAGGATAGGTGTAATATTTTAGATAATAACAAACAACTCATTTTTGAAGGATTTAGAAACAAAAATATTTATGTATTAAACATGAACATAAATAAAAATTCAAACTTATGTTTAACGGTCAAACATGATGATCCAAGGTTATGGCATAAACGTTTTTGTCATATCAATTTTAAGAATGTTAATAAGTTGGCAAAATACGAATTGGTAAGAGGATTACCGAAAATAAATTATAAAGTAGAAAACTTATGTGACAATTGTCAAATTGGAAAACTAAAGAAAAAGCTCGTTTAAATCTAAAAATAATATTTCCACAAAACAACCAGTAGAATTATTACATTTAGATTTATTTGGTCCAACACAAATAAGGTTTATAAATCACAATAAATATGTTTTCGTAATAGTCGATGATTTTTCGAGAAATACATGGATTTTATTTTTAAAACACAAAAGCGATACTTTTGGTATATTTAAAATATTTGCTAAAAGAATTAAAACTCAAATGAATTTGAAAATTAAAAATATTTGCTATCAACTTTCGATAAATAAGTAAAACCATCAAACTTCAGGCTATTTTTAGCCAAACTGTAAATTTCAGACGTCTGTTTACATCCTCCAAACATCTGACACAATTAATTTTTTTAGCAGTGTGCATATGCCAGACGTCTTATATATCCCCCAAAGGTCTGAATTTAAGCTCTGCCTCCTAAAAATAGAATTCAAAAAATTTCAGACGTCTAACCCATTGAACTAGACGTCTGACCAAGTCTTCTGTCACAAATTTGTCTAAACCAAACGTCTGACATATACAACCAGACGTCTGTTTAAAGTTTCTACCTATTAAAACTCACAAATTCGACCAAAACAAACGTCTACTCAAAATAACAGACGTCTGTTTGTATCTTCTGTAAAAAATTTAGGGCAAACCAGACGTCTACTTTCAGATCCAAATGTCTGGAATTCAATCGACCATTTAAATACAACCAGATAACGTCATTTTTTTTCTCTGTCTCAAAATTATTCTATTTTACTATCTGCTTCATGACGATTTTTTCTCTCACAATCAACGTCTTCTACAAAACTAAATCAAAATGCCTCATCGCACTAAGAATATCAAGGCTCCAAAACGCAAACAAGATCAACCCACTTCATCTTCAAACCCATAGGTGTGCTCGGACGATCAAATCGAGAGGTGGATGCATAAAGCTCCGCATTCCATTAAAAGGTATCAAGATATTCAAAAGAAGAAACTTCATATAGGACCATTCTATAATCTCCTAAAATTCCCTATGTATGATCTAGATGAACTTTGTGAAAATGATGGATTGGAAACCCTAATCTCTTTTACTCCAAATGATGTTCAAATAGATTAATTAGCTATATTTTTAATCTACGCTAATCTAGACAGTACTTCAGTATGGAATACTGAAGATGAAGACAACTGGCTATGGTCTAGTGTTTATGGTAATACAATTAGGTTAACTCCAGGGATAATTAGTGGAACTTTGGGATGCTCTGACACCGGGTAAGATTTATACAACATTCCGGATATGCGCTTCAAGCCACGGAATAGTATTACTCATCAAAGTTGGGAGGACGAAATGCCAAAATTTGCTTCGAAATATTTATGTCCAAAAGCTCGACTCCTGACAAGAATGATAATAAATACAGTTATTCCACGTATGGGGAGCCACAAGAAAATAACAGAAATGGAGCACAAAGCTCTATATGCTCTCTTTAGTGGAACTCGGGTAAATTGGGCCAAATTCATCGTCAACGAGCTCAAGCACTTTTGGACTCGATCACGACCATCGATCATTTACCCTACTTATATTATGAGACTTCTTCGTGCACATAATATTCCTTCCTACCTATCGACATTCGAAGAAATCTCGCCTAAATATGCTTCCACCAAATTCTTCTCTCTGATTCACCTACCTGAAATCCCTCCAGAGTTTATGTCCTTCGAAGGTTGGACGCACAATCATCAATCTCGAAGAGTTGAGCCTCCTCCTCAACCAAACATCGATCCATCCCAAGAGGAAGTACAACATCGGGAAGTCACTCCTCCTCCTTCCACGCCATTTTATTATCCGAGACAGGATGAAATTATGGAGACTTGAATGGGTACAAATCCAAATGAAAGTGTTCGAGATCTTACTCTTCGGAACCAAAAAATTCTATCTCAAAATCAGAAAAATTTGGCTAAGCTAATTGACAGTTTTTAACTTCATTTGCTACACGATTTGCCACAGTTGAAGAATCTCTCTCAACTGTTTTATCGGTTCTTAAAGAAGTATTACAACGGGTTCGTGGTCCAACACTACCCTTTGAGGATTGGGCAACCCCTGTTCCTTCTCCTTCCTCAAAACATTCAAAAATAACTGAGGATGAACCTCCAAAGGAAGCTTTGACATCTCCTTTAAAGGGTAGCACTTCAGACAACGAAGAACCAAAGGAAGATGATCCAAATAAAGCTTCCCCGAAGGAAATCTAGAATTGGGACATCGTAGTTTTTATAATTTTTGTACAAATCTGTGATTGTAATCACTTCATGTTATTAATGAACTTTTCCTTTTTGACGATTGGCTTCACTGTTATAATTCTTTTTGATAATGTCAAAGGGGGAGAAGTATTGGTAGAATCATATAACATTTAAAATAAGCACAAATTCAAGGGGAGATTTATAATCTATATATAAGTACATTGAATAGTTGTCATCATCAAAAAGGGGGAGATTGTTAGGAAATTAATTATATGGTTTCGATGATAAAAACTATACAATGGAAATCGAATATACATATATATCTATATTTACAGGTAGTTGATAAAGTAACATCACCAAAGAGACAAAAACAAGATTCAAAAGAAGCATCAAATGACTTCAAGCCGATAGAAGTGGAAGAGGGATGACACAGGCACGGATAAAGCAACATGCACACATTCATATGTCTGGGTACACTAGCCAGAAGTCGGATTGATTCCTCTGGCCTGAAACTCAGAAAGAATCAGACGTCTGGTTAATACACTCAGACGTCTGAAAAGCATCCGGATATAAAAAATATATAAAGACCAGACGTTTGGTTAATGAACACATATGTCTGAAATATAAACAGATACAAAAAATATATGAAGACCAGACGTCTGAAATATTTTGCAGACGTCTGATTTTGAACTCGGCTATGTAAATTCAAAGAACAACTGTCACATCCGAAGGACACGTTCGCTTCTCTTCACTGCAACTCTTCATCACCATGAGAAAGCTACCTTAGAGCACTTACTAATAGTTGCAACTACACAAAGGATCTCTCCACCACTATAAATAGAAATAGGAATTCAAGAGAAGTTCAACAACTTACTTACGCTCTTAACTCTTACACACTGATTTATACCTGATCTCTAAGCAATCAAAATACCTGTAATTGACTCTTTTATATATATTGAAAAGCAATTGTACTTAATAGCCAACATCCGTGTTATAGAACACATTCTTGACAAAGAAACTCTGCTATTGTAAACCTATTCCTTCGGGTCAAGTGAGGGCGAGTTGAAAGGAAATTTCGAAGAGGAGCTTCGGGACTGACGGGAGGTCCGAACCAGTATAAAATCCTGGTGTGATTATTTTAATTTACTTTGCTACTATCATCTATCAAGTTATATTATATAGTTAGTTGCGTATACTTGCATATACATCCTATACGATCCACTCATATAGACTTACATATATGTGCATCATTTATTATATAAATAAATGTACATGTATGTGTGTGTGTGTATATATATATATATATCAATTTAGTTATATGTTTATTATTAAATATTAATTGTAAATTACTAGTACATCTCATTCATGAAATATATATATATATATATATATATAATATAATTGAATTACAAAATTATTTTAAATATTAATTTATAAAATAATATAATACCTTTATCATGTATTATAACTTTTTTATACATATACGTAGATATATTATATATATGTACACATAACTAGCTCATTAATATATTTATGCACACACACATAATTCTTTTATTAAATAATATACACTTGTGCTTACAGCTAGGTTTTTGCGATTTAAATGATTTTTGTATAAAATATACATTAAAAATTAAACTAATGTAGACATAATAATAAAAAATATATAAAAATATTTCTGATATTAATATGCATATTTTATATTGTGCAATTTTTTTACGAAATATTATATAATTTAACAATATATTATAGATTATTATTTTTAACTAATATAATCAAATAAATAATTTGAATTTTTTATATGTTTAAAATAAAAATTTTGCTGCCGAATGGTTTTTAGGTGTATGCAATTTTTCTAAAAAATTTAGACTTATATCATATGAATTAATATTTTATAATTAGATTTAATTGATTAAATCATTTAATAATAAAAATTATTTTTTTTATTGTTAGGCCAAGATCAACAAGATGATATGTACAAAATCTTTTTTAATGTTCATTGATATATAGCCATCAACATGTGACATTACAGTAATATACCGATTTGTGGTGTGATCTATCTAGCTAACATATGATCAACTAATTAATTTAAACAATTTTGAATATTAATAAATCTGAAGCACACCTCTCACTAAGGCCAAGAGATCATGCTTTGAACTGATGAAATGGCACGTTGAATCGAATTCCAAGTTCTAGTGTTGCTGGCACCCAATCTGCTTACCAGCAATTACCGAATCAAAGAGTTTTGATGTGATATGTGCTTGGATATTTTGGGGTTTGGAAGGTATATATCTGCCGAAAATCAAAGGCAGGAGAAGGAGCCAAAAAAATCCAAAGTAAATGAATATAGACTTGCATATTTAAAGGGAGATAGGTGAATGAAGAGTGGGACACAATTCCTATTATCTCTCTTACCATTTACGCTCCTTATTAATTCAAATTCACCATGCCACATCATATATAGTCGGCCCTCTATGAAAGCATCACAGCCAAAATCCCAAGCCCCCTTTGGGCCTTAAAAACAGTTCCAAGCACGAACGATGTCTATTGCGTTAAATTCAAATTTAAACACATACCGATGTCGTATACTGATCAATATATTTATAACTATTATAAATACACTATTTAACATCGTTTAACACATCAAATATAAAATTCAATAATTAATATTTCAAAAATATTAATTAATTTACTTAATTAAATTAAATGGTTAAAGGGGCATTCATTGTTTTGGTTATGTGATTCTTAGCTGTAAATTTAGTCAGCAATTAATATCAGAAAATTCGAATATTAATGCTCACACGTTATTTAGCTGGTGGTATGACAATATGGCCAAATTTATTGCTTACTTCGTTTTGGTAAAATTAATTTTACATCGTTAATCATTACCCGATAGTGATAATTTTTTACACCAATTCTCTTCGTCAAAACTATATCACTTGGACTTATGAAATTTGGTAATGGCCAAAATCCAAGTATCATCCATATTCAACTTTGTAGCCCAAACATAAAGTCCTTGGTTTAATAATGATAATTAGTATTAATCGAACTGCTTTGGCCAAATATATTGACATTGAGTTGACTTCAGTTGACCGTGGTACTAATCACATATAACCGAGGAGATGAATCTTCTCTCAAATAGAGTATCACTTCCAATACTTTCACTCGATCCAATTATAGTCGCTCGATGGACATCATGCCATGATTTGACTATAATCAAAGTGGAGCATTCTTATTGAAGATCAGTAATATTCTCAAGTCAAGAGAACTGTATAAATTAGTCACATCGATATTTCTATTTGACCTTAGTTATATTAACCTATAGAAAACTATTAAGTTGGTCATTCCATAGTTATCCAATAATTATTAATACGTAACCCTTGATGCCCCTAGAAGTCATGAGGACACACTATCCAACATTTAAAGAACGTTACATACTCTAGTCTCAATAGATGCATCGATATCATGTCTTGATAAATCATAACTAGTAATATTTAAAATAATCAGCTTCTCCAGAGCCGACTAGGCTAAACCGTTTGTGAATGGATCTGCTATATTGTCCTTAGTATCTACCCTTTTTATCACGACCTCTGTCTTCTTAACAAATCCTCTAATGTGGTAGAACTTGCAAAGAATATGCCATGAGTTCTTATATAATATGGGCTCCTTTGCAATCTAAATCACCAAATTATTATCATAGAACAATGACATATGATTCTTGATATTAGGAATCACTCCAAGCTCACTTATAAACTTATGCATTCATACTGCCTCTTTAGTTGCTTCATTGAGGGCGGTGTATTCAGCCTCCATCGTCGAATTGGCTATTCTCTCTTGTTTGGAACTTTTCCAAATGATGGCTCCATTATTAAGAATAAGCACATAACCAAACATCAATATACCATCATCAATATCACTCTAAAATCTCGAATCTTCATACCCTTCATAAGGAGGTCTTTATTCCCATAAATGAGGAATAAGTCTCGAATATACATTTTAACGGTCGTCCAATGTTTTTCTCTAAGATGTGACTAGTACTAACTCATGCATCCTAGTGCATAAGCTACATCTGGTATACTACATAGCATAACATACATTATGGATACTATGGATTAAGCATAGGGGATCCTCTTTATACTCTTTTTCTCCTCATTGGTATGAGGAGAGTTCTTTTTGACTTTTCCAAACTGCAATGGAACGTTTCCATGCTTGGAATTCTCTATACTAAACCTATTCCATATGGTATCTATGTACAAAGATTGAGGCAATCCCAACAACCTTTTAAATCAATCTCCATAGATCTTTATACCCATTATATAAGCTACTTCTCCCAAATCCTTCATGGAGAAGTTCTTGAAAAGACAAGCTTTCAATAATTATAATAACGAAATGTCATTTCCAATCAATAGAAGATCGTTGACATATAGCACTAAGAATATGATAGCATTACTCTATTCTTTTATGTATATGCACGTTTCCTCCGTGTTTTGATAAAAACGAAATTGTTTGATTAGTTATCAAAACACTTGTTTTAACTCCTTATAGCTTTTTCTAGTCCATAAATGAACTTTAACAACTTGCAAGTCTTGCCCTCACTCCTACTGACTACAAAACCCTCGGGTTGCGATATAAACATGATCTCTTCTAATACACCATTTAGCAACGCCGTCTTTATATCCATTTGACATATTTCCTAGTCATAGAATTCAATAATGACCATGCAACTTAATCTGAATGGACTTAAGCATGGCTACAGGAGGAAAGTATCATCATAATCAACACTTTGAATCCAACAAAATCATTTTGCAACTAGCCCGCTTTATAAGTCCCTACTTGTCCATCTGCATTTAACTTTTTTCTTGAAAATTCATTTGTAGCCAATGGGTTTAATCCCTTCTAATACGTCGAACAACGTCTGCACTTTCATACATGGAATCCATCTCGAATATCATTGCTCCAAGCTACAGTGCATAATATTCACTTTGTAGTGCTTGCTGGAAAGATAAAGAACTAACATCATGTAATACATAATTCTCCTTCTCACCATCTACAAGAAAATCATAGTATCTCTCAGGTGCATGGGATTGTTAATGGATCTTCTAATAGGTTGCTTGTTTTCATATATGGGTGAACTTGGTTCTTCCACTGGTGAAGCCTCATTGTTAGTTTCTCGGATCTCATCCAAGTCTACAACTTCGCTGTTAATTTATTTTGACAGAAATTCCTTTTATAGAAAGTCATTGTGTATGGAAATAATCACTTTTTGCTCCTCTATATTGTAGAAAATATATCCTTAGAATTGTTAGGATACCCATGAACTTACACAAGACCGATCTCGCTTTAAGTTTGTTGGGAAAATTTTCTTAACATAGGCCAAACAACCATATGCCTTAAAATAACGAAAGTGGGATTTCTTCCCTTGTCATATCTCATATGACATATTAAGTGCAGATTTACTATGTAACAAATTCACCATATGTTATGTGGTTTCCAGTGCATATCCTCAATAGGACAAAGGTAACTTAGCCTTACTCATTATAGAACAAACCATATGTAAAGGGATCTGTTCTTTCGCCCTGAAACACTGTTTATTGCTGAGTATAAGGTGGAGTGACCTAAGAGATAATACCATTATCTTTTAAGTACCATTGGAAGTTCTTTCCAGCATACTCACCACCTCGATGGGATCGAATATTTTTTATCTTTCGATTCGTCTGATTTTCAAGCTCACTTTTATATTCAAAAAATTTCCCATAAACATCGGATTTGTTCTTTATAAGAGACACATGTCCTAGTTTCGAGAAATCACAATGAAGGCAAAAACAAATAGGAACTATAATCTTTAGTGATTACAGGCATCGGGCTATATATATCACTATGTACTAACCCTGAGAGTTCATCAACTCTATTCATTGCTCCCACTAAAGAGGTTCATGGTCGTTTTAACTTTGAGACATGACTCATACATGTCAAATGATTCGGAATCAAGTGATAGGAGAAAACATTTGGTTTTTAATTTGTGTAGTTGTTTCTCATTTATATGAGCTAGCCTACAATGCCAAAGAGAACTATCAATTATATTGTTAGAAGAACTACCATAAAACATACATAATTAGTATTGATCACATAAATGCCATTTTCAAAAACATCATCATAGACTTTATTTCCATTCAAACTAATGTTCATAACATTATTCGTACAATGAAATATATATCCAGCCTCAGACAATCTAGAAACTGACAAAATTCTACAAATAAAGTATTTTACAAAATAGCAATTATTTAATCTCAATACTACTCCATTAGGCAAACATAAATGATAATCTCTTATTGCCATTGCATATACGATAGATCCATCAGCAACTTGGATCCTCCTCTCTCCATTTGCTATGCGGTGCCCGTTCCTATGCCCTTGTAACGAATTACATATATGAGTTCCAGATCCAGTTCTAAAACCCAAGATATTTTTTTGATTACAAAACAATTTTGAATCATAAATATACCTAATGGAGCTGTAGAATCATTATTCTTTCTTTCTCCAACAATCTTCAGGTATTTAAGATAGTTCCTTTTACGGTGACCTTTCTTGTGGCAGTGCTGAAATTCACCCTTGTCGTAGGTCATATTACTTTTCTTATTCTCATTATCTTCTCTTTTTTTCTCTACAAACCTTTCAAAGATGATGCACCACCCCTTAAAACAAGCACAACCCCTTAATCCTTAGATGGAGACTCAATCGAACTCAACATATTGAGAAGCTCCATGGGATTCACATTCAATCAGTTTACATTATAATTCAGTATGAAAAGTTCATATAGAGATGTAAGAGAACTAATGATTAAATCAACTTGTAGTTCATTACTTATTTGTATGTCCAATTATGAAAGCCCATCATTATAGCCCTTTATCATTAGTGTATAATCATCCACTATCTTTTGTTTGGTCATTTTGGTATTGAACAGTTTATTTGTAAGCTCATACCTTGCAGAATGTGACTGTTCACCCAACAGAGCCTTAAGAATATCAAATATCTTATAGACAAACATGTTTTGTACCGCCTCTGCATTTGCTTGTCTACTGTAAACAACATAAAAACTTGGCCAATCTATAGGTATGAAACCCATTTCTTATAATCATGTCTAATTTCAGGGCCTGCATCATCAGTGGGTTGTTATTAAGGATCACATGTAACAGATGACCAAAGATGCTTGTAAGTCAACGCAATCTTAATCGCTTTTAGCCAATCGATATAGTCAGGTCTGTTAAGCTTATCACTTTTAGAAAATAGTTTTGGAGTCGACATTTTCTATAAGTTTTAATTGGTAGATTACTAGGGCTTTAGATGTTCTTATAATATTAGCAACGTCAAATTTATACATAATTTTACTAATATTACTAGGGCATTAGATGTCTTTTATATCAATAAGGTTAACTTTATATTTTACTAATAAATGCAGTAAAGTAAAAAGGAAAGGATCCACAAGGATTTTATACTGGTTCAGAATTATCCTATGCCCAGTCCTACACGATTCCTTATACTGATTTCTTTTTTCGAATAGCAAAGTCCATACATTCTCAATTTTAAGGCAACAAGACACCCTCCAGACTTTTCAAGCTCTAAGTAGACTCACTGGATTTACATGGACCATAAGCATATCCACTTGAATTTCCATGTCACCAAGAACAACCAATTAACTTACATAAGCTACTATCACAACAACAAGTATAACAATTAGATTTGATTGAGTTTTACGGACTTAGATCTCTTGAATACAAATGAGCCTATAACCTCTTGAATTTCACTTTAATCTTGTTTAAGTGAGAGAGATGAGAGAAATCAGAGGGTAATCAATATAGAACCAAATCAATAGAGTTAAAATTTGACTCTAGTTAAATTTGAGAATATTTCAAGTAGATTTCCTTTTAGAATTCAAGATAGTAAAAGAGGAAAGAAAATATGAGAAAGTAATTAATTAAAATTTGTTGGTTTAACCCCTATTTATAGAGAAACAACAGTCCATACACGAAGAGATATGACGAAAAGACACATCCATTCCAAATTTGAAATTTGAAATTTTCGATCTATATATCGACATACATGTATATGATACGTCAACTATCCCTTTGTAATTTAAAAAACACTTTATTTTAAATTGTTTTGAAAATCTTAAGTCTTGTAAAATATTTTGACACTTTGTAAATTCATTTAATCATATTTTAATCATAATAAAACTTTAAGAAAACTTTATAAAATTATTTTAGGAATATTTTAAGTATATAAAGAATTTCAAATATAAATAATAAAGTATAAGTGAATATATTTAAAATCAAAGTTGTTAAAAATATTATAGTATACTTATAAATATTTAAAAATCTTTAAAACTAAAGTTATGACAAAGCATAATATTCAATGTATATTGTAAAACACTTTAAAATCTTATTTCTAAAGTTATAATAAAATCAAAAATAATTTAAAGGTAATTTTAAAAGATTATTTTGAAAACAAAAATTCTCTTTAAAAACTATTTTTGAATTGTAAGATATTTGTAAAGGAAAAATAGGGAAAGAGAGATTCAAAGAAGTGTTATCTGGGTTTTAACAAAAATTCTATGACTCTATAACATATCTGGAAGATCTTAAGTTCTTCAATACTCATGAGTCTTCAATCTCTTAGTCTTGAATCTTTATGTCAGCCTCTTGAATCTTCACTTGATACTGTACAGTCTTCTTAATTAATACATGTTTAATATCCTGCATAATATACTATATATATCTTGATAAAAACATTAGTATCTACATTTTATATAATGTCATATAGTTGTCATCAAATCAATGCCTAAGGTACAAACAAATGAAAGGAAATAGGGCAAGGCTGCGCCCATCCATAAGCTAAACTATGTTCTTCAAAATTCATGACAGAAGCAAGCCAAGAAACTTTGATTTCACTAGATGAAAAGTCAATGAACTATACACATTCACATAAAAAGCCATGATAAGACTACCACCAACGTTGAAGAACTACATAGTAATAAGTACTCTAGAACTTCACTATCATAAATGGAACATTGAGAACTGCACCTTCTTAGTTGTACAAGACGATAATATTACATAGCATTACATTAACATTCTTGAAGTCGTACTACATTATTCCACCCAAGGGTAATCAAATCCAATACTGCTCAACCCTAACAGACCTAAGTAGTTAGAAACTCATATCAAGTCATAACATATTCAAATCTGTTTTCCCGCTTCAATTTCAAGCTTCCTGCCCAAGTTCAAAATCTATCAACCCAAATCAAAGTTCCCCTCTAATGACCATGTCAACAATCCGTGCATAGCAAATAAGGATGATGGATGATTGACATGTGGTATAATACATAGGCTGGAATCAAAAGCATGGAAGATTAACGATTAACTATCTGTATAATTCTCTATGTACTACAAAATGATAGGGCACTGTAGCTTAAATGGGAGAGATTACTTTACTCTTTTGAGCAATGAAATCGAAAATTTGTACTCACCCCCATTTTTTTTCGCACTAAGAATCATAGAAGAAGAGAATGGTATTTTCCCCGTGAACGTAGGGTTTGTTAACATCTGAACCACATAAATTCCTTATGTCAATTATTACTTTCAGTACTGCATTTACCTTTTCCTGCCTTTAGTGCCTAATTTTAAATGGATTGCTTTAATGAACATGATTGAGACCTTACATAAGATTTTAAATACTTTTCCTATAATTGTGTAAGCATTACAGCAATGTAATTACTTTCTTCAAAGGCAATTTTAATATTACATAATCTTGCTAATTCTTAATAACGAAACAATCAACGTTGTGTTTACTTGTAAAATATTTAGGTGTTTCTGTGGTAAAAATTTACATTAACATTTTGGTACTAGAAGGAGGGCCACTTACCTTTCCTAAAAATTCCATGCATGTTTCCCTATAACACCATGAATCCTACTAATTCCAACATTCCTCCTAACCAAGAACAACTTCATATGGCCTCAAAAAAGCCAAAAGGCAACTCCTCACCTTAATGACCCAAACCGAGGCAGGTGCTTCTATAGAGCTTCCCTCAGATCCAGCCATAGCTCTTGGCCAAGCTTTCAAAAACTAACTAAACAAGCACATGGATGGGCTAGAGAGATCTATAACACAATATCTTGCTCTTAAACCAACCTCATGTTAGCGTTCCATAGCTCACCACCATCATTCACCAACTACAATGATTATGCAGCATGTGAATGACAATAACAATCTCAGAAATGAAAACAGCGATGCTGGTTTAAAATAAACAAATACCAAGCTCAAAGGTAAGATTCAAACCAATCCCCAACTCAAATTGAAGCCTACAAACATCAGTCAATTACTACTGAAAAAGAAAACACGAACTGCACATGAGGACGATGATGTCATCTCACTCTACAATGATGGCTTATCCAAAATGCACCCCAAAGAGGATGAGATCTATTGATTAAAAGCTCACATAGAGAAGTTGACGAAACTATGCCGATAGAACAGTATAGAGGAAGTAAAGGAAAAGGGTTTTTCCCCATTTAGCGTATGTATTATAGATGCAGACTTCCCAAATAACTTCAAAGCCCCATCAATCGATAAATTTGATGGGACTACCAACCCTGATGACTACATTGGTATTTTGAGTACTATATGGACATTCTTAAGGTAGGAAGGATGGCAAGATGAAAACTCTTTCCAACATATTTGACTGGGGCAGCTTTTAGATGGTTCAGAAGGCATGGACCCGGGGAGGTCTTCTCTTGGCCTTAATTAGCTGTAGATTTTTTTTAAAGCAATTCAATTCTGGGAGTGAGGCTTCTAAAGACATGATTACCATGCCCTATATAAAGCAAGTTGAAAAGAAAGCTTATGCAACTTTATAAAACACTTCAAAGCTGAGGCTCTTTGGATTGGAATTGGAGTAACTTGTGAAGAAGCACTACTTATGGCAAGACACACTGGGATTAGAAAAAAAACCGTTATATGTGATAAGAACTGTAGGAAGCTATGCCACAGCACAAAAGCTTTCTATGAAAGAGCCAGGGGCTACATATGAATGGAAGAAGCCAGAGCCGCAGAACTTCCTTCATCTGAGAAAAAGAAGGGGAGTAGAAGGATACCATCCACCTGTGAAGTGCTAGAGAGAATTAAACTTCATAGCTAAAACTCCCATCATCCATACACCTAGCAGATATATGAGATGACCAAGATTGAACTGCCTACAAAGCTCCGAATAAGGGAAAGAAGTCAAAATAGAACAAGGGGAACATATTGTCGCTTCCATAGAAGCAACGACCACCATACTGATAACCATTGACACTTGAGGAATGAAATTGAAAGACTGTTCGAAAAGGGATACTTAAGCAGCTATCAAAAGGAAAGCAACGGGGAATGAGTTAAGAATTTCTCTCCAGATTCGAGTGAGGGCTTGGAAGGAAAATCTTGCAATCTCATAGCTTCAATATATGGAGGAACGCATTTCACTGGAAAGAGAAAGAAAGCACAAGAATTGTATGTACAAGTGGCCAAGGGGGAGCAAAGAACCATATTCCATGTGAAGCAGAAGCCAGCTCAGAACATGGTCTTCACTACTGCTGATGCCGCTGGGGTGGTTTGTCCATATCAAGACCCAATGGTAATTAAGGCGTCGATCTCAAATTACACCATGAAGAAAATATTTGTGAATTCTTGAAGCTCTGTAAACGATATTTTCAAATCTTCATTTGACAAGATAAAGCTTCCAGCAGAAATACTCAAGCCAGGCCCCAAACTAATTTACGGCTTCAATAATACCGCGACTATTCCTATTAGGCCAGCACGTCTTCTTGTCACCCCTAGGACAACCCCTCTCTAAGAATCATTCTTTGAAAGCTTACCAATCATTGATCAACCATCTTCATACAATGCATTCTTGGGAAGGCCTGCATGACATGTGGGTAGTAATTTCTTAGAAATATTTTCTTATCAAGTTCCATGCTCTTAATGAAATAGGATCAATTATGGGGAACAATTATTAGCTAGAGAGTTATACAATGCAAATCTTAGTTTTTGTAATAAAATTGTTCAAAAGTATTTCATTGTTTCCTCTAACAGTTGTAATGATGATAGTGAAAAAGAAAGCAAGCCGGTTCTAAGAACTACATCAATATTAAGTACCAAGGCTGATGTTGAAACATGTCATTTTTACGACTAAAGCATCGATAAGAAAGAAACAGAGCGTTTATATGCACATAATCGACACTAATGAGTATAACTCAATCTATGAGCAGTATTTTTTCAAAGAAGCTCAAAGACAGGGTTTTTTCCACCACATCCCAACCTGAAGAATAAAAAGAAAGTGGAATAGGTCTGAGATTCGAGGAGACAAGAGAGAATTGAAGCCATTGAATTATCTAGATGATATATAGATAGATCCTTAAGATCCTACGAAGGTTCTCAAGATAGGAAAAACCTCAGTGCAGAAATACAAATAGAATGAATAAACGTACTTAAAAGGTTAGCAAATATTTTTGCTTGGATGCATTCAGATATGGTATGAATAGACCAAACTATCATCTTCCATGCACTCAACATCGATTCCAAGTGTATCGACCTAGGATTTAATCACTTTAAATTTGGATATTTAAATATGTTTTTAATAACTAGTTAATGGATTTTATAACTTAAATAAACATCTTTTAAATAATTAACGATAGTAAAATAGTTTTTAAATTTTTTTTACAAAAATAATTAGTTTAAAATAAAATAGAAAATGTGACCGAAAATCGTTTTTCGAATTCTCGACTTTTCGATGTCTAAAAGTTATCGAAATACGTTATGTACATTTGAATTAACACATTCACACATTTAAAATAAGTTAGAATACATTTTAAATTATACACACATATATTTACTTATGAAATTTAATAAAATATGATGTGATATATTATGTAAATTTAAAAATAAAGTGGAAAAGAAGGCAGAAAAGGTCATTTCTATCAAAAACATTTAGTACTAAGGTGTTAGATCATGTTGGCTCAAACAAATGAGAGGGGGAAAAGGAAAAAAATGTGAGGAAGTGGGAAGGAGACAAGGGTGGTGAGGTGGAAAAGATTTAGTGGAGAGTATGTACCCCAAGGCAGGTTTAGTAATTTGATTTTTGTACTTGTGTGTGTGTGTTTATCCTAAATTTTTATCTCATTTTTTATTCATTTCCGCTTTGAAAAACCTTCTTTAAGTTCTCATGTTAATTTCCATGGCTTCCTAAAGTTCTTAAGTAAAGAAAACCTTAGTTTTTTTCACTTTTAAATTTTAAAATCCTTGTCTTTAGCCTCTCTTCTCTTTTCTACAACTCCACCTTCCAAAACAAGGCCATACACACCCATACCTCCTCTTGATAGAGAATTTCCACCCCTAGGCCGAACCAAATTTCCATCTTTAAGCCCACAAGACTTCATTTTTCCAAAGAAAACCCAAGATCTATGTTGTGTGCAAGTTCTAGAGGAAGTTGCTTTAGTTTGGTCCACTTTCGGTGAGTAAAGCTTGCTCTTTTGTTCAAAGTTACTAACTTTATAAATGATGGATATTTGTTAGTTAAATGCGATGCTTGTTTGAGTAGTTATGATGTTGGATTGGTTATGCATAAGTATACTTGGAAATGATGTTGATTTGGTTGTATATAAGTATGGTTGTATATGGTGTTGCATAAACTTGAAATCGAAAGTTAAGTAAATTAGTAAGATATGATCTTGCTTATGTATGTGATTATGGTTTTATATGTGTTGATGTTGCTACTTATGATGTACTAAGTTAAGAAAAATTAGCGCTAATTGTGCTTAACACGACATCGAAATTCTTTATTTTTTATTTTTTTTAAAACTTGAGTATTTGTGGATTTTCGAGAATAGTTTGTAATTAAACAAAGTTTTGTTCTCTAAAAAGGGTTTATTCAAAGTTATAAAGTTAATCATTATGGAAGATAGAAGTCTAAAGTGCTATTTGAGACGTAAAACAAGTTTAAAATTTCGAATCGTATAGCAATAGTCGCTATAAGTGTAGATCGTGAAAACGAACACTTTTCGAAATCTAAAAATATTTTCACTTGGAAATCTTTTTGGAAAATATTTTAAGACTTATATTAAATAATTGAAAAGGTAATCATTATTTAATTATTTATTTATTTAATAAATGATTATTTATTCAATTAATTAAGTAATTAGTACTTAATCATTGGTTAATAAAGGTAATTAATACTTATGTGTTAATCAATTAAGTTAATTTTAACCGGTCGATTATTTAAAGTTATTATTATTTAATTAATAATTAAGGGTTAATTATTTTTATTTATTTATTAAAGATTAAAGATTAATTATTTATTTATAAAAAAGGGTTTAGTTAATTATTAATTAATTACCGATTAATTTAATTTAATTAAGATTTTAATTATGACTTAATTAAGATATAATTATTATTTAATAAGGGTTTATTTTATTGTTTAATCAATAAATAAGGGTTTTAAATCGCTTTATTTCTAAAATATCGGTTTCAATTAAAATTATTTTTCTTTTTCAAAAATATTTTAAATCAAAAGATTTCTTTGTCGATTACCTTTATGTAAAAGCCTCACACCCGTGAAAGACTAAAATCAAGGGATACGCTTCAAGGCTATGTGGTTTGCTACCATTAGGGTATGGTTATCACCCAGTCTAGAGCTATATTATGGATTATGTATGCTCGAGTCCTATTTAGGTTGTTGATCCCAATCAGGGCAATGACATATTTGGCATTATCCACTAAGGGACAGGGCTGGTCTTGACTTGCAAGGAATCCACGTGAGGCTCTTGGTGTATTTTATCTAGAGATGCATTGTGATAGGTGGTACCTAAGCGTCTTGTCGTTGATGGAATCCATTTTCCAATATGTGTCTTTACGGACATAGTTGTATATTTATTATGTTGAAATTTAATTAATATAACAATTTCGGCTATGATTCTGTATTTATTTTAGCTCTAGACATGATAATATCAGAGGATTTTATGTAGAATAATTTTGGTTAATGTAAGCTAAGAAACCGTCCATGTTTATGTGCGATATAGTCTTACGAGATACCTTGTAAGGTTTTTTATAAAGTAAAAATATATTCTATACTCAAACCAGACTCATATCTGAACCGGAGTTTTATTACCTTCCCTCAAACTCTTGATTGCTCAAATTTTTATTAGTAACCTAGTAGTCAGTTCCTTTGGAGCATTTTGGAAAGCAGCATGGAGTAGAAGCTTTCACCATCATCCGGTAGTTATGTTTGTTTCCGCTATGATTGTATACTATGTATTTGTAGTTAGGTAGGCTGATATAGCTGTCTTTGTTGGGAATAATACTTGTTACTTTGATGTAACATTTTGGAGTAACCATAGGTACTAATATGACGTATATGTAACTCTGACATTTGTGAGAAAAATTTGTGTTTGTTTTCCTTGTCTTTTATTTTCTTTACCCCATAACCTGACTTTCGGACACTTAGACGATCGGCACATGAATGTTGAGGATCTATTAAGTGCCATCTTTGGGTGTAAGAAAGGCAGATCATTACACCAATGCTCACCCAGTCAAGGAGAAGCGTAGAACTTTGGATCTGGAAAGATATAGTGCTTTGCATGAAGAAGTTAAGAAGACTAAGTTAAGAAGCCAAAGGCAAATGGGTTCATCAGGGAATTTTAATGCCCAAAGTTGACTACTAATCATATTCTTATAAAGAAGTCTAATGGAAAATGAAGAACTTGCATAAACTACACCAACCTTAGCAAGGCTTCCCCAAAGGACAACTTCCCTCTACCTAGGATTGATCAATCAATGGACACAACTAGAATCCATGAATTTCTATCTTTCATAAGATGGGTATTCAAGTTACAACCAGATAGCTATGTTTGAGCCAGATCAAGGGCATACCATTTTTGTGATGGACAAAGGCTTATATTGCTGCAAGGTCATGTCGTTTGGACTCAAAAATGCTGGATTACCTATCAAAGGTCGGTTACTATGATATTCTCAGATCAGATTGGTAAGAATGTTGAGGTATACATATATGACATGCTCGTTAAGTTGAAAGCAATGCTAAGTCACGTAAAAGATTTGAAGGAAGTCTTTGCAGTCCTTAGGCAGTATAACATGAGGTTAAATCAATTGAAGTGTACTTTTTCCATTCAGTTAGGGAAATTTATGGAGTACATAGTAAGTGCTTGTGGCATTGAAGTGAATCCAAAGAAAATTAATGCCATAAGAAAGATAGGAGTCCTAAAGAAGCCGAAAGTTATTATGAGCCTAAAGAGTAGAGTAGCCGCTCTAAGCAGATTCATCTCCAATGTAATCGACAAATGCATAACATTGTTCGACCAAGTGTGTTGATTGAGTTTTAACACAACAGAACTCAATAGGAGTTAGAACTCAGGGATTATGCTAGAATGACTTGATACTTGAACAACGCATCCAAAAGAACAATCCAAAAGCAATCAAGAAGAATTACACAAAAATCCACTAAGGGGATGGATCGCTAGAGTTCCATCATCCATGGATCACTAGCGACCCATAAGGACGCTTCATGGGTCGTTCAAGCCTCTTGCATCATGAATCAGTATCTCTTCTAAGTACATTTGCCAAGTTTCATAGCCTTTCAAGCAACCTAATTCGAGAAGGGAAGATCCATTTGATTCTAGTTATAGTTCAAATCAACCTGTGCATGAATCATCATCAAAACAAGGAAACTAGCTATGAAATTACATGCAAAGAACCTACATAAGATAGGGAGTGCAACCCAAAGGAAGAAGCCAAAAAATCTCCTCAGAACATGGATCGCTAGTAATCCATGCCCTATGAATCGCTCGCTAGCAATCCATCACATTATGTTGGATCTTTATGAAATTTTCAGAGAACCTTTGTATCATCTAGTGTAAGCTTCTAGCAAAGTGTCCTAGCCCAATTGCTCTTATGTGCCTATAAATACAATCCTACTGCAACATAAAGAAGATCTTTTGGACTTGTTGCTGAAGCTCTGCAGAGATTATTCTTCACTTCTCTTCTCCTGCACAATAGTCAACTAAGGGTTCATTATGATTATCTAGTGAACTCTTGTACTTGTGACTTGACCTAACTTAGAAGATTCAACCATATTGTAATCTGATTCAACTTATAAAAGAAGTAAGTTAATAGAAAGTTACAAAGTGGATGCATGCTTCATTAACAGTCGAACCACTGCAATAATCTTCTTGTCATTTTACTATTTCTGCTCTTTTATATTTGTTATCTATATTATTGCTTTATAAAAGCATGGCTGTTGCTTTCACACTCAATCCAGGGTGTTGATCCATTTTTTGGGTTAACATTTTGGTGCTTTCCATGAGAACCCAACTCAGGTTTAGATCTAGCTATCTACTTTGGATCAGATAAGTTCAGAAGTTAAATCCTCAATCTTTACTTGGAAGATTTACTATTGAGAATCAACGACACCAGGAAGAAAGACAGCTACTTTCGAAAGATCCATAGGAGCTATCATTACTGGAGAAAAAACAAACCCTTAGCAAATTGAAATCAACAACCCCAACAATCTGCAACTTGGAACTAACACTAGAGATCAAGTGCTATTATCCTCCACTCAGCATGAAGTTGTGACGAAGGGAGAATTGAACCAAATGGTTGATGAAATTAACCCAAAAACGACTAACAGTCAAAAGACTCTTATAGAAAAGATAGATGCTCTCTTAGTGCTCATGTCACTAACTACTCCTAGAACGCACCTAAAGCTGTGGCTGTTATAGTGCAGGAGCTTTCTTTTTTTTTTCTAGCTCAGTGGAAGAAACCGAAAACAGAAGCAAAAGGAAGTAATGGGTCGAGCTCAAGTCATCACGATAGTGGAAAATGCTAATACTCCGCCCATTGTAAAAGCGACTACTGCAAACTTGAACTTAGGAGTGAAAACTCCACCAAAGGACGTACTAGTAGCTGACATTGACTCTGAGGAAAGCGAGTAACTTAAGGAAGGAGAATTGAACTCAAATGATCAAATTCCACCCACAAGACCAACCGCCTGCCAACGGACCTCTGTAGGATTGACTCACTCAAAGACTGCAGAGCCTAGGCTTCAACTAACTAACCAAGACCATTTGCAAAGTCAAACATTTGGCCTAGCTATTGACAGCCGATCTGCAGATGAATGGACAAGCGAGGCATACATTGTAGACATGGTCAAGCGCTTGATGGAAGAAAGCAAGGGTAGAAAGGATGAAGATTGGGTTCCGCTGCGAGCCGAACTTCCTTCACCGATAATATCCTAAGGGCAGAGTACACCAAAAAATTCACCATGCCACCAGTTATGCATTTCTGTAATGGAACTACTAACCCTCAACAGCACTTGTACAAGTACATTTGAATATCGATGGTGCAAGTGCGACAGATGCAGCTCATTGTAGATGTTTCCCCATATATCTGGAAGGAGTTGCCTCCATGTAGTTTACTAAACTCCCTCACGATTTATCTCAACCTTTGACGAGCTATCTAGGAAGTTCTTGGATCAATTTAGAATGCACACAGCTCAACCAAAGGACGCAATGTCTATATTCGGTTACTTCCAAGAACCCAATGAATCACTAAAATCGTTCATGAATCGCTTTAACACAGTCGTTACTAAAGTAAGAAATCCAAATGAGGATATGATTTTCATGGCTTTAGTCCGCTCGATCCATCCAGAGACAAATTTTGGGAGATGGATTAAAATGAAGCGACTCATTACCATGAAAGAATTCAATCGAAAGGCTAGTTAGTACTTAATATTGGAAGAGCCAAATATGTTAGAAGGTAAAAATACCGATATGCGACCAAATGAATCAATTCAGAGAGTAATGAGGCGGTCAATCAAAACATAAGAATTCTAAAGTAACTGCTCGAAAACATGGGAATCACAAAAGGAAGAACTAGGATCAGAACACCGGCAAAGGGAAGAAACTCAGAGGTTTGAAAAGCGAAGAATCCACTTCATTGAATGACAGCTTAGAGAACATTTACCTAACAACTCAGGGAATAGAAGAGTACCTAAAGCCGCCTTGAAAAGAAGAGTTTGAGCAACAAGAAAATCGGGAAAGTTCTGTCGCTTCCACGAACCCATGGCCATAACACAAATGGGTGTCGTCATTTGAAGAACATGATCGAAGAACTGATTAGAGAAAACAAGATCCAATAGTATGTGAAGAATCCCAACAATTTCGAGTAACCAATCGGAGTTCATGCTTTTATCACCCAAGGAAACCAATCTGGATCTAGCGGAGATGGATCCAAATGAGCTAAAAAGAGACTTGCGATCAATACCATATCGGGAGGTCCTCATCCGGCACAGAAAAATTAAGCGAGATGGAACAATATGCTAGTTCACTCAAACATGCTACAAAGGAAACTTGCTTTGCAATCAAAGTCGGGACCCTACTAAACAGAGGATTCTCAATGATGATATTGTGTTCCAAAACTAGGAAAATGAAGAAATAGAAGCTCCAACTTTCGATCCAATGGTGGTGATGATAGGAATTGGTGGTGATGATAGGAATCGGACCAGTTATCGCACGGTGGGTGTTGGTTGATATCGGAGGACTAGTAAACATTCTATTTCGACATACATTCGACCAAGTGAAGCTTAACAAGAAGGATGTCTTTACGTGCCAAACCAAAATCCAAGGATTTACCGATCATCCGCTACAACCGGTTGACACAATCGATCTGCTTATTAAACTCGAAATTGGAGATCGGAGGGTGGTTCTCATCCAAACCTCTGTGATTATTGATGAGATCTTGGCCTATAATGCATTCTTGGGCGGCAGATCCTCAATGACTTTTGAATTATCCTGGCACAATAGTGTCTTACTATGAATTCCCTATGGAAAATAGATTTGGAGTGATAAAGGGAGATCAGAGTGTCGTAAGAGAATGGTACATCGTTGAATTGCGTGAAACAAGAAGGAAATAAAATGGGAAGAGTGTGGAGAAAATTCTCCACATTCGCAAACCGTCAGCATAACAACTACATAACCGCCTCTAGCTTGGGGACCACAACCGATTCGATAATGTTATGGACTCTAGAAAGAAGAGTTCAGGGGACGAACGGGCAGCACCGGTAGAGATTACGGTGCCTGTCCCTGTAGACATGGATGACTCGACACGAGTACTGAAAATAGTATCACATCTTGGAACCAAGACGTGATAAGTCAAGTTTCTTCGCACCAATCTGAACGTGTTCGCTTGGACGCGTTCCGATATGTGTAGGATATCACCAAAGGTAGCATGTCACACACTTAATATAGATCCCACATACACTCCAGTGAGGAAGAATAGGCGCACCTTGGGATCATAACGGTCTGCTACACTAAAAGAGGAAGTGGATAAGCTGTTGGAAATCGGCTTCATTCGCAATGCAACCCGTCTCATATGGGTATCAAATCTGGTTTTGGTAAAGAAGTCGAACGGAAAGTGGCAAACTTGCATTGGTTATTAAATTTGAACAAATCCCGCCCTAAGGATAGCTTCCCATTGCCCAAGATTGATCAGCTTGTTGATGCCACAGCAGGCTATGAGCTACTATCGTTTATGGATGCCTACTCCGGATACAACCAAGTCATGATGCATGAATTCGATACAGATGCTGCAGTCATCCATAGTTATTAATTCTCGAGGACCAAATACGGCGGTGTTAGATACATTGATACATAAATCACAGAATTATGGAAATTTTTTCACAATTCAAAAACATATTTCCACATTCAAATCAAAAAATTCGATGTTCATCACATAATCCCAAAACGTAACCATGTTCAGAAAAATATAATTATTACAATTACGCCAAGAGCGACATATGAAGATGCCCCCTTGGTTGATCAGAGTATATAGTAAGGCTAATAGATCTGCCTTTACAAACAAATACATAGCGGAAATAGATACTCTAAATAACTACTACCTCCTGCACACGTCCAGAAGCTTTATTTTTCTAAGAAGAAAACCTACAAACCTTAAACCTCAAACTACTCAAAATAAATTGAGCACCCGAGAGTTTAAGGGGAAAACAAAAACTTCGAGTTAGATATAAAGCCTAATATGAATAATAATCTAACATCTCAATCCATTAAGATATCTACTGAGACCATGCCGCTTAACGGAATGGGTTTTACCCTCACTAGTTTCCTAAAATCTTTATAAAGCCACATATTGTTCTCCTGCATCAATAATGGTTAAAACATGCATTTTAAAAATATTATGATGATATGCATACTTGAAAACAACTAGGATTTCCCATCCCCCGTTTAGTATTACACCCTGTAGTATCCCTAGTTTTCATGGGATCACCAAGAACCTATAAGCTCTTGCCAGTTAAGTTAATTAATTCATGGGTTCCCGTGAACCTATTGGTCATTTTAATAACTAGTCACCTTATCCTAATTTTCATGGGTTAACTAGGAACCTATGGATTTATCCAGTAACTCACTTCACATCCTAGTTTCATGGGTTGACTAGAAACCTACAGATACTTCCATTAGCCACTTTCTTATTCTAGTTTTTATGGGTACACTAGGAACCTATTGACTGATGTCAATGCCTAATCTGGATATAGTTTTCATGGGTTCACTACAAAACAATTAGCCATTGCCACGTGTCCTTAATACATAGTTTTCATGGGTTAACAATGAACCTTTTGGTTTACTCCAGTAACTATTTAATTATAGTTTTCATGGATTTACTATAAACCTTTTGGTCACCTCCAATAACTACAAAGTTTAGGCATTCTATATTTTTGGTCACCCTGACTCTTTGGATTCAATTCTACTCATTCATGAGTTTAAGCAATTTATATTCACTATCGAGTTAACCAGCTGGTTTTCTACCCCTTTTTACCCAAAATACAGTTATGGGTTATCATCTGAATATATTCATAATTGAAGAAGCAAAACAAAATTTTCAAAATACCACTCCTGTGGGTTTATGATCCTTCAAATATAATTCATAAAACATAGTTAACGCCTTTAACTTATATTTTTATCAAGGCAATATTTTTTTTAAATATCATACTTAAAGCCATTACAAACTCCTTTATATAAATCGTGGGTTTTTCCTTTAAAAATTATAGTATGGGTTTTCAAGTCTTTCTACAACGTCGAAAGGTTACACTTTCAACCTCTTTGAAAGGTTTAATCATATGCTTTAAAAACAATAGGCTCTAGCCCTTTTAATTCTTTAAACACTTCCTTTGAAACCTTTCGACCTTGACAAAGCATTACTATATACAAGAGTATAACGTTTCGAAACCATTGAAAAGCCTTTCGAAAGCATTGGAAAGCAAATCTTTCGGAATCATTGGAAAACAAACCTTTCGAAACCATTGTAAAGCAAACCTTTCAAAACCATTGGGTTTATACTTAAAAATATTACTTTCAGCCATGGATGAAAGTATCTCTTTCAAAACCACTCTTTACTTTATAAAATGTTGGGGGAGACAATTGAACATTTCGACAACATCAAAATATTTTGCTTTCGACCCCTTTAGAAGGTTTAAACAAAAATAAAGGCGGCGTCTCTTTTCAAAATCCTCTTTGAAACAACCTTTCGAAACTCAACCTTTCGACCTTTTCGAAAGGTCTCTTAGATCCTTTCAAAACCAAACCTTTCGACCTTGTCGAAAGATATTTAAAAACAACTTGTTGGAACCAAACCTTTCGACCTTGTCAAAAAGTCTTTAGAAACTGAACCTTTCGACCTTGTCCAAAGGTCGAAAGGTCTTTATAAAATAGGCAAACTGCTTTTCTTTTCAAATGAAAAAAACTAAGGGACCATCTCCTTCGAAAGCAACCCTTCGACGTCTTATCTTTCGACTTGGTCCAATTCACTTCATACCACCTGGATGTTATTTTGTGCATTGCTTTCGACCTTGTTGGTCAATGAAGTCGAAAGGTCTCAGTCGAGAGGACTAAGTGGAAAGGATTGCCAAAGAAGGTGAATCTACTTTTTTCTAAAAGCAAATTTTTGCTAAAATATGTAAACTTTTTACCCTAATGCCAAGATTGTATAAGGGTGAGAAATATGTGAGGCTATTTACCCTAACGCCCTTGCATTCGATTACTTAACCATTTTTATAAGTTCATTAGATTTTAAATAAGCACGGCCACCTAGTTTATTAATCAACCTCAATTTTCTTATTATATTATTCTATTTAATTTATTCTAATTAAATCTCCTGAATAATGTCAATAAAATTAGTGGGGGTTATAGGCTCCCCTCTTTAAAGAAATTTTCTCCTCAAAATTCAGTAAGGACTAACTAGCAAACATAGCAATCATATGTAACATCTCCTAACAATCATACTAGTCTATCTGCCTAGCAGCCGATCTATATAAATCTAATATAGACATACCATCAAGGCAGATCGGGATAAGCCTCTCGAATCCTATTCTCTGTCTCCCAAGTACGGTCATTCTCGTTGACTCTCCATTGAACCTTCATCAACTTGACTTTCTTGATCCTCAATTTCTTCTCATCTCTCGCTATAATGCAAGCTAGTTGTCTAACAAAAGTCAAACCTGGCTCTACTACCAAATCCTCCAACTCTGTCTGAGGAATAGCAGCCTTTGGATCATGCATGTACTTACGAAGATGAGATACATGGAATACATTATGGACACCTGCCAAACTGCTCGGCAAATCTATTTTGTATGCGAGCTTTCCAACCCTTTCTATGATCTGAAATGGACCCACATATCTCGGGGCCAACTTTTCTGATTTTCCAAATCATACCACACCTTTTATTGGTGATACTTTAATGAAAACCCTATCTCCCACTAAGAACTCTAAGTCTTTAGACAAGCACCATTGTCCAAGTGGTTAATTGATTCAGATTTGTTGCAAGAGGTCACAAGTTCGAAACTTTCTTTCGAACGTTTATTGACATGGGATATGTTGTCCCAATGATTTGTTGTATATAAAGTACCATTTCAAAAAAAAACTCTAGGTCTTTACGCCACTTATCTTTGTAACTCTTCTGTCTAGATTAAGCTTTCTTCATCCGTCCTCGGATTAACTCAATCTTTTCTAACGCCTCTCTAACCAAATCCGAACCTAGGAGCGATCTGTCTCCAGTCTCCAACCAGCATGCTAGCAATTTGCATGGCCTTCCATACAAAAATTCAAAAGGCGCTATTCCTATACTAGTCTGATAACTATATTATTATATGAAAACTCAATGAGATGTAGGTGATCTTCCCAAGACCCACTAAAGTTCAATACACAAGCTTTCAATAAATCTTCGAGTACCTTATTGACTCTCCTTATCTGCCCATCCGTCTGTGGGTGATTGATGTACACATAAATGAACATATTTTTACCACCTCATTTAATCTATTTAAATTATAAAAATGATCGTGTTGGGTATTTTAACTTGTTTAAACCAAATTCAAATTATTTTCAGATTATCACATATTCATCTTCATATAGGGGCAAAATGGTCATTTTTGTGCATTTATTAAATTGTGAAAATATATTTGCAATTTTCTATGTTGTTTTGTAGGAAATTTAGTGAACTTTCAAGTGGTTTCATTAAGATATATGCACGCATAAGAGTGAAGAGAACAAATGAAGATGGAAATAATTCAAAACCAAGATCATCGAGGACCCCACCCACTTACCTTCATTTTCAATTAGGAGCTAATGCATATGTTAAAAGACCATTAAAGCTTCAAGTACATTTAAGTGGAGGATTAATACATGTTAATGATTACTTGGTGGCCACACTACCTCAAGGGCAATTTGGACATTCCCAAAAAACGAATTAGGGTTTAACACATGTATAAAAACCCCTTATGTTTCATGTAACCCTCTTCTTCCTTAGTCTCTTCTTTAGGTTTTCTTCTCTTTAGTTTTGGCTCATAAATAAAAGAAAGCTTTTTTTCTCTTTTCATGGCTACTTAGCCATTTTTATCTTATGTAATTCTCTTTTCTTTTTATGTAATGTTAGTTATTGTTTCCTTTTAATTACATGCTCATTTCCTTTCATGCTAGTAGTGTAAACTTTCTTTTATGCAATTAGATTAATTTTCTTTTTCATTAGCTTTCATTTTCCTTCTTTTTTTAGTTTCATATTGCATACTACAAATGTTGATATGATAACACAGCTAAACCCCTTCAATTTAGAGGTAATGAAGCTCTCTTGAATCATGTAGATGCAACATTTTGATGTTATGCTCTCTTTTTGTGCTTCATAGAAAATGATGTTTATGTAATTTTGTATTTATTATTGAGTTTGATCGCTTATGTTCTTAAAAACAAATAGGCTATGCTTAGTCATATGAATCACAAATTGCCTCTTCATCTATATTTGATTATCGCAAAGAAGTGAATGTTTAAATCAAAATTTGACGACCTATATTTCTAAACAATAGTTAATAGGCCATGCTTAAAATAGAGTTTCATTTTCAACTTTGTTGTCATTTCATGAGAATTAAAAGTGGTTTAAAGGTTGTGTTATAGTTTGATTGCTTATGTTGAACCAATTAATAGCACAAATGAGTCATACTTATGATAAACACACCATTTAAATTCACTAATGACCCAAAAAGAGAGATCGTAATTTCATGTGTGTTGAACTATGTGATCTAGAGAGTGGATTTATCTCTAAAATTTCTCTTTAATCTCTTATTTTTATTCACCTTAGTTTTAGCTTGTTTTTATTTTATTTTAGTTAGTTAATAATCCATCATCTTTGGTTTAATTTGATTGAATAAAATTTTAAAATCTTAAAAATTCCTGTGGATCGATCCGTATTCGCATACGTGCTACAATCGTCCACCGTACGCTTGGGTTATTTTTATTTCAAAATTTGTTTGGCTATTTTCTAACTTGATAGACATTTAGCCGTCTGAACAAGTTTTTTAGTGCCCTTGCGGGGGAATTTGTTTTGATTTGTATTTTTTATTCTTCGAATTATTTTTGTTTGATTTTTATTATGTGTTTGTTGTATGTTTGCATTTAAAAAAAATATTGTGTGTTTGTGTGATTTTTGATTGCATTTTATTTGTGTGCCTGTTTTATTTTCATTTTCCATTTGTATTTTAATTTAATAAAAAAGGAGAATACTCAATTTCAAAAGGAAAATAAAATTCATTTCGATTTTCCATTTCCGTTATAAGTTTTTCTTTTACAGCTTTTATTACAAAAAAAAGAACTATATTGTGCATTGTTGTGCATTACATTCATTTCTGTCTAAACTGTTCATTGTTTCTTCATACCTCCTCTGATCAAGCTACTGCCATATCCTCTGCATACATCTCCTATTTCCATACAATAACTCCTCCGCCACACCACAAAACTTCAACCAGAACACCACAAAACTTCAACATTGCATACTGTCACATCCTCCTTCACCCTAATCCCCACTTGCCTTCGGCTACTGCTAAATCACCTTGAATCATCACAGTTCCTAAACCATCCATTGCTGCAAATTTCAACTTCCTTACTACCTTCGACTTCAACCACATTCATCAGTTCTCTCTACATACACTTCCACCTGCATACCAGAGCTTCTCCCTGACTTCATCCTTCATCACACATCCCTGCTATCATCACAACCCTGACATCACATACCTCCACTGCCTCTAGCAATACAACTGCAGTCACATCTCCCCAACCACTTCATTTCTATCACAACCTATTTGCTTCCTCCACCATTCTATATCAGCCACTACCTCAACCACAGCTGCACCATTCCATTGCAGTCGACTCCTTCACATTCAACTACAATTTCCCCACCCCTTCCATGCATCTCTGCTCACATCCTACTCACTGCTGTCAAACACCAGAAACCATAAGTCCATCTACATCAACCTAACTCTCTGACTACACCTCAACATATCTATATGACAAATCATCAACCTTCCTGTTACCCTGTTACCCTATGCCATTTCAAACTTACCTCTGCTGTCAACATTGCACCACTGTAACATCTACTACATATCACCCCTATCAACAGTTCAGTGCACTGCATTCAAGCACTTTGCCGACCACTTCATTCATCTACTAACCTTCAGCTACTCACCTAGAGAAAACTCCTACACCCGAACCACAATTCAAACAGCAGTTCAGCCCCTCTCCAACCAATCTCACTACATTCAATCACCAACTCTTCACCATATCTCCCTTCAACTTGCTACTCCCACTTCACAACATCACAGCAATCCTCCATATAACATCCACTGACATTCAACTGAGCAAACAACACATCCTTACATCACTATCCACACTGAACTGCACAATCACAAGCCACTGCTACATGCTCAAAACCCCACAGCTACTTCCACTTCAAAACTCAAGGTTCATCACCATAAGAATCCATCACCCAAACTCCAATCGAATCACCTCACCGCCACTTCGATCACTACGACATGCTACCTCGCAACCCACAACTCCAATCTACACCTACATCCTATCAAAATCGACCTCGAACTAGCATGACCTCCCAGATTGCCTGAAACCGCTCCACCATATCCACAAACCACAACAAGCAGCTCCTTCCTTTTTCTGCGACATACAAACCACCTCATGCCATCAAATCAAGCAACGAACAATACCACAAAATCGAGAACTGCAGCTCCATTTCAATCGCCAATCGCCTTGCTCTAATCGATCTCCTCCAACCAATCTTTCACGAATAGAAGCAACAATCGCAGTACGCGGAATTCATTTGTTTGGTTTTTGAAGATTTCGATTTAATTTTTGAACAAACGTGCGGTTCGTTCTGTGTTTTAGGATTTCGTTTAAACGAGAAAGTTGTTTTGGTTTTCTGCGGTTATACTGCTATGGGAATTAACAAATTGGGCCGGGCACGTGTGTACTACTCTTGTTTTTAATAAAAAAGAAGAAAAATATATTTTTGGTTAAATTATTTCTTTGTTTGTAAGCTCTTCTAGAAAAAAAAAATTTCTATTCTTTTGTTTCTTTTAATTTTTTTTTAAAAGATTAGTTTAGTTTTAAGTTGTTTTGTTTTTAAGTCCATCATTAAAAAAAAGGTTTCAAATTGTTTTATTTTCACTTCTTTTGTTTTGTTTTAATTTAATTGCTACTTTGATTAAAAAAACTGTATATATCTTGTTTTTATTTCAGATTGCCAAAGCAGATAAAGGAAGGAACCACTGCCAAAAAAACTGTTTGCTTGTTGAATAAAATTTTGCTGCTTTTAACCCTTTCCTATTATTTTATTTGGTTTGCATTATTGGTAGCTTGCATTTACATTTTATATAAAAAAAATTCAAAAACAAAAATCCATTTGTAGTTGCATTGTTAATATACGTTTAATTTCTGCTTTGCATTTCTTCTTATAATTTTGATTAATAATAATGATAACACTTAATTGTATATTGACAATTTGTCCTCTTTCGACAATTTAATTTCTTGGTGTCTAGGCTACAACAGAGCAATAATCAGTTATAAATATTACGGTGATTCGTAAATGTTATACTGAACTGTTTCTCTGAAGGTACTTAAACCTTCGGCTGCATTGCTACGGTGATTCGTGGTGCACCAATAAATCTTGTCTGTTACGTGACCGAGAACTATCTTGTTGATTTAAGACAGAGTGTGATTATAAAATTTTGGGTTTACTTAGGATAAATCATTTGTAATTAACCCCCGCAATCATTTAATTGCATTTGTTCATGCATATTTAAAAAAAAAATCCAAAACAAAAAAATTGTATATATTCATTTTCCTTTTCCTTTGAAATTTTTAAATCCTTTTTCTTTGAAATTTCAAAAATCCAAAAAAATTTAGAAAACCAAAATCCAAAAAATATAAAATAGTTTCAAAATAAAAAAAATTGAAAAATAAAAAACAAAACAAAAGTCAATTTTTTGAAAAATAAATTCTATTTGTAAATATTTTTCCATTGAAAAAAACCCTAAAACATTTTTTGAAAATGTCTGAGTTTCCTTACTCACGTGAATTTTACGATAGTTGTGAAAATTAATATAATCCATATAATTTCACTTCAAATTCTTATGGATATTTAAACAACAACTATTGTGTAAATAATTCGAATTTCAAACAACAAAGATTTCAAAACAATGATCAACCCTCGACTCTTGAAAATAGCATTTCATCTTTACTTGAATTCTCTTCACAACAAAATCAAAGTATAAATGATTTGTGTAATTCAAATTTGTGTAATAACTCAAGTCAGGGATTTCAAAATTTGAATTCAATTCAAAATTTAAACGATTTCGATTATAACCCATGCCAATTCAATTTTGAACTCCGAAATGAATTTCAAAATCAAAACAAAAACGCGATCCATCTTTCAAATAATTTTGGCAATAGGAATAATCTCGACCATGATATGATTGAAAACTTTTGTCCTCAACAACTTCAAAGTGAAAATTTTCAAGTTAATAATTATAAATTTGACTTTGTTGAGAAAATGAACGAAATCCACAATAATCACATGAATTTATCATTGGAAACATATATGAAACAATGTGATAATCAAAACCAAATCTAATGTGTGACGAGTCAAACAATAATTCATATTTTACCCAAATTGACGATTTTCAAATAACAATTTTTGAAATAGAAAATGATGATTTTAATGAAGTTGTTGAAAATACAGTAGTTGAGTTGGATTTTAATTCTTTTGAGGGTGTGCTACCAAATTTAAAATTCGATCTTCCTTTTCTCGATTTCGAAAATTTGAATACAACAACTTTGGATTTTGAACTTGAGATACGCAATGAAGTTGTTAATAATCCAATAAAGGAAGACGAATTTAACAAACGAGAATATTTTGGACTTTTTGAAGACAAGTTATTGAGTTCCAAAGGGGAAGATTTAAATCACCATTTTGATTTTGAATTCTACAATTTTGAAGAAATTTTCAATAATAAACTTGAATTTCAATTTGGTGAAAATAAATTTGAACTTCAACCAATTGTTTCAACAACTCCAAATATCATCGAAAATAAAACAGTTCATACGATTTTCAATAAAACGATAATCATTTTTCCAAACCCACATTTGATTCCAAAATCTTTTACGATTTGGTTTTCCGAGCTTAAACTGTGTCTCGCATACTTGACGAGACAAATGAATCGATCTTTCGAAGACCGTTTCATTTATTTTCGATGATATACTTTCTGATCTTGTGTAAATACCATTCATTTTCAAGTAAATATAGATCATTTTTTTCTCCTTCCACTTGGGTTGACTGTGGGGACATAGTCAAACTCAAGTGTGGGGGTATTATGGGAGTCTCATCTTCATTTTTAATTTTTCATAGTTTATTTTTACATTTTCTATCCAAAACTTAGAAGAAGAAAAAACAAAAGAAAAAAAATCTCAAAAAAATTTTGAAAAAAAATCCCAAAAACAAACTTTCTTTTGATTTATTTTTAAAGAAACACTATAAGATAATATATGGTTTTTATTTATTAAATTAAAATTCTTCAAAATTTATTTGTCTTAACAAAAATAAAAATGAAGTTTGATAGGAAATAACAATGGTTTAACTAGTATATAGGAAGATTTATACATGTTAGTTATGAAATACATCCTAATTAAAAATCCATGTTATAAAAAGTGGTGATTTTAAAGTAAAGGACATAACACTTTTTTTGTCTTCTAAGTTAAGTGGTGCTAAGATGATTTTGCAAAGCTCTCTTTTTCAAGAAAAAAATTAGAAAAAAAACCTTTGTGTGTATATATATATATATATATATATGTATGTAAATATTTTCTATTAGCATCTACGGTCGGCAGGTGTACACACTTGTGTGTACACTCACCATGCTCTGTACCTTTCTTACGTAAGCCCGAAAGGCAGTGCACGATCGGTATATATGGCCTCAGTTTATCCGAGCTAGGTGTATGTATATAAAAATTCGTTTCTTTTACTGATAACGCCTACAGTCAGTAAGTGTTCACACTTGTGTGTTTCCTCGCCATGCTTTGTATTCCCCTCACATCAGTCCACAAGGCAGTGCGTGGGTAATATATATGGCCTTAGTTTATCGGAGTTAGGCATATGTAAATATTGTTAATATCAATAAAATTTTGAAATAAAAATTTAGAGGGAGTAAACAATTGAAATCCAAGCACCATTTTAACTTGTTTGAATTAACTTTTTATTGAAAAGAAAAGAAAATACCACTCTAATAAACTTTGATAATCAACTAAGGATCCATTTCGTAATTACATTGTGTTATCAATCGAAACAACTAGCCAAACTATGGTCTATCTGTTATGACAACTTGATTTTTATTGGAAATTTTGACGAGTAAATAACTTAAATTTTCAAGACAATGATCAAAACTTATATTTAACTTATTTGTGTCTATTTAAAAGTAAACCTTTCATTTGTAAATGTGTCCAAAAACTCGCATTCATCTCTTTGCAAATAGATCTTGCATTTTGTAAATATTTTCATTTTGCATTTGGATTTTGTGGGTAGTATCCGCCGAAAACCCTCATGAGACAACACTCGTTCTACTGGGGACACCTAGAGGTTTAACGGCTTGTTGCATACGTTCAATGCGATCGTGCTCCCTACAAAAACAGATTTATCTTAGTTTTTCTTTATTTGAGGATGAATAAAAAGATAAGTGTAGGGGTATTTGATGTGCAGGTAAATGTGCATATTGTTAGCACCATATTTAATCTATTTAAATTGAATAAATGATCATATTGGGTATTTTAACTTGTATAAACCAAATTCAAATTATTTTCTAATTGTCACATATTCATCTTCATATAGGAAAAAATGGTCGTTTTTTGTGCATTTATTAAATTGTGAAAATTTACTTGGAATTTTTTATGTTGTTTTGTAAGAAATTTAGTGTGAACTTTCAAGTGGTTTCATGAAGATATATGCATGCATAAGAGTGAAGGGAACAAATGAAGAAGGAAACAATTCAAAACCAAGATTATGGAGGATCCCACTTACTGACCTTTATTTTCAATTAGGAGCTAAAGCACATGGTAAAAGACCATTAAAACTTCAAATACATTTAAGTGGGGGATTAAGACATGCTAATGATTACTTGGTGGCCACATTACCTCAATGGAAATTTGGCCATTCCCAAAAAAATGAATTAGGGTTTAATACATGTATAAATACCCCTTATGTTTCATGTAACCCTCTTCTTCCTTAATCTCTTCTTTAGGTTCTCTTCTCTTTAGTTTTGGCTCATAAATAAAAGAAAGCTCTTTTTCTCTTTTCATGACTACTTAGCCATTTTTGTTTTATGTAATTTTCTTTTCTTTTTATGCAACGTTAATTGTTTCCTTTTAATTACATGTTCATTTCCTTTCATGCTGGTAGTGTAGATTTTCTTTTATGAAATTAGATTAGTTTTCTTTTCCATTAGCTTTCATTTTCCTAATTTTGTAGTCTCATGTTGCATACTACAAGTGTTGATATGATAACACAAATGAGAAGCTAAACCCCTTCAATCTAGAGATAGTGAAGCTCCCTTGAATCATGTAGATGCAACATTTTGATGTTATGCTCTCTTTTTGTGCTTTATGGAAAATGATGTTTATGTAATTTTGTATTTATTATTTGAGTTTGATAGCTTATGTTGTTCAAAACAAATAGGCTATGCTTAGTCATATGAATCACAAATTGCCTCTTCATCTATATATGATTATGTCAAAGAAGTGAATGTTTAAACCAAAATTTGATGGCCTATATTTCTAAACAATAGTTCATAGACCATGCTTAAAAAAGATTTTCATTTTCAACTTTGTTGTCATTTTCATGAGAATTAAAAGTGGTTTAAAGGTTGTGTTAAGTTTGATGGCTTATGTTGAGCTAATTAATAGCAAAAATGAGCCATACTTATGATAAACACATCATTTAAATTCACTAATGACCAAAAAAGAGAGATCATAATTTCATATGTGTTGAACTATGTGATCTAGAGAGTGGATTTATCTCTGAATTGCTCTTTAATCTCTTATTTTTATTCTCCTTAGTTTTAGCTTATTTTTATTTTCTTTTAGTTAGTTAACAATCCATCGACTTTGGTTTAATTTGATCGAATAGAATCTTAAAATCTTAAAAATTCCCTGTTGATCGACCCGTACTTGCATATGTACTACATTCATACACCGTGCGCTTGCGCTTATTTTTATTTTAAAATTCGTTCGGCTATTTTCTATATTGATAGACATTTAGTCATTTGAACAGTGATATATTGTACTCATCTTGAGCTTGGTACCTAACACCTCTTGTAGACTCCTCTATAATTCACTAGTGAATAATGCATCTCTGTTGCGGACTATGCTACTAGGAATCACATGCAATCTATCTATATTATTCATAAACACTTAGCCAAAATAGGTGCCATTCTGGTTGATTTTTCCGGAATGAAATGAGCACTCTTTGTCAACCTGTCCACAATAACCCATATGCTTTCATTTCCCCTGCTTGACCTTGGAAACCCGTCTATAAAATCCACTGATATCGAATCTCATTTCCAAACTAGAATATCTAAAGACTGAAGTAACCAACTCGGTTTCTGATGTTCGGCCTTCACTTACTGACAGTTTATACACTGCCTAACCCATAAGCCAACATCCCTCTTCACGCCTTCCCAATAAAAATCTCCTCTTCATATCTTGATACATCTTTATTCCTCTAGGATGAATCGTAAACTTCGATTGATGACATTCTTCTAGAACTTCCCTCCTTAAGTTCACTACATTTGGAACGCAGCGCTGTCCCTTCTTTCTCAACCATCCTCTTTGGTCAAGACTAAAATTCTTTAGGTCATCAATCTCCCATCCTTCCTCAAGCCTTCTAATCCTCTCGACTAAAACTGGATCTTCTCTTTGCTTGGAAGCTATCCTCTTGATCAGCACTGGTCAAACTTCTAAACAAGATAACATGGTAGCACCCTAACTACAACTAGTAGTAGATCTCAAGTGCACACCACAACTGGATAAAGCATCTAGGTCCCTCCATTATGCCAACATCGCTAACACCACGTTATAATGTTTTCTACTGAGAGCATCTGTTACCTTGTTTCCTTTCCCTAGAGTATACTCTTTACCGAAATTATAAGCGGTCAAAACTCCAGCCATCTCTGCTGTCTCATATTCAACTATTTTTGAGAGATAAATACATTAATGACTTATGATCGGTATACAACTCAAATCTCTCTCCCAAAAGATAATGCCTCCAAATCTTTATGGCAAAGATCACTTCAGCCAATTCCAAGTCATGAGTAGGATATCTAACTTCATGCAACCTAAGCTGCCTAGATGCATAAGTAATAACTTTTCCCATCTGCATCAATACTTCTCCCAATCCAGTTTACATGCATCAGTGTATACTACCAACTATTGGTTACCATCTGGAACTACTAACACTGGCGCATTGGTTAACAAATGCTTTAACTTAAGGAACCCTTCCTCACATTTTTCGGACCAAACAAATTTCACGTCCTTCCTAGTCATCTTAGTCAAAGGCACTACTATCCGCGAGAAATTCTTGATGAATCTCCGGTAATAGCCAGCATGTCCAAGAAAATTCTTGATCTTGGTTATCATCTCTGTTCTATTCCAATTATTGACTATCTTGATCTTAACTGGATCTACTAATAATCCTTGCTCTGAAACCACATGACCAAGAAACTTAACCTCTTTAAATCAACCCATGTCAGCTCTTCCTCCAGCACTCCGGTCGTCACACTAATCCACCAATGAAGCGCTACCCCTTGCAACTATCTAGAGGCCAACCTTCTCTTCTCTCCATCATCCAAGCCTAAATCAGTAAAGATCCTCTCACAACTCAGCAGCCAATTATCTACTTCAACAGCATCTTCCGTTCCAACAAACATTTTTCTTTCCAGACCGATATAGTCTCTACTCGGCTTAGCATAGTTATATCAACTGGAACTATAGGATTATCTCCTTCTACATTACTAGTAGCTCCTGCTTGCAAAAGATTAGCCAACAACTGATACACCATCCTCACATCTATTGGCGGATTTCTAACACCTCTATTGGCCTCAGCATTTTGGTTAGCATTAGCCTATCGACCTTGATTTCTTCGAGTATTAGATCGAGCATTTCCATTAATAGTGGTGCTTCCTCTACCTTGATTTCCTCTTCCATTTCCTGTCTCCATATCCTCTTTCTCATACATCTGCATACGAGCCTTAGTAATATATAGAAGAACAGTCTAAGAAAGAGGGGAATACATACTTAGATATATACCAATATGTCAAATACAAGTATGCTACTATAGCGTTAACCCAAACCCCGATCACATTTTTAAATATATTGGATTATGTTTCAAAAAGCTTTTAGGTTTAACCTTTCTTTTAAACTTTCATAAACTTATGCTCCGATACCAACTTATAACAACCCCTACCTAGAGGCCCAAAACTAATGGCTATGGATGTTGCAGTCATCCATAATTATTAATTTTCATGGCCGTCCTAGATACAATGATACATAGATCATAGAATTATGGAAAACAATTTAACAATTCAAAAACATATTTCCACATTCAAATCAAAACATTTGATGTTCATTACATAATCCCAAAATGTAACCACGTTCTGCCAAATATAGTTATTACAATTACACGAGGAGCGACATATGAAGATGCCCCTTGGTTGATTAGAGTATATAGTAAGGCTAATAGATCTGCCTTTACAAACAAATACACAATGAAAATAGATACTCTAAATAAATACTTTCTTCCGCACGCCTCCGAAAACTTTATTCGTTTAAGAAGAAAACCTGAAAACCTTAAACCTCAAACTACTCAAAATCAATTGAACACCTAAGAGTTTAAGGGAAAAACAAAAACTTCGAGTCAGACATAAAGCCTGGTATGAATAATAACCTAACATCTCAATCCTTTTAGATATCTAGTGAGACCATGCCGCTTAGCAGAATGGGATTTTCCCCTCACTAGTATCCTAAAACCTTTATAAAACCATATACTGTGCTCTTGCATCCACAATGGTTAAAACATATATTTTCAAAATATTATGATGACATGCATACTTGAAAACAATTAGGATTTCCCATCCCCCGTTTAATATGACACACTGTCTTATCCATAGTTTTCATGGGATCACTAAGAATCTATAGGCTCATGTCAGTTAACTTTATTAATTCATAGGTTCCCCTGAACCTATTAGTCATTTTAATAACTAATCACCTTATCCTAGTTTTCATGGGTTGACTAGAAACCTATGGATTTATCCAGTAACTCACTTCACATCCTAGTTTTCATGGGTTGACTAGGAACATACTGATACTTCCATTAGCCACTTTCTTATCCTAGTTTTCATGGGTTTACTAGGAACCTATTGACTGATGTCAATTCTTGCTCCGGATAGTTTTCACGGGTTCACTACGAACCAATTAGCCCCTGCCAACTGTCCTTAATACATAGTTTTCATGGGTTAACTATGATCCTTTTGGTTTACTCTAATATAATTAACCATAGTTTTCATGGGTTTACTATGAACCTTTTGGTCACCTCCAATTACTACAAAGTTTGGGCACCTTATATATTTAGTCATCCTGATTCTTTAGATGCAATTCTACTCATTTAGGAGTTTAAGCAATTAATATTCACTATTGAGTTAACCTAGCTGATTCTTCTACCCCTTTTCCCCCAAAATACAGTTATGGGTTATCATGTGAATCTATTCATAATTGAAGAAGCAAAACAGCAGTTTAACAATACCACTCCTGTGGGTTTTATGTCCTTGAAATATATTTCATAAAACATAGTTAACACCTTTAACTTATATTTTTATCAAGGCAACACTTCTTCAAAATTTCGTACTTAAAGCCATTACAAACTCCTTTATATAAGCCGTGGGTTTTTCCATAAAAAATTAGAGCATGGATTTTCAAACCTTTCAACAACGTCGAAAGGTTACACTTTCAACCTCTTCGAAAGTTCATCTGCTTTAAAAACAATAGGATCCAGCCCTTTTAACACTTTAAACACTTCCTTCGAAACCTTTCAACCTTGATAAAGCATTACTATATATAAGAGAAGAACCTCTCAGAACCATTGGAAAGTAAACCTTTCGAAAGAATTGGAAAGCCAACCTTTGGAAACCATTGGAAAGCAAACTTTTCGAAACCATCGGAAAGAAAACCTTTCTAAACATTTGGGTTTATACTCAAAAGTATTACTTTAGGTCATGGGTGAAAGTATCTCTTTCAAAACAACTCTTTACTTTATAAAATTTTGGGGAAGACAACTGAACCTTTCGACAATGCCAAAAGCTTCTGCTTTTTAACACTTCGGAAAGTTCAATCAAAAATAAAGGCAGTAGCTCTTTTCAAAATCCTCTTTGAAACAACCTTTCGAAACTCAACCTTTCAATCTTGTTGAAAGGTCTCTTAGTTCCTATCAAAACCAAACCTTTTGACCTTGTCGGAAGGTTCTTTTAAAAACAGCCTTTTGAAACCAAACCTTTTGACCTTATCGAAAGGTCTTTAGAAACAAACCTTTCGAACTTGTCAAAAGGTCATTAGAAAACAGGCATGTGGTTTTTCTTTTCAAATCAAAAAATAAACTAAGTGACCATCTCCTTCGAAAGCAACCCTTCAACGTCTTACCTTTCAACTTGATCTAATTCACTGCATACCACCCGAATGATATCACGTGCATTGCTTTCGACCTTGTTAGTCATGAAGTCGAAAGGTCTCATCGAGAGGTCTAAGTCGAAAAGTTTGCCAAAGAAGGTAGAACCACTTTTTTCGGGTAAAAGCTAATTTTTGCTAAAATAAGTAAACTTTTTGTGACAAACTTGCCTACTTGTAAACATTTGATTAGCTTTCACAAACTTTTAAATATGTTGGATAATATTTGCCGCAATGTCTCAAATCTAAAATCAAATTAACATTTAAAAAATAAGCCCTTCCACTTATAAAATAACTAAACCATTTAGGTCCTCCTTTCAAAATAATTTAATTTCCATACTACATTACTTAGTAAAAATCTCCAAAAATTTCTGAAATTCACTTTGATCATGTTATCTAACATGTTAAAATTTTAGACCCAAATTCTTAATGTATTTTTCCAAAATAATTTATAAACAAATTACCATATTTTTATTAAAAATTTATAAGAAATTCTCCATGGCTTGGAAAATTATAAAAATTGAAGCCCAACTCGAAAATTATGTTTTCTATAACATATAATTTTTCCATGGCATTTTAAAATTATTTCATCTCAGTTTTTCCTTAAAACCGTGTACATCTCCTATTAAACAACCTTGTTTAAACATATATAAATCATAATCAAGCATATCATCATTCAGCATATCATAAAAACAGATTTATTCTTAAATCCGAACCCATATGATGATAAAGTCAAAATAGAGACATAGAAATTATTACTCACCTTAGATTGGATAAGGAAATTGATGTTTGATTGAGATTGATTCCTTCTAACTTGAATCCTAAGCATTTAGTTAACTTTCTCTTCTCTTCTTCCTAATGGCTGGCCTTGCTTGCTTCTCATGGTTATAAATTTTGTTTTTAAGTGAAATAAACATGTATGACTAAGAAAGATAGTATAAGGATGAGAAATATGGGCGGGTATTTACCCTAATGCCCATGTGTTCAATTACTTAACCATTTTGACATGTTCATTAGATTTTAAATAAGCACGACCACCTAGTTTATTAATCAACCTCAATCTCTTTATTAACATTAAACTATTAATTTATTCTAATTAAATCTCTTGAATTATGTCAATAAAATTAGGGGTGTTACATGTGTAACCAACAGCGAAGCCAAAAGGATACTCAGGGAAGTCCATGAAGGCAATTATGGAAACCACATTGCAAGGCATACTCTAACAAAGAAGATCCTCCGATACGGTTACTTCTGGCCATCCATCAACTGTGACACAGCGGACTATGCCAGATGATGTGTGCAATACAAAAATTTCGCCAAAATATAGAGAACTCCATCCATAGAACTTACACCAATGGTTAGCCCATGGCCGTCATAGTCTGGGAAATTGAACTGATCGGCATGCTCCCAATTGCTAAAAGAGGATCCAAATATGTTATTGTTGTTGTTGAGTACTTCACGAAATAGGCCGAAGCAGAATGGTTGGCTACTATTACCACTAAGAAAGTAGTTAACTTTATCACTAATAATATTATTTGTAGGTTTGGATTGCAATAGAAAATCCTAAGATAATGGAACTCAATTCAAAAGCACTGAATTCAAGGACTTTTGCAAGCGTTTCCACATCGAAAAGAGTTTCTCCGCAGTGGCATACCCTTAAGAAAACAAGCAAGTGGAGGCGGTGAACAAAATCATCAAGTCCATCATCAAGAAACGACTGACGAAAGCCAAAGGAAATTGGGTTGATGAGCTCCCACTTGCACTATGGGCTTACTGCATGACACAGAAGTTAGCAACTGGACACTCACAATTCTCCCTAGCATATGCATCTGAAGAAGTGATCCCAACCAAATTGAAAGTTCCCATCCATCAGAAACGATATTTCAATCAAATAGAGAACGAGAAGCTCCTGCTCGAGTCACTTAATCTGATTGACGAGAAATAGGAGGAAGCTAGTTAAGGACTGCGACTCACCAGAAAAGGTTAACATGGCACTTCAAATCCAAAATCTGCAATCGTACTTTCGAAGTTGGGGATCTCATTCTAAAAAAGATCTATCAACCCACTCAATCAGGAAAAAACTCGAAGATGGCACTTCCAAGCTGACCACTGTCGATGGAACTCTGATTCCCCATGCTTGGAATAACGACTCACTTTGGCATTACTTTATTTAGCTTTTACCTATGTATTTCATTTTTTTCAAATAAGCCACCCGATTACACTAGGGGCATTGTAAATAGGCAAAATTTGCTTGGCTTTCGTTTTTATTAATCAAATCTCTATAGTTTCTTCAACCAATAAAACTGTAGTCATATAAATTACTTGCCAAATCAAGAAAGAAAACCGACTCAAAATCATTCATTAGCCGCTTGGGAAAGTGAAACCATACCTAAGTACGCTCCGCCTACTAGCCAAGTCGATAAAAATAAATCGATTCAAACTCAAAAGCCATGCATTTCGTAAGCCGTGCACTCTCAAAAACCGTGCATTTCATAAGTCATGCACTCTTAAAAGCCACACATTTCGTAAGCCATGCACTTTCAAAAGCCATTCACCTCGTAAATCAAACACTCATAAAAGCCATGCATTTAATAAGCCATGCAAGCACTGCTTAATGTTGCCTCGACATCGTCAACAACCGTTAAAATTTTCTAAGTATGGTATTGTCCTAACAATACCGGAAAACTTGTATATTACAAGATTAGCAAGGATCTACTCCCACTATCAAAAAGAATCAACATGGGTCCAACAATGTCATAAAACTAGAAATCGGCAAAAGAATTCCGATCATTGACATTCGAGTTATAATTTCTCGAAGATAGGGACCGCAAAATAAATATAGCTATAGACATCAAATGAATCGCTCAGATCAACCGGTCATTTGTCAAGTGTTTAGAGTAAACAAACCTGTGAAGTAGGGGCACACACTTCAACACTTAGTTAAATGGAAAAATACTCCCCAGTCGTATGACATTGAACAAATAAATTTAGCAATCATAACAGATCTTGTTGTAAAACTGAAAAAATGCATACATAATGCGTGAATTCACGAAAATAAAGGCACCATATACCAACAAACACGGCACGACAATATAAATTATAGAATTGCAGAACAAGCTATTACGTCATGTGCACACATATGTGACATAAAAACAAGCTAAGTATGTGATAAATAAGAAACAACACAGAAGTGATAGCAACAGAAACATTAATCTTTTAATTTCCCGCAACATTTTCTGTACAGAGTCAAAATGTGAGGGCCATAACTGCACAATATCGGCTAATTAAAAAGGAAAGTACGGATGCTATAACCACAACAATGATAAGTGCAGACTCTGCACTTATAGAAAATACACGTCGAACAAATCAAAATGCTACAAAAAGTAGCAGTGCTGTCACTCGAGCCCGTCAGTGTTCCTTGCGACCACTTCCTTTCCCACCTTTGGTCGGAAGTTTCTTCTTCCCTTCAGCATCCTCACTGGGAGTCATATTTCTGCTAGAGATATCGATTAAAGGCTCCATGCCCATGTCTCCTTCCTATTCTTTGGCCCCCTCGGAGGACTCTCCCCTTTGGTCTTGCACTTGCGGGACTTGCAGGAGCTCCTCGAAGACTTTCTCTCCTCTACCTTCTCCTTCTTAACTACCACTATTTGTTGCTCGGTTTTACCTGGCTGGCTAGCTTGTCTATCTTCTCTCACGTGTCAAATAGTGTTAAATTGTACTCTAAAGATACGGAGGGTTGTCCCGGTCATGCAATGCCGCTATCTTCTTAGATTCCAACCATGGTTGTAAGCCAAACATGGGCACGGCGATCAAAGCAGCTACAGAAACAAGCTTTGAAGTAGTCGAGATAGCAGTAGGCCCTAGGATTGGATAAATTGGCAGTTCGACGGGCGAAGAAGATGGACCTATAAGATCAAAAAGAAAAGTATTTAGTTCATCTTGTTCTAATGGCATAAGCTAGAAGTCCTCAAACTCAAGAGAAACCAGAAAGTTGACTGCATCAGAAGTGCGACCGTGAATCTCAACCTCGTACTCCCCACCGTTTCATTCTATAATGGTTGCACAATATTGGGCGAAGGTTTAGGACTTCCCAAGGCTTTGGAGATAGGTGCTGAAGGGATGGATAATAAAGCAGTGTCGATAGAAGGTGGAATGATTTCTGTCTGATTATGAAGTTTCTTGGACGATTCACTTGGCCTAGAACTAAAAGGCTCTGATAGTGCTTTAGCAGATGCAGCTGCGCCAGTATCAGCGGCATCTTCCCCCTTTCAACCCGAATAATATCTCGGCACTCTACTAAAGCCCTCTTTGATTCTTCGTTCAGATAGGCGTCCCCCAACTCTTGTTTAGTGTACACATCCCCGTCTTCCCGAAAATAGGCTAGGGTTTCTTCCCAAACCACAACAAGAGTACGTGGGAATTTAGAGCCTAGATAACACAGACTACCCTAATGCAACACGGAGTTGACGTAGAAGTTTAGGATCTTGTTATCCATCTTTTCCATCTTTCTTTCGAAGGTATGTTGCAGCTCCACGTAGTCCACTGTCACAACGGCTTTCTCAACTTCGAATTTGGTCTTTTTAACGTCGAGTTGCGAAACTTTTTCTCAAAGCAAAGCAATCACTTGTGCCCGATTGGAGATGGTCTTACCTTGGGATTCCACCATTCTCACATAATTAGAAATTTTCTTCTTATGAACTTTGACAATTTCATCATGACCAGTAATGGTTCTCTTTTGAGCTTCGATGATCTCGTCTAGAGTTTAAAGCTCCTTTTTCGACTTGACTTCATCAGCATGGGATTTCTTAATTTCATCTCTGAACATGATTTTAATTTTTGCATGAGCATCCTTCAATTCCTTTAGCGAACTAGCATTACTCTTATTAGCTCGCATGGCAGCATCTCTCTCTTTTGCCAATTGATTAATTATGATGTCACGTTCCGTCAACATACTAACGTAATAATCCATTTTCGACTTGAAAGAAAGAATCTCGTGATAGTTATTATGATTTATGTCTACAAGCTGCCTACATAATTTCTCCCATCCTTCATCTTGATCCATGTTACCCTAAATCACCTGGAGATGGGATATATAAGAGTCCAATCCTTATGAATCGGACGTAGGTCATGATCGAATTTAACTCCCTTCAGGAACTAGCCAGGGAACACGACTTCAATTTTAGGAGGACCAGAAAGGAGAATATAAGCAGGCCTCCTACAAGGGTGTGAAAAACCAGAAGCAGATACAATATGAGTTGACAGAGTCTGGGTTGATGGAGAGACCTGAATATTAGAAGACGGAACCTCAATTCCAATAAAAACTAGAGCCAGGGTAGATGTATGGTGCTCGGAAGGTTGAGGATCACGATCTATTTTCGACTTTTTTGATGGCTTTCCCGATCAACGGGAGTCTTCCTCCTCTCATACAACCCTTATGAACTCTGCCTCGGTCCCTGTCATCCCGACAACGAGCTTCAGCTTCCCAATCTTTTCTCCGCCTCCATTCTTCCTCGGTTTCTTGGGACTGGTGGTGGCTTGAAGTCCATTTTGACCTAAGCTGTGCATTTGTAAGTAGTTCAAGATCTTCACAACGTCTACGACCTCCCATAGTACCTAATATATAAAAAATGAAGTAACTTTAGCAATAGAAAGTAAGCTCAAATAATGCATATATGAGTGTACATGACCCTAGTGAAGTATGCAATGTGTCATAGGCACCCCCAAAAGGACTTCACAAACTAGGTCAAGAAGAGACTAAGATGGAAGTAAAGCAAATTTTGGAAACATCATGATCGGAGAGAGGAGACATTCCCTCGAAATCAAAATCATCTACCATGATTTCTACAATGTCCACATAAATGCTGCTCAAGTCCCCAAAGTTGAAATCAGTTTCCTTGGGCGGAGAACCTTGAAGTCGTTCAGTTGCTGAGGGAGCATATTTAGTAATAACCTCTTGGGGAGGCAAATCCGGCAGAATGTGACTCATTCTTGGAGTTTCATCATATGATTCGAGATCTCATTTGATGGAACGTGCATCAAATTCCTCATCGCTAGAAGAGGGGTCATTGTCACTTTCGCTCTCAATTTCACCTTCCTCTTTTTCTATGATCACCACAGCCTTGCCTTCTCATGGTTTGAGCTTCTCTTCCCTTTCCTACGGGAGCGAGCGTAATTTGTTTGGACTAATAGCTCCGGTTGTAACACCATTTTATTCATGAATTTCCTCAGTTGATCCACCGGATGGACCTTCTTCTCTTTGTAGACCGCTCTCTTTGGAATTGTGTGATAAAGAAGCAGAGCATGTTTTAATCCTGGAATGGGTAGGGGATGGAATCTCAATAGTGATGACAAACCTCCAAGGATGTAACAGTCCATACCGATGCAAATTCTCATCCGTTAGTAAAAGTTTGACCGATCTCTCTGTAGCATCTATGGCCTTCAGAGTATGTAAGATAAAGTCTAGTGCTGGATCTTTGTTTGGCCTCGGAATAACTATAAGAAGTATTCAGTCTATTAAAACCCTACACTATTGTAATAAGTCTCAACCAGAGAAGAGAGAACTTACCTCCTGTCATCCAAAGATGATTAAACCCCTCATTACATCAAATGAAGAAATATTGGGTTTTGAACTGGGATAAGTTACTTTGGAGTTGCAACACGATTTTGCGATTTTTACAAGCCTTATTAATCATAAAAGATGGATATTCCTCTCTCTCTTCTTGAATGAAAGGAAATATCTCAATTTATCCAAGCTCGGGACATGGTTGAATGTCCGCATAAACAAAACATGAATGCCAGTCAAAATTGCATAACTATTGGGATGAATCTGAAATAAGGCCATTCCCAAATTTAGAAGAGTGTCTCTTAAGAAACAATTGAATGGGAGCATCGCACCATTCAAGCACATGTAACGATGGCAAGCAATGTACCCTGAAGGTGGCATGTATGCAAACTCATTTTTCAGTGGAAGGCGCGCATTATCATTCAGGATACCATATTGTAAACAAATATTGTGTAGAACTTTAGCAGAAATTACAATAGAAGCTCTCCAAAGGGTTAAGTAAAACTCTAATGGTCGGAGGAGTTCGATTGACAATTGGAATAATCGACACCAATTGACCATATTGAGCATGTGATGCCAAAGAAGTAGGTGCTACTAGAATCGTTTGCGAAGGCATAACTAATGTCGATTCTACTTTCGAGAGTATCAAGCTTCCTCCACTAAATTTATGTGGAGATTACAGATGCTTCATTCTATATAACAGAACTCATATCCAACATGGTCAAGTAAACCTATTTCTAACTAGAAATCCCCGTATGTTTAACACCTAAATATAAAAAGGCATTGACTTGTGCCAACTCATCAGATTCCAAGTGTTAACTGGGGCAAGTGCAATGTGTTATCTATATGAGATCGGCGTAGTGTTCTAAACACTACAAATTCCATATCCTATGTAGATAGTTCACTTGCACTAGAAAAAAGAGAAAGATTTTCATATTATTCATTGAATCTATTCTTTCTAAACTTACTCGTTATTGGTCAACGATCAATAATGGGTCCGTTGTCCAAAGTGACACAGAAAGCTCATTCTATTCTCACGTACACCAAGCATGCGATAGTAAGCTAATCTTGGATGATCAAGTCCACAGTAAACCGCCTCCTCGAAACCGTCGAGGCTATGAGCTAATTGATTTTGATTTATTGGATGAAGATAGTAGAATGTGTCAAGTGCAAGACATGAACCCACTATCTACCTCGAATAAATCGCAATCAACCTGCTTCGTTCACAATTCTCCTCGATCGCCTTAAATTCAGTGGAAACCACACCCAATATGATAACCACATCATCAACAACCCTGGATCGACGGGTTTGACATTGGGTTCATGGCGATCTAAGCTAGGGTTAGCAGTTTGCAAGGTCGGTAGCGATCCAAGCAAGCGGCGATTCTAGTGCTAGGGTTTGGCTCAGAGTGATGGCAAAGGTAGCTTAGGTCGATGGTAGTAGGCTCTAGTGGTAGAGATCAACAATGGCACATGGTTGGTTTGGGTCGTAAGAAAATAAAATGAATAAAAGTAGGAAGGGTTGAGTCGAAGATACTACTAAATAGGAAAGATTTTAGTGAAAAAAAATCGAAGTGCTTGATCGTTAACGATCCATCACCTATGGATTGCCAGTGAACATTATCTCACGTTAATTTTCGCTCGAACTTTTCAAACTCAACCCCCTTGCCGTTCGTAAACACTTTAGAAATTACAGAGTCAAAATTGATATGTTTCCGTGAATAATGATGATCCACATCCCGTACCCAACAAAAATTAAAATAATAAAAAATAATACTTCAAGGTATGCCTAATACGATCGACTGGATTTCATGGAATAGGAATTCAAGGACGACCAGTTCTAAAGCATAATTTGTTTCCAACGAAAGCATACTCTAGAAGTAAATGTTGACCAGGTTTTAACCCAACAGAATTCAATAGGAGTTAGAACTTAGGGACTATGCCAAAATGACTTGAAACTTGAACAAGGCATCCAAAAGAACAACCCAAAAAAACTCAAGAAGAATTACACAAAATCCAATTAAGGGATGGATCGCTAGCGATCCATCACCCTTGGATTTCCAAGGATCCATAAGGATGCTTCATGGGTCATTCAAGCCTCTTGCATCATGAATCAATATCTCTTTTAAGTACATTTTCCAAGTTTCATAGCCTTCCAAGCAACCTAATTCGAGAAGTGAAGACCCATCCAATTCTAGTCATAGTTCAAACCAACGTTTGCATGAATCGTCATCAAAACAAGGAAACTAGCTACAAAGTTATGTGGTGAGCACCTACATAGGATGGGGAGTGCAACCCAAAATAAGAAGCCTAAAAATCTCTAAAGCACATGGATCGCAAGCGATCCATCACATTATATTGAATCTTTATGAAGTTTTCAAAGAACCTTTACATTATCGAGTGTAGGCTTTTGGCAAATCGGCCTAGCCCAATTGCTCTCCTATGCCTATAAGTACAATCCTATATTTGCAGCATAAAGAGGATCTTCTGGATTAGTTACTGAAATTTTGCAGAGATTATTCTTCACTCTTCTCCTCCTACATAATAGTCCGCCTACCAGTTTTCTATGATTCTCCAGTGAACTCTTATACTTGTGAATTGATCTAACTTAGAAAATCAATCATATTGTAATCTGATTCAACTGTAATAGCAGTCAGTTAATAGAAAGTTATAAAGTGGATGCAGACTTCATTAATAGCCAAACCACTATAAAAATCTTTTTGTCTTTTTACTATATCTTTCCTTTTTACATTTATTTTCAGTATTATTGCTCTATAAGAATAGGGCTAGTGCTTTCACACTCAATCCAGGGTGTTGGTCCATTTTTTTTGGGTTCACAAAGTGAAAATGGGGTGGAATTTTGAATGGTCTAAGGAGTGCAAGATCGCATTCTAGAATTTGAAGGATCATCTGACCGATACTCTGTTCTATCAAAACTAATTGTAGGTAAGGACTTATATGTGTATTTAGCTGTAACTGATCAAGCTTTTACTACCGTAATAGTTTGAGAAGATAAAGGGACCCTAAGGCCTATATACTTCACAAGCAAGCGCTTATCAGAGGTGAAGCTCAGCTACTCAGTCATTCAAAAGTTAACCAACAACTTGCACCTTACAGCAAGAAAACGGATGTCATACTTTCAAGCACATCCCATCGAAGTCCTCACCAACAAACCCCGTTGAAGCAAACATTGTAGGAACTAGAAATGTCAGTTCTCTTGCTAAAATGGGAATGGAGCTTAGTCAGTATGATGTCTCCTACTGCCCAAGAAAAGAAATCAAATGATAAGCACTAAAAGATTTCATTGTGGAATGCACGTTGCCTACCGAACCATAATTTGAGGAGGAAACACCCACTCCACTATTCTGGCAATTATTCATGGATGGGACATCAAATAAGTAGGTGGTAGGTATTAGATTTGTACCAATCACTCCAGATGAGTAGAAATTATATAGAGCAGTGCAGCTCAGATTCAAAGCTACCAATATTGTGGAAGAATACGAGTCTCTCCTCACAGGCTTAAGGATGGCTCAGGTAATGGAAGTAACCTATATTAAAATACATGATGATTCCCAATTAGTTGTAAATTAAGTGTGGGGAAATTACCAAATGAAAGAGCTAACCTTTGCCAAATATGTAGAATCATCTTAAAAGTTGCTAAGACAATTTAATCAATTTGATATAAAGCAAATCTCACATGATAATAATTCTTCTACAGGCTCATTGGCCAAATTGCTAGCACTAAAGTAGCAAAGGAAATGAAAGCTGTCTCAATAGGACATCAAGCCGAACCAAGCATTACTTAGGCCAACCAAATACCAGTCCTAACTAGGGCATAGCGAGCTGCGGTAGGACAAGCTCAAGACTTAGAAGTAGCTGAAAATTAAGGGCAAACTCCACCTGCACCCATCCCTCCATATACAAAGGAAGACTCATGATAACCCTGATTAAACAATTCTTGGTAAGTAGAATGCTACCTCTAAACAAGAATGAAGCTCATAAAATTCGATATCAGATACAGTATAGGCGTATTATATAAGAGAGGATACTCTACCCATTATCTTAAACGCATTTCCAAAGTAGAAGGAATACGAGTCTTGGGTGAAGTACATGAAGGTCAGTGCAAAGATCACTCTGGACTGGCTAAGTTAGCCAAGAAAGTGCTAAGACATGGTTATAACTGGCCTACCGCACTTCAAGATGCCCAAGAATATGTAAGAAAATGTGATAGATGCCAAAGGTTTGCCAGCATCCCAAGACTACCTTCTCATGAGCTCATCCCATTAACCGGGCCTTGGTCGTTTGACATATGTGGCACAGATTTGATAAGACCACTTGCTATGTCTAAAGGAGGAGCAAAGTACGTCGTAGTGGTGATAGACTATTTCACCAAGTGGGTTGAAGAAGAACCCTTAGCTACAATTATTGCGAAGAAAATAGTACTTGGTATGAGGAATATAATTACTAGGTTTCGGATCCCCAATAAAATAATTTTCGATAGTGAAACCCAGTTTGAGAGCAAGGATTTTGCAGAACTTTGTGAAAGGATTGGATAAATAGAAGATATTCTTCTGCCACACACCTATAGGCGAACTAGAAAGTCGAAGCGGCTAACAAAACCATTAAGAAACTGCTTAAGAAAAGACTGCAAAAGGCTAAAGGAAATTGGAAAGAGGAGTTATCCCTTGTATTGTGGGCTTATAAAACCTCATCTAGATTACAAACTAGCCACACACATTTCTTCTTAACCTATGGCTATGAAGCGATGCTTCCAGTTGAGATAAAGATTTCATCACATAGAAGAATAATGTATGTGGAAGATTAAAACAAGGAATTGAAAGAAACTACTCTTGATCTTATTTAAGAAAGAAGAGAAGAGGCAGCAATCCAATCCACCGCAAACCAACAATGGACGACAAAGAGTTACAATGTAAGCTTAGAAAGGAAAACTTTTGCAAAGGGGATCTAATATTTTAAGGAGTAATAACTAACACGAAGGACTCAGTAGATAGTCTTCTAGGCCTAAATAGGGAAGATTTGATGGTCATAGCCGAAGTTTAGCTAATAGAGCCTACAGAATCTCAAGATCTGATGGTAATCTAGTTCTAAAAACCTAGAATTCCGATCATCTCGGGCCTTAATTTGTGTAAGCAATGTTATTTGTATAACAATAACAAGTATTGTAATTATTATAAGAAGTAATAATACAGTGAAATAGATATAAGGAGACTAAACGACTCAAACTGGTACAAAAATCACTCAGTTTTAATTTTACTAACATAGTTAATAACATTGAGTTATACTATACACAACCTTGCTTTTCAACCAAACAATTATACTAGAAATAAGGATAATAGATGGCCTGAACTAGTACAAAAAACCATTCGCATGAATTAAGAAAGGTTGTAAATACATGACCTGACTTCACGGTCAAAAAATAGACTGCCTCTTTGTAGAAGGGCATACTATGCCAAGCACACGAACAAAAGATGGATGCAAAGCCAAAAATCAAGAAAATTCGAATGAATTTTTTTAAAAGAAATTGCAAACAAGCTAAGGCTCATAAGGTATTTTCACTCATTTACAAGAGAATTCAATTTATACAGTTTCCTTATAGATATTTGCACAACTAAAAAGGATGTTTTCTATAACATACTTTACAAAAATGTTCTAAACTGCAAATTCCAAAATACTGCTACGATTATGAAGTATCAAGTCTAAGGAATACTAGCCAAAGGGGAATCTATTCTACCACGAAAAGTCTTGCTTTGGTCATAGTTAGCATTCATCCATGGATCCGTTGGATCCTCTTAATCACCACAAAACCTTCTTTATTATAAAGAAAACTCAAATTGTGAAAGTGGTAAAAATAAGTAAAAACATCTACAGCTCGTTGCAAAGAAATTTGACCCATCTTATATAAACAGATGCTGCCACGACAATAGGGGTAGCCTGAACTTCATGTAATCAATCTTCAAGTTCATAAATCTCAAGTATATTGGTCGCTCTCATTTGTGCTAAAATCTTTATTAATTTATCCTTTTCTTTCTTGGGTCTTTAAAAAAACCACCAAAATATTCTATGCATCCACTTCCCACCCTTTTCGATATGTGCAAGGGAGTACCTTAAGTCTAACTGCTACTTGTAGTAGGCATCCAATTCTTTAAGTTTACGTTGATAGTGCAGTTCTAAGTTCCCTTTCCATTCATCCGCCAATACAACGTCCATGCTTGTAGGAGGGATGGGAGCCATTCTCGCACTAAGATCCTTAACCACCTCCCTTTCTTCAGCATCCCCCTTCTCTTCATACTATTAAGAAGCTTGGAAACTCAAGTTTTCTATGGTTTCTATTAATTCCTTAATCTCATTTTCATAGATATCCCCTAAAGTGTTTCGCTTTCATTCAACATCTACTGCAGCTCAAGCACCTTTGAATTTGCAATATCAAGCTCGGTGCGTAGTTTGATAGTACATTTATATTAGTGCTCATATGCATCCTTAGCTTTTTCAAATCATAAGTAGCATTCTTCGGGTCTTTTTCAAGCTTTTCATTGATAAGTGTTAGTTGAAGGTTCTCTTCCTCTAAGATTGCAGTAGAGGTTGTAGCAGTAACCTCAAACTCGGGAATGTTAGGGTCATTAGAGCTATATATTATGGAAACTGAGGGCGCATTGAATACAAAGACCTTATTAGCCTTAGAGGAATTCCCATAAGAAGGAAGGATGGAAAACTAGTTGATAATCATTGGAACTAATTTCAATGGGACTCAAATTACACAAAGTTAAGTTTGGAAAGATGTATTGTATTAGACAAGTTTCATATGAAGAGTGCAACGAACCCATAATATATATGTATGTATGTATGTATATATGTATGTATATAGGTTTCACTCCTTATTTAGATTCCTATGACTAATCCTAAACCATTCCAAATAAGGGTTGTTAGAGGAAAAGAACCACTTCCTATGGCATAGTTTCAATGGCGTAGTATGAAATCACCAAGTGCTTCTTTTTCTTTAACTACTTGGATGATTTTGGAAAGCAACCCTTGGGTTTCTTTATTTAGCCGTGCAAATGCCTCATCTAACTCTCTTTAGCCTGCAAATTATTGTCGCACAAAGACAAAACCAATCTATGGTTTGAATTTGATGTTTTTCCATGCTTTCCTTCAAGAGTTTAGTAAAAACTACTCCATTAGAAGACTATAAAGGACAAAAGAATGAAAACATTGCAATCATTCACAGTGTGGTAGCAAAATGGTAAGATGATCAAAGAAATTGGTCATGATCAGATTGGAAAACGAGTTCATTTCATTGTGTACCCAAGAGCAACGATGAATTTTTTTACAAAAGTTTAAGTAATTACATGGACTTGGAAAGTAGAGGTGACCTCATTGTAATGACCAATCTTTCCGAACCTTAAAAGTCAACACTAACACATCTACGATATTAACATGCCGAACAACAAAGTGCTAGAAAGATAGATTGTTAGGGGAAAGAATGGAGATAGAAGAACTAGAAACAAACACGGAATCTCACAACGCAACGGAATAACATATATTAATTAACATAAAATTTACAAAGTTATTTACAAAATGATACGTAAGAGGCATACTAATACAATTTCTAACTTAGGACAGTTATAACAGCCTGTTCTTATACATAGATATAAAGTACATAATATACAGCGGAAACAAGATAATAACTATCTATCGATGAAGCCTCCTACTCCAAGCTCCTTCAAAATGCATTCGTAGAAACCTGAACTACTTGATTGCTCATAAAAATTTGAGAACCCAAGAGTTTTATGGAAAGAAAATAAAACTATGAGTTAGACATGGGTATGTTGTGAGTAAACTCAAAGCAACTGAATTATTAAGCTAAAATCTTGTTTGAAATCAAAGGTATCTCGTAAGACCACGCTGCACATAAACACGGACGGGTTTTTACCTTACGATAACCAAAACACTTTTATAGAAATTCAGCGATATTATAATAATGTCCAAGGGTTCAAGGTAAATAATTAAAATAGCTAGAATGCTTACATCTCACGTTCCAACATATTTAGCATACAATTAAAACCGTATGGTGCTTATTGGAGAATGGATTCCAACTAATGACTAAGCTACTGGGGTACCGCCCATCATAGTACACGTCTAGAAAATGTACCGAGATTGTACCTAATGACCCCCGCCAACACAAGACCGAACTACCCCTTACTGGATAGTACTGAATATGTCATCACTCTGGTCGCTTTGCAACCCTTTCCATCGAGATCTCATGCACAACCAATCCATAAATATGTAGATGTATTGTATTTAGAAGGGTGACAACATAACCTAATGGGTGCGACCCACATAGCCTTGCTACATCTCCCATGTTTTAGCCATTCCCGATTGATGAGGCTTGAGGCTACGTTTTACCTTTCTAAATAGCAGTCCCTCTTGGAATGCTAACACTGCCCTCCCAGCAGTAATGCAGTGCCAACATTCATCCATACAAGTTATCCAAGATAAGGACAAATCGAAGGCATTATTTCTACTACATCCATTTTGGAATCACCCTCGGGATTAATAGCAAGCAGCCCTTGTACTTTAATGGCTCTGTCTTTGATCTTTTGCATTAAGATGTCTTCATCTCGAAAATATTGAGTTGGGTCGAAGTGGTTTGCAGATAACATATCCAATCACGGTCTTTCCGAAACAACTTTCGTTATTTTCAACCCCGATTCAGGAAATAAACTGACAAATGACAAGAGCAGAGTCACCTCTTAACCGTCGTGGACGGATTTCCATATTATTTGGCCTAGAAGAACAAAGGAGTTTATACGTAGAGTACAACACCTTCGATGGTAACTGTACCATATAATTTTCATGTTTCTCCTACATATTTCCAAAGTTACGTTTTGGCCCATATTTGATAGATAGTAATTTAACTATCAAATTAAACAAAACAATCAAACATTGATTCAATTCCATATGGAATTCTCTAACCCTTTATTAATTAATCCTTAATTAATAAAATTAATTTATAAAACCTGATCAAAAGATCTTTCAAAACACTTTTTCCAAACCCCTAACGTTCCTTTTGAACTAAGAAACAATTCACATTGTTTACCAAAAACGGTTTGGAAATTCCCTTTTCATAATTCCATATTAAATGGCCAACAATTCCCTTTTTAAAACATCACCTACAATTAAACCCATTTATTTCACAATCCAAACCTCTTTATAAATTTCCAAACTAAATTGAAACTTCCTTTGAAATATCTAAAATGATTTATAAATCTCTTTCTAATTTAAAACTCATTATAAAACCTTTGTAAAATTTCCTTTATAAAATATCATTTACAAATTATCTTTTATAAAACACTTTAAGCAAACCTTCGGTAAAATCCCTTCATAAACAAGCTATTACTTATAAATAACTTTACAACAGAATAACGCAACTTGGAAAACATTTATAAACTTTAAACTCTAAATTTATTTAAGAAATGAATTTAATTCAAAAAAATACTTTATAAATTTAAAATGGGGCTTAGTAATCCCAATGGTACTAATTTAAGTTACCATTCAATTCCAATTCACTTATTAGTTACTTACATAAGAAACATGTATGTAAATACAACTCATATACAAATCAGGGAATAACGTGTCAATATGAACTAACAATCATATACATGCACAAATAGCATAATTGCAGGAAGGTGATCTGTCCTGCTAAATAATGTCCAAACAATTCAATCAATTCATAGCAGAACGAGAATTTATTCTACTAACACATGTCCACAAAATCAAATCGTTTAAACTATAGCAGAATGGTGTTTTGTTCAGCTTAACAAATGTATTTAGTCTTTCTAACCATATAGGGTTACTGAAGGTCCAGACAAGAGATCCTCGGATTTGGAATTAGTTCACTTTTAAAAAAAGATTGATTTCAAACACATTCAGTTTAGTTTTAAAATCACCTTGGAAAAGATTTAAATAGATTTAATCAGCTTAAACCCCAACAAAATCTTAACTAACCCTTATTAATCAAACATAAGTCATAATAAAATTCTAATTAGGCCTAATGAACTTGATCAAGCGCAAATAAACTTACTAATGCAACTTGGTTAAGGTTAAACTAAATTGTTTAAAAGTTAAAACATAATTAATCAAATATTAATTAAATAATCCATTAATTACTTAATAATTAATTAACTATTAATCATAATTAAATAATTATTAATCAATTAATTACTTCTTAACCATATAAAACATTAATTAAAACTTTATTAATTAATTAATAGTCATTAACTTAACTTAAATGATGATTAACCTTTAATCACCTTCTTAATTACCAATTAAGTTTTAATTACCTTTTAATTAATTAATTATATTACAACTTAAGTACTTTTTAATATTACTAATTTAGTTTGAAAAACTTTGTAAATGAATTTCAAAATAAAAAAAATTGAAATGGAAATTCAAACCTTTGCCGAACTGCATCCATAGTGATTGTCATTATGAGTGCAGTTTGCTCTAACCCACCTTTAAGCGAAGCCACTTTACTAAAACCATACAATTTCATGATTGAAACATAACTTCGTAAATTTTCACACTTTAAAACCAATTACGCAAACTTAACCAAAACATAAACTTTAAACTCTTGAAACGAGTTTGATTTCAAATCCGACCTCAAATCAGTCGTGACTACATACAAAGTTTCAACTTTGTTTTCAACCTATCATGACAATAGTCAATTTCATCATCAAGGCTTTATATGAAAACATCACATTCATGCAACAAACTGTATACATATACCAATATATATACAATTACCAACTTTGCAATAACACGTCCATTTGAGTGCTAACACTAACCCATACATTAGCACTTATCATCACATTTCAAACATGCTAAGATCCAACACATATATAACATACATATAGCTAAGGATCAACATAACATACAAAGGAAAGTTCTTTCCAAGATATTAGGAATTTACGCACCCAAAGCTATCCAAACTCTCGCTAAATTAGAGTATGACATAGCACTTCCATTCCTAAGCAATAAGATGAAGTCTTGAAACTTAAATGAACTAGGTAGGCTTGGCCTTGAAGGGAAGAAGAAGCGAGACATGTTTTGATAAGGTGGAGCGACTTTTGATAAACATCGAATTCTCAATAATAAACCCGAAAACAGGTCATTTTGCAACTGATTTATGGGATATATATATATATATATATATATATATATATATTTGAAATGCACTCACAGGGTAAGTTATTTGAATTTCTTTTCTCTATCATTTGAAAAAAAGAATCACTCATTTTCGATTTGATTTGAAGAAGTTATGGTCCAAAGAAGATGGACCATTTTTGGAATTTAAATTCTAAGCTCAAATTTGCTTTGTAAAGAATTGGTGTTTTGGCATAGCTATGGTAGAAATTTGAAAAAGAGGTCAACTAGAATGTTGTAGCCATTAAAATTTCACATGTTTCAAATAAATAAAAACTCCATTTGAGTTGGAAATGAGGAAGAAAATGTTGGTAGAAAGAGGAGGAAAATGGAGAAACATATGGGCTATATATATATAGACAAATTGAATTAAATAATATAACTTGTCTTAATTATATCTAGTCACATCACAAATCTTTTATAATATATATAATTATGTTTAATCACATCACTCTTTTATATATATATATATATATATAATTATTATGTTTAGTCACGTCACTTTCTTTTATATATTAATTATTATATTTCGTTACATCACTTTCTTTATATATATATATAAGTTAATTTATTAATTAAAGTTAAGATGTGACAAGAGATAATAATGGTTAGTTATTACAAATATATATATATATATAAGATTATTATTTTTAAAACTATGTCGTGTCACATCACTTTCTAATCCAAATTAATATAAGATAATTTATTTATAAGTGTATTATTATGTAGTTAATTTACTCCTATATATATGTACATATAGTAAACAAAGACGAACAATGTCCTCGACAACTTTCCGGTGTCAGAAGGTTGAAATTTCCGGAGCCGTTCTTCGGTCACATTTTCTGTTTTTCTACGAACTATTTAATTTGGTAAATAAACTTTGAAAATGATTTTAAAATCATTATTAATTAATTAAAATAAGTTTATTTTCATTATAAAACCTATACATTGAATATTTAAAATTAAATAAATATTTAATAATCAAAGCAGTGAAATTCCGGGTTGTTACATTCTTCCCACTTAAAAGAATTTTGTCCTTGAAATTACAGCTCGACCTATCCTAGAAAACATTTAACACTATATATTAGTTCTTATGATGTATATAGATCATTTTTATGCTTGATTCGATCTCAACTCGAATACATAACTTTCCTTTCGAACTAGTATCGCTCGCCCGATTCTCTAATGCAAACTCCTATCAGGCTCCTTGATTTGGAACCTCTATTCTCCTTACATAGTTGTAACAATAATAGAAAATTTTGGTCCCATACCAAGAACCCTCATCAAGTGCTCTTCGTCAAAAGTCGAGCAATAGATCATTATTTGGAATGGTGCAAACACCTAAAAGTCATGTACTCGAATCTTGGATCGCCCTATATGGAAAGAGAAATGACCTACGTCTAACTTACGTACTTACTTAATTGGTTCTCCCTATTACCAATTCTATTTGCACCAAATTATTTATGAAAACATTTCATAAACTATTCTTAGGTTCAACTTGTATGCTACTACACTACATCCTAAGATCATATATCCTTATCCGATTCCATTATTCCATTTTGCTTTTATTTTCCTAAGAAAATTCAAGATGCAAATACCCGGCTTTTTTTTCAAAAGCTTTTTGAAATGGAACTCTATACTTTAAATCATACAAATATATAGATACCGCCGGAGTAACTCCAAAATGATACTAAGGGACTGAATACTACTAAATAGTATTATACATTCCCTACTAAGAAGGGTGTTACCCTACCTTTTGGAAAAAGCCGGGATATCAACAAATTGGCTAAAAAAGGATGGATATCAAGATTGGAGATCGATTGGAAACGAGGTTGTGATCGATATCATCAAAAATGAACCGAGATCCAAGAAAGGTGGGGATCAACGGGGAATGATAAACAAGGCTAGGTGAGGCTACATTTCAAATTTTAGGTCAATTGGAGTTCGTATGCTCAAGTTATGGATGGACCAATATTCATGGGAAATTAGTTCGTATCGATATGGTTCGTATCGATCAACATGGGCTCGGCTATCTACTTCGTATCGATACATCATATCGATCAGGGATGTACTTTAAATACATGCTTTCATATCGATCAGCATGGATATGGATTGTTATCAGGATGGATAAAGGTTTGGACTAACGCGCGTGCTTGGCATTTGGTTTGGATCGATCAGTCTTTGTCTCGATGCATTTCATATCGATTGAAGCATGGGATCCATATGAAGAACATGGTACTAGATCAATGCAAAGGCTACGGCGCTAGATGGATACAAACAACATGACACTAGATCGATACGAAAGAAGCGAGACTTGTATGGATGCTCACTTGATGGATATGGGTTCTAACCGATACTTATGTATTGATCAATGAATGCAGCATATGTGGATCGATATGAAGAGACAAAGGTAGATCGATACCAAAAGTGTGGGTATTAACGTGACTTGGATCGATATGAAAGGATGGACCTGAGTCAACGAAATATGATGGATATGAAGCATTGATGGATACGAAGGCTCTGTAATTCATATCAATGGATACTAAGGAAGCAGTAGAGATGGAGCGAAGGATATGGATCATAGCACGTGAAGTTTGGATCGATGCAAAGGATACGGCTATGGATATGGGGACCGATGGATACTTGGATGATGGATATGAAATATGATGGATATGAAGGTGGTCGAGACGATCGACGAAGAGGTATCGATATGAACTAGTATATATACTTACACTTCAGCCACTTGCAAAATCAAACTTGGATCGATTATTACTCAAAATCTACAAGTCTAATGCTACCAAATTTTTATAGGAGCTTCCTTATGTACTCAAGAATGTTCATGATCAATCTCGGCTTGATTAGAGCTAATTTGGATCGATGCGAATTGTACCTGGATCGATCCAAAATCAATCCGGATCGATCTGACAGGCCCGTCTATGCAAGAGAAAAATTATTCCAGGTTTTGAAGTGGGTATTCTCAGATCTACACCTATAAATGGCAGTCCTATGGCAACCAAAAAAGGATCTTCTTCATCTTGGCTAGGCGAAACTCTGTCGTTTTGTTTATTGATTTCAAAGGCTTGTAACTGTAATCTTAATACAATAGGAATAAAAAGGATCAACTCAAAGTAAATGTAGGCCAGAGATAGCCAAACCACTATAAACCTTGTGTTCTTTACTTGCTTGCCTATTTTAGTTTTGCTATTTCTTCATTTTTATTCTCTACATTATCTGGATCTGAGATCCGTGCTTGGATATTGTGGATCTACATGTAAACGCTGGTGCTTTCACTACTTTGGGGTTTGTGACCAATTTTGGAGCAAACACTTTGGTGCTTTCACTGAGAAGGACTAGCAGCCACTACATTGGATTTGGAGTTAAGATTTGGAAAGCTAATGGATTGGATCTGAAGTTATGGCCAAGTAATCAACAAGGAGACGAAGGACAAAAAGGTGTCAGCATGAAGGAAGTTAGAAGGCATCTTTAGGAGCAAACCAGACCTTGGTTTTCATCACCAGAGATGATGATGAATTCTATGCAGGAAGGGATGTTGAAAAGGTAAGAAGAGATGATGCAGAACCTACTTCGATAAGCAGGAAAAGCTAAAGTGCAGAATCAATAGAGCACAGCTGCAGGAAATGCTAGAAATAAGGATTATGAAGCTGGATCAGCAAGAGTGGAGGCTGTTTGGAATCAGGATCAGGAACATGGAGCAAACAAGATGCAGGACAGAGCAGGACCATCAGAAGTAGCTCCTACACTCGGGGGCATACCCACAGATCATGTTAGCTCAATTCCAAGAAGGATACTAGAAGGTGTTGTGCAGTTAGGTGTTGATCGGGATATGGATGTCATCCAGAAGGACAGGTTCCAGGATTCCCTCGCGGACTCTGGAGGCGGGTTAGAGATCCTAGACAAAGGCTACAACTTGATGACAATGATAGGTTAGCATACATGGTCAGACAGGCTATGAAGGGAGGATTGGTGAATAGAGATTTGAAGGACGTGAATAGGTGTCCCTTCACTCCTATGACTAGGTAGGCTAGGAATCCACCCGATTTCAAATTACCAACACTGGAGATGTATGATGGGTGAACGGATCTTGCTATTCATTTGACAAGGTACATGAGACACATGGAAGTGCTGAGGGAATCGGAGGAAGTCATGGCACGGTACTTTCCTTTGTATTTAATGGATATAGCAGCATTAAGGTTTAGATAGATGGAGAGTGGCTCTATTAGCGCATGGACGGAGCTGATTGAGAGGTTTATGAGGCAATTTTCGATCCACATAGTCATAACCAAGAACGTGATGACTTTGACATCATTGAAGTAGTGGAAGGGAGAATCACTTAAGGATTTCTTGATCAGATTCAATATAGCAGTGGCTTGGGTGGATCGACCCGATCCGTCGATGGTTTTGATGGCAGCAGTCTTAGAAATTTCATATGAGTCGGATTTCAAAATATTATTGGAGCGAGATCCGCTGATGGATCTTGAGAGTTTTCCCATGAAGCAGAAAGGTTTTCACGAAAGGAAGATGAAAAGGCAGAGAAAGAGGGGAGAGAGCCTAAGTTTATGTGACAAAAGGTGGAGGTCCACCAAGGGAGGATTCAAATAAAGGTGATAGAGGCAAAAGGAAGGTGAATGACAATGGTGACACATCGAAAAGACAACTTAGGGAACCCAAATTCTCTTCTTATACGGATTTGAATGAAACTCTGGAAAGAATTTACTTGGATACTCGAGGGCACCTCCAATATCGAAGACTGGCAAAAAGGGAACCTTCTAAATACGCAACGACATTAGAAAATCATTGCCTATTCCACGAGCTGAATGGACACAACACGAATGACTACATGCATCTGAAGGATTTCATTAGTGCAGAATGGACATTTGCAGCAGTACATAAGGAATCGATTTGTGGTAGTGGAATAGGAGCGGCCACCGCCCACTACAAGCGAAGATGGAACAAGATCTAGGCAACGTCAATAGCTTATTATCAACTGAATGGATTTACGGCTTTGACCGAGTCAAAAACCCCGAAGTGATGCAACTAAGCCACTTATACATGTACGGTATCGAGGACATTCCCTAGGCATGCTCTGGGATGATAATAAACGGTGATGCTCGGGTTTATGAAATATTGTTTTGTTTACTATGGACTTTGATTTCTTTTGGTACTATGGACATTTGATTTTTTTGGTTATATGGAATTTTTTTTTGTTAATCGGACATTGTGTTGATTGGATTTAGATTAATGTAATAAATAATACAGGTTTCGCGGTTACGCTTCCGACCAGAGAGACGGGGTAGTAATCGCAAGTTACGAGTCCCTTGCCAAAGAGCAATGGAACAGATTCGAACACAATATAAAAGGTCCTCGACCGGAGATTCGAGGCCGAAGAATATAAAAATTTCTCGACCGAAGAGTCCAGGCCGGAGAATATAAACCAAAGAGTCTAGGCTGGAGAATATAGAAGTCCTCGACCAGAGAGCTAGAGAATATAAAAGTCATAGACTGAAGATTGAGGCCGGAGAATATAAAAGTCCTCGATTGTAGAGTCGAGGTCGGAGAATATAAGTCCTTGACCAGAGAGTCAAGTTCGAAGTAGGATAAAATGACCCAAAGAGGTCCTGGCTTTGGATTTGGATACGACGAGATCCCGAACTTGGATAAGATGACCCGACGAGGTCTGTGGATTTGAATCTAGACCTGGAGAGGTCATGGATTCATATTTCAGTTTTGAATGGCCAAGGATTGGCTGTGGACACAGAGTGGTCTCAGATTTAGATAAGGACCCAGAGCGGTCCCGGATTTGGATATCAACCCGAAGAGGTCATGGATTTGGTTATTGGATTTTGGATATGGATGGATTGGAACTCGGTTGATAGGTTTAGATGGCTATGGAATTGGCTAGGTATTTGGTTACTAGATTTGGAATTGGATATCGACTCGGAGCAGTCACAGATTTGGACAAGGATATAGCTATGGCACTGGGATATGATGGCTTGGTAATGGATTGGAATATGGATCGGATGGTACGGCTATGGATGGAATATGAACTTTGGATGACGGATTTAAAGCTATTCAAAACACGCCTTCCTACCAAAAGGCATGTTTTGGGGGTCAAATGTTGCCCCGCCTTTTGATCAAATTCGAGGTATCAACAAATTTGCTAAAAAAGGATGGATATCGGGATTGGAGATTGGTTGGAAGCGAGGCTGTACGTAAAAATTGGACCAATCTCCAATCTAGATGGGATCGATAGAGAATGATAAACAACGCTAGTTGAGGCTACATTTCAAATTTCAAGTCAATCGGAGTTCGTATGCTTAAGTTATGGATGGATCAATATTCATGGGAAATCAGTTGGTATCGATATGGTTCGTATCGATCACCATGGGCTTGGCTATCTACTTCGGATCGATACTTTCGCATCGATCGGGGATGTACTTCCCATCGATACTTTCATATCAATCAGCATGGATATGGATTATTATCAGGATGGATACGGCTTTGGATCGGCCAGTTTTCGTCTCGATGCATTTCATATCGTTTGAAGCATGGGATCGATACAAAGAACATGGTACTGGATCGATACGAAGGCTGCGGCTCTAGATGGATACGAAGAACATGACACTGGATCGATATGAAAGAAGCGAGACTTGGATGCATGCAGACTTGATGGATATGGTTTTGTATCGATACTTACGTATCGATCGATCAATGCAGCATGTGTGATCTATACGAAGAGACAAAGGTTGGATCGATATGAACAGTGTGGGTATTAACGTGACTAGGATTGATACGAAAGGATGGCCATGAGGCAATAGAATGTGATGGATACGAACCACTGAGGGATATGTAGGCTTTGTATTTCATATCGATGGGTACTAAGGAAGCAGTAGAGATGGAGCGAAGGATATGGATCAAAGTGCGTGAAGTTCAAATCCATGCGAAGGCTACAACTATGGATATAGGGACCAATGGATACTTGGGTGATGGATATGAAATATGATTGATACGAAGGTGATCGAGACGATCGATATAAAGAGGTATCAATATGAACTTGGATAGATACGTACACTTCAGCCACTTGCAAAACCAAATTTGGATCGATCATAACTCAAAATATACAACTCCAAATGCTACCAAATTTTCACAGCAGCTTCCTTATGCACTCAGGAATGTTCATGATCAATCTCGGCTTGATTGGAGCCAATTTGGATTGATACGAATTGTATCTGGATCGATCCAAAATCACTCTGGATCGATCTGGCGGGCCCATCTATACAAGTGAAAAAGTATTCCAGGTTTTGAGGCGGATATTCTCAAATCTACACCTATAAATAGTAGTCCTATAGCAACCAAAAAGGGATCTTCTTCTTGGCTAGGCGAAATTCTGTCATTTTGTTTATTGATTTCAAAGGCTTGTAACTGTAATCTTAATACAAAAGGAATAAAAAGGATCAATTCAAAGCAGACGTAGGCTGGAGATAGCAGAACCACTATAAACCTTATGTTCTTTGCTTTCTTGCCCGTTTTAATTTTGCTATTTCTTCATTTTTATTCTCTACAATATCTAGATCTGAGATCTATGCTTGGATATTGTGGATCTGCGTGTAAACACTGATACTTTCACTACTTCTGGAGTTTTGACCAATTTTGGTGCAAACAAAGGGTAATACTCAAGAGAAGTATTTACAATCTGAACACATCTATTTTCCAATTTTAATTTATTTTCGAGCCACTCGAACTTGTTAACTTAAAAATATTCATTTTATTTCCAAATTCTCATTTTTGAAACAAAAATTACATTTTCCAACAAAATTTATAACCATCTCACTTTGGGTTTGTTCGGGTTGAACTTGTTTCGATCGTACAATGATAAAGAGAATAATTACTAAGCGCATTACCACGTTCACCTATGAAAACATCTGATCATCACTTAGTAGATTATTATGATCATCACAAAACAATCAAGAATTGTTCCTCATACCAATCCAAAGATAACACTTCTTACTTTCAATTTTATCCCCAAAAATTTATACTTAAACCAAATTGGTTTCAAATATTATTATTATTATTTTTCCAAAACCTTGAAAATCATTTTTTCCAAAGCACCGGGATTTAGGTTCTTAAGTTTTCAACCTAAATTCTTCCAACTTAAATGATACATTTTTATAAACCTAATTTATAAATCACTTCTATTAAACCATTTAAATATTTATCCCAAAATATTCTAGCAATCCCAATGGTACTAATTTGAGTTACCACTCAATTTCAATTCCAAATCACTTATTAGTTATTTACGTAAGCAACATGTATGTAAATACAATTCATATCCAAATCAGGGAATAACATGTCAATATGAACTAATAATCATATACATGTCCAAATAGCATAATAGCAGGAAGGTGATCTGTCTTTCTAAACAGATGTCCAAAAAATTCAATCAGTTCAAAGTAGAAGGAGAATTTATTCTGCTAACACATGTCCACAAAATAAAATTATTTATACTATAGCAGAATGGTGTTTTATTCTGCTTAACAAATGTATTTAGTCTTTCTAATCATATAGGGTTGCTGAAGGTCCAGACAAGAGATCCTTGTATTTGGAATTAGTTCACTTTTAAAAAAAAGATTGATTTCAAACACGTTCGGTTTAGTTTTAAAATCACCTTTTAAAATATTTAAATAGATTTAATCACTTAAACCCCAACTAAATCTTAACTAACCCTTATTAATCAAGCTTAAGTCATAATTAAATTTTAATTAGGCTTACTGAACTTGGTTAAGTGCTAATTAACCTACTAATGCAACCTGGTTAAGGTTAAACCAAATTGTTTAAAAGTTAAACCCTAATTAATTAAATATTAATTAAACAATCCATTAATTACTTAATAACTAATTAACCATTAATCTTAATTAAATAATTATCAATCACTTAATTACTTCTTAACCATATAAAACATTAATTAAAACTTTATTAATTAATTAACAATCATTAACTTAACTTAAGTGATGATTAACCTTTAATCACCTTCTTAATTACCAATTAAGTGTTAATTATCTAATTAACTAATTAATTAATTATATTACAACTTAATTACTTTTTAATATTACTATTAAGTTTGAAAAACTTTGTAAACTAATTTCAAAATCAAAAAAAATTGAAATAGAAATTCAAACCTTCGCCAAACTACATTCATAACAACTGTCGCTATGAGTGTTGTTTGCTCTAACCCACCTTTAAGTGAAGTCACTTTACTAAAACCATATTATTTCATTATTGTAACATACCTTCATAAATATTGACATTTTAAAACCAATTACACAAACTTTAACCAAAATATAAACATTAAACTCTTGAAACGAGTTTGATTTCAAATCCGACCTCAAATCTTTCGCGACTACATGCAAAGATTCAACTTTGTTTTCAACCTATCATGATTATAGTCAAGTTCATCATCAACTCTTTATATTCACACATCACATTCATACAACAAACCGTATACATATACCAATATATATGCAATTACTAACTTTGCAATAACACATCCACTCGAGTGCTAACACTAACCCATACATTAGCACTTATCATCACATTTCAAACATGTCAAGATCCAACACACACACACACACACACACACACACACATATATATATATATATATATAACATACATATAGCTAAGGATCAACACAACGTGTAAGGGAAAGTTCTTTTCGAGAGATTAGGAATTTACTCACCGAAAGCTATCTAAACTCTCACTAAATTAGAGTATGACATAACACTTCCATTCCTAAGTAACAAGATAGAGTCTTGAAACCTAAATGTACTAGGTAGGCTTGGCCTTGAAGGGAAGAGGAAGCAAGACTTATTTTGATACGGTGAGCGACTTTGGATAAACATCAAATTCTCAATAATAAACCCAGAAAAAGGTCATTTTGCAACTGATTTTCGATTTACCTACTCATGGAATTTCGAAAAGTACTCAAAGAGAAAGTTATTGAAATTTATTTTCTCTATCATTTTAGAAAAAGAATAACTCATTTTAGATTTTATTTGATGAAGTTATGGTCCAAAGAAGATGGACCATTTTCGGAATTTAAATTCTAAACTCAAATTTGCTATGTAAAGAATTGGTGTTTTGGCATAGCTATGAAAGAAATTTGAAGATGTGGTCAACTTGAATGTTGTAGACATTAAAATTTCATATGGTTTCAATAAAAGAAAATTTCCATTTGAGTTTTAAACGAGGAAGAAAAGGTTGGTGGAAAGAGAAGTAAAAACGGAGAAACATATGGGCTATGTGTGTGTGTGTGTGTATGCAAAATGAATTAAATAATATAACTTGTTATAATTATATCTTGTCACATCACAAATCTTTTATAATATATATATATATATATATATATATATAATTATTATGTTTAGTCGCATCACTTTCTTTTATATATAATTATTATGTTTAGTCACATCACTTTCTTTTATATATATATAATTATTATGTTTAGTCACATCACTTTCTTTTATACGTATGTATATAATTATTATGTTTAATCACATCACTTTACTTATATATATATACGTTAAATTATTAACTAAAGCTAAGACATGACAAGAAATAATGATGGTTAATGAATAAAAATCAAAGATGCGATAAGAGAGGAATATATATTTATATATAAGAGATAATCATTTTTAAAACTATGCTTTGTCATATCACTTACTAATCCATATTAACATAAGATAATTTATTTCTATGTGTATTATTATTATTTAGTCGATTAACCCTTATGTATGTACATATAGTGCACAAAAGCGAACAACTTTCCGATGTCGAAAGGTCGAAATTTCGAAAACCGTTCTTCGGTCACATTTTCTGTTTTTCTACGAACCATTTAATTTGGTAAAAAAATTGAAAATGATTTTACCATCATTATTAATTAATTAAAATGTGTTTATTTTCATTATAAAACCTATACATTGAATACTTAAAATTAATTAAATATTCATTAATTAATGCAGAGAAATTTTAGGTCGTTACACCTCAGTCCCCTTAGACAATGCATTTTCATCATCATGTTGCAATGAGGTGTCTTGGAAAGAAAAAAGGGGTTCCCTTTCACTAGCTTTGTCCTTAGCCCTCTTAACCTACTTGGTCCTGAAGTAGGCAAGAACTTCTTCAATTTTCATAGGGTCCACCAGTCAAGATCAACCTCAGTAGTAGTATCATAGGCGGTTGGCCATAAATTGGCGCTTCACCACAACATACATCTTAAAGAGAATTTAGTAAGTGATTATGTTAACCTAAATCTAGAAATCTCTTAGGCCACCCCCTCCAAAGCTTTATCTTTCTCTCAAAAGTTTTATCTTCCCTTTTCAACTCTTGACCATTCAACTTCAAAGCCTCCTTTATTGCTTTCGCTTACTCCTCTACATTTTTGGTCTTCTCTCATTGAGCCCTAAGCTCAACATCTACTTTTTTTAGAGGCGATCACAACAAGATCCGCCTTAAGCTTGGTGATCCGAGCATTAGAAGTGGACAGGTCATCCTCAGCCCTTTTTTGAAACTCGGCTATCAAAGCCTCTGTATGTTATAAAACAGACATAAATAAGATGGGAACTTGTGAAGTAAAATATCATTAAATAAATAATGAAAGAAAGGCGCTAACATAAGCCTAAATCCTGTCAATCTCGGTGGTAAGTTCGAGGAAGGGGAGTGAAGGAAACAAAAGTGCAATAGGATAAGATTGGGGTGTAGAAGCAATGTGGGATAAACCATCCAAAGTAGTACGTTGTACCCTCTCAGCAAGATCAATGACGGGCCATTCGGATATGGGCAATAAGTGAATGCTTAGATATTGGAAGGACCGGAGAGGTGAGATGGGAAGTACTTCTAAGGAATAAAAAAAGAAAGAGTAGATGCATGAGGTTTTTTGAGAAGTCGATTGGACGTGTCAGCATTAACATTTTTTCTCTTTTTCCCCTTCTTCTCCTTTGTCTTCTCTAATTTTTTGGGGAGGGTTCATCAGAAAACACATCCAAGAGGTCTCCAGCCATCTCACCTAGAGATAATTTTTAATTAAGATTAATAATCTTTGCAAAAAAATTAGGAAATATAATTCCACTGTCCAACTTATCAAATTATACCCCTAGATTTGTCTATAGATGAGAAGAATTTAAATATGGAATGAGAGAAGTTATGACTAGTATGAAAAGGCATAGTAACAAATCAGTAAAGAATAACTTTGTTTTTCTATCTTCTTTACCAAACTAAGGCTCTCATTCCTATGAGATATGAATGACATAGTGGCTTGATCGGAGAAGATAGGATGAGTGGATTGTGTTAGAAAGAATAAGAGAAGTTATCTAATTCGCAATGAAAAAATATTGGTCACTACATTCATGGGTCTCGAGAGGAATAGACATGAGAACCAATATTTTAGCCTCAGCATAACAAAACCCATAATTACCCCCGGAAGGACTTTTGTGAATATCGAACAGGAATTTTGAGGCGTATTGATAAAGCCTGCATCGGATGTGCTTGGAAGTTATAGAAATATGGCCTTCTATTTCCCTTAATTTAGTTATTATAAATGGTGAGGACAAAGGAGATATAGTCAACCTGATAGAAGCAGTTTCTTATCGAATATACTGGGTTGGTTATCAGTTGCCAATAAGATAATGAAAAAGAAACTACAAGAAAGGGAATATCCTTACTTTTGTTCGAAAGAGAAACTATTCTTGAAGAAGATGAGATTTACGACTAAGGTTTTCAAAAGCACATAAAGGAATGAAAAAGAAGGAAAAGAATATATACTTGCCTCGATTTGAATCTCAACCACTAAATTGGAACAATGGAAGAGCTTGAAAATCAGTCGATTAATGACGAGGAGATTAACATAGGGATCCATAAAGATGTTCTTAGGAGTAGAAAAGTCTAATGTGACCGCTTTTTCGAAGATTGGCTAATAAGAATTAATACATGTAGTCGGGTATTAAATGCGAAATGGAAAAAAATTCCATTTGAAAAGAAGAGAGAGAAAAAAAAAGTGATGGGTCATAGGAAAATATAGAAGTGGAGAAAAGTCCATAATGTTCTTTAATCACCGCGGACTTGGGGCACCACTTTTACACCCATATTTTCAAAATAATGAAAAGGAAAATTGATGCAAACACCAAACTAAAAGGATTGCTCACAGGATAGAAGTTGGACTATGATGAGGAAATGAAGGAAAAAGGTAAAGTTTGGACAGTATCGTGCCAAAGTCTCAAGATAGTGGAAAAACATAAGGCATGCGTCATTCCCTTGAGCATGGCGTTAACATTATGATACTATGTCGAAGTCCTGAGATATCTATAAAGTATAGGGAGTGCTCTGTAATCCTAATATTTACTTAAGGGGGCAATACTACATGACAATCTTTGAGTAGCAACGAAACGTAGAGACTGTATTGCAGCCCAAAAAGTAATATTAGTGATATAGGACTGTGGCACGCTCCTTGAAGCAATCAAAAGCGATAGAGATGCACCACAATCTTAAACTAACATCAAAGTGACAAGACTGCACTGTAATCTCAAGTTAACGTTGAAGCAACAAGGATGTGCCATAATTCTAAAGAAGTACTATCCAATAAATGCAATGACTCAAAGGATGAGGCAATAGGGCAAGGCTGCGCTGCATCCACAAGCTAAACTATGTTCCTCAAAATTCATGACAGAAGCAAGCCAAGAAACCATGATTTCGCAAGACAACAAGCCAATGAACTACATACATGCATAGGAAAAGCCAAGATAATAAACTACCCCTAACATCGAAGAACTACATAGTAATAAATACTCCAGAACTTCACTATCATAAACGGACCATAGAGAACCGCGCCTCCATAGTTGTACAAGATGACAATATTACACAACATCCGAACTGCACTCATAAAACCGTACTGCATTGTTCTACCAAAAATAACAACAAAGCACAATGTCAGGAGTAATCAAGGCCAATACTGCTCAACCCTGGCAACCTCAAGTAGTTAAAAAATCATATTAAGTCATCACCTATTGAAATTTGGTTTCCTGCTTTAATTTCTAGCTTTCCATCCAATATCACAATACATCAACCCAAAAGTTTTCTGCCAAAGGCCACGTCATCAATCCTTGCACAACAAATTAGCAGGACGAATGATTGATGCGTGGCATAATCCAAAGGCTAGAACCAAAAGCAAGCAAGATTAATGATTAGTAATCATGTACTATGAAAAGATAGGGCGTTGTAGCATAAAGGTGACAGATTACTTTACTCTTTTGAGCAATAAAATCTAAAAATTGTACTCTCCGCCATTTTTGTTTGTAATAATAATCAAAGAAGAAGAGAACGACATTTCCGCCATGGATGTAGGATTTGTTAACATCCGAACCACTTAAATTCCTTAAGTCATTTATTACTTTCAGTACTTTATTTACTTTTTCCCATCCGCAATGCCTAATTTGGAATGGATTGCTTTAACGAATTGGATTTAAAACTTTTATTAGAATTTGAATACTTTCCTTGTAATTGTGTAAACATTATAACAACATAATTACTTCCTTTAAAGACAATTTTAATATTAGTTAATCTTACCAATTCTTAATCATGAAGGCATTAAGCATCGTGGTTACTTCTAAAAACTTGGGCATTTCAGAGATGAAAATTCTGATTAATATATAAGTTCCATTATTATATAACTTGTATATTTTAATTAACTTATATAATAATCTCATGTACAACATTTTATCAATTAAATCACATTTAATTAATTTCAATTAAATAACCCTTTAATTAATTGTTTATTATTCAGTTTTAACATATTATATTGAATATTTATATAGTTTAACCTTTATAGTAGCACATACACACCTATATGTATTTTAAACTATCAAATAACTTAATTTATTTATTTAAATAAATTATTTTAATTAAATTTAAGAAATTATTTTATATGTACATGGATACTTATATTGTCTTAAACATTTCAAGACAACAATATGTATATATTATACGTGCATATACGTTTCATTTAATTAACTTATTTAATTAATTACTTTCTTTTATTAATCTTATTAATAATTTATTTTCAAAGATTTTGAAAATTTTCGTTATATTATAACTTTTATAATATATATACACACACATCTTATTTTAAATTTAATTTTTAAATTTAAAATCGAAAGTTTTAATTTTCAAACAATTTTGAAAATTAGCCCAAGATCAAATTTAAATTGAGATTTTTTGATTAGGGGCAACCTTTGGGCTCACATATCTATTCGGGCTAGGTTGGCAGTCAGGTAGGCAGAATACTTGATTACCCAAACCTAATCCTTCGACTACTATCTAGACTGTGGGCTTAATTGATTAACCCTAACATGACTAATCTAGATTGCATAGGCTATTAGGCTCCAATACCATTGTTGGAACTGGACCATCCCATCCCGCAGTAGAGGAATTAGGTAAATTTCAATTTTCAATTATTGGATCTTTAATGGGCCTATGTAGTAGTTTAATTCATTTAGAGCTTTTTTAAATTTTCTTTTTTAAGCAAAGCTAGTCGGCATTTATAGTGGGTTCTCCACATGTATAAAGGAATAAGGAATAGGTGTACTGGCACATGCACTAGAGTAGTTAAATGAAGAAAATAAAGCACATGAGTTTAACAAAAGTGCTAAACTACTAACTAACAAAAAAAATCTAAGTTAGTCTCCCGAGGAAGATCCACTTCTCTCATCCGAAGATTCAGGCCCGATAGCATGGTAATACCCTGAGAAAAGAGTAGCTAACGTTGGAACAAAATCCATTGAATCAGTGCCTTATAGATATTTTCTTTCCCAATAGGAACATGAGATAACAAAATGATTCAGTTTGCCAAACTGACCTATAACCGAGAGCACAAGGCCTTCACCTCAACATGGTAATATAATCGCCTTTCTTCATCCTCAACACCAATATACTTATATAAACTACCACATTTAGGGTCAAATCTCATTTTAGAAGGCTCATGAATCGAAGCTTGCTCGGATAAACCCCTAAATCAATCATCCAAGGGTAATGTAAACATGGTTTGTTATGCCCTATAGAGGTGTTGGGATTTACACTGCAACGGGCATGTTAGTCCCTCATGTATACTAATATATTGTCTGAATATGCATATATGTGCATCAGTTACTATATATGTATGTATGTAAGTATGTACGTACGTACGTACGTACGTATGTATGTACATATATAAATTTAATTGCGTATTTATTATAAATTATTGATCGTAGATTACTAATATAAATCATTATGAAATATATATATATATATATATATATATATATATTTCAAACCAAAAATAAGTTTTCTCTTCTTTATGTTTTCCCAATTCCCAATTATCTCGATGGATATAAAGATAAGAATCTTCGTAAATCGGGTTATCTTTGCCTTCTTTAGTGGATCTCCGTTGTACCTATGTCGTCTTCTTCGTTTCGTCAGTTGTTTCTACATCACTTTCTTTTGTTATGAGATTTCTTTTAGTTTCTTAGTACCAATAGGCAATGGCATTCTACCTAAATAGTAGCCACGGGTGATAAATAAGAGAATACTAAAGATTCCATACATACATAATATAATATAATTAAACTGCAAAATAATTATAAATACTAATTTGTAAAATAATTCAAAAATTTTAACCTATATTGTAATTTTTTTATACATATACATTTATATATATATATATGTTATATATTTATATATCTTACTATAAAGCAAAACATTTGGACAAACGATCAAAGTGAAGCCTTTTTCCAGTTCTTGTAAATAATATTTTTGCCAAAACTTTCTATACAGTTTTATAAGGTTATTTCCATCAATTAAAGAAGAGCGGTGATAGCCAAATTAGAATCGCATGTTCTCATCCATTTATCATAAACACAAATGCCATCTTTATCTTCCAATCGACAGGTTGGAAGGAACCTCAATTTCTTCTTCAATCAATCTTAACGATGCAAACAATGCCACTTTGGTCTAATCGAAAATCTCGACTATCGGTTTGTAGAAATTTTTGTTCGCACTGCTTTTAGCTTGTTATATATAAAAAAAATGCTTATAAAGTGAAGTCCTTTTTATCTTTCCGAGATAACCTTACTCATGAGTCGCTTGAAACCTATTGGCACAAGGGTGCTTTTGTCACTATATTATATTTTGCTCATGTTCAGTCCCACATACCACACTACTGATCACTTTCATTATTTATTCTTTTTTATTTGTACCTAAGACCAAAACTTCAAATGAACCTCATTTCGAAAGAAACCCGTAATAAATATTAGAGAAATTACAAAAAATATTTCGTGTTCGAAATGAAAAGTGAAGCTCTTCTCCAAAGTTGCTTATGAGATCTCAAACTCCATACTCTTGGTAAACTTAATTCATAATCATTTCCTGTTTTATCCTTTTTTTATTTGATTTGTGTTTTGATGCTTTTCGTAAGAAATTTAATTAGGTAAATACAATAGATCTGATAATTCTCAACCCTCACCTTCATAGAAAAACTATTCCACGTTCGATAAGGTTTGTTGTTGTGATTAGTGGTATTCAGACTTTAATTTTGTTGAATATTGGTAGAAGGTTTTTTACAGCTTTCTTTAGTTTACCATGTCATTCATAACCTAATTGATAGTTAGATGTTAGATTTGGTTAAACACCATCATAAGGCGGCCTCGGCGATAGTGAAGCCACTGGAACCTCTTAGTCGAGCGGTAGCAAACTGCCTTTCTACAACAACCAATACTTTACTGCCTTCTGAATCTTCTAGATCTCCCAGGTTTAATCTTTTGTCTCCTAATTATTCAATTTGAACTCAATAATTTAGTACTTATACAGTTCCATGTTAGTATATGGTTTTATTTGTGCATTCGAGAATTTGGTGCTGTTAGAGTTCATTGGTACAAAAAGACAGACAAATGAGTATGAATTTATAAAATGATATCATAAGTAAGTTTGTCTTATTGAGTGGTTTAGATCTTTTAAATTATGAGCTTTGTGTACTAATTTAAGTCAAGGTTTTGGTGTTCTCGATATAGATTTACTTTAAATGGTTTTTAACCCATACGTGGTTTTGGGCGAGTGTCAAACTAAAGCCCTCTTTATAGTTTCTAAATTACCTATCGTTCATACTACAAAAGAGATCAAATAGTTGAGGCATTGTCATCATATTTCGTTGCATGTTTATTTGATAATTCAGATGTGCGCATGATTCTGCTAAACTCCCTAAAATATTATCTTCTCCATCGCTATTTTGTCCACTCACTTCACAAAACCCATTTAGTCCACTTTCCAATTTTCGTGTTAAATCTTCAATTGGCAAGACAATTGGCTTTGAATTGGCAAGGAGTAGAGTTCAAAAATGCTAATTGCCGGTCTCTCCTTGTTCTTCCGTCATATAAGCGATGTTTTGAACCACTGGTTACAAAAAAAATTCTTTTAGTTAGGCTATTTACTGTATTCTTTCCTGACAATGTTAGAGATTCAACAGATGAATTTGAAATTAGGTTTATAGCTTTTAGAAGTATGAGCATTCTTTTAGTCCTTAAGTAACATTTATTTATTTATTTTGATTTTGTACGCAAAGATTTTTTTCCTGAAAGCTTCAATATTTTCATAATTGGTAATAGATGTTTTAATTAATCAATGACATTGAATAGTTAGAGAATTAAAATATTCTATGTTATCATTTATTCTTATATAAAATGATGTTCCATTACAAGTATTGGTAAAAAAATGCGATTTAAGGTATAATAATTTGGATTTCAATATGAATTTCTAAATTAGTTCTCTAGACTTCAACACAACAACGAAATTTAGTGCGTGTTTTTTTTCAAACATCATTGAATATATATGGAATCAAAATGCAGACATTTTAATGTCATTTGTTGTGAATGAGCATTCCAAATCAGACCCATAAATTAGCGATTCTACATAAGCGATTGTATTTTGGTCTTCACCATTTCACCGATTTCTTTCATACTTGAACCATCTATAAATATATCACAACTACATTTTTATTTTTGGATCTAAAGCTAGTATTTTGATTTTTTGTACTAGCTTAATTAATTGAAAATATTTTTTAATCAATTTGGCGGTTGGTTGTGGTTCATACAAAGTAACTGTCAATTATTAATCTTCATGATTTTCCGCAATAGATATTTTTCCTCTAGAGTAACAAGTTTATATTATTATTCCTAATACTGTCACAGGATAAACAAATTGTGACATGTTGAATTCATAAAATATCACATTGAGGTATGTGATTATTATTAATCGGTGGCATGTATGAATTTTTGATCTCATTTAGTTAATTTGTATTATTATTCAGTGATTTCTTTCCCACTTAAACTATCTATAAATTCTAATTTATATTGCTTCATTGGAAGCAAATATTGTGCTTATAGAAACAATATATGAATTTCTACTCTTTTATTTACATAATAAAATTAACTTTTACTGCGGATGATGATTAATTCTATATTTTTACCGTTTAGTGTCTGATATGGAATTTTAACAAACATTAAAATGCTATATGATAATCCTTATTAACAAGAATTGACTAATCATGAATATTTTCCTTTATTATGTGATGAAATATGCTATTATTTTTCTGTAATCACATGTCAAATATACTACAATCATAAGTAACATGAGTAAGCATAGATTTTATTACTTAATATACCAAAAATTAAATATAATTTACTGCTGATTAAATATAATTAGCCAAAGGTAATGTAAATGGGAACTAGCATGTCAAGAGAAATAGATTCAATACAAAGTTCAAATTGGGTTATTATGAATAATAATAAAAATATTATTGAAGAAAATTTGTTATAATTTATTACGTTTAATGTAAGGATTATTGATAGAAGTTATTTATAAATACAACAAAAAGTGCAAGTACTATAGAAAATTGGTTACGTACATAGTGTCAGAACCATGAATTTTGATGTTTTGATTGTGACAACTATATAAATAAATATTATATGAAATAATCATATTTACAGGAGAAGATACTATTTTACTCGAGAAATAATATAACAGATTGCGGTTAAGATACCCGATAGAAGCTTCAGTAACAAATTTAGTCTACGGTCTGAGTCATTTAATACATATTAAAATCTCTCTGAAGTGGTATATGCACCCACACACAATCTAAAGTATTTTAAAAACATAATTCATATGCCAAAGATTCCATAACATAGTTCATATACAAAAACTTTTCTGAAAAATCTTTGATATGGCAGAAAAAAGACAATTCAACTGACTGAACCATATAGTTCAGTCGACTGAATGCTTGTGCACGTGCACAACTAAACTTGAATATTCAGATGGCTGAAGTTTATTATTCAACCGGCTGTACTGCATGTCTTTTGCACTATTTTCTTTATGATTCGATTTTTAATTGATTCGGCTGGCTCAATTATTCTACTCAGACCGCTGAATCTTTATAACAGCTATATTTTAAAAAGACACTTCATTTCAGCTAATAGAAACAACACTTGATTCAAGAGTTGCTTTCATATTCTTTCGTCGCTACTTTTTATGAACGATTGCAACTCTTAATTTCTATATATAGCCATGAAATCCATTGTTTTAATCATTAATTCCGATTCTAATTCTCATTCTTTTTGTCTAAACAATCTTGCCCTTTGTATTCAATATTTTCGCTCTAATCACTTGTTCATTCAAGCAAACTTCATTAATTATTGAATAAACTTCATATCTTCATGAATTATATGATATACCACAAAGAAGAAAATTAAAGGAAGGATGTACATTATTAACTTATCAGTGTTATTCAAGAGCATACTCAGTCAAAATCAATTTTACTATTTGTATTAGAAGCATGGTTTTAAATCTCCTATATATCACTCGAGATCTCCTTTTCACACTTAAACAGATGAGATATCAAATCTCCTCTATATCTCCCTCGACACTTATCTCGTCTGAGATATTCAAGTCTCACCCCATATTGGATCAAAATCTCAATCCAAGATCTCACTCGAAATTATACATTTTTCTTATTTCCCATAATTTTTTTATTTTCATATCGATTCAAAGGAAACTACTCAATCCAATTATAATTTACCAACTTTTTGAACATATTCTTTACTTTTTATCTTAATGAGTCATAGTGAAAGGTTTCACTTCTTTATTATGTTCAAATAAAAAGAAATTATTCAACCATTACCGAATCAATTAAGCTAATCAAGCTACCACTCTTCTAAAAATATTCCTTTTTCCATGTAAATCAAGTATGTTACCATTTTTATTTTTACTAAGAAAGTTATAGCCATTAAATAAATTTTTGACACGTCAATTTTAGACACATAAGTACATCCGAAATATTCTCGAGATGCATTATAAGGCCCGAGATGTCAATCCGAGATGTACACCCGATATGTACTCATCTCGTTCGAGATCTCCTTCGATACGAGATAACTTGTGTAAAAATTTTGAGACGAAACGTGACCGAAATCCAATATTTAAAACCTTGATTGGAAGTCCTGTTCGGTAGCTCAGGCGGTTGAAGTCCTACTTGCTTAGGTGGTAGAAGTCATGTTCGGTTGCTCATGCGGTATAATACATGTTCCTTTGGGTCAAGTGAGGGTTGATAGTTGAATTCCAGGAGGAGTCTGGGACAGGACAAACAGGAAGTTCGAACCAGTATAAAATATCTGATGTCATTTACTTTACTATTTACTTTTATATTTATATTCTGCACTAGTAGATAACTTAGTTAATATTCCATATTATACGATCCTTAGTCACTTTCAATTGGTGTCAGAGCAAGGTCATCATACAACCATAACACAGTTATTTGATATTCTATTAATATGGAAAATAACACTAACACAAGTTTTATTGAAGGTCAATCCACTGCACGACCATCACTATTTAACGGTTTGAATTACAATTATTAGTCAACTCGCATTAGAATTTATAGCAAGCAAATGGATATGATACTTAGAATATCATTCAGAATGAATAAACAATACCCACTATACTATATGCACAATGGTCAAACACACAAAAGATAGAAGCTACCTTAAATGCAAAAGCCATAAATATGTTATTTTGTGCTTTTGACAAGAATGAATTTAATAGAGTTAGCATATGTACAACTGCTTATAATATTTGACAAACTCTTAAAGTTACATATGAAGGAACAAACAAAGTTAAACAAAGAAAAATTTCTATGCTTAAAAATCAGTTCCAAAATTCCAGAATGAAAGCAGATGAGACTATAAATGAAATGTATTCAAGATTCCAAGACATATATCATTCAATATTAGCATTAGGAGAAAAATACATTGATTTTGATATTGTTTCGAAAATCCTAAACCCTTTAATGGATGAACAAGAACGAAAGGTCTTAGCTATTGAAGATGTTAACGATATTACTACCATCAGATCTAAAGAGTTAATAGGAAATCTCATGTCGTATGAAGTAAATTTGCAGTTAAAACGAGATCAAGCCTAAGAAAGAAAGAATATAGCTTTCCAAACTGAACAAGAAGATTCAGATTCAGATGAAGATGGCATGGCATTTACAGCCAAAAATTTCAAAAGGTTTTTCAAATTTAGAAAGAATAAGAAATTCGAAAACAACAGGAGAGACAACACTAATAAGCCACCGCTTCAAATCTTGAATGTTATGAATGTCGTAAGAAGGGTCACATAAAGAAGGACTGTCTTGATCGAAAGAAAAACAGATACAAGAAAAAAGGACAAGTATAAGAGGAAGCAAGCATTCTTTGTTACATGGGATGATTTAGATTCTTCATCATCAGATAATGACACTAACAATGATTCCGAACAAGCCAATGTCTGCTTTATGGCTTCGGCTAATTATGTAAGCGATCTAACTTCTGACTATTTAATAGATATAAACTCAGAGTTATTGGATAAATTAAAAGAAGTTAAAAGAAAGTTTAAAGATGCTTTAGATTAACTAAACAGAAGTGAAATAGAAGTTGATATGCTCGGAGAAGAAAAGAAAATCTTAGAAGAAGAATTTGTTGAAACACAAGAATCTTTGTCTAATGTACTTCTCAACTCACTATGCTATCAAATGAAATTGAAGTTCAAAAGAAAAGAATATGGCATTAGCTTCATAAAGTCACTATTTAAAATCAAATATCAAATTCCTGAATTAAACAATACTATCATCCAAACCGAGTTAGAAAATATTACTAAAAATGTTTCTAACTTTAATAAACGTAGAGAAAACCTCTCTAAAATTATTAAAAACTCTCAAACTACTTTTAATAAGAAAGGGTTAGGATACACAAATTCCTCAAAATCTACTTCAAAGAGGAATAATTCACCATATAAAAATTTCAATATACATAAGAATTTTGTAAAAGCTAAACCAAATCCAAAGATTTTCACTCAAAAAAAAGATATCTGCAAGACAAATACTATAAAGATTTGGGTAACAAAAACTAATAATAATTCAATCAGAAATAGGTATATTACGTCTTTTTATAAATTTAGTTCGTAAAAATGAAAAGGAATTCCAAACCCTCTTAGGTTTGGTTTTCTAAGATCTAACACTTAGGACCCTAATAAAAAGTGGGTACTAACGTCATCTTTATATTTTTTTGTCGGTACCAAATAAGGAAAGTGGAATGTAGGTGCTTAATAGTGGTTGCTCAAAACATATGACATGAAACAAAGATATGTTGACTAACATTATCTACTTAGACGGAGGATGTGTCACGTTTGGAGATAATTCCAAAGGTTAAATCATCGGCAAAAGCGATGTCAGCAATGACGGTATATCTAACTTACCTCTTATTACAAATATTTTACTTGTTAAAAATTTAAAACACAATTTTCATAGTATAAGTCAACTATGCGATAAAAGTTTTAATATATCTTTTTCTAAAAATAAATCTAATATATTTGATCAAAATAAGAATCTAATCTTTGAAGGAACTAGAGAATGAAATATATACATATTAAATATGAAAATTAATTGTGTCTAGCAGCCAAAGAAAATGATATTTGGTTATGGAACAAAAGATTTTGTCATATAAACTTTAAAGCAATTAGCAAAATATCTAAGAATAATTTAGTAAAATGATTACCGAAAATGACTTATAAAGTAAATAGTATTTGTGATGCTTGTTAGTAAGGAAAATTAACCAAATCTTCTTTTAAAGAAAAGAAAATTATTTCTACATTAAAAGCATTTGAGTTATTACATTTAGATGTTTTTGGATCAACTCAAGTTCAATCTATAAATCATAATAAATATGCTTCTGTAATTGTAGATGGTTTTTCAAGATTCACCTTGATAATATTTACCAAAAAAAGTGATACATTTGAGAATTTTAAATCTTTGCTAAGAGAATTCAAAATATTAAGAATATAAAAATAAAAAAACATTCGAAGTGATCACGGTAGCGAATTCGATAACGATATTTTTAAAAGTATTGTAATAAGAAAAGAATTGTTCATAATTTTCATTTGCTAGAACTCCACAACAAAATGGAGTTGTAGAAATAAAAAATAGAACACTTCAAGAATGTGCTAGAACTATATTAAATGGAAGCACTCTACCTAAACATTTTTGGGTAGAAGCTGTAGCAACTGCTTGATATGTTTTAAATCGAGTCTCCATTAGACCATTAACAAAACATATCCCATACGAACTTTTTAGTGGACAAAAACCTAATATATCATACTTTGACGTTTTCATTTCAAATTGCATTTTATTAAATACAAAAGACCAACTTGGTAAATTCAATCCAAAATCTGATGAAGGAATATTTATTGGATACTCGGAATGAAGCAAAGCATATAGAATTTATAATAAAGAACTAAAATAATCGAAGAAACACTTCATGTTTCATTCGATGAAAACTTCAAATTTAATAACAAAAACGAATATGATGAAATAATTTCTAAATCAAACATCATAGAAGATAATATTCAAAATACTAAAATAATGTTGAAATTGAAAACAACAATTTACCAAATGAAAATGAAATTCGAACTCCACCAAGACTTCAAAGAAATCATCCAATTTAAAATGTCATTGGAGAAGTAAATACTAAAGTAAGAACTCAAAATCAATTAAATAAAATGGGTCATGTAGCTTTCCTATCAAACATTGAACCCAAAAATGCTAAAGAAGCCTCAACTGATGATTACTGGATTATAACTATGGAAGAAGAGTTAAATCAATTTGAATGAAACGAATTTGGGACTTAGTTCGTAGACTTAGTAATCAAACAGTCATCGGCACTAAGTGTATGATGGCCCATATTTCAAAAGGTTTAAATCGACAATAATCCTCACATGTCCAACTTAAACAATCCGAAACATAGATAATCATTGGGATTAATTAAGAAAAATAAGAAGAAAAGAAGAAAACAAACACAGAATCTCGCAGTGGAATGAAAAAATATAATAATCAAATAAACAGTTCATGAAGCTGTTATATTATACATTTGATTATAACTTATACAACATTTATCAGAGTTATAAATATATAACAGGGATAAATAAATAATGCGGCTGACAACAATGTGATGGAATAACAACAGTAATAATAATATACTAAATTTTCGTCTTCGTCCTCCAAAAGATAATCTTCAATGCGCTGAATACTCAGGACTGACCCGAGCATAATGAAAAGACAAAACACACGAGTTAGGACTAAAATATTCTTATGTCGTGGCTGCAATCGGAAAAACTAGATCTGCGGTTATTGGCGAGCTGATCTATCGAGAATGATCATGACCGTTGATTACACTCATCTCACCGAGCTCTACAACTTTGCAGTAGAAGTCGAAGGCTGAGAAAGGATTGGCGTCGTTGATTGTGGATCGTTGGATGAAGGCGATGATTATTGACTGATTAAGTTTGATTAGGGTCGGATGAAATTTTGTGAACTACAGAACCAAAAACGAGAGAATGGGGGTGAATATAAAGGTAGAGCAGATATAAACGGGTACCACTATTCGTCGTACCGCTATTCATCATATTCAGACCACTGACCGTTGTAAACCGGACGCCAAAAAACGAAAATAAGTACATCATAAAAACAAGTGTGATGAGACGAATCATATGGTATACAAATATCCATGTTACGACTATCGTATCAAAACTCCACTTTTGTCGTCACTTACATTATTTTGAATCGAAGATAAATTAAATAAACAAAGCTAGAAAGATCCAATTTGAACGAAATGAACTTTGACGTCTTCATCGGAAAATGTTCTAGATTTTTCTTATGTAAAAATATTTACGTTTCGAAACAATTTATTTTCATTTAAATTTGACTGATTTTTCAAATAAAATTTGCAACCGAGTAAATTTACATATTTCTCAACAATAAATTTTCTTTCGCTTTATCTACATAGACATATTCCAAATATCCAATTCCCATCATTAAATTTTATTGCTTATTTTTTTTAAATTCGCAGTTAATTTCGTTATTTAAATCGTTGAAAATTTTGAGCACAAAGGTTTAAATAAACAGAACTAGAAAGATCAAAATTGGTTGGAACGAGCTTTGCCATTCAAATCAGAAATTTTATTAGAACTTTTCTTTGTAAAAATATTCACATGTCAAAAAATGGCATTTCTCTCCTAATTATCAACCGGTTTCTATTTAAATTTAAGACAACGTAAATTTTTACAATTTTCGAAATCTGAACCACAGATTAAACTTATTAAAAACACATTTTAATTATATGTCTTCCATTTATTGAAATTTTTAGTTTAGCATCAAAAATTATTTCTGCATCGTTCTGATTTTTGATGACCGTAAAATATTGCCTCCAATTTCAAATTATCTTTTTTTATAAAATTTTACTTACTTTTAGAATGAAATCGTATAATCTATTTTTCTTAAAATATTCCTTTAATCACAACAAATTACTAATTCAGCTTATTGTAAACGTACTTTCTTTTATTAACTATTCATTCGAATTCTCAATTTATATTCAACGTTTATTATTTCAATTTGGATTATTTATTTCAAACAAGTCATTATTATAATTTCAATTCAAATATACACTACAGCCTTTATTTTAATCTAATTTTCATTTAGAATTTCAAATAAGATCATCATCTACATTCGTTGCATTTCCATTAATAGCAACATACATGTTTATTTCTAACCAATTTTATTCAATAATTTAACCAAGTTTAATTATTTAAATCGACGAAATTTCAGGTCATTACAAAGTGGGTTTACAAAAATAAATCCGATGAGCAAGGAAATAATATTCGAAAAAAAGCTAGATTAGTTGCTCAAGGTTACAATCAAGAAGAAGGAATAAACTACGAAGAAACATTTGCTCCTGTAGCTCGACTAGAAGCAATACATATTTTATTAGCTTTTGCTTGTTTTCATAACTATAAACTATATCAAATGGATGTAAAACATGCTTTTCTAAATGGTTTTATCAAAGAAAATGTGTATGTAACAACTGTTTGCACCAAAATTGGTCACAAACCCCGATGAATGTGAAAGCACCAGTGTTGGAAAATAAATCAACAATATCCAAACACAAATCACAGATCTAAGCAGCAAAGTAATAAATGCAAACAAGAACACGCGATTTATAGTGGTTCGGCTATCTCCGGCCTACGTCCACTTCAAAGGTTTTTCCTTTTATTGATGTTCTTCGCTGATTACAATCGATTACAGCGGATTACCATGAATTATAGTTCTGAAATTCAAGTACAACGGTAGTTGTTGGTCGCAAAGTAGAGCCTTGGTGGAGTCTTGATGCTTCAGAGTCTTGATCTTGCCAAAGAGAATCCGGTCCCTTTTCTGAATGACCTGGGAGTCTATTTATAGGCGTAGGCTGTTGCTCTCTTGCTGAAAACTCGGGAGACCTCTTCTAGCACGTGAGGGGGCCCATACGTACGGTCTCGGGAAGTTTGGGCCCACTTTGGCATCGGTTCGAACTCCATTCGAACCGATCAAGAATTCATCCAATCGAGGTGAAATTTGGCGTGGACATTCGCCAACAGGTATGGAAGCATCTGTGAAAATTTCATGGCATTTGGATCAGCAGGTTGGGAGATATGGTGGATTCGAATTTGGGTTTATGGGATAGCTGTTTGGTTCGAACCCATGTGTTCGAACCGATGACTTCGAATCCTTCATAGCACGCGACTTCGTGGTGATGTGGAGCGCCTTCTTCGGTTCGATCCAAGCTTTGCGCCGAGTTGAACGAGTCGAGTCCGAGTTCTTTGCCGTGTTTACTGGGTGGCTTCGTGCACTAGGTTCGAAGGTCGTCTTCGAACCGTTGGAAGGGTGTCCGTTCGAATCGATCCAAATGCGTCACCTTGGATCGATTCGAAGTTGACTTATCATGTTGGGTTCGAAGACAGCATGGGGCGAGGCGGCTTGGATGGTTTCGAAGTAAGGCTCAGTTCACGGGTTCGAAGTCAGGTCGTGGATGGATTCGGAGTGGAGTCGAGGCCGATGGAGTCGAAGGATGGTGTCGGCTGATGGATTCGAACGCCACTTCTTCGCATGGATTCGAACTAGTTGGGTTCGAACACGATGGGTTCAAAACTGATGGTTTCGAATATGATGGTTTCGAATGTAATGGGTTCGAACCGAGCAATGTCAATTCCTCTTATCTTGAATCCATCGTAACTTGAGCATACGACCTCGGATTGACCTGAAATTTGAGATGCAGACTTCTATGATCTTTCTTGTCGTGTCCTATCAATTGTGGCCCGTTCCGGACTCGGACAAAATTCATCGATATCCATGGTTATCCTGCAATGCATGGCTGATATTCATGAATAGCAATTATTGATTTCCAGTAAATTTTGGATATCTCAACTTTGCCAAAAGTTGGGATAACATTTTGCCCCCCAAAACATGCCTTTTTGTAAAAGGTATGTTTTGAACAGTCTTAAATCAAGTGCAATAAATTCATGTTTCATCCATAGCTGTGGTGTTAACAATCAAGTTTGTGGCTGTTCGAAGCCAAATCAGCATTTGTTTGTTTTTCGTAGAAGTTGAGAATGAAGTTTCATTGTCTCTCCGGGCTATTATTGGCTGCTCTGAACCCTTACTAAGCCCATTCTAGACTTAGTGATTGAATAGAAAGATCCTATTGCTCTCTGGCGTTGCCTTCTATCCCTTGCACTCTGGTCCCAGTTAGGACGTATAGCGATATCATGGTCGTTCGGGACCGATCATAGCCTCTCCGGGCTCTTGCTGGATCCCATCCTGTCACTCTCCGGTGAAGGGGAAACAGCGCTTAAGTGAGTCGATCCTGTCGCTCTCCGGCGAAGCAACTCACTTCTTGCACTCCGGTTCAGTGTATCTGAACATTAAGCGATGTCTTGGTCGTTCGAGACCGATCATAGCCTCTCCGGGCTCTTGCTAGATCCCATCCTGTCACTCTCCGGTGAAGGGGAAACAACGCTCAAGTGAGTTGATCCTGTCGCTCTCCGGTGAAGCAACTCACTTCTTGCTCTCCGGACCCCGTCTCTCCGGGTAGGGTCATAAAGCGATCATGTTTATATTGAAATTTAATGTTCATCCTTTGACTCTCCGGTCAAAAGGTTTATTGCAAGAGATTCTAATTTATTTATTAAAATTCGAGTTCTAGATGTTCTATCTCAAACATCAGAAAAAAGCTAAACATTGCCTCTCCGGGCATATCGGTTTATCTCCATCTCAGAGCATGCCTAGGGATCTCTCCGGTTCCCGTACATGTGTAAGTGGAGCAACCGTTTATTCTGAAAATAAATCTAAATAAAATTATTCGACCGAAGTCCAAATCCTGGACTTGGCCCTTGCCATCTTTAATCAGTCGATGACGAGTCGTGATCCCGATCCAGGATCGTTCCTGTTAGGTGGAGGCGGTATTCGTTCAGGTCTTGCTGCCGTTGTCCGTTCTCTGACAAATTGTGGCAGTCTACCACCCCTAGCATGTTCTTCCACCTCATCCTTTAGGTGGCGGCATTCATCTGTAGTGTGCCCATCCAGCTCATGGAATAGGCAATATTTTCCAGTCCTGCGCTCCCGCTCAGTGGGATCCCTTATAGGTGGCTTTCGATAGGGGAGTTGCCCCCTAGTTTCAGTGTAGATTCTTTCTAGGCTTGCATTCAGATCGGTGTACTGCCTGAATCTTGGTTCTCGGAATTTCTTCCGTTTATCAGGACCATCATGTTTGTCATCCTGTTTCCTCTTTCCCTTGTCCGCTCCGGACTGCTCTCTAGAGGTCCCTACGCTTTGCGTGGCATTTATTTCATGACTCTCGACTCGTGATTCTTCTAATCGAATGAACTTTTCAGCTTTATGGAAGAACTCTCCAAGATCTTGCGGTGGATCTTTAGTTAGAGAATCTTTAAACTTGGTGCCTTCCGCGACTCCTGCCACCGCCGCCATTAAAATCATTGATGGATCCGGGCAATCCACAGAAGTCACTGTACCGTTGAATCTTAGTAGGAAATCTTTTATGGACTCTCCGGTCCTCTGCTTGATTGATGCTAAAGTCATCACACTCTTGGGTCGCGTCACGTGGACCCTAAACTGTCTCATGAAGCAATCTACAAGCTCGCTCCATGTTCCGATTGATCCAGTCTCTAGTTGTCTGAACCACAGTGAAGCTAAATCTGTCAAATATAGAGGGAAGCATCGTGCCATCACTTCCTCGGATGCCCCCAGCACTTCCATGTGCCTGATATATCTTGTGATGTGCATGGTCGGGTCTGACCTTCCGTCATAGGGATCTAGCGCTGGTAATTTGAACTTTGGAGGGTTCCTTGCGTTTCGGATGTTTGGAGTGAATGGACTCCGACTAACTTCTTCTAGGCCTCCGCTAGGCAATCCTCCTCTCATGATTCGTCGCATTAGGCCTATCATTCTCTCATCTCCGTCTAGGGGTTGGCCCCTTGTCAGATTCCTGTCCTGCCCCCCGAGCCTTGAAGGGAATTCTGGTACATATTCTTCTGGTGGCTCGTTAGCGTATGCATTGGCTCCAACTTGTTGAGCTCCGTCTGTTGGTCTCCCAGTATCGGACCCTGAGGGTCTGCCCCCAAGGCCTTGCTGACCGCCTTCAACTCCTGTATTCTGGCCTTGAGCCTGTCCTTCATTTGCTTCTGCAATCCTGATTCCTTGCCCCGTACTCGTAGCTGTTGTAGTTGGTCCAAGGTTTTGCATATTCGCCGCTCTCATCTGCTCGAGGAAATTCTGCAGCATCTCCTGTTGACTCTTCATTATGCTTTCGCGCAATGAATTAGCCATAGCCTCCATCTCGTCTCTGGTGATGTAGATGGAAGCTTGTCCTTCTCCTGATCCTGAGGATGCCTCTTGGCTTCCTCCCTGTTGGCTTCTATCAATTCTTTGTCTCGTTTGTCGAGTCATTGTTTCCGGATTGGAGTTCTTCAAACTTTTGAATCTGAATTCCGAATCTGATGTAGCGGGTGCTAGTCCTTCTTAGTGAAAGCACCAAAGTGTTTGCACCAAAATTGGTCACAAACCCCGATGAATGTGAAAGCACCAGTGTTGGAATATAAATCAACAATATCCAAACACAAATCACAGATCTAAGCAGCAAAGTAATAAATGCAAACAAGAACACGCGATTTATAGTGGTTCGGCTATCTCCGGCCTACGTCCACTTCAAAGGTTTTCCTTTTATTGATGTTCTTCGCTGATTACAATCGATTACAGCGGATTACCATGAATTATAGTTCTGAAATTCAAGTACAACGGTAGTTGTTGGTCGCAAAGTAGAGCCTTGGTGGAGTCTTGATGCTTCAGAGTCTTGATCTTGCCAAAGAGAATCCGGTCCCTTTTCTGAATGACCTGGGAGTCTATTTATAGGCGTAGGCTGTTGCTCTCTTGCTGAAAACTCGGGAGACCTCTTCTGGCACGTGAGGGGGCCCATACGTACGGTCTCGGGAAGTTTGGGCCCACTTTGGCATCGGTTCGAACTCCATTCGAACCGATCAAGAATTCATCCAATCGAGGTGAAATTTGGCGTGGACATTCGCCAACAGGTATGGAAGCATCTGTGAAAATTTCATGGCATTTGGATCAGCAGGTTGGGAGATATGGTGGATTCGAATTTGGGTTTATGGGATAGCTGTTTGGTTCGAACCCATGTGTTCGAACCGATGGCTTCGAATCCTTCATAGCACGCGACTTCGTGGTGACGTGGAGCGCCTTCTTCGGTTCGATCCAAGCTTTGCGCCGAGTTGAACGAGTCGAGTCCGAGTTCTTTGCCGTGTTTACTGGGTGGCTTCGTGCACTGGGTTCGAAGGTCGTCTTCGAACCGTTGGAAGGGTGTCCGTTCGAATCGATCCAAATGCGTCACCTTGGATCGATTCGAAGTTGACTTATCATGTTGGGTTCGAAGACAGCATGGGGCGAGGCGGCTTGGATGGTTTCGAAGTAAGGCTCAGTTCACGGGTTCGAAGTCAGGTCGTGGATGGATTCGGAGTGGAGTCGAGGCCGATGGAGTCGAAGGATGGTGTCGGCTGATGGATTCCAACGCCACTTCTTCGCATGGATTCGAACTAGTTGGGTTCGAACACGATGGGTTCGAAACTGATGGTTTCGAATATGATGGTTTCGAACGTAATGGGTTCGAACCGAGCAATGTCAATTCCTCTTATCTTGAATCCATCGTAACTTGAGCATACGACCTCGGATTGACCTGAAATTTGAGATGCAGACTTCTATGATCTTTCTTGTCGTGTCCTATCAATTGTGGCCCGTTTCGGACTCAGACAAAATTCATCGATATCCATGGTTATCCTGCAATGCATGGCTGATATTCATGAATAGCAATTATTGATTTCCAGTAAATTTTGGATATCTCAACTTTGCCAAAAGTTGGGATAACAACAACCACCTCTATTTGCACATGAAAGATTTCTAGACCATGTTTATAAACTAAAGAAAGCTTTATACAGTTTAAAACAAACTCCTTGTGCTTGATATGACCATCTTAAAAGTTATCTCGTAAATTATGGTTTTAAAATTGGAAAAGCAGATCAAACTTTGTTTATAAAACAATATAAAAATGGTATTTTAATTATACAAGTTTATGTAGATGACATCATTTTTGGTTCCACAAAAGAAAAACTGTAACAAGAATTTTCGAATATTATGACAAGAGAATTTGAAATGTTTTATATGGAAGAACTTTCATATTTTCTTGGATTACAAATTAAACAATTAAATAAAGGAATTTTTATTAATGAAAAAAATATTGTAATAATCTTATAAAACGTTTTGGTATGGAAAACACTTTGCTAAACCAACTCCCATGAGCAATACGGTACATCTCGACTGAGATGAGAATGGAAAAAGTGTTGACCAAAAACTATATCGAAGTATGGTCGGATCCTTACTTTATTTGACTGCTACTCATCCAGATATAATGATGAGTGTATGCTTGCGTGCACGATTTCAAGCAAATTCTGAAGAATCGCATTATGGACAGCGAAACGAATTTTGTGCTACTTAAGCAAGACTAAAGACTACGGCCTCTTTTACCCTAAAGAATGCCCTTGTGAGTTAGTATCATATAGTAATGTGACTTTGAAAGATGTCAAACAGATCGAAAGAGTACAAGTGGTACTTGTCATTTCATTGGACAATCTTTAGTATCTGGTTTTGTAAGAAACAAAACCATGTTTGAATTTCAACGTGTGAAGCGGAATATATTTATGCTGCTTTAGCATGTGCTCAAGTAATATACATGCAAAAAACACTACAAGATTTTGGTATAAATCTATTTAAATCAACAATTTATTGTGATAATACAAATGCTATAAATTTATCAAAAAATCCTATAAATCACTCCAGAACTAAACATATTGTTATTCGACATCATTTTCTTCAAGATAATATAGAAAAAGTTAATATTTCACTTGATTTTGTACCATCAAAAAATCAGGTTGTAGACCTATTTACTAAACCTTTAAATGAAAATATATTTTTTATATTAAGACGAGATCTAGGAATTATGTCATTACATGATTTATAATTCGATCTTAAAGTACAAAAAAAATTAATAGAACAAAAATTGGAGATGATGGCACTCGAGCTCTGCATTCATGGGAGGAAGTGACATATCTTTCCAGCGTTTTATTATGTTACTTGATTTAAGACCTTAAATTTCTTCTATTTTATCCATGGCTAACATTCTTTTATTTCTTAACCTTACACTTTCTCTTGGCTGAAGTTTTCTAAAGAATATTAACCATAAAATACTAACTTAAAATAGATAATTAACTTAGTATATATACGTGATCAGAATTTTCTTGAATTCATGTACAAACTTTAAGAATTAATATACATATTCTTTACAATGTCATCTCAAGAAAGCTCTAATCTCTCCATGATCGTTTTCAGCACTCCTTCTATGGATTCATCAAACAAGTCTACTCCGGTATATATTCCAGTGAAGATTACTCCATCTCTGAATCATCATACTGGATATACACCAAATGGGAAGCGAGCTAAGAAAAACCTACACTTCAGTTCACGATCTACCAAAGAAAAAACTATCGAAATCCATCACTATCAATATGAGACTTTAGGTTTACAGTGTGAGATGTATTACGAACAAAAACACCATGGAAGATGATTAAATTTCCTTGAAAAATTTGCTCTCAATTTTACGGAACGTCTCCTAAGCAAGGTGTGCACAATCTGTCTCTTCAACGACCTCACGTGTCTCTGAATTCTTGGGAACAAGGTGCTCAACATAATGTTTGGTCTCCTATACATCCATTATGTGATATCACCAAAATTGAACCAAGCTCAAAGAATCTAAGACTTTGAGAAATTAATATCTATATTTTTTGTTATGTTTATATAAATTTAATATTGTAATATGCATATGTAACATGTTTATTGATATATTATAATTATATTTAACATGAAAATAAGGCTCAAAAAATAATATAGCCTATTTTGTTAACTAATTTAAGAATAAACTAAAAAGAAGCTTGACCTCAGCAAAAACTATAGTTTTGGCCGGATGACCATTGGTATTCGGCCGATTGAAAATTCATAGAAATTTAAAATTCTTTCAGAGTTCAACTGACTGACTAACCCCAAACAGTCGACTGAATTTTATCGAATTTGAACCATATTTTTACGGGTTGAACTTTCCTACACATCAACTAGTTGACTACACATCACAGCCGACTGAATATTCAAAACTTCAAAATACAACCCAGCATCTAGCCGACTGACCAATTCCCTACAATCGACTGAATTATGGCATTTTCCACTATAACTTATGGGTTCAATTCTCTGCATTCCAGTCGACTGTTTTCACTCTCTCAGCCGATCGACCTGTCAGTTTTCTATTTTTAAAATAGATATGCACATTCTCCAACACCTATTCACTCACACTCTATATAATCTAACCCTTCATGTTACCTTACCTAAACACTCTCTATTTCAAAATAAACTCAAATACAAACACTAATCTCCTTAAAAACTTCAATTCTTCTTCCAAAATTCATCAACCAAATGGCACCAAAATAAAAAAGAGCTCGTGACTCAACAACCGGACTATCTGGGAGGTTAATTAGTGCTTGGTTACATAATGAAATGATAGTCAATAGATTCAACACATTGAGAAATTCAAAATTATTTGACGGAGCTTTCATGACGTTCCCCGACTTCAACGGGTACGCAATTAGAGAAATAGCAGAAGCTCACGGCTTCGATTCGCTCATTGGTTATGATTCCAACAATGTCAAAATATACCCTCTCTTAATTAAGCTTTTCTTTGCAAAATGAATCTTGACCATCAAGATCCCCGAAACAAAGATGATTGCATATGGACCTCGGTGTGCGGTGTAAAGATTTATTTACCCCTTCAACGATTAGGCCATATACTAAGATGTCCATCCGAAGGGTTGGGTATTGACGATGTTAAGGCAGATATGTATAATAGTGATGAAGTATCACATCTCTTTTTATCGGACGATTTAACCATTTTTAAATCTAGTGCCTCACATCTGAAGGCACAAATCATCTACCGTACGCCCATTTGATCATTACAACCCCAGACCAAAAGCTACGAAAAGGTCTACAAACGAGATTTTCAAGCCCTACTTGTCATTTACTCATCCCAACGAGTAAATTAGGGAAAAATTATATCGAAAGAATTTCTTACCGTCAATCACAAGAGAAGCGACAAGATGATTCACTATGGAGCTTATATTATGCCGATTCTACAAAATTTTCGAGTTTCATTGCCCGATTTCGATTTCGTGACCATTGAAAAGCTTAAGTTGAAGATGCTAAGTTTAATGGGTCTTCCTAACCGTCCCGAACATAAACAAATCATTAGCTTTCAACAATGGGCCGCTAATTGAAACCAAGGAATCCCTCAATCGTAAGACATGAATATCGCTTCTTCCTTCTCTCAACCTCCTCAACACGAAGAAGAAGAAGAGGATGATGAAATTCAAGAACTTCATGTTGACGTGCTTGCGAAGCAAGCTCTTGTGACATTATTACAGAATCGAAGCAAACTTGGTTGACGTTTAGCTAACGTAGAAAAAATGTTTCTAAAACGAACAAAAAGATGAACTCAATCAAAGGTTTTTTAAACAAAATTTGGGAAAAAGCCTCTTGTTCCGGGTCCATATTGACTGGCGTTGCTGAAGATCCGGCCCCTTTCTCTTGGACGACTTTAGAAGAAGAAGAAGAAGAAGAAATACAAGATAATGAGGATTTCTAGACTCTTTTCTTTTTGTTTCTATTTATTTCATGAAAAAGTTGTAGTACTACTAGTATTATTATTGTTGTTATTGATATGTTCTTATGTGTTGGTTGTACTTTACACTTCCTAGGTAAGGTGATCATTTATTTATCATATTCTTGTGCTTATATATGCTTGATGTCCATGATGTTTATGTTTATTTGCTTCTCCTATCTATATGTTTATATGTCTATGTTTCTCATATCAATTATTTATTCCTTTTGTCGATGACAAAGGGAGATAATATGATTGATAGGAGGAGTATTCAGTCGGGGGGGAGGGGATTTTTTTTATATATTTACAAACTTACATAGTCGTCATCATCAAAAAGGAGGAGAATGTTAAAACCTTGAATTTTGATATTTTGATTGTGACAACTATGTAAATAAATATTATATGAACTAACCATACTTGTAGGAGAAGATATTGTTTTACTCGAGAAATAATCTTACAGATTGTATACCAGATACTAGATAGAAGCTTCGGTAATAAATTTAGTCTATGGTCCAAGTCTAGTAGTTAATACATTTTAAAATCTCTCCAAAGTGGTATATGCACGCACACACAATCTGAAGTATTTTAAAAACATAGTTCATTTGTTAAAGATTACATAACATAGTTCATATACAAAAACTTTTTTGAAAATCTTTGATATGGCAAAAAACAGGCAACTCAACCGATTGAACCATATAGCTTAGTCGACTGAATGTCTGTGCACGTTCACAACTAAACTTGAATATTCAAACGGCTGAATTTTATTATTTAGCTGGCTGAATCGCATGTCTTTTGCACTATTTTCTTTCTGATTCGATTTTTAATTTATTCAGCAAGTTGAATTATTCCACTCAAATGGATGAATCTTCGTAACGGCTATATTTTGAAAGGATACTTTGTTTAGTGAATAGAAACAACTCTTGCTTAAAGAGTTGCTTCCATATTCTTTCATGACTACTTTTCACGAATGATTGCAACTCTTAATTCCTATATATAGCCATAAAATCCATTGTTTTAATCACTAATTCCGATTCTAATTCTCATTCTTATTGTCTAAACAATCTTGCCATTTGCATTCAACATTTCCGTTCTAATCACTTGTTCATTCATGCAAACTTCATCAGTGATTTAATAAACTTTCTATCTTCACGAATTACATGATATACCATAAAGGATAAGATTATAGGAAGGGTTTATGTTATCGACTTATCAGTGCTATTCAAGAGCATACCCAATCATAAATAATTTTACTATTTGTATTGGAAGTCCTGTTCCGTTGCTCAGGCGATTGAAGTCTTATTCTATTACTTAGGCGGTAGAAATCTTGTTCGGTTGCTCAGGCGGTGTAATACATGTTCCTTCGGGTCAAGTAAGGGTTGATAGTTGAATTACAGAAGGAGTCTGTGACTAGACGTAGAATGGAAAGTTCGAATCAGTATAAAAATCTCTGATGTTATTTACTTTATTGTTTACTTTTATATTTATGTTCGCACTAGTAGATAACTTAGTTAGTATTCCATATTATACGATTCTTAGTCGCTGGCACATAGTCAACGATGAATACTAAAAGAAAATACAACATCGTGCACCATAATTTTAATAAGCTTGCATTGTTTACTCCAAAATACTGGAGCATGAAGTAAAAAAAAGTCGGTACAGCAAGTGTATAGACATAAAGCATTATCGCTTCTCGTCAAAATTCCATAAACTGTCCTCTCCACTCCGTCGGTGTGTGTCAATTAAGTAGCACAATTTCCGAAAGCATCAAGTATAAAAATTAATGTAGTAGTGACCCATATAGGTCGATACCTGTATAAAAAGGAATTAAAATCAGATAATTCAACAATCTAATATATGGTTAGTGAATCATATACTTCTATGCATTTGATGCAAGATGGAAATAGATGAGGAAGAGGAACACAATTCCCAAAATATATTAATTTTCTATTGAATGCATTCATAGATGGCCAGTGTTACTACAACAAAATTCCCTTTGTTTATTTAACGTAAACAAACTCGGATCAGTCTTCTATTAACTCAAATTCATTATGTTAACTCAAACAAAGCAACTACACTATATGATATTTGGCATAATATTTACTTCAAATGAAGCAATATAAATTAGGATTTTATTATATTCTTTTTGTAAGCACTGGATCCACATCTTTGTAATGATGTGCCATGAAAATAGGGTTAGTTGTGCTTGGAGAAGTTCAACTATAAATAATAGACTTCAAAATCAACACTTGAATATTATGAAATGTGTTATTTTACCAGGGTTTTTTCTATTCGTTTTCTGCTTTACGTTCATAAGATATGCCTATTATACTAAAGATTATGCATCGAACCAATTTTCATATTTATCATGTAAGAATGGTAATATAGGATTTAGCTTAGTTATGAATTCAACAATTTTCTTTTATTACAGTATTTAATATATATCCAATTCCCAATTTTCCCAATAAAATTTAACGATTTTGAGACTATTTATTTCTAAAATGTACTGCAAGCCATAACGTACCGATCAATTTGTATTGTATTTATATCATATCCCTATTTACACTACTAATAAAAATATATTAATAGATTGTTCAGATCATTGGCAACTGCAGGTAGTGGGAATGGAGGTGTAATTTATTGAGATGAAAATAAAAACAATGGCATACTAGATGAAATCACTAGTACTATTCAAGGTGATAATCTATAAGATATTCTCAATTGTAACTGGATGATATTCCAATTAGATTGAGGATGGCTATCCTACTCACGTTCATCAAAAAAATTGAAATGTATAGCTTACTTATGTTACATTTTCATACCTAAATGTTAAATCATCAATGGTTGGATATATAAACAAATAGTCATATTTTTATCTCCAGTGGACCTTATTTTTTAACATTAAATAAATATTGAACTTTTTTCTTTCCGTTCACAATTAATGAACCAAAAGCCTAAATGGAAAATTGTGGTTCAATGTAAATACATTTCAATACTAATGCTTATAAGAGTAAATAGAATAAAAAATAATGCTGATAAAACTAGTTTTAAGCTTAGAATATTTATTTAATAATTCCAGCTCAAACAGAAGAAAGAACATTTGATACGTCAATACTTTAATATGCATAACCCCACCGTAGCCCACCTTTATCAAACTTATCTGCATATTACACGCATATGAACAATTATTAATTGTAGTAATATTAGTACATGAATAATTCATTGTAATATTTGGTAGTCACATTTTTTGTGCAGACATAAACTTCCAAAATTACCCTTGCATTTTGCATACGAGGTCATGAGTTTGAATCCTGCTTTTAACAAAATACCATAATTTTTTTGTGAGGTCATGAATTGGAGTTGCGTTACTGACAAAAAAACATTATTGAATATATGAAATTTTTAGAAAATATAATAGTTGGAGTTACTTGAATTTTACAACAATTTTGGTTTTCTCTATTAAAAAACTAGCACCTTTAGAGCAGTATTAAGCATATACACAAACAAACAACCTTATACATCTTAGAATCCCACTGACCATTACAATCAAAAGAAATCAAATATATGAAATAGATGCTTGTTATAGATGGTGCCTTTTCTACTTAAGTATAATAAGTAGCATAACATTCAAAGTCTAATTCCTTGATTCTAATTAACATGCACAGATGAAATATATTTGTTGCATGTAATTAATATACACTATCAACCAAAATTCAGATTCAGCAATCGTGGAGACGAGAGTTTGGGGTCGCAGCTCAATGTTAGTGGCAATAGCAACTCAGTAGTGGTGATTAACGCATCATATATGGACATATTTAGCAGTGAGATAAATTAATAAAACACATCAAAATTAATAATATTAATATAAGGAGGTGTACATTCTAAAGGGATAAATGTACATGAATATAAAACTTTAGACAGTGATAAACTAGGTACCCAAATATTCAAATCATCATGCACATGGTTCACGCAGATTCAACATTCCATGGACCATGATTCAATAGTTTCCCTTTGACTCAAACAAGTAATACACTATTAATTAGTGCATGTTTGCATGCTTAGATTTCACAGTATGAAATGTTGCTTCAGCTAACTAAAATATCATTATATTCGGTTTAAACAAGTCTCAAGTGAACCTAAGTCAACTATTAAACTAAATAGAACAGGAAAAACAGAAGGAAATATAATAAGACAAAGGGTTGGATTAGAAGTTTTCTTCAAGTAGTAGAGCTTCAAAAATTTGACCCTTTGGAACCATGTGCCAAAACTACTAACCATTATATGTTAATTTCATGCGTTCAACCATGAATAAATTTAGAATTTCTGCTCTACTTTGTATCAACATGACTGTGAAACCCAGAGAACTGTACTAATTATCACCAAATCAACATGCATGGGGTCGAGCAGCAATACATAATATGTTATATCAAAGCAAAGCGCACACACGCGTGCACGCGCACACATACAAAGAAAGATTACATCAATTTGCATTCGGACTTTTAAAAGCAGTAACATTAGAAACGTCAATTTGCATCAGCACTTTAGTTGACAAAATTAACATGGGTATACTAAATATATAGAAAACATTAATACTAATCATAAGGACAAACCATCCCTCAAGTTGGTATTTATCCTTCTGAACATGTTTTCAGCCATGATCAACTATATATTGCTTATCTAGAGGAGTTGCACGAAAAACAAAAAAAGTTTTGATGAAAAATGGAATGATTCGAAATAGAAAGGGCACACATACTAGAATTGTAGTATATAGGGACATATTATTAACATGTAATCATGAACATAGTTTACTATAGTTCGTGTTTTCCACATCAGATGCCATATTTTTACTGTAAATATTATACTTCCACATGCATACACGTACGTTTTCCACACTTATTATATTACTCCATTTACATAAGGGATTATTTTTAAAATGGTACTTAGATACAACATGTCACCGAAACTGTTAAATTTTGGCGACACTATACGGAGAACTGTAGAGGTCGGAATTAGCTTCGTAACGGAGAAAACGGTTCGCAAGTCGAAGTTCGAAGGTAGAAGCTATAAGAGAAAAGGTGAAGTGGGCTAAATTGACAGGTCAGACGTCTGAGGAAAAATTCAAACGTCTGACCCTTCAGCAAATCTGCAACAGACCTATTCCAGAAAAAGAGGTCAGACGTCTGAGTCTGTGCATAATTGATTCCAGAGCCTATAGTCAGACGTCTAACCAAATGGTCAGACGTCTAAGCTGAAGAATTTTTTTTCAGAAATATAAGTCAGAACGTCTGACCATTTTGGCCAGACGTCTACGGCGACTTTTGTCTGTTTTTCACATGTTGACTTGGCGTGAAGATTTGCGATATCTGTAGGAGTAATTTCGGAACATTGCCTAGGGTTTCTATTCTCCTATATAAGTCAGCTTCATGTTCCAGATCTAGGGTGTGCGTGCAAGCAACTGCAAGAGATTAGCCTCCACATATTAGGGTTTATCAAAACCTAATTTTCTGCAATTCTCTTCTCCACAAATCAATTTCTAATTAGAATTTTGATCATTGTATTCAATCGCTTGTACTCTTCTCATCAATATTAGTAAAAGCTCTCTCTTAAAGTGAATGTACACTAACACAACGTTAGTGGAACCACTATAAATCGCTGTGTGATTTATTTCTCGTTATTGCTTTGGTTTCTATATTGCTTGTTTGGAATTGTGATTGTTTTTGGATTGGTTGAGACAAGAATTGAGTTATTGATTAGTTGTTTTTACACTTCTTACCACGATTCTATCATTCGCTGTGCTTGTGGGGTTTCGGTTTGAGTGGTTTCGAGTTGGAATTCCACCCCAACATTTGTTATCAGAGCTTTGGTGTTGGTATGTGATTGTAGAAATGCCTGAATCAAGTAGTAACTCAAGTAGTTCCTCAATGGGTAATCCAAGTGGTGTAACTCCTTATGTACATGGTTCGTATGCAGCTTCAGGATCATAATTGGTAATAGACAAGTAGAATGGCGATAATGATTCTGAAAAAGGGCAACGGAAGATGAAAGCGATTCAAAGGAGGAATCAGATGCATCTAGTAGTGTTTGATACACATTTATTGCCAGCGGACATTTCAGATGTTAAGAGAGAGGAGATGGAAGAGTGGGCATTCACTACACTTCAAATTGCTATTGGAGAGAATGTTATCTCTGAAATTAGCGGTGAGACAACCGCTAAAGGTATTTGGGACAAGTTGGAGGAGTTGTATATGAAGAAGTCACTGACAAATCATTTGATCTTATTGCAAACATTCTTCATCTATAAAATGAAGGAAGGTACTTCGCTAAAGGCGCACTTAAACATTTTCGATGATTTGCTAATGAAGATGAAGGCGGTAGATTTGAAGATTGAAGAATAGAAAAAGGCGATGATATTGTTGTGTTCATTGCCATATCACTATACAGGTTTCTCAAATAGTTTGATCTATAGCCGGAATACATTGACTCTTGATGATGTCAAGACGGGTCTTTTTAGTGAGAAGTTGCGGGATCAAATGAAGGAGTTAGGTGATGAAAGTGGTGGTGCTAGTAATGGTCATGGTTTATTTGTGGAGAATGAGAGGTATGTGAAAAAGGAGAACCGGGGACGTTCTAAATTAAGAAACCCCGGTTGGAGAGGAAAGTCGAAGGAAAGAAAAGGCAAGTACTATATTTGTAGGAAGCCCGGTCATTAGACGAATGAGTGTTCGGACAAGGAGAAGGCAAAGAAGGAAGTATCATCTTCATCAATAGCGGTGGAGAGTGGAGTTGGTGAGGGAGATGGAGATGTAGATGTTTTTTCGACGGTAGCATCAGATGTTTCAGGTAGCAAATGGGTGCTCGATTCGGGGACGTCTTATCATATGACACCAAATAGAAATTGTTTTTCTTCTTACATCGACAAAGAAGGAAATTCAATTGTTATGGAAAATGTGCTGTTTGTAAGTCGAAAGGCATTGGTTCCATGCAATTTCGGATGTTTGATGGAGTGCTTCATACTCTCACTAATGTGCGCTATGTTTCAGGACTTAGGAAGTCTCTTATCTCTTTGGGGCAGTTGAATTCTTTAGGTTGTAATATCACTATTGAGAGTGATAGCTTGCGAGTTTTGAAGGGGACACTTGTGGTGATGAAGGGTGCAAGGACTTATGGTATTTATTTTGCTTCAAGGAGTGACTGCAGAAGGTGAAACTTGTATAGGAGTTGATAGTTCTCATGGCTTGGATGCGACTAGATTGTGGCATTTGAGGTTAGGTCATGTCTCAGAGAGGAGTTTGGACGTTCTTCGAAAGAGGGAGATGATCGATGAATAAAGTTTCAACAAGTTATAATTTTGCGAAGAATGCGTCATGGGGAAGCAAAATAAAGTTTCGTTCGGTGAGGGAAAGCATGATTCGAGAAGGGTTCTTGAGTATGTTCACACGGATGTTTAGGGACCGACACCTATAGCTTCTTTAGGTGGAGCTTGCTATAATATTTCTTTTATAAATGACTTTTCTCGAAAAGTTTGGGTGTATGTAATGAAGGCCAAGTCGAAGGCAATTGCAAAGTTCAAAGCATGGAAAGCTCTTGTTGAGAATGAGAGTGGAAAGTCTTTGAAGGTTCTAAGATTTGATAATGGCGGAGAGTATGTTTCCGGAGAATTTTTGGAGTTTTGCAAGCATCATGGTACTCAAAGGCATTTTACTACACCTGGAGATCCGCAGTCGAATGGTGTTGCGGAGAGAATGAATCGTACTCTACTTGAGAAAGCTCGATGCATGAGATTGACATCGAGTTTGGCGAAGAGATTTTGGGCTGAAGCTTTATCAACCGCAGTGCATATTGTTAATCGAATTCCATGCTCAGCTATTAGTAACAAAATTCTGGAGGAAGTGTGGAAGGGAAAGAGCATTGACTTGAGTTATCTTCGTGTGTTTGGCAGTCCTTTTTATGTGCATGATCCGGGAAATGATAAGCTTGAACCTAGAGCTTTCAAGGGGATTTTGCTTGGCTATACGGATGGAGTAAAAGGCTATCAGATTTGTAATCCAAAAACGAAGAAGGTAATGAATTCTCGTCATGTTACTTTTGATGAGTCAGCGATGTTCAAGGAGAATGTGAGCTCATTGGATGTTCTGGATTTGGTTCATGGTGAATCAAAGGAGGAGGAAATTATTTTCACATTTTGTCTAAGGAGTAGAGAGAGTAGAGTAGTTAGAGATGCTTGTGTGGAAGTAACGATTGATGTTACATCACATAGTCCACATGATTCCTCTAGTAGTGTTGGTGATGTACATGATTCTAGAGAAGATTCGGTTTAAGGTGGAGCCAAAGGGAGTTTGGGTGATGGTATTGCTACTCGGGTTGGTCGTCGTACAATAAGACCACCCGAAAGATATGGTCATTGGAACTATCTTAGCTTTTGTGATAATTTGGACTATGCTCTCCATGTAGTCCAAGATGAGTCGATGGACCTTGATGACGTCATGGAGTCGAGTGATAGCTCGAAATGGATTTGTGCCATGGAGGAAGAGATGCAATCATTGTTGAAGAATCAAACTTAGGATTTGGTTCCACTTCCTAAAGGAAACCGTGCTATTGGGTGCAAATGGATATACAAGGTAAAGGATGATGGGAGATACAAAGCTAGGCTAGTGGCTAAGGGGTTTGTACAAAGGAAAGGAAAGGAGTATGATGAGATATTCGCACCGGTCGTACGCCATACCTCTATCCGGATATTACTTGCTATTGTTGCTATTCACGACTTGGAGTTGAAGCAACTTAATGTGAATACCACCTTCTTGCATGGGGACTTGGATGAAGACATCTACATGGAGCAACCAGAAGGATTTGTTATGGATGGTAAGTCAAATTTGGTTTGCAAGTTGAAGAAATCACTATATGGTTTAAAGCAATCACCTAGATAATGGGACAAAAGGTTTGATCATTGTATGCTTGAAAATGATTTTGATAGAAGCATCAAAGATGCTTGTGTTTATTTCAAGAAGTTGAAAAATGATTTTTGGGTGTATTTACTCTTGTATGTGGACGACATGCTCATTGCTTCTAAGGATAAGAATGAAATCAACAATCTAAAACTGAGTTTGAAATCGAAGTTCGAAATGAAGGATCTTGAAGAAGCAAGAAGGATATTGGGCATGGAAATTATAAGGGATCGAAAGCATTTTGAGTTGAAACTAACTCAAAGGGAGTACATTGAGAAAGTGCTTTACCGGTTTAGCATGGAGATTGCTAAGGCGTCAAATACACCTTTACCTTTGCATGTGAAGCTTTCGAGTGAAGGATCACCTATCTTGGAGGAAGACAAGGCTTATATAGCAAAAGTGCCATATGCAAGTGCGGTTGGAAGTCTAATATATGCAATGGTGTGTACAAGGCCCGATATTGCAAATGTCATCGGTATGGTTAGTCGATATATGGCTAATCCGGAGAAATCGCATTGGGAAGCTGTGAAGCTTATATTGTGATATCTTAGAGGCACATGATCTCATGGTCTTGTTTTTTGCGGTAGTAAGGCGATGGATTGCAAGTTAGTTGATTATTGTGATTTGGACTACGCCGGTGATAGGGATCACAGAAAATCAACTTCTGGATATGCCTTCACACTTGGGGGTACAGTCATAAGTTGGAGATCTAGATTGCAGACCGTAGTAGCTATATCCACTACGGAAGCGGAGTTGATAGTCGCGATGGAGGCGGCAAAGGAGGCACTCTATTTGAAGCGATTATTGTGTGACTTGGGATTCGGGCATGATAGTATTGATGTTCGATATGATAGCCAGACTGTTATTCACTTGGCATAGGGTTTCTATTCTCATATATAAGCTAGCTTCAGGTTCCAAATCTGGGGTGTGCATGCAAACAACTGCAAGAGATTAGCCTCCACAAATTAGGGTTTATCAAAACCTAATTTTCTTCAATTCTCTTCTCCAGAAATCAATTTATAATTAGAATTTTGATCATTATTTTTAATCTCTTGTACTCTTCTCATAAATATTAATAAAAATTCTCTCTTAAAGTGGATGTACACTAACACAACGTTAGTAGAACCAATATAAATCGCCGTGTGATTTATTTCTCGTTATTGCTTTGATTTCTATATTGCTTGTTTGGGATTGTGATTGTTTTTGAATTGGTTGAGACAAGAATTGAGTTATTGATTGGTTGTTTTTACACTTCTTACCACGATCCCGTCTTTCGCTGTGCTTGTGGGGTTTCAATTTGAGTGGTCTCGAGTTGGAATTCCGCCCCAATAGGGACAACATAATACAAATCACTTGTCAATATATGTTCGAATCAGGCTACGCAAGTTTCGAACTTGTGACATCTCGCACCAAAGTCAAATCACTTAACCACTGGTGCTTGTCCATAAGGGAATTTTTATATGACCATAAATGGGTGATAATTACAGCTAACATCATTTTTTCCATTTTATTGTTTTTTTGGTCATATTTTCAAGTGGTGCTTCTATAAATTACATCATTGAGCTAACTATACTATATATGTATGAAAGAAATTTTCCAACTTATTACTAGAATAGAATTGTAGTTAACATAATAAAACCCCTTATAAAATGTTTTTAAGTCCGCTATTAACATATTCTTGATGTCGATCTCAAGCCCGGGACAAGGGTAAGAGAAAACGATTAGTACAACTATACTTAGTTCTTACAGATTACTTACAAGCTACTGCTATTGACATCAGTCTTGAAAAAGCATAGAGAAATGTTATTACATCAATTTAAGTCTTACAAATTTTTATAACGATGTTACGGTAAACGATAATTTGAAATCCGTACACTAGCGTCAAATAGTTTTATACTTTAACAAGCATTGAGTGTTCATGAGGAAGGGAGTGTCATGAGAGGAGCTATCTTTATGGTTGAAAAGAAAATTTCTTTACACATTAATATGCAGATTTATCACCTTTTAAAATATAGATGATGCAAGTTCTTTAAGTTCCAATCTATTAAAAATGCTAATTCAAATATTGATAACATTTCTCTACATATTGACGTAATAGTTGATTGCTCTCTTTACCCATTTAATTATTTCCTAAAATACCTTAGTCTAATTCATGTTTTGATAAATGGTTGATTTATGCATGTATGCACATATAAAATGCAACATTACATATACATCAAGTCATTTTGTAAGATTAAAAAAAATCTTTCAAATAGTGTTTTAGAATACCAATTCATCTTGTGCACTTGCATCGCACGTGTCAAAGTACTCATATTATATATATAAACATATACCAAGTTCATTAATATATATATATATATATATATAATTTTTTATTAAATACAAGTTTTCTGCCACTCACGGCTAGGTAAAATAATTTTTTTTTCTCGATATAAATGATTTTAAATCAAATATATATTAAAAATTAAATCTATACAAGTTTAATAAAAAAAATTAAAAATACTTTTGAAGTCAATATGTATATTTTATATTATACAATTTGTTTGTAAAATATGATATTATTTATAAATGTGATATAAATATATTTTATTTAATATTAAATCAAATAAATAATCTAAAATATTTTGGTTTGCAAAATAAATATTTTTTTACTACCGAACGGTTTTTGGTATGTACAAATTTTTTAAAATTTTAAACGTATATACCGTATGAATTAATATTTTATAATTACATTTAATTGAAAAAATCATTTAATAATAATATTTTAATAGTAAAATTTAATTTTTTTTATTATTAGACCAAGATCAATAATATGATATCTGCAAAAAAAAATGCACATGCATGTAACCATCGACATGTGACAGTACCGTAATGTTCCGATTCGTGACATGATCTATCTAACTAACATATGAACAATTAATTAACTTAGGAAATCTAGAATATCAATAAATCTAAAGCATACCTCTCACCAAGGTCTAGAGATCGCACTTTGAAATAACGAAATAGTTGCTTGATTCGAATTCCAAGTTATAGAGTTGCTGGCTCCCATGCTGCTTTACTATCGAAGATCGAACCAAATTTTTTTGATGTGATTGTGCTAGGATATTTTAGGGTTTGGAAGGGATATATCTAGTCAAAAATTTTAGGTAAGAGGAGGAGACAAAAATTCTAAAGTGAATGAATAGAGAGTAGCATATTTAAAAGGAGATAGAACAATGAAAAGTGGATCACAATTTCTAATATCTCTCGTACCATTTTCACTCTTCGTTTCATTCAAATTCACCAAGCCAAATTATATATGGCCAACCCCTAATGCAAGCATCATAACCAAAATTTGTAGCCCCTTTTGGGCTATAAAAACAATTCCAAGCCCGAATGATGCTTATTGCATTTAAATCCATATTTAAATGTGTATCGATATCGTATTGATCAATATATTTATAACTATTTTAAATACACTGTTTCTCATCATTTGACACACCAAATATAAAATTTATAATTAATATTTCATAAATATTAATTATTTTAATTAATTTATAGTAATTACAAATTAAGTAAATTAAGTGGTAAAATGAGTATACATCGTTTCGGCCATGCGACTGTTGGGTATAAATTTGGTCTGCAATTAATATCGAACAATTCGACTATTGATATTCACACGTTACTTAGTAGGTGATGTGACATTATGGTCAAATATCTTGCTTATTTGGTTTTGATAAAATCTAATTTTACTTCATTAAGCATTATCCGATAGTGACAATTATGTACACCAATTCTCTTCGTCAAAATCATATCACTCTAGACTTGTGGAATTTGGTAACGGTCAAAATTTCAATATCTTCCATATTCAACTCTATGTTAAAAAATAAAGCCCTTGGTTCAAAAATAACAATTACTATTAACTGAACTACTCTAATTAGAGATTCTAACTTTGAGTTGATTTGAATTGACCATGATACTAACCCAATATAATCGAGGAGACGATTCCACCCTTGAATAATGTTTCACTTCTAGTGCTTCCACTTGACCTAACTATAGTCACTCGATAGACGTCGTGTCATGATTTGACTATATCAAAGTGGAGATTTCATATTGAAGATCGACGGTATTTTTAAATCGAGAGAACTGTGTAAATTAGTTACATCGATATTTCCTATTTGGCCTTAGTTATATTAACGAACAAAAGACTATTGAGCGGGTCATTACATAGTTATCCAATAACTATCAGTACCTAATCCCTTATCCCCCTGTAGTCATGAGTAATACACTGCGCAATAATTGAAGAGTGTTACGTACTCTAGTCTTAGCGGATGCATCGATATTCAGTCTCGATACATCTTGACTATGAATATTTAAAATAATAGGTTTATTATAAACTATAATACACTGCTCACGATTCAACTATTTATAATTACTATCACAAACGCACCATTTATGAATTTTCTGATTAAATACGTATTAGTTAAACATTTAATTATTTTTAACACATTATAACAAATAAATAATAGAAAAAACACATTTTATTATGAAAGAGAATTGATTACATAGTTAATTAATTTGCAATAAATTATAGAATTTCCCCTAAAGCATACCCCTAACTCTGTCTGCTATTGCCTTAGAGAATAACTTGAATATTAAATCTATATTGCTTCGTTTCAATCTTTACTGCATCGTTTGAATCTTTATTCAGCGCTTCCAAAAGGCACAACCCGATCGAAAAAGTTACACATCTTTATTTTTATTTTTGTAGGATATGTGTTTTTTTTGCTTGAGTTTTGAGAAAGGGAGAGAGGAATTTTGGCCATTTTTGATGGGGAGAGGCGGAGGCACAAACCCTAGAAGAAAAGAAAAGGAGAAGGGTGACAAGAGATGTTTAAATAGCATAGGAGCGAAAGGGGTCAAAGATAGAACATGTCTTTCTTTGCCTTAACTATTTACACACCTTTTGGGATTAAATTCCAAGCCAATTATCTCCACTATGGCCTACCATACATGTATCCCTGTTATGTCTCAAATAACTTCAAACCAAATCAACTATTTTACATTTAAATCATATTTAAACACATCGATATCGTATATTAACAAATACATAACTTTTATATACACACTATTTTTAATACTAACCAGCACAATTCAAATAAAATTTATAGTTAATATTTCATAAACATTAATTAATTTAATTAATTATAACATTTATAATTTAATTAAATCGAGTGGTAGATGGAGAATTCAACATTGCGGTTATATTGATTTTTTCGACACAAATTCAGTCAAGATTGATATCGAACAATTCAAATATTAACATCATATATTATCTTAGCCAGTGGTATGACATTTTGGCAATGTTTATCGCTTATACGGCTTTGGTAAATCTAATTTTACATATTTAAGCACTGCTCAGTAGTGATATTTATTTATACCAATTCTCTTTGCCAAAACTGTATCACATTAGGGCTTATGGAATTTGGTAATGGTCAAAATTTCAATATCATTCACATTCAACTTTATAAGCCAAATATAAAATCATTGGTACAATAATAACAATTATTATTCAACGTAGTACTTTGACCAGAGACTTTGACTTTGAGTTGACTTCAATTGACCATGATACTAACCTCACATAACTAAGGAGTCAAATCCTCTATTGAATAGTTTTTCAATTCCAATTCTTTGAATCAACCCTACTACAGTCGTTCGATGGACACCGTTCCATGATTTAACTTTAATCAAAGCACATCTTCCACATTGGAGATTAGCAATATTCTCAAGTCAAGCGAACCTTGTAATTTTGTCACATCTATATTTCTATTTGAACTTAGTCATATTAACCAACATAAATATGGAGTAGGTCATTCCATGGCTATCTAATAACTATCAGTACGTTACCACTTGGTTCCCCTAATAACCATGAGTAATATACTACACGGCATTTGGAGAGCGTAGTAGTCTAGTCTCAATAAATGTATCGATAACAAGTCTTGATACATCTTGATTAAGAATCTTTAAAATGATATGTTCAATTTATTATGATAAATCACTCATGATTACAACGCACTATAACTACTTTTACAAAATATACGACTTATGGATTTTCTATTAAATATACTTATAATTAAATTATTTAATATAACACATTATATCAAGTATATAATAGAAATAAAACACCTTTTATTTCGAACAAGATTGGTTATCGATTTATATATGTAACAGTTACATAATTGCCCCTAGGGATACCTCTAACCCTATTAGTACAATCACAGATCTGTTATAAAACTTGTGTGTTCATGGTCTGGAAATTGCATTGCTGTCAAGTTATAGCCGGAGTAAGCATCCATAAAAAAGGCAGCTGTGTCCGGCGGTCCCATCTACCAGCTGGTCGATTTTGGACAATGGGAAGCTATCCTTATTACATGTCTTATTCAAATCTAAGCAATCAATGCATGCCTACACTTTCCATTTGCCTTTTTGACCAGCATGGGATTCGATAATCATTTAGGGTACAATGCGTCAGGGATAAATCCATTCACTTTTAGCTTATCCACTTCCTCCTTCAATGCGGCAGATCGTTCCAGACCTACACTGCACTTTTTTTGTTTCACAAGGGGGGTATTTTGAGTTCACGTTCTATGCATGGTAGGCAATCTTCGGTGATATCCTGCATATATCCAAATGCATCAAAGAAAACACATCTAAGTTTGCTCGGGAACACCACCTAATTCTTCCTCAATTTGGTGCTAAGCCGAGATTAAATCTTAAGGACTCGAGTTGGATCAACCACATCGATCAGGACATTGTTCATCAGCTCAACTAGTGCTGCCCATACTTCCTCTTGCTCCTCCTTGGGATCCATTGGCTTAAATAACTGGCTATGGTTCCCGAGCAAGGGCTTGGGCATTGGTTGCTATGCATCAGCATCCTTGATGTAGAGAATTATCTCTATACTCCTCCCTTTCTCCCATCGCTTCGCCTCTCTAAGCTCAGTAATGTAACATTCTCGACCAACGCTCTAGTTGCCTCGAGTAGATCCGACTCCATTCTTCGGAAATGATAACGTTTCACAGGCATTTTCTAAACTATTTGATTTACTATATTAGCAAATGAATCAAACATCATTTCAGAATGAGAGCGGAGTGTTGTAAAACGGAAACGATAACGTTGTGAAATTAGATTTAAGTTTGGTGAAAAAGAATCAAGGGAGAAAATGAAAAAAGTAGCAAGTAGAAGAAAGTGATAATGTGAGATATTGAAAGAGGGCAGTTGCCACATTCCTCAACAGCAGGGACAGGTTTCAAGACCCTCAGTGATCATCAAGCTACCTGTTCGGGACGATTGAATATGAGTATGTTGTCTGAGTAATACTATATTGAATTGCAATCGTGTCGTTTTGATGGACATGGCGGTGAGTATTAAAAGAGTAGTGGGCTTAGTGGAGTCCTAATATGTGGTGATACATAAGTGGGACTGGTGCACGAAATTTCTCCACAAGTCAGCTTTTGATCTGTGGTTATAGAGCTGCACTACGAATGTGGCAAATGCATCTAATTTCACTGGTATATCAAAACCATAAATTTGAATTTGACATACAAAACATTTATATGAAAGAAGAAATCAAGATAACACTAAGAAAAGAGTCCTATAAGCTGCTGTACAAATCAAGGCCTTCAGTTACATCATGAATGAACTTTTGAACTATTTGAACATGGAGAAATATGACAATGTAGTGACACTTTTAGGTATATACTTCAAAGCTCAAAGACTGAAAGCACAAAATGATGTTTCCACTTGCTTATTGCTAAGCTCAATTTATTATTGATGGAAACTGCCAGTACAACTTTAAACTAAAATGAATAAGAAACTGATTTTAAATTTCACAAACCTATACCGACAGCTCATAGCAATCCAGTGGCTGCTACTTCTACGAAATATTTGAATGTTCATCCCATATACAGAGACAAATTTTATAACAAAGGAATAAGACAGCTTAGCTTGTCTTCTACACATTATCTTTCCAAATTTTATAACAAAAGACTAAAACTACTTTTTCCCACCGTTCTTTCTTAAGGACAAAAGAAGCATCGTATAACATAAGCAAACCAAAAACAACTCTTAAAAAAAGAATCATAGAACTTTTAATCAAAAGATATCACGCGTTTTCATACCTAACCATCTGAGCTTTGATAAACCTCCAAGTGAAACTTTAAGATCTTCCTTTCCAGTGTCAGCCGTTTCAGAGCCACCTTCATATCAGCGATTCTTCGCATTTTGAGTTTGTTTTCTAAAGCCACAGCCTTTTCTTCAGACTTGAATTTCTTTTTATAATCATGAAGACCCAATTTCTGGAGTTCTGCCTCCAGTAATGGAAACTTTCTCTTTGAAGACTTTCTCTCCCATACTCTATCAGCGATCTCTTTCATTTTCAAGTCATGTTCAATTGTAAAAGACTTCACAGTATGAAAATATTTCTTCTTCAAACCTCTAATTTTTCTGGATACCTTCTTACCCCTGGACCTCTTAGTGAAGCTTAGCCTACCCTTCAATAAATCACACAATAGTTCAATTGAGGAAGGACCTACTTCAAACGGCACGAGGCGGAGGCGAAGGAGGCGATAAACCTAGAATATAGAGGCAAAGGCGGGTAATCTTAAAATGGTAACGAGGTGGAGGGGGAAGCTATAGGCGGAGGTAGCGATAACGGAGGCGGTGAAAACCCTAGATTTAATTTTTGATTTACAGAACGAATAACGATAGTGGAAAATGATATTGGAAGTGTGGGAAATGATTTAGAAGTGTGAGAAACGGGATGCGTACCAACAATAAACAAAATGACACTCCTATCCATATTGCTATTAATTTTTTACCAAACTACCAGATTTAGTAACAGTTATAACCGTGATAAATGGTAGTAACGGAAATAACTGTTAGAAATTTATAACGGTTATAACCGTTACAAATTTAAAGCGGAAAAGTGTTACAAAATGAGCTGTTTGGTGTAATGTCCATAAGGAACTTCACATTAAGCACCTAGGAGCTGGTGCTACTCTCAAACTAGCAAGGGCTTGTTGACGTAAAAAGATGTTATACATCGAAAATTCATCAACAATTACAAACTTCTAAACTTGCATGATCTTGCAATCTCCATTTTCTAACTACGCGAACAAATCAATAGTCCTTATAGGCTCCATTGCCTCTTCGATACATCCTTAAATCTTAGACTTACAAGTATTGATGTCCTTCAGACTGATTTCCATCTAATCAAAAGTCCTTTTGAATAGAATATTCACCGAGCTTCCACAACCCACTAAGACTCGGTGATAAAAGCTAGGCTCACAACGATCACCATGGGATCAAATATTGATGCTTCAATCTTTCTAGAATTCCTATTACAAAAGACTATATCATCAGTCATCAATCTCTGCTACTTAGCCAAAGCACCGATCTCAATAGCAAAGTAGCTCCCTTATGGTATATGCTTTAAAGAATCCATATATCACTTTGTCTCATTCCATCTCTTCTCCGCTGCATGAAGTCCTCAGTTATTATATTTATCATGATTCCTCCACTAAGTCACTATCACATGGGCCATTTCCACTAGGTCCGGGCTGATTTCCTTGAGCATTCTTTCCTTAGGCTCCAACATTATGTCTGCCCTCCTACGGATCGCTGACATATTGCTGCAGCTTTTTCTTACGGATCACCTCTTCAATTATATCCTTTTAATGATGACACTTGCAAGTATTGTTCCCATATGTCGCATGGAAGTGGTAACACTTCCTATAGTGACTTTCAACTTCGATCGCCCCTCTTTTGGGCAGCTGCTTGTATCTCTCAGTAACCAGCATGGCAAGATAGAGAATTTCGATCGTATAATTTAGAGGAACGTAATCCTTTAGCCTCATATTTCTCGGACACTTTTTGGCGTCATTCCACGTAGCTCTAGCGCCTTAATTCCTCTTTTTTAATTATTGGAATTCCCAAAATTTACTGCTACATTACCAACACTCTTACTGGTCTGTTTAATAGCCATATTACTTTGATTAACTTCTCTCGATTGTTCACTGCTAGTCGATTGGGTAGCCAGGTTTGCCTCATCCAAGCGCAAGCACCGATCAAACTTTCGATGAAACTCCTCCATAGTAGTTACTTCATCCCTAATCATTTTCCAAAATCACTGTCTGATTGTATACCATAAACTAAAGCCATCAACATCATATATGTTGGTTTCAAAATTGACCACCAATACCCAATTGTATGAAAGCACCAATATCCAGTCATGGCTCTTAGATAGTATCAAATGTATAGAATATAATATGGAGAATAGATAAATTAACAATGAAAGAAAGTAAAATAATACAAGATTTATAGTGGTTCGGCTAACTTCGGCCTACGTCCACTTCAAAATATTCCTTTTTATTATACTGTAGTTTGTTTATAGTTACAATTCGAAATTTAAGAATAAAATTGGTAAAGTGTACCTAGGTTGAAGATAAAGAAAAGTAGAAAAAAGATGCTGAAAATTCCCTTTTCTTATGTCATTCCTGCTATATTTATAAGGGAAGTCGTGCACGAATTAGACTGAAATTTGGGTAGAAGGTTCGGGAGACCAAGGCGAGACCACTCAAAAATTTCCAGGCCCATCGATGCCAACAAGGGATCGGTACCGATCCCTATTATTGTGTAAAAATGGGCTGCTATCCCTATGAGGGGGTGCCCCATAATGTTAGCTACCTGCTTCCTAAATTTTGTACAATTCCAACATACGGGTTATGAAATATCGCATTTTCTGTGAAGTAGTGTTGCTTGAATTCTGATTTCTACCGATCCCTCCAACTTCCTCCAATTGGAATGAGATCCTTAGAGGGTGTTCAACATGTTGTAATAAGCTTGTAATCCAAGTTTCATGAAGCATGTGTAGATGTTGAGATATTGATCGATATTTGCTATAAAGTTGGGTTCGACCGATCCCTAAGAGGGAAGAGGGCCGCTCCCTATTGAAGGATAGATGCTGATCCCTCCAAACTCCTCCAAATGCCATGCAATCCCTAGAGGAGATTCTCTTTGTTATATTATGCTTAGCATCTAAGTTTCATGCCAATTGGATTAGTAGAACTTGAGTTGTTGATCAATCTTTGTTGTAATATGTTGTGAAGGCTGGTTATTACCAATCCCTATGGAGGGAGGAGAGTCGATCCCTCCAATTTGGTCTACTTGATGTACAATTTCTAGGGTAGACTCCTTAGGGTCCCCATATGTTGCTCACAAAATTTTATAAGCAGTGGACTTATGGACTTTGAGATATTGAATGTTTTCCATTGAGTTGTACATGCTTGGCTGAAATATGTCGATCCCTTTTATACCGATCCCTTTCTTACGTGAAGTAATTTGCCCATAACTTGAGCATACAAACTCTAAACTATTTGAGATTTTAAATGTAGACTCATGGAGCCTTCCTTTTCACTTTATACCAGTCTTACCTAGTTTGGGACGAAAATTGAGGGTATGTACTGATCCCCTAGGGGAATGGATAGGCACTGATCCCTTGTTTGGAGGAGGTACTAATCCGTACTTGGAATATTCTAGAGAGTATATCTCTTGGTCTCGGTTGATAATCGTTTCATATCATTGCCTATACTTCATTTCTGGACCTCACAATCATCGCTCTGGGCTACTGGCCTTGATAATCATGATGTCTGCTGGGTTAAATCCGCCTGTCTACTGCCTTGGCAAAAGATGGGTTAACACTATGCCCCCAAAACATGCCTTGCGATAGGTTGGTGTGCTTTGTATTTCCATAAATACAAAATCCATAATCACGATAGCCGTATTTTTCAAATTAGAATCCAATCCAAATCCACGGTCTCTCTTGATCATTCTATCCGAATATGCATCCATCCAAAGCCAAATCCATTGCCATTCAAAACTGATATCCAAATCCAAGACCTTTTTGGGTTATTATCCTAATCCAAATCTTTGTTCTCACCGAATCCTTGCCGAGCACAATCCGTACTCGACGACCTGAGTAGGCCAATCCATCTCATTCGAGCGAAGCGACCTACCCCTTCCCAGGCATAGTCCATACTTGATGACTTTGATCTCTTCGGATTCGTGTGGAGCACAATCCTTACTTGATGACTTGAGTAGGTCGATCCATTGCATTTGAGCGAAGCAACCTACCCCTTGCCAGGCATAGTCCATACCCGACGACCTTGATCACTCTAGATCCTTGCCGAGCACAATCCGTACTCGACGACCTGAGTAGGTCGATCCATCACGTTCGAGCAAAGTGACCTACCCCTCATCGGGCATAGCCTATACCTGGCGACCTGTTAGGTCTTATTCTTCGGCTTCGATACCCAGTTGATGACTTAATCCATGAGGCACGAATTCATTTCATCGTGTTTGCCCGATAAAATGACCCATACCTTGCGATTCTTATTCCGTCTCTTCGGATAGGACCACAACCGCGACCTGTGTTATCTATTACATTGATCCAAATTTAAGCATTCCTAAGACCATTTGCCAAAATATAAAATAAGAGTACATACAACCAATAAACCAGAGTTTAAATAAAATTAGAAAAACAACAATTCTAAGAAAACAATAAGAAAAAATAAATAAATTTCACAAACCCGAGCACTAAGGTTTACATCATCTCAAAGCATACCTATGGACCATCCTCGATCCCGTACATGTGTAAGTGACTTAGCCATCCCAGTGCAGATTTTATTACTTATTCCATACCATCCCAATCAATTGATGATAAGTTGATGATGATGCCTTGATCCAGTGCCATTTTCATTCGAGGTGGACGGTGGCTGCTCCGTTCCATTGCCGCAACCAGAATCCTTATGTATTGTTGTAACCGACCATTCCTCACATGTTCCTCAATGATATCATTCACATGCCTATAGTCATTTGTATTGTGCCCATCCAGCTCATGGAATAGGCAGCACTTTCCTGATGTTTGTTCACGTTCGGAGGTTTCCCTCCTTACCGGCCTTTGATACGGAAGGCATCCTCGAGTATCCAGATATATCCATTTTAGGGTTTTATTCAATTTCGAGTAAGAAGAGAATTAAGGTTCTTCCCTCTGCCGCTTCAATCCATTGAAGTTATTGTCCATGTTCTGTTTACCATTATCATTTCCTAAGCTTTCACCGGACGGTTCTCCACCTCATACCATATTAACTTTCATTGCCTCTCTATCAGCTTTCGCATCTTCTTGTCGCGAAAACCTTTCGACTTCATGTTAGAATTTCCCAAAATCCCTTATTGGGTCCTGTATTAATGATATCTTAAAATCTGAATTATCTGCAACTTCTGACACTTCCGCCATCAGAACCATCGATGGATTTGGTCGATCCACCAAAACAACTGTCACATTGACCCTGTTTAAGAAATTCTTGAGTGATTCTCCTACCCACCTCTTTACTGATGTCAATGTCATCACATTCTTAGGTCTCGCAGTTTGAACCCAAAACTGCTTCATAAATCTTTCGACCAGTTCCGTCCGTGTGCTAATAGAACTGCTTTTCAACTGTCTGAATCATAGCGCAGCTACATCCGTTAGATATGGAAGGAAGCATTATGCCAAAGACTTCTTTTGACGCCCCTAGTACTTCCATGTGCCGTATATACCTCATCATATGCATAGTCGGATCCAACTTTCCGTCATAAACTTCTAGTGCTGGTAGTTTGAATTCCGATCGATTCTTAGGATTCTTGATATTAGGAGCGAATGGACTTCTATTTACATCCTCCAAATCCTTGTTCAGCAATCCTCCAAGCATAGCTCACATGATCATCTCTACAAACCTGTAATTATCTTCTGTGGTAGTCTCTTATCATCATGTCAAAGCTGCCCCCTAGTCTATGAGGGAATTCAGCAACATACTCCTCTGGATGAGCATTCAAACTTCGATTTATATAAGCTCCATGGGATCGACCGCAGGTCCTCCAGCATCACAATCAACCAGACCCAAAGGCATGCCTTTAGCCTTTGGGGATCGACGCTGATCCCTCTAAGATCGCTATGGACTGCCCTCGGCTACTCTGTTCCATTCCTTTGTCCATTGGCTCCGTTTCATCTTCTTGGTTCTGATTTCTTGCAGTTCCTATTGCTTCAACTCCTTGATCTAAGTTGTCACTAGCTCCTGCTGCTCTATTCCTTTGATTCTGTGCTCTAGCTTGTTCAATCTATCGGAGTAATTTTTGCATCATCTCCTCCTCTCTTTTCAGCATCCGCTCCTACATAGCGTCCATCATCATACACATTTCAACCCTAGTGATGTAGATAGACGTTTGATTAGCTCCAGCCCCTGAGGAATTCTCCTGACTCCTTCCATGGTGGCTCCTTTCCGGTAGCACTCTCTCATTAATTTCCTAGCCATTGCTTCCTGGGTCCAAGTATCTAAGCTTTTAAATCTAAGATCCTAGCTTCCAAATCTGAGGTTACAAGTCTTCTCAGCGGAAGCACTAAAATATTGGCGTCAAAATTGGCCACCAACACCTAGTTGTGTGAAAGCACTAATATCCAATCATAGATCTCAGATAGTATCTAATTTAGGGAATATAATATAGAGAAAAGACGGATTAAAAATGAAAGCAAGTAAAAAGAAACAAGATTTATAGTGGTTCGGCTAACTCCAGCCTATGTCCACTTCAAAATAATCCTTTTTATTGTACTTTAGTTTGTTTATAGTTACAATTCGAAATTCGAGAATAAAATTGACAGAATGTAGCCTAGGTTGGAGATAAAGAGAAGAAGAAAGAAGATGCTGAAGATCCCTTTTCGGATATGCTTGCTGTATTTATAGGGAAAACGTGCATGGGTTGGACTAAATTTTGGCAGAAGGTCTGGGAGACCAAGACGAGGCCACCCAAAAATTTTCAAGCTCATTGGGGCCCACAGTAGGGATCGGTATAGATCCCTATTAGTGTGTCCAAATGGGTTGCGATCCCTAAGAGGGGTGTCTCATTATGTTAGCTATCTTCTCCTCAAATTTCATACAATTCTGACTTACGGTTTGTGAGATAAGGTATTTTCCTTGAAGTAGTGTTGCTTGAATTCAAATTTCTGTCGATCACTCCAAAGGGAGTTATGTCAATCTCTCCAACTTCTTACAATTGGAATAAGATCCCTAGGGGTGTCCCACATGTCTTAATAAGCTTGTACTATAAGTTTCATGTTGATAGCATATGCAAATTTTGTGATATTGATCGATATTTGCTATAAAGTTGGGTTCACCTGATCCCTATTGAGGGATAGAGTTTGGTCCCTTAAACTCCTCCAAATGCCATGTGATCCTAGAGGATCTTCTCCATGTTGTATTATGATTAGCCTTCAAGTTTCACGCCAATTGGATTAGTAGAACTTGAGTTATTGATCAATCTTTGTTGCAATATGTTATGAAGGCTGATTATTGTCGATCCCTATGGAGGGAAGAGGGTCGATCCCTCCAACTTGCTCTATTTGATGTGCAATCCCTAGAGAGGTCCCCATATTTTGCTCACAAAATTTTATATTAATTGGACTTATGGACTTTGAGATATGTTTTCCATTGAGTTGTACTTGCTTGGTTGATGTTCGAATGGCTAAATGTCTATCGGTTTAGAAAATAGTCGAACGAATTTTGAAATAAAAAATAACCGCAAGTGCACGGCGTACTATCTTGCTACGTACCGAGTACCGGTCAATCCATAGGGAATTATTAGATTTTAAATCTCTATTCAATCAATTTATACCAAAGTCGAGAGTGAATTAAACTACAAAATGAGAAAATTAACAAAAAGAAAGTGATAAAAAAATATGAGAGTATAAGACAATTTAGAGGTAATTTCCACTCTCGAGATCACATATATCAACAAAATGAAGTTATGATCTCTTTTTGGTCATTAGTGAGATTAGTTGATGTGCTTATCATATTTATATTATATTTGTGCTATTAATTAGCCCAATATAAACCATCAAACTATAACACAACCACTAATACACATTTAACTCTCATGAAATATGACAACAAATTTGAAAGAAAAATCTATTTTAAACATGGCCTATTAACTATTGTTTAGAAATATAGTCCATCAAATTTTAATTTCAACATTCACTTCTTTGCCATAATCATATTTAGATGAAGAGACAATTTGTGTTTTATTTGTTTAAGCATAGCCTATTTGTTATGAACAACATAGACTATCAAATTCAAAGCTAAACAACAACACTAAACCACTTTAATTGTTTCCATTAAGCACAAAAAGAGAACATAAATGATCAAAATGTTGAAGTTGTATAATTAGAGAGCTTCATTACTCCTAAATTGAAAGGATTTAGCCTCTCATATTTGTTATCGAATTAACATATATAGCTTGCAACATGAAACACAAAAAAGAAGAAGATGAAAGCAAAGTAGAAAAAGAGCTATTCCACATGCATAAAATAAAAGAACTACTCTACTTGCATAAATAAATAATTCTACACTACTAACATGAAAGGAAATAAACAAAAGTAGAAAAGAGCTTGCATTGAAATTGCATAAAAAATATTACATAAAAGAAATGGCTAAGTAGCCATGGAAAAAGAAAGAAGAGCTTTGATTTATTTTCCTAAACTAATAGGCTAAGAGAAGAGACTAAAGAAGAGAGTTACATGAAACATAAAGAGTATTTATACAAGTTTAAAATTCTAATTCATTTCTGTGGGGAATGTCCAAAATACCCTCTTGGGAAGTGCGGTGGCCAAGTTATCATTAGCTTCAAATAATCCTCATTTTGATGTGCATGAAGCATTAAACTTTATTAGCATGTGCATTGGCCTCTAATTTGTACATGAAGGTATGTGGGTAGGTGGGGGTACTCCATGATCCATCAAATGAATTATTTCCATCTTCATTCCTTTGTATTCACTCTTGTGCATGCATAATCTTCATGAAGCCACTTGTATTTGAATTTAAATTCCTATAAAATAACATAGAAATTTTCTATTAAATTTTAGAAAATTAATATATGCACAAATGACAATTTTTCCCCTGGATGAAGATGAATACGTGACGATTTGAAATAATTTGGATTTTGGTTTAAACAAGTTAAAATACCCAACATGATCATTTATTTAATTTAATTAGTTCGAATCTAGTGGTAAAAATGTACACATTTACATGCACATCAGCTGAAATTTGCCGATCCCTTTTATACCGATCCCTTTCTTAGATGAAGTAATTTGCCCATAACTATAACATACAAACTCCAAATGACTTGGGATTTAAAATGTAGCCTCGTAGGTCCTTCCTTGTCACTTTATAACGGTCTCGTCCAGTTTGGTACACAAATAGAGTATACGTACCGATCCCCTAGGGGAAGGGATATGCATCGATCCCCTGCTTGGGAGAGGTACTAATCCGTACTTTGAATATTTTGAAGAGTGTATCTCTGCATCTCGGTTGATCTTCACTTCATATCATTGCCTGCACTTGATTTTTGGACCTCATAATCATCGCTCTGGGCTACTAGCCTTGATAATCGTAAAGTCTGTTGAGTTAAATCCGTCTGTCTACTGCCCTTGCAAAAGTTGGGTTAACAATATCCTCCTTCAGATTGTTCACCTTCGTGATCGCGGTATTAAATCTATTCAAAAAGCTTTTTAACAACTCTTCAGATCCTTAAGAAATGCCCGATAAGTACAATACATCCTTAGGCCGAGCAACATGGAGCCTAAACTGCTCCATTCTTAGCCAACTCATCAAAGTCTAAATGGACTTCGTCGAGAGTCGAGGGAACCACATCGAAGCAACTCAATCCAAGTGGAAGGAGAAAAATAAAACAAAAATAAAAACATGACCTATATTTACATGAAAATGAACGGTAATTACATGAGATCAGAAAGAATATCGTCAAAAAGTAAATAAAATGGTCTTCCAAAGACCGATTCATTTGTCTCGTCAAGTATGCGAGACACAGTTTAAGCTCGCAAAACCAAATCATAGAAGATTTCGGATTTGAACGTTGATTTGGAAAAACGAATGTCATTTTATTAAAAATCGTATGAGTTGTTTTATTTTCGATGAATTTTGGGGTTGATAAAACAATTGATTGAAATTCAAGTTTATTTTCACCAATTTGAAGTTCAAACTTCTCATTGAAAACTTCTTTAGTATTATCGATTTCAAAATAAAAAAAGGTGATTTAAATCTTCTACTTCAAAAATTAACTGATCATTTTCAAAAATTCCAATGAAATCATGTTCGTTAAATTCGTCTTTCTTTGTTGGATTATCAACAACTTCATTGCGTATCTCAAGTTCAAAATCCAAACTTGTTGTATTAAAATTTTTGAAATCGAGAAAAGGAAGGTCGAATTTTAAATTTGGTTCCACACCCTCAAAAGAATTGAAATCTAAATCAATCACCGTGTTTTCAACAACTTCATTAAGATCATCATTTTCAGTTTCAAAAGTTGTTTGAAATCGTCAATTTTGATAAAAGATGGATTACTATTTGACTCATCATACGTTGGGATTTGAATTTGTTGTTCATGTAATTTTTTGTATGTTTCAATTAACAAATCCATTTGATCATCGTAAATTTCATTCATTTGTTCAACAAAATCTAACTTATAATTATTAACTTGAGAATTTTCGATTTGGATTTGTTAAGAACAAAAAATTTCACTCGTATCGTAATCGAGATCGTTCCCATGGCCAAAATAATTTGAAAGTGAAACACATTTTCATTTTGATTTTGAAATTCATTTTGGAGTTCAAAATTGAATTGGCATGGGCTATACTCGAAGTCATTTGGATTTTGAAGTGAATTCAAATTTTGATTATTTTGAAATTTTTTACTTGAGTTATCACACAAATCATTTATCATTTGATTTTGTTGTGTAGAGATTTCAAGTAAAGACGAAAAGTTATTTTCAAGATTTAAAGGTTGATCATCATTTTGAAAATTTTGTGGTTCAAAATTTAAATCGTTTATACAATAGTTGTTATTGAACTTTCCATAAGAATTTGGAGTGAAATTATATGGATTATATTGATTTTCACAACTATTGTAAAATTCATGTGAATATGGAAATTCGGACATTTTCAAGAATGTTTTGAATTTTTTTTATAAAGAAAAAATATATTTACATATAGAATTTATTTTTGAAAATGGAGAAATTGATTTTTGTTTTGTTTTTAGATTTTCAAAAAAAAATTTGTCTTTTTTGAAAAGGTTTTTTTTATAAGAAAAAAAACTAACTCAATTTTATTATTATTTTATTATTTTTTATTTTTGCTTGAAAAATAAATTTCAAAAGAAAGGATTTTAAAAAAAACTAAGTTAAGCAATATTTACAATTTTTTAGTTTTGGATTTTGATTTTTTTTTGTTTTTTTTAAAAATTTGTATGAACTAATGCAACTAAATGAATGCAAGGGTTAATTATAGACTTTCTATCTTAAGTTAACCCAAAATTGTATGATCACACTTTGTTTTAAATCAACAAGATAGTTCTCAGCCCGGTAACAGACAGCGTTCATTGGTGCACCATGAATCACCATAGCAATGAAGCCGAAGGTTTAAGTACCATCAGAGAAACAACCACTATAATATTTACGAATCACCGTAATATTTACAAATGGTTATTGCTCTGTCATAGCCTAGACACCGAGAAATTAAATTGTTCAAAGAAGACAACTTGTTACAATTAAGTGTTATCAAAACCTTTATTATTAATAAAAATTCTAGGATGAAGTGCAAAGCAGAAATTAAACGTGTATTAACAATGCAACTACGAATGAAATTTTATTTTTGTTTTTGGTTTTTGAATTTTTTTTTTTAAATACAAGCAAAACAACAATGCAAGATAAATAAAAACGATAGATAAGGGTTAAAAGTAACGAATTTTTATAAACAAGCAAGCAATTTATTTTTGGCAACCGAGTGAAGCAACCAATTCCTTTTGATTTTTTGTTTTGACAACCTAAAATTAAAAACAAGATATATACAATTATTTATATATTTTTTTTTGATTTTTTAAAACACATTAACACAAGCCAAATATATATATATATATATATATATATATTTATATTAAGGATAAATCAAAGCAATGCTAAGAAAAAACAAATTTAGCAACTTTTGTTTTTTGTTTATTGTTTTTTTTTGGGATGGACTTAAAAAATTTAAATCAAAATAAATTAAACAAAACAAAACAAATCACAGAAGAACTTATTTCAGAAAAATGATTTTTTTTTTTTAAAAAAAAAAAACTAAAAGGAAACTAAAACAACTAAAACAAAGGAAAACAAAGTAAAAAAAAAAAAAAATCACTCAAGTTTAAAACCTGGCCCATACAAGATGCAAAAGATACCCAGTCTCATTCACAAATAGAGTCAAACTTTAACACAAACGCAATCGGCTTCAGTAATTAAAACTCAAATTCGCCTCTTTTAATTAGTCGAACAAAAATGCATTTATCAGCAATTAAGTAGTAGAAGGCAATTTGTCGCTGATGGTTGCGCTTGTGGGAGGGAGAGTGAACGTATGGTGGTTGCAAGGAGTTTGGATTTTGGGGTCGAGGTTTCGTTCGATTGTTGGCGGTTGATTAGGAGGATGGTTGAAGAGTTGATGGAGGTTGCTGTTAGTTTGGTGTGCGGTGATTGAATCAAGCAAGGTTGCGGGTGCGGGCAATGTGATTAATGAAGTTCAATGTCGGTTGGCACAGCAAAGCAGAGAGGTATATGGTGGAGATATAGGGATTGACAGTAGTTCAGTGAGTTGCTTGTTCTTTGATGTATGGTCTCTGTGTTGATGGTTGGAGATTGGAAAGCAGCAGCTTGTGTTGATATGAAACTTAGGGGTATGGCATGCACAGTTGAAGTGTGGAAGAGTAGCAGTGTAACAATGGAAGGGTGGCAATTGTAGACGTGGAAGTGCAGTGGTTTATGTGGTCAGGAAGTTGTATGGTGGAGAAGGGACTGGGATAAGCAGTTGGGTATGGCAAAGGTGAATGATGCTAGAAGTTGACAGACAGCATGGAAGTGGACATGCAGTTTGATTGAAGTGCACTGACGTATTGTTGTGGAGGAGTTGATGACTGAGAAGCTTGTATGTCGATGACTGGATAGTGCAGAGAAAGTGTGTATATGATGAGGTAGTATCACTGTGCAGTGAAGTGGTTGAAAGGAATGAAACTGATGTATGCAGTAGGTATTTGTGGCAGTAGCACAGTTTGGATGATGTTTGTGCTGCTGTTTGTGCGTCGATGTAGGATTGCAGAAATTTGGTTGATTGTTTGATGGCAGCTTCTTATGGTTTTGGAATTGTGGCTATAGCAATTAGTTATAGGAAGTTCGGGATTGTGAAGGCAGTTGTGTGACAGGAACAGGCAGTGTGGGTGGTTTGCTAGTCGTATATGAAGTCGGAGATTGGTGGTCAGGGAGGTGGACAACAGTGACGTTGGAGTGTGATGTTCAGGTAAGAGGGAGGAGATATAGCAGTGGGGAGGCAGTTTTATGATTAGTGGCAATGGAGTTGGAGATGGTGTTGTGATGTTTGGATGGAAAAATGATGTAATGTGAAAGATATAGGATGATGTCAGAGATGGTATCGGCGGTATGGAGCTGTTGGCAAATAGTGGTTGTGTGTATACGTTGTACTGAGTTGAAGTTGTTTATGGTCGAAAAGTGGTTTGGGGCAATTTGTTTTGGTTAAGCAGTGTTTTGTATGTGGTGGAGTGGCACAGTCCGGTTGAATGAGCTTGTATGCTGGTAGATTGCTGTCACGGAGGTGAATGTTGAATGGGGTTAGATGATTTGTGTAAAATAGGCAGTGGAGTTTGGAATTTGGTGAATTGTTTGGTATGCAAAAGCAAGTCTGGATGATATGGCAATGGTGATGTAAATGTTTATATTGAAGGTATACTTATGAAAGCAATTGGCAGCAAGAGTTTGAAGTGTTGTGTAAGCAACTGGTGGTTGAATGGATGGTCAGTGTACAGGGTAAAAAGGAGACAGGCAGTGAATGAAGGTGGAGTTGCAGTTATGATGGCAGTGCTGTTGAATGAAGATAGCGAGTCCGTGGTATTTGACAGTGGTGGTGGTGGAAATATGTCAGAAGTGAAGAAAGCAAGGGGGAGTTGCACTTTGATGCTCTGATACCAGGGAGTCTAGTGGTGTTGTCTGGTTTGGGTTACAGACAGTGGTTTAGTTGACTGTTCACTGGAGTGTTTGTTTGGTGGAGTGTTGCCGTATGTAGGGTGTGTAGAGATGAAAAATCAAAGACAATTGGTTGTTCGGTGAATTGAATGGGCACTGTTATCTGGGTTGATGTAACAAGGCAGAGGTGGTTCAATCTGCAGTTTTGGTGAACAGAGCAGCAAGCAAAATGAAATGTACAGTAACAGTTTGTGAAATGTGGAATTATTGAAAGAAAATGAGATTGTGACAACATATTGTTAAGGGGTTTTTAGGCACAGTGAAGAAGTTGCAAAAAAATTTAGTCTCAGGGACAGCAAGTTTGTTTTTTAGTCTGAAGGACACTTTGTAGTGTAAATTACAGAATGATAGATGTAGCTATCATTTTCTGTTTACATTATAAAGTGTCATTCATACTAAAAAACAAACTTACCGTCTCTGAGACTAAAAAATTTTGTAACTTTTTTCTTGTGCCTATTTTCCTATATTGTAAATGTAAAAATTGTACAAGAAATCAAAATGGAATAATTTTTTTTGTTGGATCAATATGCAAATGCAAAAGGAAAATAGAAAATAAGCACACAAACAAATGCACACAAAAATCAAACAAACACACAATATTTATTTATTTATTTTTTAAATGCAAACACACAAAACAAAAACACAATAAAATCAAACAAAAATAATTCGAAGAATAGGAAATCAAAATCGAAACAGCTTCCCCGGCATCGGCGCCAAAAACCTGTTCAGACGGCTAAATGTCTATCGATTTAGAAAATAGCCGAATGAATTTTGAAATAAAAAATAACCGCAAGTGCATGGCGTACTATTGTAGTACGTAGTGAGTACAGGTCAATCCATAGGAAATTATTAGATTTTAAATCTATATTCAATCAAATTATACTAAAGTCGAGAGTCAATTAAACTAGAAAATGAGAAAATTAACAAAAAGAAAGTGATAAAAAATATGAGAGTATAAGACAATTTAAAGATAATTTCCACTCTCAAGATCACATAAATCAAAAAGAGAAGTTATGATCTCTCTTTTGGTCACTAGTGAGATTATTTGATGTGCTTATCAGTATAGTATATTTATGCTACTAATTAGCTCAATATAAACCATCAAACTATTATGCAACCACTATTACACATTAAACTCTCATGAAATATGACAACAAAATTGAAAGCAAAATCAATTTTAAGCATGACCTATTAACTATTGTTTAAAAATATAGGCCATCAAATTTTAATTTCAACGTTCACTTCTTTGCCATAATCATATCTAGATGAAAAGACAATTTGTGTTTTGTTGTTTAAGCATAGCCTATTGGTTATGAACAATATAGACTATCAAATTCAAAGCTAAACAACATCATATCAGTTCAAATGTTTCCATTAAGCACAAAAGGAGAACCTAAATGATCAAAATGTTGAAGCTGTATAGATAGAGAGCTTCATTACCCCTAAATTAAAAGAGTTTAGCGTCTCATATTTGTTATCAAATTAACAAATATAGCTTGCAACATGAAGCACAAAAAAAAAAGATGAAAGTAAAGTAGAGGAAGAGCTATTCTACTTGCATAAAATAAAAGAAGATCTACACTACTTGCATAATTAAATAATTCTACACTACTGACATGAAAGGAAATAAACAAAAGAAGAAAAGAGCATGCATTGAAATTGCATTAAAAAAAATTACATAAAAGAAATGGCTAAGTAAGCATGGAAAAAAAAAAGAGCATTGATTTATTTTCCTAAACTAAGAGGCTAAGAGAAGAGACTAAAGAAGAGAGTTACATGAAACATAAGGTGTATTTATACAAGTTTAAAACCTTAATTCACTTTTTTGGGGAATGCCCAAAATACCCTCTTAGGAAGTGTGGTGGCCAAGTTATCATTAGCTTCAAATAATCCTTTGGTTTTCCTCCATCAACCATGAATGGAGTTTTGATAGGCGCGGAACCCCAATCTTCATTCTTTCTCCTTTGGTTTTCCTCCATCAACCGCTTATCATATCAGCAACACGCTTCTCGCTGACCCAATGATCCAAAAAATGAATATTAGGAGCAACATCGGATGTTTGACTCCACAAATGATCTCGGTTCGGTTGATGACGTATGAGATCTCCTATCTTTGGAAGAGCCACTTCTCTGGATCTTCTTTGATGCCTAGTTGGCTCTGTGGTGGTCATTTGAACACCAACATCCTAAGCTACAACATTCTACACGACGTCGTAGACAATGTCCTACAAATTGTCCTCGCTATTAGACAAAATGATGGCTTCGGACCATAGCCCCATTCCATAAATTCATGTCGGCACTGAAAACTGATTCTGGGTGGTATGTGCCAAACCTTGGTTATTTCCTCCGGTGCTCTTTCCTGATGCTCCAGTAGTCTTTAACTTCTTCTTTTGCTTCCCGTCTCTCCTTTTCTGATCAGATGAAGGGGAACTTTCTCCTTCAGAACCAAATAGTGATGCATCTCTACGGCTTCTCATCTGTCTTTGGGACGGCTAGGTCTACAAAGTAATGCTTGCATCCATCTTCTCAATAAGTGCCTTCTAGCTATCTACCATTCTCTGATTCAGCTCCAACATCATCCCATCGAACTTGATTTCGATACTATCTCTTGAGGGTTAGATGATCCGGACAAAGCAGTTACCGGTTGTTTAGTCTCTTCATTATAGCGAGAAGCTTCATCTTGTCCACCGGCTATAGCTCCAGGTTTACCATATCTCCTAAGGGCCATTAGTTCAGTGATCAAATATCCAAATCAGCAATAAAAAGCTCTAGATCCAACTCTTGGATGATCCAATCTAAAATAAAAGCAAGATTTACTCCCTAAAAGCTCTTTTCTTAGTGAAAACACCAAACATGTTGGGCCAGTGATTCGGCAAATATGGCCTACGTCTACTTTAATCATTTTTAGAATGGTTTTATCACAAATAGAAGAAAATTTCCAAATGAAAACAGATCTAAACATCCTTTAGGTGAAAAAACTTGAGTAGAGACAAAAGAATGGTCGAAAGTTCTTTAACCGTCCTCTAGGTCTGCAATTTATAGGAGAATTGTGAGAAATGCGGATTACAGATCTTAAGGCTAGAATTAACAATAGAGGGGGGGTGAATAGTGATTTAAGGAATTACTAATTCTTTTTGAGTTTATATTAATTTGAACACAGATGTATGCAATATTCAGACATAGATATGATTACAGAATCAAATACAGATGCAGATATATAGTAAAAGCAATAAAGGAAAGAACACACCGAATTTTATACTGGTTCGGAGTTACCCTACATCCAGTCCCGCAACACAAGTACGGATTTCCTTTCAAAATCAATTCTTACAATTACACCCTCGATTTCAAGGCCATGAGGTACACCGCTCCAGATTCACAATCCTCTAGGTAGAGATACTTGATTTTATGGGCAACAAGTTCACCCGATTGATTTTCCAGACTGCAATCACACCTTTTCTTGCTCGATTGATTACAAAGAAGTCTATAACTCTAAATAACACTGGGATCTTGTTTAGATAGTGATAGAGAATCAAACCAGAGATGATTTACTTAGATTCAATGGTGATTTTGGCAGACTAATGGTAAAAATGTATACAAAGAAATGTGGAAGAAGAAGAGGAGTGAAATCAGAGAATATATATGTGTGTGTGTGTGTGTGTGAATGTAAATTCGTTTAAAACAGCCCCTATTTATAGTAGAACAACAGCCATGTCCACTCGTGAAAGGATATAACGAATAGACACTTCCTTTGAAATTCAAACTTTTGAAGTAAACTGTCAAGGGTTCCTTGGGGTTGTCGACAGGCCTAAGTTATTTTTGGTAATTTGTTTTTTTTTTTGAAATTACTTCTATCTTGTATTAAAACTATTTTATACTTTATAAATATACTTAACTATAGTTAAAATACATAAATAAGTATAGAGAATAATATTTTGGTATATATAAAATCTTGCTATAATTTTATATTTAAATCTAAGTATAAATATTAAAAGTTAAATATATTATAATTAAAAGATAGTTTAAAACCAAGGATAATTTGATATATAAAGATTATTTTGAGGCTAAAAGTATTTTAAAACCATGATAGATGTTTTTGATTTAAAAAAGAAGATTTTGAAATCATTTTGAAAACACGATATAATTTTGTAAAACATTTGAATAAAAGTTAGTGGATACAAAACAATGTTCCACTAGATTTTTCATAGGTTCCATCCTACTTAGGGTTTCATCCCTTTAACGGGCTCAAAGTGGATTCCATTCCACAAATAAAATGGATTTTAAGATGTCAGTGCTTTTCTAGGAGTTTTAACAAAATTCCTAACTAAATTACTTATATTTAAATCTTGAACTCTTGATAATCTTGATACTCGTGATCTTGAATCTTGATATCTTTGATCTTGAGTTTATCAGTTCTTGAATCTCTATACTGTACAGTCTTCATTCTTTGGTACCTGTATATATATCCTGCATATACATATATATCTAAACAATAATACTAGTATTTATATTTTATTATCTCATTCTAAGGTTGTTGTCATCAAAACCAACTTCTCAGAGACTAATAATCTCCCCCTTTTTGATGATGACAACCTTTGTCTATAATATATTACTTCTATCATAATAACTCCCCCTAAAACTAATAACTCCTTCTTAATCAATGCCTAAGTATCATATTTTATACTTCTCCCCATTTGTCATCAACAAAAACTAACTCCAAACTATATAATTCCCCCTTATTATTGTACTAAAGTACCTGTATTAATAAAATATACATATTTTGGACTAAGTTCATCCAAAATAACTTGCGCTCAATTAATATCATAACTTTCAAAAATAGCAAAAAGTGCTTTGCAAACTTTTGAAGTTGGATTGTTAAAACTCCCCGATCTGGGGGTCAAAGTATGTTGTAAAGAAGATTAACAATTCTAGCTTTTGGTCGAAAGTTTTGATTTATGAATTCAAAGTTATCATTTCTTTCAAAAATATGATGAAATGTCTCCCGATCATTTTCATCGATATTAAAACTAGAAAGATCCATTCCCGTGCTCTTGCAATTGAGAATGGTACCTAAAACATCACAATTTAAGATGATTCTAGTGTCTTTGACGCTACTCCAAATTTCATCATCATTTCCATTATAAAATCCACGGTTGAGATTTGCATAGAAAAATTTAACAAGATTTGGATAACAAACAAAGTCATTTTGTGAAGCATCAACAAGACTAAGGACTTGGTTGTTTGCAAAAAGAGAATCGATTTCATAAGTAAAGAAATCTTGAAATAAAGAAAACTTTTCGGGATTTACTTTTTCATAGTTAACATTGTTGATATATGCTTTTATAGCCTCCGGATTATTAAAAAGTTACTCTTTTATATTTCTGGAAAGTCTCATTGTGGAAGGGTTGCTTGAAGAAGCCACTAGAGTAGAGAGTAGAGAGCTTGATATTTTGAAATAAGAGTTTGAAAATGAAAGTGAAAAGTTGTGATAAGAGATAGTAAATAAATAGGTTCTCAAGGGACAGGTTCTCTGGTCGAAAAGGTGACTTTTCAGAGACTTGAATGAAGTGAAAAGATGGAGGAAAATTCAACATTTGAATTCAAAATTGAATTTCAAATTTATATACCCTTGTCGACAACGAGGGGGGCCTTGTCGACAGGTGTCTTTGAATTTTCATGATTTATTTCTCTTAAGTATTCTAATATACATATATATTTATTATTTTTAATGTCTATATATATTTGGAATATTACTAGAATTATAGTATATTCCATAAAATATTATGATACTATTTAAAAATAAAAAAATAAAAAAAATAATAGTAAAAATATAATAATAGAAATAAAATTTTTAAAATTCAAACGACACACCAATTCAAAATCAACCAATTAAACATCCAATCCTAAGCATGTATTTTCAACCAATGTATTGTAAACGTGTACCTTTTTCTGAGTCCGTTTCTCTGAATTCATCGGAGTCATGAACTGCCGTGAAACACATATTTGAATTATCTGTCTTTTGATCGTCAACGCTTGAGGACGAGTGTGATGAATCGGAACTTTTGGATGTTTGAAATTGGAATATTTAATTGATTTTAAATATTTAGAAGTTAATTTTTAACCTGAATTCAAATATCACTATTTATTTGATAATTAAATTATTGAATTAAATAATTTGAGGTTGGGTAAAATATGAAAACTTGAGTTTTAAGCTTGTTAAAAATAATTTCAAGGCTTGTAAAATTTATATTGATAATACTGAAGATAGTAAAAGTGTTAAATTTGAATTTTAAGTGTTTTGTTCAATTTTGAATTTATATCGTTTAAATCAATATTTAAAAATAGCCTTCCGAGGCACAGTCTCGAAATTCGATAAAACCAGTTCCATTGGATCTGAAATATTGTATTATAATTAGATTTTAATTTTCATAGTGTTTGGAGCAATCGTTTGGCCATACGATAAGTAAACGCGCTGAATCTATATCGAAAATTTAATATAATAACTGGGTCCAAAAAGCTATCTTCTGCATACGATCGAATTAGGACTCGGAACCTTTTCCATTGCGTTCGAAATATGGGTTTAACATTATAAACGCCTAGCGGTACACTTCAATAGGAGTTCGGGATTTCGAGTTACGAGAATGGGATATTTGGATATTAGAATATAATAGTCATATCGTAAAATTGAAAGCACCTCAGCCGACCTAGCCTTGTCCAGCCACCCTAACCTATCTTCGCCACCCTATCATCTGACCATAGCCGCCTTCTAACTTTTCTTTAAATCATGTCTGTCTTTCTTCAGCTCATTTTCAACAGAGAAAAAAAAATCTTACAATTCAATTGAAGGCCGAGCAAAATCAAGCAATGGCCGTATTCGATTTAAATTAAGCTCGAGTCGCTCTCTCTCTCTTAATTCACAATTCTAGGCACTAAATTGCAAATCGAATCGTTCAAAGACAAAAAAACACTGGCGTATGCTCACCGCACCTGTGTAGCCGAGATCAACTAGGTAGGGGGAAAGTCGACATCGGCGGTAGGGGGTTTTAGGGCTATTCTTGTATGTGCGGCACGCTAATCCATTCAATAGCGAGTGGAAGCCCTATCTTAGGCAAAATCGCGATTTCTGATTCTTACATCCAGTTTGTTGCTTGATTTTCATCGCGTGTATCAGGGTCATAGTGACATCGGTTTCGGACACTGTTATCAAGTCGAGAGAGAGGGACGCTAGTGTTTTGGAAGTCGCATTCGAACAGGGGAGCAGCGGCGTCCAAGCGCACGCGAGGCAGAGAGGGGACTTTTGGAACTAGGCATGGTCGTGCTTATCTCGATTTGGTGGTCACGACTTCGGCATTGTCAGGGGACGGCGATTGCAGGAGAAGTATTATGGATGATGCTGCGGCTTGGTAGTAGTGAGGCCTGAGTAGACGACTCGTTAAGGTAATTAAATTTATTTTGTATTAGGTAGTTTAAAACTTTTTAATTTAAAGTCGTAGGTTACTATTTCTTTTGCAAAAATTTAACAATAAAGGTACTGTTTGTTATTCACAATAAAGGAAAAATGTATATATATCTACTTTATTGTAAGATATTTTTATTAATAGTAAAGTAAATACTTGTTTTATTATTTACTGAAAAAGAAAAAGAATTTTTTTTTTGTACACATGCCCATCTAAGTTAATTATATATATAGAAAAGATTTTGAAGTATATAGGGGTTTTAAAATGTTTGAGGAATTTATAAAAGTAGTTTTTTGAAATCTATAATTTATTTTTATTGGTGTATATGTAGTTTCAAAAGGGAAATTAATAGTTTAATTAAATCATTAGTCAATTGAAAGTATTACATGGAAATTGATTATTAAATTAATTCAAATGTTAATAAATTATATAATGTTTTATACAAGGTTTAAAATCATGGAAACAAGCCAGTTTGGAATGGATTGCAAATAGCAAAATAAAAGGTGAGTTAATCTCACTCATCTGGTTATAATTTAAATTTAAATGGTTAAATTTAAACAATTGGTTGATTGATTGATTTGATTGGATGTGCTATATTATATATAGTAGTATATAGTATATATTGGAATGATTGATTTCCCGCATTATATAGCGGATGAGACCCTATGTGCCGCATAATAGCGGATGATTTTATATTTAAAACCCATATACCGCGATATTCCACCTCGAAGTGGAATTGATATTTTATATTATGCTAACGTCTGTGGATGCGGGAAAACAGGTTGGAGGGATCCAATTGGATTCCTCAAAATTATTTATATTGTTTAATATTCTCGGTTATGAATATTCGATATTCTGTGAAGAATATTATTGATAATTGGGATATTGAATGCTATGGTTTACTTGAATATATTTCGGCACACTGAGCTATCAAAATATATAGAATTGGATTTTTGAAAAGAAAATAAAAAGAAGAGAATTTGTAAGTGAAATAATTATAGAGAATTTAAATAAATTAAGAATGAACTGGATAAGAATAATAGTGGTTTTAAAATTCTAATAAATAAATTCCGTATATGAAAATGGGATTTTGAATAAACAGGAAGATAATGAATTTTAAACTTTAGGGTTATTATTTAAAAGAATAAAGCATTTATTTTAAATTTAAATTTAATATTTAAATTATTAAAAAGAATAAAGAAGAAATTTGGAAAATATGAAATTGGTATGTTTCAGTTAAAAGATTTAAAATCAAACAAAAAAATATTAAAGTCTATAATTAATGGATTTTGAAACGAATTGAGTAAGTAAAGGAATTTATTTCAAAATGGAGTAAATTGGAAATCAATTTGAAAATTGATTTAACTGGTTGAAGTTGCAATTTTAAAGAAGAAGCGGGACTTTGAAATTTATAAACTGGGTTTATAAAAGTAAAGTAACATATCAGTGGATATTTGAAGGAATAAATTCACGATGGAAAGTTATTAAAGGAATGAGAAATTTTGTTTAAAAATAAATAGTGATTTATTTTTAAAGGATGTGAAGAGAAGTATATTTCCCTGAATAGCCAAGTACGTTTCAAAGTAAATTTTAAAAGTTTTAACGTCCTTTTAAAAAGCATGTTTTAGAAAATTTATTATTTCTAAACATTTAAATTCTAAAGTAAGTATTTTCTTTTAGTCTATTATAGCAGTAATTATTTAAATGTGACTTGGTATTTGTTTTCAAAGAGAAAATCTAGTTTTATATTTTATAATTCATTTTAAATATTCCTAATATATATATTTTTAATAAAGTATTGAAATAGTTTTCAATCTAAATATTAAAATATATTTTATAACAAAGTGTTTTAAAGTTATTTCAGAAATCTAAAGCTTTGTACTTGGTATTTTCAGTGGAATAAATATTTGGGAATTTATTCCATAAGAAGAGTGTGGGTTGAAAACTGTTTTCAAAAGGGTTGAAAATGGAAATATATCTTGCGAAGATATTTTGAGGTTAATAAATAATTTGGAAAATTATTTATGATTGATGGTTGTTTGTGAATGTTAATTGATAGTTAAATAACCAACTATCAATATTGACCAAATGCGCTTATCGTTTCTAAGAGACCGGGATCAGGGTTAATTTCTCGAAAACCGCTTCGATCCGGTTTGTATGTTTTCGTGGAAAAACGAGTTCGGAGTCGAAGATGGAGCAGCGAAGTGCAAGAGCTAGTCTCTACTAATCCTGAGGATATTTTCAAAATGGATGTAGTAGGAATAGTGTCTTCGGTTCCGTTCGAACCCGTAACGGACTTGTATGGATGAATGTTTTCAGAACATCGTCAGACGGGTGATGAGCATTCTAAATGAAACGATCTAAAAAGGTAACGCTTAGCCTCAAGCCTCATCAACCGGAAATGACTGAAAATTAGGGGTTATGCAGCAATGCTAGGTGGGTAGCACCCATTTCAGGGTGAGGTCATCCCTGTCTAGATGTCCCTTTTATTTCGGCTTAGTGGTGCGGTTGTTGATCCCAACCGTGGGGTGATCTTACTTGATATTATTCAGTAAGGGGTAGTCCCGATCTTGTGTTGTAAGGGGTCAGGAGTGATCCTCGGTACACTAATCTAGACCAGGTACCATGACAGGTGGTACCCCAGTATCTAGTCATTAGTTGGAAATCCATTTTCCTTACGCGTTCGTACGGTTTTGATTGTGCCCAACTATTGCTGAAATGTGAGATGCGAGCATTTCAGCTAGATTCTATTTTACTTTCTATAGACGCTATTATAATATTAGAGAATTTTAATAATAAGTGTTTTTAGCTATCGTAAGGTAAAAACCCGACATGTTTATTTGTGGCGTGGTCTTACGAGATGATCTTGCTTTCAAAAGGATTTTGAAACTTTAATAATCAATCTGTGTGTGATTTCTCACGCTGGTATTCCAGACTGGCTCGGGTGTTATTTAACTATAATGCTCAGGTCAGACCGAGTATTATAGAATACGGGAAAGGACGCTGTGGAGCTTAGGAGACGAGCTGGATGGCGATACGTACTTCCGTACTTGATTTATATTCCGCTGTGTATTCAATTGTGTGAGGACAGGTTATGATTACTGTCCAATTGTGTGTTATGTTATTGATGCACTCTGATGATGTAATGTATAAACAGATATATTTGTTTTTGTGTAAAGATCATTTATTATCTATTATATTTTGTTCCGCTGCGATAGTTAGATTCTGATGTTGTTTTCTATTTTCTTCTTCTACCTCTTCTTCTTCAACCCAAATGGTTCGTATTTCCGTTCAACTTGAGTTGATTGATATAGAATAGTGTTGACTCAATGGGTACAAATTTGCGGATCATTTCAGTTGGTATCAGAGCTTAGGTTGGTGATAACCTTGGCTCTGGTGAGAATTACTCATTGAAAATAGAGTCCATAGTACTCTAGAATGAGTTTGAGTGTATTAATAGATATGAGCGCGTATTTGTTAGTGGATATAAAAATGGTTTATATTGTGTTGATTGATTTATTGAGCGGCATATGAACCTTCGTCGTCACAGTCTGGACAACTGTATCGAAGGGGTTTCTAAACACTTGAATAGAACAATTGACACAGTAATGTTTTAAAGGTGGGTGAATGAAATAATTTTATCCAAAATATATTTTGATATAAAAGAAAAATTGTTGTAAACTATTTTAGCTAATATATGGTTGCTTGGATGTTTGGAATGATAATATTAAATTATTATGATTGTTATGTGGAAATTTTACTACAAATTGAAAATATAACCAAAGGTTAAAGGAATAAATTCAATTATAATATGAAATTTATAAATGTGATTTATAAATGTGATTTATAAATTGAAATATAATCAAATGGGAATTTGTGTGAGCATAAATTATACAAATGAATTATAGTTAAAATTTGATTTAAGCCAGAATTTGAAAATTTAAAATCTCGGAGTTTTTGGAAGTGTTTTTCGGAGTGTTTTGAAGATAAATAATAGAATTATTATTTTGGGGGTATTTCTGAAAGGAATTTGTTTCAAATAAAATTTTGGGAAGGGATATAGCATTGAACTCACTTCAGTCGCTGGAAAATAACTTCGGTGATGACTGCAGCATCATCGATGATCATTTTCGAGTTTCTAAGTGACAGATTGCTGCCAAATTTGATTTGTTCAGAAGAACAAGTTTGTTTTTGAAATTTCAAAGAAAATTTATTGGGAGTAAAAACCAGGATTGGTTTAAAATTTTGAGAAGTGTGATTTTGAGATAATGGTGATTTCAAAATGATTTGAAACCAAAAGCCGGGTGTTTAAAATCCTAATGAGATAGATTATAAGCTTATAAATTGAGACGATTCTTAAATAAGGAAGGAAAATATGAGCTTTGAATGTTGGAATTAAAATATAAAGTGAAACGTTAAAAATGAAATTAACTTGGATTGAGGAAGAAAATTGAATCGAACTAAATTAAATAAATCTGAGTTAGAATAGAATTGAATTGGAATAAAATTTAGTTGAGTTATAGGTGATATTGAATGGAATTAGATCCTCACTTGAATAAATGGAAGTAAGTTGGATAAGAATTGGATTGGAATAAATGGATTAGAATAACTTATAAGGGAACTAAAAATCCATCGAATAAAAATATGCTTGGGTTATAAATAAGCGAAAATTTTTGAGTTAAAATAAAGATGAATATATTCAAGCCTATAATGAATGGAAATGTATAAATAATAAGTTGTGACTTATAAAACTGGAAAGTGGAATAGAAAACCCAAAATAAATATTGTTTGATGTTTTGAAAAATGAAACAAAAATCCAAACTTGAATTATAAAATAAATTGAACTTAAGAAAATTTAATGAAGTGATTTTTGAGATTAAAAATCAAGTATTGAATTATAAATAGCGGGAGAACTAATTAGATAATAAATTAGTTAATGAAATATGTAAATGGAACCTAATATAGTTAAATAAAAGCTGATTTGGGAGTTAATAATGAATTTTGGAAATAAAACTCAAGTTATAAATCAAATTCGACTTGAATTGTTAGTGAGGTAAGTATAATTGAAAATGTTGCCAAGTAAAAAGAAATTGGATTAAAGTAGGGATGGTTCTAGTTGTAAATAAAACCCAGATGAATTTGGGAATAAATTGAAAATGGCCTTGTAAATAATTAAATGAATTGAGAATAAACTGAATTTGAAAACTTAAAAATTTATAATAACTAATCAAATAAATTTGTAGATTGAAATGAGATTTGACTGAAATAGAATCAAGTTAAATTGGAAAGAAAAATTTATTTGTAAAATGGAAATGAGCTTAAGAATGAAATTTGAATAATGTGAAATAAATTAATTTAAGTTTAAAATTAGTGGAAGCTTGGCTTCGAGTAAGGGTAAAAGTCCATTAAATAAAAGCTTGGGTAAATTTAAATTGGGGAATGGTTATCAATATATAAGCATGGAATGGTTCAAGCTTAATAAAATGGTCTCAAATTAAATGAAGGCAAATATGGAATGAAATGTAAATGAATGGATCGTGAATAAAATTGAAAATGAATAAGATTGAAATAGAATGTGTCGAGCTAAATAAAATGGTTGTGAATGAATTAAAATAGAATAAATTAAATAGTAAATTGAGTTGGAATCAATTTAAAATGGTTATAGCTTAATTAATTGTTATTCACATGAATAACATCAAATTTGCACAGAAAATTAGTCATTTTGTCGTAAACGAAAGTAAATGTATTAACAGAGGTGGACAGAATTGATTTTTAAATCAATTGGAATAATATGGGTTTGTTTAAAATTAAAAATGAATTGAATGTAAGCAAGTGGGTTGTAAACTATTCAAATTGAAAGAAAATGGTATATGAATTAATTGAAAACAGTTGAATTAGTATTAAAACTATATAAATTGCTTACGGAAAGTGTTTAGTGTGCATTGCTTTTAGAATTCATGTGTTTAACTATTGCAAATAAGTGAAGTGTTGTTAAACTTCATATATATGTCACTTACATGTTTGAGTTGAGTAAGTTCAGGTACCGGGAAGCCGTTGGGCTGGATTTGATCGCACAAAATGCTAAAATAATAAGCCGCTTGCTTAAAAATGCTAAATAAAGGTACGCTTTTGCAATAAAAATAGGAAATACGAACTGTTTTTATTTTTCCGACCGGGTGGGTCAATGTATATATTTTATATCTTTTGTCAAATTGCAAAAGCTCCTCTGTACAAAGGAGACTTTGCCAAAAATTTTGGGAGTTAGAAAAAATTTTGGAAAAATTTTTGTTAGCGACAAAACGATTTCAAACTGGAATTAAAATAAGGAATTTTGGAAATGGAAATTGAAACTAATTTAAAATGACGATATGAATCAGTTTATAAATGGAAGATAAAATTCGATATTCAGAGTTGAAGATAAATTGAATTCATATGGAAATGGAAAAACTAATTTGAATAAAAGTAGATATGAAAACTTCTGTAAGGAAGTGTACAAAATGATTTTAAAAGTTATGATTGAATATTACCGCTAAGTAGGATATGCAGGTATTATAAAGGAAAAGGAAAATTGGTTCTGATTTCAGAAGACAAATTTGAATTGCTCGACAAAAAGGTATGTGTTTAAATTTCTGTATGAAATTTGATTGGATTTTTGATCTAGTCACTTCGCTTTTTGTTTTCTTTTGGAATTTGGGAGCCCGTAGAGGCATTTTGTAGTTGTACCGAGCTAGCCGTGCAAAGGAGTCGCTGGCGAAATTTTTCGGAAATTTAGAAAGTTAGAAATTTTTTGAGAAAGTTTTGATAGAATAAATTTGAATTTAAATTTGAATTTGAATGGTTGAATAAGTAAAGTTATTTGGAAATTATGGAAGGTTTTGGAAAGTTGGTTGAAGTAATAGTGGGTCTTTAATAAAAGATATGTTATGGCAAGTTGATAAAACTGTTTGGTTTTGGAAAATAGTAATGGGTATTGGATCATTCTTCCTAACTAGTAAGTTTGGTGACGAAATTCTTTTAAGGGAGGAGGAATGTGACGACCCAGAATTTTTGAATGTTTGAAATTGGAATATTTAATTGATTTGAAATATTTAGAAGTTAATTTTTAACCTGAATTCAAATATCACTATTTATTTGATAATTAAATCATTGAATTAAATAATTTGAAGTTGGGTAAAATATGAAAACTTGAGTTTTAAGCTTGTTAAAAATAATTTGAAGGCTTGTAAAATTTATATTGATAATACTGAAGATAGTAAAAGTGTTAAAATTGAATTTGGAAGTGTTTTGTTCAGTTTTGAATTTATATCGTTTAAATCAATATTTAAAAATAGCCTTTCGACGCACAGTCTCGGAATTCGATAAAACCAGTTCCATTGGATCCGGAATATTGTGTTATTATTGGATTTTAATTTTCATAGTGTTTGGAGTGATCGTCTGGCCATACGATAAGTAAACGCGCTGAATTTATATCGAAAATTTAATATAATATCTGGGTCCAAAAAGCTATATTCTCCACACGATCGAATTAGGACTCGGAACCTTTTCCATTGCGTTTTGAATAGGGGTTTAACATTATAAACGCCTAGTGGTACGCTTCAATAGGAGTTTGGAATTTCGAGTTACGAGAATGGGATATTTTGGATATTAAAATATAATAGTCATGTCGTAAAAGTGAAAGCACCTCAGCCGACCTAGCCTTGTCCAGCCACCCTAACCTATCTTCGCCACCCTATCATATGACCATAGCGGCCTTCTAACTTTTCTTTAAATCTTGTCTTTCTTTCTTCAGTTCGTTTTCAGTAGAGAAAAAAAAATCTCATGATTCAATTGAAGGCCAAGCAAAATCAAGCTATGGCCGAATTCGATTTAAATTCAGCTCAAGTCGCTCTCTCTCTCAATTCCACGATTCTAGGCACGAAATTCCAAATCGAATCGTTCAGAGAAAAAAAAACACTCGCGTATGCTCACCGCACCTGTGTAGCCGAGATCAACTAGGTTGGGGGAAAGTCGACATCGGTAGTAGGGGGTTTTGGAGCTATTCTTGTATGCACGACACGCTAATCCATTCAATAGCGAGTGAAAGCCCTATCTTAGGCAAAATCGCGATTTCTGATTCTTACATCCAGTTCGTTGCTTGATTTTCATCGCGTGTATTGGGGTCATGGTGACATCGGTTTCGGTCACTGTTATCAAGTCGAGAGAGAGGGACACTTGCGTTTTGGAAGTCGCGTTCGAACAGGGGAGAAGCGGCGTCCAAGCGCACGCAAGGCAGAGAGGGGACGTTTGGAACTAGGCATGGTCGTGCTTATCTCGATTTGGTGGTCACAACTTCGGCATTGTCAGGGGACGGCGATCGCAGGAGAAGTATTATGGATGATGCTGCGGCTTGGTAGTAGTGAGGTCTGAGTAGACGACTCGTTAAGGTAATTTAATTTATTCTGTATTAGGTAGTTTAAAACCTTTTAATTTAATGTCGTTGGAAACTATTTCTTTTGCAAAAATTTAACAATAAATGAATTGTTTGTTATTCACAATAAAGGAAAAATGTATATATGTCTACTTTATTGTAAGATATTTTTATTAATAGTAAAGTAAATACTTGTTTTATTATTTACTGAAAAAGAAAAAGAATTTTTTTTATACACATGCCCATCTAGTTAATTATATATATAGAAAAGATTTTGAATTATATAGGGATTTTAAAATGTTTGAGGAATTTATAAAAGTAGATTTTTGAAATCTATAATTTATTTTTATTGGTGTATATGTAGTTTCAAAAGGGAAATTAATAGTTTAATTAAATCATTAGTCAATTAAAAGTATTACATGGAAATTGATTATTAAAGTAATTCAAATGTTAATAAATATTATAATATTTTATACAAGGTTTAAAATCATGGAAACAAGCAAGTTTGGAATGGATTGCAAACAGCAAAATAAAAGGTGAGTTAATCTCACTGATCTGGTTATAATTTAAATTTAAATTTAAATAATTGGCTGATTGATTGATTTGATTGGATGTACTATATTATATATAGTAGTATATAGTATATATTAGAATGATTGATTTCTCGCATTATATAGCGGATGAGACCCCATGCGCCACATAATAGCGGATGATTTTATATTTAAAACACATGTATTGTGATATTCCACCTCGAAGTGGAATTGGTATTTTATATTGTGCTAACGTCTGTGGATGCAGGGAAACAGGTTGGAGGGATCCAACTAGATTCCTCAAAATTATTTATATTGTTTAATATTCTCTGTTATGAATATTCGATATTCTGTGATGAATATTATTGATAATTGGAATATTGAATGCTATGGTTTACTTGAATATATTTCGGTACACTGAGTTATCAAAATATATAGAATTGGATTTTTGAAAAGAAAATAAAAAGAAGAGAATTTGTAAGTGAAATAATTATAGAGAATTTAAATAAATTAAGAATGAACTGGATAAGAATAATAGTGGTTTTAAAATTCTAATAAATAAATTCCGTATATGAAAAGGGGATTTTGAATAAACGGGAAGATAATGAATTTTAAACTTTAGGGTTATTATTTAAAAGAATAAAGCATTTATTTTAAATTTAAATTTAAGATTTAAATTATTGAAAAGAATAAAGAAGAAATTTGGAAAATCTGAAATTGGTATGTTTCAGTTAAAAGATTTAAAATCAAACAAAAAAAATAATAAAGTCTATAATTAATGGATTTTGAAATGAATTGAGTAAGTAAAGGAATTTATTTCAAAATGGAGTAAATTGGAAATCAATTTGAAAATTGATTTAAGTGGTTGAAGTTGGAATTTTAAAGAAGAAGTGGGATTTTGAAATTTATAAACTAGGTTTATAAAAGTAAAGTAACATATCAGTGGATATTTGAAGGAATAAATTCACGATGGAAAGTTATTAAAGGAAATGAGAAATTTTGTTTAAAAATAAATAGTGGTTTATTTTTAAAGGATGTGAAGAGAAGTATATTTCCCTGAATAGCCTAGTACGTTTCAAAGTAAATTTTTAAAAGTTTTAATATCGTTTTAAAAAGCATGTTTTAGAAAATTTATTATTTCTAAACATTTAAATTCTAAAGTAAGTATTTTCTTTTAATCTATTATAGCAGTAATTATTTAAAAATGACTTGGTATTTGTTTTTAAAGAGAAAATCTAGTTTTATATTTTATAAAGTAGCCTCATTTTAAATATTCCTAATATATATATATATATATATATATATATATATATATATATATATTTAATAAAGTATTGAAATAGTTTTCAATCTAAATGTTAAAATATATTTTATAATAAAGTGTTTTAAAGTTATCTCAAAAATCTAAAGCTTTGTACTTGATATTTTCAGTGGAAGAAATTTTTGGGAATTTATTCCATAAGAAGAGTGTGGTTTGAAAACTGTTTTCAAAAGGGTTGAAAATGGAAATGTATCTTGCGAAGATATTTTGAGGTTAATAAATAATTTTGGAAATTATTTATGATTGATGATTGTTTGTGAATGTTACTTGATAGTTAAATAACCGACTATCAATATTGGCCAAATGCATTGATCGTTTCGAAGAGACCGAGATCGGGATTAATTTCTCGAAAACCACTTCGATCCGGTTTGTACGTTTTCGTGAAAAAACGAGTTCGGAGTCGAAGATGGAGCAGTGAAGTGTAAGGGCTAGTCGCTACTAATCCTGAGGATATTTCCAAAATGGATGTAGTAGGAATAGTGCCTTCGGTTCCGTTCGAACCCGAAACGGACTTGTATGGATGAATGCTTTCAGAACATCGTCAGGTGGGCGATGAGAATTCTAAGTGAAACGATCTAAAAAGTTAACGCTTAGCCTTAAGCCTCATCAACCGGGAATGACTGAAAATCAGGGGTTATGCAGCTTGGCTAGGTGGGTAGCACCCATTTCAGGATGAGGTCATCCCTGTCTGTTGTCCCTTTTATTTCGGCTTAGTGGTGCGGTTGCTGATCCCAACCGTGGGGTGATCTTACTCGAGATTATCCAGTAAGGGGTAGTCCCGGTCTTGTGTTGTAGGGGGTCGGGAGTGATCCTCGGTATGCTGATCTAGACCAGGTACCGTGATAGGTGGTACCCCATTGTCTAGTTATTAGTTGGAAATCCATTTTCCCTACGCGCCTGTAGGGTTTTGATTGTTCCCAAATATTGCTGAATCGTGAGATGCAAGCATTTCAGCTAGATTCTATTTTACTTTCTATAGACACTATTATAATATCAGAGAATTTTAATAAAAAGTGTTTTTAGCTATCGTAAGGTAAAAACCCGACATGTTTATTTGTGGCGTGGTCTTACGAGATGCTCTTGCTTTCAAAAAGATTTTGAAACTTTAATAATCAATTTGAGTGTGATTTCTCACGCTGGTATTCCAAACTGACTCGGGTGTTATTTAACTATATTGCTCGGGTCAGACCGAGTATTATAGAATACAGGAAAGGACGCTGTGGAGCTCAAGAGATGAGCTGGATGGCGATACGTACTCCGTACTTGATTTATATTCCGCTGTGTATTCAATTGTGTGAGGACAGGTTATGATTACTGTCCAATTGTGTGTTATGTGATTGATGTACTCTGATGATGTAATGTATAAACAGATATATTTATTTTTGTGTAAAGATCATTTATTATCTATTAAATTTTATTCCGTTGCGATGGTTAGATTCTGATGTTGTTTTCTATTTTCTTCTTCTACCTCTTCTTCTTTAACCCAAATGGTTCTTATTTCCGTTCATCTTGAGTTGATTGATGTAGAATAGTGTTGACTCAAGGGGTACAGATTTGCGAGTCATTACAACGAGTCTGAGTCATCTAGAGCAGCAGTAAATGCACGTTTTCATTTCTTTGCGGAATCATTGTTTATGGGAAGATTTTGCTTATCTGGATGGACAGTCTCTTTTGATATGGCCTGGTTCATCACAGTTGAAACATTTGATATAGTTTCGCACTACATTCTGATTACCAGAGTTCTTATAGTTGTTTCTCTTGAGATTATTCGTCTTTCTGTATTTCAGGAATTTTCGAAAGTTCTTGGTCATAAAGGCTATCTCTTCATCATTATCGCTGTTTGAGTCTGATCCATCGGTCAACGCATTGAATGCAATTGATTTCTTTTCAGATGCTTTGCTTTCTCTTCTCCCAATCATTTGGACTTCAAGCGACATTAGATTTCCAATTAATTCTTCTATCTTTAAGGTACTGATGTCATTTGCCTCTTCGATCGCAAGTGTCTTTTGATCCCATTCTGGAGTAAGAGAATTTAAGATTTTTCTGACTTGATCTTCTTCCGAAAATTCCTTTCCTAAGGATATTAGAGAATGCACAATATTCTGAAATCTACTATACATTCTGGAATAAACTCATTGGAATTAATTTTAAATAATTGAAAATGATTTGCGAGCATGAAAATTTTGGTCAGTTTAACTTTGCTTGTTCCTTCGTGAGTAACTTGCAAAGTTTTCCATATTTCATATGCAGACTTACAAACTGACACTCTATTAAATTCATTCTTATCAAGTGAACAAAACAGAATATTCATAGCTTTAGAGTTGTTTTGTGCGATGGTCTTTTGCTCAGCAGTCCACTGTGAAAACCAGTTGTGGGTTCAAAATATTCAGTCCGTGTGATATTCCAAGTGTTTAGTCCTACAGATTTAAATATATTTTCATCCTACATGCCCAATGTGCATAGTTACTGACACTAAAAAGTGGTGGTCTGACAGTAGACTGACCTTCTACAAATGAACTAGTGACAAGGGTAATAGAACCACTGTTGGTAGTAGTAACAATACCAGTGTTGGTAGCCATATTGAAAGTTTTCAAAATTCAAATTATGACACTTTGAAAACCTTGCTTTGATACCAAATGTAAGAAATGCGGATTACGAATCCTAAGGCTAGAATTAACACTAGAGGGGGGGTGAATGGTGTTTTAAGGAATTACTAATTCTTTTTGAGTTTATATTAATTTGGACACAAATGTATGCAATATTCAGACACAGATATGATTACAGAATCAAACAAAGATGCAGATATAAAGTAAAAGCAATAAAGGAAAGAACACGCCGAATTTTATACTGGTTCGGAGTTACCCTACATCCAGTCCCGCAACACAAGTACGAATTTCCTTTCAAAATCAATTCTTACAATTACACCCTCGATTTCAAGGCCACGAGGTACACCGCTCCAGATTCACGATCCTCTAGGTAGAGATACTTGATTTTAGGGGCAACAAGTTCATCCGATTGATTTTCCAGGCTACAATCACACTTTTTCTCGCTCGATTGATTACAAAGAAGTCTATAACTCTGAATAGCACCGGGAACTTGTTGAGATAGTGATAGAGAATCAAACTAGAGATGATCTAGTTAGATTCAATGGTGATTTTGGCAGAGTAATGGTAAAAATGTATATAAAGAAATGTGGAAGAAGAAGAGGAGTTAAATCAGAGAATATATATATATATATATATATATATATATATATATGAATGTAAATTCGTTTAAAACTGCCCCTACTTATAGTAGAACAACAGCCATGTCCATTCGTGAAAGGATATGACGAATAGACACTTCCTTTGAAATTCAAACTTTTGAAGAAAACTGTCACCTTGCCGACAAGGGTTCCTTGGGGTTGTCGACAGGCCTAAGTTATTTTCGGTAATTTGTTTTTCTTTGAAAATAACTTCCATCTTGTATTAAAACTATTTTAAACTTTATAAATATACTTAACTATAGTTAAAATAAATAAATAAGTATAGAGAATAATATTTTGGTACATATAAAATTTTACTATAATTTTATATTTAAATCTAAGTATAAATATTAAAAGTTAAATATATTATAATTAAAATATGGTTTAAAACCAAGGATAATTTGATATATAAAGATTATTTTGAGAACTAAAAGTATTTTAAAACCAGGATAGATGTTTTTGATTTAAAAAAGAAGATTTTGAAATCATTTTGAAAACAAGATATAATTTTGTAAAACATTTGAATAAAAGTAAGTGGATACAAAACATGTTCCACTAGATTTTTCGTAGGTTTCATCCTACTTAGGGTTCCATCCCTTTAGTGGGCTCGAAGTGGATTCCATTCCACGAATAAAATAAATTTTAAGATGTCAGTGGTTTTTTAGGAGTTTTAACAAAATTCCTAACTAAATTACTTATATTGAAATGGTGAAATCTTGATAATCTTGATAGTCATGAGTCTTGAATCTTGATATCTTCGATCTTGAGTTTATCAGTTCTTGAATCTCTATACTGTACAGTCTTCATTCTTTGGTACATGTATATATATCCTTCTTATACATATATATTTAAACAATAATGTTAGTATTTATATTTTATAATCTTATTCTAAGGTTGTTGTCATCAAAACCAACTTCTCAGTGACTAACAAGAATCGCCCACCAAAGTCTTCGAGACATGGAAGACCAGGTAACTCTCCTAATTCGGGAAAGTAGGAGGGAAGATAAAGTACCCCTTTCATAAAATTGTGTTGGTACCGACATGATTTGCCTAGTGCAAGTCATGTCTTTCTCTTATACTTCATCTTGCATCTTAAAATCTTTGAGCTATGAGCACTTTTGTCTTGAAAATCTAGTCGTTACCAAGATGTTCCAACACATCTGGTACTTGTCCTCTTTTGCACAATTTTTTGGAGCTGCTCAGCTACTTCTTCAGAGATGTGCCCTAGGACACCTACTTTATTCAACTACTCTTTGACCAAAGCTCTACCGCTTTCCATAGCTCATAAAAAGAACTCGGTACCAACATGATTCATGTTGGTACCGACCTCTTTCCTCAAGCAGGCTTAGACTTCAAACTTCCTAAAGTCGTCTCTAATGTCGTTCCAATTTTTCTTCTAAGTCCTTGAACCCTTTCGTCTTCATCCCGACATCCTAACTCGTTTGGAAGTTGTTTGGTCTAAAAGCTGGATAACATATAATTATAGTATTTAAAGCAAGGTTCCAAATTCCATCCGGTACACCGGAACTCCGGCCATCTCGGTCCGGTTCCGGTGGTGACTGGAATGGAATCAGTGGAATAACCCATTCCATTATTTAGGGTTAACTTTTTTTACACAAAGGTTTAAAAACAAAACTAAACCAAAAAACAGATAACTTATTATTTCAGTTCATCAATTACAAGCATTGGAGAATCAAATCTCGTCTACGAAACTCTTAATAACATTGAAGCAAATCGCAAAAACATATTTACTTGATTTGAAGAAGATTATGAGCAACGACGAAGACGGTTGAAGGGGTTTTCGTTCTAGCGTTGAACTGAAGGATCGATGATGACAAAGAGATCCGAGATTCGTGGAAGACTACGCACTGTGTAAATTTTTTCTTTTTTTTTCGTATTGAAGTGAATACGTGAGAGACAAAGGGGTAGATGGGATAAAGATGTATTCGTTAATGGGCCTTGTACAAGCAACTAATAATGCTATGAACTAATAATTATTTAATGGTTTATAAATATTTATTTAATGAGCAAACATGTATTGCTTAATAAGCTAAGAACAAATATTTGGAGGATAAAATAACAAAATCCACAAATCAGAATTAAAGCGGAATTTTCGAAACGAAACCGAAATTTTAAATTTCTGCGATGATCGGAATGGAAACGGAAAACGGAAAGTTGAACCTTGATTTAAAGTCAGTTTAGGATAATACATTCAAGCGAGAACACTTAATATTTTTGACCTTCCTAATAAAATAACATTGCCAGGTAACACGATGGTTTAATTTCAAATCACTCACGTCAATGCGCACAATAAGAACAGTGCAAATGCTTTTTAAAATAGTAGAGGTGGAATTCCTGGAAAAAGCTGATCCTTCTATAATACTTGAGAATTTTTTTAATTAAATTTTAGAATTTTTTTAAAACATTTTGTTACTGGCTGCTCGTCTTGGTAAGAAGTTAAAATTGATGTCCAGAGGAGAATGAGTAAGTGATCAATATACACAAATTATTTGTTAATTAATATTGGTATCATATTTCGTATAATCTACAGACAAAATACATGAAAGATGAATTCTCTACATTTCCCCTAACTTTGTTATCCCAAAAAGCCTGTATTATCTTACTATCCCTTTCTTTTCCTTTTAATAAATGCTTGTGTATTTTTCCTCAGAACTTAATATTCAGCATGTTATATAATTAGTTTCTTAAAAATTGCTACTTCAATAATTGACAAATTAATACCATGGAGAATAGATCTATTCTACATGTGGCTTTGTGAGCAGCAAGCGATGCAACTATTTACGGTGATGGGAAGAATTCCTTACCAGTTGTGTGGAATATTCTTGATAAGATCGAACAATTCTTAGAAAAGACGCAGCAGTTCTTGGGTAATAATGACCCTTATATCTTGGTTGACATTACTGATGCACTGAATCATTTAATATGAGAACTTATATACTTCTGGATTATTGAGACCAACATATATGAATATTTGTAATCTTTAGTACTTGCTTGCATACTCAACTTAATGCTAGGCCATCTACTTTGCCAATATACAAGTGTTCGTAGCTTGCTTATCCGCTCTTTATACTTCAACGTGTTGCTATTGTAAATTCAAAGTGTGATCATGCATAATTTCCCTTTGTAGCCTTGCTAATGTTGACCAGATTTATGTTGCTTGAAACATTATAGGATTTAATCCTGAGACTACTTTGGGTAATCATTTTATTCATCTTAGCAACTAATGTGTATATACATTCATTGAATTAAAATTCTTCTTTATGTCATATATTTACGTGTGTCATTTTTAATGATCAAATTATTTTGACCCATGTAGTTGTGGTGGTTTCAAAAACATTCACAATAGCTGAAACCATGTTGAACACTTTTAAGCAATATTGAAGAAGTAGAAATTTGATGATTGTAAGAGATATCAAAAGGATTTTATTAACTGAAAATGATTGTACAGTTTTTGATAAAAAAGATACATTGATTTGTCATTGTATTTATGATGAACTGATACATTGAGTCATAATATAACTGGGTCAGGTTGTGTAACTTTGAGCTTGTTACTTAGTTTGACCATTTTAGCCTGAGATATATGATCCGGTCTTCGTATTGTTTCATTTATTCATTCCAATATCTACCCTCAAACCAAACTAGCGTTTTGCTCCTGCCTTAATTCATTGTCGCCGTTATGAATCGGCTCGTAATTTCTTTAATTTCTCCTTCAAATCAACTTCTGCATCATCAAGTCTCGTCTCAATTTGATGAAGCTTTTTGCAGACAAGGGTTAGTCAAAATGTTGGCTCTCTGGTAAGTGGCAGATAAATGATTCACGCTCAAATTTCCCCTCCATACTTGCTCGTGAACAAAGTATAGGTCTAATTTCATGTGTTTTGTTCTTTAATGTAGAATCAGATTTGTAATAAATAGAACATTGCTTAAAATATCAAACCAAATCACTAGTTTCTTAGTTGTTTTAACTTTAAATTCACCTAATAGTGACTCAATCCATACGATTTCCGCCCTTGCATTTGCTACACTTCTAAATTCTGCTTCAATGCTGGATCTTGAAATTGTAATCTACTTTTTAGAGTACTATGAAATTGGGTTTTCTCTTAGATAAATGTAATAACCAGTTGTTGATTTTCTATCATCTATGTCTGTAGCCCGATTTGCATCAGTGAATCCATTTATATTGATGTTATTGCAAGCTTAGAGGACTAGGCCATGATTCATTGTTCCTCTTAAATACCTAAGAATTCTTTTAACCGTCTTTCAGTGTTCATCGAGTGGTATTCACATGAACTGATAGACTTTGCTTACATTATATGCTATTTCTTATCTTGTAATTGTGACATGTTGAAGTGCTCCCACTATGCTCCTGTCATTTGAGATTGCTTCTCCTTGATACTTTGATAAGTTAAACCACTGGTGATGAAAGTGGTTTGACTTGATTCATCTTTGCTTTTTATGTATTTCTAAAGTGTATCTCTTTTGACATAAGTGCATTTCTATATTTGAAGTTATTTTTACATTTATGCCCAGGAAATAGTTAAGTTCTCCCAAGTCTTTGATTGAGAATTGTTTGTCCATTTGTCGTACGAGTTTGATGATTTCATTCTCATTGCTCGCTGTAATAATAAAATCATCAGCATATACTAGTATGTATATAACTATCTCATTATTAAATTTTGTGAACAGAGAATTATCTGGCCTAATTGGTTGATAATTCAACTCAATTAAGGCTGCTTTAAGTTTATCAAATCAAACCCTTAGGGCCTGTTTGAGGCCATAAATTGCTTTGTTTAACTTGCATACCGTATTTTTGTTGCTTAACTGTCTAAAACCATATGGCTGCTCCACATATATTTCTTCCCGAAGTTCACCATTCAAAAATGCATTGTTTACATCTAAGTGTCTGATTTTCCAATTATCATGCAATGCAATTGTTAGCACTATTCTGATTATAGTTGGTTTGACCACTGGTGTAACGACCCGGATTTTTCAATGTTTAATTTGGAATATTTAAATGGTTTTAAGTATTGGATTTGAAATTGTAATTTAGTAAGATTTTAAAACTGAAAATTTCAAGCGATTTTGCAAATTTTGGAAATCGTCGATTTGATCGACGTGTTCAAATAGCGATTCCGGACACAGTTTCGGAATTTGAAAAAATCAATTCCATTAGATCTGTAATAATGTATTATTACCGAATTTCAAATTTCGTAGCTTTTGGAGTTATCGTTTGGTCCTGTTGGATATAAACGCGTTGAAATTAATATCGAAAATTCAATATAATAATTGGATTCAAAAAGCTATTTTCTCCATACGATCGAATTAGGCTGTGGAACTTATTCCTTTTGGTTTGAAATAGCGGTATAACATTAGAAACGTCAGATGTCATGCCTAAGTAGGGATTTAGGATTTTGAGTTAGGTAAACGAGATATTTTGATTTACAAAAAAAATGGAATATCAAACACGCTACCCTTCACCATTAAAACTTGCAGCCCTTCATTGTCTCCGTTCATAAATCACGACGTCTTTTCCCCTTTATTTCTTTTAGTGGAACACGAGAATCGAATCCTTGTTTAAAAAAAGGAAAAAAAATCGTGACATTGTTGCGATCTGGAACTCGAGCACGACAACGCTAGAAGTGAGCAACGTAAGGTTGGACAAAGCGGCGTGTGGAGTCACACAAGGTGATGACGGTGTTCGAAGTGGGATGGAGGCGATCGACGTTAGGAGGAGAAGGCGCTCGCGTTTGTGTTTCGCGATGGCTGGAGATGTGGAGGGGCGCATGAAGACGCATTGGGAAGAGGCGATAGTTGTGTCGCTCGGATTTTTGGTTCGAGTAGCTAGGTTAGGACGAGGCGCGTGCGAGCACAATGGGGTTTGGCGTGGCCGTGCATACGTGTAAGCGGGGGAGTGTCGTGATGTTATGAATCTGATGTCGAGTGTTGGCGGTGGTGCACAAGTCCAGGTGGAAGGCTCTGGCGATCGTTATGGTAGCGGCAGTGGCCAGGCGTGATGCGTCGTTCAGGCGACATGGAAGAAGGATTTTGTCGGTGAGGTAATTATCTATTAATAAAGTAAATATAAGATTATTTAAATTTTAAAAAATAAATGGTTATGAAATTGTATAACGTTTATACGAGGTCCAAAAATCTTGAAGTATGTTCCTCGGATTCGTAGCTGCGATATCTATGCAATAGAGTTAAAATTGGAACGGATTGCAACTAAAAATAATGGTGAGAAATTCTTACTCATTTCGATTACTAGAATTTATTTTAAATAGTTAAAATAAATTACCGAATGCTGGTTGAATTTATAAATTATTATCTGTTGGATGTTATATATATATAGTAGTATGTGTATATATATTAGTAGTTGTATTGATGTTCCCACATATTTTAGCGGATGAGACTCTGTCACCTGTATAATAGCGGATGATTCTATATACCACAATATCCCCTCGAAGTGGGATTAGTATTTTTATGTTGTATTAACAACTGTGGATGCAGGGAAACAGGTTGGAGGGATCCAACTAGATTCCTAAAATTTATATTGATTGTTTCATACATAATAATATATGATGTGCTAGAATAATCTGTTATAGATTATTGTTGTGATGTGAATTATTGGATGTTATAGTAGCACCGGCCTGAATTTTGGTATCGTAGATACCATAAATATTATTTTTGGAAATTGAAAGGATTTAAAATGAATTTTTGAATGTAAAAAATATTCATATTGAAATTTGGAAATAGCACAGGCGTTGGGTATAATATTATTTTTAGAATCAATATAAATACCAAAAATTATACCAAAAATCGATATAATTTATAAAACATATATATATTATTTATTGTATTATTTATGATATAAATACCATAAATAATATATATATCGATACAAATATCAAAAATTATACTAAAGTTCGATATAAATACAAAAAATTGATATAATTTGGAAAGGCGTTGGGTAGACGCGATAAATAAAAAGCAAAGGAATTTTTTTTTAAGGAATCTGAAACTTATGTAATTCATTCGAAATGAGTTAAGGAATTTAAAAATAAATTGTAAATGATTTTGAGAAAATAGGAAATAAATAGAATACTTTTTAAGCGTTGAACATAAAAATGGAGTTGGAAAAATATTTGGGAAAGGTTTGGGAGTATTCCATTGAAAATATAAGGATTTGAACCGTTTCAAATGTTGGAAATTTGGGAAGGCGTTGAATATATATCTTATAAAGATATTTTGAAATAGATTTTTGGAAAAATTTATAATAAGGTCTGATGTCTGCTTATGGATGTTTTATTGCTAGTTAAATAACCGATTATCAATTTCGGACAAATTCGTTGATCGTTCGGAAGAGACCGAGATTAGATTTAATTATTCGAAAACCACTTCGATTCGATTTGAGCATAACGAATGGATATCGTAAAGATGGTGATGTAACGACCTAGGATTTTCGACCTAGAAAATTCGACATTAATACGTCCTCTGTAGAAGTGCCAAGCAATCGAACGCCGGAAATTCTAGATTGTTAGGGTAAAAAAGAAAAGAGGTAGAAAAAGAAACAGAAAACAAAACATAGAGTCTCAGGGGATAAAAATATAATATTAAATAATAACATTTATACAAAGAAAAGCCGATCTGTTAATTTACATGCAATACATCAGAATTCAACAAAACTACACAGTTGTAACAACTTGTTCCACAATACAATATAACTCCAATACATAGCGGAATATACTCCGTACGTTCCTCCCTTCCAGCCCGCCACCTGAGCTCCAGAACGTCCTAACCTAAAAATCTATAATACTCGGTCTGGCCCGAGCATTACATTAAAGTAACACCCGACTCAAACTAGAACCCAGCGTGAGTAAACCCAAATAGTTTGAAATACTAAGTTATAAAACTTATTTGAAAACCCGGGGTAACTCGTACCTCACTACGAGTTCTTAACTTGTTATAGTCAATCACTTATTACGAAATGATATCTAAAAACTTTTACTCAGTTTAAATAGCTATGTTACTTACTTTATTTCATTCCAGCCTCTTTGATTCTAAAATCAAATCTATAAAGAATTATTGTAGATTACAAATCGAAGTGGTTTAGGGTATTTGCTGATACCCAACCCCGGTCTCTTCGAATCCAATGTCATCTTTAATCCAAGTTATTTAAGTGAACACAATTAATTTTAAATACAAGATGTCACATTAACATAACAATTCATCATCGATAGATAACCCACATTATCACAGTTCAACCCAAACATATCACAGAACATCACAGATTATCAGACTAGAGACACTAATCCAAACATTCAATACAATTTAATCATCCATAAGCAAGATTAATTTGTCACCCAATCTAATTAATTTAATTAACACAAGTAAATTAATTACCTTTAAATCCTGCTTAATTAACATCAATTAAACCACTTAATTAATTTCAATAATTAATTAATTATTCTTAAATCATTCAACCATTCACAAAATTAATTAACCTTTAATTACTTACATTAATTAATGGTCCTTTAATTACTTATCCTTTAATTAATTTCATTAATTTATTAACCTTTAATTAATTTCATTAATTTATTGTCCTTTAATTAATTTCATTAATTAATTGTCCTTTAATTAATTAAGTAAATAAATTATCCCTTAATTAATTTCATTAATTAATTATCCTTTAATTAATTTCATTAATTAGTTACCCTTTAATTAATTTCACTAATTAATTATCCTTTAATAAATTAAGTTAATTAATTAACCCTTAATTACTTAGGTCCTTACTTAATCTGAGATAAAACATTATCTTAATTGATTACCTAATTATCATTTAAATCTTTATTAAATTTAATGCTAGAAATTAATTTAACGAAATCTCCTGAGACCTTTTTTGATCAATTTATAAGTTTAAACATTTATTTTCGTTACCCAAATACTTAGGAATTAATTTAATATATTAACCTAATATATAAATTTTCAAATCAAATCAACTTAAATTCAAAACACATTTGACTTCAAAATTTAATTTTTGAAACTTGTTTGAAAAATTTGATAAATACTTTTACTTTGAAAACATGCTTATTTTCATTTCCTTTTTTTATAAAACTGGCAGGCCCAAAAATTCCAGGTCCGATTCCTCTTTTCTTATATTATTTTCCTTACTTATTTTCTAAAAATTTTACAGGCCCATTCTATTACCTGGCCCGTTCTCTTTTTATTTCTTTTCCTTATTTCTTTATTTATTTACCTTACTTCCCTATCCTGGTCAAGCCTGGCTCGCTACCCTCCCCCTCCTTTTCTTTTCCTCTGGCCCAATTCTCTTTCCTTTCGGCCCACTTTCCTTTTACCTCTCTTTCTTTACTTCCCAGTGTTTTCTTCCTACCCTCCTTACTGACATGCACCGGAACACACTGTGCACGTGCATGCATTGACCCAGCCTAGTCGTCCACCTTCGACCATCCTTACCCATCACCTTCGAGCCCCGGAAGTTCCCTGACCACCTAGTTTCCCTCAAAATCGACCCCGATTCGAAATTCGAGCCCAGGCCCGAAACAACAACGAACTGACCTCACTCATTCTGCCTCAATCCAGCCTCCTCCGACCACCGTAGCTTCTCGAAACCCACCATCGTCGCCTTCTCCATCCCCTCCGGCTTTACCCTCCAGATCGCAACCATAACTCTCCTTTCCCTTTTCACCCTTCGCTTGGAAGTCGTGACTTCCAAACCTTCCATTAAAACCCTAGTTTGCTAATGACCTGCCACCCCAAACTCAAATTGATCACCACATCATTTTTCCCAAAGTCGTCTCCTCCTCGACCACCTCTCTTCAGAAATAGGCACCCAGAAATTGGCCCTTCCACCATAAATCTACCAAAGACCAAACCCTGATCAACTCCCTTGATACCACAAAATACTCCACTAAAAATTTCCCAACAAAGCTAAAAATTCATGTTTTTACCCGACTAACAAGGCCATACAATCAATTTAGAAAATTTTGATGTTCGAACTTTGACCAGCTTGAGTGATTCCCTGATACACAATTTCTCCTCTTCTATTCTTCATATTTTCCAACACAATAAAATTTAAAATTAATCCATACTCATAAACGAACATATTTTGTTTTGATTTCAAGTTCTAAAACTGACTATATGTCTTGGTATTGATTTTTAAAAGTTGATGTTAACAACTTATTCAAATACAAAAAAAAACAGAGGAAGAAGAAAACACAATAGTTTTCTTTTCCATGAGTTACAGGTTGAAACATGTTTATCCATCCATATCAGCTTTGCGTCTCTAATCTCATGATCACATAGTAGAATACAAGAGTTTATATACATATACTCGTGTATTCCAAGTCCAGGCAAGTAAGGAAGAATAGAGTTTGCTCACACAAATATACATGCATATATATATATATATGTATGTATGTATGTATGTATGTATGTATATAGAGCTGATACCTTCCATTTAATCTTTAACACAACATGTTGTAAAGTTTTTTTTAGAGGAAAGAAGCCTATGACAAATTTGTTTTGAACAGATTAAATTGTTTCTTCTGCTTTGTTCCAGTAAATAGAAATCTTAGTGCCTAAATCTTTTACATACATAATACCCATCAAAACATGTAATCACTTTACCCAGACCAACAGCTCAAATGCATGCATGGTTTAAATGTTATTACATGACCAGTCGAAAGTAAGAGTTGTACTCACATTTTTTTTAAAAGAGGTGGAAGAACTGTTGCCTTGCCATGTTGATGATCCTATCCATTTTGATTTGTTTTGATTCTTTGGTTTAAGTTTGGTTGATCTCAGGTTTTTAGTTTGATGATTTTGAAAGATAAAGAAAATGAGAGATGAAAGAAGAAAAAAATGAAAGAATATGAGTAGATATGTATATATAAAGCCTTGTTTTATTATTATTTAAAAAAAAAGGAAATAATTAATTTGACACTTGTTAGTTTGCAAGTTACTTAGCTTACAAATGTTTAATGCTTGATAACAAAGCTTACAAATGTCAAAACAATTTATTTTATTTTTATTCTTTTTTTCCCTTTATGTTTTATTTATTACTTTGAAAATGAAGAAAACCAATTAAATGTGACACTTGTATATTGCGTGTATTTATATCTTTGTTCTTTTTTTATATTTCCATTAATACATTTTCTTTTTATATATACAACTTATATTTATTTCATGTATATTTTAAAGAAAATATATTAACCTTTATTAAATCCTATTTTAAACTTAAACTGTTATATATTTTAAATTAATAAATATTATCTTTAGCGTTTTAGAAATATAAAATTTAACTTCAACTAGCTTTTGAAATTTATTACATTGGATTCAAATCTATGCTTTATAAATCACAATATATATAAATATATATACATACTTATATACTTGTATACCTATAATTTCCAGCATTATAGAGTTTGCATATATATATATATATATATATATCTTTAATTTATTATAAGATTTAATTATCAGAATACTATTCGTTCAATCTTATAAATCAGTGTTTTAACGGTTAAAATCAGTTAATTACCAATTATCAGGTGTCCAAAAATCTGTGTTATCACATTCCTATCCCTTTAAAAGTTTTCGTCCTCGAAAAGGAACGATACCAGAATTTATTAAAATACTCCTTATCAGTTAAATTACACTTTGAACATTTTTAACCATTAACTCTTTTTATTTAAAATTCTTAAAACATTGAAAATCTACATAATATTGCCGAAATAGCTTTTATAAAAATATTTTTTTTATAACTCGATGTCTCAACAAGTCCATCATTGTTCTTACAGAAATTCGGTCATACGTTGATCAGGCGTAGGACTGAAAATCTATAAGTACTTGGTAAACCTGTTTTCAACGCCCAGAGAAAATACTTGGGAAATATTTTGGTGAAAATATAGAAAACATTTTTCAAAATAGAGGAAACCTTTTTTGGTTAGAATGCTCTGGAAATCATCACTCTCTCTATGGTCGCAGTTGGCCCGATGGTTACGTTGCCTTCCCGGCAAAATCCATAGAAAACCGTAGGTACTCCGTGCTCTCGATTACACCATGGAACCTGCCACAAAAAGAAGCAACACCCGGGGTTACGTTGCCATCACAGCAAAAACCCATGTAACTGTAGGCATCAGCGCACTCGAATTTCGCTGCTAAATGAAACTTCACCTCTCCCACATAGATCGCAGACTACATCTGTCGAGTCCCAATGTAGCCTGTAGGCACTCACTGCCACACGGCTGTCTTCATAGATCGCAGTCTACCGATGTTACGTCGCCCTCCCCGTGAAATCAAACGTAGACCGTTGGCACTCAATGCCACACGACTTCCGCTATGGTCCGTAGTAGATCGCAGTGACAGCGAGTTACACTGTCATCACAACATAACCCAAATGTCTCTGCAGGCATCAGCACCCTCGACTTTCTCTACACACACACAATCCTTAGGAACTTCATTTTGTCCGGACTTCCTCTCAAGATCAAATTTAGAGACCCCTTAGGGCTCAAGGCAGAACCACCCCGTGGATCTCCTATCAAGTTCATTTCATGGGAGCGCCTTTTTTCCAAGAGCCAATCTCAAAATATTTATGCTATACACATAAAGTAACTTTCAAATCATACTCTTTATGATTCACATAAAAATCTCCTTTACACAAAATCGATATCTCAAATTGATAGTTCCCAAACTTGGCTTTCTTAATTCTCAGAATTTATTTTTCCCAAAAAATCAAAAGCCTTTCCTAAATCCATAGGTTCCGAAACCTTTTTCCATATCATTCTCATAAAATCATATATATATATATATATATATATATAATCTTGAAAAATCGTGGATCGCTTCATACTTATATAAATTCTCTTTTTGTACTTCAAATCTTTTCAAAAATCTTTTCCTCTGGCTATAGATTCAACAAGTGGTGTTTATTATATATAACATATATATATATATATATATATATATATATATATATGCTTCATTTATGCCAAATCAAATATTCAAGTTTGATTTTCTTTTATAAAGTTATTTACGATATTACTTACTTTCAAAAAGTGAATTTTAATCATAGAAATATCTAACTTCCACTTTTTATTCATCAAATACTTCTCAAAATATATTTTTCCATTTCAAAAATCATAATTACATTTCTTTTCAAAATATTCAATATCTATTTCATTCAAGCATGTACGGTGTACAAATACCATCCGTACGCAATATCAAATCTGATCGATCACGTGATCATATGATTTCACCTCCGAACTTGTATCGTCCACCCAACTTTCTAGTGCGGACTCAGATCTAATTTCTTGATCAGAAACTGTCATTCTCCTTGCATAGCCATAACTATGATAGAGAATTTCTAGAACTAATCAAAAATCCATATCCATGGTTCGCCGTCGAAAATCGAGTGAAAAATCCCAACTCGGATCGATATACTACCTCGAAATTCTCTGCTCGAATCTGAATCAAATCATTATGAGAATAGAATAATATACGTACATTATACATATTTACCTTCATTGATTATTAGCTAAATCAATTTCCCTTACTTCACATTCATTTTGGATTCTATTCACTTATTCACAATTGCTTCAATTTCCATCTGGGTTAATCATTTCAATTATAAATAGTTTTGCACTCTGATCAACTTGAATTTTAGAAAATAGCTTGAATAAGTTTTAAAATAGATAAATAGTTGTAAAATAGTTATTAGTTGTAAAATAGCTGTAGAATATTGAAGTAATTATAAAATAGTTGTAAAATAGTAATTAGTTTATAAAACAGATGTAAAATAGTAATTAGTTTTCAAAATAGTTATAAAATAAGTAAAGATAGTTTGGTTTTAAAAAGAAAGGTTGTATAGTAGGTAGCAAGGAAAATATATTTAAAATATTTTATATTAAAACAATTTATTTGAAAAATATTTCAGAGCCAAACTGTTCAGTTTCCCAATCTCCGTTCTCAATCAATTTTCAATTCAAGTTGAATTAACCTCGATTCCCACTCCAAATTCAAATCAATTCCCATTTGAATTTAGACTTATTCAACTTCAATCACAGTTCCCATTTAATTTAAACCAAATTCAATTTGAACTAATTTCAATTCCATTTCCACCTTTGAATTAATTCCAATTCAATTTTCCATTTAATTTTATTTCAATTCCAAGCTCAACTTTAAACCATCTCGAATTAGTTAAATTTTAAATATTAATTTAATCCCTTAAATCAAATTAACCTTTACTTTTAAATTAACAACCTAAGTTTTAAACAACAAATTCTGAGTCCAAATTTCAAATATTCGTTTTAAATTATCTTCACTTAACTCATTTCAAGGTTCAAGTAGGAGTTCAAAACCTTTTTAAACAATTAATCTACAGAATCCAATTTATTACCTAATTTTAACTTCTAACCAATTCTTAACAATTTTAGTTTGCAAGTTTATTTTTAACATTTAAATCTTATGTTCATAGTGATTACATTCCCATAATTTATATCTTATTTCTAAAAATCAAAATCATTTAAATGGTTTCAAAATAAAATTTAATTCCATTTAATTCCAGTAATGGATATATATTATCTCAATCTACCTCTTAATTTGTTTAAAACAATCCAATTCACAGTTTCATAGATTCTTATAAATTGCAAGATGATAGCATGATATATCAAAGTAAATAAACATCCAAATTATCTAAAACATCCATCACACACTTCCAAAATCCAAAACCCTTTCAAATCAACCTATTTAACAATCTCTATTCATTTAATCCAGTTAACCTTACTTAATTTGAATTCTCCATTTCAAATTTTAAACTTCTTATCAATATCATTTTCCACTTATAAGTTCAAAAACTTATTTCTCTTTGGGTTCACAACACATTTTCGAGAAAATTCAAAACTCAACACTTAAAGTTTATTTCAAATCAACTTGATATTATTATATCTACTTATACGTACATATTTATTTTATTTGCTCACCAAGTCATACTTCCAATTTTAAACCATTCTTGGTTTTTAAGTCAAAACAATTTCCTTTGAAATTTTCAAAACACTCTTGTTTAAAACAAGATCCCTTTATTCAAAAATATTCTAAATTGTATTATTTATAATATCTTATAACACTTTGAAAGAATTCCAAATTCTAGACTTAGATTTTAAAACATCACAACTTAAATCTTTTTCAATTTATAAGCCATACTTACCTAAGTTGTTACTTCCTTAAAACATTTCACTTCGCTTTATCGTTGTTTATTATTATTAGAAAACAAACATCTATTGTTAAACACAACAACCCTTATATGACAATAACCAAGATTATCATATCTTAAAACCAATTATCTTAATATGTATAACAATTAGAAAAATTACTGCTTTATATATCAAAATATAAGCATATATAAAACTACTTTTAAAACCATTTTTAAAATCATTATATAAGAAAATAATAAGTACGCCCTCATATATTACACTCAACTCATTTTAGGGTACTACTGACCCTATCCTTAATGAGTAAACCCATCAGAGCCAAGGTTCTCGCTTAACCTTTTGCCCTGATACCAATATGTAATGACTCGAGATTTTCGACCCCAAAAATACGACACTAATACATCCTCTATAGAAGTGCCGAGCAATCGAACGCCGAAAACTCCAAATTATTAAGGTAAAAAAGAAAATAGGCAAAAGAAAATACAGAAAACAAAACACAGAGTCTCACATTCGCAGCGGATCAAAATATAATATTAGATAATAGCATTTATACAAAGAAAAGCTATATCTGTTAATTTACATATAATACATCAGAGTTCAAAAAAACTGGATAGTTGTAACAACTTGTCCCAAAATACAAACAATATAACTCCAATACGTAGCGGAATATACTCCACACGTTCCTGCCTTCCAGATCGCCACCTGAGCTCCAAAACGTCCTAACCTGAAAATTCTGTAATATTCGATCTGACCCGAGCATTACATTAAAGTAACACCCGAGTCAAGCTGGAACCCAACGTGAGTAAACCCAAATAATTTGAAATACTAAGTTATAAAACTTATTTGAAAACCCAGGGTAACTCGTACCTCACTACGAGTTCTTAACTTGTTACAGTCAATCACTTATACAAAATGATATCTAAAAACTATTACTCAGTTTAAACAGCTACGTTACTTACTTTCACTACAACAAAAAGGTGTATTTGTAACGATTATAGTCGTTACAAATGAAATTTATAACAGATATAGTTATAAGCGGTACATGCGTGAGGTATGTCGTTAACAAATATTTATAACGGTCTCTACCCGTTATTAGATATATCACTTACCAACGGACTTTGTCGTTAGAAATCTAAATTTTTGTAACGAAAATGTTTGTTATTAGTTGCATCGGTTTGTAACGGGTATTTTCCGTTACTTAGTTTCTCCTTTCATGGTAGAAGAAGGGGTTGTCATTCTAAATTATCACGACCTTGTCCGTTACAAATTTCATCATTAGTAACGCACTTGTTCGTTACAAAATTTCATCAATAGTAACGGCTATGCTCGCTATAAATTTCGTCTTTAGTAACAAATATTTTCGTTACAGCTACCAAACCATGTAAAGCTGCATTTTTGCTAGCATTTACACCACAGAATTGTCTATTATAATACAATAGATACATACATATCAAAAATTACAGAATTTCGATAACAATAAGCAATTACGCATCCAAACATACAACTTAAATTGCACAAATATTTGACAACAAATTAAAGGAAGATTCGAAATTTCACAAGTTCATCATACATAACTAAAGACTATGAAATCAAAATATTACAAGTTCTAACATTGCTTCAAAATAAATTCTAGATTCTACAAACAACGAACACGACACTCAGGCCAAATAACAAAACCTCCATCAATTATATCAAATAGTTTGTAATTACCATTTTGTGGTGCTTCATGAATAGGTGCTTCTGGATCCATTTTCTATCTTCATCTTCCTTGAAATTAGCTATTGCTTTTGATGCTTATGTAAACTTCACTTGTTTCATAGTCGATGTAGAGCTAATTGCACGACAATAGTTTTTTCTTTTCTCCTTTCCAAACACTTAAGCAATGGGATCATTCTCAAAATCTTCAAAACTTCTACTTCCATTGCTTCCATTGCTACCATTGACACTAGAGTTTTCCTTTTGTCTTTCCTCCACTGCTTCAACTAATGCCTGCATAATACCCAAATAAATTATAAACAAAAGTTGAACTTGAAAATATTTTACATATTAAATAAAGTAAAAGCATAAACTAAAGAATATACTATCAATGTCTTGCATATTGGTTGATAGAAAATGATGAACATGTGAATACTGTAAAAAAAAAATCATGTCAAATTATGAATACCGTAAAACAAAATATGAAGGAGATAAACTATAATGCATAAGATAAACTATAAAAGCAAGTTCAATCATATAAACAACTTTTTTCTACGGGAATATGAACTATAGTGGCATGTTGCCATTATTTAATTAAGGCTTAAACTGCCTGAGCTTGCGAAAGTCGCAAGCTTGAGCTTGCATATATTCAAATAGTAATCTCTGTCATAACTCTGAAATTTTAATACGTTGGAAAATTTATGAGCATCGATTTGCATATCCTGTATTTAGAGAAATAGCAGCGAGTAAACGTGTTCTAACCTACAATTAGTTTTCATATCATTGGGCAGCTTGTATGTATTTTTGCCTAACTTCTACTGTTAGTATGCTAATACAGTTGATGTGTGATGAATTTAACAAGTTGAATTCGCCCTTCATTAACTTATCTAGACTGATTATGCCAACTGTCAAAGACTTTGCAACTTCTAACAATGTTAATCTATTATATCTCAATAATATTAGAACACAATCATCCATGTAAAGTTTGATGTACTTCAGCTGGTGTCTATTATTTGAATTAATATTATAAGAAAATACTATAACTAAAGTCACTAGTAAATTTACTGTTGTTGCTCCTTTTGACCTTTCCTTGTTGTTGAATTTCTTGTTGACGTTGTTAACTTCCTGTTATCATAACGATAACCGAGAGTTTTGCATGTAGGACTAAATGTGTAAATCGTACCAATAAAGTTCAATGTTTACTATCATGTGTTTGGCAATGGTATGACACAAGTATAATTGAGGGTTTTGCAAGTAAATTAACAAGGTATTCATACATCTAGGACTGACTCGATAGCCTGGTTTCCTCAGCCCAGCAAAACTCAGTTCAGGTTTTCTTCCCAAACAGAGCAACAAAATCATCTTAACTACTTTAATAGTAGAAAAACACACTCATACTTAACATATCCAAGCAAAAGTAAAGTACTTCTGTTTTAAGATGCATGACTTAACCAGCAAAATCCATACTTTAATGGACAAATTATAAGCAGTAAAAACTACCCGTGGCAAAATCTAACTGAAAACATATTTACCAAACATATAAAACTTTCAAAGCCATATAGCTAAATGCATACCCGTTTGCGTTTTTATCACCCACACTAGCTCCTCTCGAAATAAGAATCTGAGTAATTCATTTGAAAGATAACTGCAATTTACAATACTGTAAAATGGAACAAACACCAAATATCCAAATAGGAATATATAAAATAACAATACTGTAAAATGGAACAAACACCGACGATCCAAATAAGAATATATAAAATAACAATATTGTATGTGCATACTTGACAACAAACAACATTTCCACCACATGCAGCATAATGAAGAGGGGTACTTCCAGCACCTGCTAGAATCAACAGATAGTTAAAACGATGTTGAAGCTAAGGGAATTCTTACTACATGATGAATGACACTACCAAAATAATTGGAAACGAATATTTTGTTTATCACCTATCAGATCGATTGTTGTGCCATCTTCAACAGTTACATCTGTACAAGTGCACCCAAATCTATCAATAATTGCACAATCTCTGCATGACCATTTAATGCTGCCATATGAAGAGAAGTGATTCCCCCATCAGCTCTTTTGTTAACTATCTTAGCAAGAGCACTGACAGAAGAAGACAAAATATATTTCTTATAGGATATAACAAAAGAGAATCAATTGTATAAAAAATGGTATGTAAAGTAGCAGCCAAGTGCTTAGACAAATTAGCTTTACTCTGCATCAAAATCAGATAAAGAGGCATAATCCTTTGACAGCCTAATATTATCCCAACCTGTCTTCTTAGGTAGCAAAGTTGCAACCTTAGCATTGCTTGATCATCCCATGCTGAGCTTCATGCCTAAAATTACCAAAACACATAGATAATAAACCTAAATTTACGAATTCCTACTAAATAAAAACATTAAAAAGGCTTTCTTAGCCAACCTATTATTCAAAATCCCCTGCTCTTTAAGAAAACAAATCATAGTTAGTACAATTTTTGTATTATGTACCATTAATATTGGTGCTAAGTCTTATTGGCATTTTAAAAAGAAAAAAAAATTGTGTGTTTGTGTGATCTTTGTTTGCATTTTGTTTGTGTGCTTGCTTTTCTAGTTTCAATTGCATTTGCACTCAATATATATATATATATATATATATATATATATATATATATATATATATATATAATACACAATTCATTTGAAGTTACATTTCATTTGCACTTGATTTTCCTTGCATTTTTTTGTACAAATTCCCCTTGCATTCTTTCATAACTGCCTTGCTTGTCATCAACATATTTCTGCTCCAACCAGTGAACACCTTCTACAAACAACACAGCATGTCATCCCAAACACACCTCTTCACTGCCTTGCCATTTCTCACATCCTCAACTTGTTTTTACATTCTCAACTGTACATTTACATTATCAACCGTGCACACATATAACTTGCAGTGTTGCTGCACCTCAAACCCCCCTCAACCATCTCCTTCACAAACTGTCAACATCTCACCACCAAACTTTTTTGACCACCATCAACAAACAACCCACTGCTGCACATCCCTTTCAACCCCTTACCGCCTTGCTCTCAAATCTTTCATATACCACCATAAATCACTTCAACAAATCACAACTATACAAACCATCAGCCACAATCCCCTACATCACTTCACATAACAACATTTCATTAATTTCCATATCACCACCCAATAACAGCCATCAGCTACATCCCCTCTAACATCACAACTTCCCACAATAACCCGCACAGTCACAAACTGCATCATTCAAATACATTTCATACCAAACCACTTACTGCCCTCCTTGCTGCGCATCACAATAACATCCATCCTTCTCTGATTACACACCCTCAAACTACATCCCCAGTTCACATTGACTTCACCACTTCTTTAAGCAACACCACTACCAATACCAGTCGTCATACTAACCCCTGCCTTCAATTCAAACCTCCTTTCTTACCAACTCCAGACCATCACAGTCATCTACATACCTGAATAGTACAACCTCCAGCCATAACAGTCACTGCATAACCCAATACAAACTGCCTTCTCCTTCATTGCTACCCCTAGTCATCACTGCATTACAAATCTGCAACCACAGTCCATACACCTGCCTTCATCTTAACATACACTATCACCATTTGCCAAACAACTCCACTACCATACATTCATCTGCATGTAAACGCCAATAGACAACCACCAAAAACCACCACCTCACAACAATTCTTCTACCTATCATCTCCTTACATACATCTCTACACAAAACTGCTTCACAAGCTTCGACTTCAACTGTGCAACTGCTTCAACATATACTCTGTCAACTGGAAGATTAAACAACACAACACGTCACATACATACTTACTTACATACCTTCCTACCTACAATGCCCCCTAATTGCCACTGCATTTCAGCCTTGCCTTGTTGCCTTGTTCAAGTATCACCAGAGAATCACCTTTCCCGAGAATCACCAGAGAATCAAATTGTACAAAAGTAAATCACCAAAAAATCACCCTTCCAAAGAATCACCAGAAAATCGTACAAATGTAAATCAAATCGTACAAACATCACCAGACCATTTCATCTACCAGACCACACCACTGTTCTGATCGGTCATCCCCATAACCACTTGTTGAGGCCATCCACTTGCCTGAAACAACCACAACCCATCACCAGCAACTACCCCTCGTTCTCCCCTTTACTGTCTTGCCAAACTCACCTCACATCACCTCTGCATCAAACAATCCCTATAATTCACAAATAATCCACCAACCACGTTCAACCGCGACCTCGCTTACTTTGGCGCATTTATTGATTTTAGATTTTATTTTTAAGCCATCGTGACTCTTTTCCAATGTAACAAAGTAATATTGAAGTTTTTGACATTAAAATGATGGATAATTTACAGGGCTGATAATCAGAGCTTGCATCTTGTTGTAATTAATTGAAATGTCATGACCCTTGTAAGTTGAGCATACACTAAGGTTTGTGAAAATTTAGCATCAGCAACTTAAAATCAAGCAAATGCAATATTATCATTGCTTAGTACATTAAATAATTGGCTTTAAATGTAAAATATTCATACACGAACATCATATCACTACAGCATGACTAAGTGAAATTTCTTACGAATTGCAAGATCTAATAGCAAGTTTTAAATGCAGCAGACAATTGATTTTAAAATACATATCATTTTGAAAGACTGCATGTTCACCATGTAGAATCATTGTTTAGGTTTTAACTTTGTAACAAAACACAAATCAGTAAGGACAAATCAAATCCATATATTGGTATTAATTAAAAATTTGAGCAGATATTCGGATAACTAATATTCCAATTCCAATTGGGAACAATTATGCCTCAAAATAACAATCATTAATTCTAAGCGCCTGCAGTACACCACATCAGCAGCAATATTTCAAGGTACCGTTATACCAATAAAAGCAGGGAATGTAAAATATAGTACTGATAAAAAAGTATAATTCTGAACCAATTAATATCACAAAAGACTAATTTCAAAAAATAAGTTAACGTTGAAGTAATTACCTAATTTGAAATTGAAATTAGGCTGCAATCGGTTGTGAAAATAGAACGCAAGCCCTAAATCTTCCTTTGTCTTCCTCAAATTCGTGGAAAACAAACAACCGGGGCTGTAGAAGAACGACGGAGGCAGTGGCAGATGGTGCTGGCAGAACGGCGGAGGCAGTGGCAGAACGACGGAGGCGGTGCCAGAACGGCAAAGGCGATGGTAGAAAAATCAGGCTGGTGATAACCTAGAACGAAAAAGTGAATAAATGGAAATAATGAAAGTTTATGCGTGAGAATGGGATAAGTAATAACAGAGAGAAAGTTACAGCCCTATCCATATTACTTCTAATTATTTACCAAATTACCGGGTTTTGGTAACGGTAAATACCGTGACAAACATTTATAATGGAAATATCTGTTAAAAATTTGTAACGGTTATTACTGTTACAAATTGAAAGCGGAAAAGTGTTACAAAATGCAATATTTGGTGTAGTGTTTATTTCATTCCAGCCTCTTTGATTCTAAAATCAAATCGATAAAGAATTATTGTAGATTATAAATCGAAGTGGTTTCGGGTATTTGTTGATACCCGACCCCGGTCTCTTCGAATCCAATGTCATCTTTAATCCAAGTTATTTAAGTGAACACAATTAATTTTTAAATACAAGATGTCGCATTTATGCAACAATCCATCATCGACAGATTACCCACATTATCACAGTTCAACCCAAACATATCACAGAACATCAGAGATTATCAGACTAGAGACATTAATCCAAACATTCAATATAATTTAACCATCCATGAGCAAGATTAATTTGTCACCCTATCTAATTGATTTAATTAACACAAATAAATTAATTACCTTTAAATCCTGCTTAATTAACATCAATTAAACCATTTAATTAATTATTGAAATTAATTAATTATTGAAATTAATTAATTATTCTTAAATCATTTAAACATTCACAAAATTAATTAACCTTTATTTACTTACATTAATTAATGATCCTTTAATTGCTTACATCAATTAATTATCCTTTAATTAATTTCATTAGTTCATTAACCTTTAATTGTTTCATTAATTAGTTATCCTTTAATTAATTTCATTAATTAATTATCCTTTAATTAATTAAGTTAATTAATCATCCTTTAACTAATTTCATTAATTAATAATCCTTTAACTAATTTCATTAGTTAGTTATCCTTTAACTAATTTCATTAGTTAGTTATCCTTTAATTAATTAAGTTCATTAATTAACCCTTAATTACATAAGTCTTTAATTAATCTAAGATAAAACATTATCTTAATTAATTACCTAATTATCATTTAAATCTTTATTAAATTAAATGCTATAAATTAATTTATACAAAATCTCCTGAGACCTTTTTTGATCAATTTATAAGTTTAAACATTTATTTTCGTTTACCCAACTACTTAGAAATTAATTTAATATATTAACCTAATATATAACTTTTCAAATTAAATCAACTTAAATTCAAAACACATTTGACTTTAAAATTTAATTTTTGAAACTTGTTTGAAAAATTTGATAAATACTTTTACTCTAAAAACTTGCTTATTTTAATTTTCTTTTATTTTAAAACAGGCAGCCTGAAAATTCCTGGTCTGATTCCTCTTTTCTTATTTTATTTTCCTTACTTATTTTCTAAAAATTTACAGGCCCATTCTATTATCCGGCCTGCTCTCTCTATTTCTTTTCCTTATTTCTTTATTTATTTACCTTACTTCTCTATCCTGGTCTAGCATGGCCCGCTACCCTCCCCCTCCTTTTCTTTTCCTCTTACCTAATTCTCTTTCCCTTCGGCCCACTTTCCTTTTACCTCTCTTTCTTTACTTCTCAGTGTTTTCTTCCTACCCTCCTTACTGACATGCACCGGAACACACCGTGCACGTGCACGCGTTGACCCAACCCAGTCGTCCACCTTCGACCATCCTTACCCATCACCTCCGAGCCCCGCAAGTTCCCTGACCACCTAGTTTCCCTCAAATCGACCCCGAATTGAAATTCGAGCCCAGGCCCGAAACAACAACGAATTGACCTCACTCATTCTGCCTCAATTCATCCTCCTCCGACCACCATTGCTTCTCGAAACTCGCCATCGTCACCTTATCCATCCCCTCCAGCTTTTCCCTCTAGACCGCAACCATGACTCTCCTTCCCATCTTCGCCCTTCGCTTGGAAGTCAAGACTCCCAAACCTTCCATTGAAACCCTAGTTTGCCAGTGACCGACCACCCCAAACTCAAATCGATCACCGCACTATTTTTCCCGAAGTCGTCTCCTCCTCAGCCACCTCCCCTCAGAAAACGGGACCCAGAAATTGGCCCATCCATTGTAAATCGACCAAAGACCAAACCCTGATCAACTCCCTCGATACCACAAAATACTTCACTTAAAATTTCAAAATAAAGCTTAAAATTCATGTTTTTACCCAACTAACAAGGCCATACAATCAAATCAGAAAATTTCGATGTTCGAACTTCGACCAGGCTTGAGTGATTCACTAATACACAAGTTCTCTTCTATTCTTCATATTTTCCAACACAATAAATTTTGAAATTAATCCATACTCATAGACGAATAGATTTTTTTTTTTATTTCAAGTTCTAAAACTGACTATATGTCTTGGTATTGATTTTTAAAAGTTGATGTTAACAACTTATTCAAATACACAAAAAAAGAGGTAGAAGAAAACACAGTAGTTTTCTTTTCCATGAGTTACAGGTTGAAACATGTTTATCCATCCATATCAGTTTTGCATCTCTAATCTCATGATCACATAGTAAAATACAAGAGTTTATCTGCATATACTTGTGTATTCCAAGTTCAGGCAAGTAAGGAAGAATAGAGTTTGCTCACACAAATATACAAGCATATGTGTGTGTGTGTGTGTGTATATATATATATATATGTGTGTGTGTGTGTGTGTGTGTGTGTGTATGTATATATATATGTATATATATATGTATATATGTATATATGTATATGTATATATGTATATATGTGTGTGTATATATATATATATATACACTTATTTGAACCGATACCTTCCATTTAATCTTTAACACAGCATGTTGTAAAGGTTCTTTTTAGAGGAAAGAAGCCTATCACAGATTTGTTTTGAACAGAGAAAATTGTTTCTTCTGCTTTGATCCAGTAAATGGAAGTTTTCATGCCTAAATTTTATACATACATAATACCCAGCAAAACATGTAATTACTTTACCCAGACCAACAGCTCAAATACATGCATGGTTTGAATGTTATTATACGACTAGTCGAAAGTAAGAGTTATACTCACATTTTTTTAAAAGAGGTGGAATTACTGTTGCCTTGCCATGTTGATGATCCTATCCATTTTGATTTGTTTTGATTCTCTGGTTTAAGTTTGGTTGACCTCAGGTTTTTAGTTTGATGAATTTGAAAGATGAAGAAAATGAGAAATGAAAGAAGAAGAATAGTGAAGGAATATGAGTAGATATGTATATATAAAGCCCTGTTTTATTATTTAAAAAAAATGAAGGAAATAATTAATTTGACACTTGTTAGTTTGCAAGTTACTTAGCTTACAAATGCTTAATGCATGATAACAAAGCTTACAAATGTCAAAACAATTTATTTTATTTTTATTCTTTTTTCCCTTCATGTTTTATTTATTATTTTAAAAATGAAGAAAACCAATTAAATGTGACACTTGTATATTGCATGTATTTATATCTTTATTCTTTTTTTTATATTTCCATTAATACATTTTCTTTTTATATATATAACTTATATTTGTTTCATGTATATTTTAAAGGAAATATATTAAACTTTATTAAATCCTATTTTAAACTTAAAATATTATATATTTTAAATTAATAAATATTATCTTTAGTGTTTTAGAAATATAAAATTTAACTTCAACTAGCTTTTGAAATTTATTACATTGGATTCAAATCCATGCTTTTCAAATCACAATATATATAAATATATATATACATACTTATATACTTGTATACTTATAATTTCCAACATTATAGAGTTTGCATGTGTATATATATTTATATCTTTAATTCATTATAAGATTTAATTATCAGAATACTATTTATTCAATCTTATAAATCGGTGTTTTAATGGTTAAAATCAATTAATTACCTATTATCCGGTGTCCAAAAATCCGAGTTATCACAGGTGAATGCGGTGATTCGGTTTGTCTAGACCCGGGACAACTTGTATAGACGAATGATCTAAGAACATCATCATTAGAGGACGATGAGAATTCTAAGTGAAATTGTTCTTGAAAGGTAATCGTAGCCTCAAGCCTCATCAACCGGAATGACTGAAAATCATGGGAGATGCAGCAAGGCTAAGTGGGTCACACCCAATTAGGGTATGTTATCATCTTTCTAGATAACATCGGATATATTATTAATTATGGATACGGTAGTGCATGTAAAAGAAGCTCTTAATAAGGGTGGGAACACCCAGGGTGATAACATATTCGGTTCTATCCAAGTTAGGGATAGAGCTGGTCTTGTGTTGCAGGGGATCCCGGCTAGGTCCTCGGTACATTTTTTAGAAGTGTACTGTAATGAGTGGTACCCCATGCCTAGTCATTGTATGGAATTCATTCTCCAGTAAGCGCCATACGGTTTTAATTGTGCCCAACTATGCTGAAATGTGAGATGCAAGCATTTCAGCTATTTTATATTTACTTTGTTTAGACACTATTATAATATCAGACTACTTTGATAAAAATGTTTGGTTATCGTAAGGCAAAAACACGTGTGTTTATGTGTGACATGGTCTTACAAGATACCTTTATTTTTTTAAAGTATTTTGAAAATATAATTAAATTCAAATTGAGTGTGTTTTCTCATGCTATTTTTCCAAACTAACTCGGGTGTTATTTTATTATAATGCTCGGGTCAGACCGAGTGTTACAGATTCAAGATAGGATGCTATGGAGCTCGAAAGGTGAGTTGGATGACAAAAACGTATTCCCACACTTGATTTATATTTCCGTTGTATGAGGACAAGTTACTATAATTGTCCAGATTGATGTATTGATTGTTGTATTCTAATGATTGTAAGTATAAAACAGTTACAAATTCCTTTATATAAAAAAACATGTTAATATATTTTATATTTTCTTCTGCTGCGGTTGTGAGATTTTGTGTTGTTTCTATTTTCTTCTACCCTTTTTCTTGTTCACCCCTAATAAACTGCTGTTTCCGCACTCGATTGCTCGACTTTCTATGCAGTGGACGTATTGATTTCGATTTTCGAGGATTGAAAATTGCCTGTTTGTTACATGTGGTATCAGAGCTGAAGGTTAAGTAAAAACCTTGGCTTTAGTGGGGATTACTCATTAGGGATAGGGTCAGTAGTACCATAGAATTGAGTTTATTAATAGATATAAGCTCGTATTTGTTAGTGAATATAAATTATTTTATATTGTGTTGATTTATCTGTTGAGTAGTATATAAGTTGCGGTCGAATAGTGGGACGCTACCAAATCGATAGAAGTTTCTAAACACTTAAATAGGTAAATTGACATAGTATTTTTTTTGAAGTGGGTAAATGAAATAATATTGTCCAAAATTATATTTGGATATAAGAGAAATAATTTTCTAGAAATTATTATAGTATATTGATGTGTTTGGATGTTATTATTATAATCAAGACAAGATTCTAAAATTTGAAATGGTTAGATAAAACTAAATGGAAATTTGTATAAGTATGGATTATACAAGTGAATTATAATTAAAATAAATTCAAACCCGAATTCAGGAAATTAAAAATCCTGGAAGATTTAAAAACATTTTCCAAAGTGGTTGAAAGAATAATGAGTTAAATTTGAATTTTTTTTGAAGAGAAAATGTTTTATAAATGGATTTTTGAGGTGATAAAGCACTGAACTCACTTCAGTCGCTGGAAAATAATTCTGGTGATGATGACCGCACCATCAGTATCCATTTTCGAGTTTTTAAGTGACGGACTGTTACCAGGGTGATTTGATATAGAGATTTTTGGTGAAAACATGTGTTGTTTTGGAAATTCCGAAGGGGATTTGTTTTAGATAAAAACCAGGTTAGGTTTAAATTTAAAAGGTGGGATTTGATATACAAATAGATATACATATATCTATGATTTCAAAGTGACTCGAAATAAATACTAGGTATTTGAATTCTGAATTCCTAGCTAAATATTTTAAAAATATTAGAAAATAAGTTATGAACTTATAAATGGTGAATGATTTTAAAGAAAAATATGGAAATTGAATCTGGAAATAAATTTTAACTTGAGTAAGTTAAAATGAATAAAATTTAACTTGAGCTGAGTTAAATAAATTTGGATTAGAAATGGTACCGATTGGGATTCAGATATAAAATTAAATGGAATTCAACTTAAGTTAAGTTGAATAAATTGAATTTTAGAAATTTAATTGATGGTGATTTGATTAAATTTAATGGAATAAATTAATGAAACGGGAGTTAACTCACGCAAAGTTAAATGGAGTAAATTGGTGAACTGAGCTAATTAAATGAATTGAATTGAAAATGGTATAGAAGAAAGGACAGTGAGGAGCATTGAAGTTTGGAATGAAAATTTAACTTAAGTTAAATAAAAAGTTAGTTGGAATTAGAAATGATATCGAGTGGAATTGTATATATAACTTGGATTGTAAAGCGATTATATAACTATAAGTTATAAAATTTTGATGGAATAAAATTTAAAGTGAAAAATTATGGAATTGTGAAGAAACCAAGTTGTGTAACATTTAAATTGAAAAGTGAAGTAGAAAACCCAAAATAAAAATGGTTTGATATTTTGGTGAAGAAAATAAAATCCAAACTTGAATTGTAAAAATGAATGTGAACTCAAGAGGAATAAATATAATGATTCTTGAAATGAAAACGAGATGTTGAATATAAAAGTGGAACTTAACTTGGTTGTATAAAATTGGACTATGGACTAAAAGTGAAAAATGGAAATGGAACTTGAGTTATAAATAAAAATTGACTAAATGTAAGCGAAATAAATATATTTGGAAATGTTGTCGAATAAAATAGAAAAGGATTGAAATAGTGATGATTTAGGTTATAAGTAAATTCAATGTAAATAAAAATAAATCGAGTATGGCTTTGGATATTATTTAAATAAATTCGAGAATGAATTTGGGTATGGAATTAATAATTTAAAGTCGAGTTTGACTGCAATGAACTTAAGTTAAAATTTTGGATAAAAGCTATGCTTAAATAAATTTATGGATTGGATGTTGTTGACATAAAAATTTAACGAACAAGAAATTTAGCGAACAAGGCTTTTGTTGAAAAATTTGAATGTGAATCAATTTGAAATGGTGAATATAAATTGATTTGTAATCAATTTAAAATAGCTATAAACTGAAATAGTTATTTTATTAAATGAATATCGTCAAATTTGCATAGAAAAATTATCGTTTGACACAAACGGAAGTAAATAAAATTCTACTAATAAATGGAAAGTAAATAAATTGATTTCGAAATAAATTTGGAACGAATATGAATTTATTTGATATAAATATGAATTGAATGATAAAAATGGTATGTATATCATTGGGATTGAATGAAATGGCGTATAAATTGAATTTGAAAATGAATAACGAAATGTTGAAACCCTGAAATTGCATGTACCTTCTAGAATGCATGGTATACCATGCTTGGTTATGAAATCTTTGTGTTTGCACTATTTAAATGAATATGAAGTTATAGTTTCATGTTTGTGTTACTTACTTAGTTTAAATTGAGTATGTAGAGGTACCTGGGGGCTATTGGGCAAGATTTGGATAGTGTAATTCATATAAAATAAGCCGCTCGCTTAAAAAACGCTAAATATAAGGTACATTTTCGAATTAAATATCGCAAAATATATAACTGTTGATATATATTGTGTTTTCTGATCGTGTGGGTCGATGTATATGTTTTAATCTCTCTTGTCATATTGCAAAAGGCTCTTCATACAAGGGAGACTCCCAAAAAAATTTAGAAATTTGAATTTTTTTGGAAAGCTTTTGTTAACGAAAAAGTTGATTTTTGATTGTAGTTGAAATAAAAGGGTTTTGATTTAGAAATGGAAACTAAATCTTTGTTATGAAACTAAAGGGGTTTAAAAAGTGGATGTCGAGTTTAACCAAGTGGGTTTAGGAAAGTTAATGGGTTTGAAGTATTTTTCTGTCTTAGCAATTTCTGGAACGAAATTTCTTTAAGTGGGAGGAATGTAACGATCCGGATTTTTCGATGTTTAATTGGGAATATTTAAATGGTTTTAAATATTAGATTGGAATTATATTTAGTTAATATGATTTTAAAACTGAACATTTCAAGTGATTACGTAAATTTAGAAATCATCGATTTAATCGACGTGTTAAACTAGCGAGCCGATGCACAGTCTCAGAATTCGATAAAACTAGTTTCATTAGATCTGTAATAATGTATTATTATCGTATTTCAAATTTTGTAGCTTTTGAAGTTATTATTTGGTCATACACGATATAAACGGTTGAAATTAATATCGAAAATTCAATATAATAATTGGATTCAATAGACCTTCTCCATACGATCGAATTATGCTACGGAACTTGTTCCTTTGAGTTCGCAATAGCGGTATAACATTCGAAACGTCAGAGGCATGTCTAAATAGAGATTCGGAATTTTGAGTTAGGTAAAGGAGATATTTTGATTTACAAAAAAAATGGCATATCTACCACGCCACCATTCTCCGTTCAAACATGCAACCCTCCATTCTCTCAGTTCATAAATCACGACGTCTTTCTCCCTTTATTTCTATTAGTCGAACACGAGAATCAAATCCTCGTTTAAAAAAAGAAAAAAGAAAAAAGAAAAAAAGAAATCGCGACAGTGTCGCGATCTGGAACTGAACACGGCAACGCTGGAAGCGATGGAGCAACGATAGGTTGGGGTGAGGTTGGGCGTGTGGTGTGATGCGAGGTGATGGCGGCGTTCGCAGTGGGATGGAGGCGATCGACGTCGGGAGGAGAAGGAGCTTGCGTTTGTGATTCGCGATGGCTGGAGATAGGGAGGGGCACGTGTGGACGCGTTGGGAAGAGGCGATAGTGGTGTCGCCTGGATTTTTGGTTCGAGCAGCTGGGTTAGGATGAGGCACGTGCAAGCACTGTGGGGTTTGGCGTGGCCGTGCGTACGTGTAAGTGGGGGAGTGTCGTGATGTTATGGAGCTGATGTCAAGTGTTGGCGGTAGTGCACGAGTTCAGGTGGAAGGCTCTCGCGATCGTTATGGTGGCCGCAGTGGTCAAGCGTGATGTGGCGTTCGGGCGACAGTGAAGAATGGATTTTGTTGGTGAGGTAATTCTTTGTTAATAATGTAAATATAAGATTATTTAAATTTTAAAAATCAAATGTTTATGAAATTGTATAACGTTTATACGAGGTCCAAAAGTCACGAAGTCGGTTCCTTGGATTCGTAGCTGCGAGATCTACGCAATAGAGTTAAAATTGGAACAGATTGCAATTAAAATAATGGTTAGAAATTCACAATCATTTGGATTACTGGAATTTATTTCAAATAGTTAAAATAAATTATTGAATGTTGGTTGAATTTATAAATTATTATCTATTAGATATTATATATATATATATATATATATATATATATATATTAGTAGTTGGATTGATGTTCCTGCATATTTTAACGGATGATACCCTATGCGTCCTCATAATAGCGGATGACCCTATATACCGCGATATCCCTTCGAAGTGGGATTGGTATTTTTATGTTGTATTAACAACTACGAATACATGGAAACAAGTTGTAGGGATCCAACTGGATTCCACAAATTTATATTGATTGTTTCATATATAATAATATATGGTGTGCTAGAATAATCTATTATATATTATTATTGTCATGTGAACTATTGGATGCTATAGTAGCACCGACCTGAATTTTGGTATCTTAAATACAATAAATATTACTTTTGGAAATTTAAAGCATTTAAAAGGAGTTTTTGAATATAAAAAATATTTATATCGAAATTTGGATTATTTTAAAAAATTGATTTGGACAAAAAAAAATTGATTTTGATTTGTATTTAACTATTTGTAAAAACATTTTAAATAGAGATTTAAAAATAATTTATATAGAAGATTTTTAAACTACGGATTTATAAATGATACTTCTAAAATATACGACGAGGAGTTCAAATCAATATTAAAAATGGATTTATGGAATAAATGAAATTTATTAAGAAATGGATCCATAAAATGGGATCTTATAAATGAAATTGGTTTTATAAACAAGTAAAAACTCAAAGAAGTTTATAAATTTATAAACGATGTTTATAAGGGTAAAACAATATCAGTTGACAAATTGAATATATAAACTCCTATAGGAATTTATATTAGAAAATGGAAACAAGGTTGAGGAAAAATAGTGGGTACTATTTTGGAAAGTGGAAATGGTTAGAAAAATCGGAATGAAATCGATGAGTTGTGAATCAAGACGAATTTGTAAATTAATTAGTTATTAAGATTTTAAAAAGAAAATCATTACTAAGAAATTAAGTTGTTTTTTAAAAGGAATGTTTATTTATCAAACTATGTAATTTTGAACTAATATAATTGAAATACATCGAAAAGTGATTTTTTTTCAAAAAAATACTTAATACTTATTTTAGTAAGTCCTAATTTTAAAATCAGCTTTGAAAATTGATTTGTTTATCTAAAAATGAGTTATCGATGTTTATAAAAAGTGTTTTGATATTTTGAAATAATTACTTGAACATGTTTTTTAAAAAATTATTATTCTTTAAACACTTACTATATGTGTGTGTATAAAGTTTTGGTAACGATTTAAATTTATTTATAAATCTTCTCGAAGTTTGAAAACATGGTTTATTCAGTAGATGAGATTTATAGGAGAAATTCTCAAAATGAAATTTGAGAAAAATATAAGAAAATTTCCGAAGTAGTTAAATAAATAGTGTACTGACTTCGAGAAATAGCAAAGGAATTTTTTTTAAGGAATCCGGAACTTACATAATTCGTTCTAAACGAGTTAAGGAATTTACAAATAAATTGTAAATGATTTTGAGAAAATAGAAAATAAACGGAATACTTCCTAAGCGTTAAACATAAAAATGGAGTTGGAAGAATATTCTAATTATGGGAAAGTTTTGAGAATATTCCGTTGAAAATACAAGGATTTGAAATCGTTTCAAATGTTGAAAATTTGGGAAGGGATTGAATATAAAGATATTTTGAAATAGATTTTGAAAAAATTTATAATAAGGCCCGATGTCTGCTTGTGGATGTTTTACTGTAGTTAAATAACCGACTATTAAATTTGGTCAACTTCGTTGATCGTTTTGAAGGGACGGGGATCAGATTTAATTATCCGAAAACCACTTCGATCCGATTTGAGCGCTACGAATGGATATCGTAAAGATGGTGAAGACGGTGATACGGTTTGTCCAGACATAGGACAACTTATACAGACGAATGATATCAGAATATCGTCATTTGAGGACGATGAGCATTCTAAGTGAAATTGTTTTTGAAAGGTAATAGCCTCAAGCCTCATCAACCGGAATGAGTGAAAATCAAGAAAGATGCAATAAGGCTAAGTGGGTCGCACCCAATTAAGTTATGTTATCATATTTCTAGATAACATCAGATATATTATTAATTATGGATACGGTGGTACATAACTAAGATGATATGGTTATGTTATCAGGGGAGCTTCTTTTCCATGCACCACCGTATCCATAATTAATAATATATAAGATGCATTTCTTGACTGAGATGCATAACTAACTGTCATATATAAGATTTTTGGCTTCTTGTTTTCTATTCTATCATCATGGGCAAGAAGAGTAAAATGTGCATACTTAAGTGATGGTGTAATCTCTTTTAGTTGAAATGACATCGACCACTGCCTCGTACTCTTCATCCAATCCATTTAAGATACTTAATACATGCTCCGTTCTAATATTTTATGTCCAGTAACTTCAAGAAGATCGCAAAATGTCTTCATTTTAGTAAGATATTCTCTCATTGGCATATTTTCATTTTTGAGATTTGAATCTGTCTTTTATAATGTATTATTTTTGCTGCTTACTGAGAACTAAAAATATGCTCTATTGGTGACCAAATTTCATATGCAGTTTGCCATTCTCTATTTGTGGCAATAAATTTTGACTTATTGAAGATAATAGCAAGCCCTAAGTAAATTATCATTCCTTGAGTGTTTTGTGCAGTCCTTATTACTGATCATCTTCCCATCATTGTCTACAGTGAATCTTGCTGGAATTGGTGCAGTCCCATTTATGAATTCCTCCAACCCATATCCTTGAATCGTAGTTTCCACTTGGAATTTTCATAACAATAAATTGTTCTCATCCAATAGTATGGTGTTTAGTTGGCTTTGTGGATCTTAGACCTTCAGCAATTGCTTGTTGTGGTTGTCTTGGGGATCTTGGAGGGTCAGAAGAGGTTGAATTGTTATCTCCTTCGGCCATTTGTGAATGCTGGTTCTTTATCTGATAAGTTCTTTATGTTACTCAAATAATGAGAAACTTTGCAGAGGTGGTTTTCTCTGATGTTCTATGATGCAACCAATAGATCTCTGAATGATGATAAACTAACAGTGATCTTTGGCGAGGCACAAAACTCTGGTGGGATAAAGAGAATGGTGGATTTTCAAGAAACTGCGGTTTCTTGATAATCTTGGATTATGATGAACTGACCAAAAAAGATGGCTTCTTCAGATGATAAATGCAATTTGATTACAGAGACTGATGAACAGCCACAGTGCAGTCTGAATTCAGATGATGATATTGCTCTGATGGCCTTATGGCGAGGCACTGCCGTTAGGAATTAGAAAGCTCTGATACCATACAAGCAACAGTAAAGAAGTAAAAATTTGATGATTGTAAGAGAAATCAAAAAGATTTTTTTTTAAACAAAAAAGGCTATACAATTTTAGATAAAAAAGATACATGGATTTTTCTTAGTATTTATAATGAACAGATACATTGAATCTTGATATAATTGAGTAGGGTTGTGTAACTTTGAGCCCGTTACTTGATTTGACTGTTTGAACTTGAGATATATGATCTGGTCTTCATATTGTTTCATTTATTCATTCCAATAACACTCGGTCAAACACTCAGAGAGCGGATTTCGGCCTCTCTTTGGTTAGCAAACTCACATATTCGACGTTCATTCTTAACTTATTCATTTTTTATATGCATGAATCCATGATTTTATTATTTTTAGGCCTGAAGCAATCACTAAGCATATGGTAGCTATTGGCACAAATCTTCCTGTACTTGTTATATGATCATCACATTGATGACCAACCAAAGTGAAAATTCTATATTCCCATTATAGCCTAGAGAATTATAATAAAATATACCAATACAATAGTTTTATGAATTATACATACTATTAAGTATGAGAATTTAGCTGAAAGTTCTTAAATTTATGCTGAGATGGTCTAGCAAGTACTGAGACAAAGAGCACACAATCAGGATAGCGAACTGAAATGAGCAAAGAGAGCATCGAACTTGAAACAGGCCAGAAATGGATCGTTGCAGTTTAAATCTGTTGATGTATCTCTACGTTAATACTGCATATTGCGAAGGTGAAGCCTAGGGCATATTGTGATTAGATTCAAAGCCACCAGAAACATAAAATGTCCATACTGCATACTGTAGTAAACTACTTGTGATGCAATGCTGAAACCTGGTGCAGATATGAAAGTTCCGGAGTGCAATACAATGTGCTAAATCGAACTAAAAGTGTATTTTGGAGTGCACATCCGTTGAATGTTTTTTTAAATAAGATCCCCTACGGAGGGGGGTCCAGGGGATGGCAACCCCCAAAGGTGGGGGCGCGGGAGCAACGCCCCCGTTACGAGGTTTGACCTGTTTGGTCAGGTCGCAGGGGTCCAGGGGGCAGCGCTCCGTCCGAAACGGTACGCTTTATTGACTGTTGAATTCAAATTCAACAGCCAACGGTAACAACCGTTTTCTAACAGTCGCGACCATTCAAAAAGACACCTCACTTCCTATATAACTAAGCATTCCATCAACGCAGAGAATAACCGATTGTTTTTCTTCTATGTCAAACTCATCTGAAAACCTCTGATTGTTTCTTCTGAACTGAGCAAGTAATCACAACTTGCTCGGATTAATCTCCATTGTATCCTGAAAGAAGGTTTTCGTTCTACCCGTTGTGATAAAGAAGGGGAAAACATTCTTGAAAGACAACGATTTCTTCGTGCCTTGTAGTGATTAGTCATACATTAGACTATTAAATTTTCAATAGTTTCAAGAATGTCTTCTGTTCAAGACTCGTCACTCAACAGAACTACAGTGCAATCTCTTGAAGTAATGAATCAGGATCTCACCCGTCTTGAAAGATTTGATGGAAATAACTTTACTCGCTGGCAGGAAATAATTTTATTTTTTCTCACCACTATTGGTCTGAACCATATAATAAACGATGACTTAGAACCAATTCCGGAAGAAAGTATTACAGATTCTGATCAACGAAAGAAAGAGTTAAAAGAATTAAGGCAGAAGCGAAAGAATGAAGACTTTCTTCGTTGCGGGTACATTCTCAATGCACTTTCAGATTCAATATACAGTGCACACAGAACTATTGATGGCGCAAAAGCTCTATGGATGGCTCTGGATGTCAAATACCGCATTGAAGAGGCAAGTAATCAGAAGTTTCTAATAAGTAATTATATTAATTATAAGATGAATGATGAAGCTGATATTGTTTCCCAAGCCCATGATTTAAATCTGCTTGTTAGTAAACTAAAGGATGTGAAAATAGAACTTCCTGAAGCATTTCAAGTAGGAGGTGTATTGCAAATTGCCTAGTACTTGGAATGGCTACAAAAAGAAACTGATGCATGAAAAAAAAACACACTCTCTGGAATCCCTCATACGACATTTACATATTGAGAAAGAATCTCGCAAGAGAGATAAGAAAGATGATCAGGAGACAGAAAAAGCAAATGTGATTCAAGGAGAATTATCTAAGAATCATAGTAATGGGAAGAAAAGAAAGAACAATTCCAAAGGGAATAAACATGAGAAATTTAAGAAGCCCAAAGGTGATTGCTTTTACTGTAAGAAACCTGTTCACTATGCCTGAGAATGCAGAATTCGCATAAGAGACGAGAAAGAAAAGAATAAACAGATTAACATTATTGCTGATTCTGAAAATGTACCAAAACTGGTCGCTGTTGTAGAAGAAGCCAACTCTGTTGGAGTTGAAGACGGATGGTGGTTAGACACAGGTGCAACCATTCATATCTGTAACGATAAGTCATAGTTCTAAACCTATAAAGAATGCAGCGAACTAAAAGAAGTCAAAATGGGTAATGATGTTCGTGCCAGAGTTGTTGGTATTGGGAATATTACTCTGAAGTTTACTTCAGGAAAAGTTCTGACTTTGGCTGACGTATTTCATGTTCCAGAAATGACTAAGAATCTAATTTCTGGAGATCGTCTCAACAAAGGAGGATTTAAGTTAGTCATTGAATCAGATAGTGTTGTTATGTCCAAAAATAATGTATTTATTGAAAAGGGGTATTCATGTAATGGAATGTTCAAAATGAATTTAATAAAATCAGTTTTTGCTTATATGGTTGAATCTTTACCCTTATGGCATGGTAGATTAGGCCATATTAACTACAATTCTGTTCGAAATATGCATAATCTAGGACTTATTTTGAAATGCAACATTGAGAATGTTGATAGGTTCGAAATATGCGTACAAGGTAAATTAACTTGTAAATCACACAAATCAGTAAGTAGGACATCTGAATTGCTTGGACTTGTGCATACTGATGTTGTAGACTTACATAGTAAAGTATCACGAGGAGGAAACAAATACCTTGTGACATTTATTGATGATTATTCAAAATATACTTACATAGACTTACTAAAAAGTAAGGATGAAGTTCTAAGCAAGTTTCTTATATATAAGGCAGTAGTTGAAAATCAATTAAATCGTAAAATTAAAGTGCTAAGATCCGATAGAGGTGGTGAATATAAATCAATAGAACTTTTAGAGTTTTGTGAATCTAATGGAATAGTCCATGAATTTACACCACCATATTCACCAGAATCAAACGGTATTGTTGAGCGGAAAAATAGAACTTTATTGAATATGGCTAATTGTATGTTGTTAAGTTCCGGTTTATCCGATTGTTGGTGGGGAGAAGCACTTTTAAGTGCATGTTATATCTTAAACAGAATTGACATGAAAAGAATTAGCAAAACTTCTTATGAACTATGGTATAATCGAAAACCTAATCTTAGTCGTTTAAAGGTATGGGGATGCTTGGCTTATGTAAGAAAACCACACCCAGAAATGACAAAGTTAGGAAACAAAACATATAAATGTGTATTATTGGATACGCCAAGAATAGCTCTGCATATAGATTTCTGAAATTAGAAACAAGTGAAATTATAGAATCAATCGATGCAGAATTTTTTGAGTATATGTTTAAATCTTTCTCGGAAGATAATACCAAAATTCATGGTACTGCTAAAAAGATTCATAAAGAATCAACTGCACCAAGTTTGGATACCGAACCCCGTAAAAGCAAGAGGCAAAGGGTTGAAAAGAACTTTGGACCGGAATTTTTGACGTACCTGATAGAAGGAGATATAAATGAAATCACACACCAGACTAAGATAACTCTTAGTAATGATGATATCCACAGACTTATAGGAAAGCAATAACTTGCCGTGATGCAAGTTTTTGGAAAGATGCGATTAACGATGAGATACAATGTGCTAGCCGAAATGACCTATGTGCTAAATCGAACTAAAAATGTTTTTTGGAGTGCATATCAAGTCTAAAAGTTTTATATTGGAAACAACATTATTCCGTAATGCAATGTTCAGTAATATAGTGGTTTAGAGTTGCAAATCTGAAGCCTAACGCATGTTTGGCTGCTTAGTCTCACGTGCATGGCTAAGGTAGAGATGTGGAGTAATATAATTTTGAGTGGCTGAATTATAGAAGTTAACATTACAAAGCTTGATGATGCATTTCTTGATTGTAAATAGAGAGAAGGCTATTTATCTAAAGTCAGAACACTACAAGACATATTAGGTTAGCGACGGCATATAGCCGTCAATGGCCGTCTCTAACCGATGAAAAATACCGTCGCTTTCTAAGTCGTCGATGAAGACGTGGCGACGGCCTTAGCGATAACATCGTCATTAACTTTTGATGACTAGGGATAGCCCTGCCATTGCTAGCCGATGAAGGTTGATGGACATATGGCATGAATTTGTGCACCGCGTAAATGCCAAACGGTGGTTGCTAACTGTCGCTAGTCGTCGGTAACCTATGCAAATAGGCCACCACTAGCCATCGCTTGTCGTCACTAGCCTGTGCCAATAGGCCGTCACTAGCCATCAATAACCTATGTATTCTATTTTAGGTAACAGCTGCATTTGCACCATCCAACCACACATATATATTCATCTGTCTATCCAACTCATATACAACACATATAAACCCAATTTCACAATTATAACCATTGTATGCATCGCACAATCTCATACATATCATACATTACTAAGTTTATATAACAAAAATCAATATTTACATCAATATTTCATCAAACAACACAACTATACCTATAAATCATCATGTCCATCAAACAAAACAACCATCAAACATCCACAAATCCATCAAACATTCAAAAACAAAAAAACCAAGTATCAATTGCATCGACACATGTCAAATAAGTATAAAACAAAACAATTAAATACATAACCATACATACTCATCAATGTTTCCCGACCGTGCGAAGGAAATGTCCCATGCTTTGCCATATATGTTGCAATCCACTCATGTAGCAGCATAGTCAATCCTCTGCTCTTCCACCAATCATTCAACTCTGCTATTTGCTCTTTGAGCTATGCTATCTCCTCTGCGGCCTGTGATTTACTATAATCGGTCTGGGACATCCTCGCCTGTAAATTAGTTAATAACTAGTTATAATATATATGTAATATTAAATAAAACTTATAAATTAGTTAATGAAGTAGTTGAATTCAATAAACATTACTTCCTGATTGTCGTAACCGTGTCGTCTATTTCGCGTGGACTTGTTGTTCACAGCATCGAAAATCCCGTCCTGCTCCTCACCGGTCTACTCCTCTCAGCCGGTGGACTGCAACACTCGGTCTCGCCCTGTTTCAAATCTTTGCTGTGATTAAGAATAGAATTTTGACACAACAAATATTCAATTTACAACTTATGTAATGTGAAATAAAAGCAATAAACATGTTTACCATTATGGCTTGAGATTTAGAGTCAATCCAAGTAAATGAAACTGAGCCATATAAGTGCTATACAACTCTCGACGAAATGACCTGTTTCAAGGTTAATTTTTTTTCCAACCGTTTTTTTTTTCCAATCCAACCATATGGATTGTATTAGCACATTACCAAGAATCAGTGGCTCAAATAATTGCTCGTTCCAAGGTCATTTCGCCTTTGAACAAAGAGTTTTTAGTCTAAATATCGACGAATGGCTATAAATTTAAAATTCAAGATTGACATCCTACAGTTATTTATTTTGTCATCATCTTCTGGAACGAGGTCAAATATACTTTAGACCAACATAAGGTCCAATAAATTTAATTTTTTGCTAATTATTTTATTTTATATAATTTTATTATGCTAAATACAGTTAAAAATTCATAATTAATAACCCAACGATTTAAAAAAATATTTTAATTCGTAAAAATGTTACAAAAAATCAACTTTATCGAAGTTGCTTAATGGACCGACTAAAAGTCGCATATATTGATCCTAGGAGTTAGATTTTCGAAAATGTTAAATATTCGAATTACGCGAAGACAAATCATCCTAATTTAGCCAATTAGATCAGTCGTTACATTGAATGGTTGTGCTACAATATCTTGTTTATTTTTTAGGAATTAAACTAGTATTTTCAACATATTTTAAAACCTAATGGAAATTAAATAAAATAATTATTTAATTTAGTAACTAACAAATTGGCTAGCCATCGGAAATATCTGAGGGTCGTCGATAACCGCCACTAGTCACCGCTAATCATAATATATCTTGTAGTGGAATAATTTTGGAAGTTCCATAATAATGCAACTTTCTACCTTACAGTGGCAAAAGTTAGGAAAAGTAGATGCCTAAAATTCTGCCTTGCTACTGAGATAATGCATGTTTCTCCAGTATGTTGTGTGCTCCCCTTAACATGTTACTAAGCAGCGATATGTAGTGGACACAAAATGCACTATGTGTGCGTCAAGTACAAAACAATAGTATGTTGTTGGCAAGAAGATTGGAAACATACACAGGCACTCAAATGCATAGTGAGAGGAACTACGTGACACTTCGATGTGAAGTTGAGCCGATGCTGTGAGTAAGTGGATGATTCTACCTAGGGACATGAGGGCTTCAATGTGAGAAAAACAATAGAGGAAATGTACCTAAAGCATGAAATATGACGTATGCTTGGTTATAAGGGCTGAAATGGTAATGAAGTTCGGAACACTGGAACCGCAGTTTATGTCAGGAGTTAGTTTTGAATGGTGTTACAATTCCGATCAGGCTGCAATTCAGGCTAGAATAGGTGGACGCCATACGGTAGGCAATTAGGTCAGTCATTATACTTGTGTTTACATGTATTGTTACTCTTTTTAATTTATTTTGAGGATAGTTCCTTACGAGTTTGTATCATATTGGATTTTTTATTTAAGGTGAAACACAAATTAAATAAATTAAAATAGAAGTAAACATTTATATGTAACAAAGTAAATAAGTTTAAAAAATCAAATAAATCTATAAAAATTAACTAAGTTCACTACATTTTATAAAAATTAAACAAAATATAAAATTTAACTAAGTTGACAGAATTTTGTAAACGTTCACTAAGTTTATAAAAATTAATTAATTTTTCAAAAAAATTAGCTAAATCTATAAAAGTTAACTAAGTTTATAAAATTTAACTAAATTAAATAAGTTTTATAAAAATTAAATAAATCAATTAAGTTTTATAAAAATTAAATAAATTCATAAAAATTAACTAAGTTAACCAAGTTTTCTGAAAATTAAATAAAGTAACTAAGATATGTAAAAATTAAATAAATTAACAAAGATTTGTAAAAATTTAACTAAGTTGATTAAGTTTTATAAAATTAACCGAACTTATAAAAATTAACTAAGTTACAAGTTTTATAAAAATAACTAACTTTATAAAGGATAATTAAGTTTTAAATGATTTAACTAAGTCTATAAACATTAACTACAATAACTAAGTTTTTTAAATAATTAAATAAATTAAAAAGTTTATAAAAATTAATGAAGTTAACCAAGTTCTACAAAATTTAACAATTTAACTAAATTTTATAAAAATTAACTAAGTTGAATAAGTTTTTTAAAAATTAACTAGATTTATAAAAATTAACTAGTTAACTAAGTCTTATAAAAATTAACCAATTTTATAAAAATAACTAAGTTTATAAAACATAATTAAGTTTAAAAAATAATTATTTTTACAGAAATTAACTAAGTTAACTAAGTATTATAAAAATTAACTAAACAAACTATGTTTTATAAAAATTCAATCAAGTTGACTAAGTTTTATAAAATTAACTAAATTTATAACAATTAACAAAGTTGACTAAATGTTATAAAGAAATTAATATGTTTATTAAAGTAATTAAATTTAAAAAATTAACTAATTGATAAAATTGCCAATGTTAGCTATATTTTTATAAAATTAAATAGACAAAATGAACTATAAAAATAAGACTAATTCATAAGAAATAACCAATTTAACTAAGTTTTGTAAAAGTTAAATAAATTAACCATGTTTCATAAGAATTTAACTAAGTTGACTAAGTTTTATAAAATTAACTAAATTTATATAAATTAGCTAAGTTAACTAGTATTATAAAAACTAAAAATAATTAAATTTATTAAAACATTAACTAAGTTATAAAAATTAACTTAGTTTACAAAAATTAAATACATTAACCAAGTTTTATAAATATTGAACTAAGTTGACTAAGTCTATTTATTCATATATCAAGGATGATGCCAAATTAAAGCAGAGCACTCATTTTGCTTGAAAGATCAAATCCAAGACCTCTACAACCACTGTCTAGAAATATTTTCACTTGAGCTAGTAATCGTTTATAAATTTTATAAAGATTTGTTAAATTTACAAAAATTAGCCAAGTTTACAAAGTTTTATGAAATTATATTATTTTATGAACATAACTAAGTTTATAAAAATAAATTAAGTTCATAAAAATAACTAAGTTTATAAAAAATAATTAAGTTATAAAAATAATAATTAAGTTTATAAAAATAACCAATTTCATCAAATTAAACTTCGGTTTATATAAGTTAACTAGACTTTATAAACATTTAACTAAGTTAACCAAGTTTGTAAAATTTAACTTTTACAATTTAAAAAGCAGTTAAGTTGACGTTGGAACGGCATCGGTAGTATACTATCTGCATGGTGTGGGCGATTTTCATTTATAGGACATTAATAACAACACCATGAGAAGCTACTTCTAGGCGTCGAAATAAAGTTTTCGACAAATTTTCTACTGACGCCCCTTAAGGTGTCAATGTGGCATCGATAGATCATATACCGACGCCCCACCGACGCCTTTTGGCATCGATAAATCATCTTCTTTTTTAGTGGAAGTTGTTAATCCTATTATCACATGGCATATCTCTTTGTATGCCTATTTGATTTCGATGTTTGTAAGCATTTACGTGGCCTTTTTTTATGGATGAGTAATGATCAGTTATAAAAGGATTCATGGTTGTTATTAATATTCTATCTTGGAAGCATGCTATAGTATTTATTATGAATGTAGATGGCAGGCTGATGATTTTGTAGCTACTTAATGCTTTGCAGCTAATATGGATTTAGTGATTAAAATATCATGTGTTTCATTGTTTATATTTAGATGGATTTGGATCAATAGTCCAAATGAGCTAGGACTAACTAAGATAAAATAAGAACACAAATGCTAAATACGAGCATCCTTGGTTTCCATATCCGTGGTTGAATTTTTATGAATTTGACTTCTCGATCAACATAAAATTTACTCTAAAGATTTGCTTCTTTAGATGCAAATCGACCCTAAAAACTAGCCATATATGGAAATGGATATTCATCTTCCAAAGTTAATTTGGCAAAATGGTTATAATAAATATGTGCAAAACTAGAAACGATGTTTCTTCACTACACTTAGACTAGTTTACTGTGGATAGTATATTGATAATTAGATATATAAACCACTACTCGGTTGAAAGCGTTAACACAATAAAATACCCTGTTTCATCCATAACCATCTAATTGTTTTTAAAACATGTACTAGTATAAAAATTGATAAGATCTTTCAATTGTTCACAAAGAGAAATATTAAAGTGCCAACATATAAATCCCAATGCATTTTTAACTCTTCCAATAAATCCTTCCTTGCTTCTATCCAACATGAATTTAATTCTTTGACTTGTTCAACTATACATCTGAATCCAAAATTACCATTGGGGTTTTGGACCAAAGGTCCCTATTCTCAAAGCCTATGCACAAAAAGTCCCTACTCATAAACTCATGTAAATTTGGTCTCTGTTTTGTTATTTTTTACCAAATTGTCCCCTCGTAGAAAATTAACCCAGCATTGAAATCAGGCGCAAAAGCAGCATAAATTAGCCAAAAACTAAAAATAGAGACCTAATTTTCATAACATTTTCAGAAGGCACTTTTGTTGCATCATCTTTCAATTATGGGGACTTGGCAGCCATTCCTTGATTACCATTCCCTATTAAATTTTCAACATTAGCAATATACGTAAGCAAAAAATCCAGTAAAAAGGTTAAAAATTAAAATCTTGTATTTAATAGTTTCTTATCACTTTAGGAAAGTCCACTTTTGGTTTTTTCACCTTGGACGTAACTTTGTATTAAAACTAGATTGAGAAAGTCTTTCATGAATTGTTTATGCATGCACAAAGCCCGAGAGATCTCTCTTTGTAGAATTTATTTATTTTTTCTATTTTGTAGTCAGCTTGTTACTAATGGTCGGTCTCCTTTATGCCTGACTACTTTAGGCTCCAAGAACGATATTGTTGATGGTAAGATATCTCCTTTAACTTGAGTAACATGAAATTCTTTTCCTCGGTTGTGGCATTGTCAAATAATTTTTTCAAATACTTAAATTCAGCCATATGAAGTAATTCCAATGAAACTTTGATTTATAAATGTAATTTAATCTTCTCTAGTATTATTTTACCCAAGAGGAATAATGCGACCATCAATGTGATATTGATATCTCATGAGCACAAGGAAGACCATACCCTATTTGGTTTAAATGATCACAAGTTGAATCATAAATAATAATTCCTTTCATATTTGCTAATACATTGACAACCAAATCTAATGCAAAAAGTCTTATCTAGAAAAATTAAAAAAGGGAATTCGATGTGCTTTCCATCCTAATCTTGCACTTCTGTCAAAAGTGGCTTTTATTTTGATTGATACAACATATTATCCACTGGTTCAAAATATAGAAAATTCGGTTTTCGATGTACATATTTTTTTTCAACTAAGCATATGAAGTCTTTGCTCTAGTTGTTGTTCAATTGTCATGAAGTTCGATTTTATTCCACGTATATGTTGTAGGATCGATTTCACCCTAGAGGGGGGTTGAATAGGGTGATACTATTAATTATAAAAATTTATCGCAGAATTTTATACAAAATGATCTCAACACGGATATTTCAAAGTTATAGCAACACAGATAATAGTAGAATAATAAATGTAGAACGACACAGAATTTACCCAGCTTCGGCAAAAACCTGCCTACGTGTTGCCCCCAAGGTTTCTACTAGAAATTAAGCAGTCAGACGCTTACACACGTAAACTCGCGACACCCGCTATCGACTAGCCTTAACTCGACGCTCAAAACTCTGCCACAACTTAGCCACTGAGTTACGATTTCTCGAACTACGCCATGTAGCTCGTCCCCTAGTCACATGACTAGAAATTACACAAGTTTAAAAAGAAAAATATAATTTAAACACAATTTAAAACAAAACAAAACCCTAATTAAAAATTATAAGCCTCGTATAATTATAAACCCAAAACAAATATAAAGGCCGGCCCAAAATTTTCTTCCTCTTTTTCTTTTATCTCTTTGTCGGCTCGTTCCTTTGTGTTTGTGATAATGGCATCTCTTTTAGCTCGTTCGTTCGTTCCTCTGAAATTAGGGCTTCATGGAATTGGTGAAGCCGACTGGTTGTTTGTCGATTTACAATGCTATTCCTTTGGTTTTCTTCGGCAATCGACTGTTCCTTGATTCGAACACGGCTTCACCTCCTTTATCGAGTTCGGTGATTTGGTATGTGATTTTTTGCTTTTCTGTTTTTCTTGTTAGCTTACTTGAACTCGATGATTCGAGTTATTGATTTAATTTTGCTCTGTTGCTACTTGAACTCGAATGCATTTCTTTTGTGATGTTAATTGCTTATATAGGATACGAATTCCTATTTCTTCGTTCGTATGCATTTATTTGAATTCGTCTGTAATTCTGCTCGGCCATTCAATATTGTGCAGATGCTTGTGATGATTTTTAACCTTTTCAATTTCGTATAATTCGTTGCTTGATTCATACGGCATTGATTTTGAAGTTCGATTTCTTGATTACCACGGCTTTGAATTCTTTGGTACTTTGAATTCGATCACTTTGATTTTGTGAAAATATTTTGGGTTCGGCACCGTCTTGATTTGAAACTGTTGTTCCATGATTTTTTGAACTCGTTTTAGACTGTGATTACGACATTGCTTTGAACTGCAGTTTGAAATCTCCTCTGTCTTTGTTCGAACTAGATGTGTCACTTGCTTATGCTGGTACTATTTCATTTGATATAGATATGCATATGTATACATATATATGCATACATGTACTTGTATTTGTATTGCTTGCTTGTCTAGGCTTTGGATTCGTTCGAACTTGCCACCACGGTTTGTTCATCTGTACTGTGATTATTTGATGTTGTGTTGCATTTAGCTCATGTGGTCTTCACTTTTTTATATGATATCTCCTCTGGTCTTGATTATTTGGTTGTATGCATATGCACTGCTTTGTCTTTGACATTGCCTGACCATATGTATGCTTTGAGGCAGTATGCATATGCTTTCATGATGCAGTGCCATTCGCTTGTTTGCAACTGCAGTTTCATTGTGCATTTCTTGTTGCTTGCATTGGGTTGATTCATGCCGAACTGTTCTGTACATTCAAATTATCATCTTGCTATTCACTTGTCTGGTTGCATATGTATGTACTATGGTTTTGGTCGAGTCTGGTGCTCAAATTGAGTCAGTGATGGTTACATATACATATGTTTACACAGTGTTATCTCTATGATCTTGTGTCTGCATATAGATGGTCATGTATCATGTTGGCTTCCTGTGTATAGTTGCCTGGTCTTTGTTTTCTGGTCTGATGCAGTGTGGCTATGCCTGTTCCTCTGACTTCACTGTGCATATATATATATATGTGTGTTGTCTGGTCTGGATTTGTGGCCTTCATTGTTGAGGCTACATTTGCGCATTTGATATTTGAGTCTGCATTGGTTAGTCTGCACTTATATACTTCATGGTTGTTGTTGCCACTGCCTGTTAGACTGTCTTGTATATATGTATGTTGTATGTGTTGGTTTGGATTTCTCTGCATTGTGTTTTGGTTATGTTTTCTTAACACAGTTTTGGTCGACACTGAATTTTGATGTGTTGCCTCTTTGATTCTGCCTGGTCAGTTTCATTTATTGTATTGAGCTTGAATTCATACATGCCGGGTCTGGTTCATTATTTGCCTCCATGCCTTTACTGGTTTACTGGTCTGTTTCATTTAAAGTTTGCATCGAGCATTTTCACTTGTACTTGGCAATTTTGTATTTCACCTGCGTTAAATCCAGCTTATAACTCAGGTTTGACCTTGTGCTCGTGTCGTGACTTTCACTTGAGTTGAACCTGGCTTTTCATTTTGGTTTGACCTTGTGCTCACTTGTTCCTGTAATTTTATCAAGTGTATATATCGGTGTGCACGGTCTTGTGGCATGTACAATGATACATTGTGCATGTCACAAGCTGTTCGTGTATGATGAATTCAAATTTAAATGATGATGAACAACCCAAATAACTGAGGCAAATATTATTTTCAAAATCCACATTTTATACTGTAAAAATATTTCCTTTTCAATTTTACTTTATCAGTATTTATTTTTACAGATTGCTCAGATGCTGGATTCAATTTGGAATAAAGTTGAAGATAAATAAGAGTGAATGAGCGATATGTAGTGAGGTGTATTTGTAACTTAGAAATTGTGATGTAGTCAAAATTGTATTGAATTTGTATATATATATATATAAATATATAGTGAGAGTACAAATTTGTACTATTCAAAATTGTAATAAATATTTGTTTGAATAAAATATCCGTTTGAATTTAAATACTGTGTTATTTATTTTATTCTGCAAATATTTATTTAGTTATGTGAAACATAAAATAGTACATTAACAAATATATTTAAATGAATATATACGTGTTTATTATAATCAAACAAAAATCATATACTCGCATATACAACAATCTTCCCTTTTTGATGATAACAAACATATATTTAAGATTTTGAATTTGTTAAACGTATTTAATCATTCAATTTTCTCCCCCTATTTGAATGCTTCCTCTCTACACAAATCTCCCCTTCATATATGCATACAATTAAAAATATGCAAATGAGCCTAGATGCAAATAGAAAATATTTGACCTTTACTTGCTTTTATTTGACAAAATCTTAACTTTTCTCTCCCCCTTTTGTTATCAGCAAAAGAGTAATAGTGTTAGAAAAATAGAGATAAAGTGACAGATATTAATACAACGTTAAAACTCAATCGAATATAAATATTAAATTTCAATAAAAAAAATCAAACAGAATCATAAATAATCTATTAGGCGCATATTACACTTTTAGAATGATGGGAATGATGTCATCATATAAACCCATACAGTTGTGTCTATTTGTGGTATATTTATATGAGGAATTTGAATATCTACCAACCATGCAAAACCGTTAGGACTTTTAAATGAGATTAGGAATATTCCAATTTTTTTTACAAAAATGAATTCAATATCTTCTAACCACGCATAACCGTGAGGACTTTCAATGGGATTAGAATTAACTTGTTTATTTAATAAATCAATTTTGATATGCATTCCATACATGCATAACCGTGAGGACTTTTAAACGATCATGGAAGCACATAGTCAAAAATTCCAAGTGATTCGCCCACGCATAATCGTGAGGACTTTTAAATGAGAGTGAATACTTTGGTTTTAAAAAAAAAAATATATAAAATGAAAAATGAATGATTCCTGTTTAAATCACCACATATCGACATACTATATTGGATTATGATGAGTGATGGTAGATAGAAAATGATAGAAATAGAAATGATCATGGCATTTTTACCAACAAAAAGTGTTTATACCTCTTGTTTAAATTTCTAAAGAAATTTACTAATTATACCGTCTCAAGTTATAATATATGATTAATATCAACACTCATCACTTTTTCAATTACTATTTATCTTTTCGATAATTAGTACGGAGTCAGATTAGTCACTGTAGTCATTTAAAATCAAATTCAAAAATAATTATAAAATCAATTTTTCTAAAAATGACTAATCTGAAAATAAAGTCAAAAATGATTTTCTAGAAGGGGTTTTATAAGAAAAATGTCTGCTAATTTGAAATGAAAATGTGCAGATATTTTCTTTGAAAAACGATGCAGTTACTAAATGTCTCAACATAAATCACGTTCCATTAGTAATTTTTCTATCGACTAGGCTACCAGTCTAATCTGCATCTGAATTTCTCTTTCACTCAAGATTATCATTAATTGAATGTAATAGACCAGGCTGTGAAGTTTCAACAATTTCTTCAAATCATTTTTAACAGATTTTAAATGAAATTGAATTTAATTTGAATTTGAAGCTGTGCCAATCAACAATCAGTGAATATAATTTCAAATTTAGAAGCCGTAGGATAACCAAATATGTTCACGTGCACCGAGATTAATAATTAGTCAATAAGATACCATCATTAGTCTAAACAAATTTATACGAAGTAATTCAAAGAATCTAGAGATGCATGTAGTGTTCTCGGTATGAAAAGTATAATTGGCCAACAAATTTGGAAAAAAGTGAGAATCAAAATCAGCATTCATTTCTTTATCAAAAACTAGCTGAGTTAAATTCAAATTATGGTACATATTATCACATTTAATAAGATGAATATACCATTACCTATTTTACCTTTACGATAATTTTTCGTTGTTGTCCATTGTGATTCTCTCACCTTTATACTAGGCTAAGGAACTTTACTTTGTCGCTCGTTATGTCCCTGGAACAGCCAGAATCCAAGTAACACTATTGTAGTTCCTTAGCCTACCACCACACCTACACGAGAGAAGAGTTTTATGACCTATTTGTTTTATAGGTCCATGATTGTTAGTGGCAGAATATTTTAGAAAATAATTTTGTGGAGACCCAAACTATTTATATATGTTCCTTTCGGCACCCAAATTTGTTTAACTTTGAGGGATTTTATATTTGTGCCTTTTGTAACCCAAATTGTTATAATTTTCATGTACCAACAATTGTTTTGATTGTGTCCAAATTTTCTACAAATTGTGCACATTGAATTGACTTGATTAATTTCATTTCTAGCATTTTCAGATTGATTATATCCAAGTCCTTGTCTAACTGTATTAACAGTTTGTTTTCCTAATAGCATATTCAACGATTTTTCACTTTTTGAAAATTTATCTAAAGTCGTTGACAGTTGTTGGACTTGTGTTTTGAGAGATTCATTTTCGTTTAACAATTGTATGCACCTTTTAATAGAATTTTCTCTTCTTGTATTTTCACTCTCTTTCAAAATCAGAATTTCATTTTCGAGCGATTTAATTTTGATTTCTGATTTTTTAATCTCTTCTTCGAATGTTAGACACTTATCACACTCAGGGATCCTACTTTGATAGTTTTTTAACTAATTGATCAAGTTGTTTATTTAAATCTATCAAAGTATCTTTTTATGATTCAAGTTTAGCATATTTCTCTCTAAGTCTTTCAAAACAGCCATTTACTTCGTTGAAATATATAAGTAATTCTAAATGAGTGAGTTTTGATACCTTGTTTGGCTCGTCATCATCGCTATCAGTTATATTACCTTGACGGCACATGTCTGCTTTCTCACTCTCACTGCAAGTACTTTTATTATCTTCATCACTTGTATTCCACGTGACTGCAAAATTCCTCCTTTTTGATTTCTTTTCTAAGTCGTGTCAGTTTTGAGGACAATTGGGCTTGATGTGTCCGGGTTGGTTGCACTTATGACACATGATTTCTTGTTGTTCTGGGTTTTCTAGAACTTTGATTATTCTACTTTTTAATTTTTAATTTAGAGCTGGATTTTCGTATTTGCGGTTCCACTTTTTGATTCTCTTTATTACCATTTCCAGCTCTGCTGCTCCATCATCATCATCACCACCACTTTCAGTTGTTCCTTTGAGAGCTATTGATTTCTTTCGAGTATCTCCTCATTCACGCTCTTCCTTGAATTTCATTTCTAGCTCATAAGTGGTGAAATTTCCGATGAGTTCTTCAGCTTTGATTTGTTTTAAATCTTCCGATTCTTGAATGGCAGTCACTTTTGCTTCAAAATTTCATGGAAGGACTCTGAGGATTTTTCATACTATTTCCAATTCCGTGTATGATTTTCCGAGAGCTTTTGATTTGTATACAATATTGGAAAGTCGTGCGTACATCTCTTTGGCATTTTCTTCATTGGCCATTGTGAAATTCTCGTATTCGTTGCTTAGCATGGCAAGGCGAGATTCTTTGACTTGAGACGTTCCTTCATGAGTCACTTCGAGTGTGTGCCATATTTCCTGCGCAGTTAGACAATGTGATACACGATTAAATTCAAATTGATCCAATGAACATATAATAGAATTCATAGCTTTAGCATTAGCATTTTGCAATTTAATTTCTAGCTTTGTCCATTGATCCATCGGTTTATCTATTTCCTGATTATCTACAATTATAATTGGTGCTCTATAACCTATCTCAACAATATTCCAAGCGCCAATGGTTTTTAGAAAAAAATTTCATTCTATTTTTCCAGTTGGCGTATTCACCATTGAACATTAGTGGTATAACTATGGACTGACCCTCAGCAAAAGCATTATTAAAAGAAGCCATTTTAAAAATTCAAAATTTTTAAAACAAAAATTTTTTGAAAAAAAAATCAATTTTTTTAAAAACAAAAATAGCTTTTGAACCTTGCTCTGATATCACTTGTAGGATCGATTTCACCCTAGAGGGGGGGGTGAATAGGGTGATACTGTTAATTATAAAAATTTATCACGGAAGTTTATATAAAATAATCTCAACATAGATATTTCAAAGTTATAACAACACAGATAATAGTAGAATAATAAATGCAGAAATAGAACGACACAGAATTTACCCAGCTTTGGCAAAAACCTGCCTACATGCTGCCTCCAAGGTTTCTGCTAGAAATTAAGCACAGACACTTACACACGTAAACTCGCGAAAACCGCTATCGACTAGCCTTAACTCTACGCTCAAAACTCTGTCACAACTCAGCCACTGTGTTGCGAATTCTCGAACTATGCTATGTGGCTCGTCCCCTAGTCACACGACTGGGAATTACACAAGTTTAAAAAGGAAAATACAATTTAAACACAATTTAAAACAAAACAAAACCCTAATTAAAAATTATAAGCCTTATGTAATTATAAACCCAAAACAAATACAAAGGCCGGCCCAAAATTTTCTTCCTCTTTTTCTTTTATCTCTATGTCGGCCCGTTCCTTTATGTTTGTGATGATGGCGGCTCTTTTAGCTCATTCCTTCGTTCCTCTGAAATTAGGGCTTCATGGAATTGGTGAAGCCGACTGGTTGTTTGTCAATTTACAATGTTATTCCTCTGATTTTCTTCGACAATCGACTGTTCCTTGATTCGAACACGGCTTCACCTTCTTGATCGAGTTCGGTGATTTGGTATGTGATTTTTGCTTTTCTAATTTTCTTGTTAGCTTACTTGAAAACTCGATGATTCGAGTTATTGATTTAATTTTGCTCTGTTGCTGCTTGAACTCGAATGCATTTCTTTTTCCGACGATGTTAATTACTTATATAGGATTCGAATTCCTATTTCTTCGTTCGTATGCATTTATTTGAATTCGTTTGTAATTCTGCTCGGCCATTCAATATTGTATAGATGCCTGTGGTGATTTCTGACCTTTTCAATTTCATATAATTTGTTGCTTGATTCACACGGCATTGATTTTGAAGTTCCGATTTCTTGATTACCACGGCTTTGAATTCTCTGGTACTTTGACTTCGGTCACTTTGATTTTGTGAAAGTATTTTGGGTTTGGCACTGTCTTGTTTTGAAACTACTGTTCCATGATTTTTTGAACTTATTTTTGACTGTGACTACGGTATTGCTTTGAACTGTAGTTTGAAATCTCCTCTGTCTTTGTTCGAGCTTGCTGTGTCACTTGCTTATGCTGGTACTATTTCATTTGATATAGATATGTATGTGTATACATATATATGCATACATGTATACTTGTATTTGCATTGCTTGCTTGTCTCGGCTTTGGATTTGTTCGAACTTGCCACCACGGTTTGTTCATCTGTACTATGATTATTTGATGTTGTGTTTCATTTAGCTCATGTGGTCTTCACTTTTGTATATGATATCTCCTCTGGCCTTGATTATTTGGTTGTATGCATATGCACTGCTTTGTCTTTGACATTGCCTGACCATATGTATGCTTTGAGGCAGTCTGCATATGCTTTCATGATGCAGTGTCATTTACTTGTTTGCAACTGCAGTTTCGTTGTGCATTTCTTGTTGCTTGCATTGGATTGATTCATGTTGAACTGTTCTGTACATTCAAATTATCATCTTGCTGTTCACTGGTCTGGTTGCATATGTATGTACTATGGTTTTGGTCGAGTCTGGTGCTTGAATTGAAACAGTGATGGTTACATATACATATGTTTACACAGTGTTATCTCTATGATCTTGTGTCTGCATATAGATGGTCTTGTATCACGTTGGCTTCATGTGTATAGTTGCCTGGTCTTTGTTTTCTGGTCTGATGCAGTGTGACTATGCTGCATTGGTTAGTCTGCACTTATATACTTCACGGTTGTTGTTGCCACTGCTTGTTAGACTGTCGTGTATATATGTATTTTGTATGTGTTGGTTTGGATTTCTCTACATTATGTTTTGTTTATGTTTTCTTGATGCTGTTTTGGTCGACACTGAATTTTGATGTGTTGCCACTTAGATATTGCCTGGTCAGTTTCATTTATTGCATTGAGCTCGAATTCATACATGCCAGGTCTGGTTTATTATTTGCCTCCATGCCTTTAGTGGTTCACTGGTTCGTTTCATTTAAAGTTTTCATCGAGCATTTTCACTTGTACTTGGTAATTTTGTATTTCACCTGCGTTGAATCCAGCTTATAGTTCGGGTTTGACCTTGTGCTAGTGTCGTGACTTTCACTTGAGTTGAACCCGGCTTTTCATTTTGGGTTTGACCTTGTGCTCACTTGTTCCTGCAATTTTATCAAGTGTATATATCGGTGTGCACGGCCTTGTGGCATGTACAATGATACACTGTGCATGTCATAAGTTGTTCATGTATGATGAATTCAAATTTAAATGATGACGAACAACCCAAATAACCAAGGAAAATATTATTTTCAAAATCCACATTTTATTTTATACTGCAAAAATATTTCCTTTTCAATTTTATTGCGTCGGTATTTATTTTTGCAGTTTGCTCAGATGCTTGATTCAATTTGGAATAAAGTTGAAGATAAATATGAGTGAATGAGCGATATGTAGTGAGGTGTATTTGTAAATTAGAAATTGTGATGTAATCAAAATTGTATTGAATTTGCATATATGTATATAGTTAGAGTAAAAATTTGTACTATTCAAAATTTTAACAAATATTTGTTTGAATAAAATATCTGTTTTAATTTAAATACCGTGTTATTTATTTTATTCTACAAATATTTATTTAATTATGTGAAATATAAAATAGTACATTAACAAATACATTTAAATGAATATATATATATATATATATATATATATATATATATGTTTATTATCATCAAACAAAAATCATATACTCGCATATTCAACAGATGTGACATACTCTTTATAGGGCAAACAATATTCTACAAGATACTTGAGCCTTATGGTTTATCAATCCAACCTTGTTTGAGACCCATTGCGTTTCCCAAAACTCTTCTTTAGACGGTAAAGGAATAACATTTTTCTATCTTTTGAAAAACATTTCAGATACTACAACAGTTTGAAACTCTAGTTTGCAATTAATAATTACATTATTCCGCCTACGCCAAAGGCACATCATTAATCCTGCTTTCTATATTGAATTTCTCTTATCAGCACGTTCCTTGTCGATAACCATTACCTTAGGAAGTTTATCAAGTAGATAAAAATGTCTCGGTTACCAAGGAGCCCATTCATAGCAATCTTCCCCCTCGTTTGCTAAAAACGCTTATGCAATGCTAGAATTTCTACTAGTAGATGTCATCATAACCATTTCTAATAATGGAATTTAATAGCAATTTATTTTACACGTGCAATCAAAAAGCAATATAGATGGATAATTCTTACACAAGATGGATGATTCAAGATGAGACCACATTAAATCAATTAAATGATCAGTTGTCAATTCAGACCTATTAAAATAAACATAATCCTTTTCCACTAGCATCTTCATTAGCTGTTGCATAGCAGATGTTCATTCCATAGTTGAAAGATGCATTTTGTATTCCATGTTGCCAATAGTTTTCAAAATTGATGTACTTTCCAGAAATGTTTTCTTTATGGTAATCAATATTTCTCTTGGATGTACTCTAGCTTACTATTTTTTTCTCATCATCGATCAACCTTGCCACACATGAGTGTCCCAATAAAGAATTAGGGAGTCTATGACAATGCATACCATTGTTTACATCAATTTTTCAATGTTCATCAACTAGATAAACACCTATGAGCAAGAATGGGAAATTGCATTTTCTTGTTGCGCTTAGTCTTTGACGTTGAACATGTTGTCAGTTTCTTTTTTCTTTGGAAGATGACTTAGCAGATTCCTTCCCTTTTACAACCCAATTACATTCTAGGTTTCTTTCCTTGTCCTAACCTATTCTATCTGTTCTACTATATAAAAAAGTGAATAATTGACTATTGGTATTCTGACGCTATTGATATTCTAACACTACAATGTATCTCAAGCCAAAAGCAGGCTCCTCCCTAGTTCATGTGAACATTTTCACTTTTCCTCTTCCAGCATTTTCTACTTTTATCTCAACATTTAGAAAATTAATTTTGTGCTCTAATATAATAACTAACATCTACTTGCCTATTCAAATTCTTCCTAAAATAGTTTCCTTCCGAATATATTCAGCCCATGATCTTCTCCTTCCATTTATCACTTTTACTCTCCTGGTCTCTTCCTTTTCACTACATCGCCACCAATGATTCTTTAACTATAGATGACCAAAATGTCGAATGCTTTTCCTGATGTATACTTTGATTCAAGGTAATACTTTTTTTTCAAAATTTTCTCTTTCCATTCTATTCAAATATGAAAACTATTTCTTATTTTGACTCCTCTTCTTACTTTTTTATTATAGTTCACAATCGCTCATTGTTGGAATGATTGTTCCAAGGTTTGGAATTGTTTGGGCTCCTACAGAATGTTGTTTATCAATTGCATCCCTAAAATTTCAATTGTTTTACTATCTCATGAAAGCCACAGAGGAAAGAGTTCAGACATATTTGAACCAAAAATTGCACAAACACACGATAGAAAGTAAAAGAGAATAAAAAATGAAGAAAAACAAATTAAAACAAGTAAGAAATTAACATATAGAGTTTCATAGTGATTCGGAAAACTCTGGCCTACATACAATTAGTGACTTTATTGCTTAACTTTTGACTTGGGAGCAAAAGTTCTTAAGGGTCGGTACAATTTCAACACTTACATTTTCAAAATTACAAGAATATGGAGTAGAGTAGAGCTAGAGTTAAAAGATCTTGAAAAACGAGTCATGCCCCTATTTATAGAGATAGGGAGCCTTAAATCTTCCATAAAAGATCTCCAATCCATTCTCCTTGCTATAGACTAGTTCTTCATGAAAATAGAAGTGCCACATCATCAAATGTTATGGGTCGGTACCACTCCAAGTTCAGAAGCGACCCCTAAGTTGTCTAAATTGGCTGCCTCCGACACTCTGCTTAGGCATGTCTTGTGATTAGCTTCGTGATTTCATAGTTGTTTGCATCAATAAAACTTATTTCTGAGTTCAAACGATGAAGTTATAGAAGAATGAAGTTGCTGATTCAGGGTTTAGTGAAGATTGATATAACGTTGCATTGAATCAACAAAGCAGCATTGGAAATAGGCATTTGGTATCAAAAAGTGGTCATAGGCAGAAGGTGGGGTCCATCTGAGGTGGAAACAGGACTCGGTACTGACCCCTAAAGATGGGTTGGTACCAACCCCATAATTGTGGGAGATGGGTCTTTGGAATTTTGCAGAGATTTGGTATATGAGTTGTGATCTTGGTTGTACTTCAGTTTTTAGGCTTCATGGTCATCTCTTAAAGCGTCTTTCCTTGGCAACTTTAAAGTCTGATTCATCAAGTATATCCATACTGTTTGGTCAAAAGGCAGGATAACACTTGCCCCCGAAAGCATGCCTTGTGAATGAAAGATGTGCTTTGCTTGAGAACAAACGTGATGTCAATCTCCAATAGTTGAGCTCTCTGGCTAGTTCAATTTTTGTGAATCGTCCAGTTCTTTCGGATTTTCTTGCCAATTATGGGTCATTCCAGAGTTGCCATAACCTAAGACTCTAGACTCCGCCTAAGTATTGTCTATACATCATCACAATTTTGATTTTGTTCGGAGTTATTACATCACGTATCAAAACCAGCCTATGTTCATTCGAGATTTACATCGCTATCATTCTGATTTCATTCAGAGTTATTACCTATCAAAATCGTCCCGTGTTCATTTAGGATTTATCTACTTCATTTTAATTTCAAGGCATTCAAATTCTTTTATAAAAATAAAATCTATTTTCATTCTTAGGTTCAATCCGTTCGGATTGTTAATCAAATACTTGACCATTCAGGGTCGGTAGTTAAATCTATAGCCGTTCGAGGTTGGTATTCAAATTTGTGGTCGTTTGGGACTGATAATAAAATCCATGGTCTCTTTGACCGATCATCATGTTTGTGGTCTCCACGAACCAATCTATGGCATTTCTGGACCCATGCTATGCCCAATCCGCTCACTTATGGCAAGGCGACTTAATGATGAGCAAGCCCATCCAATCACTCTCCTATGAAGTGGCCTACTCCTTACACTCTGGTGCCGGCTCCCCGGTCGAAACATAATGCGATTCCTGCTATGTCCAATCCGCTCATTCTTTGATGAGGGGATTCAATGACGAGCAAGCCCATCCACTCGCTCTCCAACGAGGTGACTTAGTCTTTGCACTCTGGTTCTATCTCTCCGGATGGAACATAACACGATCAAGTACTTGGTCTCTCGGGACCCTTTCTTAGCCCAATCGCTCTTTCTCAACGAGCGAGGGGACTCGACGACAAGTAAACCTTTCGCTCATGTTTTGGTGAGGGGACTTACTTCTCTCACTTTGCTCCCATCTTTCCAGATGGGACTTTAAAGCGATTAACATCAGTCATCACATTCAATGTGGATTTCAATAATAAAATTCAAACATAAAAAACAACATAAAATCTAACATCCAGGTAATTACCTTGTTGGGCGTTACAGTCTAGCATCTAACCCAGAGCATGCCTAGGGACCGTTTGGGATCTCATACACTAGTAAGCATCTAGACTATATTATTGCATGGTTTATTGAAAAAGGGAAAATAAAGTGCAAGAACCAGACCTGATCTCCTGACATTCAGATCAAGCGATGACCATCCTCGACCTTGATCCAAGGCTGCTACCATTCATGGTGGATAGTTTATAATGAGAAAACAAAAACCAATTTGATATACAACAATAATTTTCATTGCTTGACAACCATCTCCTACGATACAATGATTTAAGTTCATTTTGTAATGCAACTTTGTTATTCTTTAATTTTGCAACTCTTTCAGCTTCAATGTATGTGCAACATCTTCTCAAGGCACTAGAGTGCTTCAAGTTGGGTGCAAATATATGCAGCACTAAAACCCAAGTATGTCTCCAATATCTTTGGTTCAATTTAGTCCTCAATAAGTTAAATAATAACATCATCAACGACATCTTATGAAGCTTTATAATTGTCAAATGAGAATGAGACCTCTTATTATTGTTGGTGGTACTAGGATGGACGAAATGCATCCATCCATTAAATCAGAGTTGTCCTTATGTTTTTGTGACAATATTGCTTTTTTTTACAAACATCAATAATAATAATGATGAATACGATCAAAAGGAATCATTAGCCAGTGATATTTTGGATCCTGCAGCAACAAACACCAAAAGACCAACAAGTGGCACATGGATTCCTTTATCCTAAAATTAGGTGTTTCCATGAGGTAAATTTCATTTTTAGTTTTAAATAATTCAATAATAAATGGTTGAGATCATCGTGGAAAGGTATGTAAATAAAGCATGGATTTTACCTTTAAAGCAAGATGTAATGATGTTTTGAAGCCTGAAGCACAAAAAACTAAAAGGACCATGGCATCAACTTTTTCCATGGACTTTTCTTCTTAACTTGTGTTAACTGCATATGACATTTTGTTTGAGTAATTTGTAGGTATGTGTCAAGTACAATGGAAATTTTGTGGGATCGTATATCCACTGCTAATTGGTTGGCAAGAATTTCCTTATGTTATTAGGTTTGGCGGGCTTTGAATGTGGGTAGAAAGTTGTAAGACTTAGGCATGGTCAAAAGAAAAGGAATGACACGTTATATTACTCTAGCTTAGTCAATGAAAGATCAATTTTGTGTTAAGTATCAAATAAGTACAAGTTTGAGAATAGCTTTCTTCCACATTTTATTTCATTAAAATTCAAAATGAATTAATATTTAATTACGAAGGTCGAACACTAAAACATGAATGCCCTAAAAATGCGAATTTGTATATTCATTTATTTTTCTTCAATTACTTGAAAGATTTAATGTACAAAGCACGGGTTCGTATTATTTTATCAAATTTGACGACAACAACGAGTGTTCAATTTTTTCCTTGAACTTTGCATCATGTCACTGGTGCATTTGATTTTTGATGAATTAGGTTTCTAATTTATTGTTTGTTTGTTCTTGCATGCACTGTTTAACTCCACCACAGGTTCTACAGGCTTGTAATCAAACAAAAAGCTCTAATCTTTCTTCATAAATCCAGGTATTTGCATCCAACAGAAAAGTGAGTTGCAATACTCACAAAATCTATCTGAGCAAAGCTCAAAATTACCAAAATAGTGAATATTTAGCTTCTGTCCATGAATTTCTGTAGTATTTTTTCTTTGTTTGAAATCATTTCATGTTACTACGTTGAAAGTCTGTAACTTTTGATTCCGGCAACGAAATGTTGCCGGATTTCTTTCATTTGGTAGTTTGCATTTGATCTAAATTTAAAATCTAAAATTACAAGAAAAAAATTAATTAGTACCAAAATTTTGGTAAGCCTGAGAATTGATATAATGTTTTAAAAATTTATTTGATTGGCTTTAAAATGGTATTTCAGATAAACATGAACTAATTTAGAAGAATTTGATTGAACAATCTTCTACATTTGACTCATTTTCATACTCCATTGCTTTCCCGTTGTTCATTGCTTTCTCAACGTTAATCCCGTTGCCCATGTCAAAATCATGACAATCAAATCAACTCACAACAGATCAATTATATATATATATATAAACCGACGGTTAATTTTCAAAAAAAAACAATAGATCAAATGTAAAACTATTTACAGCTGACTGGTCAATCGCAACATCACTAGCCTTGATATTATCAATTTTATTATGGCCCACAAAATCATTTACAAAAGCTTACAAAATAATTCTTCGATTAAATTCTTCAAATGAACGATATAAATTCAAATAGTTAATTCTGAATAAATACCTCATTTAGATCATTGAGTCCCCTTCTTACTTTTCATAGTTTTAATTTATATAAAATAATATCTCCTATCAATCAGTTGAGAAAATCAAAAACAAAACACTAATTGTCATTTCTGAATGTCATAAAAAAATTGAACAAAACCTACAAAATAAATAATCATTGACAGATAACATTGAAAAACTACAAATTTAATTTAAATCAAAATCACCTCATTTCCCTCCTTATAACATTGGATATTCATTAAATCTTCCTCCTTGTTGGAATGGTTCTCTCGCTTCATGGATAAGTGATCTAAAATCGAAAAATTTAATCAATTTTGATAATATGATTTTGAATTTTAGAGGTGTTGGGTATTTTGGATTAATTAGAGACTACACATTAAAGAGAGAACGACGAAATGAAGAAGAAACACACGCAAAAAGAAAAAAAGAGGCATAGTGATTATTGGTCGAGTGAGGAAATAAAAGTGGTATTAAGTAGTATGTTAAATTAATTAAGCTTGATTCAATTTTTTTGATATTAGACAACACTTTTCTACATGCTTTTAGCAACGCATTAGTAAAATCACAGTACAAATGTATTGAAATATAATAGCAGTAATCTAAATCATATATGCAAATTCAAAAGCTTCAAATTAAGTGCAACTATGATTACTGTGCCGTATCAACTGCTTGCCCCAAAACTGACACATATTGACAGTAATTAAATATGTTAACAAAAAAATGCAAGGAAATAAATTCAAATGTTTTATGTAGAATACAATATAAAAATGCAATGCACTAACGCACTTTAAAATTTTAAAAATTAATATTATTCATCATCATATTTGAATTCATTTTAATAATATAATATACATAACGTTTTAATGAAAGCAAGTAAACTAAGCACTTCCATATAATTGGTTCAGAACGTATTACATTTTAGGAAGTCGAAATACATTTTTAGAAGAGACAAAGAGATTTGAGAATAAACAATACAAAATTAGGCTGTAAAACATAATTTCCACTATAACGTATATATCTTATTTTTTTCATCCAATATATGTGCATTTTGGAAATACATATAGACATTTACACAATATAGTACGTGCGCATTTTCAAAATACGTATCTATTTACAAGAAAACAAGATTTATTTTTGTAATACATATGCATTTCTCTACAGGTGGATGTTATTCACACTCTTATATAAAATTCGTGCTCATTAATTATCAATTCTTAAAACGAAATAATTTTTTTTAGAAACATCGGAGTAACAAACCATTTTCATCGTTCATTTACAAATTTTATTATTTTTATAATGATATACGTTATAAATATATAAAAATCAAAATTTCAAAACTCATTTGTTTCAGATTCGAATTTTATAAAATTTTCACTATGACAATGTAGTTCTTAACTGCATTAGTGAAATGTAGTTAAAAACTGCATTATAGCATTTCACGAATGCAATTAAAACTGCACTTAATAGTTAAAAAATGCAACTATTAAGTGCAGTTTTAACTCATTTATGAATTGTTGTTAAAACTGCACTTAATATTTGCAGTTTTTAACCGCATTAATAAAATGCACTTAAAACTATCATAAAAGAATTTTATTTTTCGATATCAACAAAGGATGTTGCTGAAAAGTTTGTTAAAATTGCGATTTAATGGTGAAAATGATTCTTAAATCCGATCAATAAACAAAAAGACCTCACAAGGGATATAAGTTTTACGAAATTCAATTATGAAATTGGAATCCGAGACTAACCTTCACTTTGTTATAATGGCTTTTTATCTAGTGGCCCTATTAAGGAATCGAGTCCTTGTTTAGAATTTGAATGTTAAGTTAAATATCTTATCTTTGTTATATGTCAAGTATACCAAAATAGAGAATAATCAATTATAAACTCGTCTCACAAGTTTATCAATCAGATTTCCACTACTCCGAAAGTTTGTATTTGCTAAATTAAGCAATATGTCGTAATTAAATTACAACCACAATCTAACAACTATAGTAATAATAACTATAGTGATAGATCAAACGTTATACTATTTAATGAAATAGTATAATGTAGAAACGAAAATGATATATAAATAAATATATAAATCAATTATAGACCTAACCGGTTTGAAGAAGGAAATTCCGTTTGAGGCTTGTCGTAACAATTTCCTTAAGACTTTACATAAAGTTTTCCAAGATACAACAGACGTAATCTGCACAAGATTGTAATGAGTATGTCAACTCTGTGATATATCATATATAGCAGGAGAAAAGAAGAAGCAGAAGAAATTAGAATTGGAATGGAATGAGAATGTGATCAAGATTCTCTCCTGTTTAATCGTCTGCATCCTTTCAAACAGTAGTGTCCGTTTGACGGGTCACACCCTTTGCCTTTTGAACCACTACTGTTCATTAACGGGTTGCACCCACCTGCTCCTCGCATCCGTTCGCGCCGCACTGCTTCTGTTCGTTTGCGCTTCTTCAGTCGGGTCGCACCCGCTCGCGTCTAACGGTTCGCACCCGCTTCCGTCTGTTCGCCAAAACCCACGCCCGCTTCAGAAGTCGCACCCCCTCAGTCAATCTGTGTCCCCTTATGAACAGATTCGCACATGTTCATATAGCCTGCAATTTCAGAAAGCCCGACACAGTTTTGTAGTAAAAATAGGATCATATTAGATCCAAACCCAAACCCGAGCCCAAGCCCGGCCCGGCCTGGCCCGATTCGGTTTGGTCGGTCATATGGACGGGGCGGTTGACGCGGCGCGCGCGCGTGTGTGGTGGAGACGCATGATCTCCCTCCTCACAACGAAGCATACATTTGGGTGCCCCTAGGCCCCAACCCCTTAGTTGTAAAGCTATTAATATACTAGAATAGCTTTGCAATTTGGCGATGTGGGACTTAAGTATATTTTTATTCAATAGGAATTCCAACAATCCCCACATGAATGATAATATACACATCTCCCACACAAAGCGAAATATCACAGAGTACATATGGAATAGTGCTTTATCGTGGATAAGTAGATATTTCACTTTGAACTTTCCCTAGTTAAAACATGTAACAACCCGCCATTTCGTACCATTCAAATCGACGATAATCCACACATGTTGGACTTGAATGATCGAGATAACATATTGTAAATAAATTTGGAGCAAATGAAATCAAATACACAGAATCACAGACACAGAACAATCAGAATAACTCGCAGCGAAATATAAAATAACATAGTAGTTCATGAAGCTACTATAATAGAGTCTCAAACCAAATACATAATACAGTCTGAAAACAAAATAATAGAAATCCCAAATACATAGAAGTTCACTAATACATGAGATAAACTAGAACGGGTGAAATAGAAATAGATATAAATATAGATAAGCAGAAACTCCAGCAAAGACCAGCTCCAGAAAGAGGATCCAAAGCTGTGAATACTCAGGCTGAGCCGAGCGTAAAGCAAAACACAAAATACTCGAGTCGGGACAATATATACTTATATAATGTAAACCAACTCAAGTGAACTATAATAAAGATACAAGTAACTTAAAGGATGCCTAGGACCGCCCATCCTCCAAGGATCCGTCAAACTATTTACTATATAGTAATATTGCGCTATTATATTAATGTCTACAGTAAAATAAACATACTTTTAAATAGTGTTTCGGGCTACACATATCACCCTTCACACATAATAGTCTCAGTAGTCCATCCAATATCATGACATCTCTAGATCGGGAAACTATCAGAGGATACCACACGGGCTACGGGAGAAAAACAAACTCGTAGTAAAGGCTCGGTATGGTAGGTGACACGGCACGCAAGGCAATGCCAGGGTAGATATACCAATTACGCATACGGGATGGTAGTAACGCAGCAGCCTCATAAGCCCACCCCGAACAACACTCCAAAATCAAGGGGTGCACCCAAGCAATCACAACAGTAATAGAATGGCATCGAAGAAGTGTGTCCAGCCAGAGGTGCTACCTCATTTGGCCCGAGATCGCTCATGTTTTAGCCACCTTAAGCTAACTCACGGGAGTTAGGTCCACATAAAGTACCTTAGGAATGTCGTCAACATCCTACTTCATTCTGGAATCTCCACCGCGCACACAGTTGTTAAAGTGGTTTTCAGTAGAGAGTATGTCCATATCTGATCCCAGTCTCTTTAACAACCAATCGTTATTATAACCGTAGTTATAATTTTAAAATGGTATTTATATCTCAAAAATAAAATATCATTTAGCAATTTAATATCCTTTCAAATCCATTTTAAAATATCAAACTTATCATTTCATTTCAAAACCATATTCATTTTATGTAATTTAAAATACCATATCAAAAATAGTTTATATTTCAAATCGAAATACTTCATTCAAATCATTAAAATGAAGTCATTACATTTAATAATTAAATTAATAAATTTACAACATTTATAAACTTTCAAAGTTCATTTATTCACTTAAGTTTATCAAAATAGTGAAAATTCACTTTTCGCAGCATTTAGAAAACGCTACGGAAAGTTACATTCAAAACAGTTCAATTTAACAAAAGACAACATTTAAAATGCTGTAATAGGGTTACATTAGTTTCAAAGAAAACTTAGTTAAATTCAACAATTATAGCACTTACAAAAATGCTATAATAGCCTTTTAGTAAATTTAGACATTTGGTTCATTATTATCAACTGCAGCATTTACAAGTGATGTATTATCATTTACCTTAGAATTAAAAGTATTTCAGAAATGCAGTTAATTAACTTCAAATATTCAATATAATTTCACAAACAATTTTTTTTTTTATTTAAATCATTTTTAACTTACAAATCACATAATTTCACTTTTAAAACCATCATTCAATTTTTCTTATATTCATGATTTTAAAAAGTTAAATTTCCATTCAAAAATCAGTATTTAATAATAATTCACTTATTAAATTTCAACATTCAATTTTAAAATTCATTGAATTAAATTTTAACTTGACATTTAAGTTTAAATTATCAAATATAACTTAATTTCATTTTCATTTACTTAACTTAAAATTCACTTTTAAGCCAAATTCACAAATTTCCAATTTTAGTTATATTTCCAAATTTCAACTTAAATATTCATTCATTTCACATTTTAACTTTATTCAAAAATCATTAATATATTAAAAAATCAGTTTAAATTCATTTAAATTCAAAATCTCATAAATTTATCATATTTTCATATTTAATTTAAATTCCTTTTATAATTAAATCAAAATTTTCAAAGTAACTTACATTCAAATTTCCTAACTTTTCCACGATTTATTTCACTTATAAATTTTCAGAAAATCAATAATATTTTACGAAAAATCATCTTTAATTAAGTTTAAATAAAAATATTATAATATTTACATTTCTAAAATATTTTAAATTTTTTATAAAAACATATTTTTACTACGGGTCTGTATATAATTTTCTACGCTAGGTAAAGTGATACGAGTACTATATCATTTCAACCCATAATTTACAAAGAATACCCGGGTTTATCATTTCAAACTCGCAGTCCCAAGTAAATGCAATAATTTGAAAATCGCTCAGGCCTATCATTTCAGCCCATAACGATTTTCCCTAGTTCTAAAGTCCCTTCGGGTATGTATCATTTCAACACATAGTAATTCTAATCTAAAGGGAACTTGCAATGTGATAAACTGGTGTAAATAATAGAACAACATAATATAATAGTAACATATGATATAATAGGTGTTTCAGCATGGGTGAACATCATATAATCATAGCATAGCAGATATAATATGGTTATGCATTTTACAGATTCAAAAGTGATCAATTTACTAGTTATATAGGTACAAATTGTCTGGTGAGAATAATTCATAGGTTTAAGCTGGAGATGAAAACAACGAATACATAAATGAGATCCACAAAAGCACGGTAGCTTGACAAAGATTCCAGTGAGAGAGCCAAAGGTCAATTTCCTTGAATACAAATCAAACAAAACAATATAACAATTATAAGCTTTCAATTCAAAAATGATTAAACTATGCAAGAATTAACTGCATAAATCAAAGCTGAAATGATTTGCACTTACTTACAACATTCTTTAGGCTCGGTCATAGGTGGAATACATGTCTAAGCCAAGGTTTTGGATCTGGTTGTGGGTGGATATGGGTCGGCCAAACATGGTTTGTTGATGGTGCAAAGGTGGGTGATGTAAAACAACACTAAACAAACAACATCACATGATTTTTCAAGCAAAGCAAGGCTTGGCCAAAGCCACAAGGGGCACGGCCATCTCTGGTATGGTCAAGAGGTGACATGGCAGAGGTGTTTCAGGTCGGCTGGAGGTGATGATGGTGGAGTAGGTGACCGCTAAGGGGTGATGAAGGTGGTGGATTGCATTGTGGTGCTCGGCTAGGGCATTAAAGAGAAGTTTGTGTATTTTGTGGTCGATTATCAAACTATGGTGGCTTGGCTTGGGGTGGCCAGTGAGGAGGAGGTGGTGGTGACATATTTAGGTGGTGGTGGAGGCGGCAAGGCTGGTGGTGGAGCAAGGCCGAACCTAAAAGAAGAAGAGACAAGTGCAAAAGTACATGAATTCAAGCATAAACAATGAAAAAAAGAAATAAAGTTTACCAATTTCTTCCACAAGCAATGGCCGAAATTTTCAGAGATGAGGAGAATAAATTGTTTACGTGAATGAGAAATGGGATGGTTGGCTGAACGAATGAAGAGATATGGCCAATTGAATGAAAAGAAATGTTGAAATGTGAAAAGGTGTGAATATAAAAAGCCTTTAAGAAACAAAAAGTCACAAAACCTTTCACATTTCTCATATTTTCTTTTTATAAATTAAAATAACTGAAAATACTTATAAATTCAGTTAAAATTCGAAAATATAACAAATAAACAAAATATAAATAAATATTAATTATATATGATTAAAATAAGAAAATAGCACAGGAAATGAAAACTAGTCTAGAAAATTTGAAAATAAATAGAATAAACTTTGGAAAAATTTTATGGACTTGGAAAATATTTATAAATAAAGATAATAACATAAAATAAAAATGAATTCACAAAAATAAATAAATATAATTTAATTAAATATAATTTAAATGGAGAAAATAGCAGAAAAATTGAAACTAGCCTTTAAAAATAGGAAATAAATGCAATAAATTTTGGAAAAATTCTATTATCACTTTAAAAATATTTAGAAATGAATCTCAAAAATAAAAAAAGTTTAAAATAATTTCAAAATGAAATAAATTCAAATTTAAATTTATATTCAAATATCTAGGGTTGTTACAAAACTTATCGGATCTGCTTGGTTACTTGGTGAATTATTTCATCTTGAACCGTCAGCCTTTATTGTATATCCAGACAATAAGCTTTGCGAAGCATTGATTTCCTTCTTATCCAATCTCTTGGTTGTGTTCATTTTGGTCCTGAATAATTTTTGGTTCTGCGAGTGTTTATAGAAAATATAAATCTTTAATATTCTCATAGAGCCGACCCAGCTCTCACTAACATAGGTGATCGCAACCATTAAGAGCATCCTACATACACCCCATTTGTTATTTCCAACATATGGTCATCATTAAAAACGTAGTTTTAACCTTTAAATACTTCTGTAGACATGCATTTATATTATGAACCATAGGAATGGAGTTGGACAATGTCCACGCAAATGCATTACATCTTGAGTTACTCAGAACTGGTTTGCCTATTGATCCTAGTCCGTGGGATCTCCAGTCGCTAGGATAGGTTTCCGTATAAGATAACTCTTGGTGTTTTAGGCTTTTAAACTCATTCCCCTCGATGCGCAGTCAATTTTCTCTCTTGATAAACCTTTAGTAAATGGATCCGCTAGGTTATCATTTGTTCTCACATAATCTATGGAAATAGTTCCATTTGAGAGTAACTACCTAACTGTGTTATGTCGTCGACGAATGTGTCGTGACTTTCGATTATATACAAAGTTGTGCGCTTTGCTTAGCGCAGCTTGGTTATCATAGTGTATGCATATGGCCAGTACAAGTTTAGGCCAAAATGGAATATCTTCTAAAAACCGACGAAGCCATTCTACTTTTTTGCCTGCTTTATCTAAAGTGATGAACTCCGATTCCATAGTGGATGGAGCTATGCATGTTTGTTTAGTAGATTTCCATGACACTGCTGCCCCTGCTAAGGTAAATGCATAACCACTCATTGATTTTGATTCCTCTAAATCAGCAATCCAATTTGCATCACTATATCCCTCTAAGACGACATGATATTTTCCATAATGTAAGGAATAATTTGTGGTATTTTTTAAATATCCAAGCACTCTCATTAGTGCTTTCCAGTGTTCTTTTCCTGAATTTCTTGTATATCTGCTCAGTCTACTTACTACATAAGCTATATCTGGTCTTGTGTAATTTATGAGATACATGAGACATCCTATTACGCGAGAGTATTCCAGTTGCATTACACTCTCATTAGTGTTCTTATGCAGACTTCTGATGGATTAAAAGGTGTTCTTACTCCTTTAATTTCAAAATTTTGAAATTTTTCAATCACTTTGTCTACATAGTGTGATTGAGATAATTCAATTCTATTAGGTGTTCTTATTATTTTGATTCCCAAAATAACGTCTGTAACTCCTAAGTCTTTCATATCGAAATTGATAATTAACATCTTCTTTATGGCCTCTATTACCTGAGTATTTGGACCAAATATTAACATATCGTCAACATATAAACAAATCATCACATATGATTGCCCAATTTGTTTATAATAAACACACTTATCGCATTCATTTATACGAAAACCATTTCTCGTCATGACACTATCAAATTTTGCGTGCCATGGTTTTGGAGCTTGTTTTAGTCCATATATTGATTTTACTAATCTATAGACTTTGTTTTCATTTCCTTTGGAAACAAAACCTTCAGGCTGCTTCACGTAGATCTCCGCATCGAGATCTCCATTTAAGAATGTTGTCTTTACATCCATTTGATGAACTTCTAGATCATAGATCGATGCAATTGCTATTAGCATTCTTATAGAGGTTATTCGTGTTACCGGCGAATATGTATCAAAAAAGTCTGCTCCTTCTTTTTGATCACGATATCCTTTGGCTACTAATCTGGCTTTAAACTTGTCGACAGAGCCATTTGCTTTCATTTTCTTCATGAAAATCCATTTACAGCCAATAGGTTTTATTCCAGGTGGAATATCAACAATTTCCTAAGTTTTATTACTTAGAATCGAATCAATTTCACTTTGAATTGCTTCTTTCCAACATGAAGATTCAGAAATGACATTGCTTTCTTGTACGTTTGAGGTTCGTGTTCTAACACATATGTGAAAAAATCCGAACCAAATGTCTTGGAAGTCCTAGCCCTAACGCTTCTTCTCGGTTCAACTTCCTCAATTTCATGATGAGTTTCATCTTCATGTGAATCACTTGATTCTTCTCTTGTCCTTTTAGGGATATTATTCCCTTCATTTCTTTTGTGCGGAAACACGTCTTCAAAGAATGAGGCATCTCTAGATTCTATGATTGTATTTACATGAATATCAGCTATATCAGACCTGAATACCAAAAATCTGTAGGCACTATATTTTGGGCTGGCCCTAAATACTTAAAATCTACTGTTTTTGGTCCAAGTTTGACTTTCTTGGGAGGCGGAACTGGAACTTTTGCCAAGCACCCCAAACTTTGAGGTATTTAAAACTTGGTTTGTGTCCTTTCCATAACTCAATGGAATTGTTCATGTTTTATTGTGAGTGACTTTGTTTAATATGTGATTAGACATATTTAAGGCTTCCCCCCCACAAGTTCGTAGATAGACCAAGGTTAAAAGCATGACATTAATCATGTCTTTTGACGTTCTATTCTTCCTCTCGGCTACACCATTTTATTGTGGTGAATATGGAGCTGTTGTTTGATGAATTATACCATTTTCTGCACAGAACTTTTCAAATGGTGATTCATACTCTCCACCTCGATCAGGTCTCAATGTCTTGATCTTTTTATTTAACTGATTTTCTACCTCAGCTTTGTACTTCATAAACGATGTAATTGCTTCATCCTTACTATTTAAAATATATACATAGGAATATCGTGCATAGTCATCAATAAAAGTGATAAAGTACTTTTTCCCAACTCTTATAGGTAATGATTTAAAAATCACATAAATCTGTATAAACCAAACCTAGTGGTTCGGTGCTTCTATCAACAGATTGAAATGGTTTTTTTTAACCATTTTTGCTTCTACACATGTCTCAAATTTGTACTTCTTATCTACTTGAAATTTTGGAATTAGTCCAAAGTTTGATAATGTTTTCATTTTTTGGAAATTTATGTGTCCCAATCTATCATGCCATAGTAAAATTTAGGGCCCAAGCAAGTAAGAAGCTTCAATTTTATTAATAGCACAATCAGAATACATAGTTTTATTGCCGATAACGGCTACATTTGCCTTAAATAGGCCATCACATAAATATCCCCTTCCGATATATATTCCAGCTTTGGACAGAACAATCTTGTCTGACTCGAATACCATTTTGAATCCTTTCTTTGATAGTACTGCACCAGAGTAAGACTCTTGCGTATGTCCGGAACGTGGAGCACGTCATTCAACTTGATAGTTTTTCTAGAAGTAAACTTGTGGATTACTGTGCCACTTCCTTCGATCATGGATACTGCAGAACTACCCATATAGAGTTTTTCTTCGTGATCGAATATCTAGTATGTCGAAAACATGGATTTGTCATAGTAGACATGACGAGTAGTGCCTGTGTCTACCCACCATTGGTTAGGATTCGGAACCAAATTGCATTCAGATACAACTGCCGAGAAGTTGGACTCGTCTACTTCCATGTTGTCTACAATATTTGCCTCTTTGTTGCGGTCCTTTTTGAGTCTGCAATCTCTAGCGCATGTCCAACCTTTCCACAAACCCAACACTCGCCATTAAACGTTTTGGTTCGTTTGTTGTCTTTTGGTTTGTTGTCTGGAGCTTTCCTTTTCTTCTAGAAATTCTTCTTTTTGTTTTTGGTCTTTGAACCTTGTGACGGCCATGACTCGACTTTCGAAAATGGCACCCGTACTTCACTTGTACTCGAATGCCAAGATTCAAACGCCGAATCTGGCTCGCCGGAGCTTATAACACATTGAGTACAACGACACAGCAGAAGAAGAAGAACGAATAATATATCAATATACAACAGTATTTGATACAACACATTTGATACAACTGACTATCAATATATCAAAGATAGATACAGGACAACAACAGAGACAACAACAGCGGAAAGACAATGTCTTCAACCCCAAACTCTAAAAACTCCATCTCCAATCCAAAGCTAGCTCGAACCCCCATCAAGTTGTATTAAGCAAGGTCAGTCATCCAAAGACTGAAGAAGATTCCCAAAGACCGAAAGCTATCAAATCAAAGACTTCGAAGGCTATCGAATCTACACCTATTATTTGATTATATGAAACCTAACTCTAGACTGCCCGTGTGGAAAATTGTGGGCACCTAGAGTTTAGGAAGGGAACAATAAACTCCGGGTCAGTCATGAGACTTATATGAGCAAGCAAAAATAGTTTATCTTTAAAACAAACAATAAAGGAATTTAAAACATTGAAAACCGCAATGCTTTTTAGAAAATGAAACTGCCATAAGGCCTCCCGCCACATACACAATGCAAGCGCACACTTGGAGGAGATTTCTCCTTATGACAGTTAAAAATGCTTGATATACGAAAATCCTTTTGATATTATTACTAGTGCATAGTGGAAAACATTTTGGTAGTATAATATTAATCTTAGCCAGCATAGGTACCATTATACTATGCCTACTATAGCTACCACCTGAGGTGGCAAGTTATACAACTGCAATCTTAAAGGGCTCGTATTGTTTTGTTTGGATTTCCAACAAATGATCAGGCGAAGGAACTTCCCACACAAAATGGGACGCCTCTGGAGGGACGTCCCCGAGAACCTAACCGAATCTCTGCTACACAAAGTCGGGTTACCCCTGTCTGGAAGTAAATATTGACATGAATATGCCATCCCCGGGTCGTTACTGACCTTTATCCGAGGCCTCGACACCAACAACCACACAGTAAAGTATCTGGGCTCCATACCGTGATACCACTTTCAAAATCAACATAAGCAAATATCTGGGCTCCATACCCTGATACTACTTTTTATCCAGAAGGAAATAGTCATACCCTCAGGTGAAGCTACCCCCAAATAACCTTGCTGCCATAATTCCTGTTTCGGCCATTACCGGGTTGTGAGGCTCGACAAAATCACGTCCACAAAGCTACACTTTTTTCACAAAGTCATGCTTTGATCAACAAATGATCAGCAGCACTTTGTATGTCACATTACCAAATTGGGAATGTACCACTAGTAACCATCAACTACATAACTTCTGAGCTCGTATGTCTCAGAGAAGGGTGCTAAGCTAAGAGAATAAATTCTCCGCCACCAAACAAAAATGTATTTGATAGAAACCAGCTTTACATCTCAAGGTGTAATGTCAGATACACATCCATATAAGTCTGTTCCGGGTTTGAACAGAACGGAAGGCACTTCCAAAGAAGCCCTTGCAAATCCGAGTATTCACAATCCCGATCGGACTCCTCATCACATATGGAGATCTCTATACCGGCGCGACTCAGTGCAGAGACAATTGACAGGTTATCCTATCGTTCTCGAAAATACCCGGTCTTCACCACCAGTCTTCAATTGATATCCATATCATCGTATCATTATTCGGAATGGGTTATATGACACAAAGTCCTTTCCCGGCTAAACCGAATAATGAGCGCAATATTTAAAAACATATGGATATTGGGATTTCAGTTAAGTCACAACTTAAAACCCAAACTTTTCTTTCAAATGATTTAAACAAATTACCATTTCCAAATCTTTAAACAAAAAGATTCATTTCACGAAGTTCGCCCATTTTTCACAAAGATTCATTCTCAGATTTCGAAACAATTTCTTTTTCAAATTGGATTATCTCGTCCAATTATTAAACCAAAGATTCGGTTCATAGTTTTCAAAACCATTTTCATTTCAAATATTTTTATACAAAAGAAACATCTTTTAGATCCTTTTCAATTTCAAAACAATTCCCATTTCAAATCTTTTGTATATAAAAGATACACCATTTAAAAGCCTCTTTAATTTCAAAACAAGGTCCAACCATCTTTCACAAAGATTTATTCATAGTTTTCAAAACTGTTTTAATTTCATTTCAATCTTGAAATCTTCCAACTCAAATTGGAAACCCTTTCCTTATATGAAAGCTATTATTAATTGATAAACAAATAGTTTTCGTTTCGGAAAAATACGATTACATTTGCACGAGTTAAAGTCTTTCAAACTTGGGTTAAATTTAAATTTCTAAAAAATGATTTTAAAATGGTTTAAAACCTATATAAACATATTTATAACTTGTATAACCTTTTTGAACCAAATTTCCAATTATAGAGTTCAATTTCAAATCTTGAATTCAAATTCAAATTAAATTATTTAAACTTCAAAACTTTATCAAGTCATTCAAAATAACTTTTATCTTTAAAACTCCTTTTCTAAAGCTTTTTATATTTAACCCAAATCCATTTCTGAAATCATTTGGACTCAAAATTCAACTTTAAAACCATTTCAAAAATCTATGACTTAACCAATTTCCTCATGCAATCCATATTTGTGTGTGTAAGGTGTAGTCCAGGTGTTTTACACAATAATGCAACATCATCAATCATCACAGATTCAGGCATATCATTATCGATAAGCGCTATAATCCTATAGCGCTTATCTTTATTTATAGATTCACAGATGAATAACATAAATTTATCACAGATGAAAAAATTACATTCATCACAGATTGAATTAAAACAATTTAAATAACAAGGCATCACACGGTAGAGGTCAAACAATTCACAGCATTCAGTAGAATACAGTAATCCATAAGTAAGGTTAATTGATCATTTGATTAATTGAAATCAGATTAATCACTAATCCAGGTTAATTAACCAATTACAAATTATTTTAATTAGTTAACCTTAAATAATCAATTAATTTTAAATTATTAATTAATCAACCTTAATTATAAATTAATTTAATCTCTAATCATTAAATAATTAACCCTTAATTATTCAATTATTATTTAATTAGTTATCCTTAATTAATTACATTAATTAATTAACCCTTAATTAATTACCATTTAATTAATTATCCTTAATTAGTTAATCTTAATTAATCTTATTAATTAATCAACTCTTAATTAATTATCTTTTAATTAATTACCCAAAACTAATTAACTTTTGATTAATTACATTAATTAATTATCATTATAAATTAATTGCCCTTCAATTACAATTTAATTAACCTTTAAAATCATTACTTAATTAACCTTTAATTATCCATCTTTACTTAATTAATCACTTTAATTACATTAAGTAATTATTCATAGATTATTCTCCTTAATTAATTACACAAAGTAATAAACCTTTAATACTTCTACCAAGTAATCATTTTTTCATTGATTAGCTTTTAATCACATCATAAATCCCATTTGAACACTTAAGAATAATTTAAATAAGTATTCAAATATAATTATTCAACCCAAAAACATTTTTAAACATATTTATTTACTTATTTTTTACTTAAAATCCAATTTTTTTTGAAAACTATTTTAAAAACTTTTTATAATTTAAATTTGAAAACTTGGTTTTATTTTCAAAACTAAAAACTGCTTTCAACCCAAACCCACGATAGCTCGAGTACGTACCCAAGCCAACCACCAAAATTCTCGGGTCCATCCCCGAGTAACTCTTGTTTCTTTCATTTTAAACTTTGTTTTATTTTAAATTTTAAAACTGTGACAAACCCACACACCAACCCGATGCTTCCTTCGAGCTATCACCGTGTTTCCATGAGCACTACTTCGAGCATTTCTTCTTCCTCAAATTCCAACATCACCAGATATTGGTGATATCTCATGCACATGCACACTTGATCGGAGTAGCTCCGATCATCAACGCCGACTTCAGCACATCACCAATCATCCCCCCATCATAACCAACTCACAGATTATCTAATTCAACTAGGAATCAAATTCAAGCTCATCTCCTTCTTCCTAGAACCCTTTACCGATCAACCAATCACTTCGGCCTATCGATCCAAACACCAGAAACATCGCCGTCGCCACCAAAGGTGCTTCGATAACCCACGAGTCTTTTCCCCCACGCGCGATACCGTTCAGTTCTAACTGGACGATGTTACAGCATCGAGAACACAGTTAACAAAAGTTAGGGCTTAAACCCTAGTTCAAACTTGTTCATCTCCAATAATTAACTAAAAAAAATTCGAACATTTTTCCCATGCACCCCTACGCATCAGCTTCCCTCACCATGAATTTCGATGCGCAGATCTATGTGGATCACCAGAATTTGGTCATTTTGCATTTTCCGTTCAATCTCGAATTCTTCACTCAATTCTTAACTAAAAATTCTGTTTTTAATTTCAAAAATCGTGATTTCCAAATACGAGATGAATGGTATAAGTGAATCAAACATTCATGATATTCGATTAAATCATGTTTTCGAAAAATTCCACTGTATATTTACATTTCCAGTAAAATTCCAATTTATTCATCTTAAAAATATGTTCTATATCTAGTTCTTGCTGAGACAAACAGACCTTGTTTGGATCCTAAGTTTTAACATGGATTGGAAATGAAGAACTTGATTTTTAAAACCAATTTCTAAGTCCTGTAACCAATAGAGGCAATATTACCTGTATATCAGACATGCACACCAATTTTCAGGTACATATATACATACACAGGCATATTCATCAACTGAACACATATTTATCACAGCACACTCCAAATATTAACCCAAACATCAAGATAAATAATAGGGTTAAGAAGTTTGCTCACCTGAGACTTGGAAACAGAGAAGAGAGCTTGTATTTTGAAATTCTGGAATAAATCTAAATCTGCATTTTACTTCTGGAAATTCTTGGTTTTTGTTTCCTGAATTTTTGACGTTGATCCTTTGAATGCTTGCTTATATGATGTTCATTTGTTCTTCAAGTTTGATTCTGTGCTTGCTTTTAAATTTCCAGGTTGTGGTTTCTGGTTTTGAGAGTTTTGTTTGAATTGCTCACAGATTTGATCTGAGACTTGTATTGCAACTTGTTTGCTTCTGATCTTTGAATATGAATTGATCTTGCTGTAGTTTGATTGAGTCTACCGGGGTTTGATTTTGTTTTGGTTTTCTTTTGTTCTTGTTTTTCCTGGTTTTTACTTTTTTTCTTTGAAATTCATTTTCTGGTTTTTTATTTTTGATCTCATTCCTCAGTTTTGAAAAATAGAGGAGATAATGCAATAGCCTGGTTACTTCTTTCCTTTAGTCATTTTTTTTATTTTAATTTTAAAAGAGATTTAAGCCAATTGTTAATCTTGCTAACACTTGTCCATCCCTTTGTTTAAATTGCTTACAAATGTTAAAGATATCAAATTTATGCTTACATCCCTCTTTTAAATCATTTTATAAATTTTGTTTTAACCTTTATCCTCTTTTGTTTACATGTTTATACAAATTATTTACATACATTTGTATTTATTTTACTTTTTTAACTTTTAAAGAAAAATGGATAAAAAACAATTTGTAAACTTAACAATAATCATACATATATATATTTCTTAGTTTATAAAGCTTTTGTAAATCTTATACGAATTGAAACTATTATACATTTAAATAAATATTTATTTATATACATTAATTTCAAAATAGGTATACATATATATATATATATATTAGATAATATGAATTTTAGCTTTACACAACTTTTACTATATTAATTTCAAAATATAACTTTCATATATTAAAATTTAAAAACAAATTTTATTTATCTTTCTATCTTTAAATCAAATTCAAATTATGTCATATAATCCATTTATATAAATAAATAGATATACATCTCATTAAATTTGGAAAATTCAAATAATTTCATAACTTTATAAAATACTTATTTTTTCTCCATATTCTATTTAATATACATATTTTTTTCTTTATTCTGGAATTTTTATATTAATTCACAATTAATTCCACAATGGAAGCAAAATTTTATATTAATTGTCAATTATTCCAGAATTTAATTCTAAAGATTAAATAATTATCAAATAAATTAGACTTAAAAATCTAGGAATGTTATAAATTCCCCGCTTAAGAAAATTTCGTCCCCGAAATTTGAAAGCAGGGGAGACCACAAAGGATGGATAGGTACACAAAGATAGAGAAACAGTTTTCTAGATCAACTGAAATTATTTATTCTGCATTTGGCTTACCAAATCAGAATATCAACAATACGAGAATAAACTCAGTCAATATTACACAAGATATTCGGGTCATCTAGATCTACGAAGTATGCAGGGCATTGGTTAGTTCGAAAGGATAACTAACCGTTCGTAGAATATATCGAGACCCAAATAACAGATAAATGGATTTAATCTTCCATAATTCTCAAACACTAGGCATGGATTCCAAACTTAGGTCGGAATACCCTAAAATATATATAACTTGTTCCTCCTCGGACTTTGATCTTCACAAAAATTTACAACAGAATTTCAAATCTGGTTTTAAATTGAAATCGTATCAATACAAATTAATCTAACTTCATAATTAATTTACCAATTTATTCCAATAGAATTTTAAATTCATTAAAGTTTAAAACGAAAAGCTGATAGAGAACTGATAGGGAGAATACGAATTAGGAACTTGAATCTTTTCTACAACAATTCGCAAGGCCATCACCACACCGAAGCTTCTTCTTACAGCTGCTACGCAGACAATCAAAGAATTGGAATCAAATCAAAGGAGGTTTGATAGAGAAAGTTATTTCCATTGTTGCAGGGTATTGACCATTTGTACTAGTACTCCCTTGTCCCTTATTTCGTCCCCTTCTTGCACTCATACTTACTATCAGTGGATAGCAAGAGAATTTACTGAGCATATGGATGGATATCTTAGAGATATACTCATTCTAGGGTATACTTCACCCTATCTCTAATGAGTTACCCAATGTGTTATACTCTTGAGCTAAAGTTTTAACCTTCAGCTCTGATACCAAATGTGACGGCCCTGACTCGACCTTTGAAAATCGGCACCCGTACTTCACTTGTACTCGAATGTCGAAGACTTGAATGCCGAATCTGGCTCGTCGGAGCTTATAACACATTAAGTACAATAACACAGCGGAAGAAGAAGGACGAATAATATATCAATATACAACATTATTTGATACAACACATTTGATACAACTGACTATCAATATATCAAAGATAGATACAAGACAATAACAGAGACAACTGCGGCAGAAAGACAATGTCTTCAATGCCAAACTCCAAAAACTCCATCTCCAATCCAAAGCTAGCTCGAACCCTCATCAAGTTGTACTAAGCAAGGTCAGTCGTCTAAAGATTGAAGAAGATTCCCAAAGACTGAAAGCTACCAAACCAAGGACTTCGAATGCTATCGAATCTACACCTATTATTTGATTATCTAAAAAACGAACTCTAGACTGTCCATGTGGAAAATTATGGGCACCCAGAGTTTAGGAAGAGAACAATAAACTCTAATCCAGTCATGGGACTGGTATGAGCAAACAAGACAGTTTATTTTTAAAACAAACAACAAAGGAATTTAAAACATTGAAAACTGCTATACTTTTTAGAAAATAAAACTGCCATAAGGCCTCCTGCCACACACACAATGCAAGCGCACACTTGGAGGGGATTTCTCCTTATGGCAGTCAAAAATGCTTGATACGCGAAAATCCTTTTGATATTATTACTAGTGCATAGTGAAAAACATTTCGAGAGTATAATATTAATCTGAGCCAGCATAGATACCATTATAATATGCCTACTATAGCTACCACCTGAGGTGGCAGGTTATACAACTGCAATCATAAAGGGATCGTATTGTTTTGTTTGGATTTCCAACAAATGGTCAGGCAAAGGAACTTTCCACACAAAATGGAACACGTCTGGAGGGACGTCCCCGAGAACCTAACCGAACCTCTGCTACACAAGGCCGGGTTACCCCTGCTCGGAAGTAACTACCGACACGAGTATGTCATCCCCCGGTCGTTACCGACCTTTATCCGAGGCCTCGACACCAACAACCACACAGTAAAGTATCTGGGCTCCATACCATGATACCACTTTCAAAATCAACATAAGTAAATATCTAGGCTCCGTACCATGATACTATTTTTTATCCAGAAGGAAATGGTCATACCCTCAGAGGGAGCTATCCCAAATAACCTTGCTGCCACGATTCCTGTTTCGACCATTACCGGATTGTGAGGCTAGACGAAGTCACGTCCACAAAGCTACACTTTTTTCACAAAGTCATGCTTTGATCAAAAAATGATCAGCATCACTTCGTATGCCACATTGCCAAATTGGGAATGTATCACTAGTAACCATCAACTACATAACCTCTGAGCTCATACATCTCAGAGAAGGGTGTTAAGCTAAGAGAATAAATTCTCCGCCACCAAACAATAATGTATTTGATAGAAATCATCTTTACATCTCAAGGTGTAATGTCAGACACACATCCATACAAGTCTGTTTCGGGTTCGAACAGAACCGAAGGCAATTCCAAAGAAGCCCTTGCAAATCAGGGTATTCACAATCCCGATCAGACTCCCTATCACATATGGAGATCTCTATACCGACATGACTCAGTGTAGAGACAATCGACAGGTTATCCTATCATTCTCGAAAATACCCGGTCTTCACCACCAGTCATCAATCGCTATCCATATCGTCGTATCATTGTTTGGAATGGGTTATATGACACAAGGTCCTTCCCCGGCTAAACGAATAATGAGCGCAATATTTAAAAACATATGGCTATTGGGATTTCAGTTAAGTCACAACTTAAAACCCAAACTTTTCTTTCAAATGGTTTAAACAAATTATCATTTCAAATCTTTAAACAAAAAGATTCATTTCACAAAGTTCACCCATTTTTCACAAAGATTCATTCACAGATTTCAAAACAATTTCTTTTTCAAATTGGATTATCTTATCCAATTATTAAACCAAAGATTCGATTCATAGTTTTCAAAACCATTTTCATTTCAAATATTTTTATACAAAAGAAACATCTTTTAGGTCCTTTTCAATTTCAAAACAATTCCCATTTCAAATCTTTTAGATATAAAAGATACACCATTTAAAAGCCTCTTTAATTTCAAAACAAGGTCCAACCATCCTTCACAAATATTTATTCATAGTTTTCAAAACTGTTTCAATTTCATTTCAATCTTGAAATCTTCCAACACAAATTGGAAACCCTTTCCTTATATGAAAGCTATTATTAATTGAAAACAAAAAGTTTTTGTTTCGGAAAAATCCGATTACATTTGCACGAGTTAAAGCCTTTCAAACTTAGGTTAAATATAAATTTCCAAAATAATGCTTTTAAAATGGTTTAAAACCCATATAAACACATTTATAACTTGTATAACCTTTTTAAACCATAATTTCCAAATATAGAGTTCAATTTGAAATCTTGAATTCAAATTCAAATTAAATTATTTAAATTTTAAAACTTTATCATGTTATGCAAAATAACTTTTATCTTAAAAACTCCTTTTCTAAAGCTTTTTATATTTAACCCAAGTCCATTTCTGAAATCATTTGGATTCAAAATTCAACTTTAATACCATTTCAAAAATCTGTGACTTAACCAATTTCCTCATGCAATCCATATTTGTGTGTGTAAGGTGTAGTCCAGGTGTTTTACACAACGGTGCAACATCATCAATCATCACAGATTCAAGCATATCAATATCGATAAGCGGTATAATCCTATAACGCTTATCTTTATTTACAGATTCACAGATTTATAATATAAATTTATCATAGATAAATAAATTGCATTCATCACATATTGAATTAAAGCAATTTAAATTACAAGGCATCACACGGTAGAGATCAAACAATTCACAGCATTCAATAGAATACAGTCATCCATAAGTAAGGTTAATTGATCATCTGATTAATTGAAATCAGATTAATCACTACCCCAGGTTAATTAACCAATTACAAATTATTTTAATTAATTAACCTTAAATAATCAATTAATTTTGAATTATTAATTACTAAACCTTAATTATAAATTAATTTAATCTCTAATCATTAAATAATTAACCCTTAATTATTCAATTATTATTTAATTAATTATCCTTAATTAATTACATTAATTAATTAACCCTTAATTAATTACCATTTAATTAATTATCCTTAATTAATTAATCTTAATTAATCTTATTAATTAATGAACTCTTAATTAATTATCTTTTAATTAATTACCCAAAACTAATTAACTTTTGATTAATTACATTAATTAATTATCATTACAAATTAATTACCCTTCAATTACAATTTAATTAACCTTTAAAATCAATACTTAATTAACCTTTAATTATCCATCTTTACTTAATTAATCACTTTAATTACATTAAGTAATTATCCATAAATTATTCTCCTTAATTAATTACCCAAAGTAATTAACCTTTAATACTTCTACCAAGTAATCATTTTTTCATTGATTAGCTTTTAATCACATCATAAATCCCATTTGAACACTTAAGAATCATTTAAATAATTATTCAAATATAATTATTCAATCCAAAAACATTTTTAAACATTTTTTTTTTACTTAAAACCGATTTTTTTTTGAAAACTTATTTAAAAACTTGTTTATAATTTAAATTCGAAAACTTGGTTTTATTTTCAAAACTAAATAGTGCTTTCAACCCAAACCCAAGATAGCTCGAGTACTTACTTGAGCCAACCACCAAAATTCTCGGGTCCTTCCCCAAGTAACTCCTATTTCTTTCATTTTAAACTTTGTTTTATTTTATATTTTAAAAACTGTGACAAACCCACACACTAACCCGATGCTTCCTTCAAGCTATCACCATGTTTTCACGAGCACTACTTCGAGCATTTCTTCTTCTTCCTCAAATTCCAACATCACCAGATATTGGTGATATCTCGTGCACATGCACACTTGATCGGAGTAGCTCCGATCATCAACGCCGACTTCAGCACATCGCCAATCATCCCCCATCATCACCAACTCACAAATTATCGAATTCAACTAGGAATCAAATTCGAGCTCATCTCCTTCTTCCTGGAACCCATTACCGATCAACCAATCACTTCGTCCTATCGATCCACACCACCAGAAACATCGTCGCCGCCACCAGAGGTGCTTTGATAACCCACGAGTCTTTTCCCCCACGTGCGATACCGTTCGATTCTAAATGGACGATGTTACAACATCGAGAACACAGTTAACAAAAGTCAGGGCTTAAACCCTAGTTTAAACTTGTTCATCTCCAACGATTAACTAAAAAAATTCGAACATTTTTCCCATGCTCCCCTACGCATCAGCTTCCCTCACCATGAATTTCGATGCCCAGATCGACGTGGATCACCAGAATTTGGTCGTTTTGCATTTTTCGTTCAATCTTGAATTCTTCACTCAATTCTTAACTAAAAATTATGTTTTTAATTTCAAAAATCGTGATTTCCAAATACGAGATGAATGGTATAAGTGAATCAAATAATCATGATATTTGATTAAATCATGTTTTTGAAAAATTGCACTGCATATTTACATTTCCAGTAAAACTCTAATTTATTCATCTTAAAAATATGTTGTGCATCTAGTTCTTGCTAAGACAAACAGACTTTGTTTAGAGCTTAAGTTTTAACATGGATTGGAAATGAAGAACTTGATTTTTAAAATAAATTTCTAAGTCTTGTAACCAACAGAGGCAGTATTGCCTGTATATCAGACATGCACACCAATTTTCAAGCAAGGCAATATTGTTTGTATATCAGACATGCACTCCAATTTTCAGGTACATATATACATACACGGGGATATTCATCAATTGAACACATATTTATCATAGCACACTTCAAATATTAACCCAAACATTAAGATAAATAATAGGATTAAGAAGTTTGCTCACCTGAGACTTGGAAACAGAGAAGAGAGCCTGTATTTTGAAATTCTGGAATAAATCTAAATCTGCATTTTACTTTTGGAAATTCTTGGTTTTTGTTTCCTGAATTTATGAAGTTGATCCTTTGAATGCTTGCTTATCTGATGTTCATTTGTTTTTCAAGTTTGATTTTGTGCTTGCTTTTAAATTTCCAGGCCATGGTTTCTGGTTTTGAGAGTTTTGTTTGAATTGCTTACAGATTTGATCTGAGACTTGAATTGCAACTTGTTTGCTTCTGATCTTTGAATATGAATTGATCTTGCTGTATTTTGATTGAGTCTACCATGGTTTGATTTTGTTTTGGTTTTCTTTTGTTCTTGTTTTTCCAGGTTTTTACTTTTTTTCTTTGAAATTCATTTTCTGGTTTTTATTTTTGATCTCATTCCTCAGTTTTGAAAAATAGAGGAGATAATGCAATAGCCTGGTTACTTCTTTCCTCTAGTCATTTTTTTATTTTAATTTTAAAAGAGATTTAAGCCACTTGTTAATCTTGCTAACACTTGTCCATCCCTTTGTTTAAATTGCTTACAAATGTTTAAGATATCAAATTTATGCTTACATCACTCTTTTAAATCATTTTATAAATTTTGTTTTAACCTTTATCCTCTTATGTTTACATATTTATACAAATTATTTACATACATTTGTATTTATTTTACTTTTTCAACTTTTAAAGAGAAATGGATAAAAAAACAATTTGTACACTTAACAATAATCATACATATATATTTCTTAGTCTATAAAGTTTTCTAAAATCTTATTTAAATTGAAACTATTATACATTTAAATAAATATTTATTTATATACATTAAGTTCAAAATAGGTATACGTGTATATATATATATATATATATATTAGATAATATGAATTTTAGCTTTACACAACTTTTACTATATTAATTTCAAAATATAACTTTCATACATTAAAATTAGAAAACAAATTTTATTTATCTTTCTATATTTAAATCAAATTCAAATTATGTCATACAATCCATTTATATAAGCAAATAAATATACATCTCATTAAATTTGGAAAATTCAAATAATTTCACAACTTTATAAAATACTTATTTTTTCCCCATATTCTACTTAATATACATATTTTTTTATTCTGGAATTTTCATATTAATTCACAATTAATTTCACAATTAAATCCAAAATTTTATATTAATTATCAATTATTTCAAAATTTAATTCCAAAGATTAAATTAATTATCAAATAAATTAGGCTTAAAAATCCGGCAATGTTACAAACCTTCAGCCACAATTACCTCCTCGCTTTGTTTTGTATCTCCAAGTTATCTGCCTTAATTTTCAGTCGGACTATGAGATCCTATAAAGAGATTTCCTTCTTCTTATGCTTTAGATAATTGCGGTAATCTCTCCATGACGGCGGCAGTTTTCCCGTGATGGCTTCAACAAAAAACGATTCTCCAACCTTATGACCTTCTGCTTCGAGTTCATGAATAATGATTTGCAGATCATGCAGTTGAGCAGTCACCGGTTTGGAATCAACCATCTTGTAGTTCATGAATTTGTCTACAACGAATCTCTTAAGATTGATATTCTGTGTCTTATACTTCGTGGAAAGTGCATTCCAGAGTGCTTTTGTTGTCTTTAGAGGCTGACATACTTTGTATAACACCTTGTCGAGACAATTCAGAGTATAGTTTCTGCATAGAAAATCGGAATGCTTCCACATATCAACATCCGATTCCGTACCTGATGCAGGAATCGATTCCTCCTCGAGATACCATTGCAGACCGAATGTGGTGAGATAAAATAACATCTGATTCTGCCATGTTATAAAATCGTCACCATCTCCTTTAAAAAGATCGGGCATGTTGTGTGTAGTAGCCTTTGTTGATAATTCAACAGTTGTCATCTCTGTTTTAGCAAAAAACAGGAAAGTCTTAAGATGTTATACGTCTAGTATACCAAAACAGAGAATAATCAATTATAAATTCGTCTCACAAGTTTATCAATCAGAATTCCACTACTCCGGAAGTCTGTATTTGCTAAATTAAGTAATATGTCGTAATTAAATTACAACCACAATCTAACAACTATAGTAATAATAATTATAGCGATATATTAAACGTTATACCATTGAAAGAAATAGTACAATGTAGAAAAGAAAATGATATATATAAATAAATATACAAATCAATTATAAACCTAACCGGTTTGAAGAAGGAAATTCCGTCTGTAGTTTTGTAGTAAAAGTAGAATCATATTAGACCCAAATCCGGGCCGGTTGGACGGACGACGGCGGCGGCGTGCACGTGATGAAGATGCATGATCTTCCTCCTCACAACGAAACATACATTTGAGTACCCCTAGGTCTCAACCAAAAACGATTCTCCAACCTTATGACCTTCTGCTTCGAGTTCATGAATAATGATTTGCAGTTCATGCAGTTGAGCAGTCACCGGTTTGGAATCAACCATCTTGTAGTTCATGAATTTGTCTACAACGAATCTGTTAAGACTGATATTCTGTGTCTTATACTTCGTGGAAAGTGCATTTCAGAGTGCTTTTGTTGTCTTTAGAGGCTGATATACTTTGTATAGCACCTTGTCGAGACAATTCAAAGTATAGTTTCTGCATAGAAAATCGGAATGCTTTCACATATCAACATCTGATTCCATGCCTGATGCAGGAATCGATTCCTCCTCCTCGAGATACCATTGCAGCCGAATGTGGTGAGATAAAATAACATCTGATTCTGGCATGTTATAAAATCGTCACCATCTCCTTTAAAAAGATCGGGCATGTTGTGTGTAGTAGCCTTTGTTGATAATTCAACTGTTGTCATCTCTTTTTTAGAAAAAAACAGAGAAGTCTTAAGATGTTATACGTCTAGTATAGCGAAACAGAGAATAATCAATTATAAACCCGTCTCACAAGTTTATCAATCAGAATTCCACTACCCCGGAAGTCTGTATTTGCTAAATTAAGTGATATGTCGTAATTAAATTACAACCACAATCTAACAATTATAGTAATAATAATTATAGCGATATATTAAACGTTATACCATTGAAAGAAAAAATACTACAACGTAGAAAAGAAAATGACATATATAAATAAATAAATAAATCAATTATAAAGCTAACCGGTTTGAATAAGGAAATTCCATCTGTAGTTTTGTAGTAAAAGTAGAATCATATTAGACCCAAATCTAGGTCGATTGGACGGACGGCGGCGACGACATGCATGTGATGAAGATGCATGATCTTCCTCCTCACAACAAAACATACATTTGAGTACTCTTAAGTCTCAACCTCTTCGTTGCAAAGCTTTGCAATTTTGATGATGTGGAACTTATTTTTTTATTCAAATAGGAATTCCAACAATGTTAATTATTGGAGAAGTAATAAATACATCAATATCAGTGGAATCTTTAATGTCCACTTTCCCACGATCAAAATTGAACTCTTAACTCGTCTATCACTTTATTGACAATTTATTTGCGTTCGTCCATTTCCCATAATTATGCTTGAATTATTTGTTGGCTTTAAATATATAATTAGTTGGTAAGATTCTCAGAGCCGCTATGTCATGTCAAATGACTCGCTAAATCAGAAGAATGAACAAATAACTACGATTCTCACGTTATTATGTATGCATCAGGTTATTATACGTCGTTAGAACGTATTTACCCAACTATCATGTTAAATACATAATTGTATAATCACATAATTCACATGGGTACTTAACCCTGAAATTAGGAAGTTAGAAAAATTGTTCACTGATATGGAAGAACTTTTCTTTTTACCATGAAGTTTAATTTCGATGTCAAAAGGAACAGATTTCTGCAATTTAATTGTGGAGAGGGTTATTGAGACATAAAATAAAACACAAAATGAAGATACAATGAATGTTTATCTTTAAATCTTCTTAGGAATTGAATTCAGGGGAATATCTAATTGGTAACATAGTTAGTATCAGTCATTGTTTTTATTTCAATGTATCCATTAATTTAATCACATACCAACCCTTAGTCCACATTGATCCATTTCCCACAAATATTATACCATGCATGAGCAAATCTGATGGATTTTGAGTAGTTACCAGTCTTTTCAAATACAATGTTGAATGTATAATTTATCTTCCAATTATATGGATGTCGGTGTTTTATTTATACCACATGAATCAATAGTAGTCCATAAAACAAAATGCAGCATAGCAATTCACTTCTCAAACTCATCTCATTTCTTCTCATCTTCCATACCCTTTGCACCAACATTGCATTTGCAAGTGATCTTGATGAACTTTGCCTGCAGTTGAAAACATCAGTGCGCATTTCTAAGTATCTATGCCATGAAACATTCAGTGAAAATCCGAGAAGTAAAACTGCTAATTCCAGTGAACTTGCAACAATCATAGTCGATATCCTAACTTCTAACGTCGCCAAATTTCGATCTTCGATCTTTGAATCACTGAAGAATGAATCGAATGCTCCGAGGGTTAGGCGATCACTTGAAACCTGTGCTGAACTTTACACCAAGGGAGAACCTATGCTTAAAGAGGCAAAAGAAGATTCTGTAGGCAAGAAGTATAGCCATGCTGCAGATATGATGAAGTCTTATAGTAACCTTACAATTAAGGTGTGTTTGGATGAGGTTTTCAGGGATGGAGGGGAACTTATTCCTGTCATTGCATTCGGGTCCCAAACTGTAGCTCGTATTGCTCATATCGCGGTTTCCACACAAAAAACTATTGGAGCTTCAAAGAGATAATAGATAGATTCATGAAAAGGAAAGAGATAAAGTGATATTTATATGCTTTTAGAGATGTTTAATTTGATGAAGTTGGCATTTATGATGTGTCATGATGAATACCGCTTTTTTTTTATTGCTATAAAGCTGCATTGAAACAATGTGTTTGTTTGATTTATTGGTTGTTTATGGCTTACTTTTTCTGCTTACTGAAGTAAAATTGAACTACGAATCAGACGTTACATTTATTACAGGCAGAGGCAATTCTGCTTCCTTTTTATCTCTAGTTTACTTCGAAATTAATGCATTTAACGTATAATCTATTGAATAATGGCAAAGTAAAAAAATGTGAAGCACTCTCATTAATTCCAGGTGTTATTTATGTTTTCCTTAATTCTCTCTATGTAAATATTTTATCTTCAAAATTTTATGATTACGACTTTACAATTATTCTACTAAACTTTTCACACTATTTTACATTCGAATATCTATTACAGGAAATTTTCCTCAAGAACAGTTTTTAGAGCCTTTTTTACATGTAGGACAGCCCGCTAATAATTTTCTGTAAAGGATAAATTATCGTTTTTTCTTTCCAGCCCACTTTCACGCGTTTCTTCTTCTTACTTTCGATCAAATTTTTCAGTCGCGATCAAATATCTCTCTCGCAATAAAAATATCGATCTACTTCGTTCGGTTATTTCAATTTCGTCCTTCTGAAAATTGTAGTTCATCGATCTTTTTTTTTACGCGCGTTTTGTTGATCTCGATCTTTTCATATTTGTACCGTGATCTTGTTTTTCTTCAAATTGTATTAATTAGGCATGCTTATATTACTCTATTTTTTGTTGTTTTTCTATTCGAGTTAAAAAAATTGGCCGTGATTTCTATTTGTGTTTATTTTTACAAATGATATGCAGTGTTGTTTTCATTGTTTGTTTGTTCGTCTATGGCAAATTGTGGAAGTAGCAGCAGGTTTTTTATTATTATTCGTTTCTTTATGCAGTGTTGTATTTTAATTTGCTTTTCATTTAATTTATCTTGTATTTTCTTACATTAATGTTGGGATGATTGGAAAGTGTTATTGCTTGGGTTGTATATAAAGTTGTGATAGAGTGGAAAAGTATCATATTTTAGTTTCAGTTTTTGGGTATCATTTTTATTTTTTCTTAGTATCATTTATTTTATTATCAGTAACTAAGTATCAATTTTGTATACGGTAGGTATCAGTTTTGTGAAATTGAATAATTAATGTTCTACATTGAACATATTTTTACTAATGTTTATTTTTTTATTTTTTTTTGGCGGTGGGGATAATAGTCTTCTTTGTTTGTGTTGAATAATAACACTTTTAGCATTTGATTGTTTATCGATTGCTCTTTATATGATTTGAGGAATGAGATATATCGATATTGGTTTCAATTAACTCCTTCTTCTACTCAGTTTTCTTATGTACTTGAGGACAAAGTTATTATGGTTGACATTGATTTTGATATTCAGAACATAATTTGTTTTCAGTTATATAAGAAAAGCTCTTTCTTTGGTTTTACTGTTAAGGTTAAGGGTCCTGAATTGGAATATGTTGACGGTGCTTCTATTTCAAGTTCATCTTATGTTCGTGCTTCTTCATCTTCTACAGTATATGTCTGTTCAAATGTTGTTGTTAATGGTAAAAGTTATTTAAAAGATATGTTGAGGAGAGGGTCGACATTATGCATTTTCAATTTTGCTGGTTTTTGTTTTGGAGGAGCTGAGCATTTTAGAGAATTTTTGATGGCGTATCAAATTCAAAAAGGATATGAATTAGTATTTTTAAAGAATTGTGCTACAAGAGTTGTTGTAATTTTCTCTTCATACAAGGATGGTTGTTTTTTCAAAGTCCATGCTTCTTGTGATTCTGGAGATTTGAAGAAGTTTTTTATTAGAAATACGATTGTTGATCATTCTTGTAGAGCTGGTGTTAGAAATGTGAATAATCCACATATATTTAGTTCATTTGTTCAATCATTGATTATTGGTGAGATCCTTGATTGTCCTAGTAAAAAGCCTAATGATATTATAGTTGATTTTAGAAGAGAATACAATGTTCAGTTGTCTTACGGTTATGCTTACCATGGGAAACAACTTGCATTAATGGAGTTACATGGTAATGATGTTTTTTCTTATAATGATTTGAGTTGGTATTTGGAAGTAGTGAAGAAGTCTAATCCAGATAGTTATGTTGAAATGGATGTTGATCCTTGTAGTAATGAATTTGAGAGGGTGGTTATTGCTTTTGGTGCTTGTTTACTTGGATTGAAGCATTGTCGTCCTATGATATTCTTAGATGTCACTCACTTGAAGGGACGTCCTGGTGTGTTGATGGGTGCTACTGCAAAACATGGTGATCAAGGTATGTCTTTGTTTTCAGTTTTGATTTATTTGTATTGAGATCATAATAGTTGGCATTACCATTAATATTAATTTGTTATCATAATTTGTATTATGTTGATATCAGTTTTAAGATATGTAGTTTACAGTTAACAAGTTTGTAGTATCAGAATTTGCATTGTATTGAACTGTAAGTTTGTATTTGATATCATAATTTTATACTGGTTAGCATGAGATTAGTATCAGCTTGTGTATAATGTTAGTATCAGTTTCAAGTATGTTAACTTATGGTATCAAATACAGTTGTGTAGTATTGGAATTTCCTTTGTATCATAATATATGTTAATGTTCGTTACTTTGTTGTGTTAGAATGAAGATTAATATGCATAATGTCATGGCTTTTAATATTTTAATAATGGTTGTATTAGGTTTTCGGTATCAGTTTTTTTACTGTTAGTATCAGTTCCATGAATTGTTTTAGGTTTATGGTCATTATTAGTTTTAATTTTTTTTTTACAAATTATTTTTGCATTTGCAGGTTTCTTCCCTTTAGTCATGAGTGTTGTTCCTATAGAAAATGTGGATAACTGGACATGGTTTTTGAACCATTTAAAGCAAATGCTTTAAGAAAATCGTACTTTGGTTTTTATGTCAGATCGTCATCAAGGTTTGCTTTCAGGTGTTCGTGATGTTTTTCCCGCAGCTTGTCACAGTTATTGCTATTTGCATATGGAACAAAATCTTCTTTCACGGTAAAAGCCAAAAATGCAAATGTGTCTATTGTTGATCTTTTCAAAATGTATTCTAGAGTTTCTAATCTTTATGACTTTGAAGGCGCACATTTTAAGTTCTGTCAATTGGTGGTGTTGCTGGTGTAAATTTTTTAAAGGATAAGCCATTTGATATGTGGGTGGATTTATTTTTTCCACGGAAATGTTATGGTGAATATAGTTCTAATGTTGCAGAAAGTTTTAATAATTGGATTTTAGATGAACGAGCATTGCCTATTACTTTGTGTTTAAATGGTATTCGTGTTAAGGTTATGAAACAAATGACTAAAAGGAGAGAAGATTGTCGTTTGTGGAAAACAACTCTTTGTCCTTCTATGGAATTGCGTTTAGGTGAATTGATTGAAGAAGGATTTGGATGGGATGTATATAAAACTTTTGATTTTTGTTTTGAAGTGAAATCTTCAAACTCTCATTGTGTTGATTTGAAGGAACGGGTTGTAGTTGCAACCAATGGAAAATTACAGGATTTCCTTGTGCTCATGCTATAAAGTGTATGAACAAGTCTAAGTTGTATGTATATGATTTTGTTGAGTATTATTTCACCTTGATGCTTATCGCTGTTCTTATGCCAATGCTATAAACTCTATTCCAAAGTATGATAGGCCTATTGTTGATGGTAGCATTCAAGATGTTATCAAGCCACCAAAGGAGAAACGTGGCGCTGATAGACAATCAATTAAGCGCAAATGAGGATTTTCATATTTTCAGAACAAGCAAAATAGATGTAGCGAGTGCAAGCAGTTTGGTCATAATAAACCGAATCGTCAAGCTTTGAAGAGGATATGATTTGATTTTACATTTTGAATTTGTACAGATTAATAAGTGGATGTGTGACTTGTTTTGGTAATTTATTGTAATTGAACCTTGTTATTAATTTGTATTCAGTATAGCATATTATCAAATTGATTTTAATTTCAGCTATTTAGTATAAATGATAGTATCATTTTTATTATTAGTTATATGTTTATACAGTATCAGTTCTGGTGTTTGTTTATTTTTTTATTCATTTATTTCAAACATTTGTTTTGATATTTATTGCATACTGTTTGTATCAGCTATCTAGTATCATTTTACACATTCTGTTGGTACAAAATGTGGTATCATTTTTCTATTGTGTGAGTTTTGTTCAATTTCGTATATTTCACTTATTTATAACAAAGTTGATAGCATAGTTGTGACGACCCGGAATTTTGGACAATTTAAATTGGGATATTTAATTGATTTTAATATTTAAAGTTTAGTTTGTAACTTAAAATATCAAATATCACCATTATTTGGAAATTTAATTATTGGATTTAATTACTGAAAATTTGGGCCAAATGTTGAATCTGGAGTTTTAAGCCTGTTAAAAATAATTTAAGAGTTTATGAAATTTATATCGATAGTACTGAAGATAGTAAAAGCGTTAAACTTGAATTTGGAAGGTGATTTGTTCAGTTTTAAAAATATATCATTTAAATCGATATTTAAAAATGGCCTTCCGAGGCGCAGTCTCGGAACTCGACGAAACCAGTTTCATTGGATCCGTAATAGTATATTATTATCGGATTTCGATTTTCGTAGTGTTTGGAGTTGTTGAGTGAGCGTACGATATGTAAACACGCTGAATTTAAATCGAAAATTCAATTTTATAACTGGGTCCAAAAAGCTATCTTCTCCATACGATCGAATTGGGACTTGAAACCTTTTGCATTGCGTTCGAAATAGTGGTATAACATTATAAACGCCTGGCGGCATACCTCGATAGGGTTTGGGATTTTATGTTGCCATATACGAGACATTTTTAATATTATAATATATTCAAAGTCATACGTCATTATCTCCTAGTCAGCCTATCTTCCTCTCGAAGACTCAACTCTTCAATTTTTATAGCACGGGCTTATCTTCTTTAAGATAATTGAAAGTGAAAAAAAAAGAGGTGTTCTCGAAATCAAAATCAAATTCACGAAATGGCCGATACCTTCCTCTTTTCAATTGGTTCGTTCTCCAGTATTCACAGTATGCCTTCACCAAATCGCGTCGACCACTTTATTTCCTTTCTCCACATCTAGTTCAAAATTGGCATTCATGATAAAAAAAAGAAACGAAATCGAATCGAATTTGGAGGTGAAGGCGAGTTTGGGTTCTCGATCGTCGTTAGGGCCAACGAGTCATACTTGGGTGCGGTAGTGTTTATCGAGCTGGAGGAGGCCGACGTCGTTTGTGTGTCGCGCGTTGGGAGATTAGGGCTTTCGTCTCGAGGGGTGGTGTATTGCTCTGAGGCAATCGCGAGTAGCTCGCGAGGATGGGCGAAGCGGGGATGGAGTTGATTTTTTAGGGCACGTCGAGGCGTTCGCTCGCGGTGGGCAGGGAGGCTCATCGGTTGAAGGCGCGTGGGCAAGGTTGTAGTTCAGCGTTTGGGTCGCTGGACTTCGTTTGCGCATAGGCAAAGTGAAGGAGATTGCACGTGGGTTCGGTATGGTTTCTTCCTTTTTTTCGATTTTGGTTGTTCTGAAAAAATAATATAAATATAATTAAAAATTACGATGAGAATTGAAAGAAAGAAATCCGTTTTGAATCTATATATGTATACTAGGAAATGATTTTACAGTAAGTATACATTTTTATTTCTTTGAATTTTATGTTTTTCAATCTAAATTTAATAACATATATAAATTGCAGAGAAGGGAAATTATTGTTTTTAATTTAATAACTAATATATATATACTGGAGGAGAAAGTTTTACAGTAAAACGGATTATTGTTTTGTTAATTTCAGAAAAGGAAAAATATATAAATGTTTTGCAGTAAGCTTTATAAAACAATCCTGTTTCTAAATTAATATATAAACTTGCAAGGAGTTTTATTTTATTAGAAAATAGTGTATTGAGGAGATTAAGTAGTATAATTAACTTATATTAATTATTTTAGTTCCTAAAGGATTTTTAAAGGAAATATTATTAGTTAAAATTAAATTTTTGGTCAATTAAATTGTGAAGAATTATGAAGGAACAAGCTGGTTTGGAGTGGATTGCAAATTTAAAAGCAAGGTGAGTTAATCTAACTCATCTGGTTATAATTTAAATTTAAATGGTTAAATTTAAACAATTGGTTGATTGATTGATTTGATTGGATGTGCTATAATATATATATATATATATATATATATATATATATATATATATATATAATATCTTGGAATGATTGATTTCCCGCATTATATAGCGGATGAGACCCTATGCGCCGCATAATAGCGGATGATATTATATAAATCCCATATACTACGATATTCCACCTCGAAGTGGAATTGGTATTTTAAATTGTGCTAACATCTGTGGATGCAGGGAAACAGGTTCGAGGGATCCAACTGGATTCCTCAAAATTATTTATATTGTTTAATATTCTCTGTTATGAATATTCGATATCCTGTGATGAATATTATTGGTAATCGGAATATTGAATGCTTTGCGTTGCTTGAATATATTTCGGTACACTGAGTTATCAAAATATATAGAATTGGATTTTTGAAAATGAAATAAAAGGAAGAGAATTTGTAAGTGAAATAATTATAGAAAATTTAAATAAATTAAGAATGAACTGGATAAGAATAATAGTGGTTTTAAAATTCTAATAAATAAATTCCGTATATGAAAAGGAGATTTTGAATAAATAGGAAGATAATGAATTTTAAACTTCATTGTTATTATTTAAAAGAATAAAGCATTTATTTTTAGTTCAAGATTTAGATTATTGAAAAGAATAAAGAAGAAATTTGGAAAATCTGAAATTGGTATGTTTCAGTTAAAAGATTTAAAATCAAAATGAAAAAATAATAATGAAGTCTATAATTAATGGATTTTGAAATGAACTGAGTAAGTAAATAAATTTATTTCAAAATGGAGTAAATTGGAAATCAATTTGAAAATTGTTTTAAGTGGTTAAAGTTGGAACTTTAAAAGAGAAGTAGGACTTTGGAATTTATAAACTGGGTTTATAAAAGTAAAGTAATATATCAGTGGATATTTGGAGGAATAAATTCACGATGGAAAGTTATTTAAGGAATGAGAAATTTTGTTTAAAACTAAATAGTGATTTATTTTTAAAGGATGTAAAGAGAAGTATATTTCCCTGGATAGCCAAGTACGTTTTCAAAGTAGATTTTTTTTTAAAATATAAGTTAAAGGCTTTAATGTTGTTTTAAAAAGTATGTTTAGGAAATTTATTATTTCTAAATGTTTAAATTCTAAAATAAGTATTTTGTTTAATCTATTTATAGCAGTAATCATTTAAAGGTGGCTTGGTATTTTGGTTTTAAAAGTTAGAAATTCAGTTTCATATTGCACAAAGAAGTTGTATTCTAAATATTCTTAAAGTATATATATTTTAATAAGTATTAAAGTAATTTTTAATTTAAATGTTTAAAGTATATTTTATAATAAAGTGTTTTAAATTATTTTTAAATCTTAAGTGTTTGTACTTGGTAATTTCAGTGGAAATAGAAAATATTTGGGAAATTTATTCTATAAAAGGGAGATGGTTTGAAAACTGTTTTCAAAAAGGTTTGAAAGCAGAAATATATCTTGTGAAGATATTTTGAGGTTAATAAATAATTTGGGGAAATTACTTATGTTTGATGGATGTTTGTGAATGTTAATTGATAGTTAAATAATCGACTATCAATATTGGCCAATGCGCTGTTCGTTTCGAAGAGACCGGGATCGGGATTTATTTCTCGAAAACCACTTTATTCCGGTTTGTACGTTTTCGTGGGAAAAATGAGTTAGGAGTCGAAGATGGAGCAGTGAAGTGCAAGCGCTAGTCGCTACTGATCCTGAGGATGATTCCAAAATGGATGTAGTAGGAATAGTGCCTTCGGTTCCGTTCGAACTCGGGACGGACTTGTATGGATGAATGCTTTCAGAACATCGTCAGGTGGATGATGAGCATTCTAAGAGATGAGTTTTCTAAAGGTAACGCTTAGCCTCAAGCCTCATCAAACGGGAATGACTGAAAATCATAGGTTATACAGCAAGACTAGGTGGGTAGCACCCATTTCAGGGTGAGGTCATCCCTGTCTAGATGTCCCTTTTATTTCGGCTTAGTGGTGCGGTTGTTGATCCCAACCGTGAGGTGATCTTACTCGAGATTATCCAGTAAGAGGTAGTCCTGGTCTTGTGTTGCAGGGGTCAGGAGTGATCATCGGCATGCTGATCTAGACCAGGTACCGTGACAGGCGGTACCCCAATGCCTAGTCATTAGTTGGAAATTCATTTTCCTTATGCGTCCGTACGGTTTTGATTGTGCCCAACTATTGCTGAAACGTGAGATGCAAGCATTTCAGCTAGATTCTAATTTACTTTCTATAGACAGTATTATAATATCAGAGAATTTTAATAAAAATTGTTTTAGCTATCGTAAGGTAAAAAGCCGACATGTTTATTTGTGGCATGGCATTACGAGATGCTTTTGTTTTACAAAGGATTTTTGAAATTTTAATAATCAATTTGAGTGTGATTTCTCATGCTGGTATTTCAGACTGACACGGGTGTTATTTAACTGTAATGCTCGGGTCAGACCGGGTATTATACAATACATGAAAGAAGGCTGTGGAGCTCAGAAGACGAGCTAGATGGCGAGACGTACTTCCGTACTTGATTTATAATCCGTTGTGTATTCAGTTGTGTGTGGATAGGTTATGATTACTGTCCAATTGTGTTATGTGATTGATGTACTCTGATGATGTATGTATTAACAGATATAGTACTTGTTTTTGTGTAAAGATCTGTTATTATCTATTATATTTTATTCTACTGCGATGGTTAGATTCTGATGTTCTTTTTTTCCTACTTTCTTCTTCTACCTCTTCTTCTTTAATCCAAATTGTTCGTATTTCCGTTCATCTTGAGTTGATTGATGTAGAATAGTGTTGACTCAAGGGGTACGGATTTGCGGGTCGTTACAATAGTATATGGGATCTGATAATCATTGTGTAATTGATTGAACAAAATGATTGAATTGATACATGATTTCTATTGGTTGGAGACAATATTTGTTTCATTGGATATAAAGGACTTTAGTATCAGTTTTGGTTAGTTTTTAATATCATTTTCATGTATTATTATATGTGCTACAATTAACACTAGTACTAATAAATAATCATAATGATATGTTGCATTAGCAAAAACTGATACTGGCATTAATTGTTGTTTCATAAAGTATGTTGAGTGTCAGTTTTAGCAAAACCGATACTATTACTTATTAGAACTGATACCCGATTATTGTTTTGTATTGATATATGATATAAAATCTTATAATATTATTATACAACAGGTAGCTGCATCATAAAACTGATAATATTACGTAGGATCAATAGTTGCATGATAGAACATTCAGTATATAATTTTATTATAATATAAAAAACAGGTAAAGAAAAGAACATCAATTACAACAAATCATTCCAGCAGATTATCATTGTTTTTACAAGTAAGATTAGCATTGTTTTAAGAGCAGAACATCATTACTTCACAAGTTCCAAATTGCAATAGAGCATCATTACTTCATAAGTATCAAATTTAATTGTGAAACAATACAATGATTTACTTTAACACACAAAATTCTCAATTTCTGCACCTTCTTCTTTGCTTGACAGGTTATCGGTTATATTTTTGCAAATTGTTTGATTTGTTCATTTATCTTTCTTCTTCCAAACTAGACTTGAACTTGGCTAAGTTCCAGCAGTGCTCTTTGTCAGTCAATATCTCATGTGCAATTCTTGCTCTAGATTTCAGCATTTGTTCAGGGGCTATTTTGAGTGGTATTTGACTTTTGTTCAATGATATGATGAATATCATCACGTATATACCACATTCAAGCCTGTTTAAAAGAATATTTGCAGTATCAGTTTTGTGTATTTAGGTATTAGTTTAAAAGAAAATTTATAGTGTCAGTTTAACTTTCAGTAGGTATCATTTTGAACAACTTAAAAAACTTACTTGTCCGATCCTTGTTGTGCACATGGTATCTGATGCATTTCATTTGCCTACACTTCCTTATCCTGTATATTTTTCTTTTTCCAAATTTCTTTCAGCATTTCTTCAATTTTATTTCTCTATTGAAAATAAAACAATACAAAGTTAGTTAATGTTCGATTTGTTTAATTAAATTATTTTGCTTCTTAACAAAAATATATCATACCAATATCATTGCCTGCTTTAGATTGGGGTTGTTTCTTTTATTAGAATTTCTTCTAGGATGTCTAGAATCTAGATGCCTCCATTGCATTGTTGGGTATGTCAAAGTTACTAGTGTCCAACGGTATTCACAATGCAATGGGAAATATATAGCATCTATGTATTCATCATCCACAATTTGTTCAAGGAAAGACAACACTAAAGATTTTATAATTCCATGTATATTGAAAACTATAGATTGCTGTTAAATAAAAAAATAAGTTAGAATTCAATATATATGTACAATTTATGATATTCTTGCATATTAAAGTTTTATTTACCGTCATTACTGTTGTGAATGCATAGTTGTGCTCTTTCAGCCAATATTTAGATAAATACCAGTCAATTATCTATATTAACAACAAGAAAATGTAAGTTTTGTTATTGGTGAAACAATATTCAATAATAATTAGTATCTTTTATTTTAATAATAGTAATATATATTACAAATTACAAGAAAAATAAGCATGTAATATGATCAAACAGCTTCTGGGTATCATTTTTTCACTGACTTAATATCATTTTTGAACATGCTATTAAATCAATTGCTAATGGAAAACAAAAGAATGAATTGATATCAACTGCTACAATGCATTAGTTTTGCACTATTTAGGTATTTATTTTGTCATACATGACGGTTAACACATCATTCAACTAATAGACCACCACTTTGTAATATAATAGTAATTAGATATCATTTTTGGTAATAAGTAGGTATCAGTTTTGGTATAAATAGCACTGGAAATAGCTAGTAGACATTATTTTTTGTAATTATTTTTATTGGTAGCAGTATTATTAAGCAAAAAAAAAGTGTGTACCAATCCATGTGTGGCATTTTCTTCAAGAAGTTGTCGTAAAACTTTTTTTGTTATTGTATATCCTCCTCCAATTGTGTCTTTATCTGTCCGTGCTATAACTCTGTTTTAAGAAAATAAGGCACATACCAATTATACAATGTTAATTTAACCAGCAAAATTAGTATATATGTTTGTAAACTTACTCATTTGATGATGTCATAACAAAGAAAGTTTTGATTGTATTTTGTTGTTCTATATTAAAGTATGCCAAATTTTGCTGCAATGTCCTAGTCCTAAATTTGATAGTGCTAGCTCTATTACTTGAATTGGCATTGGGATTGACTCTTTTGCACTTTCTTTTTCATCATTTTCATTTTCTTCCAGTTTTTCGTCATTTTCAGTTTCTTCAGGTTTTTGTTTTTTTGCTGTTTTTTTCATTCTCTGACCATATTCAAAGTTGGGGCTTTTTTTTCCTCTCTCTTGTTTTTATTCTTTTCACATAAGAAGATTGCTTATGAACTGTTTGTTTCCTTTTTCGACCAGAAGGTTGTGCTGCTTTGTTTTCTTTGTCCTTTTCTGTTATTCCCTCTTGCAATTGTTGTATTATATCGAGATTGAAAGATGGAGGTGTTAGGTCTAGTACTACATCACTGTATTGTGCAACTTTGCTCTCTTTACTGGTATCTTCATCCAATTTTTGAGCCTCTTTTATTTCTTTTTATGTCGTTTTATCTTCATTTGTTTGCAACACTGTTTTATTTGTTTTATTCAACATGTCTTTTCTTTTCTGTCCGTATCTTTATCTTCATTTGGTTGGAGCACATTTTCATCCATTTGAGTTTCTGTTTCAGTCTTCATGCATGTACTTTCTTTTTCACTTTTTTGGTGCACTTGTTTTGTATTAGTGTCATCAGTTTTGTCTTCAACTTCTTCTATTTTTTTTTCAGTTGAATCTATATTAACAATAAGACGCTATCAGTTTCTGTTATTGGTGGATGAATATAATATTATTACTATCAATAATGTTAATAGTGGCAGTTTATGGGTATCATTTTTGCATTCATATCAGTTTTTCATATAGAAAGCAAGTATCACTTTTTCATACATATAGTTATCGGTTTTGATTTATTTAATACTGAAAACTGTTTGTAAAATAACCAACCATCAGTTCTAATCAAAGAATTGATACATATAAATTCTGCATTATTTTGGTATTAGATTTCTACTAAATGATGGGCAATTTACATACCATCAAGTTATAAGAAATGGAACGCAGGTATCATTTTTTAATACATTTAGGTATCAGTTTATTTAAACTTATATTCAGAATTATTTATAATATAAGCATGCATGAATTTGAATCAAACAGTGTTGTTTTCAATAATAAAAAATCATGTACCTGTCCATTTCTGTTATTTTTGCTTGACACTTTGTAGGTTCTTGTTGACACTTTGGATTTTCTTATTCAATCTTCTCAGCCGTGAATGTTTTTTCTTCATTTTGGACTTCTATATTTAAACATACATCTTCATTTATTTTAGTTGCTGTGTTAACTTTTTCTATATTAGACTCAGCATTTCTGTCTTCATTCTCACCTTCATTGTTTTCAGTTGTGGATTTCTTTTCCCTGTTTTCTATTTTCTGTTTCTCCATGTGCATGTTCATTTAGAATGTTGTCATGTTCAACTTCCATGTGCTTATTCTCTAGTTCAACTTCTGATTTTTTTTTTCATTCTCTTCCAGTCTTGATTTGAGTTCTTTCAGTTGTTCTTTCAATTTCAAATTTTCTTTTTCTACCTCTATCCTCAACTTCTTTTCTTTCTCTAATTGCTTTTTTGTTTTCTTACCTTCTTCTTCCATATCTTTAATGTGCATTTGCAAAACATTAAGGCTTACAAAATCTTCAAAACATTGTGTACTCTATTCAGCATCTTTTTTCATTTTTTCCGTTGGTTCTCTTTTCTTTTGTCGCTTGATTCTTCTTTTATTGATGCTGTTTGGAGTAGCTTGTGTTCATGTGGAAGAATAGTGCTTATTTCTTTAACCTGTGTAATTGAAATAGTAATTTTGTTTTAAAATTTATATGCAAATGTTTTATTATTCTATTTTGTAACTTATAAGTTATAACTGACATTAATAAGTGATTAGTTTAATAGAAGAAAATAGAATAGTAATGAAATTGATACTATATATACTTACTACTTAATTGTGTGCAGTATTAAAAATGATACCAAGTATTATTGTATATTATAGCTGATACTGTGCAAAATGATAAGATGTACTATGCCGAGGACACATTGATACTATGGAAACAAAAATTTAAAGGTACACATTGAAACTGATACTAATCAGAAGCAAAAGTGATACTGCAAAGAGGCATATTTGATATATGCAGACACAAAAAAATTGTTGTATGTGTTGAAACTGATACTATAGACAGAGAGAACATAAAATGTAATCTGATACTCACTATTGTAAGTTTCATAAATGTAAACTGATATTTTAACTTACACTGCCAACTTTTGTATCATTCAAAATTTCACAACAATGTCTTTAAGTTTTCTTACATCCCATCGTGCAAATCTGGGTAAATCTTCAGCAAGTTGCCTTCTAGGTTGGATGAGGTTCATTTTCTCACAGATGCAATACTATAAACATTTAAAGATATAATTAGATAAGAATGTTGAATATAACATTTTTTTTTCAACTAATAATATTCTACATAACACGTCTTACCAATGGAAGCATGGAACATCCAGACATGTTTCTTGGCTTGGAGATAAACTTTTTGAAAAATTTACTAAAAATTTTCTCTATTGTTTCTGGCCATGAGACAGTTTACATTGTTTCACTTTCAATCAGATAGGGTGGAATTCCCCATCTTAGTTTTTGTTGGTTGTTGTGAAAGAAAAATGTCAATAGTATTTGCATAATTATCAATAAAGGCAGATCTTCTTCATTTTGTTTTTTCCTTTTTAATATTTCTTGTTTTATTCTTATTTCCACAAATTTCTTGTTATGTAAGTACATGCGCCAAAGTTTCTAGTTGCAAACTCCTTGCAGTCTGGTGGAATGGTTTTCCTCGTCAATTTTTTTGTTAGTTCTATGTTTATTCCTTTTAATGGCAGCCCAAACAACAAGCTTATATCTTTGGCAGTGACCTTCATTTTGTCTTCTTCCAAGATGAAGGTATCAGTTTCCATATAGTAGCAACTATATAAAGCATCCAAGTTTTGTTGATGCTTTTTGCATTCTTTTCATTGTTATTTTTTCTTCATAGATGACTTTGAAGAAGTTGTAAAAAGGTGGCTTCTTTAAGATGTCAAATTACTTTTTGGTCAGTCCATTTTTTCTTTGACCAGTTTTAATATCTTGAAGATAGCTTGTAAGCCACATCTATAAGTAGTTTCTAGCTTAACATTTTCAAATTTTGCTGTCTATTTGTTTGTTTGTTTTGATGTTGTATTCATGGTTTTATTAGATGGATTGACAAAACCATCATCATCATATTTCATGAAAATGTGGCATTAAGTTGTTAGTGAAAAAACAGCATTGAAACAAAACAATATATAACATGATATAGTAGTATCAGTTTCCATAAACATGAGATAAAATATGGTATTTTTATCTAGCAAAATTTGGTATCATTTTTTTCTAAATGTAGGTATCAATTTTTTAAAAATTATGGCTGAAATATTTCTAAAACTGCTACATAATATCTATCAGTTTATACTAAGTAGGTATCAGTTTATACCTAAGCGGTAACTTTATACTAAGTAAATAAGTATCAGTTTATACTAAGTAGGTATCAGTTTTCTGTAACCAGGTATCATTTTTTTCAAGTAGTATCAGTTTTTATAAGTAGGTATCAGTTTTTTTGTAAATAGGTATCAGTTTTTTGTACATATCAAATTTTAGCTAAATGATACCGATTATTATTTTATCAAACAATTTACGCTAAATGATAATGACTATTATTTCTTATAATTAGGTATCAGTTTGTTGTAATTATCAGCCTCTTCTTTTACCAAATGATTTACAGGTATTATTTTTGCAATATTTATCATGCTATAAAGTTATTATGTTTCTTATTTTACCGAATTGAGTTGTTCTTCTTCTGATTCTTCATCTTCAGCTTTTTTCCCTTCTTTTTTCTGAGATTTTTCCTGTTTAACATTTTCGATACTATTAGAATACATTTAACAGTATGAAATTATTAGTATTAGTTTTACACTTTTGCTATTTCAGTTACCTCGGTTACTTTTTGCATTTTATTCTGAATCATTTTTTCATTTCTTCTTTTTGTTCTTTGTTCTCTTTTTTGCATATTGTCTTCAACTGCTTTCTCTGCAGGTATTTGTTGCTGCATGTTCTCTTCTTTGTTCTATGCAAAAAAATTCAATGTTATTATAAAAAAAACTATACTAACTTTATTTTATTTTATTTTATAGTATCAATTACCTTCTCTGGTATACTTTCACTTATTTCTGGTCTGCTTTCAAATGCTGTATTTTTTTCATGTCTTCTCTTTGTCCTTTTTTCTCTATTTTTCTTTTCCTTTTCTACTGATGTAGGTTTTTAAAGTTTTAACTTGTTGCTTTTTTCCTTTATTGTCGTCGGTATCATTTGCACTGGCGGTAGGTTTTCCTCTTCTACCATTGCGTTTTCTTCTTGAATATCCGCTGTTGGAAGTGATTCGACATTTCAATTTTCACTTTGTTTCTTCACTTCCGACGTAGTTAGGGTTTCATCGACTGTCGATTGTTGTGCTCGTTGTTGATCGACTGTCGATTTTTGAGGTTCTGTTGGAGATGTATATTTGTTTCTGGTTTGCGGTGCTATTTTTTCTTTCAAGCAAAACTTTCGTCAAATTCTGAATGAAAGGAAGGACGAGGAAAACGAACGAAATATTTTGTTTTGTTTGAAATTGTATCAGGGCTTTGGGCTTTGTCCTTGCGATAAAAAATTTGTGTGTGTGTCCTTGTGACTAATTATTTACTTTAATTTGTCCTTTAAATTTTTTTCCCTATCTACTATTAAAAGAATTTACGATTATTTACAAATACTTCACGATTCTTTCTCAAAATTTTATATTACAGTTCACTTATTTAAATTAATTACATAATCTAAAATTTAAACAAATTAATAAACTTAATCAATTAATATTTATTAATAAATCTTAAAAGATGAAGCTTTCAATATGTATATTATAGACGCATAACAAATCGGTTAAAAAAATTGATTTAGATGCAAATGTGTATAAGTTACATAATAAAAATCATACACGTTAATAACAATAACAAATTTATTATATAATTTATTTACTAATTGAATTTATCATACGTTGCACTGTAAAATTCTGTTAACTTCAAATATCTAAAAATTTAATTTTTTTTACAATTACTTAGAAACCTTTCTCAATTATCTTTTAATATTTTACATTTAAGTCGATATATTTAACTAATTGTGTAATCTAAAAATTAAACTATTGAAATAAATATGATTAACTAATATTTATTAATCCATCCAATAAATCCTAAAAGTAAGAGGATTTCTGTTATAATATATGTAAATATAAAAGTGAACATGCTTTTGTGTTTTTTTATTTAGTCCACATAATGTGATATGTTCCATCTCATACTCCAAGGCCTATATATGTAACGACCTAGAAATTTTGTCAATTAAAATTCATATATTTAATTGATTTCAAATATTAATAAGTGAAATTTATAAGTCGAATAATTTATTTGTCGAATATTTGGATTTAATTGGATTATTAAATCGATAATTTAATATTGGAAATTACAGAAATAATCGGATATTGGTATTAATATGATTAAAATTGATTTGTAAAATTTTATTTTATCACATTGGAGTTAGAACGATGTTTGTGAACTTTTAAAATCGAATTTAAAAGTTGATTTGTGAAAATTGAATATTTTAATATTTAATTGACGAGTTAAAATAGCCATTTTTCAGACTGTCTTGGATTTCGATGAAACCAGTTTCATCGAATCTGTAATATTATATTATTGTAATATTTCAAATTTCAAGTCAATCGGATTTATCGTTTGTCCGAGGCAAGCCAAAACGCTAGAAAGTTGATTAACCGTTTTAATTTTAAATCGATTGTTTATTGCCATAACTCGCACAGATGATCGAATTAGCCTCCGAAACACGTTCCATTGTGTTCGGAACGCGGGATAAACCCTAGAAATGCCCGTTACCGCACGTAAATCGGAGTTCAGAAAACCCGGAATGAATAGTGTTTTGAATATTTTCTATATAAGCACTTCATTATTTTCTTTTTTTACAAAACAAAGGAAAAACCCTAATTTCAATTCAGAGCCGCCATTTTCAAAATTGATGGCCAGAAACTTCCTTTCTTTCCTCCTCAATTACTTCCAATCCGTCGATAATTAGCAAAAATTTTCAACTAACAAACTGAAGAGCACGAAGAGAGCTTTCAATTCATACGGAGTTGATGGGGTATGGCGCGATGTAGAGGGAGATAGGGGCTTCCGTTCGTGGCCGTGTATTCTCGAATTTTGAGCTAGAGAGGCCACCGAGCTGCACGTGTTCTTGGACGTGGGTGCACCTGGGGATAGGCTTTGCCATGGGGGTGTTCGATCGTCCCCTCGGCAATCGTAGAGGTGGTGGAAATTCACGAAATTAGGCGGCCGGGTTGGGTTCTTGTACACATTTTTATTGGAAGGAGAAGGAAAAAGGTAGAGGGCGGTCCAGATCTGATGGTAGAGGGATGGACGGCCACGAAGAGTTTAAGGTTTAAAAAGAAATAAAACTTGTGTATTTATATTAAATAAAGGGGAAATTAATTTAAAGGACAAAAATTTCTATATTTTTTGCCTCAAGGACACGACCTCAATATTTTTGCCACAAGGACAAACATTCTTCTAAAATTTATTCACAAGGACAAACATTTTCCAAAATTATTCATAAGGACAACAAAACTGATACCGAGCTAAAAACTAATACCTAAAAACTGCTACCGATAACTACAAACTGATACCTAAAAACTGCTATCAATAACTAAAAACTGATACCTACAGAAAGTTGTCCTTCAGGATAAAATATTGAAGGTCTGTCCTTGAGACTAAAAAGCTGTGAAATTTTGTCCTTGACAATAATTTCCTGTTAAATAAATTCGTCCAAACTTTAAAATGCTATAGCTTTGTCATACAAGGTCGAAAATGCATGAAACCAGTTGCGTTGGAATCATGTGGACGAGCACTACGCAATGGAGCAGTATTGGAGTCGTTTGGAGATAGTGAGAATTTCGGATAAAATTAAACGTCTGTTTAATTATATTCGAAATAAAACGCGAAAATTGAATTGAAAGCAATGTGAGAATTTCTCACTCAATCGAATCTGTTTCGATTTATAATTGTAAATAGTTAGATTTAAAATTGTTGATTGTATGCCTGGATGATAAATTATTATCTTTTGATGATTGAAATAGACATTATGCGCCGTTAGTAAGCGGATGTTATTTATTAAAAACGTATACCGCGATAATTCCAACTTGTTTGGAATTGGTATTATATATGTACTTGGAGTTGATTTTCCCGCATTATATAGCGGATGAGACCCTATTGCGCCGTATAATAGCGGATAATAATTTATAAATCTCATATACCGCGATAATTCCGTACTGGAACGGAATTGGTATTGTGCTAATGTTTGTGGATGCAGGGAAACATGTTGGAGGGATTCAACTGGATTCCTCACCATTATTTAATTTATTTCAGATACTATGATATTAGATTGATTATCATATCGATATATGATGTTTGGAAGTCGTGATTGACTATTTGGTGTGTTGCATCATCAGACCCATTTTTGGAATTTTAAAAATGTTAAAATAATGATTTTGGTTTTTAAGGGATTTTTAAAGTGATTTTTGAAATTATACGTTTTATTATACTTTTGAATTGATTCCTTTTTAAATAAATAAACGTTAAAATTTTAAAGTTATAAAAATTATGATTTTTGGTGAAATATAACCAAAGTGTGATTTTTGGAATAAATAGTTAAGTAATTTATAAAATGGTTTAAATTGGGATTTTTGAATTATTAAAAACGATGTATCTAAAAGATTTATAAAATTGAAATATCGCGGTATATGAGATTTATAAAATATTATCCGCTATTATGCGGCCCAATAGGGTCTCATCCGCTATATAATGCCGGAAATCAACTCCAAGTACATAAATAATACCAATTCCAATCAAGATGGAATTACCGTGGTATATGTTTTTAATAAATAACCTCCGCTTACTAACGGCGTATAATGTCTATTTTAACAGTCAATAGATAATAATTTATCATTCAATCATACAATCAAGCAATTTTAAATCTAACTATTTAAAATTTAAACCGAAACAATTCGATTGAGTGAGAAGTTCTCACCTTGATTTCAATTCTGTTCCAGCATTTTATTTCGAATAAAATTAAAAAAGCATTTAATTTTACCCGAAATTTTTGCTGACTCCAATCGATTCCAATCCAGCTCCATAGTGTAGTGCTCGACAATACGGTTCCAACGCACTTCGTCTCATCAGTTTTCGACCTCGTATCAAAAAGATATCATTTTTTAAAGTTTACACGAATCTTAATATAAATAAATTTACATTCCTTTTTTATTTTAAACCCTACACTCAATCGCAGCCCTCCATTTCGAAACCCTCAGACCTGGGCCGCCCCCTTCATCTTCTCCCTCACGTTGATTCTCAGCTACAAACGAACCCATAGCCGCCGCCACCTCTCGAATTTTCGTGACCACTACAAGCCTCTCCAACTCGATCAGCAAGCACCCAACGAACGAGCATCTCGTGAGCCACCCTCGGCCAGAATGTTGGCTAGCTCGTCTATGGCATGGCCTCGAAAAACATGTGCAAGGGTCGGCACTTCATCGGCCTGCTGTGCCACCAAATGATGATGATAGCTCAAATCCACCGTTGGATGAGCTCGTCTCTCCATCCTCTACAATGTTGTGGTTGGGAATTTTTCGAATAGGTGAACGGATTGGAAGATTTTTGAGGAAGAACATTTGTAATTTTCGGCCATTGATTATCTTCTGGCGGCTGAAGCTTAGTTGGCTAGGGTTTGGCAAATGAAAAGAGAGGGATTCCTTTTATAGAAAATAACGAAAAACACTATTCACTCCAAAATCCGAACTCCAAATCTCGCGCGATGACTGGCATTTCTAGGGTTTACCCCGCATTCCGGACACAATGGAATAGGTTTCGGGAGCCAATTCGATCATCTGTGCGAGTTACGGCAATAAACGATCAATTTAAATTAAATTGATTTAAACTAATTTCTATGCGTTTGGGCTCGCCCCGGACAAATAGTAAATTGTTTGACACGAAATTTGAAACCTTACAATAATATCACATTACGGATCCGATGAAACTAGTTTCGTCGAAATTCGAGATTGTTTGAAAAATGGCTATTTTAACTTGTCAATTAAATATTAAAATATTCAATTTTCACAAATTAACTTTTAATTCGATTTTAAAAGTTCTATAACATCACTATAACTCCAATATGATTTACTAAAATTTACAAATCAATTTCAATCATATTTAACCCCATTTTCAATTATTTCTGTAATTTCAATTATTAAATAATCGATTTAATTATCTAATTAAATCCATATATTCGAAATAAAATTTATTCGACTTATAAATTCCACTTATTAATATTTAAAATCAATTAAATATTCAAATTTTAATTAATAGAAATTCTGGGTCGTTACATACTTTCCCCCTTAAAAGAATTTCGTCCTCGAAATTACCAAGTAAGAAAAAGTTACAGAATCTATTAACTTTCCAAAACAAACAATTCAATTTAGATTTTTCAAATCTCTTAAGTGTTTAATTTTTTCAAAATTCATAGTTAAACTTCTTACAAAATCTTTACTAAATTTCCAAATCCAAACTTAGTTTTCAAAAATTTCCCAATTTTCTCAAAAATATTCTAACAACCTTAAATTTTTGGAAAAATTCGTCAGAGTCTCCTTTGCGCGGCTCGATCCGGAAAAAAATGACAGTATATATATCACAAATATACATCTCATCAAGTGATGAGGCAATGACAGTATATATATCACAAATATACGACTAATATAGCGCGAAAGCGAGCTCCAAATGCGAAGCAAGCGCAATCCGCACCTACTAAACACTCAACAAACAAATGAGAAACATGTATATATGAAAGTAATATCAATATACAACATGTAGTAACATAACAACTACATGTGCCAACATAGCAATGCATTCAATCAACAAATGCAACCATCAAACAATTATCCAACCAATAAACATCCAACAATCAATGTCTTTCCAAATCAATTCATAACCAAATCAATATTCTTTCATTTCTCATTAACATTCAATGAATTGGTTTCCCAATTTAAATCACATTTGATTCATTAACATTGGATTTACTAACATTCATTCATTTTCAATTACTTTGCATTCACTAATTTACATTCAAGTTGGTTCACTTACAAATCAAATTCATTTCTATTTAAGATTTACTTAACTTTCAATTTGATTTCAATGATTTATAGCTTTCTATTTCATCAATTCAACTTCATTAACACTTAATGAAATATACACAATCAATTAACAACCATATAACAACCAATGTTTATTCAACATAACCAAATTTATTCAATTTACATTAAATTTGGTTCAACACTCTTAATTCCAATTGGTTTATATTAAATTGACTTCCATTCAATTTATTCAATTTCTCAACTTCATTAGCTTTTAATGAATTAACACTTACATTCATTATTCCACATCAATTTATTTGCATTCAATTGATTTACATTCAATCCATTTATTAATTCAATTGCTAATTTATTTAACATTTCAAGTTGAACTTCATTTATATAACTCAAGTTCAAATTCTTAATGACTTCATTTCATTAATTCACTTATTAGTTTACTTCGACACCAAAATCAACTTCATTCAACTTCACTTAAGTTATATTCTCTTTCAAACATCATTTGTTTAACTTAACTTATATTTCTACTTATAAATCCAATTCAGATTCCAATTCTATTTAACTTTTACTAAAGTCAAATTTTCATCACTTATTCAAATTCAGATTTATTTTGCTTAACAAATTGTTTAACCATTTTAATAATTGGTTTCACTTACATTTTCTCATTTTATAAGTTATACAACTTATATTCAACAATTACCACTTGGATTTTTATTGATTCACTTATACTTCCTTTAATTTAACTCCATCCTTTAAGTTAAATTTATTCTATTAAAACTCAAATTGTATAAGTTATCAACTCATTTATCATTCCTATAATATTTTAAATAGGATTCCATAGTCTTTCAACCTTTCAAAACCATTTTTGAAATCAATTCAATTATCCTTTGAATTTCAAAACCCAACTCAAATTTTCCAAACAACTTCCATTTAAAACTATCTAGCAGCAATTCCTCTTTTGGAAACCCGAAAATAAACACCAATGATGTCACGATCATCATTAGAATTATTTTCCAGCGACCGAAAAGAGTTTAGAGCTTTAATTTCTCCAAAATAATTTTCCAAAATATCAAATCCTTTCAAAACACTTCTTTGGAATTTTATTTCAGATTATAAATCACATTTATAAATCTTTTACTTATATAATTTCATTATTTTCTCTTTACTTATATAAGATCATTTCACAATTGTAAATCACATTAATTATAGTTCCATACTTATAATTCATTCGCTTATAAAATTTATTCTTTTACAATATGTTTCATTCAACTTATTCAAACAACTTTTATTAACTTGCATATATCTTATATTTTCAACAACCAAACAATCAATTCATATACACTTTAATAATTATGAAAAATTATTCCCTCATATATAAAATATAATCAAGGTAAAATTATTTCATTTACTCAATGTAAAATGATACTATGTCGACTTGCCTCGTTTAAGAGTTTAGAAACCCCTATCGATTACAGTTGTACACCCCGCACCGACCAGAATTCATAAACAGCTCAACGGATAAGCAAACACAATATAAAACAATTTCATATTCACTAACAAATACGCACTCGTATCTATTATTACACTCACACTCATTCTAGAGTACTACTGACTCTATCTCTATTGAGTATTTCCCAACAAAGCTAAGGTTGTCGCTTAACCATAAGCTCTGATACCAAATGTGAAGGCCCGAAAACCCGTACTCCTTTGAACTGGAAACTTTCCACAACAATCCAGCCAAAGAGGAACAAACTTATGAGTCTTTAGGGTTAAAGAAAAAGAAAGAGGTAGAAGAAGAGAGGAAAAAATGGAATAGAACAATATCAGGATCTCATAATCGCAGCGGAACAACATATAATAGATAAACGAATAATCTTTAAACAAAGAACTATATCAATTATTACATTACATCATATTACATTACATTACATCATCAGAGTGTACAACAAAAAAAAACAACAAACAGCGGAAAAGAAATACTATATACTAGTGAATACACCATGCCATCCAGCTTGCCTCCAGCAACTCCTGAATTCCAGAATATCCTGATAGCCTAACTCTAGATTGCCTGTGTGGAAATTGGTGGGCACCCAGAGTTTAGGAAGGAAAACAATAAACTCCGAGTCAGTCATGTAACTGGTGTGAGAACTAAAACAGTTTATCTTTAAAACAAAGAACAGGATAATTTTAAAATAGATTTCGCAATGCTTTTTAGAAAATGAGACTACCATAAGGCCTCCCGCACACACACACAATGCAAACGCAGAATCGGAGAAGATTTCTCCTTGTGATAGTCAAAGATGCTTGATACGCATTAAAAAGAAACTTTTGATATTATTACTAGTGCATAGTGTAGGAAAAATCATTTCGCAAGTAAAGATATAAATCTTAGCCAGCATAGGCATTTCGCACTTATGCCTACTACAGCTACCATGTTCAATAGCAGGTTACCGCCACATTCCATGGCAGGTTATACAACTAAAACCGTACAGGGTTCGTATTGTTTCTTTGGATTTCCAACAAATGGTCAGGCCAAGGAACTTCCCATTGCCACATGGGTACGCCTCTGGAAAGACGACCCAAGAACCTAACCGGATCTCTACCAACACAAGGCCGGGTTACCCCTAACTGGGTAACTACTGACATGAATATGTCATTCCCCGATCGTAACTGATCTATATCCGAGGATACTCGATTTCCATCAACCACAAAGCAATAAATTTGTAGCAACAACATAGGTTAAGTATCTAGGCTCCATACCATGATACCACCTCTATCCAAAAGGAATGACATACACTAAAGGGGCGCTACGCCCTAATAACCTTGCTGCATCCTTCCTGTTTTGACCATTTCTAGGGTGTGAGGTCCGACGAAGTCTCGTCCACAAAGCCACGCTTTATACAAAAGTTGTGCTTTGATCATCAAATGCTCAACAACACTTCGTATGCCACATTACCAATTTGGGAATGTATCACTAGTAACCATCAACTAAGGGTGTTAAGCTAAGAGAATAAATTCTCCGCCACCAATGAAAATATATTTGATAGAAACCAGCTTTACATCTCAAACTGTAACGTCAGACACACATCCATACAAGTCCGTTCCGGGATCGAACGGAACCGAAGGCACTTACAAAGAAGTTCTTGCAATCCGCATATTCACTAATCACGACCGGACTTCCCATCACAAAGGGTAATAAATTTCTATATCGGAGATCAGCTAATGCAGAAATATTCGACGGTAATCCTTCCGTTTTCACAAATATCTGGTCTTCAACGCCGGTCATCAAATGCAATCCATAACGACATATCACATATTCGGAATGGGTTATACGACCCCAAGGTCCTTTCCCGGCTAACCCGAATAGTGAGCGCTTATTTAAAAATAAGTGTGGCATTCAAATTCAAGTAAATCACAACAAATACCCATTCAGAGGTAAATATTGATAGTCGGTTATTTAACTATCAATAGGCATGCTCAACATCACCAGATTCCAAATAATTTTCCAAATTATTTGTTTTCCAAAATATCTTTAATAGATATATAATTTCCACACTTCAACCATTTGAAAACAAATTTTCAAATCACTTTTCCACCTTTACCACTTATGAAAACAAATTTCAAACATTTTCCTTACGCGGAAATGCTTTCATTTCGACATGGTTCATTTAAACCAATTAAACAAATCCTTACCGATTTACTTTATATTTACGTTCCAAATCCGTAAATTAATTTCCACACTTCAAAAATAAATCAACGTTTATTTTTAAACAACTTTCCCTTTCTTTTATAAATTTCATAGTGAATTTACAATTCCAAAATATCTAGGAATATACGATTTCCAAATCGATTTCTAATATTCATTTTCAACTTATCTTTAAAAGATAAAATCTCAAAATATTCACTTCATATTGGAAAACATTTCCATACTTACTTAATAATCATAAGTAATTTATAAATCCATTTATTTTCAACACTTGGAAAATATTCAATATACTTAAATCAAAATTAAGTATATATTTCATTCTTTAAGAAATCATTCTCTCAAACATATTTATTTGGGCCAAAACGAATGTTACGTAAAACATCGTTACGACGACCCAAAATCACTAGTATATGGATTCAAAATTAAGATAGATATATAAATCCAAATACTATATAAAACATTTCCTTTTGGAAATCATTTACTATAACAACAGTGTTATAGTCCACCATTTCCTTCTATTTCTCGAAAACGTCTATTTCAATAATGAATTTTGAAATCTATGGTTTCGACACTTAATGCATTTTAAAACAATTTCAAGTCGTTTTAATTCCATTTAAAAGATCACGCCCTAAAACATTCCTTTAATATATTATTCATTGTTCAAAATCGTGAATATACTTTATTAACCAAATTCAATGTTTTCTACACATTTTATTTCAAGGATAATTCGCTATCCGAAATCGCGAATATATCTCCTTTAATAACCTTCTATATCCAATTTATCAAATTCAATTGATTTCGGATTTATAAACAATGTTTATGAATTCCATTTCTATTTATAAAAACTTTAATTTTAAAATCCCTTTTTTTAAATCAATTCAATTTATAACTCAACTTTATACCCAAAATCTGATTTATAAGTTAATTATTTATAAATCTTTTATTTTAAAAAATCTATTCATTTCATAACTTCACAATTTATAAATCTATAAATTTTATTCACTTGTGAAATCCATTTATACTTCATTTTAACACTTAATAAAACTCGTTTCACAATTCCTATACTTTTAATTTATAAATATTAATCTTAGAAATCTTTTATATAAACCGTTTATAATAATTCAAAAATCTCAATTTAAATAAACCAATCCTTAAATAATTTACAAAACGTAATTTAAAACTTATATAACTACAAAATCATACTTAAGTACTATTTTCCAAAAATATAACTTTTATAACAATAAAATTATAATGTTTATTTATTTTAACAATTCAAAATTTAACAAAACGTATACTTTCAAAAATAGCTTTAAAATTCTTCTAAAATCAAAATCATTATTTTAAAACTTCAAAAATGGATCCGATGATGCAACAACACCAAATAGTCAATCATGACATCCAAATATCATATATCGATATGATAATCAACAAACATCACAATGTCTGTAATCAAATAAATACTGGTGAAGAATCCAGTTGGATCCCTCCAACTTGTTTCCCTGCATCCAAAGATGTTAGCACAATACCAATTCCGTTCCAATACGAAATATCGCGGTATATGGGATTTATAAAATATTATCCGCTATTATGCGGCGCAATAGGGTCTCATCCGCTATATAATGCCGAAAATCAACTCCAAGTACATAAATAATACCAATTCCAATCAAGATGGAATTACCGCGGTATATGTTTTTAATAAATAACCTCCGCTTACTAACGGCGTATAATGCTATTTTAACAGTCAATAGATAATAATTTATCATTCAATCATACAATCAAGCAATTTTAAATCTAAATATTTAAAATTTAAATCAAAACAATTCGATTGAGTGAGAAGTTCTCACCTTGATTTCAATTCTGTTCCAGCGTTTTATTTCGAATAAAATTAAACAAGCATTTAATACCCGAAATTTTCGCTGACTCCAATCGATTCCAATCCAGCTCCATAGCGTAGTGCTCGACAATACGGTTCCAACGCACTTCGTCTCATCAGTTTTCGACCTCGTAGCAAAAAGATATCATTTTTTAAAGTTTACACGAATCTTAATATAAATAAATTTACATTCCTTTTTTATTTTAAACCCTACACTCAATCGCAGCCCTCCATTTCGAAACCCTCAGATCTGGGCCGCCCCCTTCATCTTCTCCCTCACGTTGATTCTCAGCTACAAACGAACCCATAGCCTCCATCCTCTCTCGAATTTTCGTGACCACTACAAGCCTCTCCAACTCGATCAGCAAGCACCCAACGAACGAGCATCTCATGAGCCACCCTCGGCCAGAACGTTGGCTAGCTCGGCCATGGAATGGCCTCAAAAAACGTGTGCAAGGGTCGGCATTTCATCGGCCTGCTGCGCCACTAAATGATGATGATAGCTCAAATCCACCGTTGGATGAGCTCGTCTCTCCATCCTCTACAATGTTGTGGTTGGGGATTTTTCGAATAGGTGAATGGATTGGAAGATTTTTTAGGAAGAACATTTGTAATTTTCAGCCATTGATTATCTTCTGGCGGCTGAAGCTTAGTTGGCTAGGGTTTGGCAAATGAAAAGAGAGGGTTCCTTTTATAGAAAATAACGAAAAACACTATTCACTCCAAAATCCGAACTCCAAATCTCGCACGGTGACCGGCGTTTCTAGGGTTTACCCTAAGTTCCGGACACAATGGAATATGTTTCGGGAGCCAATTCGATCATCTGTGTGAGTTACGGCAATAAACAATCAATTTAAATTAAATCGATTTGAACTAATTTCTATACGTTTGGCTCGCCTCGGACAAACAGTAAATCCGATTGACACGAAATTTGAAACCTTACAATAATATCATATTACGGATCCGATGAAACTAGTTTCGTCGAAATTCGAGATTGTTTGAAAAATGGCTATTTTAACTCGTCAATTAAATATTAAAATATTCAATTTTCACAAATTAACTTTTAATTCGATTTTAAAAGTTCTATAACATCACTATAACTCCAATATGATTTATTAAAATTTTACAAATCAATTTCAATCATATTTAACCCAATTTCCAATTATTTCTGTAATTTCAATTATTAAATAATCGATTTAATTATCCAATTAAATCCAGATATTCAAAAAAAAATTATTCGACTTATAAATTCCACTTATTAATATTTAAAATCAATTAAATATTCAAATTTTAATTAATAGAAATTCTGGGTCGTTACATATTTTATTATATCAATCAATCTTATGTAACTGATATCAGTGTGAATAACATTTTCTCCTCTTTTCTAATGGCTTCTTATCTCCTTTTAGTTTATAATACGTTATCAGCACAATCTCTAAATAAAAGAAAATTTTCAGATCTTATTATAAATCGTCAACGCGGTAAGCTATTTCTGCTATGATTGATCAAATCTTTCAGATCTCGTTCTATTAATTTTATTTCTTTTGAATCTCATTGTATCTTTGATCTAATTATTTAGATTTGATTCTATTTGTACATCTTATTTTTTTGTCTATGTATTGCAGATCTTGTTTTGTTGTAGATCTTATTATTATTTTTTATTCCAATTTTTTAGATCTCTTGTAGATTTTACTATCATGTTCAAATGATATATTTTTTAGATCTGCAGATTTTAATCATTGAATCTCTTATTTGATTTTGATTCATGTATACCAATTTTTTTGTGATAATTTTGAATTTGATCTGAAACTAAAATTGTTTCGTAGACTAAAATATAATTTCAGACCTTATTCTGTTAGTTTTCTTTTTAGATCTTATCTCTCATAGATCTAATTTTTCAGATTTCATTATACATACATACATACATACATACATACATACATACATACATACATACATACATATATTATCTCATAGATCTTACTCTTTTAATCTTATCATTTTAGATCTCATTTTATCGTAGATCTAAACTTTTAGATCTCATTCCATTGTTTGGTGAAAAAAAAGTCTTTCATTTTGAAATTTTTTGTTTGGATTTCGGTTTGAATGAGAACTATAGAAATGATTTTGCCACATGATTTATATTTTCAAAAGAAATATTTCATTGTTTCTTAGAGAAACATATATAAGGATAATACGTATTTAGAAGATCGTATTAAATTTATGTGAAAGAATAAGAACCTGAAGTTCAAATGTGCGAAGGTGAAAGATTAAAGTTTTCACAAGCTGAAATAAAGCCATGATAAATAATAATAAGTGAGCAATTACAGAAGAAGATATTGATATGTCCAGAAGACATAATATAAAAATAATACGTTGAAATAACATTACAAATGTGGTAAATACTATTTCCTTGAAGAGAAATAGTATTATGACTCTTATGTTCGAATACAATTATGAAGAGTCCTTTTGTTTCATTGTGTTTATCTAATATTGGAGACCTGAAATTCTCAAATAAAATTTATGCATATAAGTTTGTATTCCTAAAAAAAGGGATTATATATCAAAATTCTACAAATTTGAGATGTGAAGCATTGAATTATTAGAAAAGCTAATTCAGATTATGGTAAATTCTAACCATGTATGCAATCAATCCTGAAGTTTGATAACGAAAATCAAGTTTTACCATTTATGATCTAAAGTACTAAACAAAGACTTTACTTTAAATTAAAATTGAAACTTGAAGTTCTAAAAATATTTGCCAATATTATTAACTACTAAACCAAATAAATGTATAAGAATTTGTTCACTCCAGAAGTGGTGATAATAAAAAAAAATCTCCAGAAGAGATTTGTATATTTAGCTGTGCAGTTAAAGCGCTCGGTAGATTCAAAGCGGTGGAGGTATAAAAGTCACGGCGGGGGTAAAGCGAGGATATAGCGAGATATAGCGGATAACTCTAAAATAGCATATAAAACTCGTACTTAATGTTTTTACAAATATGTAAATAGTAGTTAAATGAAAAATTATCATTCAATTGAATTATAATTAGTACATAAATGATTTTAAACAAAAAACATGTGCGAATATACTTTAAATAAACGTAAAACAGTAATATAACTTAATTGAATTTAGTAGAATATTAGAGTACTTTCATTTCTGAAAATATATTAAAAATTAAATCAAATAAATTAGTTTCAGAATTTTTATGATTTATAAATGCAATTTTTTAATTCATTTTATTAAAGAATATATAGCGGAAATAGCAAAATATAGCGGGAATAACGGGATATAGCGGAAATAGCGGGGATTAAAGCGGAAAGGCTATATTTTGGGGCTATGTGGAAAAATCTAGCGGTAGAAATCCGCTATGAGATATTGCTGGGTAATAGCGGGCATTAACTACATAGATATTTAGTAATGATAAAATGTCTCTAGAAGAGATTTGTTGATATATTTGGTGTTTCTATTAAACTAATGAATACATAGAAATATATCTACTCTCCCACTCTCTTTCTTTTAATAGAAAATAAGGTATTCTAACAGGAAGTTTATTTCCTAATTTTTTTTACCTTCTTCCACGCATCCAATCATGTCTTTCAAAAGGTAAAATATAATAGATCAAGTTTCTTTCCTTTGGCTCATCAAGTTAGTATTTTGGATTCTTCATAAAATGAATGTTAATATCTATATACACATCAATTATGTTATATTAAATGTAAAACTCATTCATTTTTCCTCTTTCAGCAAAGAGGTATTCCAATGTTCACTATTTTATATGCTTAATCTTTTACCTATTATTGTCATGTCACAAAAATATACTTATTGATGTTATCAGTAGCTGTAAGTCAAACTATTTTGTTTTCATGATATTATTCATACACTATGTGTTGTACAAGTTCATCTCTCTGTTTAGCTTAAAATATGTAAATAACTGCATTTATTAATTCATATATTAATCAGTAGCAATTAATAAATCATTAAATAAAATTATTTGATTAATGAGAATGGTCCAACAAAGATGCGTATGAATATTTCATACATTTATTCTTCTTTTATATCTCTTATGGTTGACAAGGATCATAACGTATATACATGTTACATATTCATGTTTCTCACTATTGCAGTTGTTATTAATTAATAAATGGTATTTAATACTAAATATTCATATTCTCAAATTTTCCAATGTTATGAAAGTAAACATAATCAAGTCAACACAATCTTTGATTATAATTCATCTCTTCTCCACCAATCAATCCATATAAAGGCCTTTCCATATTTTCAAGGATAGTTTTGCATTTTCAAGGAAATTAATGAATGCAATTAATGAGATTGGATCTAGAGCTATCAGAAGGATGTAAATAAGAAATTATAGTCGCTTTTATAGATTATATTTGGTTGTCTTTTAATATTTTGCATTAATGTTTTTATTCTTTCACTGTAATTTCTATCAGATATGGTTTCTTACTTTATGAAATGCATTGATTATAAACCCACAAACAATATTTTGATGCTTATGCATTTTTAATTCCACTTATATGTGGTAATATGATAAACATGGCCAAGCTTGAATTTAAAGCTTTGGACTTATTAGAAGATAACTTTTTGTCATAGATATTGGATGTTGACATCCAATTACAATCTCGTTGCTTAGAAAATGCCATAAAAATGATAGTCCAATAGGATAAAACAATGGCTCTTATATTTTTAAGGTGTCATATCAATGAAAAACTTAAAATAAAACATTTAACTGACAAAGATCATCTTTACCTATGGAACTCCCTGAAGGAGCGTCATGACCACCAAAATATGGTTACACTTCTAAACACCAGACACGAGTGGTTGAGCTTGAAGTTTCAAGTCTTTAAATCTATTAGGAAATACAATTCCTCTATATTTAAAATTACTTCTAAACTAAAATTATGTGAAAGGATTGTCTAGTAATACTAACCTGAAGTTAGATCATTTCTTCGAAGTTGATGAAGGAAACTTCATTAGTGATGAAAATCTAAGTGCAATAATAAATGTTATGGTCGAATTGATCAATAGTAGCAGCCTGAAGTCTGCTGTGTGGATTTTATTTTATTTCAGTTCAATAAATCTATTGGAAGTTGGTGCTTGTATGTTTTTCCTTTCATAACTAATTGAAACAATGTACCGATAATGTTGGCTTTAATCAGTAGTCTATTTTAAATTTTTTTGAAAAGTACTAGCATTTATTTATGCTTATAAATTTAGTAGTTGACTAACTATATTGTCCTTTAGTTCTTAATATATGGACCATCAATATTTGGATGATGATATATGCCTACTAGATTATGCAACTACTTACATTATTTTGAAAACCAGAAGTTTTTTCTCCAAACTATCTGAAAATATTTAGCTAAAAATTTCAACCACAACAAATTTTCTAATATAATTGAAGGGTCCGGAAGAGCCCATATAGTATTACCAAATGGTACATATATCTTAATTTAAAATACATTATACTCAAGCAAATTTAAAAGAAGTTTATTGAGTTTTGAGGATATATAAATGAATAGCTACCATATTGGAACTATAATGAAAACGTCAAAGAATATCTTTACGTTATTTCTAAAATTGAAAGCCTGAAGCTTATTTTAGAAAAATTTGGTACAATTTCAACAAGATCATTTTTCATGAAATTTGGCATAATTGAATCTCATATTTAAACATGAGCCAGAAGCTCACAAATATCACTTGAATGCATCTTATCAAATGATAAAAGAATTATCCTTCTATTATTAATATGTATGGTGTATTTGCTAGTAGAAATATGATATTGGATCAAAATGAGAATCCAAAGATGATTACTATTTAATGTGACAATGTTTGTCAACATTGAGGAGGAGGATAAAGGGATACAAGTTCATTCTAATCATTAGTGTCGAATATTTGGTAACATGTATAATGATGCAAAATATTAAGTAGCTTGAATAAATTATTAATAATCTCTCTAGTAGACTTTCTCCAATATAGATTTGAATCCTTGAAGGATCAAAATGTGTAAGCCACATCTGAAATATGGTACAAAAGTCAGTTAGAAATACTTTTGGAGCAAGTAATAAAGGTGCCAAATAAAAGATGTCATTGTTCTTGAAGAAACACTTAAGGGCGTTTCTGAAAAGACTAATGACATGATTGTCAAATAACCCTAGAAAGTGGTTTAGGTACCTAAAACATGATAATCAAAGAGATCTCAATAAATTATGTCTAGAACCGACAAGAAATAATTATTGATGATAAATTTATAAATAATAAAGCTCTTATGTTTATAAACAAATTAAGGATCTTTAATTAGGGGAAAACATGACTGGCCATCATGAATCCTTTACTAATAGAGAAATATTGACACGTAATCCGTAAAGCAGCAAAAGTACTTGAAATGCTTAATATACCCCGAAGGTATAAATATGATTTAAATCATACTAAATGATGAAAGTACACAAATTCCTGAAGAATACAAATAACTTTGGTGGTTATAAAGAAGGCAAAGAACAAGGAGCATAGATTACAACCTACTTTTAAGTATTGTTGTAATGAAAATCTTGATATAATTCATGATGAGTAGATTACTTTCTATTTTTAAGTATCGTTGTAATAAAACTCTTAATATCCATTAAAGTGATAGTTGCGATATGCAAATACTTATTAAAGTATACAAATTTCTAAAGAATATATGTAACTTTTGTAGTTATAAAGAATGCAAAAGACATGAAGTGTAGATTACAAATTTCTTTTAAGTATTGTTGTAATGAAAATCTTGATATACTTCAAGATGAGTAGATTACTTCCTACTTTCTAGTAATGTTGTAATGAAATTGTTAATATTCATGAAAAATGTATAGTTGCAATGCGCAAAACTAATTTGAAGCACAAAAATGAATGCACATGAAGTGTTTTTCATAGAAGTAGCATACAAAAAACATAAAATGCAAACATATTTGGAAAAAACAATCTTCGAAAATTTGATTGTATCGAAGGTAACTACTAATAAATTGTATTTTAATGAGATTCATATTTACAGATCCATAAGTATCTATAACCAATTTGAGTTATTGAAAGACGAATATGGATTCAGAGGAAAATTTTAAATCAAGGGGAACATCTATAAGTATTTTATAATGCACTCTTTTTTCTTAACTAAGATTTTTCCATTGGGTTTTTATTAGTAAGGTTTTAATGAGGCATTATCATGATTCAGAAGTATCAACTTCGCAGTAACATTTGAAAATAAGTTACAATCTACTCTTTTCCCTTATTTAAGATTTTTCCCACAAGATTTTTCTTACTAAGGTTTTAACGAGGCATTATCTTGATCTAGAAGAATCAAACGTCTTTTCAAGAAATAACATCTCAAATATGTTATTTAAGTTAAATTGTATTTTTATCCTTGACTAAGGTTTTTCCGATCGGGTTTTCCTTTATAAGGTTTTTAATGGAGTATTATATTGATCCAGAAGCATCAAACTCTATTTGATTCTATAAATTATTGAAATATCTCATGCTATATTGTACTCTTTTTCCTTCACTAAGATTTTTCCCATTGGGTTTTTCTTAGTAAGGGTTTTAATGAGGCATTATTTTGATCCCGAAGTATCAAACTCTTTAAAAAGAATATCATTGTATGACATCTATGATTGCAAGTTGCACTCCTTTCCTTATTCAATGTTTTTCCATTAGATTTTCCTAACAGAGGTTTTTAATGAGGCAACAAACAATACTTATAAGGACTGAATGGATGTATGAAAACAAGATAATAATGAGGGGGAGCAATTGTCATGGACGTTTCAAAAGAAACAATTTCTAGCAACCATATGAGCATCCAAGATTTCAAAGATGCATATTCCAACGGGAGTGTTATAATATATGTAAATATATATGCTTTTATGTTTTTCTATTTAGTCCCACATCATGAAATATGTTCCATCTCATGTTCCAAGGCTTATATATAAAGGAGCCTATGTAATGTTATTGTATCAATCAATCTTATGTCACTGATATAAGTGTGAATAACATTTTCTCTTCTTTTCTAATAGCTTCTTATCTCCTTTTGATTTATAACAATTTGAATATATATATACAGTATTCCTATATATGAGAAAAATAATAAATTTATTTCTTCTTTATTCGGATATATGAAGATATATAAATCACATAACATAAATATACATAAAATAATAATAACTCTTTTATTCTACTTAATTTATCTTAAAAATATATCATACATTACATAACACAATTTTATTTTTGACAGCCTTTAAAAGATAAATTTATATTGTACAACATTATGATGTGAACGCATTGATTAAACCGATAAAAATTAGATTATACAAACATTCTCACCTTCAACATGTTATCAAACAATACCTAACTCATAACTCAACTAAATGCTATATAACATTATTTTGTAACTATCAAAGTTGTAAGCATGACCCTTCTACATGAACATGAAATTTATGATTAACTATAAGGATAAAATTATTTAAAAATGAAAACATAAAAATGAATAAAAGTTCACGTCTGATTCAAAAAAAGTTCACATGTAGATAACCTAACCATAAGGTCTATGCTCTTCTAAATTACAAATTTGTAAAAAGCTCTTCCCAATTTAACATTTTGTACATTTAACTCATTATATTTAATTAATCGTGTCAATTAATAATTCAAATTATTCAAATAAATTCAATTTGTTTAATATTCATTAGTCCATTTATAGATCCTTCAAGAAAGATGATAATTCAACATATATATACAACAAAATAGTGAAGTTGCGTATTCACTTATATATACACACCACATAATATAAATTATTTATATACAGTATTAATAATTTTAATTATAATTTTTTTGAGTTAGAACATTAGTTTTTACAAAGATATGTAGTTAGCGAGTGCTGAACCTTCAACTTTATATCTGAACGTCATGGTTCACTTTAGTTTATGATTAATATATCACAATAAAATTATCATATATTGCATAATAAAAATATATTTTTATCAATAATTAAAATATAAATAATATTTTTTAACAATATTACCGTGTGCAATGCACGGCTTACACGCTAGTATAACATAGAAATATAACTGATTTAATCTATTTAATCTATCTATTACTTAAAACTTAACCATACTGATGTGTACATCTCAAACCTTCTCATTTCAGAATACTGCTCCCTCAACCGCTTCCCTTTTTTTAAAAAAAAAAATCTATCCTAACACGGGATATGACGTGCTTAACACCTCCTCCTATTTCCCTTTCTGTCCCCCCACAACTACTCTCCCTCAATCCCCATCTCTGTCCGGTACATAATTTTCGTCGTCCCCAAAATTTTACTCCCGACTTTATTCTTGCTCCCTACACCGATGCTCAAACATGGTAGTCTTTAGTTTTCCTTCTACTTCGCCTTTTTTCCACTTCGATTTTACAACTATTTCGAAGGTTTATCAATTTGAGTATTTCTCTAAGTTTTATGACCATCCTTATGATTGCTTATTCATACGAGGTTCTAACCACTCTTCATTTTTAGATTACTATCCCAATCTAAAATAATTGATGGGGAACACATTTTGCTCAACCATTTACTAGAGATAAATGTTTAAGGTATGTTGCAAAACGTGGCACGGTATGATACGTAAAAAGGTTATAATGTGCTGTTATAGAAGTAGAATTCAGAAATTCAAAGTAGTTTTATGGACGGCTTGCATTTTCTTATATTAGCATGTTATTATGAACGCTTTTTGGTATTTTAAGAACGAATTCGTGGGAGGGATGACCGCTGACAGTGTTGTCAGCTGAAAGGCTATGCCTTCTCATGGCATTTAAAAATTTAGGAAAAACGAAATGGTCATAATTATTTGGGTTCCTACTACATAAAAAGGTTATACTGTTTTATATGAGTAGAATTCACAAATTCAAAGTAGTTTTGTGGATTGCTTGCATTTTCTTATATTAATTACTTGTTACTATGGATGTTTTTTGGTATTTGTAAGAACGAATTTGTGGAAGGGATGACCCCTGACAGTATTGTCAGCTGAAAGGCTATGCCTTCTCAAGGCATTTACAAATTAGGGAAAAACAAAATGGTCATGTTTATTGGGCTTCTATTTTACAAAGTTATAAACAAGGTGGTTAATTTTTGTTGTACCGGGAGATAACTAGATATTCATTACTTTTAACATGCATGTTATGTAAGTAAAGTTTATTGCACCAAGTTGGAGACTGTTGATTTATTACTGACTTCAGCAATTCTTATGATTACCTAGACACACAGTAAAAATCTAGTTTTCCGTCCCAGTAATTTTATTCCATATGTACTTTATTTTTAATCTTATTTTAAAATCTATTGTAGTGACATTGCACTATGACGACTATTATCCCCTTTTTTTTTCTTCCTGTACTCCATGTTAACCTATTGCACATCCTTGTTTTCATTGTATAATTCATAACAGCTAATAAACACACCTGAAATGAGTAACTCTGATGCTTAAACAAGCCAATTACATTGTGCATTAGAATGGAAGTAGGGAGCATGGTGTCGATTAGACAAAAATATAAATTTGTGAACTCTACCTCGACTTAATGCTGTATTCCAAAAATGAAATTTTGTTCAGAATAGTAACTGATTAACAATGGGTCAGGCCACATCTTAATAATGCAGATTCGAATGTGTACGCACATGATACGATATATGTTATATTGAAGAACAATTGTTTACAGGGGTTGATGAAATGCTAAGCATCTATAAACCGGTAATCTACAACTATTACAAACCATTATACAATAGCTCTTACGAATATTTGTATGCAAAAAGTGTTCAAGTGTTTAAGTTATTCCTTTTATTGATGTATGACACATCTCTAACTTCTACCAAACACACTAACCGCGCATCAACTACTTTTTAAAATGCAAACATTTTAAATGTTCTTCTTTGCATGCGAATTGAGTTTAGGAGATTGAAAATATATTTCATAAATCGGCAGGGACTGATGCTTTGTTTGAGATAAAGCCTAACAACTATGGTATGAGCAATACCGATACCTTCTTGACTGCTAGAAGGGTTATTAAGACTGTGGCATCGTTATACGCAACTACTAGTCTATCGTAGGTAATCTATATATACTGTGTACATGCATTCAGTTGGAAAAAATATAGTTCTTAACACGATTATGATAATATTTCTTATTTATAAAGGCAACACCACCCTTTGAACATGATACATGTAATTTGGATAGATCGTTCCTGCATTTTTTGACTCACTCCAAGATGCATCGGACAATAAAATGGATATGCGTACCTACGTATGCGGTATAAGAAGTGTAGCTAATTTGTGTATCTGTCTTTGTGTACCTATCTTTATTGTTATCAATGATGTGGATTTGGTTTACCTAATGCATTATGCTTGCCCCAAAAAACGACAGTGGTGCTGTCATGGTTGCATTAGTTCATTGTCCACGTTCATTATCTATGTGTATGTTAGGTCTTGATTATAATAAAAAATATTTTCTCCCCATTATTGCATTGATATGGGTCAACTTTCCATTTTCCTTACATAACTCTCCTCCATCTTTTTTTCCCCTTTATTTCCCTTTTTTATTCCCAGCCAATTTTACTCAGTTCAATTGACTCTTCTTACACAAGCTCTGTGGCACATGTGACTGAAGTTGATGTGGGACAGCAGAATCACACAAATGCGTACATGCTAGCTGTCGGTGCGTGTATTTCATCAGATCTACTTATAAACAATGTACCATCATATATAGTTCACATGATGTTACCTGCCATTTGGCTCAATCCAATATTCAGTTTACCGCGTCTATCCTGAAGCAGTATCAATTCATATATCCAGATTTGTGAGTCTGCAAGGGCAAGATGTAGATTGATGCTGGCGTTCAAACGGGCAAAAAAAAAGATACAAGTAGGTGGATGCGATGCACCAACTGCTGTCATGATTTCATGGACCTTTCACTGCATATATTTTTTGACTTTTTGTCGATGCTATGAGGAAGATGCCAACAGGTTATTTTCCATTGAGCAATCATACCATCGACAGAATGAGTCACTTTTTCCCATCAACAATTTTTTGTTAATAGTTTAAGCATAAATGCTATGTGTAGCCCTTCTTCATATACTGTTTTCTTTTGAAGTTTTTCAGATAAATCGTCATTCTAGACATCAAAACCTGAAACATAAAAATTTATGGAACTTAGATGTAGGTATGCCCAATTTTTTTCCTTTTTTCAGAAGTCATCGATTTATACATATGCATGCTATACATTATGGTCTGTAAGCCTAATTACAACTTTTCTACGGGATTAGCGATGTCAATTGTTATTGCAGTAAACCACGAATTGGTGGAGTGTCCCAACGACTCATTACCACTGGCAGCTGATGAAGTGCGAAGGATGAACATTTTACCTAGCCTGGCTGCTTCACACTGTACATGTCTTTTTTACTTGGGAATTACGGGCAACATATGTTATGTACTGTAAATTTATAATTGCAACGATGTATTGGATGTTTAAATCTTTTCTTACGATCTCAGATGAATTTGCAGGTAAAATGTTTGTAGCGCACAATTTTAGCCCTCCTACGTGTACTTGTTCGTACCGTGGAACATTGTTTTGGTTTGAAGAAAGATTAAAAGGGGAGTACTACTACAAATCCAAAACTTTCAATATGATGTCAGAAGGGAAAGGTTCAATTGTGAGCCTATCAAAGAGCCCTCGATTATTTAAAGAAGCTTCTTGACTATAATGGAGGTATTGTTTCAAAAGGTTTTCGACAAATATACGAGCATACAATTCGAATTTTGCTTTTACGTCAATGGGCGAAAATGTTGACAACTCCATAACAACGGTCATGGTCCACATGTTTTTAGATTAAATGGTCAAAACCATCACCAAATTGGTTCGCTTTTGCCGACGACGGGTAAACCGAAATTTGCTCAATTATATACACCGGGAATGAAGTTAGTAATCGTTTCATTACATGTTGCAAGCACGATAAAAAATTTAGATGAAATTATTGTGAAAAAATTAATACGCATGTTCAACCAATATAGTGAGTTGGCTAAAGTTTTTAGGATGACTAGAGATAGATTTCATTCTTTGGAATACCAGCCTATCACCATTAAGCTTTTGGGGAGACATTATAGGGATGGTGGACGATACAATTTACTGACCTCTTCTGAGATTTCAGCATTGTTTGATAACTCAAATGTGGATTCATCTGGTTGTAGTGATATTGTGATTGAAGAGAGAAATGAGATACCGAAAAGAATTAGTGAAAAACATCCTTCTTTCATGTCCTTGCAATATCCCATTTTGTTTCCATATGGTGAGGATGGTTTGAGGTGTGATATAAAATACAGATTATTTGACATCTATAGATCGACTAAAAGAACGACTATTACAATGAGGGAGTATTATGCCTATCTTATTTAGCGCAGGCAGGAAGATGGCTCAGTCCTGTTAATACCATATACCATAGGTATTGATTTTGATGACAACAACCACATAAATATCACTACTAACATATCTTCGAGTTATGCATTCATATCAGATATATTATGGAGACGTTTAAAGAGATTAACAAGAATACAGCGGAAGTAGATGAATTATAGAAGAAGGTTAATCGGAGCAATTGAAGAACAAAACCCAATTAGAGAAGAATGCTGAATGATAAAGGTGTTTGAAGTGATGAGGAGTTGGTTGAATCTTAGAATATCTTGTTAAAGATCTCATGTAAATTATACTTGAAGATCATCAACCATTAACCTCAACCAAATTACAAAAATCCATAAATATAAGGTAATTTAAAATGTTGAAAATTCACACCACTTATTAGTGTTGTTGTTCATTTTGCAACACACCCTTGTCGACAAGGGTGGTAGGGGTTGTCGACATGCTAGCCGTTTTTTAGAATTTCAAATTTAAATGAAGAGACATTTCCCTCCACCTCTTCACCAAAAGACACGTCTCTTTAAACACTATATAAAGGCATCTGAAAATGAATTTTAACATCAAGAATTCTTATTTTCTCTTACTCCTTCTTCTCCAAACATTTGCAAAAGAAATCTATTACATACTCTTTCAACCTCCTTGCAAATCGATGCTATTTCACTCCAATTCTTCACTGATTTGCAAACCACATAATATCAGAGAGTTGTACTTTAATTCACATAATTCTCTCTCTGATTTCATCCTATTCCACAAAGAATTCAAAGATATATAGCCATTGGAGGTCTATAGGATCATTGTACCGAATCTGCAAGAATCTGTATTGAAGATACTACTTGCCATAGTGTGTTGTTGGTGATAAGGAGAAGGTGTTCTTGTAGCCTGCAAAATCAAGAGGGTGTGTCTTGTAGCCCATGAAACCATGATTGTAAAGGTGTTCTTGCCACCGGTGGAAAGCAAGCAATTATAGTGGAATTCTGCACGATAGAGTGCATGACTGGATGTAGGATTGGTTAATCCAAACCAGTATAAAAATTCGGGTGTTATTTACATTACTGCATTTTACTTTATTACTTACTTATTCTCTGATTACTTCTTTCTGTTTGCAGTTTGAGTAAATATAGTTTTATATTCATAAGTAAGTAATTAATACACATTTCACCTCTTCTAGTGTCTGAATAGCCTTAAGATCCAACATTGTGTTGTAGCCACCCTAGTTTCCAACATTTGGTATCATAGCATTGGTTTTCAAAAATTCATAACTTGGTTTTTGAAAAGTATAAATAGCTAATGACACTAGTAACACATTTTTTAACACTTTTGTAGAAGGGCAATCTACCACTAGACCCCCTCTATTTGATGACAGTAGTTATGCATATTGGGCTTGTAGGATGAAATGTTATTTGGAGTCTAATGGTTTGGATATTTCGAGCATTACCCAAATAGAATACATAGAGCCTCAAACTGAATATTTAAAATGGACACTAGACCAAAAGACACAAGCACTTAATAACTCTAAGACCATGAACATTTTATTTTGATCCTTATATAGAAATGAATTTAATTGAGTGTTTATTTGTAATTCTGCATATGAAATTTGGAGAACTCTGCAAGTCACACATGAAGGCACCAATAAAGTAAAACAAACAAAGATATCTATGTTAACTAACCAGTTTCAATTCTTTCAAATAAAACCAAATGAGTCTATTTCTGATATGTATTCTAGCTTTTAAGATATAGTACTTGCCTTAATATCATTAGGAAAGAAAATTACCGAAGAAGACCAAGTCAGAAAGATCCTGAATTCACTTCCTAGTGAATGAGATCAGAAGACTCTGGCAATTAAAGAAGCCAATGATATTAGTATTATGAAAATAGAAGATTTAATTGGTAATCTAATGTCTTATGAAGTAAAGTTGTAGATTAGAAAAGAGAATCGGGCAAATGAGAAGAAATCACTAGCACTCAATGCTATGATCGACAAAGATGAACCAGGTGATGATGCAATTGATGATGATATTGAGTTTGCGACCAAGAAGTTCAAGAAATTCTTGAAGTATTGGATAATAAACAAACTTCGAAAAACTAACAATAATAATTCTAGAAATGGAAATGTAGTTAACTGTTTCGAATGCGATAAACCCGGTCATTTGAAAAGAGACTGTCCCAAATTGATGAAATCAAAGTCAAACACTTTCAATAAGGAGGGCAAACATGCATTCAATGCAAAATGGGATGATTCAGATACATCATCAAGTGATAATGATTCAGAAACAGAAAATGCCAACAGATGCTTCATGGCAAAGGATGACTAGGTATGGAATTTTAACAAAGAAATTACTAATGTTTTGAATGATATGTACCAGGGATATAAAGTACTTAGGAAAGACTACAACAATAGTTTGGCAGAGATAGATAGATTAAAAATATTTATTGAAAGGTTAACTAAAGAAAAACAATGTCTAAAAGATGAAATTGAAAGACTTAATGGGTATAATGATGAAAAGGATTTGACACTTGAAAGTTTTGAAAAAATAGAAAGCGAAAATGAATCCTTAAAATCAGAAAATCTTTCAATGAAGTCATAGATCGCTTATCTGAATGAAAAAAATAACATCTTTGAAAAATGTTATTCTTAACCGCAATAAGGATTTTGACAAAATGAAAACTGATATCGATAAATTTAACAAAGGAAAGGATAATTTAGAAAAATTATTATCTGGATCTAAACACACTAGGAATAAACATGAGCTTGGATACACCCCTAAGGCTAAATCAAAGAAAAATAGTATTCAAATACTAAATTTGTTAAGACTACCAAGTTCAAACCAAAATCTAGGAAATTTAAGTTAAAACCTCCAAATAGATTCATTAATTTATGGGTTCCAAAAAGATTGGATGATATTGAAAAGGAAAAATATATTAATAATTTTATTAATAAGGTTCATTCATCTAATGATTATATTTTGAAAGGACATTCAAACTCTTCTTGGGATTGGCATCCCAAAACTTAACCCCATGGACCCCAGAATAAAAAGGGTACCGGTGTTCATATTTTATAATTTTTCAGGTACCAAACAATGTATATCAAATAGCAGATGCTCAAAGCATATGACAAGAAATCTATTAAACATTGGATAAATATGAAAAGGATTTGTTATTGGCATCGGCAAAGTCGGTAACTCTAAAACTCATCTTATTATCAGATAAGTTTATTTCATGTTTTGAATTGATTTTGTTTCCCGCTCATATGTTTTATTTATAAGCATTTATCTCTATATACAAACTCTACATATTGTGTAGCAGTGATTAAAGTGACTCCTTTTTCGCCCTTTCTGTTGATGACAAAGGGGGAGAAAATGTATAAATATACTAGGCAAAACGATAGGAGGAGTGCATAGAGTTAAGGGGAGTCAAAATGAGTATTATATTTTATCTCTCAAATATTTATATGGTTGTCATCATCAAAAAGGGAGAGATTGTTAATTAATACCCTAGGTATTGATTTTGATGACAACAACCACATAAATATTACTACCAACGTATCTTCTAGTTATGCAGTCATATTAGATATATTATGGAGACATTTATAGAGATTAACAAGAACACAGTGAAAGCAGATGAATTATAGAAGAAGGTTAATCAGAGCAATTGAAGAATAAAACCCAATTAGAGAAGAATGTTGAAGGATAATGGTGTTTGAAGTGATGGGGAGTTGGTTGAACCTTAGAATATCTTGTTAAAGATCTCATGGCAATTATACTTCAAGATCATCAACCATTGACCTCAACCGAATCACAAAAGTCCATAAATATAAAGTAATTTGAAATGCTAAAAATTCGCAACACTTATTAGTGTTGCTGTTCATTTTGCAACACACCCTTGTAGACAAGGGGTGTAGGGGGTTGTCGACATGCTAGCCGTTTTTCAGAATTTCAAATTTTAAATAAAGAGACACTTCCCTCCACCTCTTCACTAAAAGACACGTCTCTTCAAATACTATATAAAGGCATCTGAAAACGAATTTTAAAATCAAGAATTCTTATTTTCTCTTACTCCTCCTTCTCCAAACATTTGCAAAAGAAATCCATTACATACTCTTTCAATCTCCTTGCAAATCGATACTATTTCACTCTAATTCTTCACTGATTTGCAAACCACATAATATCAGAGAGTTGTACTTTAATTCACATCATTCTCTCTCTGATTTCATCCTATTCCGCAAAAAATTCAAAGATATATTGTCATTGGAGGTCTATAGGATCATTGTACCAAATCTACAAGAATCTATATTGAAGATACTACTACTTATCGTAGTTTGTTGTTGGTGATAAGGAGAAGGTGTTCTTGTAGCCTGTAAAATCAAGAGGGTGTGTCTTGTAGCCCATGAAACCAAGATTGTAAAGGTGTTCTTGCCACCCGTGAAAAACAAGCGATTATAGTGGAATTCTGCACGATAGACTGCATGACTGGATGTAGGATTAATTAATCCGAATCAGTATAAAATTCCGGTGTTATTTACATTACTGCTTTTACTTTATTACTTATTCTCTGATTACTTCTTTCTGTTTGCAATTTGAGTAAATAAATTTTTATATTCATAAGTAAGTAGTTAATACACATTTCACCACTTCTAGTGTTTGAATAGCCTTAAGATCTAACATTGTGTTGTAACCACCCCAGTTTCCAACAAGTCCTGCTATGGGTTGGCAGAATTTTCCAGCAGTTTATTGTTGACTGTTATACATGTATTGAGGAGGACAGGTTATCATGGGTTAAGGATAATCAAAGTATGTTAAGATGTGAATTGTACAGGGGTCTTCATGATGCAATTACGGCTGATGACACGTATGCACGCTCGATAGGAGGAAAGGCTATTTTACCGTCTTCTTTCACAGGATGTCCTAGGTACATGGTACAAAATTATCAGGATGCTATGACTATATGTCGATGGAGGGGGTCCTCGGATTTTTTCGTAACATTTACCTGTAATCCAAAGGGGCCCAAGATTGAGATAGCCTTATCGACCATTCCCAATTAGAAAGTTGAGGATAGGCCAGACATTGTTTCACGTGTTTTTCACATGAAACTTATGGAGCTAACGCGTGACATAAAGACTGCATCTCATTTTGGAAAAGTCAAAGCACGTAAGTTTGATGATTCATGCAATACTTCTTCGCACTATTTCCTTCACCTCCATCGACATAACTGATATTTTTTTCATAGTGGTTTACACAATTGAATTTCAGAAAAGGGATCTACCTTATGCTCATATACTTTCATTTTTTTTTGGCAATCAGAGACTAAAAACTGTTGGTCAAGTTGATACAATAATTAGTGCTGAGATACCAGATAAAAATATGGATCCATTTGCTTATCAGCTGATATGTCAGTAAATGATTCATGGACAATATGGTTACATAAATCCTGACTTCCCTTGCATGGTTGACGGTTCTTTCTCCAAACATTATCCTAAACAACATAGCAGTGAAACCAAGTTTGACAAGATTGGGTTTCCAATTTATAGACGAAGGAACAATGGATTCTCAAGGGAGACGGCAAATGGATTCGTGCAAGACAACAGTTGGGTTATACCTCATAATACAATTTAGTTGTCAAATATCAAATGCATGTTAATGTAAAGGTATGTAACAGAGCAAGATTAATGAAATATCTATTTAAGTACATCAACAAGGATCACCATAGAGCAAGTATTGCTATCGAAGATAGTACAAACAAAGAATGCACGTTAGTTCAAGAGGTTAATGAAGTAAAATCTTATTTGGATTGCAGATACATTTTTGCTTCGGAGGCACCTTGGAGGATATATGAGTTTGATGTTCAATACTGTATGCCGACGGTAGAGAGGTTGATGTTCCGTATGCCGGAAGAGAAAACTGTGCATTTTGATGAAACGGACTGTTTAAATGATGTCCAAGGTAGATATAATATCCACAAAATTATGTTTAACCAGTGGTTAGAAACTAATAGAACATGTGATGCAACTCGACATCTTACATATGTTGATTTTCCAAACATGTGGGTTTGGGATAAGTCTACAAAGGAATGGAGGATGATGCAGAAAGGGTATTGTATTGGTACGATATATTATGCACATCCTACGTCAGGGGAGAGGTTTTACTTGCGTACGCTTTTAAATATTGTTTAAGACCTTACCTGCTATCAACGCATCATAACAGTGAATGGTATTATTTACAAATAACTTCAAAGATCCATGCATTGCATGTGGTTTGCTAGAGGATGACAATGAGTGGGATGAGACATTGACTGAAGCTGCAGCCTCGGCATCCCCTAAGTCTTTAAGAGAAATGTTTGCAATATTGTTACTTTTTTGTGAGGTTTTGAATCCTAAGGAATTATGGGATAAACATTGGAAGACGTTTAGCGAGGATATGGAATGGAGGCACGTACGCAGGAACGATGATGGACAACATGAGGTGTCTGCGAATATGGTGAAATCAGAAGCATTACTTGCTCTAGAGAAGATTATGATCAGAAACAAGTCAATAAACGAGTTTGGGTCGTTAGGGGAAGATGATTTCATAAATTGTCGAACAGTAGATGATTTCTATGGCAACTTTGAAAAAGGAAGTGTGTATTCTGAATTATAGTTAGGTTGATTCTGATGATTGCTTTGATAAATTTACTTCTCATAAACTGAGTGCATGCAACGGTACTAAAATGTATACTTATTAGTATGTGAACTTATTTAGTTTGTGAACTTGGGTTTTGCAACCATGAAATATTTAGCATATATCCCATGATGTAAATGTCCATGTTTTTTCCTTTATTATACGTTGCCATACATCAATTGAATTACGTTATTTCTGCTACCCAATCTTAAAAGGCGTGCACGATTTGTGGGAACCTGACACACTTTCTGTAAAGTTGACATAAATAATCAAAGTCTTTTGCAACATCGTTATGCTATTTCACACATTATAAGTTAACGTCTTAGTCCAGTTTACTTACTTAGTAAAGGCAGATATTAATTTATGTTTGTACATAAAAATAGCGATAGAAAAGTGCGTATATAAGCTTTGTTATCTTTTGGCATTGAATTAATGGATATACCTTTCTAAGGCAAGAACAGAAAATAAGAATTTACTTCAATAAGCAGTGGAGACAAAAGAATGCTTCTGAACAGGTGCCAAAATAAAAAGTTGTTTTAGATGTTTGACCCCAAATTATTTAAGAATGTTGCCACTGCATTCCTGACAAGCAAAGTCAATCGTCTGTGTGACAAGGGAATGAGAAGGTGGGAACGGTCCGAAAGCATATTCTACGCCAGTATGAAAGCGTGTTTGAGGAACCTTCGTTGTATGATGTGACAAGGTCCAATGTACAAAATGATGAAACAACATATATAACTGTACACGACGATTGGATAATAGTTCTGAGAATCGATACTCGAACAATCAAGGTATCTGATGCATTAGACAAAATACCAAGGTACAAGTTTCGCTTCGCTGATGAAAGCACTCTTGTAAGCAGACTGTGCCGGATAGATAACCTTACTGGTACCTTTTCGCTCCTACATTTATTTCACATTTTTGCAATAATCTAAGTACAAGTATTCATGTCTTAAATGGATGACTTAATACAGATTTGGGTGGTATATTACGTACCGTAACTAATGTATTACTACTAAAAGTGGAACCCAATCAATAAAGCGAGAGTTGCACGTGGAAAGCAATAGGTGCAGCTAAGTTTACCTAATTTTGTATGAAATTAATCAACTGCTCTTTGTTCTTTCTGACACAATGAGAATACAACTGTCGTGTTACTGTAGGAGGGCCACAGAGATTTAGTTGACGAATCCGTTGTAGACAGGTTTGAGAAATCACAAACAATTATTGTCACCTTGCTGACAGTCTCAACATATGGCCGTAGGCTATTATTACATGTACCTGCTCTCCATCAACATATAAAATTGCCTTCTATTTTACCTTCAGCCCTACCAAAGCAACAAAGATTTATCTGGACATTGATTTTCCGGAACTAAATGACATTAAAACCAAGTATGTTGTCATTGCATATTGGTTGTATTTTTAACCGTGTGATGTCATTTGCCTTTGTTTTTTTTACACTGCATAAATCCAACCAAGAGGAAGAAAAAAAATCAAGTACATAGACCACTCCGCTCAAAGACCTGGTAGCGTATTAGAAAGGATTGATTCTATAATCGCACAGCTTCTGAACGATGTTAGGACAGCAAACTTCGGGTACGTTGTGCTTACACCTGGATTCTGAAAATGTATAATATTTCTATACCAGCGTACCTATCCTTTTACCAGTTCATCATTTTTTTTCTTTTTCTTCATGCTACGCCAATGCTCTGTGTACTCTCCGATATTAAAAAAAATTCAACTCTAACCTGATTGCAGTATTTATATTCAAATTTTGCATTTTGAAATTAAACTATTTTCAATGTTGTAGTTAATTACTAATTTAAGCACTACTTTTATTTAGGGTAAAATAAATGTCATACCCGCAACCATCATAAAACTAAATAGTTCTGCCTATAGCTATTTTTCCTGCGCGTTTTGTAAATCAATGGTTCACTTTGAGGGAACGAATTTTTTTTTTCTCCGGATGTCACCGATGGCTGTAAAACTTTGTACTATAGGTATTGTTTAAATGTGGACATATTGGATTCCTCTATGTCCACTACTATCACCGTTTTTGACAAGAAAGTCGATTGGCTGCTCGGCCATAAGGTTGAAGACATGCGTGCCATCATCAACTATGTAATAATACGATATTATCTATTTTACTGCTCTGTCTAATTTAGTTAATACTTTATATATTTAACATTAACTTCCATCGGGGTTGATGAATTTATTACCATACCCTTCTTTACTTCCCTTATGCTGCATGCATGTTACTGAGCTTATGCGATTGATATCTTATTCATCTATAGCTGCTTACTGCATTCCATATTTTGACATCGTGCTAAAAGAAGTTTTTTTAAATTTAAGCAAATCTACAAATGAGCAATGTGCCCAGTTACATCGGCAACTGAATAGTGTTGTCAGTTGTAAATTAAATTAGACACTGCTCAGCTGCATATACAACTGAGCCCAGTGCTCAATTGAATTTTTCACTGAGCATTATGCTCGGTTGCAAAATGCAACTGAGCATTGTACTTAAGTTGCAAACTACAACTGAGAAACTCACATCAGCTGGAAAAAGCAACTTGGCAACGCTCATTTACACTGTCTTCGGTTACAAATGCAACTGACCACAAGCTAGGTTGCAATTGCAACTGAGCGCAGTTGCATTTGCGATGCAACTTTGCTCAAATCAACTTACTTAACTGCTGCTTACGCAGCTTTTTGAACTTTCGTAAGCAACAGTTTAAAACTGGTGCTCCCAAATCATTACGTAACTAATGCGTGGGCAACAACTCTGCTGCTCACAACGATTTATAAACTCTATATACAGATGCTTAAACTATAACATAGGTAAATTAACTTACATTTTAATGTATTATACATTTCGCAGTTGACAATCGAAATGCCTTCTCTTTAATGTTTTACTACTTAATTTACTATTTCATGTACAACCGATCCATCTCTTCATTAGCACCCAAATAAATAATACGGTCATCTTACTATTCTCAGTTCATTCATTACATTACAATTCATTTCTATACAGTTCTATATGACACAACTTTTGCACAACTAGATGGGTAATAAAACCAATCCGACAATTAAATATAAAACAACCCCCCCTTACCGCAATATAGCTTATTCCACAAACTTGCCTTGTGAAAGTTTTTCATTCATCGTGCTTCATTTACGTTGCAAAGCAGTAACTGTGTATGCTATACTGTTCAATCTAATTATACCATTTGTCGGTAATAATAAATGTCTATTTTAAATCATCTGCCTTGAACCAAAATATGATATGTTGCAGGAAGATGTGACACAATAAATTGATAGGATTTTCCAGCAACTGCCGGGGACAGAGGCGTTATTTGAATTTAGACCAAGTAAATATGAGATGAATAATCCCGATGCTTACCTCACTACTAGAAAAATCATTAAAAACTTAGTTGTGGCAGAGACGTTAAATGCTCATTTTTGGGTAGCCGTTAACTTATAATTTATGTCCGTATAACTTCACCTTCATTAACGTTGTGCACTGTTTTGCATTATTTCAAAAATTACAGCTAACTCCACCTAGCGATCAAAGTTTTAACTTAGGGCGTCTCTCAATTACGGATAAACGTAACTTGCGTGCTGGAACAAACGTCAAAGGAATGAAACAGATTACTCAGGTTCGATCTACAATCTCGGTCACTCTTTTGTCCTCATTGGACCTTTGGCGTAGCAATGGCATTTTTTTTATTTGCCAGGACGACGATCATGTGATCTAGTCGATAGTACATGCTGTAAGGAAATTTGACCGTTTTGTAAGGAAATTAATGCGAAAACATTAATGGACCGTTTCCTTCCTCATTATATGGTCCATTAATGGACCGTTTCCTTCCTCAAACGTTTCCTTCCTCATTATGTGGTCAATAGAATCTAAAAGGTTTTTCCTATTAATATGCTAAACAAATAAAACGGTTATAATCTAGAGCGTTAATTTCTCTCATCTTGATCTTGATGGACGATCAAGATTAAGTCTACAAATCTGAAAATTTGGTCCTCTCTCTACCTATAAATATTAACTTTTGCCCATCACAAAGGATATAGAAAAACACATAAAGAAATATATAGGAAAAGAGAGAGAAACCATTTCCTTTCTCAGTTGAAACAGCTTTCGGCAACAACCATTGCTGATTCGTATACAAGATGTCTGGAGGTATGTTTTATTAATTCTTTGCATATGTGATAATCATGTAATTCTAGATCTTAGGGTTTATGTTATTCGTAAGATATAGATTATATGTGGTATCAGAGCATGGTTTTAGAATTCATGATTATCCATCAATATATAAAACGAAACTACCATAGATCTTTGATACGATGTTTGTAATTTTACTATGTTAATGATAATGATTATTAATGTTAATATGATTCAAGTTTAATATTCATATTATTTAAGTTGCTACAGTAATCATGATTATCAATATTGTTCTATTTACTGTATTCTTAAATCTGGATCTGGAAAGTTTATATTTCCGCAAAAGTTGATTTTTTTCTACTTTAATATTTGACCTACTATATAATATGGAATAACTTATTGTATGCGAATACTTTTCAGAAAGTATACATATTGAAAACGATTGTTTTCTAGTTTGACATTAAATTCATGACCTGTAACTTGCAAGATAATTGTCTAAATATGATTTGCAAAATAATTATTTATATGTTAAATTCATGTATGGAATTTACTTGAAGTTACTAGACATTTATTATCCTTGCCGTGGATTACTTGAAAGAATGACAAATGTTTATGCAAAAAAAAAACATTAATGTTTATCTCTTTTCTCTCTTGTTTTATTTTACGCTTCCGTGCTTAAATTTCTTGTTTCCTCTGATCCGATGCATGCAGTCCCGTCCACAGGCGGCTGCTGCTTGCACAATAACGCATAAAATATTAATATTTATCATTCTTTCATGAGTATGGTTCTACTGCCTACCCACAGGAGGCGCTAAACCTAACCTCTTATTATGACATGTGTTTTATTCTAATAAAGAAGCCTACATTTCTTTTATATATGCAGTTGCAATGCCTTCAAACCTTAATTCGTACGCTATGTCTATCGTCAAACTCAATGTAACCAACTACACAGAATGGAAAGAGCAAGTTGAGTTTTCTTTAGGCGTACTTGAATTGGACATGGCTCTCCTTAAGAAAAAGCCAGCCCCACTTACTGACACAAGTACGCCTGAGGAAAACAAACTCCATAATGATTGGGAACGATCTAATAGGCTCAGCATGATGTTTATGCGAATGGTGATTGATACCAACATCAAAACCTCCCTACCCAAAACTGAAAGCGCAAAAGAATATTCAATCCATTGAAAATCGGTTCAAGACTGCAGACAAATCCCTTGCTGGGAAACTTATGGAAGATCTTGTAACCATGAAGTTTGATGGTTCTCGCTCAGTGAGCGCTCATGTCATTGAAATGATTAACCTTTCTGCCAAACTTAAGAACTTGGGATTGGTCATGGACGATGCTTTTCTCGTCCAATTCATTCTCACTAGCTTACCTCCTCAGTATGAACCATTCAAAATTCATTACAACACTATTACGAAAAAATGGAGTCTGAATGAATTGACTAACAAACTGGTTCAAGAGGAGTCTAGGCAAGGCTCGCAAGGCATCAAAGTTGCTTGTTTCACTCAAGGGGTTGGAAAACAAGCTGGCAAAAAGAACAACTCACAGCATAAAAGAGCACCACCCAAATCTGATGACGCCACTCAACCATCCAAGAAGAAAAAGAAGGATGATGTCTGCAAATTCTGCAAGAAACCTGGACACTTCCAAGCAGATTGCATTAAGCGCAAAGCATGGTTCGAAAAGAAAAGTAACCCAATGGGTTTTGTAAGTCATTTCGAATCAAATCTTACTAATGTACCTTCTTCTACTTGGTGGATTGATACTGCTGCTAACGTTCATGTTTCGAATTCTATGCAGGGATTCATTACGATCCAAACTACAAACCCAAGTGAGAATTTCATTTTAATGGAGAATAAAGATAAAGCTCCAGTTGAAGCTATTGGAACTTTTCGTCTTATTTTAGATAGCGGTTATCAGTTAGATTTATGACAAACTCTTTATGTTCCGTCTATTTCTCGTAATTTGATTTCTGTAAGTGTACTTGATAAATTTGGATATTCTTTTGAAGTTGGAAATGGAAAATTTAGTTTATTTAAAAATTCTAGTCTTATTGGTTCTGGAATATTAATTGATGGACTTTATAAACTTCATCTTAAACAAAATGCTGAAATCCAACTCACCCTGCATGGAAAAGAAACTAAAAGAAAGTCATCCAAGAATGATTCTTACTTCTTATGACATAAAAAACTGGGTCACATGTCCAATGAAAGAATCAAGAGGTTAGTGAAAGATGGTGTCCTACCGGACCTAGACTTCACTAACATTACAGCATGTGTTGATTGGATTAAAGGAAAAACAACAAAAAACACGAAGAAAGGAGCCACAAGAAGTACACAACTTCTTGAAATAATACATACAGATATTTGTGGACCTTTTGATGTTCCAACTTTTGGAGGAGAGGAATATTTCATCACTTTTATCGATAATTTTTCACGTTATTGCTATCTTTATCTGTTGCATAAAAAATCTCAGTCAGTGGATGCTGTACAAGTGTTTATTACTGAAGTCGAAAGGCAATTAGAAAGAAAAGTGAAAATCATTAGGTCAGATAGGGGTGGTGAATTCTATGGAAGGTATGATGAAACGGGACAACATTCTGAACCTTTTGCTAGACTTCTTCAAAAACTTGGAATTGTTTCACAATACACAACGCCTAGATCTCCATGGCAGAATGGTGTAGCTGAAAGGCGAAATCGTACATACATGGAAATGGTTAGATCCATGATGAGTCATGCAAATTTACCTATATCATTATTGATGGATGCATTACGAACAGCTGTCTACATCTTAAATAGAGTTCCAAGTAAGGTCGTTCCAACGACTCCTTTTGAACTTTGGAAAGGATGGAAACCTAGTTTAAGAAATCTTCAAATTTGGGGTTGCCCAGCTGAAGCTAGACTGTACAATCCAAATGAAAAGAAATTGGATTTTAAGATAGTCAGTGGTTACTTTATAGGTTACCCAGAAAAATTTAAAGGATATAGATTTTATTGTCCTAACCATAGTACAAGAATTGTTGAAACCGAAAATGCCAAATTCTATGAGAATGGTGAAATCAGTGGGAGTATGAAACAACAAGAAGTGGTCATTCATGAAATAAGGGTACCCATTATCTTACCCTTTATTTCGAAAGATATTGGAAATCATCCTATTGTTGAACATGTTCACAATGAGGAAAACCCAATAAATGATCAACAACTCCATAATGAAATTATCACCAATCATAATGTTGATGAAGTACCACAGGAACTAGCATTAAGAAGATCTCAAAGACAAAGAAGATCAGCTATTCCTGATGATTACATGCTTTATCTAATAGAATCTGAAGGAACTACGAACCCAATTTCTTATTCACAAGCCATTAAGAATGTTAATTCTATTAAATGGATTGATGCCATGAAAGATGAACTGAAATCTATGGATAATAATCAAGTTTGGGAAATCATTCAATTACCGCAAGGACATAAAGCAGTCGGTTGTAAGTGGGTTTTCAAGACCAAATGTGACGGCAATGGTAAAATTGAACGATATAAAGCTAGACTTGTTTTCAAAGGTTTTAATCAGAAAGAAGGCATTGACTATAATGAAACTTTTGCTCCTGTTTTCAGGAAAGATTCTCTTAGAATTATCATGGCATTAGTAGCTCATTATGATCTCGAGTTACATCAAATGGATGTGAAAACAACCTTTCTAAATGGAGACTTGGAAGAAGAAGTCTACATGCGTCAACCCAAAGGCTTCATAATTGAAGGACAGGAAGACATTGTCTGCAAATTTAAGAAATCAATATATGGACTGAAACAAGCTTCTAGAAAATGGTATCTAAAGTTTCATGAAATCATTACCGCTTTCGATTTCACAGAAAACATAGTTGACCCTTGTATATACCTCAAGTTCAGTGGGAGCAAGTTCATATTTTTGATTCTGTATGTTGATGACATATTATTAGCTAGCAGCGACCTTGCTTTATTACGTGAAAATAAGGATTATCTCTCAACAAACTTTGAAATAAAAGATATGGGTGAGACATCCTATGTGATAGGAATAGAAATATTCCGTGATAGATCACAAGGAATTCTGTGATTGTCTCAAAAAACATATATTGACAAAATTCTTGAGAGATTTGGCATGACGAATTGTTCCTCTGGTCCTGTCCCACTGCATAAAGGAGACAAACTTGTTCTTGAGCAGTGCCCAAAGACTCCTATGAAACGAGAAGAAATGACCAAATATCCTTATGCATCTGTTGCAGGGAGTTTGATGTATTCACAGGTCTGTACAAGACCTGATATCAGTCATGCAATTGGTATGCTGGGTAGATTTCAAAGTAATCCAGGAATCGCTCATTGGAAAGCTGCAAAGAAGGTACTAAGATACCTAAAGGGAACAAGGAGTTACATGCTCACCTATAGAAAATCAAGTTACCTACAAGTAACTGGTTATTCTGATTCAGACCTTGCTGGATGTCCTGACACTAGGATCTGCACTCTTGGCTATGTGTACCTCTTATGTGGAGGTGCAATATCATGGAGAAGCCGGAAATCTGAGATGCTTTTCGGATCCACCATGATGGCTGAATACGTAGCATGTTATGAGGCTTCAATTCAGGGAACATGGCTGCGTAATTTTGTCTCACAATTTGGCACTTTAAGTTTTATCTCTAAGCCACTAACTGTCTACTGCGACAATGAAGCTGCACCCTTTTTCTCCAAGCATGATAGGATAACCAAAGGTTCCAAACACATGGACCTTAAATACCTACTACTGAAGCAAGATGTTAAACTAAAGAAAATTATTGTTGAATCAATAAGTACAGACTTACAAGTGGCAGACATATTCACGAAAGGGCTACCTCCAAAGACCTTTCAGAGACATACTGATAGCATGGGTCTTGCAGATAGTTCCTAATTATCTTCTTATTATGTCATTTATCTTGCACTTATCTAGACATAACAATTATTGAGCTCTTAATAATTTGGACATCTTTTATTTCTGTTTTATAATATGTACACATTTATATTTAGATAAATGATAACAGAAATAGTCTTTTGCTTCAAGACATTATGTGACCATTAAGTTATGCTCATCTAAGGTCTAGTTATGAAAGTTGTCAATGTCATAGTACATGGAAGTAAGCATGTTGCAAAATAACGTGTACACGTCATGACTTCCATTGACCACTAGATTAGCTAAGACACTTATGATAACCGACTAAAGAAAAGTTTAGCATATCATGCGCGCCATATGACCTTAATACGAAAACATTAATAGATTCTACTATTGACCAAGTGGTAGACTGTAAGGAAATTTGACCGTTTTGTAAGGAAATTAATGCCAAAACATTAATGGACCGTTTCCTTCCTCATTATGTGCTACATTAATGGACCGTTTCCTTCCTCAAACGTTTCCTTCCTCATTATGTGGTCAATAGAATCTAAAAGGTTTTTCCTATTAATATGCTAAACAAATAAAACGGTTATAATCTAGAGCGTTTATTTCTCTCACACAACACCAAAACAGCCATTTTGTAACACTTATTTTTCAGAAATCGTAATGGTTATTTTCATTATAAATTAGTAACGGATAATTTCGTTGTTAAAGACTTGCCATGACTATTAGTGTGACAAAATTCAACGCTCATGTAAATTAGGTGAACTACCAAGAATAATTTTGTAAATTTGTTTTTATCCTTCATTCCACGGTTCCTAACGCCTCTCGTTGATGGCTAGGGTTTCCCCTTCAGCGTTATTTTCTTTTTTCAAGTTTAAATCCATTCATCTCCTAAAATCCACTATTTTTTAATTTCAAGCTAATCTCGGCGTCGATTGAATTTCAAGCTAAATCTCAAGCTAAAACCAGGTACTGCAAATTAAATTGTAGTTGATATTTATTTAATTTCTTATACTTGATTTATAAATGAATGCTATAATTTTTTGATTAATCGATTTTTATCCAAGTTTGTTTTGATTGTGTTAATGATTACGGAAAATTATATTTTTTGAAATTAAGTTTACGTGAATGTTTGATGGTTTGAGATTTAAGTTTGTTACTGTTGCCCCTTTAAATTTCGCCTCCTCCTCGTCCTCGTCCTCGTCCTCCTCTTCTTTCTTGGCGAGTTGTTTAGATAGTTTTTTATAGGAGAATTTGTGCGAAATAAGATAAAAAAGCTACTTATCAAAAAACGAAATCAGGAAAAAAATTAATGAAATTACACGTGATTGCGGTTTGGGGACTTTCAGGCGATGTTGGTGTTTGAAGGTGCGTAAAAGGATGAAGTCGTTGAAACTTGCAGTTGAGGTTGGATGGTTTTCGGGTGGTGTTTTGATGACTGCAGATCAGTGATTAGATGATGCAGTGATTGTGGTGATGGGTTGATAGTTGTTGAATTGCAGGCGGTGGTGTATTGTTTTGTAGAGAAGGGAATTGGTGAACGAAGTTGAAGTGTCTTTTGTGGAGGATGTGGGTGGTTTTGTGATGAAATGAGGCAGTGAGTGGTGTGTATTTGGAGGGAAGTCAGTGTTCACAATTTTGCGACTTTGGGTGGAAATCGAGGCTGAGAAAGGAAGGAAGTGTGAGGCGTAGTTTTGATGGTGAAGGAAGCAGGTTTAAGGCAAGATTTTGTTGTAGGGTATTGCAGCGGAAATGGTTTCAAGTGGTAGCAGTTTTGAATAGGTTATAGGATGTTGGTGAAGCTTTGGTGTTTGTGATGTCGTGACCGTAGGAGATGGTGGCTGGTGTAGTAGGTTGGTGGTTGGGTTTTGGTTATGTAGGGTAGGGGTGGTTTATTTCCCCCTTTTTCCATCTTCCACGGTATTCCTTCTAGTTATTTTTTAAACTTCCATCTTCCACTATTTTCAAAAAAATAACAAACGGAAGGAATTCCTTCCAATAATAAATGGAATAAATCGGAAAAATTTCGACAGTTCCACCGAAAATATTTTCCTTCCATCATTTCGAATCAGCCAAATTTTCTACGCCAAAGCCTATGAAATGTGTTCCTCCAGGCTAAATATTGCATGCCGATTCCTTTCACCCTCAATTGAAGATTCTTTCATACAGTGAGAAAACCCCTTAATTCTATTCCTCTTTTCCGATTGAGTCTTCGAACACAACGACTGCTGGCACTATCGGCTTTCTGCCATGGCTGACTTGAGCGGTGATTGTTCGAGTTGTTATGAGCAAGGAAAAGGGACAGTGTGTAAGCTGATGATTTCATTTTTGCTTCTTCTTGAGTGGTGTGCGTGAGTTTGGGTTCTTTATAAGTGGAAGGTGTATGTTTTTTTATTTATATTTTCTTGAACTTTTTTTATTCTGGTAATGAATAAGGCAAGGGTGGTTGTGAAGTGTATTAAATGAGGGAGGGGACACAAGTGATTAACGTTGGAAAAAATATTCGTACATAAATTATTTAATTTTGGGCCTACTGCTTCTACTTGTTAGGTGAAGTAATTCGGCAATTCTTATTATATGTGTAGCAATTGCTACTATAGTTGAGTGTATGTAAACATATAAAGCATGGAGATTTATTTTCTATTTTATTTTTTCTGATAACAAAGACAAGAATTATGTTAAGTTGGTATTTTGTGTATTTTGTTAGCATTTATAAACTTGATATTGAATTTGGCTCATGTACTCTCTGCATCTTAAAATTTGAGATATTATGGGTACTTATCAATGCTACCATGAGTATGGTTTAAAGTTTTTAACATTCACTGAGGTTATCTATATATTCAGTCAACCTATTTCAAAATTCAAATCCAAATTCTATGTCTATACTTCTTTCATGTCCAAATTTACTCAACTGATATTACCAAGAATTCAAGTCCAGACTTTTGTTTAGAGTTCAATTTCAAAATGAAGTCCATATTTACTTGGTAATTGAGGTCCAAGCTTACACTTTTAGCATCATTTACCAACTTATGAATTTATGAGTTTAGTCGAGGTCCATCCTTATTATATATTCAACATCAAAACTTCCTCAAGATCTTGTGATGGATTTATGAGTTATTTGCTTGCATTGCTTGTTATGTGATTTAACTTTTGATTTATGAATTTATGAGTTTAGTTAAGTTTTCATAGTTATGTGACGTAGTCTTGTGATCCAATAAATCAAGCTATAATTGCTTGTTGGTCAGAGTCATAAAATACATAACGTGCATGCAATTTCATAGGCAGGAGAGATACTGCTGTGTACCACATCTAAAGTTTAAAACAGACATGGTCAGTAATAAGAAATGTATCGTTACAGTAACATAACAAACAAACATATAGCAAAATTTTAAAAACATGATTAATTCCTGTAGGTTTCAAACTCGAACAAAATATAGAAAAACTGCCAACCTGAAAGAAACCTAAATTTTTTTAAACTTGAGCAATGCCTTGAGACTCCTCTGCATTTATACTTTCCATCAGACTTTTTGGACCAGCAAATACATTTTCCAAGAATTTCCAAAACCTCTTCATCTCCCACAGCCTTCATGTTTTTCATTGTCGGTTTTCTTTAATGGAAAAGTGGAATTTCCATCTTCCATCCTACTTTTTCCAATTCCCATGATTACCGATTATAGGAATTCCAGAGTTCATGAAACGGAAATCGAAGCAAATGTCATCTCTCCATCAATGCTTGGAAGGAACGGAAAATGCCCCGGTTGGTACGGAACTTCTCCGTACCCACCCCTAATGTAGGGGATTATGGATGTTTGTAGTTGGAGTTGCTTATGGAGGAGGGGTGGTGGTTGTTTAGAAAGGAGGAGCAGGTTTTAGGAGTTTGGAATATGGATTGATGGTTTGACAAAGGGGTCGAAGGCGGGGAAGAAGTGGGTGATGATGGAAATGCAGTTTTGAGGAGGTCTGGGTTGTTTGCTTGAAGGTAAGGATTTCTGTTTGTAGTGATTTACTAATTGAATGTGGCAAATGCTTGTAAATGCAATGTAATAAAAATGCAATCAAAGAAATGTAACATATTGTAATGAAGAGACTGATTTTTTTTTTGAATTGTAATAGATTGTAAGCAACAGAGAAATGCAATAGATTGTAACAGTTTTGAGTGGCAATAGAAATGCAATAGAAATGAATAGAAATAAATATGAAAAACCTGCAAAAAAATTTAACACAGAATAGAATTTGCGATGGAACGACATTGAATCACTAATCTTTATTTTTTGCCGTAATATTTTACTATATGTGCTTTTGCTCCATTCATATAAGAAACGACATTGAATCACTAATCTTTATTTTCATAATGAATTAGGTGATCCACGAGTTTTTGCTAATGTCAAAACCTACCTCGAGAGATTGGATCAGAATTCGACATAGGAACACAAACGAATATATACAAGGTGTTCAATATTTTATGAATTTCGTGAAGCGTCATTCACCACCTGATTTTGAAATATGTTGTTGTCCTTGTATAAAATGTAGAAATTCTAAAAAATTGCCTTTTGAAATAGTTGAGAAGCACTTAATTCTTTATGGTATTGATCCAACATACAATGAATGGTTTTTTCATGGAGAAAGTAATGACATTGAAGTAATGGTCAATCCTACACACCACGTTGTCAATGATGATTTCGTGTCTCATCAATTTCAAGAGAAAAACCCAATAGAAGGTGGTCTTGGACATCTTGTTGATGATGTATATGGATTATCTCATGGTACACAAGCAACTTTTGATGAAAACCACGGAAAAAAGTATAATGAATACAAAAGAAAAGCAAGTGAAAAATTATATCCTTCTTGTGAAGATGGTCTTACAACATTAAGTGTCCTCATAGAGCTTCATGGCTTGAAAAAAGAATTCAACTGGTCAGGAAACAGTATGACCGAGTTGTTGAAGAGGTTGAAACTATGGCTTCCAAAGAAAAATACACTACCCGATAAGTACCCTACAATGAAAAATATATTAAAAGATCTAGGAATGAATGTAAAAGGAATACATGCTTGTGAAAATGATTGTATATTATTTTGGAAGGGGTATGAAGATGCATTGGAATGTCCGCACTGTAATACTTCGAGATTTAAAGTTAAAGAACATGGGAAAATAGTCGAAGTCACAAAACAACCAAGAAAAGTTTTGAAATATTTTCCCATTATTCCTAGATTAACTAGGTTGTACACTGTACCTTGGATAGCCCGAAAAATGTTATGGCATAGTGAAGCAATGCCTTCTTAGGACTCCATGCGCCATCCTATTGACTCGGCTGAATGGAGATCACTTAAAAATAGATGGCCGGATTTTGCTACTAACGGAAGAAATGTTTGGCTTGGTATTGCTACTGATGGATTTAATCCTAGTGGAGCTCAATCTAATAGTTATAGTTGTTGGCCCGTGTACATGATCCCATATAATTTGCCCCCTTCATTATGTATGAAACCCGAGTTTCAAATGTTATGTTTGTTGATTCCTGGACCTAGAGCACCAAGCCAAGACATTGATGTATACTTAGAACCTCTTATGGATGAGTTAAAGCAGCTTTGGATAGGAGTGCCTGCATTTGACATGGATAAGAAAGAGCAATTTACACTGAGAGCGATGCTTTTGTGGGGAATTCATGACTTACCAGCATTTGGAAATTTATCCGGTTGTGTGACACATGGTTACAAAGCATGTCCGGTTTGTGCTACCGAGACCGAGTCAAAACATATTGGTAATAAGATTGTTTATACAAAGTGTAGAAGATTTTTGAATAATGGTCATCCATACAGAGCATTGAAACATGGATGGTACAAAGATGTAGAGCATAAGGAACCTCCCACACGATTGGTAGGATCGGCACTTTTGGAAAAGCTTGCTCATATCAAATATGTACCAGGTAAAAATAAAAATAAAAAACGTAAAGAATTTGATGATGGTGATGAAGATCATTTTGTAAATGAGAATGACAATGAAGAAAGACCGACGTGGTATAAGAAATCGATTCTTTTTACCTTAGAGTATTGGAGTAGTCATAAAGTGCGGCATACGATTGATGTGATGCATACTGAAAAGAATGTAGCGGAGCATCTTATTAACTTGTTTTTTGATAGGAAACAATCTTCCAAGTTTGCATTTGATAAGACTTACAAAATTCAATGCTGCCAAGTCTTAAAAGGTGCAAAGCTTCCATCATGCTTTTCAACAAAGATAGGCAATTTAGTCAACGTTCAACCACCTAGCTTGAGCATTAGAAAGTCATATGATTATCATATCATTCTTCAATATTTTCTTCCAATCATGGTTCAACATGCCTATCCAAAATGTCGCGACTTAAGACGTGCAATTTTGCAAGTACGTTTATACTTCAAAATTATTTGTTCGAAGGTTTTAGTTAGAGAGCATGTCCAAGCTGCTAAAGATATGATTTCAGAGGCGTTATGTGTGTTGGTTCACTACTTTCCTGCTCACTTCTTTGATATAAGCATACATCTAATGTTGCATTTAGCTGATCAAGCATTACTTTGTGGACCTGTTAATTATATATGGATGTATCCGTTTGAGAGGTACGATACATCTTTATAAAATTACTTGTTTTATATTTAAAAATATATATATAAGGTAATATATTTTTTTGTTTCTTGACTAGAGCTATGAAGGAGTGTAAGAACATACCAAGTAACAAGCGATACGTGGAAGGCTCAATTTCCGAAGCGTATCTTGTTTCAGAATCTATTAGATATGCAATGGAATATATGCCAAATCCACGTATGGGTAATCATAGTTCTACACAAGCGTCGTTTTTGGATGAGAACGACAATGATATATACGAATGTTCAATTATGGAAGGCAAAAATATCAAGTTATCTAGTGTGCAACGTACGCAGATTCGAAGATGGATACTTTTTAGAATTGACATACCAGATCTAGATGATTATTATAGGTTTGTATTTTTTGTGCATTTCGTAAGGTATAACATTATATTTATTGAGAATATTACTTATAATTTGTAGCGAGTATCGGTTGTCCTTAGAAGATGCTCAGCGTGGTAAAAAAAGACTACAGACAAAGGCGGAAGTGGTAGTACAATCTGAATTTATTGATTGGTTGCACAACAAGGTTTGTCGAACTTGCTTCCTAGTTCATAGTTTAATAATAAAAAATAATAGTGTTTAATATATTTCAGTGGATTTAACAGCTAATTGAAGAAAAAATCATGGATTCAATGTTGTGGCGTTATGTTAGTGGACCACAATGGGAAGCTAGAACTCATCTTAAGTATAGAATCAATGGTTATATGTTCTCTCCACAACATTATGATAACAAATTATCAACCCAAAATAGTGGTGTTTGCATGAATGCGATTACAACATTTGTTGCAAGTGCGAAAGATTTAAATCCTATGGATGATGATACTACGTGGTATGGTGTTATCAAAGAGATTATTGAAGTTGATTATTATGAATCTCAACATGTAGTATTCTACTGTGATTGGATCAATGTAGCAGATAAATCAAATAGCTGTAAGATTTGTAGTGACTCCAATTTGTTAATGGTGAATCTAAGGAAATTGAAAAACAGTAGTGGAGAATATGACGAGCCCGTCATTCTATCGTCCGAAGCAAGTCAAGTCTTTTACATAAGCGACATGCATGATCCTAATTGGTCCATCGTACAACACTCGCCTAAGCGCATGACTGATAGCATAGATGATTATGAGATGCCAATGAGCTTTCAATCTATTTTGAAGGAGCAGCCTAATTTAACTGCATTGTTGAAATGTATCGAATCAAAATAGACACATTTGATTGAACAGTAATTATTTTGTTTACTTGTTACAATGTTGTATTGATTACTATACACTTGGGTATGTTTCTCTATTGTTGAATATTTTTGAAGTTATTACACTTGTCTTGAACGCATCATATTAATGCTATGATTTAATCTTTTTGTGTATAATTGATACCTTTTACAAATATGAATTGATATGAACAATAAATAAACATGGATTAAGCTTTTGCTATGTTCTCCATCTTGGATGAGCCATTATCCTACAAATTTTCTTTCATGCTTTAATATGCATTCATCGTCTTTAAATTATTTGCATTGTAGAATGTCAGGCAATTGTAATGTCACGTCACTACATACAAAGGACGCAGAGGAAGTTGATGTTCCTCCTCCCCCTCCAAATAAAAAGTACTCAATAATTGTGGACTTAGAAGGTGAAAAAGGTAGTGATGCAAAAAAATGGGACTCTCGTTGTGGTGTTTTGCTTCGTTCTCTCATTCCGATTGGTTATGAAGGATGGAATGATGTAGATGCTGTTTTCAAAGATAGCCTGTGGAAAGCACTAATGGTATGTAACTGTTTATTCGTAATATATTTAACTATTTATTCATAACTGTGGAAACCACACACATTCAATGTTCCAAAAGTTTGTAGAAATTGACATTGTTATTTGATTTTTTTTGTTTCAACAGAAAGAGTTTGACTTGAATATCGACCCCATGGTAGCTAGACCAATATTGGAGAAGAAGTTTTCACAACGTTATCGAACATTCAAAGCAACGGTACGTCGGAGATTCCTCAAAAAAGATGGACAACTCATGCCTAAACATGTTGCACTTAATAGTCGTCCAGATGACATTGATAAAGTATGGTGGCAGAGGTTTGTTGACATCGAATATAGTGACAAGAAAATGAAACAATGCAAGACAAATTCCGGAAACAAGGCCAAAAGTACTCTAACTCATACATTGGGAAGGAAACCTTATCTTAGACTATATGAAGAATTGGTATGTAAAAACTTTTTTTTTGGTTAATATTTCAGTGACAAAAATATACTTTATGAAATTATTCAAATGCAGGCAGCTGAGAATCCAGGACAGAAGATCACACGTACAGTGGCATGGAAAGTGGCTCATACAAGTAGAAAAACGGGAAAGGTGATTCCATGTGCTGCCGAAAAATTTGTAAGTACTTCAACATCTATTCAAATGCTTGTTTATGCTTCATTTTGATGTTGAAAAATAACTATCAGGTTTGAAATCTACAAATGCTAATTAATTAAGTTGAACAATGAAAAAATAAAAACGTTTGTACAGGAGCAGTTTGAAATCTACAAATGCTAATTAATTAAGTTGAACAATGAACAATGAAATCTACAAATGCTATGAGGTTCACAGTTTGTATTTTCATCACTAATTAAAAAATACAATTTTTCAATAGCATAGTACTTAGTTGATGAGGAAGTTTGGAGAATAAATAAATAAAGGCAGTACTCCAATCTTTAATAAGGGGTTGCATGTAGTAGATGAAGTTATGGGGTTGCTGTTGTTCTGTGATGAAGTATGTTGTTGAAAGTTGAGAGTTAACAAGGTGGAATCAAGCAGAAGTTAAGAGTGATTGTATCAGTGGTGGAAGAAGTTATACAGTGGGGGTCTTTGATATAGGGGAGCGATGACATTGTATGTATGATGTTGGAAGTGTTTGGGAGGACAGTGGCGACAAGGGGTTAGGTAGATGAAATTTTGGTCGATGGGTTATTGCAGGCAGTATATGGTTGAAGTGTGAAAGTGCAAATGGATGTGAACAGTAGCAAGGAGAAGGAAGTGGGCAAAAGTATGGATAGAGACTGGTAGATGATCAGGTGACTGGAGGTTGAACTGTTGTTGTACAAATATGTTGTAGCAAAGATGTATGAAGTGAGGTCTGAATGTAGTTGCATATCAGTGTGGAATTGTAAATGATGGCTGTAGCTGTGGGATGGCGAACTGGTTGTGGTGGATGAGTGTGATGTCATGGAAGTTGTGAATTAGTGTGATGGTCGTAGAGTTAAGGGGATGGTGTAGGATAAAGGTGGAGTAATGACGTTTGGGGATGAGTAGGAGGTTTGTGGTTGTTGCTGTAGCTGCATATTTTGTATAGATGCATTGATAATAAGCAACAAAAGTAAAATGATGAGTTGCTTTTGGTAGTATGTGAGTGACAACTTGGAAAACACATATCAGCTGTTGCAAAGGCAATGAGAAAATGCATAGCGTGTTGTGCCAAGACAGTGCCTGGTGATATATGTTGAGCACATTAGTTGGTAGTTTGAGTGTGTCTAGTAGCATAGCAAAGCATGTTGAGTGTGTATCCCTCATAGCAGCATATAAGATGCCATTTTTGTCAAATAAAATTGAGTAATGTTCTAGGATGCAGTACTATGATTGAGCCGGTCAGAGATTTGCAAGTGTTGGCAGTACAACATTTGACGGTGGAGTTGCATTCTTACAGAGCAAAGGAACAAGCTGGAAGAGTATTTCGTGGGAACCAATGTAGTTATTGAATTTGCATTTTATTTCCTATAATTTGCACTATGCATACTTCACTGTACACAAATCTACATTTATCTGACAAACAGTCATCTTCTACCGTACTGCTGCCATCCCTTCCCTCTGTACAGTATCCTTCCTACAGATAAGCAACTACCTGCCACCTGCTTATACAACCACCATCAACCCCCACAGTTCATGACTTCTGTCAACCACTCAACTTCACCAGTGACATTACCGTCCACCTCTACAATACTCTATTGCTGCCTCTTCCCACTGTCCCTCAACCACAAACATACACCGTGCTCCTGTTCTCACAACCTTTGACCTCCTATTTCTCACAACCGAGCACCGCATTTCTCACAACCTCTGACCTCCTATTCTACCACACTACTGCTCCACTTCAATGACCTCACTGAACCATCCCTGACCTCACTGTGTACATATCATCCCTTTGACCTCACTGAACACTGTGCAAAAACATCTGCATGTTCAAGGATTCACTCGTTGCATGTCATTAGACTTTAGCACTAACCAACATCTCTAGTAGCTAATGAGTTGCATTTGTCACTTGAAGCAACTCCTAGATCGTATATGCTAGAATGCATCTCTTGGCTACGTGCAGTGCATGGGATTCACTGTGCTCGAAAACCCATCCGGCCTGTTCTATTAATGCAATAATTTTTATTCACTCAAAAATTTGACTCCATATGATATTCTGACAGCACATGATATGCATGCACATTAAATATCTCCCTACTTGCTGCATTAGACATTAACTAGCACATATTACTACTGGAATTATATATGCTTGCTGTTTTGCATCGTATGACCATTTTTATGCGACTCAAATGATTCAGATCTAGATGCTTGCTTTAGAACATCCTATAATTCAGCAAAAGTTGGACAGTCTCATCTAGCTTAACGGTTGCACATATCCAGTTGATTAATGAGATGCATGTTGAATATATCATAGAACAAGACTGTCAACTTCATCTCAGTTGCTTGATTTACTTCATACATGACCTGTACCAAACTTGATTATTTTTTTGTACCTATTTATTTCGTTGGTATTCCTGCAAATCTATGTATTGCTTTATTTAATATGCAATATGCAAAATATTTTCAAGTTCAACTTTTGTTTATAATTTATTTGGGTATTATGCAGACATTAGTTGAAGCGGCGGAGGAAAGACAAAAGGAAAACTCTAGTGCCAATTGTAGCAATGAAAGTAGAAATTTTGAAGATTTTGAGAATGATCCCATTGCTGAAGTGTTTGGAAAGGAGAAAAGAAAAAACTATTGTCGTGCAATTAGCTCTACATCGACTATGAAACAAGTGAAGCTTACACAAGCATCAAAAGCAATAGCTAATTTTAAGGAAGATGAAGACAGAAAATGGAAAGCAAAGATGGAGAACAATCAAAATAGACTAACCGAAGAATTTAGATCGATGCATTCGACTATGATGAGTATGCAACAAAGTTTGTTACGATTTATGAATCAGTTTGGAGGGAATGCGACACCAAGAAACGAAGTTGCTTCCAACAGTCAGCATGATAGTCCTAGAGCTAGCTTGGGGGTTCAATCCAATGGTGCTATTGGATCTTCCACAAGAGATAGGCAATCTGTAGTCTTATTGTCAGAAGAGTTGAAAGAGGTTGCTAAGGGCCATCTTGGGATACAGAAAATATGCCACCATAGAGAGGTGATGAATGGGGAAAGAGTTGTATAGGTGGAGAAAGTGTTTGATCCAGAAGCACCTGTTTATGAAGCACCACAAAATGGTAATTACAAGCTATTTGATATAATTGATGGAGGTTTTGTTATTTGGCCTGAGTGTCGTGTTCGTTGTTTGTAGGATCTAGAATTTATTTTGAAGTAGTGTTAGAACTTGTAATATTTTGATTTCATACTCTTTAGTTATGTATGATGAACTTGTGCAAATTAAGTTGGATGTTTGGATGCGTAATTGCTTATTGTTATGGAAATTCTGTAATTTTTGATATATATGTAACTACTGTATTATAATAGACAATTCTGTAGTGTAAATGCTAGCAAAAATGCAGGTCTGCATGGTTTGGTAGCTGTAACGTACATATTCGTTACTAAAGACGAAATTTATAACGAGCATAGTCGTTACTATTGATGAAATTTGTAACGAAAAAGTGCGTTACTAATGACGAAATTTATAACGAGCATAGTTGTTACTATTGATGAAATTTGTAACGAACAAGTGCGTTACTAATGAGGAAATTTATAACGAGCATAGTCGTTACTATTGATGAAATTTGTAACGAACAAGTGCGTTACTAATGACGAAATTTGTAACGGACAAGGTCGTGATAATTTAGAATGACAACCCCTTCTTCCACCATGAAAGGGGAAACTAAGTAACAGAAAATGCCCGTTACAAATCGATGCAAATAATAACAACCTATTTCGTTACAAAAATTTAGATTTCTAACGACAAAGTCCGTTGGTAAGTGATATATCTAATAACGGGTAGAGGTCGTTATAAATGTTTGTAACGAATTTCCTCACGCCTATACCGCTCACGACTATATCTGTTATAAATTTCATTTGTAACGACTATATTCGTTACAAATAAACCTTTTTGGTGTTGTGTCATCTTGATCTTGATGGACGATCAAGATTAAGTCTACAAATCTGGAAATTTGGTCCTCTCTCTACCTATAAATATTAACCTTTGCCCATCACAAAGGATATAGAAAAACACGTAAAGAAATATATAGGAAAAGAGAGCGAAACCATTTCCTTTCTCAATTGAAACAGCTTTCGACAACAACCATTGCTGATTCGTATACAAGATGTCTGGAGGTATGTTTTATTAATTCTTTGCATATGTGATAATCATGTAATTCTAGATCTTAGGGTTTATGTTATTCGCAAGATATAGATTACACATGCTTCTAACCCATCACTTCCCAGAAAGACGCTAAGAAGGAGAAATGTGATTCAAGTAAGAATTTTTTAACTATTTTTTTCCACATGCAATTTTGTTGGTAATTATTTCAAATCATGTACAATTAATTCCTGCGCATTAGTTACTTCCGCACATATATATTATACACGTACAAGGTAGCAGTGTACATCCATGCCATATTGTTAGAGTAAATAACATTTACAGTACTTCTTCAACATCACCTCCTAACTAATTGTCATACTTATGGATAATAATACTTTGAAACGTTAAACCTTTCAAATCCATGTTATATGTAGTTAAAAACATTAACTGATATTACTCTTAGTCGTTTTTTGCTTACAAAATCAAACTGCATCTTATTTTCCTTATCCGTTGGATGGTGATATGGAACAACATGCCATAGCAACACCTGAAATCAAAATTCAGAAGAAGAGGCAAAGGAATTAATTTCTAAAAGCTTATGAGCGCATGTTTCCTCTATAATTCCCTTTTTTGTTACCAATGTTTTGTATGTTGTCTATGTCATTTTTTTTAGTCGTTGACCGTTTTTCCTCTTTTATTAAAAAAAATTGTACTTCACAACATACGATGACCATATCAGTTTGCTTTCACCTATAGTACGTATGTGCATGTTTTTAGTTGCAACTCTAACTTTCTATTACACTGCTTACTATGTTTGTGCTGCTCATATATACTATTTCTTTAACTGTATACCATGGTTGTGCTGACATCTGTATCAACTATACATTATGCATTAGAAGGTATATAGAAGATATGGTCACTATGTTGCCCTCAAATCGCCTTTTGGATATGTCAGTTGGAAATAATGAGGAATACCACTGTCCGTGTACGTAGCAGGGCCACTCACTAGTAATTATGCAATATTATGCCAAAAGAATAAAAGAGAAGACAATTGATTCATTTAACCAATTAATTAATCATGTATTATGATGTAAGAAGAAATTAATTAATTATAATACAATAGTGGAAATTTAGTTCCTTTATGTGAGAATCTTTTCCTTCAAACATATTTTAAATTACATTCCTTCCTTTAATTTCAGCAAAAAAATTAATGTTTTTCAAAATTTAAGTATAAACATTAATCACATGTTTCTACGATTAAAACAATTTTTAAAAAATGCACGTATTAGTAGAAAACTCCATAAATATTTGTCAATATTATATATATATATATATATATATATCGTGTATTTCTATTATCAAAACATTAATCGCATATTTGACTACATCTATGATCAAAACATTAATCATATATTTATATAATCAATCTAGAAATTTTAAAAATTTGTATATTACAAATATTAGCAGAGTACTCTGCAAATATCCTAAACTCATAAATATGAGTTTTTTCATAATATTTTTCTAAGGAGGCACAACTGTGTATTCTAGGACTTCAGGATGGTGTTTTTACGAAAGTTCCTTTATATAATATGTGGTGAGAAGGATTTTCTATTCTAATTTTTCTATGTAGGGATTTTCTTTTTTTGTATGAATTTTTCATTAATTCTACTTAGTGTCGTAGTGGATGATGTTGGTACAAAAATAAGAAAATATATTAATGCTAGAAAGGCATCGGCGGGCCGTTAGTAAAAACCTTATCGACGTCCTGTCGACGCCATATAAGGCATCAATAAAAAGTATGTCAAAAAATGTATTCTAATACCTTGAAGACGCTTTGCGTTGGGTTGTTACCGATGCTATACATGTATTATTTCAATGATTTTCTGATGTCGTTGCGATGCTATGCCAATCACAATTAAAACTGTGTAACCTAGATTTTTCGATGCATTTACGACGACTTTCCGATGCCATAGTGACGTCTAATTAAATTGTTAAAATTGAAATTTTCTAACGCCATTTAGGCGCTTTATCGACGCCATTACTTAAACATATTTGCAGCATTTCTACTGCACTTTTAACCTCAACCATACATTCAAATATACACAATATATATTCATCTCAACCTAACATATTGATGTCACAAATTCATATACCACACTATCACATACCATCAAATTCATATACTAAAACATATTACCCAACATAATAATATCATAATCATTATCCAACGTCATAATATCCAAATAATACCATTACAATATAAACCAAAAATCCAAGCAATATCATCGCAGTACAAACCAAATATCTAAACAACCCCATTACAATACAAACTAAATATATAAGCGGTATCATCACAATATATCTAAACCAAACATCCAAATAATAACAACACAGATACTTTCTACACCCCGAACCATATCCACCATCTCCATCACCATCGCCATCACCATCATCATCACCAAAAATGTCCTTGTTTGGAAAACGTTATAAAAATGCATCCATAAGCAATCCAAGCTTCTTGTCTAGCTTATCGACGTGCGACTTCAGCTATCGGTTTTCTTCTTTCATATAATTACTAAATGTAGTGGCTCTATCCAATATTGATCTCTGCATTTTAACCAAAATTGTTTGTTAATAACGAGTAATTTTGTATTTCTACTATTTAATTATTGAAATAAAAATTATAAATTTGCGTTAACCATATATTTATTTAATCAACTGAGTGACTTAACCTATATATTTGGTTAATTTTTTGGATGATTTAGAAAGAAAAATAGGAAATATAACTTGAATAAACTCTTATTTAATTTATTGAAACAAAATTTACAATAACTCAATTATATATACATTTGTTTAATTCATCAACTGATTTAACTTATATATTTGTTTCATTTATTGTGTGACTTAAAAAATCTATAATTTAACTCGAATAAACTTTCGTATAGTTTATTGAAAAAAATTGTAATATATATATATATATTTATATATTGAGTGATTTAAATTATGCAGACATACTCTTGTTTAATTTATTGAAACAAAATTTAAGATGTAACTTAATTATATATACATTTGTTTAATTTATTGAGTGATTTAACTTATATATTTGTTTATTTTATTGTGTAATTTAAAAAATCTATAATTTGACTCGAATAACCTTTTATACAATTTATTGAAACAAAATTTATAATTTAACCTAATTATATATATATATAATAATTATTGAGTGATTTAACTTATACTGACATACTCTTATTTAATTTATTGGAAAAAATTAATAATCTGACTCAATTATATATAGATTTATTCAATTTATTAAGTAAGTTAACATAGATATTTGTTTAATTTATTATGCGATTTAAACAAATTTATAGTTTAACTCGAATAAACTCTTGTATAATTTATTGAAACAAAATTTGTAATTTAACCTATATATATACATGTGTATATAATTTATTGAGTGATTTAACTTATATAGACATACTCTTGTTTAATTTATCGAAACAAAATTTATAATTTAACTCGATTATATATAAATTCGTTTAATTTATTGAGTGATTTAACTTATATATTTGTTTAATATACCGTGTGCTTTAAAAAATTATCTATATCTCTTGTTTGATTTATTAAACAAAATTTATAGTTTAATCTAATTATATTTTTTTGTTGCCCCAGCCATTAATCACGAAAAGAATTAAGGTTATAATGGTACTCTTCTTATGACAAAGAGTTGATACATTAATCTAACAATTCCAAAAAATATATTCCTTTTTATCTTCCTCATCTTCCAACACCATCTCTTTATCGCCAATCAACACTCCTTTCTTTTTTAAAAAAATTGGCTTACAATTCGATTGCACATTCTTAGATGTATGCCACACACAAAGTATATGCCATGCCACGGGGAAAATAGTCGTCACTGCATTTGTAAGAGCATTCCAGCATCCATTATAATAACACCTAGAAGTTCTTTCTCTCTATATAGTTTTCACACACATTCAAGAGCCTATATATAATTTTGTAATCTCTCGACTTATAAAAGCAATAGCAACGGTAAAGGTAGCTCTAGTGGAAGTTTGTGCCACCATATGGAAACGTAGTAACTTGTAACAATTTTTCTTGATGGTGCAATCCAAGGACAATATCTGATGAAAACACTGCACAATAACAACACATCTAGGATGATTGAAGCAAAGATCCAAAACTTGATTCATTGTAGCATCAACTTTGTGTTGCTCGGAATAATGATGACCAGTAGTCAATTTCATAAATTGCTGCATAACCGATCTACCATCCGTATTGTAACGATCCCGAGTTTTAATTTATTTTAAATTGATAATTAATTTATTTTTGAATAAAATTTGTGAAATTAATTGATAAATTGGTTTGAGTTTCCCCCAAATTCCAGTTAAATATGTATTAAATCATTTAAATTTGAGTTTAAGTAAATGGTTTGAAAATAATTTGAATTTATAATATAGATAGGAAAATAAATAAATATCTCAAATAAGTTTATAGTTATATAAAAGATAAATTACAAGATATAAAGTAAAACATATTAGGTAAATTCTAACATCAAATTTAATATAGAACTTCATACATATTTCAAAGTAACAAAAATAAAATAAAAATGAAAAAGTATAATAGCTTGCAAAAAAATAAACCAGATACACTTAAACATTAAAACAAAAAGTATGAACAAACAAAACAAAGTAAAATAACAAACAAAAACATTTCAGCCGAGACAAACAAAGTAGTAATGCAAGATACAATGTAAAAATATAATATGAAACATAAAATATGTAAACAAATAAAATATAAAGTGTTAACAATACAAATGTAAGCTAAGAAAAGAATGCAAGGAAACAAACAAAGAAAATCTATAAACAAAGTAAAAATAAGCAAACAAAAGCAAGATTACAGCCAACAAAAAAAAAATCTCTGAATAATACAAACCAAAACAAAGCTGCAGCCACCAAGTTTAATAAATGCAGCATCACTTCAATAAACAAACAAAATATAGGCAAAGATATGTATTGGTTATAAAACAAAACCAAAGTAAAACATAAAGTATGAATCAGGAAAGTAAGTAACTATATAGAGACAATAAATTATAACTATGTACACCTGCAAAAGAAGATAATACATATATTTAGGTACAGACAAAAAATTAAATTTGTTAAGTAAGAACAAATAATATATATATGTTTGTACAAACAAATAAAGTATGTAGGCTTGACAACAAGTATGTACACTTGAACAAGATAAAAATAAAAAGAAGTCAAGTATAATTAATGCAGCCACCATGCAACATCCATCAGCCTCCAAACTTAGAAAAATCTCTGATTATATTTGTACAAAACATAATTATCAACCTGCAAATTGTTTAACCCAGATATCACCTACCCCCTGTACAAACTCTTTTATACCCATACTCATTTTGGTTCGTTCATACCATATCAAACCTGAAAATAAGAAATAATAGCAAACATTTCCATTTATACAAACCAGAGAAGATTTTCAGCTTACAATTTACAACCTGTTCAACATGAAGAGAGCTCTGTCTCATTTCTTCTCAAATCACAGTGAGTAAACATACAGTTTCTTTTAAAAAAAAAAATTATTTTACTAATTAGTTATAAACTTTTTGTATGCTGTATGATGTAAATATGTGGTTCTGAGATGCATGCTCTCTGAAAATTTAGTATGTGATGTTCTTTAATATATAAAGTTCTGGGCAAAGAAAAAAGTTATAAAACATCTTCATACAAATATCTTAAGCTTGGAATTTTTAACTAAGTAAGTTGTTTGAGCTTAGATCATAACCTGGAAAGGGTTTTAAAGCTTCACAGTATGATATTGTTACTGTATATACAAGTTACAGATAAAAATAAATTAAAAGCTAAAATTCGAATGTTTTAATTTGTAAATTTGATCACATATCTTGATTACACACACAAAGTTAAGATTTTTAGTATAAAAATTATGATTTTTAAGTGAATAATTAAGGTACAGTTTGAATATGACCCAAAGTTAAATTTTTACCAATTTCAGTTGATTCAAACAAATTTAATTTTTGAAATTTGGTGAAAGGCTAGTTCGATGATGTATCAATTTAGGAAAAATGCTAAATAATTTTTCTAATGTAAGGATTTGTGGATCGAATTAAAAGTAGGGTTTTGGTTCGAGTTTTTTTTTGTGCTCTGTAATTAGTTGTTTCTGCTGCCGTGACTTGATCGAGTGGATCGTGCTCTGTGGAGGTGGTTGAGGAAGGTCTGGACGTGACGTTGACGTAGTGGCTTCGCCTCCGATGGTCAGTATTGAGGGAAACGTGTTGTTTTACTGACGAGTGTTCGAGCGTTTGGTTCGAGTTTCAGGCCCATTTCGATTCCGTGAATTTCGCGACAAACTGGGTTTCGATTTCGAGTTGGGGGACGATTTGTGATTTGTAGGTGGTGACGAGGATCGTCGAAGGTGCGGCGAACCACCGTGCACGTGCACGGTGGCGCCATGTCTGTTGAATGAAGTCCCAGAGGCATCGCGTGTTTTGCTCGAGAATTTTGAAGTTTTCTTCGGGTCTGTTTGAGGTTGGCTTCGGGTTTTCTCTCTGGGGTGTGTGTGAGTTTGTTACAGTAGTTTAAACTTAAACTTAGAAAAAAAAAGAGAAAGGGGGAAGAAGAAGAACGAACGCGAGAGGGAATGGGGTGTGTTCTCGGGGAAGCTGATGTGCGACTCGAAGCTTTACTCGAGATTTTGAGGGGGAGGACTCGTAGCAGGAGTGATGTAGCTCGGGTTTGTTAATATGGTTTTAGGCTTCAGGTTTTAGAACTTTGAAAATAAAAGTTAGAAGCTAGTTTTAAATGGAAAGAAAATTTTAAAAACAAATAAATTAAGTGTTGAACTTCAATTTGTTTAATTGCTTTAAGAATGTTTAAATAGTTTGAATTTTAAGAATAAAATTTGAAAATAAATAAAGTTTCAGATTATAAGTTTTAAACAAGCTTTAAAACAAAGTTTTAGAAATATAAACTAAGTTTTCAAAAGCAAAGTTTTAAGCAAGCCTTTAAGGATGCAAAATTTTAAAAAAGTTAATTTGCTTTAAATTTGTTTGACTTATGTAATATTGCATTAAGTTAATTATCTTATTTAATCTTGGATTGTTTTTCAAATACAATTAAATGGAAGGTTTATTACTTAATGTATTAAAGGATGGTTAATTAAATGGATAACCTGTCAAGGTAATTAATTAATTAATGTAATTAATTTAAGGATAATTTTCTAAAGGGGTAATTAATTAATGTGATCAATTAATTAAGGTAATTAATTACTGAATTTTTAAATTAATGATAATAAATTAAGGGTTAATCAGTTAATTAATTAATTAATTAAGGGGGAATCAGTTAAAGGATAATTAAATAATTAAAGATTGATTCACTTATTAATCAAGGTTGATAAATAATCAGAGGATAGTTAATAAATAATTAAAGAATAATTAATCAACATGGGTTGTAATTAATTAATTAACCAGGATTTGTAATTAAATTCATAAGTAAAGGATCTGATTAAATAAATCAGATAATTAAATTAATCCTACTTATGGGTGTTTGCATTCTATTGGATGATTGTATTGTTTGATACCCTGATATGTGATGCTTTGTTTTGAGCTGTGTGACTTATTTATTTGTAATTTATATATCTGTGATCTGTGACCTGTGAACGAATGATAAGCGTTATAGCTCATATCACTTATCAACTATATTTCTGCATTTTAATCTGTGATGATTGAATGATGTTGCACCATTGTGTTAAACCCCTGGACCACACTATACACACACCAATATGGATTTCACGAGGAAATCGATTAAGTCACAGATTTTGAAATGATTTATAAAATTGAATATTTAATTTCAAATGTTTTGGGAAATAGATTGAGTTTAAAGTGAAAAGCTTTTGAAAATGGAATTTCAAAGATGAAATTTATTTTGAATAACTTGATTGAGTTTTGAAATTTAAATATTCTAATTTAAATTTGGATTCAATATTTGAAATTGAATTCTATGATCTAGAAACTAGGGGCTAAAGATGTTATATCAGTTTATATAAGTTAAACTATTTTTAAAGTTATTGATTTGGGAATTTGAATTTAAATTCAAAGGCTTTAACTCGTGTAAATAAAATTGGATCTTTCTGAAACGAAAACTATTTGTTTCAAATAATAAAAGCTTTCTAAAGTGAACTTCCAAATTATGTTAAAAGGGATTTCATGTTAAAAATGAAAATGTTTTTTTTTCAAGTTATCGAAACAGTTTGAAAGCTATTAGTTAAATCTTTAATTTAAAGATTTTAAACGAGTTAATCCAATTGAAATGGAAGTTGTTTTGAAATCCATAAATGGATCTTTGTGAAAATGGGTGAACTTTGTGAAATAAATCTTTTCGTTTAAAAGATTTGAAATGGTAATTTGTTAACCATTTGAAAGAAAGTTTTGAATTATTAAGTTGCGACTTAATTGAAATCCTATATCCATATGTTTTAAATGTTGCGCTCACTATTCGGTTTAGCCGGGAGAGGACCTTTGTGTCGTATAACCCATTCCGAATATGTGATTCGTCGTTATGGATACCATTTGAAGACCGGTGGTGGAGACCGGGTATTTGTGAAAACGATAGGATAACCTATCGATTGTCTCTGCACCGAGTCGCGCCGGTATAGAGATTTCCTAAGTGATGGGAAGTCCGATCGGGATTGTGAATACCCGGATTGCAAGGGCTTCTTCGGAAGTGCCTTCGGTTCTTTTCGAACCCGGAACAGACTTGTATGGATTGTATGTCTGACACTACACTTTGAGATATAAAGCAGATTTCTTTCAAATACATTTCTGTTGGTGGAGGAGAATTTATTCTCTTAGCTTAACACCCTTCTCTGAGACGTACGAGCTCAGAGGTTATGTGGTTGAAGGTTATCAACGATATACTCCCAATTTGGTAGTGTGGCATGCTGAGTGCTGCTGTGTGTTAATGATCATTGTTTGATCATTTGTGATATGATCATTTGTTTGATCATTTATCTTTGTGATCATTACTTTGATCATTTGTTGACCCAAAGCATGGCTTTGTACCAAAGCGTAGCTTTGTGGACGAGACTGCATCAGGACCTCACACCCCGGAAATGGTCAAAACAGGAAAGATGCGGCAAGGTTATGAGGGTCGCGCCCTTTAGGGTGTGTCATTTCCTTCTGGTAAAGGGTGGTATCATGGTATGGAGCCCAGATATTTACCTATGTGGTAGCTCCAATCTCATTTACTGTGTGGTTGTTGCTTTAGAGGCGCCTCGGATAAAGGTCCCAAAGGACCGGGGAATGGCTTGCTCGAGTAGTAGTTACCTAGTTACAGAGGTAACCCGGTCTTGTGTTGGCAGAGATCCGGTTAGGTTCTCGGGACGTCCCACCAGAGGCGATCCCATGTGGCAGTAGGAAGTTCCTTAGCCTGACCATTTGTTGGAAATCCATTCATCCAATACGAAACCCTGTACGGTTTTAGTTGTAGAACCTGCCATTCACTTATGGTGGTCACCACTGTTTGGATGGTAGCTATAGTAGGCATATGATAATGGTCGTATGTTGGCTAAGATTTATATTCTACTTTCGAAATGTTTTCTACACTTTGCACTTATAATAATAATATCAAAGAACTTTCTATGTATTAAGCATGTTTGACTATCATAAGAAGAAATCTCCTCCAATTCTGCATTTGCATTGTGTGTGTGGCGGGAGGTCTTATGGTAGTTTCATTTTCTAAAAAGCATTGCGAATTTACTTTTAAAATTCTCTTGTTGTTTGTTTTTAAAGATAAACTGCTTTTGTTACTCACACCAGTCCCACGACTGACCCGGAGTTTATTGTTCCTTTCCTAAACTCTGGGTGCTCACTATTTTCCACACGAGCAGTCTAGAGTTGGGTTTTTCAGATAATTAGGTTTGGTAGATGATCTGAGGTTAGTTCAGTCTTTGGATATGGACGAGACTTGCTTGTCTTAGTGTTTTGTGATGATGGTTCGAGCTGCTGTTGGAGTTCTCTCTTGAAGATTATATTGGAGTTATCTGTTCCGCTGCTGGTGTTAGCTAGTTTCTTTTCCGCTGCTATTTTATTGTATCATATCTCTGATGTATATCGATATCTATTGTATCATCTGTTGTATCAGGATGTTGTATCAGATGTTGTATATTGATATTCATTATTTCTTCCGCTGTGTTGTTTACTTAATTGTGTTATAAGCTCCGACGACTCGGATTTGAACGGTCGAATCTGCGGCATTCGAGCACGATGTAAAGTATGGATGTCGATTTTCGAACGGGCAAAATCCGCTTCGTTACACATATTTTGTAGTTTAAGCTTTACTTTTACATTGTAAACATTTCTTATAGTTGATTGGTTTTTCGGATTACCCATTTTAAGAGTGGGTAAAGTACTATGAGGCCTAACACCACTATCGCTCATTGTTTCAACGGTATTTATTTCAAAATCTTTCAGCCTCGCCACATACAGATGATCAGTAAGGACATTAGAAAGCATCTTATCGTGATGCCCATTCTTTACTTTCATTATCCATGTTCCATCATTTTGATAACGTGCATTTAGCTTAAATGGACAACGGCATATTCTACTTCCTGACCTTTTTCGCTTTTATTGTGTTTTTGGAAGATAACTCTTTGCCTTATATTCAGTATACTCCCCACTTTTTTCACATGCAAGAATCGTCCATGATCATTTTCCACTAGCGTGTAGGTTTCCCATTTTTGTTAGTTTTGTCACTATAATGCAATTTATGCCTAATGCACGATCACATGCACCGTTCTCATGCACTCTCATTTGATTCAAAAACCCACATAATATAGCGACAACATGGTTAAACAATCAACTCTAAATATAAATTTCAATAAATTCATCATGCATATTGGTTGTGAAATGAGCAATCAAATCAAGATAATCTACATTATTATCCATCGACATGTCAAATCCTGCATTATGATCTTCACTGATATCATTATCTTCGAATTCATTGCATTCATCCACCACGTTTAATTTTGGCATGAAATCATTATAGAATATCTAAAATTGAAGGATTTGTAGGTATACAATTTGACAAAGCAGCAAACAAGGCAATTAGGTTAAATTTCGGTGGGTCTTTGCGAATTAAAATAGACTTTTTAGTTTATGCCCACAGAACTAAATTAGTCGATCGGTGGTTCGTTAGCCATATATTTTGGACCATTTCGGTATATTTCAATCGACATATAAAGCATGTTTTGGCTGCCACCCACAGAAATTTGATTCGACATTAGGTTTTGTTGATGATGTCAATTTTTAAACTTGTTTCTCACCAATAACGTAAAACCCTAAGAATTTAGTTATCTTGCTAACTCCACCGATTAATTTCTTCGTTCATACATTCACCATGGACGCTTTCTTGAGTATGAATCAATCTTGTCTCCTCCTTATCAGGTGAGTTTGAATTCTTCATTTTAATTATTGATTTTGAATTGAAGATCATTGAACATTAAAGGGATGATTAGGGTAAAAAGCAAAAAGAACAATTTGGTAAAGTTGATTAAAATTTTAGAAGGGTGTCGATTTCAATAGTACCTCTCATAGTAAAAAAATTAATTACTTTAAAAACTGAACTATTTTAATCCAAATGTGGAGTGTCATTAACAATGTCCAAAATAAATTTGAAGCTGTCATTGGAGGGAAATTAGGCGGGATTTACTGAAATAGGATAGATGTGTTATGGTATGTTTTTGTTTTTTCGGATGATTGACTATGATAAATAGCATTCAAATACTATGTTTTGATGCTATTAAAAGCAGTTGTTATCACAGTGAGTGTTTCTATTCTTCCACAGGTTAATGGATGATTTATGATGGTCTAATTTCGTTGAAGGAAGATTTTGATTTGGAACTCTAATTAGGCGGTGGAAGAACAGTTCCAGTGGAGCAATGAACGATGTGGTAGAAACGGTTGAATTTGAAAGGGAAAGGGCTTCTATAATATTGGTTGTTAACAATGTTTCCGTGAAAGTGGTTATGCAATCACTTAAAACTTATAAGTAAGACAACTATGAATAAATGTCATTATAAATTGGTTTTTACATCGGTCAGGAATTGAATGTTGTTAAAAAACTTTTATTACAAATGCAAAATTCAAAAAGTTGTTAAAATGACATCTTTAATACAATTTTATGGATAAAACAGCTATTAAAAACTTTTATTACAACTTCTAATGAGTGAATGTTGTAAAAAAAATTGTAATAGTCATCTTTTCGCAGTGAAAGAATTAGATGCGTATGTAATTAGGGAAAAGAAAATATAATTAAATTTATTATACCCTTTAACAAATAATATAATTTGGTTGAAGTTTAAGATTGATTAATGAAGTAGCTGTTAATGTCAGTCAACCATTCATGGCAGCCGTTAAGTCGAATTGGTGAATGTAGATTATGTCGTTGGTTTTGATGTCCATCCTTATTTAAAAGTTTATCCATTGATTTTTTGGAATCTTTAGTTTAATTACAAAAATGAAATCAATGAATTTTAAAAAAACTTTCAAAATTTAAAGATTATTCTAAATTTATGAAGTTCTTTTTTTTGCATTTAATATGCTTTGGTTAGCACGGGACATTAAGTTCTACGAGCAGAAACATTTGTGTCTGCTTAGAAATTAACAATTTTTTTTTAAAAAAGTTGTAATGTATTCACTTACAATCTATGAGTAAGACAACTATAAATAACGGTTATTATCACTACAAGAACGGCACCAGTTAGCGACGGCTTTTAGCCATCACCGGCCGTCGCTAGCCGACGCTAAAAGCCGTCGCTATATATGTCGTCGCCCAATAGCGTAGCAACGGCTTTAGCGACGGCTCCGTCACCAAAATAGCGACGGCTAGCGACTGCAAATGTGCCACGTGGAAATGTTTCCAACGTCTAAATGTCGTCGCTAGTCGTAGCTCGCCGTCGCTAACCTGAACCATTTGGTCGTCGCTAGCCGTCGCTAATCTGTGCAATTTGGCCGTCGTTAGCCGTCGCAAAACTGGGTAAATTTTCAGTGCACATGCACAGCCCATATACACCTCAACCAATCTGAACCAAACAACCACTATACACTATAGTCATCAAGTATAACCATCATATATCCATCATATATCCATCATATAACATAACTATACATTCAAACAATATAAAATCCAACCAAATCTCATTTTCAAATCCAATAATCGGAATATGTAAATAGTAAACCGAAATTTCTACATAATATCCCGACATATATATACATAATATCCAACCAAAACCATCAAATAGAAGTCATCAAAATATATGTACATAATATCCTGAAATATATATACACCATACCAACCAAAATGTGTATATACCAAACTATCAGCAAACAAACATACCTACTCCTCGCCATCGCTGCCGTCCTCTCCAGACATCCTCCCATGCTGTTGCAAATAGGCCGCAATCCGCTCATCCAGCTGTTGCTCAAAGAAACTCTTCCTCCAATCATTTATTTCTTCAACTGTCGCCCTCAACTGAGCAATCTCCGCCTCTTGCTGCGACCTCCTGTATGCACTCTGCATTTTCATGGCCTATAAAATAATTCATAATTATTTATATATTAGTATATATATATATATATATATAATATTATTAAAATTGTTAAACTATTGATATGCATGATTAAATTTATATATTAGTACATGTCAAAATTTACCTCCACATTTCCATAGCTATACCGTCGACTGGTCCGAGAAGGTGGGTCAATAATAGCATTCCAAATATGGTTCTCCTCCTCTAACATAAGCTCTTCCCGACCAGTGGACTGTGCTACACGAGCCCGCTCTGCTTCGTACCTCTCCTGCGATTACAAAAAATTGTTTTACACGATAAAAACCGAATTTCAAAATTTTGAAAATAAAATAAGACAAAATATTGTTATTAACAGTAAATAAATTTACCATTACGGATTGTGATTTGTCATCCGTCCACTCGTATGAAACACTGCCCTCTTCGTCGGTCCTCCCCAAGGCATGTGTGGCCTTGAACAGCTCGGCCATAGTGGGCTCGTGGTTGTATCTCGCGGCCTGAAAATATATAAATATTATTGCTAATCTGATTATAAAATATTGTAATAAAATATAAACACAGTTTATAAATTTAATTACCAGCTCTCTCTTATGCTCCTGAAAGGATTTGGAGCCACCACGGTGCAATGCAGAATTTTTATTCCTGTTTGCCCGGTTCCGCGCAGATAGCTCCTACAAATTAAGATAAATTATCACGTATAGATCTTGCGAGATTTATATTAGATTTAAATAACAAAGTAAACATATATTACTTACTTTTACTGCCGGACTGTCCCAAAGCTGAAGAAAATCATTCCATACACCCTCGCCCATCCAGTTTGGCTTTTTCCCTAAATTTTTGGCCTTGGACAGTGTATCCCTGTAATTTTTTCTCATTCTTTTGTTCCAGTGATTTAAAAAAATGTCCAAGTCATCAGGGTCGACGCGGACTGCAGCCTGTAAATTTTAAGTTATAAAGATTATATTAATTGACAACTGAAATTCAAACTACTACTTACAAGTAAATCTGCTTGTATGGCGTTCTTGACATGAGGAGGGATGTCGTCCCAGCGAGGCCAACAACCATGCATCCGGCTCTGCTCGAAACCTGTAAAATATAATCTGATGGCTCCACCTCAAAATCACTGCAAAAGTTATGATATACATGTTTAGTGGATTTTAAAACTTATACTTTAAATAAAATTGATATTTACCCAGCACTTCTAGGAACAACTTCTGCAATCGGACGTAAGTCCGGTGCAGTGCCACTACCACCTGCACCGGGAGATGGGGATGGCGTGCCGCCACCACCTCCACTCCGTCTCCTACCAGGCATATCTGCTATAGAAAAACAATATCATCACAGAACAATTATACAAATTCACTACTACATATCATGTTTCAATCACTTTCACAGAAACAATTATAAAAATTTACTAGCACAAAACATGGATAAAAATTATATAAATAATCATCACAGAACCATAATAGAAATTCACTACTACATAGCATGTTTCAATCACTTTCACAGAACAATTATAAAAATTTACTAGTACAAAACATGGATAAAAATTAACTAAATGATCATCAGAGAACAATTACAGAAATTTACTATTACATCGAATGTTTCAATCACTATCACATAACAATTATATCAATAACGATTAGTCTTCATCGTTTTCTGATTCAGATTCAGTCTCGTATTCTATCTCATTTTCTTCGGTACTTTCAAATGCATCAAATAGGACGTTCGATTCATCATTCAAAGGCCCTACATCAATATCATCAGTTATTATTATTTCTGTATTTGATTCAAGATCGGCTTGATATGCTGCTTCATCTGAAATATTATTTCCATCAATCGTAAACCTTGGTTTCGTTTTGAAAACAGCGGACCAATCCGCTTTATCTTTTTTCAAAGATGGATAAGAAGCAAAATAAACTTGTAACGCTTGCTTGGCTAACACAAAAGGATCGTATTTATAGTAGTGTGATGTATGCCTTATTTCAATAAGTTCGTACTCTTTATGCACGTTGATTCCGGAATCAGGAACGTTACTGAACCAATTGCACTTAAATAAAAAAACCTTTTCTAAAGGTTCAACATAATATGTCAATTCTAGAATCTGTGTTAAGACGTCGTAAAAATCTTTTAAATGCTCATCTGGATCATCACTGCCTTTGACAAATACCCCGCTGTTATATGTTAATTTTTTAGCACCGTAATCTTTTGTGTTGAACTTAAACTCGTTGACGAAAAATATTGGATAAGTCTTCACATTTCTTTTTGGTCCAATCGCAAGATGTATTAATCCTTCATCAACGACACAGTTTCTTGGCTCATAAACATAGTTCAAAAATCATTTGGCAAATTCTTTACTGAGATCGCCAGATGGATACTGTGATTCGTAGATACTGCATATATGTAATATGTGTTATTATTATTATGTACGTACAAGTCAATTACAAGTGAATTAACTATTACCTGACAAATGGTGCGACTTCGACACAATTTAAAAGAACATACGTGTGCGCTACATGGTGGTCTCTATCGTCCAACCATATTTCCACACGTTTTCCACCAGGTCTACCATGTTGTCTAAAAACAGATAACATTGTTTGAGAAGAATTTTGTTCAACGACTTCCTCATTTCGAGGAACAGTTACAAACGATAAGTTCACGTTGTCCTTAAAGTAGTGAGAGAAAAAAAATGAGGCTTCTTCTTCAAGATACGATTTGCATATCGAACCCTCAACTCGGGCTTTTTTGTCGAATCTTCTTCTTCAGATGATTCAAGTACCTATTAAGATATTTATTACATATTTAGATATACAAATTTAAATTTGAAATTGACATGAACATTGCATATGTTAATTTACCTCTCAAATGGATACATCCATCCATATTGCATAGGACCTCGAAGAAGTGCTTCGGATGGAAGATGAATAGGTAAATGCTCCATTACGTTAAAGAAACCAGGCGGAAGTATTTTCTCCAGTTTGCATAGCAATATGGGTATTTCTACTTCAAGTTTACGTATACGGTCCACCTTTAATGTTGTCGAACATAGCTGTTTATAAAACAAACATAACTCTGTTATGACGTTCCATACTTTTACGGGCAACAGTTCTTTGAAAGCCACGGGGAGTAAATATTCCATCATGATATGACAATCGTGATTTTTTCATCCCACTCAATTTACTATTTTTGAAGTCAACACATCTACGAAGATTGGAAGAAATCCCATCGGGAAATCTTAATTCTTCCACCCACTTTAGCACGACTTTTACTTGCTTATTGTCTAGCTCATAGCATGCTTTCGGTTTTTTATTGTCATTAGGCTTCATATGAAGTTCCGGGCGCTTACAATTGTTTGCTATATCAAGCTTCGAATTCAAATCGTCCTTGGTTTTGCCCTTTACATTCAAAATTGTATTAAACAGATTATCAAACACGTTCTTTTCGTTGTGCATCACGTCAATATTATGTCGGAGTAAGAGATCTTTCCAATATGGTAACTCCCAAAATATGCTTTGTTTGCACCAATTATGAATGTCTGACTTTCCTGCGATTTCAGTCTGGACTCCAGTTTCATGTATCTTTGGATAGTCTCTTACAATTTCGTATATTTCCTCGTCTGACCAAACCTTAGGTGGTTTCAGATTCTCTTCTCTGTTAGCTATGAAAATTTTCTTATGTCTTCTAAAACTATGATTGGGATGAAGAAAACACCGATGACAATCAAACCACGAAACTTTCTTCCCATATCGTAACGAAAATGCTCGTATTTCTTCCATACAATAAGGGCATGCTAGACGACCGGCCGTACTCCAACCAGAAAGCATCCCGTATGTAGGAAAATCATTAATCGTCCATAACAAACAAAGAAGCGAATAACCGAATTTTTTTTTCCGTTGATACATTGTAAGTTTCGACTCCATCATTCCATAGTTTCTTCAACTCTTCGATCAATGATTGTAAATAAACATCAATTCCTTGAGTTGGATCATGAGGGCCGGGAACGACAGTGGTGAGAAACATATATGGTGTTTTCACACACATTCATGGAGGTAAATTATACGGAGTAACGATAATTGTCCAGGATGAATATTTACTACCAAACTATGAAAATGGTGAAAATCCATCCGTACATAAACCAAGTCTGACATTACGACTTTCCGCAGCAAATGCGGGATAAGTCTTATCGAAATGTTTCCATGCTTCACCGTCGGATGGATGTATCAAAGTTCCTTCTTCCACTGTTCTCACACTGTGCCATCGCATATGACAGGTCATAGCAGAAGACGCATATAATCTTTGAAGTCTGGGAGTGATGGGTAAATAATGCATTCTCTTGTACGTGACTTCTTTCCCTTTCTTCTTTCTTGGTTTGTATCTTTCTTCGTTACATATTTTGCATTTTCTGAGATCGACGTCGTCTTTCCAATACAACATGCAACCTTTCACACATGCATCTATCTTCTCGTACGGTAGACCGAAAGCAGACATCAATTTTTTTACTTTATAATGACTATCGCACATCAGATTGTTGGGTGACATGTGTCGTTTTGCAGCTTGTACAATTGCTGTAAATGCAGCTTCCGTAAGGTTGAATTTTGATTTCATAGTTATGTATTCGGCGGTTACTGAAAGTTCGGTTCCGCTTTTACATCCGTCCCACAACGGCCTCTTAGCAGAATCCAACAAATCTTATATTTTTTAGCTCCCGCAGTCGGTTCTTCTTCGACATTTTCGTCTTCATCGACAGCTTCCGTTGTAGGAAACATTGATCGTGCTGCATCATCCACCATATTTTCTATCGGATTCGTCATCATATTACCGTCCTCTAAAACTTCAGTATTAGGTGTAGGTTTAACAAGTTCTCCATGACGATCCCAGAAATAATAATCAGGCACGAAACCATATTGATACAAATGTACTTCAACTATATCCGGTTTCCAATGCTTCAAATGTTGGCACTTACTACACGGGCAACGAATTTCTGTATAGTTTCGGTTATTAGATTTAGGAAATCTAATAAATTCCTGTACACCGTTGTAGAAATGTTGCTTTATTGATGCTTTCTTTCCAGTTCTGACTTCATACATCCACGTACGGTCGAGAAAATAATTGAACATTTTTCCTGATTTGAAAATGTATGTTAGACAATTTAAATGATTAATTTACAACCATTCTCCATTGTAAAAAGTTCATCGTTCCAGGAAAATCAAAATATAAACTTCACTTTATTTTTTATTTTTGGGTATTTTGATTTTCACTTCGGTGGTCAGTCATCCTACTTCCCATTACAAACACAATAATGTAATTACATTTTATAAATCATTTCAGATTAAACGGTTCAACAAAATTTCAGCAGCACTTTCCTTATGTTCCCTGTATCGTACACAAATGCGTGTACACAGGGAACATAAAGGAAGTGCCGTCGAAATTTTGTAACCGTTTAAAATGAATTGATTTATAATATGTAATTACTTTATTGTGTTTGTAACTTGTCCAATACAGGGACAAATCCGACAAATATTGTATCAGATGAATATAAATGTCCGTTCCGTTACAAAACGAACATCCATATAACGATCATATACAACACTTGCCAGACGGGGCCAAAGACAATCTAAGGGATAAAGAAATTTCTTTAAATTTTATCAAATATTATTGTTCTTTTCAAATTTTGACAATGTTTCAACTATTTATATTTTATTTCAAAAATTTGTGTATTTAAATTTTATTTCAACATTCAATTAACAATTTTACTTCAATATTAATTTTTTTATTTTTTTTAACGACATAGATTTTATGTGACTATTTTTTGTTGTTATATTCATTTCTTAATTTCTTTACAAAATCGATTTTAGTACAATATCAGTTGTTTTTAAAGTCATTTCCTAATTTTTTTCAAATAAATTATATATTTGCAGAATTTTTAATATTCTCATATTCATTTTTTAATTTTTTGTACAAACTTTATTTTTTACAATATATATAACCTTTTGCATTTTGTCCGTCGCTAGCCGTCGCGATTCGTCGCTAAAATTGTCAAAATGGCAATCGCTAATCGTCGCTAGCCGTCGCTCAATCAACAGGGTAAATAAAACAATTATCAATGAATATAATTAGAAACAACAAATTCTAATTATCGAATAGATAATTAGAAAACAATAAAAAACTAATTATTAAATAAAAATTTGTCAATTTAAATTTACTTAACAACTTAAATTTGTAATTTATCAATTTCATAAACTATGAAATACTTTCATGTAAATTTATCAATAACCAAGTTAATCATTAATATACACTATTTTTTCACCTAAAACAACTAACCATGTTAATCGCCAACACTAATTATCTACATCAACCATTTATTCAACTTCATCATGATGAAATAATTAATATGTACTTAATTCAAGTTCATGATAATAAACTAATTAATCTACCAAATCAACATACAACACTACTAATATCTAATTTAACAACACTACTAATACTCAAATTAACAACAAATCTAAATTTTACAACAAATCATAATTGAATTAGGATTTAAATTAAACCTAAAAACATCAAATTTACATTCAAATAAGAGATTAGGAGCATACCGACACAAATTTGGGTGATTTGGAGGCTTTGAAGGGTTGGGCGCCGGCTGGGGTGACGGGGGGCGACGGAGTTGGGGAAGGAGGAAAGATTTGGGGAAGGAGGAAAATGAAATTTTAGCTCTCGGTCTGGATCTGTATAGTTCAATTTGCGACGGCTAGCGACGGCCGCTTTTTTTAGCCATCGCTAGCTGTCGCCCCCCTTCGTCGCTAAACGAAGCCTTTCTTGTAGTGTATAAATCTTTGCAAAGACTAAAAGCGGTTAAAGACATTTATTACAACAACCAAATATAAACATTTATTTAAAACATATTTATTATAACTTTCAGAAAAAAAAAGGTCAAAATTTCTATTACAACTTTAACAGATTGAATTGGTAAATGAAAAGTTGTAACATAGTCATTTTGTTGTAGTTTGTTGTAATGTTGTTTACAAAAAGGTATATATGTGTGTCCCAATTATTTATCCATGAATCCAGAACATATGACATTATTTCATAGCTTTCCATTAACATATTTAAGCAAGGTGAAACACCCAACAAAACTAAACAAGTTTTCCCAAGCATATTATATTAAAACTGACAACGTACCTGTTATCAATACAATGTAACGTTCTCAATAGCAACCAAACCTAAATCTGACAAAGCATTCATTCAAACGAACAAAAACCGAAACAAAAGAATAATACAAAGCCACAGCACAATCAAAGCACAACGAATGTCATCTCTCAATAAAGCCGGTCATCCTCAAAACAGCATGCCTAAACTCCCTCTGATCTCTCCCTTTCAGCGTTCTTCCATTTCCGCTACACACCGAGCACTGCATATCCTTCCTTCTATGCGCCATCATCACATGCGGCGGCACCATCACCCTCCATTTTTCTCCATCTCCTTCGTTTTGTCCCTTCCTTTCCTCTACCTCCACATTTAACTTCTCCGTTGTCTTTGCTGCCTCTGGCCAAAGTATCTCCGACTCTTGAAACTCTTCTTCCTGACGATCCATTTTTATATATATTGATATTCCTTTCTTTACTTGTATTATGTTTAGTATATTTTTATATATTTTTCGGAACAATAAGCTGAGGCGGCTTCAGTGATATATAACTGGCCCAGGAGGTTAGATGAGCACAGAAGCGAGTAAACATGGCGTCATGTCTGCTTTGCTGCCACGTATATCATGCCACGTGTGATTCCGTGAGACTCGTGCTTCAAATTGCTTCGCAAGTAATTAAGAGTTTGAAGTTTAATTTTACTTTCATGGGATAGGGTACACGTATATATATCTTCTTCTTTGGTTTTGGGATAAGTTTACTTTCAATGGAGTTAAAAAACAAATATTGGATGGAGTTCAATTACGAAAAGTCATACCTAAAACGTATAAGTTAGTATTTTGGCTGTACATCAGCACAGCTCTTGAAGAAAGTAATACAGATGGTTTTGGCTACTAACTGCCGACATAAAGACAAACCTGGATGAGGACAAATTTTGCATTATGAGGTGCGACATATGGATTCCATTCGCAACATAGAATCTTCAATTCTACATTTTCGACGATAAAGACGGTGCAATACTACTAAAGGTAGACGGAAGCCATTATTTTATTTCTCTAGACGGGTATACCTCAGTTTATATATAGCTCTTCAGGACAAGCTGATGATGAAGTACACAAAGCTGTGAAGAAGAAGGTTGCCTGGATCATTTAAATAAATGGTAACATGAACATCATCTTTTTTCAATACATATGGTTGGAGTAACCTAGTATGTTTACAGTCGGAGGTTTGTGCCTGAAAGGTAAGCGAGAGTTCATAAAATGTAGAATTAACATGAAGACCCGAGGTTTATTGTTGCAACGGTTCAATCGACTGAACCCTTGGTACGGTGCATTTTTTCATGAAAATATAATATTCAATAACTTAATATGTATTTACTTTAGTGAATATTAAAAATACGACGGTACAACGATTTCAACTGTCAAAGTACACAGTCAATTCAACAATATTATTATTATCTATCTATATTTCTACTTTAATAATATAATACAATTCACTTGATGGTTGATGCACAATAAGTAAAGCTGTAAATCGGTCTGACCGGACCAAACCGAGCGAAAATGTGTTCAGTTTTTGTTTAAAATGAAATGAGACGGACACGAATCAAAAAAGATTTAAGTTCGTACAAACTTTGATGTCCTAATTAGTATTCTAAATAAAATTGGATGGACATGGACAGACGTTTTTCGGTCACAGACTCGAACAGACTGAGACGAACATTGCTATTCACATTGGATTTTATGCTTTTTAGTAGAGTTCTATTAGCTATATTATTTTTATCAGGATGTACCAAAGTATAAGCGTGTTTATGAATCTTTACTCAAACAACTAGGCAAACAGTTGTCGTAAATATTGTGAAGAACACGATGAATATACTAAGTTATAAGAGATTTACACGAATTCAAATGAACACGGGTCGAACGAGATTTTTCCTCGTACAAATTTTGTTGTCATAATTCATGTCTTAAATGAAAATCAAACGGACTTAGATAGCCGTTTAATTAACATCCCTAACAACAAGTATGTAGCATACTTAGGTTATTTGTATTTTGTTCAAGCTAAATTAGAAAAAGGCTAAGTATTCTTAATTTGTTTAATTTTCAATTCTTTTCTTTATCATTTAGCAACGTTGACAACGAAATGTTCAATTCACATCAATATCCAATGAGTGATTTCACCGTAAGCAACTTGTGCTAATTTATAGCTTTTGAAATTTCACTTTCTTAATATATTCAATTCAATAGATGCTTCTTTGTGAGTAACTTACCTTCAAATTTTGTCGTAGAAATGTTTTTAAAAATTATAGCCGTTAAAGAGTAGAAAAGAGAGGTTGTGTCGTGGACAAGCCACTGCCTTTTAAAGCAAATTTCAATGCAATTAAACTGCAATCACGGTTTGCTCACTAAGTTTCACACAATAGACTTCCAACTTGTACACTCAAAGTTAAAATTTTTGAAAGAGTGTGGAAAGACAATAGCTCAGGATGTTTTGAAGAATTATATAAGAAGATGAATTTTATTCTGTTTTTCTGTATCTTCTCTCCACAAAAGGAATAACTATAAATAGGCGTCCGTGTAAAAACTGCATCTTAAGCACAAAAGGTGAGAAATTTGAATGGTCGGGATAACGAAGAGATAATTCTTTTAAGGGGATTTTCACTTCAAGGGCTTATTTGTGCAGGACAATTAGTTTTAAGGACACTACTTCTGAAAAATTAGTTTTAAGGACATTTTACAGGAAAAAGATAAAAGAATTTATCATTTTCAGTTATACAGAAATAATGATAAAAGGATTTATCATTTTCTTGTATAACTTAAAAAGATAAATGAATTTATCATTATGCTGTAAATTGTCCTTAAAACTAATTATTCGAAAGTGTTGTCCTTAAAACTTATTACCTTTCAAATAGAAGCCCTTCAACCAAATTTCCACATTCTCTTTTAATACATTCATAAACTAAATTCTATTAATCATAGTTGTAACTGACAAGCTGATAAAATTTTTTGTCTTTTCAGTTTTGAGAGCTAAAATAAAAATGGAAAAGAGCGAGAAGGAAGTGTAATGGAGAACCAAGCTCATTTCACTATATTGCAGTGCAAAAGTGTCAACTGCACCATCAAAGCGCCACATGCGTCCCTTCGTCTATGCGCATCTGTGCGAGCTTGCCTGGAAATCCATATTACCTACGTCTAATTAACATGTAGTAGAAATAAAGATATATATATATATATATATATATATATATATATATATATATATATATAAGAGAATAACAAAATATCAAGCGATGCGGAACTAAAGTTTTATTGTAGTTACCCAACAATCATCCACTAACTATAAGAAAACACCAAACAAATGAAACATAAACAACGTAGCAAAAGAAAAGTTTCACATATATGCACCAAAATCTTTCGATTTGAATTAATGCACAAGAAACGAAGCTGCAACTTTTATATAGTGAATCACTCTTGATAAAAGATTTGATTGAAACTTCACAATTCATATAATACATTTGATACCTACACTTCTCCGCTATATGTTTACGCTTTTTATCGCGATGCATTTACCTTGGAAACTCGTGAGTGCTTTAGAGAGATCAACTAAAATCTCCTATAAAGGCAAACCCACCTTCAACAATTAGGCGAGTCCATTAAGTGCCCCTCCCTAGCATCATCAAAACTAGCTATGGACTCATTAAGAATACAAAGCTCAACCTTAAGTCAAATAATATATTCCATCAAGTGGTAAATTTTGATGATACAAAATCACAAATAAAAAAAAACAAATATGCAAAAAAAGAAAGAGAAAATTTTCTTTCCTCTAATTAATAGGCATATTTTGGTTATGTTTATTTCTCTCTCGAATTGGCTAATCAAATTATTTTTTACCATATAATATTAGCTTGGGCATTAAGTAATTGATATTATAAATAGAGCCTAACAGAGAAAGGAGAAAAGTGTGAAAAATATATTTGGTATCTCTCTCTCTCTTCTTACATCTTTGTTCTTTTCCTTCAAACACTAAGAAGCCATCGTTATAAAGATCAAGACTCCTTTTCAGTTAGGTTATTGATTCTATTTTTGTTTTGTTTACTTTTACTACGTTGGTTAATTGTAAATAATTTTTTTGAGAATAGATATAAATGGTTGTTGAGCGGAATCTTGTGTGCTGCTCTCTTGATTTCTTTGTATTTTAGGTCTATCTTCACCACTCATTATCTTCAAATATTATTATTTTCATCCAATATTATCCCTTTGCACTTGGGCGATATAAGATTCTGGGACAGGCTTTCGCGGCAATTTTATTCTTTGTAAGGTTTTGCGCAACAAAAATCCTAACATCAAGTGCACTTCAAAGGCATCACAAATTCTAGTTATAGATTCTATTAGTCAAGATCGGAGAAAAATAAGTAATGGCCATCAAGTGCATCTCAAAAGCACCATCAAAACAGATTATGGAATTAATATGGAAATATTGGTCAAATCCATCACTTGCATCTCAAAAGTACAACTAAAACAAGTTATGGATTTAATAGTAAAATGGTTTATAGAATTCATCAAATGCGTCTCAAAAGCATCACTAAAGCTGGTTATGGATTTAATAGGAAAAGAATTTTTATAATTGTCAAGTGCATCTCAAAAGCAACACCAAAACCAGTTATGGATTCAACAAGAGACTCAATCACAGAAAAATTTCCATCAAGTGCATAACATAAGCACCACCAAAAATGGCTATGGATTAGTGATAAATGTATAGTTCAACATCAAGAATTTCACGAATAAATTCATGAGCACCACCAAAACTGGTTATGGATTAAAAATGAAATCAATTGTAAAAACGAGAAGGAAAAGAGCGATCATGTGGTCTTTTGATCATCAATGGGTATTTGTCAAATTTTTCTCTAATCTAGGCCTGAGGCCCATTCCTCTTGAAGATTCAAGTTCTGCATTTTCTTGTAATCCTTTTATGAGTGGATCAACCAAGTTTCTTTTTGAGCTTACATATTCCTATCCCTTCCTTTAAAAAATTTTTGGCTGCTTTGTGTCTGACACAAATATGGCTTTTTTCCATTATACACACTATTCTTTGCAATTATAATATGGTCGGTGAATCACAGTGTAAAGAAACTGGAACATTAGTTTTTCCCCTAATGGAATTTCTGCCAACAAGTCTTTCAACATTCTACTTCCTGACCTATCAACTCAAGAGCAATGAACTTAGATTTCATAGTAGATCGTGTTGTGCATGTCAGTTTATAGGACTTTTATGATATAACACTTCTTCCCAAAGTGAATACATAGCCACTAGTGGAGCTAACTTCACCATTATTAGTAACCCGGTTTGCATCACAAAATCCCTCCAAAATAGCAGGATATTTATTTAAATATAATCACCAATCAATTTTACCCTTAAGGTACCTAAAAAGACGACGAATAGCATCCCAATATTCATTGTTGTGGTTGTGAGTGTACTTACTCAAATGACTCACAGTGTAAGCTTTGTCGGGTTTGATGTAATTCATAAGAAATATTATGCTTCTAATGACTTTGGGATATTCATCTTGTGACACACTAGTCCTTTATTCTTTTTAAGATACTTACTAGGATCATATAGAGATCGAACACGAGTCACATCAAAATAATTTTTTAAAATTTTCTCTATGCATTGAGACTGATTTAGTGAGAACCTGGTTGAATTTTTTTCATTTTAATTCCAAGTATCACATCAGCCTCTTCTAAATCTTTCATCTCAAATTACAAGGATGATAAAAATTTTACTTCATTTACCATGACCATGTTTGTACCAAAGATCAACATATCATCAACATAAAGGAAAATAATCATACAACGAGAACCAAACACATTTGAATGTACAGAAGAATCCTAGGCATTCACTATATAACAATTATTTACTAGCGTCCTATGAAATTTTTCATACCATTATTTAGGAGCCTCTTTTAGGTCACAAAAAGACTTTCTTAATTTGCAAACCTTGTTCTCTTGACCAAGTAGCACATTAACCAATAGGTTGTTCCACATAATTTTTTCCTTTTAAGTCACCATTAAGAAAATGATTTTTCACATCCATTTGGTGCACTACTATATTAGGAATAACAACCAAAGAAACTAAAGTTCTAATAGTAACCAACTTGACGACATTGGAATAAATGTCAAAATAATCAAAATCTATCTTTTGGGTGAAACCAACAGCTACTAACCTAGTCTCGAATTTTTCTACAGAACCAACAGTTTTCAATTTCTTTCTTACGATCTGCTTAGTCCTAATTGGTTTGCATTCCTTAGATATGTCAATTAAGTCCCAGGTATGGTTAGATGTTATAGAGTCAAATTTACTTTTAATAGCATCTTCCCAAGGATTACCATTCTTAAATTAACCGCCTCCTCATATTTTTTAGGATCTTCCTCAACTAAAAGTACAAAAACAATGGAATCATTAATCCTTTCAAAATTTGTGTTTTCCACCAAAATGGCGGTAACGAAGTGTAGCCCAAACTTAGTTTCCGTACGTTGCCTTTAACTTATTCTTAGTTCATTTTTAGATTCATTGGCAATAGGTGGTAGAGTAGGCAAAGACAACATCACATCAATGGCAGTAGAAGAGCCAAAAAAGCTCTCATTATTGAAGTTCTTTAAGGAAAATACATTTTCAAAGAATGCAACATCTCAAGCCTCGCAAACAGTTTGATCATTCAAAGACATGAATCTATATGCTGCACTATTAGAAGCATAGCCAATGAATACACAATCAAACGTCTTTGGTCCTGTATTAGTTCTTTTAAAGTCTGCTAAACCAATCTTAGCTAGACAACCCCACATTTAAAAAAATGATTTTGAGGAAAACCTCCCCATAATTTGTAAGGGGTTTTATCTAACCCTTTATCAGGCACTCCATTAGGTATAAACATGCAAGCAATATAGCTTCCCACTACACATTATCAGTCACACCAGAGCTTAAAAGCATTGCATTCCTCATATTCTTAAGCGTCTGTTTTTTCCTTTCAGCTACTTTATTTTGTTGGGGACTATAATGAGCATTAGTTTCATGGATAATTCCATTTTTCACATAAAAACCTTTTAAAAAGTTAGTACAATACTTTCCATCCATATCCAGCCTAAGCCTTTGATTTTTTGATCTAATTGGTTTTCGACGTCATTCTTAAAATTTAAGAACATTACTACAATATCATCTTTGGATCTAAGTAGATAGATTTTTGTATATCTAGAAAAGTCATCAATGAAGGTTATATAATAGCATTTACCTCTACTGATTATATTCTTAAAATCTACCAAGTCTAAGTGTATCTATACTATTATATTATTACTAAGTTGCATTTCAAAGGCACATAAGCCTTCTTGATTTTTTGTCAACCGAACAGTCATATTTTATACGTTTTCCTTCTCCCACCATCTCTCTACTTCGTCCTTTTCCCATCAGCTACAGATTAGAAAAAAACTAAGGTTTTTGCGGCCTGCTCTCTCCTTCTTCGTTATTCCATCAGCTATAAACTTATTCCATCAGCTACAAATTTAAAGGCTATTGTTTCCAGGCGAATCTTTCACATGATTTCTCTCCTACCAAATCTCTGCTTCGTCCTTTCCTCTAAGCTGCAGATCTGCGGTTTTCAGACCGTTGTTTCGCACGACTTCTCTCCTACTTGTTAAATTTGGATGATTCAAATATTGTTGAAGAGGAAAGAAAATGATTAATTCGTTCAATCAATCAATTAATTTGGCTTGTATATGGAAGGATATTTTAGAAGGAAACTAAATAATTAGTCAATTAATTAATTAGTCAATGCATTTGTTATATGAAGAAATAAACGATCAGGCATGGAGAATCAATCAATCAAAAGAAAGATATGGAAACCAAGATTACGCCATCTATTTTTACTAAAATCAAATCATGCAATTTGAAAAGATATATGGGTAATCAGAAAAATGATTTTCTTAATCTCCAAGCAACCCTTCATTATCAAGTCTGTTTAAATGAAGGAATTTGATCTTCATATGTAAGTGAGTATGTGAGAGCATCCACCAGTATTCTTCTCTCTCTTTTGTACTCTTTTCTTCAATGAAATAAAAGAAGTTGTTGGGTCTCTGTGGACATAGGATATCCATATCCGAACCACGTTAAATCTTCTGTGTCTCTTATTTCTACTATTGTTTCTGTGAGACTGCATAATTGATTTTATTTTTTAATTCCATTAATATCTAAATAAACAATACTAGATCCTGATCAAATAATTCATTTCCGCTCAAATTGAAACAAATTTCACTATAGTTTGGTATCAGAGCTAGTGTTATTGTTCCTGTTTGGGTATTAATGGCTATTTCTAGTAAGTCTGTTAGTAGATCTGGTGTCAATTATGGAGTAACATGTTTTGATAGAAAGGGAGATTTTGGTACTTAGAAGATGAAGATGGAGGAGAAGACATATAGGTTGTTTCTGTGCCTTACAAATTGAAAGGTGTTGATGCAACTGATTTGGAAGAGATGGAATGAAGCTCTAACAACAATTCAATTGAGTCTTTTAGATGAAGTTCTTAGAGAATTCTCTCAGAAGAAGACGACGGAGGAACTATGGGATGCATTATCAGATGCATATCAAGACAAGTCTCTCACTAATCGGATTATTCATCAGCAACAACTCTATTCGTTCAAGATGAAGCCTGAAGCTGATCTCATGGAGCATGTATATGTTTTGTCCACTTTGATTATGAACCTGAAGGTAGTGGAAGTTGATATTACCGATGAGGCTCAAGCTGTGATCCTTTTATGTTCCTTTCCTAAGGAGTATATTGCTTTTGTTAATTCCATGATTTATAGCCGTAGTAAAATTAGCATGTTGTTTGCACAAAAAATGGACAAACACCTCCAAGTCGTATTATTTAGTTGATTATATGTGATTTTCAGTGATTTTAGATGAGTATGTAAATATGAAAGAAGTAGGGGCTGAAATGTAAAAGACACACAGATTTATAGTGGTTCGGCCAGAATGTGCCTACGTCCACTTTATATGTTATTATCTTCTTTCTTTCAGATTACAGGTACAATGCTTCGTATATCAGTATATGAAAGTAGTTTGAAAGTTCCTTCTTTGCTTGAGCTCTCAAACTTGTCTGCCATTGTTGTACCCCTGCCCCTCTATTTATAGAATGAGGTAGGGGGCAGGGGTCTTGGAAGTATATAACCGCTGGTGGGCCCGGGCTGAAGCGATCTGGACTGGCAGTTGTCTGGTTCGGCGGAGGACATTCGGCATGGAGCTTGGTCCGGTGGTAGGCGTGGTCCGGCAACGAGTGTGGACCGGTGATTATTTGGTTCGGTTGTGAAGATGGTCCGGTAGATAAGTGGTTCGGTGGTAGCATGGGAGTTGATTCGGTAGTGGGGTGATGGTTGGTTCGGAGGAGTATGGTGGACCGGTATGGCTGGTCCGGTAGTAGTAGGGGATGTTTGGTTCGGTTACCGGATGGGCATGCCGAATGGCACTTGTGATTTGCCCGAATATGGTTGGTCCGGCTACTGGATGGACATGCCGAATGGAGTCATGGGGCCGAATGGGGATGGACTTCTAGCTTTGTGTTTGTCGAACGAGGTGGAGGTTGCGAGCTCGGGTAAAACTGTGACTTCTTGGTCTCGAGAGCTTCTGGGTGAGAATTCGCCCAACATTTGCCCCCCAAAGTGGGGCACGTGCTTGCACGTGTCGCGCTTTGTTTCCTGGTGATAGAAAGGCTTGTTTCGTAACGCCATGGGCTGGACGTTCGTATCCTGCGGATGTCCTGCAAAGGAATTTACAGTTTTAGTGTGGTTTCAAATAACGACCGTTCGTGGTTGGAATATTTGAGATGAAGTGAACTGTGTCGCTCGGGGCTTAGCATCGTCGATGCCAGGTTTACGTTAGAGTGGGTTCCTGGGTCGTTTGCCAAGGTGGTTTATCGCCAGCTCAGAGCATGCCTAGGGATCGTTCGCGACCCCGTACATGTGTAAGTAGCTTAGCCATTTCATAATAATTATCAAATATCCATATGACCGATGGGCTTAAGAACGCGTGTCAAAGTGTAAATTCCCACGATGGTAGGGTTAATAACCATTCAGAGCGTGCCTGTGGACCATTCGAGGTCGCGTACACGTGTAAACGATTTAATCCACGTCGGTGAGCATTTTACGACTTATTCATCGTTATCATAATCTTATTTTATTAGTTAGTTCTGGAGTTCGGTACTTATCTGAGGGAGGCGCTTTGCACGCCACTAGTTCCTGGTCTTGGACGGTAGAGAGAGAGTTCCATTCGGTTCTTGGTTGGTCCGGCTATTCTCATTCGGCTTCTGGTGGTCCGGTATTATTGGTCCGGTTGGGCGAATTGTTTGGTTCGGTGGTTGTGAGTTCGCCTATATATAGAGGCCGTACCCCCCTTGTTTTTCTTCACCGAACCAACAAGCGCCGAATCAATTTATTGCCGAACCAAGTGTTTTGCCGAACCAACCTTATACCGGACCAGGTATACACTTATTTCCGAATACACACGTACGTCTTCGTTTCACCGAATGGGACTACGGCCTTGGGGCCGAATGCCTTGCGTACCGAATGCCCCTGACACAGTACCACCGAATGAACATGACGACCGAATGTGATGGAAAACCGAATGAATATGATGACCGAATGAACTTGATGACCGAATGAGATGGAAACCGAATGAACACGATGACCTTGAAAACTTTAGTTTGCGAATGAAATCCCACACTTGCACGCACTTGTTTGTTTACTTTTCTATGTTCCCTGTTCTAATGCCTTGCTTTCCTTGTGTTGCAGAAAATGTCTCGCAAAGCGGAAACACGATCGGATAGAAAGAAGTCTAGAGGCACAGGAGAGCCTTCTTCTTCCTTGCCCCCAGTCCAACCAGGATCCGGGCAACACCGACCTATTCCGAGGTCTCTAGTGGACGGATATGGTCCACAGGAACTTTTGGTCTCTCCCCCGGATTGCTTTCCTAGCTCCCTAAAGGAGGAGCAACTTGACGTCATATCCCGTTCCTTCGGGATAGATAGGGCTCTTATGCTGCTGCCGGGAGATGGAGTGATGCCATATAATCCTCCCGAGGGCTACTTCGCTTTTAGCAGATACCATTGCATGTGCGGCGCTATCCCCCCTATCAACGCTTGGATAGTAAGCTTCACCACATATTTGAAGGTGGCTCCCTTCCAGCTTCAGCCTAACTCATATGCTATCCTGGTGAGCCTCTTTGTTATCTTCCAGAGGAGGTACGGGCGTCCTCCTTCTAACCGGGAAATCCGATACTTGTACAACCTGAGAGGCTATAAGAAGGGGTCTCCGTATATTAGTTTGGAGGCGGCCGTACCCTTCAAACCAGTTCTGGACTTGTATTCCAAGTTCACCATGTTCAAGAAGGAGTGGTTCTTCGTCAAGGACGATGCTGTTTCTTTCCGTCTTTTCACTTCCGGCTGTAAGATTGATTTCATTTATATTTTTCATGTGTTTTGACTGTAGTGTTTTTTCTGACATGCTTCTATTTCTGGCTAGCGACAGGTGGTATTGCAGTCGTGGAGGACGATTCCTTAGTGCGAATGGCTGCTGAACTAAAGGCTATTCCGGCACGGGACCGGTCGGCCTCTTTCTTGATCAGGAACGCAACCCTCTTGGAGTATAATTTGATCTTACCGCGCCAGTCCGTGGTTAAGCAAAGGGATACGGCTGAGGAGAGGGCTGCTAAAGCTAAGGAGGGGGATAAAGTAAAGAGCGGTAAGAGGGAGCCTTTCGCAGAGCGTCCCGTGGTCGGGGGGAAGAAACTGAAGAAGTCCGATGGCCCTTCTCCAAGTACTTGCCCGACTGTCCCGGAGGAGGAAGGTGTAGAAGAGGAGGAAGGAGGCGAAGTTGGAGAAGGGTCGGAGGGTGGAGGAGATGGCGACGGTCAAGGTGGTAGTGGTGTTGCTGCTCTAACCTCTGAACAAGACCTCGAACTGGATAAGGCTCTCCGTCGGGCCTTCGGGGAGTCGGAGGGAGAGTCGGAAACGGAGAAGGGAACGGAGAAGGCAAAGGAAACCGGCAAAGCTGTGGCTGGCACTGACCCATCCTCTAAGGGTTCCTCAGCTAGGGTGATTCCGGCGATGCAAGGTGAACTTTTGTCTTCTGCCGATTCTATTTTCGATAAGGACTTAGAAATTTTTTACGGTTCACTTCCGTCCTGGAATGAGATCCAGGACTTATTGCAGTATCCCACTCCTCCGCCGGGTTTGTATAATAGATGTGTCTCCTCACTTTTCTTTCTTTTTAACTTAGCACATTTTTTGAATTGCGGATTATTGTATGTTCGTAACACTTGTTCTTTATTCCAGGGGCAGGCCAGGCAGTTAAAACGTCGGATGTTCGACATCGTCTTGAACAATTTAAGTCGAGGAGAGCTTCCGCGAAACCTTCTACTGATCGCACTGGGGACGTAGTCAAGTACCGCCCTCTTCTTGGGGTCATCGAAGAGGGCATTTAGAAAAGGAAGCGGAGCCGTTCCTTATTTGAGTCTTCTTCTGCTTCGCAGCTTCCTACTCTGCCTCCCCCTACTCAGCCTCCTCGTGATACTACGGAGGAGAGCACGGAGCCCTGCCCCCCTCCTCCTCCCTCCAAGAGTTCTACTGTCATTCATATAAGGCGTCCCGATGTGCCTCGCCCCGTGCCTCGTGACCCTTTTGCCGGCCATCCTGATTTAGACCCAAGTTTTCGGGACATTTCATTCGATGAGACCACGGGCGAGCACCTCCTTCCCCGCAACCCCATGGTAAGAGTGCTGGACGAGGCCAAATCTTTAGATCTTGATTTACTTACTACACGGGTAGTCACCATGGGGGATGAGGCCAAGGCTAATATCGACCGGGTGGCCGCAGAGACCAAGAAGTTAATGGAGCATCATGCTAAGTTGGTCAAGGCCGGGGAAGAGATCGGGAGTGCTAACATTCGGTTGAGGTTAAAGGTTGCCGATCAGGCCAAGCAACTCGCCGACCAAGCCATCCAGATTTCCCAGCATGAGGAAGCCTCCAAGCGTCTGAAAGAGACCATGGAGAAGGCCAGTAGGGCGGAATTACGGAAGATGGAGGTCGCTTGCAGGGAACGGATTAACGTAGCTATCGCCACGGTGGATGAGGTTCGAAATGCGGATCTCGAGCGGGTAGAGGAGTTGTCAGGGAGGCTCGAGGCTGCGGAGATGGCTCAGGCCGAGTTGAAGGAGGAGATGGAGGAGATGAGGAGGTCCCTCAAGTTGAAGGAAGAGGAGATGAGGAGGTCACTCCAGGCTGACTGCTTGAGATACCAATCAGAGAGGGACGTCGCCATCGCCAAGTTGCAAGCTTCCGAGGCCCGGGTGAGGGAGTTTGAGGAAAACGAGGGGATGATGGATGAGATGTTGCAGGATATGTACTTCCACACTTGGAAGGAGGGCGGCTTGTCTTGGATGGACGATTACCCTCGGGTCATGGCCAAGGTGTATCTCCAGGCTTTAGAGGAGGCCAGGGTGAATGCGGGTAAGGAAGGCGGAGAGGCTTTCAACTTGAGTGCGGTTACTGCTCAGTTCTCAAAGGAGGAGCAAGCGGCGGTGAAGGAGGGGATGCGGCTACTCGCTGCAGAGGAAGCGGGCGTGCAGTTGGATGATGAGGATCAAGCGGCGGATGCTGGTGAGTTATTCTTTTCCCTTTCTTTTCTTTCCGTGTTTTCATAACTTGATCGTTCGTTTAATGAATTCCTCCTCTGATCTGGACAGATGGGACTTCAGATCCACATGCTGGGGGCTCTGATCCTGCGGCTAAGTAGGCTGGGGGAGTTGGTGATGGAGTGTGGATGCATCTGCCATCTTTTTGTTTCTTTTTTTTCACGCCCTTTATGCTTTATTCGCAGGCGGTAGCTTTGAGTGTCTTGTGTAATTGTTCACGGGTATAGCTGAGCGCCCTGCCACCCAGCACGCAGGCTTGGAGCCTCATGAGTGAATGCTTCCTATTTGGTTTCCTGTACTTTAGAGTTTGTTATACAGGATAGGAGAAAAATATTTAAGTGAAATGGAAATATAGTAAAAGTAAAACTTCCAGTCACGGAAGGCCGTCGATGTGCTTAAGTTCGTGGCAAACGGGTTTTGTAGTCACTTTCCCTAGCTGTGGGTCTTGGAGACATTTGTCACCCATCTTACGCCTCCGCGGGGAGTTTTCTTTTTTACCACAGCCGCACTTAAGACACATCGGAGCCGAGATCGCGCACGGTAACTACCCGAACCATTATGGTCCGCAATCGTGGGTATTATTCGATTTACCGTGGCCGGCTAGCGTGGGTGCCGTTGGCCGTGAACTACCCCTGGCTGGCCACACCTTATGTTGGGGCTTAAAGTAGGTTCACAGTTACCGGCGAGCCGAACGCCGTAATGAGCTGCCATCGGCTATAGTCGGCCTTTATGATGACTTATAATCGGCTCATTACAGTTGGCTTTGAGGGCAGGCGCGCAATGAGTTAACCCGCAGCAGAGGGATGCTGGAGCAAAAGAGTCTCATTGGCGAGTGCATAGAATCGTGGCGTACCTGTTAGGCCTAGTCCAGATGAGGCCGCGGTGCGTCTTGAGTGGAGATGCCATAGGATTTTGTTCAACAGAAAGGGATAAAACTTAACAAGTAGCCAAGACATAAAGGAACAAGTTAAAAAGAGACAAGATTTTTTAAAGTGGTTCGGCACGAAAATGCCTACGTCCACTGATTCTCTTTGTTAATTCACTTCATATGGGCAGTACAAGTTAAGAAAAGTATCGACGGAGGTGTCGGATGTTCCATGCCCTCTGGAACACCTCTCCGTCCACTGTTGACAAAATGTAAGCTCCGTTGTGGAGATCTTTGTGAATTACATATGGTCCGTCCCAGATGGGGTCCAGTGCCCCGGGGCGCGGAAAGATTCGCCTGAGGACAAGATCTCCTTCTTGTAAGCTGCGATGCTTGACTTTGGAATTGTATAGTGCTGCCACTTTTTGTTTGTGAGCTGCTGCTTTGAGTGCTGCATCGTTTCTCCTTTCCTCAATCAGATCCAAAGACATGAGGAGGAGTTCTTCGTTTTCTTCTGGGTTGTAGTGGATCCTACGGTGGGAAGGCACAATAGTCTCAACTGGGAGCATTGCCTCCGATCCATATGCCAAAGAGAAAGGAGTATGTCCCGTTGATGTTCTGAAAGATATGCGGTATGCCCATAGTGCCGTAGGAAGTTCGTCCACCCAAGCGCCTTTTGACTTTTCAAGTTTCTTCTTGATTAGGGTTTTGAGAATTTTGTTGACAGCTTCAACTTGTCCGTTTGCCTGAGGGTAAGCTACTGATGAGAAGCTTTTATGAATTCCATGCTCTTGGCACCAGTCGGCAAATTCTTCGCTGTCAAATTGGAGTCCGTTGTCTGATACGATCTTGAGGGGGACTCCATACCTGCACAGAATGTTTTTGATCAAGAAGTTGATAACTTTTGCTGAAGATATTTTATTTAAAGGTTCCGCTTCCACCCATTTGGTGAAATAATCGACTGCCACTATAGCATATTTGGCTCCGCCTCGGCCCGTTGGTAGTTCGCCAATTAAGTCAATTCCCCATACAGCAAAGGGCCAAGGGCTGGTCATTTGAGTAATTTCGTTTGTGGGTAGTCGAGGGATCTTGGCGAACTTCTGACATCTGTCGCATTTCTTAACGAAGTCTAGGGCATCTTTGTTTAGTGTGGGCCAGTAATATCCATATCGGAGTATCTTTCTTGCCAAAGTCTGTCCTCCAGTGTGATCTCCGCATCCTCCCTGATGGATGTTTGTTAATATCTCCTTGGCTTCCCTTCCGGCGACGCATCTTAATAGGGGGCTAGAGAAGCCACGCCGGTAGAGGATGCCTTCTTGTATTGTGTAGTGGGGAACTTTCCTCAAGATCTTCTTGGCTTCGTCACGCCTGTCGGGTAGTATGCCATCTTGCAAATATTTCCGGATAGGAGTCATCCAGGTTCCTTCTTCGATTGCAGTTATCAGATTCACTTGTTCGAAACTCGGGGCTAGCTGCCTTGAGATTGCTAGTGCTCCGGAAATGGTGCTGTCCTTCATACTAGCTTGCTTTGCAAGTTCATCTGCCTCTTGGTTTTCTTCTCGAGGAATGTGTTTGATTAGATAATGGTCCAATCGATCGAGCAGCAGTCTGGTTTTCTTTAGGTATGCTGTGAGTCGTTCTCCTCGAGTCTGGAATTCTCCTAGTACCTGGTTTACGATAAGCTGAGAATCACTATGAATACATAAGGAATTGATTCCAATTTCTAGGGCCAGTTCCAATCCCGCTATTACTGCTTCATATTCAGCATCGTTGTTAGTGGCCGTGAACTCCAATCTTAATGCATAGTACAACTTTCTTCCCCTGGGGGTGATGATCACAATACCTGCCCCCGAGCCTTGTTCGTTTGATGCTCCGTCTACAAAGAGGTTCCATTTGATGTTTTTTGCTACTTCGGATTGTTCCTTGCCTTCGTTGGTAGTGAATTCGGCAATGAAATCAGCCATGGCTTGTCCTTTGATAGCGGTGCGGGGATGGTAGGTGATATCATACTGACTTAATTCGATGCACCATTTGAGGAGTCGCCCAGAAGTGTCAGGACGATGGAGCACTTGTCTTAGTGGTTGATCGGTTAGAACCCTAATGGAGTGAGACTGGAAGTAGTGTCGCAGTTTCCGTGACGCGATCAATAAACAATATGCTAACTTCTCAAGTTTAGGATATCTGGCTTCTGCCCCCGTAAATCTCTTGCTTACAAAGTAAACCGGGCGTTGTGTGCGGTCTTCTTCTCTTACCAAGGCGGCGCTTAGAGCATGAGATGATACAGCGAGGTATAGGTATAACACTTCACCTTCATTTGGAGTTGAAAGTACTGGTGGTCTCTGAAGGTGTTCGATTAGGTTGAGGAAGGCTTTCAAGCATTCGTCGGTCCACTCGAACCTCCCTTTGTCTTTCTTGAGTGCTTCGAAGAAAGGGACACACTTGTCAGTTGCCTTGGAAATGAATCTGCTTAGGGCGGCCACCTTTCCGTTTAGGCTCTGCATTTCTTTTCGAGTGGAAGGTATCCTTATTTCTTTTAAAGCCCGGACTTGTTCAGGGTTTGCTTCGATTCCTCTGGCGTGGACGATGAATCCTAAGAATTTTCCCGATGAAACTCCGAAGGAGCACTTTAGAGGATTCAGCTTCATTCCATACCGGCGAAGTACTTGAAACATATCGTCCAGATGGCTTACATGGTCGTTGGCTTTCCTGGACTTTACCAACATGTCATCCACATATACTTCCATAGTTCGTCCTATCAGTCCTGCGAACATTTTGTTGACGAGGCGTTGATAGGTAGCTCCAGCATTTTTGAGTCCAAAAGGCATGACTTTGTAACAATATAATCCGCGGTCGGTGATGAAGCTAGTGTGGTCCTGATCGGGAGCGTGCATGGGGATCTGGTTATATCCGGAGTATGCATCCATAAAAGATAGGAGTTCGTGCCCAGCTGTGCTGTCTACGAGTTGGTCAATTCGGGGAAGTGGGAAGCAGTCTTTCGGGCAAGCGTCATTCAGATTGGAGAAGTCAATACATGTTCGCCACTTTCCATTGGCCTTTTTTACTAGCACCGGGTTAGCGATCCATTCTGGGTAGATGGCTTCCCGTATGAAGCCATTAGCAAGTAGATTTTTTACTTCCTCATCAAGGGCTGCTGATCGCTCTGCCCCCATGCTCCTCTTTTTCTGCTTTACTGGTACCTTGGTGGGATCGATGTTCAACATGTGGCATGCTATGTCTGGGGAGATTCCTGTCATATCGGCATGGGTCCACGCAAATACATCTAAGTTGTGGCGGAGGAAGTCAATGAGTTGATCCTTCAATTCCGTTTTCAGCTGAGATCCGATTTTTAATAATCTACTTGAATCATGCTTATCTACCGATACGAATTCCATAGCCTCTGCAGGCTCGGCGGTAGCCTCCTCCTCTTTATCCCTGGGGTCTAGTTCATTGAAGGGATCGCTTGTGTATCGAAGAGGAGGGGCCTTCTTTAGTTGCTATGCCTCCAAGCTTTTCATGCAGAGAATAGTCTCTGCATCTTTTCCTTTATTCTTTCTGCGGTTATTGCGAAGTTCAGTTACGTAGCAGTCTCGGGCGGCATCTTGATCTCCTTCTACTTCTCCTACTCCGTTGTCTGTTGGAAATTTCATTTTCAGGCACCAAGGGGCTAATACAATCTGAAAGTCAGACAAGGCTGGTCTTCCCAAGAAAGCGTTGTAAGCCGAGTGGTTTTCTATTAGTACGAACGTTTGTTTTCGCACAACGGAGCGGGGATGACTTCCTATTTCGACGAAGAGGTCAAGTTGCCCGAGGGGCATTTTTGCATCTCCAGTGAAACCGTGCAGTGGTTTGTCACAGGGGGATACATCCTTCATTGATAATTTCATTTTGTCGAAAGCATGTTTGAACAGGATATTTACGGAGCTTCCCGTGTCTATTAGAATCCGAAAAACTTTAGCTGGACCAAACCAGGCAGAGATGACCATGGGATCCATATGTGGGTACTGTCTTCCTTCCAAATCATGCCTACTGAATACAATGTCATTGTTTTCTTTTCGTTTCGGGTGGCGTTCCTCCGTAATGGAGTTAACATATCCTTCGGCATTTCTAAGCGACTTGCCGTACCTTTCCATCTCTGCCCAACTTCTGTCGGCAATGTGTGGTCCTCCTGAGATGGTAAGGACTACTATCTTCTCTTGACTAGAGCCACTGGTGTTGTGATTGTTGCGATTCCCTCCGCCTACTTCTGGGAGGGGTTGCTTTGAGTTCTCATTGGCAGGAGTTGGAGTCCTGTTCTGACCTTTCACATAACGTTCCAGTCTTCTTCTTCTAATGTGTTCTTCGATCAAGTCCCGAAGATGGTGGCATTCATTGGTGTCATGTCCGTGGGATTCGTGGAAGCGACAGAACTTTCCGGACTTAAGTGCGTTATCTGATTCTTTCTTGTGCGGGGGGCGCTTGTATCCGAGTTCGCCCTGAGTGGCTAGGTAGATGTTTTCGATTGTTTCATTCAAAGGAGTGTAGGAGTCAAATCTTGGCCTTGTTCGATATTGGCGCTTCTCAACCTTTCTGCCCCCAGCATTGTCTCTAGATTCATTTCTTCGAGCGTCCTTAGCTGCAGTGGGAACCTTGTCCTGAACTATCTTGCCTTGTTGCCCTGACTGCCTCTCCGTAGCAGCGTCTTCAAGTCTCATATACTTTCCAGCTTCATGGAAGAAATCAGGCAAGGTAGCTGGTTTTTCCTTAGTTAATCTTCTGGCAAACTTGGTGTCTGGATGTACACCACTACAGAGGGCCATTAGAGTGAGTTTTTCATCGGCATCTTGAACTGCTGCCGCTGCGGCGTTGAACCGTGTTAGATATTGTTGCAGCGTCTCTCCGGATTTCTGTTTGACATTGGATAGAGAATAAGCATCCCTGGGTTGTTCCACATGGATGCGGAACTGGCTAATAAACTTTTCTTTTAACATCTCCCATGAGCTGATGGATCCTTGGGGTAGATGGCAGAACCAGGAGGTAGCTAGATCTGATAGGAATAGCGGAAAGCATTTACATAATACTCCTTCTGTTGCTCCACTCATGAGCATATGCTGGGTGTATCTCTGCAGGTGTACGATGGGGTCGGAAGTTCCTTTGTAAGGTTCCATGGTTGGCATTTTCCATTCCCGGGGAGTGATGGCAGTTTCGATATTTCGGGTAAAGGGACTGGTGACCCTAGCGCCTATTCCCCGGTCCCTTTGCTCCCGTTGGACACATTCTCTGAATAATCGTGCCATCCGCTCGTCAGAACTTGGAGCGGACAAAAATGAGCTCGGTTCTTCCCTGCGGAATCTATCTCGTCCAGATGACCTGTAGGGATGGTACAGTCTATCACCTCTAGCATTATCCAGTGGTTGTCTTTGGCTGCTTGGATGCACGCTAGGACCAGCTACAGTTGCCCCCTGCCTTGATCTTCCCCTGTGGGGTTCTGTTTCGAGCACATCCATGGGGTCAACTTCGGGCTGGGTTCTAGCTCGGCTCCGTTCAGCGGGGTTTCTATGATTAGGTGGCATGACTGGCTCAGCTACATCCGACCCTCGCCTGGTGCCTCCCCCGCTAGGTTCGGTTCCAAGGGCTTCCTCGAGTCGGAATTCGGGCTGAGTCCGGGCGCGGCCCCTATCATCGTTTTTCCTGTTGATAGCTTGTTCGAAGAGTGAAGACCTTTGTTGCCTCCGGGATCCTCCGGATTGGGATTCACCCCATGATTCAGTGTTGCGGTTGGACTCTTCAGCATCCCTTAAGCGTGTCATGAGTTGGTCCACCAAAGTTTCTTGTTGGGATGTGAAGCGGTTAGTTACTTCAGCCACAACCCTGTCCAGATCTGCCCTAGTGATTGGTTGTTCCGTTGCGGGACCAGTTGGATTTTCCTGATTTTCATCTGGTACTGCTGTTGAAGTGGGCTGATCTGTGATTGCTGGATCTGGAAGGCTGCTAGTTGCGATGTTCTTTCCTTTGTTAACATCCCTTCTCTGTTTGGAAGGCATGATTTCTAAGCAACGAGTGATGTTGTTAGGAAGAAGGTTGAGTGGGAGAAGATGAAGCTTGAGTTCAATTCTCAGCGAAAGCACCAAAAATGTTTGCACAAAAAATGGACAAACACCTCCAAGTCGTATTATTTAGTTGATTATATGTGATTTTCAGTGATTTTAGATGAGTATGTAAATATGAAAGAAGTAGGGGCTAAAATGTAAAAGACACACAGATTTATAGTGGTTCGGCCAGAATGTGCCTACGTCCACTTTATATGTTATTATCTTCTTTCTTTCAGATTACAGGTACAATGCTTCGTATATCAGTATATGAAAGTAGTTTGAAAGTTCCTTCTTTGCTTGAGCTCTCAAACTTGTCTGCCATTGTTGTACCCCTGCCCCTCTATTTATAGAATGAGGTAGGGGGCAGGGGTCTTGGAAGTATATAACCGCTGGTGGGCCCGGGCTGAAGCGATCTGGACTGGCAGTTGTCTGGTTCGGCGGAGGACATTCGGCATGGAGCTTGGTCCGGTGGTAGGCGTGGTCCGGCAACGAGTGTGGACCGGTGATTATTTGGTTCGGTTGTGAAGATGGTCCGGTAGATAAGTGGTTCGGTGGTAGCATGGGAGTTGATTCGGTAGTGGGGTGATGGTTGGTTCGGAGGAGTATGGTGGACCGGTATGGCTGGTCCGGTAGTAGTAGGGGATGTTTGGTTCGGTTACCGGATGGGCATGCCGAATGGCACTTGTGATTTGCCCGAATATGGTTGGTCCGGCTACTGGATGGACATGCCGAATGGAGTCATGGGGCCGAATGGGGATGGACTTCTAGCTTTGTGTTTGTCGAACGAGGTGGAGGTTGCGAGCTCGGGTAAAACTGTGACTTCTTGGTCTCGAGAGCTTCTGGGTGAGAATTCGCCCAACACATGTCTGATGTAAACGCTGGTCTTCATAATGAAGTATTAAGAGGTAGATTGGCGAGCACTATCATGGATAGTGATGCTGAAGGCTTATCTATTCAGAGAGGTAGAGGCCAAAGTAGGTCGAAGAAAGGTGGAGGATGGAATTCTTCATGGTCTCAATCTAGGAGGGCTAGGAAGTTGACTTGTCATTATTGTAAGAAACCAGGCCACTTCATAGCACAATGTCCCAAGCTTAAAGGTAGAAGAAAAGATCCAAAGCAAGATTAAGGTTCTACAACAGAGAAATCAGATACAGAAAGTGACATCGATGTATTTACAGCTTCTGACTCTTTTGGGAAGAGCAACTTACGGTTGATCGATTCTGGCTCATCCTATCATATGACACCTGATAGGAATTTCTTTTCCACTTACCGTGAAATTGATGGAGGGGAAGTTCTGATGGAAAATGATGCTTCTTGCCCTATGATTGGTGTTGGTAGCGTGATGATTAAGATGTTTGATGGTGATATTCGTACGATCTCCAATGTTGGACATGTACCTGATTGGAGGAGGATCTTGATTTCTATTGGGGCATTGGGTAGACTTGGCTTGAAGATTGTAGTGGAAGGAGAGAAAATGAAGATATCGAAGGGTTTCATGATTGTTATAAGAGGTGTGAGGGTAGGAGATCTTTATCTATTAAAGGACACTACTGTAATTGGTGAATCGGCTTCTGTTACATTGGTTGATTCAGATTCTTCTAGATTATGGCACTTACAGATGGATCACATTGGTGAGTGTAGCATGGTTGAGTTGAGAAAACGAGGATTGATCGATGGAGTTCATCATTAAAAACTTGGTTTTTATGAAGAGTGTGTTCTTGGAAAGCAAATGAAGATTTCTTTTGGTACAGGAGAGCATAAAGCAAAAGCTGTCCTGGAGTATGTTCATACAAATGTCTAGGTTCCCTCCCCTTGTCAGCCTTTAGGTGGAGCCAGGTATTTCATTTCATTTATAGATGATTTCATTTCATTTCATTTCATTTCATTTCATTTCAGGTATTTCATTTATGAGCAGGCATGTGACTTTTGATGAGAAGGCTATGTTGAAGGTGGAGCCTTCCTCATCGGATGACAATGAGATGACATGTGAAGAATACTAGACACAAATCAAGTCATCTGTTGATTCGTTCCATAGACGTTCAGATGCTGTTTCCGATGACACCGTGATTGATGAGGGTAATATCAATGTTGGTACAGAGGATCGAACTCAAGGTGGAGCTCATTCAGAACCTAAGCCCGTCAGACAAGAAAGCCTAAGTGGCTTGATGAGTTTGTTGGATTGAGCATCGAAGACATTAACTTCGATGATATAACAACATAAGCTTTGAATGTTATCCATAATGAGCCTTGTGATTATAGAGAAGCTATCGCATCAGTTAACAGTTCCAGTTGTTTAGCTGCTACGGAGAAGAAGATTGAATCATTGCAGAGAAATCATACTTGGGATTTGGTGCCTCTTCCCACCGACAAGAGATCTATTGGATGCAAGCGGATCTATAAAGTGAAAGATGGTGAAAATGATAATCTCAGATACAAGGCATGATTAGTCGCAAAGGGGTATGTTCAGAATAAGGGGGAAGAGTATCATGATATCTTTGCTCTAGTGGTTAGGCATACTTTTATTCGTATTATTTTCGCATTAGTTACTCATTATGATATGGAATCGAGCAACTAGATGTCAAAAGTGCATTCTTGCATGGTGATCTGGATGAGGAGATTTACTTAAAGCACCCGGAAAAGTTCATTGATAGTAGCAGACCAGACTATGTTTGCAAACTCAACAAATCTCTATGTGGACTGAAGCAGTCTCATAGACTATGGTATAAGAGGTTTGATAAGTTTATGCTTTTACAGGGATACTTTAGAAGTTTTAAAGACCAGAATGTTTATTTCAGGAGATGTGATGGTGATATGATTTATTTGTTATTATATGTTGATGATATGCTGATTGCATCTTGAAGTATGGTCAAAATTAAGGAGTTGAAAGCGCAACTCAGTAGAGAGTTTGACATGATGGATTTGGGAAAGGCATAAAGAATATTGGGTATGGAGATAAGCAGGGATAGAAAGCGGAGAGAGTTAAAGCTCACTTAAGCGCAGTACATCGAGAAGGTCCTCGCTCGATTTGGAATGGAGAAAGCCAAACTTGTTGGCACTCCATTAGGCTGTCATTTTAAGTTGTCAAAAGATTTATCTCCCTCATCTGAAGAATACAAAAGGTATATGGCTGATATACCTTATTCTAGTGTTGTTGTTAGTCTTATGTATGCGATGATGTGCACAAGACCAGATTTGGCCCATGCAGTGGGTGTTGTGGGTCGATATATGTCTAACCCAAGAAAAGGGCATTGGCAAGCTGCGAAGTGGATTCTTAGATATATTCAAGGCATTGCTTCGGTGGGCTTGTTATATAGTGGAGTGGGTAGTGACATCTTTCTTAGAGGATACTATGATTCCGATTATACTGGGGATAGAGATGCTAGGAAGTCAGTGTCGGACTATGTTTTTACACTTGGCGTATGCTCGATTTCATGGAGATCAAAGCTGCAATCTATCGTAGATTTATCGACTACCGAATCAGAGTTGATATCGATTGCGGAAGCAACAAAGGAAGAATTATACTTACTTCAGTTGTTGGATGATCTTTCAATGGTGCAACGGACAGTAGAGCTATTTTCAGACAGTCAGAGTGCGATTCATCTTGTAGAGAATCAAGATTATTGTTCACAGACGAAGCACATTGATGTTAGAGGTTTCTTTCTTATGCTTAAGGAAGAACGAAGCAAGATAAAATTGTTGAATGTGAGTACTTTGGATAATCCTTCAGGTATGATGACAAGGTCACTTCCAAAGGACAAGTTTGAGCATTGCTCAAACTTGATCAGTTTGATTCCTGTTAATTGAGCGCCATGGGGTGTTAGACCCAACAACTTCTATGTTGATTGCTTGATGATAAGGTGACGAAGAGAGATTGTTATATTTGAATCAAGGTGGAGTGTTAAATTTGGATGATTCAAATATTTGTTGAGGAGGAAAGAAATTGATTAATTGGTTCAATTAATCAATTTCTTTGGCTTGCAAGGATATTTTGGAGGGAAACTAATTAATTAGTCAATTAATTAATTAGTCAATGCATTTGTTATATGAAGAAATAAATGATTAGGCATGGAGAATCAATCAATCAAATGAAAGATATGAAAACCAAGATTACGCCATCTATTTGTACTAAAATCAAATCATGTAATTTGAAATGATATTTGGGTAATCAAGAAATTGATTTTCTTAATCTCCAAGCAACCCTTTGTTATCAAGTCTATTTAAATGAAGGAATTTCATCTTCATATGCAAGTGAGTGTGTGAGAGCATTCACCATTATTATTCTCTCTCTTTTGTACTCTTTTCTTCAATGGAATAAAAGAAGTTGTTGGGTCTCCGTGGACGTAGGGTATTCATATCCGAACCACATTAAATCTTTTGTGTCTCTTATTTCTGCTACTATTTCTATGAGACTGCATAATTGATTTTATTTTTTAAGTTCCATTAATATCTAAATAGACAATACTAGATCCTGATCAAATAATTCGCTTCTGCTCAAATTAAAACAAATTTCACTACACTACCAGCTCTCTGCTTCCTCCTTTCCCTTCAGCTACAAATAAAAATTTATTCCGTTAGTGTTAGGTTTCAAGGGCACAGAAGCAATTTACTGAATTTTAAAAATCAACAGTCGCATTTTGTTTCTCTGGTCCTTTTGTTCTCCCTTTTATCTGCATACCACATCCATATTCTATCTTATTTTCCTCTATCATGTTCCTTCACTAAGAATAGTACCTCCTTACAACAACTCACCACCAACCGACGGAAAATCATAAGTTATACGAATTCCTTATCTCTCGCGATTGAAATCCAGTTACGATCGACAAGAACGCCCCTAACGACATCGCCAAAAGGTCATCAATGCTTCTAGAGGCTGAAATGGAAACTCTAACAAAAGATGTTTTTTTAACTGCGAAATCGGTTCATATGATCTTGTGATTTGCGTTCATTTTGCAATTTGCAGTTATCTTATAAGGTGTGTCAGGTGTTTCTGTGAATTTTTATGTAATCAGTGATCAACACCTTAATGTTTATTCCCATGAAATCCATTTTTAACACCATGATATGATTCATTGCAGTGTTCAACATATACTGTTAAAATAATAGCAACAAAGAACATAGTTTTAGGTGATACAATTAAAATAAAGGAAGTTGTTGTTATTCATTTGTAATTTACTCTTATTTTATGGATTTCTTGTACCAAAAAACAGTTACTTTAAAGGGAATTTTACTGATTTATATTGTTTAGATTTATCATTTTATCTAGCTGTGTTGTTTGGTATGCATTGATAATTTCTATCATGTTTGAAATTGAGCAAGGGTCGTTAAAAATAAGTTTTCATCTTATCTTGTAACTTTTTAGTGCCGACGGGCCCTTTTAGGTGCTTGATGTACAGAATATTTTTCATCCACCAATGTTAGAATACTAAAGGTTATATGGATGGATCAATGATTTTATGGGATGACTATAGCTGCATATTATTATCTATGTTATTATTGTGTATTCCCAAGATCATTATTGGAAATATGAGTTGTTAATCTTTGAAATATTCGTGAAATCTATTTTCTAAATGCAAATGGTTTTGATGACCTATAAATTAATTTAGGTCACCGTGAAACAACAATATAAACTGAACAATGAGGACGCATTTATGTATAAATTTCTTCAAACTTCAGTTTTAATATGTTATGATATCACCCCTTTAGGTTTAAAATATATGCTACCACGATTAGTCACTGCAATAACAAAATCCTGTTTCCTTTAAAATAAATAAGGAATTTTTTCCCTTGTTTCTCCAATTAATGTTTTTGGACATGCTATTATGGTTTTCGAATTTACAACAATTATCTGTGAACGATATATAAAACAAAATGGATGTCATGTACCATCTTCTTTTGATAAGAAAAATATGATCAAGGGTGAGTTATGATATTCTGGTACTTATATGTTTAATTAAATTTGTCTATATCACGCTTTGACACTATAACAAAGAGTAAATTAACATGAATTGGAATATTGAATATCCGAAGATGAACCAATAAGTAAGATATGATATATATTCTCATGTATGTAATTTCTCGCTGAATCGTAATTGAATTGTTTGTTGACATATGTGTTGATAATAAAAATCTTTATTCTTTACCCAACATGGTTGTTAGTCATTGTACCCGTACATTCTTGCTAACTTATATATGTTGATTCTTTTTTTTCCGTACCACACATGAGTTTTAATTCATTACTTTGCTTATTGTTTTGTTCTGATGATGTAAATCCCTCCTTAACTATAAAACGATAGGTCTAAAAGTAAATTTCTAGCCTTCTTAAAGGCTTAGATTAGAATCTATATGATGCAAGTTACTTCATGTTCATTAAAAAGGAGCTACAATCTTTGCATACTAGCATTACATAGGTAAGAATATTTGTACTTAGTCTCTTATTGGTATATGTGTGCATTAATTACGACATAGTGTATATAAAGTTAACTCTTTTTTTTCAAATATTTAGACTTTTCTCACATTCATGACAATGCATATTGATTATTGCTATTTGCTCATCATAATCTTGGTTACTTTCTAACTTCTACCATTGCTTGAGATTTGCTGCTGTTTTGAGGTGAATGTATAATCGAAAACCATCTTTTCTCTATTGTATAATTAAATTACATTGTATGTTCTAATGCAACCAGTCGTATTCAGAAAAGAAATGTTTTATAACCGATTTCAATTAAATATTCATTGTTTTTTTTTTCAAAATGAATTTAACAACGTGAAAACTGAATATTCGTCTAAGTTTCATTTGACTTTCTCTACTTATATTATGCTCTATGCAAGGATAACTAAATTTTTTGTATAGCAATGTGAAGGAATCCCTTACAATGATTCATTTGATGGTTATTGTATTCCTAATATAGAATAAAGATCGACATTAAATGCTCTAACTTTATTTAATTGCTATGAACTAGAATATTGCAAAGATCAACCTACCTTAACAGCACACCTATAGTAATTCTAAGACAGTAGCCATTGTTGATTTGTCTATTTGTTTGTGTTTATTTTGCATATTCCACAATGATCAGTTGTACTATGCTGGCATGTGCTGACATTCAATGTTTCTTAGATGAATTAACAATGTCAATAACATGTAAATCCTTACAAAGAAATAAAAATAAATCTACATCTCAAATTGACTTACTAAGATGTTGGAGTTAAGAAATCAAATACATGCGAAATGAAAGTCTTTAATGAATCATTATCCTGTATGATATAGTATGAATGCTTTAGAGATAGGAAAAATAAAAGATTTAGATTGGCTATAATTTTGCTTCTCTTTTCTTATATTAATGAAGCATGATTTATGAACTTAGTATTTTCATATGTGTTATTTCTTTAATATGAGTGGGCATTTATTTTTATTTTATTTCTAGGTGAAGACCTAATGAAATAATAGACATGTGTTTTGCTTTAGCAGTCTTCGAACGGAGAACATATCATCTTCAAGCATATAATCTTAAACTTTTATAAAAATAATTATTTCCTTTCAAACGCGGAATCTGATTTAAGTGGCAGAAGTACATCCTCCTTGCAATTAAAAAAGATTTAAACAAATAACTTGAGGTGAATGTATTGCCACCATAATTTTAATATCAAATAAGTATAATTACATGGAGAATGTATGGTATTTCAATATTTTGAGATAATTGCTGCTCTTAATACCTTTTGCAATAAATTTGATGTCAAAAAAGCATAATTATACAACTAATGTATGTCTTTCAATGATTTTTTTTTAAAATAGTACTAATTTTTTCACTTTGTGTTTCTACCTAATCGGGTCATGGGAAAGTTGAATTAAGTATGATTTTTGAAATGTTAAATGATTTTATTTGTAAAAGTATATGATATAATTTTAGATGGTGTTATGATGTGTAATTTGCCTTTTTTTTTTATTATAATTCAATAAATATCATTTTCCAACTTATTTGAAATATGAAAAAAATGATGAAAAAATATATTTATCAATGACTGCTAATGGTTATGGAAGCCATTGTATTGTAGAAAGTAATCTTTATTCCACTTAAAATAAAAGCCGTGCGCTCCTATTTTTATTTATGAAGTTGTAAGTAAATAGCTTAAGGGAAACAAATGACATAACTATCATTTTGTATTTCAACATTTCTTGAAATGATTGATGTAATCATTTCACCAATTTGATATGCTATAAGTAATAACCATTATTTGTCTTTCTGTGATTTTATTTAATTTTCGTAATTTTTAAAATGGCATTCTATCAAACTATGTAATGTAAAGTTGAATTATGTTTGTTGTTTTATTTTACTTTCCATAGGGGATGATCGATATAAAAATCGTTGATGGTGTTAAATTGAATTTTTGTCAGTCGGTTGAAACTTTGAATGAATTCAATAAAAACCTTTGAATAATGAAAGGTACAAGGAAGAGAAGATGACTCAACTTTCTATAGGCATGACTTCATAGTTTCCAACTTTATAGTTGACTTACGGTAGAAAATAAAATAGGCGATACTTCATTGTAAGAAATGAATAACTATCTCTTTAGATGTCCATTCTTTATAATTGGTTCCTAATATCCATCATTTACCTAATTCCATGTACTGCCCTTACTATATTAATTCTATTTTACTTTGGTTTTATAGTGCATCATTAATAAATAGATATGCATGTGTAAACAAAATATTGCTCCCTTGTAGAAATATGATTAAGTAATCTTATTAAGAGATCATGCCAAATAAAAAATATGCCCTCCAGGCATTATAAGGTACATTTTAATCCATTTTAAAACAGTCATGTGACTGAGTTTTTGTAACTCGAATTCACAACGTCAATTGTTTTATCTTTTTTTCAATATGTTACACTTTCATGCATTATTTTTCCATAGATATGATGTTAATTGTATGCATAAGCATAGACCATTCAAATCGTGAGGTATCTATCATTATACTCACGCACATTTTTGTGTTTAGGGATATAAAATTTCATGGTACCTTCAAGTGGGATTTTGTTAAATGAAAGGACAAAAATCATGTTTACTTTATTTTGATAAATTGAGCCCTTAAGGATGAATATTTACTGATTCAGTTTTGGAAATATGTGCGGTACCCCTTGAGGAAATAAGATATTATCTCTTTGTTTGAATACATTAAGTGAATATACTTGAAACTAAAATAACATGAATGTATCATATCTTTGTAATTCAAGCGAATGCACTTTACACTAAAACAACAACATGAATGTATCCTGTCTTTAGTATATTTTATATGATCAAATCTTAAGAGAAACATGCATAATATCCAAAAAAATGTACAAGCGTAGTAATTCAATAACTTACAAAAGTGTCTTAGCCAAACTTTTCATTGTATATGCTACACATTGTCCATTATCTTAATCTCATATGTGATAAGGATTGATTATCAATAGCATGAAATATTGTAATGATCTATTCTATATGGAAAGGCCTAATGAAGTACATTAATTTAAGTAAGACATAGTGGCATAAACAAATTCAAATTGTAATAGTGCAATAGCTTCAATTATTTTTCTTTAACTTTTTTGTTAGAAGTCATTATTTACTGCCTATGTTCGATTAGTCATTGAGGAAAAGTGATGTATTTTTGAATCAAAATTGTTTGTTGAAGCTTACTAAGCCTTTTTTTTAAGAATCGAATTAGTTCTCTCTTTTGTTGTAATATCACTATCACTACTTTCAAAAGTTTTATATAAGATAATAGGGGACAAAGTGATTTAATACGAAAAAAATCTGTTTCCACTTTGATTTGTTCGTACTAATTAGATAAAGAAAATGTCATTTCTTCGGCAATATATAGTGATGAAGACTCAATTTAAAAATAAAACATATTTTGCAATATACTATTTCACCACTTCTTTTGCTACACCTATCGCATCGTATTTTTAATTGATTATGCACGCGATGCTAATTATACGTTCAATCACTTTTGATTACATGTTCCACCTTGTAGTATTTATATTGTACTGTGATTAACTCTCTTCGTAACTGTTTTGATTTCATTCAGGTCTTACATATCGAAGACTAAGTGGTTATAAACTTAAGGTGAGAGAGCCAAGGAGAGGGGAATGCACAAGTAGCAAGATCCCATTCTTTAAAAGGTGCCAGATTTTAATTTTTTTTATCTCTTTTTCCAAAGAATTGTCTAAGGTATTCTAATTTCAATCGAATCACCTGAAGAAAATAACATCGTGAAGAAGAATAAATTGGGCATCCATAAAAGTGACTTTGTAAGCTTCATTGTTCATTAAAAGTATCATCAGTTTATAAGGTAAATTAGTTTTTTAATTAAGTTATAGATTTTTTAGTTTCAGATGTTTGTGTTAGATAGTACATCATGGATCATTCAATATACGAAGGCATTGTTTTGAGGTCTTAATTCACAACATACAAAAGCATTGTTTTCTATCTTTCTTTCTTTGTACTCACTAGGTATAGGGATGTCATTTTATTGATTATTCATTTCCATGTAGACATCGCTAAAAAGTAAAATACATCTATAATACAGTGTATCACATATTTGTTGCAACTGCATTTACATAATCTTTTTAAATGAATATGATGGCGTCATTACAAGTTAATTCATCATTGGCTTTCCACAACAAGTGTCTACATTTTGTTTCTCTATTTCTATATTTTGTCCCGTTCAAGTGTTTTAGTCATTGCATTAAAATTGTTTTTATATAATATTTTTAGAACGGAAGAAAATAGTTAATAGATCAACGGTTGATGGGCAGGTGAGTACACGAATACAACGAGCGTAGGAACGGGAAATTCGTGGTTGTCTGCTGTGACATATATATCGCTCCATTTGATGTGGCATATAAAGGGGGTAAACATATCCTTTTGGTTTTTTAAATTTATAGAGTAGATTATTTTTGTTTCTTCTTCTGTTTTTATTCTTGATGCTCCAAATAATTAGAAATGTATTTTCTGTATGACAAGAACTATGATTTAGAAAATAAATTAGTTTGGATCCTTACTCGTGATTATTTTCATTTTGGTACATCCTTGATGCTCAATATTAACTCGATTTAAAACACCCTTCTCATTTCTCTTAGGCAACTTAGAAAATAGATGCACGATTCATATGGATTGACTTATGTTTAATATATGTGTATAACACGTACGAAGTTTTTTGCTTTTTTATGTAGCTTATGCTGGGGCGAAATTCCAACTCGAGACCACTCAAATCGAAACCCCATAAGCACAGCGGAAGACGGGATCGTGATAAGATGTGTAAAAACAATCAATCAATAACTCAATTCCAATCTCAGCCAATCCAAAAGCAATCACAACCCCAAAAAAGCAATATAGAAATCAAAGCAATAACGAAAAATAAATCACACAGTGATTTATAGTGGTTCTACTAACATTGTGTTAGTATACATCCACTTTAAGAGAGAGCTTTTATTAATATCTATGAAAAGAGTACAAGAGATTGAATACAATGATCAAAATTCTGATTAAAAATTGATTTGTGGAGAAGAGAATTGAAGAAAATTAGGTTTTGATAAATCCTAATTGGTGGAGGCTAATCTCTTGCAGTTGCTTGCACGCTTATAGATCTGGAACCTGAAGCTAGCTTATATAGGAGAATAGAAACCCTAAGCAATGTTTCGAAATTGCCCCTGCATATATCACAAATCTTCATGCCAAGTCCATAGCTGAGAAACAGATGGAAGTCGCCTCAGACGTCCGGCCAAAATGGTCAGCCGTTTGACTTTAGTTTCTGGAAAAGTTTTTCTTCAGCTCAGACGTCTGACCATTTGGTCAGATGTCTAACTACAAGCTCTGGAATCAATTCTGCACAGACTCAAATGTCCGACCCTTTTGGTCAGATGTCTGACCTCATTCTCTCGAATTGGTCTGGTGCAAATTTGCTGAAAGGTCAGAAGTCTGACCATTTTAGTAAGACGTCCGACCCTGTCAATTCAGCCCACTTCACCTTTTCCCTTATAACTTCCACCTTCGAACTCCGATTTGCGAACTGTTTTCTCGATTACGAAGCTACTTCCAACCTCTACAATTCTCTATATGAACATATTCGCCGCATTATCCTTTGGGTGCACTTTCCAAAGATATACTTACTTATCTTCATCCATGGCTACTAGAAATGACTCTCTCACATCAATATGCTTAGTCCGTGAGCTAAACGCCAAATTCTCTACCAAGTGAATAGCACTCTGGCTATCACATCGAATATCAATACTATCATGCCCAAATCCCAAGTCAAACAATAATTTCTTTTAGAGTGCCTCCTTTGCCGCCTCCACCACGGTTATCAACTCCGCCTCTGTAGTAGATGAACAACTATGGTCTGCAATCTAGATCTCCAACTTATGGCTATACCCCCAAGTGTGAAGACATATCCGGAAGTTGATTTTCTTCGATCCCTATCACTGGCGTAGTCCAAATTACAATAATCAACCAACTTGCCATCCATCGCCTTTCCACCGCAAAAAACAAGACCATGAGATGATGTGCCTCTAAGATATCTCAATATATGCTTCACAGCTCCCAATGCGATTTCCCCGGATTAGCCATATATCGACTAACCATCCCGACGACATTTGCAATATCGGGCCTTACACACCATTGCATACATTAGACTTCCAACCGCACATGCGTATGGCACTTTTTCCATATAAGCCTTTCTTCCTCTAAGATAGGTGATCCTTTACTTGAAAGCTTCATATGCAAAGTTAAAGGTGTATTTGATGCCTTTGCATTCTCCATGATAAACCGAAAAACACTTTCTCAATCTACTCCCTTTGAGTAAGTTTTAACTCAAAATGTTTTCGATCCCTTATAATTTCCATGCCCAATATCCTTCTTGCTTCTCCAAGATTCATCATTTCGAACTTCGATTTCAAACTCAGTTAGATTGTTGATTTCATTTTTATCCTTAGGAGCAATGAGCATGTCTTCCACATACAAGAGTAAATACACCCAACAATCATTCTTCAACTTCTTGAAATAAACACAAACATCTTTGATGCTTCTATCAAAACCATTTTCAAGCATAAAATGATCAAACCTCTCGTACCATTGTCTAGGTGATTATTTTAAACCATATAGTGATTTCTTCAACTTGCAAACCAAATTTGACTTACCATCCACAACAAAACCTTCTGATTGCTCCATGTAGATGTCTTCATCCAGGTCCCCATGCAAGAAGTTGGTCTTCACATCAAGTTGCACCAATTCCAAGTCATGAATAGAAACTATAGCAAGTAATATCCGAATAGAAGTATGGCGCACAACCGGGGCGAATATCTCATCATACACATTTCCCTTCCTTTGTGCAAACCCCTTGGCTACTAGCCTAACTTTATATCTCCCATCGTTCTTCACCGTGTATATCCATTTGCACCCAATAGCACGGTTTCCTTTAGGAAGTGGAACCAAATCCAAAGTTTTATTCTTCAACAATGATTACATCTCTTCCTCTAAGGCACGGGTCCATTTCGAGCTATTACTCGACTCCATGACGTCATCAAGGTCCATCGGCTCATCTTCAACTACATGAAGAGCATAGTCCAAATTATCACAAAAGCTAAGATAGTTCCAATCACCATATGTTTTGGGTGGTCTTATAGTACGACCAACCCGAGTAGCAATACCATCACCCAAACTCCCTTCGGCTCCACCTTGAACCAAATCTTCTCTAGAATCATGTACGTCACCAACACTACTAGAAGAATCCTATGGACTATGTGATGTAACATCAACCGCTACTTCCTCACAAGCATCTCCAACTACTCTACTCTCTTTACTCCTTGGATAAAATGTGGAAATAATTCCCTTCTCCTTTGATTCACCATGAACCAAATCCGAAACATCCAATGAGCTCACATTCTCCTTGAACATCGCCGACTCATCAAAATAACATTACGAGAATTCACTGCCTTCTACATTTTTGGATTCCAAATCCGATAGCCTTTTACTCGTCTGTATAGCCAAGCAAAATCCCCTGGAAAGCTCTAGGTTCAAGCTTATCATTTCTCGAATCATGCATATAAATAAGACTTCCAAACACACGAAGATAACTCAAGTCAATGCTTTTTCCTTTCCACGCTTCCTCTGGAATTTTGTTACCAATAGCTGAGCATGAAATTCGATTAATAATATGCACCGCGGTTGACAATACTTTAGCCCAAAATCCCTTCGCCAAACCCAATGTCAATCTCAAGCATCGTGCTTTCTCAAGTAGAGTACGATTCATTCTCTCCACAACACCATTCGATTGCGGATCTCCGTGTGTAGTAAAATGCATTCGAATACCATGATGCTTGCAAAACTCCAAAAATTCTCCGAAAGCATACTCTCCGCCATTGTTAGACCTTAAAACCTTCAAAGACTTTCTACTCTCATTCTCAACAAGAGCCTTCCGTGATTTGAACTTTGCAGATGCCTCTGACTTGGCCTTCATTACATACACCCAAACTTTTCGAGAAAAGTCATCTATAAAGAAAATATAATAGAGAGCTCCACCTAAAGAAGCTAAGGGTGTCGGTCCCCAAACATCCGTGTGAACATACTCAAAACCCTTCTCGAATCAAGCTTTCCCTCACCAAATGAAACTTTAGTTTGCTTTCCTATGACGCATTCTTCGCAAAACTCTAACTTGTTGAAACATTATCCATCAATCATTTCCCTCTTCTGAAGAACATCCAAATTCGTCTCCGAGACATTACCTAACCTCAAATGCCACACCCTAGTCGCAACCAAGCCATGAGAACTATCAACTCCTATATAAGTTCACCTTCTACAGTCATTCCTTAAAGCAAATAAATACCATGGGTCCTAACACCCTTCATCACTACAAGTTCCTCCTTCGAAACCTGCAAGCTATCACTCTCAATAGTGATCTTACAACCTAAAGAATCCAGCTGCCCCAAAGAGATAAGAGACTTCCTAAGTTCCTAAACATAACACACATTTGTGAGAGTATGAACCACTCCATCAAACATCCGAATTTGCACGGAACCAATGCCTTTCGACTTATAAATAGCACCATTTCCCATAACAATTGAATTTTCTTCTTTGTCGATGTAAGAAGAAAAACAATTTCTATTTGGCGTCATATGATAAGACGTCCCTGAATCGAGCACCCATTTGCTACCCGAAACATCCGATGCTACCGCCGACAAAACATCTACATCTCTCTCACCAACTCCACTCTCCACCGCTACTAATGAAGATGCAACTTTCTTCTTTGTTTTCTCCTTATCCGGACACTCATTCTTCCAATGACCCGACTTCCTACAATTATAGCACTTGACTTTTCTTTCCTTCGACTTTCCTCTTTAACCGAGGTTCCAACGCCCCTGGTTCTCCTTCTTCACATACCTCTCCTTCTCCACAAATAAACCATGACCATTACTAGCAGCACTACTTCCATCACCTAACTCCTTCATTTGATCCTGCAACTTCTCGTTAAGAAGGCTCATCTTGACATCATCAAAAGCCAATGTATCCCAGCTATAGATCAAACTATTTGAGAAACCTGTATAGCGATTTGGCAATGAACACAACAATATCATCGCCTTTTTCTCTTCCTCAATCTTCAATTCATTAGCAAATCATCAAAAATGTTCAAGTGCGCCTTTAGCGAAGTACCTCCTTCATCTTATAGATGAAGAATATTCGCAATAAGATCAAATGATTTGTCAGTGACTTCTTCATATACAACTTCTCCAACTTGTCCCAAATACCCTTAATGGTTGTCTCACCACTAATTTCAGAGATACATTCTCTCCCATAGGAAGCTGAAGTGTAGTGAATTCCCACTCTTCCATCTCCTCTCTTTCAACATCCGAGATGTCTGCTGGCAACAAATGTGTGTCAAACACTACCCGATGCACCCGATTCCTCCTTAGAACCGCTTTCATCTTCCATTGCCATTTTTCAAAATCACTTTCACCATTCCAATTATCTATTACCAATTATGATCCTGCAGTTGCGTATGAACCATGTACAAATGGAGCTACACCACTTGGATTACCCATTGAGGAACTACTTGAGTTACTACTTGATTCAGGCATTTCTACAAGCACTTACCAACACCAATGCTCTAATACCAAATGTTGGGGTTGAATTCCAACTCGAGACCACTCAAATCGAAACCCCACAAGCACAGCGGAAGGCGGGATCATGATAAGAAGTGTAAAAACAACTAATAAATAACTCAATTCCAATCTCAACCAATCCAAAAGCAATCCCAAGCAAGCAATATAGAAATCAAAGCAATAACGAAAAATAAATCACACAACGATTTATAGTGGTTCCACTAACGTTGTGTTCGTGTACATCCATTTTGAGAGAGAGCTTTTATTAATATTGATGAGAAGAGTACAAGAGATTGAATACAATGATCAAAATTATAATTAGAAATTGATTTGTGGGAAAGAGAATTGAAGAAATTTAGGTTTTGATAAACCCTAATTGGTGGAGCCTAATCTCTTGTAGTTGCTTGCACGCTTATATAGGAGAATAGAAACCCTACGCAATGTTTCGAAATTGCCCCTGCATATATCTCAAATCTTCATGCCAAGTCCATATCTGAAAAATAGATGGTAGTCGCCTCAGACTTTTGGCCAAAATGGTCATACGTCTGACTTTAGTTTTTGGAAAAGTTTCTCTTCAGCTCATACGTCTGACTTTAGTTTTTGGAAAAGTTTCTCTTCAACTCAGACGTCTGACCATTTGGTCAGACGTCTGACTATATGCTCTGGAATCAATTCTGTATAGACTCAGACGTCTGACCCTTTTGGTCAGACATCTTACCTCATTCTCTGAAATAGGTCTGGTGCAGATTTGCTGAAGGGTCAGACATCTGACCATTTTAATCAACGTCGGACCCTGTCAGTTCAGCCCACTTCACGTTTTCCCTTATAACTTCCACCTCTGAACTTCGATTTGTGAACCATTTTCTCCATTACGAAGCTACTTCCGATCTCTACAGTTCTCCAAATAGTGTCGCCAAAATTTTATGTCTTAAACGATACAACTATATCATGATCTGAGCTTCCAGATTAACTTTAACAACTTATTAAATTACGGATGTAGTTTTGAAGAGATATACAACTGGAATGAAAAGGTTGGGTTTCTTCATGATTAGTTTTGACTCATTTCTACACATTTGTTAATTGGTTTGGATTCTATTTTTGTATCGAAGGTATAAAGATCTAAACCCATGATAATTAAATTTGGATAGTTTCATATTTAATTTTATGTTTGCTTTTGGTTAGCTTATATCTGTCTGCTTTTGAACTGAATTAAGTTGACATTTTGTTTTGGATTTTGGCATTATATATTTGGAAATAGTGTTTTTTTAACGGCCAAGTAAAGAGAATATTAATGTGTTTGGATGGTAGAAAAATTAAAGATTGCCTCAAAATTGAAGCCCGGGTGGTGCAAAAAATGAAATGTTTTCAAATTGGTATTTTGAAATAAATATATTATTTCTAATGTATTTGAAAACACTTTGTTTTTACGTGATGGATCCATATCCAGTTAATTTTCTTGGATAAATGTCTAGCATATTTATTTATAAACTCAACATCCACAACCTTGATCAACTGAAAAGAACTTGGAATTCGCTGTCCCGTTGACTTAGCTGAATTATGCAATATAGTGTCACATTCCAACTCTTAGAAAAAGTTGCCCTTAGTATTTACCAGCGTTATCTTGATCTTGACTTATGAGAGGATGATTCTAAGAAAGAACTTTATTGTGGATGTTTGTTTTACTATTGGTCATCTATTTCACCATTGAGATCTTTACCTTCCTTGCCTAATAATCAACCACAGTCGAAGCTTAACGTAGGAAGCTACCATCTATGAAGACGAATGAACTCCGACTACCCACTATCCTTAAGAGATCCACCACTCACGATATAGTTGAAATCCAAATACCATAATCTTTTAACAAATCAAAAATTAGAGAACTTAAAGATCCAAAAAATAGAAAATCAGGAAATATTAGGGCATATTTTGTTTATATTGTATTTTGTGTTTTGAGTTTTCAACATTGATTATAAAATATGAGAAAAGTGGAGGGACGACGGATGTGGTGGAAGAAAGATAGAGGGCACGACAGAGGGAATGACGAGATGATGGAAGGATGAATGGTTTGTTGTGCTTCCGTTATTTCCCAAAACACGAAAAAAGTTGTTTTCTATTTTGCATGTTAATCGATCATTTTTCACATTATACATACCTCGTGCATATTTTTTTATGGACGAAAACCCGAAACCAAAGAGGCTGAACCAAACACGACCTTATATTTCAAAATATTGGAAAAGGATAAAAACTTTCAATAATTTAGAGAAATTGGAACAAAATAACTATAATAACTTCAAAAAATTGAAATTTTTTAAAACTTCATTAAACTCAAATTTGATAAAATGTTTAGAAAATGAAACTCCAAAAAACTTGAAAAAAATAAAGTATATACAAACAACTATAAAATAGATATAGAATATTGTATAAATTGAAAATAGCAAAAAAAATTACAAAATGACGGACGGTTCAATTTTTTTAACTTTTTGGGAAGACTAAATAATTTAACAACTTACTATTTTCTTACACTTTTTGAAAATTAACTTTATGATAAAATCAAGTTACTTTGAGAAGTTATAATGGATCCATCTATTTGTGAAAAAAATTCGTATTCACCATGATCAATTCTGACTTCATAAAAGCCATCAGCATTAGTTGTTCCAGAAACACTACCCGTCTTCCATTCTTGAATAAGTTTGACAACCACATTCCATACTGGAAGATTATTGAAGTTATCAGTTATACACATTTTATAGCATCCCTCATAACATCTACCAAAGGCATCTCCACCAAGACGAACCTTAAAAAGGCTAAAATGAAGGTTTTCATTAACAACATCCCAACCAATAACCTGACGTTTATACCTCGAAACAAGTGAATTTAATCTATGTTCAGCTGCAGTTCTAAGATGATCAGTGGCATAAGGGGTTACCCGGTTCATTTGATATTTGGCGTCGTCCTACAAATTGTTACGACCTCTTACTTCTATATAATTTTGTTGCATCCTATTAGGTAATAGCTCATATGCGTTTCATGTTAATAACAAATATAAGAAAGAAACACTTATAAAATATTGTAAGGGCGACATTTGGATAAATGACTTCCATTGTACCTTTTCCATTTTTTGAACATGTAAGATTCCAGTTGAATAACCTTAGGTTTAAGTTATGTCTGGATAGTAGTACGGCTCCTATTTTTATTTTTATTTTCATATTTTGTCAGAAAAAAGATCGAGTGCATTTTGATTATAATCAATATTCTTAATGAGCAATTGGTTTATATAGTTCCTGATAATATTGCAAGTGTGTCTTTGCACAACTAAAATTCTTAAAGAGTGGCATGCACATTATATTTGTTGCTTCCATGAAGCCACATTCCACTTTACTTAAGCTACAGATGTATGTCTTATATACCCTTTTGTGTTACACATGTTCAAGCGTACTCTTGATTAAAATTGTCCTATATGTTTCAATTAACCACGAGCGAATAAAGTGGATTATATGCCATGTACACATTTGTCTCATGTATATGTATTGATGATTTAGGTTCCTATGCATGTGTTCTGTTAATTTGCAAGATATATGTGCTACTTTTAATTGTTAATTGATTTTAATATACAACTATTTTTCTCACTGTTTGTGTGGGCATTTGACATAGTAGCTAGATTAATTGGAGTTTATGAGTTAACTTGTATTGTGTTTTTCAAGGACTTTTGACTGCAGAAGAGCTTCTGTAGTTGGCTTTTGCATTTATCTCTCGCTATTTGTGTGGGTGACAAGTACTTATGTATCAACTTTCAACTTTCTAGCAAAGGAAATTTTAAGTATCGGCCATTCAATTTTCCAGGGAGCTATTCAAGTATTTAGGAACCAAATTATTAGATATATGTGCTTTATTTTGGTGCAAAGAAGTCTATATACTAAATGTATTTTTTCTGGAATTCTTCTTGATTAGTCTGAAATGAATTACATGAGGTTAATGAGTCTAACTATAAATATACCGAATGAAACAAGATCATCGAATTCCCTATTTGGTTCCACTTATTTTGCAAGTTTCAATCGGTAATAGTAAACCCTTATTTTACAAGTTTCAAACGGTAATTACCTGCGCTGCTATACACTATGGCTTAAAGTTGTCTACTACTAAATATTTGGCGAATGCTTTCCTTAAATTTCTTTTCAATTATTTTCAACTTCATATCTTTAAACAACTGCTTCTACCGAATGTGTGCGAAGCACGGATTCACACTAGTTAATTTTAGTAATTCAGTACTTTTCTTAGCGACCGATTTGAACGATTTTTTAGTATGTTTAGCATTAATACACGTGAAACATTTGGAAGGCAAAGTGTCATTTTTAGAAATTTTCTTGGTCTATTGATTGAGCCTACATTAACACTAATCTATTATGTCACAAGTCAAACAATTCAGCCTCATAAGCACAAGCTGAAGTACTTTCATTAACAGAAACAACAAAGTTTAATACAAACAGACCATCATCTAGATTTCCCTTTTCCATAAATATCTCATTCCTAATTATTACAACTTTTCAGATTTAAAAACAAGCTTCATCCCAACCTTTTTCACTAATCACCAAATACTAAGTTTCAACGAAGGGAGGAGTTATGCATCTTTCAAAGCCAAAGTATTTCCAGATGTATGTTTAAGAAGAACCTTTTCTTTGTCAAGTACTCCAACAGTAGCAAAGTTTCCTATGAAGACATGCTCACTGTCTTCTACGTCCTAGAATTGATGGAAAAGCTCTTGATTTGCACAGAGATGTGTAGAAGCTCCTATATGCAGCACCCAATCGGTTTTATTTTCCACCAAATTAGCTTTGACAATGACTACATCTATGATATCTTCATCCTTAGCAAGATTAGCTTGTGCTTGGTCATTGGTAGCTTGATTTTGACTGTGTCGTCCTTTCCGTTGAAAGCATTGATGTGCCTTATGACATGGTTTTCCACAAACATAATAAATGGCCATTTTCTTACAAATTTTATTATTTTTGTTTACAATACTATGAGTTTTCTAATTAAACAAATTCTAAGTTTTCCCCCTTTGTTTTTGTATTTATCCGCATTAGATTGATTTCCACTTTAAACGAGATTAGCATTATCAGTCAATGGTCATAGCACTGAATCTATCCTTCAAATGATTTTCTTCCTCGATCTGTATGTGACTGATTAGTTGTTAGAGAAAAAGAACATTCCTTTTATGCTTGAGATAATTTCTGTAATTGCTCCAAGATGGTGGGAATTTTCCCAACAATGCATTGGCCCATAGGATCTCACACATCTTCATTCCTTTGTTGAGTATGTCATGTATCAAGTTTTCATATTCTTGAACCTACTCCATAATTGACGTGTCAATAATCTAAAATTACAACCATTTATCTACCGCGTGTTTTTTCTTCTAGCATCAACTGCTCCAAATTTATTTTCAAGAATTTCCTATATGATCATTGTTGATTTCTGATTAACAAACATATCAAACAGTTTGTTTTCCTTGTATGTCATCGTGTGTCCTTTGCATACCTTATCATCCTTTTCAAATTTCTTTTTGGCTTCATCATCATTCTCCTCGAGTACGATGCTTTATTATGTAGTTTTAGTTGTAACTAGAGCTGTAGCTTTTGAAACCTCGATAAAATCTTCAATATACAGGACATAATTGACTTCCAATTCACGAATAGGATGAGTTGTAATGACCGCGATTTTCGACCCCTGAAAATCGACACTAATACGTCAATTGTATTACGTCCCAAGCAATCGAATGCTGAAAAACTCGATTGCTAGGGGAAAAAGAAAGAAGGAAGTAGATAATAAGAAAACTAAACAATACAGAATCTCACAGCGGAACAAATAATCTATAATATGCATCAAATATTTACACCAAACAAACAATAATATATGTAAATAGAAAATATCAATCAGAGTATACTAACCTATTTCAGCCTGGACAGTTATAACAGCATGTCCACACAATTGTTGACAAATACAACAACGAATATAGCGGAAAAATAAGCATCTACGCGAATATGTCTTGGAGCCCCCAGCTCGTCTCATGAAGCTCCAAAGCTTCCAACTAAAATCTATAAATATGCTCGGTCTGACCCGAGCATTATAATATAATAGCACCCGAGTTGGTCTGGAAAACCAGCGTAAGTAAACACACCCAACTGGATTTTTACTTTATAGAAAACCATTTGAAAATCAAAATTATCTCGTAACACCATGCCGCATGTGACGCCCCACCTCTATACCCACGCTAGCCAAAAACACTACGGTGTAATACTGTCAACTAGCACGGAGAATAAGGCTGTTGATGAGCGACCATCCGTGTAATTGCTTTGCGCGAGCACCGATATGTCAGATAGTATAACATGCATTTTATTTCAAGAGGAAATCCGACATACCGATACAAACTCAATGCTACTACACAGTGGCTATAATAATCTTCGGAAACAAATATAGAAATAAGCATAACACAAATCAGTCACAGATAATTCATATCACAAAGGCGGAAGAAGATATGAATATATAACTAACACATGAAAGTGTATATCAGAGTAGTGGTCAAAAAGATCCACAATATCACAAAAGAATAGTTACACGAACTACACAAAAGAATAAGTATACATCATGGAGTCTATATCTCAAATGTATACAACAAAAACTACTAATCTAAGTAGTTAACCAAAAGTCTAGGAGGTAATCCCGGATGTAAAGTCAAGCAGAAGCACCTGTAACATCTCGGTCTGACCCGAGTATTATTTAATAAGAAAATAATAAACGGATCAGTCTAGCTATAAATATCAGATAACATGATATAGAATAAACGTTATGGCATAAACATATAATATCCATAATGGCATACTACTATAAGTATGCAATTGAAACTCAACATGAGATTAATCAATGTCACAAAAATCTTCACAAAGATCCAAAAAGGGTTTCATACCCAAAACTTGAATTCACAACAAGTCAATGACACACGAATTCACCAATGCACAAAAATTGATAAAGCATATCAATAGAAATCACAAAAATAGGTGAAACATAAATTCCAGAATTCAACACACGAAATCCAGAAATCACACGAAAGAGGGGAGGCCTAGCACACGAAGGGAGCATTAAAGCTCACCTACATATGTATCACACGAACGAGAAGCTATCTCATGGTAGCTAGCCATTAATTTTTGACACACGAATGGCCCGAAGGCCATGGGGAGCTACCCCAAATGTGAGAGTCGAAATCACACCGAAACAAAGAGACATCGCACAATTGCTAGTCTAAATCTTAAAATGATTGTCATGATCAAAGAGAAGTGTCAATTACAGTAAGCTAGTAAATATATGAGCTTAGCTTCATGTCCCGTAACCACTAGCTTAACTTAAATATTTACGAACAAATTGTAGATTTCCACTAGAAAATTGTCACAAGAGATTCAATCGAACAAGTCCAAGAATTAACCGACGAAGTAAACGCAAGCGTTTCATACCACTCGTTTTACTAAGCCGTTTAATTAGATTTCTCATACGAGTGAGGTAAAGGTTTGTATATACGAATAGATTGGAAATCGGTTTGAGAAAACGAGCTTTGTAATAAAATGGTGTTGAAATAATTTGAAGAAAGAGTTTTGATATTTACTACTGGTATAGAAAACCTTTATATTTTTAAAGTGACAAATCACAAAGAAGATTGTAGGAACAATCAATCACTAAAATTCACATACGAAGACGCGAATAAAATCCAAAGAAATCGATAAGGGGTCCATCGAAATGGATATTCAAAAATCCCTAAAAAGGAGTCATCAAGGTCATAATAAATGATAACAACAAATAGGAAATAACACGAATCGATTAAAGTTGGAAATTCAAGCAACCAGGCGAAATAGGCAAAATTGCATCAGGTCGGTCGGCCGGCTACAGAGCTCGGTCGACCGGACCAGAAAAACAGAAATGCTTGGGGTAGCAGGTCGGTCGGCCGAATCCTGTAATTGGTCTACCGGACCATAAACAGAGAAGTGCTTATGCACTTGGAAGCAGGCCGGTCGACCGGACCAGGGGTTCGGTCGGTCGAACCTGATGTTCTGCCAATTTAAATCTATTTCAAATGAGGTGCAAATCTCGACCAAATTGCAATCGCACGAGCAACGGCGCGAAGGGTTTATGCCAATCGACTACCCGGCCCTATATGCTCCTCGATACATCACCAAAAACATGTTCAAACATCAAAGTTAGGATTTTTAAAGATTTGAACTCAAAGCACTAAAAATTGGAATATTCACCAAATCAATCCAAACCAAAAGCAAATGCACACGAATAAGTGTTAGGAATTCATACCTAACAATCGAAGATAAACATAGACTAAGATGTGAGATAAAAATCTCACCTTTGAACCCAAACGATTGAAAAAGAAGCTTAAAAGCAAAGGAGAATCAACCACTCTTCAAATCCAACTCAAGAAGCTTGATTCTAAGCTAAAAAGAGAAACATTTTCCAAACTAGGTTTAGGAATTTTCTGAAATCAAAGAGAGAAAGAGTTGGAGAAGAAGAAGAGAAGCTTACCAGTGGGTTCTTCTATTAGTTTGGAGCTAGAGCTTGATTTGCAAAAGGAAACTAGGGTTTTAGAGTTTTAATTTCCCATCTCTCCCACCATTGATGCTTTAAAAACTGAAAAGAGGAGAAAGTGGGAGTGAATGGGGAAGGGTGGTTCAGTTTTGAGTATAAGTTAAACATAGGGCTGAACCCAAACCCAAACCCAAAGTGAAAATGGTCAAATTTTTGACTTGCTCCAAACATATTAAAGTTTATACTCAAAAAGGTCGCAAACGGCATTTTAAACTCAATGGGAGTGGTCCCGAGTCCTAATTCGACCGTATGCAAAAAGTAGCTTTTCGGACTAAATTCCGAATATCGATAAAATATTTAAATATAAAATCGACAAATATGCAGGTTGTTACAGACTCCCCTCCTTAAAGAAATTGCGTCCTCGCAATATTTAAGAAGAAGATATATAGTAACAACCATAAAAGCATATTCAACACAAAAGAAGCTTGAAATAAGAAGTTCACCTCAAAGAGCACGAGAAAGTAAGTCCGGATGTGTTCGCTCGATGAACTCTCTAGATTCCCAAGAACAATCCTTAGGATTTGAAGACCATTGAACTTTAACAAGCGGAATATCTTTATTTCGAAGTCGTTTGACTTCCGAAGCAATGATACGAATAGGATGCTGCTCATAAGTTAAATTCGGTGAAACTTCAATCTCTTCCACAACACCGGGCTCAAGAATAGAATCGGAATCTCGAATACATTTCCGGAGTTGAGAAACGTGAAACACGTCATGGATAGCAGAAAATTGAGCCGATAATAAAAGGCGATAAGCCATGGAACCAATACGTTCAGTGATAGGAAATGGCCTAATATATCGAGGCGCTAACTTTCCCGATCGACTGAAACGTACAACACCTTTCATAGGTGACACACGAATGAACACAAGATCTCCCATAAAAAATTCTAACTTCCTTCTCCGGTTATCGGCATATGATTTTTGCCTACTCTGGGCTTCTTTCATCCTATGTCGAATAAGTTCAATCTTTTCTGTGGAATCACGAATAAAATCTGGACCTAAAACCAGCTTCTCGCCGGCCTCAAGCCAACAAGAAGGAGGCCGGTATGGCCTTCCATAGAGTGCCTCGAAAGGTGCCATACCAATACTAGATTGGAAACTATTATTATAGAAACATTCAAAAAGTGAAATATGATCTTCCCAACTTCCACCAAAATCAAGAACACATGCACGAAGGAGATCTTCAAGAGTTTGATTCACACGCTCGGTTTGTCCATCGGACTGGGGTGATAAGCGGTGCTATAATTAAGCTTCGTTCCCAAAGCTTTTTGAAGACTCTTCCAAAATCCACTAGTAAACAATGGATCACGATCACTAACAATAGAAGTAGGAACTCCATGTAATTTAACAATTTCTTTAATAAAAAGTTTGGCCAAAAGAGGAACGGTCTGATTGGACCGAATGGGAATAAAATGGGCGGATTTAGTAAGCCTATCAACTATAACCCATAAGCTGTCATGACCCGAACGAGAACGGGGAAGGCCGTCTATAAAATCCATGGAAATTTGATCCCACTTTCAAATTGGAATTTCTAAAGGTTGCAATAACCCACCGGGCCTTTGATGCTCGGCCTTAATGAGTTGGCAAGTCATGCAACACTTAACGAAGTTAGCGATGTCAAGTTTCATTCCCTCCCAATAATAAAGTCGCTTCATATCCGTGTACATTTTACTACTACCGAGATGAATGATAAATTTAGAATGATGAGAATCTTCTAAAATATCTTTACGAATATCACTAATATTTGGTACGATAAGTCTACCAAATTTTCGAATGCCGCCACGAGAATCGATATCAAAGTCTTTCAAACCTTCAATATCAATTTTATCCTTAATATTTTGGCCAAGAAGAGCCAATTCGGGATCTAGCCTTTGAGCTTCAAGAATGCTGTCAAAAAGAGAAGGATGAGCCTCAAGGCTACATAAAACAAATGATGAGCATAAATTGGATACGCGGTCTCGAATCTCACAAGTGGATAAGATCTCGAGATCGTTCCATTCGGATATCATCATAGAAACAACAGCTTGTTGTTTACGGCTAAGAGCATCGGCGACACGATTACCCTTACCGGAAATATAAAGAATATCAAGATCATAAGGAGCAAGGAACTCGAGCCAACGTTGTTGACGCAAATTAAGTTCCTTTTGAGAGAATAAATACTTCAAAGACTTATGATCGGTATAAAGAATAAATTTCTCTCCCAAAAGATAATGACGCCAAATCCGAAGAGCAAAAACAATAGCCGCGAGCTCTAAATCATGAGTGGCATATCTAGTCTCGGCTGGCTTTAATTTCCTAGAAGCATAAGCAATAACACGTTCTCTTTGCATAAGAACGGCACCCAAACCAACGCGACTAGCATCGGTATAAACAATAAAATCTTGGTTTCCATCGGGAATCACAAGAATAGGAGCATCGGAAAGGAGTTCTTTTAATTTCTGAAAAGAAGCTTCACATTTGTCCGACCAAAGTATTTAACACCTTTCTTTGTTAAGCCAGTGAGAGGCACGACAATCTTAGAAAAGTCTTTGATAAAACGGCGGTAATAACCCGCCAATCCAAGAAAACTACGAATCTCTGTCACACTCTCCGGTCTCTTCCAATCTTGAATCGCTTCAATCTTTGAAGGATCCACGGAAATTCCGGATTCGGAAATAATGTGACCGAGGAACTTCACACGAGATTGCCAAAAGTGGCATTTAGAAAACTTTGCTTTTAATTGATTACTCCTAAAAGTTTCCAACACAATCCGAAGATGCTTCTCATGTTCCTCCTTGGTTTTTGAATACACAAGAATATCATCAATAAAGATGAGAACAAATCGATCAAGAAAATCTTTGAAAACTCGATTCATAAGGTCAACGAAATAAGCCGGAGCATTCGTTAGACCAAATGGCATAACAAGCCATTCATAAGATCCATAACGAGTACGGAACGATGTCAAAGGAATGTTATCCTCTGCAATACGAAGCTGATGAAATCCAGTAGCTAAGTCTAATTGTGAAAAGACTCTAGCACCACTAAGTTGATCGAATAGATCATCAATCCGAGGTAAAGGATATTTATTTTTGATAGTAAGATCATTAAGCTTACGGTAGTCGACGCAAAGCCTAAGTGTACCATCGGATTTCTTCACGAAAATAGCCGAAGCTCCCAAAGGCGAGGAACTAGAGCGAATAAATTGCTTCGTCTCCAATTCGGATAATTGTTTGCGCATCTCCTCATTCTCCTTATTAGACAGGCGATAAGGAGGACGAGTAATAGGTTGAGCTCCAGGAATAAGATTAATTTTGAACTTAATTGCTCGGTTAGGTGGTAATCCTAAAACAGGCTCAAATATGTCAGAAAATTCACGAACGACGTGAATAAGAGAAATAATATCACCCACATCATCATCATCGTCATCACGAGGATTTAAAGAATATAAAGATGCAACCAAGCTGCAATCCGAATCTTTAAGATTAATAAAAATCTGCTTAACAGATTGAGGGTGTCAGAGATAAATAGTCCGCTCGGGACATAGGATGTAAGCTTCATAATGGTTAAGCCAATCCATTCCCAAAATCATTCCAAAGCCTAAATAACGCATGACATGCAAATCGGCTAGGAAAGGAAAATCACACAGAATAATCTCCACATCTTTACATAATAAACTGATTGTTGTGGATCCACCAACAGGATTCGCAATTCTCAAAGAAGTCATTAAAGCAACAACACTTAAAGAAAAAGTATCAACAAGCTCTTTTGATATAAAAGAATGGGACGCGCCCGTATCAAAAAGAACTCGAATAGGATGATCACGAAATAAAATAATGCCATCAAGGATAGATTGAGAAATACCTTGGCCACGAGATGTATTGCCAGGGGCTTGAGAAACATTTAACTTTCCCTCCTTCCTGCCCTCAAGCTTGGGGCAAGAAGATAAATAATGATCCGGGCTTTTGCAATAGCGACAAGTACGAGGCTTTGAACACTTGTTCGGAAAATGGTCTCTGGAACCACAGTTAAAGCATTTCCCTTCAGTAGAGGAAAATGTCTTTGCAGCAGGAGTTGCTTGCCTCCCTTTCTTATTGGGATAAGGACCTTTGAATTTATTAGGCCTTTTCTTGATGTTGTTGAAGTTTGGTTTGGAACCCACCACTTCAACATCATTTTCCTATCCGCCTCTTCAAGACGAAGAGCGATATCAATGAGTTGGTCGAAAGTAACTTCTAATTTTAGAAGTAATGGCTTCTTGAGATTTCTGTTTAAGCCATAGACGTATCTTTGGTTCTTCTTCAATGGGGTGTTGATGTATTCAACCCCATATTTGGAAAGCGACTCGCAGGAGGCGACATAATCAGTCACGGAAGAATCACCTTGAACAAGGTGTATAAATCGTCGAGCCAATGTCACTTTCTCTGCTTCTGGTACAAATTTCAACTCGAAGCGTTCCCGAAATTGCTCCCAGGTGAAATCCTCTTCATTAATCTTAGAAATAAGAAGTTCGTGCCAGTCCAATGCTCTTTCTTGGAGCATACTAGAAGCCACCTGAACTCGGTGAAGATCAATGAGGTTCATGCGAGAAAAGATTCGATCGCATGTCCTTAACCAAGCCTGGACTTCAATAATAGTTTCAGAACCTTTAAATGGCTTCCCGCCCAGGTTGGTGTAATCATTGCACAAACGTGCAAACCCAGATTTAGGGTGAGTAGGTTCCGGATTAGAACCAGCTGCTTGAGCATTCGTGACAAGGTCAAGAAGTTGCTGGGTAGTCATAAAAACTCCATCTTGGGGTGGAGCACTAGATGGTCCAGCTCTGGGATGACCAGGTCTAACCATTTCTCTTTTTTAGGAAAGAAATAAAGAAGAAGAAAAAGTTATTCTCAAGATAAATATCAACCAAATCTTGATAGATAAAGTAAGGAATCATAAAGAAAATAGGATGAATCGGTACAAAGACTCGAATTAAATCCTAAAGCACGACTCCTAAGATGGACTTAGGACGATGATCCTTGTTATAATATTCCATATTGTTACGAAGTTTGGCTTTGATACCAAGCTGCGACGCCCCACCTCTATACCCACGCTAGCCAAGAACACTACGGTGTAATGCTGTCAACTAGAACGGAGAATAAGGCTGTTGAGGAGTGACCATTCGTGTAATTGCTTTGCGCGAGCACCGATATGTCAGATAGTATAACGTGCATTTTATTTCAAGAGGAAATTCGACATACATATACAAACTCAATGCTACTACACGGTGGCTATAATAACCTTCGGAAACAAATATAGAAATAAGCATAACACAAATCAGTCACAGATAATTCATATCACAAAGGAAGAAGAAGATATGAATATATAACTAACACATGAAAGTGTGTATCAGAGTAGTGGTCAAAAGATCCACAATATTACAAAAGAATAGTTACACGAACTACACAAAAGAATAAGTATACATCATGGAGTCTATATCTCAAATGTATACAACAAAAACTACTAATCTAAGTAGTTAACCAAAAGTCAAGGAGGTAATCCCGGATGTAAAGTCAAGCAGAAGCACCTGTAACATCTCCGTCTGACACGAGTATTATTTAATTAGAAAATAATAAACGGATCAGTCTAGCTATAAATATCAGATAACATGATATAGAATAAACGTTATGGCATAAACATATAATATCCATAATGGCATACTACTATAAGTATGCAATTGAAACTCAACATGAGATTAATCAATGTCACAAAAATCTTCACAAAGATCCAAAAAGGGTTTCATACCCAAAACTTGAATTCACAACAAGTCAATGACACACGAATTCACCAATGCACAAAAATTGATAAAGCATATCAATAGAAATCACAAAAATAGGTGAAGCATAAATTCCAGAATTCAACACACGAAATCCAAAAATCACACGAAAGGGGGGGAGGCCTATCACACGAACGGGAGCATTAAAGCTCACCTACATATGTATCACACGAACGAGAAGCTATCTCATGGTAGCTAGCCATTAATTTTTGACACACGAATGGCCCGAAGGCCATGGGGAGCTACCCCAAATGTGAGAGTCGAAATCACACCGAAACAAAGAGACATCGCAATTGCTAGTCTAAATCTTAAAATGATCGTCATGATCAAAGAGAAGTGTCAATTACAGTAAGCTAGTAAATATATGAGCTTAGCTTCATGTCCCATAACCACTAGCTTAACTTAAATATTTACGAACAAATTGTAGATTTCCACTAGAAAATTGTCACAAGAGATTCAATCGAACAAGTCCAAGAATTAACCGACGAAGTAAACGCAAGCGTTTCATACCACTTGTTTTACTAAGCCGTTTAATTAGATTTCTCATACGAGTGAGGTAAAGGTTTGTATATACTAATAGATTGAAAATCGGTTTGAGAAAACGAGCTTTGTAATAAAATAGTATTGAAATTATTTGATGAAAGTGTATTGATATTTACTACTGGTATAGAAAACCTTCATATTTTTAAAGTGACAAATCACAAAGAAGATTGTAGGAACAATCAATCACTAAAATTCACATACGAAGACGCGAATAAAATCCAAAGAAATCGATAAGGGGTCCATCGAAATGGATATTCAAAAATCCCTAATAAAGAGTCATCAAGGTCATAATAAATGATAACAACAAATAGAAAACAACACAAATCGATTAAAGTTGGAAATTCAAGCAACCAGGCGAAATAGGCAAAATTGCATTAGGTCGGTCGACCGGCTACAGAGCTCGGTCAACCGGACCAGAAAAACAGAAATGCTCGGGGTAGCAGGTCGGTCGGCCGAACCCTGTAGTTGGTCGACCGGACCATAAACAGAGAAGTGCTTATGCAATTGGAAGCAGGTCGGTCGACCGGACCAGGGGTTCGGTCGGCCGAACCTGATGTTCTGCCAATTTAAATCTATTTCAAATGAGGTGCAAATCTCGACCAAATTGCAATCGTACGAGCAACGACGCTAAGGGTTTATGCCAATTGACTACCCAGCCCTATATGCTCCTCGATACATCACCAAAAACATGTTCAAACATCAAAGTTAGGATTTTTAAAGATTTGAACTCAAAACACTAAAAATTGGAATATTCACCAAATCAATCCAAACCAAAAGAAAATGCACACGAATAAGTGTTAGGAATTCATACCTAACAATCGAAGATGAACATAGACTAAGATGTGAGATAAAAATCTCACCTTTGAACCCAAACGATTGAAAAAGAAGCTTAGAAGCAAAGGAGAATCAACCACTCTTCAAATCCAACTCAAGAAGCTTGATTCTAAGCTAAAAAGAGAAACATTTTCCAAATTAGGTTTAGGAATTTTCTGAAATCAAAGAGAGAAAGAGTTGGAGAAGAAGAAGAGAAGCTTACCAATGGGTTCTTCTATTAGTTTGGAGCTAGAGCTTGATTTGCAAAAGGAAACTAGGGTTTTGAAGTTTTAATTTTCCATCTCTCCCACCATTGATGCTTTAAAAACTAAAAAGAGGAGAAAGTGGGAGTGAATGGGGAGGGGTGGTTCAGTTTTGAGTATAAGTTAAACATAGGGCTGAACCCAAACCCAAAGCCAAAGTGAAAATGGTCAAATTTTCGACTAGCTCCAAACATATGAAAGTTTATACTCAAAAAGATCGCAAACGGCATTTTAAACTCAATGGGAGTGGTCCCGAGTCCTAATTTGACCATAAGCAAAAAGTAGCTTTTCGGACTAAATTCCGAGTATCGATAAAATATTTAAATATAAAATCGACAAATATGCGGGTTGTTACACCGCATATAAATACGGACTGGTTTCTGCCTTAGGATAACCAAAACATTATCCGTAAAAAAACCATTTATGTAATAATAATAATGTATAAGGGTGAATATAATAATAATCAAGTAGCTATGATGCTCATGAGTGTATATCGTAACAATACTAGGTATATAATCATAAACCGATAAGGCTTGTTTGTTAATTGTGTAGGATTCCATAGAGGTGCCCTCGATACTTCAAGAATGGTCCTCCAACACAAGGATCAGAGACATCCTTCCGAAGCAGCATACATCCTTAGTGACGTACCATAGGAAAAACATAGATGGTCTCGCTAAGACCGAATATGTCATCCCATGCATGAATACTGTAAGTAATGTCTAAGAGGAGCCGACTGCATCCTATGGGTTTGCCAACCCTACTGACGATGTCTCATATATCTGGTTTTAGCCATTACCATTGATGAGGCTACATCTGGCACTCCACCTTACACGCCACTACCAAATAGATTACAGAATCCCACATGGATTCCCATACCCCAATGGGTCTTTAAAACCACACATGAATTCCAACATTTTAACATATGTCATGAAACTCCTCCATCGAACCGTATGTGATTTCGGAGTGGTCACGATTTTTGAGTCATCTCTTACGAGTACACTCTTCCGCTTTCCTGGCGCTTTAAAATCCAATAGTCCATTTTTCGAAATACTCAATACCGGTTCTCTAGGAAATAATTAGACAATACATAAAAGTGAGGATTACCCCCAAACCGTTTAAGTGGACGGATCTCCTCATCATTTGTCCTAAAAGAACGAAACGAGTTTATATGTACAGTATAGCACCACTTACGGTAACTGTACCATATAATCCCCATCTTTCTCCTAAATATTTCCCGGGTTAAAATCCTTCGTTGTTAAGTAGGGAATATTTTCGTACCACCAAAATTAAGAAGGATTGCATATTAGGCCAAGATTTGACAGTCGTTTATTTAATATCAATAAACACACATTCAAACAAAGATTTATTCCATAGGTGGAAACAACATTGGTTAATCACATGAGCAACTACCAATCTCCTTTTAATCAATCTATCATTCATTTTAAAAAACTTAAAAATTACTTGTACAAAAATACATTTACAAAGGTATATTCGCCCGTTTCTATATTTTTAGTACTAAGAAAATATCCAGATACTTATCTCGACGCATAAGTATATCCACAAAATTGAGGAAGATTTTCTTTTTATTCGATTCTCAAATCATTTATATATTCCTTATAATTCTCCAAAACCACTTATAAACCATTTTATAAATCTTCGAAAAACCATTTATAATCCCTTTTTAAAATTCAATCACTTATAAACTCTTTGTATAATTAAAAATTCATTTATAAATACATAAAACAATTTATAAAACTCCTTTTATAAATCTATAAACCTGTTACTAAAATTCGTTTATAAATATCCAACCATTTATAAACTCTTTTAACCTTGTAAATAATCCAAATCTTTCAATTCTATTCATGGATCATAGAAACAATTATAAATAATTGAAAATATTTTACTTCAAAACAGAATTATGTACTAATAATTATTAATAATTTTTTCTATAAATAAATGAAAATTATCAACTTTAAATCACCATAAAATTAATAATTTCAAATTATTGTTAAACAAACAATAATAATTAATCTTTACCATTTTTATAAATAATAATAATAATTTATTTTCAAAACCTTGTTTATAATCCTTATTATTAATTTGAAACCATAATTATTCTTAAAATATTTAACATTTCAAAATTTTGATAAATTCTTTGAAACAAGAGTAACTATAAACAGATAACTTTAAAACAATATTAATATAATTAAATAACCTTAAAATAATATTACCATAATTAAATAAATAAAATATTTCTATAATCAAATAACTTTAAAATAAAATATTTCTATAATTAAATAACTTTAAAATAAAATATTTCTAAAACCCAATTTTGGATTTATAAATCATTTCTGTATCAAAAACCAATTCCAATACAAACGAAAATTTATAGTATTTTTTAAAATACTAATTTGAGGTCAATAGTCATCGAACACTTAACCAATATTGATAATGGTTTTCTATCACTACACATTTTCAGTTTTTTAACATATAATGATGTCATAACCCATGTTTCCAACAAATCAGGTTTATTATCCAATAATTCGTATAACTGGAATATTATTGAAACCAATTCAACAATAGCGAGGAATCCCATTGGATCTCTCCAACTTGTCTCCCTACATCACAGCTTATGTATATTAGCACAAATATATGTAAAAAAAATCAACAGTTGTGAGGAATCATGTTGGATCCCTCCAACCCATTTCTCTTGCATCACAAACGTTATATAATCATAAAATATAAATCAACCTCTCCGATGAGGGATTCGTATATAAAGGATCATCAGTTCTTACACGGGAACGTAATAGGATCTCATCTGCTCTAGGGGCAGGAATATATCCAAATCAACTAATAATTATGTAATTCATCCAAACAATCATTCAATCATTTTTATCAACTATATATCATACTAGTTGACCAAAAAGTTGATTTTAGCTCACCACTATTTTCTGTTGTCGCCGCGGCGTTCCGGTTGGAAATAAAACCGAACGACGTCCGGTTTAAGCCCAAATTTCAACTGTCTCTAAATATAACCAAAAAAATCCATCGTGAAGATCTCGATGACCCGAGTCCAACATAAAGAATGGCATTTGAATACGACCTCGTATGAGTGGGATATGAATTTTATAAGTTATTGATAAAACTTAAACAAAAAAATAAACAACTTAATATAATTACAAGTTTACCCCTCATCTATCATCTGCCCTGACTCCAACTTTGAATATGTATAGTGAAACATATAGACATGGTTGTGCATGAAATTGAGTGATAAGGAGCTACGGACCTTCGTTTTGCGAACCGTCCTCGCCTACGGCTCCCTCTCGACTCATTGACCACTACGAATCAATGCCTATAAGCCTTGAATAACTTGTGATTTCCATACCTAGGTCGTATGCACAGCAATCACCAGTCCAAAGTCGATCCCTTCCAAACTCGGTGACAAGATGCACGACGCCTTCCTGAATCAAAACTAAGCTCCAAACTACGAATCGACGACCATATGCTCCACAATTCAAAACCCTAGCTCAACTGCCATTTTTCCATCCCCAAATTCAGTGTCGGGCCTTATAAAAACATAATAGTGTGAAGATCTCCTCGAATCATGATTTTTAAGGCTTGTCTGACGATTTTTCATTGAGTAATTATTGAAATATTAATTTTTGAAGTTTGGTTTTAAAGAAAAAAAATCATTTCTTATTTTACGGACATGTTTTTAAATAGAGAAGGAGAGGGATGTGATGAGTATGGCTTGAAAGGATGGGGTATGGGCCTGTGTATGGCAGATATAGTGGATATGTGTATGTATATATTATTTTAATTTAAAATATACAACAAAACATACCCAAAAATCTCAAATTCCAAATGAGACGTGCCGCCTAGCATTCTATGTGTTATACCCTTATTCCGAACTCAATGCTACTTGTTTCGAGACCTAATTTGATCTTATGCAGACACCTAGTTATTATATTAAATTTTCGATATTAATATAAATGCGTTTTGATCTCCACAATCAAACGATACGTTTGATCATTACGAAATTTGACTGTATATAATAATTCACTATTACGAACCCAATGAAATTGGTTTCATCGAAATCCGAGGCAATGTCCTTGAAGGCTAATTTCATAGATTTAAATATTTAATTATCAATATTTATCATGTCTATTTACGTTTGTCGATAAATTTACAATTTGAATTCACCAATATTATTTATTAATTAAAAGGATTATATGAAATTATTAAATCCACTTAATTAAGATTTAATTCATTCCTTAATTCGAATTAAAGGTTATTAAATTCTCAAATTTCAATTATTTAAATATTTAAAATTAATTAAACACTTAGAGTCAAGTGACCGGAATTTTTCGTCATTACATCCTCCCTCCCTTAAATGAATTTCGTCCTCGAAATTCCTAAGGAAGAAAATATCTCCAAACCCTTAAGTTCAAAACTATTGATTAAACTGAGTTAAACTTATTTTCAGAACCAATTTGCTGGAATATATTCCAAAATCTCAAAATCTTTTAAATTTATCCACATATACCAGCTAATTATCTTCTATTCATTTATTCATATTTGTAACTTAAAAAATCAAATTTTTAGTTGTTAAAAATTTTCCAAAAATTCTTTAAAAATTTCTAACTCTTAGTTTGTTTTCGAAATTTTTTGCCAGCGTCTCATTAGCGTGGCTCGATCAATACAACTACAAATCGCCCACTCCGGGCCCAATTCCACAAAAGAAAATAAAAGCGAAGTGGCCCAACCATAAAACCAAATAATAATATAAACATGTGCCTTTTTGTCGGCCAACCCAATTTTACTTATGAAATCAAAGGCATCGCTAGCTCTTGCTTTTACATACCTGCATCTTATTTACCAATGATGTCCAATCATATCATTGTGCATTTTCATTTGTCTACAGTTACCGTACTAAAGCCTGTATGATGTACATATATCATCTGTGTGCAATATCAAATCTAACCACTCTCTCGATCACACAATTTCACTTTCGAACTAATATTGTTCACACGAACACTATAGTGTGGACTCGGATTCGGATCCTTTGTTAGAAGCCGCCATTCTCCTTGCATAGCCATGTACTATGGTAGAAAATTCCAGAATCAACCGAGGATCCATATCCAGTGTTCGTCTTCGAGAATCGAGTAAAAAATCCTAACTCAGACCGATATAAATCATCTCAAAATCATATACTCGAATCTGAATATGCGCATAAAATGATATACGTACAACTTACGCTTTTATTTCAATTGATTTCTGAGCTATCCTAAATTCTTTTATTCACATTCATTCATTTATATTCAATTATTCACATTGCTTTATTCACATCCATTTATTACTTAGTATGTTTCTTTCAATACTAGTATCCCTTAAGAATCATTCCATCAAATTTTATGTTTAACAACATTTCACTCTATACTAGATTCGTTTATGAATCATTTCGTAAAATTTTACTTAAGTTTATAAACATTTTGTACACCACTTCTCATGTTCATTCCTATTTCATAACTTTAGTCCCTGTCCATTTTAAATCAAATTCAATTCCATTTAACTCCATCCACTGTTCAATTTCAATGTTCAATTCTATCAACCAACATTCCAAAACCAAATTCAATCCATTAATTTATTTAATTAGCACATTTTATAAATCCATTTCAAATCTCAATCAATTCCATTTTTAGAAATCATTTTATTTGACATAACTAAAGTTAAATATTCTTTTCAAATTTTTCTTCCTCAACATTCATATGCAAAAATTTAAAACTTCGTTTTACTTACAAATTATCAAAATTTAAAACTTATCAAACTTATTTTCTCATATTTTGATAAATAATTTAAATGAAAATTACCTTGTTTTTATTTATTTCAAATCATTTTAAAATCATATATGTACATAATTGCCTTGGCATATCAAATCATACTTTTGAACTTCAAAATCAAATCTAGTTTTACCAAACAAAATCCCCATAGTAGCAATTCCTCCCTTGGAAACCCGAAAATGAACGTCGATGATGCTGGAATCATTAGCGAAATTATCTTCCAACGGTCGAAGTGAGTCGGTGCTTTTATTTCTTTAAAATCCTTTTTAAATATTTCTATTCAAAAAATTTTCCAAGTAATATTATTATTATTTGTCAAAACTTTGAAAAACAATTTTCAAAATCACGAGATTTAAATTCTCAAATTCCTAGCTTCTAAACCCTTTTAATTTATAAGCTGCTTTTATAAATTATATTCACATATTTTCACTATAGTTATATAAAATCATATCTTAATTGTTAATCTTTGTTTTCATTATAATAACAACAACATTTGTTAGAACACAACAACAAACAACAAATGATAATAATCAACAATATCATTTTCTAACAACCAAGCACATCATATATACCATAACAATTTTTCTGAAAAATTATTCTTTTATATATATAAATGTAATTAAGGTAAAATTATTTCATTTACCTAATTTCAAAACAATACTATGTCAAATTTCTTTGTTCAAGTGTTTAGAGACCCTGACCAATAACGTTAATTACTCGTATTTATCAGAATCCATAAGCCACTTAATATATCAACCAACATAACATAAAATGTTTTTATATCACTAACAAATACGCGCTCATACACACACACACACACACACACTCAAACTCATTCAAAGGTGCTACTATCCCTATCTCTAATGTGTACCCCACCAAAGCCAAGGTTCTCGCTTAATCTTCAGCTCTAATACCAAATGTGACAATCGAATTTTCAATACATCCACTTTATTGTGTGTCGAGCAATCGAATGCCAAAAAACCCGATTGTTAGGGGAAAAAGAAAGAAGGAAGAAGATAAGAAGAAAACTAAACAACACAGAATCTCACAGTGGAATGAATAATCTATAATATACATCAAATCTTTACACCAAACAAACTATAATGTATGTATATACAAAATATCAATCAGAGTATACTAACCTATTTCAGCCTGAACAGTTATAACAGCTTATCCTCACAATTGTTGATAAATATAACAATTAATACAAGAGAAAAATAACTTTCTACATGAATACGTAGCGGAGCCCCTGGCTCGTCTCTTGAAGCCCCAAAGATTCCAACTAAAATCTATAAATATGTCCGGTTTGACCCGAGCATTATAATAAAATAACACCGAGTCGGTCTGAAAAAGCAGCGTAAGAAAACACACCCAACTAGATTTTTAAATTACAGAAAACTATTTGAAAATCAAAAGTATCTCGTAACACCACGTCGCATATAAACATGGACAGGTTTATACCTTACGATAAACAAAACATTTTCCGTAAAAAATCCATTAATATTATAATAATGTATAAGGGTGAAAATAATAATAATCAAGTAGCTATGATGCTCATGAGTGTACATCACAAAATACTAGGTATATAATCATAAACCGATAAGACTCGTTCGCTAATTGTGTAGGATTCCATAGAGATGACCTCACTACTTCGAGAATGGTCCTCCTGCACAAGGATCAGAGACATCCTTCCAAAGCAGCATACATCCCTAGTGTTGTACCATAAGAAAAACATAGCTGGTCTCGCTAAGACCGAATGCATCGCCCCATGCATGCATAACAACTGTAAGTAATATTTAGGAGGAGCCGGCTGCATCCTATGGGTTTGCCAACCCTACTGGCCATGCCTCCTATCTCTGCTTCTAGCTATTACTGCTGATAAGGCTACGTCCAGCGCTCTAGGTTACACATCGCCACCAAATAGATTATAGAATCCAATATGGATTCCCATACTCCAACGAGTCTCGAAACCACACATCGATTCTAACATTTCAATATATGTCACGAAACTCCTCCAAGAACCGTATGTGATTTCGGAGTGGTCACAGTTTTTGAGTCATCTCTTATGAGTACACTCTTCCGCTTTTCTGGTACTCCAAAAACCAATCATCGATTTTTCGAAATGCTCAATATCGGTTCTTTAGGAAATAACCAGACAATACACAAGAGCGGGGATCACCACCTTACTGTTTAAGTGGACGGATCTCCTTACCATTTGTCCTAAAAGAATGAAACGAGTTTATATGTACAGTATAGCAACACCGACGGTAACTATAATATATAATTCATGTGTTTCTCCTAGATATTTTTCGAGTTAAAATCCTTTGGTGTTAAGTAGGGAATATTTACATACCACCAAAACCAAGATGGATTACATATTTAGGTCAAGATTTTATAGTCGTTTATTTAACTATCAACAAAAACACATTCAAACAAAGATTTATTCCATAGGTGAAACAATATCGGTTAAACACATAAGCAACCAGTGGTCTCCTTTTAATCAATTTTTCATTTATTTTGAAAACTTTTTGAAATTACTTGTACAAAAATACTTTTAGAAAGGTATATCCGCCAATCCCAACATTTTCAGTACTTAGAAAATATCCATATACTTATCTCAACGATATATGTATATCCACACAATTGTGGAAGATTTTCTTTTTATTCGATTCTCAAATCATTAATAAATTCCTTATAATTCTCTAGAACCACTTATAAACCATTTTATAAATCCACAAAAAACCATTTATAATCCTATTATAAAATTCAATCACTTATAAACTCTTTGTACGTTTCAAAAATCATTTATAAACCCTTTATAAATGCATAAAACCATTTATAAAACTTCTTTTATAAATCTATGAACATGTTTTTAAGTTCATTTGTAAATATCTAACCATTATAAACTCTTTTAACCTTGCAAATAATCTTCCTTTAAGTCTTCAAACCATTTTATAAATTTCTTTATAAAATCCAAATCTTTCAATTCTATTCATGGATCTTGGAAATAATTAAAAATAATTAAAAATCTTTTACTTCAAAACACCATTACATAATAATAATTACTAACAAAAAGCATTATAATAAATGAAATTATTAACTTTAAAACATCTTAAAATTGATAATTTCAAATTATTGTTAAATGAACAATAATAATTAATCTTTACCATTTTTATAAATAATAATAATTTATTATCAAAACCTTATTATTAATTTGAAACCATAATTATTCTTATATTACTTAACATTTTAACATTTTGATAAATTCTTTAAAACAATATTACTATAAGTAGATAACTTTAAAACAATACTAATATAACTAAATAACCTTAAAAATATTACTATAATTAACTAACTTAAAAATAAAATATTTCTATAATTTAATAAATTTAAAATAAAATATTTCTATAATTAAATAATTTTAAAATAAAATATTTCTAAAACTCAATTTTAGATTTATAAATCATTTCCTGTCTCCAAAAACAATTCCAACTCAAACGGCAATCTATAGTATTTTTATAAAATACTAATTTGAGGCTAATAGCCACCCAACACTTAATCAATATCGATATTGGTTTTCTATCACTATGGATTTTCAGTTTTTTTAATATATAATGATGTCATAACCCATATTTCCAACAGATCAGGTTTATTATCCAATAATTCATATAACTGGAATATTATTAAAACCAATTCAACAATAACGAGGAATCCCGTTGGATCCCTCCAACCTGTCCACCTACATCACATCTTATATATATTAGCACATATATATGTAAAAAAAAAATCGACGATTGTGAGGAATCCTATTGGATCCCTCCGACCGTTTCCCTTGCCTCACAGACGTTATATAATCATAAAATATAAACCAACCTCTTTGAGGCAGGATTCATGTACAAAGCGACATCTACTCTTACACAGGATCGTAATAAGCTCTCATCCACTCTAGGGGCGGGAATATATCCAAATCTACGAATGATTACGGCAATTCATTCAAACAATCATCAATAAGTTTTTATCAACTATATATCATACTACTTAATAAAAAAGGCGAGTTTAACTCACCATTATTTTTTGTTGTCGCTGAGGCATTTCGGTTTGGAACTAAAACCGAACGACGTCCGATCTTAGTCCAAATTTCAACTGTCTCAAAATCCATCCAGACAATCACCATCGCAAAGACCTCGACGACACAAGTCCAACGCAAAAAACAGTGTTTGAATTCGATCTCGTATGAGTGAGATATGAATTTTATAAGTTATCGATAAAATTTATTTTAAAAAAAATAAACAACTGAATATAATTACACGTTTACCCCCATCTGTCATCTTCCCCAACTCCAAGTTCGAACTTGCGTGGTGAAAATAAGGACATCGCCGTGCACGAAAATTGAGTGATACAAAGCTATGGACCTCCATTCCGCGAACCGTCTTCGCCTACGGCTTCCTCTCGACAAACTTGGCTCGTCGACCACCACGAATCAATTCCTATAAGCCTCGAATAAACAACGATTTCCACAAACTCCCCCACGCCATGCACATGCACGATCACCAATCCAAAGTCGATCCCCTCAAACTCGGCAATAGGATGCACCATGCGCTCCACAATGCCAAACCCTAGCTCAACTACCATTTCGTCCATCCCTTAATTCAGCGCTGCACCTTCTACAAATATACCGTGTAAAGATCTCCTCGAATCGTGATTTTTAAGGCTTGTTTGACGATTTTTCATTGAATAATTATTGAAATATTAATTTTTGAAGTTTGGTTTTAAAGAGGAAAATCATTTCTTGATTTATAAACATGTTTTTAAATAAAGTAAGAGAGGGATGGGATGAGTATGGCCTGAAAGGATGGGGTATGGCCTGGGTATGACATATATGGTGGATATGTATGTGTATATATTATTTTAATTAAAAATATTCAACAGAACATACCCAAAAATCTCGATCTCCAAACGAGGAGTGCCGTCTGCCGTTCAATATGTTATATCACTATTTCGAACGCAATTGTATTTGTTTCGAGACCTAATTTGATCATATGCAGAAGACGAGTTTTTAGACCAAGTTATTATATTAAATTTCCGATATTAATATCATCGTGTTTCGATCTCTCATAATAAAAAGACGCGTCTAATCATTATGAAACTTGACGGTGTACCATAATTCACTATTACGGATCCAATGAAACTAATTTCGTCGAAATCCGAGACAGCATCCCGAAAGGCTAATTTCACAGATTTAAATATTTAATTATCGATATTTATCCTGTCCATTTACATTTGTAGATAAATTTACAATTTGAATTCACCAAAATTAATTATTAATTAAAAGGTGTTATATAAAATTATTAAATCCTTTCAATTAAGATTTAATCCATTCCCTATGTTTAATTAAAGGTTATTAAATTCAAATTTCAGTTATATAAATATTTAAAATTATTTAAACATTTCAAGTCAAATGACTAGAATTTTGTTTGTTTCTTGAGTAGTTTCTGGGATCGGCATTTGTAGTCGGTTTCATCCAATGCTTCAAAATTTTGAAGGTTTAGAAAGAATGCAATTGACTAGAAGGGCGGTTATCCTTTACTGTGAAAATGCACATTCAAATTGTAAGAAAATATAATCAGTAAAGAGTAGGAAATAGAGGAAGTGCCATGGGCATGCCACTGCCATGAAAGTGATTTCTACTTGACTAAGGTGTAACCATTGATTGTTTTTCGCTCTTCAAGATTCACACAGCATACTTCAAACTTGTGCATGCATGATTGAAAATTTTGGAAGACTGTAGAAAGACAATTTCTTAGGAGTTTTTGAAGAATTTTTGAAGAAGATGAATTGGATTCATTTTTCTGTATCTTCTCTCCACAGAAGGAATAAATAGATGTAGATGTAGAAACTGTAACTCAAAACACAAATGGTGGGAAATTTGAATAGTCTAGACGATGAAGAGATGGTTCTTTTAATACTATCATAAATTCTATAATCATAATTGTAACGGATAAGCAGAAAAAAATATTTTTCTTCTCAGTTTTGAGAGCTGAAATAAAAAAATAAAAGAGAGAGAGAAGGAAGAGAACTGTGACATCCCGCCTTTTTGTACGTTTTAAATCGACGATAAGCCACACACGTCAGACTTAAACCATACAGAAGGGCGGATTGTTATAGGGTAAATAAGAAAAAGCAGAGAGAAAAATAAAAAGAATCTTACAGCGGAACGATAAAATATAATAATCAAATAAACAGTTCATGATGCTGTTTTACAAAAACATTTGATTATACTTATACAATACATATCAGAGTTACACATACCAGAGAATAATAAATAGTAGTGCAGTGGAACAATGTGATGTAGTGGAACAATGTGATATAGTGGAACAACATGGTATATAATAATAATAATATCTTCGTCTTCGTCCTCCAAAATAAAGTCTTCAAAATCTGTAATGCTCAGTCTGACCCGAGAGAATTGAAAAGACAAAACACTCGAGTCGGCACTAAAATATCTTATGTAAGTTAAATCAATAGAGCCAAATATGAGCGGAACGACGTCAGAGATGTTTACGGGATTTGACATTTCCTATCCAGTGTCTAACATGAGTGCAGTGACTTAAGAGATGCTCGAGATTCACATCTCTTAAGGATCCGTTAAACTATTTACTATGTAGTAATATATCGCTATTATAATAATGTCTATAGTAAAATAAACTTACTTTTAAATAGCATTAAGGGGTTATCCATATAGCCCTTAACACGTAATAGTGCCAATAGTCTATACAGTACCGTAATACCTCCCGATCGGGAGGCTATCCGAGGATACTCCATAGGTACAACACAAACCAGATTCGTACAAGGCGCTCTACGGTAGGTGACACGACACAACTAGGCAATGCCAGGGTAGATATACCAATTACGCTTTCGGTTCGGTGGTAACGCATAGCGCGCAGCTGCTGCCCACCTCGAGCCACACCCCCAAATCAAAAAATCAAAAGTGGCCACCGAATCAATCCAAAAGTCAGAGTATAATATCGAAGGGATATGTCCGATAAAAGGTGCTACCTTCTTAGCCCGTCAATCGCTCCTGTTTTAGCCACCTTATGCCAACTCACGGGAGTCGGGTCCACGTATATACCTCAAAGGAACGCCGCCGCCATCCTACTTCATTCTGGAATCTCCACCACGTATACAGTTGTTAAAGTGGTTTTCGGAGTTGGCAAAGAGTATGACAACTTCCGATCCCGGTCTCTTTAACAACCAAAAGTTATTATAACACCGCGGTCATTTCAAAATAATTTATACTTCAAACCCAGAATATAATATCCATTTCAAAACCATATAAGTACGATATCATTTCCATTTCAAAACTCATAAATTTGATATCGTTTTATTAAAACCCAAATCAATATAATATCATTTTATTTCGAGTATATCCTTTCAAAAATCATAGCACTTTCAAAATAATAATATTTCGAAACCAAATGCTTGAAATATAACCTTTCAAACATAATACTTTGAATTTCATAGCTTCCAAACCATAACTTCCAAAACTTAAATGGTTTGGATATTCAAATAATATATAAAATAAAATAGTTTGAATTTAAAATTTCCTTATAAAGCAAAATAATTTCCTCGACTTCACAATTTTATTCACTTTAAATAAAATTTAATTCATAACTTTCAACTCATTTTCAGTTTAAATAAACCATTTCAATATATCTCAAATTTAGAGTATTAGACAATTTCAAAACTAAGGTTGGAAATTACGATTCAATAATTCAATGTTATATTATTTAGTTTTGAAATATTTGCATAATAAATCCATTATAATTTAAATAAAATTTAAATTACAAATAACTAAATATTTCCTTCAATTTATTTATACCTAAAATCTTCTTTTAATTCGCCTTAAACCAAAATCCAGTTAAAAATCTACCTTTAAAATCTGAGTTTTATTTAATTTCAAATCGATTTCATATTTATCTTCCCACGTTATTCTCATTTAAGTTATTATAAACTCCAGAAATAAAATTTTAAATAAATACTTAACTATATTATAATAAAATCAAACTTTATTATTTAACTTCTTTTACTTTAAAACAATTTTAAACATAGCTTAAAACCAAGAATTCAACTATATATAAAATAACAATTTATAAAATATCCAAATCAATATCTCATAAACCATATATTTCTTTACAAAACCATAGAAATCAATTTCAAAATATTTTTATATATAGACCACGGTGTCTATATCTAATTTTCTACCCTATGGTCAAGTGATACGGATATTTATCATTTCAATTCGTAATTTAAAATAAAAATACGGTTATATATCATTTCAAACCGTAATCCCAAATGAAATAAAAAATCCATACAACTTGCAGTTTATAAAAATATAAAATACAGCATCCATTCATCTAATATAAACCATCAACCATTTATCACAATCATCATCCAATTCAAACAATAACATCAATATAGCATAGATAATAAATAACAGGTATTTACTAGCAGTTTATTTTCAATAATAATTGAATAACAATTTAACTGGCAGTTTATATGCAATAATAAATCAAATAATAATTTAATTCAATAAATTCAATTTAACTGATAAAATATGCCAAACAGTCCTAAATAAATTTCTAATCACATCAAAAATTAATTTAAAACGCATAAGAAATTTTAGAAGTTGTGAGTGTGGGTTAAAACACTCATCTTTTGAATTTAAATTGAATTTGAACCCAATTTAAACCAAAAATTTGAACAGTCTCAGAATTCGTCCAAACTATGGTTAAAATGTCCGGAATTCCAATACGAACCTAGCGGAGAAAACCATACGTGAATTAGATATCGCATGTAAAAGTTATGGGGAATTGAACGATTCAATTAGGAATTAAAAATAAACAAAATAAAACAGAATAATAAAACAAACCTGCAACACGTCAACGTCCTTGCATCATTCCCTTTTCGCACAGAAGCCTGGTGTACCGAACCCTAATGAGCAAACCTCGTTCAAAATGAACGCCGCCGCTCTAGCTGTAACTGCGCCGCCACAACCTCGGCCAAGACGATCGCCTGCGTACTTCCGCGCCTTGCCACTCCTACACGACCCACGTGGCACGTCGATCGATGCCCAAATTTGACTTCCGCCGCCCAAAAGTTTAAACCCTAATCGAATTATTTTGCTCGATCCGACCGTTGAATCGACGAACCAATTACACCGATGAGTTGCGTGCGACGATCTCCACAGTCCCATACCCTTCAAACGACGATCGGTCGTAGTTGATCAACGATGAACGGACGGTCGAGAATTAATTCGTGATTTCAAGAAAACTGGTGATTCGAATCCAAAAACGAATTGCAGTTTTGAGATGCTTTCATCGAGAGCTTCGAGTCCATATAAAATTCGATATATTTTGTGGAGTTTGAAGTTTTGACTTTGAATTTTATTTGGAATTGTAATTGGAATTTAGCGTTCTGTCTGCCATTGAAAGAGGAGAAGCAAATAGAAATATATGTACAGAAATGAGGAATAAGAAATAAGCTAGGGTTTATAGCAAGGTATATATAGGCAAAGTTGAAATAGACTAGATGGACACGATCGATATACGTATTGAACGATAAAATGGCCCGAAAAGCCCATTTCGACTCCGGAACGAAATTGGGTCAACCCATATATCAAAATAGATGTTTTTAAATATTTTAAAGGTGATGGAACATGTTTAAAGTCCAAATTCCATTGTATGGAGAAGTCACGCCAAAATCAAGTTAATTCAAATTTATTTCAATTAAATTGATTTCTGGGTGTTCCGAGCCCGTGCAATCAAACGACAAGTCCGATTGATACGAAACTAGAAATCCTACAATAATTCACCATTACGGATCCGATGAAAATGGTTTCATCGAAATCCGAGTCAGTGGCCAAAATGGCTATTTTTACATTAATTAAATAAATTAGTAATTAATTAAATCAAATTTTCAATTTCAATTTGAGAATTGACATATTTCGTCATTTTTGATTTCTTAATCACTTACAATGATCTAAACAAATTTAAATGTCAATTATAGTTGATTAATTTACCAATTTCAGTGTTGGCCACAATTTATTAAATTCAGAAATTATAAATATAATTCCCAATAATCTCATTTAATTAAATAAATTAATGATTATTCCATTCATTATTGTCAAATAGATGGATTTAACATTGGATTCAAAACTATTACATTAATATTCTCACATTCCGTCTTAATCTCAAATAACGTAATATTTAGATATTTTAATTTCATTTAATTGCAATTAATCCTATTATTATAGTTCAAGTCCAATAAATCAATCAACATGAATTTCAATTGTTTTCATTCAATCAATTGCCATATTATGGATAGGGTTTACACTGGTTACTTCTTGTTGAATTAACAATCTTCATTGACAAATCCAACCTACCCTAACTGCACAAATTAAGTCAATTAACTGCAATTGATTTCGCATTAAATTTAAATTTCATTTATTTGCAATTAATTCAATTATTAAATTTAAATTTCAATAAATTAATAAATCTTGAATTTCCATTCCTTTTATTCAACCAATTATCATATTATGAATAAAGTAAATGTTATTTCCCATTATTTACCAAATTCACATTAACAAAATAATTAATTTAGATTTATTGCAATTTTTACCACATTTAAATTAAAAAGCTAAATAAATAGGTAACTTAAAGTATTTGTTACCATTTACGTTCAGTCACACTTATGAGTTATTATTCCCAAATAATTGTTACAATTGTTTACATCACAAAAATTTCATTCAATCATCATTAACATGCTATTTAATTATACTTATTGAAATTTATTTCCAATTTTCTAAATACAATCAATTATAACCTTACCATTGTTTCAATTAAATTGGGATTGCACTAAATTAGTTATTTATCTACTGGCATTATCATTACTCCCTTAATTTACATTCAGTTACTATTAACGAATATATTATTACACTGGTTAATTAAATGCTTACTTTAATTCACTTATTTTAAACTATATACCCAAGTGTTACCATTAACACTATTTCTTTATTGGGGTTTCACTCCAATTGTCAAAAATTAATTTTAATTACCATTGCTACATTTCATCTTTTACATTTGCTTCATTATGAATTATAATTTTTTTTTTATTTCTCTCTAAATTTAATTACAAAGATCTAATTAAATTAACCAATTTATTTATCAAGATTTACGGGTCGTTACACTCTCCCCCACTCAAAACTTTTCGTCCCCGAAAAGCAAAAAGAAGGGAAAAGAAGAATTAAGAAATCAATATATCTTACTTACAATATTAAATTTATAAACAAATAAATTTACAAATTAATTAATTTATATAAAATATACCAATTTATAACCATTAAATCTTTTTATACTCAAATTAATAAAGTTTGGAAAATATTTTAAAATTATTTTCTAAGTTCAAAATTTATGGAAAATTTCGGCAGAGTCTCCTTTGTACGGAGAGGCTCGGAAGAAAATATAATATCAAATATAACAATGTACAACATATATTTTTCGAAATAAAATATATCCCAACACGGGAAAAATAATATAATAGCACTATAAAACCGTAATCCGAAAACGTACCTATTGGTCGGGCAATTACGCATAATTATGAAACCAAAAGAGTAGCAATTGCTTCCATAACCTGCATTTCACTTATATAATCTAAAAAGTTAATAATTATATAAAATGAGATATTTAAAGTAGTTTTCAACAATTCAATACAAACAACAGTCATGCAACCACAACATACAATCATCATACAGAATCAGCCAAATTCAAGCAAAACAAAACAATTGGTTGGTTCGGGTTAAGACACTTTAAATCACATAGAATGACAAATAACTATGAAGTATTCCATTTACTCAACAGTCTTAGGTAAAACTCAATATATTATTCACACATCTAAGCAATTAAAAGTTTCTTTTACCCAAACAACCCATAAACAAAACAAAACAAACAACAATTTCAAACAATAGATCAAGTTAATTTTTATCAATTTCATTTATAACCTTTATTGTTTGATTTCCTTTCCATTCTATAATGGTTTATCTTTTTAATTTACATTTACTTCTTACAATTTTATTTCCATTCATTCATTGTATTTATTTCATTTATTTACATTTATACTTGCATACATTCATTTTCATTTATTCATAGTATTCATTTTCAATTTAACTTCTTTGCGTATCAATTCCTCTACTTAAGTTTTTAGTTACTTCCTTATAATACTTACTTTCTACAACAATTTATTATAGTAATATTTCAATTATAACATAAGTTTATAACAACTACAACATCAAATTCTTATTTATAAAAGTAATTTCATTAAATACTTTCATTACCTCAAGTTTATTACTTGTATGATATCCATTAGATTTTCTTATTAAACATTAGAACTTTTAATATTTGGTAAGTTGCATATATGCTTTTTAGGATGCAATTGAAAATCATATAAGTTTTTCTCATTTCCTTTAATTTCAATAATCATATCTTTTGTCTTAGAGGTTACACATTCCAAATTTTCTTGTAATTTCATTTTCAACCTAGCATTTTATCTCTTATTTTAAACTAAAGGTTCCAATCATTAATTAGTTACCTTCCATTTCACTACAATAATTGAAACTATTAATTAACGGAAACTTAAGAACTAAATACCGGGTAAAATTTCAAATTAATTTAAAAATAATAGATAAATATATGTACTTACAATTTATATATCTGATTATATTTAAAACAATTTAAATTTTATATTTGTTTATCAAAAAATCTGCAGTAAACTACTACAGTGGCCTTCCCACTTCGAAACTCGAAAATGAATGTCGATGATGCATGCACTCATCACCGAAGTTATTTTCCAACGATAGAGAGAGGAGTACAGAACTTATTTCCTTCCCGAAATTTCTTTAAAGCAATTCTTTCAAATTATACTGAAATATTTATGTCAGAAAATACTCTTAATAACATTATTATATTCCAAAATCATTCGGAAGAAAGTTTCAAAAATCCCGAAACCTAGATCCTAAATTTTCAATTTCATTTATTTTGTTTTCAAATCCTACTTTACTAATATTTATAGATTACACTACCTAACAACCAATATATTACAACCAAATATAACTTTTATAAAAAAATTATTTTATATATAGAAAATATAATTGGCAAAATTATTTCATTCGCCTATATTCAAAACAAATATTGTGTCGGTTTGTCCTATTAAGTGTTTAGAATCCCTATTGATGTCATAGCATCCTATGCACCAACCAGAATTTATAAGTACAAGACGGAACAAATTAACACAATATCAAAACCTTTTTATAACACTAACAAATATGCTCTCTCATATATATACACTCAACGACTCATCATAGGGTATTGCTACCCTATTAATACGGAGTCAGACCCCACAAAGCTAAGGTTTATCGCTAAACCAAAGCTTTGATACCAGATGTAACATCCCGCCTTTTTGTACGTTTTAAATCGGCAATAAGCCAACACGTCAGACTCAAACCATACAGAAGGGCGGATTGTTATGGGGTAAATAAGAAAAAGCAGAGAAAGAAAAACAAAATAGAATCTTACAACGGAACGATAAAATATAATAATCAAATAAACAGTTCATGAAGCTGTTTTACAAAAACATTTGATTATACTTATACAATACATATCAGAGTTACACATACCAGAGAATAATAAATAACAATGCAGCGGAACAATGTGATGCAGTGGAACAACATGGATATAATAATAATAATATCTTCATCTTCGTCCTCCAAAATAAAGTCTTCAAAACCTGTAATGCTCAAACTGACCCGAGTGAATTGAAAAGACAAAACACTCGAGTCAGAACTAAAACATCTTATGTAAGTTAAATCAATAGAACCAAATATGAGTGGAACAGCGTCAGAGATGTTTACGGGATTTGACATATCCAATCCAGTGTCTAATGTGAGTGCAGTAACTTAAGAGATGCTCAGGATTCACATCTCTTAAGGATCCGTTAAACTATTTACTATGTAGTAATATTTCGCTATTATAATAATGTTTATAGTAAAATAAACTTACTTTTAAATAGCGTTAAGGGGTTACCCATATAGCCCTTAACATGTAATAGTGCTAGTATACTATACAGTACCGTAATACCTCCTGATCGGGAGGCTACCAGAGGATACTCCATAGGTACGATCTAAACCATAACTTCCAAAACTTAAATGGTTTGGATTTTCAAATAATATATAAAATAAAATAGTTTGAATTTAAAATTTCTTTATAAAGTAAATAATTTCCTCGACTTCACAATTTTGTTCACTTTAAATAAAATCTCAATTCATAACTTTCAACTCACTTTCAGTTTAAATAAGCCATTTCAATTTCAATATATTTCAAACTCTGAGTATTAGACAATTTCAAAACTAAGGTTGGAAATTACGATTCAACAATTCAATGTTTTATTATTTAGTTTTGAAATATTAGCATAATAAATCCATTATCATTTAAATAAATCTCAAATTACAAATAACCAAATATTTCCTTCAATTTATTTATACTTGAAATCTTCGTTTAATTCACCTTAAACCAAAATGCAGTTAAAAATCATACGTTTAAAATCTCAGTTTTATTTAATTTCAAATCGATTTCATATTTATCTTCCCACCTTTTTCTCATTTAAGTTATTATAAACTCCAGAAATAAAATTTTAAATAAATAATTAACCATATATATCTTAATAAAATCAAACTTTATTATTTAACTTCTTTTACTTTAAACCAATTTCATACATAGCTTAAAACCAGGAATTCAACTATATATAAAATAACAATTTATAAAATATCCAAATCAATATCTCATAAACCATATATTTCTTCACAAAATCATAGAAATCAATTTCAAAATATTTTTATATATAGAACACGATGTCTGTATCTAATTTTCTACCCTATGGTCAAGTGATACAGATATTTATCAATTCAATCCATAATTTAAAATAAAAATACGGTTATATATCATTTCAAACTGCAATCTCGAATGAAATAAAAATCCATACAACTTGCAGTTTATAAAAATATAAAATACAACATCCATTCATCCAATACCAACCATCAACCATTTATCACAATCGTCATCCAATTCAAACAAACATCAATATAGCACAGATAATAAATAACAGGTATTTACCGGCAGTTTATTTTCAATAATAAATTAAATAACAATTTAACTGCAGTTTATATGCAATAATAAATCAAATAACAATTTAATTCAATAAATTCAATTTAACTGATAAAATATACCAAACAGTCCTAAATAAATTCCTAATCACATTAAAAATTAATTTAACACACATAAGAAATTATAGAAGTTGTGAGTGGGTTAAAACACTCACCTTTTGAATTTAAATTAAATTTAAACCCATTTTAAACCTAAAATTTGAACAGTCTCAGAAATCATCCCAACAAGCGCCAAAATGTCAAGAATTCCAATACGAACCTAGCGGAGTAAACCACGCGTGAATTGGATTTCGCATGTAAAAGTTATGGGGATTTGAACGATCGAATTCGGAATTAAAAATAAACAAAATAAAACAGAATAATAAAAAAAACCTGTGACATGTCAGCGTCCTTGCATCATCCCCTCAGCCTGCTCTTCGAACCCTAACAAGCTAACCTCGTTCAAAACGCACGCCGCCGTTCTAGCTGTAGCCATGCCGCAACCTCGGCCAAGACGATCGCCTGCGTACCTCCGCGCCTCGCCACCCCTGTGCAACCCACGTGGTGCATTGATCGATGCTTGATAGCCGCCGTCAAAAAATTTAAGCCCTAATCAAATTATTTTGCTCGATCCGACTGATGAGTCGACGAACCAATTACACCGATGAGTTGCGTGCCACGATCTCCACTGTTCCATACCCTTCAAACGACGATCGGTCGTAGTTGATCAACGACGAACGGACGGTCGAGAATTAATTCGTGATTTCAAGAAAACTGGTGATTTGAAACCAAAAACAAATTGCAGTTTTGGGATGCGTTCATCGAGAGCTTTGAATCCATATAAAATTTGATATATTTTGTGGAGTTTGAGGTTTTGACTTTGAATTTTATTTGAAATTGCAATTGGAATTTAGTGTTCTGTCTGCCATTGAAAGAGGAGAAACAAATAGAAATATACGTACAGAAATGAGGAATAAGAAATATGCTAGGGTTTATAGCAATGTGTATATAGGCAAAGTTGAAATAGACTAGATGGACACGATTGATATACGCGTTGAACGATAAAATGGCCCGAAAAGCCCGTTTCGACTCCGGAACAAAATTGGATCAACCCACATACCAAAATAGATGTTTTTAAATATTTTAAACTTGATGGAACATGTTTTAAGTCCAAATTCCATCGTATGGAGAAGTTATGCCAAAATCAAGTTAATTCAAATTGATTTCGATTAAATTGATTTTTAGGCGTTTCGAGCCCGTGCGATCAAACGACAAGTCCGATCGATACGAAACTTGAAATCCTACAATAATTCACCGTTACGGATCCGATGAAACTAGTTTCGTCAAAATCCAAGTCATTGGCCAAAATGACTATTTTTACATTAATTAATAAATTAATAATTAATTAATTAAGCCAAATTTTCAATTTCAATTCGATAATTGACAAATTTCATCATTTTTGATTTCTTAATCACTTACAATGATCTAAACAAATTTAAATGTCAATTTATAGTTGATTAATTTACCAATTTCAGTGTTGGCCTCAATTTATTAAATTCAGAAATTATAAATATAATTCCCAATAATCTCATTTAATTAAATAAATTAATGATTATTCCATTCATTATTGTCAAATAGATGGATTTAATTTTGGATTCAAAACTATTACATTAAATATTCTCACATTCCATCTTAATATCAAGTAACGTAATATTTAGATATTTTAATTTCATTTAATTGCAATTAATCCAATTATTATAGTTCAAGTCCAATAAATTAATCAATTTGAATTTCAATTGTTTTCATTCAATCAATTGTCATATTATGGATAGGGTTTACACTGGTTACTTCTTGTTGAATTAAAAATCTTCAATGACAAATCAAACCTACCCTAACTGCACAATTTAAGTCAATTAACTGCAATTGATTTCACATTAAATTTTAAATTTCATTTAGTTGCAATTAATTCAATTATTAAATTTAAATTTCAATAAATTAATAATTCTTGAATTTCCATTCCTTTTATTCAACCAATTATCATATTATAAATAAAGTAAATGTTATTTCCATTATTTAACAAATTCACATTAACAAAATATTTAATTTAGATTTATTGCAATTATTACCACATTTAAATTAACAGGCTAAATAAATAGGTAACCCAAAACATTTGTTACCATTTACTCTCAATCACACTTATGAGTTATTATTCCGAAACAATTGTTACAATTGTTTCTATCACACAAATTTCATTCAGTCGTCATTAACATAAATTTAATTATATTTATTGAAATTTATTTTCAATTTTCTAAATACAATCATTTATAACCTTAGCATTGTTTCAATTAAATTAGGATTGCACTAAATTAGTTATTTATCAACTGGCATTAACATTGCTACCTTAATTTACATTCAATTATAATTAATCAATATATTATTACATTGGTTAATTAAATGCTTACTTCAATTTACTTATTTTAAATTTTATACCCAAGTGTAACAATTAACACTATTTCTTTATTGGGATTTCACTCCAGTTGTCAAAAATTAATTTTAATTACCATTGCTACATTTCATTTTTTACATTTGCTTCATTATAAAATATAAGTTTTTTTATCTCTCTAAATTTAATTACGAAGATCTAATTAAATTAACCAATTTATTTATCAAAATTTACTGGTCGTTACAAGAGCCAAACTCAATCTATCACAATGTGGCACAAAGTACCAAGTGCGCCATCAAAGCGCTACATGCGCCCATCCATCCATGCACGCATGCATGTGCGAGCTTGTCCTGTAATCCATACTACCCACGCCTAATTAACAAGTAGTAGAAATAAGGATATATAAAGAAGACAATAACAATATATCAAGACATGTAGGATTAAAGTTTTATTGTAGCCATCTAAAAATATATAAAAAACAAAAACAACAATGTATCAAAGAAATATAAGAAGTGAACTAAACCTGTAGTCTCACATCATCGCCTACTCAAATACAGGAAAGCTGATTTTTGTCTATAAATTAAGTTCGCCCACAACATTTCTCACACACAACACAAGACTAGTGAGAAAAAAAAATCAGGAAATCAGCTTGATGAACAAGAAAGCTCTAATCAGATAATGGCATCTAATTCTATCATGCCCGAGCCTCCTCCTCCTCTTTCCTATTCTTCTTCATCTAACATTAAGGTGGTACAACCTCAATTCGACAGTGAGGGGTTCCAACTGGTGAGGAACCGCTCCATAAGGGAGAAACCCCCTCTTCTTCAATCTAAATCTGCCTTTCGCACCAAGAATCAATACAATAATGTACACAAAGAGCCAAGAAATAATCTCAGCATTCAAAAATCAAGAAATGACTCTTTGCATTCATCGAATTCTGATATATGGTTATAGAACAAGCATATATACAATGGTGCTACAGCTAATCGGGGACAAACAATTAGCAAGCAAGGGATTTTCTCTCATAAGATATCATCTTGGGCAGATTTGATAAAGGATGGAGGCTTCAGACATGAATGTACCTTGAAGTATCATGCACCTATAACCATTAACAATAAGAAAATGGTTATAATTAATGAAGGGGTTAGTAAGAGAACATAGTCCAAGTGGGGCTGCTCGGTGATAGCATATGTCTATGGTAATCGGCCTTTTTATCATCATTTTAAAGCTTTCGTTCAAAGAACTTGAATCCCACAGGTAGTTTTGAAATCTTTACAAGAAACAATGGTTCCTTTATTATAAAAGTTGCTATTGAAAGTGATTGGGAAAAAACAATCAATGGAGGTCCTTACTTTATTAATGGAAAATTGATTATTCTGAAAAGATGGAGCAATAAGATTGCATTTGATAAAGATCTTTTAAACACAATTCCTATATGGATTCGTCTCCCAGAAATCAGTTAAAAACCTTGGGATAGTGAAGCTTTTGGAGCAACTGCTAGTACAGTTGGTACCCCTCTAAAATTGGATGAACAAACAGCAAAAGAAACCGGGTTAAGCTATGCTACAATTCTGGTTGAAATCAATACAAAAACAGATCTTTCAAATAATGCATGATGGAGAAACCATAGAGCAGAAAATCGAATATGAATGGATTCCTTCAAAGTGTGCAATTTGTGAATGCTTTGGGCACAAAACAGAAGACTGTTCATCAAAAAAAGTTTGGAAAGATAAAGTAAAAGATTCAAGCAGCAATCAAGAAAAGGAGATTTCAATAGAACAATTACAAAAAAGGTTGGATCAAAATCAAGAATCAATCAACAATGTTGAAAACACTCCAACAATAGGATCTGAGCAAAAGGAAATACACATTTTTGAAAAACTGGAAAGCTCTCTTTTTGGAAAAATTAAATTTTTTGAAAACATGAAAAGAAAAAATTATGACATTTAATCCTTTGATACTTCACAAAGGAAAGACTTACTAGATCAAGATTTGATAGAAATTGCAGATGAAAATCCAAATTCAAATATGTTTCAACAATAAGCAGACTTAACAGAGGAGAACATGGAGATCAGCTTAAGTACAGAGGGAAAAAATCAACTCAGAAGGGAATACTGAAATCACAAATCAGAATAGAAATTCAAGCAATGCACAGCAAAATGTAGCTAAAGATTTGATTCATAAAGCCATAAACTTATTCCAGAACCTCTCAACTCAGAAAAAAAGATGAATAAAGAAAGGAAGAAAAACAAAACAAAAAACCTACAAGACATTATTGCTCAAATCAGTGATAGCAGCAGGGAAAAAGATGATTTTCAGGAAAAATAAATAATGAGAAATCCAAGATGGGAAGAGCATCTAAAAATTCAAGGCAAAAACCTCTTAAAAGAAAGAGGGCTAAAGGCATTGAATACATGGAGGAGAAGAAAGAAAGGGAGAGCTCGGAGGAATTCAATGCTGGTCTCTCAATTTAGCAGCTGTGATATCCTTTTGTGTATCCTTAAAAAAAATTTGCTTTATTTTTATTAATTATGTCGATTATTTCTTGGAATATTATGGGATTGAACTCTCCTAAAAGAAAATTAGACTTAAACAATCTAGTTTTTTCAGTTAAACCTAGTATTGTTGGTATCCTGGAGCATAAGCTTTACCAGTATATTAAATTTTCATGTCAGAAATTATAAAGATTGGGGTTTAGTAAATAACAATATTATGGGGGGTTTTGGTAGGATTATGGTGCTAGGGGATAGAATATCTGGAGTTTAGAACAATAGTTTTTAGATTTCCAATACATTGTAAATTCTCTAATAAGGGGGATTTCAATTGAAGGAACCTTTGTATATGCCACAAATAGTGAAAAAATTAGAAATTCCCTCTAAAATGACCTTGAAACTTTAAATAAAAATTTGAGTAAGCCTTGGATTATATTGGGAGACTTTAATATAGTTTTACATTTTCTTGAAAAAAGAGGTGGTCTTCCAATCCCCTTTTGAAAACTGGAATTTCTAAATAATTTCTTAATTAAAACTGGTTTAACTGAACCAAGCATCATTGGAAATAAATTTAAATGGAAATCTGGTGAATTTAGAAATATTCATTGCAAACTTGATAGAATCCTAATTAATCATAACTTTGCTAATTATCAATGTTATACTCTTCCCCAAGCCACTAGTGATCATACTCCAATTCATATACTTTTCTCTGCTAATCAAAATTTTAAGATACCATTTAGATTTGTTAATGGGTGGACTTTAGAAAAAGATTATATGGATTTGATAAAAAACAGTAATATCTCCCCCAACCAAGGCCCAGCTCAATACAAATTCAAGAATTTTTTAAAAATCACAAAAGAAAATGTGAAACATTGGAATAAAAATAGAAAGAGAAGTGACATTAATACAATTAGAAAGGAATGTGAGTCTCTCCAAAACATTATTGATAATAATAGCTCAGACATGTCTGTAGTCAATCAATTTTTCCAATGTCAGAACAAACTCAATAATAGTTTGCATGTGCAAGCTATCAATATGAGTCAAATAGCTAAGGTGGATTGGCTTACTAATGGGGATGAGGCTAGCAAGTTTTTCTATGCCAACATGTCTAGTAGAAAGAAAATCAATGACATAGGAAAACTACTAGACAAAAATGGAAATATCTCAAATGATGTTTCACAACTTGAGCAGTTAGCTGTCAAATACTTTTCTGATTTATAGAATACTGTAGAGTATAAGAAGGAGTTCCCAAATGTAGAAACAAAGTTTATTTTAAAGATAGTAGTAAGGATATTCTTCTTGCTCCAATTGTTCTAGAAGATGTTAAAAATATTGTTTTCAACTCCAAAGATGATAAAAGCCCTGGCACTGATGGGTTTGGGGGAAAATTTTACAAAGTCCATTGGGAGGATATTAAATATAAAATCTTTGATGCTGTAAATGAATTTTTACTACTGGAAAACTTTTGAAAAGCATAAATCATACTTTTATCACTCTAATTCCTAAAGTAAAAAACTCCTTTAGGGCTTGGGGATTATAGACCAATTTTGTGCTGTAATTTTATTTATAAGATTATTGCTAATATTTTAAGTTTCAGAATTAAAAAATTTCTAGAATACTTGATTTCTGAAGACCAGTGTGCATTCATCCCTGGTAGATTTATTATTGAAAATATTCTTTTGGCACATGAAATCATAAGAAGCTTTAAAAAAAGGTTGCAAAAACAAAGCATGTATTAAATTGATATACACAAAGCTTTTGACAAGATAAATAGAACTTTTATTATTCACATGATGAAACATTTGAGTTTTCATGGAAAATTCTGTAAACTAGTTCAAGAATGCATTGAAACTACTTCATTTTCAATATTAATTAATGGTTCACCATGTGGGTTATTAAAAGTAATAGAGGTATTAGGCAAGGGGATCATCTTTCCCCCTACTTATTTGCAATTGCTATGGAATTTTTAACTCTTCAGATAGTCTGAACAATTAAAAGGAAATCTCAAGCCTATTAATAGGATTTTTCCTAATATCACTCATTTATTATATGCTGATGACTTTCTTTTGTTTATAAATGCAGATTTGAAAAGTGCACATACCATTGGAAAGCTTTTTGAATGTTTAAAAGAAAATGCAGGTCTTCATATCAATGAGAGTAAAAGCAAAGCTTATTTTAGCAAAAATTGTGAGAATAAGGAGGAAATTCTTAACATTCTTAAAATCAGGAAGGTCAACCGCCTATCAAATATTTGGGATTTCCTCTTAGTACAAATCAACTAACTAACAGAGATTGCTCAAGACTTTGTAACATCATTCAAGAGAAATTAGAAAGCTGGTCCAGCAGACCTTTATCTATTCCTGGTAGACTAGAACTTACGCACACTGTCATCACGGCTACTATAATGTATTGGATTCAGACTCACAATATTCCAAAAACAACCATTCAAAAAACTGAAAAAATGTGTGCTAATTTCATATGGAAAGGAAAGTATCATAAAATCTCATGGGATACTATCTGCAAACCAAAAGAGTATGGTGGGTTAGGGTTAAGAAATATCAAGGATCTTCAAGAAGCCTGTAACATGTAACTCTTTTGGATATTTGTTGAAGGAAAATCTCTATGGTCAAAGTAGATGAAAAATAAATATGTTAAAAACAAAAATTTCTGGACCATGCCAGCAGAAACTCACAACTCAAGCTCTTGGAATAATATTTTAAAAAGCAAAAACATTAGCATCAAATTATTGGAAAGGAGTTTCAAGGATGGAAAAAACACTAGCCTATGGTTTGATCCTTGGATCAATAGAAAGTCTTTGATTAGCTTATTAGGATGGAATAACTTACTAAATTTTGGTGGTGCAAAATTAAAAGTTGATCATATTATTCAAAATCACACTTGGAATGCAAATCTTCATCCAGCAACTTCAATTTTTAAAAGGAGTATAGAAAACATTGATATTGATCCAAATATGGCCGAAGACTGCTGGAAATGGAAACTCTCAAAGAAAGACAAATTTTCTTTTAAATCTACTTGGAATTTTGTAAAAGGATTTGAAACTGAAATGGATTGGAATTCTGTCATTTGGAATAGAGCAAACTGTCCAAAAATGGTTCATTGTGCCTACTTTTCTCTGCTGAACAGATTGGCAACCAGAGATAGATGTAACAAATGGAATAAAAACAGTGAAACAGAATCTCTCCTTTGTAAGAACGATAAAGAAACAGCAGAGCATCTTTTTTTGATTGCAAATATTCAAGACATATCTGGCATATTGCCAAAAGCAAGCTCAAATTCAGCAAAAATATTTCAATTCAAAACACAAGCCTAGTGGGATTCAGCCAAACTTGTGATCTACAGGTCATAAACTTGCAAAATAATTGTTTTACGTTGGCCTTTTTCTTCTTGTGTAACTAAGCATATTTTTTTCCATTCTCTTTCCAACATGGATTTGATAAATCAAATACTTTAACTATTTAGATTAGGACAAATTTTCAAAAGAGACTGCTTTTCAAAGCTATTTGCATGAATATGCTGATTTTAAAACTATTTGCAGATGAGCTGGCCAATTTTTTTTAAAACAGCACGGGGAGCATTTCAGAAATGCGCCCCTTAAAATTTACACTGGCGCATCTGGGAAATGCGCCAGTGCAAATTTTTCTGTTTAAAACACAATAGAAACCAGAAGCCATTCTATCCAAAACAAAACATATTCCATGTGCAAAATCAAATTCCGTACCTTTCTTCCATTTAGCTCAAAAATTCATCAAAATCTACTCAAAATCTCAAAATATATAAGGATTACTAGTCGGATTACTTCTATCGACTATTTGGCATCGGTTTGAAGGTAAAATTCTAGCTTAAACTCAAACCCTAGCTCAATTTTTGGTTATTTTCATATTCTATTTTTCACATATCCATCCTCTCATTTTAATACTTTATTATGTAGCAATTTATTGTTCTAAAATTAATAATGTTTTCCTTTTTAGAAGTATGTCGGATTTCATCCCAATTATTTGCTACTTTGATGGAAAATTGACTGTGAAAGAAAGCAATACACCAAGTATATGTTGGTGGCAAACAAAAAGGTTCAAAGGTTAAAAAAAATTGTTCCTATCATGAACTAAAAGAAACGTTGTATAGGGTTACAAAAATTAATTCACAAGAGTATGATGTAAAACTAGTAAGTAAGTGGGTAACGGATTCTAGATCTTCTGCTATCGACGTAAATGATGATGAAGATGCCGATGCTATTCTGCTAATATGAAAGTGATCGAATTATTTGTAATAAAAGAGGAGTTGAGACATTTTGAAGAGGTAATTACCACTAATTTGAACCAACATTCTACTTAAATTCTTGGTACTATTCCGAGTTATCCTTATCAGAGCAATCCAAGTCCAGTATTTCCTACATGTGTGAATACAAATAAGTAATTTGTTAAAGTATTTACATTTGAATAGTTGAAATTTATAGTGTTTTGAACTCATACTCTTTTTTTCACAGTTCTACGGTGCATCCGGGTGGATCAAGCTCTAGGTTGGCAAATGATCAATTTTTACACTCCGTTCCTTCAAATGCCAGAGAGGTTAACAATGATGATGGAGGTCATAGTTCACCACATATAGATAGTATGAAAATTGCTTCAATGGATAATGATATGTCATGGATGGATAATATGGAAGTTAATAATGAAGCTCTAGAGTTTGAAATTAATCATGAGAAAGAAAATGAAAATAATGAAGCATCTTTGGTGGAAGAAGAAGAAGATGATGATAACAATGAACATATGGAATTTGAGGTGCCTTTGACGGATGATTTATGTAGTGCAAAAATTATGGAGGCATCATTGATTGAAAATGTAACTCCTATTAGAGATGTTTTTACCTCAAAGTGTGTCTATTCTGATTTTCAAGTGGGAATGCAATTTCAAACAAAGGAAATACTTATTCAGTAGTTAAGTGAGTGGTCAATCAAGAATTCTGTTTCTTTTAAACCCATAAAATCCCACAAAACAGAATACACCGCGATTTGTAGTGTTGATAAAAATTGCCATTGGAGAACCCTAAAAAATCATTGATGGGGTGGTGGAAACTAGAAAATATAATGGCAATCATACTTGTGTTAATCCGATTATTAATTCAAACCATAAACAAGCCACAAGCAGATTTATTGCTAATAAAATACTTCCTTTTGTGAAATCGGATTTGAATACCACTCCTTCTGCGATTCAAGTGCTAATGTCTGAAACTTTTTTTTACAAAATCAACCACTTCAAGGAATATTGAGCATTACATAAAGCACTTGAGAGAGTTTTTGAAAATTGGGAAACATCATATGCTGAGTTACCACAATATTTAGCCACCATCAAAAAACATAATCCGAGAACAGTTTTCAAAGTTGATGTCGAAAGAATCACCAATGATAAAGTTCTTTTTAAGAGTGCATTTTGGGCATTCGGTGCATCTTGAGGGTTTTTCACATTGGCGACCGTTGATTTGCATCGATGGCACTCATCTATATGGTAAATATCAAAGTACGTTGCTAGTCGCGACTGGAGTAGATGCAAATGATGGTATATTTCCATTAGCATATGCAATCGTAGACTCTGAATCAAAAGATAGTTGGGATTGGTTTCTTAGATGCATGCACTACTATATACATAGTGTTCGCAATAGGTGTTTAACTTTTATATCCGATCGAATGAAAGGTATTTCGAGAGCATTAGATAATTGTCCACAAGAACACCATCACCGCTTTTGTGCTACACATCTCAAAACTAACTTTGAAGTTGCTGGATTTGCTCAAAAAAATATGGTAGATTTGTTATATTCATGTGGTAGTGCTACAGATGATTTGCAGTACAAAGAGTTAAGGGGACACTTGAAAATAATTGCTCCAGATGCACATGCTTGGATTGAAAGGAGTTTACGAGGTGCAGAGAAAAATTGGGCTCTATGCAAGGATAATGGTGGAAGATTTATGATGATGACAACAAATGTGTCCAAAAGTTTTAATGGAGTTCTAAGAGGTTCTCGTGCATTGCCAGTTAAGTCGTTAGTAGCAAGAACGTTTTATCGTTTAAACGACTATTTCATGAAACTTCGTTCCGATGCCGAGGGATTTGAAATGCAAATGAGTCCAAAAGTCGAAACTCTTTTAGCCAAAAGAGAAAAAAAAGCAAGATATTGTAGAATTGTTAGATTCAATCAAACCGAATGGCAAGTGAATGATCAATTTGGAAGAGCGTTTACAGTGACATTACAAGATAATACGTGTAGTTGCACTTGCAACATACCTTTATTGCAAAAGTTGCCATGTTTGCATGTGATGGCCGCTTGTGCTCGAACCATTGGAGGAGCGAATAGATCATATTACGATTTTTGTTCAATGTGGTTTTCAGTGGAAAATTTTAAAGCAACTTATGCTCCAAGTTTTCATCCTATTGCAGATAATAGATATTGGAATGCATATCATGGTCCGACCATATTGCACCGCCTACAAAAAGAAAGACGGGACGTCCATGGTCGACAAGAATCAAAGGCATGATGGATAAAATTGGAGGGCAAATGTGGTCAAAAATGACATAAAAGATCAACTTGTCCATCCAAATAATTTGCATATTTTGTAGTGAATGATTTGAACGTATTTTATAGTGAATGATTTGAACGTATTTTGTAGTGCATATTTACAAATGTCGTTTGGATGTTTTTCTTCAATTTGTATGTTGTCCGTTTGCTGCAATTTGTTCAATGATATTTGGATATTTGATATTTGTAGTGAATGATTTGCCCACTATTGAAGCAGCAGCACTTCTCTGTAAAATGTCTGGGATCATTTCGCAGGTGCGCACTTAAAATTTCACAAAGGCGCATTTTCGAAATGCGTCCATTTGTGGAATTGCCTGGGCGCATTTCGCAGGTGTGCCCTTGTAATTTTGCAATGGTGCACTTAGGAAATGCGCCCCGTGCTGTCTATATACCAAGGCAGCCAGCCTTTCTTCCCCACTTCACCATATTCCACCTTTTCACTCAAAATCTCTAAAATCCCAAATTTTCTAATTTCTCAACCCCAACATCAATTGCAATTATTTCTTCGTCAAATCTGCTAAAGAATGGAAGGATCATCATCATCTTCTCAAATTAGAAGTATACACCCTGGTTTATCAATTTGTAATTTTGTTTATCAATTTAGTTTTGTATCTTAAAAATGTACATTGAAGCAATTACATTCATTTACATCAAAGCAATTACATTCAATTACATCAAAGTCATCTGTTCAAATTTGCATTCACTTGCATGTTATTCACACTTGAACATTTTTTTTTCTTAAAGAGTTGGTACCCGGTTCCATGAATGCAAGTGTTTTATATCTTCAGAATGAACATCGAAGCAATAATAGAAACTTGATGCAGGTATTATTTGGTTAAATTAGAATGTTTTTATTTGGTTGTTACTTCCACTATTTTAATTTTTGTTCGTTTATGAATGCGTAGAGTGATGAGCCACTTGAGTGCCATGATCATTCAAGCAAATTAAAATTCATCAAGTCTAATACTCCGCGAGTTCATCTTGCATTACAAAGAGCGGGATTCAGAAAAATATCTAGATTGAGCTTTTTCAAAATAGATCATACGCTAATTACATCTTTGGTAGATAGATGGAGACCCGAGACTTCAACATTCCATTTTGCTACTAGTGAAATTACCATCACATTAGCAGATGGTACTTGTCTTTTAGGTGTCACGGTAGAAGGAAATCATGTTACTATTAGACAGCTAAGTAATTACGAAGAGATTAGTCAACAGTGTTTAGGTGTGGTTCCACCTCGGAGTGAGATAAGAGGTGCAACAGTTAAGTTGACATGGCTTCGCGATACGTTTGCAGATGAGCCATCATCGGATGCTTCAGTTGTAGAAATTGAATATCATGCGAGAGCTGTTATTCTACATTTGATATCTTGTCGTCTATTTTTCGATCATTCTAAAGGACGAATAAACCTTTTTTGGTTATTGTTTTTGCGAAATCTGGATGAGTGTGCACGATATTCTTGGAGCAGTGCTATATTGGCAACATTATATAATGAGTTAACAAATGTTGCACTCATGAAATCCAAATCGATAGTTGGTTGTCTCTCGCTTTTACATGTATAATATGCATAGATATATTTGCTATAAACTCATATGTAATATTTAATTCTAATGTATTCAAATTTTTTTATTTATTTTACAGCTTTGGACATGGACACATCTTCCCATTGGTCGTCCAAATGTGACTTCATCCATGCAGATCGACAGAACGTTGCCTTATAGTGCAAGGTAGTCAATTTCCAACTACATTTACATGTGTGTATTTTTGTACTAATAAAACTCTAATTGAATAACTATTTATATAGGTGGTTTGGTTCAAGGAGTTGGGTTGAGTCTCCAAAGCAGGTGGTCACTTACTATCGCGACCAGCTCGACATGTTAACAGATGAAGTTGTTATATGAAATCCGTACATAAAGGATGTGCTAGTTGATCTTCCGTAGATACGTCTAAGTGAGATTCATTGTTGGCTTTGTAGACACCTATCATATGCATGCGAGATGTAGAAATGTATAATCCTGATCGAGTGATGCGACAGTTTGGTCTTCAGCAATACATACCTGATCCATGCGAACCAAAGTCGGATTTGGAGTTTGCTTAGTTTTTTTAAGCAATGCATTTCGCAGTAGGGGTGCATTTCTGAAATGTGCCCCTTAGTTTTTTTTGTTAAACATTTGCACTGGCGCACTTCGCAAATGCGCCATTGCAAATTTCAATGGACGCATTTTTGAAATGCGCCACGTAGTATTTTTTTTAAAAAAAATGGTAATGAGCTGGCCAAATGTAGCCTATATATGCAAATAGTTTTAAAACCAGCTTATTTATGCAAATACTTTTGACGGTCTTAATTGATTGAAACCACACAAGGCTACTCTCATTTCCAAAAAATCGATGTGCTTTTATCCCTAACAGAAGCATTTATGATTTGTGATGGTATAATACTTGCTCATGAATATATTATGAGCTTTAACGTAAGTCGAGCGGATAAAATGTGTGTTCAAATTGACTTAAAAAATGTACATGAAAAATTGAATAGATAGTTTATTATTCATATGCTTAACGTGATGAAGTTTCCTACCAAATAGGAAACATTACTAATAAGCTGTTTAAGACCTCAGTTTGGTGTTTATGTCAAGGAATTTGTAAATTATATTTTCAAGGTAATGGAGTAGAATCCCTCAGTCTCCTTACTTATCTTTATAGCAATGGAGTATCTTAATATTTTGATGTATATCAAGATGGAAAATGGCAAAATTAAACCAATACATCAAGTTCAACCAGTTTTAAATCATTTAGTTTATGTTGATGACATTAGTCTTTATTGAAGTTAACACAAAGAGTTTAAGTACTTTAAACAAAATTTTCCAGAAAATGTAAAAACTTACAGGCTTAGAAATTAATATGGAGAAATCCAGGTTAGTGTTTAATAAGAAGTGCAAGCATAAATATGAAACTCTAATATTTTACCTTTACAAATATAAAGGTGATTTACCAATGAGATACCTTGAGATTACTTTGTTTATACAATACCTTAAAGATAAATGTGTTCACTACTTTACCTGATAGATAAGAAAATGAATTGAAGGACGAGAGTGTTCATTGCTTACCGTGTCAGGAAAAATATAATTGATTAAGACGTATTTGCCATATGATTTAGTTTTGGACACAAAACATGAAACTTTGAAAAGCTCCTAATAACAAAAATCATCAAACTGTCTACCAATTTCCCATGGAAAGGAAAAGCGCAAAAGTACCATGGTTAGTCGTTTGCACCCCCAGATCCAAATATGGTATGAGTTTGAAAAATATAATTGACATGATTGAAACTTTTGGCATCAAATTAATATGGAATATGCTAAGTTAGAAAGGATTATATGGACAATGGCAGCATAATAAGTATATGGGAGAAAAATCATTTTGGCAAATCAACACGAAAAATAACTATTTAGGTACATTTAAGTTTAAAGAATTGAAGATTTGAAGGTACTTGAGTAGAAAACTATTGATTATGAAACCATGGTTGCAAGGTGGATCATTATTGACCAAATTGGGTGTTAAGTCTCTTGAAATTTTGGAAGGAGAAAATATCAAAGCTAAACGAGTTATTGAAAATGGACAATGGTGCCTAGAAAGATTAGCACATGCCAAAAATTTAGCTACCACTATTAAAGCATCAACATGCATAACAGCAGGGATATTAATTTTTGGTATTATAAAGATTCAAACAGTGATGGTTTTTCTTTTAAAATGGCACGGGAGAAAATCGGTACTCACCAATTAAAGATCGTTTGGGAAAAACTTATATAGGATAAAATCAATAACCATAAAGCGTTAATGTGTGCTTATAGAGATCTTATTAGCAGGTTGTCGACTATTGAAAATTTATTAGCATGACATATACAGTTGGACAGTGTTTGTGTTGTGTGTAATAAAACAGAGGAGAGTATTAATCACTTGTTCCTTGTATGTAGTTTTTATTCATACATTTGGCAGTAATGCATATCTACAGTGCAAATTTCTTACAACAACATAATATATTTATATAATTAAAATAAACTTCTCATCTGTTATTATACAAGAAATTAAAGACAGATTAAGGGATCTGGTCAGCATAGTTTTCAAAACATGCATTTGGGCAAGAAAGAAACAATAGAACTCTTAACCATGAGAAACATACTAAATTTGAAGTTTACAAGCAAACTGATCAACTATTGAAAATTATCATGTTGCAATCAGTCGACAAAGCTCTACACCTAAGATCTGTGAATTCTAGAGTATACTTGAGCAGTCTAAAGTTCTTACTAGTAACATCATTCAAAGAGGCAAAGTAGTAGCGAATCTGTGTGATGGACAAGAGAATGGAAGACTAGCTAAAGCTGCAGTGAAATGGTGAGCTATTAGAGACGGTGAAACAAAGACATCACTACCGGGGAAGACATAAGCAGCTAACCCTAATTATGGAAAGAGAATGAGTTGAAGTAGGAAAGTAAGTGTTTCCACTGACTTAGTCTATTATATGTAATTATTAGGCCAGGTTCAATAAAAGTATATGAGTCAGTTCTTTTTCACCTGCATGAAGTATTTATATCTTTTGTGAACCAAAATACTTTATCGGTTTGTCGGCTTCAAATAACGAATTAATTACTAGGGTGTGTGTAAAGTGCAGGAAGTTTGTAAATCTCATCACAAATTAATATTCCTCGAAAATTTTAGCACTAGAAAGTCATAGATTTTTTCCTAAGATTTGTTATTGCCTACTGTCTCTACTCACGCTGATTCAAAACCGTAGAAAGTAAACAGAAGTAAATGAGTACTGTTAAAGCAGTTCCGTTGTAGTATGATAATTATCCGAGTCCAGTATCGTATATTGTTCCCTTAAAGCAGAATTGCTCCCCCACAGTGGCGCAAAGGGGCCGAGTAGCAACCGCTTCCCAAGGTAAAACGGATCAAGTTCTGCAAGGCCGCGCAAGCGATGCAGAATAACGGCGAACTCAAGAGAAGATTTTTCTGTTAGAACGGAGTGCAGAGGAAAGAGAAGACGATCAGAGAATTAGAATAAAAGTTAGTTTCAAAATTCTCGGATCTGTTATTTATAGGAGTACGTGACCGTTAGGAAAAGTTGCGACCCTTTACCAATTGGCACGTCATTTCAAACAGTTAGTACCATTGGATTTAAACTGTTTTCAAACAGTTACTACCGTTGGATTTAAACTGTTTCGGCTCCTAAAAATATAGTGTGATGCGAACCAATTCCAGTAGCCCGAATGCCTAATGCCTATTGCACATTGCAAAGTGCTAAGACGCCTACAAGACGCCTCAAACGCCCATTCGCCCACGCGTGCGGATGAGGGTGCGGGTTCGGGCTCGGGCACGGGCGCGGGCGCGCGTGCGTGCGGGGTGGTGCGTTGCACCACACGCCAAGATGGTCATGCATGTCTCTCTTATTGTCTCATTGTAATTAGAATAGAGACAACATCTTATATTATATATAATATGATGGTTATTATAATATAAGATGTGGGACTATTCATATTCCAAGACAATAAATACTTTCTTTTCCAATGCACTATTCATTAATGCTCATTCAATTTCCAACAATCCCCCACATGAATGAGTATTACTTGTTCTTAAGATTTACGAATCATTTATCATATCGGTTTAAGTAGCACATTGGCCTTGAACTTATCCTAGTGTTTATCTTCTTGACTTTACTGGCGAATCAGTAGACTTAGGTTGTCTTTGAACTGTAAGCCTTTTGTGTAAATCAAAATAGACAACACGTGATAAATGTATTCTTTTCTCCCTTGGTTCTCTGTTTGTGTTCGTATTTGCCATGAACACCAGCTTGGTCTCATGAGTGCTTGGAGAATTTGGCCTTATAATTCTCCTTGAAGCGGCGCCTTCGCACTCACGTAGGTGATTCTATAAAGAGTATTCCGCAATACTCCACTTGGTTCTTTATAGCTCCAAGTATAGACATCATTAAAAGCAGAGCTTATCCTTTTCTCCGGCGGCATGTGCACTGACTTATCTTAGGAATGTCTAAATGTTTGATTTTTCCAGTGCTTCTAAGTTTTAACCTTAACTTAGTTGTCCCTTTGAACCTAAATCTTGGGATTTCCAGTCAATTAGGTTGGGTTTCCGTTGAGGTAAACTTTTTATCCAATAGGCCTTAAGCCCATTCCTATCGATAAGGTTTGAACTCTCTCTCTAGGCAAGCCTTTTGTTAGTGGATCCGCAATGTTATCTTTCGACCTTACATAGTCTATAGTGATAACTCCATTAGAGAGTAGTTGTCTCACGGTTTTATGTCTACGACGAATATGTTTAGGCTTACCATTGTATAGTGTACTGTTAGCTCTTCCAATAGCTGACTGACTATCACAATGTATACAGATTGGTGGAACAGGTTTATTCCAATTCGGAATATCTTCTAGGAAACTTCTAAGTCAATCTGCTTCTTCAGCGGCTTTGTCTAAAGCAATGAATTCTGACTCCATTGTTGACCTTGCTATACACGTTTGTTTAGAAGACTTCCATGATATAGCTCCATTTCCTAGGGTAAATACATATCCACTTGTGGATTTGGTGTCATCTGAACCAGTTATCCAATTTGCATCACTATATCCTTCTACTACGGAAGGATATTTAGTGTAATGCAAGCTGTAGTTCTGAGTATATTTTAAATATCCCAGAACCCTTATTATTGCTTTCCAATGATTTTTACCAGGATTGCTTGTATACCTACTTAGCTTACTTACAGCATATGCAATATCTGGTCTAGTACAATTCATGATATACATTATACTTCCCAGTATTCGAGAGTATTCAAGTTGGTAGATTCCATCACCAGTATTTTTAACCCAATTTTGGTTCATATCAACTGGCGATTTAGCAACAGTTATATTATGTTGTTTGAATTTTTCAAGTATTTTGGCCACATAGTGCGATTGAGATAGTACATAACCTTCCGACGTCTTTAAGATTTTAACGCCCAAAATCACATCAGCCAATCCTAGATCTTTCATATCAAATCTAGATGACAACATATCCTTTGTTGATTTGATTATGGCATTATTATTGCCTAATATCAATAAGTCATCAACATATAGGCAAACTATGACATATCCTATTTCTATATTCTTCATATAGACACATTTATCTGATTCATTTATTTTGAATCCATTTGTCATCATAGTTTCATCAAATTTCTCGTTCCATTGTTTTGGCGCTTGTTTGAGACCATAAAGTGATTTTACCAACTTACATACTTTATTTTCATTTCCTGGGCTTACAAACCCTTCAGGTTGTTGCATGTATATTTCTTCCTCCAACTCACCATTCAGGAACGCGGTTTTTACATCCATTTGATGTATTTCCAAATTTAGTATAGAGGCAATTGCGATAAGCATCCTAATAGATGTTATTCTAGTTACTGGTGAGTATGTGTCAAAGTAATCTAGATCTTCCTTCTGTCTAAATCCCTTAACCACCAGTCGGGCCTTATATTTGTCTACTGAGCCATCAGTCTTAAGTTTTTTCTTGAAGATCCATTTGTACCCTAGGGTTTTTGATCCCTTAGGAAGATCTACTAGTTCCCATGTATGGTTTTGCAGAATGGATTCTATTTCACCATTGATTGCTTCCTTCCAATAAGGAGCATCGGGAGATGACATTGTTTGTTGATATGTTAGAGGTTCATTTTCTATCATATATGTATAGAAATCAGGTCCAAAGGTTTTTGATATCCTTTGTCGTTTGCTCCTTCTTGGTTCCTCTAACTCTTGATTATTTTCATGATCAACACGATGTTCAAGAGTTTCTTCTTCTCTTGATCTCTTTTGGATACTAGTACCATTGGATTCTTTTAGTGGAAATATGTTTTCAAAGAATCTTGCATTTCGAGATTCGATTATGGTGTTTTCATGAATGTCACCAATTTCAGATTTATGCACCAAGAATCGATATGCACTACTATTATGAGCATATCCAATAAATATGCAATCTATAGTTTTGGGTCCAATTTTGACCTTTTTAGGCTTAGGTATTTCTACCTTTGCTAAGAACCCCCACACTTTTAAGTATTTGTAAGATGGAGGTCTGTTTTTCCATAGTTCATGTGGTGACTTAAAGGTCCTTTTGCGAGGTACTTTGTTCAGTATATGATTGGCTGAAAGTATTGCTTCACCCCAGAAATTGTCTGGTAATCCAGAACTAATAAGCAGAGCATTCATCATTTCCTTCAGGGTACGATTCTTACGTTCTGCTATTCCATTGGATTGAGGAGAATACGGTGCTGTTGTTTGATGGATAATTCCATTTTGAGCGCAAAATTCCTCAAATGGAAATTCGTATTCTCCACCTCTATCACTTCGCAAGGCTTTTATCCTTTTGTTTAGTTGATTTTCAACTTCTGCCTTATATTGCTTAAATGTTTCGAAGGCCTCATCCTTGTTTCTTAGTAGGTACACATAACAGTACCTAGTGCAATCATCAATAAAGGTAATAAAATACCTTTTACCTCCTCTGGTTTGACACATCTTTAGATCGCATACATCAGTATGTATTAAATCTAACGGCTCGGTATTCCTTTCAACATGATGAAAGGAAGTTCTAGTTAACTTTGCTTCAGCACATGTTTCACATTTGTAATTGGAATCAATTGCAAACTTAGGTATAAATTCTAAGTTAATCATCTTTCGCAATGTATCAAAGTTAACATGCCCTAATCTAGCATGCCATATATTAAATGACTCGGAGATATAAACAGAAGAATCAGTTTTATTATCAATCTCCTTTGGTACAATAGTCATTACATTTATTTTAAACAGACCATCACTCACATACCCTTTACCTACATATACTCAGTTTTTAGACAAGACAAATTTATCAGAAACAAAGACCAACTTGAAACCATTCTTACTCAACAATGATCCCGAAACTAAGTTCTTGCGGATATCTGGAACATGTAGGACATCATTTAGAGTAAGTTCTTTTCCGGATGTCATTTTAAGGACTATTCTTCCTTTGCCTTCAACCTTTGACGTGGAGGAGTTTCCCATAAAGAGTTGCTCTTGTTGCATCGCTGGTTTATAGTTGGTGAACATCCACTTGTTGGCGCAAATATGTTTCGTAGCACCAGTGTCAACGAACCATTCTTTCATGTTGCCAACCCAGTTACATTCCGAGATTACTGCGGACAGATTCATTTCGGAGACATCTTCTAACTCCGCAACGTTGGCTTGGTCTTTCTTTTTGTTCTGATTCTTTGGACCTCGACATTCACTTGCCTTATGTCCTTTCTTTCCGCAATTATGACAGTTTCCTTTGAACTTCCTTGTCTTCTTCACATTCGGGTTGTTTTCCCTTTTTCTTTTGTTGTTCTTTTCGGTTTCGGCCACATTTGCTTTTGCCACCATAGTATTAGATGTTTTCTTTTCGGATTTTCTGTTGTCTTCTTCAATTCTGAGTCGAACAACCAAATCTTCCATTGACATTTCTTTTCGTTTATGCTTCAGATAATTCTTGAAGTCTTTCCACAATGGGGGCAACTTCTCTATGGCGGCTGCTACTTGAAATGATTCACTCAGAGTCATTCCTTCGTCATGTATTTCATGAATAATGACCTGCAATTCTTGAATTTGGCTGATAACTGTCTTGGAGTCTATCATCTTGAAATCCAGAAATTTGCCGACAATGAACTTCTTCATACCAGCATCTTCTGTCTTGTATTTCCTATCCAAAGATATCCAGAGTTCCTTCGATGTCTTCATTGTGCAGTAGACATTGTACAGACTGTTATCCAGTCCATTGAGTATGTAATTTTTACATATGAAGTCCGAACTCGTCCAAGCAGTGAGTGTCTCAGCCTTGGTCGGGTCGGGCTCTAATTCGTCGACCGCTGGAGGATCTTCTGTGAGGAATTTGGCCAAGCCTAATGTGGTTAAGTAGAACAACATTTTTTGCTGCCACCGCTTAAAATCGACACCAGTAAATTTTTCTGGTCGTTCTCCATGCGAGAATGGCACGTTCGGTGCCACCATTGGTGCAATTTGAGAGGTGGTCATGACGGGTATGTTTGCGGAAGTATTGCTTTCTTGAGCCATCGCCTGAAAGCAATCAGAACAGTAAGCACAAAGTAACACAAATTCTGCTTTAAGATTGTTATTGCCTACTGTCTCTACTCACACTGATTCAAAACCGTAGAAAGTAAACAGAAGTAAATGAGTACCGTTAAAGCAGTTCCGTTGCAGTATGATAATTATCCGAGTCCAGTATCGTATACTGTTCCCTTAAAGCAGAATTGCTCCCCCACAGTGGCGCAAAGGGGCCGAGTAGCAACCGCTTCCCAAGGTAAAACGGATCAAGTTCTGCAAGGCCGCGCAAGCGATGCAGAATAACGGCGAACTCAAGAGAAGATTTTTCTGTTAGAACGGAGTGCAGAGGAAAGAGAAGACGATCAGAGAATTAGAATAAAAGTTAGTTTCAAAATTCTCGGATCTGTTATTTATAGGAGTACGTGACCGTTAAGAAAGGTTGCGACCCTTTACCAATTGGCACGTCATTTCAAACAGTTACTACCGTTGGATTTAAACTGTTTTCAAACAGTTACTACCGTTGGATTTAAACTGTTTCGGCTCCTAAAAATATAGTGTGATGCACATTGCAAAGTGCTAAGTGCCTACAAGACGCCTCAAACGCCCATTCGCCCACGCCGCGCGTGCGGATGCGGGTGCGGGTGCGGGTGCGGGTGCGGGTTCGGGCACGGGCGCGCGTGCGTGCGGGGTGGTGCGTTGCACCACCCGCCAAGATGGTCATGCATGTCTCTCTTATTGTCTCATTGTAATTAGAATAGAGACAACATCTTATATTATATATAATATGATGGTTATTATAATATAAGATGTGGGACTATTCATATTCCAAGACAATAAATACTTCATTTTCCAATGCATTATTCATTAATGTTCATTCAATTTCCAACAAGATTACCTAAGCCATTGGTAGTCATAGGTAGACTTTGTCTACATTCTAGCTTTTTTTTATTTCTATAAAGAAAATAAGCTGCAGGAAAGTCCTTTGGAAAGCCAGAAGTTCCTACTCCTACTCCTTTCTAACACCAAACCATTGCCTTATTCTTCCCACCAAAAATTCAAAACAATATTTCGATTTCCCTCCTCGTTGTTCACTTAACAAAAAAAGCCACTAATCTCCAAATTAGATCCCCGACCCCCAAAGTCTTCGCCTCCTCCTCCATTCCCCGCCTCCCTCTATGTAAGCCCAATCTCCCACGCTCTGCTCCAATCCCCAATCCTCGACAACCCCATTTTGAAACTAACATTTCTTCCTCTATGCCATTCTCTCCTCCTTTGTGCCAGTAGTCGACGCCTCTCTAAAACCCAAAAACACCAAATTGAAGTTGTCATGTCCTCCCTCCCTACCTCCAGTTGAAGTTGTCCCTTGCTCAAACTCGAAGTCCTTAATTTCTCTAAGTTGACGCCTTCCCCATACCTCAGTTGTCATTGCCACACTTTATTTTGCTGGGTATGAATTTTCACTCTTTGATCACATAAGATATAATCGAATATAATAGTATATAATAGAACACGTATGTTTATAAAAACTATAAGTAAGCAAGAATGAAATTATGTATAATGATTAATAACAGTATACGAGCAGAATCCTTTCTAGCTTTTATTAACTTGCTTACTTGTTACAGTGAAGAGTATGGTACGTGTGTGTGTATCATAATATAAGTTGATATTTTGATCCTATCTTATAGGAATAGCAGTAATATGTATGTGCATGCAATAAGGGTCTTGACTTGATCATTTCTTTTCCTTATTTACTGAAGATGCTTTAACACCCTCCGGCAAACCCAACGGCAGTGGTACGACGTTGAGTTTGGATCTTAATTTGGCAAATTTAGCTCCAGCAAGTGGCTTTGTCAATATATCTGCCGTTTGGTCTATCGTTGATATATATCGAACATCTAAATCCCATCGAGCAACTTTATCATGTACAAAATGAAAATCAACTTCTACAAGTTTAGTTCTTACATGGAAAATCAGATTAGCAGTCAAGTATGTAGCTCCAATATTGTCACACCATAATCTAGGTGGTAATGGAAGTTCTAGGCCAAGCTCATGTACTTGCGACTGCAACCAGGTAAGTTCAGCGGTTGCATTTGCTAAAGCTTTGTATTCGGCTTCTGTTGACGACCTTGCAACTGTTTCTTGCTTACGCGAACTCCATGAGATAAGAACAGACCCAAAATATATTGCATATCCACTCGTAAATTTGCGATCGTTGATATCTCCAGCCCAGTCTGCATCACTGAAAGCTTGAAAAATATTTCAATGCGATGGACTAATTAATAATCCATATCCGAGAGTATATTTGAGATACCATAAGATGCGCTTCACAGCAATCCAATGATCCATGGTTGGCTGATGCATGAATTGACATACACGGCTAACTGCGAATGCTAGGTTAGGTCGAGTTAATGTTGCATATTGTAGAGCTCCAACCACACTTCTATATAACGAGGGATTGCCTATTGGTTTGCCTGATGTTATACTTAATTTTGATGTGAAAGCCATTGGAGAAGTGACGGGTTTGACACCATCCATGTGTGTTTTATTGAGTAGATCATGTATATATTTTTTTGAGTTAAGAATAAACCTTTACTTCCTCGAATTGCCTCGACGCCCAAGAAGTAATGCACATCACCAAGTCTTTGACTGCAAATTCATAATCAATCATCATTCGATCATTCCCTGTCACAATCATATCATCGACATAAACTAGTATATGTAAATAATTGTGTTATCCCTCCGAAAGATGAATAAAGATGTATCAGTTTTTGATGGCTGAAAATTAAGTATTGAAAGTTTATCGCTAAGACGTCGAAACCATGCACATGGCGCTTGCTTTAAGCCATATGAGGACTTATGAAGATGACACACATGATTAGGAAATGATGGATCCATGAAACCTGGTGGTTGGGTCATGAAAACCGTCTCATCAAGCTCACCATGCAAAAACGCATTAGATACATCAAGTTGTTTAATACTCCAGTTGTTGGAGACCGCTATAGCAAAAACAAGTCTAATTGTTGTAGGCTTTACCACTGGACTAAAAGTTTCATGATAGTCAATTGCTTGTTGTTGCTTAAAACCTTTTGCCACAAGACGAGCTTTATATCGTTCGATAGTGCCATCTGCGTTCCTTTTTGTTTTAAAAACCCATTTGCAATCAATGACATCCATATAAGGAAGATGTGGTACCAAAGTCCAAGTTCCATTTCAAATGTGAGCATTGAATTCATAGTTCATAGCATTGCGTCAATTTGAAGATTTTGATGCTTGAGTAAAGCTAGATTGTTTGGCAATATGAAGTTCATGTAGTAAGGCAGTGTAATGGATATTTGGTAGAGAAAAGTAGTCTTGGTTTTAATGTATCATCTTTGGATCTAGTTGTCATGTTATGACTATTTGAGTTATTTGATGTGACTGGTAAAGTGGATAAATTTCTGCTCTCAGGAAGTTGGACTTCATTGTTGCATGTATTCTCAGCAGTGATTTTATAGAAAGGATTCAATTCATGTGAAGGAGAAATATTTGTTGTGTCAGGTCTTATAGATATAGAAGGTGGCGATACTTGTTCATTGCTCATAGTATTAAAATGAGAGTCAGATGTGTCAATCAAAGATGAAGATGTAATATATGTGGACTGAGTATGTGTAGGTTCATTTTCAGTTGGAATATGAAGCACTGAAGTCGGGTTAGAAGGCACTGAAATATGACAGCCATTTGAATTCACAATTGAAGGCGAGAATTTCTCTGCAAAAGGAAATCTTGACTCATCAAACACTACGTGACGATTGATGTAAATTCGATTACTGTCTAAATGTAGACATCGATACCCACAATGATTAGCACTATGCCCGAGAAAAACACAAAGAGAAGAACGTGGCTCTAATTTATGTTTGTTGTATGGATGAAGAAGAGGAAAACATGCACAACCAAATACACGAAGTTTCTTATAATCAGGAGTTTCACCAAATAAGGTTTCATACGGCGACTTGAATTTAAGAAGACTTGTAGACATTCGATTTATAAGATACACAGCAGTTGAAAAAGCATCATCCCAATAATTATTGGGAACTGAAGAAGAAGAAACATATGCAAGAGCTGTTCTTAATAATGTGACAATGTTTTCGTTCGGCCGAACCATTTTGTTCATGTGTGTGTGGACATGACACTCGATGAGAAATACCAGAAAAGTCTAACAAACGGGAGACACTGCGATATTCACTGCCCCAATCCGATTGTAATGATTTTATTTTTCTTCCAAAATAATTTCCGACATGTCTACGAAAATGATCAAAAACATCATAAACATTGGATTTCTTGTGCAACGGAAAAATCTAAGTATATTTACTGAAATCGTCCAAAAAATGAACATAATATTTGAAACCATTAATCGAATTTATTGGTGTAGGTCCACATACATTACTATATATCAAATCTAAAGGAGCATAGGTTCTCAAATAACTTTTGAATGGAAGTTTATGACTTTTGGAACAAGCACAAGAACTATAAATATTTGAACTAAATTTTTTACTTGTAAAAGGCAAACCATGAGTAGATAATACTTTTTGGACGATCTTCATTGAAGGATGACCGAGCCTTTCATGCCATTTATCAAACGAAGTATGCGCACCTAGAAAAGCTTGCTTTTTTTTGCCCATTATTCAAATAAACTTGATATAAACCATCCTTATTCCGCCTTGAAGAAGAGATTTCCCCGTTTTGCGATCCTTAACAGTCATAAAATCAGGGTGAAACTCCATAATAGCATTATTATCTCGCGTAAATTGATGGACATACAACAAATTCTTTGATATACTAGGCACATGTAAAATGTTATTCATATATATAGGGGATGAAGTTGTATGAAATACAGAAGAACCTGTGTTATGAATTTTCAAACCTAAACCGTTACCCATTAATACTTAGTTCGCACCTTCATAAGGCTTATGAATGTTGAGATTTTGGAGATTGGCAGTGAGATGGTGTGTTGCACCGGAGTCTGGAAACCAAGATTGATCTTGTGAGGGCTGAGCAGGCACATGGTTAGGATGAAACGCATATTGTGGAGAAGCGTAGTTGACTAATGGTGAGTTACCGAACTGATTTGCATAACTGGTGGATCAAGCATGCTAGGATGGATGGAAGGAGTGATCAAATCGTCGATAACATGTTCTAGACATATGTCCCAGACGGTTACAGAGTTGGCAATAGACACCAACTCCATTTCCTCGGCCACGTCCTCGACCGCGTCCACCGCGACTTCCCTTTTTCTTTACATTTCTTGTGTTGAAAGGAGTATGTACTTCGTTAGAACTGTTACCTTGACTTTTAGTAGCTACATGAACCAGAGGAAATGGAGTCGAAGATTCATTTTTCTTTGCTTGTCGGGCCAACCAAGCTTCATGTGCAAGAAGATGTCCATGTAGGTCTTCTAATTTCATTGGAATTTGGCGAGTTGCGGCAGCGGGAACAAATGCTTGAAATTCTGCACCAAGTCCGCCAAGAACGTTATTTAGAAGTTCATGATCTGCTAATGGTTGGCCAATTGCAGCTAAACTTTCAGCGATTTGCTTGATGCACTGAAGATAATCAGTAATAGAATCCGATCCTTTAGAAATATTGCGAAGTTCGGTGTGTAGTTCAAGTGCTCGCGCTTGTACTTGGGAAGCAAAAGAAGAAGCAAGAGCATCCCATACTTGTTTAGATGTCCGAAGAACAACAATAAGCGGGAAAAGTTCTTCCGATAAACATGACAGCATCCAACTTAGGACTAGTTGATCGCGTCGGAGCCATTGTGTATAATCTGGATTCAGGCTAATGACGAAGTAATTTCGGTGCTCGTTGTGTCCGTTGGAGTAGAACTGTTTGAGTTGATAGTTTTGGACGGACAAGGTTCTGTTCCTTCAACAATACCCAACATATCATGACAAATGAGCAAAAACCGTGCCTTCCACATTAACTAATTGTCTCTTTTAGGTTTCAAAGGAAGAAAGTGGGAAACGTTTGATGTGGTGAATGTTGCAGCAGAGTTGGTTGATGTCATAGGCTCCAAAGCTTTTAAGCAAAATTGCTCTGATACCATACAATGATTAATAACAATATACGAGCAGAATCCTTTATAGCATATTTTTTAGAAAGTAAAAAGGCCCAAGGCCTACTTAGTAAAAGATAACAGTACACAACCAACACCCGGAACAAAGCAAACACCACAACTTCAAAACCCTAGCCGCAAGCTTAAAAAATAGAAGAGGAAAAAAAATGGCGACCGACAATGGCAAATTCAGCCAACCACCTCACGAACAACTCCTCACGGGGGTTTCCAAACTCTCTCCTTTGCACTAATATCCTCTTTAGCTATCTAGTTTTGAAGCTTATCACTGGAATTTGGAGATTTGATGAAGTTGTGTCTCTCCCTCTTCCGTAACTTGTTGCTATTCTCCAGATCAATGCTTTCTTCTTCAAAAAAGTGACGATCGGTAAAGTGAGATGTTTTACCCTTCCAGATGTCGTTGCTATTCTCCAGATCTTCTGTTGAATAACAGCGATTGGGAGGATTGAAGCCGGTTAGAGTGGAATCTTCTGAGATCTTGCTACTTTCATCCTTGCTCCAGCAAGATACGTGATATACTTTATTGTTTAACAAGCTTTTGTATAAAAAGTTCTCGCTTTTATTGTCGCTGATATTAAAATTAATGTAATCTTCCTTGGACAGCAACTTGATCTCCTTGGGAACGCTGCTGGATGTGTGGTAGCTCCTTCGAGCTATAACAGGTAAATAACCAGCATCATTGTTCATAATACAATAAGAATTAAAATTATTACTAATAATATTATGGACACTTCCCTTGCAGTAATTAAAATTGTTATCAGCTATGGAATGACCGCCTCCAGTGAGATAGCTCCGGGAGTGACTGTAAGTACCAAGGAAAGATGTGTTTTTAACATTAGTGCGAGCATTATTCTGACAGTAACTGTGTCTTCCTTGGGAAATATCAGTAGAGTATTTCCCCCTAAGTAAGAAATCTTCCACTCCAGTTTCAAACATGTCAAGTTTGTTTAAATTAAGCTTAGTAGCTTCATAGTTTTCTTGATGCTTGATTGTTTTCCTGCTGAGAATTTGAAAGTCAGAGTAAATGCTGTTCCAAAGTTGATTACTGCTTCTCTTAATATTTTTATGAAGTCTTTGATTTCTTTCTTTTCATATATGGTATATGACCGTTGTTAGCATAATAGATGCTATTTTGAAGTCCTTTGATTTTGGTTTGTATCTGCTCTGAATGTAATGAATACTTTCTCCTCTGTTTTGAATGGATTGATGTTGATTAAATCTTAAAGTATTCTTAGCAATGAACCAAACATGTCTTGAGAAGATACAATCAAAGAAAAGATGATCTGCATTTTCAACACCATTTTTACATAGCAGTCATCTTTTATCAGCATTTTTAGTCCATTTGGCACATCTTTCTTTTGTTGGAAGCCTGTTGAGAATGGCAGAGTAGGAACAGTGAGCCATTTTGGGACAATTTGATTTACACCAAATAACTTTGTGCCAGCTGACTTCAGTGTCATCCCCTTTGATAAATTTCCAAACTTTTTTAAAGGAGAATTTTTCTTTTGAGTTAAGCTTCCAAATCCAAGTGTCTCTTTGAAGATTTTGATCTATTGAGATATGGCAGCTCTGAAAATATTAGCAGCTTGATGCATTTTTGTATTCCATGCTTGATTGTAAATGATGCCTTGAACCTTTTTAGTAGCATTTCCAAATAGATACATGTTGTTCCAGCCTAGTAAATTGATTAGAGATTTTCCAAAAATCCAAGGGTCGAACCATAAGCTAGTTATACCGCCATCTTTGAATTTCTTCTCTAAAAGAGTTTTGCCTTTCTCCCTACAGTTAAGTATATTTTTCCTGGTGTATGAATGATGGTTTTCAGCCTTAGTGGTCCAAAAATTTTTATTTTTAAGGTATTTTTCCCTCATCCATCTGGCCCAAAGAGATGTGCCATCAATAAATTTCCAAAAAAACTTGTATTTGGCTGCCTCTCTCAAATCTCTGATATTTCTAAGTCCCATACCACCTGCATTTTTGGGCATACAGACTTTATCTCATGCAATCTTGTGCTGTTTACCTTGCCAAATAAAGTTAGCACACATTTTTTCAATTTTACAAATTTCTTTTGCTGGAATATTATGAGCTTGAATCCAATACATTACAATTGCAGTGATGACAGTATGGGTGAGTTCTAGTCTACCAGCTAAAGATAATAGTTTACTAGACCACCCATCAAGTTTATTTTGAAAATGCCATATAATCTTAGACAATCTCTATCATTTAGCTGATTTATACTTAATGGCAGGCCTAAATATTTGACTGGCAAACTACCTTCTTTGAATTTGACAATGTTTAAAATTTCCTCTTTGCATTTGCATCCTTTGCTGAAATAAATTTCACTTTTACACTCATTAACTTTTAAGCCAGAAAAAATTTCTAATTTTTTAAAGATGCTAACAATAGTATTAGCACTTTTAGCATCTGCATTAATAAACAGAAGCAAATCATCTGCATATAACAGATGAGTAATGGAGGGTTTGATTCTATTTATAGCTTTTAAATTACCTCTTTTATGTTCAGAATCAATTAAGGAGGAGAAATACTCCATAACAATGGTAAATAGATAAGGAGAGAGGGGATCTCCTTGTCTAATTCCTCTGTTGCTACGTATATATCCTTTTGGAGAGCCATTAATCATTACAGAGTGTGTTACATTGTCAATGCATTCTTTTATTAGATCACAATTTTTTTTATTGAAACCCATTTGAATCATCATGTGAATATGAAGTGTCTATTAATTTTATCAAAGGCTTTGTGTAAGTAAATTTTAATACACATGGCATTTTTATTTTTATTATTGAAATTTCTAATTTGCTCATGTGCTAATAAAGTGTTTTCAGTAATGAGCCTTCCTGGAATAAAGGCACACTGATTTTCAGCAATTAGAAATTTTAAAAACATTTAATTCTATTGCACAAAATTGAAGAAATGATTATATAAATAAAATTACAACATGAAATAGGTCTATAATCTACCAATCCAATAGGATTACTAATTTTTGGGATAAGGGTAATGAAAGTGTGATTGAAAGATTTTAAAAGCTTACTCGTCTTAAAAAATTCAGAAATAACCTCCAAAATATTATTACTAATATCAGCCCAATGAGTTTTATAAAATTTAGCATTAAAGCCATCTGGTCCAGGGCTTTTATCATTGTCAGCATTAAAAATAATATTTTTAATATCCAAGATACTTACAGGAGCTAAAAGAAGGTCCTGACTACTCTCTTTTAATAAGTAATTAGTATTAATAATAGGAAAGGTAGTCAAATAGTCCTTAGAATTAAACAACTCTGTGAAATAATTAATGGCTTCCTCCTCAATTTCATTTAGATTCTTTAAAACGATTCCATTAGCATCAATAAGTTTGCCTATGACATTTCTATTTTTTCTAATGGTCATTTTGGTATAGAAAAATTTACTAGCTTCATCCCCATTAGTTAGCCAGTCGATTTTGGCATTTTGCCTAATATTTACTGATTGAACATGTAGGGAAGTGCTAAGTTTATTTTGGGCTTGAAAAAAACTATTTATAGTATTTCTGTCTGAGCAACACTATCAAGATCATTCTGTAATTTCTCACAGTCTGCTCTTAATTGTTTCAGCTCATTTTTGTTTCTGCTATTATTCCAGCTTTTAATATTCCCCTTAGCAATTTGAAGAAATTTAGAAAATTGGTACCGAGCAGATCCATGAATCTTGAATGATAAACTTTTATTTATGATGTCTTTATAATTATCTTCAAGCACCCATCCATTCATAAATCTGAATGGAATATTTTTTTTATATTGCATGTTGTTTGTGAGGAAAATTTGTATAGGTGTGTGATTACTAGTAGCTTGAGGAAGAGTAAAACATTTGTAATGTGGGAAAATACTTAAAAAACTTTGATTAATTAAAATTTTATCTAGTTTACAGTGAATATTCCTAAACCGGCCTGATTTCCAAGTGAATTTGTTACCTATAATACTAGCTTCAATTAAGCCTGTTCTAAGAAAGAATTTATTAATAAAATCTTACTTGCTAAAGGGGACAGGAAGACCACCTCTTTTATCAGATGCATGCATTATGGTGTTAAAATCACCCAATATAATCCAGGGATAAGAGATTTGTTTATTCATTTTTTCTACGTGGTTCCATAGAACAAGTCTCTCGTTTTCAAAATTTGATGCATATATAAAGGTGATTTCCAAATTTAGGTCCCCTTTATTTGCAAACAAACAGTGAATATATTAGAAATTTAAGGAGCGACTAACTAAATTCCAAATGCTATCATCCCATAATATAAAAATTCTGCCATTACCCCTCATTTGATTGTTATGAATGATATTCCAATTGGGGAGATGTCTAGTATGATATTTGTAACAGCCCTAGTTTTCGAGAAATTATTTCCTTTATTTATTTAACCTTGAATTTATTTTAATATATATTTATTTTAATATATATATATATATATTAGTTTTGAAATTATTAATTTTGTTAAAAGACAACTCCATCGGAATTTTAATAAAAAGGAATTATATATATATAAAATATGGAGAATGTAAACTAATAAAATTTTTGTTAAGTAATAACTTTGAAAAATTCAGGGTTTTACAGACTGTTAAATTTCGCTTTTAAAAGGGCACACATTGTTATGGTATAGATAACGTAAAAACGTATATATATTAAAAACGTTATTTTTGTATAAATTTTGGGTGTATTATATTGCGTCGGTTTGGCGTATTTTAAAAATCATATTTCAATATCTATATGGATTAATAAATCAGTTAGTAGTTTTATAGCAAAACGTTATTTTTTCCACAGCTTACATTGGTTTTTAACTTGGTATAAAACAATTCGTTCCAAAATCTTTGCTAATTTAATTTCTTTCCATTTTCTCTCCGTGGTATAAATCAACGCATGCATTCAAATCTGTCCTTGAAGTAGCATCCAAAGCAAATTAATACTTGCTGATTCTTGTATATAAATCTTTCAGACTATAAAAATAGCACGCAACTATTAATTGGGAAAAAGAAAAGAGATATAACGTTGCAATCAAATTTTCGTATATCTGGCAATAAATCACGCATAATTTCGCTTGCCTCCTTATATTCGTTTCCCTTTATCATTTTTTTTCTTACGTTTTTGGTCAACGAAAATAAATTCAAGCTTGCCTATTTGATTACCTAAATTTCGCAAGTTTTAATATTTATATATACCCTACTCGTTCACATAAACTTTCATATACCTCCTCTGATCTTCTCGAGCTCTTGCGTGCAATCGGGTAATGGGTCCAACCTTTCTCTTCTTCTTTTATTTTTCTTTATTGTCATTCTTTGTTTCCCCTACTTTGGCAACTATATTTGTTATCGGTTGCTCCACTGCTCCTACAAGATGCTCGGCCTACCCCTATTTTCTCCTCCCCCACGGCACGTCCCTCAAAGTTTCCATAACCGAGCTTATATCCAGAACAAACCCTATTTATGATTGCACTGCCGAGCCCTGATGATCAAGTTCCGAGTGTGACTGGGCGATAGTAGTTGTGTTCCCTTTATCACTGCCTGATACGCATGCATAAATCTCAAAGAACGCCTTTGGTTTGACCGAGCCTGGAGTTTAGATGCCCTCTCTAGTTCACGTGTTGCATAGATGAAGTTGCAAAGGGAGATATATATATATATATAGATTAGAGAAAGAAAGTGGGAGTGCAGAGTAACCTCTGTACACGTATATGGTTGATGAGATAAGCCTGGGCGTTAGTTGTATGTGTGCAAGTTTTGAATTGAAGTTGGCAGGGACGTATTATAAAAGGAAAAAAAAAGAAGAAGAATGTGAGTATGAACAGTTAAGTATATGAGTGCAGTGTTTGAAATATTGGGTTGAGGAGATAGTGTGATATGTGCATGAAAAGTCTGGTTGCCGAGCATTGGGTTAGGTGGTGGAGCGGTCGAGTCGAATGGTTTCCGTTCGTCCCGTTTTGTTCGAAACTTTCGTGTTGGAATTTTCTTAATTTCGTTTTGATTGTTATTAATTCGTTTCTCTTTCAATTATATATATCGGTTAGCAGACTCCGCATCAATTTGATCGTTACCCACTGTGCGTTTCTTTTCCGGAGGACTTTCGTTTTGAATCAAATTCTTCTGCAAAATCCAAGTGAGTATTTCTCACCAGACAAACATACCTATATCTGTGAATTATCGCAAGTGTATTTGTAAAAAATTTATTAAATTTTATCTGTCTGTAATATAACGTATGATGTTAAACCCCATTTTAAATTGACACCTCATCAGTTGTTTATCTATTATAATATTTTTGCAGTTATATTATTTAATGCTTATTTACTAATTAAATCATCACTGCAAGTTCCCTGTAAATTGAGATCGTTATAGGCTGAAATGATAGGCCTGAACGACAATTATTACACATCTATTTATTTAATTGTTTAAAATTTTATTTGTAATTTGGGATTGTGGGTTTGAAATGATAGAACCCGGGGTTTTGTAAATTGCGGATTGAAATGATATAAATCTGTATCACTTGACCTAGGCTAGAAAACTATATACAGACCCGCGGTTTATATAATATTTTTCTAAAATATTTAATTTTTTTTTTAAAAATGGAAGTTTATAATATTTTGGTTTAAATGTATTCAAAGGATTTTATAAAAATTTATAATGATTTTGAATGAGTCAAAATGTTAAATAAATGGATGTTTAAATAAAATTTTGGAATATAACTTATTTTGGAAAATTCTGAATTTTGTTAAAAGGTGAGATTTTAGTTATGTGAATAAGTGAAAATAAGTTATATTTGGGAATTTAAACTTAATTTTTAAGTTAATAATCTATTACAGCACTTATATGCTGTCTTTTATAAATGAAACTGTTTTAACCTATAGACATTAGGTAGCATTTCATAAGTGCTATGGAAGCTGAATTTGGATTGTTTAAATAAAATTTATGGAAATAATCTTTGGGAAAAGGTTTAAATTTTGAAATTTAATTTGAATAAATAAAAATAAGGAATTGACTTTAAATGGTTTTAAAAGGAAGTATTTAACTTTTAAATGTGAAATTGAAAGGCAATTTATTCCTAAATGAATTAAATAGATTAAATGGTATTTTATATTAAATAGAATGGCTGATGTGTAAATAAAGGATGTTTAAAGGGATATTATAATATTGAAAAGTATTTGAAATTTATTTTGATTTGTAAAGTATAAATACCATTTTTAAAAGTTGTAACCACGGGTTATAATAACGTTTGGTTGTTAAAGAAACCGGGATCGGATATCTGGCATACTCTCTGTCGATACCGAAAACCACTTTGATAATCGTGCACGCGGTGGAGATTCCAGAATGAAGTAGGATGGTGGTGACGCTTTCTTTGAGGTAAATACGTGGACCCGACTCCCGTGAGTTGGCATAAGGTGGCTAAAACAGGAGCGATTCTCGGATTAATGAGGTAGCACCTCTGATCGGACGCACTTCTTCGTATGCCATTCTATTACTTTTGTGATTGTTTTGGTGCGCACCTTTGATTTGGGAGTGTTGTTCGAGGTGGGCGGCAGCTGCGCGCTGCGCGTTTCCATCGGTCCGGATAGCAATTGGTATATCTACCCTGGCATTGCCTAGTTGTGCCGTGTCACCTACAATAGCGAGCCGTGTACGAGTTTGGTTTTCTCCCGTAGCCCGTGCGGTATCCTCTGGTGGCTTCCCGATCAGGAGGGACTATGATATTGGATGGACTACTGGGACTATTACGTGTTAAGGGGAATATTGGCTCACTCCTTAACGCTATTTAAAAGTATGTTTATTTTAAATATAGACACTATTATAATAGCGAAGTATTACTACATAGTAAATAGTTTAACGGATCCTAAGAGGATGGCGGTCCCAAGCATCCTTTAAGTTACTTGCTCTATATTACAGTACACTTGAATTAGCTTACACTATATAAGTATGTATGTCCTGACTCGAGTGTTTATGTTTTATTTTACGCTCGGGTCAGCCTGAGTTGCAGTTTCAGCTTCCTTCCCGGAGATAGGACATTCTGTAGATCTTTCGAGCTGCCGGCAAAATCTTTCAGTCTATATCTTATTTATGATATGGAGACTTTGGAATATTCGGATTTATATTGATGTTTTAAACTGTATTGGAGATTCTAAACCATGTAAAATTTTATTTGGTTGAGATTTTTATAGTGGCTTCATGAACCACTAAGTATTTTAAATTCCACTGCGAGATTTCTGATATCTGTGTCTGTGATTCTGTGATTTGATTTCATTTGCTCCTAATTTATTTACAATTTGCTGTTTTGAACTATTCAAGCTTGACATGTTTCAGTTATTGTCGAATTTAAATGGTACAAAATAGTGGGTCGTTACAGTTGGTATCGGAGCTTTGGTTTAACCATAGCCTAAGGAGCAAAGAACTCATTAGAGATAAGGTAGAAATACCCTAGAATGAGTGAAATCAAATTTTAGAATCCTTCCCTTGTGAGAGAACGTATTTTAAAGTATAGAATGATTTCAAAAGGGTTTTTCAAAGTAGTATTTTGATATAAAACCTTCCCGTTTTAAAATAAAATTTTCCAACTATTTCTTTCCTCCCCTCCATCTTATAAATATAGCCTTTGTTAAATGCTTGTTCTAGTTAAACTTTATCTTACCTAGAATATCTTGACATCAATATTTTTCCTCTGTTCTTAAATTCATTCTTGATGTCTCAGGATGAATCGAGGAAATATTAGAGGTAGGGGACGAGCTGATGCCCCAGCTCCTCTACCCGCAGCCCCTGCTAGATTTACTAAGCTTTGCAAAGATTATACTGAGCTTGGTGGCACTAAGTTCACGGGTTCTGAATCCATAATAGAAGCTCAACAATGGTTGAGAGACTTGGAGAGAATCTTCTCCTGTCTCGAAATCACAAATGACCAGCAGAGGCAACTGGCGGCCTGGCAGATGAAGGGAGCCGCTTTAAATTGGTGGCTATCAGTTACTGCTCACACTAATGAGGCTGACATCACCTGGGAGCAATTTAGGTATTTTCTTCAGTTGTCCAAATTAGGATTCAAATCTTCCCACTTTAGAATCTGTCTTATATCTTTTATCGTGCTTTAGGGAGGCCTTTCTTGTCAAATGGATGCCCGAAGCGGGCAAGTCTCAGCTCTATCGAGACTTTATGGATCTGAAGCAGGGCGATATGTCCTTCACGGAATACGAGAGAAAACTTAATGAGCTCTCGCAATATGGCCTGAATTTGATAGACACCCTGCTTAAGAAGAACGAGAAATTTATCGCTGGTGCTCGCCCCGAGTTCTACGATCGGCTTATTACCCACGTGCATGGGACGTTCACTGCTTTGATGGACATGGCTCTCCGGTATGAGAACCCTACTTCTAGGGCCACTCCAGCTGCCCAATTTGCACTGGCTCAGTCTTCTGGGAATTCTAAGAAAAGGAAGTCAAATTTCTACCGCCATAAGAGGAATAGGACTCCAGGGCTTGGATCATCGTCTTCGTCATTCCAGAGGCAGCCTGTGGATCTATCTACCATTACTTGCTACCGATGCGACCAAAAGGGACACTACGCGAATAGCTGTCCTACCTTGGGTGCTGCGATTCCACCTCCCGCTCAGTCGGCTAGGCGAGACCTTTGCCACATTTGCCTTCAGCCAGGACATTTCAAGAGAGACTGCCCTACTCAGAAGAAGGGCAAGGCATCAGGAATTTTCGCTGTTACTTCTGCATCCTCTCCAGCTCCACCGCCAGCACCTGCACCTGCTCCCGCTCCTAGCGATTCCCAAGTACACTTCAAGGTTCCTTTACTTTGTTCAAATCTCCTGTTCGCGTTTTATTCGATACTGGAGCTTCCCATAGTTTCATCTCGACGGATCTCTGTAATAAATTTGAGCATCTCCTTTCTCCTGAATTTTCTTCTGTACCTTTATGTGTTTCAAACCCCATCGGTGGTCCTGCGAACCTTAGTAAAGTTTGTAGGGATGTGAAGCTCCTCTATTTCCTGCAGTGTTTCACTGGTGACTTCTATGTTTTGGGGTTTGACGCTTTCGACCTTTTGCTTGGAGGTGATTGGTTAGATAGACATGATGTAGATATCTCTTGTAGTTCTCGTACGGTTGCCCTTAAAGATGATTTAGGAAATCCATTGGAGATCCAGTGTAAATTGCCTCACGAGTTCGCTGGTAGTTTCATCTATTCTCTCGATACTTTCCCGGATAATATCCATTCGACTCCGGTAGTGAAACTATTTCCCGACGTATTTGGTGAAGTCATCTCTCTACCTCCAAAAAGGGAATTGATTTCCGGATCGATCTCATTCCTGGAGCACGACCAGTAGTCCTTCCACCCAGAAGAATGGCACCACGGGAGAAGATCGAATTAAGAAAGCAGATCCAAGATTTATCCTCCAAAGGTCTGATCAGACCTAACTTCTCAGAATGGGGAGCAGCCGTAGTTTTCGTCACAAAATCTGATGGTTCCCTCCGGATGTGTGTCGATTACAGGGAGCTGAACAAGCTTACAATGAAGAACAGATACCCCATGCCTCGCATAAATGATATGTTCGATCAACTCTATGGAGCGACTATTTTCTCTCAGCTTGATCTAGCCACAGGTTTTCACCAACTCAGAGTTGCTGAGGAGAGCATACCCAAAACTGCTTTCCGTATTGAGAATGGTTTCTTTGAATGGCTAGTTATGCCTTTTGGCTTGACTAACGCTCCTGCCTTCTTCGTCGACTTGATGAACCGTGTCTTTCGCAATGTGCTCAATAAATTTGTTCTTGTCTTTATTGATGACATCCTTGTCTTCTCTAAAACAAGGGATGAGCATGAGTCGCACCTGAAGTATGTTTTAGAGGCTCTCCGAAATCACCAATTAAAGGCTAAGTTCTCTAAATGTCATTTCTGGGAAGAAGAAGTCCGATTCCTCGGACACATTGTCTCTAGTGAAGGAGTTTCTGTTGATCTAGTCAAGATTGCTGCAATCAAAGATTGGGAAGAACCTAAGACTCCTACTGATATTCGCAGTTTTCTAGGCCTTTCCGGTTACTACCGAAGGTTCATTGAGAACTTTGCTCAGATTTCGGCACCTCTGACTGCTCTGACTCGAAAGAATGCTAAGTTTATATGGAGCAATAAGTGTAAAGCTGCATTCCAAGAGTTAAAGGATAAGGTCACCTCCGCACCAGTGCTTACTGTACCAAATGGAAGTGAAAGATTAACGGTATTCACCGATGCTTGTCGAGAGGGTTTGGGAGCAGTATTAATGCAAGATGGGAAGGTAATTGCATATGCTAGTGTTCAATTGAAAAACCATGAAGCTAATTATGCTGCTCACGATTTAGAATTACTGGCAGTTGTCTTTGCTTTGAAGCTTTGGAGACATCATCTCTTGGGAGCTAAGTTTGATCTCTTCACCGATCATCAGTCTCTGAAATATATCTTTACCCAGAAGGATCTAAATCAGAGACAAGTGCGGTGGCTCGAGTTTCTTGCTTCTTATGGTCTCGACATAAACTATACTCCCCGGAAAGCAAATGTAGTGGCAGATGCGCTGAGTAGGAAGAAATCTTTGTTGTGCCAGCTTATTGTTTCTTCTCCTTTGTTGGATCGTATCATGGCTAAGCAGGATGAAGATGTGAAGCTTAGAGATATGAAGGAGAATGTCCGGGGCAGAGGTAGTAGTAGTGTTGATGGTATTGGGGCCCAGATTGATGATAAAGGGGTTTTAAGGATTAATAATCGGATTTGTGTCCCGAATGTTGATGGTCTGAGGCAGGAGTTACTTCGGGAACATCATCAGTCCTGACTTTCCATTCATCCGGGTGTGGCAAAGATGTATCAGGATTTAAAGAAACTCTATTGGTGGAGAGGCATGAAGCGGGATGTCTCTATCTTTGTGAGTAGGTGTGCGACTTGTCAGCAAGTCAAGGCGGATCATCAGAAGACACCGGGATTGTTGCAGCCTTTGGAGATTCCAAATTGGAAGTGGGAGCAAGTTTCTATGGATTTTATCGATGGTTTGCCGAGATCTAGGAAGGGAAATGAAAGCATCTGGGTTATTGTGGATAGACTGACTAAGTCCGCTCACTTTATTTCAGTCAGGTCTACCCGTACAGCTTCGAGCTTATCCGAAATTTATATGAGGGAGATCGTTCGCCTCCATGGCATTCCCCTTAGCATTGTTTGCGATCGAGACCCTATTTTCACTAGTCAGTTTTGGAAAGCGTTCCAAGAATCCTTGGGTACTCGTTTGAATCTGAGCACTGCTTACCACCCACAGACTGACGGTCAAACTGAAAGAGTAAATCAGATTCTTGAGGATCTTCTTCGTGCTTGCATCTTGGATTATGGAGGATCTTGGGAAGATCATCTCCATCTTGTGGAATTCACCTATAACAATAGTTATCAGGTATAAATTCCAATCCTTTGTTCTTATCTTATTCCCTATCTATCTTATTCTACCTTTTCAGGCTAGTCTTAAGATGTCCCCATTTGCTGCTCTATACGGGAGACCGTGTGATCTCCTTCTTGTTGGATTGAATCCGGTAACCGCTTAGTTCTTGGCCCCGAAATGATTTTGGAAGCTTCGGAGAAAGTGGAGGAGATTAAGAGAAGGTTAAAGGTTGCTCAAGATAGACAAAAGAAGTACGCGGATCGGCGTAGAAGGAGCCTGGAGTTTGATGTTGGTGATTTGGTTTTTCTAAAGGTTTCTCCTTTAAGAAATGTGGTTCGGTTTGGGCGTAGAGGAAAGTTGGCCCCTAGGTTCATCGGTCCATTCCGTATCTTGAAGAGGATTGGATCTCTTGCTTATCGACTTGATCTACCCGAGAAATTTGCTGGAATACACAATGTGTTTCATGTATCCCACCTTCGTCGCTGTCTTCACGATCCATCTCTTATCATCCAGCCTACTACTCTTGATGGTTTGGACATCGAGCCTGACCTAACTATTGAAAGAAAGCCGCTTCGTATCGTCGATCGAGGTACGAAACAGCTAAGAAGAAAATCTGTCCGGTTGGTCAAAGTGCAATGGAGCACTGATGAACGAGATTGCACATGGGAGACGGAGGAGAGCATTCGTGCTTCGAATCCAGAACTATTCTTTTCAGGTACTTTGCTTTTCTGTCTTATCTTCCTTCGTTTTCCTTCTTTCGTTCCTTTTCGAGGACGAAAAGTTCTGAGTGAGGGAGAGTGTAACAGCCCTAGTTTTCGAGAAATTATTTCTTTTATTTATTTAACCTTGAATTTATTTTAATATATATTTATTTTAATATATATATTTATTTATTTTAGTTTTGAAATTGTTAATTTTGTTAAAAGACAACTCCATCGGAATTTTAATAAAAAGGAATTTTATGTATATAAAATATGGAGAATGTAAACTAATAAAAATTTTGTTAAGTAATAACTTTGAAAAATTCAGGGTTTTACAGACTGTTAAATTTCGCTTTTAAAAGGGCACACATTGTTATGGTATAGGTAACGTAAAAACGTATAAATTAAAAACGTTATTTTTGTATAAATTTTGGGTGTATTGTATTGCGTCGGTTTGGCGTATTTTAAAAATCATATTTCAATATCTATATGGATTAATAAATCAGTTAGTAATTTTATAGCAAAACGTTATTTTTTCCACAGCTTACATTGGTTTTTAACTTGGTATAAAACAATTCGTTCCAAAATCTTTGCTAATTTAATTTCTTGCCATTTTCTCTCTGTGGTATAAATCAACGCATGCATTCAAATCTGTCCTTGAAGTAGCATCCAAAGCAAATTAATACTTGCTGATTCTTGTATGTAAATCTCTCAGACTATAAAAATAGCACGCAACTATTAATTGGGAAAAAGAAAAGAGATATAACGTTGCAATCAAATTTTCGTATATCTGGCAATAAATCATGCATAATTTCGCTTGCCTCCTTATATTCGTTTCCCTTTATCATTTTTTTTCTTACGTTTTTGGTCAACGAAAATAAATTCAAGCTTGCCTATTTGATTACCTAAATTTCGCAAGTTTTATTATCTATATATACCCTACTCGTTCACATAAACTTTCATATACCTCCTCTGATCTTCTCGAGCTCTTGCGTGCAATCAGGTAATGGGTCCAACCTTTCTCTTCTTCTTTTATTTTTCTTTACTGTCATTCTTTGTTTCCCCTACTTTGGCAACTATATTTGTTATCGGTTGCTCCACTGCTCCTAAAAGATGCTCGGCCTACCCCTATTTTCTCCTCCACCATGGCACGTCCCTCAAAGTTTCCATAACCGAGCTTATATCCAGAACAAACCCTGTTTATGATTGCACTGCCGAGCTCTGATGATCAAGTTCCGAGTGTGACTAGCCGATAGTAGTTGTGTTCCCTTTATCACTGCCTGATACGCATGCATAAATCTCAAAGAACGCCTTTGGTTTGACAAAGCCTGGAGTTTAGATGCCCTCTCTAGTTCACGTGTTGCATAGATGAAGTTGCAAAGGGAGATATATATATATAGAGTAAAGAAGGAAAGTGGGAGTGCAGAGTAACCTCTGTACACATATATGGTTGATGAGATAAGCCTGGGCGTTAGTTGTATGTGTGCATGTTTTGAATTGAAGTTGGCAGGGACGTATTATAAAAGAAAAAGAAAAAAGAAGAAGAAGAATGTGAGTATGAACAGTTAAGTATATGAGTGCAGTGTTTGAAATATTGGGTTGAGGAGATAGTGTGATATGTGCATGAAAAGTCTGGTTGCCGAGCATTGGGTTAGGTGGTGGAGCGGTCGAGTCGAATGGTTTCCGTTCGTCCCGTTTTATTCGAAACTTTCGTGTTGGAATTTTCTTAATTTCGTTTTGATTGTTATTAATTCGTTTCTCTTTCAATTATATATATCGGTTAGCAGACTCCGCATCAATTTGATCGTTACCCACTGTGCGTTTCTTTTCCGGAGGACTTTCGTTTTGAATCAAATTCTTCTGCAAAATTCAAGTGGGTATTTCTCACCAGACAAACATACCTATATCTGTGAATTATCGCAAGTGTATTTGTAAAAAATTTATTAAATTTTATCTGCCTGTAATATAACGTATGATGTTAAACCCCATTTTAAATTGACACCTCATCAGTTGTTTATCTATTATAATATTTTTGCAGTTATATTATTTAATGCTTATTTACTAATTAAATCATCACTGCAAGTTCCCTGTAAATTGAGATCGTTATAGGCTGAAATGATAGGCCTGAACGACAATTATTACACATCTATTTATTTAATTGTTTAAAATTTTATTTGTAACTTTGGATTGCGGGTTTGAAATGATAGAACCCGGGGTTTTGTAAATTGCGGATTGAAATGATATAAATCCGTATCACTTGACCTAGGCTAGAAAACTATATACAGACTCGTGGTTTATATAATATTTTTCTAAAATATTTAATTTTTTTTTTAAAATGGAAGTTTATAATATTTTGGTTTAAATGTATTCAAAGGATTTTATAAAAATTTATAATGATTTTGAATGAGTCAAAATGTTAAATAAATGGATGTTTAAATAAAATTTTGGAATATAACTTATTTTGGAAAATTCTGAATTTTGTTAAAAGGTGAGATTTTAGTTATGTGAATAATTGAAAATAAGTTATATTTGGGAATTTAAACTTAATTTTTAAGTTAATAATCTATTACAGCACTTATATGCTGTCTTTTATAAATGAAACTGTTTTAACCTATAGACATTAGGTAGCATTTCATAAGTGCTATGAAAGCTGAATTTGGATTGTTTAAATAAAATTTATGGAAATAATCTTTGGGAAAAGGTTTAAATTTTGAAATTTAATTTGAATAAATAAAAATAAGGAATTGACTTTAAATGGTTTTAAAAGGAAGTATTTAACTTTTAAATGTGAAATTGAAAGGCAATTTATTCCTAAATGAATTAAATAGATTAAATGGTATTTTATATTAAATAGAATGGCTGATGTGTAAATAAAGGATGTTTAAAGGGATATTACAATATTGAAAAGTATTTGAAATTTATTTTGATTTGTAAAGTATAAATACCATTTTTAAAAGTTGTAACCACGGGTTATAATAACGTTTGGTTGTTAAAGAAACCGGGATCGGATATCTGGCATACTCTCTGTCGATACCGAAAACCACTTTGACAATCGTGCACGCGGTGGAGATTCCAGAATGAAGTAGGATGGTGGTGACGCTTTCTTTGAGGTAAATACGTGGACCCGACTCCCGTGAGTTGGCATAAGGTGGCTAAAACATGAGCGATTCTCGGATTAATGAGGTAGCACCTCTGATCGGACGCACTTCTTCGTATGCCATTCTATCACTTTTGTGATTGTTTTGGTGCGCACCTTTGATTTGGGAGTGTTGTTCGAGGTGGGCGGCAGCTGCGCGCTGCGCGTTTCCATCGGTCCGGATAGCAATTGGTATATCTACCCTGGCATTGCCTAGTTGTGCCGTGTCACCTACCGTAGCGAGCCTTGTACGAGTTTGGTTTTCTCCCGTAGCCCGTGCGGTATCCTCTGGTGGCTTCCCGATCAGGAGGGACTATGATATTGGATGGACTACTGGGACTATTACGTGTTAAGGGGAATATTTGCTCACTCCTTAACGCTATTTAAAAGTATGTTTATTTTAAATATAGACACTATTATAATAGCGAAGTATTACTACATAGTTAATAGTTTAACGGATCCTTAGAGGATGGCGGTCCCAAGCATCCTTTAAGTTACTTGCTCTATATTACAGTACACTTGAATTAGCTTACACTATATAAGTATGTATGTCCTGACTCGAGTGTTTATGTTTTATTTTACGCTCGGGTCAGCCTGAGTTGCAGTTTGAGCTTCCTTCCCGGAGATAGGACATTCTGTAGATCTTTCGAGCTGCCGGCAAAATCTTTCGGTCTATATCTTATTTATGATATGGAGACTTTGGAATATTCGGATTTCTATTGATGTTTTAAACTGCATTGGAGATTCTAAACCATGTAAAATTTTATTTGGTTGAGATTTTTATAGTGGCTTCATGAACCACTAAGTATTTTAAATTCCGCTGCGAGATTTCTGATATCTGTGTCTGTGATTCTGTGATTTGATTTCATTTGCTCCTAATTTATTTACAATCTGTTGTTTTGAACTATTCAAGCTTGACATGTTTCAGTTATTGTCGAATTTAAATGGTACAAAATAGTGGGTCGTTACAATATTCTACTATTTTTGATTCATCTAATTTATGTTCTAAAAGTACTAAAATGCTAGGCTTCTCAGCAAAAATTAAATTGGAAATATCCAGTTTTCTGACAGAGGAGTTAAACTCCCTGACATTCCTTAAAATTATAGACATAATTGAAATTATGCATAAAAAATAATAATAAAGGATACTCAAAGGATATTTGTATAGTTACAGTGAACCACTGTAACTATCCTCATCCTCCATCACTTCAAGCTTCTTCCCTTTCTTTCTGTATGCTGAATCATTTTTGACTTTTAGAAGCTTTTCACATTTATCATTTTTAGAAATATACCTTTCTCTAAAAAAATTATCTGCAACATCCTCAACATATTCTGTAGAAGAGATATCATTTAAGCTTTTTATTCTTGTTCTAGCTTTTTTCTTCTTCTTTTTTGTATTTGTTTGCAGATGATATGGATGATACAGTATTGACTGTTGCTTGGATAGCTTTTCCAGATATTGACTTTTTATTTTGTGGAGTAAGTGAGTTTGGAAGAAATGCTAATCCAGTGTTATCTGGAGGGATATGTATATCAGGAAGGACCAGATTTTTTGACTGGCAGTGATCAACAATCATAGAATCCTCTAGGATATTTACCAGAGCAGCAGCTTTATTCTTTCCTATCTCTTCCATGCTGGAGATTGAAGAAGATTGAACAACAGATTCAAAAAATTTAACTATGATACCCTGGGAAGCCTGAGGGAAGTAATTTTCTTTATTTAGCAAATTAGTCTGAATGTCAACAGTTTGGTTTATGTCCATTGCATTTGTGTGGATCTCTGGTATAGATGTCGTTTGAAGTTCATCAGCATCTTTTTGAATGTTTATGAGATCCTCTGCATTTTTCCCTGTTGCATCATTATTTCCTCTAGACTTTTCTTTCCAGATTTTCTTTGCATTACAATTTTCATTTGCGTGTCCAAAACATACACAAGCTTTGCATTTTGGAGGAATCTACTCATATTCCATTTTTTGCACTGTGGTATCTCCATCATACATAGAAATGTTAGCTTCCTCAGGTAAATCTGCATCAGCCTTTATTTCAACAAGTATTCTTGCATAACTCAGTCTTGTTTCTTTAGCAGTTGGTTCATCCAACTTTAGGGGCATACCCACCACACTTGCAATGGCACTAAAGGCATCTTTATCCCATAATCTTAGATTTAATTCAGGTAACCTGATCCATATTGTCATAGTGGATAGAAGATCTTTGTCAAAGTTTATTTTCTTATTCCATTTTTTCAGAATGATTAACTTGCCATATACAAAGAATGGCCCCCCTTTAAGAATTTTTTCACAATCATCAAGTTTTGTAAATCTGATAATGAAGAATCCATTGTTTCTTGTGTAAATTTCAAAATTACCTGAGGGGTTCCAATATCGAGAGATGTAATTCTTGAAATGATGATATGGGCGATGAGGACCGAACACATATGCAATAACTGAAAACCCTCATTTATTCTCTGTGCGTTTATCGATATCCTCTTTTACAAGTAACAATTTTCTGTTGTTGATATTGATAGAAGCGACATAATGCAAATCAAAGTCAGAGTCTGCCCCTTCTTTCTTTAAGAGATCAACCAAAGAAGAAGCATTCTGTATCTTCTATGCAGCTTTACTGTTGCATTGGAGATTTGTCTTCTTGAATTCAATAGGGGCTTATTTGCATTTCTTGAAAGTGGATTCAGATTTCTTGATTCAGAATACCCTACTGTAATAGGGTTTTGATGTGTATTTCCTGGTTTTCTTTGAAAGTTTCTCTGAAAATTAGGAATTCTATCCTTTCTGATCGCTTTTCTGTTGTAAGTAACCATCTGAAAACCATCTTCATCAATGTTCGTATTACTCAGATTAGAAGGGTTATCTCTTATAATGATTTTCTGTAAAAGAGGATTAGAGATATGCGTAGGAGGAGGAGAGGAAGGGGGAGAAGAAGAGTCCTCGATCTGATCAAGATTATCAAAAATTGGGTTATTTTCAATTTTTATAGAATCTTCCATTGTTACATTTCTTATACATCAATACATTTGTTTCTGTAAAAAGAGTTTTGGCTTCAGTTGTTACAGCTTTATAGCTTTTATTAACTTGCTTACTTTTTACATTGAAGATTATAGTACGTATATATATGATAACTTAAGTTGATATTCTGATCCTATCTCATAGGAATAGCAGTAGGAATAGCAGTAATATTTATGTGCATGCAATAAGGGTCTTGACTTGATCATTTCTTTTCCTTATTTACTGATCCTTTAACATTATGAAATTTTTCATTGTTGGATATTGATTGAATTTATTATCTTTTGAACATAAAATGTGTGATAGTGAATTTTCATAGTTAGATTACATCTAGTTTTTGTTGTCTATATTTGTTTCTCTTAAGAAGTATTGGTCATAGAAGGTATTAGCAAGGCTATTGCTATTATGAATTGATTCGGTTGGGTGCAATTTCATTTTCAATATGTAATTGACTACATTATTGTTCTTTATTGTATTGAATCACATTAACATTTACAAAATGTAAACGTACTTTTATAAAATATAAAAAGTTGTATCATAAGTAGTTGGTCTATTTTTTGACCGATTATATCGAAAAAGTATCTTATAAATTTAAAAAATTTATTAATAACATCATGTTCATAGCACAAGTTTGCACTAGTCTTAGAATAGTAAAACGATTTTCTAAAACCTTTATGGATTGTGATGAGTAATTGAAACTAAATATATTGAGCATAACTATATGGTTAAGATTTTAGGCTGTGATATTCATTCATTAATGAGTAAGGTGCCTATGTTAATAACATTCATTAAAATATTACTCCAAGTTGCCAAATGCAAGGATCCTACTGATGCATATGGAAATATCGTTTGAGATTCATATAAAAATTGGTTAACTCATGAGGCAAGGACAGTTGACATGCCAATTATCGTCTTACATGTCAAAAATATAAATATGAGTAATGTATGATTATTTAACTCCTATGTTGTCCTATTATTTAATTATTTAGATGTTATTTAGAAAATAAGAACTAACTAAATGAATAGATGAAATAGAAGACCAAATTTACATGACATCATCGAGAGAGAAAAAACACATGTCCACATGGATCCTTTTGTTTTAGTCATGTGTTTTTGATATATGGCACTTGTAGGGGATGAACGATCATGATTTGTCAATGTGGTACATAGTCGATTGGACGTGTGACACTACTCACTTCCAATCTTTTTTGGTGACTTCGCATAGCTAAGACAACCAGAAGATGCCACACGACTAACTAGGGTATTACTATTTTGGGTATTTTCTTCAATATACGATAACATCATCAATATGCGATGACTCCAATTTATGATAACATGCCTTTTCATGCAACAGCTATGTAATTCTCAACTTGTGATTGCCTTCTGAACATCAACCTATGATAGCCTTAACAATCATCAACCTATGATAGCCTTTACAACATCAACCTATGATAGCCTTGAAAACATCAACTTACGATAGCCTTCCTAGCATCAACAGCAACCTGCGATAGCCTTTACAACATCAACATGCGATAGCCTTTACAACATCAACATGCGATAGCCTTAACAAGTAAATTGTGATGGCTTTTACAACATCATCATGCAATAGCCTTCACAATATCAGCTTATGATAGCCTTGACCACATCAACTTGCGATGCCCTTCACAACATCCACCTTTGATAGCCTTGACAACGTCAACTCTCGATAGCCTTATCAGCTTCAACAATCAATGTACGATAGCTCCAATTATCAACTTCGATAACTTTTAACAATCACCAACTTACGATAGCTTTTCTTCAACCTGGGATAGCTTGAAGTTTTTATGCTATAAAATTGTGTAAATTTGATTCTTGGAAAATGATATCAAATCCATAAGTCATGAATATGATATTGTCAAGTAAAGGATTATAAAAAAGAACATGGACAAAAATTTTAGATTTGGTGAAATATTTTTGAAATGAATTTTTACAAGGAAATTAATGTTGCTTTGTTTTTAAAAAACGTATATATAATGAAATTATGAAAATTGATTTACTAATGGAAAATTATATATCATTTTTTCATATGATGTGTTTTCGTGATAAACACCAAATGACATTTAAGTTTATAAATTTTAATCTTCGATTTGAAACAAGCCAAAAGTGGAAAAAAATGAAGTTGTTAATTTTTATTTTTCATCGTAGCTATGTTTCTTGACATTGTGATCATATTTTATCAGTTTTTGTTTTGCTAGAAATATATTCACATATGGAAAAAAATTCATGTTTTTGGAAATTAAAGTTTGCAATTGCAAACGGTCATCTTGAGTAATTGTAACATTTTGGAATATCTAGAAAAAATTTGGCCTAAAACAATGGTTTATTTTGATCATAAATCCCATAACATTAAAATCCATTTTTTTTATATTTTATATTTGTTAGAAAGCTATGACATTGGGAAACTACTTTAGTTTTAAATGCAACGTCAAATTTTGGGATTCGCTAAGGGTTAAAAGCCAATTGTAAAAGTGGTAAAAGTACTATCCCAAAAATAAAAAATCCTAAATAAATTCCTAGATAACCGTGTTGTCTTCATTTGATTATAACTTAAAAATGCTTTATTTGATTTCAATGGTCTTATAATTTATGGAACGCTAAGATGATAACGATTTTTTTTTTATTTTAAGAGTTTTGCAAAACATCTATATTTCTTAGGAGAAAACCGCATATTTACAAATCAAGCTGCATATTTAACCACCATATCAAATTTTACAATGTTCAGTAAAACCCTCATAACCTATTTTTGTATTTCACATTTTTATAATCCAAACATTATTTGGAAAGCTAATTAAATATGCTACAACTTTACTCTTGAAAGCGCAAAATAAGTTTGTTATTTTTGGCACTTAAAAAGCTTGTTTCAGCTTTTATATATGTATTATTAGTTAAATGAATGCCATGTCATTTAAATTTATAGATGTATATATATAAAGCTTATACTTTTATTTGAGTTGAGAATAGGTGCAATAAAAGTGTGCAGTTGGTTTTGAAGTGTACTCGCATAAAGATTGAGCAAACTTGCTTAAAATTGCAAATCAATGTATGTTTTATGCTTATATATATATATATATATATATATATATATATATATATATTGTGAACCTATCATATTTGATTTTATATACTTATATATACATACTGTAATTATTCGAATGTCTCTCCATACAAATAAGATTCTACTGAAAATTTTCAAAAATTTTGAAACGTACAAAATTTTCGAAGATTTTATACATTTTGAAATTTAAAGAAAAATTCAAAAGATCCGTTAAAAGTTATACATATATGAAAGTTATACATATATGAAAGTTATACATATATGAAAGTTATACATATATTGATGCTATGTTTATGATGTCGTGTGATGTATTTGAATGAATAATATATTGTTTATTTGTTAAGTACCTTGGTACTTACAATATTTAAATTGGCACGAATAGATGAATTTTTAATGGAATACTTTGTATCAAAGTAAGTTGGATGAATTAATAGATGGTTATTTTTGAATGGAATGAATTAACGTGTGGTTAAGTGTATGGGTGCTAATTAATAGACACACACAAACAGAGGTTGTGTGTATGTTATATTTTGTTGTTAATGCATTTGGTTAGATTGGTTACAGTACTCTCTGGTAAATTGTGAGAATGTAATTTATTTAAGAATGAGAGTTTGTAACATATCCGTTTGAAATTAAAAAAAATGGATTTTGGGAATTTAATTGGATATTTGAATTAAAAATTGTAATATTTGAATATAAAGTTTGGAATTGAAATTTAAACAGAGTTTAATTGTTGAATAAGTATTTCAAATGGATAAATAAAATTAAAAAGTTATATGGGATATTTTATTTAATTTAATTCAACAAATTAATTTTTTTGATTTATTCGATAACAAAATGAAAAGGCTGATTTAAAACTCATATTTGAAATTCAAATTATGTTTTCAAAGTTCAAAAGTCGTCTAAAAATTTTATTTGCTAAAATAATAATATTTGTAAAATTTTAGAATTTATTTGGAGAAATAAAACAATTATTTTGAAATTACCTAAAACTGTAAGGTGGTATTCTAATATAAGAAATCATTTCAAAAATAAAATCGAGATTTGATAAAAACACCTTGAGCTGGATTTTGAAATAGTTGTATAAGTTGAATTAAAAGCCGTTAGGTTTAAAGGCGGCTAGTGGTATGGTTTCATTTAAAAGTAAAAGTAAAATTGACTTTAATTTTCATTGGATCAATTTTTTTTGCCCATTTGCTCCTCATATTGCTTCAACACTTATCACTTCCATGCCCATATGCATCCTCCTTCCTATTTCATTTCCCTCAGCCTTAATTCTATGAATGAAAAAAAAGCAAGCATACCATTGCGACAAGGATGGAGGCTGACTAGATAATGACTATGCGGGGTTGGAGGAGGTAGACAATGAAGGTGGGGCGTTGTTGGTGACTGTGTGCACATCAGGTGAGGGATGACGCGATTGAAGAAGGCAGCGGCGTGAGCATCAGGAAGGCATGCAAATTCCTGGCGATGAGGATGGCAGTGCATACTGAGGAGATGACGACATGCTAGGGTTTGACTGCTAGGCAGCAGAAGCTAAGGTTCACTAATTGTAAGTGTGCTTTTAATTTTGAATTATATTGGTTAATACACTATTATTGGAAAATTTATTCTGTCTATCTTGATTCAAATTGATTAATTTGATTGAAGATGGCTTGGTTGTAAGAAAATCTTGAATTACTATCAGTAAATATTAGATTTTTTTAATTGATAGATCAAAGGATGATATTATAGTATCTAATAGCTCGATGAATATAAATATATTCGTTATTAATGTAAAACCCACGATACATATACTTATTTTTAAGCCAATATATGATGATATGTGGATGACGAAATGATATTTTTGATTATTTGTTAGAAAAATAACAATATATATTGTGATAATTGATTTGAAGAAAAATATGGTGTTCAAAAGAATTTTATTTTGAAATATATTAGAATTTATTTATGGAAGAAGTTGAAATTGATTTATTGGAAATGAAAAGATTTTGCAAATGATTTCTATTATGCTTTTAATGCATTGAGTATGAAATTAATTAGAAAGAATTTATAAATATATTTCGAAAAGAAGCTAGAATGTTTAAGGGGTATTTTGATTTAAATTATATGGAAGTAAAAATAAAATGAAGTTGATATACATTGTTTAGGGATTATTTTTAATACGAATAATATTCTGTAAACTTATTTTGAATTATAAAGGAATTTCAATTGTTTTCTATTGATAAAACAATGCGAGTTTATATATAAACTTATTATAGTAGCAAAAAAGGAGTTGCACTGATTTTCTAAAAGGATTTTGTTGAATATGTAGAATTTGGATGATTCATATATTTGTTAAAGAGGAAAGAAATTGATTAATTGATTCAATCAAATCAATTAATTTGGCTGATATATGGAAGGATATTTTGAAGGAAACTAATTAATTAGTCAATCAATTAATTAGTCAATATATTTGCTATATGAAGAAATAAATGATTAGGCATGGAGAATAAAGGAAAGATATGAAAACGAAGATTACGTCATCTATTTGTACTAAAATCAAATCATGCAATTTGGAAAGATATCTGGGTAATCGGGAAATTGATTTGCTTAACCTCCAAACATCCCTTTATTATCAAGTCTATTTAAATGAAGGAATTTCATCTTCATATGTAGCAAGAAAGTGTAGTATCCACTATTATTTTTTCTTCTCTTTTGTACTCTTTTCTTTAGTGAAATAAAAAGTTGTTGGATCTCCGTGGACGTAGGATATTCATATCCGAACCACGTTAAATCTTCTGTGTCTCTTATTTCTGTTATTTTTCTGTGAGACTGCATAATTTTTTTTAAGTGTCATTAGTATCTAAATAGGCAATATTAGATCCTGAACAAATAAACCGCTTCCACTCAAATGAAAACAAAATTCACTACAGATTGGTATCAGAGCTAGTGTTATTGTTCCTGTTTGGATATTAATGGCTACTTCTAGTAAGTCTGTTGGCACATCTGGTGTCAATTATGGAGTAATATGTTTTGATGAAAAATGAGATTTTGGTACAAGGAAGATGAAGATAGAGGCTGTATTGAAGAAGGAGAAGACTTACAAGGTTGTTTCTGCGCCTGAGAAATTGAAAGGTATTGATGCAGCTGATTTGGAAGAGATGGAAGATGAAGCTCTCACAACAATTCAGTTTAGCCTTTTAGATGAAGTTCTTAGAGAATTCTCTCAGAAGAAGATGGCGAAAGAACTATGGGATGCATTATCGGATGCATATCAAGACAAGTCTCTCACTAATCAGATTATTCTTCAATAACAACTCTGTTCGTTCAAGATAAAGCCTGGAGCTGATCTAATGGAGATGTAGATGCTTTGACGACTTTGATTATGAACCTGAAGGCAGTGGAAGTTGATATTACCGATGAGGCTCAAGCTATGATCCTTTTATGTTCCTTGCCTAAGGAGTATACTGCTTTTGTTAATTCCATGATTTATGGCCACAGTAAAATTAGCCTGTCTGATGTAAAGGCTGGTCTTCATAATGAAGTATTAAGAGGTAGATTAGCGAGCACTAGCTTGGATAGTGATACCAAAAGCTTATCTGTTCAGAGAGGTAGAGGCCAAAGCAGGTCGAAGAAAGGTGGAGGATGGAATTCTTCACGGTCTCAGTCTAGGGGGCCTAAGAATTTGACTTGTCATTATTGTAAGAAACCAAGGCACTTTATAGCACAATGTCCCAAGCTTGAAGGTAGAAGAAAATATCCAAAGCAAGCCTCAGCTTCTACAGTAGAGAAATCAAATACAGAAAGTGACACCGATGTATTTACAGCTTCTGGCTCCTTTGGGAAGAGCAACTTTTGGCTGATTGATTCTGGCGCAATCTATCATATGACACCTGATAGGAACTGCTTTTCCACTTATCGTGAAATTGATGGAGAAGAAGTTCTGATGGGTAATGATGCTTCTTGCTGTATGGTGGGTGTTGTAGCGTGATGATTAGGATGTTTGATGGTGTTATTCGTTCGATCACCGATGTTAGACATGTACCTGATTTGAGGAGAAGCTTGATTTCTATTGGGGCATTGAGCAGACTTGGGTTGAAGATTGTAGTGGAAGGAGGAAAAAATGAAGATATTGAAGGGTTCCATGATTGTTATGAGAGGTGTGAGTGCAGGAAATCTTTATCTATTAAAGGGCACTACTGTAATTGGTGAATCGGCTTTTGTTACATCGGTTGATTTAGATTCTTCCAGATTATGGCACTTACGGATGGGTCACATCGGTAAGCGTAGCGTGGATGAGTTGAGAAAATGAGGATTGATTGATGGAGTTCATCATTCAAAACTTGGTTTTCATGAAGAATGTGTTTTTGGAAAGTAGACGAAGATTTCTTTTGGTATAGGAGAGCATAAAGCAAAAGCTGTCTTGAAGTATGTTCATACAGATGTCTGAGGTCCCTCCACTTATCCGTCTTTAGGTGGAGCCAGATATTTTGTTTCATTTATAGATGATTTCTCTCGTAAAGTATGGGTATACTTTCTTCAGTCAAAGAGTGAAGCCTTTTCCAAGTTTCGAAAGTGGAAATCTATGGTTGAGAAGTAGTCAGGAAAGAAATTGAAAGTTCTACGTTCAGATAATGGCGGTGAATTTGTATCATAAGAATTCATCGATTATTACAAGTCTGAAGGGATTAAGAAGCATTATACCACACCAGCGACCCCCCAGTCTAATGGAGTTGCAGAAAGGATGAATCAGACATTATTGGAGAGAACAAGATGCCTTAGACTGACTGCTAAATTGAAGAAGGGATTTTGGGCTGAAGCTTTATCTATGGCGGCTTCCCTCATTAACCGCACACCTTCTACTACCATAGATATGAAGATCCCTGAAGAAATATGGAAAGGAGAGCCTGTTAGCTATTCATTTCTCAGAGTGTTTGGTTGCCCAGCTTATGTGCATGAGAGTAAAGGAAAGCTGAAACCTAGAGCTCGCAAGTGTATTTTTCTAGGTTATAGGAGAGGAGTGAAGGGACATAGGTTGTAGTGTCCTATTAGCAAGAAGATCGTTATGAGCAGGCATATGAATTTGGATGAGAAGGCTATGTTGAAGGTGGAGTCTTCCTCATCGGATGACAATGAGAGAACAAGTGAAGAATACCAAACATAAAGCAAGTCATCTGTTGATTCTTTCCATAGACATTTAAATGTTGTTTCCGATGACACCGTGATTCATGAAGATAAATCGATGTTGGTATAGAGGATCAAACTCAAGGTGGAGCTCATTCAGAACCTAGGCCTGTCAGACAAAGAAGAAAGCCTAAGTGGCTTGATGAGTTTGTTGGATTGAGCATCGAAGATATTAACTTCGGTGACATGGCAACATATGCTTTGAATGTTGTCCATGATGAGCTCTGTGCTTATAGAGAAGCTATCGCATCAGTTAATAGTTCCAGTTGGTTAGTTTCTATGGAGGAGGAGATTGAATCATTGAAGAGAAATCATACTTGGGATTTGGTGCCTCTTCCCACCGACAAGAGAGCTATTGGATGCAAGTGGATCTATAGAGTGAAAGACGGTGAAAATGGTAATCTCAGATACAAGACAAGGTTAGTCGCAAAGGGGTATGTTCCGAAGAAGGGGGTAGACTATCATGAAATTTTTGCTCCAGTGGTCAGGCATACTTCTATTCGTATTCTTTTAGCATTAGTTGCTCGTTATGATACGGAATTAGAGCAACTAGATGTCAAAACTGCATTCTTGCATGGTGATATGGATGAGGAGATTTATTTAAAGCAGCCGGAAGGGCTCATTGATAGTAGCAGGCCAGACTATGTTTGCAAACTCAACAAATCTCTATACGGACTGAAGTAGTTTCCTAGACTATTGCAACAATTTGTGTTTGTATAGTCATTATCGAAAAAGATTGATGTTAGAAAGAAAGAAAAGACATGGAGAGAGGGGTTTGGAAAGAGAGGCAGAACCATGTTTTAGGGATAAAGAAAGAGATCAACATGAACAATCTGCATGCTAGAAACTTTGAGGAGCACCAAATTTACCGTATACAGGATTATAGAGCAGCCTCCTTGTATTTGAGGAAAATGGAGATAAATGGGTACACAAATTAAACACATTTTTCATATAATATAATAGATGCAGTTGGCGTCTAAATTGGCCACCAACACTTATGTAAAAGTACTAATATCCAATCCAATCATAGAAATATGAAGAGAAACAAATGAAGAACAAGATTAATACAGTCAGAAAGTAAGTAAAAAGAGACAAGATTTATAGTGGTTCGGCTAACTTCGGCCTAAAGTAAAAAGAGATAAGATTTATAGTGGTTCAGCTAACTTCGGCCTACGTCCGCTCCCGAATAATCCTTTTTATTATACAGAAGTTTTTTTTACAGTTACAATCTGAAATCAAGAATCAAATTGGCAGAGTGTAGCCTATGCTGAAGATAAAAAGATGCCGAAAGAAGATCATTTTCTAATGCCATGCCTGCTATATTCATAAGGGAAGACATGCATGGATCAAGCTGAAGAAGGTTCGAAAAACCAAGACGAGGCCATCCAAAAATTTCCAGGCCCATTGAGGTCCACAATAGGGGTTAGTACCGATCCTTATTAGTGTATCCGAATGGGTTGAGATCCCTATAAGTGGTGCCACTATGATGTTAGCTACCTGGTCCTTAAATTTCGTGCACATTTGTGAGATATCACATTTTCCATGAAGTAGTGTTGCTTAAATTTTGATTTCTGCCAATCCCTTCAAGCGATCCTTAGGGGAGCTTTTCCATGTTGTATTATGCTTAGCCTCCAAGTTTCATGGCAATTGGATTAGTAAAACTTGAGTTATTAATCAATTTTTGTTGCAATATGTTGTGACGGCTGATTACAATCGATCTCTATGGAGGGTTAGGTGCCAATCCCTCTAACTTGCTCGAAATAATATGCGATCCCTATGGGATATTCCACATATTGTAATAAGCTTGTCCTCCAAGTTTCATATCAATTGGATGTGTAGATTTTGAGATATTGACCAATCATTGCTAGAATTGAATATGGTGAATCCCTACAAGGGAAGAGTACCAATTCCTATGGACGAATTGGTACTGATCCCTTCAAGTTGCATGTTTTGCAGTGCGATCACTAAGGTGAACTTCCTAGGGTCTCCTCTTCCTGCTATTAGAGTTTCACTTTGATCCCTCTTGTGGTTGTTGAGTTATTAATCGTTTTATATCGAAATGCACTTGCTCCCATGTGTTGAACCATATTTCATACTTCGAACACTCTGGCTTGCATACCTATCAGTTCCATTCAATCTCGGTTTCATATTATTATCGATACTTGATTTCTAGGTCCCACAATCATCACTTTGGACTCATCGGCCTCGATAACCACGAAGTTTGTTGGATTAAATCCACATGTATACTATCTCGGTGAAAGGTGGGTTAAAAGATACTAACATAAATTATTAAGGAAATTCCTTTTTTATTAAAGTTTTAGTTTTATTTTATTATTACATCTGCATTATGTATCTATTATTATTATAAATTTTTCTTACCTTGATTGAGATAATGGCTAATGATGTTTTTTTAAACCATCAACAATTTCAAATGTTAAGCATTTTGTGCTAACTTGATTTTGTTTTCTTCTTCATTTGTTTTTATAATTCGAGGATAAATGTTGACTTGATTCAACAAAATTATGCTTGATAAATGTAAAATATATGGTGAAAACTTACAGTAACAGAAAATATATCACATAGAAATATTTATATCACTTAGATGGAAACTTTCACTCAACCTTTCAGATATGTATGGCATACCGTGTTCAACTACATTTCAAATTGTCATGGTCCCCTACTTTATTTTCGACTTGTTTGGATTCTGATAATGAATGTGATATTGTATTTGCATTCTCATTTTGTATAAACTACAATTTTGTACTACATTATTCTCAGTGGTTTTAAATTTTAATGTGGTATTTAATATAATTTTCTTCAGATAGTCTAAATTGTGAACCATAAGTAATCTATAAAGGAATGCATCAGTATTCTTTTATTCGCAATTAAACTAGATATTTAATTTATTTATAACATAAATAAATCACAACAGACCATATGCACGGTATATAATGTATTTGTGGCTAAATCTAACATTCCTTGAGATTCTTTCCCCACCACATTAGCTATTAAAAAGAAAAATTAAACACCCCACATATTTTATTTTTCACCCATTTTATTGCATGGTTACCCTTAAATATTGTTTAACTCATTCTTGGTATTGGTTAATTCCACATTCACCTTCAGTGTTATCGTCTTTCTTTCTTTTATCGATCCCTATTTTTTTTTTCCTTATTTTATATGAGTTTTGATTTTTTTTGACCAAAGAAACAATAAATTTAGTAAAATTCCATTGTATGTTGCACTGGATATCAATTGAATCATAGTACATGATGCACTCTATGAATTGATCGAATCCCAGTATATGGTGCACTAGGTTTTGATCGAATCTCAGTGTATGGTACATTTATTTTTGATCGAAACTTATAACCATAAGAATTAGCATGAACCCGTGCTTTGCATACCATTTCTACAAAAAAATTAAAAATATAACATATTTCTATAAACGGTCAATGTAACTTATATTACATAATGTTTTTGGCCATCAACAAGTTTGAAAGTTGAATTCCAGATTGTAAATTTGAAGGATTGTGAGCTGGGACGTATGCAGAAATTTGATACAATGGTAGAAAAAGATAATATTTTGATTTTAAAGCACACACAAACATGTATACATGCATATACATATAAAATCATCATATAGCATTTGCTTTCAGAATAGTGATGACCGACATTACTTTTGATTAATATTGCCCCTTAACATGATTCTCGATGAGAAGAATATTTGGAAATCACAAAACAAGCATCATCTCTTAGCTTTCTAATTGATTTATATAATGTAGTTTGAATTATGTTAACTCAAAAAAACATACCAACTTTTAGGTTTTGTAAAACAAGTCAATCATTAGTAGCATTATAATAACAGTGTAGTCAAGTTGATCGTTGGCTATAATTTAAGAAAGAAAAATTAGAATGAAAAACAATACAGTGAAAGAAACAAGAACTCATCATCTCAATTCTATGTATTTTGTATATTTGGTAAATTAAACCATATTAACCAAATTACCTAAATGTTATTTTGTAAATCAATAAACAACCAAAACGATAGAGTTACAACAAGCATGACATGCTAATATATGGTCCAAACAATTACTTAGTTTCTTATAGAGAACTCAAATAAGAAGATTCAATATAAGAAAATTAATGTGAATATTAGGCATGCATCCCTAAAAGCAAAATTAATTCACCAAAACTCCCCCGCAAAATAACATACTTTGCAGGTCCCTATTTTTCATTTTGGCTATTTTCTTCCCCAAAATACCCATCTGCTTCTTGCAGGATCTACTTTAATAGCGAGCTCATCTTTCTTGATTTCATTTTCTTCTTCAATGGCGAGCTCAAATTTCTTGATTTCATCCTTTTTTCAATGCAAGCTCTTCTTTCTCGATTTCAGCGAAAAACTGCAACTTTTGAAGACAGATCAATATTTTTTTACAAAATATGAATTGTTATTAATTTTTTTAGGAGTTGTTGGTGTTGTATTGATGTTTAAATTCATTAATGATAACGAGAAATGATTGTGGTTTAATGTTTGAAGTTTTTATACAAATATTCATACTATGTGCATAAATAATGTAAATATTAAAATATTTGCATCATTTTCTTATTCTCAAAAATGGCAGAAAAATACGCAAATATTGATAATACTTGCATAAAATACTATAAACATTGTTAATATTTGCAGTAAAACATCTAATTGTACGAATAAAAGTGTAAGAGTTTTCTCAGCAAATATTTGCTCATATTTGTGCAAAGATTCTGAATACTTGCATTTATTGCAGCAATTATTCTTAATAATTGTTGGAAGCTCTGCAAATATTGAGAATTTTAGCTTAAAATACCACAAATATTATCAATATTTGTAGTAAAAAATGTAATAATATAAGTTGGAGCTGCAAAAGTTTTTTGAATTGAAATAATTGCAGACGTACATTAAAGAATATAAATGATTTTAAGTGAATAATTGCTAATAAGGGAGCAATTAATTAGAATAATTGAAGAGATACATTGAATTAAATTTATTTGTATAATTGCTGACAAGTAAACAATTATTTAGCATAATTGTAGACATACATGCAATTATTCAGAATACTTGCATACATCTCTACAAGTATTATGAATAACTGTAGAGAAAAATGTATATAATATTCTTTATCAATATAAAATGATTTTTATATCATTTACAGTTATAAATGCCTATTTTTGAATTGAAATGATTTTAGTTGAATAATTGCTGATAAGTAAGAATTTATTCAAAATAATTGCAGAATATATGTCATTACTCATAATAGTTGCATATATCTCTACAATTACTATGAATAATTGCAAAGAAAGACAAATGTTAATTATTTTAAGTGAAAAATTACTAATAAGTAAGCAATTATTCTGAATAATTGCAGACATACAGTGAACTGAATTTGTTTAGATAATTGTTGACAAGTAAGCAATTATTCAGCATAATGCTTTATTTAATTATTTAGAGCTATAAATGTCTTTTTTTGATTGAAATGATTTTATATGAATAATTGCTAATAAGAATGCAGTTATTCAGAATAATTATAGAAATATATGTAAAAATCATAATAATTGCATACATGTCTGCAATTATTCTTAATAATTGCAGAGAAAGATGAATTTGATCCCCATAAGTTCTAAAAAAAATCTTGCAATGTTTTTTTTGGTTTATTAAACTTTCTACTACATATAGATACAATATTTGCATTATTCTAAGCAATTATCACAGTAATTGCAGCAAAATCTGCAAGTATTGTTAATAATTGTTGATTTTTTGACAAGCACCATTATCCAAGTGTTTAAGTGATTCGGATTTGGTGCAAGAGGTCACTAGTACGAAAATTGCGTAGCGTGATTCGAACATTTATTTTGTTGATAATAAAATTGTTGATGATTTACTATAAAATCGATGAAGATTGGAAAGAAAATACTTGTGTGAATTTATTTGGTGAGGCTGAGGGTAATTTGGTAAGTAATAGAGGAATTGAATAATAGAGATGTAAATTATAAGTTATTTTTAGGAAGAATGTTATGTGTATTTTGAAACTTATTAGGGATGTGAGCCAAATGCACCTAAATTTAATTTAGTCACATTATTTTAATTGGTATTTTGTTTAGTAGCTAGGTGTAACGACCCGCCTTTTTGGAGGCTTAAAATCGACAATAAACCACCCATGTCAACTCAAACCATTCAAAAGGGAGGATCGTCAATGGGGTAAATAAGAAAATAAGAGGAAAGAAGAAAAACAATACACAAAAATCTTACAGCAGAATTACAAAATATAATAATCAAATTAACAGTCCATGAAGCTGTTTTACAAACACATTTGATTCCACTTTTACAATACAATCAGAATTATACATACAGAAGGTGTAATAGGATAATGCAGCGGAACAACATGATGCAGTGGAATAAATATAATAAATAGTAGTCTAATCTCCATCTTCATCCTCCAAAATAAAATGGTCTTCAATACACTGAAATGATCAGGTTGACCCGAACATAATGAAAAGACAAAACACTCGAGTCAGAACTAAAAGATCTTATGTAAGTTAAATCAACAATAAATAAATATGAGTGTAATGGCTTCAGAGTTGTTATGAGATTTTACATCTCCTGTCCAATGTATAACGTGCATGCAATAACTTAAGAGATGTTTCTGGATTTCCATCTCCTAAGGATCCATTGAACATTTATATGTTGTAATATACGCCATGTATATAATGTCTATCGGTAAAGTAAAGTATTAAAACAGCGTTAGGGTGTTACCCATATCTCCGTTAACACATTTTTATAAACACCGTAGTCTATATTGTACTGTAAACTCCATCAAACCGGTATGCTATCAAGGAGCAATCCATATGCACGACACAAACTAAAATCGTAGTGGGCTCGATAAGGCATATGATAAGGTACATGAGGCTACACTCACTGTAGGATTCTACCGAATTACAGAACCAGGCTAGTAGTAACGCATAGCCGCAGCTACCGCCTACCTCGAACAACGCTCGCATAATCAAATTGAAGTGGCCACTAATCAATCACAAAGTAACATATATGGTATCAAAGAAGCGTGTCTGATAGGAGCAGCGACCTAACTTAGCTTGGTTATGGCTCCTGATGTTAGTCATATCAAGCTGACCCAAAGGTCAGCGCTGCGTTCTTACCTCATATCAGTAGCGTTCGCTAGACCATCCTACTTCATTTTAGATTCTCCACTGCGTGCACAGTTGTTAAAGTGGTTTTGAAATTGGTAGAGAGTACGACAATATCCAACCTCGGTCTATCTAACAACCAAATGCTTATTTAACACCATGGTCATGTTGTAAAACATTTTTAACAATAAATCCAGAAAACAGTTTATACCTTCATATAAAGATATCCATATATTTATTCCAAAAGTATAAATATATTCATAAATACCGAGGAAGATTTTCTTTCAATCAATTTCGAAAATAATTTGTAAATCTCTCTTAAACCATTTATAAACTATTTATATGCTTTAGAACCATTTATAAGGCTATTTACAAATTCCAAAACAGTTTACAACTCTTTTCCTTTTTCTAAACTACACAAATTCTTTATACGAGCTCTTTTATAAAACCCTTTATAAAATCCTTTAAAACCATCGTAACTCCCTTATAAAACAAAAAACCCTTTATAAAACCCTTTTATAAAATCTCTTATAAAACTTTTATAATTTCCTTACAAAACCTCTTACATTTTTATTAAATATATATAAAATCTACATTTATTATATTAAATTGAATTTAAATAAATCTCTTAAAGTTATATTAAACATTTTATTAAATTAAATTTTACATAAATCTCTTAAAACAATATTAAATATTTTATTGAATTAAATTTAAACCATTAAAAATATATTTTTAAAACTAAATAAAATTATAAGTAAAAATCTTATATTTACCTTTTAAACCATATATTAACTTATAATTTAAAACCATAAAAATATAAAATAAGTTATTTTCCAAATATAAGATTTTAAAATAAATCATTAAATTAAATTTCAAAATCAAATTTATAAATCAAACATACTTTACTATTTAGAAAATAATGTAAAACGGACCACGATGTCCGTATATAATTTTCTGCCTTATGGTCATGTGATTGGGTATGTATCTTTTCAACCCAAATAGTTAAATTTCCAGGATATATATCATTTCAACTTGTATCCCGAATCAACAATTTCGAAATCAATAAAATTGCTTGGGTTTATCATTTCAACCCATAATGATTTTTCCTAGTCTATAAGATCAATTGGGTATGTATCATTTCAACCTATAGTGATAACAGGGACATAAACATCCAATCGTCCAAAATGTCCAAAAATAAACATCCTTCACAATCAACATCCAAATTAGCCAAAAAATCACAACAATTAACTAGTTATCATTATTAAATATTTAACTAACAATTTAAATTCAATATTAATTTAAATGGCGATTTAATTCAAATATAAATTCAAATTAAATTAAAATGTAAAATTAAACTACCAAACAATAGCCAATAATATTATTATCACATAATAAATTTAATTTAACTAACATAAGAAGGTTTAGTATTTGTGAGTGGGTTAAATCGCTCATCTTCGATTTCTAGTCATTTAAAGTCCAAATAAAGCTTAAAAATTGTATAGTCTCAAAATGTAGCCAAACCAGTTCCATATTCACCGGAATTTCGATACAATCGCAACGGAAGAAACCGTGTCTAAATCCGAGCTTGTATGAAAAAGTTATTAGCGTTAGAAGTTTAAATTTTAAATTAAAATTAAACTAAGGGTAATTTGTAATTACGTTACCTTGCTCAATCATGAACATGAACAGAAGCGAAACCCTACAGGCTCGAGATACCTATCAGCCACCACCATTGTTTGAAAAATGTCACCGCCATGAATGACCATTGCCAGATCCAAGACCACCCATGCCACGCTCTACTCTGGTCGCTCCACCTGGCTGCTGCGCGCGACCCACCGGTCCCCTCCCTAGCTCTACCACCGTTCATCTTAAAGTGTCAAATCTGGCGGTCTATGGTGCCTCTGGCATGAACCAACCGTATAGATGAACTCCTACCAACTCCCTCTTGCTGCGGTATCCTCTAATCGTCGTATAATCTACGATCCACCGTTGAAAACAAAACCCTAATATGGACGACCTAAAATTCTTCAATGATTTCTGGCCAAAGCGTGATTCAATTGAAAAACGGATATAAGATCTAGATTGCGTTCATCGGGAGCTTTCGAGAAGTATACAATTTAATAGGGTTTGATGAGTTTGAATTTTCGATTTGATTTTGAATTTGGGAATTAGGGTTTTGATATTTCTAGCATTGAGAAGGAGGAACAGATGAGAAATAGAAGTACATACAGAAATAAAATGAAAGGCTGTTAGGGTTGGAGTAAAAATCTATTTATATAGACAGATGGATAAGAACGAATGGACAAATCGAATTGGCTCGAAATGATAATAACGACCTGAAAAGCCCGTTTCGTTCCCGAAATGAAAATAAGTCATCCAATATTTCAAAATATAGATTTCCGATATTTTAAGACTTAATGGAACAAGTATCAAACCTAATTCCATTGTATACAAAAGTTAGCTTTTACAATCGATTTATATTCATTTAAATTCTTTTAATTGATTTATATGCGTTTCAAGCTCGCACGATCAAACGACAAGTCTGATCGCTATGAAACTAGATATCCTATAATAATTCACTATTATGGATTCGATGAAACTGGTTTCATCGAAATCCGGGACAGTAGCCAAAATGGCTAATTATTACATTAATTAAATAAATTATTCTTAAATTGATTTTATCACTTTAAATTCAAATTTAAAAGTTAACAATTTTATCGTTCTTAGATTAAATAGGAATTACACAGAAATTAATAGCCTTTTGAAATTTAAAATTTTCATGTTAATTTCTAGGTTTAAATATTACATTAATTTCAAAGTTCAATTACAACTACTATAAATTCATTCGTTAAAATTTAAATTCCACTAAATTCTTTTATTTTGGTTCCTACTCTTATTATTTAATCAACTATTACCTTATGAATATAACTAACATTAGTCTACATTTCAATACATTCATATTCTACCGTTAAATTTTTTTACCATATTAATTGCAATGTTTAGATTATATTAATTTTGTTGATTTCCAAATTAATTTCAAACGGATTAAATAATAAAATAATGATTAAAATAATTATTTCACATTATAATTCAAAAACATTTCTAAGTTTATTGTTTACAAACAAAGATAATAAATTCACGTACTAATTAATTTATTTCATCTTCTATAATAAACCTATTTCAATTAATAACAAATAATTTCAACATTGAATCCAACATATAATTTATTCCATATTTACAATTATAACCAAATGAACTTTACAATTAGTTCAATTGATTGAAATTACATTAAAATAGTTGTCAATAACATTCAAACAACATTATTAAATCGTATTCTAATTATTTTTCTCATTAATTAATCATAATTTTTAATTACTCACAATATTGAATTTCAAAATCTTATTTCATTTAATAATTTTAATTATAAAAAATATGGGTCGTTACACCCTCCTCCACTCAAAACTTTTCGTCCTCGAAAAGGAACAAGAAGGAATTAAGAAACTATATATAATTTTATTCAAATTATTCATTTATAAAAACATAATTTACATAATTAAGTTTTAACATAACTTTGAAAATAAGCACGTTTTCACAAAAAAAAAAATCTAAGTCCTAAATTTATGCAAATTTTTTGTAGAATCTCCTTTATGCGGTTAGGTTCGGAAAATAATAATGTCAATAATTTATATATATATATATATATATATGTATGTATATATATATAATATTTCAATAATAAACATCCCAAACCTTCGGAAAAATAATAAAATATCATTCCAAAAACCGTAATCCGAAAACAAACTTATTTGTCATAGAAACTACTTTATTTATGAAACCAAAAGTAGTAGTTATTGCTTCCATAAACCTGTATTTCACTTATATAATCCAAAGAGTTAAAATTATGTAAAAGAATAGTATTTTAGTTGTTTCAATTAGTAGCACAAGCAACACACAATATATAATAATCATATGCAAACAAAAGCAGTACAATTGTTATATGCCACAAAAGAATCCATCAACCGCTTATAGCAACCAAACTAATGGTTTGTCCAGGTTCAGAACTTTTCATCTTCCAAGAGCGATAGATAAACTATCAAGTGTAACTTACGCTCAACAGTCTTAGATAATTACTTAATATATTATTCATACACCCTTAAATAATTTGAAGTATCACTTCCCAAACTTCCCATCAGCCAAAACACCAAAGAATTTAAATATTTTTGAATTCGCACGATGTACATAAATCTTTTATGCACAATATCAATTCTAATCGCTTGCTTGAATACACGTATTCCACTTTCGAACTAGTATTGTTAACCCGACCACTCTAGTGCAGACTCTGATTCTATTTCTTGATTCAAAATTTCCTTTTTCCTTGCATAGCCATAAACCATGAAAGATAACATCAAATTCATATTAAAAATTCATATCAATTGTTCGCCATCAAGAATCGAGCGAAAAATCTTAATTTGAACCGATGTGAATTACTACAAATCTTACATTCAAATCTGAATCAGAACTGTTATACGAATAAAATAATTTACGCACAATTTACATATTTTATTCCATTGGTTTCTTTCCACATCATTATTTAATTTTCATTTGTTTTTAATTCATTCATACAATAATTATCTTTTATTAATTTTCCTTCATTACTTATAATTTATTTCCCATTCAATATTTAAAATCGTCAATGGATCCATATTAAAGTATTACATACATTCCATTTCAGTTTATTTCACATTTATTATTCACTTATAACCTTGATATCCATTTTAATATTAATATTCATCAATGAATCATTTCGGTCATTTTCTTGAGTTTATAATCATTTACTTAAATAGTATTCACCTTTTTCTACTTATCTTAATTTCTAGTAATTCAAAATATTAACTTATGCTTAACATATTTCTTGTACATCATAATTCTTATTTGTAGACATAAGTCCATTATTGTATAAAAATTCTGTTACATATTTATATTAATGATTCAACTTTTAAACATTTCTAGTAAGTTTTATATATGTTTTTAGAATGTAATTGAGTGTTATAAAATTTAATTTTATTCATTTTAGTTAGCAAAATATACAATAATTTACATCTTCTAAATTCCATTGCCCTTTAATTTACAAGTCACAAATCTTCAATTTCTTTATAGTCTCATTAACACTTAGCTTCTAATTTCCTATTTTCATTTTAGAAGTTTCCAACTATTAAAATAGTAAGATTTCATTTCATTACAATAATTGAAATCCCTAATTTATAGAAACTTACGAACTAAATACCGGATTCATTTCAAATCATTTTGAAATAGTGTACACACACAAACACACACACACAGATATATATATTCATATCTTTTATATATCAACTTATATTTAGAAATTTAAAATTAAAATTTTCTTATCAAAACAAATGTGTAGTAAAGCTACTATAGTGGTCTTCCCACTTTGAAACTCGAAAATGAATGTCGATGATGCCTCGGTCATCACCGAAATTAATTTCCAATGACAGAAGAGGGAAGTACAGAATTTATTTCCTTTAAAAATACTTTTAAAATGTTTCTTTCAAATCATATTGAAAATATTTATATCCTAAAATACTTCCAAATAATACTAATATTATATTCCAAAATCTTTGAAAACCAATTTCAAAACTCCAGAACTTAAGCTCTCAAATTTCCAATTCATATTCACTTTATTTGTAAATCCTCTTTTGCGACCAATATTTATAAAATTTCACTTCCTAGCAAACAAAAATATCACATATAACCGTATCCATTTATAAAAATTATTCTTTTATATAAAATATAATGCTAGGTAAAATTATTTCATTTACCAATATTTCAAAAACAATATTATGTCGACTCGCCTCGTTTAGGTGTTTAGAAAGCCCTATCGATAACATAGCATCGCCCCACCGACCAGAATTCATAAACAACTCAATAGATAAGTAAACACAATATAAAACATTTTATAACACTAACAAATATAAGCTCTCATGTTTATACACTAAACAAACTCATTCTATGGTATTACCACCCTATCTCTAATGAGTCAAACCCCACAAAGATAAGGTTACCGCTAAACAAAGCTTTAAGCGACAATAAACCACCCATGTCAACTCAAACCATTCAAAAGGGAGGATTGTAAATGGGGTAAATAAGAAATAAGAGAAAAGAAGAAAAACAAAATACAGAATCTTATAGCAGAATGACGGAATATAATAATCAAATAACCAGTTCATGAAGCTGTTTTACAAGTACATTTGATTACACTTTTACAATACAATCAGAGTAATACATACAACAGGTATAATAGGATAATGCAGCGGAACAATATGATGCAGTGGAATAAATATAATAAATAGTAGACTAATCTTCGTCTTCATCCTCCAAAATAAATGGTCTTCAATACATTGAAATGCTCAGGCCGACCCGAGCATAATGAAAAGACAAAACACTCAAGTCAGAACTAAAAGGTCTTATGTAAGTTAAATCAACAATAAATAAATATGATTGTAATGGCTTTAGAGGTGTTTATGAGATTTTACATCTCTTGTCCAGTGTATAACATGCGTGCAATTACCTAGATGTTTCGAAATTTCCATCTCCTAAGGATCTATTAAACTATTTATATGTTGTAATATACGCTATATATATAATGTCCAACAGTAAAGTATTAAAATAGCGTTAAGGCATTACCAATACCCCCCTTAACACATTTTTATAAATGTCATAGTCTATACAGAAATTTCGGCTAACTCTGACCTACGTCCACTCTAGAAATTTCCTTTTTATTGATGTTAAAATCAATTACAGTTATAATCCAGTGTTTTTAGAACAACAATAGCAGAGCAGCCTTAGTGTAGAAGAAAAAGGGAAGCAGAATGAAGATCTCTTCTCTAAAGCCCCACATGTTGTATTTATAGGCAAATCCCAAGTTACCGGGCTTCCTGAGAAGTCCGAGCCCATCAAGACCATAGGCGAGCCAACACCGTTCATCACGACTGTCCCATACTGCCATGCCGATCAGCCTATACCACCGATGACTGAGCCACGTCCCATAAAGTTGATCTGAAGCAATAGCTACTTAGACACAAGGCTGCTGAGTGAAGTCCTATGCCGAGCGACGTCCTATGTCGACGATGTCCTATGCCGAGTGACCTCTAATGCTGAACCGTCCAAGTGCCGAGCCGCCTTCAATGCCAAACCATCCCAGTGTCGAGCCGTATCTGGCCGATCCACCACAACTCTCACGCCACGACCAAACGACATGCCTCCAAGACTGAACCATGTATGACCAAACGGCCAAACCGCATGGCCGAAATCCAACCATACCAAACCACATATCCATCCAACTAGCTCAAACCCATCGTATTCCGATCTCGACAAACGAGTAGCCGACTTAGTTAGATCTGCCTGTCCATAGCCTTGCCAAAAGGTAGGATAACACTTGCCCCCCCAAAACATGCCTTGCGATAGGAAGGTATGTTTTGTAATATCATAAGCTGGATGTTCATATCCTATCAATGACCTACAAAGAGATTGATAATCTTACATGATTGTGAATAACGATCGTTCGAGATTATATGTCACTCGGGGTGGTATGTGACCATTCAAGGCCGGGTGCCGTTCGCGGCGGATGGTTACCATTCGCGGTCAGGGTGCCGTTCGAGGCGAGTTCTGAGCGTTCGCGGTCGGGTACCGTTCGAGGCGAATTGTGACCGTTTGTGATCGGGTGCCGTTTGAGGCGAATTGTGACTGTTCGCGTTCGGGTGTCGTACATGGCGAATTGTGACCGTTCACGGTCGAGGGTCGTTCGAGGCGAGTTGTGTGCCTAGGGGGGACTTAGTATCACTAATGTCAGATTTCACATTCGATTGAGTTTCTGAACTATTTGTTGTGGAGGTTTATCGCCATCTCAGAGCATGCTTGAGGACCGTTCACGATCCCATACATGTGTAAGTTGCTTAGCCGTTATGGAATCATAAATAGAAGATTTACATTCAAAATGATTCTTTCAACAGAAATGTCCAACAAAATCAAGACCAAACATAAGAAATGGAAAACAAAAGAAAAACAGAGACGTCAAAATGCAAACACCTACACTGATGTGATTAATAGTCGTATTAGAGCATGCTTGAGGACCGTTCACGATCTTGTACATGTGTAAAGGACTTAATCGTGTTGGTGTGGAGTTTGCCACTTATTCGTCATTATTTCAATCAGCTGATGCCTCGATCCGGAGCTGCCTTCATTTGATGCAGGCGGTAGTTGCTCTTGTTCCACCATTATTGCTCGCCTTCTCACATATTGTGATAGCAGACCATTCCGGACATGTCCTTCTATCTCATACCTCAAGTGTCTACAATCATTCGTACTATGACCATTCAGCTCGTGGAATGAGCAATACTTTTCTGATCTTCTTTCACTGTTGGTCGGGTCCCTACTCATTTGCCTCTGGTAGGGAACCTGCCCCCTAATGTCTCGGTATTCGTTCCAAAGTATCATTCAGCTCTGAATAAGAGGTGAATCTCGGTTCCATTCATGGCCGCTTTGGTCCATCATCGTTATCCTCAGCTTTCTGTTTCCCCTTATCTTTGCCCGAATCTTTTTCGGATGGATCTCCGCCTTTGAGTACATAAACATCAACTCCCCTTCCTTCCTCTCTCTCAGCATTTTCATCCTCTAATTGTATAACTCCTTCGGCCTTAGGATCAAACTTCCCTAGGTTCATAGGTGGATCCCTTTTTAGTGAATTTTTGAACTCTGTTCCATCTGCTATGCTAGATACAGCTGCCATTAAGACCATGGATGGATCTGGGCGATCCACCGATGCTGCTGCTGCATTAAACCATTTTAAGAAGTTCCTCAAAGACTCTTCGGTCTTCTGCTTCAGTGCTGCTAGACCATCACATTCTTAGGCCTTGAGATGTGAACTCTAAACTACCTCATGAACTTCTCCGTCAGCTCGGTCCATGTTCTAATGGAGTCGCTTTCCAATTACCTGAACCATAATGCTACTATGTCTATCAGATATAATAGGAAACACCGGGCCATGACTTCGTCCGATGCCCCCAGCACCTCTATATGTCTCATATATCTGGTTAAATGAACAGATTGATTTGTCCTTCCATTATATGCACCCAAAGTCGGTGGCTTGAACTCTGGTGGATTCCTGGCCTTCCTAATTGCGGGATCGAAAGGGCTCCGATTAACATCTTCCAACTCTCTATGCACCAATCCGCCTCTCATAGCTCGTTTGACCATCTTCGCCAATATGTCATCGTCGTCAAGCTGTAGTCCTTGTCTGTTGCCTTTGATCTGCCCCCCGAGTTCCTGAGGGAATCCTGGAATCTATTCTCTTAGACGGGCGTCCATCCCTCTATCAATGCCGTGTTAAACAGCTCCACCTGTTATCCTGCCTGAGGCTGGATCAACATGCTCTGGATGAATACCCCTTGATCTTGTGCTGCTCCGGATGGTCCTGTTCCATTATGTATCCTAGTTACTCCGTGCTCCTAACTCCTATCTCTAGCATCTCCTGCAGCTGCATTAGCTTGATTCTGCACTCCAGTTTGTTCAGTTAGTCAAAGAAAATTCTACATCATCTCCTCTTGTCTATTTAGAAGCTCTTCATGCATAGATCCCATCATCATCTCCATCTTGTCTCTGGTGATGAAGATCGATGCCTGATTCGCTCCTGAGGAAGCCTCCCGACTACCTTCATGCTGACTCCTTTCAGTCCTTTCTCTTCTTGCTAATTGCCTTGCCATAGCTTTCCAAATCCAAGTCTTCAAGCTTTTAAATCTGAAATCCAAGCTTTAGAATCCCTGAGTGCTAGCCTTCTCAGTGAAAGGACCAAAATGTTAGTGCCAAAATTGGTCACTAACACCCAAATACAGATGAAAGCACCAAATCACAATCACAAATAACAGGTAGAAAGTATGTTGAGGATATTAATATGAAGAACAACAAAAATTAAAATGAAAGCAATAATAACAGAGGATTTAAAGTGGTTCGGCTAACTTCGGCCTATGTCCACTCCATAAATTTCCTTTTTATTGATGTTAAAATCAATTACAGTTACAATCCAGTGTTTTTAGAACAACAATGGCGGAGCAGCCTTGGTGTAGAAGAAGAAGGGATGCAGAATGAAGATCCCTTTTCTGAAGCCCCACATGCTGTATTTATAGCCAAATCTCAAGTTACCGGGCTTCTTGAGTAGTCCGGGCCCATCAAGACCATAGCCGAGCCAACACCCTTCATCATGACCATTTTATATTGCCATGTCGACCGGCCCACACCACCGATGACCGACCCATGTCCCACGAAGTTGATCCGAAGCAACAACTACTTGAACACGGGGTCGCCAAGCAAAGTCCTATGCCGAGCGATGTCCTATGCCGAGCGACGTCCTATGCCGAGCGACGTCCTATGCCGAACGGTGTCCTATGCCGAGCGACATCCAATGCCTAACCGTCCAAGTGACGAACCACCTTCAATGTCGAACCATCCAAGTGCTGAGCCACCTTCAATGCCGAACCGTCCCAGTGCCGAGTCATATCTGGCCAATCCCCCACAACTCTCACGCCACGACCGAACGACATGCCTTCCAAGACCGAACCATGTATGACCGAACAGCCAAACCGCATGGCTGAACTCTAACCATACCGAACCACATATCCATCTAACTAGCTCAAACCCATCATAGTCGACTTAGTTAGATCTGCCTGTCCACAGCCTTGCCAAAAGGCGAGATAACAGGGTATGTATCATTTCAAACCAAATAGTTAAATTTTCCAAGTATATATCATTTCAACCCGTATCCCGAATTAGCAATTTTTAAATCAATAAAATTGCTCAAGTTTATCATTTTAACTCATAATGATTTTCCCTAATCTATAAGATCATTCAGGTATGTATCATTTCAACCTATAGTGATAATAGGGATATAAACATCTAATCATCCAAAATTTCAAAAAATAAACATCCATCACAATCAACATCCAAATCAGCCAATAAATCACAACAATTAACTGGTTATCATTATCAGGTATTTAACTAACAATTTAAATTTAACATTAATTTAAATGGCGATTCAATTCAAATATAAACTAAAATTAAATTAAAATGTTAATTTAAACTACCACAACAACCAATAATATTCTTATCATATCATAAATTCAATTCAACTAATATAAGAAGGTTTAGTATTTGTGAGTGAGTTAAATCACTCACCTTTGGTTTCTAGTCGATTTAAATTCCAAATAAAGCCCAAAATTTGAACAGTTTCAAAATGTAGCCAAACCTTTTCTATATTGTCTGATATTTCGATACGATCGCAGTGGAAGAAACCGCGTCCAAATCCCAGCTTGTATGAATAAGTTATTAGCGCTAGAAGTTTAAATCAAAATTAAAATTAAACTAAGGGGTAATTTGTAATTACGTCACCTTGTTCAATCATGCACATGAACGGAAGCTAAACCCTACAGGCTTGAGACATGTAACAGCCGCTACCATTGATTGAAAACCGTCGCCGCCACGAACGACCATCGCTAGATCCAAGACCTCCCACGCCACGCTCTGCTCTGCCCGCTCCACCTGGCTGCTGCGCCGGACCCTCCTGTCCCCTCCCTAGCTTCGCCACCTTTCATCTTTGAGTGCCAAATCTGACGATCTACGGCGCCGCTAGCACGAACTAACCGTATAGATGAAATCCTCTCAACTTCCTTTATGTCGTGGTACCTTTTGATCAACGTATAATCGATGATCCATCGTTGAAAAAAAAAACTAATATGGACGGTTGAAACTTCTTTAATGATTTCTGGCCAAACCATGATTCAATTGCGAAAATGGACTGCAGATCTAGATTGTGTTTATTGAGAGCTTTTAGGCAGCATACAATTTGATAATGTTTGATGAGTTTGAATTTTCGATTTGATTTTGAATTTGGGAATTGGGCTTTGAAATTTCTGGCATTGAGAAGGAGGAACAGATAAGAAATAGAAGTACATATAGAAATAAAATGAAAGGTTGATAGGGTTAGGGATAAAAATCTATTTACATAGACAAATGGATAAGAACGAATGGATAGATTAAATTGTATCGTAGCGATAATAACGACTTAAAAAGCCCGTTTCGCTCTTGAAACGAAAATCGGTCATCCAATATATCGAAGTATAGGTTTTCCATATTTTAAAACTCAATGGAACTAGTTTCAAACCCTAATTCTATTGTATAGAGAAGTTAGCTTTTACAATTAATTTATATTTATTTAAATTCTTTTAATTGATTTCTGCGCATTTTCGATCTCACACGATCAAACGACAAGTTTGGTCACTACGAATCTTGAAATCCTATAATAATTAACTATTACGGATCCGATGAAACTAGTTTCATCGAAATCCGAGATAGTGGCCAAAATGGCTAATTTGCACGTTAATTAAATAAATTATTAATAAATTGATTTAATCAACTTTAAATTCAAATTTAAAAGTTAACAATTTTATCATTCTTGGATTAAATAGGATTTACACAAAAATTAATAATATTTTCAAATTTAAATTCCATGTTAATTATAAGGTTTAAATATTACATTAATTTCAGAGTTCAATTACAACTACTATAAATTCATTCGTTAAAATTTAAATTCCACTAAATTCTTTTATTTTGATTCTCACTCCTATTATTGAATAAATTATTACCTTATGAATATAATTAACATTAGTTTACATTTCACCACATTTATATTCTACCATTAATATCCTTTGCCATATTAATTACAATGTTTCAATTATATTAATTTGGTTGATTTCCAAATTAATTTCAAGCGGATTAAATAATAAAATAATTATTAAAATAATTATTACACATTAGTAATTCAAACACATTTTAAGTCTATTGTTTACAAACAAAAGCTAATAAATTTATGTACTAATTAATTTATTTCATCTTCTATAATAAACCTATTTCAATTAATAATAGATAATTTCAACATTGAATCCAACATTTAATTTATTCCATATTTACAATTATAACCAAATTAACTTTACAATTATTTCAATTGATTGAAATTACATTAAAATAGTTCTCAATAACATTCAAACAACATTATTAGATCACATTTTAGTTATTTTTCTCATTAATTAATCATAAATTTTAATTTCTCACGATATAAAATTTCAAAATCTTATTTAATTTAATAATTTTAATTATCAAAAATATGGGTCATTACACAAGGCCTAAACTAGCTCCAGCATTGAGTATGAGCAATAACTAACCCAAACAGTAACTACATAGAATACGTGCAGATATTGGTCGTTTGTAGTATATGTTACCCGACACTTTGGCCTGCTACATGGCGATAATCACAGAGCATATATTTGGACCTAGACGGGACTCAAGCTAGGAGAGGGGTGGAAGTATGATGGACCAGTGAAACATTAGTCTGGATCGTCCTATACACCGGGGTCGAAATGTCTATAGCTAGCTCGTTCGGAGTAGTTCGGTGTTGAAATATAGTCAAGATGGCCCAGCCAAGGCAGGTCGGAATTGGAGTGTAGATGCACTGGTTCAGTCAAAATACTAAAGGAAGGTTGGCGTCGCATATTTTGGATCATCCTCGGAGAGTTTTGGTTCATTTGGTTCGGCTATAACGGTTTAGCCTGGGCGGACCAGCCAAGATGCGTGAAGACAAAGTCATTCGGTCTAGATGTATGGTTCGGCCTTCAAGCATGGCTCGGCTGAGTAAAGGAGAACATGATGGCTCGGTCGAGATGTCCAAGGAAAGATTGCTCGGCGAGGGTGGCTCGGCACTGAGTTGACCATCCCTAGAGGAATTGGTCCATTTGGTTCGGTGTTTGGTAGTCCGACATTGGAGGGTTTAGCACGAATGTCTCGACCATGTTGGCTCGGCTTTGTTGGTTCGACCTTATTGGATCAGTCAAGGTAGTTGCTATTGAAGTAGTGCGTTCGGCCTTCCTTTTCTACGACTCATACCGCAACTTCCCTCAAGTTATGTGAGGACATGCTTCGAGCAATGAAAAGACTCGAGGCCAACTAGGATCGTTCGGCAGCCATCATTCGGCATTGTTGGATCGGAATGCTAGCTCGGTGAACGTGAGTTGCCCACTGTGGGTCGAAGTATCTTGGTCGTGGGCCTATGCAAGTGGACCAGCCTATCTTCGTCTATAAATAGAGAGGCAGGGATGCGGTGAAGGGGATCTTTTTTTAGGAACTCTAGGGAGAATCTGCCATTGTTTATGCACTCCTCTTTTTGACTCAAAATTGTATTCAAGTGGTTAGTTTATGGATTGTATTTGTATTCAAGTATTTGAAAAAGGAAATAAAGATTAAACTAAAAGTGGATGTAGATCGTTACACCAAACCATTATAATTCTGGTGTTCTTGTTTCCGTTTTAGTTTTGCATATACTCCTATATTTTAATTTACTATCTTCATTAATCTCTTTACATAAATCTATTCTTGGGTGTTATGACCAATTTTGGTGCTTGGTGCTTTCACTGAGAACGATGCATTCTCAAGCTGTTAGGATCTACTTTGTCGCTACTGGATTGAAGAAACCCCCCAAAGGAGATCCAAGCTTGTTCTCAAGTGTTCATGTATTCTATTTAGAGTTCAGACGGATAACCCTAAATTGGAAAGATTACGTATCAGATCATCCTCCCATGATGCAGATGTCAACGAGATCACCAGCGTCCAACAATTGGGACCCAGCACTCAACAAGCTAATCCTGGTGTAGGGGCTGCCACCATCCTAAACCAACCGGAAGTTGTCACCAAGGCAGAGTTCAATGAGATGATGAGAGAGCTCGTGTAAAGCAGGAGACATAATAACGAGCAAATTCAAGGTAACACCGATCTTATGTACCAGATTACTCAACAACAGCATCAGAATGCTGGAGGAAGCCCGCTTCCTACTCATCATCCTACAGCTCCGCTTCGTCTGATGAACATCACTGGCGTAAATGCCGTAGGATTGAAATGCCACAAGCAGGTGTAGTAGAACCGTCCAACAGAAATGGTCCGGGTGCTCTATCTGGAACCGTGTCCCCACATCTGCACCTAGGAAATCGCATTCAAGCTGGAGTGGGAAACTTGAGATCTAGAAAACAGGTGGAGGCTGGCCCACTACCATATCAAGGACGTAGTAAAGAGGGTCCCCAGAATGTGCGTTTGGGTGATCTCCAGGTTTGATGAGTTGACAACGAAATTTATGGAGCAATTCAGAATTCATACCACTCGCCTAAAGGACATGATGTCTTTATTTAGTGTAATCTAGGCTCCAGGGGAGTCATTAAAGGAATATTTGCAAAGTTTTCACGTTGCTGCAACCGAAGTTAGCAACCCAATGACCACACTATTCTTATGGCCGTGATGCGTGGGGTTGATCTGGACTCGGAGTTTGGTGATTGGATGGCAGGAAAACCTCCAGCTATCCTAGAACATTTTTATTCAAAGGCGCACCAATTCATGAGAAGCGAGGAAGCCAGGTGGACGAGGCGGTGCGCTAAGGCCTGGCAAGGACACGGTGCAAAGCAACATTGCGGTATAACAATCTGGCGATAACTCGTCTAGGTCAATGTACAAAACAAGCCCGAGCAGTCTAAAGTATCCTACGGAGGAAATTCCGGAAGGAAGAGGGAAGCAGAAAAGTGGAAACCAAGGATTCCAACCTACAAAGAATACACTCCTCCAAACGCATCTTTGGATAATATATATTTATAATCTTGTAACGCCTTCCAACACCAAAAGCCACGCCCAAAATAATCCACTGATGAACTAAAGCGGACTGGGAAGTATTGTCATTTCCATGAGACTTACGGGCACAATACCGAGGAATGTAGACACCTCCATGATGCCATAGAAAAGCTGATTCGCCGAAAATTTTTATAGCAATTTGTTAAGAATTCGCAAGAAGGCGGATAGGTGTAACGACCCAGAATTTTTAGAAATTAAAATTTGAATATTTAATTAATTTTAAATATTAATAAGTGAATATATAAGTCGAATAAATTTTTATTTGAATTATTGGATTTAATTGGATAATTAAATCGATGATTTAATACGTTAAATTATGGAAATAATTGAAAATTGAGTTAAATATGATTGAAAATAATTTGGGAAATTTTATTTTATCATATTGAAGTTAGAACGATATTTTAGAACTTTTAAAATCGAATTAAAAGTTAATTTGTGAAAATTGAATATTTTAATATTAAATCGACTAGTGAAAATAGTCAATTTTTGAACAGTCTCAGAATTGAACGAAACTAGTTCCATTGGATCTGTAATAGTTAGTTATTACCGGATTTCAAATTTCGTGTCAATCGGAGTTACCGTTTGATCGTGGCAGCTCGAAACGCATCGAATTGTTTTTAATTTTAATTTAGCGAGTGAAAATAGCCATTTTTCAAAAAGTCTCGGATTTCGACGAAACCAGTTTCATCGGATCCGTAATGTGATATTATTGTAAGGTTTCAAATTTCAAGTCAATTGGATTTACCGTTTGTCCGATACAAATTAAAACGCCTAGAAAATCGCTTAAATCGGTTTAATTTAAATTGAGCGTTTATAGCCATAACTCGCACAGATGTCCGAATTAGCTTTCGAAACCTGTTCCATTGTGTCCGGAACGCGGGATAAACCCTAGGAACGTCAGTTTCGGCGCGTAAACCGGAGTTCGGAATTTCCGGATGAATAGTGTTCGATTTTTCTTTATAAATAGACCAACACCTTCATAATTTAGAAAAAAAAAAAACCTAATCTAAACCCTAGCCGCCACCCCCCTAACCTACGGCCGATACTTTCTCTCCTTCTCTCTTTGATTTCTTCAAATCTATTCAGTTTCATCAAATTTGTTCAACTACAATGTTGAAGGGGGCAACACGAACTAGCTAATCAACGGTTATGATGTGATTTGGAGCTGTATTTTGGGAGTTAGGGAGCCGCGTTCGACTCACGTTTGGCACGACATTCCACGCACATATGGTGACCAAGCTCCACCATAGGGGGGTCGTGTGTAGCTTGTGGTGAGGCGCTTCCATCGGTGTATCCTGATCAAATTGTAATCGAGTGATCGCGATGTAAATTTAAAACCTAATTTGAGTTGTTGGGTTCTTTTTTTCGGCTTGTGTCTGTAGTTTGCGTTAGTGGAGAGGAAGATGGGATGCACGGCAAGGATTTGGAGGCCTAGGATCTAATGGCCCAGATTTGTTTTGGTATAAAATTGTTAATTTATGTTGTAAATATTAGTTTTAAACTCGTGTAACTTCAAAAATTGATAACTTTTTCATACGAGGTCGAAAACGCGCGAAACCAGTTGCGTGGACGAGCACTACGCGATGAAATTGGATTGGAGTCGTTTGGAGTTAGTGAGAATTTTGGGTAAAATTAAACGTGCGTTTAATTTTATTCGAAATAAATCGCTAAAACGGAATTTAAAATCAAGGTGAGAACTTCTCACTCAATCGAATCAGTTTCGATTTTATTTTAAATAGTTAGATTTAAAATATTTGAATGCATGTTTGAATGTTGATTGATATCTATTGATTGTTAAAATAGACATTATACGCCGTTAGTAAGCGGATGTTATTTATTAAAAACATATACCGCGAATATTTCATAAACAGTGAAATTGGTATTATATATAGTAGCAATATATATATATTGGCATATGTATATATTGGAGTTATTGATTTCCCGCATTTTTTTGTTTAGCGGATGAGACCCTATTGCGCCGTTATTAAGCGGATAATATTTAATAAAAACATATACCGCGATAATTTCGTACTGGAACGGAATTGGTATTGTGCTAATGTTTGTGGATGCAGGAAAACAGGTTGGAGGGATCCAACTGGATTCCTCAACAGTTTTTATTTGATTTCAGATATTTTGATATTTGATGGATTTTCATATTGATATATGATATCGTTGTTGTCGCGATTGACTATTTGGTGTGTAGCATCATTGGACCAAATTTGGAATTTTAAAATGATTTCAAAGTGATTTTTGAAAGTATACGTTTATAAAATATTTTTGGAATTGATCCATTTTAAATAAATAAACGTTATAATTTTTTTAAAGTTATAAAAATTATGATTTTGAGAAATATAGTTAAAAAAACTGATTTTTGAGAATATGATGCTAACGATTTTATAAAATAGTTTAATCGGGATTTTTGAATTTATTATGAAAAGTTTAAATATAGGATATATAAAATTTAATTATTTTATAAATCAAAATGCTGAAATTTTAAAGGAATTTGAAGACGTTTTAAAAGAATAATATAAATTGATTTATATTAAGAGATTTATAAATGGATATTTATAAATTGAAATATTGACATTATAAAACGAGTTTTTATAAGTGTTTGAATGAAGTGAAAATGAATTTTGTAAATGAATGGAATTTATAAAATTAAAAATGGTGAAGTTATAAATGAAATTTATAAATAGTAAGATTTATAAATTTGTGAAGTTATTTGAAGAATAGATTTGGTTAAATAAATGAATCTTATAAGTTATAAGATTTATGGTTTGGAAAGTCTTTAGAGGAACGATTTTGTAAGATAATCGTTTTATAAGCATTTGACTTATAATATGAACTTTTAGTTTATAATTGAGTTATAAACTGGAATAGGTTAATAAAGGAATTTATAAAGAGAAGTTTTTATAAAATAAATAGAAATGGAATTTATAAACGTTGTTTTATAAATTCGCAAACGACTTATTTTGATAAGTAAATTGCTGAAACCTATTAATGGAATTATATTCACGTTTTTGAACTGTGAATAATCCTTTGAAATAAAATGAATAAAAGGATGAAATTTGTTAACAAAGAATATTCACGTTTTTGAATAGTGAATAATATGTTAAAGAAAATGTTTGAATGAGATGTTTAAATTGAATTAAAACGATCTAACGATGTTTTAAAATGTGTTGAGATTCGAAACCATAGATTTCAACATTGATTGTTGAAATAGACGTTTTCGAGAAATAAAAGGAAATGGTGGACTATAACACTGTTGTTATAGTAAATGATTTCCGAAAGGAAATGTTTTGTATAGTATTGGGATTTATATATCTATTTTAATTTTGAATCCCTATACTAGTGATTTTGGGTTGTCGTAACGATGTTTTACGCAACATTCGTTTTGGCCCAAATGAATATGTTTATGAGAATGATTTCCTTAAAGAATGAAATATATACTTAATCTCGATTTAAGTATATTAAATATTTTCTAAGTGTTGAAAATAAATAAAATTTGTGAATTACTTATTAAATAAGTATGGAAATGTTTTCCAATATAAAGTGAATACTTTGAGAGTTTATCTTTTTTGAAGATAAATTGAAATGAATAATTGAAATCGAATATTCATGGATATTTTGGATTATAAATTCACTATGGAATTTATGAATGAAAAAAGAGAATTGGTTTAAAAATAAATATTGATTTATATTTGAAGTGTGAAATTATATATCTTGTAAAGATATTTTGTGAAATAAATAATTTGGAAAATTATTTGGAATCTGGTGATGTGTGCATATCCATTGATAGTTCAATAACCGACTATCAATATTTCCCTTTGAATGGGTATTTGATGTGATTTGTTTGAATGTGAATGCCACACTTATTTTTGAATAAGCGCTCACTATTCGGGTTAACCGGGAAAGGACCATGGGGTCGTATAACCCATTCCGAATATGTGATACGTCGTTATAATTGCATTGAAGATCGGTGTTGAAGACCCGGTATTTGCGAGAGCGATAGGATGACCTGTCGATTTACTCTGCACCGAGTTGCTCCGGTATAGAGTTCTCCCTAAGTGATGGGAAATCCGATCAGGATTGTGAATATCCGGATTGCAAGGACTTCTTTGTAAGTGCCTTCGGTTTTGTTCGATCCCGGAACAGACTTGTATGGATTGTGTGTCTGACATTACAAGTTGAGATATAAAGCCGATTTCATTCAAATATATTTCTGTTGGTGGCGGAGAATTTATTCTTTTTAGCTTAACACCCTTCTCTGAGACGTACGAGCTCAGAGGTTATATAGTTGAAGTTATCAGCGATATATTCCCAATTTGGTAATGTGACATGCTGAGTGTTGCTGTAAATGATCATTGTGTTGATTATTGTGATAGGATCGTTTATTTGATCGTCTATCTTAGTGATCATTGTGTTGATCATTTGTTGACCCAAAGCATGGCTTTTGTATGAAGTATGTTTTTTTGGACGTGACTTCGTCGAGCCTCACACCCCGGAAATGGTCAAAACAGGAAAGATGCGGCAAGGTTATGAGGGGTAGCTCCCTTTAGGGTATGTACATTTCCTTCTGGATAGAGGTGGTATCATGGTATGGAGCCCAGATATTTAACCTATGTGGTTACTGCGAATTTATTACTTTGTGGTTGTTGGTTATCGGGATCCCGTGAGAAAGGTCGTTTACGATCGGGGAATGGCGTGCTCGTGTCAGTAGTTACCCAGTTAGGGGTAACCCGGCCTTGTGTTGGCAGAGTTCCGGTTTGGTTCTCGGGGATGTCTTTCCAGAGGCATTCTCATGTGGCAATGGGAAGTTCCTTGGCCTGACCATTTGTTGGAAATCCAATTCCCAATACGAAACTTGTACGGTTTTAGTTGTAGAACCTATCATTCACTTATGGTGTCGCAACACTGTTTGGATGGTAGCTATAGTAGGCATAGTTCGAAATGTCTATGTTGGCTAAGATTTATATTCTACTTTCGAAATAAATTTTTCCTACACTATACACTAATAATAATATCAAATGTTCTTTTAAATGCGTATCAAGCATCTTTGACTATCATAAGGAGAAATCTCCTCCGATTCTGCGTTTGCATGTGTGTGTGTGCGGGAGGCCTTATGGTAGTCTCATTTTTAAAAGCATTGCGAATTGAATTTAAAAATATTCCTCTATTTTGATTTTAAAGATAAATAAACTGTTTTGAGTTCTCACACCAGTCACATGACTGACTTGGAGTTTATTGTTTTCCTTCCTAAACTCTGGGTGCCCACCAATTTCCACACGGGCAGTCGAGAGTTAAGGTTTATCAGGATATTCTGGATATTCTGGAGTTGCTGGAGGCAAGCTGGATGACATGGCGTATTCACTAGTTTATATAGTATTTCTTTTTCCGCTGCACTGTTTGTTGTTGTTGTTGTACACTCTGATGATATGATGTAATGAAATGTGATGTAATGTAATAACTGATATAGTTCTTTGTTTAAAGATTATTCATTATTTATTATATGTTGTTCCGCTGCGAATTGTGAGATTCTGATGTTGTTCTGTTGTTTTCTGTTCCGTTCTATTCTCTTTTTCTTCTATTTTAAAATTTTGTTCTATTCTCTATTTTCTATTCTCTCTAATTTCTATTTTCTATTTCCTATTTTCTTTTTTTCTTCTCTTCTCTTCTTTTCTTTCTTTTTCTTTTCCTAAATTTTTCTTAAACCCCTAAGGGTTCGTATTTTCGTTCATCTTGAATTAAACAAAGGAGATTAGTGTCTATTCAAGGAGTTCGGATTTACGGGTCTTTACATTTGGTATCAGAGCTTATGGTTAAGCGACAACCATGGTTCTGTTGGGTATTACTCATTAGAGATAGAGTCAGTAGTACTCTAGATTGAGTTTGAGTGTAATAATAGCTATGAGAGCGTATTTGTTAGTAAATATAAAATTGTTTTATATTGTGATGATTGGTTTGTTGAGTGGTATATGAACCTTCGTCGGCGCAGCTTCGAAACTGAATCGAAGGGGTTTCTAAACACTTGAATAGAACAATTCGGCACAGTATTGTTTAAATTGGGTAAATGAAATAATTTTACCTTAATTGTATTTTATATATAAAGAAATAATTTTTCAAAATTATTAAAGTGTATGTAAGTTGATTGTTTAGAAGTTTGAATAATCTAAATTAAAGAATAATTGTATAAGCAAAAGAATTATAAGAATTGAATTATAATTAAAGTGATTACAATTGTGAAATAAACTTATATATATAACAAGTGAAACTATATGGATATATATATATGAATATGAGTTGTAAGTAAAAGTGAATTTAAAGTTAAATGGAATATAACTTAAGTGATATTGAATGAAGTTGATATTAGTATCAAAGTAAAATAATAAAGTGAAGTGGTGAATGTGAACTTAAGTTATTTAAAATGAAATTCAACTTTTGGTAAATTGAATTCAAATTAGAAGTAAGTAAATTTGAATAGAATTGAATTTGATTTGGAAGTGAACCAACTTGAATATGAATTAGTAAATATAAACTAATTGAGAATGAATGTTAGTAAGAACATCTACTGTTAATGAATCAAATGTGATTAAATTGAAAACCAATTCATTGAATATTAATGAGAATATAAATGAATATTTATTGGTTATGGATGTTAGTTGAATGATAGTTGGTTGACGTTTGCATTTGTTGCTTTTGTTTCAGTTGCTATATGATGTATATCGATACTATTATCTATATGCATGATTCTCATGTTGTTTGTTGAGTGTTTAGTAGGTGCGGATCGCGTTTGCTTCGCATTTGGAGCTCGCTTTTGCGCTATATTAGTCATATATGCTTGCTAATAAAAATATAAGGTACATATCTCGGATTACATATCGTACTTTTACACTTTTTTCCCTGCGGGATGCCTCATTACTTGATGAGATGTATATTTGTGATATATATACTGTCATTTTTTTTTCGGATCGAGCCGCGCAAAGGAGACTATGGCGAATTTTTCCGAAAATTTAAGGCGTTAGAAAATTTTTGAGAAAATTGGAAAATTTTGAAAACTTAAACTTTGATTTGGGAGTTGAAAGTTAAACAATAGTAGTTGTTTTTGAAAAGATAACTAAGTATGATTTGGAAAACTTAGTAAGTTATTGTAAGAAGTTTGACTATGGATTTTTGAAAATTAATAGAATTCGGTAACTTTTCTTATTTGATAATTTCGAGGACGGAATTCTTTTAAGGGGGGAAGATTGTAACGACCCAGAATTTTTAGAAATTAAAATTTAAACATTTAATTAATTTTAAATATTAATAAGTGAATTTATAAGTCGAATAAATTTTTATTTGAATTATTGGATTTAATTGGATAATTAAATCGATGATTTAATACGTTAAATTATGGAAATAATTGAAAATTGAGTTAAATATGATTGAAAATAATTTGGGAAATTTTATTTTATCATATTGAAGTTAGAACGATATTTTAGAACTTTTAAAATCGAATTAAAAGTTAATTTGTGAAAATTGAATATTTTAATATTAAATCGACTAGTGAAAATAGTCAATTTTTGAACAGTCTCAAAATTGAACGAAACCAGTTCCATTGGATCCGTAATAGTTAGTTATTACCGGATTTCAAATTTCGTGTCAATCGGAGTTACCGTTTGATCGTGGCAGCTCGAAACGCATCGAATTGTTTTTAATTTTAATTTAGCGAGTGAAAATAGCCATTTTTCAAAAGATCTCGGATTTCGATGAAACCAGTTTCATCGGATCCGTAATGTGATATTATCGTAAGGTTTCAAATTTCAAGTCAATTGGATTTACCGTTTGTCCGATACAAATTAAAACGTCTAGAAAATCGCTTAAATCGGTTTAATTTAAATTGAGCGTTTATAGCCATAACTCGCACAGATGTTCGAATTAGCTTCCGAAACCTGTTCCATTGTGTCCGGAACGCGGGATAAACCCTAGGAACGTCAGTTTCGGCGCGTAAATCGGAGTTCGGAATTTCCGGATGAATAGTGTTCGATTTTTCTTTATAAATAGACCAACACCTTCATAATTTAGAAAAAAAAAACCTAATCTAAACCCTAGCCGCCACCCCCCTAACCTACGGCCGATACTTTCTCTCCTTCTCTCTTTGATTTCTTCAAATCTATTCAGTTTCATCAAATTTGTTCAACTACAATGTTGAAGGGGGCAACACGAACTAGCTAATCAACGGTTATGATGTGATTTGGAGCTGTATTTTGGGAGTTAGGGAGCCGCGTTCGACTCACGTTTGGCACGACATTCCACGCACATATGGTGACCAAGCTCCACCATAGGGGGGCGATGTGTAGCTTGTGGTGAGGCGCTTCCATCGGTGTATCCTGATCAAATTGTAATCGAGTGATCGCGATGTAAATTTAAAACCTAATTTGAGTTGTTGGGCTCTTTTGTTCGGCTTGTGTCTGTAGTTTGCGTTAGTGGAGAGGAAGATGGGATGCACGGCAAGGATTTGGAGGCCTAGGATCTAACGGCCCAGATTTGTTTTGGTATAAAATTGTTAATTTATGTTGTAAATATTAGTTTTAAAACTCGTGTAACTTCAAAAATTCATAACTTTTTCATACGAGGTCGAAAACGCGCGAAACCAGTTGCGTGGACGAGCACTACGCGATGAAATTGGATTGGAGTCGTTTGGAGTTAGTGAGAATTTTGGGTAAAATTAAACGTGCGTTTAATTTTATTCGCAATAAATCGCTAAAACGGAATTTAAAATCAAGGTGAGAACTTCTCACTCAATCGAATCAGTTTCGATTTTATTTTAAATTGTTAGATTTAAAATATTTGAATGCATGTTTGAATGTTGATTGATATCTATTGATTGTTAAAATAGACATTATACGCCGTTAGTAAGCGGATGTTATTTATTAAAAACATATACCGCGAATATTTCATAAACAGTGAAATTGGTATTATATATAGTAGCAATATATATATATATATATATTGGCATATGTATATATTGGAGTTATTGATTTCCCGCATTTTTTGTTTAGCGGATGAGACCCTATTGCGCCGTTATTAAGCGGATAATATTTAATAAAAACATATACCGCGATAATTTCGTACTGGAACGGAATTGGTATTGTGCTAATGTTTGTGGATGCAGGAAAACAGGTTGGAGGGATCCAACTGGATTCCTCAACAGTTTTTATTTGATTTCAGATATTTTGATATTTGATGGATTTTCATATTGATATATGATATCGTTGTTGTCGTGATTGACTATTTGGTGTGTAGCATCATTGGACCAAATTTGGAATTTTAAAATGATTTCAAACTGATTTTTGAAAGTATACGTTTATAAAATATTTTTGGAATTGATCCATTTTAAATAAATAAACGTTATAATTTTTTTAAAGTTATAAAAATTATGATTTTGAGAAATATAGTTAAAAAAACTGATTTTTGAGAATATGATGCTAACGATTTTATAAAATAGTTTAATCGGGATTTTTGAATTTATTATGAAAAGTTTAAATATAGGATATATAAAATTTAATTATTTTATAAATCAAAATGCTGAAATTTTAAAGGAATTTGAAGACGTTTTAAAATAATAATATAAATTGATTTATATTAAGAGATTTATAAATGGATATTTATAAATTGAAATATTGACATTATAAAACGAGTTTTTATAAGTGTTTGAATGAAGTGAAAATGAATTTTGTAAATGAATGGAATTTATAAAATTAAAAATGGTGAAGTTATAAATGAAATTTATAAATAGTAAGATTTATAAATTTGTGAAGTTATTTGAAGAATAGATTTGGTTAAATAAATGAATCTTATAAGTTATAAGATTTATGGTTTGGAAAGTCTTTAGAGGAACGATTTTGTAAGATAATCGTTTTATAAGCATTTGACTTATAATATGAACTTTTAGTTTATAATTGAGTTATAAACTGGAATAGGTTAATAAAGGAATTTATAAAGAGAAGTTTTTATAAAATAAATAGAAATGGAATTTATAAACGTTGTTTTATAAATTCGCAAACGACTTATTTTGATAAGTAAATTGCTGAAACCTATTAATGGAATTATATTCACGTTTTTGAACTGTGAATAATCCTTTGAAATAAAATGAATAAAAGGATGAAATTTGTTAACAAAGAATATTCACGTTTTTGAATAATGAATAATATGTTAAAGAAAATGTTTGAATGTGATGTTTAAATTGAATTAAAACGATCTAACGATGTTTTAAAATGTGTTGAGATTCGAAACCATAGATTTCAACATTGATTGTTGAAATAGACGTTTTCGAGAAATAAAAGGAAATGGTGGACTATAACACTGTTGTTATAGTAAATGATTTCCGAAAGGAAATGTTTTGTATAGTATTGGGATTTATATATCTATTTTAATTTTGAATCCCTATACTAGTGATTTTGGGTTGTCGTAACGATGTTTTACGCAACATTCGTTTTGGCCCAAATGAATATGTTTATGAGAATGATTTCCTTAAAGAATAAAATATATACTTAATCTCGATTTAAGTATATTAAATATTTTCTAAGTGTTGAAAATAAATAAAATTTGTGAATTACTTATTAAATAAGTATGGAAATGTTTTCCAATATAAAGTGAATACTTTGAGAGTTTATCTTTTTTGAAGATAAATTGAAATGAATAATTGAAATCGAATATTCATGGATATTTTGGATTATAAATTCACTATGGAATTTATGAATGAAAAAAGAGAATTGGTTTAAAAATAAATATTGATTTATTTTTGAAGTGTGAAATTATATATCTTGTAAAGATATTTTGTGAAATAAATAATTTGGAAAATTATTTGGAATCTGGTGATGTGTGCATATCCATTGATAGTTCAATAACCGACTATCAATATTTCCCTTTGAATGGGTATTTGATGTGATTTGTTTGAATGTGAATGCCACACTTATTTTTGAATAAGCGCTCACTATTCGGGTTAACCGGGAAAGGACCATGGGGTCGTATAACCCATTCCGAATATGTGATACGTCGTTATAATTGCATTGAAGATCGGTGTTGAAGACCCGGTATTTGCGAGAGCGATAGGATGACCTGTCGATTTACTCTGCACCGAGTTGCTCCGGTATAGAGTTCTCCCTAAGTGATGGGAAATCCGATCAGGATTGTGAATATCCGGATTGCAAGGACTTCTTTGTAAGTGCCTTCGGTTTTGTTCGATCCCGGAACAGACTTGTATGGATTGTGTGTCTGACATTACAAGTTGAGATATAAAGCCGATTTCATTCAAATATATTTCTGTTGGTGGCGGAGAATTTATTCTTTTTAGCTTAACACCCTTCTCTGAGACGTACGAGCTCAGAGGTTATATAGTTGAAGTTATCAGCGATATATTCCCAATTTGGTAATGTGACATGCTGAGTGTTGCTATAAATGATCATTGTGTTGATTATTGTGATAGGATCGTTTATTTGATCGTCTATCTTAGTGATCATTGTGTCGATCATTTGTTGACCCAAAGCATGGCTTTTGTATAAAGTATGTTTTTGTGGACGTGACTTCGTCGAGCCTCACACCCCGGAAATGGTCAAAACAGGAAAGATGCGGCAAGGTTATGAGGGGTAGCTCCCTTTAGGGTATGTACATTTCCTTCTGGATAGAGGTGGTATCATGGTATGGAGCCCAGATATTTAACCTATGTGGTTACTGCGAATTTATTACTTTGTGGTTGTTGGTTATCGGGATCCCGTGAGAAAGGTCGTTTACGATCGGGGAATGGCGTGCTCGTGTCAGTAGTTACCCAGTTAGGGGTAACCCGGCCTTGTGTTGGCAGAGTTCCGGTTTGGTTCTCGGGGATGTCTTTCCAGAGGCATTCTCATGTGGCAATGGGAAGTTCCTTGGCCTGACCATTTGTTGGAAATCCAATTCCCAATACGAAACTTGTACGGTTTTAGTTGTAGAACCTATCATTCACTTATGGTGTCGCAACACTGTTTGGATGGTAGCTATAGTAGGCATAGTTCGAAATGTCTATGTTGGCTAAGATTTATATTCTACTTTCGAAATAAATTTTTCCTACACTATACGCTAATAATAATATCAAATGTTCTTTTAAATGCGTATCAAGCATCTTTGACTATCATAAGGAGAAATCTCCTCCGATTCTGCGTTTGCATGTGTGTGTGTGCGGGAGGCCTTATGGTAGTCTCATTTTTAAAAGCATTGCGAATTGAATTTAAAAATATTCCTCTATTTTGATTTTAAAGATAAATAAACTGTTTTAAGTTCTCACACCAGTCACATGACTGACTTGGAGTTTATTGTTTTCCTTCCTAAACTCTGGGTGCCCACCAATTTCCACACGGGCAGTCGAGAGTTAAGGTTTATCAGGATATTCTGGATATTCTGGAGTTGCTGGAGGCAAGCTGGATGGCATGGCGTATTCACTAGTTTATATAGTATTTCTTTTTCCGCTGCACTGTTTGTTGTTGTTGTTGTACACTCTGATGATATGATGTAATGAAATGTGATGTAATGTAATAACTGATATAGTTCTTTGTTTAAAGATTATTCATTATTTATTATATGTTGTTCCGCTGCGAATTGTGAGATTCTGATGTTGTTCTGTTGTTTTCTGTTCCGTTCTATTCTCTTTTTCTTCTATTTTAAAATTTTGTTCTATTCTCTATTTTCTATTCTCTCTAATTTCTATTTTCTATTTCCTATTTTCTTTTTTTCTTCTCTTCTTTTCTTTCTTTTTCTTTTCCTAAATTTTTCTTAAACCCCTAAGGGTTCGTATTTTCGTTCATCTTGAATTAAACAAAGGAGATTAGTGTCTATTCAAGGAGTTCGGATTTACGGGTCTTTACAATAGGGGACGTCCGACCCTAATCGCGGGCAGGCTCTACGTCGACCCGAGGAACCTGTTCGGACTGGGGGTAGGTTGGTCATAAACATGATAGTCAGTGGACCTCGATCGACAGACAAGAGCTGGCAAGAAATGGAACGCTATACTAGTTCCCTAAAGCATGCGGATTTTGAATGCTGTTCAAACATAGAAGATGGAGCCCCAGTGAAACAGCAGCGAATGATGCGGATGATATAGTATTTAGGAGTAGAGATGCCGATGAGGTGGAGGCACCTACTATTGACCCGATGGTCATCTCAGCCACGATTGGGCCAGTGTTTGTGAGAAGGATACTGATTGGTTGCGGAAGTTAATTTTATTTTCGAAAAGGCGTATGACCAAATGAAGATGGAGGCACAGGATCTGAAACCATCTTAAGCCCGCATTCACGGTTTTAATGGTGCAACCACTGATGCGATAGGTTTTGTAGAATCTCAATTTGAGTTAGGAGAAGGTGAACGTAGGAAGGTATGGATCCTACCGTTCATTGTTTTTGATGTTGATTCCTCATATAATGTGTTTTTGGGACGATCGGCCCTGGCGGAGTTTAGGGCAGCTTTAGCCCCGTGGTGCTTAACCTTGAAATTTCCGATGGATAGAGGAGTTGGTGCAGTGCATGGTGATCAAGTGACTGGTTGTGCATGTTATGTGGCTGAGCAGTGAGAGACCCAGCGAAGAGAGAAGGGAAAGGTTGTGGACAACTCTGTCTACATGCATGTTGCTCAAAATTGACAAGTAGTGCCCGAGCTTTGGCTCGGGCAGCAAGGTCAGACCTACAGAGACATAGATCCAAGAGACGATGATGAAGAACCCAAGGAGTCTAAAGCAGCATCAGCTTAACTAACGTTTGACATCCCAGTCAGCCATGATAACCCATCACCGGTGCTTAAGATTGGATCATAACTCATCCCCTTGATTACCGAGGATCTTACTGATTTCCTCCGAGCGAACCTAGATGTTTTCGCTTGGACCCGCTCTGATACGTGCGAGATTTCTTCCACCATCACAGGTCATATGTTGAACATTAACCCAAAGTATATGCCAGTGAAGAAAAAGAGGAGAGGTATGGACCCGGAGAGGTCTGCTGACGTCCTCTACCCTGAATGCGTATCTAACCCCGTACTAATGAGGAAAGCGAATGGGAAATGGAGGTCCTGCGTTGATTACTCAGACCAGAACAAGGCGTGCCCTAAGAATAATTTCCCTTTACCTGGAATTGATCATTTTGTCGACTCAACAGCAGAACACTAATTATTGTCATTCATGGATGCCTATTCGAGATACAATCAAATCCCAATGCACATTCCAGATCATGAACACACTAGTTTTGTCACGGACGTTGGACTGTACTATTACGCCTTTTGGGTCGAAGAACGTAGGAGCGACTTATCAATGTTTGGTAAATCGGATATTTAAAGACTAAATTGGTAGAACAATGGAAGTCTATGTGAATGACATGATCGTGAAGTCACGGCAGTCAAACGACCACATTCAAGACTTAGTAGAGATGTTTGATATACTCAAATACTACGAATGAAAATCAATCCACTGAAGTGTTCCTTTGGTGTTGCGTCGAGAAAGTTTTTGGGTTTTATTGTCAATGCGTGGGGAATCGAAGCAAACCCAGAAAAGATTCAGGCTATCCAAGACATACAAGTTCCCAGAACTATAGAACAAGTACAAAGCCTGAATGAAAAAATTTCCACGTTGATTCGATTCATATCCAGGGCAACTAACAAATGCATTCCTTTCTTCGATGTGATAAGGAAAGCAAAGAGAAATTTTAATGGACCTCGGACAGTGAGGATGCATTCCGAGCACTGGTGAGACACTTGGAGAGTCCCTCAGTCCTATCAAAGTCTGTAGACCATAAAGAGTTATATGTTTACTTGACCGTATCCCAACATGCCATCAGTACAGCTTTGGTTCGTGAGGAGGATCGAATTCAAAAGCCAGTGTACTATGTCAGTAAACGTTTAACGGGAGCGGAAAGAAATTATCCTAAGATTGAGAAGCTAGACTACTGCTTGGTGATTGAATCACACAAGCTCCATCCATACTTTCAAGCACACTCGATCGGTGTTTATACCGATCAACCTTTGCGAAAGGTGCTCCAACGACCAGAAACCTCTAGGAAGTTACTCACGTGGAACATTGAGTTAAGTCAATTAGATTTCACTTACTAGCCATGGAGAGCTATCCAGGGGCAAGCGCTAGTAGACATCATTGCAGAATTCTCCCTATCAGACAAGCCGAGTGGTAGTGATGTAATTCCCCCCACTCGGTGGAAGCTATACACCGATGGGGCATCTAACGACCGTTGTTCTGGGGCTGTTGTTATTCTTGTAACTCCTGAAAACTAATCGATTTGTTATTCTTTGAAACTCGACTTCCCTACTAAAAATAACGAAGCCGAATATAAAGCATTGATTGCCGACTTGAAACTTACCAGTGAACTCGGAGTAAAATTTGTTGTAATCTTTTGAGACTCACTATTGGTGATGTACCAAGTACGAGGGGACAATCAAGCAAAGAGGCAGAGACTTGCCACATACCTTTCTCGGGTTCAAGAACTGTTGGCAGACTTTGAATATTACGATATTTCACACATCCCGCGTAAACAAAATGGGGTAGCCGATTCATTGGCAAAATTTGCACGTACTGTTGATGCATAGCAGATGGGCTTAGTTCCCGTCGATATTTTACATGCCTCGAGTATAAACGAGATGGAAGTAGATTTTGTGTTAGGAAAGGAAACTGAGAGGGACTCGTGGATAATCCCGTTCAAGCAATACTTACTACATAGGATTTTGCCCGATAGAAAGAACGAAAGATGACAAGTCATCCGCAAAGCCCCATGATATGTAATGCAGGATGGAGTAATGTATCGGAAAGGATTCTCAGTTCCTTTATTTCGGTGCATCGCCCACGATGAGATAAAATTGTGTCTTGAAAGAAGTTCATGAAGGAGAATGTAACGACCATACTAGGGGGAAGACACTAGCCAAAAAGATCCTCCGCTATGGATGTTATTGACTAACCGTGAATCAAGATGCCGCAAACTATGTAAGAAGATGCGACAAATGTCAAAATTATGCGAAGATCCCGAGAGCTCCGCCGATGGAACACACACAAATGGTTAGTCCTTGGCCATTTGCAATATGGAGGATCGATATAATCGTCTCCTTGACGATCTCCAAAGGTGGTGAAAAATATGCAATTGTTGCGGTTGATTAGTTCACCAAGTGGGAGGAAGAAGAGCCCTTAGCTATGATCACTACGAAGAAGGTCGTTAATTTCGTTGTGTAAAACATTATATGTCGTTTTGGCCTCCCACGGACTATCATCACGAACAACGGAACTCAGTTTAAGAGTAAGGAGTTCAAAGAATTCTACCAAAAATATTGCATTGAAAAAAGGTTTGCGGCAGTCGCTCACCCAAAAGCCAATGGGCAAGTTGAAGCCGTAAATAAAATAATCAAGTCCATATTGAACAAACATTTTGAGAAGGCTAGAGGTAAGTGGGTGGATGAGCTTCTGATAGCACTCTGGGCTCACCGAACCACCCACAAGTCCGCAACTGGTCATACTTCATTCACCTCGGCATACGGCACTAAAGCTGTTATACCCATGGAACTTGAAGTTCCCTCTCACGGGGTAACTCATTATGATCTAAGATGAACTAGGATCTATTACTGGAATCATTGGACTTTGTCGATAAAAAACGTGAAGAAGCAGATTTAAGAGAAGCTGCATATAAGCACCAAGTCGCTCAATATTATAATGAAAGAGCTCGACTGAGGGTCTTTGATGTGAGTGATCTTGTTTTGAAGCAAGTTTTTCCAAACCCACATAGGAATCCCACATAGGAAGGTCCATACATCATCGAATGGAAGCTTAGAGAAGGAGCCTTCAGGCTAGCGACTGTTGATGGCATGATGCTCCCCAGAGCATGGAATAGTGAGCATTTGCATCGTTATTACACTTAGATAATTTCTTTGTTATTTTAGTAGCGATCATTTCAATAAATGTTTCTTTTGTTATTCTCGGTTTTCAGCATGTAATAAGACAGTTCAGTTGTCATCGTTTTCTATAATCAATTAGGGCTTGAAGCTGTTTTTCTATGAGCTATTAGTGTTTTGTATTTTGTAATTTCATGGAAAAATATAATTGCATCGATCTGACTGGTGTATGAATGCACACATAAAAAATTCAAAAAAAAAACTTTAAGTCCCCTGAGCATGGACTAGAGTACTTTGAGTCCTCGGAGTGCGGACTAGAGTTTAAACGATTCAAAAAATCTCTAAATCCCTTGAGCACGGACTAGATTACTCTGAGTCCTCGGAGCGCGGACTAAAGTATAAACAATTCAAAAAATCTCTAAGTCCCTGGAGCGCGAACTATAGTACTCTAAGTCCCTAGAGTGCAGACTCGAGCATAAACGATTCAAAAATCTCCAAGTCCCTAGAGCACAGACTAGAGTACTCCAAGTCCCTGGAGGTCGGACTAGAGTATAAACGATTCAAAAATCTCTAAGTCCCCGGACCACGGACTAGAGTACTCTGAGTCCCCGAAGTCTGGACCAGAGTATAAACGATTCAAAAATCTCTAAGCCCCTGGAGCGCGGACTAGAGTACTCTAAGTCCCCGGAATGCGGACTAGTGTATAAACGACTCAAAAATCTCTAAGTCCACGGAGCGCGGACTAGAGTACTCTAAGTCCTCGGAGTGCAAACTCGGGTATAAACGATTCAAAAAACTCTAAGTCCTCGAAACGCGGACTAGAGTACTCTATATCCTCAAAGTGCGGACTAGAAAATAAACGATTCAAAAAATTTCCATGTCATGTGGAAGCGGATCGAAGCTCATGTAACCCACAAGATTTTAAATTTTAACTACAAGTTAGACAATAAGTTAAACAATGGAAGTCGTGGAAGACAAAGAAACAAAATTTTATTTACTAATCCAAATTTAAGTTCCATTACAACTTTTCTGGAGTTTGGAGAAAAAGGCAAACAACTATATGACAGGTTTATTCGAGTTGAGCGAGGCATGGCCAAATAGCTACCTTTTTTTCCTCCTTCTTTGGTTTCTCCGAAGGCTCCTCACCCGAGCGTATTCTTTTAGACACCTTGCTTCCTAATGGGACGGTATCCAGGGAAGGAAGAGGGACCTCCAGAGGTATGGTTCCACCCAGAGAATTAACTTCAGGGGCATATTAAGAGGATCATCAAGTTCTACCACCTGAGGTTCAATCTTAATTTCGGCCTTATTTTTCTCCTCCTCCACGATTCGTTTCCCCATGCTAAGTTTTGATGTAGGTTTCGAGGAGCCCATGATTTCAACCTCGTCATGTTCGTCCGTAAGTGAGGGATTCTCGAGTTTGTCCTCATCGAGTGCTCCGATTACTTGGGTATTGGGTCCAAGAGTATCCCCGGTGTGAAGTTCTTTTGCTATTTTTTCTTCTTTCTCTATGGCGATATCGCTCCTTGGAGTTGGTTCGGGATCAGAATGAACTACATGGAGTCGTTAAGGATATGTGTTAGAATACATCTATTATTCGTCAAAAGCGATGGTTCTTTGGACCCTAGAAGGAAAATTACATACCAGCTTCCGGCTGACTCTCAGCTGTTTTGGTAGTCTCACCCTCTGGAATAGGGGATAAAACGTGAGCATCAAGCTCGGGCTTCTCTGGGTCATAGCCAACATGCCGCTCGAAAGAATCGAGTGATGAACAACTAGCCGGCTAAGCAGAAGGAGGAACTGGACACTCAGTTGCAGACAGGCCAGTAGTGTCGTCCTATCCCTTTGATGAGGAGGAGTCTCTTTCGAAAAGAGCTTTCGCTGCACACAAGTCGGAAGGCTTGTTTCCTCGAAGCATTTCCTTCACAACAGCATCTTCATCAACCTCTTCGATGCCCAGCTTAACTCTTTTAATTTTTATTAAAGTATCCTATGCTTCGACCAATGATTCTAGGTAACCCTCTTTAAGAAAAGATAGATCTCGATGCATGAGAACTCGAGCATTATATTCAACGATAAGCGGATCAAACAAGCATTTAATTTTTTCTTTGCAGGCTTCAGCAGCTGCCTCGAGGAGAGAATCGATTTCTGTAAGCGCCATTCTTTTACCTTCCTCATGGGCTGCATTTTTTAGCGCTTTAGCCTTAGAAAGTTCCTCATCGAGTTTCGTCTTTAAGAGTCGTGTTGCGACAATTTCATCGCAATATCATTGTGACTCTTCTTGTGCAGTAGTTTTTTCTTCTTTCTTTTAAGTACCAGCTCCTCTAGCTCTTTAACTCGCCGACAGAGAATATTTTTTCCTTCTGGATGGAGTCTTTCTCAAAGAAAAGAGCACCATTATGTTGGATTGCCTCATCAAGTTCCTTTTTGTGAGTGGCCTCTAAACGACTAACTGCCTCAGCTGTAACCTTGGCTTTTTTCTATGCAGCCTCAAGCTGAGATTTGTACGAGGATAGTTCTTCATCCTGGGCCTTAATGATATCTTTTTCGTGAATGACTTCAAGTTTCAGGCGATCGATTTCGTATTAACATTCCATAGAAACCTCTTAAACTTTCTCCGCCAAATGAACAAATTCGTTATGCTGGACATAGACATCATTATTGAAGGCAATGGTGCTTTGTTTAACATGCCCTCGAATAGGATGAATCGCAGGAAGAAACTTTAATCTGTCGAAGCATATCTTTGGAAATATGGCCTTAAGCTCGGCTAATTTTTCTACTATCGAGGGATCGTGTGCGGAGACTGGGGGAGTTTGCTCAGCCGAAATCATAGACTTTTTATGGGGCTCACGAGATTTCTTGGTGCTGGACGAGCCAGAGTGTTGGTTATGGGAGCTTCAAATTGAGATCCCTTCTGAGCAGATTTCTCCCTACTATGCCTTGAAGTAGGGGGAGGAGCATTGGGATATGAAAATTGGCCATAAGTTTTTCTCCGAGAAGATGACGAATCTCTGGGACAGTAGTCCCTATCGCCGCTGTCGTCCCTGTCTCGGCGTCTACGTGATCTCGAATCCCGACTGGAGTGGTGGGAGATAGAGGACCCGCGAAGACGGTCGAAGCCGTGTGTGTTCCCCATACAACCTGCACAGAAGTCGAGTGAAAACGATTTAGTAGAAATCATATGATGACTAAAATTCAAGTGAAAGGTGAAGTGTAAGTGTTTATGTGTGTCCTAGTGCTTCCCCCCAACGCACCGGTGTTTTTTGTTTTACTTTTGGAGTTTTCTCTCCTTGACGATGACCTTGTTCGCCTTCTCCGTTTTTCATGGGCGAATTGAGTCCCATGTCCCCTGGGTCGTTGAAGCCGTAGTTTAGTAAGACATCAGGGATGGTTAAGTTTGATAGACCTTTTAGTGAACCCTCTAAATTTTGGAGAGATGACTCTTTCTCAACTGGAGTAATCGTAACTTTTGAGGCTCCACCCACTATTTTCTTTCTCAGTTTGTAGGCTAGAATATTTTTCCTCTTTGCAGGTGGAGGTGGTTCATCGATGCCGAGTGCGTCAGCCATTGGTGCTGAATCGGGACTTATATTCTCATCAGACGCTCATGGCACACCGGCCTCTTCAATTTCACCTTCCTCAGATGTATTGGTGGCCCCTTTTGCAGGGGGCACCGTAGCTCCGGCCTGCCCTTTCCTTTTTCTACAGTGGATGCCTTCGGGTTATGGGCGGATACCTATAAAAATCAAAGGAAGTTTAGAAAGGATGCACTTGGAGCCTTAGAAAAATATTAGTCTAGGAATAAAACTTTCTCCCTTCCAGCCATCTTCTCGCAAAACCAGGTGGGCAGCGTACGTAAAACCACTCTTGCTTCTACTGGGTAAATTTACTCCACCCCCTCATCGGGATTTGACATTTGGAATATGGCTTGACAAAAATGAAGGATAGACTGTCAAACCGTCTTTTGAAGCGGTACATATAGCGGATATCTTCGGAAGTAGGAAGTCTGAATAAGGTGCTCCTGAAGAGAATATAAGTGCCATTAATAAACGCGTGGCTATTGGGGGTGTAGCTATGTTGGAGAAATCCCGATATACTGTAACACTTCATAGAGAAATGAATTGAAAGGTGGCAACTTCCTACCCAACACATGAATTTGTTGCATGCTATACACCCGGCTGGGGGAAGGTGAGGCCGATCTTGTCCTGATGGAACTATAACGTCGTCGAAAGGGATTCCATGAATTGAGCACAATCAACGAATTGCGGCTTCGTCGATTTTTGAAGCTTGTGAGTCAATAGGATTAGCCAGGATAACCACTCCATCTATAACATCAGGAGTCAGGCCTACAGCAATCGAAAATTGATCTGGACTAGCCTGTGTAGAAGTTGTCGGTGGATTAGAAGTTCCTACTACCTCCTACTGAGAACTTAGCTAGAGCTTGTTAGAAACAGTGGCAGAGCTTGATCTTCTAGACATCTTCAATGAGCGTTTAATAGGGGTAGATACCTATTTAAACTATACTTGAAAGATCATAGATTTCAGATATAACGACGGTGATATATCCCCTTGTGTTGTGTGCAAACTAGTGCGACGACTAAAACGCGACTGCAGAAAAAACTAAAGCTTTAAACGCAAGTATGATGTGATAGAACTTTAAGTTGTTGTCCTCGGAGACTGTCATCGCTGACCATCTCCTGCAGTTTGTTGCATGGTTGACAGTAGTAGTTTTAGAGTCGAAAATTGGCATTGTAGATTGTAAAGGCTGTTGTTCGCATTTGTTGAGTTAAGTTTGCGTTTAAGATCAATTAAGTTATGAGAGAGTTAGTTCAGATTAAGTCCTCGGGCTTGTATGTTTTGTTGTTTGTCATGCTTGGTCCAATACGCTATGATTGATTGTGGAGGTAAGTTATTCGAATGTGTTTATGATCGGGTTAAAGCACTTTTGATTGCCAATGTCGACCCACTACCCTAGACTCCTACTGACTCATAGTAACACACTTGATACCGAGCGGCTACATTCCTAAACACGTGTTAACTGACCTACTCTCTCCCTCTCATTCAGAACCGGATGACACTCTCTCTCCGACACCACTCCCATAAAAGAATTACCGAATGACAAACTTTCACTAAAAATACCAAATCAACCTTGCAACCTCGTTTGTCCAACCTGCTACTATTCGCATATGCCGACCCGCTCACCTTAAAGTCACTGAACGGGCTCAGCATGGCATATGGAAAGCTGATCGTTCTCAAAATTTTAACCTACTTTGTTACAAAATTCGTAACGACTCAACATTACTACAGTGGGCTACCGACTGTCCTCTCTCAGTCGTATGACGAGCAGAATTCTACAAGCTATAAACTAATTCCTATGAATCACCAGGTTTTCTTCTTTTTCATGTCCCCAACTTCGAATTCAAGGCTATAGCTATTTCTCCTTGTAACGTACCCTTGCTCCATTAAAATCGAACCAAATTCCTAGCCTAAAACATGTTCATGTTTCCAACTCATCCCTCTCTTCACCGAATCCTACTAACTCCTATTTGGAGGCCCAGATTCTGCATTTAAGGGAATAAATCAAGTGAGAGATTCGTACCTAGATGCGACTAATTAAGGCCTTTGAGAATTGTTAGGTTCAAGACAGAGTAGGGTTAGTTTCGCTTGCGAATGGAGTTTAAAAGTGGATCACCTGGCTCTGAGAGGAAGAAGGGTTGATTGATGAGCGAGGCTCGTGGAGAGATCAGGCAAGGGGGGCTTATGGAGAAAAAATAGAAGTGAATGAAAAAAGGCTGAAGTATGGGGATTTTATATGCATTGAAGGGAAGGTGAACATACCTTAGCTAGTAGAACCGGTCGAGGTACCTCAGTGGGTCGGTGAGCGAACGTGCCGAGCGATGCTGAGTGAATCGAACGAGCGGTCGGCGCTCGTCGACCGACTCGCAATAAAATAAGATACAACAAAAAATATAATAATAGTAATAGTAAATAAAATAACGAGCAAATGAAAATGATGTTAAAATGAAGTGTGAGTATGTATATACATATAACAATAATTAAAGATGATTGTGCAATGGAAAGTTAAATTTCACCTGATAAATGGAGAAGCATGGTTTTGAGAAACCCAATGTGATTTAACCTTCGAAAGGTCATATACAATCAGTTTTTGGAAAGTTAAAATAGGATTTAAATGAAAGATGATTATCATTCTAAATAGGATAACTTGTAAAAGCAAGGATCGCAAATTCAAAGCACGTCGTGTTGATTCACACGACCCGCTTTGGAGGGGGCAAATGTTACCCGGCACTTCGGCCCAGCTACATGGCGATAGTCAAAGAGCCTATATTTGGCCGTGGATGGGACTCAAGCTAGGAAAGGGGTGGAAGTATGATGGGCTGGTGAAACTTAAGCCAAGATCGTCCTATACACCGTCCTATACACCTGGGTCGAAATGTTTGTCGCTAGCTCGTCCGGAGTAGTTCGGTGTTGAAATATAGTCAAGGTGGCCAGGCCAAGGCAGGTCGACACTGAAGTGTAGATGTACTGGTTCGGTCAAAATACTCAAGGAAGGTTGGCTCGACATTTTGTGGATCGGCCTCGAAGAGTTTTAGTTCATTTGGTTCGGCTATAACTGTTCGACCTTGGCGGATCGGCCAAGATGCATGAAGACAAAGTCGTTCGGCCTATATGTATGGCTTGGCCTTCAAGCGTGGCTCGACCGAGTATGGGAGAACAGGATGGCTCGGTTGAGATGTCCAAGGAAAGATCGCTCAGCGAGGGTTGCTCGGCACTGAGTGGACAGGTCCCAAAGGAATTGGTTCATTTGTTTCGGTATGTGGTGGCTCGGCATTAGAGGATTCGGCACGAATGCCTCGTCCATGTTGGCTCGGCTATGTTGGTTCGGCCATGTTGGATCAGTCAAGGTAGTTGCTGTGGAAGTGGTGGTCTGATCTTCCTTTGCTACGACTCGTACCACAACTACCCTCGAGTTATGTGAGGACACGATTCGAGTTGCTAACGAAAAGACCCAAGGCCGACCAGGATCGTTCGGCAACCATCGTTCGGCATTGGTGGCTTGGAATGCATAGCTCGGTGAATGCGAGTTTCCCACTGTGGGTCGAAGTATCTTGGTCATGGGCCTATGCAGGTGGACTAGCCTATCTTCGTCTATAAATAGAGGGACAGGGATGCAGTGAAGGAGACCTTTTTTGGGGAAGTCTATTACTGTTTATGACTCCTCTTTTTGACTCAAAATTGTATTCAAGTGGTTTTTTTACGGATTGTATCTATATTCAAGTATTTGAAAAGGCAATAAAGATTAAATCAAAGGTGGATGTAGGCCATTACGTCAAACCACTATAATTCTGATGTTCTTGTTTTTATTTTAGTTTTACATATACTCCTCTGTTTTAACTTACTATCTTCATTAATCTCTCCACACAAATCTATTCTTGGGTGTTGGTGACCAATTTTGATGCTAACAGTATAGTAAGTAGCATCAACCTATTGTATAGTAAGCTGTCAGTGTTTGCAAACTATTACAATTGCATTGTTAAGATGTTGTTTTATAATTGCGGTGCATGCATTGCTCTATTTTTCTACAAGGTGTGCATAATTAACTATAATAGGTTATAATAAAACACGTCATATGTATACCCCATAGATATAAGACATACTTTGCCCGATAAATTATGTATATTAATATGTTCAATGTATTTTTGCTTAAATACCTTTACAATAAAACATGTCACGTAGCATGTATAAATCCAACTATTATAGAGAACTATTACAATTTTGCAGAATAGAGTTTGACGGAGTACTTGGCCCAATAGAAGGTCGATGAGCCAAAAAATAGGCTTACCCTTAAGTGTGAGTCACTAAAAAATTCATTGAGTCATCCGGCATTATCGAATAACCTTTGTGGTGAGATTTAATTATTAATCACGTGCAATGAAAATCTGCCCGCACAACTTTTTCCGACATTATTAAAATTGATAACTCGTTGCATTGTTGAAGAAAGCCATGGTCGGTTAATGTGAGAAAATAATATTTTATGTCATTGATCCACCTTTAAGGCTGTTAGTGGATACTTGAAAAATCTGAAATTCTTCCGTATTATATTCGAAAGCAGATAAATATCCAATATCAGGAAAATGGATGCAGATGCAGATATGTAGACATCCGCATTCGAAAATTATCCATTCGGTTTTTTTCAAGATTATAGTTTAACTTATATATATATATATATATGTATATATATATATATATATATATATATGTATATTCTAGTATGATGAAAATATGTATTTTTTATTACTAAATTAGTAGTTTATATTATATGCATTTAATACTTATTAACTGCTCAAAACCATTTATTGTCATCATATTTCATTATTTTAAATACTTTTATAATCAATGGATTGAAAAAAATTATGTTAAATTAAAAATTTTTATTAAAATTTCTTGATTTATCGGTCGTTAGTGGATAAGATAATTTCCGATATCTATCCATACCCGCGAATGCGGATATTCGATATCCGAAAATGATTCGGATGTACATGCGGATATGACACTATTCATACCAAAATTATCCGTTGACCCGCCTATCCACCTTAGTGTTGGGGGAGCTCTTAATAGAAATGAAATGATGATAGTATAAATAATACAAAATTTACAACTGAAATTTATGCAACCAGATTCTTAGACTCACGCTCATAAAATTTTGGTCTTTAAACGTTTATACCAACACCCAAAAACACAAAATTTTCAACATAAATCAACATTGCATTAAATCTAGCTTGAGTAAAAATGTTTAATATGTTCATCAAATGTGCCATCATAGTTCTGATATTCTATCGGCAATAAAGTATTCCAAATTTAGTGATCAACTAACTTTAGAATGGATGCTTTTTTGTATTTCATTCCTTTGCTAATTCTTGGTGCACAACCGGTGTGGACATTTGTCAATATAGTGAACAAGCCTAAGTCTTCCAATAGTCAAGAATAATAGTGATGGGTATAATGCATAACAGGAACCAAGATTAACGTAATGTTTGTTTTAAGTTTTATTACTATTTGATATTTATACTATGATATATATATATATATTTCTAAAGCGTAGAAGCATCCACCGTACTTTAAAACTTAACCATCTCGAATTTCATTTTCTTTCTCTCACATCACTGCCTTGCCTTTCCTCCTATTTCATCCACCACAAATAATAAACTTCCCCTCGAATTGTGCCTGGTCCGCTCTATCGCCATCACCCTTTCACCCTACCATCGTCGCAATGCCAATTGATTTCGACTAATTGTAAAATCATCTTCCGGCCGCTTCCCCTCTATGTCCCTTCTGATTTTGTCAGCCGTTATTTCGAAGTTGTCCTCTTCTTCAAACGCCATACGATTGGTAGACAACCCTTCATCGACATGTTTTTTTCAAAATTGCCAGCTCTTCTACGATGTAAGCAGTTTTTCTTCTCCTCTGTGGTATGATTTCTAACTACATAAGTTCCTGCTCACTAATTAATTATTTGGTCTATTATCTAAAACTCCTTTATATAATGTTAATCATCTGGATATATTATGGTGAGCTATTTATACAATGTTATCTATGAATTATCTGAATACGCATGCCAATGGGATAGTGAGTCATTTATATAATGTTTAATATCCTCTTTGACAAGTTTTATTAATCTAATTATTTTCATATATAATCTACTAACTATATTGTTTAAGTACTATAATTATAATGTCAATTCTCCTTTTGGCTGATTAATTTTGGTTTCAGGTAGAAGGAGCTCTTTACATAGCTGTAGCTTAACATGCATCTTTCTTGCATTTTGTATGTAGGTACATCATTAGAGATTTTAAGATTTTGTTAGGTGATGGTACTTATTATTTTTATACCAGCAAATTGGAGAACACATTTGAATTTCAAAGTTTTTTTTGAATTAAAATTATATATATGGGTTTTATTATGTTTAACTTTTTTACCTATGTAGTTTTATGCTTTATATCCATCATGGGACTAATGCACTTGCACAGTCGCGCTTAGAGCATTGAGGCATTAACGAATCTTCATACACCTATGTATATGTGTGTATTTATATGAGTGTGCATGTGTGTGCGGGCACGTTAATGAAATTACAATTTACATCAAATTTCTGCTAACATATTCTCAACTATTACTGTATTTTATGTAAAAGGAGATGGAATTGTTCAATGAACTATAGAGATATTGTATTGTACATAAAAATCAATTGTTCGATTTCATAAAATTTAGCAAATTCAAAAGTTTACAGCAAAAAAACAACAAGTAGATAATTTCCGCTTTGATGTAGATAATGTGGTTGGTAGTTTATATTTGGTTATATAAATCAAGCTTACGATAAAGGTTAAGTTGCTGCAATGTAATAATACATCCTTGTTTAATTTGCGTTTGTTTTAGTTGAAACAGCAGTGCAGCTTACTTGGATCCCTGATTTAATATCATTAGTTAAGCCATAAATTCTTAAGCGGCAATAACGAGGTTTGAATTTTAACGCTATTTATTATGTATTTGCATAAATTTTATATAGTTATGACAGGGGCAAAGAAAATTTTGATGCAATTTATTGTGTATTTTCATTCGTTTTATAGTAGTTATGGCAAGGGCAGTGAAATAAGGGCAGTGAAATGTGGTATTCTTAGACTTCATTTTTTTCAACATTTGAAATTTACTGTATGTTAGTTTTGTGGAAAACTATAAACTAAAAAGTATTGACCTAGAAACCATAGTTTTCATGACCGTGCCGTGACTCGAACCGCGATGGCTCAAGATTTGAGGTTTTGATGGTTCAACCGGTCGAACCGTCAGAACCGTGATTTTTTTTAAATATCACATTTAAATATAAATATATACAAAAATATTAAAATAAAAATGGAAGAAAGACACATCACAATTGTAAATTATCTTTCAAATTTATTATATATTAGTTTACAAATTAGCATATCATAATTGCACAACATATCACAAGTGCACAACATATCTTAATTAGTAATAAAAGTCCAACATATCATAAATTTACATATATCAATTGTAAAGCACAATGATTCAGCAATTCAACATATTAGTTCACAATTTCACAAACATACTACAATAGAAGGATAAGAATTCTAACACTCAACGGATCAAAAAATGTATTGTTCTTCTGATTTGTTTTTCTATCAAGAAATTGTTGTAAATGAGCTATCAAAGAAACAATACTGTAAAAAGATTAATACGACAATCCCTATCTTATACTAATTATACTAAGTTGAACTTACATATATTAATTCAATTACAGTTGCTAAACTTATAATACCAAACAAATTAACTAAATTAGAATTAGTTATGCCTGAATTGAATGAAAAGCTGTGGGTTCTACTGTCACAAATGAACCCAAATTAAAAGTAGATATGGTGTCAGAGCGGTTGCTGAGGCTTGGGGCAGCAGGCGTCAAATGTTGGGGTGTGACGGCGAGTATCCGATTGCGGTGGCAAGCAGGTGGTTGCGACGACAAGTGCTGGTTACGGTTTTCTCGACTTTTTTTTCCTTGTGGATGTAGGTTGCAAAAATGAAAATGGCAAAAAGAAAAGTAGAAGATAAAGAAAGAACGGTCCAACCTGGGTTATCTAAAGCGGTTCAACCCCGGTTTTGGGTTCAACCAACGGTTCGTGCTTATGAGCGGCTCAACTCCACTCCGGGCCTTCAACACAAACGGTCCGCGGTTTTTCACGGTTGAACCGCGGTCCGGCACGGTCTTTAAAACACTGCTAGAAACAATGAAGTAAAATATATTATCAAAGTCTTATAGCTTTCTCTCGCTCCCTTTTTGTGCATGCGTGTAATGCAATTGCATATGACGTGACTTGGCTTTGTACTAAATTTCAATAAATAAGGTTTCATTCATATTTTGCTTTTAACATGTATTTTGATACTGACTATAATATGTTAAGCAACTAACTAAATCTATTGAACGCTTCGTATTTAACAAGCACAGTTCATGAATTGGGCACCCTTCGGTAGCACCAGTATCCCATGCCTTCTAGGCTTCTACTAGACAACTTCAGGCTCTTCCATCGTCCCATCCCTCTCTACCGACAAATGTAACAACTGCTGCAATGTTAAATGCATTGGCGTCTGCGGCAAATAATGCATTGTCGTGAGAAGATGTTTTCACCTGCATTGCTGCTCTTGGTAGAGCTGCTGCTACCACTGATTTCAGGAGGTTTCTTACCTTGATAAAGGCTGCAAAAGATAGAAAAGATGAGCCTTTTCATAAACTATCTAACTCTTAGTTTTTTCCTGGTTATCTGCTTGTGGTTTCATCATCCTGGTACGTTGCATAATTGCTTTTGGTATTTATTTATAATAGTTATTTGCTGGTACTATAAAGTTTTTTTGTTACTAACCTAAGTATTGTTAATCTGCATTTTGAATTTAAGAGATGTTATTTGGTCTGATTGTACTTAGAACGGCACCCTTATGTTAATAGTTTTGTCTATAAGTAACTTTGTCCAAAAAAATATGAAATTAAAGAATGCTTTGTATTTAATGAAGAGGAGTGATGTAGGGCAACAATGGCCTTTAAAATAATTAATTTCAAGTTAGAGTTCCCTACGTTGTTACTTTTAAGAAAAAATTGATTTCTACGCAAAAATTATTGAAACTTATTGTCCTACAATAAATAAAATACTCAGGATCAATAAAAAAACTTAGAATCTAACCCACTTTGTAAGTATATTCCACCAATGCCCAGGTATTAAGACCACGGATTGTAATGTTTTGCAATGGTAGTGTATAACCAAGGCCGCTACTTCAACTATAGTATGTCACCACTACATTTTTGGTATCTTGCTCCTGTTTCTTTTCTTCCAGTACTTTAGCGATGAAAGATGGTCCTTAAAATATAAAGTCCTTTCGTCAAAATGTATTTTTTTTTAGCATTTATTCATTCTTTATTACAATAAACAACCAACTTATTGGTTCTCTTTCAATTATATGTTTTCCAATTTAAATGAGGAAGGACGGCTTCCAACAATCAACACCGAGAACTTCATTATTCAATGGACACTTTCAACCTCCGATTCAAAGGTCTGAGCATAAGCTTCGAACTTATGATCGACAAATATGTTCAGTTCATTTGTTTGTTATATTTTGGCTTGAGATATTTAATCATGCAAACACAAGATTATACTGCATAGATATTAGTTATTGCACCAGTTTATCATTTTATATATGTGGTTAATACACTATATATCTTATCCTAATGGAAAACTATCATATTAAAAATGTAGCTTTCCTAAGAACTTTAGCACATTTTCTAAGCATTCATTTCTTTCCTAAGAACTTTAGTATGTTTTCTAACCACTCATTCACATCACATATAGTCTTCGTTTACCACGCAATTGCTTGCTAGATTATTTGCTCATCTTAATGGAAATGTTCATCATAAGGACTTCTATATATGAAATTATAGTCAAAAAATTAAACAATTTTGACAATAATAACTAACTAACCTTTTGTTTGCCGTTTTGGAGACAATGTATTTTGGTATTCCATTAGGTTTCATGCATTGCATGTCTACTTAGAATGATAACTAAAGGGCCTAACTTTTTAATAGAAGAATCACAACTCTTTTTTTCTTTTAACATTTTTCATTATGATTTTAGGTATTCATCGATAATGGTTTCTACTGAATTAGTTCTTAGGAGGATCAATAATTTGTTAGAAACATATTATTAACATTTATGTGTTACTTTAAATTGATTCCATACATATATAGTTCATTGCTTTAACATTTGACTACATATCATAAGGAAAGAGAGTACAAGCTAGCGGTATTATAATGTAACACCGGATGATTTTCGATCCTCGAAAATCGATACTAATACGTCCACAAAATAGATTGCCGAGCAAAGCGAGTGTCGGAAATAGCAGGTTGTTAGGGTTAAGAAGAAAAAAAAGATAGAAGAAGAAACAGAAACAACAGCACAGAATCTCACAACCGCAGCGGAACAAAATATAATATACAATAACAGCATTTTATGCAAAGAAAAGCTGTAATTGCCAATATACATCCAAGATATTAGAGTACAACAAATCTGGACAGTTATAATGACTTGTTCTCAACTGCTGTCTATACAGCCTACAATACACAACGAAATATAGTCAAATACGTCTCTACCATCCAATTCGTCTCCAGGACTCCAAAGCATCCTAACTTGAAATTCTATAATACTCGGTCTGACCCGAGCATTACAATACAGTAACACCCGAGTCAGGCTGGAAACCAACGTGAGCAAACACATTTAATATTTGAAATATTTAAGTTATGAAAACCTTTGAGACCCAGTAACTCGTATAACCCGATGAGTTATCATGTTATTTTAACCCAAATATTTCAAAGATCCATCAATATTAAATAGTGTCTAAATACAATACTTATTTAAGATAGTTAAAATCTGTGAAATTAATCTAATTCCAGACTATTAAAACCCTATAATCAAACCCGTAAAGATTCAGAGTGATTATTAGATTGAAATGGTTTCGGATAACACAGATATCTGATTCCGATCTCTTCAAATCCAAGTAATAAATTTTAAAAGGGTAAATTGTTTAAAATAAAACAATTATATACAGGGTGACTATAAACACATATTAGAATTTATTACAGACATTTATTTCAAAATAAAACACACCATCGTTTTAATCTAACTATTCAACTTGTCTGACCACTTGATGGCATGGACAAGAATAATTAAAATAAATGTCCAATAGAGTTAAACCAAGATATAGATCATTAACTAATTTGACGACCAATAACAATGTCAAAACAATTCCTTACCAGGATTTAATTTACCTTGATTAGCCGTATCCATTTTTATTTTTAATCCAACTAATTTAAAAACCAAAGGAAAATTATGAGACAATTTATTTTGGTTAATCGTAATTATGTACTTAATTTAATACATAATTTGTAAATTTACATAAGTTTATAGTCATAAATAATATAATTAATTACCTATCCCATCTCTTTTCTACTTCCTTTTCCTTTTTCTTTTCCATTTACCTACACGTTTACCCTCGCCGTGCACGTGCACACGCCGGCGACGCCTCGTTGCTCACCTCCAACCGCCGTCCCACATCATCTCCGACCGCGATACACCCTTGCCACCCCCAACATTTCACGACAAACCCAATTTCAAAATTCGAACCCAAACCCACCTCGAGGCAACAGAGCCACCTCTCTTTCCCGCCTCATCCAGCCACCTCCGACCACCTGCCAACGCCGAACTTCACCAGCAGCCTCGCCGTGAACTCCCCTTCCTTTCCCCCCCATATCGCAGCCCCTATCTTCCCCTCGTCGCCTCCATTTATGCAAATCTGACCACAACCCGAAACTCCCCTTAACTCTACCCTGCCTCCGACCAACCACCACATTATTATATAAAATAAACCGCCATTTTTCCCGAGCTCTCTCTCTCCGAGCTTCCTCCTGGCCATGTACCAACCCCCACCATCGACTCCCTTGTCGAAAATTGACCCAAGACCAGAAAATGGTCATCTCCTTTTATCTCAACCCATATGCAATAAAAAATCGCGAGTCCACTACCAAAATACACCATTTTCCATGTCGACCATGTTCATATAAACAAAAGCCTCAAACATGATGTTCGATTTCCTTCCCTTTTGGTTCACTTACTATAAAGATACCCTTTTTATTCTTTGTACTAGATAATTTTAATAAAATAAATTTAAAAAAAAAAGTATGATTAAAACAAGCAATTTTCTTTTTAATATCATAACATAACTCTAATTTGGTTAGGCGATAGAGAATTTTGAAGCTAGGAATGATATTAAAACATACAGAGCAAAGGTGGAAGAAAGGAATATATAGACCTAAGCTTCTCTAATTACAATACTTAGTACATATCCATAAATAAGTTTATATGTACATCCCTATAAAAACATGCATATCAACCATACTTCAATCCAGGCATATAACATAGTTATAGTGTAAAAGATTTTTTTTTAACTCACAGAGATGAACTGCTACTTGTATAATCTTCCCTCTAGCTTCACTTTACTGTCCTATTTTGAGTGAACCAAGATGTATACATGAAGGAAACCAGTCAGTGGTATGTATGCGTATATATTGAAGAAAGATGCCAGTATACATAGAGTGGCTGCAGATTTTGTTTATAGGCTTACATTTTTATTTTATTATCTTTCTTTTTATCTTGATTTGATTTATTATGGAAGGTTAAATTGTATGTGACTTGATTTTGATTTAGGTGTGACCTATTGTATGCATGACTTGATATATTGTGAGCTTGATCTTAAGCTTTCCATGATGATGTCTCCTAGCATGTTTACAGGTACATTTATATGAATTGATACACACACACACATTTGTTTGTGCTTCCATGATCTTAAGTTTGTGCTTCCTTGTGGATTTGTATACATTTGTTTACACATGTATTTACATTCTTCATATTCATCATTATATATATAATACATATACATGCACTTATGTAGGTCTTGTCATCACACACACACACACACATGTGTATACTTTTATGCAAATTTCTATATACATTACTTTATATGGCACATATAAACACACACACTCCTATATGCTTATATACTTTTAATTATCATAAAAAATTATATATATATATATATATATATATATTATTTTCCATCATTAGGCTTTTTCATGTACATATCTATATATATGCACTATTTTAGATAACAAACATACATATATTTTTACTTACATATGTTTGTCATCATGTACATACATTTATTTATACATATTCTCATATACATTGCTTATGTATATTTTGATATTATATATGTGTTCATATTTTTGCAATATATTTTACTTCATTTGGGCATATATACATATACATATATATACACACACTCTTATATTATCAACATCATAAAGCTTCTATATATTTATCTATATATATTATGGATATTTTATCTTAATTTAAATGGTAGAGTTTACATACACATTTCTAAAATATTTATCATATCTGGGAATTTAAATTTTAAAATTAAATATAGTTTTTCATCAATATATATATATATATATATATATATATATTCAAGTATTTTTAAAATCATAAAATTTATTTATTCGACCAATCAAAATTAATGTCCCAATAATTTAAATCAGTTAATCACCCAATTAACAGACGTCAAAAACCTGGGTCGTTACATTCCTCCCCTCTTAGAACTTTTCGTCCTCGAAAAGGAACGAAACTAGAATTTTAATTTTGGTGTTTATTATTACTTAAATCATTTTTTAAACATTTTAACCCCCTATTTTTTATTATACAATTTTAAAACACTTTAAATCCCTTAGTATTTACCAAATTTTTTTAATAAAAATAATTTTCGTAACTCGATGTCCAAACAAGTTTATCCTTATTCTCACAGAAATTTAGTTATATGTTGATCAGACGTAGGACTGAAAATCTACAAGAACTTAGTGGACTCGTTTTCAACATCCAGTGAAAATAGTAGAAAATCTTTTCCAAAATGCTATGGAAAGCATCACCACTCCCCCATCGGTCGCAGTTAGCACGATGATTGCATTGCCATCCCGGCCAAATCCATAAGAAAACTATAGGCATCCGCACCTCTTGACTTTCGCCATAGGAACTGCACAGATCGCAACTACATTCCGGATTACGTTGCTATCACAGCAAAACCCATGTAACTGTAGGCATCAGCGCCACTTGCATTACGCTGCCAAACGAAACTTTATCACATATATAGCAGACTACACAAAGGCTGCGTCACTATCTCAGTGAAACCCAATGTAGCGAATTCCGCTATGGAACCACATAGATCGCAATCTACCGATGTTACGTCGCCCTCCCAAGGAAATCAAACGTAGATTGTAGGCAATCACTCCCACTCGACTTACGCTATGGAACGCAGTAGATCGCAGTTACAACAAAGGTTAAGTTTCCATCACAATAAAACCCAATGTTACTGTAGGCATCAGTGCCACTCGACTTATGCTACCCAATAATGATCATTAGTAACTCAAATTTTGTCCGGACGTCCATTGGGATCTCAATTTCATTGAACTCGACCTTTGGGTTCTAGGCAGAACCACCAAGTGGATCTCCTATTATACGTTTCGACTTTCATGGGGGTGCCTTTTTTTCCATACCTTTCTCAAAACATATCATACTATATATATATATAGTACCTTTCAAATCATACTCTTTATATGTATGACATATAAACTTCATCTATACAAAATCGATAGTTCTCAAATTTGTTTTACCAAATTTCCAAAATTGACTTTTTGCCAAAATCAAAAGCCCTTTTTCAAATCAATGAGTTACAAAACCCTTTTAGTTCCATTCTTATATACATATAAAATTATTCTTTTAACTTGAATAATTCTCGGATCAAAATTTCTGAGTGAACTTCATACTTCTATGAAATCCATTTAGTTTTCTAAATATCTTTCAAAGATCATTTCTTCTGGTTATAATTTCAATAAGGGAATTTTGAGTATGTAACTAACATTTATATTCTCATAATGCCAAATCAATTTCTTTTTCCAAGTTTGTTCCTTTACAATGTTATTTGTAACATTCCCTTCTTATAACATAAGTTTCAATTATAGTACTATCCAAGCTTCACTTTAAAATCATCATATTTTCTCAAAATATACTATTTTACTGCAAAATCATTTTTACCTTAATATTTTGAATTCGGTTCCAACTCAAAATTGCTTTGTATTTCCATTTGGGTTATAACTTCAATTTTACCTAGATTCAAATCCATGATTTAAATATAAACAATTTCCACTCTGACTAGTTTGAATTTTAGAAAATAGCTTGAATAGTTTTAAAATAGTTAAATAGCTAATTTAAAATGTTTTGATTTTTAAGAAAATGATTTGTATAGTAAATAGCCATTTCCATTTAGGTTGATTCAATCCCAATTTCAATTTGAATTATCTTCGATTCCCATTCCAATTCCGAATTGATTCAATTTCAATTACGATTCCACTTAATTCAATTCAATTCCAACATTAATAATTAAGCAATTATAATATAAAATGTGATGTTATATTAGATCGTACTTCTACAAAATATTTCACACATTGATAGACTAGAACCATTGTTAGTTCAACATTACATCCATTTATCCATAATAAAAGTCTTACAAAAGGTCATAAATCTAAATGCTTCCACCACCCCCTAGGGTTTTAGAAAAGAACAGAGCCGTAGCATTCTTCACAAAAACATCCTTACGACTTCCTACCAACGGTCCAAGCCCGTCCATGCAATCTGCAACAGAGTGTCCCCATATATAGCGTTTTCCACAAAAGGTCTCTATACTTCCATCTTCATAGATGACTTCCACGCCTCCTGCGGGGCATTCCACAACTTTCCTTTTCCTTCGTTTCTTGGGACAATCCCTAGCGATGTGTCCCGTCATTTTACAATGGTAGCAAATAGTTAATCCATCGACTGGTATCACGGGTTTACGTTTCCCCTTCCTCACCTTAGGGCAATGGTTTAGAAAATGCCCTTTCTTTTAACACTTAAAGCATAAAATCTCAAAGCGAAACCATTTGACTACTTTATTCTTTTCCATTCTTGGTTTACTGCACTTAGCTACATAATGCCCTTTACTGTAACATTTATAGCATGTGACATCATCATAAGGACCTGGTCCAGCCCTTTCCCTAACCCGTCTCTCATGCTCCAGTATTACTTCTTCCCGTGCCTTACGTGCAGCTGCTCTTTCCTATGCCTTGCCTTCAATTCTTCTCCTTTTGCCATCTCTTACAACTTGGACTAGATTCTAGTAGGACTTCCTAAACTATAATTAAACCTTGATTAGTCGAATTTTCAGCTTTATTCTTATTTTCAATTGTTCTTTTATTTGTTTCAGGTCATTTTTATAATTTAATCCACTAAATTGATAATCTGGTTCATTTCAAATTTTTTGAATTCAAACCCATTTTATTCCCTTTTAACTTACTCAATTTAAATCTTTGCACTCCAAATTTAAATTTCTTATCAATATCACTTTCCACTTATAAGCTCAAAACTTATCTTTCTTTGGGTTATCCTTCTTGTTTTAAGGGGGTTCCAGAATTCAACATCAATATTTATTTCAAATCCACTTTGAAACCATGTATGTCCGCATATATATATATATATATATATATATATATATATATATATATATATATATACACACACACACACATATATCCCATTCACATACCAAGTCACACTTTAAATTTTAAACCATTGTTTGGTTCTTAATATAAATGAAATTCATTTCAACAACTCTTGTATTAAAACAAGAATTTTTATATAAAAAATAATCTAATAATATTACTTATTATTTCCTCCAACACTATGAAACACATTTCAAAATTTTCGAAACTTAGATTAAAAATTTCCCAATTTAGATTTATTTCTAATTTATAAGTCACATTTATAAATTCAGCTTATATAATTTCACTTCCTTAAACATTTCACTATGTTCATCATTGTGTATTTTGTAGTAAACATCCTTTATTAAGACACAATAACCAATTTATTATAATAATCAATATTATCATATGCAGGGACCAAACACACCATATATTCCATTATAATTTCCTAAAAAAATGTAATCAGGGTAAAATTATTTTATTTCAGCACCCTTTTGAAAAACATTCCTAAAATTTTTGGGATTTAAAACTCTATTTTGAGTCTACCTTTAGCTGAACTTATTTGTATGGTTCATTCTTACCTAAATCTCTATTTGGTTATATATGTATTACCACTTAAATTTTATAATCTTATTTGATTATGATAATTACAACAATTACCTTAATATACTACAATAATCTACAAAATTATTTCTTTTACACATCAAATATAATCTTATATAAAAATTATTTAAAAATCATATTTAAATCGTTATATATGAAAATAACAAGTACGCCATCATATAATACTCTCAACTCATTCTAGGGTACTACAGACCCTATCTTTAATGAGTAATCCCCAATAGAGCCAAGGTTCTCGCTTAACCTTTAGCGCCGATACCATGTGTAATGATCGGGCGATTTCCCATCCTCGAAAATCAGTACAAATACGTCCATTGTATAGAGTGCTGAACAACCGAGTGTCGGAAATACCAGGTTGTTAGGGTTAAGAAGAAAAAAGAAATAGAAGAAACAGAGAAAGAAACAACAACACAGAATCCCACAATCATAGCGGAACAAAATATAATATACAATAATAGCATTTTATACATAGATAAGTTGTAACTGTCAATACACGTATAAGGTATCAGAGTACAACAAATATGGACAGTTATAACAACTTGTCCTCAACTGCTGTCTATACAGCCTACAATACACAGTGGAATATAGTCAAATACGTTTCTGCCATCCAACTCGTCTTCGGGACTCCAAAGCATCCTAACATGAAATTCTATAATACTTAGTCTGACCCGAGCATTACAATATAGTAACACCTGAGTCAGGCTGGAAACCAGCATGAGTAAACACACTTAATATTTGAAATATTTAAGTTATGAAAACCTTTGGAAACCCAGGTAACTAGTATAACCCGACGAGTTATCATCTTATTTTAACCTAAACATTTCAGAGATCCATCAATATAAAATAGTGCCTAAATACAATATTTATTTAAGATGGTTAAAGTCTGTAAAAAATCCAATTCCAGCTTATAAAAAACCTATAATCAAACCCGTAAATATTCGGAGTGATTATTAGATTGAAATGGTTTCGTATAACACATATATCCGATTTTGGTCTCTTCGAATCTAAGCAATAAATTTTAAAAGGGTAAATTATTTAAAATAAAACAATTATATATAGGGTGGCTATACACACATATGAGAATTTATTACGGATATTTATTTCAAAATAAAATGTACCATTATTTTAGTCAAACTATCTAACTTGTCTGACCACTTGATGGTATGGACAAGAACAACTGAAATAAATGTCCAATAGAGCTAAACCAAGATATAGATCGTTAACTAATTTGATGACCAATAACAATGTCAAAACAATACCTTACTAGGATTTAATTTACCTTGATTAGCCGTATCTATTTGTATTTTTAATCCAACTAATTTCAAAACTAAAGGAAAATTAAGAGACAATTTATTTTGCTTAATCGAAATTATATACTTAATTTAATAACTAATTTGTAAATTTACATAAATTTAGAGCCATAAATAATATAATTAATTACCTATCCTAGTATATACTTATTGAACTTAAATTATGGTTTTTTAAAAATGAAATAGGTTTTTAGTTAAAAGAAGGGAAGTATAAATTATCTTATAAATGTATAAGAATAAATTCCATTTCTATTCCTTCTTTCCTTTCTCTTTCCTTCATTTTCCTTTTTCCCTTTCTTTCCATTCATTTTCTTTTCCTTTGTTTTCCTTTTTCTTCTCATTTCTTTTCCCTCTGACCTAATCCGGCCCATTCTTTCCCCTTCTTTCCTTTCTCCTTTATTTTCCCTGCCTTCTCTTTTCTTCTTCCATTTCCTTTTGCTTTTCCATTTACCTACACATTTACCCTCGTGATGCACGTGCACACAACGGCGATGCCTCACCACTCACCGCCGACCGCTGTCCCACATCATACTCTGACCACCGAAACACCCTGGCCACCCCCAACATTTCACGACAAACCCAGTCTCCAAATTCAAACCCAAACCCACCTCCAGGCAACAGAGCCACCTCTCTTTCCCTCCTTGTCCAACCACCTCCGACCACCTGCCAACGCCAAACTTCACCAGCAGCCTCGCCGTGACCTCCCCTTCCTTTCCCCCCATACCACAGCCCCCTATCTTCCCCCCATCGACGCCATTTACTCAAATCCAACCATAACCTGAAACTCCTCTTAAACACTACCCTGCCTCCGACCAACCACCCCACCATTGTATAAAATAAACCATCATTTTTTTTGAGCACCCTCTCTTTCAAGCTTCCTCCTGGCCATGCGCCGACCCCCACCATCGACTCCCTTGCCGGAAATTGACCCAAGACAAAAAAAAAACTTGTCATCTCCTTCTATTTCAACCCATATGCAATGAAAAATGGTGAGTCCAACACCAAAATTCACCATTTTCCATGTCGACCATGTTCATACAAACAAAAGCCTCGAACATGATGTTCGATTTCCTTCCATTTTTGTTCACTTACTGTAAAGATACCTTTTTATTCTTCGTACTAGATAACGTTTAATAATACAAAATTTTAAAACAAAGTATGATTAAAAACAAGCAATTTTCTTTTAACATCATAACCTAACTCTAATTTAGATGGGGGATAGAGAATTTTGAAGCTAGGAATGATATTAAAACATACAATGCAGAGGTGGAAGAAAGGAATATACAGACCTGAGCTTCTCTGATTATAATTGTAACGACCCGAAATTTTCGAACCCCGAAAATTCCAGATAGTTATGAAAAAGAAGAAAGAGATAGAAGAAGAAGATCAAAAACACCAAACATCTCACAATCGCAGCGGATAAAATATAATAATAAATAATAACAATTTCAAAAGAATACTATATCTGTCGATTACATTTTAGTACATCAGAGTTTTACATATATACAATCACTGAATATCTATACAATTGCCATGACTCAAGTAAACAATAATATAAATACAGCGGATAAACTCCATACGATATCGCCACCAGCTCGCCTCCTGAGCTCCTGAACGTCCTAACCTGAAAATCTGTAATACTCGGTCTGACCCGAGCATTACACCAAAGTAACACCCGGGTCAGGCTGGAAACCAGCGTGAGTAAACCCATCTAATAAGGAATATCAAAGCAAACAACTTAGATAAAACCCGGGTAACTTATATCAATTTAACCAATTCACAGTTTACTATAGACAACATCTATTTCACATATAATTCTCTAAGTACCAAACTTAGATATAATAAACTGATTTACTTAAATCTCTTCATTTCATCGTATTGATTTCACAAATCAATTTATAAAAATTCGAAGTGATTTTCGGTTATTTTCCTAATATCTGATCCTGGTCCCTTCGAGTCTCATGTCATTCTAACCCAAGTGATCCAAATGAAATATACAACATTTTTTTTTTATCAGAGATATCAGCTAAATCAAACATTCTAAACCATTCAATCATCCATAAGAAAAACTTAATAAATTAAATTTCGTTAATCTTGATTGAATTATTAACCTCAACCACTTAGATTTCTTCATTTTACATTAATTAATTTCCAATCAATTAACCTTTACCCTTCCATGATACTTACATTGATCCTTAATAAATTACTCAAACTAATTACATTTTAACCACTATTGATCGATTATCCTTAATTTAATCATACTCCTTAATTAATCTCTTTAATTAACTCATCCCGAATTGATTGCTCTATGCAAATAATCCATTTATTTGCTTTTATTAAATAATTATCCATTGGTTAATTATCCTTGCTTAATTTAACCTTAAAATTTAAATTTAATTACTTAATCCTTAACACATCAATTCTTAATAAATTACTCTTTTAAATTTCTTACATTAAATCATTATTACTTCAAATTTTCATTTAGTGATTTCCCACTTATCACCCACCCTTAATTAATGGCATCTAGTAATTATTCTTTTATATAAGTAGTTTCTTTAATAAATTCAAATTGAGTAATTTACTTTTAATTATTATCATTCTTAATTGCAGAAATTGAACACATTGATAAATCAACCCCTTATATCGATTTCTCAAATTAATTAACAAATTATCTTAATAATTAAATTAATTATTTACCCCTTACTATAATTACATTAATCCACTATCATTCTTACTAAATAATTTATATTCATTCATTTGCATTAATTAATCATTTTAAAGACCTGAAGGAATTTCCTACTATAATCACCCGGACCGGAAATCTGTAACCAAATAATTTACCCGAGCTATCCCTAAATTTCTTCGAGTAAAACTCTACCCTACTTCAAGCAAACTAAAATTACTCGAGATAAATTCGAGTATACCATTTAAAAATGTACATTAACAACTTAAGTTGTTTAAACATTTCATATTTATGTTGTTTAAACATTCCGTATTTTTTTAAAAAAAAAACTAATCTATTCAACAATGTCCACGCCAGACTTAAAGAAAAACAAGACTTTCTTCCTCTTAACTGAGCATCAGTAATAAGGTTGAGAACCCAATACTACACGTTCACGAGAGCAACCAGAAGGGACACGAGAAAATTTGAGAAAACTCACCTGCCATCACCACTGTAAGCCTCCTCACCTCGAAATCGAACCACTGCTCATCGCCTCTGCATCACATCGCTTCGAAACCCTATCTCACAACCCCAAACAGAGCGTGCGCTGCCCTATCATCGTTTGTCCTTTCTCCAGTCGCGTTCGTCACTACCATCAAATCGAACGCCCTCCAGTTGTCACCGAAACTCAAGTTCGCACCTGCCTAATCACCCCTCGGCATTGAAATGCCCAATTCCCAAAACCCTACAAGCGCCGCATGACTACGACATGGCTCAATTTCCACTCGCGACTCGTGAATCCTCGATCTGAGCTAGGGATCGCTTCGTGTCGTGATTTCAAAATACGGTCACGGTGAAGAAGGCGATTTCATTTGTGAAATTGGATTCGTGAATTTAATGGAAGATGAAAGATTGATTTTAGATAGACTTCGGCCATTTATTCTCTTTTTTTTTTTTTATAGGAGTTTAATTTCGATTCAGCCGTGGGGTTAGAGAGAGGAAGACGAGATAAAATATCGGTTGGGAAGCTTCACGTGTACGCGTTGGATAAAAAATATCTCTGACTGTTCGTACATCAAATTTTATTATATTATAAAAGTTCCAAAACGCCCCGTTAATTTCTACTAGAATTTCAAATTCCAGTTAAGGAATGCTACTAGGTGATTACAAAGTTTTACCCGCGTTCCGAACACAATGAAACGTGTTTCGGAAGCTAATTCGTTCGTATGTGCGAGATACAAAAGAAAACGATCAATTTTAAATTGAAACAATTAAAATATTTCTAAGCATTTTGAGCTGCCAAGGTCAAACGACAACTCCAATTGCTACGAAAATTGAAATCCGATAATAACTAACTATTACGGATCCAATGGAACTGGTTTCGTCGAATTCCGAGACTGTGCCTCGGAAGGCTATTTTTAAGATTCAATTTAGACGATATATTATTAAAACTGAACCGATCACCTTTATATTAAATTTTAACCATTCTATTATCTTCAGTATCATCATTATAAATTTTATAAGCCTTCAAATTATTTAAACAGGCTTAAAAATTTCAGATTCAGCATTTTACCCAATTTTCATTTATTAAATTCAATATTTAAAACATATAATTCAATGATTTAATTATCAAGTAAATATTTATATCTTGTTTTCAAGTTTTAAATTAACTTTCAAATAATTTTAAAATCGATTAATTATTCCAATTTAATTCGTTAAAATTTCCGGGTCGTCACATTCCTCCCCCCTTAAAAGAATTTCGTCCCCGAAATTACTAATTAGGAAGAATTGACCAATACCCGTTTATCTTTTCCAAAATTCACAATTCAACATCCTACCACTTATCCTTTATTAAAGGTCCACTAACACCTTATTCAACTTTCCCAAAACCTTCTATAGATCCAATCAATACTCTTCTGCTCAATCAATTAAATTTCAATTTAAAACAAATTTTTTTTGAATTATCAAAATTTCTCAAAAAATTTCTAACTCTCTAAATTCCCGAAAAATTTTGCCAGCGTTTCCTTTGCGCGGCTAGCTCGGTACTACTACAAAAGGCCTCTACGGGCTCCCAAATTCCAAAAAGAAAACAAAAGCCAAGTGGCTACATCAAAAACCCAATCCAATATCATACGGAACCAAAATACTTACCTTTTTAGTCGGGCAATTCAAATTTATCATTTGGAATCAAATCCAATTCCCTTCTCTTTTATAATACCTGCATATCCTGCTTAGCACCAATATCCAATCGAAATTTTACAAATCATTTTATACATTCTCATATATAGGTTTTCACATATACTGCTATTCAATTTTGTTGTTTCCGTTTTCATATGAATTCAATTTATTTCGATTTCTAATATTGAATTTTATCTTTCATTAAAACTGATTTATGTGAGTTCCATTTACTAGTTCACTTTAAGTTTCCCATTTGAAATTGTTTTGTCGTTAACCAAAATTTTCAAAAATTTTCTAACTCCCAAAATTTTCAGAAAATTTTGGCAGAGTCTCCTTTGTACGGAGGAGCTTTTGCAATTTGACAAGAGATATAAATATATATACATCGACCCACCCGGTCGGAAAAAGCAAAAACAGTTCATATTTCCTATTTTAATTGCGTAGGCGTACCTTATTTAGCATTTTAAGCAAGCAGCTTATTTAATTAAGCAATTAGCGCAAATCCAAACCACCAAACAGCCTTCAAGTACCTGTACTATCTCAATTTAAATATGTAAGTGCCATATATATGAAGTTTTATTAGCATTTCACAAGCATTTCCAAAAACAACAAACACCAAACGCTTACCACAAGCGATTTATATAATTTAAAGCTAATCCAATTGCTTTCAACCAAATTTATATGCCATTACATTCAATTCTAATGGTTTACAAAGCAATTGTTCACATTTAATTCATTTTTAAGCAAAACAAACTCATATTCACTTTAATTGACTCAAAAATCAATTATATTTGCTTCCACTAATCCACAAAATTTAATTAAATCCAGTTTACGTTAAACAACAATTATTTCTACACAATTTGATAACCTCCATGTGAATAAATAATTACTTAAGTTTTATAACCTATTAAAATGGATTCCAACTCAATTTTATTTTCTTCAATTCCATTTTAACTTATTCACACCCATTCATTTAGTTCGCCACATTCCATTCTTATATACTAACCATTTCCAAATTACTTCAATCCAAGCTTTTATTAATGGGCTTTCATTCTTATTCAAACCCAAGCTTCCATGCATTTTAAACTTAAGTTAATTAGTTTAATTTATTCCAACATCAACTTAAGTGTACTTCCATTTGATTCTCATCTAATCAAGTTCCATTTAATTTAGTTAGCCCATCCATTTAAATTTTAAATTCACCTTCTCACTTTTCAAAATAATATCCAAGCATATTCTTAACTCATTTATACTTCGAATTATTATGTCACCGAACTTATGTTCAGTCTAATAACCCAATTCAATCACAACTTGATTTAGTTTCTATTATTTAACTCCATAAGCCCATTTAATATTTCATTTACTTACTTAATTCGTTATCGGATTTATTTTGTTAACATAGGGCCATTCTCAATTTATTTCTATGCACTTGGGTTTTGTTTGCAACTCTAACCGTTTCTCTTATGATTCACTTTCATTTCAATCGACAATACTTCCATAATTTCTAAATTTGCATGCAAACTTCATTAAATATTATTCAAATCACACTTAAATTTTATTTGTAATTCAAACCATCGCATTTATCAATCCAACTCTATTTCATTATTATTTTACAATTTCAATTTGAACTTCCCTTGATTTTCCAAAATTTCATCTCCTTTATTTAAAATTTAGAAATGCCTAAAAAAAAATCTCATAATAATATTAAAATAGCTTTTATAATATATTTCTTATAACTCGATGTCTCAACCAGTCCATCCTTGTTCTCACAGAAATTCAGTCATACGTTGATCAGGCGTAGGACCGAAAATCTATAAGTACTTGGTAAACCCGTTTTCAACACCCAGTAAAAATATTTGGAAAATAATTTTATTGAAAATATTGAAAACATTTTGAAATAGAGGAAATATCTTTGGTGACAATGCTCTGAAAATCATCACCCCCATTCCATGGTCACAGTTACATACCAGGGTTACGTTGCAGTCACAACAAAAGTCCATGTAACTGCAAGCTCTCCGCGAAACTCTCGATTACGCCATGGAACCCACACACAACAGATCACAGTTACATCCAGGGTTACGTTGCCGTCGCAGCAAAAGTCCATGTAACTGCAGGCTCTCAACGGCCTCTGATTTTCGCTGACGAAATGAAACTTCTCCACTCCTACATAAGTCGCAGTCTACCGAGATAAACTTAACCGCAGACTGTTGGCTCTCAGCGGCACACACGACTTTCGCAATGTTACCATAGGTCGCAGTTACATCCTGGGTTACGTTGCAGTCACAACAAAAGTCCATGTAACTGTTGGCTCTCCGCGGCACACACGACTTACGCTATGGTAACTCAACTCATAATCCTCAGGAACTAGTTTTGTCCGGACTCCTCACAGGATCAACTTTAGAACCCCCCCTTGGGGCTCAAGGCAGCGCCACCCAGTGGCACTCCTGAGAAGTCCATTCCAAGGGAGCGTCTTTTCCCCAGAGCTATCATCAAAACACTTTATACTATACACATATAGGATCTTTCAAATCATACACCTAGTATGAATTTTTATCAAAGCTCTTTTACACAAAATCGATTATTTCCAAAATCGATAAATTTCAAAATAGGCTTTCCAAAACTCAATATTGATTTTTTCCAAAAATCAAAAGCCTTTCTCAAAATCCTCATAAGATCCTTTATATATATTCAGATATATATATATATATTTTTAAAACTTTGGATCCTTACCTTCTTGTATAAAACACCTTTTATACTCCAAACACTTCTCAAAAACCATAGAAATATCCAATTTCCATCTTTATTCATTTCATATTTCTCAAAATATTCTTTCAGTTCAAAAGAACCATTTCATATTCCTTATTCACCTTTACATTAATCCCCATTTGGATTATTTGTTCAATCTTTATCTCAGTTGGGTACTTAATCAATAACAGTTTGAACTCCGACCAATTTAGAAAAATAGCTTGAAAATTTTAAAAATAGGTAAGTAGTTGAAAAATAATTATTAGTTTGCAAAATAATTGTAAAATAGTTAACTAATTATAAAATAATTGAAAAATAGTTAAATAGTTATAGAAATCTTAATAATTGCAAAATAGTTGTAAATTAGTAATTAATTTGTAACATGGTTGAAACATAGTAATAAATTTAGAAAACAGTTGAAAGATAGTCAGATAACTCCAAAATAATGGTAAAACAAGTATAAAATAATTTGGCTTTAAGAAAGAAAAGTAGTATATATTTAAGAGCTTGGAAAAAAATAAGTTTACATCAAAACAATTAAATTAAAAATAGTTCAGAGTCAAAACTGTTCACTTCCCCAACAATTCGATTTAAACATTTAAATCGACCCAATTTCAATACTAATAACTCCAAATTCTATTGGACTTAATTCATTCCCAACTCAATTGAATTAATTCTCAACTCCTTTCTAACTTCAAATCAAATTTCATTTGGTCTTAAACTAATTCCACTTTAATTACAATTCCAAATTATTCAGATAAAACTGGACTAATATCAATCGAACTCTCTTCAAGTTCCATATCATTTTCCAGTTAATCCAATACAAATTTTCCATTTGAATATTAAACTCGTACAACTTTAATTATAATTTACATTTTTCAACTTCCATTTCAAATCAATTGCATTCACATTTGCTTTTAACTTGGAGTTTATACATTTTATTTAGCCCATATATTATATTATTCCATAAACACTTTGAATCCAGATTCCATAGTTTAAACAATTTTCCAAAACTTAAACATCACCTTAGAATTTATCTATATCCAAAATTCTTTGACAAATTCAATTATCCATTTGAATTTCAAAACCAAACTCAATTCACAAACAATTCCAATTTAAAACAATTTGGTAGCAATTTCTCTTCTAGAAACTCGAAAATAAACATCGATAATGCTGCAGTCATCACCGACGTTATTTTCCAGTGACCGAAGAGTTCAATGCTTTTATCTCTTTAAAACACTTCTAAACATTTTAATTTTAAATCTTCCAGATTTCAAGTTCAACACCAAAAATATTTTTGAAACAATATTATTATTTCATTCCAAAACCTTTGGAAACCACTTTCAATCCAAAGGAATTTTAAATTTCCCAAAAATTCCAAATTCCCAATCCATCCAATTCATATTTAAACATTACTCTAGAATTTCATCTTACTCTATTTCAAATATTCTCTGGAATTCTATTTCAACTTATAATCTCAATTTATTTATAAAGTTTGTTTCAACTTATAAATTTCATTCCCAATCTATATTTCAAATTCCGGGATTAGATTTTGAATTTCATTTTCAATCACTTAAATTTTAATTTTATTATTATTTTGTTTTCTCTTTTCTACTTAATTTAATTCCAATTCTAAACTTCAGTTTCAGTTTGTATCCATTTCAAACTTATCTTTATAAAATTTCAGTTTGGTTGTATTATATTATTCCTTAATTTTAATTCCAATAATTTACAACCAATCACCATAATATTTATTAGAAGGAAATAATGTTTTATATATCAAAATATACTTTTATATAAAACCATTTAAAACCTTTATATCAGAAAATAACAAGTACGCGCTCATATATATATATATACACTCAACTCATTATAGAGTTCTACGAACTCTATTTAATGAGTAATCCCCACCAGAGCCAAGGTTCTCGCTTAACCTTTCCGCTCTGATACCAAATGTAACGACCCGAAATTTTCGAACCCCGAAAATTCCAGATAGTTATGAAAAAGAAGAAAGAGATAGAAGAAGAAGATCAAAAACACCAAACATCTCACAATCGCAGCGGATAAAATATAATAATAAATAATAACAATTTCAAAAGAATACTATATCTGTCGATTACATTTTAGTACATCAGAGTTTTACATATATACAATCACTGAATATCTATACAATTGCCATGACTCAAGTAAACAATAATATAAATACAGCGGATAAACTCCATACGATATCGCCACCAGCTCGCCTCCTGAGCTCCTGAACGTCCTAACCTGAAAATCTGTAATACTCGGTCTGACCCGAGCATTACACCAAAGTAACACCCGGGTCAGGCTGGAAACCAGCGTGAGTAAACCCATCTAATAAGGAATATCAAAGCAAACAACTTAGATAAAACCCGGGTAACTTATATCAATTTAACCAATTCACAGTTTACTATAGACAACATCTATTTCACATATAATTCTCTAAGTACCAAACTTAGATATAATAAACTGATTTACTTAAATCTCTTCATTTCATCGTATTGATTTCACAAATCAATTTATAAAAATTCGAAGTGATTTTCGGTTATTTTCCTAATATCTGATCCTGGTCCCTTCGAGTCTCATGTCATTCTAACCCAAGTGATCCAAATGAAATATACAACATTTTTTTTTTATCAGAGATATCAGCTAAATCAAACATTCTAAACCATTCAATCATCCATAAGAAAAACTTAATAAATTAAATTTCGTTAATCTTGATTGAATTATTAACCTCAACCACTTAGATTTCTTCATTTTACATTAATTAATTTCCAATCAATTAACCTTTACCCTTCCATGATACTTACATTGATCCTTAATAAATTACTCAAACTAATTACATTTTAACCACTATTGATCGATTATCCTTAATTTAATCATACTCCTTAATTAATCTCTTTAATTAACTCATCCCGAATTGATTGCTCTATGCAAATAATCCATTTATTTGCTTTTATTAAATAATTATCCATTGGTTAATTATCCTTGCTTAATTTAACCTTAAAATTTAAATTTAATTACTTAATCCTTAACACATCAATTCTTAATAAATTACTCTTTTAAATTTCTTACATTAAATCATTATTACTTCAAATTTTCATTTAGTGATTTCCCACTTATCACCCACCCTTAATTAATGGCATCTAGTAATTATTCTTTTATATAAGTAGTTTCTTTAATAAATTCAAATTGAGTAATTTACTTTTAATTATTATCATTCTTAATTGCAGAAATTGAACACATTGATAAATCAACCCCTTATATCGATTTCTCAAATTAATTAACAAATTATCTTAATAATTAAATTAATTATTTACCCCTTACTATAATTACATTAATCCACTATCATTCTTACTAAATAATTTATATTCATTCATTTGCATTAATTAATCATTTTAAAGACCTGAAGGAATTTCCTACTATAATCACCCGGACCGGAAATCTGTAACCAAATAATTTACCCGAGCTATCCCTAAATTTCTTCGAGTAAAACTCTACCCTACTTCAAGCAAACTAAAATTACTCGAGATAAATTCGAGTATACCATTTAAAAATGTACATTAACAACTTAAGTTGTTTAAACATTTCATATTTATGTTGTTTAAACATTCCGTATTTTTTTTTTAAAAAAACTAATCTTTTCAACAATGTCCACGCCAGACTTAAAGAAAAACAAGACTTTCTTCCTCTTAACTGAGCATCAGTAATAAGGTTGAGAACCCAATACTACACGTTCACGAGAGCAACCAGAAGGGACACGAGAAAATTTGAGAAAACTCACCTGCCATCACCACTGTAAGCCTCCTCACCTCGAAATCGAACCACTGCTCATCGCCTCTGCATCACATCGCTTCGAAACCCTATCTCACAACCCCAAACAGAGCGTGCGCTGCCCTATCATCGTTTGTCCTTTCTCCAGTCGCGTTCGTCACTACCATCAAATCGAACGCCCTCCAGTTGTCACCGAAACTCAAGTTCGCACCTGCCTAATCACCCCTCGGCATTGAAATGCCCAATTCCCAAAACCCTACAAGCGCCGCATGACTACGACATGGCTCAATTTCCACTCGCGACTCGTGAATCCTCGATCTGAGCTAGGGATCGCTTCGTGTCGTGATTTCAAAATACGGTCACGGTGAAGAAGGCGATTTCATTTGTGAAATTGGATTCGTGAATTTAATGGAAGATGAAAGATTGATTTTAGATAGACTTCGGCCATTTATTCTCTTTGTTTTTTTTTTTATAGGAGTTTAATTTCGATTCAGCCGTGGGGTTAGAGAGAGGAAGACGAGATAAAATATCGGTTGGGAAGCTTCACGTGTACGCGTTGGATAAAAAATATCTCTGACTGTTCGTACATCAAATTTTATTATATTATAAAAGTTCCAAAACGCCCCGTTAATTTCTACTAGAATTTCAAATTCCAGTTAAGGAATGCTACTAGGCGATTACAAAGTTTTACCCGCGTTCCGAACACAATGAAACGTGTTTCGGAAGCTAATTCGTTCGTATGTGCGAGATACAAAAGAAAACGATCAATTTTAAATTGAAACAATTAAAATATTTCTAAGCATTTTGAGCTGCCAAGGTCAAACGACAACTCCAATTGCTACGAAAATTGAAATCCGATAATAACTAACTATTACGGATCCAATGGAACTGGTTTCGTCGAATTCCGAGACTGTGCCTCGGAAGGCTATTTTTAAGATTCAATTTAGACGATATATTATTAAAACTGAACCGATCACCTTTATATTAAATTTTAACCATTCTATTATCTTCAGTATCATCATTATAAATTTTATAAGCCTTCAAATTATTTAAACAGGCTTAAAAATTTCAGATTCAGCATTTTACCCAATTTTCATTTATTAAATTCAATATTTAAAACATATAATTCAATGATTTAATTATCAAGTAAATATTTATATCTTGTTTTCAAGTTTTAAATTAACTTTCAAATAATTTTAAAATCGATTAATTATTCCAATTTAATTCGTTAAAATTTCCGGGTCGTCACAATAATACTTAGTACATATTCATATATAAATGTATATGTACATCCGCATACAAACCTATATATCAACCATACTTTAGTCCAAGCATATAACATAGTTACACTGTAAAAGATTTTTGTTTTACTCGCAGAGATGAACTGCTACTTGCTTAATCTTCCCTCTAGCTTCACTGTACTGTCCTTTTTTTTTAGTGAACCAAGATGTATATATGAAGGCAACCAGTCAGTGGTATGTATGCGCATATGCAAAAGAAAAATGCCAGTATACATAGGGTGGCTGCAGATTTTGTTTACAGGCTTATATTTTTATTTTATTATCTTTCCTTTTATCTTTATTTAATTTATTACGAAAGGTTAAATTGTATATGACTTGTTTTTGATTTAGGTGTGACCTATTGTATGCATGACTTGATATATTGTGAGTTTGATCTTAAGTTTGCCATGATGATGTGTCCTAGCATGTTTACATGTACATTTATATGAATTGATATATATATATACACATACATACATACATACACACACGTTTGTTTATGCTTCCATGATCTTAAGTTTGTGCTTCCTTGTGGATATGTACACATTTGTTTACACATGTATTTACATTCTTCATATTCACTATTATATATATACATATACATACAGTTATGTAGGTCTTGTCACCACACACACACATATATATATATGTGTATACTTTTATGCAAATTTCCATATACATTACTTTATATGGCACATATATATACTCCTATGTGCTTATATATTTTTAAATATCATAAAGCATATATATATACATAATTTTCCATCATGAGGCTTTTTCATGTATATATATATATGCACTATTTTACACAACAAACATACATATATTTTAACTTACATATGTTTGTCATCATATACATACATTTACTAATACATATTCTCATATACATTGCTTATGTATATTTTGATATTATATACATGTTTATCCACATTTATACAAATTTTCCAATATTTTACTTCATATGGGCATATGTACATATATATTTATATACTCATATATATTATCAGCATCATAAAGCTTGTATATATTTATTTATATATATTCATAGATATTTTATATTAATTTAAATGGTGGAGTTTACATAAAAATTTCTAAAATATTTATCATATCTAGGAATTTACAACTTTAAAATTAAATATAGTTTTTCATCAATATATGGGTTCAGGTATTTTTAACATCAAAAATTTATTTATTCGACCGATCAATTTCCCTAATAATTTAAATCGGCTAATCACCCAATTAGCAGACGTCAAAAATTCGGGTCATTACATGCAAATTAATATTTTATGATGATGATTTTAGTATTACAGCAATTATAACACTGATGTAAAGGCTCGCAAATCCTACCTCTTGAATCGACCATAATTCACAATAGTTCGACTCAAATTGAACAGAAAATACAAAACTTTAGGGTAAAGAAGAAAAGATAGAAGAAGAAATAGAAACAAAAACATAGAATTTCACAGTCGTCGCGGAACAAAATATAATATATAACAACAAAATTGTATACAAAAGAATCTATAACTATTTTATACTTACAATCATCAGAGTACATTAATCAATACATCAATCTGGACCGCTGTAACAACTTGTCTCCATACAGTGAAAATATAAGTCAAGTATGGAAATACATTTGAACTCCTCTAGCTCGTCTCCTGAGCTCCATGGCATTCTAATCCTGAAACTGTAATACTCGGTCTGACCTGAGCATTATAATAAAATAACACCTGAGTCGGTCTGGAAAACCGGCATTAGAAAACACACTCAATTTGAATTATTAGAGTCATCAAAATCCTTTGAAAAACAAATGTATCTCGTAAGACCGCGTCAAACATAAACACGGCGGGTTTTTCCCTTATGATAACCGAAACATTTTATAGGAAATCCAGTGATATTATAATAGTGTCTATATACAAATACATATTCAAATAGCTGAAATTGTTATATTAATTAGATTCCAACATACTAGGCTCTACAAACAAAACCGTAAGCTCGTATTAGAGAATGGATTCCAACGAATGACCGAGCCACTAAGGTACCGCCCACCACAGCACACCTCAAGAATAATGTACCGAAGACCGCGTCGGGATCCCCTGCTACACAAGACCGGCCTGACAATAACTTGGCTAAATCTATAGGTTATCACCCCGGGTGTCCACACCCTTACCACCGAGCGCTCCTTCTTTCATGCACAACCATATCCATAATATATAGGTTTCCGAGGACATCTAGAAAGGTGATAACATACCCTACTTGGGTGCGTCCCACTTATCCTTACTGCATATCCCTTGTTTTAGTCATTCCTGGTTGATGAGGTTCGAGGCTAAGCGTTACCTTTTCGTGAACAATTTTACTTAGAGTGCTCATCATCCTCCAATGACGATGTTCTACTAGCATTCGTCCGTACAAGTTGTCCTTCTTCTGGACAAACCGAATCACCTTCTTCATCATCTTCATGGTATTCATTCGTAATGTTCAACCGGATCAAAGTGGTTATTGGATAATTAAATATGATCTCGGTCTCCTATAAATGATTAACAAAATTGGCCAATATTAATAATCGGTTATTTAGCTATCAATAAAACATCCATAAGAAGTCACTTGGCCCAATTTTTATAAATCTCCAAAATATTTATATCAAAACATCTTCTCCAAGATATACATCCAATCTCTTTTAATATTTCTATATTTGAAAATAATTTCACCACTTGTACCCTTAACAGGATATTTCACCATCTTCAATACTTAGAAATACCCCCAATTTCCATTTTTACAAAACATAGAAAATATTTTTATTCCAAATCATTTCCCACTAAAAATATTTCCAAAACCTTCCTTTCAATACTTCGGGAAACTATTTATTCGTAAAATTTCCAAAATCATTTTAATATTTAACTTGAAAATATTTCATACTTATCTCATAAGTCTTTAGAATTTTTAATTAATTCTTCTTACGATTTCCAAACCGATTATACTTATTTATAATCCCAACCAACCATTTTTAACTTCTTTAAATGAATTCACATCGTCCCAAAGTTATCACATCTAAGCATTTAAAATTTTCTTAAGTCTCTAGAATTCCATTTATAAGATTTAACTCATAAAATCTCCTCCTTAAAATAAAACATGTCTACACATCTCGGGAGAAATTTTATAAATAAATTTTCAATCATTTCAAAACTATATATATATATAATGAGCATTTTTAAATAATAAAAATTTATTTTGTATATTTAATTTAAATAGGTTTTAAGTTATTATTTAAAATATTAACACTTTTTAACAAACCATCAATAACTCATCTAAAATAAATGAAAAGCAATTTACAAAGCTGATTATAGAAGCTAAAATTTTTATTCCAATAAATATTACATATTTGAAAATCCATTTTCCGAAGTATTCCAATACTAACTAGTTTAAAATTTCATAGTTTAAATAATAAAGTTTCCCTTTTTAAACGAACTTAACTTCTTAAAAACAAAGACATATTTTAAAATCTCAATAAACAATTTAATTTATAACTTCCTCTCGATTTCACAACTTATCCATTCATTGTCGATTCCCTAACCGTTCTCATTTCAAAAATAGAATCTACTACTTTTCTCAACCCTATTTTACATATTCTCCCAATTTTCATGTGATGCCGAATTCCTTTATTTTTAAACATCGTTTATAAATCTCATAACCCTTTTGTTTTACCTGTTCATAAAACAAATATTATTTATTAAATTCCATTATATAAGTTCATTTCTTATAAATTCCCCTTTATACTTCTAATCTATTTTCAATATTGATTTTAAATCCTTTTTATATTTTCAGAATATCATTTATAAATTCTTATATATAATTCATTTTAAAAATCTTCATTCAATAATTCACAACAGTTAAGTATAACCAAAAATCAAATATATGTTTTTCTCTAAGTCAATTTCATTAAAATAACTCCAATTCCAATATATATTTTTATATCAAATTCCTTTTAATTCCATAAATCTTAAAAATATATTTATAGTATTTAAATTATCAAAATTCAGGCCAGTGCCACAATCACATCGAATAATTCCAATCACTACAAGAATCTATAATAGATTATTCTATTCAAATCATATATCACTACACATGATAAATAAACATTATATTTGAGGAATCCAGTTGGATCCCTTCAACCTGTATCTCTGCATCCACAGATGTTAATGCAACATAAAAATACCGATTCCACTTCGAGAGGGATATTGCTGTATATAGGGTCATGCGCTATTATGCAGGGTGTATAGGGTCCCATCCGCTATAATATGCAGGAATATTACTCCAAATACTAATATATATACTACAATATATATTTAACATTCAACAGATAATAATTTATAAAATCAACCAACAACCAGTAATTTAAATTCATCATTTTCAAATTATTCTAGCAATCCAAATGAGAGAGATTTTAATCACATTGATTTTTAATTTTTCGAATATCCTATTTTAATTAAATCTAAAATCCCAGCTGGCTCTGATCGTCTCCAAATTAATTACAAATGTCGTATTGATAAATTTGGATCCCGTATGAAAAATTTACAAATTTTATAACATAATTATTTTTATGTAATTAACTAATTACTAATAAATTTAATTAACCTTTAATAGCCACGCCTTAATTTCCTTACCGAGCAGAAGTTCATGCCCTTCCTCCTGCTTCTACAGTAAGCAAGCCAAAACTACTCCGATCGAAACCCTCACGCGCCCATTACATCCTCTAGTAGCCCTACCATCCTCTGTCGCCATGCTTGCTTAACACTTTTAGGCACAAAAGGCCGCCACGGTACCCAAAAACTCAAGATCGAAGACAAACGTTCGACCCCCTTCCACTGCCTCATATGTTCCCCCGCGCGTGCGCATTGTTCCCAAGTCGAGTGCCGTCAACTCGAGTACTCCATCGCTCCATGCCGCGTTCCACTACCGCTCCTACCTTGACTCGACGAGCCTCCTACCACTGTCATCGATCGCCTGCGTCCCATTAATTACCGCACGCGAGAGCGTCTCCATTGTTACACCCGCCTCACTATTGCCGAACCCAAGAATCGTAATGGAAAATGGCAATTTTAATTTGACCACATATATTTTTTTCCTGAGAACAATTTCGATTTCGTCCTTAATTTTTAATTTTTTTATCTCTTTCGTTCGGTTAAATTTTTGAAGGAAAAATCGTGATTTATAAAAGAGAACGAAAGACAAGTAAGTGGTGTGTTACAAAAGGAAAAGGTAGAGTAAATTCGTAGGGTGGCTGATGGATTTGAAGGATTGACCCAAATATATTGATTTAAATTTTCAAATGTCCTGATTTGCGTAGCTTAAAAAGTTAAACTTCTATTGAGGCATGCCGCTAGGCGTTTATAATGTTATACCACTATTTCAAACACAATGGAAATGGTTTCGAGTCTTAATTCGTTAGTATGGAGAAGATAGCTTTTAGGACCCAATTATTATATTCAATTTTCGATATAAATTTCAGCGCATTTATATCCGATACGGCTAAACGATAACTCCAAATGCTACGAAATTTGAAATCCAATAATAATACACTATTAGGGATCCAACGAAATTAATTCTGTCGAATTCTAAGATTGTGCCTCGAAAGGCTATTTTTAAATGTAAATTTGAACAAACTATTTTTAAAATTAAATAGATCACTTTTAAATTCAATTTTAAAATTTTATTATCTTCGTTATTATTAATATAAATTTTACAAGCCTTTAAATTATTTTTATCGAGCTTAAAACTCAAGGTTCAATAATTTAACCAAATTCCAATTATTAAATTCAAAAATTAAATTATCCAATAAATCGTTATATTTGTAATTCAGGTAAAATATTTACTTTTAAACATTTAAAATCGACCTATAATTCAAATTCAATATTTAAAACCATTTAAATATTTCAAATCAAACGTTGAAAAATCTAGGTCGTACATTGCTCCCCCTTAAAAGAATTTCGTCCCCCAAAATTGCTATGGCAGGAAAAATGCTCCGAACCCATTAACTTATTAAAACCCACTTAGTGAAAATTCGATATTTAACTTCCCGAATCTTTTACCTTCAACCTAACCAATTCGTTCTCCATCCTAAACCAAAATCCTTTACTTCGATTATAAATTCAAAATCGATTTCTGTTAACAAAAAAATTTCCAAAAATTTTTCAAAATTTTTCTAACATCCTTGATTTTCGAAATCTTTTGGCAGAGTCTCCCTTGTACGGAGAGGCTTTTGCAATATGACAAGAGAGACAAATATATATACATTGACCCACATGGTCGAAAAATAAATATATAATGATATTTCATATTCTCGATGTATTTAATTCGAAAACATACCTTATTTTAATTTTTTTAATCAAGCAGCTTATTTTAGTTTGCAATTCGTGCAATCAAAGTCAAGCAAAGCAGCTCTAGGTACCTGTACTTACTCAATTTAAACACATAAGTACCAAATATACGAAATTCCATGACATTTCATTTATTTAACTAAATAAACACATAAGTTTCATAAACTAGCATGCTAAGCGTATATCATAAGCAATTTACATGGTTCAGATACTAATTTAATTGCTTTTAATCAATTCATATACTATTTCATTCAACCTGAAATGATTTATAACCAATTTGCTTACATTCAATTCACATTTGTACTAAAAAATTAATATTTATTCCAAATTGACTAAAAATAAATTTATTCACTTTCCATTCATTCGTACAATTTAATTTATTTTGGTTTACGTAAAACGACTAGTTTTTCTTTTTTTTAAGCAAATTCATCGATATTCACTTAATAAAATATACACTTTAGTTATAACTATTTTAAATTGATTCCAACTCGATTTATATTTAATTCTATTCAATATTAAATTTATTCTCAACCAATTTATTTGCATTCCATTATATCCACCTTCATTGCTTTCAAATCCATTTTATTTAGCTCGAAAACATTCCATGCTATTTTATTTAATAGCCATTTTACAAATTTATTTGTGTCGAGCTTTTATTCAAAATATTTACTTGAGTTAATTTATTTACATCAAATTATTTCAACATCATAACTTAAATTTATTTTTATGGTAAACAATTTCCAATTCAAATTACTGCTTTGATTTTTATTCAATCAAATTTCATTCCGTTTACTAGTTAATTTAATTAGTTCATTCACTTCATCCATCTCAATTTTAATTCCCATATTCGAATTCATTTAAAATCAGTTGGATTTATTTGCAACTCAAGTCATTTCTATTTCAATCCAACTTCACTTTATTCGATCACACTTTCGATTATATTTCATTCACTTACAATTTAAGTTGAACTTCATTTATTACTCAAATTTCACTTTTAATATTCGCTTTTAATCCACAATCCAATTTATTAAACCTAGTTATTTCCATTTCCATATTTAATTAACTAATTTATTTAGCTAACCTATTCACTTTCAATTTATAATTCAATATCTGATTCCTATTTCAAAAATCACTTCAATAAATTTACTCGAGTTAAAATTTATTTTACAATTCAAGTTTTATTTTTATTACAATTTTTTTATAAGTTAAACTACTATTTTTTTCGCTTTTCCGTCAATTCTATACTCGAGTACATTCACACTTTATTTTTAATTCAAGATCTACATCAATTAATAGCTTAATAAGTACATTTATTTCATAAATTCCAAATTCTATAAGCTTTTGAAATTTATTTATTCCAATTCAAATTTTATTTAACTTAAGTTAAATTAAAACTTCATACCATTCCTTTTCATTCATTTAAGTAAGCATTTAGTTGCATTCAATATCATTTATAAATCAATTTAATTTTATTTTCAATCCAAATTCAACTCAATTTTATTTAACTTATCTTAAGTTAGATTTCATCCATACCATTTTATTTTACCAATTAAATTTATTTAACTTTCACAAGTTTAAATTTCATCTCGGAACTCACATTTTTTCTTTCCTTACTTATATTTAATTAACCTCATTGCATTTTACTCGTTTACTTTATTTATCCCAATTATCTTATTTATTGATTTCTTTTAACTCCGCTAAGTGCATTCACCATTTCATTAATTTATTTCATTAATTCTATTCAAATCACAACCAATTAAATTTCTAAAATTTAATTCCTTCAACTTAATCCAAGTTAAATTCCATTTTAGCCTTTTCACTTTTAATCTTAATTTCAAAATTCAATTTCCACATTTTTCTTTAAAATCATTCTCAATTTTATAAATTCATAACTTATCTCCCGATATTTTCTAAACATTTTAACTAGGATTTAAAAATTCAGATACCCATTATTTATTTCAAACCATTTTGAAGTCTCAATATTTCAAATCACACTTTTTTAATTTTAAATCAAAACTTGTTTTTATCCAAAACAAATTCCCATCGGAATTTCCAAAACAAAACTGGTTTGCCCAACAAATTTAAATAGATCAATTACGATAGCAATCTGCCACTTAGAAACTCAAAAATGAATACTGATGACGTTGCGTAGTCATTGCCATGATTATTTTCCAGCAACTATAGTGAGTTCAATGCCACTATCACTTTCCAAAATCCATTTAAAAACATTTTTCTATTTAAAAATATCTCCAAAATAATAATACTATTACTTATTTCAAAATACTTTTGAAAACACTTCCAAAAATTCCCGGGCTTTAATTTTTCAAGACCTGGTTTTAAACAAGTCTTAGTTTTTAACTCAATTGTATAATCCATACTTACACAATTTTTCATTTGGTTATATATATAACCAACTCCAGATTTTATAATCTTGTTTTTATTATAATACTATCATCCAAACACTCCAAATATACCATAATAATTTTAGAAAAATATTCCTTTTATATAAAAATATAATTTGGGTAAAATTATTTCATTTACCCGCTTCAAAGCCATACTATGTCAGTTTATCGCATTCAAGTGCTTAGAAACTCTTATCGAAGCGGCGTCCCACTGCTCGACTAGATTTTATATACCACTCAATAGGTAAATCAACTCAATATAAAACCATTTTATATTCACTAACAAATACGCGCTCATATCTATTATTACACTCAACTCATTTTAGAGTACTACTGACTCTCTTTCTAATGAGTAATCCCTGCCAGAGCCATGGTTCTCGCTTAACCTTCAGCTCTGATGCCAAGTGTAAAGGCCCGTAAATCCGTACCCCTTGAATCGACTATAATTCACAAGGGTTCCACTCAAATTAAACGGAAAATACGAATCTTTAGGGTAAAGAAGAAAAGATAGAAGAAGAAATAGAAACAACAACACAGAATCTCAAAGCCGCAGCGGAACAATGTATAATATATAACAACATTTTTTTATACAAAAGAATTTGTAACTATTTTATACTTACAATCATTAGAGTACAGTAATCAATACATCAATCTGTACAGTTATAACAACTTATCCCCATACACCAAAAATATAAGTCAAGTACAGAAATATGTCTGAACTCCTCCAGCTCGTCTCCTGAGCCCCATGGCATTGTAATCTTGAAACTGTAACACTCGGTCTGACCCAAGTATTATAATAAAATAACACCCGTGTTAGTTTGGAAAAATAGCGTGAGAAAACACACTCAATTTGAATTATTAGAGTCATCAAAATCCTTCGAAAAACAAAGGTATCTTGTAAGATCGCGTCACATATATAAACGGCGGGTTTTTCCCTTACGATAACCAAAACATTTTATAAGAAATCCGTTGATATTATAATAGTGTCTAAATACAAATATTTATTCAATTAGCTGAAATTTTTACATTAATTAAATTCCAGCATACTAAGCTCTATAAGTAAAACCATAAGCTCGTATTGGAGAATGGATTCCAATGAATGACTGGCCCATTGGGTACCACCCACCACAGTACACCTCTAGAACAATTAGTGCTTCCAATGGATACCTAAAAAATCCGAAATCCGTCCGCTTTCTTATCCAAAAAGCGGATAATATCCGATATCTGAAAAAACGGATGCGGATACGAAGACTTCCATATCCAAAAATTATCCATCCGGTCTTTGTCAAGATTATAGTATAACTTATATGCATTTTAGTATTATGAAAGATATTTAGTTATTGATTTATTAAGTTAGTAATTTATATTATATGCACTTAATTCTTATTAACAACTCAAAACTATTTATGATCGCCATATTTGTTTATATTTAATACTTTCATAATAATTGGATTGAAAAAAATGTATTATAAACTTAAAATTTATATTTATATTTCTTGATTTATCAATCGTTAACGGATATGATAATTATCCGATATCCGGCCGTATTTGCGGATGCGGATATCCAATATCTGAAAATCATTTCGGATGCGGATGCAAATATCACACTGTCCGCATCCGAAGGTATCCGTTGGCAGGCCTATGAAAAATTTACCGAGGACCACGTCGGGATTCCCTGCTACACAAGACTGGCCTACCCCTAACCTGGATAGACCGAATATGTTATCACCCTGGGTGTTCCCAACCTACCATCAAGCGCTCCTTCTTTCATGCACAACCGTATCCATAGTATATAGGTCTCCAACGACATGTAGAAAGGTGATAGCATACCCTACTTAGGTGCAACTCCCTTAGCCTTGCCGCATCTCTCTTGTTTTAGTCATTCCCAGTTGATAAGGTTCGAGACTAAGGTTACCTTTTTAAGAATAATTTTACTTAGAATGCTCATCGTCCTCCAATGATGATGTTTTGATAGCATTCGTCCATACAAGTTGTCCTGGATCTGGACAAACCGAATCACCTTCTTCATTATCTCCACGATATTCATTCATAATGTTCAAACCGAACTGAAGTGGTTTTCAGATATTAAATCCGATCTCGATCTCCTCGAAACGATTAACGAAATTGCACAATATTGATAGTCGGTTATTTAGCTATCAATAAAACAACCATAACCAGTTACTAGGCCCAATTTTATAAATCTCCAAATATTTATTTCTAAACATCTTATCTAAGATATACATCCAATCTCTTTCAATATTTCTATCTTTGAAAATAATTTCACCACTTGTATCCTTAACAGGATATTTCACCATCTTCAATACTTAGAAATTCTCCCAATTTCCATTTTTACAACACTTAGAAAATATTTTTATTCCAAATCATTTCCCACTACAAATATTTCTGAAACCTTCCTTTCAATACTTAGGGAAAAATTTTACAACACTTAGAAAAAATTTGAACAACTTCTGTCGAGTAAAAAACTGTTTATCGATAAGACAATTTTCGGTCACATTATCAATATTTCTTCAAAATATTTATTTTCGAAAATATTTTTCTAAAATAAGTTTACCATAATTAGTTATACTTAAAATGGGAATGATAAGGTTATTAAATCAATTTAATCGTACTTAATCTAAGGTTAAAACATTTAAATAATCAGGTATTTAAATACAAAGTGTTCGAAATTCCAGATCGTTGCATTCTCCGCCACTTAAAACATTTCGTTATCGAAGACACGAGCAACAAAAGGAAACAGTCACATAACAGTAACGGTATTAAAATTACAAGCAAACAAAGCTTGTAGTTTGCCTAAGTTCAAAATCCCCTTATCGCATAAGGACGATAAATATCCTACCAAGCGTACCTTATGCTCAACAGCTTCAAGTTTTTACGTAGTTGATCATTCATGCTGCCTCATAACAAGTCGAAGAGTCATTACCTAAACTCTCCATAAGCCAACAAACCATAATATGCATGTATACTAAAGCCCGTACGATGAGCGTGGATCATCATATGCAATATTTGACCAGATCACTTGCTCGATCACATAAATTTCACTTCCAAACTACTGTAAATCACCCGACCTCTCTAGTTCGGACTTCGATCAAGTTCGTTAATTATAAAACTTCTATCTTCCTTACATAGCCATATATTATGATAGAAAACTTCAAGATCATATCAAGAATCTGTATCAAGTATTCATCGTCAAGAATTGAGTGAGAATTCCTTGTTCATATCGGTGTAAATCACCTCGAAATCATGTACTCAAACACTAGATCAAGAACAGTCTTGCGAATAAAATGATCTATGTACAATTCGCATATTTATCCTATTGGTTTCTTAACTACACCAATATCTTTTTATCACATCCTTCTACACAAATAGTATATCACTCAATACTAAAATCATTTCATAAAAACATAACTTTAAGTTTATAAACATTTCATAACTAAAGTACTTATCCATATAATTCTCCACTACTTCCTAAGAGTGCATACAAAACATCAAATTTGTTTTACTTAGCAAGTATGTTCAACCATTTAAAACTTGTTTAACTCTACTATCTTCTAAGTTTAAGAGTTGTACGAACTCATTTTTTTATATATCAACAAAACACGTCACTTCAATTTCTATAATGATTCAGATGTTTCCGACTGTCCAAAATTATCGAAAATCCTGTTTCATACTAAGAAATGAAATATACCAAATAACATATCAAACATGATGAACATACCATATTGTCCTAATGCATAGGCTACATGTGTCCATAGATAACATAAAAAAGTCTAATCTATTTATTTACAACCATTTACTAAAGAGGGAAAACATGAAAAGTGTTCTTCATTTATTTTAGGTTATGCCACTGCCACTCAGGCACCCTACATAGCATACATATAAAAAATTTCTACATAAAAAGTTCATATCGAATTTCTTATAAAGAAAATTTTTAGAAATAAATATCCAGATTTTATCCTAAATCTTTTTTAAATAATAATATATACATATATCTTTTGTATATCAAATCATACTTTTGGGATTGAATCAAAATTTATTTTGCTAAAACAACTTTATAACAAACTGTTATTGTAGCATCCTCCACTTTGAAACCTAAAAAATGAACACCGATGATTTGCAGTCATCACCTGAATTCTTTTTAAGCGACTGAAGTAAATTCAGTACATCCAAGTCATGCCTCTTGGACTTAATCAAAATAATTTTCAAGGCAGTATTAAATACTTCTAAATATTATTAAGTACCATAATCTCAAATTCATAAACCGATTTCTCAAATATTTACTTTCAAATAATATTATCATTACTTTCCCTGAAATTCTAAAAAAACATTTTCAAAGACACCTGAATTTAAGTTCTCAAAATACTAGTTTAAATCATCTTCATTTATAAACCATACTTATATAAACTCACTTTCTTATATAAAATCTTTTCATAAAAGTCTATTCACTATATATCTTATCTTTCCTTTAGATTAAAATAACAATCAGTAAACTTAACTTTTAACCCAACATTATCATGGAAAACTTTATAGTCAAACTATGAAACTCAATTCACAAGGTGTTCATATCAATGCTTCCACAAATACTGTCTACCTCACCCACGAAGTAAAAATGTAAACTGCTCATTAACTGGTCGAGCACAAATCAATAATCAACAAACAATAGACAATGCTCATAAACTGGCTGAGCATGATTAGTCAATCATTAAATGATTATAATGCTAGTAAAATGGCTGAACAATATTAAGCTAAAGATTCTACAAATGATAATAAGAAGTCGTCGAGCCTATCAAATCACTCAACAAAGGATAGTAATGCTCATAAAGTTGCCAAGCACGACTAAACTAATTAATGAGGAGTAACGAGCGAACATCATTAATCCCTACACTAATTGAACCACACCATCAACTTATACTTATATAGTACCAAATATAAGATCTTTATTTTCATTTTTGGAATTACCCATTAAGGCATACGCTTATCAAAATAAAATATGTTCTCATATGTATAATATACTCAAATCGTGCTATGGCATTCCATGCCCTATTTTTAATGAGTCATACCCCACCAAAACCAAGAGTCTTGCTTAATCTTCAGCTCTGATACCAACTTGTAACGATCGGCATTTTGACCCCCGAATGTCGATATATCCAACCACGATATTCTTGTGCCGAGCACCCAAGTGCCAGAAAGACATATTTTAGGGTAAAATAAAAAGAAAAAAAGCAAAATAAAACAAATAAGAGAATACAATATCGGAATCTCACAGTGGAATGATAACATATAATATCCAAAGTCAGTACAAGTTGTCGGTCTAATATACATAGCATTTTAGAGTTACAATTCTAAATGTTGTCATCAGCCTATACAGTTATAATAACTCGTCCTCACATATGCTGATATCTCTACTACTAATAATGAAAATCGTTGAACCAATTTACTCGGTGTCTTTTTGAAATTCCAAAAATGCCCTTGCTTTCTGTTTACATATTTACGCTCAAACAATATATCAACCTATACGATAACACAAATAGCCCGTACACAAACAGGCCGTGTGCGAAGCACGGGCCAATACTAGTATACATAATATTAATGCAGTGGAAATAAAAATACTACGGTAGGTGAAACATCCACCTCGTCTACTCGAGCTCTAATGAAAATCAACAAAAACCTACCTTTCTTATATTACTCGAAAGAAGACATAAGGAATGTAGAGAAAATAAAAACCACATATCAAACATAGGTTTGGTATGAGAAACTCAAGAAATATGTGGCCGACTATAACAGTACTTTTGAGATAGTTCAGAAAAGGTCATCCCCTCAAAAGAACCACTCATCTAATAAGCACATCAATTGATATAATAGATAATGTTTAGGCCTAAGAATATAGATCAAAAAATAGCTATTATTCTTACATTAATCACAATACAAAAATATTCAATAGGTATACAAACAAAATCGTTAAGGTGCATTTGCATATGGATTATCCATCGAAGACATCCCCAAAACAACCGACGCCAGCCTCTTGATAAGAGTTAAAAAGAACCTTTCGAGCATCATATATCACTAGATAAAATATATCATTAAGGTAAACATAGCGGACCCACATCTAAAATGTGATCCCGAATATATCAACTCTCACGTACAAAATCCATAAGCATACTCTAGATATGGAGTTGACATGCAGTATATGTAGCTACACCTTAATGGCTATGCTCCTACTCTATTTTCTATCATTTTCAATGTCGAGGTTACATTCGGCATCTCTCATATGAGTGAGCATCACTCTAATAGAATACAGATCTCCACATGGATCCCAATATCTCAAATAATCCACGAATCTCAATAAGGATCCCATCATAATTCCTCCGACGAATGCTAATGTTGATCTCTCCCTTGGAGCTAACCTTAGGAAAGACAATTCAACTCTATAGCATTCCACTTCACAACCACTTCCAAAAAATAGAACTCGTATATTAGTTTTGAAGTGGCATTCGATGAGTAAAACAATTGCCGATCTTGGTCTCTTCAAAACTAAATCGATGAATTTCCAATTAACTCAATTCCAGTTTTTTAGAAGTAAGCAAACAAAATATAAAGAGGAGTCCTCACTAAGGGATATCTTATATATAACTACTTAAAGCTAGAGACATTTCATATCATTGCTCCCCTCTGAGGGTTCTTAATCTTACAAACCCGTGAAGCCTTTAGATACTTCCCAAGGTAATTTGACCAAGTTCGATGGTCGAATAATCGACAATCAAGTTCAAAATAGACGATCGCATATGGAAACTATAACGAGCTGCAACTACACTCGATTTGTTCTGGCAGTAAACCACACACGTCCAACCCAAATCGAGTGAAGATGCGAATAGTTAAGGGGAAAGAAAGAAGAAAGAAGAAGAGAAAAGAAGAAGAAGAAGAAGAAGAAGAAAGAGAAACTGAAACAAACATAAAATCTTACAATCGCAGCGGAATAACATATAATATGATATCAATGAACTTTACAAAAGAGAAACTATAACCTTTATAGACATACATCAATTAGAGTACAACAATCAAATCATAATGATTAGCTTGGACGGTTATAATAACTTGTCCTCACAATTTCTGATAATTTAAACAACAATGCAGTGGAAAATAAACATATATGTGGAATACGATGAAGACCTCCAGCTCATATGGTGAAACTCCAAAGCATCCAAATCTAAATTCGTAAATGTGCTCGGTCTAACCTAATAATTGAAAGGGAAGAACATCCATATCAGTCCGGTAAACCAGCGTGAGAAAACATATCTCGACTGAATTTTAAAGTTATAAAAAAAATTCTTTACCAAAACAAAGGTATCTCGTAAGACCACTTTGTACATAAATACGGATGAATTTTTAGCTTACGATAATCAAAACATTGCATATCAAGTCACATTATATTATACTAGTGTCTGGTATACAAATAATATTAAAATAGCTAAAATTGTTACATTGGTTAAATCCGACGGGTAATAGTTTTACAAACAATATGGCATGCACGTATTGGAGAGTGGATTTCCATACAATGGCTAATAAGGGACTACCTTCCGTATAGTACATCTCTAGAAGAATGTACCGAGGATACACAAATAGTCCTCCACATTTGGCAAGACTGGTCTATCCCTATTTGGCATCATACATGACCTAGATAAAAACTGAATATGTCATCATCCCGATCATTACTGACCTATCCGAGATGTCTCATTGCATACACCATATACCCGACATATAAAAGGTTATCTAGAAAGATGATGAGCGTACCCTTATAACATTAAACCACATAGCCTTGCGGCATACTCTGTTTAAGCCATTATCGAGTGATGTGGCTTAAGATAATGTTTACCTTTCACATAGCACATTTCACTTTGAATGCCACATTGACATTCCTTGGATCACTATTGATTTTCACAAACATATAACCTCTGAGCTCGTATGTCTCAGAGAAGGGTGTTAAGCTAAGATAATTTGCCTTCTTCACCACTAAACAGATGTACATTTGTAAAAGTCAACATTATAATTTTAGAAATGCAAGTCAATCATTCGTCCATACTAGTTTTCAGGAACATGACAATCCAAAGGCACTCTCCTACCACATCTTGTCGGGAATTACCCCTAGAATTAGTAGCGAGAAGTCCTTGCGTATTGTAGATTTTCATAACGAAGCACCATTGCCACCATACATACATGATATGGTAAATTTCACCCTGTGGGACTAGCGGCAAATAGCCCTACATCATGAATATCTCCGTCTTCAAAATCATCATCATAAACGTGCACTTTCTAACGCATACATTAGTTTGAAGTGGTTCTCGAATAAATCCAAGCCCGGTCTCTCCGGACCAATAATGATAAAGAGGCCCTTAACCTCCTACGGAAACCAAGTCTCATAGACTTATCATGTTTCCAAATCTCAACTTACTATCCTTCGACCGAGGAAGCCCGATAGATTGGAGTACCATAGACACTCCGCACCACTCGAATCAACATTCTTAATCCAAACGATAATCAAGCATACTCAGTCGGCTACCTGCTAAGTGCATGATAATCGGTTCCCACATTAGGTCAATAAACAAAAATGGCCAAGTTTGATAGTCGGTTATTTGCTATCAAAGCAACAAACAATATCTAGCACATAAGCAGTCACTAGGCCCACTTAATTTATCTTTTATTAATTAAATCAATTTTCAAATATTTAATTCAAATTATCTTTAAAAAGATATGTCCTCAAAACCATTTCAGTCCTTTGATATTGGAAAAAATTTCCATATACCTATATCAATAGTATAAGTATATTTAATAACACTACCATTTTGGAGACATAACAAATAGATTTCTATAAATAGAGTTCGTACACCTTCGGGCAAGTTTTAAGTATAAGAAGCAATGCTCTTATACCTCTAAGCCTTTATAACGATCATAAGAACTAATTCGTGTATTTCACAATGGAAGGTCAAAACACAATTTATTGGGTCAAAACGAATGTTGCATAAAACATTGTTAAGATAATCCAAAAATACAAGCATATGGGTTTGATTAATAATATATTATAAAAATTCCATATACACTATATAAAACATTTCCTTTGGGAAATTATTTACTATAACAACTGTGTTATAGTCCATGCCTTCCATACTTCTCTGAAAATGTCTATTACAACAGTAAATGTTGAAATTTATCTTTTTTATGCATATCACCTTTTAAAACATTTTTCAAAACCATTTAAAATCCATTTGGAATTATTACTTTCCAAAACATGACTTTAAAAAGATAAATTACTTTTTAATGCTATTAACTTCATCGAAAATCATTACTTTCAAAACATTCCTTTAAAAGATTATTTAATATATTTCCTTTATATAAAAATATATATTCAAATCTCAACATAAATTTTTTCCATATTTATAAAACTATGTTTTTAAATCTCCTTTCGATTTTATAAAACTTTTATTTTCAAAATCTCTTTATTCATGAAATTCTATTTATAAATTATTCTTTTATAAAAACTCATTTTACTACCAAAATCCATTTATAAATCCATAACTTTATAAATCTAATTTATTTATAAATCCATTTATATATTTCGAATATAATCTTTTTCTTTATTTATAAAATATCACTTTTATAAATTCTTTATAAACTATTCAAAAATCTCTATTCAAAGTATTTCTCAAAACAATACTTTTATAACACCAAAAATCATACTTTTTATTTATTTAAATAAATTCGTTCCTTTTAATAATTAAAAATTATCAAAATATATATACTTTCAAAATCACTTTGAAAATCATTTTCCTTCAAAATCACAATCTTATTGTATTTCAAAATACTAAAAATATGGTCCAGTGCTACCATAGCACTAATTAAGCAAAAACAATCCTTGTCATCAAATATGGCATCCAACACATCATATATCAAAATATATGAAAAGTAAAATCTATAGTGTGAAGAATCTTGTTAGAACCGCCCAATCCATCCACTACATCACATACAACATATAATCATAAAATATAAATCATCCACTTCGAGGCAGGATTCGTATACAAAGGGTCATCTGCTCTTACACGGGAACGTAATAGGGTCTCATCTACTCCAATTGGCGGGAATATATCTAAACCAACTAATAAATATAGTAAATCATTCAAACAAGCAATAATCAGTGTAAATAAAATTATTCACACTTATATAAAAATATAAGTGGGCTACAACTCACAAAATTCCAGAAATCACCAAAGCGCTCCAGTTTGAATTAAAATTAAACAGTCGTTCAGTTTAATCTAAAATTCCAACTAGCTCCAAATCCATCCAATCCAACTCCTTAGCGTAGTACTCATTGATATGAATGCATTGCAACTTTTCGCGCTCGATCTGGATCTCGTATGGAAAAGTTATGGATTAACGATCATACGAGATGATTAAGTATATAATCAACTTAATAAAGTAAAGTTTAAACATTTAAACCTTTCTTCGCCTCTCCCTTTCGTTCACACTTTATAGTCCCGTGACATTTTTTTATACATAAAATCGACTGCGCGCAACACCTATCGCAGCCGCCACTTGTCAGCGCACAGGCACCATCGCCGCCTCGCTCGCCTTCACCTACACCGATGAGCCATGCAAACCCAAAACCAAAAAGTTGCTGCTTGCGAATGCAAGCCATCACCTGCTGCCTTGGTCAATGATTCAACGATCCTACTGGTAGGTAGCTTCGTATGGTCAAGCACTACATTTTGTTACTTGAAGTCGTTGGCTAATTCGGCTTGTGGTGGCTTCGAATTGTCATGGCTGTTGGATGAAGGGTTTTAATTTTTAATGGTGCTTGTGGAGTTAGAAGCTAGGGTTTGCAAATGAAGATAGCTGATGGCCTTAGAAAGAAAATTTTTGCGGCACTATTCATCCATGAAAATTTCGAACTCCAAACGAAGCGTGCCGCCTGACATTCTATATGTTATACCCCTATTCCGAACATAATGGAATATATATCAAAAGCCAATTCCATTATATACAAAAGTTAACTTCTCAAAATCAAATTATATTAATTTAAATTCCTTTAAATAATTTCTACGTGTTTCAAACTCGCACGACCAAGCAATACTTCCGATTACCACGAAATTCAACAATGTATAATAATTTATTGTTATGAATCCAATGAAACTGGCTTCGTCGAAATCCGAGACAGTGCCCGAAGAGACCACTTTTACATGTTGATTAAAATGGGTTATTTTCAAAATCAATTAAATCACTTTGAATTCAAATTAAAAGTTTATTGTCTTCCTTATTAAAATAGAATTTAAAATCAAATTTCAAAATCATTTTCATTCACATTAAATTCAAGATTCAATTATTTAAACAATTCAAAATATTAAATTTAATAATTTAATTATCATATAAATCGCTATATTTGAAATATATGCTATTTCACGTATAAAATTAATTTTTCAATATTTAAAATCAATTAAATATTCCAAGTTCAAATGGCTGAAATTCTGGGCTGTTACAGATACCAAGTCTTGTACAGTTATCATGTTTTCAAACTTTTCAGACTTACACTACCCTTCAGTCAAGAATGAAGCCAAGTAAGCTGGAGCACTGATTGCGACAAAGCCATGCCTAGATACTTCATTATTAACCCTCATAGATAGACAAGCTTACTTCATCGACTTTTAGTGCTAAGTACATGACTAAATGCTTTCCATAAATGAGTAAACACACAAACCACGATAAGTCACACAAAGCATGACTAAGTCAAATATTCATATATTTATCTCAAATGATATAAATATATTCACAAATCATTATAAAAAATTCTAACTTTAAATCTTTACTTTTTCTATCTTTTTCAAAAGATTTCATACTTGTTATCACATTTGAAATATCCATTTAAAAGTCTAGTTACATTCACAAATCTAGTATAAAAGGTTTAAGAAAAATGTTGCTAACACATTGTCACAATAAACCCAAAACCATTCAATACTTTTCATTGTCTTTAAAACGTTCTTTTTAAAGATCCAAGCTTACTTATTTACAAGATTATGTACTTTTACATAACTTCACAAAATCTTTTAACATAACATAAGTGTTATAATTCAAAACTTCCTCTATTCCTTTATAAAATACTTAACTTTCTTTTTCCAAGCTTATAAATATAAATACTTTAAAAATACTTATGATAAGTTATAAACATCTATGTAAAAATTACATGAAAATAACTAATGTATAATTAAAACAATAAAAAGCATATTTTACATTTTATAACACTTTACTTTCAAAATTCGTAAATAATTATTAAAACTATATTTAAACTTTGAATCTTTTTTCCACACTACAAAACATTCTATTAAAACTTCCACAAAAAGGTTCCACAAAGAAAGTAATTTATAAACCGTTTAAATCATGAAAAACCAGTCAAAACGTCAAATTTTAAATAAAATATTGTAATAGTCCAGAAATGTTTTAGTAGGTCAAGCACATCATTTGTAAATGCTATTTAAATTTCATTGCAGAGAATCAACATGAAAATACCTAATCTTTGTGGCCAGTTTTCACCATATAAAAAAAATATTTAAGACTTTACATTATTGTAGTAAGTACTACACTTAGTGTACTTCACATTTTTGTAAAGAAACCCCAAAGAATATTTTTCAAAATATTTAGAAAAATTCTCGAAAACAAGGTATTTACTGAAGTGTCTGTTTAGCGACATTCATACTCCAACTTTAGCCCTTGTTTTAACCGGTTCCAAAACCTTTTAAACTCCAATTTTTTTCCATTAATAAGTATGCATATAATACTTATTTAAAGTGCAAAGAAATCCTTAAAGTTGTCTCTCAAATTAATTACAAAAATTCCCAAAAAAGGACATTTCAAAGTGTTCATATAGCAACCTTCTGCTCGCTATAACTTTATGCAACATTGTTTCACATGTTAATGAATGATTTAAACTACCTTACTTTTCGAGCAATAAGTAATATTATAGCAATTTTGAAAAATGCAAAGAAGCCCCTAGGACGTTTCTCAAAATTGACTTTGTAAATCACCAAACACAAGGAATTTCAAAGTGCATCCATGGCGACCTTTGCGCTTCTAACTTTCACAACTTTAGTTCGTAATTTTTATAACTTTTCAAGTCATATCTTTACTATACCATGCAGCAAAATATGCGTACAGAACAAACAAAAAAATTATCCCAAGTTAAGTTCAATAATCCTCCATTTACATAAGTTAAAGTTAAGTGATATCGAAGTGCACTTATAGAGACTATTCTTGCTTCAAAACTTTCACAACGTACTTCAATTCAACAAAAAATTAAAATAACTATTTAAACATCAAGTCAAGACCATGACACATGCTATAGAAGGTAATAGAAGTTACAAGTTTTCATTTGCTTTCAAAAGTAAAGGGTCCAAATTAAATAACTTTAGTTAGTTAATGTCACTTTAAATTTATATTTGCATACAAATACACACATACATAATATATACATATAAGATAGTAAGATAACTCACCCAAATCCAATCCTACATCAAGCTCAAACACACAGGAATAAAGAACCACTTCCTACCATCACCTAAAAACAAAAAGACACCGCCTTTAGCACTTACAAACAAAGGCCAGACCTCCTGCTCTCTTCAATGCTCACGTCCAAACCCAAGCTCCCTCTTTTCTTTCATATTTTTTCACTTTGACTTTAGATCCTTACTTCCTAATATGTTCTAAGGTGTTGCAAAAAGTTTAGTGGAATTTCGAGAAGAATTGACTTAACTAGAGAAAGATTAATAAATAACAAAGTGGATTAGTGCTAATCCACTTTCACCTTTTTTATTCTTTTGTTTCTTTTCAAGATTCAAAAAACTATGAAGTGTAAATGCACCCTTAGCCCCCTTTTGGCTAGCCACAAAGAGCTCTCCCCACGTTCCTTGCATCCATTTAACTTTACACCTCATTTTTCCTTATCAAATTACCATTTTACCAGTACACGCTAAATATCTTCCCATGATATTACCCATGACATCATCATATTTTATTTTCCATAAAGGGTAAAATATTTATATTTCATATTATGATTTCCTATGTGTTTAGTGTATTAAAATAAGTTTAAACGACTTCTGTCAAGTAAAAAGCTATTATTAATAAAATGATTTTCGGTCATATATATCAATATTTCTTCATAGCATTTGAATTTCTAAACATTTTTCTAAAACAAGTTTGCCATCATTAGTTATTACTTAAAATAGAGATAATAAGGTTATTAAATCAATTTAATCACATTAATCCTAGATTCAAAACTTTAATTAAATGAGATATTTAAATACGAAAATTTGGGTCATTAAAGATATTCATATTGAAATAAAGCAATTCAATAGACGTAGGAAGATAACTTGTTTAGATTATATTTCAATTCAATCTCATTATAGAGTTAAAAATTGATTACGCTAAAGATGAAGTAATGATGAATACTTTTTTATTACTTAACAAATCCAATAAATGAGCTCAACTACTTTTTTAGAACTTAATTAAATATTGGAAATATGTAATTTATATGTATTAGACCATATTGAAGACAAATCATCAATGTTGTTACCATTAATGTTATATAGCTTATGAAGTGAATACAAAACAAAACTATGGAATGAAGAGAATATTAAGTTAATATAATAAATGAGCTAAATTTGTGGAAGTATATAGGAAAAATGTCCAATTTTGTCTTTAAACTAATATAGTTGATCAAGTACTGTCCAATGGAAATTTAATAATAAAATAGAGGACATTCATTCCATAGCTCTAAAACATCTCAAAATAATAGGCCGAGTATCTCAATTTATTTTTCAAAATGATGAAATATATTAAACTTGAGGAAGATAGGTTAGGATAAAATTGAAAACATAAAATATGATACATCCAAACATATATTGAAATCAGACCAGGGAAAAATGATAAACTTGAAAACACTATGAAATCTGGAAACACCGAACATATAATATGTAAAAGTTTGAACTTATAATCAAAAAAAATAAGGAAACTACAAAGTTCCTTAAAATTCAATGGGACTTGAAAACAACAAATATATAATCTGTTTTTACATTCCTATTTTAATACTGGATAGAACATAAATTATAGGAATTTATATGCATATCTGGACAAATACAAAATGATTTAAACCTGTATCGAAATCACCAATTACCATTGTCCTAATGGTAATACAAGGAGTAGTAACATATTTAGCTAGGGTTGTTACTAGAGATATTGGGTTAAATTCCCTTGGCATATGAATTACCAAATTTCCTGAAATCTAATTAATTTAAGAGTTATTAAACTTGAAAACGCCATAAATCTTGGATACAACAAATACTTATCCAATTTACACATTCCTAAAATGATATATGAAAAGAAACATAAATCCATCACTTATACAAGAAAACTATACTCTCAGTTTGAATATACCTGATTTGAAATTGATACTAATTTGCACATTAAAAGGCAATCAACTAAGAAGCACCCCAAAAATTAAACAAAAAATCATACTCGTTTTTAACATTCCTAATTTGGAAATAAAATAGAATAGAAATATATTTTTGTTCCACTTATATATGAAAATTGTACTTCTAACTAAACGTATGTGATTTAAAATCTATACCCAAATCATACGCCAAACTAATAATGACATAAACAAGGAAAATGCAATGTCCCTTATTATCATGAAACTTAAAAACAATAAATATACAATCAATTTATGCATTTTTAATTTTAAATAAACGGAACATAGATCATAGGAATTTATATGCCTAAATAGGAAACAACAATATGTTACATTAAACCTATATTAAAATCTAATCAGGAAGATTTACTATGCTTGATGCAACGCACCATAAATTAATAAATAAATAATTAATGAATTAATTAATTACTAAAATAAAGATTTAAAATAGTAATGTGATAGGTATTTGGGTGTACATTTACTTATCAATATTATTACTTAATGAAACCCACTAAAATGAATTAAACGAGAATGGGTAAAGATGGGCCAACGGCCCCTGGTGAGATTATTACATGTATCAAATCATTTCATCACTCTTTTTTCATTTCATTATACATACAAATTGAAATAAAAGCTATAAGCATTTAATGGTGGCAGCTTAACTAAGAGAAAAAGGAAAATAATATGATCAAAGCTAAGGAAACTAGAAAGTACATTCAATTAAGAAATGTAGATGAGTAATTTAATCTTTTAAACCCATTTTCCCTTACAATTACTTATGGTAATCTAATTGTGACGACCCGGAATTTTTGAGCGTTTGAAATGGGAATATTTAATTAATTTTAAATATTCAAAAGTTAATTTTTAACTTGAATTCCAAATATCACTATTTAATTGGGTAATTAAAATTTTGAATTAAATAATTTGAAGTTGGATAAAATGTTGAATATGGAATTTTAAGCCTCTTAAAAATAATTTGAAGGCTTATAAAATTTATATTGATAATATTGAAGATAATAGAAGTTTTAAAATTGAATTTAACCATGATTTGTTCGGTTTTGAAATTATGACGTTTAAATTTATATTTAAAAATAGCCTTCCGAGGCACAGTCTCGTAATTCAACGAAACCTGTTCCATTGGGTCCGTAATAGTGTTTTATTATCGAATTTCAAATTTCGTATTGATCGGAGTTGTTGTATGAGCGTACGATATATTAACGCGCTAGAATTAATATCGAAAATTTAATACTTTAATTCAATTCAAAAAGCTATCTTTCCCATACGATCGAATTAGGACTCGAAACCTTTTCCATTGTGTTCGAAATAGGTGTATAGTAATGTAAACGCCTAGCGGCACACCTCGGTAGGAGGTCGGGATTTTAAGCTACGTAATTCAGAACGATTTAAATTTAAACATACACACTTATATATATACACATTTCAAAATTAAAAAAAAATCTGCATTTCCATCAGCCGAAATAATTTCACATCACTGTTTTTTCCCCTTCACTTCAGCATGCAGCCTTCCTTTCAAATTCATGTTCCCCCTTTTTAGAGCATCACGCAATCTTCCTCTGTAAAATTTTAAACCGCAGTCAATAAATCAAAGGCAGCCGAACCAAAAGAAAGTGGAAACAAAATCAAAGTTGAATTCTCAGAGAAAATAAATAATGGCCAGTTAAAATTGCGAATTCTCCTTATAACTTCCCTTCTGCTCGAACTTTTGGAAATCAAAGGGATTGAGTCTCGCATTTGTTTCAATTCGAGCTCGTCCCCCTCTTCCTCTTGAATCCACAAAGTCGTTCGAAAGTAAAGATAAACGAACTGCCGAAAGAAATTGAAAGTAGTTACAAGCTACTCATTTCAATTGCGGCTTTCCTTTGAGATTTGAATCGAACGAAATCGAATTCGATCCTCATATAAAAAAATCAAAAGAATCGAGCGCGCGACCTCAACTCGATCGCGCCTGAGAAGCGGCTGCAGCGGAGGAGTTTCGCGCGAGCACTCGGGGTGGACATGGACGATGCTTGGTCGTGGCCACATGAAGGAGAATAGCTAGCGAAGTCGAAGGTTTTGGGTGAAGCGCGATGTGTTTTAGGGTTCGCCGGCGAGTTGATCGAGGCTGCGATGAGAAGAGAGACCGACCTAGGTTTGCACGTGCGTGTGTGGGCTTGGTTAAGATCGTGGTTTGCTTAGAGGGAGAAGACGATAAAAGAGTGCAGAAGTGTGGGTTTTCTAGTTGTAGGGTGTTGGTGATGGCGAAGTCATGCCTGAAGGAAGTCGCATGGATGTTTGTTTGGGTTGTGGTTTTTTCCTGGAAGGTAATAAATAATTTATTTAAACTAAATTAAATAAGTGATTTAGTAAATAGTGGCATTTCTTAAAAGTAGGTTTTGTGATTAATTGTTAACTATTCCAGTCACTAAGTAATTTATTAGAGGAAATTTAGATTAAATTTATTAAGTGGAAAATGTATTTTTGGAAATGAATTGTTTAATAAACCTATTAAATTTATTTTTTTGCTAAAGATATTTTATTAACCAAACTATTAGTTTGAAATAAATCATGGGTTAATTAAATTATTAAATTGGAAATTAATTGTTAGATTAATTCAAAATATTAATAAATTGTATAATGTTTACACAAGGTTTTAAATTAAGGAAACAAGCTGGTTTGGTGTGGATTGCATCAACAAAATAACATGTGAGTTAATCCCACTCATCGGGTTTAATTAAAATTTAAATGGTTAAATTTAAATAATTGGTTGAATGGTTGGATTGATTTGATATGTTATATTATAGTATGTACTACATCTTGGAATGTTTGATTTCCCGCATTATATAGCGGATGAGACCCTATGCGCCGCATAATAGTGGATGATTTATATTAATCTCATATACCGCGATATTTCACCTCGAAGTGGAATTGGTATTTATGTCGTGCTAACGTCTATGGATGCAGGGAAAATAGGTTGGAAGGATCTAACTGGATCCCTCAACATTAATTTGAATTATTTAATATTCTCTGTTGTGATTATTTGATATTCTATGATGAACTATATTGGAATATTGAATGTTATGGTTTGATTGAATATATTTGGGTATAACGAGTTACCAAAAATATATAAATTGGATTTTGGAAAGAAAATAAAACGAAGTGAATTTGTAAGCGAAATAATTATAGAAAAGTTGAATAAATTAAGAATGAATTGAAAGAAAGGGAAGTGATATTAAAATACTAATAAATAACTTCGAGTATGAAAAGAAAAAGATTTTGAATAAACAGAGAAATAATGAATTTTAAACCTTAAGTGACATTATTTTAGGGATTAAAGAATTTTTTTTAAAATTTAAAGTTTAAATTTATTTAAAAGGATTAAGAAGTAATTTGAGAAATCTAAAATTGGTATTTCCAGTTAAAAATATTTTAAATCATAATTAAGGATTTAAATCTGAATTCAATGGATTTTGGAATAAAATGGGGTGAATTGGAAATCAATTTGGAAATTGATTTAAGTGTTTGAAATTGGATATTTGGAAGAATAAATTCAAGGTGAGAATTTATTAAAAGGAAATGAGAAAATTTGTTTAAAGATAAATAGTGATTTATTTTTAAAGGATGTGAAGAAAAGTGTTTTTCCCTGAATAACCGAGTACATTTTCAAGTAAATTTTTAAATACAAGATAAAAGTTTTAATGTTGTTTTAAAAAGCATGTTTTAGAAAATTTATTATTTCTAAACGTTTAAATTTTAAAATAAGTATTTTTTTTGAAATCTATTATCACAGTAATTATTTAAAAAATGACTTAGTATTTTGTTTTAAAAAGTGAAAACCTAGTTTTATATTTTATAAAGTAACCTTATTTTCAAATATTCATATAGTACGTATATTTACCAAATTTTTGAAGTAGTTTAACTTAAACTTTTTAAAGTATATTTCAAAGTAAAGTGTTTTAAATTATTTTAAAAATCTAAAGTTTTGTGCTTGGTGATTTCAGTGGAAATAGAAATATTTAGGAAAAATTTATCCTAAGAAAGGAAGATAGTTGGAAACTGTTTTCAAAAGGGGTTGAAAGTGAAAATATATCTTGTGAAGATATTTTTAGGATTAATAAATAATCTGGGAAAAACTTATTTATTGTTTGGTGATTGTTGTGAATATTAATTGATAGTTAAATAACCGACCATCAATAGTGGCCAAATGCGCTGATCGTTTCGAAGAGACCGAGATCGAGATTTATTTCTCGAAAACCACTTCGATCCGATTTGTACGTTTTCGTGGAAAAAAGTTTGGATTTGAAGGTGGAGTAATGAAGTGCAAGGGCTAGTCGCTACTAATCCTGAGAATATTTCCAAAATGGATGTAGTAGGAGTAGTGCCGTCGGTTCCGTTCGAAACCGGGGCGGACTTGTATTGATGAATGCTTTCGGAACATCGTCAGGTATGCGACGGGCATTCTAAGGGATATGTTCTATAAAGGTAACGCTTAGCCTCAAGCCTCATCAATCGGGAATGACTGAAAATCAGGGATTATGCAGCAAGGCTAGGTAGGTAGCACCCATTCAGGGTGAGATCATCAATGTCTAGATGTCCCTTTTTATTTTGGCTTAGTGGTGTGGTTGCCGATCCTAATCGTGAGGTGATCTCACTCGGGATTATCCAGTAAGGGGTAGTACAGGTCTTGTGTTGCAGGGGTTCGGGAGTGATCCTCAGTACTGTGATCTAGGCCACGTACCGTGACAGGTGGCACCCCAGTGCCTAGTCATTAGTTGGAAATCCATTTTCCCTACGCGCCTTTTACGAGTTTTGTTTGTATTACCCACTCTGTGGCTAGTAGCTGGAATTTAATCATGTAGCTATTTCGGCTATTTTAATAAGTATTTGTATATAGACCCTATTATAATAACAGAGGATTTTAATATAAAAATGTTTTAGCTATCGTAAGGTAAAAACCCGACATGTTTATTTGTGGCGTGATCTTACGAGATGCTTTTGTTTTCAAAGAATTTTTGAAACTTTAATAATCAATTGAGTGTGATTTCTCACGCTGGTATTCCAGACTGACTCGGGTGTTATTTAACTATAATACTCGGGTTAGACCGAGTATTATAGGATACAGGGAAGGATGCTCTGGAGCTCAGGAGATGAGCTTGATAGCGATACGTAATTCCGTATTTGGTTATTATTCCGCTGTGTATTCAGTTGTATATTATTGATGTTATTGAACTCTGATGATATACTCTTATGATGTATGTATAAAACAGATATAGTTTTCTTTTGTGTAAAGATCCGCTATTATATATTATATTTTATTCCGCTGCGTTGGTTAGATTCTGTTGTTGTTTTCTGTTTTCTCTTCTTCTACCTCTTCTTCTTTAACCCAAATGGTTCGTATTTCTGTTCAACTTGAGTTGATTGATGTAGAATAGTGTCGACTCAAGGGGTACGGACTTGCGAGTCGTTACACTTGGTATCAGAGCTTAGGTTGGTGATAACCTTGGCTCTGGTGGGAATTATTCATTAAATAGAGTCCGTAGTACTCTAGAATGAGTTTGACAGTGTTAATAGATATGAGTGCGTATTTGTTAGTGAATATAAAATTATTTTTATATTGCGTTGATTTATCAGTTGAGTGTTTGTGGATTCTGGTCAATTTGTGGTACGCCAAATTATCGATAGGGATTTTTAAACATTCAAACAAGATAAACCGACACAGTATTGTTTTAAATAGGGTAAATGAAATAATTTTACCCAAAATTATTTTTATATATAAAAGAAATGATTTTCGTAAATTGTATAGTTATATATGGATGCTTAGTTGTTAGAAAGTGATAATATTACATTATTATCATTGTATGAAAATTGAATAATAAATTGAAGATAATAACCAGTGATTAAGGAATAAATTAATAAATAAATGGGATTTGTAAATGTGAATTATAATTGAATAAGGAATTGAAATCATAATTAAAAACTAAGAAAAAAATTCATATACGAATGGGATTTGTAAATGTGAAATATAGTGTTATTAATAATTAAAATAAGATAAAATTTCAATGTAAGGTATGAATATAAATTTAAAGGATTTGGAATTTGGAAATTTAAATTCCTTTGAATTTGACATGATTCCCAAAAGTTGAAAAAAATAATATATATGTGGGAAATATTTTTGAAACGGGTTTGAAATTTAGAGAGATTTGGAATTTAAAAATATTCGAAGGGTTTCAAAAGAGATAAAAGCATTGAACTATTTCGATCGCTGGAAAATAACTTCGGTGATGACTGCAGCATCATCGTTGTTCATTTTCAAGTTTCCAAAAGGGGGATTGCTACCTGGATGTTTTGGATTAATGTTTGTTGGCGAAATTGGGTTTGATTTTGAAAATGCAAGGAATTTTGGATATAGATGATTTCAAAGGGAATTTTGAAATGTTGAAAGATTGTTTAAATTTTGGAATTTTAACTAAGAATGTTTATGGCATATAAAAAGTTTGATTACTTGTAAATTTGGAATTTGTTGGAATAAAATTCAACTTTGTAAGTAAGTAAAGTGAAAACTGAATACTGGAATTTAAAATTTGATTTGTGTTAAATTATGTGAAATAGAAAAATTAGTCTAGTTGGACTAAATAAAACAAAGTTTTGAGATTTAAAATTAGTAAGTGACTGAATGATTTATATGGTATGCAACTGAAATGAAACTGAATATTGGATGATGTTTGATTTAAATTGTATAAAAATAAGTGCAGAATTAATTCAAATGGACTAAAAAAAATTAATGTTTGAAAATAAAATTTATTGGTTGGAAATGAATTTGTGAATGAATAAATGAATTTATAATGGTAAGTAAATGAACTGAAATTGGATATTATAATGATATTAAATGGAATTAAGTACTTACTTAATAAAAATTCAAAGGAATGGTATGTAACAAGATTTAACTGGGGTTAAGTTAAATAGAATTGAATTGGAGTAAAATTCAATTGAGTTATGGGTGATATTAAATGGAATTAGATTCTTACCTAAATAAATGGAAGTAAGTTGGATAAGAAATAAGTTGGAATAAATAAATTAGAATAACTTATAAAAGAATTAAAAATCCATAGAATGAAATATACTTGGGTTATAAATAAGCGTAAATCTTGAGTTGAAAATAAAAGATGAATATATTCAAGCCTAGAATGAATGGAAATGTATAAAATAATAAGTTGTGACTTATAAAATTTAAAAATGGAATACAAAACCCAAAATAAATATTTGTGATAAATTGGAAAATAAAACGAAAAATCCAAACTTGAATTATAAAATAAATTGCACTTAAGAAATTTAATGAAGAGATTCTGAGATTAAAAACCAAGTATTGAATTTAAACCAGGGAGAACTAATTAGATAATAAATTAGTTGATGAAATATGGAAATGGAACTCGAAATTATTTATTTAGAATTGAAGTGTGAATAGATAATTGAGTTCTGAAATGAAGCTTGAGTTATAAATAGAAATTCAAGTTAGAATTATAAGTGAATTAAATATGAATTGAAGTTGCAGGAATTGGATTAAAATAAAAATGATTTGAGATGAAAATAAATCCAATATGAGTATGGATAAATTTAAAATGGGAATGAACTTAAGTTATGGAATGGTAGTGAATTGAAGTAAGTTAACTTAAGTTTAAAATTTATAGAAGCATGGGATGATGTTGAGTATAACAAAATGGCTTTGAACAAAACCAAAGTGAAACGGGATGGAATGTAACTATATGGTTTATAAATAAGTTAGATTGGAATGTAATTTATATACTTTGAGTTGGAATCGATTTAAATGTTTATGAAGCTTACATAATTATTTATTCACATTAATATTGTCGGATTGCATTCGAAAATGGATCGTTTGATGTAAACGGGATTAGATAAAATTCTATGAGTTATTAGAAGTGAAATAGGATGATTTTGAAATCAATTGGAATGAATATAAGTTTGTTTTGCTTAAAAATGTAGTGAATGTAAGAAATTGAGTTATAAACCATTTAAATTGAATAAAGTTGTATACGAATTGGTTGTAAACAATTAAAATTAATGTCGGAACTCTATAAGTTGCTTATAAATATTGTTTAACTTGCATTTGCTTATAGAAACTTGTATGTTGGATACTTAAGTTTGTTAAATGTTGTTAAGTTTCATGATTTTGGCACTTGCATATTTAAATTAAGTAAGTACAGGTACTGGGAAGCCGTTGGGCTAGATTTGATCGCGCAAATTGCTAAAATAATAAGCCGCTTACTTAAAATGCTAAATAAAGGTACGCCTACGCAATAAAAACAGGAAATATGAACTGTTTTTGGTTTTTCCGACCGTGTGGGTCGATGTATATATATTTATATCTTTTGTCAAATTGCAAAATCTCCTCCGTACAAAGGAGACTCTGCCAAAAAATTTTGAAAATTTTGGGAGTTAGAAAATTTTTGGTAAAATTTTTTGTTAACGACAAAACGATTTCAGATTTGAAATTGAAATAAATTAAGGAATGCAACTAATTTAGAATAATGACATGAATTAGTATAAATGGAAGATAAAATTCAATATTCAAAATTGAAAATAAATTGAATCCATATGGAAATGGGAGAGCCAATTTGAATAGAAATAGATATAAACTAAAGTGGTGAAGTGAAAATAAATGAAGAAGCATATTAAATGCTTATAATAAATTTAAAAAAAACAATGGTGAATTCTTAATTGGAAATTTATACTATAAATATATTCTAAGTTAATATTTGAATGAATAAATATTGACATTTTGTAAAGATGTCGATAAAATATTTTTGAATGTTGTGGTGGGATATTATTGCTAAATGGGATATACAGGTATTATAAAGGGAAAGGAAATTTGGTTTTGATTTCTGAAGATAAATTTGAATTGCTCGACAAAAAGGTATGTGTTTAAATTTCTATATGAAATTTGATTGGGTTTTTGATCTAGCCACCTGGCTTTTGTTTTCTTTTGAAATCTAGGGGCCCATAGAGGCATTTTGTAGTCATACCGAGCTAGCCGCGCAAAGGAGAAGCTGGCGAAATTTTTCGGAAATTTAGGGAGTTAGAAAAAATTTTGACAAAATTTTGATAATTTAAAATTGGTGTTTAAATTATAATTCGAATTATTGAGTAAGTAATGTTGTTTGGGATTTATGGATAAGTTTGGAAAGCTAGAAGAGGGTTAGTGTGTCTTCAATAAAAAGGATTGTTTTGAGAATTGTTTGGAATTGTTGGTTTTGAGAAAAGTAAACGGGTAATGAACCATTCTTCCTGACTAGTAATTTCGGGGACGAATTTCTTTTAAGGGGGGAGGAATGTGACGACCTAGAATTTTTGAGCGTCTGAAATGGGAATATTTAATTAATTTTAAATATTTAAAAGTCAATTTTTAACTTGAATTCCAAATATCACTATTTAACTGAGTAATTAAATTTTTGAATTAAATAATTTGAAGTTGGATAAAATGTTGAATATAGAATTTTAAGCCTTTTAAAAATAATTTGATGTCTTATAAAATTTATATTGATAATATTGAAGATAATAGAAGTTTTAAAATTGAATTTAACAGTGATTTGTTCGGTTTTCAAATTATGACGTTTAAATTGATATTTAAAAATAGCCTTCCGTGGCACAGTCTCGAAATTCAATGAAACATGTTCCGTTGGGTCCATAATAGTGTTTTATTATCGGATTTCAAATTTCGTATTGATCGGAGTTGTTGTGTGAGCGTACTATATATTAACGCGCTAGAATTAATATCGAAAATTTAATACTTTAATTCGATTCAAAAAGGTATCTTTCCCATACGATCGAATTAGGACTCGAAACATTTTCCATTGCGTTCAAAATAGGGATATAATATTGTAAACACCTAGCGGCACACCTCGGTAGGAGGTCGGGATTTTAAGCTATGTAATTCGGAACGATTTAAATTTAAACATACACACTTATATATATACACATTTCAAAATTAAAAAAAATATGCATTTCCATCAGCCGAAATAATTTCACATCACTGTTTTTTTTCCCTTCACTTCAGCACGCAACCTTCCTTTCAAATTCATGTTCCCCTTTTTAGAGCATCACGCAATCTTCCTCTGCAAAATTTTAAACCGCAATCAATAAATCAAAGCCAGCCGAACCAAAAGAAAGTGGAAACAAAATCAAAGTTGAATTCTCAGAGGAAATAAATAATGGCCAGTTAAAATCGCGAATTCTCCTTATAACTTCCCTTCTGCTCGAACTTTTGGAAATCAAAGGGATAAAGTCTCGCATTTGTTTCAATTCGAGCTCGTCCCCCTCTTCCTCTCGAATCCACAAAGTCTTTCGAAACTAAAGATAAACGAACTGTCGAAAGAAATCGAAAGCAGTTCCAAGCTACTCACTTCAATTGCGGCTTTCCTTTGATATTTGAATCGAATGAAATCGAATTTGATCCTCATGCAAAAAAATCAAAATAATCGAGCGCGCGACCTCAACTCGATCACGCTTGAGAAGCGGCTGCAGGGGAGGAGTTTCACGCGAACACTCGGGGTGGACGTGGCCGATGCATGGTTGTGGCCACATGAAGGAGCATAGCCGGTGAAGTTGAAGGTTTTGGGCGAAGCGCGATGTGTTTTAGAGTTCGACGGCGAGTTGATCGAGGCTGCGATGAGAAGAGAAGCCGACCTAGGTTTGCGCGCGCGTGTGTGGGCTTGGTTAAGATCGTAATTTGCTTGGAGGGAGAAGACGATAAAGGAGTGCAGAAGTGTGGGTTTTCTAGTTATAGGGTGTTGGTAATGGCGAAGTCATGCCTGAAGGAAGTCGCGTGGATGTCTGTTTGGATTGTGGTTTCTGCCTGTAAGGTAATAAATAATTTATCTAAATTAAATTAAATAAGTGATTTAGTAAATAGGGGAATTTTTTAAAAATAGGTTTGTGATTTATTTTTAACTATTCCAATCACTAAGTAATTTATTAGAGGAAATTTAAATTAAATTTATTAAATGTAAAATGTATTTTTGGAGATGAATTGTTTAATAAACCTATTAAATTTATTTTTGTTGCTAAAAATATTTTATTAACCAAACTATTAGTTTGAAATAAATCATGGGTTAATTAAATTATTAAATTGGAAATTAATTGTTCGATTAATTAAAAATATTAATAAATTGTATAATGTTTACACAAGGTTTTAAATCATGGAAACAAGCTGGTTTGGTGTGGATTGCATTAACAAAATCAAAGGTGAGTTAATCTCACTCATCTGGTTTAATTTAAATTTAAATGGTTAAATTTAAATGATTGGTTGAATGGTTGAATTAATTTGATATGCTATATTAAAGTTTATATTACATCTTGGAATGTTTGATTTCCCGCATTATATAGCGGATGAGACCCTATGCGCCGCATAATAGCGGATGATTTATATTAATCCCATATACCGTGATATTTCACCTCGAAGTGGAATTGGTATTTATGTTGTGCTAACGTCTGTGGATGCAGGAAAAACAGGTTGGAGGGATCCAATTGGATCCCTCAATATTTATTTAAATTATTTAATATTCTCTGTTGTGATTATTTGATATTCTATAATGAATTATATTGGAATATTGAATGCTATGGTTTGATTGAATATATTTGGGTATAAGGAGTTACCAAAAATATATAAATTGGATTTTGGAAAGAAAATAAAAGGAAGTGAATTTGTAAGCGGAATAATTATAGAAAATTTGAATAAATTAAGAATGAATTGAAAGAAAGGGAAGTGATATTAAAATACTAATAAATAACTTCAAGTATGAAAAGAAAAAGATTTTGAATAAACAGAGAAATAATGAATTTTAAACCTTAAGTGACATTATTTTAGGGAATAAAGAATTTTTTTTTAAATTTAAAGTTTAAATTTATTTAAAAGGATTAAGAAGTAATTTGAGAAATCTAAAATTGGTATTTCCGGTTAAAATATTTTAAATCATAATTAAGGATTTAATCTGAAGTTAATGGATTTTGAAATAAATGCGGTGAATTGGAAATCAATTTGGAAATTGATTTAAGTGTTTGAAATTGGATATTTGGAAGAATAAAATCAAGGTGAGAAATTATTAAGAGGAAGTGAGAAATTTTGTTTAAAGATAAATAGTGACTCATTTTTAAAGGATGTGAAGAAAAGTGTTTTTCCCTGAATAGCCAAGTACATTTTCAAGTAAATTTTTAAATATAAGATAAAAGTTTTAATGTTGTTTTAAAAAGCACGTTTTAGAAAATTTATTATTTCTAAACGTTTAAATTTAAAAATAAGTAATTTTTTTTCAAATCTATTATCGTAGTAATTATTTAAAAAGTGACTTAGTATTTTGTTTTAAAAAGTGAAAATCTAGTTTTATATTTTATAAAGTAACCTTATTTTCAAATATTCATATAGTATGTATTTTTAACAAATTTTTGAAGTAGTTTAACTTAAACGTTTTAAAGTATATTTCAAAGTAAAGCGTTTTAAATTATTTTAAAAATCTAAAGTTTTGTGCTTGGTGATTTCAGTGGAAATAGAAATATTTGGGAAAAATTTATCCTGAGAAAGGAAGATAGTTAGAAACTGTTTTCAAAAGGGTTTGAAAGTGAAAATATATCTTGTGAAGATATTTTTGGGATTAATAAATAATCTGGGAAAAAATTATTTATTGTTTGGTGATTGTTGTGAATATTAATTGATAGTTAAATAACCGACTATCAATATTGGCCAAATGCGCTGATCGTTTCGAAGAGACCGGGAACGAGATTTATTTCTCGAAAGCCACTTCGATCCGGTTTGTACGTTTTCATGGAAAACGAGTTTGGATTCGAAGGTGGACCAATGAAGTGCAGGGCTAGTCGCTACTAATCCTAAGGATATTTCCAAAATGGATGTAGTAGGAGTAGTGCCTTCGGTTCCGTCCGAAACCGGGGAGGACTTGTATGGATGAATGCTTTCGGAACATCGTCAGGTGGGCGATGGGCATTCTAAGGGATATGTTCTATAAAGGTAACGCTTAGCCTCAACCCTCATCAACCGGGAATGACTGAAAATCAGGGGTTATGCAGCAAGGCTAGGTGGGTAGCACCCACTCAGGGTGAGATCATCTCTGTCTAGATGTCCCTTTTTATTTCGGCTCAGTGGTGCGGTTGCTGATCCAAACCGTGGGGTGATCTCACTCGAGATTATCCAGTAAGGGGTAGTCCCGGTCTTGTGTTGCAGGGGGTCGGGAGTGATCCTCGGTACTGTGATTTAGGCCACGTACCGTGACAGGTGGTACCCCAGTGTCTAGTCATTAGTTGGAAATCCATTTTCCCTACGCACCTTTTACGAGTTTTGTTTGTATTACCCACTCTGTGGCTAGTAGTTGGAATTTAATCATGTAAAAATTTCGGCTATTTTAATAAGTATTTGTATATAGATTGTGACGACCCGACTTTCCACTCTCGGAAAATCGCATCATCTTTAAGAAAGAAAGGGATAGAAAAGAGAAAAGAAAGAAGAGAAAGAAGAAACAACACAAGAATCTCAACAGCGGAACGAATAAATTATATTAATAACATAAGTATTACATAGTATACATCAAATATCAGAGTACACAGACAATACAACACATACTAGACAGTTATAAACACCTGTCTAGTTATTACAACTCAATACATAATACAGAAACACATAGAGAACACACAGCGGAAAACTAGATATATCTACATGCGGAAGCCTCCTGCTCCATTGCTCCACCACAATTCGTCAAAGCTAATCCTGAATCCTAACCTGAATCACCCTTGACTACTCGTAAAAATTTAAGTACCCAAGAGTTATAGAAAAACAAAAATAACTCCGGGTCAGACATAGGTCTGGTGTGAGTAACAGGTTAAAGTTGCTTAACTTTGAAAAACCTTTGAAAAGAAAAGGTATCACGTAAGACTTCCCACACATAAACATGGAAAAGTTTTTACCTTACGCTAACCAAAACATTTGATAGGAAATCCGATGATATTATAATAGTGTCTAGGGTTTTCAAGTAAATAAGAAATAGCCGAAATTGTTACATCTATTAAATTCCAGCTACTAGCCACAAAAGTGGGTAATACAATCAAAACCGTTGGCACTTATTGGATTTTGGATTCCATCAATGGCTGGGATACTGGGGTACCGCCCGTCACAGTACGTGGCCTAGATCAACGTACCGAGGATTACTCCCAATCCCCTGCAACACAAAGCCGGACCCGTTCCTTACTGAACAGTTCCAAACAAGACAACCCCGCAGTTGCGATCAGCAACCGCACCACTAAGCCGAAAATAAAGGGACCTCTAGACAGGGATAAATCTTGCTCTCAAGTGGGTGCTACCCACGAAGCTTTGCTGCACCTCCCCTGTTTTAGCCATTCCCGGTTGATGAGGCTTGAGGCTACGATTACCTTTATAGGACATATCACTTAGAATGCTCATCGTCCACCTGACGATGTTCTGAAAGCATTCAATCCATACTAGTTCGTTCCGGGTTCGAACGAAACCGAAGGCATTATCTCGTTACACTCGTATTGGAATCACCCTCAGAGTTAACGACAATAACCCTTGCACTCTGAATCACCATCTCGAATCTATAAGTACTATTCCGTCAAACTCATTACGGAATCACCCACAGAGTTATACTGACGTATATCCCTTACACCTCGAGTCTTCACTCGCTCCACTTGGATTCACGACCTAACGTTATTTGGAATCGATGTGGTTTTTGGATCCAAAATATGGAAACCCGATCCCGGTCTCATCGAAATCCAAAGCGTGTCTTTTAAGGTCCAAGTTGTTTTAGTGTTAAAACAATTCAATTATATTATCCATATATACACAGATAGATAATTCACATCACAATAGATAATCAGCCTTATCATTATCAACAGATAATTCATATCAAAATCAGATAATCCATATTATCATTCAAAAACAACTAATTCATCCATATCACATACACTACTCATCTCATAACTGAGATTACAAACCACACCAGGCAGCCAATACCAATTATCAAACATAAGCAATGATCTAATGATCATACCATTTATAATTAATTTAAAATGAATTAAATTAATTACTTAATCTCTAATTAATTTAAAATAAATTAAATTAATTACTTCATCATTAAAATTCTGCTTATCTTAACCATCAATTGATTACAAATCAATTTATAAATCATCAACTCAACATTCATTTCACTTAATCATTACTGATTAACCATCTCTAATTACAATAAGTAATTAACATTTAATTTTAATTACACAAGTTAATTACTTAAACCCCTTGCAAATAATTATACCTTAATTAATCAATTCCAAATTACATCATTAATTAATTAATTAATGATTTCTGATTATGTTTAATCAATCTCTCAATATAAATTAAGTAATTAATCTTCAATTTAAACAACATATATATTAATCACCTATGATTAATAACCATTCAGTAATTAACTACCTTAATCACTCATCCCATAAATTAATTACCCTTAATTAATTATCTTCATTAATCACTTGATTAATTTTCAAAGTAATTTAAATCTAAATTACTATAATAAATATCCTTAATTACATTCAGTAATTATTATTTAATTACTTCCTCAAGTAATTATAATTCATTAATTACATAAGTAATTATCAATAATCCACAAATGTTTAAATTAATTAAACTTAATTAATCTAAACAATTACCTTAATCAAATTAATTACCTTCATTAAGTAATTAAAATTTAAACAATTGATTACTATTAATTAATTAATCTAATTAATTATCAAAAATTAATCACATTAATTAATTGTAATAAATAATCTTAAGTTAATGATCTTCATTAACATCTCTTAATTACTTAATTAAGAAATTAACTTATAATTAATCATTATTAATTATCAATTAATTAATATTTAATTACAATTTAACTAATCTCTAATTAATTAGGTGTTAATTAAAATCTTAATTATCATTAATCACTTGATTAAATAAATCTTAATCATAAATTAAAATTTAATTAACCATCCTTAATTATAGATTAATCAACCTTAATTAATTAATCTCAAATCTTAAAATTAATAATTACTTAATTAATCATCCACATTATTCATTAATTAAATAATTAATATTCCATTTAAATTAATTTAATAATTTAAATGAAATCAATTTCTTAAGTTCAAAATTTAGAAACATACTTCTTTATACAAAGTATTTTAAACGATTTGTTTCAAAACAAAAATTCAAATTTAAAAATTTCTTTTTAAATTTCAACCTGAAATACAATTCAAATTTTCATTCCAGATTAAATCTTAAAAATTTAAAACTTTACTTACATCTCCATCTTCATTTTCAAATTCAAATTATTTAAACTTTCTAAATAGTTAAAACAAATTTAAATTCAAAAATTTATTTAATTTTAAAAACTGACATTAAGTCAAATCTCAGGTTTTAAATCTAAATTTAAACTTAGTTTAAACTTATTTTATAAATTAAAACTTACAGCTTTAAATTCAAATCAATGTTCTTTTATACCTTAAAAAGTTAAAAAAAATCTAAATTTAAATTCCAGATTTAAATTCAAACTCAGGTTCCATATCTCTGTTTTTTCCAGATTTTAAACTTGTTTTAAATATTCAATTGCATTTTAAAATTTGCTTTTCAATTTAAAACATAAAAACAGAAAACAGTTTCTGTCTAGTTTAATCATCTTATATTTTAAGTTCAAAAGTGTTTCAAAATCTCAGATTTAAATTATTGAATTCAAAATTACATTTCAGGTTTGAAAATTCCTGATGAACACCAACTTACAATTTAAATTTTACTTTTAAATTTTAAAACAGAACACAGTTTTCATATTTTAGGCTTAGAACCCAAACTAAAATTTAAAATCTGAATAACTACAAATATCCAGATTTAAATTATTTGAATTTATAACTAATTTCAGGTTTCAAACTAGTTTTAAAATTTTAGTTTGCATTTCAAATTTAAAGTTCAAATTTTTATAAACCTGGAAAAAACAGGTTTCTGACTTAACTCAAAATCCTAAAACCTGCTATACTACACAAACCCGAGCTCCCCCTTAGTTCACTTCGAGTCAACAGCTTCCCAGCTTCGAGTCACTTTTAATTTTTACCCGAGACCATCACTGAAATAAAATCCTGCAACCAAAAATCAATCACCACCTGCACACACCTTCCTGTGCATCCACTTCCCATCTCTGGCCATCTCCGGCCCTTATCAACGACCATCCCCATCAACCAGTGACCTCTCGTCACACTTCCATCCTCAACTACCCATAATTCAACTTGAATTTAAATTCAAGTTTTAAAATCCAAAATCTGGAACAGCCTCCCTCTATCAGTGCCTAGCCTGTCAACGGCAAGCTCACCCAACTCCGGCCATTATAAATCTTGAAACTTCGGCGATGACTCCATCATTACATCATCTAACAATACCCAACAGATCACTGAACTCGATCTCTTAAAAATGCAGTAAAGTTCAAATCTTTACAGCCCAGAAACCTAGGGTTCTAAACCTGGAAACCCAAATTTACAACATCAAGATTGAATTTTAATTCAATTCAATATTTTTTCCTATATTCTAAAATAGACACACTGTCTCCAAAAACAATTTCAACCAATTCAATTGCATGCATCAACTGAACTTGACCAAATTGTAAAATACAGTATATTCAAATCTGATCTTCATTTAAAACACTAAAAGTTTTAATATTTTATTTAAAATTCATGTATTTGCTTGATGATAATATGTATAAATCTGAATCATCAAATTATAAAGTTTGAATTCCCTTTATGTTAATTCACTTTGTGTAACTTGATTTTCAAAGTTACAGATAATTCAATTTTAAATCATATAAATTTTGTGTTTACTTTATTCTAAAACAAACAGATTTTATTCAATTTTGAACTTAAACTATAACATCAAAACCTTGGAAATCTGACATGCATTACATTTCATATATACACAGGCAGGCAGTCTAAAAAGCATATATACAAATTTAATTCATCAGATAACAAGCATGCAATCCTACTTAATTTATTTAAATTAGGTGTTGCTCACTTGATTATGCAGACATAGCACAGATTCATGAATGCAGGCCTCTTGCTTTAATGCTTTTAATCTTGATTCAAAAAAATGCTTCCAGATTGGTGCAGGTTGCTTGAATGCAGATGCAAATTCCCCCCAGGTTGTTTTTGAATACATGCAGGCTTTACTTGTTTTAATTTGCATGTTCCAGAGTTTTGAAGAAAAGAATTAAATGCAAGCCCTTGCTTGCTTTTTTTTTTCCAGATTCAATTGCATGTTTGCATTTTGCAGATTTTAGAAAAATGCAGGTTTTCATTTGATTATTGTATGTAGATTTTGAAAGTGGGGAATGCAAATTGAACTGATTTCAGATTTCTTTTTAGAATGAAGAATGAGAAAGACCTAAAAAAAATGAATATATGCAAGTTTTAAATAACAATGTTTGATTTAAATTAAAATTAAAGAAAAACAAAATTAAACAATGACACATGGCTTAAGCTATTACATTTGTCACTTTAAAATGATGATATGTTTACACATGTATTTGTAAATGTTTTTGTTATTAAATTAAGTGTTAATAAATGATTTTGTTATTTAAATTAAGTGTTAAAGAAAATTAAACTTAATGAATGCATGTTCATATTTAAAATTGTATTTTAAATTTCAAATTAAATTTACAAATCAAAATTATCAATCAACATTTAAAAAGAATTAACACAAACATTTTGTAACTTATTTTAATATTCAACCTTTAAGTCAAAAATGAATTTTAAACCAATTAAAACATTAATCTCATATATTTAAATCATATAATTATTTTATTAAATATTTTTGAAAAGCTTAAATTAATAATAAATCACAATTCCTATTTTCAAATTATTAAAATTATGCTATACAAATTTAATAACTTATCTATTTAATATATATAAATACATATACATTATATAAATAGAAAACAATTTATTAACTCTTGAAAATAATTTTCACAAATTAAATATTTAAATAAAGAAAATTATTAAATCAAACCAAATTTATTAACAAAAATATCAATTCAATTTAAATTTAAACTCAGATTATTAAATTTAAATTGTCCAAAATTTCGGGATATTACAATCCTTCCCCCTTAAAAGAATTTCGTCCCCGAAATTTAAAACAAAGGTAATTTAATAATCTATTACAAGATTTTATTTTAAAAATACAGCATACGATAATCATATGCTAACAATCATAACAACCAATTCACACAATCAGAACAAATCTAATTATCCAAATGAATTTTGGATAAAACTTTCACGAGTTTCCCCGGTATATATATATATCGGGATACTCGCTCTATAGAATCTAATCAATCAATACCACTAAGCTATAGAGCTCCTAACAACAATTCTATACAGAATATCAAACTACAAACGAGTCTGACTCAACAACCAACCCATCCTAAACTACTGGTTCTACAACCAGAAATATCAAACACGTACTCCCTTAGAGATACGTGAAAACACTCTGAATCCCAGTTATCCAAACTGGCAATTCAACTCTAGAAAACCAAACACTGATCTTATCCAACACAGAAGAAACCAAAACACTATAGAGCTAGCTTCCCAAACTTATAGCTCTTTGGATCGGAGAAAAACTTATCCCAAATCAAATCTCCGATTCCAAAAATCCAAATTTCTCCATCTCTTATCCTTAAAAACTCTTCGGACGATCCTGGGCTACCAACACCCGTCCTGATCAGCTCAACTCTTGCTGATTCCTCTAGAAACAGACTGAATCAAAACAATCCAATGATCTCCTCAAGATCACTCAAAAACCAAGAACACTCACCCTGCTTCTCAACAACAGAAGACAGAACAAACTTCTTCTTATCCGGAAAAAGAAAACAGAAACACTCCCAAACTGCTTCCGCTGCACACTCTGATCCGAAACAGAAGAAAATGCTGATGAAGAGCACAAGCACAGACTAGACAACCCAGCACAGAAATATGGTTCCACATATCTATAAAGAAAACTCAGATGTTTCTCTGAAACCAGAGTTACTTCACCAACTTCTATCCCAAGGAACCATCCATCTACTAACTGAACCACCAGTTCCATTTCTGGAAAGAAAACTCGATCTCCTGATGCAGACAAACTCTGACTTCCTGGAAAAAAAAATCCGGACAATCTCCAACAAACACAAGAGAACATGCTATCGCAAGTCACTTTTGCGATCAACTCAGTCTAAATCCAGAGAAACTGCTCTCTCTCAACCAAACAGAATAGCTTATGCTGGCCTAGCCGACTCACCAGAGAAACGACTCCACTCTGCTGCTTCTGATCTCCACTTCAGAGAAACTACTCAGCCAGAAGACTCCTTACCAACTCAGAACATTCTGCTAAACTCAGCCACATCACCGAGCAGACTCACTTCTTACTCTTGTTCCAAAGAAACATCTTCGGAAATATCCATAGTCACTGCATCTCATCATGCAGCTATAACTTCCTGAGATATCAAGATATCATCACTTGCTTGCTTCTGCCCTACCGACAGATCCAACTCAACTCTGCACTTCAAAGATGAACTCCGAACCTTAACCGGTTTCCTTCAGAGATCGATGAAGTCCTTTACGCCAAGCAAAATTCACTCGAGACGGTATTAGGTCTACAGTCCCGACAAATACACTTCCAACCTCATCCATCAAACACCAACCAATGGTAGTCGTGTTACACACACCTCTACCTTATCTACCTTTATAACTTACATTGGAAAACCTGAATAGGTAACCCAACTAATAGGTAGAAATAATTATGTATATATATAGTAAAAATACAAATACGCTCTCTCAAGATAGACACCACTACAGAGCCTAGGTATTCACTCAACCTAATGCTCTGATACCAGCTGTGACGACCCGACTTTCCACTCCCGGAAAATCGCATCATCTTTAAGAAAGAAAGGGATAGAAAAGAGAAAAGAAAGAAGAGAAAGAAGAAACAACACAAAAATCTCAACAGTGGAACGAATAAATTATATTAATAACATAAGTATTACATAGTATACATCAAATATCAGAGTACACAGACAATACAACACATACTAGACAGTTATAAACGCCTGTCTAGTTATTACAACTCAATACATAATACAGAAACACATAGAGAACACACAGCGGAAAACTAGATATATCTACACGCGGAAGCCTCCTGCTCCATTGCTCCTCCACAGTTCGTCAAAGCTAATCCTGAATCCTAACCTGAATCACCCTTGACTACTCGTAAAAATTTGAGTACCCAAGAGTTATAGAAAAACAGAAATAACTCCGGGTCAGACATGGGTCTGGTGTGAGTAACAGGTTAAAGTTGCTTAACTTTAAAAAACCTTTGAAAAGAAAAGGTATCACGTAAGACTTCCCACACATAAACATGGAAAAACATTTACCTTACGCTAACCAAAACATTTGATAGGAAATTCGATGATATTATAATAGTGTCTAGGGTTTTCAAGTAAATAAGAAATAGCCGAAATTGTTACATCTATTAAATTCTAGCTACTAGCCACAAAAGTGGGTAATACAATCAAAACCGTTGGCACTTATTGGATTTTGGATTCCATCAATGGCTGGGATACTGGGGTACCGCCCGTCACAGTACGTGGCCTAGATTACCGTACCGAGGATTACTCCCAATCCCCTGCAACACAAAGCCGGACCCGTTCCTTACTGAACAGTTCCAAACAAGACAACCCCGCAGTTGGGATCAGCAACCGCACCACTAAGCCGAAAATAAAGGGACCTCTAGACAGGGATAAATCTTGCTCTCAAGTGGGTGCTACCCACGAAGCTTTGCTGCACCTCCCCTGTTTTAGCCATTCCCGGTTGATGAGGCTTGAGGCTACGATTACCTTTATAGGGCATATCACTTAGAATGCTCATCGTCCACCTGACGATGTTCTGAAAGCATTCAATCCATACAAGTTCGTTCCGGGTTCGAACGAAACCGAAGGCATTATCTTGTTACACTCGTATTGGAATCACCCTCAGAGTTAACGACAATAACCCTTGCACTCTGAATCACCATCTCGAATCTATAAGTACTATTCCGTCAAACTCATTACGGAATCACCCACAGAGTTATACTGACGTATAGCCCTTACACCTCGAGTCTTAACTCGCTCCACTTGGATTCACGACCTAACGTTATTTGGAATCGATGTGGTTTTCGGATCCCAAATATGGAAACCCGATCCCGGTCTCATCGAAATCCAAAGCGTGTCTTTTAAGGTCCAAGTTGTTTTACTGTTAAAACAATTCAATTATATTATCCATATATACACAGATAGGTAATTCACATCACAATAGATAATCAGCCTTATCATTATCAACAGATAATTCATATCAAAATCAGATAATCCATATTATCATTCAAAAACAACCAATGCATCCATATCACATACACTACTCATCTCATAACTGAGATTACAAACCATACCAGCCAGCCAATACCAATTATCAAACATAAGCAATGATCTAATGATCATACCATTTATAATTAATTTAAAATGAATTAAATTAATTACTTAATCTCTAATTAATTTAAAATAAATTAAATTAATTACTTCATCATTAAAATTCTGCTTATCTTAACCATCAATTGATTACAAATCAATTTATAAATCATCAACTCAATATTCATTTCACTTAATCATTACTGATTAACCATCTCTAATTACAATTAGTAATTAACATTTAATTTTAATTACACAAGTTAATTACTTAAACCCCTTGCAAATAATTATACCTTAATTAATCAATTCCAAATTACATCATTAATTAATTAATTAATGATTTCTGATTATGTTTAATCAATCTCTCAATATAAATTAATTAATTAATCTTCAATTTAAACAACATATATATTAATCACCTATGATTAATAGCCATTCAGTAATTAACTACCTTAATCACTCATCCCATAAATTAATTACCCTTAATTAATTATCTTCATTAATCACTTGATTAATTTTCAAAGTAATTTAAATCTAAATTACTATAATAAATATCCTTAATTACATTCAATAATTATTATTTAATTACTTCCTCAAGTAATTATAATTCATTAATTACATAAGTAATTATCAATAATCCACAAATGTTTAAATTAATTAAACTTAATTAATCTAAACTAATTACGTTAATCAAATTAATTACCTTCATTAAGTAATTAAAATTTAAACAATTGATCACTATTAATTAATTAATCTAATTAATTATCAAAAATTAATCACATTAATTAATTGTAAAAAATAATCTTAAGTTAATGATCTTCATTAACATCTCTTAATTACTTAATTAAGAAATTAACTTATAATTAATCATTATTAATTATCAATTAATTAATATTTAATTACAATTTAACTAATCTCTAATTAATTAGGTGTTAATTAAAATCTTAATTATCATTAATCACTTGATTAAATAAATCTTAATCATAAATTAAAATTTAATTAACCAACCTTAATTATAGATTAATTAACCTTAATTAATTAATCTCAAATCTTAAAAATTAATAATTACTTAATTAATCATCCACATTATTCATTAATTAAATAATTAATATTCCATTTAAATTAATTTAATAATTTAAATGAAATCAATTTCTTAAGTTCGAAATTTAGAAACATACTTCTTTATACAAAGTATTTTAAACAATTTGTTTCAAAACAAAAATTCAAATTTAAAAATTTCTTTTTGAATTTCAACCTCAAATACAATTCAAATTTTCATTCCAGATTAAATATTAAAAATTTAAAACATTTCTTACATCTCCATCTTCATTTTCAAATTCAAATTATTTAAACTTTCTAAATAGTTAAAACAAATTTAAATTCAAAAACTTATTTAATTTTAAAAACTAACATTAAGTCAAATCTCAGGTTTTAAAACTAAATTTAAACTTAGTTTAAACTTATTTTATAAATTAAAACTTACAGCTTTTAATTCAAACAATGTTCTTTTATACCTTAAAAAGTTTAAAAAATCTAAATTTAAATTCCAGATTTAAATTCAAACTCAGGTTCCATATCTCTGTTTTTTCCAGATTTTAAACTTGTTTCAAATATTCAATTGCATTTTAAAATTTGCTTTTCAATTTAAAACATAAAAACAGAAAATAGTTTCTGTCTAGTTTAATCATCTTATATTTTAAGTTCAAAAGTGTTTCAAAATCTCAGATTTAAATTATTGAATTCAAAATTACATTTCAGGTTTGAAAATTCCTGATGAACACCAACTTACAATTTAAATTTTACTTTTAAATTTTAAAACAGAACACAGTTTTCATATTTTAGGCTTAGAACCCAAACTAAAATTTAAAATCTGAATAACTGCAAATATCCAGATTTAAATTATTTGAATTTATAACTAAATTCAGGTTTGAAACTAGTTTTTAAATTTTAGTTTGCATTTCAAACTTAAACTTCAAATTTTTATAAACCTGGAAAAACAGGTTTCTGACTTAACTCAAAATCCTAAAACCTGTTATACTACACAAACCCGAGCTCCCCCTTAGTTCACTTCGAGTCAACAGCTTCCCAGCTTCGAGTCACTTTTAATTTTTACCCGAGACCATCACTGAAATAAAATCCTGCAACCAAAAATCAATCACCACCTGCACACACCTTCTTGTGCATCCACTTCCCATCTCTGGCCATCTCCGGCCCTTATCAACGACCATCCCCATCCACCAGTGACCTCTCATCACACTTCCATCCTCAACTACCCATAATTCAACTTGAATTTAAATTCAAGTTTTAAAATCCAAAATCTGGAACAGCCTCCCCCTATCAGTGCCTAGCCTGTCAACGGCAAGCTCACCCAACTCCGGCCATTATAAATCTTGAAACTCCGGCGATGACTCCGTCATTACATCATCTAACAATACCCAACAGATCACTGAACTCGATCTCTTAAAAATGCAGTAAAGTTCAAATCTTTACAGCCCAGAAACCTAGGGTTCTAAACCTGGAAACCCAAATTTACAACATCAAGATTGAATTTTAATTCAATTCAATATTTTTTCTATATTCTAAAATAGACACACTGTCTCCAAAAACAATTTCAACCAATTCAATTGCATGCATCAACTGAACTTGACCAAATTGTAAATACAGTATATTCAAATCTGCTCTTCATTTAAAACACTAAAAGTTTTAATATTTGATTTAAAATTCATGTATTTGCTTGATGATGCTATGTATAAATCTGAATCATCAAATTATAAAGTTTGAATTCCCTTTATGCTAATTCACTTTGTGTAACTTGATTTTCAAAGTTACAAATAATTCAATTTTAAATCATATAAAAATTTTGTTTACTTTATTCTAAAACAAACAGATTTTATTCAATTTTGAACTTAAACTATAACATCAAAACCTTGGAAATCTGACATGCATTACATTTCATATATACACAGGCCGGCAGTCTAAAAAGCATATATACAAATTTAATTCATCAGATAACAAGCATGCAATCCTACTTAATTTATTTAAATTAGGTGTTACTCACATGATTATGCAGACAGAGCACAGATTCATGAATGCAGGCCTCTTGCTTTAATGCTTTTAATCTTGATTCAAAAAAATGCTTCCAGATTGGTGCAGGTTGCTTGAATGCAGATGCAAATTCCCCCCAGGTTGTTTTTGAATACATGCAGGCTTTACTTGTTTTAATTTGCATGTTCCAGAGTTTTGAAGAAAAGAATTAAATGCAGGCCCTTGCTTGCTTTTTTTTCAAGATTCAATTGCATGTTTGCATTTTGCAGATTTTAGAAAAATGCAAGTCTTCATTTGATTATTGTATGTAGATTTTGAAAGTGGGGAATGCGAATTGAACTGATTTCAGATTTCTTTTTAGAATGAAGAATGAGAAAGAGCTAAAAAAAATGAATATATGCAAGTTTTAAATAACAATGTTTGATTTAAATTAAAATTAATGAAAAACAAAATTAAACAATGACACATGGCTTAAGCTATTACATTTGTCACTTTAAAATGATGATAAGTTTACACATTTATTTGTAAATGTTTTTGTTATTAAATTAAGTGTTAATAAATGTTTTTGTTATTTAAATTAAGTGTTAAAGAAAATTAAACTTAATGAATGCATGTTCATATTTAAAATTGTATTTTAAATTTCAAATTAAATTTACAAATCAAAATTATCAATCAACATTTAAAAAGAATTAACACAAACATTTTGTAACTTATTTTAATATTCAACCTTTAAGTCAAAAATGAATTTTAAACCAATTAAAACATTAATCTCATATATTTAAAATCATATAATTATTTTATTAAATATTTTTGAAATGCTTAAATTAATAATAAATCACAATTCCTATTTTCAAATTATTAAAATTATGCTATACAAATTTAATAACTTATCTATTTAATATATATAAATACATATACATTATATAAATAGAAAACAATTTATTAACTCATGAAAAATAAGTTTCACAAATTAAATATTCAAATAAAGAAAATTATTAAATCAAACCAAATTTATTAACAAAAATATCAATTCAATTTAAATTTAAACTCAGATTATTAAATTTAAATTGTCCAAAATTCCGGGATATTACATAGATCTATTATAATATCAGAGGATTTTAATATAAAAATGTTTTAGCTATCGTAAGGTAAAAACCCGACATGTTTATTTATGGCGTGGTCTTACGAGATGCTTTTGTTTTCAAAGAATTTTTGAAACTTTAATAAACAATTGAGTGTGATTTCTCACGCTGGTATTCCAGACTTACTCGGGTGTTATTTAACTATAATGGTCGGGTTAGACCGAGTATTATATGACAAAGGGAAGGATGTTGTGGAGCTCAGGAGACGAGCTTGATGGCGATACGTAATTCCGTATTTGGTTATTATTCTAATGTGTATTCAGTTGTATGTTATTGATGTTGTTGAACTCTGATGATGTATGTATAAAACAGATGTAGTTTTCTTTTATGTAAAGATCTGTTATTATATATTATATTTTATTCCGCTGCGTTGGTTAGATTCTGTTGTTGTTTTCTATTTCTCTTCTTCTACCTCTTCTTCTTTAACCCAAGTGGTTCGTATTTCTGTTCAACTTGAGTTGATTGATGTAGAATAGTGTCGAATCAAGTGGTACGGATTTGCGGGTCGTTACACTAGTTATGTTTATTTATTATGCTTCTTATGTCTTAATTGATCAAACTTTTTAATACAATTTCATGAACGCATTTTGGAGATGAGCTTTGATTTATAGAATTTTCTAATAAGTATATAAATTGTTATGAATTTTTAAGAACCAGTTATTACAGAAAATGATTGGAACTAAAGAGTTTGAGAAATTATATAAAAGAAAATATGTAAATATATTTTTCCAAAAAGTCTTAGAAACACTGCATGTGATTTCTGAGTGAAATACACATGGTCGACAAGAGATTTATGGGTGCCAAAAGGTAAACAGTACAGGGTCTAGATGTAATTTAATTGAATAATGTTTTTAATAATTGGTTAATGGACCAGTTCCACAATATGTGCTAAACATGTTGGAAAAGTAGTAAATAATGGTAATGAATGACGAAGTGAAATGAATGAGAAGTTGACATGTGTAATGGTAGTGTCAGACATGTAGTAAGTAGGTTTTTACGTGTACCGATAGCCAATATTGAAGGTTGTGGGGCTAAATTTAGAGTAAGAAACCTAAAAAAATGCTGGGTATGGGGTTTGGTGCACATAATCGAGGGTTTTAGCTGAAGGTTGAAGGAAATGAGAGCAAGAGAGGAATTATGGGTAGTGGAGATGATTTTCGAAACCTATAGTTGAGATTCGTATGGTCATATGAAACTGAGCTAAGCCAGGTTTTCCCTATACAAGACCAAGGGTCGCAATTACCGACAGTAGATTAGCTCTTGGTAAAATATTGAAATCGAAACTAATTGACTTCAAAAGTGGAAATTTTTACTAAGGCTTATAATGGCTGAAATTGGTGCCAAGAACATTTTTGGTAATGTGAAAAAGTGGCAGAATCAACTGAAGGCTGTTGGAGTTGACATAGCTTAATAAATAGCTAAGGATAAACTTAATATATGTATAGTTAGCAAGAGTATTCGGTAGATGGAGTAGTGCATGGTATGGCAACTAAGACCCAAAAGCACAAGAGAAAGGCCTTAGTGGTATCTGAAACTGAAATCGTATGTAACGCCCCACCTCTATACTCACACTAGCCAAGGACACTGCAGAGTAATGCCGTCGACTAGCATGAAGAATAAGGCTGTTAAGGAGCGACCATCTGTGTAATTGCTTTGTTGGAGTAACGATATGTCAGATAGTATTACATACATTTCGTTTCAAGAGGAGACCTGGCACATCAATTACAAACTCAAAACTACTATATTGTGGCTATGTGATCTTCGAAAACAAATAGAAAATTAACATAACACAAATCAGTCACAGATATTTATATCACTAAGGCGGAAATAGATATGAATACAACACATAGAAGTGTACATCAAAGTAGTGGTCATACAAGATCCACTACATCACAAAAGAATAGGTACAAGTGTTAGATAAAAGAATATGTATACATCAAAGAGTCTCTATCTCGAATGTATAAAAGCAAAAAACTACTAAGCTAAAGTAGTTAGCCAAAAGTCAGAGCTAATCCCTGCTAAGAAGTCAAGTGGAAGCACCTGTAACACCTCAGTTTAAAAATAAAAATAATAAACAGATCAGTCTAACTATAATAATCATATAAAATGAGATAGGATAAGAGATATGACAAATATATATGATAACAACAAAAATCATACAATATCTCAAACTTTCTCAAATCACCAAGAAGAATATCATATTCTTTAACTTATTTACCGAACCACAAATATTGATAGAACTTATCAATACAATTTGCAAAAAAATCGGTGAAACAAAAATTTCAGAAATCAATAATTTGAAATTCAGAAAACATAAATGGAGGTCTATCACATATAGGACACTATCCCATGGGTCGCTAACCCATAAAAATACGGGGTACAGTCTCCCTTGGGGACTAATGAGCCAAACATCACGCATCCAGAAAGATATGCCCCATGCACAGCCGAACATCGACGCACCTAAAAAGATACGCCCCATGCACATACTTATTGAGCCGAACATCGATGCACCTAGAAAGATACGCCCCATGCACCAACTCATTGAGTCGATTACTCCACGAACAATCAAAAGACCATGGATCTTTAGCCCATAAAAACGAGACAAAGCTCCATAAATCGAGGTACAGTCCTCCATATGGACAAAGGGACTTCGCATATCGCTAGTCTAAACCATAAAATGATCACCATTGATTAATAAAAAGTGTAAATAACATAGGCTAGTAAATAAATGAGTTTAGCTTCATGTCCCATAACCACAGGCTTAACTTAAGTATATACGAAAAAATTGTAGATTTCCACTCGAAAATTATCACGAGATTTCAATCGAACAAGTCCAAAGATTAACCGACGAAGTAAAAGCAAGGATTTCATACCACTTGTTTTGCTAAGTCGTTTAATCAGATTTCTCATACGAATGAGGTAAATGTTTGCATATACTAATAGATTGGAAAATGGTTTTAAAAATGAGCTTTGTATTAAAAGTAACATTGGAAACAATTTTGTGAAAGAGTTTGAGTATTTACTACTAGTATAGAAACTTTTGTATTTAAAAGTGACAAATCACAAAAATGATTGTAAAAACAATCTATCACCAAAAATCCACATTCGACGACGTGAATTCAAACCATAAAAATCGCTATCAAATCCAATCAAATGGATATTCCCAAAAATCCATAAATGAAGTCATTAAATTCGATAATAATTGACAATAACTAATGGATCAATAAAAATTGATTGGATATCCACTCAAAAAGAGCCAAAATAGGCAAAATTGCACAGGACCAGACGTCTTGTTGGGTTTATCCAGACGTTCGGATTTTTTCTCATCCATTTTTTTCTACATTTTTTATTTTTTTCCAGGGACCCCTATAGATGTCTGGATTTTTCAACCAGATGTCTGTATTTTCTTGCTAGGCAAAAGTCAACCTATCCCAAAAAGGCAAAAATCCAAACCGGATTCGATCGAAAAAGCGATGGATGCTAGGAATTTATGTCAATCAACAACCCAGCCCTATAGGCTCTTCGATACACCACCAAAAACATGGCCAAACATCCAAGATAGGATCTTTAAAGGTTTTGACTTCAAAATACCAAAATTGGAAAATTCACTAAATCTATTCAAATCAAAAGCAATTGGACATGAAATAGATGTTATAAATTCATACCTAACAACAATGAAAGCTATATATTGATGTGAGTTCAAAAACTCACCTTTAAAACTCAAAGACAATGAATGAGAAGCTTTAAAACAAAGTAAGACCAATTCCTCTTCAATACACCCCTAGAATCTTCAATCTATTATCAAAGGCAAAGTTTTTCCAAAGTTAGGTTACAGAAATTTCTGAAAATTGAAGAGAGATTGAGATGGAGAAGATGAAGAGGATGCTTAACTAAGCTTCTCTTTTATTTTAGAGCAAGAACTTGAATTTCCTAAGAGAACTAGGGCTTAGGAATTTCTAATCTCCTCTCTTTTCCTCCATTTTTCCTTTTTCCTGAGTGTCAGGAAATGTTATGAATGAATGAAGAGGAGTAGGAGTTATTAGGTAGAGGAGTTGGATTCTCTTGTTGCGTTAGTGGGCTGAAATCCAAACCCAATGCCCCAAATGAAAATATCAAAATTCTAATCCAATCCAAACATATCAATGTCTATACTCAAAAAGGTCACAAACACCGTTTTTGACTCAATGGAAGTGGTCCCGAGTCCGAATTCGACCATTTACAAAAAGTCGCTTTCGGACTTCAAATTCAAATAACGATGCTATATTTAAATATATAATCATAAAATATGCGGTTTGTTACCGCATATGTGTAAGGCCTTAGTGGAAACAGAAACGTAAAGCCTTGCTTTAAGGCTTAGTGTGGAAACCACTGCAGAAAGTATTAGATTAATGTCTATGCTGGCATTTGAAACACAAAAGTAGTTTCTATAAGGCCTGGTTTGGCAACCAAGTTAGGATTTGGTAAATGATGCAAGGCATGAGGTGGGAATCAAGAACCAAAAGTGTAAGGGTCGAGTGAACATGGAAGTATAGGTGTAAGGCCTATGTGGCAATCAAAACACGAAATCAAAGATGTAAGGTCTAAGTGGCAACCAAAACCTGTTGTTATTATTTAAAATTAAGGAAGCAGTGAAGACATAAGGCCGTAGTGGTAGCTGAATGCTTAAACTATGGTTCTTCGTTAAAAGAAGACGGCCCAAGGTCTGAATGGTAGCTAGGGGTAATATGTTTTAGTTTTCGAAAAGAAAGGAGAATGATCACTAAATGACAGATCGCATGAAATGGCTTAAATTCTTATTAGAATAACATTGTATTAGAAGACCTTTTTGGGTGAACTATGAGGTAAGCTTATGTTTGAAACTATTAACGAATGTTATGCTATAATGATAAGAAAACCCAAAGTGCTTTAGCGATGTGGTTTTGCTGTGCTTTATGTATAGAATAATATATTGCTCATACCTGATCTTATGTCCGATCCATGTTTTATTACTATTTTCCTTATAGAACTCACGGGTACCCATTTGAGTAGGTTAGGTTTGTGGCTTTAGGCAGGTTGCTTTTGGAAGACGAACAAATTCCAAAGACGAAGGAGTATTGGACATTATTTGTTATTTTGATTCTGTTGCATTAAATGTTCACGTCAACATCTTCATATGTTGGACATGACACTATTAAATATGCTTGTATTATATTTTTGACCCCTGCATAGGCATGATTATGGGAAAAATTTAATATGTAAAAGAAATAAAATGATTATTGTGTAATATTTATTGGCTGTTTTGTTTACTTAAACCATTTAATCTCATCTTTATCGCCGAAAGATAATTCCAAGGTAATTGTAACCTATTGAAATTCCATCTTCAGGTTTTAGAATAAGGGATGTTGTAGTTTGTATCGGAGCTTAGGTTAGGTTACACTTAAGTAAAATAGAGATGAGCAAAGATTTAAGCAGAATTAGATAGTGGAAAACAAACACCTAAGGGAGGGTATACATTATGATATGATGTATTTGTATTTTACTATATGGGGATATAAGTGAGCTCTAACTGATACTTTCTATTGCAAAATCACTTTCTTCCTTTCGATTCTAACGAAGACTTTCTTAGGAGAAAATGAAAATGAGGAGTGTAAGAATTACAATAGAAGGAGCCAAACGAATGAAGGTAATAGGAGGGGAATGCCTTTAATAGTAGTAAATGAAGCTATCCCACCTATCATGGGAATGGATGTAAACTCTTTATTCTTGTAGTTTATAGTACAGGTTGATAGAGTTAAAGGTATACCCAAGGGGAAATTATGTAATTTGTAATATATATCTGACTCGATAACCAATCTTGTTCAAAATAAAAGGTATTTTTCTTTTAATTATATGATTGTTATATTACAATATAGTTAATTAAGTACTTAATTTAAAGTAAATTAAATAGAAAATACTTTAAAGATTTGTTATGTGATAGTAATTACAAGGCATTGTAATCATGAGAAATTTATTACATTAAAAATAACATATTATTTTAAATATTCCTAGTCAGGTTATTTTGAGATGTGATATCGATACATTTTGAAACTAGAGTGCGTAATGCTCTCCAAGTATTAGGCAACGTATTACTCATGACTATTAGAGGCACCAATGGATTATGTACAAATAATTATAAGGTAACTATGGAACAACTTACTCGAGAGTTTTCTGTTGGTTAATCGAATTATGGTTAAATAGAGAATCTAGAAGTGACGATGTTACGTAGTTCTCTTTACTTGAAAACGCTATGAAATTTTAATATGGATACTTCAATTTAAAACTATTTAATCTTGACATGGTGTCAGTTGAATGACTATAGTTGGGTCTGAGTTGAAGCATTGCAAGTGAAACACTATTCAATAGAGAATTGGACTCCTCGATTATATAGGGTTAGTACACATCCAACTTTAGACAACTCAAAGTCAAAATCTCTGGCCAGAGTAGTACGATTAATAATAAATGTTATTATTAAACCAAGAATTTTGCTTATAGACTAACCAAGTTGAATGTGGACGATATTGGAATTTGACCAAAACCAAATTCCATAATTCTTAATGTGATATACTGTTGATGAAGAGACTTAGTGTTAAATAATCGTTACGAGCGAGTACTTCTTATAATTAGTAAAACTGGATTTTACCTAAAAATGTCACACCACTAGCTAAGGTGACGTATGAATGTTAATATTCTAATTGTTTGATACTAATCACTGACTGAATTTACATCTTTGAGTTACACAACCGAAATGATGAATACTTAGAATGAACCATATAGTTTAATTAATTTTTAATCGTTGTAAATTAATTAAATTAGTTAATATTGTGACGGGATTAATTTAAAGGACAAAAATTTGTATATTTTTTGTCTCAAGAACACGACCTCAATATTTTTACCATAAGGACAAACATTCTTTCAAACATTATTCATAAGGACAAACATTTTCCAAAATTATTCGTAAGGACAACAAAACTGCTACCGAGCTAAAACTGATACCTAAAAACTGCTACCGATAACTACAAACTGATACCTAAAAACTGCTATCAATAACTAAAAACTGATACCTACAGAAAGTTGTCCTTCAGGATAAAATATTGAAGGCTTGTCCTTGAGGCTAAAAAGCTGTGAAATTTTGTCTTTGACAATAATTTCCTGTATTGTGACTCATTAATTATTAAATTTTATTTGATGTTTGAGTACCGTTAGTGTTTAAAAAAGTGCATTTATAAAAAAATTAAACGTGTGTATCGATATACGATATAATTAGAGTACTTGCATTGGATTTAAATGGAACAAATGTTGAATGGATAAGGAAATTTTTGAAGCCCACTACTCCTTATTCTATAGCTGGCTATGCATGGTGGAGGAAGAGGATTTGATGAGATTTAGTTGTGAATTAAATATGAAAGGTTTTAATGTTTTCTATAAAAGATATTCTCTCCCATTCATTCATTTCATTGTTTCCTGACAAAAGTTTGTCTCTCTTCCTTTTCTCAAGTCATGGCCGAAATTCAATGGGTTCCTAGGGCTAAAATATTCCAAAAATCAAATACAAATTGAATCAATTTATAAAAGTGATTTTATCTCCTTGCAACATCTTTCGGTTGATCCATGAATCTATGAGCACCAATTCATCATTCAAGACGTGATTTGTAACATCCCAAAATTTATCAATTTAAATTTGGTAATTCATTTGAACTTTTGGAATTTAATTTGAAAAGTTTCGAAACAAATAAAATGATTTATATGAATAAAATTTCAATTTCATTTGAGTATAAATTTTTTTTGAAATAACAAATGTTTTTAAAATCATTTGAATTTAAATTATATATATAATTTATATATGAATAGATTTGAATTTGAATCTAATTATTTAAATAAATGTCTTAATAAAATAATTTGGAATTTTCCACATCAAATTAAAAAATGGTGCTTGTTTATATATTCATATTTGTGAGGAAATTGTATATAAAAATTTGAATGTAAGATTCAAATATAAAAGTCTTAAAAATAATTTGATTTGAAATTAATATATATATATATATATATGATTTTTATTTGTGTATAAATTTGTTTTAGAACATTTTCTTCTAACTTGTATAAATATTTAACAAAGGTAATGTAATGGATAAGGGTATGAAATTTTATTAAAATACATACAAGTATTAGAAAAAAATATAAGTAAATAGGTTAATATATGAAGTTAAGAAGAAATAATATAAATATATTTCTCATGAAAAATGTACAAGTGTTTAACATGCAACAAGAGGATTAACAAGTGTAGTAATCTCATCATCAAAATTAACAAGTGTCACTCAATTAGGTAATTAATAAAAAAAATTAAATTCATAAAAACTTTTCATCTTCTCTTTTTCATTCTTTAGCTTCTCAAATTTCTGAAAGAAAAGAAAAAAACTGTGAACATTACAAACCTCAACACCAAAGAAAATAAAAAAAAATTGAAACTGCAACATCTTCTTAAATTCAAGGTTTAAAACATGAGAATCATCTCAAGCATCAAAGTAGGAATTTAAATTCCCTACCTCAGGTAAGTATAAATTTTTAGAATTAAGTGAATCAGTAATCAAAAATCAAGCTTTAACATCAAAATTTCAAACTTCAGACCAGTGAAACCAGGCTCCAGTTTTCCCCAAGAAGCAGAGCAGGGTTCTTCTGAAATAAATTTGAGGCAAGTAAATTCATTTTAAAATTTAAGTTTGAATTTGTTGATCAGTAATAAAACAAGAACAAAGCAAGTTGTATTAATTAGTTGCAGAAAAAAAATCAAGTTTCAAAGACAAAATTAGTTTCAGGATTTCAAGCTGCAGACCAAAGTTCTGTGTTGCATTTAAATCAGACTGTATGTAAATTGAATTTTGTTTGTTATTTATGAATTAAGTAAACAAATACATCAGAGATTAAGCAAATTTGTATTAACAAGTTGTAGATAGAAATTTCAAGATCAAAGTAAGAAAAATCAATATCCAGGCTTCAAATTTTAAAACCAATCAGGAAGCTTTCTATTAAAAATTTGTCAGGTGAGTGAACTTCTGATTAATCCAGTTTACTTGTTGTTGTAAGCATGCCTGAAATGATGTTGAAACCCTTTGCATGTGAACAAATCTGCATGCATGTGTATCTTTTCCTAGGCAAGTTTATATTCAGGGTTATCCATCCCTGTTTCTTCTTATTTTTAGGTTTTACAGAGTAAACCCATGTTTAAATCCAAATCTCCCTCTCTCTGTTTTTCTTTAAGAATTGAAATCTAAACAAAATAAATTGTTTGTTTAACATGCATTATGTTTTAAAAATAAACCCAAGCAAAAATAATTTAGTTTTCCTTGGAAAATTTGAAAATACAGCCACAATTCAAACTATGTAAAAAATTCAAATATCATAAATTTTAGTTTCAGGAATACTATCTGAATTGTTATTAAAAATAATGATTTTTGAAAGTTAAATCGAAATTTTTAATACAGTTTTGACTGAGAAATTGTAAGTTGATCAGAAAGTGGGATTTTGTAAAATTCTAATGATCTGTGTGTTTGTGGGCCTTGAGATCGTAGTCATGGCTAGCTTGAGGGTTTGAAATCCTCAGAAAAATGTAAGTTGAATTTATAAATCATCATAGTGTAGGATCGAGATCGATTTAGGGTTGAAAACCCATATCTACTCGTAATCGGAAATGGTTGTGCTGCGTTGCCATTGGGTGATCGGAATCTTTAGCACCAGTGCCACTCGAGGCATCAGACGTTGGCGAAACTTCGATCGAGTTTTTGTGGCCTCTGATAGCCAGAGGTGGAGGTACAAGGGAGTTTCTGGTGGTTGTTTTTTATGAAGTCTGGGTCGCGAGGCTCAATTTTGAATGTGACGTTGATTCGCGCTTCGGGGTGGCTTGATGGGTCGAGGAGTTAATTGTCGACTGGACGATGGTCGTAACCTCGACCAAAGATGACTGGAAGAGTGTGTAGCATGCGCACGTCTTCTTTTGTGTCAGTTGTTTGTTTTTGGAAGAGAAGTCGCTCGAATCGAAGTACCACTCGGGGTTTAGGAGAGATGACTCTAAGCTAGGTTCGAGTAGTTTTGGATACACATCAAGTCATTTTAAAACTTAAACAAATTTAAGTTGGAATTTTTTTTATACGGGTCGATCTTGGTAAAACTCGAAGTTATGAGCACTTTTGCTCGGGTGACTCGAGATAGCCTCGGGTTGGTCTTTTGAAACAGCATTTCCAGTTTTAGAATTTTAAGAAAAAACATAAGTTTAAATGATTTCTAAATTCATTCCTTATAAAATGATGATTGTTTGTTAGTGGAATGTGAAGTTAATGGTATTAAAATAATTATTCGAAATTAATTAAGTTCAAAGATGTTTTAAACTTATATTTTTTAAATAAAGTTGTTTTAAATTTAACTTAATAAAATATTTGAGAAGTTAATCAAATATTTAAATTGTTAACTTAAAATATTTTTTTACAAGGATTAAATAATGATTAAACAATTAATGATTTGTAATTACTTTGTAATTAATAATTAATTAATTAAATAATAATTAACTAATAAAAGTAATTAAAATTTAATTAATTAACAATTAAGAATTAATTAATTAAGATAATTAATTAAGGAATAATCAATTAATAAAGTTGGTTAAGGTTTAATTAATTTATAATTAAGAATAATTAATCATTGATTAAAAATAATTAATAAAAATAGTTATGTGGTTAATTAATTTAAATCACACAATTAATTCATCATAATTGAAGATGGTTGACTATTATCAAATGTTGTGTACTGGATTGATATTTCTGTTTGTGATTGTGATACTGCGTGATGTGAATTGCTTTGTGCTCAACTGTGATTTGTGATTTGTTTCTGTGTGATTATGAAAACCCATTGGCCCGTAAAACGGCAACTGAATTTCGATGCGACAAGGAGTCGGATTCCAATTGGTTATCCGAAACCCACACTGAACCATGATAGTAAATCTTTGTGAATGGTATATCCACGTGTTTTAAAATTGAGCGCTCACTATTCAGATTAGCCGGGAGAGGACTTTGTGCGATATAACCCATTCTGGATAATGATACGACGAAATGAATAGCATCTGAAGACGGTGATGAAGACCGGGTGTCTTCGAAAACGATAGGTTATCCTATCGAATGTCTCTGCACTGAGTTGCTCCAATATAGAGATCCCCAGATGTGATGGGGAGTCCGATCATGATTGTGGATACCCGGATTGCAAGGGCTTCTTCCTTTATTGGACGAAGTGCCTTCGGTTCTGTTCGAACCCGGAACAGACTTGAATGGTTGTGTGTCTGACACTACATTTTGAGATATAAAGCAGATTTCTTTCAAATACATATTTGTTGGTGGCGAAGACAATTTATACTCTTAGCTTAACACCCTTCTCTTAGACGTACGAGCTCAGAGGTTATGTAGTTGAAGGTTATCAGTGACATACTCCCATTTTGGTAGTGTGGCGTGCTAAGTGCTGCTGTGTGTTGATGATCATTTGTGATCAAAGCATGGCTTTCGTGCGAAGCGTAGCTTTGTGGACAAGACCTCATCGGACCTCACACCCCGGAAATGGTCGAAATAGGAAAGATGCGGCAAGGTTATGAGGGTCGCGCCCTTTTGGGCATGTCACTTCCTTCTGAAAAAAGGAGGTATCATGGTATGGAGCCCGGATACTTAACCTATGTGGTTGCTGCAATCTCATTACCGTGTGGTTGTTGCTTTGTGGTTGAAGGCCCCCGGATAAAGGTCACAAACGACCGGGGAATGGCATAGTCGTGTAGTAGTTACCTAATTACAGAGGTAACTCGGCCTTGTGTTGGCAGAGAACTGGTTAAGTTCTCGGGACGTCCCTCCAGAGGCGTACCCATGTGGCATAGGAAGTTCCTTATCTTGACCTTTTGTTGGAAATCCAAAAAAACAATACAAGCCCTTTACGATTGCAATTTGTATAACCTGCCATCTCAGGTGGCAGCTATAGTAGGCATAGTATAATGGTACCTATGCTGGCTAAGATTAATATTATATTTTCGAAATGTTTTCACACTATGCACTAGTAATAATATAAAAAGAGTTTTCTCGTATCAAACATATTTGACTATCATAAGGAGAAATCTCCTCCAATTGTGCGATTGCATTGTATGTGTGCGGGGAGGCCATATGGTAGTTTCATTTTTCAAAAGCATACTGGATTTTCTTTTAAAAAAAATTTTTATTCAAAGCAACTGTTTTTTCTTACTCATACCAGTCCCATGACTGACCCGGAGTTTATTGTTTCCTTTCTAAACTCTGGGAGCCCATAATTTCCACACGGGCAGCCTAGTAGCAGGTTTTTCCGTGTTTTTGGTACTAGCTGGATCTTTGAAGTATTTTGGTTTGGAAGCTATTGGATTTTGAAGCTTTTGTCTTGGAGATATTTTGGAAACTTTTGGATCTCAAGGTGCTTAGTTTGGAAGTTCGCTATCGCTTCATTTCTTTAAAGACTTTCTTGGAATGTGATCACTTGTTATTCTATTGTGAAGTTCTATTTTGAAGTTGTGTTATATGTATAAAAATACTCTGATGTTGATGATGATGTTGTTATGGATATTGTGATGATGTTATATCTGTGATGTTGATTATTGCAGTTTATTTTGTTTCCGCTGTTTTATATTCATCTAATGTTGTGATAAGCTCCATCCAACTGGAGTTCGATGTTTGAATCTTCGGCAGTCAAATACAAGTGAGATGATGTCGGTCGTGACAAGTGGTATCAGAGTTAAAGGTTGAGTAAGAACTTTAGCTACGGAGTATAACACATTAGATGGCTCATTAGAGATAGGGTGAAGTATACCCTAGGATGAGTATAACCCGAGACCAAAACCCTAAATTTTCTTAGTCTGTTTCTTTTATCTGCTGATATTCCTTAAGATATCTCGTCCGTATATCTAAATCAAGTTTTCTTACTAATTACAGATAGTAGGAATGAGAGGACGAAGAGGAAGAGCTAGGGGTCAAGGAAATGCCACAACAGCTAGTCAAGTTCCCCCAACAGCAGAAGCAGCTTTATCTACTCAGCATCAGCCGAATCTGGCTGATTTATATAAGAATTTCTCAAGGCTTGGTGGTAAGCCGTTCACCGACATGGAGTCAATTGTCAAGGCCCAAGCATGGATCAGATCATGTGAAAGAATCTTTAAAGGGCTAAAGCTGCAAGACGATCAGATGCGACTCATAGCTTCTTGGCAACTTCAAGAAGAAGCCTTAGCATGGTGGGAGACAGTCACTGTAGATGTACCAGAAGATGAGTTTACTTGGGAGAGATTTAAACTAGTATTTGAGAAGCGCTATATGCCATCAGTTGGAATTTCTTGAATGTACCAGGAATTTATTGACGTAAAGCAAGGGAGTTTGTTCATTTGAAGAGTATCTATACAAATTCAATGAATTGTCTCGTTTCGGTCCAGAATTGGTAAATACACCTTTAAAGAAAAATGAAAGGTTCATTCGTGGGAAGAATAAGAAGTTCCATGAAAGAATGACTGGCCACGTCAAAGAATGTTTTTCAGATCTGATTGATATGGGGTACCGATATGCTACACTGGATATGCAAGAAGCCCTGGCGGAGAAAGGAAATACGAGTAATCAAAATTGGAAGAAAAGGAAATTTGGAGGCAAGAAACCATGGCAGGGTAAGGAGAAGAAGAAGAGCAATTAGGAAATCCCAGCACAGAATGTTACTTGGTTTAATTTCTTAGAAAAGGGCCATTATTCGAGCAGATGTACGAAGCCTAAGAGACAAGTCAATCAACTTGTACAAGCGAAACCCAGGAAATGTTATTATTGTCAGAAATTGGGACACGAGATTAAAGACTGCCCAACCATGAAGTAAGCTCAGACAGCCAAGGTGTACACAGTCAAAGGCAAACCTGCATCTTCCAAAGCAGAAAAAGGGAAAGGAGTTCTGAAAGGTAACCTCACTATTTATGATAGCATTGTCAGAGTTCTGTTTGACATAGGCGCTACACATAGTTTTATCTCTCAGCAAGCTATAAATAAATTAAATCTTGAACCTGACTTTGTTGACGAGCCTATATGCGTAAGGAATCTAGTTGGAGGCCCCGCGAACCTTTGTCTTTGATGTAGAGACGTTCCTATCTCATATTCTTGTTACCAATTCCCCATCTGTCTCTTTGTCCTTGATTTTAATGAGTTTGAAATCTTACTCGGAATGGACTGGCTAACCAAATATGATTGGATTGTAACAATTGATTGATTTCGATTAAAACCAAATTTGGAGATTTCATTGAGATTTCTTGTGAGGACACTAGTCCTAAAAGAGATGGGTTGATGTATAACTTAGGTTATCCAGAACCCAGTCTGGAGCCTATACTCATTGTCCGAGATTTTTCAGACGTGTTCAAAGAAGTAAAGTCCTTACCTCCACATCGAGAAATAGAATTCAGAATTGACTGAGTACCCAATGCTCGTCCTGTCGTTCACGCAAGGCGCAGGACCAAGGAAAGGGTTGAATTAGTCAAGCAAACCAATGATTTGCTAAATAAAGGGTTAATCCGTCCTAGTGTCTCTGAATAGGGTTCGACAGTAGTTTTTGTTGCTAAATCGGATGGATCTTTGAAATTGTGTGTGGATTACCGTGATCTCAATAAGCTGACTCTCAAGAACAAATTTCCTCTACCAATAATTGATGATCTGTTTGATCAATTGAACGACGCTCGTTTCTTTTCGAAGATGGATCTAGCCCAGGGATTCCATCAGCTACGAATTACCGAAGATTATGTACATTTGACCACCTTCAGGGGTCCTAATATGTTCTACGGATGGTTAGTCATGCCTTTCGGGCTAACCAATTCTCCATCATACTTCGTAGATCTTATGACCCGTGTGTTCCGAGAAGTATTGAATAATTTTGTGCTTGTGTTTATTGATGATATTTTGGTCCATTCCAAGACCGAAGAGAAGCATGCCGAGCGTCTTAGAATCATTTTGGAGATATTAAGGAGAAATATTCTGTTCGCCAAATTTTCCAAATGCCATTTTTGAGTCAAAGAATTAAATTTCTCAGGCATATTGTTAATGAATAAGGGATTTCTGTTGATCCTAACAAAATTTCCGCTATTCTTGACTGGAAGAAACCCACTACCCCAAAAGAAGTTTGAAGCTTTCTGGGTTTAGAGGATTATTACCCAAAGTTTGTTCGGGATTTTTCTAAGGCAGCTAGTCCATTGACTAAGCAAACAATGAAGAATGCAAGATTCAATTGGACTCCAAAATTTAACGAAGCTTTTCAGGAGTTGTAAGAGGTTAACCACTGCTCCTGTTCTCGTTATCATTAAAGGGAACAAGAGTTTATCTGTCTATACTGATGCTTGTGGTGATGGTTTGGGTGCGGTACTAATGCAAAATGGAAGGTAATTGCCTACGCGAGTAGACAATTACGTTCACATGAAAGAAACTAACCAACCCATGATTTGGCACTCTTAGCTGTTATCTTCGCTTTGAAAATATGGCGACATTATCTTCTGGGCAAGAATCTCCTTCAGCTTTTCTAAAAGAAAATTTTAAAAGTTCAACTTCACTTAATACATACTAAATAAATTCTTCTTGTTTAGGTGAAAATTTTGAATTATTCACCGACCACAAATCTTTGAAGTATCTCTTCACCCAGAAAGATTTGAATCTGCGACAATAACGTTGGTTGGAATTTCTGGCATCATATGATCTAGATATCCTATATACGCCTGGTAAAGCCAATGTAGTTGCCGAAGCTTCGAGTAGGAAACATGCTATTCTTGCTCATCTTGTTATTACTCCTACTCTTCTTGAGAAAGTCGCCAGCAAACAAAAAGAAGATGAGTTTCTTCATCAAATTTATGAGAAAATGCATCGTGGTGAAAATACTAGTTTTGAAGTCGACGACAATAAATTTATAAGATTGAAAGGAAGAATTTGTGTCCCAAATATTCCGGAGCTAAAACGTGAAGTTTTGGATGAGTGTCACAAGTCTAAACTTTGCATCCATCCAAGATTCAATAAAATGTATCGTGACATCAAAAGAATGTTTTGGTGGAAAACAATGAAAAGGGGCATATCTATATATGTGAGTGTTGTGCTACCTGACAACAAATTAAAAGCGATCAAAAGAAGGTGGCCGATTTACTTCAACCTTTGGAAGTACCGAAGTGGAAATGGGATCAAGTGTCGTTGGATTTCATCGATGGATTGCCACGAACTAAGAAAAGAAATGAAGCAATTTGGGTTATAGTGGACCATCTAACCAAAACTGCTCACTTCATTCCAGTGAAATCCACCCGGACAGCGACAAGCTTAGCAGAACTATATATAAAGGAAATTGTCGTCTCCACGGTATACCTTGTAGCATAGTGAGTGATCGTGACTCGATCTTCACTAGTAGATTTTGGGAGCCATTCTAAGCCGCATTGGGAACAAAGCTGAACTTCAACATTGCTTATCACCCACAGTCTGATAGGCAGATTGAAAGGATAAATCGAATATTAGAAGATCTATTGCGTGCTTGTATACTTGATTTTGGTGGTTCTTGGGAGGACCATTTATATCTGGTCGAATTCTCATATAACAATAGCTATCAGGCAAGCATCGAGATGGCTCCTTTTGAAGCTTTATATGGTCGTCCGTGTCGATCGCCTGCATGCTGGATCGAGGCAGGTGATAGACTCGTCCTTGGACCAGATATGATTAGAGAAGCCACTGAAAAAGTTGATTTTATACGGAAGAAATTGAAAACGGTTCAAAGTCGTCAAAAGAGTTATTATGATCGCAGAAGAAGGGATATCGAATTCCAGATTGGAGACTTTGTTTTTCTCGAAGTATCTCCAATGCGAGGTGTATTAAGGTTTGGGAAGATCAGTAAGCTGGCTGGCACCACGGTATATTGGTCCTTTCCATATTCTGGAGAGGATCAGTTCTTTACCTATCGAGTGCAGCTGCCTAGTTGGTTGTCTGGCATGCATGATGTGTTTCACATTTCTAACCTCCGAAATATGTGCACGATCCAGATAGTATTATTGAAGAAGCTGCTCAGTAGGATCTCGAAATAACTCCTAATTTAACAATTAAAAGAGAAAAAATAAAGATAGTGGATCGAGATGAAAAGCAGTTAAGGAACAAAATTGTAAAACTGGTTAAAGTACAGTGGAGTGGCGATCCAAAGGACTGCACTTGGGAAACTGAAGATAGCATGTAGAAATCATATCCCAATTGCATAGTGTATATCTCGGCTTAAACTGGTAAGCCATTTCTCTATCCTTTTCTGAATTCGTATACTCTCTGTTTGTTTTTCTCTCTCTTTCAAATTTCGAGGACGAAATTTTCTTAAGGGGGATATCTGTAACATCCCAAAATTTATCAATTTAAATTTGGTAATTCATTTGAACTTTTGGAATTTAATTTGAAAAGTTTCAAAACAAATAAAATGAGTGGTAATTTATATGAATAAAATTTCAATTTCATTTAAGCATAAAAAAATTTGAAATAACAAATATTTTTAAAATCATTTGAATTTTAAATTATATATATAATTTATATATGAATAGATTTGAATTTGAATTTAATTATTTAAATAAATGTCTTAATAAAATAATTTGGAATTTTCCACATCAAATTAAAAAATGGCGCTGGTTTATATATTCATATTTGTGGGGAAATTGTATATAAAAATTTGAATGTAAGATTCAAACATAAGAGTCTTAAAAATAATTGGATTTGGAAGTAATATATATATATATATATATATGATATTTATTTGTGTATAAATTTGTTTTAGAACATTTTCTTTTAACTTGTATAAATATTTAACAAAGGTAATGTAATGGATAAGGATATGAAATTTTATTAAAATACATACAAGTATTAGAAAAAGAATCATAATATAAGTAAATAGATTAATATATAAAGTTAATAAGAAACAATATAAATATATTTCTCATGAAAAATGTACAAGTGTTTAACATGCAACAAGAGGATTGACAAGTGTAGTAATCTCATCATCAAAATTAACAAGTGTCATTCAATTAGGTAATTAGGAAAAAAATTAAATTCATAAAAACCTTTCAGCATCGCTTTTTCAATCTTTAGCTTTTCAAATTTTTGAAAGAAAAGAAAATAGCCGTGAACATTACAAACCTCAACACCAAAGAAAATAAAAAATAAAAAATCTGAAACTACAACATCTTCTTGAATTCAAAGTTTTGAACTTGAGAATCATCTCAACCATCAAAGTAGGAATTTTAATTCCATACCTCAGGTAAGTTTAAACCTTCAGAATCAATTGAATCAGTAATCAAAAATCAAGCTTTAACATCAAATTTTCAAACTGTAGACCAGTGAAACCAGGCTCCAGTTTTCTCCAAGAAGCAGAGCAGGGTTCTTCTGAAATAAATTAATGCACGTAAATTCTTTTTAAAATTTAAATTTGAATTTGTTGATCAGTAATAAAACAAGAACTAAGCAAGTTGTATTAATTCAGTTGCAGAAAAAAAATCAAGTTTCAAAGACTAAATTAGTTTCAGGATTTGAAGCTGCAGTCCAAAGTTCTCCGTTGCATTAAAATCAAACTGTAAGTAAATTGAATTTTGTTTGTTATTGATGAATTAAGTAAACAAATACATCAGAGATTAATCAAATTTGTATTAACAAGTTATAGATAGAAATTTCAGGATCAAAGTAAGAAAAATCAATATCCAGGCATCAAATTTTAAAACTAGTCTGGAAGCTTTCTGTTAAAAATTTGTCAGGTGAGTAAACTTCTTATTAATCCAGTTTACTTGTTGTTGTAAGCATGCCTGAAATGATGTTGAAACCCTTTGAATGTGAACAAATCTGTGTGCATGTGTATCTTTGCCTGGGCATGTTTATGTTCAAGGTCATCCATCCCTGTTTCTTCTAAGTTTCAGGCTTACAGAGTAAACCCATGTTTAAACCCAAACCTCCCTCTCTCTATTTTTCTTCAAAAATTGAAATCTAAACAAAATAAATTGTTTGTTTAACATGCATTATGTTTTAAAAATAAATCAAAGCAAAAACAATTAAGTTTTCCCTGGAAAATTTGAAAACATAGCCACAATTCAAACTAAGTAAAAAATTCAAATATCATAAATTTTAGTTTCAGAAATACTATTTGAATTGTTATTGAAAATAATTATTTTTGAAAGTTAAATCTGAATTTTTAATAGAGTTTTGATTGAGAAATTGTAAGTTGATCAGAAAGTGGGATTTTGTAAAATTCTGATGATCTGTGTGTTTGTGGGCCTCGAGATCGTAGTCGTGGCTAGCTTGAGGGTTTGAAATCCTCAGAAAAATAAAAGTTGAATTTATAAATCATCATAGTGTAAGATCTAGATCGATATAGGGTTGAAAACCCATATCTACTCGTAATCGAAAATGGTTGTGCTGTGTTGCCGTTGGGTGATCGGAACCTTTGGCACCAGTGCCAATCGAGGCATCGGATGTCGGCGAAACTTCGGTCGAATTTTTGTGGCCTCTGATGGCCAGAGGTGGAGGGACGAGGCAGTTTTCTGGTAGTTATTTTTGATGAAGTCTGGGTCGTGAGGCTCGATTTCGAATGTGACGTTGGTTCGCGCTTTGGGGTGGCTTGATGGGTTGAGGAGTTAATCGTCGAATGGACGATGGTCGTAACCTCAACCAGAGACGACCGGAATGGTGTGTAGCATGCACACGTCTTCATTTGTGTCAGTTGTTTGTTTTTGGAAGGGAAGTCGCTCGACTCGAAGTACCACTCGGGGTTTAGGAGAGATGACTCGAAGCTAGGGTTGAGTATTTTTGGCTACACATCAGGTCGTTTTAAAACTTAAACAAATTAAGTTGGAATTTTTTTTACACGGGTCGATCTTGGTAAAACATGAATTAATGAGCACTTTTGCTCGGGTGTGACTAGAGATAGCCTCGGGTTGGTCATTTGAAACAGCATTTACAGTTTTAAAATATAAAAAAAACATAAGTTTAAATGATTTCTAAATTCATTCCTTATAAAATGATGATTGTTTGTTAGTGGAATGTGAAGTTAATGGTATTGAAATAATTATTTGAAATTAATTAAGTTCAAAGATGTTTTAAACTAATATTTTTTTAAATAAAGTTGTTTTAATTTTAACTTAATAAAATAATTGAGAAGTTAATCAAATATTTAAATTGTTAACTTAAAACCAATTTATTTATAAGGATTAAATAATGATTAAACAATTAATGATTTGTAATTACTTTGTAATTAATAATTAATTAATTAAATAATAATTAATTAATAAAAGTAATTAAAATTTAATTAATTAACAACTAAGAATTAATTAATTAAGATAATTAATTAAGGAATAATTAATTAATAAAGTTGGTTAAGATTTAATTAATTTATAATTAAGAATAATTAATCATTGATTAAAAATAATTAATAAAAATAGTTATGTGGTTAATTAATTTAAATCACACAATTAATTCATCTTAATTGAAGATGGTTGACTATTATCAAATGTTGTGTACTAGATTGATATTTCTGTTTGTGATTGTGATACTGCGTGATGTGAATTGCTTTGTGCTCAACTGTGATTTGTGATTTGTTTCTGTGTGATTATGAAAACCCATTGGCCCGTAAAACGACAACTGAATTTCGATGCGACAAGGAGTCAGATTCCAATTGGTTATCCGGAACCCACATCGAACTTTGATAGTAAATCTTTGTGAATGATATAACCACGTGTTTTAAAATTGGGCGCTTGCTATCCGGATTAGCCGAGAGAGGACTTTGTGTCATATAACCCATTCTGAATTGTGATACGATGAAATGAATAGCATTTGAAGACGTGATGAAGACCGGGTGTCTTCGAAAACGATAGGCTAACCCATCGAATGTCTCTGTCCTGAGTTGCTTCGGTATATAGATCCCTATATGTGATGGGGAGTCCGATCGGGATTGTGGATACTCGGATTGCAAGGGCTTCTTCCTTTATTAGACGAAGTGCCTTCGGTTCTCTTCGAACCCGGAACAGACTTGAATGGTTGTATGTCTGACACTACATTTTGAGATATAAAGCATATTTCATTCAAATACATATCAGTTGGTGGCGGAGAATTTATTCTCTTAGCTTAACACCCTTCTCTAAGACGTACGAGCTCAGAGGTTATGTAATTGAAGGTTATCAGTGATATACTCCAAATTTGGTAGTGTGGCATGTTAAGTGCTGATGTGTGTTAATGATCATTTTTTGACCATTTGTGTTCAAAGCAAGGCTTTCGTATGAAGGTAGCTTTGTGGATGAGACCTCATTGGACCTCACACACCGAAATGGTCGAAACAGGAAAGATGCAGCAAGGTTATGAGGGCCGTTCCCTTTAGGGTATGTCATTTCCTTCTAGAAAAAGGCAGTATCATGGTATGGAGCCCAAATACTTAACCTATGTGGTTGCTGCAATCTCATTACTGTGTGGTTGTTGCTTTGTGGTTGAGGGCCCTCGGATAAAGGTCGCAAACGACTGGGGAATGGCATAGTCGTGTAGCAGTTACCTAGTTGCAGAGGAAACCCGGCCTTGTGTTGGAAGAGAACTAGTTAAATTCTCAGGACGTCCCTCCAGAGGCGTACCCATGTGTCATAGGAAGTTCCTTAGCCTGACCATTTGTTGGAAATCTAAAGAAACAATACGAGCCTTTTACGATTGCAATTTGTATAATCTGCCACCTCAGGTGGCAGCTATAGTAGGCATAGTATAATGGAACCTATGTTGGCTAAGATTAATATTATATTTTCGAAATGTTTCCACACTATGCACTAGTAATAATATAAAAAGAGTTTTCTCGTATCAATCATATTTGACTATCATAAGGAGAAATCTCCTCCAATTATGCGATTGCATTATGCGTGTGTGGGAAGGACTTATGATAGTTTCATTTTTCAAAAGCATACCAGATTTTCTTTTAAAATTTGTTTTTATTCAAAGCAACTGTTTTTGTTTACTCATGTCAGTCCCATGACTGAACCAGAGTTTATTGTTTCCTTTCTAAACTCTGGGTGTCAATAATTTCCACACGGGCAGCCTAGTAGCAGGTTTTTCCGTATTTTTGGTACTAGTTGGACCTTTAAAGTATTTTGGTTTGGAAGCTATCGAATTTTGAAGCTTTCATCTTGGAGATATTTGGAAACTTTTGGATCTCAAGGTGCTTAGTTTGAAAGTTCGCTGTCGCTTTATTTCTTTGAAGACTTTCTTGGAATGTGATCACTTGTTGTTCTATTGTGAAGTTCTATTTTGAAGTTGTTTTATGTGTATAAAAATCCTCTGATGTTGATGATGATGTTGTTATGGATATTGTGACGATGTTATATCTGTGATGTTGATTATGGCAGTTAATTTTGTTTCCGCTGTTTTATATTCAACTAATGTTGTTATAAGCTCCATCCGACTGGAGTTCGATGTTTGAATCTTCGGCAGTTGAATACTAGTGAGGTATTTGATGTCGATTTTTGAACGTTGGATTTCGGTTCGTGCATGATTCTTAGGCGACATCTTAAGGTATTTTTTATTTAATTATATATATGGTTCTCAACCTTAATCCCTTTTAATTATACCTGTTTTACTATTCATTTTACAACATCAAAACCAAATCCCTTTTTTCCAACCAAATTAAAAGTATGTTTTTAATATTTTTTTGATTCAGATCCACCTCTACCTTAATTATCTAAACTTATTGTTTATCCATCATGTTCATGTAATTTTGATCATCTATATTTCATGGTACTTTGTAGTTCTTCTATTTATTGTTTAATGTGAATATTCTTATCATGAATTTACATAAACCCATGTTGTCTAAATCCTTATTGTTTTTCCATTTGTTGTTAAAAGATAAACTATCTTTATTTGGAAACCATCTCTATAATTTCATATTATATAAATGTCGATCATTTATGTTTTGTAACATCAGCCATTTTAAGGCCCAAAATTAAGCGCTACGGATGCTGCACTCAACTGTAGTATTACTTTTTGGTGACAAAATGCGACTGTGTTAATCATATTACTCACATCAGAAGCACATGAAAATGAAGAATTCTAAACACAATTCAATAGTAATCGCATTTCATTTCATAAATAACATTTCATATTCATTACATAATCCCATTTGCATTCCCGCGCTGAGAGAAATATAATTATTACAAAATACTCCAAGAGCGATATGCGAAGATGCCCACTTGGTTGACCAGAGTCTAATACTTGGCATTATACTACTTGCCATTACAGCCATTTAGACAAAAGAAAAGTACACAGCGAACAAATAAAAACTCCTAATATAACAAGGTTGTCCCTTACACGTCTTTTGGAAGCTTATTCGTCCAATTGGAAACCTGAAATCCCTTACTCCGGACCTACACAAATGAGTACCCAAGAGTTTAAGGAGGAAAAAAATAAAAACTACGGGTCAGACAAACAGTCTTGTGTGAATAATAACCTACAATCTTGAAGCAAAAATAGATATCTAGTGAGATCATGCTGTTAAGTGGAACGGATTTTCCCCACACTAGTATCTTAACCAAAACATAATAACCATATACTGTGCTCATGCATCCCATTATTTAGAACATAGAAAATAAGCATTTGCAGTCATGCAACATATACTGGACTATCCATCCCAATTCATTAGACTATTTGTCTTAATTTCATCTGACCATCCATCTTAATTCTCATTGACTGCCCATCTAATACCTAATGGCCTACCCATCTTACATATAACCATTTTTATCGGTTACATATTCCCTTCCATGTGGACTACCCATATGGTTTCATTATTATTTATGTGGACTATCCATCTTACATAATTTGTTTTAAAATTATGTGGACTATCCATCTCACATTTCATAGTTTTCTAAGGATAACTACGAACCCTTCATTAAACATATAGAGACTATCCATCTTTGACATGACGTGGACTATCCATCACACATTCCACAGTTTTCCTAGAATAACTATGAACCCATCACTTATCAATTTAATTCACATTTAATCCAAAATGTTCAATCGATTTCTATTAGTGTCCCCAATTAGGTTGTATTCCCTTCAAACTTATAACATCTCAAAATGGTATGCATTGGTATCCCCAATGATCTATGTCGAAATTATAATATAAAATACATTGGTATCCCCAATGGTTAGTGTCAAAATTATAAAATATATTGATATCCCCGATGAACAATATCAAAATCATCATACATATGGCTCTAATCATTTATATAGTAATATGAAGAACATACGACATTCATGCCGCAATAACAATATCAAACCTATTCAAAGGTTGCAAAACAAAATTTTTAATTTTGTAAGTCATATGGCTAACTGTCAAAATCATAAGATTATCGACCTTCTTAAACATAGGCTATCTCGCCTCTTTAAAACATTTTTTATTTTGTATAAAACAAAGCCTCACCAGCATTGAAATAAAGAGATGCAACATGAATGCCACTTGGCATTATCGCCGAAATTAATTACTTACGACATTAATGTTATAATTCTTTGGCTTTATGATATAAATAAAGGGTATCAGCATTGTCAACCCACGATATAAATTTCCATTATATCAAAATCTAGTAATAATGGCATCATTGCCACAAAATAGTTAATATCGAAAATAATGCTTTCGGCATCACTGCCTTAAGCTATAACGTCGACATAGAAAACATATGGAATTCTTTAAAACAACGGTGAGAACATGGGGCATTGATAAAGTAATGGTGAAAGTATTGCACATCAGCTATTATGTCACTAAACATATAATGTTGACATTCATAACTTGCACCATCAATGATTCACATTGCCACGAGATGTGTTATTCCCATATCGACGATGTTGCATGCATGATCTAATGCATCACATACCTATGGTGTAAGTATCTCAGGTGGCACGACCTAAATTTCAGCGTTCGAAAATCGACACCCGTACTTCACTTGTACTTGAATGCCACAGATTCAACCATTGAAATTCGACTCGTGCCGAAGCTTATAACACACTAAGTACAACAACAGCGGAAGGAAATAATATATCATTGATATACAATAGTTGATTACAACAATGATACAACCAATTGATCCATATTATCAGAGATATAAGATACAGCGGAAAGAAATAACTACAAAAGATAATATCTTTAGAAGTCCATAAGATAGATACTCCAATTAACCGCAACACCATTGCCAATGCTCCAAGACTAGAAAGACTCCAAACCAAAAAGCAAGAACCACCATCAACACTGAAATGAAGCAAGTCGATCCAAATGCGATTGCCAATAAGCATAGATTTAATGCTATCGAATCTACACCTATTATTCACTGAAAAGTCCAACTCTAGACTGCCCGTGTGGAAAATTATGGGCATCCAGAGTTTAGGAAGGAAACAATAAACTCCGGGTCTGTCATGGGACTTGTATGAGAAAATGAAATAGTTTTAAACAAAACAAACAACAAAAGAATTTAAGATTGAAATCCACAATGCTTTTTGGAAAATGAAACTACCATAAGGCCTCCCGCCACACACACAATGCAAGCGCACATTTGGAGGAGATTTCTCCTTATGATAGTCAAACATGCTTGATATGCGAAAACCATTTGATATTATTATTAGTGCATAGTGCAGAAAACCTTTCGAAAGTATAATATTAATCTTAGCCAGCATACAACCATTATTGTATGCCTACTATAGCTACCATCTAAACAGTGGTGACCACCATAAGTAAGTGGCAGGTTATGTAACTAAAACCGTACAAGGTGCGTATTGGAAATTGGATTTCCAACAAATGGTCAGGCTAAGGAACTTCCTAATCGAATAGAACACCTCTGGACGGACGCCCCCAAGAACCAAAACGGTTCCGTACCAACACAAGGCTGGGTTACCCCTGCCCAGAATTAACATCTACAAGTAAGCTATCCCCGGTCGTTATCGACCTGTATCAGAGGTACCACTACACCAACAACCACAAAGCAATACGTTTGCAACAACCACAAAGTTAAGTATCTGGGCTCCATACCATGATATCACTTATAATCCAGAAGGAAATGGACATACTCTAGGAACGCGACCCCTGAAACCTTGCCGCAACATTTCTGTTTCGACCAATTCCGGGGTGTGAGGCTCGACGAAGTCTCATCCACAAAGCTACGCTTTTCACTAAAGCCATGCTTCGATCAACAAATGATCAGCAGCACTTCGTATGCCATATTACCAAATTGATAATGTATCACTAGTAACCATCAAATACATAATCTCTGAGCTCGTGCGTCTCAGAGAAGGGTGTTAAGCTAAGAGAATAAATTCTCCGCCACCAAACAGAAATGTATTTGATAGAAACCAGCTTTATATCTCAAAGTGTAACATCAGACATACATCCATACAAGTCTGTTCCGGGATCGAACGGAACTGAAGGCACTTCAAAAAGAAGCCCTTGCAATCCGGATAATGCCTAATCACGTCCGGACTCCCCATCACAAAGAGTGATAAAATCTCTATACCGGGGACCAGTCGGTGTAGAGAAATTCGACGGGTTAACCTTTCACTTTCGAAAATATCCGGTCTTCACCACCGATCTTCGACGGGTTAACCTTTCACTTTCGAAAATATCCGGTCTTCACCACCGATCTTCAATTGCAATCCATAATGTCGCATCATTATTCAGAATGGGTTATATGACAAAAGGTCCTCCCTGGCTAAACCGAATAATGAGTGAAATATTTAAAACATATAGATATTGAAATCTTAGTTAAGTCACAACTTTAAAACCCAAAACTTTTCTTTCAAATGGTTCAAACAAATTACCATTTCCAATCTTTAAAAAAAAGATTCACTTCACAAAGTTCATCAATCTTCCATAAAGATTCATTCACGGCTTTCAAAACAATTTCCTTTTCAAATTGGATTAACTCATCCAATCATTAAATCAAAGACTCAATTCATAGCTTTCAAAACCATTTCCAGCTTTTAATTCATAATTTTCAAAATAATTCCCATTTCAAATCTTTTATATAAAAGATACACCATTTAAAATCCTCTTCAATTTCAAAACAAGGTTCGACCATCTTTTACAAAGATTAATTCATAGCTTTCAAAACTATTTTAATTCCATTTCAAACTTGAAATCTTTCAATACAATTTGAAAAACCATTCTTTATATGAAAGCTATTATTATTTGGAAACAAATAGTTTTCCTTTCGGAAAAAATCCGATTATATTTGCATGAGTTAAAGATTTTCAAGTATAAAACTTGGATTAAATTCAAATTTCCAAGATAATATTTTTAAAATGGTTTAAGATCCATATAAACACATTTATACCTTATATAATCTTTTAAACCATAATTTCCGAACATAGAATTGAATTTCAAATCTTGGATTCAAATTCAAATCAAATTATTTAAATTTCAAAACTTTATCAAGTTATTCAAAATAACTTTTAACTTTCAAACTCCTTTTCAAAACTTTTCATATTTAACCCAATTCCATTCCCAAATGATTTGAATTCAAAATTCATCTTTAAATATTTCAAAAATCTATGACTTAACCAATTTCCTCGTGCAATCCATATTTGTGTGTGTATGGTGTAGTACAGGAGTTTTACACAATAGTGCAACATCATCAATTATCACAGATTCAAACACAACAATATCGATAAGCGGTATAATCTATAACGCTTATCGTTTATTCAAAAATTCATAGATAATATAATTTATCACAGATAAATAAATTACATTCATCACAGCTCAAATAAAAATAATTCATACCACAAAGCATCACACATCAGGGATATCAAACAATTCAACATTCAATATAATCCAAACATTCATAAGTAAGGTCAACTGATTATCTGATCAATTTAAATCAGATTAGTTCCCTATGAATAAACTACTAATCCTGGTTAATTAATATTAATTAATTACAAACCATATTAATTAATTATTCTTTAATCATCTATTAGTTAACCTTTAATAATACATTAATCAACCCTTAATTATTTAATTATCCTTAATTAATCACATTAATTAACTAACCCTTAATTAATTACCATTTAGTTAATTATCCTTTATTAATTACCATAAATAAATCACAAATTTAGTATATTGAGTAATTATCCTTTAATCATTTAATTAATCAACTTTTAGTCATTTATTCCTAATTAAGTAATTATCTTTAAGCAATTAATTACCTTTAATTACTCATCATCTATTAACTTCATTACTTAATTATCCTTAATAAATTTACTCAAAATAATTATTCCTTAATTAATCACAATAATTAATTAATCCTCAATAATCACCCTTAAATAATTATCTTTTAATCATAGATTAATTCACCTTTAATTAATCATCACCTTTAACTACTCAGGCAATAAATTAATTAACCTTTAATAATAAATAATTAATCCTTAATTATTAATTCTTAATTAATTACATTAATTAAATTAACCTTAAGTTAATTACATGATAAATTAACCCTAATTACTTTCATTATCACATTCATCAAATCACATTTGAAAACACTTAAAGATTTTAAATTAAACAATTATCCCAATATATGATTATTTAAAAACAAAACAATTTCAAAATATTTACTTTAACATTTAAACTTCAAAACTCGATTGAAATCTTGCTTAATAATCTTACTTTGGAAAATCTAGTTACAGTCTTTTGAAAACCTATTTATTCAATTTAAACTTCAAAAACTTATCTTAAATTAATTGTTTGAAGTATGCTAAATCATTAAGCCCAGAAAAAACCCGACCCAATCGTCAGTTTTCTCGAGCAAAACTTTGGGTCAAACCCTCTTTTAAAACTGTTGAAAAACACAAAACCGTTCGCGCATCAGAACTCGAGCCACAACCAGTTTCTTCTAGGTATAAACTTCGAGCTAAACTTCTTCTCCCTGATCCAACTACCGAGACCTCATCTATTACCCTGGCCATCTCCGATCTTTGCCGATATCCTCCATAAGTCACAATAACTTTGACCATCGACTCGAGCACCAAGAAATGTCAAACTCTTCTGAACCCAAAATTTAGTATAACTGGCACTACCTGGTACCAAATCCCCCAACGAAATTGGCTTGCCGACGACAATCCCAATCACCTGAGGCTTTGCCACCACTTCCAAAGCTTCGTCACGATCATACGCTTCAAACCCCCCTTGTGCGGTCTCTTGCAGATCATCCACAATGACATAGCAACCTGATTTCTAGTATTAACTAAAAACTAGGTCAGAACCCTACTTCGTCGTCTACCCACCACCTCGACCACTCGTTAATGCTCCGATTATTTTTCCCCTAATCTCCATTACGCCAACTACCACCATAATCAAATCTGACACTCACCTCATCGTCGATCGCTGTGTATCGATAGAAACTCGTTCTCAGCTCAACTTAAGATTTCTCGACATTCGTGATCATAAAAATCGTGAGATTACCTTTAAAAATCATCCTACTGCAAGATAAATTTTGTCCAATAATAAAAAATTTGAATTAAGATACTTAAATTTTCTGTTTTAAAATGTTTTTTTCTATAATTTCACAATTACAAATTATTTATCAAATATTTTTACTAGATATTATTTTTAAAAATGAAGTTACCCATATACAAACATTTTTTTATTTAGAAGTCAAAGCCTAAAAAATTGGAGGATTTGGTTTTGAATTTTTTTTAAATTGATTGCAGCCTGTAAGTTTGTACAGGGATATATTTATACCTGTTACCAGTCATAAAACCAATCACAAACCTATATACATATACATGCAGGCACAAACATTCAAGCATATTCACATCATCGCTTCCAATGCAAATCCAAACATCAAGATAAAAATCAGGGTTAAGAGGTTTGCTCACATGGAGTATGACGAAGCAGAGAGGAACAGAGAACCTGAACTTGTTATTAAACTGGACTGCTTTATTTTTGATCTGGAAATGATGATTTGTGCTAAAGCTTGAATTTGTTTGATTTTTTCAACCGCTTCAGGTTTGAATTCTTGCTTTATATTTGAGTTGAACTTGCTTCAGAATAGTTTCAGGCTTTTGATACTGTACTTGCTTTTGAAGTTGAACTTCCAGGTTTGAAGTTGCATTTAATTTCCAGATTTTTGATCTTGAAATACTTTTGATTTTGAGGACTGGAATTAAAGACCATCTGATCTTTGAGTTTGATTAAGGCTTCAGATTTGATTTTCTTTTATCTGATTTTGTTTCAGATTTTTCTTTTCCCTGGTTTGCTTTTTGTTCTTGTTTTTCCTAGGTTTTTTACAGATTTTTTTCTTTCTTTTTTTAATCTTCTTTAATTTGAATGAATGAAGGAAAATAAGAAAAGAGAGAGATAGATGAGCATATATACCTCATTTTAATTTTATTCATAATTTTTTTAAAGAATTTACACTTGTCAAATTGCATTATAAAACATTTACACCTGTATTATTTTATTACACTTGTCCATGCAAGAGATTATAAATGTAAAAATGTCATTCACATCAATTTTTATGTTTAAATCCATGTTAAATTTAATTTGTATTCATTTTAAACCCTTATGTTAATTTATTTATAAATCATATTTTTATAAACATGTTATTTACATATGTACTATATTTTAAACATTTTAAATCTTCATGTTTATAATATTTAAATATAAATTTATATTGTATTTCCTATTTATATTTTCAATTTAAACGAATCCATTTTCTTTCACATATGTATATATTACAAATTTTAAAATGTAATGTTTTCAAATCCAATACAAATTTAAATATGTACAAAACTAATTTATTTCAAGTATAAAGGAAAAGTATTTTAAATTTTTTATTAATTTAAGCAAATTATACTTGTATCAATTCAAAATAAAATTTTCAAATCATTATAAATACAAAACAAGTTTTACAATTATTAAATTATAGATTTTTTCAAATCCAACATATATGCAAAACTTTTATTTTTCAATTTCAAATTCAAAAATTAATATATAATCAATTTGTATATATAATCGAGTAAACAAATATTTTTTTATAAGTATAAATTTTATCCCAATCATAATTTATTTATTTTCCAAATCTTTATTTTCAACATATATGTATTTGAATTTCAAATTCAATTTCCAAATTATAATCTATTTATAAAATATTTAGATTTCCAAATCAAATTCTTTATTTTAAACTTATATATATATATATATATATATATATATATATTCCCATAATTTCAAATCAATTCACGGTTAAATTTATAATTAATATATTATTCAAAATATTTATTTCTGAATTTCCAATTAGAAAGTCTATTTAAAAATCACATATATATTCATTTACATTAATAAACAAACAAATATCTATTTAGTTTGTAAAATACCAAATTAATTCACAATTTAATTTCAAAAATTAAATTAATTACCGATTTAAATTTGATTTAAAGACGGGAATGTTATAGATTCCCTCCCTTAAGAAAATTTCGTCCTTGAAATTTGCCAGGGAGACAAAAGAGAATGGATACACAAAGATAGAGAAACAGTTTTCCGGGTCATACTGAATATCTATTCTGCATTTGGCTTACCAGATCAGAATATCACAATAGATATGAGAACAAACTCATTTAATATTACACAGGATACTCGGGTCATCCAGTTTATGAAATATGCAAGGGCATCGGTTATTTCGAAGGAATAACTAACCACTCATAGAATATATCGAGACCCAAACGATAGATGAATGGAATTAATCTTCCACAACTCTTAAACACTAGGTATGGATTCCAACCTCGGGTCGGAATACCCCAAAGTTTACACCAGCTTATCCCACTTCGGACTTGAATCCACACAACAAAATTTCTCAAATTTGGTTTTAATCGAAATTGTTTTATCGATACAAATCTTCGTATTTTATTAATCAAATTATTTCAAATATATTTTCAAATTCATTAGAGTTGAAACGAAAAGATTGATAAGAAACCGATGAAGAGAATACGAAATAGAAACTTATCTTCAACAATTCGCAGGTCCACCATCACACCAAAGCTTCTCCCTCGAGCTGCCACGAAGCCATCAAAGAACTGAAGCTGGATCAAAGGAGATTGATAGAGAAAGATATTTCCGTTGTTGCAGGATATTGACCATTGTAGTGGTACTCCCATGTCCCCTACATCATCCTCTTCTTGTACTCATACTCACTATTAGTGGAGAGTAAGAGAATTACTGAGGCATACAGATAGATATCTTAGGGATATGCTCATTCTAGGGTATGCTTCACCCTATCTATAATGAGTTACCTAATCTGTTATACTCCTGAGCTAAAGTTCAACCTTCAGCTCTGATACCAAGTTGTCATGACCCAAATTTCAACGTTCGAAAATCGACACCCAAACTTCACTTGTACTCGAATGCCGCAGATTCAACCGTTGAAATTCGACTCGTGCCGGAGCTTATAATACACTAAGTACAAAAACACAGCGGAAGGAAATAATATATCATTGATATACAACAGTTGATTACAACAATGATACAACTAATTGATCCATATTATCAGAGATACAAGATACAGCGGAAACAAATAACTCCAAAAGATAATATCTTTAGAAGTCCATAAGATAGATACTCCAATTAATTGCAACACCTTTGCCAATGCTCCAAGACTAGAAAGACTCCAAACCAAAAAGCGAGAACCACCATCAACACTGAAGTGAAGCAACTCGATCCAAATGCGATTGTCAATATCCAAAGATTGAATAGTATCAAATCTACACCTATTATTCGATTATCTGAAAAATCCAACTCTAGACTGCCTGTGTGGAAAATTATGGGCACCTAGAGTATAGGAAGGGAACAATAAACTCTGGGTCAGTCATGGGACTTATATGAGCAAATGAAAATAGTTTTAAACAAAAAGAAACGACAAAAGAATTTAAGGATAAATCCACAATGCTTTTTGGAAAATGAAACTACCATAAGGCCTCCTGCCCTACACACAATGCAAGCGCACAATTGGAGAAGATTTCTCCTTATGATAGTCAAACATGGTTGATACGCGAAAACCATTTGATATTATTATTAGTACATAGTGTAGAAAATCTTTCGAAAGTATAATATTAATCTTAGCTAGCATAAAACCATTATTGTATGCCCACTATAGCTACCATCTAAACAGTGGTGACCACCATAAGTAAATGGCAGGTTATACAACAAAAACCGTACAAGACGCGTATTGGAGATTGGATTTCCAATAAATGATCAGGATAAAGAACTTCCTCACTGAATGGAATGCCTCTATAGGGACGCCCCTAAGAACCAAAACGGTTCCCTACTAACACAAGGCCGGGTTACCCCTGCCCAGAAGTAACACCTACAAGTAAGCCATCCCCGGTCGTTACCAACCTGTATCCGAGGTACCTCTACACCAACAACCATAAAGCAATAAGTTTGCAGAAACCATAAAGTTAAGTATCTGGGCTCCATACCATGATACCACTTATAATCCAGAAAGAAATGGACATACCCTAAGGGCGCAACCACTTAAAACATTGCCGCAACATTCCTGTTTTGACCATTTTCGGGTTGTGAGGCTCGATGAAGTCTCGTCCACAAAGCTACGCTTTTTACCAAGGCCATGCTTCGATCAACAAATGATCAGCAGCACTTCGTATGCCACATTACCAAATTGGGAATATATCAGTAGTAACCATTAACTACATAACCTTTGAGCTCGTACGTCTCAGAGAAGGGTGTTAAGCTAAGAGAATAAATTCTTCGCCACCAAACAGAAATGTATTTGATAGAAATCAGCTTTACATCCCAAAGTGTAACGTCAAACATACATCCATACAAGTCCGTTCCGAGATCGAACGGAACCGAAGGCACTTCACAAAGAAGCCCTTGCAATCCGGATAATCCCTAATCGTGTCTGGACTCTCCGTCACAAAGGGTGATCAAATCTCTATACCGGGGACTAGTTGGAGTAGAGACATTCGACGGGTTATCCTTTCGCTTTAGAAAATATTCGGTCTTCACCATCAGTCTTCACTTTCAATCCATAACGTCGTATCATTATTCGGAATGGGTTATATGACACAAGATCCTCTCTCGGCTAAACCGAATAATGAGCGCAATATTTAAAACATATGGATATTGGAATCTTAGCTAAGTCACAACTTTAAAACCCAAAACTTTTCTTTCAAATGGTTTAAACAATTTACCATTTCCAATCTTTAAACAAAAAGATTCACTTCACAAAGTTCACCATTCTTCCACAAAGATTCATTCACGGCTCTCAAAACAATTTCCTTTTCAAATTGGATTAACTCATCTAATCATTAAATCAAAGACTCAATTCAAAGCTTTCAAAACCATTTTCGGAGATTCATTCATGATTTTCAAAACAATTCCCATTTCAAATCTTTTATATAGAAGATACACCATTTAAATTCCTCTTCAATTTCAAAACAAGGTTCGACCATCTTTTACAAAGATTATTTCACAGCTTTCAAAACTATTTCAATTTCGTTTCAAACTTGAAATCTTTCAACACAAATTGAAAAACCTTTCTTTATATGAAAGCTATTATTATTTGAAAACAAATAGTTTTCGTATCGGGAAAAATCCAATTACATTTGCACGAGTTAAAGCCTTTCAAGTATAAAACTTAGGTTAAATTCAAATTTCCAAAATAATATTTTTGAAATGGTTTAAAACCCATATAAACACATTTATAACTTATATAATATTTTTAAACAATAATTTCCAAACATAGAATTCAATTTCAAATCTTGAATTCAAATTCAAATTCAAATCAAATTATTTAAATTTCAAAATTTTATCAAGTTATTCAAAATGACATTTATCTTTAAAACTTCTTTTCAAAACTTTTCATATTAACCCAATTCCATTCCCAAATTATTTGAATTCAAATTCATCTTTAAAATTATTTCAAAAATCTACGACTTAACCAATTTCCTCGTGCAATCCATATTTTTGTATGTATGGTGTAGTCCAGGGGTTTTACACAATAGTGCAACATCATCAATCATCACAGATTCAAACACAGCAATATCGATAAGCAGTATAATCTATAACGCTTATCGTTTATTCACAGATTCACAAATAATATAATTTATCACAGATAAATAAATTAAATTCATCACATCTCAAATAAAAATAATTCATACCACAAAGCATCACACATCAGGGATATCAAACAATTCAACGTTCAATATAATCCAAACATTCATATGTAAGAGCAATTTATTATCTGATTAATTTAAATCAGATTAATTCCCTATGAATAAACTACTAATCCTGGTTAATTAATATTAATTAATTACAAACCATATTAATTATTCTTTAATCATTTATTAATTAACCTTTAATAATAAATTAATCAACCCTTAATTATTTAATTATCCTTAATTAATCACATTAATTAATTAACACTTAATTAATTAGCATTTAATTAATTATCCTTAATTAATTACCATAAATAAATGACAAATTTAGTACATTGAGTAATTATCCTTTAATCATTTGATTAATCAACTTTTAATCATTTATTCTTAATTATGTAATTATTTTAAGTAATTAATTACCTTTAGTTATTCATCATCAATTAACTTCATTAATTGATTATCCTTAATAAATTTACTGAAAATAATTATTCCATAATTAATCACAATAATTAATTAATCCTCAATTAATCACCCTTAAATAATTATATTTTAATCATACCTTTAATTAATCATCACCTTTAACTACTCAATTAATAAATTAATTAACCTTTAATAATAAATGATTAATCCTTAATTATTAATTCTTAATTAATTACATTAATTAAATTAACCTTAAGTTAATTACATGATTAATTAACCCTAATTACTTTCATTATCACATTCATCAAATCACATTTCAAAACACTTAAAGGTTTTAAATTAAATAATTATCCCAATATATGATTATTTAAAAACAAAACAATTTCAAAATATTTACTTTAACATTTAATCTTTGAAACTCAATTGAAATCTTGTTAAATAATCTTACTTTAGAAAATCTAGTTTACAGTCTTTTGAAAACCTATTTATTCAATTTAAACTTTAAAAACTTGTCTTAGATAATTTTTTTGAAGTCTGCTAAATCATTAAGCCCAGAAAAAACCCGAGCCAATCTTCAATTTTCCAGAGCAAAACATTGGGTCGAACCCTCTTTTAAAACTGTTGAAAAACACAAAAACGTTCACGCAAAAGAACTCGAGCCGCAACCACTTTCTTCTCGGTATAAACTTCGAGTTAAACTTCTTCTTCCCTGATCCAACTACCCAGACCTCATCTATACACGCGTGCACGTGCACCACTACCCCGGCCATCTCTGATCTTCGTCGATATCCTCCACAAGTCACCAATGACTCCGACCATCGATTCGAGCACCCAGAAATGTTCTGAACCCAACATTTAGTATAACTGGCACTACTTGGTACCAAATTCCCCCACGAAATTGGCTTGCCGACGACAATCTCGATCACCTGAGGCTTTGCCACCACTTCCAAAGCTTCGTCACGATCATACGCATCAACCCCCCTTGTGCGATCGCTTGCAGATCATCCACAACGATGCAGCAACCCGATTTCTAGTATCAACTAAAAACTATGTCAGAACCCTACTTCGTCGTCTACCCGCCACCTCGACCACTCGTTAATGCTCTGATTATTTTTCCTCTAATCTCCATTATGCCAACTACGACCATAATCAAATCTGACACTCACCTCATCGTCGATCGCTGTGTATCGATGGAAACTCGTTCTTAGCTCAACTTAAGATTTCTCGATATTCATGATCTTAAAATCATGAGATTACCTTTAAAAATCATCATACCGCAAGATAAATTTGGTCCAGTATTCATAATTTAGAATTAAGATACTTAAATTTTCTGTTTTAAAATGTTTTTCTCTGTAATTTCACAATTACAAATTATTTATCAAATATTTTACTAGATATTATTTTTAAAAATGAAGTTACCCATCTGCAAACCTTTCTTTTATTTAGAAGTCAAAGCCTAAAAAGATTGGAGGATTTGGTTTTGATTTTTTTTTAAAGTGATTGCAGCTTGTAAGTTTGAACAGGGATATATTTATACCTGTTATCAGTCATAAACCCAATCATGCACCTATATACATATACATACAGGCACAAACATTCAAGCATATTCACATCATAGCTTCCAATACAAATCCAAACATCAAGATAAAAATCAGGGTTAAGAGGTTTGCTCACATGGAATTTGACAAAGCAGAGAGGAACAGAGAATATGAACTTGTTATTAAACTGGAATGCTTTGTTTTTGATCTGGAAATGATGATTTGTGCTAAAGCTTTGAATTTGTTTGATTTTTTTAACGGCTTCAAGTTTGAATTCTTGCTTTATATTTGAGTTGAACTTGCTTTAGAATTGTTTCAGGCTTTTGATCCTGCGCTTGCTTTTGAAGTTGAACTTCCAGGTTTGAAGTTGCTTTTAATTTTCAGGTTTCGGATCTTGAAATACTTTTGATTTTGAGGATTGGAATTGAAGACTATCTGATCTTTGAGTTTGATCAAGGCTTCAGATTTGATTTTCTTTTATCTAATTTTGTTTCAGAATTTTCTTTTCCCTGGTTTGCTTTTTTTTCTTGTTTTTCCCAGGTTTTTTTACACATTTTTTCTTTCATTTTTTTAATCTTCTTTAATTTGAATGCATGAAGGAAAATAAGAAAAGAGAGAGATGGATGAGCGTATATACCCTGTTTAATTTTATTCATAATTATTTTTAAAAGAATTTACACTTGTCAAATTGCATTATAAAACATTTACACCTGTATTATTTTATTACACTTGTTCATGCAAGAGATTATAAATGTACAAATGTCACTCACATCAATTTTTATGTTTAAATCCTTGTTAAACATTAATTTGTTTTCATTTTAAACCCTTATGTTAATTTATATATAAATCATGTTTTTATAAACATGTTATTTACGTATGTATCATATTTTAAACATTTTAAATCTTCATGTTTATAATAGTTAAATATAACTTTATATAATATTTCCTATTTATATTTTCAATTTAAACGAATCCATTTTCTTTCACACACACAGATATATATATATATATATATATATATATATATATATATATATATAACAAATTTTAAAATGTAATGTTTTCAAAACCAATACAAATTTAAACATGTACAAAAATAATTTATTTCAAGTATAAAGGAAAAGTATTTTAAACTTTTTATTAATTTAAGCAAATTATACTTATATCAATTCAAAATAAAAATTTTAAATCATTATAAATACAAAACAAGTTTTTATATTATTAAATTATAGATTTTTCCAGATCCAACATATATTCAAAACTTTTATTTTTAAATTTCAAATTCAAAAATTAATATATAATCAATTTGTATTTATAATTGAGTAAACGAATATATTTTTTATAAGTATAAATTTTATCCCAATCATAATTTATTTATTTCCAAATCTTTATTTTCAACATATATGTATTTGAATTTCAAATTCAAATTCCAAATTATAATCTATCTATAAAATATTTAGACTTCCAGATCAAATTCTTTATTTTAAAAACTTATATATATATATATATATATATTCCCACAATTTCAAATTAATTCACAATTAAATTTATAATTAATATATTATTCAAAATATTTATTTCTGAATTTCCAATTAGAAATTCTATTTAAAAATCACATATATATTCATTTATATTGATAAACAAACAAATATCTATTTAATTTGGAAAATACCGAATTAAATTAAATTTCAAAAATTAAATTAAATACCAATTTAAATTTGATTTAAAAACGAGAATGTTACATCGGGCATTGTTCAGATGGATGCCGCTCTCCTTTATAATATCGCATATTATCGATGGTGGATGGTATGTGGATACCGTATATTGATGGCATAGTGGTAATTATCATAAAAACTACTTTCTTCCTTTTTAAAGTAATTTCTTTTGCCCACTATTATTTGTTTGTCAAACTATGATTAATTATGACTAAAACTTTACAATTTCTTTTCAGAATTTACTGAAACCATGTTTACCTTCCCAAAATCATTTACTTGTTTAATTAATTAATATCCTTAGTTATTTATTGATTTAAATGCCTTTCTAGCATAATAAATTCGAAAAATCACCAAAAGTCATAGAAATTTCAAAATTATCATATCTTTACCATATTAAAATTTTAGGACCAAAAACCATATTTAATAATTTTTAGTAAGTAAAACCCAAAATTTACCCTATTTTCACATTAGGAAATTCATAAAATATTCATTTTAACTTGAAAAATTATGAAATTAAAAACTTATCTCCAAAGTTACATTTTACTCAACATACCAGGAAATCAAATCGATTGGTGATTAAAAACTTAGATTTTAATCTTAAAACCCATTTAAATAATTTCATAAAACTTTCCATTAATTATTATTCTATCCAAACAATGGTCATACATCAATAACAAGGAAAAACAATTAAGATAAATTTGGGTATTTCCCATAGCCGAATTCAACCTAAAGATAAAAGAGATGGTTCACTTATTATTAACCTTAATTTAGATGTTATAGTTGAGATTCGATGGTATTTAGCTTCCTTAAGCTTAATCTTTTCAATCCCCTTTGTTTTCCTCTTATTTTTACTTTTTTTAGTGGCTGATCCTACTTCTTCTTTGTCAATTTTTATGGACATAAAATGAGAATAAATGAGAGGGTCACGGTTGAAGGGACAAAAAATAGATCTATTCCTGCTTTCCCCTCTCATATATTCACTTATGTGTTAAGTTTTCAAAACAATCTTATTATTTGATTTATCAAGGCATGACCTAATTAAATTATCAAATCTTATCCCTGTGTCCTGCTACATTATTCCACTAAACCTACCCAATTAAATTTCTTGAATAATGTTAATCTAAAATTGAGGGTGTTACAAGCTCTCGTCCTTAAAGAATTTCGTCCTCAAAATTCAGTAAGGTCTACATAACAAGCATATCAAACATGCAAACAATGCTAGTATATCCTACCAACTACAAGTCTATATATAAAAAATATAGAGCATGCCATCTTAACAACTCAGGATAAGTATCGCAAATCCTATCCTTTGTCTCTCAAGTTCAGTCTTTCTCGTTGTCACTCCACCAGGCTTTCACTAATCTCACTATCTTGTTCCTTATCTTCTTCTCATCTTTTTCTACAATGCAAACTAGTTGCCTAACAAAATTCAGATTCGGTTCTACTAAGAAATCTTCGAATGCAATCAGAGAAATAGTAGTCTCTAGATCATATACACACTTCCTAAGATGAGAAACATGAAAATCATTATGGATACCCATCAAACTATCCGATAACACTCGGTACGCGAGTTTCCCAATCCTCTCTAAAATAGGGATTGGTCTAACATATCTAGGTGTCAGTTCCCTTGACTTTTTAAATCGTGTCAACACCCTTCATCGATGATACTTTAATGAAAACATGATCTCCGACTAAGAACTCTAGATACTCACACATTTTATATGCGTAACTTTTTAACCTAGACCGAGCTTCCCTCATCCTAACTTGGATTAACTCAATCTTACATCTGGCTTCTCTTATCATTTCAGGACCAAGGACCAATATGTCACTGTTCTCTAACCAACATGGTGGTGATTTGCATGACTTTCCATACAAGCTTCGAAAGGCGCCATTCCTATACTAATCTAATAACTATTATTATAGGAAAACTCAACTAAGTGTAAATGGTCTTTCCATGACGCATCAAAATCTAGTACACAAGCTCTCAACAAATCTTCAAATACCTAATTGACTCTTTATATTTTCCCATCCATTTGTAGGTGGTAAGCTGTACTCATCTTAGGTTTGGTACCTAACACTTCCTGTAGACTCTTCAAGGATTCACTAGTAAACAAAGTATTACTGTCACTGACTATCTACTATAAACCCATGTAGTCTAACAATGTTCTTTACAAACAACTTAGTCAATACAAGTGCTGTCATGGTTGATTTAATGGGAATAAAATGTGCACTCTTAGTCAATCTATCCCCTATGATCCAAATACTTTCATATATCCCATTCAACCTTGTTAACCCATCAATATAATCCATAAATATATAATCCCATTTCCAAATTGGTATATCCAAAGGCTGAAGCAAACCACTTGGCATTTGATGCTCGGCTTTCACTTGTCGACAATTCAAACATTGCTTTACCACACTCTTTTCATATCTTTCTAAGAAGAAACTTCTCTACATATCCTGATACGTCTTAGTTTCTCCAGGATGAACAATAAACTTCGATTGATAACATTCCCTAAAAACTTCCTTCCTCAGGTCATGAATGTTTGGAACACACAATCGTCCCTTCTTTCTTAACAATCCCTTTTGGTTAAGACTAAAATCTATCAAATCATCAATCCCAGTTCCATCTTCCAACCTTCTAATCCGGTTAGTTAACCATGGATTATCTCTTTGCTTAAAAGTAATCATTTCAATCAATACCGGTTGAACTTCAAAGCAAGAACAGAGCAGCATTTTGACTAGAACTAGCAGCTGATTTTAACTGCACAACACAAGTAGCCAATACCTCTAAATCTTTCTATTCTACCAACATAGCTAATACCACATTCTGATATTTTCTGCTAAGTGCATTGGCAACTTTATTTCATTTTTTTAACATATACTTGATACCTGTAACAACCATGTTTTTTATGTCGTGTATATAAATAAATTTAATCAAAATAAAAATCCTTTGAATGCAATATTTGATGATTATTTATATGGAAAAATAAATATTTATTTAACCGAATGCTATTAATATAAGATTTTGTTTTAAATAAATCGAATTAATTATTAACTTCTTTTTAGAAAATATAATAAAATGTTTTAATAAATATGAAATATTTTTACAGCCAATAATTTTCATATTAAAATGCTTATTAGTACTCAAAATGCTAAATACGAGGGAAAATTTATTTAAAACTATACTAAATTAAAATAATGCCCAAAACCATATAAGCCCATTTCCATTTCCCTCCTTGTCTTTATTAATAGTTAGCTTGGAAGCGCAATCTTTTGATCCGACCGTGAAGTTTCAGAAATACCCTTATATGTATTTATTTATTAATAGTTGTAATACATTTGTGTCAAACTCTTCTATTGTTGGCATAAAATATCAAAAATGCCCATATATAGATATTATCAAAATTTAGTATCACTCAAAAATAAGATCTCACAATTAAGCTTCATTTACATATTTAAATTTTTCTCTATAAATATTTATCAAGTCTTAATATCACTTAAAAATATGATCTATCAAATAAACTACTTTAAAAATACATTTTTTATAAATTAATAAAATAAATACAATTTTAAACCAACAAGAAATTAGATATTGCAACATAGAAATAAAAATTCAAATTAATTACATATGATTCAACACAAAATTACTGCTAAATATTTATGGAAAATGTTTTTTAAGCATATTAAACAAATGCACTTTGTACAAAAACAATTCAGACGTTTTGACCACGTAGTCATAACGCTCGTTTCTAAAACAAGCTTCCTACGTCTACATCCATAAGTAAAAATACTTGTTATCCAGTTCTCCGCTTGAGCCCGTTTTCAATTAACTAGCCCAAATGACTAAATGCTATTTACATGAAAATAAAAGAATATAGAATATACGCTTAACCAAAATCGCGACAAGACATCAGGTGTTAGGCGAACGACATTAACACTCACAATTGAGAGTGTGGTGCAACTCGAGCTGCTATGAAGAGAGAGAGAGAGGTCGAGCATTTTTGGTGCCTTGAAGGTAGCTATTTGTGACGATAGGCTTATCTATAGTTGGTCGCATGTAGATGAACGACCGAGGTTGAGGGAGAGGTGCATCGATCCAGGCTACGCATTCAAGGAGGAAATTTGGAGTTGATGTTGCTATAGTGGCGATGGTTGGTGGCAACTCATCCATAGCTAAGTGTGATGTTTAGGCAGAGGCTGGATTGGTGTATTAGACTTGAACTTTGCAAACTGCGTCACATGAGTCTTCTCACTCATATCTATGTCTAATTCATCATCTCCTAAATAATATAAATGCATGTTCCGATTAGATTATATGGATTGAATGTATTGATTGCATTTGCTATGTTGAATGGATTGTAAATAATTATTTACTTGCTTAATTGTTTGGTTGGGATAAATCATATGGTTGTGTGATACTGGTCGTTTTTTATTGATTGTTAAGATTTTATTTTATTGGATGCCCGAAATGCAAATGAGATGTTGTCCATTTGCATTTCAATTTTCATAATTTATATATATTCTATGCATAGTGTATCGATGGTCGAAACGATGTAATTTGATTCAGCTACACTATAGATTTATGTTGATATTTTAATTGGTAAATTGGGAATTATTTTCTCCATAATCCATGTTTTTGGTCGTTTAATTGATTTTCGGTTTTAAAATATTTTTGGAAGCTTCGTTGAATTATTTTTAGTATCTTAAAATTATATTGAAGTATATATATAAATAGATAATAATTGAATGGAAAACAAAATGATTTCAAGAAAATTATTTTGAATATAAAAGTTATTTTGAATTATAAATTAAAATGAAAGATTTATTTTTGAGATTTATAAGTTTATTTTTAAGTATTATTTCGTTATAGAAAAGTATAATATAGTTTATATAATAATTATTATTTTTTATTGATAAAGTGTGTTGATTGTTGTTAGCATCAAAATTGGTCACTAATACCCAAAGAAAGATTTGTGTAGAGAGATTAATGAAGATAATAAATTAAAATAGAGGAACATATGTAGAATTAATTGCAAAAACCAGAACATCAGATTTATCGTAGTTCGGCGTAACTTCCTACGTCCACTTTGATTTTAATCTTTATTGCTTTTTCAAATAATTGAATATAGATACAATCCGTACACCAACAACTTGAATACAAGTTTAACTAAAAAAGAATGAGTCTTGAAAATGGTAGAGTCTCCCCAGCGTTCTCGAGAAAAGGTCCCCTTCTACTGCACCATTGCCCCTCTATTTATAGGCGAAGATAGGCTGTACTTCCCTCACAGGCCCAGGAACAAGGTATCTCGGTCCACAGTAGGTGACTTCTACGCACCGAGCCAGGCATGCCGAACGCGTCATGCCAAGTGAGGAATGCTGGTCGAGAATTGTCTGGTCGATCATCAAGTGACTCGAAGTAAGCCCTTAGGAAAACCGAAGCAAGTAGCGAGTCGACTCGAAGCAAAGTTATGCCAAACTCCCTTACTTTGTTGTGGGATTTACAACTTATTAACACCTCTAGTATGTACCGAGCCAGAGATGCCAAATGGCTGTTGCCGAATGACTTTTACCGAGTGACTTTGTCAAACGATGTTGCCAATGAAGGTTGTTGAACGGTATTGGCCGAACGCTAGATGCGAAGTGGCGATGACTAAGACGTTTGCGCTTTTAAGGTTGGGACAATTTTACACCGACTGGTAATTGACCAAACAGTGAATTTTGGGCAGTTGACTCGAAGCTAGGTCATGCCGAGCGTCCTCCTTCGCTCGCCATGTTGAAGTCATGCCGAACGATAGATGCCGAACGGCGTTAGCTGGAACATATAGACCAAACGACATATAGGGTAATATCCTGACCGAGCGATGAATGACAATGTGCCTTCGAACGATAACTTCCTCCTTAACCAAGCCATAAAAATGAAATTTACAACAACATCCTCCTTTTGCCGAACGACATACATCCCCTAAATTCCGGCGAGCCGTATCCACAGGCCGAACCGTGTGCGTAGGCCGGACCATTCAAACTAACTTCTATAACCAATATTTTGTAGCTGAGCGATGCACTTAGGCCGAGCGGCACTTGCAGGCCGAACGGCACTTAATAGTCTACCGCTCGTAGCCGGGCCAGGAAACAAGGTATCATTTGCCCCCCAAAGCGTATCGTGAGATTCAACCATGATATGCTTTGAATCATAAGCAAACCATGCTTCCCACTCATCTCCTCCAATTATGGAATTCGTTTCTTTATTCTTCCATGTCTTCGACACGGCTCGGTCGATATTCATGCGCTGAACCACTCATTCGACAAGTTCTCAGTCGCTCCGCATAATTTCTCACCGAACTACTGAAATACCTTGACCGGATCCACTGGTTGATGCCTGTTCACCTCCCCTTCTTCATATATAAAAACCGACACTTCTCTTCATCACTTCTTTAATTTCACTTCGACTCTACAGGAACTCGTAACTTACCTTCCCTTGAACTTCGGCTACCTCTCCAACCTTCCTCCCTTACCCTGAATCGAGTAAGTTCTCCCTATAGCTCCTCCACAGATCGAGTCTAAATGACTTTCAATCTCAAACCTAACTGATCCCTAAGCTTCGATCATCCTCTTAGGTAAGAATTTCTCATTCAAACGTTTTTCTCAAACTAGGAAGTTTAGCACGAAATTCGAATTTGCAAATTTTCTTCAGATTATTGATGGTAGGAGTCATGTAGATGAGGAAGACGAATCGAGGTTTTGAATGTGCCTTAGGGCTGGAACTTGATATGACTTTAACCGATTTCAAGGCTGGTGAGATGGAGAGGAGAAGGGAAAGAGACACCGGTGGTCTCTAGGTTTTAGGCTCCTACTGGGTCATCGAGCGTGGGAGTTAGGATGTTGAAGTGGAACTAAACTGTTGATTGAGGTCATTCGGTAATCAAGGAACATGAAAGAAATGAGTGTGACCGGATCGGCACTTGTATTTTGTGTGGAAATCGGTCAACTATGAAGTAGGTGGCTCAGTAGTCATTATGCAAGAGTAAAGTTACGGAGGTAGAGGGATGGGGCGTCGTTCTGTCTAAGGAGGAAGGGAGAGAGGGGGTTTAGTTCAGTGATTTGAGGAAGTGAGATGGAAGTGAGTGAGTAGGTCGACGTATCTGGTTTAGGTGGTCGTTCGATCGTATGTTTTGAGTGTCACTCGGCATTGAGTCTTGAAGTATGCAACAACAGTCAAAATCATTCCAACTTGAACACAACTCATGTCAAATTCACTTACTTCCCATGCCTAATCATATGACAATTAACAAGGACAAGGACTTAAGCAAACAAGCATTCGAACTAATCCAGACTGATAACTCCCTAGTTTCAACAACTATAAACCTGAATTTAACTCGATAAAAAAAATAGCCTTAAAAATATAGTGCCAATGTCCGAGTTCAAAACTGAAATCATCATAGGGTAGGCTCTCAGAGACGGTTAGCGATGACGGTCTTCGAAGATGACAGTTCCAAGCTTAACTTCACTTTATCAGCTTCATGACTTTTAATTCTTGTACACTTATACTTGAACGATTGCACTAGTCCACATACCACATGGGGGGAGCACTTTTGTTGTTATGTCTAATATTGATTGTCTTTCCATTATAGTTCAAATAGTTATTTATTCAAAATCGACGCTCATTGGAGATGTCTAGGAAGTCAATCTCTACCATAATCTCAGATACACCTGAGCCAAGTTTTCAACAGGAAGCAGTGGGAACTTCAAATCCATCGATAACTCCTGTACCTAATATGTCGAGTCCAATGACTACATCCGTTGACTTGGCTCCTGATGCCATAGATGTAGTAATCATCCTAGACAATCTGGCTGATTCTCAAGCTTCAAGAATCAATGAAAACCCTCTTCGCCGACTATGCTCAATCCACAGAATTCCTTTTGACGATGAACTGGTTCCATCGAGATAAGATCGTCCTCACCTGCCCCCAACCGGATATACTACCTGCAACAAATTCATGTGCTGGGTTGATAGCATGCCACTATTCAACTCCTTCCTGCGCGATGCGTAGCAGTATATTGAGATCGCCCAAGCACAGTTAAATCCCAACAGTCATGCGTTTATATACGGCACGTGCATTCTTCTCATAAGCATTCTATTCAGGCTCCCCACTCCCGACGACATCCGCTATATTTATCATTTCAAGAGTCGGTCTGACAGCCCATCTTTGGAATTCCTTAAGCCACATAACAAGTGCCAAATCCTTATGGGGGTGTGGAGCAAATTCGCCAAATATAAGCAAGAATGGTTTTATGTGCGCTATCCCATTGGCTTTGCGAGGAGATGCTAGAAGAGAGTAAGTTTCTTTTTGGATAAATATTTGTATGCGGCAGAACGTACATCATTTTTAAACCCTTCCTCGACTTTTACAGGTATCAACCCATGTCTTGAAGGCTCCGGGTACTTTAAGGCCGTCGAAGCTATTCAAACCGTTCCCACGAAAGACCGAGACATCAGATCCATCATTTCCAATGAATCGCTCTCGAAATTTGGATTGTTGCCGGAAGGTCGCTGAATAAGTCTTCCTCAAGTTGTCACTACAACTGGACCTGCCTTGGACAAAGGCAAAAGGCAAGTTGGGCCTTCAACACATGGTGCCCCGAACACACCCGAGGAGGGCGAGATTAGAGAAACTGAGGTATCAAAAACACCGTGTGAGAATGTAAGTCCTGCTCTGGAACTGGTGGTTGAGGCACACAACACTGATGTAACACCTTCCCCTTCGAAGGGAAAAAAAAAACTGGCATACAACCTGAGGAAAAAGATAGTAGGCTGAACCTCAAAGGTCACAATCACTTTAGTGGAGAAAGAGCCGTCTCCACAATACTTAGAGGGTTCGTTGAAAGGCTTATCTGACCTCACTATTCCTGACGACTTGCTTAATTATGGCTTCAATGATCCAGAAGCCCTAAAACTCCATTCGCCTACGAGAGGCAATGAAGGCTTTCAAGCCCATAATCAAGGAGGAAAAAATCCGATAAGTAAAGCTAAAGAAACTAGCCCGTTGGGGGGAAACATTAGGACACACATGATAACACTTACACTTCACCTTGCACCTAAACTTTAGTCATCATGTTATTCCTGCTAACTAGCGTTCACTTAATTTCTATGCAGTTGATATGGAACACTCTCATGGATTCGACCGCCTTCGTGGGTCCTCTATTTTTCATCATTCTGGCAGGGATTCGGGCTCGGCAAACGTCGAGATAGAGATGACGACATAAATAGGGATTATAGCTCCCAGGACTCATCATCTCGAAGAAAAACTTACAATCAGTCTTCATACCTTCACAATCCTCCCTCTCAACTAGAACAAGACAAGGAGAAATCTGGTTATAAGGGGTTCCGTTACTCACTGCGACCAACACTCTGGTTCATCTAGCACCAGGCAATCCTGGTAAGTTCACAAAAAACCCGTAGTCTCTAGAAAAACTTCTTCTGCTCCCGCACATGATCCGTCGATAGCGGAAAAACCAGCCAAGCTCAAGGCCACGTTCCTAAAAATATGCTTCGACGATCTGAAGTTTCTTCCAGCGATTCATCACATTCTAGGGCATGTTAAACAAAGTGTTATATCTTGCAACTATGATGTCTACGTTCAACATGGCGCATTTGTTCATTTGGCGAAAAAAGTTTCAGAAGTCTCTGTCGAACGCCAGCATGAAATTGATCGTCTGAAACTCGAAGCCATCCACGACAAAGACATTATCAAAGCGCAGGACGAAGAGCTTTCCTCATATAAGTCTCAGCTTGAAACTGCTCAGAAAAATTCTAAAGACACAGTTGAGGCAGTTAACCAACTAGAGGCCATACATAAGAAAGAGATTGATGAAGTGGTTCAACGCTGCAGCGTCTTATCTTTAGAGAAAGACTTCGTTCAAAAGGAGAGAGATGCGTTCTCTCAATGAGTCAAAGAGTTGGATGAGCTATTTCTCAAAGAGAAGGAAGAAAAGACTACAGCTCAGGAGGATTCGCGATGATACTATGACAAGATCGTTGCTACATGACTCCTGAAAACAAAGCGCGGTGAAGAACTCTCCAAGGTTGAGAGGCTGAAGGATGAAGCTCATAAGGAGGGCAAATGAACAGCATTCATAGTGATTGATTCTCGCCTTGAGGCGGCTTCTGAGGCTGGTAGGGAGGAGATTAAGTGCATGTTTTATTTGCTCATATTTGAGTACAATGCTCGAGTTCTCATGCATCGCGATCTAACATTTCTTGGTGGGGGTTACCTCGAATCTTTGGCCGAAGCATGGGAGACTTTGATAAAGATCAAAAAGCTTTAGTCGGGCACTGAAGAGGCTGAAAAAGAAGCTTTAGTAAGGGAATTTCTCCAGGAGAACGAGCCATTGGGCTTGTCTATAGCGAAGGCTCTTTATGGCAGAGACTCCTCCTCGTCGAAAGGAAAGAATGACATTGCCGGCCCGTCTGGAACCAAGTCTCCAGTTCCTTCCCCTACTCAACTGACTGGTCGCCCATCACTTGACCCCTTCGAGCAGCACATTGGCTATGACCTAGAAGATCCTGACCTTGATATTCATGTTGTATCTCCCATTCCAGAGGGTGAAACTCGCTAGACAGTCGAGAGTCAGTCAGAAACCGGTACATAACTTTTCTTCTCAAAATTCAAAGGGCCGTCATTTTCGACGAGTAGTTAATGCATTCTAACATTTGTCTCTTATGATTTTGTGTAGACCGTTCTGATCCCAACCCAACTCCTAGGAGCGATGTCGCCATGGAGAACGAGGAGAAAACGGGAGAAGCAATTCAAAAAGGAGTGACTAATGGAGCTGAAGCTAAAGTAATCGAGGCGCTTAATGAAGAAAAATATGAAAATCCGTCACCCATCGAAGAAAATTACAAAGTTGAGGTTATAGGTGCCTCCGAACATACTTCAAAGCTTAGTATAGAAAGCAGCTTATGGAAGAGAAGAAGAAGAAATTCGAAATCAAGCTCGAGCCCCAAGTAGTGGAACTATATGATCCCTTGAACAAGCCTTTGAAGGTCATTGTTCCCAGTGGGACCAGGCCACCGGAAGTTCCTCTTCCTTCCTCGAACACCTCTTCCCTTGCAAGCAAAGCATCGAATAGAAAACGCGTAGGGGAGGAGTTATCTGAAAAACCGAGGAAAGAGAAGAAGTCAAAGAAGTAGTTATCATGGTCGTCCAATGATAGTTAGCCTAAATTATGTAATTATTTCTGTTTATTTTCATAGCCAATGTAAATAGACTTTTGACTCCGAGTTTAGGAGGGATTGTAGCGGAATCTTATTTTGGGATTTGTGAATAAAACTTAGTTTCTTTGTTTTTCGATGACTTTCGTTTTTCAGCTTATTGTCTAACTCGTTGCTATAACTTGGAATTCGGTGAGTTACACGAGTTCCAGTTCACCTCCTTGTGACTTACAAATTTTTCGAGAATTGTTGATCCTTTATTCCATGCTTCATGCACTTAGAATACTTTTAGTCCGCACTTTGGGGACTCAGAGCACTCTAGTCCACACTCTGGGGACTAGGAGATGTTTGAGTCGTTTATACTCTAGTGCACACTCCGTGGACTCAGAGTACTCCACTCCGCACTTTAGAGACTTGGAAATTTTAAGTCGTTTATACTCTAGTCCGTACTCTGGGGACTCATAGTACTCCAGTCCGCACTCTGGGGACTCTGAGATTTGAAGTCTTTTATACTTTAGTACGCACTCTAGGGACTTGGAGTACTCCGGTTCGCACTGTGGGATTTGAAGATTTTAAGTCGTTTATACTCTAGTCCGCAATCTGGGGACTTAAAGTACTTCAGTCTGCACTCTGGTAACTTGGAGATTTTAAGTCGTTTATACTCTAGCCCACACTCTGGGGACTCAGAGTACTCCAGTCCGCACTCTGGGGACTTGGAGATTTTAATTTGTTTATACTCCAGTACGCACTCAGGGGACCCAGAGTACTCCAGTCCGTACTCTGGTGACTTGGAGATTTTAAGTCGTTTATACTCTAGCCCGCACTCTGAGGACTCAAAGTACTCCAGTCCATACTTTGGAGACTTGGAGGTTTTAAGTTGTTTATACTCTAGTCCGCACCCTAGAGGCCCAGAGTACCCCAGTCCACACTCTGGGGACTTCGAAATTTTAGATCTGTGCACGCGTTCATATGCCAAATAAAATAATGTAACGTTAATTTTTTTTCCATAGAATTATCACACACGGAAACATCAAGAATTTATGGAAAAGATGGCTCCAAGTTTTTGTTAATGAAAACAAACTGGATTGTGTTATTACATGTCGAAAACTAAGAATCAACGAAATAAAAATACACTGGAAAGAATTGCAACTAAAATGCGAAAGAAATAGACTAAATATAATAACGTCGCAGATGCTCGCTATTTCATGCTCTGGGCAGCATCGTGCCATCAACGTTCACTAGCTTGAAAGTTTCCTCTCCAAGCCTCCGTTCAATGATGTATGGACCTTCCCATATGGGATTCATGTGCGATGGGACCGGGAAAACTCGCTTGAAAACGAGATCGCCCAAATCAAAGATTCTCTGTCGGACTTTTTCATTATTGTATCGAGCGACCCGGTGCCTATATGCGGCCTCCCTAAAATCAGCTTCTTCGTTTTTCATCAACGAAGTCCATGATTCTAGTAAGAGATCTCGATTCGTCTTGAGGTCATAATGAGTTGCCCGATGTGAATGAATTTCAAGTTCCATGGGTATAACAGCTTTCGTGCAATATGTCAATACGAATGGAGTGTGCCTAGTCGTAGACTTGTGGGTGGTTCTGTAAGCCCAAAGTGCTGTTGGAAGCACATCCATCCACTTGCCTCTAGCCTTTTCCAAACGTTTTTTCAATATGGACTTGATTATTTTGTTCACAGCTTCTACTTGTCCATTAACTTTTGGATGAGCAACTGCTGCAAACTTTTTTCATTGCCATACTTGTGACAAATGTCTTTGAACTCCCTACTTTCGAACCGAGTTCCGTTATCTGTAATGATAGTTCGCGGGAGGACAAAACGACATATAATGTTTCTTATAATGAAGTTAATAACCTTCTTGGTAGTGATTGTGGCTAAGAGCTCTGCTTCTGCCCACTTGGTAAAGTAATCGGCCGCAACTATTGCGTATTTTGCACCACCTTTGGATATTGGCAAGGAACCGATTATATCAATTCCCCATACTGTAAACAGCCAAGGACTAACCATTTGTGTGAGTTCCGTTGGCGGAGCTCTTGGGATTTTCACGTATTTTTGACACTTTTCACATCTTCTTATGTAGTCTACAGCATCCTAATTTACAGTTGGCTAATAGTATCCATAGCGGAGGATCTTTTTTGCTAGTGCCAGCCCCTCAATATGGTCACTACATTCTCCTTCATGAACTTCTTCAAGACTCGTTTTATCTCATTGTGGGCAATGCACCGGAGTAAGGGGATTGAAAATCCCTCTCGATACATTATTCCATCCGGCATTACATATCGGGAAGCTTTACGAATAACTTGTCGTCTTTCGCTCTTTCTTTCGGGCAAGACCACGTATAGCAATTATTGCTTGAATGTGTTGTCCATGACTCCTTCTTGATTTCTGTTTCTAACAATAAATATACCTCCATCACATTTATACTCGAAGTATGTAAGGTTTCGACGGATACTAATCCCATTTGCTGTGAATCCTCGGTACTTGCAAATTTGGCCAATGAATCGGCTTCTCTGTTTTGTTCACACGGAAAATGCAAAATATCGCAGTAATCAAGGTCTGTCAATAGTCCGTGAACCCGGGAAAGGTACGGAGCAAGCCTTTGCCCGTTCGCTTGGTAATCTCCCCACACTTGGTACACTACCAATTGCGAGTCATAAAAATTTCAGCCGATTTCACTCCAAGTTCCCTAATAAGTTTCAAGCCAGCAATCAATGCTTCATACTCAGCTTCATTATTCGTAGCTGGGAAAATGAGCTTCAAAGCGTAACAAATTGATCGGTTTTCGGTAGTCATAAGAATTATACAAGCCTCAGAACAACGATCGTCGGATGCCCCATCGGTGTACAGTTTCCACCGAATGGGGAGAATGACATCATGACTATTTGGTTCGTTTGATAAGGTGAATTCAGCGATGAACTTTGCTAGCGCTTGCCCTTGTATGGCCCTTCATGGTAGGTAGGTAATATCGAGCTGACTCAACTCGATATTCCATTTTAACATCCTTCCAGAGGTTTCTGGTCGTTGGAGTACCCGTCGCAAGGGTTAATCGGTATAAACACTGATTGAGTGTGCCTGAAAGTGCAGACGAAGCTTGCGTGATGCAATCACCAAGCAGTAGGCCAGTTTCTCAATTTTAGGATAATTTCTTTCTGCCCCCGTTAGACATTTTCTGACATAGTACACCAGCTTTTGAACTTGGTCCTCCTCGAGAACCAAAGCCGTACTGATGGCATGTTGGGATATTTGCCAAGTATACATAAAACACTTCATGGTCCATAGGCTTCGACAGCACCGGGGGACTTTCCAAATGCCTTACCAAAGCTCGGAATGCATCTTCATAGTTGGGCGTCCATTCGAAATTTCTCTTTCCTTTCTTTATTACATCGAAGAAGGGAATACACTTACCTGTGGCTCTGGATATGAATCGACTCAGCGCGGCCACTTTTCTGTTCAGGCTTAGTACTTGCTTTATAGTTCTGGGCACTTGTATGTCTCGAATAGCTTGAATCTTCTCCGGGTTAGCTTCAATTCCCCACGCGTTAACAATGAAACCCAAAAACTTTCCTGACGTAATGCCAAAGGAACACTTCAGAGGATTGATTTTCATTCCATAATATCTGAGTATATCAATCATTTTCGTAAGTCTCGAATATGGTCGTTTGAATGCCGTGACTTCACGAGCATGTCATCCACATAGACTTCCATTGTTCTACCAATTTGGTCTTTAAACATTTGATTCACCAGACGCCGATAAGTTGCTCCCGCATTTTTCAATCCGAAAGGTATCACTACATAGGAATACAGCCCAACTCTGTGACAATAATAGTGTGTTCTTGGACTGGAATGTGCATCGAGATTTGATTATATCTCGAGTACGCATCCATAAATGACAATAACTCGTGTCCGGCCTTTGAGTCGAGCAGCTGGTCAATTTGGGTAAAGGAAAACTATCCTTAGGGCATGCTTTGTTCAGATCAGATTAATCTACGAAGGTTCTCCATTTCCCATTTTCTTTTCTCACTAACATGGGGTTAGACACCCATTCTGGGTAGAGGGCATCGCGGACGAACCCATTGGCTTTGAGTTTGTCCACATCCTCTCTAGGAGCAGCGGATCTCTCCAGGTCTAGGCCTATCCTTTTCTGCTTTACTGGTACATACCTCGGGTCTATGTTCAACATATAACTTACAATGGCGGGAGAAATCCCACACATATCAGAATGTGTCCAAGCGAAAACGTCCAGATTCGCTTGGAGGAAATCAATAAGAACCTCGGTCATCGAGGGGTTGAGTTGTGATTGAATCTTAAGTATTCGCGATGGGTCATCTCGGCTGAATGGAATGTCAATCATCAGTTCATCCGGTGCTGCTTTTGCTTCCATGGGTTCCTCATCATCATCTCTTGAATCTATGCCTCTATAGATCCGATCGTGTTGCCTGAGCCAGGGCTTGGGAACTACTTGTCAATTTCTAATGACTCGGGCATGGATGGAGCTGTCCGCAACCTTTCCTTTCTCTCTTCGCTAGGCCTCTCTCACCTCAGCCATATAACACGCACGACCGGTCGCCTGGTCGCTATGCACAACACCAACTCCTTTGTCTGTCAGAAATTTCAAAGTTAAACACCAAGGGGCCAAAGCTACCCTAAACTCCGCTAGGGTCGGTCGAGCCAGAAACACATTGTACAGAGAATCGACATCTAAAACGATGAAAGGCAGGATTCGCACCCTCCTACATTCACCTTGTCCAAGTTTAACTTGCTATTCAACATAACCCACTACATCGGTTGCTAAAACATTAAAGCCATGGATAAGGACTTTAGATGGTTTTAAATCCTTTGCCTCCATCTTCATTTGCTCATATGGTTTTTTAAAGATAATGTTAATAGAACTTCCATAATCAATCAAAATTCTTTTCACAAATGCTGGCCCAATTGTTACGGAGATGACTATCGGGTCAATGGTAGGAGCCTCCACCTGATCAGCTTCTCTGCTTTTGAATACTATATCGTCCGTCATCGTTCGCCGCTTCTTAGCCGGGGAACCATCCTCCATATTTGAACAACATTCAAAATCTGCGTGCCTTATGGAGTTAGCATATCGCTCCATTTCCTGCCGATTCTTATCTACAGCGTAAGGTCCACCCACTATCGTGTTTATAACTAGTCTACCTACAATTCAAGCAGGTTCCTCTGGATGGCGTGGAGCTTGCCTGCGTCCAGGTCTGATGTTCCTTGTCTACCTTTCTGTGGGTTCTTGACAAATTCCTGCAACTTTTTCTATCGAATCAGCTTTTCAATGGCATTGTGGAGGTGCCTACATTCCTCGGTATTATGCCCGTAAGTATCATAGAAGCGGTAATACTTCCCAGTCCGCCTTGTTCCTCTATTTACTATTTTGGGCGTGGCTTTCGGTATTGGAAAGTATTACAGGTCCATAGGTAAATATTTTCCAGAGGTGCATTAAGAGGAGTGTATTCGTTGTATGTCGAAATCCTTGGTTTCCATTTTCCTGCTTCCTTTTTCTTTTTGGAATTTCCTCCTCCGAACCCTTTAGATTGCCGAGGCTTGTTCTGGACATTGACCTGGACCTTCTTCGAGTTATCACCTGATTGTTTTATAGCAATGTTGCTCTTCACAGTCTCCTTGCCAAGTCCCGATGCATTATCTCGCCTCGTCCTGGCTTCCTCTCTTCTTATGAATTGAAGAGCCTTTTAATAAAAACGCTCTTGCATAGTCGGAGGCTTTCCTACTAGCCAATCGCCAAACTCCAAATCCGGATCCACTCCACGCATCACAGCCATTAGAATGGAATGGTCATTTGGGTTGCTAACTTCAGTAGCCGCAACATGAAATCTCTGTAAGTACTCCTTTAATGACTCCTCCGGAGCCTGAATCACACTAGTCAAGGACATCATGTCCTTGGGACGAGTGGCATGAATCCTGAACTGTTCCATAAATTTCATCACCAATTCATCAAAGCTGTAGATAGACCGCGGAGGAAGTCGGGTAAACCACTTGGTAGCAATTCCAGATAAAGTTATTGGGAAGCATCTACACTTAGTTGCATCATTTGCTCTAGCTGAATTCACCATCCATTCATATCTCATCACACGTTGTCGGGGGTCAGTCTTCCCTTCATAGGCCGGGATAGTCAACGCGTTAAACTTTTTAGGGTACTCGGCCTGTAGAATAGTATCTGTGAATGGAGTATGACTCCTGGATATCCCCAATCATCATTACTCAAGCCTTGATTTTCTCTCATCGGCTGTTTGACCACAGATGATAGATCTAGGGTTTGTATGGAAGACGCCGGGTTGGAATCTGTCCTATGAGACCGTTCTGGTTGGTGTCTCCTCTGTTGGCAATCTACCAAACATGTATCTTGAGGACTAGCTTTATTAGGACCTTGGTGAGCCGGCCATCCAGCTTCCACTCGTGCTCCAGACCCTAAGTTTCCTATCCCAGCTTGGATATGGTTTCCTTGGTGTAAGTGAGGGACCATGACTCTGGGTAGGGAACCTGGACCATCCTTGGTTGATCGATCAGCAACACCTGCTTGTGTTATTTCAGTTCTACAGCGTCTACGCCTGGGAGGTTCATTGGATGAAGTCGAGCTGTCAGATGAGGAGTAAGGAGCAGGGTTACCTCCAGCATTCTGATGCTGTTGTTGAGTAAGCTGAGTCATAAGGCTGGTGTTAGCTTGAATCTATTCGTTAAGCCGTCTTCTTCTTTCCATGAGTTCACTCATCAGCTCATTGAACTCCATTCTAGTGACAACTTCCATCTGGTTTTGGACGGTGATAGTTCTCATGCCTGGATTAACTTGTTGATTGTTGGGTCCTACTTGTTAGACTCTAGCAGTCTCGTTGACGTCCGCGTTATGGGAGGTTGATCGGGTACGAGGTCTTCCCATTGTAGAGTTATTTGTAGGAACTTTGAGTAGAATCAATGGACTTCCTAAGAATGACTTGGATCTCCGTCGGGGGATTTCTTCAGTCCAGTAGCTAAAAAGTAGATCCTAATAACCTGAGAATGCGGTTCTCAGTGAAAGCACCAAAATATTAGCACCAAAATTGGTCACTAACACCCAAAGAAAGATTTGTATAGAGAGATTAATGAAGATAGTAAATAAAAATAGAGGAATATATGTAGAATTAATTGTAAAAACTAGAACACCAGATTTATAGTGGTCGGTGTAACTGCCTACATTCACTTTGAGTTTAATCATTATTTCTTTTTCAAATAAGTGAATATAGATACAGTCCATACACTAACAACTTGAATACATGTTTTACCTGAAAAAGAATGAGTCTTGAAAATGGGAGAGTCTCTCCAACGTTCTCGAAATAAGGTCCTCTTCCACTGCGCCCCTGCCCCTCTATTTATAGGCAAAGATATTCTGGACTTCCCTCACGAGCCCAGGAACAAGGTATATAGGTCCACAGTAGGTGACTTCTACACACCAAGCAGGCATGCCGAACGAGTCATGCCGAGCAAGGAATGACGATCGAGAATTGTCTGGTCCATCATCAAGTGACTCGAAGTATGCCCTAGGGAGAACCGAAGCAAGTAGCGAGTTTACTCGTAGCAAAGTTATGCCAAATGTCCTTACTTTGTAGTGGGCTTGACAACTTGTTGACACCTCTAGTATGCATCGAATCAAAGATGCCAAACGGAAGTTGTCGAACGACCTTGTCGAGTGACTTTGAGAAACGATGTTGCCAAAGAAGGTTGCCGAACGGTATTGGCCGAACGCTAGATGCCGAGCGGCGATGACTGAGATGTTTGCACTTCTAAGGTTGGGACAATTTTACACCAAGTGGAACTTGACCGAACGGTGAACTTTGGGTTGTTGACTCAAAGCTAGGTCATGCCGAGCGTACCCCTTCGCTCGCCTTGTTGAAGTCTTGCCAAACGATAGATGGCAAATGGCGTTAGCTAAAACATATAGACCGAATGGCATATAGGGTAATATCCAGACTGAGCGACGAATGACAATGTGCCTTTGAATGATAACTTCCTCCTTAAGCCGAGCCGCACACATGAAATTTACAACAACATCCTCCTTTTGCCAAATGACATACATCCCCTAAATTCCGGCTGAGCCATGTCCACAGGCCGAACTATGTGCATAGGCCGGACCATTAAAACTAACTTCTATAACCAGTATTTTATAGCCGAGTGATACATTTAGGCTGAGCGGCACTTGTAGACCGAATGTCATTTAATAGTCCACCTCTCGTAGTCGGGCCAGGCAACCGGGTAACAACTATTTTAAAATTTATTTAATTATGGAAAATTTATAAATAACTTTTATAGTTATTTAGAATTATAAAGTGTTTTTGAATATTTTAAATTATGTAAGTAAAGATTTGGAAATGAAATGTTGGCAATTAAATCTTTATTTTGGAATCGTATTTTATATTTAGATATAAAAATAATTTATTTAAATTTTATACATATATAATTATTATGAAATAGTAATTGATTATAGAAAACTATAATTGATTTGTACAAAGGAATTTTGAATGTTATACCCATGGTTTGAGGTTTCGGCCGGAATACCCAAATTCCGGTCACCTCGGTTCGGTCTCCGTGGTCTTCGGGATGAAACACTACCAAAATCCAGTTTCGGTTGGTAAATGGAAATTTTTTCTGAAAAAGTCAATCGAAATTATATACCTTGAAGTTTAATCTCATCATCGACTTCGAATCTAGTCTCATTGTCTTCAATCTCATCGTCGACCATCGTTTTGATTATTTTGTGCCCTAGCTTTATATTCGAAAGGGAATCTTTTACATGCCATAGCTTTGAATTCGAGGGAGACTCAACGTTGAATTGAAGCAAATTTTGTTTTTGTTTTTTGTTTGTTTTTTTAATATGTCAAACTTTTGTTTTAACATTTTCCCTAGCTTTAGAATTGAAGTCGACAAAGAAAAGACTACTTGAAGAGGAAATATGTGGCTGGGCTATTGGGTTGTTATGCGGGCTAGAACTATTATTTTCTTTATGTTCAAGGATTGGACTGTATATTTAAGCTAATTAATTTTACTTTAACTTAATCAAGTTCTGTTTAATTCATTTCAAATTAGTTTAATTTTAAAATTGTATATTTCTTTGAATATTGTATTGTGCACTGTTTTTTACAACTTTTATTATTGCGTTTTCATTAAAAGAAATAAACATCTGAAACTGGGACCGAAACCGAAACAAAACCAAAAACTTCCGAAATTTCCGAAATTAGTAGAAACTTAGAAAATTTCAAATGACCGAAAGCGAAACCGAAACCGAGTTCTCAAACCTTGGTTATACCTATATATTTAATTACCTAATTTAAGTATTAAAGAAATATTTTATTAAACTTTACTATGTCAATGTTTGAATTAAAATTGGGATTTTATGTATGATTTCTATATCTTCTGATTTCTCATTTTCCTATATAGGTTTAAATATGGTGAATGATTCATAGTCGAAATAGATTTGACTAGTGATTTGGTATGATACGGTGATGACATCCTTCTATGTGATTTTTCGATGACTTCTATTTTGTGTGATGAAGAATCTAAATAAAAAAGTAGTGATACCGTTTGGGATGAGGCATTTGGTAATATTTTTTCGGTTATTCTTTGGACTCGTTATATAGAATATGGAAGGACCGAGTGTTGTATGTGAGCACTGAATAAATGGACTAGTAACATGCAGTAGTATGAGACGCCATGGTGTTATTTATTTGGTTATTCTTTGCTCACAAATGACACTTATACGAAGGTATGTGGTGCGTCTGTGACTCGCTGCGGTGAGCACCTATAGATGCTATTGTTAGCTACATAGTTTGTGTACAGTCTATATACCTTTGTCCGGCTTCCTTTATATTTTGGGAATGAACCAGATTGGCTAGTATACACCTTAGCGGCCTGATCGTGGGGTTGCACCCCAGATTTGTGACACCATTATGGTTTATGGTATTTGATATGCATCACGAAATTGGAAGTTGGTTGACCCTTGTGTCGCATAGGCCAACGGTCAGTTAACATAGGGGCACATGCCGGTAGTCGTGGCTAAAGAAGCTATGTGTTATCGAGTCCATGGTGGATCATTGTCACGATACCGAGAAGTGAGAGATAATGATAATCGATGACTGTAAGAGTCGTGTCATATGGACCATGTATTGCTTCTGGAGCAAGCAGACATGCTGTCAGTCTCCTGTCTAGTTCTAGTGTATGTGGAGTATGCATTTGTTTGTGGGTGGTAGATAGACATATATTATGTATATGTGAGATTATACCAGAGACTGTGCCCAGAGTATAGTCGACCCTGTATCCTTCTCAAGCAAATGGCCTACTTATTATTGATTTGTTGTTTATATCTCTTAGGCCTTTCAGTCAAGAGTTTCGCCTCTCCAACAGCTGTGGTTCAAGATATATGATTTGCACATTACGGTATTGTTATGAACTAACTGAAATCTTTCTTATTGATTTTGGTGATTTGATAATGACACTTTATAGTGTGAGATTGAAAGATTTATTTGGGCATTTTCTTGACTGTACTTGATGGTATCTCATGTATTATGGATTTTGGACTTGATGATGATTTTGGTATGGATGATTCATCCATTTGATGTGGATTTCTCTATTTTTGATCGATAAGTTTTTTATATGGGTGATGACATCTTTATACTAGGTTTTGTGGTGTTCTACTGTACATGATAATTGAAATTATTTACGATAACAATATTATTATATTTATTTATACCCATCATATATAGTGTTCTATATGTTTTTTGACCTTAGATTTAGTTATAGTCTGCTCCGTTTATTATTTATATAATACTTGGGTCATTCCGAAACACTACAGGTTCAAGGATGATGAGATTGACCTGTATTTTGTGGGCATAGAGGAGACTGTATATTTTATATTTTAGATTATTATCTTGTATTGTATAATCATTTGTGTGTATATTATTGGGATTTGTATTGAACATATATTGTATATTGTATATAATATATTATCGTTGCGATTGACTTGGTGACCTCTGATATTTACTATATATTGTGTATTGTTCTATCATGAAGGTATACGTGTTTATTATTTTGTGTGGATACTATGTACGTTTGTTCGTGTTATATATTCGACGTTTCAATACGTACCGGTGTTAGTCCAATAAAATATTCACGTATGTACCTCATATTATCTTATTCTCCATATTATAGGACAATATTACCTCGTAATATTCTTGGATAGTATGGGTATAAAGATGGAGGTGTTACAATTGGTATCACAGCTAGGTTCAGAACAATACATCATATATAAGAGACACGAGTCAAGACCGTGGAGAGACTTAGAGTCCTTGTCTCCATGGGTGTGTAGTAGATTTTTATTTATGCTTAAGTGATAGTAGGAGTGTACGATGATATTGGGATAATCATCTGACGACGTACTTATTATTTTTTCTACTATATATATATTATCTTATTTTATTCCAATCACATTGGAGTTTTAATCTCCATGTTGAATTTAATATACTGTTAGTTCGCCAGGCCAGTAGTGTCGGCTTTGGAGAATGATAATAAACCTCTATGTGGCTTAGATATGAATAAAGTGATCCATCAGATATTACAGTGCGTATAGGATGCTGATAAATAGCTTTCTGCTGAAGGCGTTTGTTTGTTTGAATATATGTGTATTGTTAAATTGTGTTTGTTTGACTTTAGTGGTGGATGATGTGTGATGATTTTCATTTTTGCTGTTGGTCGATGAATTGAATGTACAAATGAAATTTTGTAATTTAAGATTTTATTTCAAACAAACATATGAATTAATTAATTGTGAATAATATTTTTATAGCGATTGAAATTATTATATTATTTATTTTGGTGTTAATTTGTCCATTGAGTGATTTAAAAATTCTGATCGTTAGGCCTAACCAACATTTTCGATATGGATTCATAAACACTAGGACGAGACATGTCGACACAATCTTTGAAAAGAAATTAATATTTTTGGAAGATGTACAATGTTCTGAGAATGAAATAGTATTTTAAGATATATTATAAGCAATATTTTGAAAGGGAAAAGTGTTCGAGATGAGTTAAACAACATTTTGAAAGGAGTATAATATTTTGACGATGTTATAGAGATATTATGAATTAAAAAGGATAAATTACCTTGAACAAGTTGAAAAACAATAAATAATAATTAATAATAGCATTTTGTATCTCCTTATTCTAGTATTGAAATAATAGAGTTTGACAACAAAAATCTTGTTATGGAGTTGTATCTTGTTTGCCACCATGCGAATACACCACCCTTGTGGCATCATCCCTAGCTTTGCAGTTGTACAAAATTTTTGCTCCTTTAATGTAATTCGTAACTAAATAAAAAAATATTATTTTTTTTTTATTTTTATTTTTTATTTTTTTTGCATTTGACAAACTTCAATATCGGCAATTTTCAGTAAATGTTTAAGTATGTCTTGTTTTTCCTCCTCGATTTGATAACAAAAGAAGAATATAGAACATAGTAAAGTTAATTGCCTATGTATGCTAGTATACGCAAACAAAGTTGGATTCCAAGACACTATGGCTTATTTGAATCATATGCTTAGTATACAGCAAATATATTTGCATTTTTATACAGCATTACAGTGTTCATGATGGTTCACTATGCCCATACTCTTATGCAAACAGTAACAACATTGACCTCATGGGACAAGGATTTCAATTAAATATCTTGGTGGCTTATCTTATTTTCTCAGCATTGAATCTCACCAGTCTATATGGTTGTTGCTTACTTAATGGCACTACATCATTGATATGCATACCCAGATAAAAATGTCTGATGCAAAACCTATTGCCACATCAGTTTTTATATATCGAAATCTCACAACATTTAAGTACAAATTTGACCAACCATACAAAATATTTTTAGAGAGAAAAAAAAAATTTGCTGCTGCCACCACCAGCAGTGGCAGGCTGCTGTTAGTGTGAAAAAACAAAAAAAAACTGCTGAAAATTTTCCCATCCCAGCAATCTTTTACTTTCAAATTCAATCTAAATCTGAGAAAAACGGAAATTCCTTAACTGTAAATCCTGCTTTCATGTTTATCTTGTAATGTTTTATATTTCAAACGATCGTAGTCTTTGATTATTGAAACCTGTTTCTTGCTTTTATGTTAAAATATATGTGTGTCGCACTGGTGCTAAAATTATTACCGGCGTTTTTAGTTTGTAATATTTAGATTTATATTTTTGTCATTTTCTAATTATAGGTTGTAAATGGTACTTATTATCATGTTCGAAAATATTGTTTTGTGCCACTGAAGGCCAAAAACATTATGATTTGTTGTGCAACGAGCAATATTATAGTGTTCAAATTTGTGGTTAAACTATTACTCAGCTTTGAAATGATGGGCGTCGTGCGTTTAATATATATAGTTTTTGAGCTACCTGTCCTAATTCTGCTGTGTAATGTGGTTCTCTGTAAAGTTGATTGTTCTTCCATGTACAAATTAACAAGAGTTGTTTTTAACAGTGAATGGCAAACTAATGATTAGTAAAACTTATAGCTTCCTAAGCAGTACAGGTGGTGACAAAGCTTTCTACATTCATTTAAAGCATATAGCTTTCTAGTATATTTGTGTTTATGAAAATATTTTGAGTGAAAAAAAAAAAAAAAAAAAAAATATCCTTTTCTTTTTGTTTAGAAAGCAGCAGCTTCAATTAAGCACCTCCAACATGATTTCTTCCCCTTTCTTCTTGTTTTGCTTTCATCCTTCAACTCTTTCTTTTTTTGCATTTTCTTCTCCTAGACTTATTTATCACTTGTTAGAGCTTTCAAAACATGCTGTTTTAAGGTTTTATACATGTCGTTATTATGGTTGTTTGCATTGTTATTTTAGATTCTTATGCAATACTGAGTTTATTTATCATTTCAGCTAACAAAGTTCCTCACAACATGCCAACAGGGTTGGCGCAGTTGGTTGATGGTCCGGACTGCGTGATCGATGATCACGAGTTCGAGCCCCGAAACTGACAATCCTGTACAAAGAGATACATAAGTACGATATGTAACAAGCAAGCAAGTTTCATGAAAAAGAGCGGTTGAAAAAAAAATTTGGAAAACAAAAAAGAGAGATTATAGTCCTTACTAATATAATCCTAACTTGTAAAGGAATGATCCAATTTAGTCAATTCTTCTTTCGTTGGTAAGGTAATTGCATAAGTGAAACCTTTGTTGTTTTATCACTTTTCGAAATTTTGAAGTTTGTGATAGTTTAAACATGGGTTGATAAGGGTATAACTTGCTGTTTCGAAGTGCAAAATGCATAAAAACTTAGCACAACTAAGTTGCTCAAACTTTTGAACGATTTGTCCAATTTAGATGATTTTGCCCGTTTCGGAAAGCTTAAAACATATAACTTTTATTGAAAGTGTTTTGCGAAATTTTGTTGTTTTCATGGTTAAAAACGTGAATCTGCTCAATGGCCCGTGCACATATTTCGGACCAGATATGTATACTTTTAGTAAATTTTCCCCTAATTCAAGTTGTATTTCGTATTTATGCGATTCGAAAGATGTTTTGGAGAGTTCACTATACAACAACTTATTCTGAGGGGCCATTACCTAATTTAATTGTTTTGACCTTTAGAATATTGTTAGAAAGTTGGCTTACATATGTATAATTGGTTGAATGCATGTCATGTTATTTTAAACTTTAGATATATGCGAAACCTATGTTTTTGATTCGAGTTAAGCATAGGTACACGAAGACTTTGGATTAAATTTGGCGCATAATTGCATATAAATTAAGAGAATTCGCTTAAAAATGCAAAATAAGGTACGTTTTATGTAAAAGAGAGATATATATTGTGGAATTTATGCCGGGTGGTAATATGTTGATATATAAATTGTTCCGGCCATGTTTTGATCGATGTATATTTATTTTATCGTATTGTAATTGTTCGAAATGCTCTTCGCACAAAAGAGACTCTACCGACATTTTTCATACGATTATATTATATGCAAAAAAAATAAACGACATTAAAATAAATCTATTTAAATTCTTAGCATACGATGAAATGAGTTGGAATGTAGGAGCCGCATAGAGGATCGAGTAGTTGAGTTCAATAGTTGAGTGTTGAATACGAAGAAAATCAAAGTATGAGTTGTGTATGATATATCCCCAAAGGAAATTGCGAGGACGCGATTTTGTTAAGTGGCGGAATCTGTAACAACCTTGCTTTCTATGTCGTGTAATAAATAAATTTAATTAAAATAATTTTTTTTGTTTGAATGCAATATTTGATGATTATTTATTTGAAAAAAACAAGTATTTATTTAATTGAACGCTATTTAATATTAGATTTTGTTTTAAAAAAACCGAAATAAATTATTAACTTCTTTTTAGAAAATATATTAAAATGTTTTAATAAACATGAAATATTTTTATAGCCAATAATTTTCATACTAAATATTTTATTAGTATTCAAAAATTTAAATACGAGGGAAAATTTATTTAAAACTATGCTAAATTAAAATATAGCCCCAAACCAAATAAGCCCATTTCCACTTTCCTTTCTTGTTTCTACAATACACTTCCTACATCTACACGGGTAAGTACAAATACTTGTTATCCAGTTTGTCCTGTTGAGCCCCTTTTCAAGTAACTTGCCCTAAATCCCTAAATGCAATTCATGTCAAAATTAAATAAAATAGAACAAAGCTCGACCAAAATCGCGACTCGACATCAGGTGTTGGGCAAACGACATTGACACTCGCGAGTGAGAGTGTGGTCGCGGTTAGAGCTGCTGCGAAGAGGGAGAGGTCAAGCATTTCCGGTGTCTTGGAGGTGTGAGAAATGCGGATTACGGATCTTAAGGCTGGAATAACACTAGAAGAGGGATGAATAGTGTTTTATGGATTTTCTAAATCTTTTTCAAACTTATGTAATTTAATCATCAACAAATGCAATTCATAGACACAGATATAATCACAGAATCAGACACAGATGCTATACTAAATAAAAGCAGTAAAGGAAAGAACACGCCAGGATTTTGTACTGGTTCGGAGTTACCCTACATCTAGTCCCGTACAATCGTATGGATTTCTTATCAAAATAATCTCTCAGATTACGCCCACGGTTTCAAGGCTACGAGGTACACCCTCCTGTATTCGAGTCCAGGGCAAACTCTCTTGATTTAACCAGGCTAAAAGATCAACTAATTGATTTTCGGGGATACAATCATACCCAATTGATTTCAAGGCTCAACCGCACCTTTTACTCAGTAGTTTGATTTACAAAAGATTCTATAACTCTGAACAGCACTGAGATCTTATAGAGAGAGTGGTAGAGAATCAAACAAGAGATAATCAAGTTTGATTCACTTTGTATTTTGGCAGAGTATAGTTTAGGATTCTTTAGAATAAATGTGGAAGATAAGAGGAGAGAAAATAAATGAAATCTGGTAAAAAATTCGTTTAGAACTTACTGGTATTTATAGAAGAGAAATAGCTATATCTATTCGTGAAAGAATACAATGAATAGACACTTTTTTTGAAAATTAAAATTTGAAAATAATGGACAGCATGTCGACATGGGGGTTGAGGTATGTCGACATGCTCAAGGCAAAATTGATGTTTTGATTTTCTTATTAAAATTGGTTTCTATAACTTGTCAAAACAATTTCTAAACTTTGTAAATATATTTGAATATAGTTTAAATATATAAAAAGAGTTTAGAAAGTAATTTTTAATAAAGTGATTTAAAATCTGAGTATGTTGATATTTTAAAGCTAAATATTTAAAACAAGAGATGGTTTAAAATCAAGGACAATTTTGAAATCAAAATATTAAAAATGATAAAAATAGTTTTGAGGCTAAAATATTTAAAACCAAGAGAGATGTCTTTTTAAAAAGAAAGTTTTGAAAACATTTTTAAAAAACAAGAGATATAATTTTGAAAAACAATTTATAAAACTAGTGGATATCAAAAATAGGACCACTATATGTTCCACTAGATATTGTCGTGGGTTCCATCCCTTTAACAGGCTCGAAGTGGATTCCATTCCAGGAATAAATTTCGAATAAAGATGTAAGTGCTTTCAAGAAGTTTTAACATAATTCTAGACTCAATACTTATCTTGTACTATTGAAATCTTAAACACTTGATATCTTGATACTCATGAGTCTTCAATCTTGATATCTTCAGTCTTGAATCTATATACTGTACAGTCTTCATTCTTGGTACCTACATGTCTATATCCTGCATATACATATATATCTAAACTATAATGTTAGTATTTATATTTTATAACAAGTCCTAAGGTTGTGTTCATCAAAACCATCATCTCAAGGACTAACAAGAGGTAGCTATTGGTGATGATAGGGTTATCTACAGTTAGTCCCACGTAGATGAACAACCTGGGTTCTCATATTTAGGGGGAGAGGAGCAGAGATCCTGGCTACGCATTCAAGGAGGAAATTCGGAGTTGCTGTCGCGATAGTGGTGATGGTTGGAGGCAACTCGTCGATAGCTAAGCGTGCGGTTCTGGCAAAGGCTGGAGTGGTGTATTAAGCTTGAACTTTGCAAGCTACGTTAGGTGAGTCTTCTCACTCACATCTATATCTAATTCATTGTTTGCTAAATAATATAAATGCATATTCGGATTGGATTACATGGTTTGAATGAATTGATTGCATTTGCTTGGTCGAATAGTTTGTAAATAATTATTGACTTGCTTGAGTATATTGTTTGGTTGGGATACTCGCATGGTTGCATGACATTGGTTGTGTTTTGATTGATTGTTGAGATTTTTGTTGTTGGATGTCCAAAATGCAAACGAGATGTTGTCCGTTTGCATTTCAATTTTTACAATTTATTTATATTGTGTGCACAATGTATCGATGGCCAAAACAATGGAATCTGACTCAACAACAGGATAGTTTTATGTTGATAATTTGATTGTTAAATTTAGGAATTATTTGCACAATAATCCATAATTTTGGTTGTTTAATTGATTTTCCATTTTAAAATGTTTTTGGAAGCTACAATGAATTATTTTTAGTATTTTAAAATTAAATTAAAGTATATTTATAAATAAATAATAAATGAATGGAAAATAATGTGATTTCTGGAAAATTATTTTGAATATAAAAGTTTTTTTGAATTATAAATTATAAATTGAAACAAAAAGAATTATTTTTGAGATTTATAAGTTTATTGTCAAATATTATTTTGTTAAAGAAACGTATAATATTGTTTACATAATTAATAATATTTTTGATTGGTAAAGCGTGTTGGTTGTTTTAATAGTTATCTAATTATGGAAAATCGATAAATAACTTTTATAATCATATTAGACTTATAAAGTGTTTTTGAATTTTTTAAATTATGTAAGTAAAGATTTGGAAATTAAATTTTGGTTGTTAAATCTTTATTTTGGAATTATATTTTAACTTCTGTAAGTAAAGACGTGGAATGTCCATCACAGTCCATAGTTTTTCTAGGATAATTATGAATCCACCACTTATCGATTTAATTCATGTTTAACCCAAATGTTCAACTATGTCTATTAATGCTCCCAATTAAGTTGTATTTCCCTTAAACTTATAACATCTCAAAATGATATGTATTGGTATCTCCAATGATCGATGTCGAAATTATAAAAAAAAATACATTGGTATCCTAATGGTTAGTGTCAAAATTATAATAAAATACATTTACATCCCCAGTGAACAATGTCGAAATCATCATACATATGGCTCCCTACCATTTATATAGTAATATAAAGAACATACGGCATTCGTGTCGCAATGACAATATTGAACCTCTATCCAAGATTGGGGAACAAAAATTTTTATTTTATAAATCACATGGCTAACTGCCGAAATCATAAGGTTATCAACCTTCTTAAACATAGGGTATTTCACCTTTTAAAACATACTTTTAGTTTGCATAAAACAAAGCCTCACCGGTATTAAAATAAAAAGATGCGACATCGATGCCCTTTGGCATTATCGTCGAAATAAATTACTTGAGGCAATAATGCTATAATGTCGAAACTATAGTACTTCGGCTCTATGCTATATAACAAAGGGTGTCGGCATTGAAAATCCACGATATAAATTTAGTTTATATCGAAATCAAATAATAGAGGTATCATCTGTAACATTGCGTAATAGGGATCTTAAGGCTAAATTAACATTAAAGGAGGGGTGAATAGTGTTTTCTAATTTATATGAATCTTTTTGAAATCTTTTGAAAGTATACATAGAATTATGCAATTACTAATCATAGAAACAATTATAGAATCAAAACACAGATAAAAGTAAATGTAGTAGAAGTAAAGGAAAGAACACACCAGGATTTTATACTGGTTCGAAGTTACCCTACATTCAATCCCATACAATTCATTGCACTGATTTCTTTTCAACCAGTAAATACAAATAAAATCTCGGTTTCAAGGTTACGAGACGCACCCTCCAGAATCTTGGCCTATGGATAGAGCAACTTGATTTTCGAGCTATAAGCATACCCACTAGATTTAGGGGCTACTAAGCGCACCTAATTGATTTATGGGCTACAATCTCAGCCATAAGTATAACTGTTTGATTTGATAGAGTTTTACAGACTCGGATCTACAATCTTGATCACAAATGATCCTATAACTCTTGAATATCACTTTGATCTTGATTGGAGTGAGAGAGATGATAGAAATCAGAGATCCAATCATAGAGAATCAAAATAATGGTCATTGAGTTTGATTCTGGGTGAAATTCGGCAGAGTATGGTCATATTTTTATTTAGAAAATAAAAGAGGATGAGGAGAAGAGAAAAAGAATTAAAAATGATAATAAAATTAGTTGGGAAGACATGTATTTATAGAGGAATAGCGGTCATGTTCGTTCGTGAAGAGATACGACGAATAAACATTTCTTTTGAAGTTTGATTTCAAGAACCACGGCTAGTATGTCGACATATAGGAGTAGAATATGTCGACATACTCTTTGTAATTTTGAAAAACACTTTTAAATATTATTTTGAAAATGTATTGCTTTGTAAAATAATTTGATACTTTGTTAATATGCTTAAATATAATTTATACACTTTTAAATCATAACAAAACTTGAGTAAAATTATATGATAAGATTTTTGAAAAATAAACCAATATAAATCAAAATTTAGTAAACACAATAACTTAGTAAAATATCAAAACACAAAATATTATTTATAAGTATAAGAAATTGAGAACTATTAAAAAGTTGTTTTAAAAAGTATATTTAAAAATTTATTTGAAAATGGAGAGAGATAGATGTGAGAGAGAGAGATCAAGTACTATCTGAATTTTAACATAAACTTATGACTCTATAACTTATCTAGAATATCTTGAAATCTTGAACTCTTCAATACTCGTACATCTTCATTCTCTAGCCCTTGAGTCTCTCAATCAACACCTTGAATCTCTTTAATCTTTACTTGACAATGTACGGCTTTCTTAAATCATTATCTGTCTAATATCATGCACTATATACTATATACCTTAATAAAACATTAGTATTTATATTTTATATGATTTCTTAAAGTTGTTGTCATCAAAACCAATATCTCAGGTACTAATAATCTCTCTCTTTTTGACGATGAAAATTTTGTATATAAAATTCCCACTTAATCTATGCCTAATATATAAAACCCTCCCTTAATCTATGCTTAGTATTTTATATATTTCTCTCCCTTTGTATTCAATCAAAAATAACTAATTAAAACTACAATTCTAACTCCCCTTAAATAAACACTATATACTCACAATGATATAAGTATATATAGAAACGATAAGTGATATAATCATGAAATGCAAGATGACAAGAATGATATATAAGAAATATTATATGTAAAATGAGATAACATTATCAATATTTCAATTAATTCCAAGCATACATAATGTCACACACCAAACAATATTCAAATTCAAACAAATTCAAAACCAATCAAATTGAAACAAACCAATCAAATTTATACACACGCACACACACACACAACCAACCCTATTTTTAAACTAGACATTTCATGGGACTTCAACCTATCCATCAGCGCTAAAGATGGGATATGCTTTAATAAATTCCCAATCTTCATCATCTTTGTTGATGGTCCACTCTATATTAGCGGTTGTTTCTTCTATGTTCAGGGCTGAGATCGTCCATCGAATTGTGTCAAAATGCCTTTCTTACTCCTTGATCGTCTTCATCTGACTCAATTCTAAGTGTCTTTAGTTTCGTAGGATGAAAGAGAGAACGTTTTCAAAAAATTCAAACATTTGTTCAAGGTTTTCGGTTAATTTTTGAATAGAAGAAGCCATTATTTATGATTTGGAATTTAGAAATGTAAAGGAAGAAGAAAGAGAGTGGAAAATGAGTGATTTCTGGTCTGAATGTGTATTTAAGGGGGTAAAAAGTCGTTGGAATTGAATAGACATTTGCTGTTTATTCAATTTTCAGAATCAAAATCTTTTAAAGACTTACTGTTGTATGTCAACATACATACCTAGAGTATGTCGACATATACAGACAAATTTTCAAAACTGTTTTTTTATATATTTTAACGTATTTAACTTATACTATTATACTAGTTTTGATTTCCAGAGATGAAAATGAATGCGTAACAGTAAGGAAATAGATTTTTTTATTAATATTAAGGTAGAGAATACATAGAACATAAGAAAGTGAAAAGATACATGGATTCAAATTACACTTAAACTAAAACAACCAAATACAACATACTTAGACAACTACATATTAACTAGAAGGATTTGGATGAGGAGGATGATGAAGATATTCCAAGCTTACGTTTCACTTTTCCAAAGAATTTTTCCATTTTGTTGGAAACAGTGTTTAATTTCTTACTCATGGAACGTTTAAGAATCTTTTGGTTTTCATCTTCTTTTGATTGTTGAGAAGGTCTTGGTTGGTTGAATGGAGTGGGTATTCAATGCTTTCTAAGGAGGTTTCCTCCTCCTCCTCCTCTTCTTCTTTAATATTCATTCCTTCCCCTTCTTCATCTTCCACCTTTTCTTGCATTTCTTCCTCCTCTTTATGTGTTAACCTCTCTTCTTTCTCCGCAAGTATTTCACATGGCTTAAAAATTGGTGGAATTTTCATAAGTGCTATATTTGCTTTGATTAAACACTTTACGAAAAGTAAATTCCTCTCCTTTAAAGTCAACACGAAAGTAGTTGAAAATACAGGTAAAACAAGTATAATGAAATAGTGTATTTTCATGGTTGGAAGGATTTTTTTGGATAAAATTTATCCAAAATAATGTATGCCTAATTCATGTCATATCGACCATAAATCACAAAGAGAGCTTTACAAACTTTCAAGGTAGGATTATTAAAATTTCCAGAACGAGGAGTGATAGTATGTTGCAAAAGAAGATTAAGAATTCTAGCTTTTGGATGAAAATTTCGGTTTTTAAGACAAGCACCATTGTCTAAGTGGTTAAGTGATTCGGCTTTAGTGCGAGGCCACAAGTATGAAACTTGCGTAGCGTGGTTCGAACGTTTATTGACATGTGATATGTTGTTCTAGTGACATGTTGTATATAAAGTACCATTTCAAAAAAAAGGTTTTTAAACACAAAATTATCATCACCTTCGAAAATGTTATGAAAAACTTCACGATCATGCTCATCAATTTTGAAAGAAGTAAGGTCCATTTCAGTAATTTGTATCCAAGAATGGTACCCAAAAGTTCACAATTTAAAACGATTAAAATTCCTTTAACACTACTCTACACTTCTCCTTCCCTACCTTCATGAAATTTCCCTTTCAAATTTGCATAAAACATTATGATCAAGGGTAGATAGCAAATAAAATCATTTTGAGAAGCATCAATTAGACCGAGAATTCCATTTTGAGAACAAAGAGTATCAATTTCATAAGTAGAAAATTCATTAAAAATAGCAAACTTTTTCGTAGAAACTTTTCCATGATTCATATAGCTGATATAAGCTTTCATGGCTTCTTAATCATGAAAGAGAAAGATTTGGGTTGTTTTGGAGAGTCTTATAGAGGTTGGAATGCTTGAGAAAGCCATTGATGAATGTTTTGAGGAGATAAGAGAGTAGATGAAAGTTTGAATTTTGAAATGAAAGGTGAATTAAATGAAACAACATGGAGATAATAAATAGAGAACCAAATGACATGTTCTCTGGTCAAGAGACACCATTTCAGAACATTGGGATAGGTGAAAAGGTGGAGGGAAAATTCAAATTTTGAAATTCAAATTCAAATTCTGCACATGTATGTCGACATATGCTAGGGGTGTATGTCAACATATGCATTGAATTCTTCTAAGTGATTTGTTTTTTAGGTATATCCGATTTTATTTTACATATGAATATTTATAGTTATTCTACTTATAGAAAAATACATAAAGAATAGTTAAAAAAATTATTTTAAATATATTTTATGTTATTATTATATTAAAAATATATAAAATATAAGAGTCACACAATATTCAACTAATATTATTATTAATCTATAGGATATTCCAACAATCAAACAATCAAAAATTCAAATGATATAAAGATTTAATATAATAAGTGCATACCTTTTTCTGATCCTATTTCGCCAATTACATCTGGAATCTGTACTCCTATGAAGCACATGTTGAATATTTTCGTGTTTGATTCATTTTCACTTGGTGATGTGTCTGAGTCATCTACTGTTGAAGTATAGGCTCTTCTCCGTTTTCTAGATGAATCAGTGTTTGGTGTGGTTTTCAGTTTCTCGGGATGCGGACAATCTCACTTTAAGTGACCATGTTCATTACAGTTATAACATCTGATGCCATTTCCACTTCCACTTCCGTTTCTAGGATTTTTGTTGTCATTTCTTTTAAAATTGTTCATCTTCCAATATTTCAGGAATTTTCTAAAGTTCTTGTCATAAAAGCAATTTCTTCATCATTATCACTATCTGAATCCAGATTATCCATCATTGCATTGAATGTTATGGATTTCTCCTCTATTGGTTTGTTTTCTATTTTGCCCTGCATCCTTAATGTTTAATTTGCAAAATTGTCCAAATTTCAAATTTAGACTTACATTAGATACTCTATTAAATTCATTTATATCTAGTGAACTTAATTGTATATTCATGGCTTTAGAGTTACTTTGTGCAACTGCCTTTTATTCAGCAATCCATTGCACAAAATTAGTCTCATGTTCAGTGTACTCGGTTTATGCGATATTCCAATTGTCTAATCCAATTGATTGTAAATAGATTTTCATTCTAAACGACTTATATGTATAGTTACTACTGTTAAAAAGTGGTGGTCTAGCAATAGATTTTCATTCAACAAATGAATTACTAACAAGTGTATTAATCGTGTTACCAACAGTACTATAACCAATGTTCATAGCCATTTAAACTTTTCAAAGGTCATATTATGAACACTTTGAAAACTAATGCTCTGGTACCAAATGTAAAACTGCGGAATAGGGATCTTAAGGCTAAATTAAACTAGAGGGGGGAGAGGAGTGTAGTGTTTTCAAATTTATATGAATCTTTTTGAAATTATACTTAGAATTATGCAATTATTAATCAGAGAAACAATCACAAAATCAAAAGGTATATGAAAGTAAATGCAGTAAAAGGAAAAAACACACCAGGATTTTATACTGGTTCGGAGTTACTCTACATTTAGTCCCGCACAATTCCTTGTATGGATTTCTTATCAACTAGTAAAAGCAAATACAATCTCGATTTCAAGGCTACAAGACACACCCTCCAGAATCTCGGCCTCTGGGTAGTACTACTTGATTGTTGGGCCACAAGCACACCCACTAGATTTATAGACTACTAAGCACACCTAATTGGTATACGGGCTACAATCTCACCCATAGTATAGCGGTTTAATTTTATAGATTTTTGTAGAGTCAGATCTTCAGTCTTGATTACAAATGATCATATAACTCTTGAATAACACTTTGACCTTGATTAGAGTGAGAGAAATGATAGAAATTGTAGAGCAAATGATAGGGAATCAAACTAATCGTGATTGAGTTTGATTTTGGTTGAAATGCGACAGAGTATGGTTATATTTTTGTTTAGAAAATAAAAGAAGATAAGGAGAAGATAAGAATGAAAGATGGTAATAAATTTGTTAGGAAGATAGGTATTTATAAAGGAAGAACGGTCATGTCTGTTCGTGAAGAGATACGATGAACATACATTTCTTTTGAAATTTGGTTTTTGAAAATCATGGCTAGTATGTCGACATAATCTTTGTAATTTTGGAAAAACACTTTAAAATATTATTTTGAAAACGTATTGCTTTGTAAAATAATTTAATACTTTGTAAATATGCTTATATATAATTTATACACTTTTTAATCATAATAAAACTTGAGTAAAATTATATAATAAGATTTTTGAAAAATAAACCAATATGAATCAAAATTTAATAAAACAATAACTTAGTAAAATATCAAAAACTTAAAATAATATTTATAAGTATAAGAAATTGAAACTATTGAAAAGTTGTTTTGAAAAGTATGTTTAAAAACTTATTTGAAAATAGAGAGAGACAGATGAGAGAGAGAGAGAGAGATCAAGTGCTATCAGAATTTTAACATAAATCTATGACTCTATAACTTATTTGGAATATCTTGAAATCTTCAATACTCATACATCTTAATTCTCTAGCTCTTGGGTCTCTATATCAACATGTTGAATCTCTTAAATCTTTACTTGATAATGTTCAGATTTCTTAAATCATTCCCTGTCTAATATTCTACGCTATATACTGTATACTTTGATTAGGCATTAGAATTTACGTTTTATATGATTTCCTAAAGTAGTTGTCATCAAAACCAATATCTCAGGTACTAGCATCATTGCTACAAAATAGTTAATATCAAAAATAATGTTTGCGACATCACTGCCTTAAGCTATGACATCGATATAAAAAACTTGCGGCATTATTTAATACAATAGTAAAAACTTGCAGCATTAATAAAGTAACAGTGAAAGCATTGTACATCATCTATTATGCCGCTAAACATATATAATGTCAAGAATTGATAACTTGCACCATCAGTCATTCCCATTGCCACGAGATACGTTACTCCCGTAATGACAATGCCACGTGCATGATCTAATGCATCACATACTTACGCTTGTAAGTATCTCGGGCATTGTTCATATTAATGCCACACTTCTTTGTAATGTCCTATTATCCATGGCAGATGGTATGGGGATGCCGCATATCGATGACATAATGGCAATTATCATAAAAACTATTTTCTTCCCTTTTAAAGTAAAATTCTTGTTACCTACTAACATTTGTTTGTTAAACTATGATTGATTGGGACTAAAACTGTACAATTTCTTTTTAGAACATACTAAAATCATGTTTACCTTCCCAAAATCAATTAATCATTTAATAAATTAATATCCTCAATTAATTATTGATTTAAATGCCTTTCTAGCATAACAAGTTCATAGTAACTCATAATCGCTTAGGAAAAATGCTCAAAAATCACAAAAATTCAAAATTATTATATTCTTTACCATATAAAAATTTTAGGGCCAAAAACAATATTTAATTAGTTTTAATAATTTAAACTCGAACTATACTCTATTTCCACCTTAACAAATTCATAAAATATTAATTTTAACTTGGAAAATTATGAAAATAAAAATCTATCTCCAAAATATCGTTTTACTCAACATATTAGAAAATCAAATCGATTGCAGATTAAAAATTTATTTTTTATCCTTAAAACCTATTTAAATAATTTCATAAATTTTTTCATAAGTCATTATTCTATCCAAACAATGATCAGACATCTATAAAAGGCAAAATAATCAAGATAAATTTAGGTATTTTCCATAGACGAATTTAGAATAGAGGTAAAAGAGATAGTTCATTTATTATTCACCGTAATTTAGATGTTGGAGTTGAGATTTGATGGTGTTTTTCTTTCTTAAGCTTTATCTTTTGAATCCCTTTGATTTCCACTTCCTTCTGCCTTGATTAATGGCCGACCCTATTTCTTCTTTATGATTTTTTTTGACGTAAAATGAGAATGAATGGGAGGGTGAGGGTTTAAAGGATAAATGATATATCTATTCCTATTTTTGCCACTCTCATATATTCTCTTATGTGTTAAGTTTTCAAAACAATCTTATTACTCGATTTATTAAGTCACAACATAAATTAATTATGAAATCTCATCCCCTTGTCCTACTACATTATTCTATTTAATCTATGTACTTAAATTTTCTAAATTATGTTAAACTAAAATTAGGGTTGTTACATGTTTGCATCGAAAACTATTTATTTTATTGCCTTCTAATGTTTTGAATACAATTGTTTTGAGCTTTGTTTTAAAAAAAAGGGAAATCATATTTGAATTCATATATAAACTTCTGTGTAAAATCAAATACTTTGATTTCCTTTCTAAATTAAAAGTATTGTGTAATAATCTATATATATATTGTTTCTCTTTCATTTTAATGTTTGTTTCAAAATTGTTTGTTTTAAGTTCTGATAAATCTACACACGCATATTATAGTTATACATTTACATAAATTAGTTAACTTAAGATCTAAAACATCACATACTATTATATGTATATAAAATATATGCATTGTACCACTCAAAGTAATAAGATTGATTTCACATTGTAATTTAATTCTTGTCATCAAACCTTTCTCTAATTGAAATTTATTTTGTTAATGTTAATTTTAGATTCGAATTATGTAAGTTTTCTAAATGATACACACACACATGCATTTGTACATTTATATGTACATATATTTGCAAACTATTTCACACCTTCATTATGTATGTTTCCAATTCAAAACCCTGGATAACAAAGGTATATGTAAAGGAGAATGATTCTATCGTAGTGTAAATCTCAGCACCTACATACGACCACATTAACTATGTACCTGGGACAACATATCATATGGCAATAAATGTTCGGATGCAAGTTTCGAACTTGTGACCTCTCACACCAAAGCCTAATCACTTAACAATGGTGCTTGTCCAGTAAATGTTACATGCATGGATGTATTTGATATACTCATACATTCTAATTTAAATAAATATACCTTTTAAAACATATTTACTAAAACGGAGATTTCATTTAAAATATTTTCAGTTGGATGTAAAATAGTTTAGGCTTCATACACTTAACTAAGATCAAAATAGAATATATATTTCTTGAAATTCACCCATTTATACTACAAGGAAAAAGGCATTTTTCGACGGCACAAAACCGTCGGCGGCCGTGGGAGGACGACGGAAGCCGTCAGAAAATGCCGTAGGAAAATAAGGCGTTGGAGTGCAGTGTTTCCGATGGCTTCCGACACATCTCGTCATTCGTATTTCCAATGGCTTTCGATGGATTTCGAGGATTCCGACACTTGTCGAAAGCCATCGGAAACCGTTGGAAAAATTGATCTGAAAGCGGCCGGAAGCCGTTGGAAAAATATAACCTGAAAGCCATCGGAAGCTGTCAGAAATATGCTGCAATTTTTTATATTTCTGCTGCAATATAGCTTTCTATCCAATATTTCCCATACAACCACTATTCCACCAATACGCAGAATCCAATATATATATATATATATATATATATATATATATATTCCAACCAAATATCAAAAACCAAACTATACACAATTCACTAAACAAAAATAATAAATAAAATTAAGTCAAAACACATAATCATTACCCAAACTAATGTAAAATACATAATAATATCTACAACACCAAATGTTCTATCAATTCATACATCCCCAGCATGCACATAATTATACAACAAAATAGCTAAGTGTATCATAACATAGTACATAAATCAACAACTACCTCCAGCATCTACCAAATCATACAAAACAGAAAAAACATACCAACCAAAGCAATCAATCAATCTCCTCCAGAACCTGAGCTAGCAAAGGAAGAGGAGCGGCCACCATACTATTGCATGTACTCGGTGATACGCTGGTCTAGCAACTGTGTGGTCTCTATGGCCTGCCGGCGGTTCTACTCCTCCAACCGCGCCACTCTAACTCGCAAATCTTCGATCTCTACTAGATAGATCTGAGCTCTAGTCTGCCTTCCCCGTCTCTGACTGCTGGCTTGTAGTAAATATTTAATTTAGCTGTGTGATCTCTGTAAGTATATGTGCAGGTATGTGAATGATTAGTAGTGTGATAATGTTATTTAATTTAGTTTATGCATGTTTATGTAAGTGTATGTGCATGTTGATAACTTCTTAAATTATGGCAACACCAAATAAATGTAGTGACAAGATTGTTGATTTATATTATGAAATACTATAACTTTGAATTTTTTTAGCATAAGTAAAGTAACTATAGGGAAAAAGTAACTATAGGGAAGGATGAGAGCAATAAATTTGAAATTACTCTGTTTTCTATCTCTCAAATGAGAGGGAGATTGGCCAATTTATAAATACGAACACTTGTATCACCCAGCAAAGGGATACCTATTCTGAAAGGAAATGACTAATTTCAAAAAAATGGTCTGTAAATTGGTTAAGGAGGGCCATGCGACTAAACCACGAAACAGTAGACTGAATGAGGCTGACAATGTATTGGGCAAATATCAACCATTACAAAGCATTGTTTTGTATTTTAACAAATTACTCGTCATTTTAACTTAGAATTTACACATATTAGATGATGGGAAAAAACAATAATTGATGTAGTTCTCACAGCATAAAACGCCATTTTGATACCTAAAACACTAAAGGCCTTTATTTACAAATTATTGCAGCCATATTTAATCTACTCTAGTAAAGTATTTGTACTTCGTATTTGTAGGTTCATTTATACTTGTTAATCAAGATATTAGTCCTAAAATAAAGAAAAAATTAGCAATAAAATAATTTATGTCGATACGAAATAATTTTATCCTTGTATTATTTTATTTCAAAAAAAAACATACAAGTACTCGTTCAGTTTATATATTTCCATTCAAAAATCATACGTTACTCGAGTATTTTCAAAAAGGAATCCACATGTTACATTAGTCGCTTATAAATAAATTAAATATGTTGTTAGAAGCACTAAAGGCTTTTATGGCAAAGTCACTCTATTTCAAAACTCTGTCCATTATCATTTTGCCGCATTGAATTTCTTCTTGTTATTTAATGTAATAAAATCAAAGCTACAATAGTTTATTCGTTAACGAAGTTCTAACCATTACTTATGTATAACGTATACATTTGAAAATATGTTCTTTTGGTCATTTTTAAATTGTGATTCAACTATTTATTAACAAAAATAATAGTACGTTACATTACGAGATATCACTACTTTTGATCTGTTTAACAGTAAATGTGACAAATTTATGCATCTGTACAGCATATATCAGGAAAACTAAATTAAATAACATGTCTTTTTCGTTATTTTTTCTTGAAATGACATTCAAATAACGAATTAATATATTTTGGTAATGCATAATGCTTTCATAACGAAGTGATTCAAAACCAATGTACTCAATTTGAAAACTTATATGATACCCAATATATTATTTACTTACCACTTAATTGCCAAATCTGTATCGTCTATCATGCTTCGATGGATCCATAACTGACTCAAAAATAGCATCCTCCTTATCCGTCGTCAGTTGATCTCAACCTGTATCAGCAAGGAGTTTCTGGCGCTGCTCCATAAATTTTTCCTGCATTAATAAATTAAGATCATTGTATCTTATTTCATTATATTTTAATAAGTAGAACAATTACTAATACTGCATGCGTACGAGTAAACACGTCCATATAGCCCACGGGACCATGCGTCTCAGCTTTCTGAAATTGATTTTTACATACAATTATTGTACATTTAAAATTATATAGCACAAACTATTTGCAATTTGCATTCAGTAAATTTACCAACTCCTTCCGATACTGTTGGACTTCGACCCTCTACGATGAGTGACGTGATTTTTATTTCTATTTGTAGAGTTTCTTTTTGACTCTGCCTGTACATTCAAAATTTGATACATTATTTGTTGATCATGTATTTTTTGATATTTATTACTGGTCGAATAATTTAAAAAAAAAGAATGAAGCTTCAAATGATATATTCACATATGCTCACTGAAATATTTAATTTTTTATTACGAGGAACACTTTCAAATGATATATTCACATGGTCAATAGTGAGAGAAAAAGAACGAAGCTTCTTCTTCGATGCAAGATTTACATATCGAACCTTCAACTCATGCTTTTTGCCTCACTTTTTTCTTCAGATGATTTCGATATCTATGCAGAATTAATTTACATTAACTTCATCTTTCAAATGCAACTAAATTACGTGAAAACATATTACATACCTCTCAAATGGATACATCCATCCATATTGGATAGGACCTCGAAGTCGTGCTTTAGATGAGAGATGAGCAGGTAAATGTTCCATTATATTAAAAAAAACCTAGCAGAAATATTTTCTCTAATTTGCAGAACAATATAGGAATATCAACTTCAAGTTTACGTAAACGTTGCACTTTTAAAGCAGTCAAACAAAGCTCGTTATGAAACATACTAAGCTCCATTACTACCTTCCAAACTTTTAACGACAACAGTTTTTTGAACATAACGGGAAATAAATTTTCCATCATTATGTGACAGTCACGGCTTTTCATTTCGCTCAATCTACCGTTTTTTAAAGTCAACACATCTACGAAAATTTGATGATATCCCATCAAGAAATCTTAATCCTTCCACCCATTTTAACACAACTTTAACTTGATTATTATCTAATCCATAACATGCTTTGGGTTTTTTGCTGTCATTTGGTTTCATATGAAGCTCAGGACGTTTGCATAATTCTTCTATATCGTGTCTTGCTTTAAAATCATCCTTCGTCTTCCCTTTCACATTCAAAATTGTGTTAAAAACATTATCAAATACATTTTTCTTATTGTGCATCACGTTTATATTATGACGAAACAGAAGATGTTTCCAATACAGCAACTCCTAAAAATAGTTTGTTTGCACCAGTTATGAACAATCGATTTGCTTTCAATTTCTGTTTGCAATCCAGTTTCATATATCTTTGGATAGTCCCTAACAAGTTCATATATGTTTTAGCTTGACCATATGTCGGTGGTTGTCTGATTTCTACTTTATTAGCTAAATTTTTTTTTCTGGTCTCCTCTGAAGGGATGATTTACATGGAGAAAATATCGATGACAGTCAAACCATGAAATTTTCTTACCATGAGGTAAAGAAAACGCTCGTATTTCATCCATACTATATGGAATGCTAGACGACCGGCAGTACTCCATCCTGAAAGCATTGCATAGGTAGGAAAATCACTTATAGTCCACAACAAAGAAGCAAATATACGAAAAAATTTCTTCTTAAGCACATCGTATGTTTATACTCCTTCGTTCCACAGTATTTTTAACTCCTCAATCAACGGTTAAAAATATACATCGATTCCTTTTGTCGGATCGTCGAGACCAGGAACGACAACAGTAAGAAATATATATTGCGTTTTCATGCACATCCATGTAGGTAAATTATACGGTGTGACGATAATGGGCCACGATGAATATTTAGAACCAAATTGAGAAAATGGAGAAAAACCGTCCGTACATAATCCTAATCTAACATTTCGACTCTCCGTTGCAAAATTTGGATACGTTTTATAAAAATGCTTCCATGCTCCATCGGCCGGATGTGTCAACGTACCCTCTTCCTTTATCCTCACCATATGTCATCTCATATTAGATGCAGTTATAGAAGATGCATGTAAACTTTGAAGTCTTGGAGTGATGGGTAAGTAATGCATACGTTTGTATGGAACTTCCTTCCCCTTCTTTTTTCTTGATTTGTATCTCTTCTGATTACAAATTTTACAATTTCTAAGGTTTGGTTCTTCTTTCCAAAACAACAAGCAGCCTTTTAAATACGTATCTATTTTCTGATAAGGTAAACTAAAAGCCGACATAAGTTTTTTAATTTCATAGTGATTTTCACACATTAGATTATCGAGCGGCATATGTCTTTTGTAGCTTGCACAACAGCCGTAAACCCAGCTTCAGTGATGTTGTATTTCGACTTCATCGCAATGTATTCTGCGATTACTGACAGCTGAGTGCCGCTTTTACAACCATCCCAAATAGGTTTCTTAGCAGCATCAAGTAAATCATAAAAAAAATTGCTTCAATATTTGGTTCTTCAACTTTTCCATCATCGTCGTCAACTTCAACCATAGGAAACATTGATCGTGCTGCATCTTCGACCATAATTTCTATACGGGTCGTCGTAACTACTTCGTTAACGATACTTTCAGACTGTACAGAAGTATTTGCTATAACTTCTCCATGCCAAAACCAAACATAATACTCGGGTACAAAACCGTTTTGGCACAAATGAACTTTCACAATATTTGCTAACATATACTTCAAATGTATACACCTACTACACGGACAACGAATTTCTGGATCATCTCCGTTATTATTTAAAACGAATTCAACAAATACGTTTATACCATTATAAAAATCTTCTTTTATTGAGCTTTTCAGTCCTTTTCTTTGGTACATTCATCTCCTCCGATCAACAAAATAATCAATCATTTTTCTTTTTTAAGAAAATGAGTCACAAGTTCAAAATTTAATATTTGTTTTCAAGAATATAAATTCAAAATAGATTATTTTCATGGTCGTATAATATTTGAATTTAAAGAACTATTTCACAAATTAAAAAATATTTTCAAATATGACACGTTTTATTTTTTACTTTATCGATACAAAATTTGTACAAAAAGATATTTTTTCCATGGTCAGGCATCCTACTTCCCATTACAAACACAGTAAGCATTTACATTTCGTATATTAATTCGTCTCAAACGATTCAACAAAATTTCGACAGCATTTCCCTTTTGTTTCCTGCATGCATGTACGCAGGAAACAAAAAAGAAAAGTTAGACCGAAATTTTATGAACCATTTGAGACGAAGTAGTATACAAAATGTAAATTCTTACTGTGTTTATAACTTGTGCAATATAAGGACAAATCCACTAAACTAAATATCATACCAGAGGAATATAAATGGCCGTTTTTTGAAGAAAAAAAACGACTATTTATATAACGATCATGTACAACACTCGTCAGACGGGGCTAAAAACTCTCTAAGGGACATTAGTTAATTAAATGTGCACATTTTACAAAAAATATAGTTTTACTAACTGTTCACATTTACAAAAATATATTTTAATTTAACACATTTATTCAACATATTACATCAACTTAAGGCTGGTTTAACATTTTTGTCATTTTTCAATACACACAATTATAATTTAGACTCATGCATTTTTTTGTTGCATAAGTCAATACGTGCACAATATAATACTCCTATCTCGTGCATTCATTTTATCGTATTCCAACTAACACAATACAATGATAGCAGCGCTACACACATATACAATCGTAGAATCAAGGCTTACACAACGATTTACACATACACGAACAACCACAAATTATACATGTTTTTCACAATTTCACGATAAAAGATGAAATAGGTATACCATGGAATGCTACAAACTATTATAACACTATTGGAAACAATTTCAATCACCAATTAGCCCTAATTTATCAACTTATGCAAATCTAGAAATAGGGTAAAAATTGAATTTTTCGCGAAAATAAGAGAATATACCTGAGCTAGAAAGCAAGAGAGGTTGAATTCATAGCCGGGGATGATGCAAAAATACGAAATTAGTGAATGGAGGCTTGGGGGGGTGAATTTGGGTATTTTTAATTAGGTTTTCAGTCTGAAATGAGGAAGAAGAGGCTTGGCTGGAGCCAGTATTACGTGATTTTCCGACGACTTCCGACGGCCGCTGACGGCCCGTCGAAAGCCGTCGAAAAATGGACATCGAAAGCCGTCTCCTTCCCCCCTCGCTATTTAACCCTTTTCTAGTAGTGTTAACCCACTTTTGAATGCCCTGGTTCTTTCAACGATATCAAAGCTAAACGTGCATCTAGTCTAAATTGGCAATGTTAGGGCTAACTGATCAAAGTTTATTGATAAAATATGATGTCTAGAAAGGTAGTGTCAAATGATCAGGCTTGTATAATTAAGTACTCTACCCTTCCTGGCTATTGGCCTATTCCTAAGAATGAAGTAAGCCCAAAGGTTATCCCAAATGTAAAGGCCCAGTTTGATTTTGGTCTTTGGCTAGTTTTTTCAAATAAGTTTTGAATATTTTAAATTTCAATGTTAAGTTCAAAGTATGACATGTTATAAATATTATAAACATTTCAAAATTGGTTTTGAATTGTAATAATTAAATTTCATAATGTTCATCTTAACTGTTTAAGTAATTTGATTAAATAAATAAATAACTAATTGGCAACTAATTGATTAATTAAAACATGCATAATGATATGTGTATATTCATCCTAAAATGTTTAAGGTAAATGGTGATAAAATTCAGAATTTAATTAATATTTTTTAATTAAAGTATTTTTTGAATAAAATAGATTAATTAAAATTTAATTAAGAAATTATATACTTGTGTAATGATATGTGCGTACAGTTACTACAAATGTTATAGTCTATCTTCATCTTTAAATTGCTAAGGATGAATAATTCGAAACTCAATGGTTGAAATTTTAATTAAATTAATTAAAATGTTAATTAAATAATTAGTTAAATTAATTAAAGTAATTAAATAGGATTTAATTAAAAAGAACTAAATTAAAATTATTTAAATAAAAATTTAATTAACAAGATACATGTACATATTATATAAGTAAACTAAATTATAAATTTATAAATAAAATTAATACTTATGTAATTGTACAAGCAAAAAATTAAGGGTACGGCTATTCAGACACAAAATTAGACATAGATTAGGGAAACAAAAGACCATAAAAAATGTATATTGTGTTAGTTGATATATTAAGTGATATGTGGATTATGGTCAATACGATTATCTAATGTTACTGATAAGGATCTATAAATATTTGAACAAGTTCAACCGATACAGTATTTTTTTTAAAATGGGTAAATGAAATAATTTTACTTAGGATTATATTTTATATATAAAAGGATAATCTTCAAAAATTTAATGCAGTTATTTTAGATGTGTTTGTCTTTTAGGAAATGATAATATTTAACTATTATCATTTGGTGTTTGATTAGCCCCGTCCTGTTTTGGACATTGACTATTGTTTATTGATTGATCAATTCCCTTTTAAAATATGGGTTGGGTAGATAGAAATTGGGGAAAACATTGAACGAACACCTTATGAATTAAGTTTCACGATTTGACTATAAGGCATTCGACAACAATAATATTGGGTTAAAAATTGGATTTTAATAAGATGTTATTAAAAGAAAGCTAGAATACTATGAAAATAAATATTTGAAAAATAATTTTATAAAAGAAGTGATTTTAAAAAATTGATGATTTGTAAATAAAAAATATTTGAGTATAAATTTAGGGACTTAAATCCCGCGGGTTTTAAAAAATGGTTTTCAAGGATTTGGGAAGAACAATAAAAGTATTATTTGAAAGTATTTACGAATAGAAATATTTCTACGTGATGTTAAAAAGCGATTGAAAGCACTAAACTCACGTCTACTACTGGAAAATAATTCTGATGGTGACTGTAGCATCATCTGCAATCATTTTCGAGTTTTGAAGTGGGCAAATGCTACCATTGTAATTTTTTATAAAATTTGTTTGATAAAGCAGATTTTGATTTATCCCAAAAGCATGTTTGGTTTTACCAAAGGGAAATACTATATGATTATTCCAAATGATTTTGGAAATAACTGTAATAGTTTACTTGAAAAAACTTTCGAGTATAAATATTTTGGAAAGCAAATTTTTAAGTAAAATATATTTACTTTAGATAGTTTAAGGGAAAATGTCTCGGTTAGATTCATGGTAATCTGAATAATCTACTAAGTGACAATCGGATGTTTGCCTAGGCAAACATGGTAGGGCACTTAGTAAATTTTTTCCCTTACAATTGTATAATCGAAACGAGTTCAAATCCAAATGAAACCCAAAGCAAATTGGAAATTGATATTTTGTTAGGACCATTTGTTTCGAAATATATACTGAATTTTTTAAAAGGAATTTTGAAACAAAAGAAGTATTTTTAAGTTAACTAGTTTGAATGACTCGAAAATGACTACAAATGGGAAGGAGAAGTGTTCAGATGGTAAGCACTTCTCTTAAGTATTACCCATTTGGTAAGGGAATTAATGATACTATTTGGTAACACCTAATTCTTTAGTACCATTTTGAGGTTACTCGAGCTATATGTATATTTACTATGGTCAAAATATATTGTATCATCTCAAAAGGGTTTTGAAATAAAACCAAGTATTTGGATCTTAATTATACTTAATGGAAAATAAAATCAAAATAAAAGGGCTTGAAATCAGATGGTGGTATATACCCTCGGGATATAGTAGAGCATTATACAAGTTTATGAACTTAAATCGGGTTTTACGAAAACGTTCCATAAATTATTATGGAAGTAAAATGGTTAACTTTTATGATAACTGGTTTCCTTCTTGTTTGTTTGAGAAGAAATTTTGGTACCGAAATTCTTTTAGGGGTGAAGAATGTAACACTCAAAATTTTATCGTTTTGGTTTATGAATATTTAATTTATTTTAAGTATTCAATTAATGGTTATAATATAATTAAATAACCCTCTTTCTAATTTATAACTAATATTATAAAATTCATTTTTGAAGTTTGTTTATGAAAATAGGTATTTTAACGAAAAACGGTAAATGGGACCTAGCCCCTTTTTTGGACTTTCGACCTTTATCGAACTATAAGTTATAAAAAAAATTATATACCTTTATTTACTTTAAAAAGAGATACCTTTTAAAATATTTAAAATAAACACCATTGTTTTGAAATGTAAAAATTAATATAATAATAATAAGGATTAATAAATATAAGAATATATTTAATTTAAAAATATGAAATGATGGATTTGATGGTGAAATGATTCCTTATGTAAGAAAGTTAAAAAAGGTACTAAATCACTCTAATATCCACCATGTTTTAAAAGGGTTTGTACTTGGGGTGGTTTGTGAAAGTTGAAAGTTTGACTAAAAGGGCATTTTTGGTCTTTTGCTTATTCTATTCTATTTTATTTATTTTTATTTTATTTTATATCACCTTATAAATATTCATTTCATCATCATGATTCCTAATCTCATTCTACCTCTTTGCAAGTTTCTTTTTCCCTCCTTTCCTCTTTTTGTATTTTGAAAAAAAAAGGAAAATTAAACACCCTCCTTCTTTCAAAAATCAATACCTCACAAACCATCCACTTTCGACCAAAACTTCCTTCATGAATGTTGCTTGTTTTAACCTCTGGTATTTTTTAAAAAAAATGTGCGCTTGAATTTTCATCAATCGTAGTGGTGGAATTTGTGCAGAAACAGTGGTGGTCATGATAGGGCAATTTTTTGTTGAGGACGGAATGAAGAATGGAAGGTGTGGATGGTTTTGTATGGTCAAGGTGGGATTTTGGATGTGATCACAAGATTTTTAGTGGTGTAGATCCTTGTAGGAAGGTAGATGATCATTTTTCTATCATAAACTAAACTATGGCGTCCTAGTGGTCTAATGAGTTGGAGGTGGATGCTCGAGGTAGCGTCAGGTCATATCCGAGTTATAGCAGGAAGCGTAGGGGGTATGGTGGCTCGTGGAGGAGGCGATAGCTCATTCTAGGGTTTTAAGGGTTGTTTGGATTAGATTCGGAAATGTAGCTATGCGATTAGACATGACGGAGCTAATAGCGGTAGTGGTAGCGGCTAGCATAATGTGTGGCAATGGAAAGATTGTCGCGTTCTTCTCGAGTGGGTTCCCGTACATGTTTGGTAATAGGATGATCAAAAATTGATTTAGGCGATGGCAGGAGGTGTCGATTAGGGTAGTGGGTCGAGCGTGCGATGTGGAGTTTGCGAGGGGTTGTGGTTTTGCAAGGTTTTGTGGTTTGGCGATCGGTGGCACCTTGGGTGTGGAGCACATACATGCGTACACATTGTGCACGGGAAACGGGAAATTGAAATCAATTTAGGAAAATTGATTTAGGATTTGAGGGAAGCTTGTTGATTTGGTGATGAAAGATGAGGTGGTGAGTATGGACTTAGGGTGTGTAACGACCCGAAATTTTTGAACCTGAAAATTTCAGATATTTAGAAGAAGAAGGAAGAGATAGTAGAAGAAGAAGAAATAGAAAACACAACACAAATTCTCACATTCGCAGCGGAATAAATATAATATCAAATAATAACAGTTTACAAAAGAACTCTGTATCTGGCACATATATTTATAATACATCAGAGTTACACATATATACAGACACTGGATACACAATCATCATGTCTCAGATATATAACAATATAATACAGCGGAAATACTCCATACGTTCTCGCCATCCAGCTCGCCTCCTAGGCTCCAGAACGTCCTTACCTAAAAATTCGTAATACTCGGTCTGACCCGAGCATTACATCAAATTAACACCCGAGTTAGGCTGGAAACCAGCGTGAGTAAACCCATCCAACATGGAATACAAAGCATACAAATTATATAAAACCCGGGGTAACTCGTATCAATTTACAGATTCACAATTTTTTATAGACATCACTTATTTCACACATCAATTTTCTAAGTGCCAAAATTTGGATTAAATAATCCAATTCACTTAAATCATTTCATTCCAGCCTATAAATTTCACATTTCAATTTATAGAAATTCAAAGTAGTTTCAGATATTTTCCAATACCCGACGCCGGTCTCTTCGAGTCTCATTCAAGGCATCCAATACCATTCAATCATCCATAAGCAAACTTGATCACTTCCAAATTAATTTAATTAATTCTAATTGAATTACTAATCTCAATCACTTAAGTTCCTTCATTTGACATTAATTATTCTTAACTAATTAATTGAATTACTAATCTCAATCATCCTTTGATTATCCATCTTAATTACTAATCCTGGATTAATTATCCTTCAATTACATTCAAGTAATTATCTTTAGTTTATCATACAGATTAATTATTCTTAACCAAAATCAATAATTAATCTTTAATTACTTCACAAACTAATTAACTACATTAATCTTAATTAGTTATTAATTGATTTCTCATAAATCTCTTATTATTGGTCAATTAATCTTAATTAATCGATCTTTAATTTCATCATTAATTATATATAAATTGATGATTTCTAATTACATTTTAATTCATCCTAGTCTAAATTAATCACATTAAGTAATTAATCATTAATTAAACCATAAATACTAATCACTCTTGATTGATCTCAACCAGTAATTAACTACCTTTTTATTTACTTCATTAAATAAATTAATTACTCCTTAATTAATTATCTTAATTAGTCTCTTGATTAATTACACAAATTAATTATATTTTATTAATTACATTAAGTAATTACTTATCAAACCACCCAATGATCATTCGAAATTAATTAAACTTAATTAAGAACCTAAATCATTAATTAATTGAATTAATTAATTATCCATTTTAATTACCCTGCCAATTTAATGAATCACAAATCAATAATCCATTATTAACTGTAAAATGAAAACATTTTCTTATTTATGATTTAAGTTTAAAACTATTTAAAACCCAAATGCTTCGAGTCAAGCAACAATTAACTCAAGAACCAACCAAAACCAAAGTCACCAGATCATCGGTGCCCATCAAATCAATTCAATCATTCAACCAATTATTTAAATTTAACCATTTAAATTTAAATAAAAATACAAAGGAGTGAGATTAACTCACCTTTGATTCCTGTTTTGCAACCCACTTCATTCTCGATTTGTTTCCATGATTTTCAGACCAAAGAAGCCCGGCCCACAAAACATCATCTTCCCCCCTTGCCATTGCTTGAACACGAACACGGTGAACCCACTTCAAGCGTGCACAAATTCGAGTGATACGAAGCTCGACTCCACAAATTCAAATTCCGACAACACAAACACGTCACTCTCCACGACCTCGACCGCCTACCACCACTTCGTCGACTCCGCCACCCTCTAGCGATTCGCGACCGAGCCTCTCCCTATAAATCACTGTAGCGACGCACAACCCTGATGGCGATCGAACCTCCTCAAAATGTTATCCCAGATGCGAAATTCGATGATGAACCCAAAAACAACACCCAAATCGCCAAATGCCTTGCCACCTCCAAGAATTATCAAACCCTTGCTATCCTTGCTTCACTGCAAAATTGTCACCTATTCCAAACCAACGCCGCACCCAATTGTTACCTATTCCAAACCAACGCCGCACCCAATGTAACTCATATAAGCAGAAAGTGTGTGAAGAATTATGATTTTTAAAATTGTTTTCATAATTTTTAGACGAGTAGAATTGGAGTTATGAATTTTTTGAAGCTTCCATTTCTATGCTTATTCATCTCTGTTGCGTGCTCTGTTGAAATTTAAGATAGGGCAGCTTGATTTTTTTAGGAACGAAGACGATTGATAGATAATATAAAAGGAGGAAGATACCTTGCGTGAGAAGCTTTGCCTAGCTACAGTGGGAAATGGAAGGGAAAAAAGTTATGAAGTGAAATAATTTCAGCTGACGGTAACTAGGATATAAATATATTATTAAACTCAAATCGTCTCGATAAATGCAACTTACAATTATGAATTCCTATCGAGGTGTGCCGCTAGGCATGTATAATGTTATACCCCTATTACGAACACAATGGAAAAGGTTTCGAGTCCTAATTCAATCGTATGGAGAATATAGCTTTTTGAACCTAGTTTTATATTAAATTTTCGATATAAATTTCAGCGCGTTTATATGTCGTACGCTCATACAACAACATCAAACATTACGAAAATTGAAATCCGATAATAATACAATATTATGGATTCAATGGAACTGGTTTCGTCGAAATCTGAGACGATGCCTCGGAAGGCTACTTTAAATATCGATTTAAACGATAAAATTTCAAAACTGAACAAATCAGTGTTAAATTCAATTATAAAACTTTTATTATTATCAGCACTCTCAATATAAATTTTACGACCCTTGAATTATTTTTAACAGGCCTAAAATTCCAGATTCAACAACTTACCCAATTTCAGTTTATTAAATCCAATAATTTAATTTCTAAATAATAATAATATCTGAATTCAAGTTAAAATTTAACTTTTATATATTTAAAATCAATTAATATTATAATTTACATTGTTCAAAATTCTGGGTCGTCACAGGGTGATGGGCCTTGGACGAAGAGAATTTGGGTAAGATTATAATAATATTTAATTGATAAATATTTATATATGTAATGTGTTGGTTTTAAAATGCCATGACTCACCCATATCGAATTCGATTTATCGACGGATTTATTGCATTAGACTCGTATTGACGAGTACGACACTATAGTATAAATAGTTGATAGTTTTAATGTAGTAAAATTTTATGATAAAACAATAGGGTTCGAATATAATTATGTTATTTAAATAATAATGTGGTTAAAAAAAAAATATTTCATGTGGTAATCTTCATTTGGTCAAATAAAACATTGTTATGTTAAATTAAATAAATAGATTTTTTTTTTGGACATCTGTTCAGCAGAATACTGTTCTGCTATAATGGAATTGAATAGACTATTGATGACATCTATTGAGTAGAATTAAACATTGTTCTACTAAATCAAATTGAATGGATTATTGATGACATTTGTTAGTATAAAAAATCTCCATTCAGCTATTGTATTAGTTGGACATTTATTCATATGCCAGTTACTTAATATGTAAATAAATTAATATTGGAAAAAAGGATGTGTGAACCATTAATGGTTAATTATGGATTGATTTACGTATATGTTGTTTATGTAAAAAAACCAGTTATGTCATTTGAAAAGTCAAAGTGAATTAAATGGTAGCTTGATTAAGTATCATTATGGTCGCTAGGCCTATTTTCGTATTTATTGGATTTAAATTTTCTTCAATCTTATAACAATTGGAGGTTAAGCGATTATATCATAATAAATGATGTTTTAAGGTTAGTTAATTAATTATCTCATTTATAATGTTTAAAAGTAAGTTAATTAATTATTTGATGAAAGATGTTTAAAGCTATTTAATTTTATTATTGAAGATGTTTAGAGATATTTAATTATATTATTAATGTTGTTTAAAGTTACTTCATCATAGTATTAATATTTAATTAAGTCAGTTAATAAATTTAGATATGCTTTTTAAGTTAATTAAATAATTAATTAATGATGGAATAAGTTAATAAATTATTTTATTATGGATGTTTTAAAGTTAATTAATTATTTTATTAACGATGTTTGAAAGTTAATCCCTTCATTTTATTAATGCTGATTTAAAGTAGATTAATTATTATTTTTATGATGTTTAAGGGAAATTAATGTTAGCACCAAATGTTGGCACAAACAACCAATAGATTTTATATAGATAAATAAAGTGAAGAACTAAAATTAAAATAGAGGAAATAAGCAGAAAATGAGAACATACGGATTTATAGTGGTTCGGCGTTGATTTCCTACGTCCACTTCGATAAGATTACTCTGTTAATCACTTGTTTTTCTGAGTACAAGGGGGATCGGATCGGATTAATCCTCGATTACAATGGAGTATAAGTAAAATAACAGCGTAAAGATCCCTCAGGTGAATAATGAACTATGTATTAATAGGAGTAGACGACCAAATATCTTCTTGAAATTTCGCCGGTAGAATCTCATGATTTAGATGAGGTCACCTAAAACTTTTCATGGCCCAACTCCCAAAGATTGGCAATCAGCATCAATCGATCTACATGGTCACGGTGGCGTCGTGCGATCAATCTAGTGGGCCCCCTTTCACGCCAGCTTCATGTTTCAACAGTTGTTTGTATAATTGTCTTCATGTTTCTTGAGATATTAGTCGATCCTCATTGAGTTGAGCTATTGATTCAAGTTGTTCATAGCCATAATGATATGATCTGATCCTTTGCATAGGGGACGAGATAGGTACTAATCCCATGCCTAAGGGAGGCACTAATCTATACATAGAATATTCCGGAGAGTCATCTCTTGGTCTCACTTGATTGTTGCTTCATATTGTTACCTGTCCTAGATCTCTGGACTATATGATCACCTCTCTAGGCTGTTTGCCTTGTCTACCGTTGAGTCTAACCTATCCAATAGTCTGGATATAGCCAGGTCAAAAGGTTAGGTAACACTTCAACACCAAAGTATATTTTGTTTCAAACATGACTTGCTTTGATTCGAAGTAAGTTAGAGTTAACGAAAAGGATTCTATTTAGTTTCTTGAATAGTCATTATCCTTCCATCGAGTTATCTTTTCAAAGAGTCGTATCTCTCTCTATTCACTGTGACGCTTGGTCAATATTAGTCGGTATAAATCCAGGATATAATCCTCAGCCTTTGCTTATGCTTAGTTCAGTTGAGCTTATTGATCAAGTTAGTAGGTCTCGGTTATATGAACTAGATTCTTTTCTTTTTTGAAAATTCTAGGTGAGAGTTCAATTTTTATCGATTCAAGAAATTGAATGAGTAGTGTGTACACATGCACGTTCATTCATATACACACTTTTTTCATTGGCTCTCGCTTATTTTTGTACGCTTATGGGTTGTTGCCATTTCCGTGTAGTTCATATGCAACTGTATTGCCATTTTCCATTTATTTTTTAAATTGGTGAGGGATCAGCATAAATCCCCAAGGTGGGGAATCGGATCCGATCCCCTGACCTGTATGGACTTAGCTAATACGTGGCTATAAGAAAATTGGCCAATTATTCTCTAATATAAGCTAAATACTAAGCTTATTTTTCTTCAAATCATTCATTTACTTCTACAACTAACCTACTCTCCACTTTCCCATGCATCCACCATTAACAAGCGTGAGAACTTCTTCGATCCTTCAAATCCTTCGTCGATTCAATACTCCTCCATTCTCCTCAAACTCACCATCGCCTCTAGTCAAATTCTAGCATTTAACCCCTATCGATTTGATCTCAAATCATTTATGCCCAAACCCTTAATTTGTTTCAAATCATTTCAAGTTTCTTCCCTTTGATCAAGTTGCATCTTCTTATATAGGTGGGTTTCGATCTAGTGGCATGTGAGTTGAGTAGGGATGAGATGATGGGATTTACACTTGTGGTTGTAGGAGAGATGGAACGAATTGGTAGAGTAGTAAGGGATCGATACGGCTGTGAGAGAGATGAAGTAATTAACGAAGGGATCATTATAGATAGGGGATCAATCGTAACAGTATGAAGAAGATGGAATTGGTGTAGTTGTAAGTGGAGGGATCGATTGCGATTTGGAGCGAGGGATTGGTTATAGGCATATGGAGTTTGAAACGACATAGGGCAACACTGCATAGGTGAGGGATCAAGTATGATCCCTTTACATAGGGGGACTTAGTCGTTTTTCAATTTGGTTCGAGCATAATTGAACTTTAGGACTTGACCATATGAACTTATTTGCATAAATGAACCCGAAACCTTATTTAGGTGTATAAACATGTATAACAAACCCGAACATGAGCATTTTTGAACTTTGGCACTTGCATAAGATTCTCAAAGTTGAACTTGAACTTGAATATGCCTGTTATATGGACTTGAATTAACTTGAATGCAAATATCATACCCCGTTATGCCGATAGCTGATCTCAAAGCTTATATGAAATCCATAACCATCGATGTGAAACCCGTTAGGATGGTTAGCGATGACGGTCACTTCAATCGAATCCCTGAGTCTCGTCATAGCTGCTGCTTGATCTTAAATTATTTATTGCACTGCACAACAATGCACTACACTGCATTAGTTTACACTTCACATTAGGAAACATGTTTCTTTCTCTAACAATGACTATTTGCTAAGTTTGATGGCTATGGGTTCCAGATTCTCATAGCATTTAGGTGCTATGGCTACTGAACAGACTGCTTCTCAAGGCAATTTTGATGCAAAGTCAAGCTCCGCAAAAATATCTGCTCGGAACACCCTGGGTAATTTGTCAGAACGGCTTAAAAGTTCTCAATAAGTGCTTGAAATTCATGTGAATCCATAAGCAGAAAATGAACTAGCTCCTGACACTTTAGAACACGTTAAATTTTTAGAAGATCCGTAAGACTCCATAGCTTCAACAGTTGATGAGGCTTCTCTCCGTAGACCTTGCATCTAACATAGGATCCCATATGAGGATGTACGAGTCCCGTCTCGTAATGATAGAGCTCGCTCAACTCCAGAAATATATATTGCTTGTAACAAGTATATGTGTTGGGCAGGATGGGTTCCACCTTTTAATCCATTCATCCGAAAGATGTTGCATCATTTGAGATTAGCTCTAGCCCAGTTTCATTTAAACAACTATGCATTTCTTCACTGTACATACATGATATTCCTTGAATTCTTATATCGTGAACTAACTCCAAAGGACATTAGATTCATCTTCAACTTCAAGTGAAGAGAGGGAAGCCTCTCATATACATTTCTTGAGTCAATCAGTAATTATCAAGTCATGACTAATGCATGGAATAAGCTAAGTGCTTTCACGAATGAGTGGTTTTATGTGCATTGCCTTCTCAGCTTCGCTGGACGATTGTTGGAAGGACATAGTATTGTTTTATTCAATTTTGAGTGCTTTTATTCAAGTCGTACTTTGAACTGAGAAGTTTTTTGAATCTTGTAGGTGGCTATCCACGTATGACCAGTGATAGATATTCAGAGGTAGTCGCTGAGCTCATGAGTATGCCTTTGGAAGATAGAGATGTTAGATCCCTCATTACCGATGAGTGCATCTTTGCCTTCGGATTGTTAGAAGAAGGTCATAGCACCGGGTTCATAAGGAATGCTGATGATGAAGTGAGAGGGACAAGTGGTGCAATTTAGTAGGGAGACGACAAGGTTAATCATGTTGTGGCCCCAGTCGAGGAGGCTTAGGATGTCACCAAAGAAGGAGAAACAGGAGGCGATGCTAATGAGCCATGCCATAAAGATGCAGTTTCAACCTATGAACCTGTAGTTGGATCCTCTCAAGACATACGACTTCCTACCTTAGAGAAATGAATAAAGAGGCTCACTTACAAGTTTCGCAAAGGGTAAGTCGCCAAACAACCAAAGCCAACCACCACTGTTGCAAATCAATCCACTTCTATGCCTTCAGAAAATTTACTTAAGGGATTGTCAGACATCCCGCTACCATATAATGTCTAGAGTTATGTTTTTTTCTAATATAAGTCGTGGGGGTTCGACTCCCCTATTCGAATCGGTATTGACATCCTCCAACTAGCATGGGAGAGATTATTTTGACTAGCAACACTCTAGTACCTGGTTCATTGGGGGGCACTAGGACACTCATGATCATGTGCACTGCACCGCGTGACACTTATCCACCTTTAATTTCGGTGATTCTCATACATCTTTGTTTTTTCATAGGTTCCATGGGGTGCTCTTGCAACTATGATCGCTTGAAGAAATCATCATATTCTTAGCCATCTTATTTCAGGTCTAGAAAGGTCCAAATTCCAATCGACTGCCTGGACATAAAAAGAAGGCCATGATGGAAGGGATGACTGTGACAGAAGTTATCAATCTAAGAATTTGTCATCCTGGTACAAGTCAAAGTCCCAATCTTCTCACAATTAGGGTGTTGATCCATGTCTTGCCGTTTATAGTAGTAAAATAAATTACCTCACGCCCCTATTTCTACCGAACCATCTGCGCAACATTTGGTTTCTTCCAGCATGTGATGATCTTTTGAACTCCAGAATGGCGTAGGAAGTCTTGATGCATCTTCTCATAGGCATGGCAAACGATCCCTCTCAGCTCCAACTGCTCTAGATGCCATTATCGCAGAAAAGATGGTCGAGCACAAGGCTACATTTCCTAAGTTATTTTTTGATGAGTTCAAATTTGCTCCTTCTTTACATCTGATTTCTCTAGATGCCAAGGACACGGTCTTCTCTTATGTCAATGATGTATACATCCAACATGGCACAATTCAGCATATGGTTGAAAGGATTTCTGAAGTGTCGATTGAAAGGAAGCACAAGATTGATCGTTTAATTCTCGAAGCGAGTCATGATAAGGACAACATCAAGCACTAGAATGAAGAAGTCAAGAGGCTGAATATATAGCTAGTCAATGCTAAGAAGAGAGCTGGCATCCCGACAATGTTGCGAGGAAACCGTCGAGGCTCACTTGACCAAGGTTGAGGCTGATAAATAACTTGCGCAAATAGAGACCCTCAAAGAGGAAGCCAGGGAAGCTTGTCGAACATAGATAAAGGATGACTTTGATCTTCTGTTGATATCATTTCAAATGTCCTCATAACCGCAACCTTTGCTTCCTTGGAGGGGGATATCCCGAGTCGTTAGTTGAAGCTTAGGACTATATTATTGAGCTAAAGAAGTAATACCTTAGTGGCATCGAGCTTGATGAAGAGCATCTTACATGCGAAATCTTAAATGATGAACAGCACAACAAACTCAAGGCCGCTCGACATAGGTTACTCCATGACCAAGTGATCACCGAGAAGGGGAAAGATGGCAACGAAGCCTCTGGGTCTGGCTCTCAAGACCCTCTCACAACTCAGGCAACTGGTGTCTCGTCTTCTCATATCCTTGAAAAGGAGATAGGCTATGATCAAGATCATTTTGTAATTCCCAAATATTTTGGGCTATCTCGGATTCTTGAAGGTAGCACTCCAGCTTCGACCAAAAGCCAATACGCAGAAGGTATATCACTCACCTCCCCAACGTATGAGAAATTTTACATCTTGCACATAAGTTCACGGACTTACCCATTGATCATTGTGAAATTGCAAGTCTTTCTACAACCGTTCATGCTCCTGGCGGTAAAGCCATTCTATGACAGCAGATTCTAACTACAGAGTTTGCAATGGTCGCCACTTCACAGATAGTCCCAATCACCCAATCCACCGAGACTACCAGCCCAAACGCTTAAGTTATATAGGCTTTGAATGAAGAAAAAACCGACGATCAATAGGCCCGGGATGAGCCAGATGGCACCGTGGTGACCCATGCCTTTGAGCATATAAATAAACACAACTTGAAGGAGCGCGTTGAAAAGGAAGGGCTAGACAAGAAAGTCAAGAGGGATTTTGCCGAGATAGATGTCGCTCCACTTCAAGTCATACTATCGGGCAATGTCATCACTGATAAGGTCGACCCTTTTGTATCCCAAAGTGAGACTGCTTCTATTTCTGCCACTAAAAGTATTTCACCTAATGGTTCCATAACGACCCAGAATTTTTGATCCTGGAAATTCCAGATAGTTAAGAAAAAGAAGAAAGAGATAAAAGAAAAAGAAGAAACAGAAACACCAAACACAGATTCTCACATTTCGCAGCGGATCAAAATATAATATCAAATAAAATAGCAGTTTTACAAAGGAAAACTATACTTTCAAATTACACTTTTATACATCAGAGTTACAACATATACACAAACATTGGATAGATACAACCAACATATTCCAAATACAAATCAATAATACTCAGCGGGTTACACTCCATACGTTCCTACCATCCAGCTCGCCTCCTAAGCTCCAGAACATCCTATTCTAAAAATCTGTAATACTCGGTCTGACCTGACAAGCGGAGGGAGGTCGAAGAGGAAAGGCAAGGGTGAGAGCTCCAGTCAGTCTACCCCAAAGAAGCCTAAAGGGGACAAGAAATAGCCTTCGAATCAGCTTGGGTTATACATAGCTAGGAAGCTAATTTCTTTTTGTTGGCCAAGATTGTGCAGGTATGACCCCTGCTTTTTGGTTTTTAGTCCTTGAAATAAACTTGTACTTAGCTTTCAAAGATTTTTTATTATGAATAAAATTTCTTTCGTTTTAGTTTAACTTTTGTGTGAATTTGTTTAAGTGTTTGAGCCATTATGTTTTCCATTCAATGTACTTGTAATTTGTCGCTCATCATTTAAGTTGCAATGCCATTCGATTGCCCATTTCTTTAGGCGTCGATCTGATAAGTTCATCTCAATGACTCCTTTTGGTTGCAACCTTAAGTCGTATCAAACATAAGGCACGAGCCACGGTGTTGTATCATTGATTTCAGCGGTTAAGTGATTATAATCCTGCCCTCGATCTCGATGTGGAGGAGTTAACACGTGAATGGACGGATCCCATCCATCACGATTTTATACTCCTCTTGTCGAGTTCAGGTCAGAGTTGGTGAATAAATGGCAGAGTTGCACCCATTTATTTGTTTATGCTCTTATCCACACTCTAAGGATTAGAGTTAATCGATGGGCGTTTAAGCACACCTGTTTGATGTTTATACTCCAACCCACTCTTTGGAGATTGGATTTGTTCTGGTAAGTGGTAGAATCGCATTTCTCTTGGTTAGTTCCTTTGCCCCTGAGTTTGGAGCAGAAGTTGAGGAGTAGACATTCGTATCACATCCACTTTTGTTTTATATTCCTCCCATCGAATCAGGGGATGGAGTTGGTTTGTGGAAGACCGAATCACATCCATTCTATGTTTTATACTCTACCGGTCGGATCATTAAGGAGAGTTAATCGATGAACGATCGAGTCACGTTCATGTTGATCAAGTTGATCACAGACCCGAGAATTTGGTTGGCGCCAGACTTAGAGTACTTTCCTGTCTATATTAACCGTACGTAGATGTAAGTCGGTCCCATTCCATAACTATTATACTATGCACAAATAATTCAAAGATATAGAAGAAACTTCAAGTTTTATTGCGAGCTGAAAAAGAAAGTGATAGAGTCTATCTTATTACATTAATCTAAAATGCAAAAGCAAATTCTAAACGAGATACAAACGAATGAAACAAAATCAAATGAAATAGCAACATAGATGCTCGCTATTCCATGCTCCAAGGAGTGCAACGCCATCGATAGTCGTTAGCTTGAAAGTCCTTATCCAAGCTTCTAATCGATAACATACAATCCTTCCCATCTCGGATCCATGTTGATGGGGCTAGGAAAGATCCGTTTTAGGATGAGATCGCCAAATTCAAAGGTTCTAGCTTGGAGTTTAACGTTGTAGTACTAGGCGACTTGGTGTCGATGTGCGGCTGCTCTCAAATCAGCTTCTTCACGCTTCTCATCGACCATGACTAGAGATTCCAAAAGGAGATCTCTATTTGTCATGGGATCACAGTTAGTCATTCGATGCAAATGGACTTCAAATTCTATGGGAATCATGGCTTCAGAGCCATAGGCAAGGAAGAATGGAGTGTGGCCAGTCGTGGACTTATGGGTGGTTCTGTATGCCTATAAAGCTAATGAGAGTTCATCAATCCACTTGCCTCTAGCCTTTTCCAAATGCTTCTAAAGAATGGATTCTATGATTTTATTAATAGCTTAGACATGTCCATTAGCTTGTGGGTGAGCAACTTCCGTAAATCTTTTCTCAATACATTGCCGATGACAGAAATCTTTGAATTCAGCACAGTCGAATTGTGTCTCATTGTCAATTTATGATTGTTCTTGGGAGACCAGAATGAACAACAAAGTTTCTTACTTTCTTTATGGTGATCATGGCCAACGGCTCGGCTTCAGCCCACTTAGTAAAGTAATCGACAGCTATGATGGCAAACTTTGCGCCCCCTTTGGAAATCGGTAAGAAGCCGATGATGTCAATACCCTAAGTAGCAAACAGCTATGGACTGATCATTTAAGCAATCTCCATCGGTGGGGCTCTCAATGTCTTTGCCAATATTTGATACTTGGCACATCACCTAGCATAATCAGCTGTGTCTAGATTGACATTTGGCCAGTAATAACAATAGCATAGTATCTTCTTCGTCAGGTTTTGCCTCCTGGTGTGATCGCCACATTCTCCTTCGTGGAATTCTCTTAATACTTGCTTGATTTCATCGTTGGAGATACACCGAAGTAGGAGGATGGAAAAACCCTTTCTGTATATGACTCATTTTTGAAGAATGTATATGAAGCGTTACGAAGGACCAATCGTTTCTCATTCCTCCATTAGAGAAGAAATCCCCTTTACATATAACCTTTTACCAAAATCATCTACGATTCCTTCTTAGGATCTGTCCCTAAAGCCCAATCAGTCTCCATCTGGCCAATACTCGAAGCTTTAAGTATTTCAACTGCGACCAAGCCCATTTGCTATGCATCCTTGGAACTGGCTAGTTTGGCCAGTGAGTCGGCTTTCTTATTCTGTTCCCTAGGGATGTGTGTGATAGTGTAATGCTTAGGATCAGTATATAGCTCTTGGACTCAGTTGAGGTAAGGAGCAAGTCATGTTCCTTTGGTTTGATAATCTCGCCTGACTTGGCACACTACTTACTAGAAGTCGCAGAAAATTTGTAAAGCTCTCACTCCTAGTTCCTTAGCAAGTATGAGCTCGGCGATCAAGGCTGTCCAGCTTCGTTATTTCTCATAGAGAACTCGAGTTTTAGGGCGTAGTAGATCAAGTATCCCTCAGGAGTGACAAGTATGACTCCAGCATTAGAACACCGATAGTTAGATGCTCCATCAGTGTACATTTTCCACTGGATGGTAGGTTTTTACTACTCTCAAGAGAATCATCTTGTGCATTGAATTCAGCACTGAAGTCCACCAATACGTGTCTCTGGATGGCTCTCCGTGGGAGATACGTAATAACGAACTAAATCAATTTGACATTCCATTTTAGTAACGTTCCATATGCCTTAGGTCTATGTAGGACCTGTTGGAACAGCTGGTCGGCGAAGACACTGACAGGGTGATCCTGAAAATAAGGGCACATCATCCTTCACACAATCAACGGGCAGTATGCGAGCTTCTCTAATTTTTAATAGTTTCTTTCAGTACCTTTTAACTGCTTGCTAACATAGTATATTGGCCTTTGGATCTAATTTTCTTCACCCAGCAGCATGGCACTTATGGCATGTACCGACACTACTAAATAGATATGCTAGTCTTCATGATCCAATGGCTTGGATAAGATAGGGGGTTTCACCAAGTGATGTACCAGAGCTTAAAATGCATCTGCATAATCATGCATCCATGCGAAGTTCCTCTTCCCTTTTCTAGTCAAGTCGAAGAAAGGAATGCACTTATTGGTGGCTCTAGAGATGAACCGACTTAGGGCCGTGACCTTCCCTTTTAGGCTTTGCACCTGCTTTATCATCTTTGTTGTTGGATATTTCTTATTGTCTGGATCTTCTTAGAATTGGCTTCAATCCCACGAGAGTCAACGACGAAACCCAAGAATTTTCCTAGCGCAACATCGAAAGAGCATTTCAAAGGGTTGGGTTTCATTCCATATTTTTGAAGAACACCGGACATCTTCGCTAAATCATTGACGTGGTTGTTTGATCATAGTGACCTCATGAGGATATCATCCACATATACTTCCATTGGTCGCCCGATTTAATCTTTGAATATCCAGCTTACCAATCTCTGATAAGTTGCACCAGTGTTCTTTAGTTCGAAAGACATCACAATGTAGTAGTATAATCCTAAGTTAGTAATGAAGCTGGTGTATTCCTTCTCTGGGACGTGCATCTGGATCAGATTGTAACCAGAGTATGCATCCGTAAATGAAAGCAGTTCATGTCCAACGGTTGGGTCTACCAGCTGGTCGATCCTTTGTAGCGAAAAGCTGCCCTTCGAGCATGTTTCGTTTAGGCCTGAGTAGTCAACACATGTCCTCCACTTTCCATTAGCTTTTCTTACAAGTATAGGATTAGATACCAATTTCAAGTAGAGGGCGTCGCGCCTGTTTTTCTTAATTTTATTCACCTCCTCCTTCAGCACAGCAATCTCTCCAGATCCATGTTGTAGCGCTTCTGTTTCATCGAGACATTCCTCTGGTAGATTTTCAATGCATGGCTCATAATGGTTTGTGAGATCCTACAAATGTCAGAATGGGTCCAAGTGAACACAATAATATTCACCTGGAGAAAGGAAGCTAATTCTTTCACCATTATTGTGCTGAGTAGTGATCCGTTCTTCAGGACCCATGATGAGTCGTCTTGGCTGATCATGATGTCAGTTATCAGCTCAACGGGTGCAACCTTAGGTTCTTTTGGCCCTTCTTCATCATCTCTTAGGTCTATATATAGAACTGACTGTGGTGCCCAAGCCAAGGCTTTGACATCGATTGCTTTTTAGTTTCGTTGAGCATCCCTCAACTCTGCAACATAGCAAGTATGGCTAGTCGCCTGATCTCCATGAATAACTCCAATGCCATTCTCTATTACGAATTTGAGTGTAAACCACAAATGTGCGATGGCTGCTCTGAAGTTAGCAAGGATCGTTCGGCCCAAAAAAGGTGTTGTACAGAGAGTTCACATCCAATATGACAAATGGCAGCATCCGCACTCTCCTATGGTTGTCGTCTCTCAATTCCATCGGTACCTCAATGTAGCCTACTGCTTCAGTAGATGTACCGTTATAGCCACGAATATGGGCTTTGCACAGTTTCAAGTCTTCGGCTTCCAGTAACATCTGGTTGTACACCTTCTTGAAATGATATTAACAGAACTTCTACAATCAATCAGAATCTTTCTCACCAAGGCGAAGCCGATCATGGCTGAGATCACCATTAGGTTTAAAATAGGACCTTCCACCTTCTTTGCATCTCTACTTCGAAATACGATATCGTCAGTCATGGTTCTCTAATGCTTTGCTGGAGCACTATCCTTCATATTCGAGCAGCACCCGATATCAACATTTCTTATAGTGATCATGTAACGCTCCATCTAATTCCAGCCTTTTCTAGCTGGATGTGGTCCTCCAACAATAGTGCTAATGACTAACCTTTCTCCCATCCATCTAGGTTCCTCAGCACTAAGCAGAGCTTGTCCTCTATTGGGGTCGGATGTCCCTTGCCCACCATCCTGAGGGGCTTTAGCAAACTATTGCAAATTTCTTTCACGAATCAATTTTTCAGTGAAATCACGGAGGTGGCGACACTCATCCATGGTATAATGGTACTTCCCCGTTTTCTTTTACTTCCCCGTCGGTTCCTTCGGAGACCGTTTTCTATACTGCATAGTATTACAAGTCGATAAATAGATATTCTCCAACGTCGTATTTAGCGTCATGTATGTACCAAACGATGGGATCCTTGACTCCTTCTCCTAGAGTCCCATCTTTGATAGTGGTTTCTATCACCGCTTCTTTTCTGCTCATTAGGTTTGTTCTGAACATTAATTTCAACTTTCTCAAACTCCCTTCGGAGTGTTGCATTCGCACATTAATTTCTACTCCATTGGTGCTTGGGACCACACTATCTTTCTTTCTCTTAGTCTTCTCCTTCCTCGGGTACTGAGCTGCCTTCGAATAAAAATGGTCCACCGTAGAAGGAGGCTTTCCCGCCCACCAATCACCAAAATTAGAATCAAGGTCAACTCACTTAGTCAAAGCCATTAGTATTGCATCATCTTTTGGATTACTGACTTTTGTAATAAACATATTAAACCTTTCCAGATAAACTTTCAATGACTCCCCCGGAGCCTGGATCAAGTTGGAAAGGGACATGACGTCTTTAGGGTGAGCTGTGTGCATGCGGAATTGCTCCATGAACTTCCTTTCTAACTCATCAGACGAAGAAATTGACTGTGGTGGTAGCTTGGTGGACCGCATAGTCACAACCAGTTTTAGAAAAATGGGAAAACATCTGCACTTGACTACATCGATGACTTGTGCGGAGTCCTTGTGCAATTCATACATCAAGAGATGCTGCTTGTGGTTGGTTTTACCCACATGAGCAGGCATCATAGGCATATCAAAACTTCATGGATACTCTGCCTGTAGGATGTTGTTAGTGAATGGAGCAAGACTCCTGGAGAGTCCCCAATCATCGGTGGTCACCGTGACTTTCTTTCACAACATGTCTTACCATAGCCATTAGGTCCAACACCTAGAGAGCCGGTGCCCGGTAGTGGTTATGTTCCACTCATGTGACGGCCCAATCCATGCCTTTAGATAGCGCCACATTCCATTGGCTTAGTGTGCTCCTGATGTTCCTCTTGAGTAGCGTCCCTATCATCATCTCTCAGCTGGAGTTCATTCACATTCGATTGAGCTTCAATGCCTTAGTCGATTGCGGCACATCCAGGGTTAGCTCTTCCAATGGTGGGTAAGTTTCCCCATTGGTTCGAGGGTTCGGTGTGGAACCTCGTGGGTATTTCGGTACCAACTGGTGCAGTCTGGCAATAGTCGATTGCATAGTTTCCTCGTGACGTTCCAGCATCATATGCATCTGCCTAGCATCGTCTGCTTCTATGATAGTCGTCAGATGAAGAGGAGCTCTTCGATCTTTAGCATGGAGAGGCTCCCTCCTTGTCTTCCCATGTTGTTCTTTCAACTAGTTCATCAGTTTGATATTGACCTGGATTTGCTGATTGAGTTGCCGATGGATATCTAAAAGTTCCATCAACAGGACTTCGAAGTCAACTTTGGTGATGTAATCAGAAGGATTTAGGGCATCAACAGCCATCGGATGTACATTCTAGTCAACTTGTTGGATGCTGGTATCTTCATTACCTTCAACAACACTGGAAGTAGTAGACTTTCCTCTGGCTATGGCTAATAGCTTCCTTTAGATCTTCTTCAAATCTGAATAGAAACGGAAACTTGTCAATAGAAATCTGGATCTATCTCATGAATATGGGAGTCCACTAGTAGATGATGAGATCCAATCAAGGTGAGAATTCAATTCTTAGTGAAAGCACTGAAATTTTGCACCAAAAGTGGGCACAAGTATAGAAACAACAACAACAACTAAGCCATTATTCCTAAAGAAGTTGGGGTCAGTTAGAGATAGAACCCAAAACTAAAAGACAAAGTTACTTTAAAAGTTATAAAAAAATAACCATGATAATAATACTAAAATAAAGTCAAATAAGTAAACAAATAATAATAATAACTAAGTAAAATAAAAATAAAAAATATTAAAAAACCATGACGATAATGATAATAATACTAATAGTAATAATGTTACTAATAGTAATATTGATCGTAGACCAAACACTATGTCTTGGGCTCATATTCACTAGTCCTCCAATCTGAAACTTATAATGCTACCCCAAAGCCACCCTTAAGCCAAAAAAACAAAAAAACAAACAAACAAACTCCTAGCTCATAGTTCTGGTACGTGGATCACTAACTTCCACATGCTTCTGTCCAACACCAGTTCTTCAGATATATTCTAATCCTTCAAGTCCCTTTTTACCACTTCCTTCCATGTCAACCTTGGTCGACCTCTACCTCTTTTCGAACATTCGACGTGGCCTATAATTCCGATGGACATAGGTGCCTAGAGAGGCCTCCATTGGAGATGTCCAAATCATCTTAAGTGGTGTTGGACTAGCTTCTCCTCAATTGGTGCTACTGCAAGTTTATCATATATATCATCATTTCTAATCCGATCTCTTCTTGCATGACCGCAGTTCCGTCACATGATACGCATCTCTGCAACACTTATCTTATATACGTGTTGGCTTTTAGTAGCTAACATTCTGCACCATATAACGTCACAGGCCTGATTGCTATCCTGTAGAACTTTCCTTTAAGCTTTTGTAGGACTTTCCTATTACAAAGAATGTCAGATGCTTATCGCTATTTCACCCATCCTGGTCGAATTCTAAAACTAACATTTTCATTAATCTCACCATTATACTGCAATATTGATCCTAAATATCGAAAGTATTCCTTCTTGGGCACTACTTGTCTGGCCAGAGTGACATCTTCATTCTCTAATCAGACACCGTTGAACTCGCACTTCATATACTCTACTTTAGTTCTATTAAGCCAAAACCCCTTGATTCTAAAGTCTGTCTCTACAGCTCTAGTTGTCCATCAACCCCAATCCTATGACACTAGTCATAACATCATCGTACATATCCGTGATAAGGGTAATGTACTTTATCGGAACTCTTTTCTTTTCCAGAGCCCACCACATAACATTTCTTGGTATTTATCATACACTTTCTATAAATCGGTAAATACCATGTGTGGACCCTTCTTTTGCTCCCTAAACCCCTCCATAAGTTGTCTTATCAAGAAAATTGCCTCTGTGGTCGACTTCCTAGGCATGAAATCAGATTAGTTTTTTGAAAAACTTGTCATCATTCTTAATCGATGTTCAATGACTCTGTCCCAAAGCTTCATTGTATGACTCATAAGTTTAATTCCTCTATAGTTTGTGCAACTTTGAATATCTCCTTTATTCCTAAAAATTGGAACTAATATGCTTCTCCTTTACTCATCTGGCATCATGTTTGATTTCAAAATATTATTGAACAACTTAGCTAGCTAGGCTATCCCTGCATCTCCAAGGTATCTCCACATCTAAATGGGGATGTCATTAGGCCCCAATGCCTTGCCCGCATTCATCCGTGTTAGCGCCTCTATTACCACGGACACTTGAATTCTCCGAATAAAATGTCTACTGGTGTCATCAAAAGAGTCATCCAGCTCGATCGTAGAGCTACCACCTTCTTTATTGAATAGCTTGTCGAAGTAATCTCTCCATCTATTTTTTATCACATCTTCCTTTACCAAAAGTCTATTATTGTCATCCTTGATACATTTAACTTGGTTGAAGTCTCTGGTCCTCTTGTGGAGCTTAGCTATCCTATAGACGATATTTTCACCCTTCTTAATACTTAGTTTTTGATATAGATCTTCATACACCCGACTCCTTGATACATTTAACTTGGTTGAGTCATCCAGCTCGATCGTAGAGCCACCACCTTCTTTATTGAATAGCTTGTCGAAGTAATCTCTCCATCTATTTTTTATCACATCGTCCTTTACCAAAAGTCTATTATTGTCATCCTTGATACATTTAACTTGGTTGAAGTCTCTGGTCCTCTTGTGGAGCTTAGCTATCCTATAGACGATATTTTCACCCTTCTTAATACTTAGTTTTTGATATAGATCTTCATACACCCGACTCCTTGCTTCACTCGCCGCTCTCTCTATGTTCTTCTTTGCCACTTTTTCCTTTTTCATGTTGTCCTCGATCATGTGATGATGCAAACACTTATTGCTTTCTTTCTTCTCTTTGATAGCCTTTTGCACATCACTGTTTCACCACCATGAATCTTTAGGTTCGTGTTTATTTCCTTTCGTTATCCCAGACACCTCAGTAGCCACTTTTCGAATGCACGCCATCTCATCCTACATGTCATTTTCTTCTCCTTTCATATTCTATGTCCCTTCTACCATTACTCTATCCTTAAACACCCGTGAGGCATCTCCTTTGAGTTTCCACCATTTCGTTCAACTAAACTTGGCTCCTTTATCCTGTCGAACACGTATTTGAAGGCGAAACCTGTTTGCACAAAATTTGGGCAAACACCTCCAAGTTGTATGAATTAGTTGATTTTATGTTGTTCCTAGTGATTTGGGTGGTTTACGCAAATATATGAAAAGCAGTGATTAAACTGTAAAAGACACATAGATTTATAGTGGTTCGGCCAGAACGTGCCTACGTCCACTTTATATGTTATTCTCCTTTTTTTCTTTCAGATTACAAGTACAAAGCTATGTATACAAGTATATGAAAGTTGTTTGAAAGTTCCTTCCGTGCTTGAGCTCTCAAACTTGTCTGCCATTGTTGTACCCCTGCCCCTCTATTTATAGAGTGAGGCTGGAGGCAGGGGTCTTGGATGTATATAGCTGTTGGTGGGCCTGGGCTGAAGCAATGTGGCCTGGCAGTGTTGGTTCGGCAAGGCTTGGTTTGGAGGTAAGGGCGTGGTTTGGTCCGGTGGTAGCTCCCCTTGGCCTTGGTTCGGTGGTAAATGATCCGGTGGTGGCCCCCCTTGGCCTTGGTTCGGTGGCACGGGAAGTGAGGTTGATTCGGTGATGGAGTGGAGGGCCTTTGGTTCGGTAGGAGTTAGATTGGTATTGCCTGGAGTGGCCTTGGACCGGCGTTGCTTGGAGGGGCGTTGGTTCGGTGGGCGTGGTGTGGAGCCGGTTCGGTGAGAGTTGGTTCGGTGGTAGGGAAGGGCCGGTCCGGTGAGAGTTGGTTCGGTGGTAGGGAAGGGGCCGGACGAAACACACCCAACACTTGCCCCCCAAAGGAGGGAATGTGCATGCACATGTCGTGCTTTGCCTTGAGCTGGGGTGTTCTTATCCGGCCTTTAGCGCTGAACCAACCGGTTCGGCTATTGGTATTTGCTTATAAATAGGGGCCTGGCGCCTCCGTTTTTTCTCATCAGCCAAACGACTCCTTTGCCGAATCGAAATCTGTGCCGAATCAGTGTTAGCCGAATCAAAATCTCTGCCGAATCAGGTGAGGGTCTACTTCGCCGAATGAACTTTATCTTCAGTTACCGAATGGACACCCTTAGCGCCGAATGAACCTAATACCGGATGAGCTCAGAGGCTTTTATTGCCGGATGGTCTTAATACCGGATGAACCTTTGTATCGGCTTTGCCGAATGATACTAAGAGTTCTTGGCGTTCTGACTTATGAGTGAAATTTAGACTATATACACTTGCTTGTTTATGTCCTCTGTTCTAATAATATTTTTCGCTTTTGTGTTTGTAGGAAGATGTCTTGCAAAGTGGAAACTCGATCAGAAAAAAGAAAATCTACGGATAGACGGGAGTCCCCCGTTGTTCCCCCAGCCCAGCCAGGACCGGAACGTCGTGGACCTACCCCGAGGTCGCTAGTAGACGGGTATGGTCCCCAAAAGCTTCTGAATTCTCCTCCTAATTGCTTTCCGAGCTCTCTAAGAGAGGAGCAACTTGACGTTATCTCCCGCTCCTTTGGGATTGACAGAGCATGCATGTTGTTTCCAAGGGAGGGGGTCATGCCATATAATCTCCCTGAAGGATACTTCGCATATAGCCGATACCATTGCATGTGCGGGGCCATTCCTCCGATCAATGCATGGATAGTCAGCTTCATTACTTACCTGAAAGGGGCTCCTTTTCAGCTTCAGCCCAACTCCTATGCCATCTTAGTGTGTCTATTCGTTATCTTCCAGAGGAGATATGGGCGCCCCCCTTCTAACTGGGAAATCCGATATCTATATAATCTGAGGGGCTACAAGAAGGGGTTTCCGTACATTAGTTTAGAGTCGGCCGTGTCCTTCAAGCCGGTCTTGGACTTATACTCGAAGTTTACCATGTTTAAGAAGGAATGGTTCTTCGTCAAGGACGACTCCGTTTCTTTTCGCCTTTTCACTTCTGCCTGTAAGTTGAATTCCACTTGTAATTTCTTTGTCCCGACTGCAATGCTTCTTCTTATATGCTTGTATTTCTTGCTAGCGACAGGTGGCTTTGCGGTCGTGGAGAATGATCGCCTGGTACAGATGGCCGCGGAGATAGAGGCTATCTCTAGAAGGGACAGGTCGGCTTCTTACCTAATCAGGAATGTCACTCTCCTAGAGCACAACCTGATTCTGCCACGTCAATCCGTGGTTAAGCAGAGAGATACAACCGAGGAGAGGGCTGCTAAAGCTAAAGATGGGGCCTCTGCGAAGAGTAGCAAGAGGAGGCCTTTCTCGGTACCCCCAGTCGTCTGGGGGAAGAAGCTTAAGAAGTCTGACGGACCCTCCCCTAGCACATGCCCAGATATTTCGGAGGAGGAAGGTGGAGAGGAGGAAGAGGCGAGCAGGAGAGCGGAGGAGATGGAGAAGGCGAAGGACAGGGTGGCAGTGGTGTCGGGGCTTTGTCTTCTGAGCAGGCAGGGGAGATCCAGGAGTGGACGGATGATGCCTTTCGCCAGGCTTTTGAGGGGTTGGAAGAAGGATCAGCCTCGGTGGAGAAGGCGAAGAAGGCTGACAAGGCAGGGACTGGTGCCAATCCATCTTCTAAGGGTCCTTCAGCTAAGGCGAATCCGACGGTTCAAGGTGAATTCTCAACTTTCGCAGACTCCCTTTATGATAAGGACTTAGTAACATTTTACGGTCAGCTCTCGTCCGGGAATGAGATTCAGGACTTATTGCAGTATCCCACTCCCCCTCAGGGTTTGTAAAATAAGCATGTCTTCCTACTTAACATATTTCTTGGATCATAGTTTCATGCATGCTTGTAACACCTGGTTTTTATTCCAGGAACAGGTAAGTTGGCCAAGACATCAGATATTCGGCACCGCCTTGAACAGTACAAGCTACTCAAAGCTTCTGCCAAACCAAAGCTGTCAACTAGCCGTCCTGGAGATGTGGTTAGATATCGCCCTCTTCTTGGAGTTATTGAAGAAGATATGCAAAGGAGGAAGAGGGGGCGATCTTCATTTGAACCTTCACCTGGCCCTCAGCCTCCAGTCCAGCCTATCCATGATATTACTGAGGAAGATACTGAGTTTGTGCTTTCCCCACGTCTATCCGAGAATCCAACCATCACCCCGATAGACCATCCTAGTCTGGTTCGCAACCCATTTGCCGGCCATCCGGATCTGGACCCGAATTTTCAGGATATCTCTTTTGACGAGGCCACGGGTGAGCATCTTCTTCCCCGCAATCCCATGGTACGGGTGCTTGATGAGGCTAAGTCCTTAGACCTCGATTTGCTTACTACTCGGATTGTGACCATGGGGAATGAGGCCAAGGCAAGCATCGATCGGGTGGCCGAGGAGGCCAAGAGGCTAATGGAGCATCACGCTCGACTGGCTAAGGAGGGGAGGAAATCGGAAGTGCTAACATTCGGTTGCGGCTACAGGTTTCTGATCAGGCCAAACAGCTTGCCAATCAGGCTATCCAGATATCCCAGCATGAAGCGGCCTCCCGACGACTAAAGAAGACCATGGAAGAGGCTAGCAAGGCTGAGTTGCGAAAAATGGAGGTTGCTTGTAAAGAGCGAATTAATATGGCCATTGCAACGGTGGATGAGGTTCGGAGAGCGGATCTCGAGCAGGTAGAGGAGTTATCTGGGAGGCTTGAGGCCGTAGAGCTTGCTCAGGCCAAGTTGAAGGAGGAGATGGAAGTGATGCGGAAGTCCCTTCAGGCTGACTGCTCGAGATACCGATTGGAGATAGACGCTGCTGTCGCACGACTGTCGGCTTCTGAGGCCCGGATGAAAAAATTTGAGGAGAACGAGGGGATGATGGACGAGATGCTCCAGGACATGTATTTCCGTACATGGAGGCAGGGCAACCTGTCCTGGATGGACGATTATCCCCGGGTTATGGCTAGGATATATCTCCGGGCTTTGAAGGAAGCTAAGGCCGATGCGGATAAGGAAGGTGGTGCGGCTTTCAGGATGGATGTGGTTACGGCCCAATTCACTAAGGAGGAGAAGGTGGCGGTTAAGGAGGGCATGCGGCTGCTTGCTGCGGATGAGGTAGGCGTGCAGCTAGATGATGATGATTAGGGGGCAGACGCTGGTAAGTCTTTCCTTTAGATCTTTTCATGATTTGATTGCTTATCTTTTACGACTATTGATGGATTCTCTTCTGAACTTAGCAGGCGAGGCCTCTGGAGTACATGCGGGGAGTTCTGACCCTGCAGTTAAGTAGATCCGAAGGGCTAGCGGGATGGAGGCGAAGCTCCAATTTTTTGACTTGACTTGCACATATTTTGGTTGCTGTCTATGTTAGTCCGAAACATTAATGCAACTTGTAATTATATTATTTGTAAAGAATGACTTTCTGTAATTTTATAACATAAACAGATTCTGCTATATTTGAATGCTTTTGTTATTCTGATGTGTTGCATAAGAAATATAGCTGTGTATGTGCTAGTGATTCAATTGTGTTTAATGCTAAGTTCTTGCTTAATATATAATTTCATATCTTGCAATGTTTGAATAAGTCCTAGCTATATGATTATGTACAAGAGAAAAGAGTACCGCCCTTCATGTTCTGGTTGCAGGGGGTAGCTTTGGACATCTTGGGTGATTGACCATGGATGCGGCTGAGTGCCTTGTCACCCAGTTTGCGGGCTCAGATTCTCGTGAGCGAATGCCTCCCATTTAATGTCCTGTACTTTGGGGACCGTTATGCAGGATACAAGAAAAGTATTTAAATGGAATGGAAATATAGGAAAAGTAAAACTTCCAGTCACGGAAGGCCATCGATATGCTTAAGTTCGTGGCAAACGGGTTTTGTAGTCACTTTCCCTAGCTGTGGGTCTTGGAGACATTTGTCACCCATCTTACGCCTCCGCGGGGAGTTTATCTTTTTTACCACAGCCGCACTTAAGACATATCGGAGCCGAGATCGCGCACAGTAACCACCCGAGCCATTATGGCCCGTAATCGTGGGTATTATTCGATTTACTGTGGCCGGCTAGCGTGGGTGTCGATCGTCAACCGTGAACTACCCCTGGCTGGCCACACCTTATGTTGGGGCTTAAAGTAGGTTCACAGTTGCCGGCGAGCCGAACGCCGTAATGAGCTGCCATCGGCTATAGTCAGCCTTCTTGATGGCTTATAATCGGCTCATTACAGTTGGCTTTGAGGGCAGTCGCGAGCAATGAGTTAACCCGCAGCAAAGGGATGCTGGAGCAAAAGTGTCTCATTGGCGAGTGCATAGAATCGCATAGTACCTGTTGAGTCTTGTCCAGGTGAGGTTGCGCCGTGAAGTTCTAGTATGGAAATGTCGTTATACACGATTTTGTTCAACAGAAAAGGATAAAGCTTAACAAGCAGCCAAGATATAAAGGAAAAAGTTAAAAAGAGACAAGATTTTTAAAGTGGTTCGGCACGAAAATGCCTACATCCACTGATTCTCTTTGTTAATTCACTTCATATGGGCAGTACAAGTTAAGAAAAGTATCGACGGAGGTGTTGGATGTTCCATGCCCTCTGGAACACCTCTCCGTCCACTGTTGACAAAATATAAGCTCCGTTGTGGAGATCTTTATGAATTACATAGGGTCCGTCCCAGATTGGATCTAGCGCTCCGGGGCGCGGGAAGATCCGCTTGAGGACGAGATCTCCTTCCTGTAAGTTGTGGTGCTTGACTTTAGAGTTGTATTGTGCTGCTACTTTTTGCTTGTGAGCTGCCGCTTTAAGTGCTGCATCATTTCTTCTTTCCTCAATTAGATCCAAAGACATGTGTAGGAGTTCTTCATTCTCTTCTAGGTTGTAGTGGATCCTATGGTGGGAAGGCACTACAGTTTCAACTGGGAGCATGGCCTCCGATCCGTATGCCAAAGAAAAAGAAGTATGCCCTGTTGATGTTCTGTAAGATGTGCGGTAGGCCCAAAGTGTCGTAGGAAGTTCATCCATCCAAGCGCCTTTTGACTTTTCAAGTTTCTTCTTGATTAGGGTTCTGAGGATTTTGTTGACAGCTTCGACTTGTCCGTTTGCCTGGGGGTAAGCCACAGATGAGAAGCTTTTGTGAATTCCGTGCTCTTGGCACTAGTCGGCGAATTCCTCGCTGTCAAATTGAAGTCCATTGTCTGATATGATTTTGAGTGGGACCCCGTACCTGCATAAAACATTTTTGATCAAGAAGTTAATAACTTTTACCGAAGATATTTTATTTAGAGGCTCCGCTTTCACCCATTTGGTGAAATAGTCAACTGCTACTATGGCATATTTGGCTCCGCCTCGGCCCACTGGCAGTTCGCCAATCAAGTCAATTCCCCATATTGCAAAGGGCCAAGGGCTGGTCATTTGAGTAATCTCGTTTGTTGGTAGTCAAGAAATTTTAGCAAATTTCTGACATCTGTCACATCTTTTGACGAAGTCTAGGGCGTCTTTGTTTAAGGTGGGCCAGTAATATCCATATCGGAGTATCTTCTTTGCCAGAGTCCGCCCACCAGTGTGATCTCCGCAACTTCCTCGATGTATGTTGGATAAGATCTCCTTGGCTTCCCTTCCAGCGACACACCTTAGTAAGGGATTAGAGAAGCCGCGTCGATAGAGGATGCCTTCTTGTATCGTGTAGCGGGAAGCTTTCCTCAAGATTTTCTTGACTTCGTTACGCCCGTCGGGCAGTGTGCCATGTTGTAAATATTTCCGGACAGGAGTCAACCAAGTTTCCTCTTCGATTGCAGCTATCATGTTCATTATCTCGTAACTCGGGGCTAGTTGCCGTGAGGTGGTTATTGTTCGGGAAGCGGCGCCGTCCTTCATGCTAGCTTGCTTTGCCAGTTCGTCGGCCTCCTGATTCTCTTCCCGAGGAATGTGTTTGATGAAATAGTGATCCAACTGATTGAGCAGCAGCTTAGTCTTCTTTAGATATGCTGTGAGTCGTTCTCCTCGAGTCCGTAAGTCTCCCAGTATTTGATTTACAATGAGTTGAGAATCACTATGGAGACATAAAGAGCCGACTCCAATCTCCAAGGCCAGTTCTAATCCAGCTATCACCGCTTCGTATTCTGCGTCATTGTTGGTGGCAGCGAATTCCAACCTTAGGGCGTAGTGCAGCTTCCTTCCCCTGGGGGTGATTATCACAACACCTGCCCCCGAGCCTTGTTCGTTTGACGCTCCATCTACGAAGAGATTCCACTTGATATCTTATGCTATTTCAGATTGCTCCTTACCTTCGTTAGCAGTGAATTCGGCAATGAAATCAGCTATGGCTTGCCCCTTGATAGCGGTGCGAGGATGGTAAGTGATATCATATTGACTTAGTTCAATGCACCACTTAAGTAATCGCCCAGAAGTGTCGGGGCGATGGAGCACTTGCCTTAGCGGTTGATCGGTTAAAACTCTGATGGAATGAGACTGGAAATAGTGTCGCAGTTTCCGTGACGTGATTAGCAGACAGTATGCTAGCTTCTCAAGTTTAGGGTACATGGCTTCTTCCCCTGTAAATCTCTTGCTTACAAAGTATACGGGCCGCTATGCGCAGTTGTCTTCTCTCACCAATGCAGCGCTCAAAGCGTGGGACGATACAGCAAGGTATAAGTACAGTTCCTCGCCTTCATCTGGAGTTGAGAGTACCGGTGGTCTCTAGAGGTGTCTGATTAAGTTAAGGAAGGCTGTCGAGCATTCTTCAGTCCATTCGAACTTTCCTTTGTCTTTCTTTAGAGCTTCGAAGAAAGGGATGCATTTGTCGGTTGCTTTAGAGATGAACCTACTTAGGGCGGCCACTTTCCCGTTTAGGCTTTGCATCTCTCTTCGAGTGGATGGTATCTTGATATCTTGCAAAGCTCGAACTTGTTCGGGGTTTGCTTTAATCCCCCTGGCATGAACGATGAATCCTAAGAACTTTCCCGATGATACTCCGAAGGAGCACTTTAGAGGGTTCAGCTTCATTCCATATTGGCGAAGTACTTGAAACATCTCGTCCAGGTGGTTTATATGGTCGTTGGCTTTCCTCGATTTTACCAGCATGTCATCCACATAAACTTCCATAGTCCGTCCTATCAGTTCTACAAACATCTTGTTGACGAGGCGCTGATAAGTAGCTCCAGCGTTTTTAAGTCCAAATGGCATTACCCTATAGCAGTACAATCCTCGGTCAGTGATGAAGCTAGTGTGGTCTTGATCGGGGGCGTGCATAGGGATCTGGTTATATCCTGAGTATACGTCCATAAAGGATAAGAGTTCATGTCCGGCTGTACTGTCCACGAGTTGGTCGATTCGGTGGAGTGGGAAGCAGTCCTTTGGGCAGGCGTCATTTAAGTTGGAGAAATCGATGCATGTTCGCCACTTCCCATTAGCTTTCTTTACCAGTACCGGGTTGGCGTTCCATTCTGGGTAGATGGCTTCCCGTATGAAGTCATTGGCAAATAAGTTCTTTACTTCTTCCTCGAGGGCTGCTGATCGTTCTGCCCCCATGCTCCTCTTTTTCTGCTTCACTGGCACCTTGGTGGGATCGATATTCAGCATGTGGCATGCTACGTCTGGGGAGATTCCTGTCATGTCAGCGTGCGTCCATGCAAATACATCCACGTTGTGGCGAAGAAAATCAATGAGTTGATTCTTTAATTCTTCTTTTAACTGAGACCCGACTCTCAACAGTCTACTTGGGTCGTGTTTGTCTACAGATACGAATTCCATAGCCTCTGCAGACTCGGCGGTGGCCTCCTCCTCTTTGTCCCTGGGGTCTAATTCATTGAAAGGATCACTGGTATATCGAAGAGGAGGGGCTTTTTTTAGTTGCTATGCTTCCAAGCTTTTCATGCAGAGAGTAGTCTCTGCATTTTTCCCTTTATCTTTTCTGTTGTTATTGCGAAGTTCAGTTACATAGCAGTCTCGAGCAGCGTCTTGATCTCCCTCCATTTCTCCTATTCCGTTATCGGTTGGAAATTTCATCTTCAGGCACCACGGGGCTAGGACAATTTGAAAGTCAGACAAGGCTGGTCTTCCCAAAAAGGCGTTGTAGGCCGAGTGGTTCTCTATTAGCACAAATGTTTGTTTCCACACAGCGGAGCGGGGATGACTTCCCATTTTAACAAAAAGGTCCAGTTGCCCGAGGGGCATCTTCGCATCTCCAGTGAAACCATGTAGCGGTTTGTTGCAGGCAGACACATCCTTCATTGATAGCTTCATTTTGTCGAAAGCATGCTTGAATAGGATATTCACCGAGCTTTCAGTGTCTATTAAAATTCGGAAAACTTTGGCTGGTCCGAACCAGGCAGAGATGACCATAGGATCCATGTGTGGGTACTGTCTTCCCTCTAGATCACGCCTACTGAATGTGATGTCGTCATTCTCTTTCCGTTTCGGGTGGCGTTCTTCCACAACAGAATTAACACAGCCTTCAGCGTGCCTCAGTGGCTTACCGTATCTTTCCACTTCCGCCCAGCTTCTGTCGGCGATGTGCGGTCCTCCTGATATGGTGTGGACCACTATCTTCTCTTGACTAGAGCCGCTGGTGTTGCGATTTCCTTCGCCTGCTTCTGGGGGGGTAGTCCAGGATTCTCATTGGCAGGAGTTGAAGTCCTGTTCTGGCCTTTTACATAGCGCTCCTGTCTCCTCCTTCTGATGTGTTCTTCAATCAAGTCCCGGAGATGGTGGCATTCATTGGTGTCATGTCCGTGGGATTCGTGGAAGCGGCAGAACTTTCCAGATTTGAGTGCGCTATCTGACTCCTTCTTGTGCGGGGGGCGCTTGTATCTAACTTCATCTTGAGTGGCTAGGAAGATGTTTTCGATCGTTTCATTCAAAGGAGTGTAAGAGTCAAATCTTGGTCCTGGTCGATATAAGCGCTTTTCTCCCTTTTTGCCCCCAACATTGTCTCTAGAGTCATTTCTTCGAACATCCTTTGCTGCAGCGGGGACCCTGTCTGTAGCCGTCATAGCCTGCTACCCTGATTGCCTCTCAGTGGCAGCGTCCTCAAGTCTCATATACTTTCCAGCTTCATGGAAGAAATCAGGTAAAGTAGCTGGTTTTTCCTTGGTTAGTCTTCTAGAAAATTTAGTATCTGGATGCACACCACTGCAGAGGGCCATTAGGATAAGTTTCTCGTCGGCATCTTGGACTGCGGTTGCCGCGGCGTTGAATCGGGTTAGATATTGTTGCAATGTCTCTCCGGGTTTCTGTTTGATATTAGATAAGGAATAAGCGTCCTTGGGTTGTTCCATATGAATGCGAAACTGACTGAGGAACTTTTATTTCAACATTTCCCATGAGCTGATGGACCCTTGGGGTAGGTGGCAGAACCAGAAGGTAGCTAGATCTGCCAAGAATAGTGGGAGCATTTACACAACACTCCCTCTGTTGCTCCGCTCATGAGCATATGCTGGGTGTACCTCTGTAAGTGTATGATGGGGTCAGAGGTTCCCTTGTAAGGTTCTATCGTTGGCATTTTCCATTCTCGGGGGGTGATGGCAGTTTCGATAAAGCGGGTGAAGGGGCTGGTTAACCTAGCACCTATCCCCCGGTCCCTTTGCTCCCGTTGGACGCACTCTTTGAACAATCGCTCCATCCTTTCATCAGAACTTGGAGCGGACAAAAATGAGTTTGGTTCTTCCCTGCGGGATTGATTCCGTCCAGATGACTTGTAGGGATGGTATCGTCTGTCACTCCTAACATTCTCCAAAGGCCGCCTCTGGTCTTCTGGGGGCATGCTGGGGTCAGCCATAGTTGGCCCTTGCCTTGATCTTCCCCTGCTGGGTTCTGTTCTCAGCACTTTCTCGGGTCCAACTTCGGGCTGGACTCCAGCTCGGCCCCGTCTACTGGTGTTTTCATGGTGAGGTAGCATGACAGGCTCAGCTACATCCGACCCCTGCCTGGCACCTCCCCCGTTGGGTTCGGTTCCAAGTGTTTCCTCGGGTCGGAATTCGGGCTTAGTCCGGGCTCGGCTCCTACCATGGCTGTTTCTGTTGTTAACCTCTTCGAAGAAGAAAGGTCTTTGCTGCCTCCCAGATCCTCCATATTAGGACTCACCCCATGATTCAGTGTTGCGTTTGGAATCTTCAGCATCCCTTAGGCGTGACATGAGTTGGTCCACCAGGGCTTCTTGTTGAGATGCGAAGCGGTTAGTTACTTCAGCCACAACCCTGTCAAGATCTGCCCTAATAATTGGTTGTTCCGCGGCAGGGGCTGTTGGAATTGCCTGATTTTCATCTAGTATTGCTATTAAAACGGGACGATTCTCTTGATTCGGGGCCATTGGATCTGGGATACTGCTAGTTGCGACGTTCTTTCCTTTGTTAACATCTCTCCTCTACCTGGAAGTCATGTTGTCGGAGCAAGGAACGATGCTGTGAGGAAGAAGGTTGAGTAGGAGAAGCTATAGCTTCTAGCTCTGTTCCCAGTGAAAGCACCAAAAATGTTTGCACAAAAAATGGGCAAACACCTCCAAGTTGTATGAATTAGTTGATTTTATGTTGTTTCTAGTGATTTGGGTGATTTACGCAAATATATGAAAAGCAGGGATTAAACTGTAAAAGACACACAGATTTATAGTGGTTCGGCCAGAACGTGCCTACGTCCACTTTATATGTTATTCTCCTTTTTCTTTCAGATTACAAGTACAAAGCTATGTATACAAGTATATAAAAGTTGTTTGAAAGTTCCTTCCGTGCTTGAGCTCTCAAACTTGTCTGCCATTGTTGTACCCCTGCCCCTCTATTTATAATGTGAGGCTGGAGGCAGGGGTCTTGGATGTATATAGCTGTTGGTGGGCCTGGGCTGAAGCAATGTGGTCTGGCAGTGTTGGTTCGGCAAGGCTTGGTTTGGAGGTGAGGGCGTGGTTTGGTCCGGTGGTAAATGATCCGGTGGTAGCTCCCCTTGGCCTTGGTTTGGTGGTAAGTGATCCGGTGGTGGCCCCCCTTGGCCTTGGTTCGGTGGCACGGGAAGTGAGGTTGATTCGGTGATGGAGTGGAGGGCCTTTGGTTCGGTAAGAGTTGGATTGGTATTGCCTGGAGTGGCCTTGGACCGGCGTTGCTTGGAGGGGCGTTGGTTCGGTGGGCATGGTGTGGAGCCGGTTCGGTGAGAGTTGGTTCGGTGGTAGGGAAGGGCCGGTCCGGTGAGAGTTGGTTCGGTGGTAGGGAAGGGGCCGGACGAAACACACCCAACAAAACCCAAATATCAAAAGATGATGTTGTGAGATGACACGGTCTCTAGGCATGACTTTGCAATTTACACAAGCTCGTTTGTCGTCTCTTCTAGTAAGGACAAAGTCAATCTGGCTAGAGTGTTGGCCACTGCTGAATGTAACTAAACGGGATTGTCTCTTTCTAAAGAAGGTATTAGTTATCATGTGGACATATGCATTAGCAAAATTCAATGTTTCTTCTCCTTCTTAGTTCCTATCGCCATATCCAAAACCACCAAGCACTCTCAAACCCCCCACTAGTTGTACCAACATGACCATTGAAATCTCCTCCTACGAAAATTTTCTCGCTTCTAGGCACATCTCTGACTATGACATCTAGCTCTTCCTAGAAGTTCTTATTTACGGCTTCACTTAGGTCTACTTGTAGAGCATAGGCACTAAAGACATTGAGAACCATATCACCAACTACCATCTTGACTAGGATGATCATGTCCCATTGTCTCCTAATGTCGACCACTTTTCTTTTAAGGTTCTTTTCAATTAAGATGCCTACCCCATTCTTGTTACATTCTTTTCCCATGTACCATAACTTGCAGCCAACGTTCTCCACCTCCTTTGCCTTCTAGCCTGTCTATTTGGTCTTCTGACCGCATAAGATATTTACATGTCTTCTAGTCATACTATCAACCATCTCTCTTAAATTTTCTATTGAGGATCCTACATTCGAACTACCTAACTATATCCTAGTTTCATCGACTAGCTTCCTTGCCTCACGCACCCGTCAAGTAAAGTGCGAAGGCCCTTGCTTATTTATCACTACATCGGGCGTCGATGTAGCGCGCCGCTAAGAGAGTGACGACCAGCCCTTGCATATTTATCACCATACCTGAGCCTTGATATGGCATGCCACTAAGGGAGTGGCGACCTAGCCCTTGCTCACTTATCACCATACCCGAGCCTTGATATGGCATGTCTTTGAGAGGGTTACACCCCCAATGAAATATAATCAGATTCCATTTCCATAAGAAAAGCCATGGTTTTTATGTTGACTCACAAAGCCTATCACAACCCTCCTCATTTATCCTAGCTTGAGACAGCTACATAGAAAACTACACAAATAGAGTTAGTTGGCACAAGTATCCAATAAATTTCATATAGAGAAACAAAGTGAAGAACTAAAATTAAAATAGATGAAATAAGCAGAAAGCAAGAACACGCAGATTTATAATGGTTCGGCGTTGATTGCCTACGTCCACTTTGATGAAATTGCTCTATTAATCACTTTTTCCTAAGTACAAGAGGACACTGTCAGATAGATACTTGATTATAGTGGGGTACAAGTAAAACAACAGCGTAAAGATCCCTTAAATGGATGATGCGCTCTATATTTATAGGGGTAGGCGACCAAATATCTTTCTAATATTTTATTGACAGAATCTCATGATGTTGACGAGGTTACTCAAAAAGTTTTATTGCCCAATTCCCAAGATAGGCGATCAGCATCAATCGGTCTAGATAGTCATGTGGCATCATACGACCACCCTCCATGCTAGCTTCATGTTTCCAAAGTTGTTTGCATAATTGTCTTCATGTTTTTAGAGATATTAATCGATTTTCATTGAGTTGAACTATTGATTCAAGTTGTTCATAGCCATAGTGATATGATCTGATCCCCTACATAAGAGAACGGATAGGTACCAATCCCCTACCTAGGGGAGGCACTAATCCATACTTAAAATATTCCGAAAAGTCTATCTCTTGGTCTTGCTTGATCGTTGCCTCATATTATTGTTTGTGCTTGATCTCTGGACTCCATGATCATCTCTCTAGACTGCTTATCTTGTCTATCGTTGAGTCTAACTTGTCCAGTAGTCTGGACATAACTAGATCAAAAGACCGAATGATAATTAATTAATTCAATAAAGGTATTTATAAATAACAATTTGTTTATAAAAGGGGTTTTACTTAAATAAAGGATTTTTTAAACGAGATTTATAAACGATATTTTATAAAAGATTTTATAAAGGATTTTTATAAAGGAGTTACTGAGAAAGGGTTTTACAAATAAAAAGGGATTTTATAAATTATTTTAGATATTTATAACAGAAGTTTGTAAATTAATTTGGAGATCTATAAAAGGATTTGTAAATATGAAATGGGCTTATAAAAATGGAATTTATAAAAGGATTGAGGTTTGACTTTGATAAAAAAAATCCTTCTTAATTATGGTGGTATGGAAACATTCTTTTCATACTTAATACCAAAGGATGGGTAGTTCGATTTATAGTAAGAAATGTTTTAAATGATATTTTTTATGTCCCATTTAAATATGAGTTTGGAAAAAGAGATATTCCTTAAGTTCTGTTAATATACATATACCTTGAGATAAGTATACAGATATCTTCTAAGTATTGAAAATATAATGGTCCATAATATACTTATACTGACGACATAAGTATATGAATGTTTTTCCAACTATTGAAAGGAGTATAAAGGGTTTGTGAATATTATCTTTTGTGAAGGTATTTTGAATCAAATAATTGAAAGAGATTTTAATTGATCAAAGATGAATTAATAGAGGCTTAGTGGATCCTGCATGGAATTGAATGTATATTTGGTTGTTTTTTTATTTGATAAATAAATAACCGACTATCAAATCTTGGTCAAAATATAACTCTGGAAATATCTAGGAGAAAACACGTGAGTTATATGGCACGGTCGTCTTCGATAATGTTGTACTATTCTTATAAATCTCGTTTTGTTCTCGTAGGACAAATGATAAGGAAAGCCGCTCACTTAAATGGTTAGGAGGTGATATCTGCTCTTCTATACTGCTTGATTATATTCAAAAGAACCGAAGTTGAGCTTGCTAGATCTATAAATTTGATTTTGAAGCAACCAGTAAGCAGGTGAGTATGCTTATATAAGATGACTCGAAACCGTAATCACTCCCAAGTCATATATGTGTTAGACATTTAGAAAGAGGTTCAAGATTGGTTCAAGATGATCAAATATGGAGTCTTTGAAGTGCAAGGGCTACTTTCTATTAATCCTGAGGGTGGTTTCAAAATGGATGTGGTAGAAGTAGTGCCTTCAGTTTGTTCTTATCTTGGGCAACATGTATGGACGAATGTTGGCATTGCATGGTGCCTGAAAGGCAGTGTTATCATTCCAAATAGGATTTGCTAAGAGAGGAAAAAGGTTATCGTTACCTTACAAGCCTCACAACCCGGTAATGACTAAATCATGGGATATGCTTTAGAGCTATGTGGTTCGCTACCATTAGGAATAGTCATTACTCGATCAAGAATTGATGTTTATGGATTTGGTATGCATGTGAAAGTGGGGCCATGACTTGTGCACACTGTTTCGGTGCCTTATTACGGGGGATTGATGTGATCGGGTATGACATGTTAAAGGGGCAGCCGTCTCTGATTCACAAGGGGTCCATGTTAGGCCCTCAATACATTTTTCTAAAGGTGTACCATGGCAGGTGGTACCCTAGTAGTCTTGTTATTGATGGAAACGCTGTTAGCCATAAAATTCACTCAATGAACAAAGGAATGGAAGAAGATAAGAAAAGCGAAAACATCTACTAAAGTGGGTTTCGACAAGGATCATGCATGAAGGATTTAAAGGCATTGGGAAGGCTTTCGAAAAAGTAGCAAGTAGCAGGCACCCTCGCAAGAGATAAAACATGAAAAAGGATAAACAAGCCACCTTTCCGCCTCTCTAAGACCTTTCGACATAGATAGGCCAGCAAAGACTACTTCAAAACCTCCTTTGAAGGCAATGAATGTTAATCTCCTATAACTGTGCCAGACCTATTTGAACTAAAGGTTTCTCCCTCATAATAACCCTTTCGAAAGCATACACAAGCCTTTCGAACCGGTCGAAGCCAACGACATTAAGGGAAGGTTCCGCATCAATGCGCGAATATACATTCGAAAGCTACTCAACATCATCGACACCATCGGCACATCAAAGCCCCTATAGGAAACCTATCGACAGAGTCAAAAGCCTCTATCTAACTTCCAATGACAACAAAGCAACATGAAGGAAAAAGGCATTTGGAGGCCTTTCGACAGCATTTGAAGGCCTTTCGACAACGTCGAAAGGTGTACTAGAGGAAGCAGCAAGAAAAGATACTCATAACTTAACAAAGGAAAAAGGTTGGCAAAGACTCCTTTCAACTTAGTCGAATGGACTTGAGAAAGACTAAGGAAGCGTAAGGGTAAATCAAAGAACTCATAGAAGATGCCTTTCGACTGTATCGAAGGAAGTCATGGCCTTTCGACTAAATCGAAAGGCGAGAGGCGGCATATAAGAAGGAGACCTTTCGACTGATTCAAAGGCATAGGCGTGAAAGGGGTCCGACCTTCATCTATAAATAAGACCCAAGGGGTCCGGTTTTGGGGACCAAATTTCGAAATCCCAAATTCATTTCTTCTACTCCAATTTCTTAGCTGCAATTAAATCTTTTAAAACCCTAAACCAAATTGGGGTAAAAGCTGTCTTAGTTGTAACTCGTTTTGAATTATGAATAAAAGAGAAGTGGCTGGTTCATTAAGAATTTTGATGGCGAGGAAGATCATTCAGATCATTAGCTAGTCTAATGATCAATTGCACATGATTCTAACCTATTCTCTTGACCTCTTTTTGTCTATGCTATGCATATGATCTACTAGGGTACATACAGTTGAAACCCACCATCATCGAAACCAACTAAAAAAATGAGAACATGAATGATGATGAGTTTTCGACATTGAAGAATCTATAATTCTGGGGGATATCTAGGTTGATCTTATGTAGGGAAAACAATAAAGCTTAGGGACTTATAAGCTGGACCTATTTTTTGATAATAACGTATAGCCCCTATTTACAGAAATTGACTATTTCTCACAAGGAGTCCTAGGCTACATTTATTATATACATTAATGGCTATTGATCGCAGGCCTCATATCTTTTGAATTAGGATTATAACCAACTAACTATCTAAATATAGATGCATTGATATGTTGATTTATCATGAAGCATGCATATAAAGTTGTGAAGAGTGAGAAAGTTTTGAAATTTTTGTCCAAAAGAACAAAAGCTTCTTACATACCGGGGGGAGGCAAAATTTTAGCTATAAAATTCACTCAGAGAACAAAGACATGAAAGAAGATAAGAAAAGTGCCAACATCTACTAAAGTGGGTTTCGACAAGAATCATGAATGAAGGTTTCAAAGGCATTGGGAAGGCTTTTGAAAGAGTTGCAAGCACCAGGCACCCGCGCATGAGATAAAATATGAAAAAAGAAGAAACGCAGCCACATTTCCACCTCTCTAAGACCTTTCGACGCAGATGGGTCAGCATAGACTACTTCGGAACCTACTTTCGAAGATAATGAATGTTAATCTCCCAAATGCACCAGACCTTTTTGAACAAAGAGTTTCATTCTCATGACAACCCTTTCGAAACATACACAAGACTTTCAAATCGGTTGAAGCCAATGACATTAAGGGAAGGTTCCGCATCAATGCATATATATACATTCAAAAGCTACTCAACATCATCGAAACAATCGGCACATCAACATCTTCGAAGCCCCTATAGGAAACCTATCGACAAAGTCGGAGGCCCTCATCTAACTTCCAATGACAGCAAAGCAACATGAAGAAAAAAGCGCATTGGAGACCTTTCGAAGACGTCGAAAGGTGTTCTAGAGGAAGCAGCAAGAAAAGATACTCATAACTTAACAAAGGAGAAAGGTTGGTAATGGGTCTTTTTGATTTAGCCAAAAGGGCTTTAGAAAAACCAAGAAAGTGCAAGGGTAAATCAAAGAACTCAAAGAAGATGCCTTTTGACAGTATCAAAGGCAGTCATGGCCTTTCGACCAAGTCGAAAAGGGAGAGCTGGTATATAAGAAGGAGACCTTTCGACTGAGTCAAAGGCACAGACGCGAAAGGGGGCCGACCTGCATCTATAAATAGGTTCGGTTTTGGGGACCAAATTTTTAAATCCCAAATTCATTTCTTCAACTCCAATTTCTTAGCTGCAATTAAATCTTCTAAAACCTAGATCAAATTGGGGAAAATTCTCTTTAGTTGTAACTCATTTTGAATTATGAAAAAAACAGAAGTGGCTGGTTCATTAAGAATTTTGATGGCGAGAAAGATCATTAGCCAGTCTAATGATCAACTACATGTGATTCTAACCTATTCTCTTAAATTCTTTTTGTCTATGCTATACATAGGACCGACTAGGGTACATAATGTTGAAACCCATCATCATCGAAACCAACATCCAACAATGAAAACATGAATGATGATGAGGTTTTGATATTGAAGAATCTATAATTCTAGGGATATCCAGGTTGACCTTATGCAGGGAAAACAAAGTGAAGCTTTGGTAGTTATAAGCTGGACTTGTTTTGAAAGAGGGGAACCCCACTCAACTCAGTCGAAAGGGGGATTTCGAAGGTGCTCCAGTTTATAATAGACTAACAATAATAAAAAAAGGAACTCATTCGAAAGGGGTTTCACCCCAGCTTCATCCGCAACCCATTCGAAGGGGTTCCACAACAAAAGTAGCAAAACCATAGGGTCGAAAGCAGCTATGTCATATTAGTGAAACATACATCCCTTCTGACATGATCGAAAGGGTCCGAACAAGCCTTTCGACACAGTCAAAAGGAATGAAAAGTCAAGAAGATCAGCTACTTTCAACACACTCAATGGAAATGTTCCGAGCAAGATGCAACTTCTTTAGCTTGCATTCCTAAATTAACTTCTTAAAGCCTTTCGATAAAGTTAACTTGGTTGAAAGGTAAAGTTAACACCTAAAACTCTTTTAATTAAGCCATCCCGATCAAAAAGTAGAACAATTTCCTTGAATCCTTCCGACTAAATCAACCTGATCGAAAGATAGGTTTCGAAAGAAGAGATCCTTCCAACAGCCTGGTTTCATTTGAGCTCATTTACCTTTCATATAACATTAGGGATCTTGACAAGTTTTCTTATTAATATTTTTGGCGCTAGAAGGAGAGCTTGAACCTCCAACCTTTTCACTATATTATAGATTAATTTTGGTTCATTTTATTTGCGTAGGAAAATGAGATCTAAACGATTAAGTGGAATTGAGGAAGGAGTTGTCCACACCACCACTCTTGAGGAGAACATAACTCTATCCTTTAATCTGGATGGGGCGGTTCAAGGATAACCTTCATCACTGGCTCGACAAGATGATAATGCTACAAAGATTAAACACTTGGAGCAGGAGCTGCAGGAGATGCAAGAGCTACTTAAAATGGCACTATCTCAGAAATCTTCAAAGACACCAAAACCAACTTAGGTAGAAGAGGTGGTTTCCCTTAGGAGAAATTTAAAAGCCAACTCCATTGAATGCAAAAGTAAAATAGACTTAACATCCTCCAAGAAGAAGGAGCGCCTTTATTAAAAAGCTAATCATCAAAGAAGAGTTCTCGACAAGTCGCTTGAACAATCAAAAAGCTCAACATTAATGGAGTATTGCCTGGACCTCAAAAATTACTGTAATGTTGAGGCTTATCTAAAGATGTAGCTGGAAAGGCAATAAAGGATGTTATGAATTTGAAAGGGAAGAGAACAATGGATGAAAGTGCTAATGACAATGAAAGAGTGCCACCCTTCACTGATGAGATCATGGCTACAGTCATCCCACAATATGTGAAGATCCCATCAATGAAATATCATGGGGTTACAGACCCGAATGATCATCTAATGGGTTTTGATAGCCAAATGGATTTGTATAATGCATCTGGAGCCGTCAGATGTCGATTGTTCCCGGTCACTCTCCAGGGAGCTATAGCCAAATGGTACAGAAAATACCATAAGAAAACCATATATTCATAAAAGTAGTTCTCTTATGAGTTTTCCGCCAATTCTGCATTTGCAAAGATCCCACGATCGACTATACAATCTTGGCCAATATAAAAAAGACAGGGAGAATCCTTGGGAGATTATCTGAGGAGATTCAATGCTAAAGCTCTAAAGGCCAAAGACATGAATGATCGAGACAAGCTTATTGCAGTTCATTCCGGCTTAATAGAAAACACCTCCTTTTGGAAGCAGCTCTTTATCAATCGCTGTAAACATTTACAAGATTTCCATTTCCTGGCAAACAACTTCATCCGGATAGATGAGCTTTGCTATGCTAAAAATAAAATTATCCCCAAGAAAGAAGGGGGAGATTTGGCCAAGACTGAGGACACAAAAAGTCAAGATGGGAAGAGCCAATCGCTAGCGCAGTCACTTTAAACTAGCCCTTGCCTTACATGTATACCGTAGCTAAGGAAAGAGTCAACTTTTCAACCTCCTTTAAAGCCAATAACAACCCTAAACAAAGAAAGGGAGGGAATTACTGTGCTTATCATAAGGCCAACGGTCACAAGGCCGATTAGTGTAAGGTTCTAGCTGGCATTATCCAGAAACTGATCCGTGAAGGTCATTTGAAGGACGTCATTCAAGATCAGAAAAAAGCTCAACAAACAGGGGATGGTCCACAGAAACACCCTGGCAATGCTGTAAATATATTGGAAGACGAAGACCCTTTAAGCTTGACCCCACCAATAAACCTAATTGACATGATTCACGGTGGGCCGCATCTAGCAGGAAATAGCAAGGGCGCCCGAAATAGGTATATTAAGGAAGCTAGAGAAGGCATTTACTCTGTCCAAGAGGAACCCCCAATGAAGAATCCACATCCCAACATTCATATGCTGAACCTTGTTGTCACTCCTCAAGAGCTAAGAAAAGGGGTTCACCATCCTCATAATGATCCTTTGATGGTTACTGCACAAATTGGATTATCCATTGTCTCTAAAATTCTGGTTGACACAGGCAGTGCAGTCAACATAATCTTCAAGTATGCCTTCGATCATATGAACATTCTTGAAGACAAACTAGAGCCAAGCATGGAACCTATATTTGGATTCAACAACAACGGATCAACTCCGGTTGGATAGATAAAGCTATTTGTGCAAATGGGGGTGCCACCAACCTATAGAACACTCAAAACTACCTTTGTGATAATCAACCAACCCTCGTACTACAACGCCTTCTTTGGCAGATAAGCTCTCAATGAAATAGATGTCTTCATCTCCTCGAAATATCTCAGTGGTAAAATTTTTGACGAAAAGAGGATTGGGGACTATCTGAAGGGAGCATTTTAGCTTTCGAGAAATGTATTTTGCTACTCTAGACCAGTATAAAAGGGAGCATTCCGCTTACTTTGATTCGTCTACTATTTTACAGCCTTCGGATGATGGATTCTCACATCCAACATTTGAAGCAAAGATTAAAATTAATAAATCTAACAAACATATGTATCAAAGGTACATTCCTTCTAGAGGCAAGAGAAAGAGAACTGATGCAAACTCGATGGAAGAAAGCCCAATAGTCATAAAATTCGATTACCGAGGGGAAACAGAGAGGATAAAACTCATAGAGGATCTCAAGGAAGCATACATAGATTCATATAATGCTACCAAAGTGGTTAAGGTGGGAAAAGATCTTAATGGTGACTTAAAGAAGGATTTGATATAATTTCTCAAAGTAAAAAAAGACATATTTGCCTAGTCACATTCTAATATGGTGGGAATTGATCCAATGGTCATGTGTCGTGCTCTCAACATCAATTTAGGAGCAACCCCCATAAGGCAGAGAAAGAGACAGATAGACAAGGTACGATCAGATGCTTTGAAAGAAGAGGTTAGCAGACTCCTTGATAATGGATTTATTCGAGAAATATACTACACAAAGTGGTTAGCCAATCCAGTTCTGATAAAGAAATCAAATGGTAAATGGAGGACTTGCATTGACTACAGGGATTTGAACAAAGCATGTTCGAAAGATTGTTTCCCATTACCGCGAATAGACCAGTTAGTAGATGCAATAAGCGGGCACAAGTGGTTATCTCTCATGGATGCCTATTCAGGGTACAATCAAATACCAATGTTCAAACCAGATAAGGAGCACACTAGCTTCATAATTGAATGAGGGATTTATTGCTATAAGGCAATTCCATTTGGGTTTAAAAAATGCAGGGGCAATATATCAAAGATTGGTCAACCTAATGTTTAAGGAGCAAATTGGCCTAAACATGGAAGTTTATGTGGACGATATGTTTGGTAAAGTCAGGCGAACCCGGAAATCATCTTAAAGATTTGGAAGATATGTTTAGGGTATTTTGGAAATATAAAATGAAACTAAACCCACAAAATTTTTCTTTTGGAATCCATTCTGGAAAGTATTTAGGCTACCATGTAAGTGCCCAAGGGATCGAAGCTAGTCCAAATCAAATTCAAGCCATTAGGGACATGGCCGAACCTAAAACCAGCAAGAAAGTGACGAGTTTGAATAGAAGGGTGGCTGCTCTAAGTAGATTTATCTCTAAATCTACCAATAAGTGTATACCCTTCTTTGATGTAATGAGGAAGAAGAAGAACTTTGAATAGAGGGAGATTGTATAAAAGCCTTTCAGGAACTAAAAAGCCACCTGGAAAAGCCACCAATACTTTCTAGCCCCGAGAATGGGGAAACCTTATACCTATATATAGCAGTCTTAGAGCACACAGTTAGTTCAGTGTTGATTAGAGAAAGGAATGGGGAACAACTTCTAATATATTATGTGAGCAGACGATTGAAGGATGCAAAAGTCCGATACCCAGTGATTAAAATGTTAGCCTATTTCTTGATTCTCATAGCTCGAAAGCTTAGAGCGTATTTTCAAGCACAACTTAGCAGGGTATTGACCAATTTTCCCCTTAAGCAAGTCTTTAGTGAATCAGAAACTTCAAGAAGGTTGGTAAAATGGGTAATCGAGCTCAGCTAATATGACATAGAATTTTAGCCACGAGCTCCAATCAAGGTGCAAGCATTAGCAGACTTCATTAATAAGTGCACTAACTTTATCAAGGAGCAATCAGAAAAAGAGAAAGACCAGAAGCCTATATGGCAATTATTCATTGATAGTTCATTAAACGAACAAAGGACCCTAAGCTATCTTTATACGTGAAGAAGATACTGATAATGCTTACTTTGTTTGAAGACTTTTCCATGCACCAAGTTCCAAGAGCGGAAAGTAAATAAGCAGATTCCCTAGCAAAACTAGCAAGCTCAAGGGGAGCCTTGGAAACATGTATAGTTCCAATGGGATATCAGGAAATTCCAAGTATTGGAAAGGAGGCATTCGAACAGGAAAAGCAATTTTCAGTTCTGACAAGGTCTCAAGCAATATCATAAAGGGAAGAGAGAAAAGAAAGTAATAAACAAATATCAGATGAAAGGGTTGACCAACCGAGGCCTAGTAACATATATGACGACACCTGGATGTCACCCATTATTGAATCCCTTCTTAAAGGAACACTCCCATCTGACAAAGGTAAAGCAAGGAAAATCAGGAGACAAGCTCCAACCTTTCATAATAATGGATAGAATCCTCTATAAAAAGGGATATGCTCTTCCTTATCTATGATGAGTAAGCATGAATGATGGAGTAAAATTAACAGCTAAAGCACATGAGGGGTTTTGCGAAGGTCATTCAAATGGAACAAAATTGGCAAAGAAAACAATGAGGCAAGAATTTTATTGGCCACATATGGTAAGCCAAGCCATCGAGTATGTAAGAAGATGTGAAAAATATCAGAAATACTCAAAGATTCTCAGATTGCCACACAATTGACTCCAATTGCAAGTCCATGCCCTTTGACGTATGAGGAATAGACTTAATCGGCCCATTGCCAATTTTGAAAGGAGGAGCAAAGTATGACGTGGTTGCCATAAACTATTTCATCAAATGGGTTGAGGCAGAACCGCTTCTAAAGATAACTTCTGGGAAGGTACTCAGATTCGTTATCAAGAATATCATAACCAGGTTTGGAATTTCCTGAAAGATAATTTCTGACAATGGGACACAATTCGAGAGTGAAGAATTCTCTCGCTTTTGCCAAAAAATGGAATCATTAAAAGTTTTTCATCCGTCACACATCCAAAAGTGAATGGGGCAGTTGAAGCTGCAAACAAAATCATAAAGACAATTCTGAAAAAACGGCTAAACAAGTCAAAAGGAAATTGAGTAGAAGGACTGCCGCTTGTATTATGGGATTATCGAACATCCACCAAAATGACGACGGGACGTACTCCCTACTCTTTGACATATGGATGTGAGGCAATGTTACCAATCGAGATTGGGATACCTTCGCACCGAAGAATCGCCTAAATGTTCGATAAGAATCAAGAGTAGAAAAGAAAATCCTTAGATTTAATAGATGAATTGAGAGATAAAGCAGCGGTAAGAACCGCTGAGTGTCAAAGAAGAATTTCAAAGTACTACAACTCAAAAGTGAGAACTCGGTTATTTCACGAAGGAGATTTGGTACTCCGAAGAGTGATGGCAAATACCAAAACCCCGTAAATAGACCCCTGGCGCCAAATTGGTAAGGACCATTAATCATTTGCAAAGTGATCCACCTGAGAGCTTACAAATTATGCCGACCAAACGGCAATATGGTTCCGAGAACACGGAATGCCGATCATTTGAGGCAATATTTTCCGAAGATGAATGAATAAAGCATCTCTTTCTTCAAAAAGAAAATCTACATGGTTGGGAATGAAATGCTCCTTATATTTGGATACTACCTAAGATGTTAGTCTGCTTAAGATGGTAGAAAGCCTCTGTCCACGCCGAGATGGCTAGGGCAGAGCACTCTTGGAGGGAGGATGAAGTAAGTCTTTAGCCGTGCCATAAAATGGCCAGGTTAAAGCACCGGACAAGTCCTTGGTCGTGCCCCTGGTCAAGTGAAAACGCCTCCTAGAGGGAGGACAGAGTAAGCCTTTCTCCATGCCATAAGATAGCCAAGGTAAAGCAGCGAACAAGCCTTTATCTGTGCCATGCTATGGCCAGGGTAAGGAACCTCCTAGAAGGAGGACGAAGTAAGCCTTTGTCCGCGCCACACTATGGTCATGTTAAAGCACCAAACAAGCCCCTATCCATGTCGCACAATGGCCAGGGTAGGGTGCCTCCTAGAGGGAGGTCGGGTGAATCCTTAGCTCCAGCCTTTAAGATGAGCTAACCAAGAGCACCTGACAACAATGGACTAAGATATCCAAGCCCAAGAAGAGGCTCATCAAACAATGGACTAAGTTATCCAAGCCCAAGAGGAGGCTCATCAAACAATGGACTAAGATGTCGAAGCCCAAGAGGAGGCTCATCCAATAATGGACTAAGATTTCCAAGCCCGAGAAGTGACTCTTCCAATCATGGACTAAGATGTCCAAACCCAAGAAGCGGTATATCTCCAATGGACTAAGACGTCCAAGCCCAAGAGGCAATTGATCAAATTACAACTATATACATACATGACCTGAAGGATTCATAAATGTCAAGAAAGATGGAATCTAAAGAGTAAAGCCAAACTACGGCCATTAAATACCAGAATTTGGCTTTAGGTTCTTCATTTCAGCATTTAATTCATTAAATACCTGAATCTGGGTTTTGGTTTATTCATTTCTGGATTTCATTTATTAAATACCCAAATCTGGGTTTCGAGACTTTCATTTGTAAATGTCATCTATTAGTATCCGAATCTGGGTTTCGTGTCTTTATTAATCACTTACAATCTTTATACTCGAATCTAGGTTTCGGGTCTTTATTAATCACTTACAATCTTTATACTCGAATTTGGGTCTCGGGATTATTGGATGATTTCGCCTTAATGACCTAATCTAGGCTTGTGGTTTCTACTATAAAGGCAATTGCCATGGACTTCTGGTTGTCCAACGTATGCCCTATTTTGAGCCAAAGATTTCTATTATGACAACAATTGCTATGGATTTTTTCCTACTCAACATATGCCCTAATTTGGGCCGGGGATTCCTTTTACAACGATAATTGCTAATATCTCTCGTTATCTGACATATGCCCAAATATGGGCTGGAGATGTTGAAATAAAGACAATTGTCGCTAGAAACCCGAATCTGGGTTTAGAAATGTCACTTAGATGGCTATCTTTGGATATTGCTATCTGGATTTTGGAAATCTCATTATTAACTTTAAAAATTCGCAAGTTCATACCTAATTTGGGTTAAATTTCATTGCATCCTAATCAAATCCCAAACCCGAGGTATAAAGTAGTAGAGTTGAAACTGCTATAGATAATTAGAAATTTCAAGCTGATCTATTTAATACTTAAATCATAGTTAATGTATTATAACTCTAAATGATCCTCACCAATATCTAAATGAAGACTTCAGGATTATTCAGATTTCTAGGAAAATTTTCAAGTACATATTGGAGTGAATGGGATACAAAGGCATATTTTTGATAATAACTTATAGCCCCTATTTACAGCAATTGACTATTTCTCACAAGGAGTCCATAGGTTACATTTATTATATACATTAATGGCTATTGATCACTCAACTCATATCTTTTGAGTTAGGATTAGAACCAACTAACTATATAAATATAAATGCATTGATATGCTAATTTATCACAAAGCATGCATATAAATTTGATAATAAGCTAGTAATAGAGTATATCACTTTGAATTTTGCAGGAAAAATAAAGTTGTAAAGAGCGAGAAAGTTTTGAAATTTTTGTCCAAAAAAACAAAAGCTTCTTTCATACGAGGGAGGGAAAAATGTAAGCTATAAAATCCACTCAGAGAACAAAGGCATGAAAGAAGATAAGAAAAACGCCAACATCTACTAAAGTGGGCTTCGACAAGAATCATGAATGAAGGTTTCAAAGCCATTGGGAAGGCTTTCGAAAGAGTTGCAAGCAGCAGGCACCCTTGCAAGAGATAAAACAAGAAAAAAGGAGAAACACCGCCACATTTTCGCCTCTCTAAGATCTTTCGACATAGGTGGGCTAGCAAAGACTACTTCGGAACCTCCTTTCGAAGGTAATGCTTGTTAATCTCCCATAAATGCACCAGACCTTTTTGAACTAAGAGTTTCTCCCTTATAACAACCCTTTCGAAAGCATATACAAGCCTTTCGAACCGGTTGAAGCCAATGACATTAGGGGAAGGTTCCGCATCAATGCACATATATACATTCGAAAGCTGCTCAACATCATCAAAACCATCGACACATCAACATCTTCGAAGCCCCTATAGGCAACCTATCGACAACATTGGAGGCCCCTATCTAACTTCCAATGACAACAAAGCAACATGAAGAAAAAATCGCATTTGGAGACCTTTCGACAACGTCGAAAGGTGTTCTAGAGGAAGCAGCAATAAAAGATACTCATAACTTAACAAAGAAGAAAGGTTGGCAAAGGATCCTTTCGACTTAGTCGAAAGGGCTTGAGAAAAACCAAGAAAGCGCAAGGGTAAATCAAAAAGCTCAGAGAAGATGCCTTTCGACGGTATCGAAGGTAGTCATGGCCTTTCGACCAAGTCGAAAGGCGAGAGCCGGTATATAAGAAGGAGACCTTTCGACTGAGTCGAAGGAACAGGCACGAAAGGGGGACGACCTGCATATATAAATAAGGCCCAAGGGGTTCGGTTTTGGGGACCAAATTTTTGAATCCCAAATTCATTTCTTCCATTCCAATTTCTTAGCTGCAATTAAATCTTCTAAAACCCTAAATCAAATTGGGGAAAATGCTCTCTTAGTTGTAACTCCATTTGAATTATGAAAAAAAGAGAAGTGGCTGGTTCATTAAGATTTTTGATGGCGTGGAAGATCATTCAGATCATTAGCTAGTTTATTGATCAATTGCACATGATTAACATATTCTCTTAAATTCTTTTTGTCTATGCTATACATAGGATCGACTGGAGTACATACGGTTGAAACCCATCATCATCAAAACCAACATCAAACAATAAAACATGAACGATGATGAGGTTTCGATATTAAAGAATCTATAATTCTAAGGGATATCTAGGTGACCTTATGCAGGGAAAACAAAGTGAAGCTTAGGCAGTTATAAGTTGGACTTGTTTTGAAAGAGGCGAAGCCCACTCGACTCGGTCGAAAGGGGGGTTTCGAAGGTGTCCTAGTTTATAATTGACTAACAATTGTACGAAGAGGAACTCATTCGAAAGGGGTTTAGCCCCAACTCCATCTACAACCCTTTAGAAGGGATTCCATAACAAAAGTAGCAAAACCATAGGGGCAAAAGCAGCTGTGTCATATTAGTGAAACATACATCCTTCCGACATGATCGAAAGGGTCAGGACAAGCCTTTCGACATGGTCGAAAGGAATGAAAAGCCAAGATGATTAGCTACTTTCAGGTTTCGAATAGGATGCAACTTCTTTAGCCTGCATTCCTAAATTAACTTCTTAAAGCCTTCCAACAAAGTCAACCTGGTCGAAAGGTAAAGTTAACACCTAAAACTCCTTCAATTAAGCCGTCCGGGTCGAAAGGTAGAACAATTTCCTCGAACCCTTTCGACTAAATCAACCTAGTCGAAAGATAAGTTTCGAAAGGGGAGATCTTTCCAATAGTTTGATTTCATTTGAGCTTATCTACCTTTCACATAGCATTGGGGATGTTGGCAAGTTTTCTTGTTAACAAACGCAATCTCCAATACACGCCCTTATGGATTTAGTTGTATACCTATTATGTTGGAAGTTAATTAATGTAACAATTTTTGCTATGATTCCATATTTATTTTGAACCCTGGACATTATTATAATATCATTGGATTTTATAATAGTAACGGTTTGGTTATTGTTAGGTAAAAACATGTCCGTGTTTGTATATGGAGCGGTCTTACGAGATATCTTTATTTTTGAAAGGTTTTTATTACAAGTAATACGTTTGATTGTGTTTCTCATGTTGGTTTTACCAGACTGATGCGGGTATTATTTTTCTTATAATGCTTTAGTCAGCCCGAGCATATTTTCCAGAGTTATCTGGATGCTTTGGAGCTTCAGGAGATGGGTTGGATCCTCCAAGGCATATTCACTATTTTATCTTTTGCTATTTGTTCATTGTATTTACCAACATTTATAGAACATGTTGTTATAACTATCCAGGCAGATGATAGTTAGTACTTTGAATTATGCATGTATATAAAAAGTTTTCTTTTTGTAAAGATCATTGGTATATTATATATTACTCGTTGCGTTTATGAGATTTTTTTTCTATCTTTTCTTTCATTTACCTCAATAATCTACATTTTCAGCACTTGGATATTCGGCATGTGAATACTATGGATGTATTAGTTTCGACTTTTGAGGATCGAAAAGGCTGGTTGTTACATTTATAGTCTTTCATGTATTATATTCATGAAAGGAGTAGTTCCACTTAGGCATTTGGAACATCTTGGATGTCCAACAGACTCATAGGAGTTTATAGCTTGAAATGCATGTTATGATTATTCTTGGTTATCGTGCATGTTGTTATAATCTCCTTTTAAACAACTGATTGTTTGTGTGCTAATTGTTGTGTTTGTTATTGCTCATTGTTGCTTAGTGATGTTTGTCCTTGCTTGATTATTGGTTGCTTTTTTTTTTATTGATTGTTGGTTGATTTTTATTACTTATTTTTGCTTATTGATTATTACCATTGCTTGATTGTTTAATTTTATTGATTGTTTTTTATTGCTTATTGACTATTTGTCATTGCTGATTGCTATTGCTAATATATTGTGCTAACTTTCCTTGTTCATAGTAGGAGTGCATGATGTATTTCGTGTATTTCGATTGTACAGGTGCGCAAGTCCAATGACGTCGTAATGATGAGTGAACTAGAGAAAGTGGATGTGGCTTGTGACCTCAAAATCCCATTCATCTTTTTAAGAATAAAGGTTATATGGCTTCAGACCAACAGGGTTAAGCTTGTTCGTGTTCGGTAGAGCTTTACATTGGTATTTCTTATTTACTTAATGGAATTTTTTCCTTGTTTGTTTGTTTGTTAATATACATGTATGTATGTGTGCGTTTGTGTATGTATGTGTGTGTGTGTGAAAGTATAGTGCAGAACTTGCTTTGTTGTTTTTGTATTTTACAAGTGTACTTATTGTTTTTGATGGTAGCATGTTTATCAAAGATGCGTATTGCATTGTTTGTTGTAACATGCTTATTTGAGATGCTTGTTGCACAGAGATGCCTGTTGCATTGTTGCTGTAACATGTTTAATTGAGACACTTATTGCATAGAGATGCATGTTGCCTTGTTTGTCATGATATGTTTATTTAAGATGATTGTTACATGGTTTGATATAGCATACTTATTTGAGAAGACTGCTATATATTATTTAGCATGCTTAAATCAATGGTTTAATATTGCAATTTTGTTTATTTCTCTTTATTGATTAGGTATATGGAAGCAGTTATGCACTATTAGGATTCTTATTCACTTGGATTCGCATCAAAATGGCATACTTTTGCTGCGAAAGAGGCATGTGAGATCTTTAGTGTAGATGGGATGGATAAACATGCTTGTATGCCCTCAAAAATAAGATCCCTCAAATATGGGATACCTCAGACATGAGATGCATATATATGTTGTTTTGGGATTTTTCGAAGCTAGCCACACGCATGAGGTGCCACCGAATTTTTTCATAAAAAGAGGAGTTTTTAAATCCTAAGGGTTAGGTAATATGTTCTATGCTTTGGAAGTTTTGGTCTATCAGGTTTCATTCTCACATCCACATGAATTTCAAGGATGAAATTCTTTTAAGGATGAAAGAACGTAACAACATGCATTTTTTTAATTGGATATTTAAATAATTAATTTAAATATTGAATCTTTGATCAATTAAAGGTCCAAAATATGACTTTCTCATATGGGTGAATTTGAATTCAGGATTACTTTTGTTGAGTCCGGATTGACATTGCAAATCAAAATGAGTATAAATATCATTATTTTTTGGGTCGTGGTATTTTTACAATTCACGTATTGTTTTACGTATTTTATAAAAATACATGTATAGTCGGGTCTAGTGGGAGCTTGACTGATGGCTTATGTTTCTACGATGAAGTCTTTATTATGAGACGTACAGTTGAAGAATTTTTAAAAGAAGGTGACATGATGACCAAAAAACTTCAAAACGAATGAAATTATCATCCCGAAGTGCAATCTAGGATGGAGATGAAATTTATACCATTGGGACCGAAAATATGAGGTGATTTGCGCAAATGAGTTTAATGGCAATTGGGAGTACCGTATAATTGTATGAGCTCAAAACGTGTGGCGATTTATTTGAAAAATCAAATAAAAAATATATATATTATAATATATACATACATATATATACATACCTCCCCCTTATATAATATCTTCATCTCTCTTGAAAATATCCACTCCTCCCCTATGTAGTAAAAGGTAAATAGAGGCTCCTCCTCCATCAATTAAATCATGAGTTACAGGCAGAATTAGGCAAAAAGGAGAGTGGGGATGTACTTGGGAGATGAAAGCGAGGAGATTGATGGTGCTCGGGGGGCATGCATTTGTTGATGGTAGATCGCGACCTATGCTTAGACGTGGAGGGGAGGATATCACATTTCGATCTAAGGGACCGAAAGTCAAAGTAAGGGCATGGTTGGACTTGGAATGTGAAGTGGAATGGACTGGTGTTGGTTGGTGGCCCTCTAGTCAAGCGCTGTGATTCGTGCTTTCATGGTGGCCGATTAGGGAAGAGCGGTCGTGATTTGATGTAGAGGTTCAGACCTCATGTGCTTGTCATCGTCGTGGAGAGCACGCGAAGTGTGACACGTAGGAAAAGACAGCGTGTGATTTCAACGACCAGAGAGTGTGCAATGGAGAAGAGAAGTGGCATGGAGGTGGGTGCATTTGTGTACGGTGTGCACAAGAAAATGGAATATGGGGAAGAAAGGATTATTAAGGTGATTAACTTTATTAGAAAAGTGATTAAGTTAATTAATTAATATCCTTATCATGAATTCTTATAAAAATTGTACCTTTTGCATGCGAGGTCCAATCGAGACATGGTCTTCTTTGCTGCACTCATAGGAAGATTATTTACTACATGGTATAGGGTTGAACTGAATCTGAATACTTGAGAAATTACGGTTTAGTGAGGGGAGTTATAACTTTGAATTTATATTTCAGTATATATCCTACTAATAATATGTATTGAAAATATTACTTAGAAGTGGTAGAATAATAAATATACATAAATAATAATTTCCCTGGATTGGTTTGAGTGAATATTCAGGATAATTGATTATGATTCCATGTGTGTGTGCCTGTGCGTGCGTGTGTATATATTATGTTCAATTTGTATCGAATAAAGTTAGATGAAATCGATATTAATTTGTAACATAGTTATAAATTATTTAAACTCCGCATTGTAGTTGTGTTAGTGACAGAAATATTACTATATATTTTACTATTAATCGATAATTAGAAATCTGACCTCTAAAATAAGCTGTAATGCTAAAATAATGATTTAGGCAGGTTAAACTTGTATTAAAATAATGTTGAAGTTTATCTGGCCTTTATATTGGTTTAATATAGTACAAATAAATAACTAACTGACTAGTGAAATTCTAAAAAGGTGATTTGAGAAGTTAGAAATTTCTAAAAAAAAGTATTGTACTATTTAATAGGGTTTGATTAAGATTATAAAACCTCAAATATTGTTGTAACATGATTTATTAACTTTATACCCCAAAAAAAATGTTTGTGATATATGAGGATATGTGTGTGTATTATACATGAGCTATATAATATTTTGATAATTTTAATAGAATTATGAGTGATATTAAGCTATAATAGGATTGATTTGACAAGCATATTATTTTGTAAGAGAATTTTATAAAAATAATATAAAGAAGATATTATTTTAGATTGGTTACTTAAGTAAGATGCATTTTCTTGAATTGTTTATATGACTGTACGCGTGAATTGTTATTGATATTGAGATGATATAACTGCATCGTCTTCTTTATGTCGGTTGAGTTAGAAACCAAAGCAAATAGTATTATTTGTGTCGGTTCTTTCTTAACAATCATAGCAATTGGTCTATAAAAAACAGTGGAAAATAAAAAAAAAGTAATCTACGATGGTTGTTTAGAACTGTAGCAAATGCATAAGCAAATATGATAAAATTTTCGTCTGTTATATGTAGAACCATATATAATAGTGTAAAGCAAACACAAGTTCGAAACTTGCTTTTGAACGTTTATTTGATATGGGATATGTTGTCCCAGTGATTTATTGTATACAAAGTATTAGTTTAAAAAAAAAAAAAAAAAAATCCTTTAGTTCTAATAACTAAATTTTATCTAATGGTTAACAAAATTTACTTCCCGCTTTCTTTTTTTTGAATCTTCCGGCTTCGCATTACCGCTTCACAATAGAAATCAAATCCCTAAATTTCTATGCCTAAAACCTAAATTTTTATCCTTGTAATAACTAAATTGAAAAACAAAAAACAAAAAATTTCATGAGTTGGCGATTGGAAGAAGAAAAGAGACTGCGAAATGAAAATCGGATTAGGGCCGCGGGTTTGCTTCGGCGATTTGGGTTGTATTGCCGATTGTATGCGTTGTTGGTTAGGTTGTGAATTAAGGAGTTGGTATTGTCGATTGGCTGAGGCTGTTGTGAAGGTTAAGTCGCGGTTTGGTTCCGGGTTGGGTTGTGAAGTTTGTTGGAGATGTCGATTTGGCCGTTCGGTTGTGGAATTTGCGAGATGGTTTCGGTTTCGGTTTGCGGATGGTTTAAGATGGCAGAAGTTTATTGTAGGGCAGGCGATTATTGAGGGTGTGCTTTGAGCATGCAGTGTGATTGAGCAGTAGTGGTGATGTAGGATGGTGATGGTGATGGTGATGTAGGTTGGTTGTTGCAGATGAGGAAGTGCGGATTTGGGTTGTGAGGAGGAAGTTTGGTAGTAGTAGATTGATGGTCTTGGGTGCTTTAAGGTGAGGAGAAACTTTTTATCCAAGTGATATATATATATATATATATATATATATATATATATATATATATATATATAATGTTCAGTGAGCTAAAGATTTCTCTTATAAAATATTAACATATAGATTGATGGTTTTGGCCACAACATTTGCGGTTGACAAGCATCCTAACCATATAGATTTTTGGTTAAGAAACTCCAAGAGTTGTATACGATTTCGTGAAGATTCACAATGGAAAGATCCCAATCATTCAACTTGTGTGACTCTCTTTAATTCAAATTAAGAACTCCCAATTATTGAATGACATCCCACGATCTCGTTCTTTCATTTCAGCACGTCCGATTCCCAGTACTATCCCAAAACATTATGTGAAGCATACCTTGACATGTTATAACTACGTGGTATAGATTTTGAAATAAATCAAAAAGAAGGTGTTGATCTTGTAATTTTCGAATATGTCATGATTCAAATTGACCCTTTGCAGTACGCTAATACATGGATTTCATTTCTGATCATGTACGATTTCGAGTATTTGGTTAAGCTCCTTATGGGCAAAAAATGTTATCCTGAAACATTGGAAGAGTTCCTGGAAAAGGCACGTTCCTATGTATAGCCTACAGATTCTCAATATTTGGAAATTTTATTAAGATAATTTATATGTAGTAATTGTTGTTTTATGAAAATAAAATAAAATGAAACTAAAATAATTATTTATTAGTGTGTGGCACCAATTGGCAGGTGCCTCTTAAGGTTGGTATGTTGATCTTCTATATTTTGTAGAAAATGGTTTATCATTCATTTTTTTAAGCTTTTTCGGCACTTACATTGTTTCCATACTTGGTAAAATAGATAGACTACTTATAAATGAAAAATGTTCTGAAACCATTCAGTCGGTCCCTATTATTATTAAAGTAAACATAGGCATCTGCATGCTATCAAAATTTTCACATAATGCCGTATTCTTCAGGCAATCTTGATTTTTTTTCAGTTATGATGTTCGTAAATTTCATATTATTTTTCTCACTCGGATCTTTGAATTCATGCAGGCATGATGAAATAATGCTTGGCCTGATATACTTATGAGATATATGGTGCATCAAATCTTCAAACTATGACAGACTAAAGCCTAAAGGTATTACGTTTATATTGTTCAAGGCAGTGCACTGCATTGAAAGGCAATGCACAACACTGCCTTGAATGACAATGTTGAATCTCAATAATTATGCATTTGGATATGTTTTTGTTCCAATTGTTGTGGTTTTAACAAATTACTCCCAAAGGTCTTCTGATAATTACAAATGAATAGAAAATTGTTCAAAATAATCTTTTAAGTGCCACTACTTCATCGGTGCTTGTTTCTCAATGCAGAGAATCTTCACTCGGTAGGGATGATCTTGATGTGGTGGGTGATTTTCAGTTTTAGATAAACTACTAATATATGCTTTGTGACAAACTGAAGTGTTCCACCATATGTGTTTTAGTCCTAAACAAATGCCTTGATATCCCATCCCATATCTGAGAATATTTATTTCAATACAAAACTACATCTTGGTTTGACATTTTCTCTATCATCTGATATGTTAAGTCTAATAATTTTGAGAAGAACTTTTATTAATTTGGGAAAAGAAATTCACTCTTGAATAAAAATATTACTATTGTAAGTCACAATAGTAATATCACTATTGTAAGAATGTCACTCTTGAACAAAAATACAGTAATCTTGCACTTTCTGGATTTGGGAAAAGAAAACAAAGGAATGTTTATAGTTAGTCTAAAGAAATATACCATGTACTTTCAACAGCTTTTGGGATAAGATTCAAGTTCATGTATGCAAATATCGCTTTTTTTTCTTGCTGCTGTCTAAAGTAAAATAAATAGGTTACAAGAACCTCTTCTAATAAAACTACTCTTAAATACATACCTTAAAAAAAGAGTCTTTTAAAAGGATGGAGACTAAATTCATGCAATGGGAGCGTAATTTGATTGAATTGCTTGATATCTTTATTCAAAATGCATATAAATAGATTATAATGTGTGTTTCTACTCCTCCGCAGCTTTTTATACTACATTTAGTTGTTGACAATATTGTTTGGGTAATGTAGTATTTGTTTTCATATTCTAGTACCTTATCACGTTGACAGTTTTGAGGTATTCTTAATGTAGTATTGTTGTTCATCTTAAGACTGTTTGTTGACAATATTCACAAACCTTAGGTTGCTTTAATGTATTCTATACCTTATCATGTTGACAGTTTTGAGGTTGCTTTGATGTAATTTTGTACATTATCACGTTGATGAATTCTGTACCTTGTCCATTGTAACATCTGTTTGGTTCCGCTTAGTTTTAACACAGTTTAATCTACATGTGCATCCAAGCATTGTAGTTGGGTTTACACTAAAAAAGTGGTTAAGACGATGGGCTTGATAGTGAAGGTTGCTCAAGAGATTCAATTTCTCGAGGAATATTTGACATAGATAAAATATGACTTGATACTGAAGGCATATATGTTACTGTTGTGTTAGATTGATTTTCGTTTGCTTGTATATGTGTTACTGTTGTAACTATTTGGCATTGCTAAAATATGCTTCATTTCAAAATTATGAATTGTGTTGAGTAAAGATTTATCCTTTGATTAACATATGACTTGATACCCAAGGAAGAGATGAAAGGCGTTTGGGTAGCTCTTTTGAATCAGAAGGCAAATTTTTTACATCGATTTTTATAAACAACCATAGCAACATGCCATATTTTTGAAGCCAAATGTCAATTTATTGCGACGGTTGTTATAAAGAACCGTAGCAACAAATAGGTCCGTTGCGACGGTTATAATAAACAACCATAGCAATAGGTAGCAAAAAAGTCGTTTCTTGCGATGGTTTAAAAACCGTAGGAATAGGTTTATGTCTGTTGCGACGTCTGCATTTGCTACAGTTGTTGAACCAATGCAACGGAGGATAAACAACCGACGCATATGACCTGTTTTGTAGTAGTGTATATTTGTTACATTGGTTTTGTATTGCCGTTATGTAAATATGCACAATATGTGTTTATTTGTTCCATATAGTTGGACCGGTTATACATATAGTGTAATTTATATATGTCTACATGTATAAATATAGTTCTGGTATGTCCATTTTAAGGCTACTGGGAGATGCACGAAATGATATATATATTTATTGATATGCAATTTAAAGCGTTTATAGCTACAGTATATACGACTTGGGGCTACCGATTAATGCATGGAATCTGTTGTGCTATTGAGGCACACGACCTACGGACGTGCTCCTAGAGCAGGGGCGGAGAGATATATGGATGTCAGTCTAGAGTAGGCCATATACCATTCTATAGTATGATTGGGTGCTCCAACAGGACTATTGTAACTATCTACCTTAATTACATCTAAAGACGACACTTAATACATCCACGGTATTCATATGTCGATCATTTAAGTGTCTGAAAGACTGGTCATTAGGGGTGAAAAGAATGAAAGATGGAACAGACAAGAAGAAACTAAAAAATCATAGAATCTCACAACGCAATGGATTAACATATATTAATCAACATAATTTTTTACAAAGTCATTTCCAAAATGATACATCAGAGTCATACTAATACAATTCTACCCTAGTCAGTTATAACTGCCCTTCCCTACATATTAGATATAGGACATATAATACAGCGGAAAACAAGAAAATAACTAGCTATCTATGAAGCCTCTCGCTCCAAGCTCCTCCAAGATGCATCTAGGAAAAACCTGAATGACTTTGCTGCCCATAAAAATTTGAGCACCCAAAAATTTTAGGGAAAGAAAATAAAACATCGGGTCATACATGGGTCTGGTGTGACTAAACTCAAACAACTGAATTATTTCTCTTAAAACACTTTTAAAATCAAGGGTATCTTGTAAGACCATGCCGCACATAAACACAAACAGGTTTTTAGCTTCTGACAACTAAAACACTTTTATAGAAAACACGGTGGTATTATAATAACATCTAACAGTTCAAATAAAATATTAATATATGTGAAATATTTGCATCTCACATTTCAACATAGTCGGGTACATCTAAAACCGTAAAGGCATGTATTGGAGAATGGATTTCGTACTAAGATAAGGTAAGGAACTATCTTCCGAATGCACATCGTTAGATCAAATGCACTGGGGTCTGACAAGAACACCTTGTACCCCTGCCACATAGGAATGGCCTAACACTTGACTAGTAGTACCGTATATGATCACCCCACTTTGGGCCCCAAAGCATACATGAGTATATAGTAATCGATCTAGATTTTACATTACCGCATCTCGATGGGAGCGACCCACATGACCCAGTTGCATGCCCGATTTTTGTCATTTCCCAATTGGTGAGGCCTAAGGCTACGTTTTACCTTTATTTAGCACTTTCCACTTGGAATGCTATACTGCCCTTCAGGCATCAATGCAATGCTAGCATTTATCTATACAAGTTCATTCTGGGACTGAATGAAACTGAACGCACTACTTCTATTACATCCTTTTTGGCGTATCCCTCTCAGGATTAATAGCAAATAGCCCTTGCACTTCAAAGCTCTATCTTTGATTCCATATTCTTCAAGATGTCTTCAAGTCAAAACGCTTGAGTTGGATCGAATTGGTTTTTCGGTAGCATATCCAATCCCGGTCTCTTCGAAGCAACTTTCGATAATTTTTAGTAAAATAAACCCCGACGTTTCTCCCGGATAATTTCTAGTAAAAGCAACTTTCGATAACCTCCCATCCAATAGTGGATGGATTTTCTTATCATTTATCTTAGAAGAACGGAACGAATTTATACGTACAATGCAACATCATTGGGGATGACTATGCCATATAACTCATGTGTTTCTTCCAGTTATTTCCAAAGTTCGTTTTGGTCCTGGTTTGATATTCGGTTATTTAACTATCAAATAAAAAATCATTCAAAGATGGATTTAATCCCACATGGAATCCATTAAGCCTTATTTAATTAATCTTTAATTAACTAAAATCACTTTATAAACATTCGATCAAAAGATCTTTACAAAACACTACTCCCAAACCCCTTACATCCCTTTTATACTTAGACAAACATTTATATACTTATCTCAACGGTATAAGTATATTTACCCAACTTTATAAAAGTTTCCTTTTCAAATTTCTTTTTGAAAACATTACTTGCTATAAATTGATCCACTTATCCTTTATAAAAGTTCCCTTTTAAAAGCTCATTTCACATTTAAATATCTTTATAAATTTCCATAATCAATTTATAATACACTTTTATAAGTCTACAAGTCAATTTACAAAACCTCTTTACAAACCTCTAAAATCATTTATAAGACATCTCCCCATTTAAAACTCCTTTGATAAATCTTCTTTAAATAAAATCCTTTACAAATATCTTTCGCAACTCATCTTTTTAAATGATTTTGAATAAAAAAAATTTACTTAGTAAAACACATTTTTATAAACGAGTTATTATTTATAAATACCTTTGCGAAATAATAATATAACTTGAAAAGTCATTTATAAACCGTAACCCCAAACTAATTAAAGAATTGGAGCAATTTAAAACCATGCTTTATAATTTTAAAAGGAGGCTTAGGAAACCCAATTGTAGTAATTTAAGTTAGCATTTAACATCAATTTCACTTTCAAGCCACTTAACCATTTATTTACATAAGTCAATTTATATGCAAATGCAATTCATATTCAAATCAGAGAATAACATATCAATACAACTCAACTAGCGCATACATGTCCAAATAACATAATAGCAGGACAGTGATTTGTCATGCTAAATATATGTCTAAACAATTCACTACTTATAGCAAATTTATTGTACTAAACATATATCCACACAATAAACAATTACATTACAACAAACAGGAATTTATTCTACTAACAGATGTCCAAACAATCAAATAATCAACTTATAGCAGAACGGGGATTTACTCTGCTAATACATGTCCACATAATCAAACCATATACATAACTCATTCACAATTGTTCGTCTACTTAATGGTATCAATATTTGAATCCCTTGTGTTCAAAACCATCTTTGAGAAAGAAGCACCTTTAAAACAATTTGATTCTCGAAACAAAGGATTTGAAACTTAAAACTCCCTTTAAAATAATTAATTACAAGTTAAACTCTTTATTAAATCATAATTAATTTTATTAAATTTGAACATAATTTAACAATAAATTAATAAATAATTAAACCTTTAATTAATAATTAATTTATAAATTAAACCCTTAATTAATCATTTATTAATTATTAAATAATAATTTAAAATCTTTATTAATAATTAACTGTTAATTAATCTCATTTAATTAATTAAATAATCTTTAATTAAACTTAAATAATAAAATAAACCTTAAATAAACAATTTACTTTAAATTAAAGCCTTAATTAATTAAAAATAATTAAAAATAATTGAATAATAGATTTATTTAAGTAATTAACCTTATACTTAATTAATAATTAATTAAAAATAAATCATATACTTAAATTATATTTAATTAAAGATTTATCTTACTTAATTAATAATTAATTAAAATTAATCTTATCTTTAAATGATAATTAATTAATAACTAATCTTTACTTAATTATAATTAATAAACCCTCTTTAATATTAATTAATTATTAATTATTTAAAACTTAATTAATAAAAATTTAATCATTAAGAAAGTTAGTTAACTTTATAAACATCATTATTAAGTCTATAAAACAAATTTCAAAACACTTCAAGTTAATAAAACCAAATTTTGCAAAAATCAGATTTTTAAGCAAAACTGCATTCATAGCGACTATCGCTATGAGTGCCATAACTTAAAAATGTTTTCTCACTTTCTTCTTTGAAAACCTTACAATTGAAAACTTTCGAAATTTTCAAACCCCACGGTAAGTATTTTGAAACTAACAAAGTTTCAAATTTAAAATATATATAATTTGCTTTTTAAAACCAAGCTCGTATTTACAAAAGAATTCTTCATCGGTAACCCAAAAAAAGTGCAAACTTTCCTAAGCAAACAAACATACACTACAAAAAAATCAGCCTTTGGTTGCAGAAATTCACGGCATTTAATTGTAAGTGCAACCGTTGATCATTTTAAAATATAAAAAACAACAAAGAAACGCTACTGATTGATTCTAGCCAACATTTCACTAAAATTTTGCTTAACTTTTACGCGACCACTTATGTATTTTTTTAACATTTAACTTTTCTCTGCTTTCCATCTCGTCCCATTCCTCGAGCCCTAATTCCTCACGATTCTCGAGGTTAGCTTCTTTCCTTTTCTGAACTTTTTCTTTTTGTCTGAATTCAAGTGTTAATTGTGCTTAATTGGCGATTAATTCGATCCGAACTTGCTTAATTTCGACTTTTCTTATAGGGAACGTTTGAGAAGATTGTAAGTTAGCAGAGGGTCGTGTGATCTTTGAGAGGTAATGTAACGACCCGCAAATTTCGACGATTTAATTTATTTAATAGAATTTTGTAATAAAAATTTAGTAGAAATAATAAAAGGTGATAAATATATATTGAACGCTAATTTAACAATGGTAATTTAAGCCTTTGTTTGTAATATGAATAATTTTTTCAATAAAAATTGGTGTAAGTATTGTACCTGAATATAATGGGAAGATAGAGAATATAGGTAAGGCATTTAATTAGTTAAGTGTAAATTTATGGGTATAATAACAATACGTATACATTACCTAATTAATCTGTTAATTAATTTGTTAAAAAATTCAAAACCTTTTAATTTGATAAATAATTTGATGCGTATTGATAAGCGTTACTTTAACGATTAATTTTAAAGTGATGGGAAGAAAATAAATAAAGTTATGCAGTAATAAATAAATAAAAATATCGCAATAAATAGGAAACTGACATAACATTTATTTATATGAACGTTACTTATTGATTTGAGAGTAACGGAAGTGTGAACATAGAATAAAATAAGCGTAGATTTATGTTAGGTAATTATTGAGAATATGGGGAATAAGTTGAAATAATATTAATTAAAAATTTATGCGTAAAACATGTTATGTAAGATATATTGATTCCATTTAATAAATTGAGGATTAATATTATCGAAGAGGATTAAATATGGTCTCAATGTAAATTTAGATAAGTTTTGAAATAAAGACTAATTCCATTCAGAAGATGACAATGGGTGCAATATTTTGATTTGTAAGCAATAGTAATAGGTTACATGTTTAATTGGTTGATAGAATTTGAATTGAAATAAATGTTAATACACTAAATAAAGGTTACATTAATATGATAAGTAATACAATGTCTAGAAGTTTAATATAGAGTGTGTTAAGACGTAGAAATGGAAATTAGGAAGCAGTTGGAATTAAATGAAATTTTAGGTGTATTTATGAGAAATTTACGTACAATTAAAGAGGCGAATGAAATAAATACCAACCAATTTTAGTGAATAACGGGATCTAAACCTAAATAAATAAATTCCTTGAAATTTAAGCTTTAATTTTTGATAAATTGGATTTGTACTTTAATATTGAAAATTTTGGGATTATTCAAAAATAAATTAATGTAGCAAGTTGTTAAAGGATTCTGAATTTACCAAGTGGCCCAAACTGACAAAATTTGCAAATAATTAAAGTTGGATTGTAAATCTGATTCAATTAACCTATTATTAATTTATTTGTTTGGAATATAAAAAGTAATGATAGGGTTAATTGAAATTAAGGGTAGTTTAATTTGTATGTTATTTGGGATTAAGGCAAGATGGGTGGATATTAGGAGTTATATACTTAGATCATTCAATTTATTTGGATAACATTGTAATAAATGTAATTAAATGTACATTTACGTGAAATATAATACCATGCTTAATAGATTGCTAAGTTGTATATATTAAAGGGAATTTTATTAATTGTTTTTAAAAAAACCTTAATTAATATGGTTGATAAATTTAATATAAGAAAAACCAATGAAATTCTTGGGAATAATGTAGGTTAATATGAGTTAGTAGTTAGGGTAGTGACTAAAATTGGTAATACATTGCAATTAATGTTAATAGTGTTGACATAAGCTAATAAATTTAAATGTTAATGCAGTACCAATTTATGTATTTAAGGTGATTGCGAAATTGGAATTTGATAAATGCAGTAACTAACTCAGGGCAAATAGATTTTATGGAATCAATAAAAGATAGGTAAATTTAATGATTGTTTGGTGGTAATTTAAGCATGAATGGGAATAAATCGGGCTATAGTGAGAATTATTAATTATTACCCATCAATTTATTTAGAATCTAAATCAAATGCAACATTCGTTGTTATTTGTAGCTTATAGGTGGAAATAACGTAAACTTTATTCAGAATATGATAATTAGTTAGACTAAAAGAATGGAAGGCAGGATATATGGATTCATTTGGATTTAGAACATGATAATTTGAATTTATTGAATTTATTGGAAACTGAATAGAACATTTTATGTGATTGAAATTAAAGTTGGAATTCGGAGATGTTTTAGGAATTCCCATCTATGGGATACCAATATATAGGATAATTAAATGAAAGGTCAACTAAAGGATTTCTGCAAAGTTAATTTATAATTTGTAGATAAAATAAAATTGAAGTTTTACGCTGAAGTTAATAATGTACTCAGCATTTAAGAAACATCTTAAATTGTCTAAATTTGAATAAACAATGAAGTAATAAATAATAATTATTAATAAAATCCAAAATTTGGTAACCCGTTTTCAAATTAATGATAATTAGTGTTGGTATAGGCTATTTATTTAAGTAACAGTGCGATGCCAAAAAAAAAATGGATTGGAAGTAATTGCGAGATATAAATAAAATATTTTAGTAGGGAATTCAAATGTATATATACATAGAAATGTGGATTTTTATAGTATGAAAACTTAGTCAATTTACAATAGTTAAATCTATTGAGAATGAATAAAAATCTAAGATAATTATTACGGTAATTTAGAAATTTAGTTGAAAATGGAAACTTATCTATGAATTTGGAATTTAATGAAATTGTGAATTTATATTGAAACTTATAAATGAAGCATCTAAATTTACATTTGTAAATACGTTTAAAATTCAATGTAAATGTCTGAGGAAGAAATTAATTTATTTACTAATCCGTAACGTATCCAATTAATATAAAATATTCTGGTGGGCCAACAACCGTTTTGCGCGTTTATGATTCGTGCCCACCTATCCTATTTCACCTTGTTTATTTATAGGCTGTGTAAACCCCAGCCTCCATCTATCTTCATTTCTCTCTGTGTGTTTTTTTCTTCAACTTCTTCTCTTCCGATGGCTGCAAAATTTCAAGATCCAATTACAGTTCAAAATAAAAAAATAAAAAAAAAATATTTCAAACTCCTCTAAAAATTCCAGAAAAATTATATGTCATAATTCTCGAAGAGCGTAATCTGTTGGTACTGTCCGTTTTTTTTGATTGGTGCTGTAGCGTGCTCGAATTTGAGAAGAAGGACGTGGCCTGTGACGTGGCATGGTGATGGGGTATATTTGTTTATTTTGTTTTATTTAATTTTTGTTTCAATCGAAATTTTCAAATAACTTTCTCATACGTAGTCCGATTCACGCGAGATTTTTTTTGTTAGGATCGTAATTAAATTCCAGATCTGTTGACGCTGGTTTGGACCAATTCGGAGACCGTCGAATTTTTGAGTTTAAATTGAATTTAAATTCGATTTAAATTCAAAAGGTGAGTGTTTAAACCCACTCACAACTTCTAAAACTTCTTATGTCTGTTAAATTAATTTTAGATATGAGTAGAAATTTATTTATGACTATTTGGCATGTTTTATTCATTATCTCTGTTAAATTGCATTTATTTAATTTAACTGTTAATTTATTTTATTTATTGCATAAATTTGACAGTTAGAATTTATTTATTTGCATATTAACTGCCAGTCATAGTATGTTAAATTTTTATTTCATATTAACTGCCAGTTAAATTTACGTTTATTTTTGCATATAAACTGCCAATTAACAGTTATTAAATTTATTTTGAGTATAAACTGTTAATTGATACCATTATTTATCAACCGTTATGTATTGATGATTGTTTGAAATTGGATGATGGCTGTGATAAATGGATGTATGATTTGATGGATGAATCGATGATTAATTTTATTAGTTGCAAGTTGCTATGCATTTTTATTTCATTCGGGATTGCGGTTTGAAATGATATACAACCGCATTTATATTTTAAATTGCGGATTGAAATGATAAACATCCGTATCACTTGACCATAGGGTAGAAAATTTTATACAGGCACCGCGGTATATATATAAAAAAATATTTTGAAATGTTTTTATGGTTTTGTAAAACTATATATATATATATATATATATATATATATATATATATATATATGGTTTATGGGATATTGAATTGGTTAATTATATATATATAGAAATTTTCGGTTTTTAGGCTTTGTATAAATTTGATTTGAAGTATAAAATAAAGTTTGATTTTTAAGATCAAATCCGATTAAGCATTTATTAAAATCTAATTTTTGAAGTTTTTATGACTTAAATGAGAATAAGATTTGGAAGATGAATATTAAGTTAAATTGAAATTTAATTAAAATTTAGAATTTTTAAAGGATATGATTTTTATAACTTGATTTTGTGTAAAGTGATTTAAATGAATATCAGGTTGATTTAAATGAATATATAATAAATTGAAAGATGATCCAGTTGTATGAAGTTAAAGGTTTTTCTTAAATTATATTGAATTCATTAAGTAAATATTTCAAGTCTAAATAATAAGTAACTGAATTTAATATATATGGGATTGTCAAATGAGTTTGTTTTGAAATGGTGAAATATTTAAAGCTTTGAAACATAAGAATTGAAATGGTATTTGGAAGTTTAAATCGATATTTGAAAATTGATTTGTGAAATCTAAAGAAGCTATTTTGTTTTATAAAAGTAATTTAACATTTAACCATTTGAGAGATGGAATTTGTTTCAAAGTTATGGCTTTCAAGGTAGTATGATTTGAAAATATTATATTCAAGAGTTTTGATTTCTAAATATTTTACTTTGAAACCACTATGATTTTTGGAAAGAATATATTGGAAAATAAAGATGATATCATATTGTTTTGGGTTTTAAAAGGAAATGATATCATATTTATATGGTTTTGAAATTGATATTATATTCTGGTTTTAAAAGTATAAATTATTTTAAAGGACCGCAGTGTTATAATAACGTTTGGTTGTTGAAGAGACCGGGATCGGAAGTTGTCATACTCTCTGCCAACTCCGAAAACCACTTTAACAACCGTGTACGCGGTGGAGATTCCAGAATGAAGTAGGTTGGTGGAGGCGTTTCCTGCAAGGTAAATACGTGGACCCGACTCCCGTGAGTTGGCATAAGGTGGCTAAAACAGGAGCGATTCTCGGGCCAATGAGGTCATTCCTCTGATCGAACGCACTCCTTCGATACTATACTCTGACTTTGGATTGATTCGGTGGCCACTATTGATTTCTTTGATTTTGGGGGTGTTTGTCCGAGGTGGGCGGTAGCTACGCGCTGCGCGTTTCCACCAGCCCGGATAGCAATTGGTATATCTACCCTGACATTGCCTAGTTGTGCCGTCTCACCTACCCTAGCGCGCCTTATACGATCTTGTTTTGTACCATACCCATGGAGTGCCCTCTGACGACGCCCAGTACGGGGGAGATTACGGTACTGTATGGACTATGGGAATATATAAATGTGTTAAGGTGGAAAATGTAAAGCCTTAACGCTATTTAAAAGTAAGTTTATTTTACAATTAGACACTATTATAATAGCGCAATATACTACATAGTAAATAGTTTAACGGATCCTTAGGAGATGTAAATCCCGAGCATCTCTTGAGTTGCTGCACTCATATTTATTTCTGTTAATGTAACTCACATAAGATCTTTTAGTTCTGACTCGAGTGTTTTTGTCTTTCCAAATTCGCTCGGGTCAGTCCGAGCGTTTCAGGATTGAAGATTTTATTTCCGGAGGAAGAAGACGAAGATTTTATTATTATTACTTTAGATAATATGGTTTCACTACACTCATATTGTTCCGCTGCATTGTTATATGGTATGTGTACTCTGATATGTATTGTATAAATAAATCAAAGGTTTTTGTAAATAGATTTATGAATTGTATATTTGATTATTATATTTTATCCTTTCGCTGTGAGATTCTGTTTCTTTCTCTGTTTTCTTATTTATCCCATAACAATCCGTCCTTACGTATGGTTTGAATTGGCACGTGTGTCTGTTTAAATCGTGCAAAAAGGCGGGATGTTACAGGTAACAAACTGCATGATTTACAATTGATTCGTAGTTTTATAATTCACTTAACTGCTTAAAAGTTAAATTTGTGATAATCGTTGAAGGCTAAATTTTGTAATCGTTTTATCCGTGTTTAGATTGTTACTTACTGTATCTATTGTTATCGGGCAAAATCGCAACTTAAGTAAGATTTATGTCATCGATATCGAGCAGTTTATCGTTATCAATTTGTACAGGCATTGCTTTCAAATATGGGATAGATCATTTAACGATCTTTGGCTACTAAATATTTTATAAACCAAGCCAAAGATATGCAGATATTTTGTTGAGTTTTGTGTTATGTTTTATTGTATTGATGCTTTCCATAGCTATCGATCTTGGTTAGCTCAAAATATGTGATTTTGTTATTTTCTTGTCTATTTATTATATTGTTCTGGTGGAGAAAGATTGGTTAGCTTTTGGTCATCCATTTGCAGACCGTATGGGCATTCCAACAATATGTGCAAATGATACTAGCGCTTCATTAGAGTAATTAAAATAGACCTCGACCGGTGCTAATCTCTTAAGATCGATGAGATCATCCCCTTCAATTGGGAACTCCCCAAATGCTCAACACCTATCAAACAATTCTTCACCTATATTTTTACAGGTAACTAATTAACTCTTTCAAATAAGATTGTCTAAAATAAACTCTTGACCAAAATATCACATTTATTATACATTGGATTGTTTATTAGCATGGTGTGTGCAAAACTGAGCATGGACTCATGTTGCTATTGCCGATTTGATGCACTTTGTTGTTATTTTCTCTTATCACAGTACTGCACACATCAAAATCTGTATCATTTTGTGTCTGAGCTTCTTAAATAATGTAAGTATTGTATTTGCAGTTTATTGATTATGTTTCTCAGATTCAGAGGATGTATCCATGTGCTTTTGAGTTCTCTCCGGTAAGTATTCCTTCAAATACACCTGACTAATGTTGTTGGGAGTTGACCTGTTGGTCATTTTTCATAAAAAACAATAACGTCGTCGTCCATTCATATTTGCAGGATTTCTTAGTTGATTTTCTCGACTGTATGTTGTCTTGTCGCTTTGGAAACTTGTTGTGTAACAGGTATTTGTATATATTTTACATTTTTTTTTAAATTATACTATACTCATACCAATTACTTTGAAACCGCATACTAGAATTCTATATCCTTTTATCCTCTGCTACCATAACATGTGTTTTATAAATCTTTTTTTGCTGTGCCAATGAAAAGGAAAGGCAACATTTTAACATATCCGAATCATGTGGATGTGTATGGGTATACTTATCTAGTTTAAGGGCAGCCAAGGGTAGCGTGCACCCACATCACAACCCTTTCTACGATCCAACAAGATATAGTGGCTCGATAACCCCAGCAGCAGTAGCACTCGCTCCAACCATTTGGCTTCAGTTTCACTTACGATGAGCACGCCTCGAAGAAGCACGTGGAGGTAAGCTCGAATGGCAGCATCTTGCAATGGCAAAACGATACACCGACATGTCTAAGGTACACTGCCCATTACAAAGTTGTTACCCACGTTTTTTTTAAGACTCCGAGGAAGTATGTACTGTGCCCCCAGCCCATACCCCGTGTATATTCACATGTACAGTGTAGCTGGCGAGGATCGAATCATCGATCTAACCGGTGGAAGCCGGATTACCTCAACCAACCATGTTTGAAATAGTATTAATACTAAGTTTGGCTACATATTGACATGTTAATCCAATAAAAATATAGAGCTTAAAGGGTGTAGATAAATGATAACATTGATTTCCGAAAAAAGAACCAAAAGACCGTGTAAAATTATCATAGATAATTAATACTAAGTTTGGCTACATATTGACATGTTAACTGAGTTTAATAACACAAACAGTACGTAATAAGAAAAATTCATTATAGATATTGAGTAGCATGGTATTATAAAAGGTGTATCTGATGACTTTTGCACCATTTCAACAAAATAAATTACAATTATCCACCATTTTGTTATAGATCGTGTTGTATATACTAAGTGGCTTTCTAAAAAGCTTTTCAAAAATTAAAAAAGTTAAATGGAGCACTGATAAATTGATATAGTATTATCCTATTTCACATAATTATGTATACTTTTTAAGAAGCAAATTTGAATTGCCTGTCATACCAAGAAATTTGCAAGTTATGTTACATAATAGATACTTGACTTACATGTATAATATAATATTGCATGAACTGTTCTTATAACAGTGTGATAAATGGATTGTGCCATTCTGGATATCAAACATATTTTGACTGTTGTATGACGTTGATAACTTTGTCCCGTATCCATAAACAAACTTGTAGTTTGGATGAATTGAGATGATTCATAGTACAGGCAACATTTTGGTGATGTTGCTGGAGTTATGTAGTGCAATGGTATGTCCTGAAACAAGATAGTTTAACAGAGAGAGTGGGAGGCGAATGCTACTGTCGGATTTGTGTATGTTGAAGTGGATATATATACGCACAGAGACAAGTGAGTGGTTTGTAATGGTAGGGTATGTTGATGTTAAAGTGGGATTTAGAAAGAATGTGATGTAGTAGGAAGAAGGCGGTTGTGTGTTGTAGAGAAGTGTAACTGGAATAATAGTGGACAGTGGATGGTTGAGATAGTATTGTGAAGGAGGTGGTTTTGTTTAATGAAGAGGGGAAGTGTGAAGGGGGATGCTGATGCAGAAGGCAGGAAAGCTGGTTGAATGAAGTGGTTGTTTGAAAGGTGGAGTAGCAGCGTCGTTTGGATGAAGTGTAGTTGTTTGGTGACTGGTAGAGACTGATGATGGATGTCGATGCAAGGGGGAAATGAAGGTTATTGTGTACAATCGGGAGAAAAAAGAAGATACAGTGATGGTTGATTGAAGGAAGTATGTGAGCAGTGAATTGATAATTAATCTGAAATTGTAGCAGAGAAGTGAATTGAATGTTATAACCTGAATGGAACAGTATATGGTGGGAAGAGACGAAGGTAGTGACTATGGGTAATAACTAATGAGAGTTGAAGAAGAGGTGGATTGTGTGTAGTGCATGGTGTAAGTGAAGTGAACAGTAACAGAGTGCACTTTAATGTAACAGTAAACTTTTTTTTCTTTTTTTGTAAGGATTGAAAATGTATAGAAATGCCAAAGTAAAATGTGAATGAAAATGAAAAGCGATAAAAAAAATTTAAAAATAATAACAATGATTATGACGACGACGATGACTTAACTATGTTTATAAAAATTAAATAATTTTATTATAATAATAATAATATAATTAAATTAACCGAGTTTTCGTAATAATAATAATAACAATAAATTAACTAAGTTAAACAAGTTAATAAAAATTAACTAAGTTTTATTAAAATTAACTAAGTTTAGGTTAACTAAATTTTATAGATAATAATAATATAACTAATTAACAAAGATTTATAAATAACGATGATGATGATAAATTAACTTAGTTTATAAAATTTAACCAAGTTTATAATAGTAATAATAATAATAATAATAATAATAATAATATAATTAAGTTAACTGAGTTTAAACAATAATAAGAATAATAAATTAAGTTAACCAAGTTAATAAAAATTAACTAAGGTTTGTTAAAATTAAACAAGTTTTATAAAATTAACTAATTTTAAGTTAACTAAATTTTATAAATAATAATAATATAATTAATCTAATAAATTTTTATATATAACTTTAAGATTGGACTTTATTTATTTCATTTCGTTTATATCTTTGATTATTTATATGACATTATTTATAGTATGATATACTCGTACAGTGTTGTAGATGTTTGGTACAAGATTTAAAGTCCTACGAATTAAGATAATTGTTTGACTATATGTTGTGTTTTCACTTATGTAGACATTGGATTTTCGAAGAGAGCAAGGTTGGACTTTTATGGTTCTAGCTTTCACTTGTGCATGCAACAAAGAATTATGGGTAATCGAGCGTTTTGTTAGCACCAGTTTGGTATAACATTTTATTAGTACTTGGTGTGTAAATTTGTATACGAATGGTTATTGTATGTGAGTTTGGTTATTTTATCAAAAAACTATTGTTTTAGAATGGTTATGGATATCCTATTTGATTATATGATTAATATTTTTTTTAATTGTTTGAATATGATGATTATGTGAACGATTGTTGATTGATATAGTAGAAACAAAATATACCATCAACATGAAATAATAGCATGAAAAAATGGTGCAAAATGATCAATAACTTTTAGTAGCGTTTCAAAAACGCTACGAAAATACATATAGTGGCGTTGAGTAAACGCAACCGTAAAGTAGAGGTAAAGTTAAAAATTCTATTGGTAGCGTCAAAAAACCTTTTGGTAGCGTTTTATACACGCTGCAAAAAAAGAATTTAGTGGCGTTTCATAAACGTTGCAGTAAAACAATTTATGGTAGCGTTGAAATAAGTGCAACTAAAAATCAGGTATTTTTAGTCGCGGGCTTTATAACAGCGTTCATCAAAACGCTGCTAAAATTTTTAGTAGCATGTTTTGAGCGCTACTAAAAATCAAAATTCTTGTAGTGATATATACATATCAATAGCAAAATTTACATACTCTAAACCCAAACATAATCAAAATCCATATTTTACATGCGTAGCAAACCTTTAACCTTCAAATCACAAATCTAACTTACTAATTTTCAAGTAATCATTCACATAACCAATCAACCAACACAACAGCTCATCAATTCAACCAATATATCACCAAACAATAAGAAATGACTTAAGATCACTTTTTTTAAAAAGTTCTGAAAAGTTTACCCACCAAACTTTTTTTAAAACTTGAAATGCTTTAGACTTGCAAAGCTTGGAAACTATAAAAATACACTCGAAAATAGGCCATCTTCTCACTGATTTTTGGCCATGTTACTTCCGAAATTTGGAAGTGGTACCAAGAATAATTTTAGGAAATTCTTTTCTCTATCACTTGAAAAAAGAATTACTCAATTTGGATTATTTTTGAGAGAAATATGGTCAGAAGAAGGAGTGCTATTTTCGGCCTTGATAATATGGGTTCGAAAATGAGGTAGAAAGAAATGCAATTTTGACCTAAAAATGTTCAAAATTTTAAAAAGCTATGTAAATATAGGTTGTATCCACTGGAATTATATATGGTTTGAAAAAAATAAAATCTTGATTTGAAGTATTGGAAAGAAGATTATGGCCGAACGAAATCGGAGGAAAATGGAGAAGTTTTTAAAATGAAAAGGAGGAGATTAAACAAGTTTGAAATCATTTTAAAAGATTAAACTTATATTTTTAAAAACTTAAAATTATGAATGGAAGACATTAAAAGGTTTTGGAAAAGCTTTTAGGCAGATGAATACTTTTGGAAAAATGGAAAAAGTGAAAAGAATAAGGAAACAAAAAATGGAAAAAAGCTTTTATATAAAACACATAAAGAAAATTACCATTATACCCTTGTTCGTTACGCCCCATACATATGCTTTCTCCTCATCATCAAGCCTCCCTCCCCTTGTACTCAGGCCACCATAGCCTCTTTAACCTTTTAATTAAAGCCAACATGCTATAAATGCATGTCCTTAATGTTTAAACATGTTTCTATGATGTGATATTTAATTTATATAATTTTATATTATTTTATCTTAAGTATATGTATACACATACATACAATTAACTAATACATACATGAATACATACATATCCTAATTTATTTCTAAATGAATGTGTATATACTTATGCTATTTTGATTACAGCATTTTTGACAACTTTTAGCCGACGAAAATTCGAAAAACGAATTCCGGTCACATTTCCGATCTTTATTCGAACTAAATATTTTTGTAAAAAAATTTGAAGAACTATATCACCATCATTATTTATTATTTGAAAGAGTTTTATTTTCATTATAAAACTTGAATTTTAAAATTAATTAAATATTCGCAAATCAAAGCGATAAAATTCTGGGTCGTTGCACTTGCAGACCAACTTCATTTGAGGTGTTGGTTTTAGAGGAGTCCAAAAGTTAGCTGTAACTCTCGAAAGGTCTCTTTGGTAGCTAATGACAATCCAATATAACCCAGGACTGCCAAAAAGTTTCATGATCACGAGCTGGCCCTACGGAACCAGATCCATCCGAGCCAGAATCTCTTAGTCACAACCGCCATATTAATTTAGCCACCGTTACCTTATTGATAGGGCCTCACAACAGCATGTCGTAGAAAGGGATAACAGGTGGAGCCAACGACCTATTAAGACTCACGTATCTACAACTACATCACCGAGCGGCGGTCAAACGGGGGCGTGAATGCGAGATGCCAGCGGAATGATCGGCCGGACAGAGGCTAGGGCTGCTTCCTGATTTATCGATATGCAATCTAAGCGTTAATAGTTCGATATGTCGGACTTGGGGTTACCGAATAGTGGACAAAGTATATTACATGGATGTATAAATATGTGGCTCAAGTGATATATATGTTTGTATGTATGTACATTTATGAGTACATATATACATATAATTATAGACGCACAGTTTGGACGATTTAGATATATTAGTTTGGTATATCTACATTGGATCAACTGGGTATTGCAAGATACTTCAAGAACGAATCACGACCCTTACGGGGACTACAGTACTTTAATGTTATGTATACATGTGGGAAGGGTGTACGTAGGGTTCAGCATTTAAATACATTTCCAGTGTGTCAGTATAGACAACCATAACGAATGGACGCTAATGAGGGAAAAAATTGTATCATTGAGGCGCAGGATCCGCACACATGGTAACAGAGCAGGGGCCTAGTAAGATGGGAATGCCTGTCTAGAGCAGGTCATATATTGTTCCATTGTACGATTGGGTGCTATCAGGAACTACATGCCAAATTTTTCAATGTATTGGTTTTCAGGGGAGTCCATAAGTTAATTATGACTCTCAATAGATCTCTTTGGTACCTAATGTCAATTTAGCATGAGTATCGGTTATAGATATTAATATTTCGCTTTGGGTATGGAGATTTTATGTTAGTAGCATGGTTATATCATTGTATTTTTTTTTGCATTTCAGATGCTACGATGGAGATTGAAATATCCATAACTCCATTGCTTATGAAGCGTAATATTACCCCTACACTCATTTTTCATATTTAGTAGAATGACTTGTTATAGTGTGTACTGTTTTAATAAGAGAACCACTATTATGTATCATCCTGACTTATTAGTGTTGGGATAATGTAGGGAGAAGTATGATTAGTATTACTCATTGATCATTGCTCACGTTTATTAGATGTATATACGTTACATATATATACAGTACTTAGAGATAGTTCCCTTCATACCAGACTTTATGTCCTACCTATGTTTTATCTTTGTCTTTTTATGTCATGACAAGTTTTAGATACTCGATTGAGTAGTTCGGGAGTCAGGTCACTACAAGAAAATATTTTATTAATAACACCATTTAATAACGCATTATTCAAAAGCGTTATTGTTTACCTTTAAATATTATTTTTTCACCCAATTTGTTTTACATATGCATAACTTTGGCCCCAAATTTTCGTCTCCCTGCTAAAAACATACCCAATTTCATCCTCCCTTCCAAAGTATCACTCAGCAATTTTCGTTTCCTCCCTAAAAAAATAACCCAAATCAAAGTTCTACTCCATCTCCAATCTTCGAAATTTAGCTATTGTGCTCCATCCCCGATCTTCCACGGTCTCTCTTCAACAGTTGTGAAGTCGACGGCATCAGGAGCCTTAATCTCCAATCTTCGATTTCGCTCCTCATCGGTATCTGCCTGATTCTTCCCGCTTTAATAATGAAATTCGAGAGATTTGGCCCATAATGCCAGTCGTTTCGGACCATCATTCTGTTTTCAGTTAGTAGTTATACTCATTTAATCTCAAATATTACCTGAATTTTGATTTTAACATGTAGTATATGTGTTGAGAGACTGAAATGCTTGCTGATGTGTCATTGTGAAGGAGTTGACTATGTGTATATATATACTGTGTTTGTCTTGAACAGTGATAAGAAAAATTCATTTTTATTTTCCAGTTTAAAACGTTTTTCTTCCCCAATTATCAGATCTGATCCAAAATTAACATGGTATCAGAGCTACCAACACCACCACCTCCCCCTCCACCACCGTTTCAATCTTCAGTTGCCTCAACATGTAACGACCCGCTATTTTGGACCATTCAAATCGACACTAAAACCGTACATGTACGACTTGAATAATTCAAAATACCGAATTGTTAATTTAATTTGGCAAAACTTAAAATATACAGTAAATAAATCAAACACAGATCACAGACACAGAGTAATATAATGCAGCGGAATAGAAAAATAGTAGTTCATGAAGCTACTATATACATCAGAGTTTAAAATAAAATACATCAGAATCTCTTGAATACAGAAAAGTCTTCAGTACGAGCCGATGACTTCTCTGAACCAGTCAATCTAGAAAACTGAAAGCTGAAACGATAGTTGGATCTCCAAATGAAGCTCCAATCTCCAAAGGTGAGTCTCTAATGCTGTATTACTCGGTCTGACCCGAGCGTAAAGCAAAACACAAAACACTCGAGTCAGGATTAACATTCTTATATCAATAAATCCAACTCAAGTGAAATATCAACTGAAATACAAATAACTTAAAGGATGTTTGGGATGACCATCCTCTAAGGGTCCATAGAACTATCTACAGGGTAGAAATATACACTATTACATCGTGGTCATTCACTTAATTTATACTTCAAACCCAAATGTCAAATTCACTTCGAATAATTATATTTCCCAAATAGTATTTATATATATTAAATGCTGTATATGGTAAAGCACTTGCAATTTCCTTAACTTAACAAATCGTTCACATCAACCTGACCTTTCCATTTAAATTAAATTCAATCTCAATTATAAATCTCAAATCTGGATTTGATATCCTAATTACCCTTTCCATTTCAATATGTTTCCATACTTTAAGTATTTAATATTTCCCCTAAATTTCCCAATCTAGTTTTCTAAATACAAATTTCCAGATTTCGTTCAACCTCAATTTCCCTTAAATTCAATTAGTTATCTACATAACAAATTCAACTATCTTGGTCCCAAATACATATCAAATTTCTAAACCATTTAATTACAATACAGTTCATGGCTTAAATACTTAGATGTTAAATTTAACAGTTTCATATAGATTCTTGGTTTTTACATCATTATTATTTAGTTTGAACCTTCCCTTATTCAATACCATTTTAGTGACTTTAAATTACATCTTTCTCAAGATTTCTCAAATTTTATTAAACGTGAAATATCTCATTCGATAAATTTCAAATTGATTTAAATAAATAAATCCTTATCTAAACATCATTTTACAATAACCCAAATTTATCTCCCAACCTTAATTTTTCAATATTATTGCAAAATTTATCCGAATAAAATTTACATAAATTATTTATCATAATTTATGTATTTAATCAAATCTTGATTAAATAGATATAATTAACTCTATATTTATCATTACCCTTTATAGATGTATTTAAGAATTTACACTTAATAAGACCATAGATTTTTTTATCATATGGTCAAAGTGTTATGGCTATTATCATTTCAATACGTACACTAAATGTATACGGGTGGATAGCATTTCAACCCGTAATCCCAAATTTAATTAAACGAAACCCGCTTGGGCCTATCTTTTCAACCCATTTTAATTCAAAAATCAAACATAACAAAGGGAACTTGCAGTGTGATGACAGGGATAGTGTCAAAGTAAGTAAACAAGCAATAACAACAATCAATAACAATTCAATAGATTAAATCAAATAACCCCGAAATAATCGTATTAATTCGCATTGTTATTTTTATAATTATTTCTAAAATCTACACTATCATTTCATGTAGATTTAAAGGTTATTACATTTCAGTTTTCCCTTGTCGTTCCATTTCATTTTCAGTTTAATAATACAACAATTAATCCAAACTACGTTCAAAGATTTCAAGAATAATTTATCAATTTCTACGACAATCAATGGGTCAAATTCAACTAATCAAATATACATATGGCGGGGTCAGGTTTTAATAAAGTAAGGTCCATCATATATAATCCGTTTAATTTGTAAACTATACTACTCAAATTAAACTAGCAAACTAGTTATCACTTAACAAAAATAATTAACATCCAATTTAAACAACAATCAATCAAACAATCAATTATCAACCAATCTGTATTATTATCACATACATAATTAACCGATAATGGTGTTGGGTGTCATAGGTGAACAGATACAAATAATAGCATATATAACAATTAAAAATAAATACAACAGCATATTTCAATTGTCGTTTCAATTGAAATCAAATTCAATAAATATAAAAGTGTTAATCGTGAGTGATTGCTCACCTTTCGAGGCTAAACAGATTTGACAAGGAAACGAGCTACGAATTCCAAGCGACGCTAGATGGATACGATTCGATGGAGAAAACGGGCACGACGGACAAAGCTGATAACAGGAATCGACGGAATCAAATTAGAACCGGGTTTGATGAAGAGAATTGGTATAAGAGAATTTGAAAACAATATCCATTTAAAGCACATATACATATATAAATCAAAATAAATATATTATTTTCTTATTAAATTAATATTTCTTTTTAAGACCAATATCAAAACAAAATACGTATGTACGAAAAATCACTGTTTTGTATTAAAAATCAAATGTAATAAAATTTGAAATAAATATTGTAACTTTCATATTGAAATGTACATAAACACATGCAAGTTTAAAGAAAAAAACAATGTTGAGACCCATTTTCAACATAGCTTATATTAACTGCGACAAAGAAAGCTACAAACACTTGTTATTCAATATATATATACAGTCCAAGTAAAAATCAATGTACAAATGCAGACAGCACTTAACAGCTATATTACCCAATGCAGTAACATATAACTATGGATATAAAACCTCTCTCCTTTTTTTTTCTAACACATAAACCATACTATATAAAATAAAACTTAAAAATATGTATATAAAAAAATTCATAAAACTGACCTATACTATATATACATATGAATTTATATTCTAAGTTTGAACACCGCAAATTAAATTTACAAGCGTTTCAAACATATAAGTAAATAAACAAATCAAGCTTACATTTATTAAAAATTAAACATAAACTTAAAATAAATATATTTGTTTAAATTAAATAATTAACCCCAAAACATACTAAAAAAAAAAATATTTGAAAACCAAGTTCTCATCTATAAAAAAAGTATATACATATTAAACGTGATCTTACAAAACAGCAATATGTGAACTTGCCAAACATATAACTATTTATGTTTTAAAACCAAAAGTGAAGCACTACTGTAAACAAAAATCCATAAAATCGACATATTATTTTATATAACTATAGACCTTGCAAAACCAATTATATATATATAGCTTAGTTGGCATTACTAAATGCATAAACCAAAACTGATGAAAATAGAAAGTAGGAATTAATGATGTCCTCGCCTATATATGTTAAACTATCCCAGTTTATACATCATAATTTTGCCTTCCTTTACATAAATTTAAACATTATCTTTTAAATGTAAATACATAGACCCAAACTGTATAGCCAACAATCAAATGCTCCTAGGACCGGGATTGTAAAATATAAATAAAAGTGACAAAATAGTTTAAAAAAAATACTTCTCCAAATACCATGTGACCTTAATATAAAGCGATCCTTTTTAAATATATATATATATACGCTTAAATTATAAACTTTTATGTTACATTGAAAATCAAAACATGTAAAAAAATAAATAGACAAAAACATGTTGTGCTTAAAATAAAGGAAAAGCAATATAAACAATAAGAAAACAAAAGAAAAGGATGAAAAAGAAGAAGAAAAAGAAAAGAAATAAGAAGAAGAAAAAAAAATGGTGCAGCCATTTACCTACAGAAGAAGCTTCACATGCAAAAGAGGAGAATGGACAAAGAAATTCAAGCAAAGATAAATGTACAGAAAAAATATAGAGTAGTGGAAATTTAAAAGTTAGAAAGCTTAAATCAAGGAAATATCAAATGCAACCGGCTAAAATAGGGGAATGGTAATATAAACAAAAAGGTAAAAGCAACGGTGATCCTTAAATTTAGCTGAATCATTAAGGCAAATAAATATGGAGCATTGGTTAGTAACGCACGAAATTCGGGAAATAACAAAGGAAAGGACCGGTCAAATAAATGAATGTAACGTGTAACGAATATAAAGTTTATATATATTTGAACCGATGGAAATAGAGGGGTCAATCGCTAGAATTTAGGAGGTATGAATGGTAACGGTTGTTTGAATTGTATACCAAATATATAACTTTATATTCCATTATTAATTGAATAGGAGAAATGAATGGGTGGAGAATGAGCTGTCCATTTATGATATACTGTTACATATAATTTGTTAAAGAAGAATGGTAGAATAATGATAGATTTGAATTATATACTAGTGTGATGCAATAACAACGGTCAAGTTGATAAGGTGGATATTTAAATAATTTATTGCTTGATTGGAAAGCACGTGAGTATGGAAAGGCAAGGGTATTAAAATGGAAAAAAGAATGGAGAGAGAAATTTAAGCGAAGATAAAACGTACAGGAATAAATATAGAGTAGTGAGATTCAAAGCAATTAATAATAACGTGCGCAGCACGCTTCTATAATTGAGACCGAAGAAAAGAAATGAAGTCACAATTTTAAAGGTACCGTGATGTGTACAATAATAAAAATGAAAACGTACACAAATAAATGAAATTGTAACAGTCTCTCATTGATTCAGCTGACACAAAAAAAAGAAATTATGAACGGATAGAATGCAAATTGAAACGTTAGAGAATTAAATATAAGGTGGAAAGGTGTGTCAACGCTCACCCATAGATTTAGCTAAAACCTTTAAAAGAAATTTAATATGGTATGAGTTGAACTTATGGCTATATATGTGCATAACTATGTATATAACTATATATATGAATCAAAATCATTTTCTAAATTCAAACGCAAATCCAATTATATATATGTATGTATGTATATTTTTATTATTATTTTAAAATCATTGTTTAGATCGATACACATAAATAAACTAACATATAGTATTATACTAGTAGACAGCAAAATATACACTGGTTATTATAGAATAAGATGCAAGCCATATACAACTACAACTTATTGGTTTAAACTATAAAATTATACGTAATCCAAATATCAAATTTTTATTTCAAAATTATTATTATTAATAATTTCTCAAAATCCAAATTAAATACGTTATAAAACCAAAAAAAAAAAATTAATAAAATTTTATTGGTCGCTACATTCTCCCCCACTCAAAACTTTTCGTCCCCGAAAAGGAAGGAGGTAGGAGAATAGAACAACCAGAAATAAAGGTAGATTGAAAGTTAAGGGTAAATAATTAATTTAAAACTATATAATTTTACTTGAATTATTCATTTGAAAACTTTATTTGCGATTCAGCTATCTTTAATACTTTAAAATTTCCAAAACTCATTGAAATTTAATATGTTTAACTAACACCTATATACATATATGAAAGCTATTTGAAAACAATTATTTGCATCATTAGTTATATTTACAAAGAAGCTGTTGAAAACATTAAATCCATAATTCATAAATTTATAAATTTGTCTTTAGATACCTTTCAAACATTATTAATAAATCATTCACTTCAAAAATATTTATACCACTAAAATTTTCTATTAACCAATGTAGCATATAGATAAGCAATCTTTAAAAGATTTTATTCAAAAAGGAAAGGAAGGTAGATTCTGGAATAGTATCGGGCAAGAATTTTCAATTTACCAAAGGAATTTAATTCCAAAGATTAATGCAAATTTCTTTGTTGGGAAAAATATTTTATAATAAACACCTTTATAATAACACTTTTATAATAAGATACTACTATATCAAAGTAAATTTTCTTTCGAAAATACTTTTATAACTCGATGTTTCAACAAGTTTATCCTTGTTCTTGCAGACTCTGGCCATGCGTTGATCAGGCGCAAAGCTAGAATTCTTCAAGTACTTAGTAGACTTGTTTCAACAACCAGTGAAAATACTTGAAAAACCCTTTAAAACAGGTATGGAAAGTACGATCCAAACAAAACAATCAAACCAAAACCTTTGTCCGATCATGGTTCGCAGATACACAATGGTTACGCCTGGTTCCCCCAGGAAACAATCCATATCCGTAAGCTTTCACAGCCCTGCGAGTTACGCCATGATGACTAGTAGGGTGCAGGATACACAATGGTTACGCCTGGTTCCCCCAGGAAACAATCCGTACCCCCAGGCAAGACTCAGCCAGGCACTTGCGCTACTATTCGCGACCTACACAGATTGCAGGATACACAATGGTTCCGCCTGGTTCCCCCAGGAAACAATCCGTACCCCTAGGCAAGACTCAGCCAGGCAATTTCGCTGTGCATTCACGAGAGAAAAAGAAACCGTGGGACACGTCACGGTGGGAACACTCGAGTATTACATCCGGAAAACCAAAATCAGAGAGAATAATAACGATAGAATGAATCCACGCTGTGGCCACAAAGCGGATATCAAGCAGAAGGCACTTTCCATATCTTTATTTGGAAAATATATATCATATAGTACCTTTTTCAAATCACTTTCAAATATTGTACTTATATAAAGTCCATATATATAGGATTCCATTTTCAAACGAATACTTTCCAAATCAATAGTATATCAAAATATCCTTATATAGACTTCGATTATATAAAATTCTCTTTCCAAAATTGAGTACCTTTCAAATCAATAGATTTCAAATCACTAGTTGGAAATCAATTTTTTATAAATAGGGTTATTCTAGGTCAACTCAAAACTCGAGGATCGAACACCGGTATACTTTAAATCATTTCAAATATATACATATTTCTTTCGAAACTATCAAATTACTACGGAATTTGAAATCAAAAACGGTTTTACAAGATCACTCGCATAGCGAAGCTATTAAAGGAGCCTCTCCCCCACTCTGAAACTCGAAAATCAATGTCGATGATGCGTGCACTCATCACCGAAATTATTCCCTAGCGACATAAGTGAGTTCTGGACTTCTATTTTCTTGAAAACTCGTTTGAAATTTCTTCAAAATTAATGGAATTCATTTGAACTCATTTAAAACATTTCTTATTCGGAAAAATACTTTTAAATCGTACTATTTTTCCTATAATTTCCAAAATCTTAAAACCAATTTCAAAATACCGGAATTCAATTCTCGAATTTCAAATTTAACACTTCAGTTATAAATCATTTTTATATAAATCAATTTCTTATAATTTTCCAAAATTTCAAATCCTTTCAAAACTTTTTATATAGAATAACATTTCTTATTTGATTTATATATAGGTATATAATCCTTATCGAAACATTTCTTTTTATATATAGGAAAAATCATAGTTATTAAAATATAAATTTGATATATAAAGCAATTTCAAAATACAAACGTACCCGATTTTCAAAGGATAATCTAAGAATGGATTTCAAAATAAAGATAGAGATTTGAATTTCATATCAACGAAACAGGAACATGAATACTTTATTAGAGAACTTCAGTTAAGCAAAAGATACAATAGAGTTTATCGAAAGCAACAAACAACTGCTGAAACAAACAGATCTACCGAGAACCACCTTACATAAACAAAGCATCGGTATTAATTCTACCGGGTGGGACTTCAATCGGTCCAGAACACTCTCCCTCAATATGGCCCCAACTTCTGCATTTCTTACATAAATGCACTACACACCCATCCTCCTTAACGAATTGCGGGAACGCAGCCTTCCTTCCGTACTTCCTCACAGGACAATTCCTAGCTATATGTCCAGTCAGCCTACAGTGATAGCAAATGGTTGATTGGTCGACTGATGCCGTGGGTGCAGCATTTACTTTCTTCACCTTTTGGCAGCGATTGGGAAAGTGTCCCGTACTACGGCACTTAAAACAGAAGATCTTGGATCGATAACGCTGGCCCTCACTCTTCTTTCCTTCATCTCTCTTCCCGCACATGGCTGCATAATGTCCCTTCTATTGACACCGATAACAGATGACATTGTCATAAGGTCCAGGTCCTGCCCTTTCCCTCCAAATCTTTTCCCACTTCTCCATTGCTTCCTCCTGTTCCTTACGGGCTAGTGCTCTCCGGGCTCGACGAGCTGCTTTCTGCTCTTCCGATTTTGCCATCTACAAAATAGTTTCCTATCATTCAGGGAGTCCAATATCAAACCAGATAGAGGTTCAATTTCTAAGAGAAAACTTGATCAAAGGAAGTTTCGAAACAAAGTGTGAAGGCTTGAGCAAAATGAGGAAATCTTTATTACAAAGTAGAAGGTGGATATCCTTCTATAAGTCGCGGGCGACATCTACCGGTCAACCGTGACTTCAGAAATCTAGGTGAATTAATGCCAATTGTAAAGGAGTTTTCACCCTTTTACAAATTATTCAATGGAGTTATGGGATACTCCGCAATTAAACTAATATAAATAGGAAGAGACACGGATGAATTTCGGAACCGAGGGATATTCCAAAATTCAAAGGAAATCAAGTCGAAAGGAAGAGATTCAACTCGAGCGAAAGTGATTCTGTAAATAAATTTACTATATATGCTAAGTTTTGCCTAGAGCCAAAGCTCTGATACCAACTGTAACGACCCGCTATTTTGGACCATTCAAATCGACACTAAAACCGTACATGTACGACTTGAATAATTCAAAATACCGAATTGTTAATTTAATTTGGCAAAACTTAAAATATACAGTAAATAAATCAAACACAGATCACAGACACAGAGTAATATAATGCAGCGGAATAGAAAAATAGTAGTTCATGAAGCTACTATATACATCAGAGTTTAAAATAAAATACATCAGAATCTCTTGAATACAGAAAAGTCTTCAGTACGAGCCGATGACTTCTCTGAACCAGTCAATCTAGAAAACTGAAAGCTGAAACGATAGTTGGATCTCCAAATGAAGCTCCAATCTCCAAAGGTGAGTCTCTAATGCTGTATTACTCGGTCTGACCCGAGCGTAAAGCAAAACACAAAACACTCGAGTCAGGATTAACATTCTTATATCAATAAATCCAACTCAAGTGAAATATCAACTGAAATACAAATAACTTAAAGGATGTTTGGGATGACCATCCTCTAAGGGTCCATAGAACTATCTACAGGGTAGAAATATACACTATTACATCGTGGTCATTCACTTAATTTATACTTCAAACCCAAATGTCAAATTCACTTCGAATAATTATATTTCCCAAATAGTATTTATATATATTAAATGCTGTATATGGTAAAGCACTTGCAATTTCCTTAACTTAACAAATCGTTCACATCAACCTGACCTTTCCATTTAAATTAAATTCAATCTCAATTATAAATCTCAAATCTGGATTTGATATCCTAATTACCCTTTCCATTTCAATATGTTTCCATACTTTAAGTATTTAATATTTCCCCTAAATTTCCCAATCTAGTTTTCTAAATACAAATTTCCAGATTTCGTTCAACCTCAATTTCCCTTAAATTCAATTAGTTATCTACATAACAAATTCAACTATCTTGGTCCCAAATACATATCAAATTTCTAAACCATTTAATTACAATACAGTTCATGGCTTAAATACTTAGATGTTAAATTTAACAGTTTCATATAGATTCTTGGTTTTTACATCATTATTATTTAGTTTGAACCTTCCCTTATTCAATACCATTTTAGTGACTTTAAATTACATCTTTCTCAAGATTTCTCAAATTTTATTAAACGTGAAATATCTCATTCGATAAATTTCAAATTGATTTAAATAAATAAATCCTTATCTAAACATCATTTTACAATAACCCAAATTTATCTCCCAACCTTAATTTTTCAATATTATTGCAAAATTTATCCGAATAAAATTTACATAAATTATTTATCATAATTTATGTATTTAATCAAATCTTGATTAAATAGATATAATTAACTCTATATTTATCATTACCCTTTATAGATGTATTTAAGAATTTACACTTAATAAGACCATAGATTTTTTTATCATATGGTCAAAGTGTTATGGCTATTATCATTTCAATACGTACACTAAATGTATACGGGTGGATAGCATTTCAACCCGTAATCCCAAATTTAATTAAACGAAACCCGCTTGGGCCTATCTTTTCAACCCATTTTAATTCAAAAATCAAACATAACAAAGGGAACTTGCAGTGTGATGACAGGGATAGTGTCAAAGTAAGTAAACAAGCAATAACAACAATCAATAACAATTCAATAGATTAAATCAAATAACCCCGAAATAATCGTATTAATTCGCATTGTTATTTTTATAATTATTTCTAAAATCTACACTATCATTTCATGTAGATTTAAAGGTTATTACATTTCAGTTTTCCCTTGTCGTTCCATTTCATTTTCAGTTTAATAATACAACAATTAATCCAAACTACGTTCAAAGATTTCAAGAATAATTTATCAATTTCTACGACAATCAATGGGTCAAATTCAACTAATCAAATATACATATGGCGGGGTCAGGTTTTAATAAAGTAAGGTCCATCATATATAATCCGTTTAATTTGTAAACTATACTACTCAAATTAAACTAGCAAACTAGTTATCACTTAACAAAAATAATTAACATCCAATTTAAACAACAATCAATCAAACAATCAATTATCAACCAATCTGTATTATTATCACATACATAATTAACCGATAATGGTGTTGGGTGTCATAGGTGAACAGATACAAATAATAGCATATATAACAATTAAAAATAAATACAACAGCATATTTCAATTGTCGTTTCAATTGAAATCAAATTCAATAAATATAAAAGTGTTAATCGTGAGTGATTGCTCACCTTTCGAGGCTAAACAGATTTGACAAGGAAACGAGCTACGAATTCCAAGCGACGCTAGATGGATACGATTCGATGGAGAAAACGGGCACGACGGACAAAGCTGATAACAGGAATCGACGGAATCAAATTAGAACCGGGTTTGATGAAGAGAATTGGTATAAGAGAATTTGAAAACAATATCCATTTAAAGCACATATACATATATAAATCAAAATAAATATATTATTTTCTTATTAAATTAATATTTCTTTTTAAGACCAATATCAAAACAAAATACGTATGTACGAAAAATCACTGTTTTGTATTAAAAATCAAATGTAATAAAATTTGAAATAAATATTGTAACTTTCATATTGAAATGTACATAAACACATGCAAGTTTAAAGAAAAAAACAATGTTGAGACCCATTTTCAACATAGCTTATATTAACTGCGACAAAGAAAGCTACAAACACTTGTTATTCAATATATATATACAGTCCAAGTAAAAATCAATGTACAAATGCAGACAGCACTTAACAGCTATATTACCCAATGCAGTAACATATAACTATGGATATAAAACCTCTCTCCTTTTTTTTTCTAACACATAAACCATACTATATAAAATAAAACTTAAAAATATGTATATAAAAAAATTCATAAAACTGACCTATACTATATATACATATGAATTTATATTCTAAGTTTGAACACCGCAAATTAAATTTACAAGCGTTTCAAACATATAAGTAAATAAACAAATCAAGCTTACATTTATTAAAAATTAAACATAAACTTAAAATAAATATATTTGTTTAAATTAAATAATTAACCCCAAAACATACTAAAAAAAAAAATATTTGAAAACCAAGTTCTCATCTATAAAAAAAGTATATACATATTAAACGTGATCTTACAAAACAGCAATATGTGAACTTGCCAAACATATAACTATTTATGTTTTAAAACCAAAAGTGAAGCACTACTGTAAACAAAAATCCATAAAATCGACATATTATTTTATATAACTATAGACCTTGCAAAACCAATTATATATATATAGCTTAGTTGGCATTACTAAATGCATAAACCAAAACTGATGAAAATAGAAAGTAGGAATTAATGATGTCCTCGCCTATATATGTTAAACTATCCCAGTTTATACATCATAATTTTGCCTTCCTTTACATAAATTTAAACATTATCTTTTAAATGTAAATACATAGACCCAAACTGTATAGCCAACAATCAAATGCTCCTAGGACCGGGATTGTAAAATATAAATAAAAGTGACAAAATAGTTTAAAAAAAATACTTCTCCAAATACCATGTGACCTTAATATAAAGCGATCCTTTTTAAATATATATATATATACGCTTAAATTATAAACTTTTATGTTACATTGAAAATCAAAACATGTAAAAAAATAAATAGACAAAAACATGTTGTGCTTAAAATAAAGGAAAAGCAATATAAACAATAAGAAAACAAAAGAAAAGGATGAAAAAGAAGAAGAAAAAGAAAAGAAATAAGAAGAAGAAAAAAAAATGGTGCAGCCATTTACCTACAGAAGAAGCTTCACATGCAAAAGAGGAGAATGGACAAAGAAATTCAAGCAAAGATAAATGTACAGAAAAAATATAGAGTAGTGGAAATTTAAAAGTTAGAAAGCTTAAATCAAGGAAATATCAAATGCAACCGGCTAAAATAGGGGAATGGTAATATAAACAAAAAGGTAAAAGCAACGGTGATCCTTAAATTTAGCTGAATCATTAAGGCAAATAAATATGGAGCATTGGTTAGTAACGCACGAAATTCGGGAAATAACAAAGGAAAGGACCGGTCAAATAAATGAATGTAACGTGTAACGAATATAAAGTTTATATATATTTGAACCGATGGAAATAGAGGGGTCAATCGCTAGAATTTAGGAGGTATGAATGGTAACGGTTGTTTGAATTGTATACCAAATATATAACTTTATATTCCATTATTAATTGAATAGGAGAAATGAATGGGTGGAGAATGAGCTGTCCATTTATGATATACTGTTACATATAATTTGTTAAAGAAGAATGGTAGAATAATGATAGATTTGAATTATATACTAGTGTGATGCAATAACAACGGTCAAGTTGATAAGGTGGATATTTAAATAATTTATTGCTTGATTGGAAAGCACGTGAGTATGGAAAGGCAAGGGTATTAAAATGGAAAAAAGAATGGAGAGAGAAATTTAAGCGAAGATAAAACGTACAGGAATAAATATAGAGTAGTGAGATTCAAAGCAATTAATAATAACGTGCGCAGCACGCTTCTATAATTGAGACCGAAGAAAAGAAATGAAGTCACAATTTTAAAGGTACCGTGATGTGTACAATAATAAAAATGAAAACGTACACAAATAAATGAAATTGTAACAGTCTCTCATTGATTCAGCTGACACAAAAAAAAGAAATTATGAACGGATAGAATGCAAATTGAAACGTTAGAGAATTAAATATAAGGTGGAAAGGTGTGTCAACGCTCACCCATAGATTTAGCTAAAACCTTTAAAAGAAATTTAATATGGTATGAGTTGAACTTATGGCTATATATGTGCATAACTATGTATATAACTATATATATGAATCAAAATCATTTTCTAAATTCAAACGCAAATCCAATTATATATATGTATGTATGTATATTTTTATTATTATTTTAAAATCATTGTTTAGATCGATACACATAAATAAACTAACATATAGTATTATACTAGTAGACAGCAAAATATACACTGGTTATTATAGAATAAGATGCAAGCCATATACAACTACAACTTATTGGTTTAAACTATAAAATTATACGTAATCCAAATATCAAATTTTTATTTCAAAATTATTATTATTAATAATTTCTCAAAATCCAAATTAAATACGTTATAAAACCAAAAAAAAAAATTAATAAAATTTTATTGGTCGCTACACAACATCTACTGATCTTCCCTCACTCACCTCTAACGATGAACTTTTTCTGCATCATTCCGATCATCCCAATTATGTTCTCTCAACCGTTCCTCTCTCAGATGGCAATTATAGTCAGTGGTGGTGTTCGGTTGAAGTTTCTCTCATGGCAAAAAATAAATTAGGGTTTGTCACCGGTCTTTGTGTTCGACCAGTTGATAATCCGACTCTCGCATCTCAATGGGATCGATGCAATAATATGGTAATTTCTTGGTTATTACACTCTGTTGAAAAGGATATTGCACAATCAATTCTGTATTATCGATCTACTTCTGCAATTTGGTCTGATCTTGCGGTTAGATTTGCTCGATCTAATCGAACTCGTCTTTTTCAAATTCAAAAATCGTTATCCACACTAACTCAAGGTACCTCTTCAATTTCATCTCATTATACTAAATCGAAAACTCTGTGGGATGAATACACTTTACTGCTTGAAGATCGTGTTTGTGTGTGCGGATCTGGAGCCTTGATTCGTGATATTCTTCAAGATCAGCAGGTTGTACAATTTCTTGCAAGTTTGAATGATTCATATAATTCTGCTCGTGCACAAATTTTAATGATTCAACCACCTCCGTCTCTAAATGAAGTTTACAAACTATTATTGCAAGAAGAAGAGCAACGTGAACTAGGTAATAAACAAACTCCATCTGGATCCTCTTTGTCTGATCTTACTTCCGCATTAGCTTCTCAACGTTTTGTTGATTCTAAGAATCCAAATAGAGGCAGTCATACCTCTTCTCGAGGTCGTGGTGGTGCTGTCAAATATGGTAGAGGATCTCAATATTGTGATCATTGTAAACTTGGTGGCCATACAGTTGATAATTGCTGGAAATTGCATGGACATACTTTGTTTTGTGATTTTTGCTCGCTGGGAGGTCATACTGTAGAGAAATGCTGGAAAAAGCATGGATATCCACCAGGCAAAGGTCCTCGAACAGCAGCTGCTGCAGCATCATCGAAGGACTCACCAGTGGCAACAACTCAATCTGGATTTACAAATGAGCAGTATAATCAACTTCTAGCTTTATTGAAGAATAATAATGTTGTGCCACCTGAATCAAGTGCTTTTTTGGCTGGTAAGAATTTCTGCTTTATTTCCTCAGAATCTAAACCGGTTTGGATCATTGACAGTGGAGCTACAGACCACATGACTCCTCATCTAAATTTATTCACTCATTATTCTTTTTTGCCTAAACCAATACTTATCACTATGCCTAATGGTAAAACATGTAATGTTCTACATACTGGTACAATTGTTCTTTCTGCCACATTAACCTTGAATAACGTTCTGCACGTACCAGATTTTTGTTTCAATCTTGTTTCTGTACGTAAACTCATGACAAAAAAGGACACTAATGTTCTTTTTACTTCACAATTCTGTTTCCTTCAGGACCGTTTGATAAAGAAGCCACTATTGATTGGTAGTGAGATCAAAGGCCTTTATATTGTTAATGTTGATGCTAACAGTAAGCAATATTTTCAGTTTCAAATAAATCTTTGAATAATAATGTTGTAAAAGATGTTTCAATGTTGAACTCATCTGTAAAAACCCGAAATTTTCGAACCCGAAAACTCTAGATAGTTATGAAAAAGAAGAAAGGGGTAGAAGAAGAAGAACAAAAACAACATCAGAATCTCACATCGCAGCGGAATAAAATATATTATATAAAATACAGGTTTAAATACAAAGAATCTGTACTGTATACATATACATACATACCATCATCAGAGTACATCAATCAATCATACATGTCCATACACAGCGGAGATAATAGACAAATACGTAAATACGCTCTGTCACCAGCTCGTCTCCTGAGCTCCAGCATATAACCTGAATCCTGTTTAACTCGGTCTGACCCGAGCATCATATAAAACAACACCCGAGTCAGTCTGGAATACAAGCGTGAGAAAATCACACTCAATTGGATTATTAAAGTTCAAAAATCTTTTGAAAACAAAAGCATCTCGTAAGACACGCCACAAATAAACATGTCGGGTTTTTACCTTACGATAGCTAAAACACTTTTTATAGAAATCCTCTGATATTATAATAGGGTCAATATACAAATACTTATAAAATAGCCGAAATTGTTACATCTATTAAATTCCAGCTACTAGCCACAGAGTGGGTAATACAAACAAAACTCGTACAAGGCTCGTAGGGAGAATGGATTTCCATCAATGGCTGGGCTACTGGGGTACCGCCCGTCACAGTACCTGGCCTAGATCAGAGTACCGAGGAGTACGCCCGCTCCCCTGCAACACAAGGCCGGAACCATTCCTTACTGAACAGTCCCGAACAAGATAACCCCGTGGTAGGCGCGACCAACCACCCACTAAGCCGAATATAAAGGGACATGTAGACAGGGGTAAATCTTGTCCTGCTTGGGCATGACCCACCTAACCTTGCTGCACCTCCCCTGTTTTAGCCATTCCCGGTTGATGAGGCTTGAGGTTAAGCGTTACCTTTAAAGAACGCGTCACTTAGAATGCTCATCGTCTACCTGACGATGTTCTGAAAGCATTCAATCCATACAAGTTACCCTGGGTCTGGGCAAACCGAATCACCGTCTTCAACTCTTCACGATCTTCATTCGTAATCGTTCAAACCGGATCGAAGTGGTTTTCGAATAATTAAATCCGATCCCGGACTCTTCGAAACGATCAGCGCATTGTCCAATATTGATAGTCGGTTATTTAACTATCAATTAATCATTCACAAGCAACCATCAAATAATTTCCACAAATTATTTATCTCAAATATCATTTAAGATATTATTCCCAATTTAACCCATTTGAAGTAAATTTCAAGTCCTTTATTCCCCTGAAATCACTTAACTCAATCTGATTTAACGCTTGAAAATATTTCTTATTTTCTCATTCCCTTCTCAAAAATCAATTTATACTTTGATTATAAATTTCAAACTCAATTCCTTCACTTAATAAGATTTCTCCTAAATCTTATCTCATTTAATAACTCACTTATCATCACAAGAGGATTATTAATTGGATTTTTAAAGCATTTGAAACATTTGGGTTTATAAAAGAATAAGTATAGTTTATACAATTTACGGTCTAAAAGAAATATTTAACATAAAAATTAGAGTTCATATCCAGTTAATGATAAATTGTAAAACTGGTTTTAGAAAATCAAAGTTTATGATAAATATTTGCCTATCCTTTAAAAATAACTAATTCAAACATTTTAAATTCAAGTAATAGTTTACAAGAAATTTATATAGTGTGGTAAATTAAAATACTCCTTTTAAAATAATAAGTTTATAATTTTAGAAAATCCAATATCCATCTATCATGCCTCTTGTCCAAATTCATACTTCTTACTTCTAGAAATATTCAACTATTTCCCTCCAAACCAATTTCATAATTCATATCAAGTCCTTACCGTGACTTATCTCATTACATATTCGCTAAACTTTCTATCTCATTTATAAACTGCGTTTATAAATTTATAACTCCCTGAGTTTCCTTTTCAATTAGTTATGAAAACAATTTATTCACATATTCTATTTTATAATTTTATTCCTCAATTCAATTCCATATTGTTCCTTATTAAAATTTCATTTCATTTCTTAATAAAATTCCCTTATTTTATTTCTTAATATAGTTCTCTTATTTTATTTTATTTTAACATAATTTTGCTTTGCTTCAAATCCATTCATCGATTACAATATTCTAATTAAGTCTTTAGTATATAATTTAATTTTTCCCAAACTCAACTTTAACTAATTTTAAGTTTAACTAAAGTAATAATTATTCTTTAATTTTACTTTAGTCTCAATAGGAGTAAATTCAAATCCTAAAGAAATATCTTTTTAATTAAATTTCATTCAACTTTTTTCAACTAAATTATTTATAGTAAATTCCAATTTCCATATAAGTTTAATTCGCATGCAAATCCATATCAATATCATTCATCCTGTCATATGGCAACAATATATATATATAACAAATAAATATCTTTGAGGAATCCTGTTGGATCCCTCCAACCTGTTTCCCTGCATCCACAAATGTTAGCACAGTAACATATCAATTCCACCTTCAAATGGATATTGCAGTATATGGGTTATGATATTAACCAGTGAATAAATTATTATCAATCAACTAAACACATCCAAATAATTTAAATTTCACATTTAAATTTAATTTAGGGCATCCAAATGAGTGAGAAAATCTCATATTTTCTTTTAAGTTGCAATCCATTCCAATATTGCCTTGGTTTCCCGATTTTTGACCTTGAATAACAATTTGATTGTTTATTAATATTTGAACTAATCAAATGTTTAACTATCGTTTAATAAAAATTTATTTTTTTAACTCTAATAATTTAATTTTAACTAGTGATATAATTTTAACCAAATACTTACTTTTTAAACTAATTCTCCTTTTAAAAATCATTTTTTGTAACTAAAAATAATTAAATAAGTTATTTAAACAAATTAACCACTCTAATTTAAATATTGTAAAATAAACTAGTTAAGGTGAAAATATGTATATTTTATTTTCTTTTGTTATATATTTATGAAAATATCCTATATAGATTTTATCAAATCCAACTCATATAACATCCTATTTTTTTCTTTCAACATCTTATATATATACACATATATATATACCGTCTTTAGTTATTTAAATTAAACTAGAAATAACTTAAGATTTAAAACTGCATAACAGTTAATTTAAATTTTATTTTCCTTATCTAAACCAAAACCCTAGTTTACAGTAAACTTTAAATTTTAAAACACAGAATTACCTCACCGACGCTCTCCAAACCGAGGCCCAAGATGTCGCCTCCGAGATGTTGACGAGCCTAATTCGATGCTCAAAACCGAGCCAAGCCGTAAGTTGCCGAAACCCTAGCTTGCCCCCATCGCCTCTGCACCACCACGAACGTCGACTCGGAGTCGATCATCGCATCCTTGCGCGTGCGCGCGAATGCTCTTACTGCCAGTGCTCAAGTTCGACAACCCACAAATGCCACTCCAACAACCCAGTCGCGTCACACATCCCTACGACCCTAATCGCGCCTCAAGATGCGACCGCTACTACTCGAATGCGAAATCAATTTGCCCCAATCGATTCGATTCGTCGATATTCCCTTTTTCCTCTTTTTTTTTTTAATTTATGAAAGCCGTGAATTGGCTGGAAGGAATGGAAACGAAGATGGTTACGGAAAGTGAAAGTATGAGGGAATTGGGCTTCGCGATTAAAAAGAAGCGGCCATGAGTTTAAATTTTTAGTTATTTTTTTTTCTGATTAAAGCTGGAAACAGAAAGTAACGCGATTATAACGAAGATGGGAAGCGTAAGGGAGAAGACGAATTATAGTGTATTGAGACGAAAGTGTATTGAGGAAGCTACGTTAATTATTTTCCTTTAAATTTTAAATTTAAAAATCTTCTCGTATTTCACTTAAATTATAGCGCGTTTGTTTATCATACAATCACATGGCCACTCCAAAAATTACGAAATTTGAAATCCGACAATAATTAAATATTACGGATCCAACGGAACTGGTTTCGTCGCAATCCGAGACTGTGCCTCGGAAGGCTATTTTCAATCGTCAATTAAACAATGTAAAATTAAAATTGAACAAACGGCAGTTAAATTCAATTTTAATCCACCTATTACTCAGTATTATTAATATAAATTTTATAAGCCGTTAAAATATTTTCAACAAACTTATAATTCCAGTTTAAATAATTTACCCAATTGTCAATCACTATTTAATTTATTCAATTAATTGTTATATTTAAATTCTGAGTTCTTTTTATTAAATCAAACCAACTTTTCATATTGAAAACAAATTATATTTCAAATTAACTGTTGATAATTTTAAATATCACAAATTAACTATTGAAAAAGCCGAGTCGTTACATTCCTCCCCCCTTAAAAGAATTTCGTCCCCGAAATTACTAGTTAGAAAGAATGGTCCAATACCCGTTATTATTACTTCACAATCAACAATTCAACATCTTTTTAATAAAAGATGCATTATCCTTCTTATTAACTTTCCAAACCTTTTTCCCTAGTTTCAAACTATACTATTTGTTTAACCATTCAAGTTTCAATTTACAACCAAATTTTGCATTATCAAATTTTTCTCAAAATTTTTCTAACACCCTAAATTCCCGAAAATTTTTGCCAGCGTCTTCTTTGCGCGGCTAGCTCGGTACAACTACAAAATGGCTCTACGGCCTCCCAAAAACTCAAAAGAAAACAAAAATCCAAGCGGCTCGATCAAAATCCCAATCAATTTCCATATAGAAATTCAAACACATACCTTTTGTCGAGCATTTCTTATTTATCTTCTGAAATCAAAATCAATGTTCTTTACCTTTATATTACCTGCATATCTTACACAGCAATATATCCAATCACAATATACAATACATTTTATCGACATTCTTACAAATGTCAATACCTATTCATTCAAATATTATTTTAGATTATATTAGAATATCAATTCCCAATTGAGAATGCATTTTTCCTTACTCAAGTTAGTATAAGCATTTATGTGTTTCTTATATTTATTTTCATCTTACCTCTTTAGTTTATATCCCTTCTTATTCAAATCAATTCTTCCATTTCTATAACCCTGAATATTTAAATTCTATTTTTCCATTTACATCAAATTCATGTCATTATTTTAAATAAATTTCATTCATTAATTTATTCATTCCCAATTTGAAAACATTTGTCGTTAACAAAATTTTCAAAAACTTTCAAAAAATTTCTAACTCCCAAAATTTCTGAATTTTTTTGGCAGAGTCCCCTTTGTACGGAGGAGCTTTTGCAATTTGACAATAGATATAAATATATATACATCGACCCACACGGTCGGAAAAACCAAAAACAATTCATATTTCCTAGTTTGTATTGCGTAGGCGTACCTTATTTAGCATTTTAAGCAAGCGGCTTATTTTATTTTAGCATTTACGTGCCCAAAATCCCGCTATACAGTCTTCTGGTACCTGTACTTACTCAATTTAAACTCATAAGTAACATATGTATGAAATTTATAACATTGCATTCATTTAAACAGCTACAACAATCAAAATCATAAGCAATGCAATATAAATAACTTCATAACAAATTTATATAGTTTCCAAACAGTTCCATTTGTTTATAACTGACACAAATACCGGGTGCATTCAACTTTAAGTGAGTTACAACACATTTACTTAACTCCAATTCATAATTATGCCCAAACAAACCCATTTTCCATTTAAATGTTTTCAAAAATCAATTTCTGCTTCTTATCAATTCAAAACCATACTTTATAAACAATTATACGCGAATCAAGTTCTATAAGCAGGTAATAAGGTTTCCATATTAATTTAGTTGCTCTTACTTAATTAGATCACCCTATCCAATTCGGAATGATTTTCACATCATTCTTTTATCCAATTCATTCTTAATCCGAACCATTTGGTATTCATGGCAATTTTTATTCAAAAGAATCAAGTTTAATTACTTCTATTATTCCATAGATCTTTAATTAATCTTGTTTACGACAACAACAATTATTTCATGCAAATTCGACAATATTCATTCAAACAAACAATTTCTTTAGTTTTATAACTGTTTTAAAATTGATGCCAACTCAAGTTATATGAAATTTCATTCCATTCTAATTTATTTATAAACCATATCTTTGCATTGATTTTATTCAACACCATTTTTATTAAGCTTGCAATTTTAATGCTTAAAATTTAACAATCGTGTCCCAAATTTATATAAATCATGCTTCATTGAATTTTAGACTTAAGTCAAGTTACTTCAAATTATTTAACTTTCATAACTTAAGTTTATTTCATTTGTCCATAAATTCTTTTCCCAATTTCATTTGATTTAATTTAAATCAAATCTCTTTCATTTACTTCTTAACTCAATTAATTATTTCATTTAAAAATTTCAATTCCCATGTTCGATTCATTCTCGAACTTATTTAATTTATTACAAGACCACTTTCACTTTATTTATACACAATTGAATTTTTATTTGCACTTCTAACCATTTATATTTAATCCAATTTCATTTTATTTGCTAACCAATCCAAATTGAATTTTATATTTATAATTCAAGGGCACTTCCCCCATTCACTTTAATTCACTCTCCACTTCTATTAATTTACCATTCAACCTTTATTTAACCAATTCAAAGTTTATTCGCATATTCAGGTTACTAATTTATCCCAAATTAGTTTATTCCCAATTTATAATTCAATATTTGTTTTTTAGCTTCAAAAATCTCTTCATTTAAATTTCTTTGGTTCAATCCTATTTTGAAATTCAGGTTTGGATTTCTATTCATTTTCCAGATTCAAACAATTCTATTTGACTTATTTATTCCATCTTAATTTTATAAGTCCACTTCTTATTTATCTTCACACTTCCATTTATTTACAGTTAACCACATTCCCATTTTATTTTAATTCAGGTTTATACGTCCTCACTTAGCCAAGTATATATTTTTATTTCAACGCCTCTCAATTCTTTTATAAGCTATCAAAGTCTTATTTATTCAAATTCAAATTTCACTTAGCTTACATTGAATTCAACCTCATTTCATTATTATGAATTTTTACTCAAGTGAGAGTTTTATTACAATACCATCTACATCTCAATTTAATTCATCTTCATTCAAATTCAAACAATAACTTAGCTTAAGACAATTCCAGTTCAATCAAAGTTCTAAATCCAATTAAATTGGCTATTTACCATCCAATCACATCCAAAGTTTAAGGTACTTTACCAATCCATTTTATTCAATGAACTTCCACTTTCTTCGAAATCTCCTTTCCATAAATTTTAAATCTTAAGTTAATTTATTTATTACAACTTCTTACTTAAATTCATTGCAATAGATTTGATACTCATCTAGATCAAATCCAATGTAATTTAATTAACCATCTAAATTTGTTAAGATAACATCCAAGGCCACTTTATTCCATCCATACTTGATTTGGATCTTATTTGTAGATTCAAACTGTCTTTATGTTAATCCAATTCATAATAATTGAGATTCATATTTAATTTGACTTACCATTACAATGGAATTTCTACTTATAACTCGGGTTTCATCACTCAATTTCATTTTTAATCCCAATTACAATTTAATTCAAATACAGCTGAATTTTAATTTCAGTTTAATTCCATTTACTTCCATTCACATAACTTGAAATAATTTCAATCCACTTCAAGTTCTATTTCTCTACTTCATTTAAAATCTACTAATTTATTTCTTCCAAATCATTCATTAAATTTCAAGTTTAAATTTTAATCCAAGTTAAATTTGCATCTTTAACTTTTCACTTTAGATTTTAATTCCAAAATTCAACATTTAATGTTTTTCCTTGATTAGATAACTATTTTAAATTTAATCATCTAATTTGGCTAAAATATAGCATCCAAACATCCAAGTTATAATAATTTCAGAAAAATATTCTTTTTATATCAAAATATATTTTGGATGAAATTATTTCATTCGCCCATTTTTGAAAATCAATATTGTGTCGAATTGCTCTATTTAAGTGTTTAGAAACCCCTTCGATACAGTTTTCGAGGCTGTGCCGACGAAGGTTCATATACCACTCAATAAATCAATCAACGCAATATAAAACCATTTTATATTCACTAACAAATACGCGCTCATATCTATATATACACGCTCAAACTCATTCTAGAGTACCATTGACTCTATTTCTAATGAGTAAATTCCCCACCAGAGCCAAGGTTCTCGTTTAACCTTTCAGCTCTGATACCAAGTGTAACAACCCGAAATTTTCGAACCCGAAAACTCCAGATAGTTATGAAAAAGAAGAAAGGGGTAGAAGAAGAAGAACAAAAACAACATCAGAATCTCACATCGCAGCGGAATAAAATATAATATATAAAATACAGGTTTAAATACAAAGAATCTGTACTGTATACATATACATACATACCATCATCAGAGTACATCAATCAATCATACATGTCCATACACAGCGGAGATAATAGACAAATACGTAAATACGCTCTGTCACCAGCTCGTCTCCTGAGCTCCAGCATATAACATGAATCCTGTTTAACTCGGTCTGACTCGAGCATCATATAAAACAACACCCGAGTCAGTCTGGAATACCAGCGTGAGAAAATCACACTCAATTGGATTATTAAAGTTCAAAAATCTTTTGAAAACAAAAGCATCTCGTAAGACCACGCCACAAATAAACATGTCGGATTTTTACCTTACGATAGCTAAAACACTTTTTATAGAAATCCTCTGATATTATAATAGGGTCTATATACAAATACTTATAAAATAGCCGAAATTGTTACATCTATTAAATTCCAGCTACTAGCCAAAGAGTGGGTAATATAAACAAAACTCGTACAAGGCTCGTAGGGAGAATGGATTTCCATCAATGGCTGGGCTACTGGGGTACCGCCCGTTACAGTACCTGGCCTAGATCAGAGTACCAAGGAGTACGCCCGCTCCCCTGCAACACAAGGCTGGAACCATTCCTTACTGAACAGTCCCGAACAAGGTAACCCCGTGGTAGGCGCGACCAACCACTCACTAAGCCGAATATAAAGGGACATCTAGAGAGGGGTAAATCTTGTCCTGCTTGGGCGTGACCCACCTAACCTTGCTGCACCTCCCATGTTTTAGCCATTCCCGGTTGATGAGGCTTGAGGTTAAGCGTTACCTTTCAAGAACGCGTCACTTAGAATGCTCATCGTCCACCTGACGATGTTCTGAAAGCATTCAATCCATACAAGTTACCTTGGGTCTGGGAAAACCGAATCACCGTCTTCAACTCTTCACGATCTTCATTCGTAATCGTTCAAACCGGATCGAAGTGGTTTTCGAATAATTAAATCCGATCCCGGACTCTTCGAAACGATCAGCGCATTGTCCAATATTGATAGTCGGTTATTTAACTATCAATTAATCATTCACAAGCAACCATCAAATAATTTCCACAAATTATTTATCTCAAATATCATTTAAGATATTATTCCCAATTTAACCCATTTGAAATAAATTTCAAGTCCTTTATTCCCCTGAAATCACTTAACTCAATCTGATTTAACGCTTGAAAATATTTCTTATTTTCTCATTCCCTTCTCAAAAATCAATTTATACTTTGATTATAAATTTCAAACTCAATTCCTTCACTTAATAAGATTTCTCCTAAATCTTATCTCATTTAATAACTCACTTATCATCACAAGAGGATTATTAATTGGATTTTTAAAGCATTTGAAACATTTGGGTTTATAAAAGAATAAGTATAGTTTTATACAATTTACGGTCTAAAAGAAATATTTAACATAAAAATTAGAGTTCATATCCAGTTAATGATAAATTGTAAAACTGGTTTTAGAAAATCAAAGTTTATGATAAATATTTGCCTATCCTTTAAAAATAACCAATTCAAACATTTTAAATTCAAGTAATAGTTTACAAGAAATTTATATAGTGTGGTAAATTAAAATACTCCTTTTAAAAAAATAAGTTTATAATTTTAGAAAATCCAATATCCATCTATCATGCCTCTTGTCCAAATTCATACTTCTTACTTCCATAAATATTCAACTATTTCCCTCCAAACCAATTTCATAATTCATATCAAGTCCTTACCGTGACTTATCTCATTACATATTCGCTAATACTTTCTATCTCATTTATAAACTTCGTTTATAAATTTATAACTCCCTGAGTTTCCTTTTCAATTAGTTATGAAAACAATTTATTCACAAATTCTATTTTATAATTTTATTCCTCAATTCAATTCCATATTGTTCCTTATTAAAATTTCATTTCATTTCTTAATAAAATTCCCTTATTTTATTTCTTAATATAGTTCTATTATTTTATTTTATTTTAACATAATTTTGCTTTGCTTCAAATCCATTCATCGATTACAATATTTTAATTAAGTCTTTAGTATATAATTTAGTTTTTTCCCAAACTCAACTTTAACTAATTTTAAGTTTAACTAAAGTAATAATTATTCTTTTAATTTTACTTTAGTCTCAATAGGAGTAAATTCAAATCCTAAAGAAAATATCTTTTTAATTTAAATTTCATTCAACTTTCTTCAACTAAATTATTTATACTAAATTCCAATTTCCATATAAATTTAATTCGCATGCAAATCCATATCAATATCATTCATCCTGTCATATGGCAACAATATATATATATATATATATATATATATATATATATATAACAAATAAATATCTTTGAAGAACCTGTTGGATCCCTCCAACCTGTTTCCCTGCATCCACAAATGTTAGCACAGTAACATATCAATTCCACCTTCAAATGGATATTGCAGTATATGGGTTATGATATTAACCAGTGAATAAATTATTATCAATCAACTAAACACATCCAAATAACTTAAATTTCACATTTAAATTTAATTTAGGGCATCCAAATTAGTGAGAAAATCTCACCTTTTCTTTTAAGTTGCAATCCATTCCAATATTGCCTTGGTTTCCTGATTTTTGACCTTGAATAACAATTTGATTGTTTATTAATATTTGAACTAATCAAATGTTTAACTATCGTTTAATAAAAATTTATTTTTTTAACTCTAATAATTTAATTTTAACTAGTGATATAATTTTAACCAAATACTTACTTTTTAAACTAATTCTCCTTTAAAAATTATTTTTAGTAACTAAAAATAATTAAATAAGTTATTTAAACAAATTAACCACTCTAATTTAAATATTGCAAAATAAACTAGTTAAGGTGAAAATATGTATATTTTATTTTCTTTTGTTATATATTTATGAAAATATCCTATATAGATTTTATCAAATCCAACTCATATAACATCCTATTTTTTTCTTTCAACATCTTATATATATACACACACACATATATATATATATATATACCGTCTTTAGTTATTTAAATTAAACTAGAAATAACTTAAGATTTAAACTGCATAACAGTTAATTTAAATTTTATTTTCCTTATCTAAACCAAAACCCTAGTTTACAGTAAACTTTAAATTTTAAAACACAGAATTACCTCACTGACGCCCTCCAAACAGAGGCCCAAGATGTCGCCTCCGAGATGTTGTCGAGCCTAATTCGATGCTCAAAACCGAGCCAAGCCGTAAGTTGCTAAAACCCTAGCTTGCCCCCATCGCCTCTGCACCACCACGAACGTCGACTCGGAGTCAATCATCGCATCCCTGCGCGTGCGCGCGAATGCTCTTACTGTCAGTGCTCGAGTTCGACAACCCACAAACGCCACTCCAACAACCCAGTCGCGTCACACATCCCTACGACCCTAATCGCGCCTCAAGATGCAACCGCTACTACTCGAACGCGAAATCAATTTGCCCCAATCGATTCGATTCGTCGATATTCCCTTTTTTCCTCTTTTTTTTTTTAATTTATGAAAGCCGTGAATCGGCTGGAAGGAACGGAAACGAAGATGGTTAGGGAAAGTGAAAGTATGAGGGAATTGGGCTTCGCGATTAAAAAGAAGCGGCCATGAGTTTAAATTTTTAGTTATTTTTTTTTTCTGATTAAAGCTGGAAACAGAAAGTAACACGATTATAACGAAGATGGGAAGCGTAAGGGAGAAGACGAATTATAGTGTATTGAGACGAAAGTGTATTGAGGAAGCTACGTTAATTATTTTCCTTTAAATTTTAAATTTAAAAATCTTCTCGTATTTCACTTAAATTATAGCGCGTTTGTTTATCGTACAATCACATGGTCACTCCAAAAATTACGAAATTTGAAATCCGACAATAATTAAATATTACGGATCCAACGGAACTGGTTTCGTCGCAATCCGAGACTGTGCCTCGGAAGGCTATTTTCAATCGTCAATTAAACAATGTAAAATTAAAATTGAACAAACGACAGTTAAATTCAATTTTAATCCACCTATTATTCTCAGTATTATTAATATAAATTTTATAAGCCGTTAAAATATTTTCAACAAACTTATAATTCCAGATTTAAATAATTTACCCAATTGTCAATCACTATTTAATTTATTCAATTAATTGTTATATTTAAATTCTGAGTTCTTTTTATTAAATCAAACCAACTTTTCATATTGAAAACAAATTATATTTCAAATTAACTGTTGATAATTTTAAATATCACAAATTAACTATTGAAAAAGCCGGGTCGTTACATCATCTGTAACATCTCATATGAATGATACTACTTTACCTTTTGCTTCCTCTATTGCTCTCAAAAATAATGGCCCTGAACTATGGCATTGTAGACTTGGTCATATACCTTTTGTTCAACTTAAACATATCAATGTTTTTGATTCTTCTATTAAACCTTCTCATTTATGTAAAATCTGTCCACAAGCCAAACAACACCGAAATACTTTCCCCACTTCCATCACAAAAGCTGGTAAACCATTTGATCTCATACACATTGATACTTGGGGTCCATATAAACATGTTACTCACAATGGTTTTAGATATTTTTTAACTATTGTGGATGACAATACTAGATGCACATGGACATTTCTTATGTCTTCCAAAAGTGATTCACTCACTGTTTTACAGAATTTTCACACTCTAATTTTCACACAATTCCAATCCAAAATTAAGATCATTTGGTCCGACAATGCAGCTGAATTTTGCGGATCTAATGCTCTAAAGTTTTATTCTCTTAATGGCATAATTCATCAAACTTCTCGTGCATACACTCCTCAACAAAATGGAGTTGTTGAAAGAAAACACAAACATCTCCTTGAAGTTGCTAGATCTTTACTTTTTCAATCTAACTTACCTTTACAATTTTGGAGAGAACGCATATTAACTGCCACATATCTTATAAATCGTACACCACTACCATCTCTTCGATTTCGTTCTCCTTACTTTCAACTTTTCAACAAATTACCAGATTACTCTTTTCTAAGGACATTTGGTTGTCTTTGTTTTGTTTCTACAATATCTGCAGGAAGAGATAAATTTCAAACCCGTGCAAAACCATGTGTTTTTATTGGCTATTCATTTGGAAAAAAAAGTTATAAAGCATTAGATTTTGCCACACATAAAATCATTGAATCAAGAGATGTCATTTTTCATGAATTCAATTTTCCATTCCATATAAAACCATATTCACATCCCATTACTTTACCTACAATTCAAATTGATTCTTCAGATTTTATTTTTACACCAATTCAAACTGACATTCCACACATCATCCCATCTTCTACTCAAAATAATATAGTCAATGATTCATCAAATTCTGACAGTTCAAGCCCAGTTATGACAGATACACAACATGTCTTACCTAATCTTACTCCTCAACCATTTTTAAGAAAATCGTCTCGGCAACACAGAAAACCAACTTACCTTCCGGACTATATTTGTAATATCTGTTCTTCTTCTCTACCTTCTTCTCATTTTTCTTTTCTTTCGACTATTGCTTCTTATCATGAACCCTCTTCATATCTTGATGCTTCAAATGATCCAAATTGGCTTTTAGCAATGAAAAATGAAGTAGATGCTCTTCAGTCAAATGGCACTTGGGATTTAGTTAAGCTTCCAGCAGGTAAAACTCCAATTGGTTGCAAGTGGGTTTTTAAAGTCAAACTTAAAGCGGATGGCTCTTTAGAAAGGTACAAAGCTAGATTAGTAGCTAAGGGTTTTACACAAAAACATGGATTGGATTTCCATGAAACGTTTTCTCCAGTTGTCAAAATGACAACCATTCGAACTATTCTTGCTGTTGCAGCCTCAAAAAAATGGCAAATTCATCAACTTGATCTCAATAATGCTTTTCTTCATGGGGATTTATATGAAGAAGTTTACATGTTAATGCCTGAAGGAATTCCAAATCCTAATCGTCTTGTTTGCAGACTCAAGAAGTTCATTTATGGACTTAAACAAGCATCACGACAATGGTTTCACAAACTTACATCCGCCCTACAATCTCGAGGATATTCTCAATCTAAGAATGATTATTCTTTCTTTACCAAGAAAAGATCTGGTTTAATAACCATACTAGCTGTTTATGTGGATGATCTTTTACTAACTGGTTCAGATTCTTCTGAAATTGACGATTTAAAGACTTTTCTACATGCCACCTTTAGTATTAAAGATCTTGGTTCTCTTCACTATTTTTTAGGACTTGAAATTAATCATACTACTTCAGGTATTGCAATGACACAGCACAAATTCACAATTGAGCTACTAAATTCTTGTGCTATGAATTTTCCTAAATGTTCTCCGACTCCATTGCCTATTCATCTAAAATTAAACAACACAGATGGTAATCTTCTAACAGATCCTACAAAATATCGAGTTCTAATTGGCAAACTCAATTATCTCACACATACTAGACCAGACTTGAGCTTTGCAGTTCAGACTTTGAGCCAGTTTATGCAAAATCCACGGATTCCTCATTTTGAAGCTTTGAAGCATACACTTTCTTATGTACAAGGCACTGCAGGTAATGGTATACTATTAAACGGCTATGACAAACCTGTATTGCAAGCTTTTTCAGATTCAGACTGGGCAGCTTGTCCCATGACAAGAAGATCTGTTACTGGATATATTATTTTACTTGGTTCTTCTCCTATTTCGTGGAAATCCAAGAAACAAGCTATAGTGTCTCGAAGTTCAGCTGAAGCAGAATATAGGGCTATGGCACATGCTGCTACAGAGATAACATGGTTGGTCAGATTGTTACAAGAGCTACAAGTTGAGCCAATCAAACCAATCACATTATATTGTGATAATCATTCAGCCATGCATATTGTCAGGAATCCAGTTTTTCACGAAAGAACTAAGCACATAAAGGTGGATTGTCACTTTACAAGAGATAAAGTTATGGAAGGATTATTACATCTTGCATATATTCCATCATCAGAACAATTAGCTGATGTATTCACCAAGATTTTATCATCACACCAACAGAATCATATTTTGTCCAAGCTGGGTTTGCATCAGTCCCAGCTTGAGGGGGGGTGTTGAGAGACTGAAATGCTTGCTGATGTGTCATTGTGAAGGAGTTGACTACGTGTGTATATATACTGTGTTTGTCTTGAACAGTGATAAGAAAAATTCATTTTTATTTTCCAGTTTAAAACGTTTTTCTTCCCCAATTATGAGATCTGATCCAAAATTAACAATATGCTTGTGAATTCTTTCCAGATGTCGATGGCAATAAAGAGAAAAAAGATCCCAATGACATATAAATAGACGAAAGCTATAATTTAGGTGACAAAATAACTGAAAATGGATCAGAATCTCATATTATTACCAAAAAGAAGAAAGAACCAGAAATCGAAGAAGCTGAACAAGTTGTAGATTATGACGTTGAGAGAGTTATAGCAGAATAGGAAACAAATGATTTGTTTTGCCCAAATTGCCATTCTTGTATCACCAAAAGAGTTATTTTACGCAAAAGAAAATGAATGCCAAGGCAAAAGCCTACTAATTTTGTGCCTCAGAAAAACTGAATGTCCCTTTTGTCGCACCTGAAGTCGACGATACTCCGCCTGAAGTGGGGAATGCTTGTCGTGTTTCAGCTTATTTATTCCAACTGGTATAAATTTATACACTATCATATATTTCTGTAGTTGAGTTTAAATAGATTGTGTAACTGAATATTGTGCTGAACAGGAAGATTAGTCCAACATCGTATAATTTACAATATTAATCATGCATAAATACTAAGAGATCTCCCTTCACATCACTTTGTTATAATATGTGGATCTCTAACATTTGACAAGGTGCGATTTTTGATAGTCTTACCAAATGTGAATAGCTGCAGGTGTCACCGCTGTCATCAAGAAGACTGTCACATGGCAGTGGGCCTCTAAATGCAGGTTCTCTCTCAAAGAGCCCTCCTGTTTCTCCTTCTAATCGTTTGGAAGAATCCAAGGTTGTTAATTTTTCATCTATTTTTATTTTACATAATTATGCTTTTATAATGCTTATGCATTGTCAACAACTTAAAAAATTATGTTTAGAAGTAACACTAGAAACTTTGATAAATATTAGTCTTATAACATAAAGAATAGAAACGAACAATTTATTTGAGACAAAGAGACATGTTATACAGCTTTAATGTACAAGATATCTCAATTTTTTAATGGTAAAAATATTATTAAAGAGAGAAGTGATAGAGATTTACTACTCTGCCCGAAATAAAGGGCATCCGAAACACCCAAAAGGGGATTGAACGGTGGATTTCAAGGGGGTGCAAACGATTTAATGGTTGAAATGATTTTAGGTATAAAATCGGCTGTTAATTTCGGGTGGAATAGCATTTGAGGAAGTGATATATGTGTAAATATTTGGATGCCTTTCACTGTAGTCAATAAGACAGACGCTTGACAAATGTAAGGTTAAATGTATTACAAAGCGTGATAGCTAAACTAGCTGTGTGCAGTGTTTCAGGCTTCTTTTATTTCTATTCTTAGCAACTCTAAACTTTATTTTCCAATGTAGCCCTGTCATCACTTGATGCTGAAAAAGTTACCCAAATCGTAACACCGAGAAGGCCTATCCGGTAGGCCTCAGGGGAAGGTGAAGATCAAGGTTTCCGTAGAAAAAATATGCAGGCAATCACCTATATCCAGTTCAAATTCTTTGGAAACAAAGAAATGATCAAGAAAGTTGTAAATGATATTATGTACGAGTACGATTGGTATTCTCCAGAATACGGTACTCCTTTCTCAACTTATGGATCAGCATATGCACAGCCGCCGCTGGCTCTGCCCTTGATGTCTCAGGATGGCTGCAACAAAAGTCTAGGTGTACACGTGAGCATTGAAAAATCAAATATTGTGTTGACGGTAGAGCTTCGGTTTGGTGCTGTTGTGGCAGCACTGGGAGGACTATCTAAGGCAGTAGGCCTTTTTTTGGGCCATTCTTCTTCCAAAGCTGAGAGTTCTTACTGCCAACGTGATGACTCCAATTGCAAACCTGATCAGGGTTCTTCTTACCGAACTGACGATGACCGATCCTTTAGAGTTTGTGTGTGGATCTGTTTCTTTGCATCTGATGAATGATGTTTACTTATCATGTTCGCTCTTTTTAGTTATTTTACCATCCTCTTGTTTTTGAACTCTAGCTCCCTCTATATCGGTGTACTGAAGGGCAGGCATTTTTTTGGGTATGGTTTGAGTTTATGCTATGGCAATGGATGGGTGATATACATACATACATACATACATACATATATATATACACACACACACACACACACACACACATATACACATACATACATATATATATATATATATATACACACACACACACACACACACATATATACACATACATATATACACATATATATATAGGGAGAGATAGAGAGCTGGACAAAGGCTTGCCAGGTACGTTATTTGGTAATATGTAACCATGTATACTTATAATATCTTGAAGTACTTCAAAACATATTACGTTGTTAATGGACCTAATTTTCTTTAATCGATCGGATTATTTTGACTAGGTTCGTGGATCCAAGTATACCCATTGGTTAATGTACCAATTAGTTAACGTTATTAAAATGAAATGGCTGGGCCTACAGTTGATACTGAAAATAAAAAAGCCCCTACCCTGGAACAAATGATAATAATATCATTTGATAGCTAAGGTTGAATTTTTGTTGAATAATTCAAGTTGAACAAGAGTATGCTAGACTAGAAGGAGAATACGTGATTGGTTAAGAATATGAATATGATCCTCTTTTTGATGAGCTTAGTTGCTAAAGCATGATACGTACACCTCATAGTAAAATATCGGTTTATAATGGGAAATACGGTCCTAATGCCATCTCCGTTTAGCTAATAAATTAGAACCCCAATGAAGAGCATCTATGCTTCATCACGATTATATGAACGGTCTGACAAATAAAATAATGTGTTCTGCTCTGGCGTTATTGGGGCTCAAGTATTCTTACAAAATTGTAACATAAGGATTGGAGTTAACATGGTAGATAACTAAAATAACTGAATGCTGTGTTGAACGGAAGGAGGATTTAATATTTTAGGGTTAGCACCTCCTGTTGTATACGGATTTGCATTTATTCAGGGAAAGATCATTTCCTAGATGACCATGGTAAAATAACTAAAATGTATTAGATTTCATTTATGCTAGTTTAGTGTTATTGGAAACGATGTTTGACAACAACCGTCACATCGATTATTGGATACTAATCCAAATTCATAGCTTTAGAAGAATGAATTTGGACGTCCAGATTGTTCGATGCTATATCATAATCAGGAGTGAATGTGCATGTAACTAGGACTGTCAAAGGGACGGTTCGGGCCGGGGTCAGCTCAAGTCGGGTTCGGGTTGGTTTTAAATGAATCGGGTCAACCCATTTATTAAACGGGTCAGAAATAGCTCAAGCCGGACTTGATCCGATTATAAACGGGCCGATCCGACCCGATCCGTGTAACCCGATTATAAACGGGTCGGATCGGGTCAGGTTCGGTCGCAAATGGGTTGAGTCAACCCGTATAAGGTATAAATGGGATATAAACGGGTCAAATTCGGGCTCACGGGTCGGTTTGGGTTATAATTAGGTCAACCCATATAAGTATAAACGGGTCAAATTCGGGTTTGCGGATCAATCCGAATCACCCCTTTATAAACGGGTCAAATTCGAGTTGATCTGAAAATGACATATCCACTTAACCGGGTCGGTTAACCTGCTAATTTCCGTGTAATCTTCGAGTCGTGTTGGAAATTGACAGCCCTACATATAACCTCGGATAATATGTTTGTTATTATTGGTTTTATCTAAAGAAATTGTTCTTTTACTTAAAAACGTCAACATTAGGCTATCTTTGTTAGTTGTACTTGTGAAACTACTTTATGCGGTGAACTTGCTAAAAGAAATTCAGGGTAATTTTTCTCTATATTTTGTAATTCTGAACTATGATTAAACCTTGAAAGAAATGCATTTGTGCTAACAAATAGACTAAAAATAAGGTTGTAGAGAGAATGCGACTTCTTTCTTTTAAGCATTATTGTAAAAATTCATCTAAGCCTCCGCCTAGGTCCTACCTAGGCACTAGGTGAGACTTAACACTTTATGTAAGAATGAAAGCATGTATTTAAATGTTGGTTAATCATTATTTAAGGTTAATGTTACAAATAAGCATCAACGTGCTAATTTTAATTTACTTTGGTGTAAAATGTTATTTAGCTTTTGTTTCTTACAGGTGGTTTGTATGACAGCTATTATTTGGAGGTTGTTCCTATGTAATTCATTGTTGGAATAATTATAAATTCAACATAGCTAAATATAGTTATTGATTTTACGACAAGGGTTTTCCTTTAGATGTTTATGCGAACAGAAGGTAGAAATAAAACGTGAATAACATAAACGTCGTTTATACAAAAATATCATCATCATCATTACATTTTATGAATCAACTCAAAATCATAATAGCAATAATAATAATAAATAAAGCGAGTTCATAAAAGTTAACTAGGTTTCGTAACAATAAACTAAGTTGATAATAATAATAATAATAATAGTCATAATATATTAACAATGATTATAAAAATTTAACTCTATTAGTTAAGTTTTATAAAAATTAAATAAATTTATGAAAGTTAACTAAATTTATAATAATAATAAATTATAAAAGTTAACTAAATACTATAAAAATTAACAAAATATATAGTATAATAATAACAGTAATAAACAATTAAGTTTATAAAAATTAACTAAATTTATATAATAACAATAACCAATAATTATGAAGTTAACTAATTTTGTAACAACAACAGTCATACTAGTAATTCTAACAATATATAAACTAAGTTTACAAAAATTAATTAAGTTTTATAATAATTAACTAAGTTTATAGTAATAATAATAATATAATAGTAGAAATTATAAAATTTAACCAATTTAACTAAGTTTTATAAAAAGTAACTAAGTTAATAATAATAATAATAAATTATTAGGTTTATAAAAATGAACTAAGTTTAAAATGTTAATATCAACAACAACAAGAGTCATAATAGTAATAAAAAAAAACAAACTAATTTTATAAATATTAACTCGGTTTCACAATAATTAACTAAGTTTAGATAAACAACAACAGCAACAAATAATAATAAATTAGCTACAATTTTATAACAACAACAACAGCAATAAATTATAAAATATTAATCAAGTTATCCAAGTTTTATAAAATGTAGCTAAACTTATATATTATAATAATAATAAATTAACCACGTTTATGAAAAATTACTAAGCTTATAATCATTATAATAAAGTAACAAATTATAAGATATAAATCAAGTTTACTAAGTTTTATACAATATAACTAAGTTTATGTTGTAATAATAATAATAATAAAATAATAATAAATTAACTAAGCTTATAAAAATTAACTAAGTTTAAAATAATAATAAAATGAACTAAATTTATAGAAATGAACTTAGTTACACAAAAATTGCGAAAATGCTTTCTGATGATTAGCAATAACATACATGTAAACTGCAAGTTAAGAAAAATAAAAATTTACGGTTCTATGATATATTGAAGTTTATTTATTTAAAATCCAAACCAAATATTTGATTTGAGACAAACAACCATCGACGCACGACATATGCACTTCTTAAAGAAAATAAGCGGTAAAACTTATGTAGTGTTAGATATCAACTTCATTTTTTATATGAAAGAGTGGTCTTCAAAAGGCGGAGAACACTCATTGATAAATATTATTAATATATATGGTACATCAAATTATACAAATGGAATCTAGGGATCATCACATGGATGATCAAAATACAAGAAAAGAATCGAAAGAAAAACAAATAAGCAGTGAATGTTTATTGTTATTATACTAGGCTTTTAACTAAAAACATTCTTTGATGGATTGAAGTGCACAGAATAGGATCTTCGTGTGCTGCAGCGTTTGCATGCATTAGTTTTTGAAGCCTGAAGTGTTGTTGCTAATAGGAAAGCAAGACTGAAGGTGCATGATATTTGAAAATTGAAACTAGTGGGTGAGCTTGCAGGTAACATAGTCGAGGCTGAACTGAATGAACTCGCTGAATGTTAGTAGCATATTGATTGCATTTGAACTAAACTAACTGAGTAGGTGGGTGGGTGATCTGAGCTGTCAATGTCCTGAATTGGGGCTGGTAGAAGCCTGCCGACATGCTTTGAATAAAACTATTGCAAATGAAGTGAATCGGTCCAGCACATAAGATTGGTAACCGAATATAAATGTAGATTGGCAAAACAGTTCAGTGATCCGCTATTGTGAGGTGAGGGCAACGACAGCAGGAAGAGCATGCAAAGTTGTGCTAATGTGAGGTAAGGGCAATCACAAGATTGTTGGAATATGTAATGGCCCAGGTCGGTGAAACTGCATATACACTAGGCTAATGAATGCACACATAATTGTATGACCAGGTAGGTAGAAAATTTCCTGAATGTGTGCATCGTGTGCATTATTGTGTGGTGATATCAAGCAGAGTTGGATGGTGATAAATTCATGAATGTGTAATGTGTTGAAATAATAGAAGGTGCCTTACTGTTGATAGGGATTTGAGGCCGAGTTGGATAAATAATGATTAAGCACCTAACGTGGACCCAAAGTGGATGAGTGTTAGATATCAATGGATCCAAAGTGGATAAACTAACGAAGATTATAAAAATTAACTTCGTTAATTAAGTTTTGTAAGTAAATTTATAAAAATTAGCTAAGTTAACAACAACAACAATAGTAATTTAACCAATGTTAATGAAACTTAATTAGGTTTATAATAATAATACCAACAACAATAATCATAATAGCAATTATAATAATAAATAAACCAAGTTTATAAATATTAACTAAATTTCAGAAATATTAACCAAGTTTTAGGAAGATCGTGTTTTGTTTGTGGAAGAAGATTCACATTTATTGAAGAAGATGATTTTGATCGAGTTTTGATGAATTTGTGGTTTTGAATTAAACAAGAGAATCTTTAGCATTGATGTAGTGAAATGATTTTCTTAACGGAGCTTGAAAAACGTGTGCATGTTCTTGAAATTCAATTTTTAAATTAATGTCCTAAAAAATAAAATTATTTTAAACCTTTTCATTTAAACTAATTGAGTTAATTATAAACGTAAATTGGAAGAAACATAAAATTTAGTTTCAATAGTTATAAGGATGTGTGACCAAATCTTTTGAAATTAAATTTGAATCTTCTCTGCCCTTCCAGCCAATCATTGTAGACTAGAGATTTATTTATACTTAATACTTGTGTGGCAACGTGGGCACAATATTTGTCACAGCCATGTTGTCGCTAGATGCGTACAGAAAGATTTAAAGCTATATCAGTGGCAGACCTGAAAAAGCAGCAACTGTTAGGCCAAAGATGAACATTTGGTAGGAGAATATTAACGACAAATCGTTATCGAGATAGACCATCAAAAAATGGACCCTCACAAAACGACTAACTAATGAAGGCACGTCAAATGCTAACGCTCGTACAAATCCATACGCTTATAACTGGCAGTGAATCGAAAGCAACATTTGCATTCATTGGATTAGCCATCAATTAGACAATATATCGATCTGTTGATATATCCATGTCGCAGTCTGAACAAGGACCTTGCCATTAAACTCTGACATCATGATATGCTCTGAAAATCGGATAATTAAAATACATCGGACATGAATCATATTATTACATGTATAAACTAAAAATGTTGATCATGCTTTCAGCGCATTTTTAGCTTACCCGATCTACTGATGTGTCGTTGTGACGCCCCATCTCTAACTCACACTAGCCAAGGACATTACGGAGTAATGCCGTGGACTAGCACGAATAATAAGACTGTTGAGGAGCGGTCATCTGTGTAATTGCTTTGTGCAAGTACTGATAGGTCAGATAGAAAGTTATGCATTTCATTTAAAGAGGAATTCTGACATATCAATTACAAATTCAAAACTACTACACAATGGCTGTGTGATCTTCGGAAACAAATATAAAATAAACATAACGTAAATCAATCACAGATATTCATATCACAAAGGCGGAAGCATATAAGTGTACATCAAAGTAGTGGTCATGTAAGATCCACTACATCACAAAAGAATAGGTACAAGTGCTAGACAAAAGAATATTTATACATCAAGAAATCTCTATCTCGAGTGTATAAAACAAAAACTACTAAACTAAGTAGTTAGCCAAACGTCAGGCGACAGTCCCTGATAAGAAGTCAAGCAGAAGCACCTGAAATACCTAAGTCCGATCCGAGTATTATTTAAGAAGGAAATGATAAACGGATCAGTCTAGCTATAATTATCATATAAGATGAGATATGATAAGAGATATAACAAAAACGTATGATAACAATAATGCTATACTGTGACAAGTATGTATACATTAAATAACAAAAAAAATCATACAATATCTCAAGAAACTCAAAACACCAAAAAAATGTCATATTCTTTATTTTATTCACCAAACCACAAATATTGATAAAGCTTATCAATGCATATCATCAAAATTGGTGAAACACAAATTCTAGAAATCATCAATTAGAAATCTAGAAATCAAAAGGGGGAGGCCTATCACAAACGGAAGCATGAAAACTCACCAACACGTGCATCACAAACGGGTCGCTATCCTATGGTCGCTAACCATAGAGCCGGTGCAATGACGTAGTACAATAACGGTACGTCCGAGGAAACTGAAACTCGAATAATCTGGAACAACGACGTAGTACAATATAGGTACGCCCAATGAGCCTAATAAGTCGAAACAACGACGTAGTACAATAACGGTAAGCCCGATGAACCGAACTCCATAAAAGAACATGGGTCGCTAGCCCATAAAAAATGAGTCGAAACTCCAAAGAACTCATAGGTCGTTAGCCTATAAAAGAAATGAGACGAAGCTCAATAAAACGAGGCACAGTCCCCCACGTGGACAAAGAGACATCGCATATCGCTAGTCTAAACCATAAAATGGTCGCCATTGATCAATAAAAAGTGTGAATTACACCAAGCTAGTAAATAAATGAGTTTATCTTCATGCCCTATAACCACTTGCTTAACTTAAGTATTTACGAACAAATTGTAGATTTTCACTTGAAAGTTGTCACAAGAGTTCAATCGAACAAGTTCAAAAATTAACCGGCAAAATAAATGCAAGCGTTTCCTACTACTTGTTTTGCTAAGTCGTTTAATTAGATTTCTCGAACGAATGAGGTAAGGGTTTGTATATACTAATAGATTGAAAAGTGGTTTTAAAAACGAGGTTTGTATTAGAAGTAACGTTGAAATCATTTTGTGAAAGAGTTTGGATGTTTACTATTAGTATAGAACCTTTGTATTTTAAAGTGACAAAACACAGAAAACGATTATAAAAACAATCGATCACCAATTCACATTCGAAGACGTGAATCAAATCCATAGAAATTGATACCAAATCCTTCAAAATGAATATTCCCCAAAATTCAGAAAGAATTCATTAAAGTTGATAATAAATGACGACGACTAATCGCATCAACCAAAAATCGATATAAATGGAAAGCCACATAGAAATAGGTAATAACCCTGAATTTAACAGTGTCAGACGTCTGGTGCTTTCCCACACGTCTGCGCTGAAGGTCTGGAATTTTCTTCCAGATCGTCCAAACGTCTGGGAAGTAAGCTCAGACATCCGAGCTGAAGCTCAAAGCAATATTTTGCCTAGGCCATTGATGGCCAAATCGTATCGAAAGCGATCGAATGAGTGACGATGGCTAGGGATTTATGCCAAGCGAACCCAGCCCTATACACTCACCAATACACTCCGAACGACATGTCCAAACATCCATGTAAGGATTTTCATCGAATTTGACTTCAAAATTCTAAAAATTAGAAAGTTCGACAAACCAATTCAATTCAAAAGCAAATGAACATGAAATAGGTGTTAGAAATTTATACCTAACAACTATTAAAGGTATAGACATAGATGTGAGTTTAAGAACTCACCTTTAAACCCAAAATAACGAATGAGAAGCTTTAAAACAAAGGAAAGATCAACCACTCTTCACTTCAACCCAAGGAGCTCAAATCTAAGCTCATAAACAAATATTTCCAAAGTTTGTGTTTAGGAATTTCTGAAAATTGAAGGAAGATTGAGATGGAGAAGATGAAGAGGATGCTTATCTAAGCTTCTCTTTGATTTTGAAGCTTGAATTTCCTAGTAAACTAGGGCTTAGGAATTTTGGTTCCTCTTTCTTTCCCGCATTTTAAACTTAGCTTGAGAATGTTAGGAAATGAAAATGACTGAAGAAGAGAGAGGGTGAAGTTAGGGTATTATATTGGGTTAATGGACTGAAACCCAAACCTAAAGCCCAATAGAAAAAATAGTAAAATTCCACTCAACTCCAAACATATCAATGTTTATACTCAAAAAGGTCGCAAACGCATTTTGAACTCAATGAAAGTAGTATCGAGTCCTAATTCGACTGTTTACAAAAAGTATCGTTTCGGAATTTAATCCGACTAACGATACTATATTTAAATACAACGTTTAAATATACAATCGTAAAATATGTGGGTTGTTACAATTGTGCTCGCTTCCCTTTGTTACCTTATTTGTGTTCCACCGCTATTGATAATTAATACATGTTTCTCCTACTGCTAGGCATGCTTCTGTTGTGGATTCTTCCACTAGTCTAGTTATGCCAGCTTCGGCCTCACCTGCTAAGTTTTAACCATCTAAAATTTGCTCTTGAATTGTCCACATTTATTTACTGTTCACATATAATTCAACCACTTTCAACATTCAAATACACTTTGTAAATATGAAACAGATATTGGATATTTAGTTGATGTGGATAGTAAGCCCCAGGCTGCCTAATTCGGTAATTGAAGAATGGACTGTACATCAGAATGACTCTGTTAAAACTTCTAATTCATGGCTAGTAACGGCCAAATTCATGCCTGGTAATGACCAAATATTGCATTGTGGACTGGAAGTTGTTTTGAGGTTATTTCTTTTTTTATGTTTTGCAAATTTGTTGAGGCTTTTCTGCATTTGCTTCTGGATTGCCAATGTGGTTAATAAAGGCAGGATCCTATGCTTACATGCATTTCCTATTTCCCATTGTGGTATGGAAATGTCATTTTGAGAATTATGGGTTTTCTATGATTAATTGTTTAAATCTCACTCAATTGCACTCGGTTTATTAAATGGTTTGAACGGTCAGTTGTGTTTGATTATATAGTTCAAATTGTAGACTACATAGCAGACTTTTGTTAAATCAGAGCTGAAGAATGAACAGGTAACACACTTGTATGAATGTAAAACTACTAACAGATTCATGATACATCCAAACTTATATGTGTTAACAATCTAAGCTTGTGCAGTTCTCATGGTAAGGAGATGCTATATTGACCGATAAAATACACGACTTCTCAATTATACACTTGTATGTTTCATTTTTTTAGATTACTTTCTTTCTTAATTTAAATGCTCACGACAGACAGTAAAATATTTCATGCAGAACTTTAACTCAACCAGAGAAGGAAAAGGATGATGAAATGAAATAAATGTTATAACAGTAATACAATATTTCTTGATTATGTATTATTCATTTAACAATCATCACTGTTTTATATAATTATTTTCAAATTGTTCTGAATTTTAAGGAAGTACTACCAATGACCTACCAATGACCGTACACATGCATGAAGAAAGGCTTTGAACAGTTCAAGTTTTTAGTGATGCATTTGGTACTTATAGACGTTAAATTCGAATTATGTTGTCTTTTGTTCTCATGAATATGTATTGAATTTTGTAACTCATGTAATGAACTTATTTTTTGTTTGTTGATAATTTATTTTGTTATCATGAATATGCATTACATTTGCTGATTATTATATTTTTTTCGTTCATACATTGTTCAAATTGTTATCTATTTAAAGAATATTCATTTGGATTGTTATTATTAAAATGCAATAGTTGGGTGCATCATATATATAGTAAAATAAAGCATAGCTCCTAAAAAGGGTTATAACTATATGACATTAGTGCTATAAAAATACAATGCAATGTGTGTCAAATGATAGCATCAAATAGGCGTTATTATATCTACACATTTTATAGTGGTATATATATGCTGTAAATGGATGTAGAATATAATATAAACATGTTGATATATAGTGAGAAATAGGCGCTATAGAATAACTACATTATAGCGGCTACACCGTGCTGTGGAATCATGCTCTTTAATAGCGGTTTTTTTGGTGTTATGTGCAATTCTTTTTTATAACACGTCGATATATGACGTTTATCAAACCGTTATAATTGTGTTTAATAGCGGCTATATGCCGCTATAAAAGACTGTTTTTCTTCTATGGATGTTTTTTGGGGAAGGCATATGGGTCAACGAGTATTTTGGTGGCGTGAAGTCAATATATTGGATATGTATATTTGTTGATGATGTAGTACATGGCAGACAGACTATTTTGTATTTGAGACTTGGATATCAGATATTATATTCAGAACTCCATATGAATGGAGTTAAAGTATTCTAATTTTCTATATTGAAGTTTTTTTATTAGTTGCTTCAGCTAGTGCAGTCTCTTGTATATTTTTTGTCATATTCTATTCATGTATATTCAGTATTTTATATGTTATTTCTCGTTGTGAGATTGTATCGAAGTGCCTTAGTATGATATTTTTGTTTGAATTTTATACCAATGAACTGTCTTTTGTAGTATTCAAGATTGAAACGTTGTCATTCGACGTTGATTCAGGGTATTACAAATTGTGGGTCATTATAATAATGGTTGAATATTCGAATTCCGCATTTAATCAATCAGACGATCTAGTAATACATTTGTATTTTTGTCTGTAATAATGAAAATGGTCTTTTTACAAACAAATTAAAAGTACAATAGATTTTTTTAATTATATGATTAAACAGTCGGTTTACCCACAATTGTACGGTTGTATTAGTAGCTATTTTAATGTTGCAGTAGCAATTTGTAAGCGATAATTGCTTTTATTAGATATGTGTAGTAAGAATATTGTGCAGTATCATTTTGTATTTTTTTTAAATAAATATAGTTATGTAAATTTCTGTTCATAATGCTACTTAATAGTAGCATTTTATGAGCCGTGGTAGCAGTTTCTAGTAGTTTTTTAAAATTGTAGTAGCAATTTATAAACAATTGTAGTTTCTTTTTAGATGATGTATATATTGTATCTCACAACATTATTTTACAATAGCATTATGAATTATGGTATCAGTTTATAAAGTATATCAACATTTTGTTGATTTGTAGTATGATTTATGAATTATAATACCATTTTTGAATTAATATTTTTAAATTCCATCTTTCTGCTATCATTTTATGATTTTAGTGTATTATTTTATTTTTTGAATGTTTATAATACTATTTTTATAAATTAGTTTATAATGCTACTATATAGCTTTATAAAGATAGTATAATATTTATTTAATTTTAAGAATATTTATTAGGCTATATTTTAAAACTTATTTTATAATGCTACTATGTAGTATCGGTTTTATATTTACTGAACTAAAAAAAGAATACAGCAATATATTTCAATTTTATCATGCAATGGTAGACCTTACCTTGTGTTATCATTTTTTGGTTACATGATACGAGTCAACAACATTTTGTAGTTGTTGTATTTCTTTTTATATCATTTTCTCATATAATGATACTGTACTACATGTTGCTATGTTTGCATTAATTGATTGGTGAATAACATGAGATGAGCAATGATGTTGTTATGCGTTGGAAGATGTTGGCAGCACGACAGCTGGCAAGTAAAGGCGTGATTTTGGTTTTTAGGGTTATGTTTTGAGGAGGAGGCGGCTAAAGAAGTGGCGGCTACGTTAGGCTGCAACAACGGAAGGTGATGACTATTAGCAATAGTGGAGCGCAACTGTAGGGCAGTCTGGAGGATGCGATGGCTTGGAGTGTAATGACATGAGGTACTGTGTCATAGGAAGCACTGATATTGGCTTGCTTGTGAAGAAATTGTGGCTTTGGCTAATTTTTGTTGTGTTGTTCTAGAAGCAAAAAACTTTGCAAGTTTGTCCTTTAAACTAAATTACCGATTGATACTCTCCATCTAAACCACTAAAACGAAAAAATATAAGAAAATAATAGCATAAATGTTGTATTATAAAACATTACAAATTCAATATCTTATATCGAGATTTTTATTACAACAACATTAAAATTTGTATCCTTCATATTAGTGCCAGGCATAGGATCATAAACTCATCTTATAATTACAATCTAAAAAACAATACAACAAATATAAGATTGATATATAGAAGAAAAACAACCTTACGAAATAAAAAATAAACTAACCTTTCCATATTCATCAAAATTAGGATCATCCACTAAAACATCACTTAGCTTCATATATTAGACAAATTATTTTGGCTAGTATTTGAATTTTTTTTTACTTTTTTCTAAGAAAGTATACATGTTTTTCTAAGCGAGGCAAGACGATTACAGTTGTTTAAAGCTGAATAAGAAAATAGATTTTGGTGGTCATAAAAATAGAAAAATGGTAGGTAAAAATTTAATGGTAGCTAGAAACGTCTATCTAGGTGCCAAAAATAGTACATTAGATTTTATTAATGTCTATTAAATTTAAATTTTAATGTTTTTAGTATTTTAAAAAATAATAGAAATAGGAGGTTATTGGATGAAAATTTTACATCAAAATTGAGAATAATTGAGTTTTGAAGCCGAGAATGAACAAGAGCAAAAGATACAAATGTACAAAGATTCTCTTTTGTGGAGATGATTATAGATAGAATAGAAAGGTATGAGTGTTAATAACCATAATTATTTTTCTTAATCAAAAAATGAAAAGAACATAAGTGCTTTAAGTGTTAATTAAAATTTCATTATGTTCATGGAGAAAAAAGAAATTAATGGGGTACTTCTTAAAACACATGCAAAAGCAGAATGAGGATGCACAAGTCGTCCCTCTGACGATCGCTCATCTAAGGTACATCATATCTTGATAAGTAATAAGAATTCAGTAAATATTCTATTTCCTCATGTTTTCGATGATTTGCAGCAGTTGCTTTGAAATCGATGATAACAGAAGTCTTCAAATCATTTTTCGCCATGGAATGATAATTGTACGTATATCCATATGAGGATTCACTCAAATTTTAATAATCGTTAGGTTTGTAACTATAGATCAGTCATCTATTTAACTAGAAATTTAATGGTACCTGCTTATCTTCAGAGATTAACATCTGAGTTACATGATGCTTAAGTTTCCTATTTTTGGGTGCATTAACTACATCATTTTTTAGGACAAATTTTCAAATTGGGCTGATTTTCGAAACTATTTCGCATTTAGAGCATGTTTGCAACTTATTACCAAACAAGGCCACTTTGTGCCCAATTGATTTATTGATAATGTTTTTGAAATTAATTATTATTATTATTATTATTATTATAATGGTGAAGAATAATTATTATTGTTTATTAATAATGTTTTAAAATTGTTGATTATTATTATATAATAGTGTTTGAAGTAAAAGATTATTATTTATCTATAAATGTTTTCAAGATTTATAAATAGAGTTTTATAAACAGATTAGGGTTTTATAAGAGGAGTTTATAAAATATTTGGAGACTTAAAGGAAAATTATTTATAATATATAAAGAGAGATTTCAAATGGTTTCAGATATTCATAAATGATTTATATAAATGGGTTTATGGATTCATAAAAGGAGTTTGATAAATGGTTTTATGGATTTATAAATTGTTTATAAATGATTTTAGAAATGTTGTAAAGGGAGTTTTGTAATGATTCCTAGGATTTATTAAATAGTTAGAAATGGGTTTTAGAAATTTACAAAGGAGTTTATAAATATTTTAGTGTGACAACCCACATTTGGAAAGGTTTAAATCAACAATAATCTACATATGTCCGACTTAAACAATCCGGAACGTAGATAATCAATGAGGATAATTAAGAAAAATAAGGAGAAAAGAGGAAAACAAATACAAAATCTCACAATGGAATGATAAAACGTAACAGTCAACTAAACAGTTCATGAAGGAGTTCATATCAAACATTTGATTATAATTTGTACAACACTTATTAGAGTTATATATAAAAAAGGGATAAATATAATAATGCAGCAAATAACGTGATGCAGGAATAATAATAGTAATAATATATCAAATCCTCATCTTCGTCTTTTAGAGAATAATCTTCAATGCACTGGAAAAAAAATCAAGGTTGACCCGAGCATAATGAAAAGACAAAACACTCGAGTCATGACTAAAATACTCTTGTATAAGTCGAATCGATATCACATAAAACATGAGTGCCAAGGCATCAGAGATGTTTACGGGATTCCTCACCTCCTATCTAGTGTATAACGTGTGTGCAATAACTTAAGAGATGTTATGGGATTTTTCATCTCCTAAGGATCCGTTAAGCTATTTATATATAATAGTACACGCTATAGTAGGTAATGTCTACCAGTAAAATAAATATCAAAATAGCGTTAAGGCTTTACATTAATTCACCTAAACACATTTGATAATAAGTAGTCTTTGAAGGACCTGTAACACAACCAGTAACGTCGGTAGCCAGTGAGTTCCCTATAGGTACTATACTAAACCAAAGTCGTAATGGGCTCGTACAAGGATAAATATGACAAGGCACATAAGGCATTACCCAATGTAAGATTCTACCAGTTTACCCTTTTTGGCTGGTCGTAACCCATCAGTGGCCGACCGCGACAGTCAATCCAAATAAAAAGGTACACCCATCGAGTTGAAATCACAATAGTAATACAAAGGATCATCGTCGCTAGAGGTAGCTAACCTCATTAGCCAGACATAGGCTCATGTTTTAGTCATTTTAATTATGACACAAGTGTCAAGGCTATCCACCATTGTTCTCTTACTTCATTCCAATAAACGTTCGCCAATTCAACCACTACATTTTGGATATCATCCACTGCGTACGTAATTGTCAAAGTGGTTCCAATATTGACCGAGTGCATGCCAATAAGAGGCACCGATCTCTTTAACAAGCAAACGTCATTTTACACACCGGTTGGTACTTTTACAACTCGAAAGTTATTCATCCTTGATATCAAAATATTATATTCACTTCAAAATCACTTTCACTTCAAAATAACCATACCCGCTTCAAAAAAAATCATATTTTCACTTCAAAATGTCAAGTCAGTTCGATATATTGATTTCACTTCAAATTTTGATTCGAATTACAATTTAGGTTATGACTTTACTTTAACCCATTTCGCACTTAAATCCAAGATTTAAATACAAACATTTCACCCAATTGACTAGTTCGAATTTTTAGAAAATTGTTTAAATAGTTTTAAAATAGTTAGATAGTTAAAATAGTTTAATAGAAAATAGTTTGAGTACTGAAAATGGCTTATATAGTAAAATAGTTTGGAAAATCAAAATAATTTGAATATTTAAGAAGATAGATTTTGAATAGTTTCCAATGCCAAACTGATTCAAATTCCAAATTTTCCAATTCAAATCAATTTCAATTTCCATTTCAATTTTATCGATTCAATCCGATTTCAAATCGAATTTTACATCGATTCCAATTTCAATTCAAATAAATTCGACTCCAATTTCGAATTAATTCAATTTCGCTTTCAATCCCAATTGATTTCAAGTTCAATTCCAACTTGAATAAATTTCAATTCAAACCCAAATTAATTCCAATTTAATTCAAAATTAATTTCAATTTCAATTCCAAATCAATTTCAATTTCAGTTACAAATTAATTTCGATTTCAATTTCAAATTAATTTCAATTTCAATTTCAACTATGTGATTCAGTGAATAAATTTCAACTCAATTCTCAAATTTAAACTATTTTGATTTATATCAATTTCGAGTTTAATTTTTTTAAAATATCGATTCAAATCACTTAAATCAAATCAACCTTTAATATTCAATTTAATATCCAAATCTTCAAATATAATTCAATTTCGTGCTCAATTTTGAAATATCTTTTTATATTACTTTTACTTAGAAATATTCAAAGTTCGAATAAAAGTCCCATCTATTAAAACAAATCAATCTCTGAAATTCAAAACATATTTCGATTATAACTTCAAAATCTAAACTTCGATTATTTAAACAATTCCTGTTATCAGACTTGAATTTCAACATTCTGAGCTCAAGTTCGAAAATAATTCCATTTCCATCAATTCGATTTTTAATTCTTAAATCAAATCATTTTAAATAATTTCAAATCGAAAAATTTCAAAATCATTTATTTTAACTAATCCTGTGTCCGTATATAATTTTCTATCTTATGGTCAAGTGAATCAGTTATTCCAATTTATTCAGGAATGGATATATATCATTTCAATTCAAAATAAATGTCATAGGTATACATCATTTCAACATATTTCCTAATTTATTCGAAATAATCCGATTTATAATTTTATATACTGTAAATAATATACAAAATGATAGCAGGGTATATCAAAATAAATAAACATCCAAATCATCCAAATATCAACCAATATCATTCAATTTCAATCAACATCTAAATTAGCCAATAATTCATAACAATTACATAATTATCAATATTGGGTATTTTACTATCAATTTAATTCCAATTTCAAATTTAACTACGAATTTTAGTTTCTACAGTTAATTCAGATGCCAATTTAAATGTCAATTAGATTTATCAAACAACAATCAATAAATTTAAATCACTTCGCAATATAAATTTAACTACATAAAAATTATTTCAGTCAATTATGAGCGTATAAAGCACTCACATTTTATTTGAAACTAAAAATTATTCAGCTTCAAATAAATCCCAAATTGATTCCAATGCGTAGCGACACCGATAAAATACTAAGGCAACAAAACGCACTCGAATCTGATTTCGAACGTAAATGTTACGAATCAATATATATAACGCTAATTAACATTTAATTAACCACACTAATAAAAATAATAAAGAAAATAGGAAACCATCATTCCCTCACTAAACTGCTAGCATGTCGGGCACAGTAACGCGCTTTATTCAATCCGTGACTTCACCTCAGACCCACCTTCTGCCGAGCTTTACGACCTATGCCCTAGCCGCCTCTACCCTCCAGCAATGTGAAACCCAAACACCGCGCCATTTACCGCCCTCGAATGGCCGTGACCACCTCCAAATCGCCTCGCGCCTCTCCCAGTCGTAGGCGAACACCAGACTGTGTGCAAACTACTCCTACCAGGTCGCAAGGCTTCGTTCGTTATTCAATTAATTTTTTTCAGTTAGATCGTGATTCCATTTTTTTATTTAGCTCTGGTGATTCGAATTAAAAGGAAAAAGGAGGAAAGTAGTAGGGTCGATAAGGAAAAATGTGGCTTGGATGTCGATATTTATTATTATTTAATTTGAAAATATCTGACGTTTAACGTTCGAAATTTCTCGAATTCCAAACGAAGCATGTAGCCTGGCGTTCATAATGTTTTGCCCCCATTCTGAATGTAATGGAACTAATCTCGAGTCCTAACTCGATCATATGCGGAAGATAGCTTTCAAAATCGATAAATTTTAATCGAATTCCTTAAATTGATTTCTACGCATTTCAAGCTCGCACGGCCAAACGATAAGTACGATTGCTGCGAAACTTGAAATCCTATAATAATTCACTATTATGGATTCGATGAAACTGGTTTCATCGAAATCCGAGATAGTAGCCAAAATGGCTATTTTCACTCGTTACTTGTATAATACAAAATTTCCAATTTCTAATTATTCATTTTTAAATCCAATTTTAAAAGTAAATGATTTTCATTCATATTTAAATAAAATTTAAATCAACTTTTGACATCATTTTAATTCATATAAAATTCAGAATTCAATTATTCAAATAATTTCGAATATTAAATTTAAATAATTTAATCCTCCAATGAATTACATTAATAATCATTAAATATTTATTTCTAGACATTTTTTCCCAATAATCATATTAAATTCAATAATTTAAAATAGTTAAAAATACGGGTCATTAAATTTTCCCCCACTCAAAACTTTTTGTCCTCGAATAGGCTAAGCAGATAATTTAACATTTTATATATTTTCTCAAAAAAAATTAACTTATAAAACATAAACATCTTATTTGTAAAACTATTACTACGCTTCAACTACACCGCTTCGATAATGATTTTATAGAAAATATAATTTATATATAAAAACAAGCTATAAAATTTTTATTACTTCAAAAAAATTCTAACTCTTGGATTTACGAAAAATTTCGGTAGAGACTTATTTGCGTGGCTCGATCGGAAATTTTTTACAATACAATATATAACACAAATATGCTCAATATTTATCAGATATACATCTCAACTCAATGATAAGGCATCCCGAAGGGAAAAAAAATATAAAATCGTGGTATGTAATCTGAGGTACGTACCTCCTTATTATTAATACGAGCGAGTTCGTTCGTATTATGCAAGCAAAAGAAAAAGCAAAATACGCAAGCGAGCTCCAAAATCTAGCATATACCCTTTCATACCTACTAAACACTCAATAATAGATGCGAATATGTATATGGAAATAGAAATCAATATATAACATAACTATACATCAACTATATAAGCAACATAGCCATTTAATAAAAGAAACATCCAAACAACCATATTCATGCAAGTTTTATTCATAACCATGCTATTACTCAATGTCAATATTTCAATTCATATACTTCCATTTCTATTAACGTTTATTTCATTAACAGTTTAATTGACTCAGTTTTAATTAATTTACATTCACATCCAATTTATTTGCATTCACTTTATTTGCTTCTTAATTGATTAACATTCGGCTATTAATATTCATTTCGTTAATCATACAATGGATTTATATTCAATTCATTCGCTTTTAATTGATTTACATTAAACTAATTTGGTTTCAATCCATTTTTATTCAATCAACCAATATTCACTGCATTCACATTTGATTGATTATAATTCAATGTATTTACATTCAATCGATTTACTTTCAATTGATTAATATTTATTTTAATGACATTCATTTTATTTATCATCCAATGAATTTTCATCCCATTCATTTGTATTCATTATTCATATTCATTTGCTTAGCATATCTCATTCAATACAATTTACTCGAGCAACCATTCCAAAATTTTACTTAAATCTAATATAAGAAATTTCTGCTATATAGCTCATTTTTGTTATTACTTCTTAACTTAAGTTTATTTTAATTCATCAACAATATTTCAAACCATATTCAATTTACTGAATTACTTTATCGGTTCACCCAATTAATTCTTTTCTTTTCAGTCATTAATAATAATTTTTTTATTTTATAACTCAAATTGATTATTAATTTAAATCACAATTAATATCATTTTTTACTTTAGTTTAGTTACTTCCATTTATTCTTACTTATCTTCAATTCATCTCATAACTTAAGTTCATCGTTATTCCAAATTTAATCGACTTTATTTAACTCATTTATTTTTATCCAATTTCTTAGACATTTAAATTACATTTCACTTTAAAATTTCAAGTTCGTATTTATTTTATTAATTCATTTTATAGTTAAAGTGGAATTAATTCACTTAACTAATTTATCTACTTTCATGTAATATCCAACTCAATTTATTTAATATTAAAACTTCATTTCATTTTCATCCTTTACTCATTTTATTTAATTTTATTCAAGTTAAATTTTCTCATCATTCACATTTAACAAATTAGCTTAATATTCTCAAATCTATAAATTATATAATTGATTCATTTAATATTTCAATTTATTATTTTATCTAATTCATATCAGATACATTTCATTTTATTTAAGCTTTCTTGAGTTAGACTTCATTTTATTTACTTAATTTCACTAACTCCATTTAACTAACATTTCTTAGGTTAATTCTTTTTTTCTTTCATATTTTAACTTTGAACCTTCTTTTGTTTTCTTAACCAAAAATATTCAACAGTTTTAAATTTTAATTTTACTTTCCAGTTCAAATTTATAAGTTATAAACTTATTTTAATATATACTATTTCAATTATAAGTTCAAAACTATTTTCATATATTTACCAAATCATACTTAGAATATTTTTCACAACAAAACTTGTTTTAGTCGAAAATAGATTCCATTTGGTAGAAATTCTCACTCAAAAACTCGAAAATGAATGCTGGCGATGCTGCAGTCATCCCATGAATTATTTCCTAGTGACTAAATGAGTTCAATACATTTATTCTTTTCAAAAATATTTTCGAAATATATTTCTCGTCAAAACACTTTCAAATTATATTATTATTAATTTATAAGGCTTTGAAAACAAATTTTGAAATAAAGGGTTTTATATTCTAAATTCTAAATTTTAAATCCTTCTACTTATAAACTATATTATAAATATATTTATACAAATTTTATTACCTATTTGCCAACATTTCATTTATTTACAATTTTGTTATTATAAACAATTCTTATTATAATTATATTTCAATCCAATTAATTATAAAGCGCTTCGTGAAATAAAATTTACAAAGTATTTATTTTATTTTAATTCAACCAATTATCGATGATGACTAAATATTATCAACGCCTAACAACTAACATTTATTGATAATTAACATTTTACATATATAAAATTTAATTTAGGTAAAATTATTTCATTTACCCAATTTTAAAACAATATTATGTCAACTTGCCCCGTTTAACTGTTTAGAAATTCCTACCGATAACATGGCGTCCCACGCATTGAACAAAATTCATAAACAACTCAACGGATAAGTAAACACAATATAAAACATTTTATAACACTAACAATTACGCTCTTTCATATATATGTTGGAATCTCGATTATACATTATTTTGATTATGACGAGCTGTATAAAATATTCTGTGTATACTAATCATTTTTGCAGAAGATTTGTTGCAGATTCATATTTAGAGTTTTTGAAGCTGATTATGTTGTGTCTAGAGTTTTTATTCTATCTAGAATTTTTATTAAAATCTCTCCTGAATTGATATATTATAAATGTATACACACACATACACAGACATGAACAAATGGCTGAATTCAGACGTCTGAATATATTCATTCAGACGTCTAAATGCTAAAACTAAAATATTGTTTCACAATATTCAGCCGTCTGAATGAATATATTCAGACATCTGAATAAGGCCAAAAATTGACTAAAAGCTTGCTGTTTGCGTGTTGATCTAGTTCAGAAGTCTGAATTGTTTTGATTCAGACGGTTGAATATTTCCAACTACTATTTTCATGAATAGACGCTTCTCTTCATCGAAGAGAAACATTTTCAAAATCAATGGTTGCACCTGTTCTTTTCATCATCTATGCTTGGCCAACCTTTTAAACTCTATAAATAGATTACAGAATTCAACAAACAATTCTCCGAAAAATATTTTAATATTCTGGAATTCTTTATTCTCTAGTTTTCAAACTGCACTCAAATTGCTTACATTCTGTGATCATTGATCACTCTATCTTCCATAATTCTCAAGCACATTACACTACATATCATAAAGGAGAAGATTATAGGAAGATTGTAATTAATTGACTTATTAGTGCTATTTAAAGAGCACACTACAATTAAATATTTTTGTTATTTGTAAAGAAGTCATGTTCGGTTGCTCAGGCGGTATAATTCCTATTTGGTTGCCTACATGATAGAAGTCCCATTCGGTTTCTCAGGCGGTGTAAACCTATTCCTTCGGGTTAAGTGAGGGTTACTAGTTTAAATCCAAAAGGAGTCCGGGGATGGACTTCGAACGTGAGTTCGAACCTGTATAAAAATCCCCGGTGTCATTTACTTAACCGCTTTTACTATTTACTTATTCCACACAAGTAGTTTATCCATATTACACGATCCTATAGCACGTTCACTTTCATTTGGTATTAGAGCATTAGTCATCATATAAACATATCATAGTTATCTGATATTTTCATAATATGGAAAATAAAACCAACAATGTTGTTAACTCTACCTTCCTAGAAGGAAAATCTACTGCACGACCACCACTGTTTAACGGAATTAACTATAACTATCGGGCGACTAGAATGAGAATCTATATACAAGCAAGTAGTTATGAAATCTAGAACATTATGCAGTCTGAATAAATTATTCCTACCACTGAATATTCAGCATGGTCTAACATACAAAAATTAGATGCTACTGCAAATGCTAAAGCTATGAATATGTTGTATTGTGCATTAGACAAAAATAAGTTTAGTAGAATAAGTATGTGTAAAACTACTCATGAAATTTGGCATACTCTTAAAGTTACACATGAAGGTACTAACAAAGTCAAACGAAGTAAAATTTCTATACTCAAAAATCAGTTCCAAAACTTTAAAATGAAACAAGATGAGACTATAAATGAAAAGTACTCTAGATTTCAAGACATATATCATTCTTTAATAGCATTAGGAGAAACTTACACAGATTTTAATATTGTCTCAAAAATCCTAAATCTCACTAACGGATGAGTGGGAACGAAAAGTATTAGCAATCGAAGAAGCTAATGACATTTCGACCATAAAACTATAAGAGTTGATTGAAAATCTAATGTCTTATGAAGTTAATCTCCAGGAAAAACGAGTACAAGCTCAAGATAAGAAGAATATAGCATTTTAGGCAGAAAAAGATGAATCAGATTCAGATGAAGAAGATATGGCGTTCATTGCTAAAAATTTCAAAAAATTTGAAATTTAGAAAGAGCAACAAATTTAGATATAACAAGAACAACTCCAGCAATAGTATCAACACAAACAAACCATCAACTTCTGCTCTAGAATATTATGAACGTTACAAGAAGGTCACATCAAGAAAGACTGTCCTGAGAAAAAGAAAGATAAGTATAGACATAAGAAAGAAAGATTCAAGAAGAAAGCCTTCTCGGTCACATGTGACGATACAAAATCATCCTTACCATTAGAAAGTGACTCGGACAGTGATTTAGAACAAGCTAGTGTTTGCTTTATGGCTACAAAAGACGAGGTAAGTGATTTAACATTCAATGATCTTTTGGAAATCAATTTAGAATTACTTGACAAATTAGAAGGCAAAAATAGAAAATACAAAGAAGCTCTTGAAAAATTGAATAGAGCTGAAATTGAAGTAGAAATGCTAAGAGATGAAAAGAAAATTCTAGAAGCAGAACTTCAAGTAATTCAAGAATCCTGCTCTAATATGTCATCTCAACTTTCTTTGCTAAGTCAAGAGGTAGAAACTCAGAAAGAAAAGAATCATGCTTTATTATTTGAAAATCATAATTTTAAATCAAATATCAAGATTTTAGAGTTAGATAGCACTAGCCTTAAAACAAAATTAGAAGACATCACTAAAAATGTTTCTAATTTTAATAATGGTAGAGAAAATCTTTCAAATTTTTTAGAAAACTCTCAGATTGTTTCAATAAAAGAGGATTAGGATATAAAAAGACTTCTAAAATTACTCCAAAGAAAAGGAATTCTTCATGTAAAAAAAAGGTTGAAATACCTAGGTCTAAAATTTCTAATGTTACTACTATAATGAAATTTGGGTTCTTAAAACCTATAATTCTTCAATAAGAAATAACTATATAAAATGTTTTAAAAAATCTGTTCATAAAAACAAAGATTTTGTGTTCAAAAGGAATTCTGAACCCTCTTGGGTTTGGCTTCCTAAGACCTAACTCTTAGGACCCAAAAAAAATTGGTGGGTACCAATGCTAATTCTATATCTTCCAGGTGCCATCCAAAAAGAGTGGAAAATGGATACTAGACAGTCGTTGCTCAAAACAATGATAGGAAACAAAGAGATGCTAACAAATATTAACTACTCAAATGGAGGTTTTGTCACATTTGGAAATAATTCCAAAGGATATATTATCGATAAAGGTGATGTGAGAAATAATGGTATATCTAATTTACCTCTTATTACATATGTTTTATTAGTTAAAAATTTAAAACACAACTTACTTAATATTAGCCAATTGTGTGAGAAAGGATTCAATATTTCTATTTCTGAAAATAAGTTTAGTATTTTTTATCAAAACAAAAATGATTAGTATACATAAAATATTTTATATAGCTTGTCATAATCAAAATAATTTAAAATCGAGATTCCAACATTCTCCCCCTTTTTGGTGATGATAACTATATAATCAATAATATAAAACTCCCCCTGTCAATATGCACAATTATTAAATTTTAATGTTGGAATCTCGATTTTACATTATTTTGATTATGACAAGCTATATAAAATATTCTGTGTATACTAATCATTTTTACAGGAGATTTATTACAGATTCATATTTAGAGTTTTCGTAGCTGATAATGTTGTGTCTAAAGTTTTTATTCTATCTAGAATTTTGTTAAAATCTCTCCTGAATTGATATATGTATAAAAGTATGCACGCACATATAAAAACATGCACGAATGGCTAAATTTAATCGTTTGAATATATTCATTCAGACGTCTGAATGCTGAAACTAAAATATTGTTTCACAATATTCAGCCGTCTGAATGAATATATTCAGACGTCTGAATAAGGCCAAAAATTGCCTAAAATCTTGTTGTTTATGTTTTAATCTAATTCATAAGCCTGAATTGTTTTGATTCAGACGACTGAATATTTTCAACTTCTATTTTCATGAATAGACGCTTCTCTTCATCGAAGAGAAAAGTTTTCAAAATCAACGGTTGCACTGTTCTTTTCAATTTAGTTTTTCATCTATGGTTGTAACCTTTTAAACTCTACAAATAGATTACAGAATTCAACAAACAATCCACTGAAAACTATTTTAATATTCTTGAATTCTTATCTATTCTCTAGTTTTCAAATTGCACTCAAATTGCTTACATTCTCTGATCATTGATCACTCTATCTTATATAATTCTCAAGAACATTACACTATATATCATAAAGGATAAGATTATAGGAAGATTGTAATTAATTGACTTATCGGTGCTATTCAAAGAGCACACTACAGTCAGATATATTTTTTATTTATAAAGAAGTCCTGTTCGGTTGCTCAAGTGGTAGAAGTCTTATTCGGTTGCTTAGACGGTAGAAGTCATGTTCAGTTGCTCAAGTGGTGTAAACCTATTCCTACGGGTTAAGTAAGGGTTGTTTGTTTAAATCAAGAAGGAGTCTGCGACTGGACGTAGAATGGGAGTTTGAACCAATATAAAAATCCCTGGTATCATTTACTTTACTGCTTTTACTATTTACTTACTTGTTCCACATCAGTAGTTTATCCATATTACACAATCCTATAGCATGTTCACTTTCAATATATACACTCAAACAGACTCATTCTAGGGTATTACTATCCTATCTCTAATGAGTCAAACCCCACAAAGCTAAGGTTATCGTTAAACAAAAGCTCTGATACCAACTGTGACGACCCACATTTCAGAAGGTTTAAATCAACAATAATTCACACATATCCCACTTAAACAATCCATAATGTAGATAATCATTGTGGATAATTAAGAAAAATAAGGAGAAGAGAAGAAAACAAATACAGAACTCACGGTGGAACGATAAAATATAATAGTCCAATAAACAGTTCATGAAGCTGTTCATATCATACATTTGATTATAATTTATACAAAATTCATTAGAGTTATATATACAACATGGATAAATATAAAAAATGCAACAGACAACGTGATGTGGGAATAATAATAGTAAATATACAAAATATTCGTCTTCGTTCACCAGAGAGTAATCTTCAGTGCACTAAAAAAACTAAGGGTTGACCCGAGCATAATGAAAAGGCAAAACGCTCGAGTCAGGACTAAAATACTCTTTTATAAGTCAAATCGATATCGTATAAAACATGAGTACCGAGGCGTCGAAGATGTTTACGAGATTTTACATCTCCTATCTAGTGTATAACGTGTGTACAATAACTTAAGAGATGTTACGGGATTTTCCATCTCCTAAGGATCCATTAAACTATTTATATATAATAGTATACGCTATAGTATGTAATATCTATCAGTAAAATAAATATCAAAACAGCGTTAAGGCTTTACATTGATCCACCTTAACACATTTTATAGCATGTAGTCTATGTAGGTCCTGTAACACAACTAGTAATGTTGGTAGTCAGTGAATACCCTCTAGGCACAATACTAAACCAAAGTCGTAATGGGCTCATATAAGGATAAATATGTCAAGGTACGTGAGGCAATGCCCAAGATAGAATTCTACCAGTTTACCCTTTCTGGCTGGTCGTAACCTATCTGTGGCCGACCGCGACAATCAATCCAAGCATAAAGGTGCACCCATCGAGTCGAAATCACAATAGTAATATGAGAGATCAACGTTGCTAGAGGTAGCTAACCTCATTGGCCAGATATAGGCTCCCGTTTTAGTCATTTTAACTATGACACAGTTGTCAAGGCTATCCATTATCGTTCTCTTACTTCGTTTCAGTAAACGTTCTCCAATTCAACCACTACATTCTGGATATCATCCACCGTGTACGTGGTTGTCAAAGTGGTTCCAATATTGATAGAGAATATGCCAATAAGAGGTCCTGGTCTCTTTAACAACCAAACATCGTTTTACACATCGGTTGGTACTTTTACAACTCGAATACAACTCATCCTCGATATCAAAATATTATATTCGCTTCAAAATCAATTTCACTTCAAAATTACCATATCCGCGTCAAAAAAATCATATTTTTACTTCAAAATGTCAATTCATTTCGATACATCGACTTCACTTCAAATTTTGATTCGAATTACAATTTATGTTATGACTTTACTTTAATCCATTTCGCACTTAAATCCAAGATTTAAATATAAATATTTCACCTTTTTTACCAATATGATTTTTAGATAATAGTTTTAAAATAGTTAAAATAGTTTAATGGAAAATAGTTTGGGTATTGAAAATGGCTTATATAGTAAAATAGTTTGGAAAATCAAAATAAGTTGAATATTTAAGAAGATAGATTTTGAATAGTTTATACTAAAATAATTTATTTTGAAAGTAGTTTCCAAAGTCAAACTGATTCAAATTCCAAATTTTCTAATTCAAATCAATTTCAGTTTCCACTTTAATTTAATCAATTCAGTTTCGATTTCAAGCCGAATTTTACTTCGATTCCAATTTCAATTCCAATAAATTCGATTCCAATTTCGAATTAATTCAATTTCGCTTTCAATTCCAATTGAGTTCAATTTCAATTCCAACTTGAATAAATTTCAATTCAAACCCAATATAATTTCAATTTTAATTCTAAATTAAATTCTGTTTCGACTCCAAATTAATTTCAATTTCAATTCCAAATTAATTTCAATTTCAATTTCAACTATCTGATTCAATGATTAAATTTCAACTCAATTCTCAAATCTAAAACATTTCGATTTACATCAAATTCGAGTTCGATTTTTTTAAAATATCGATTCAAATCTCATGAAGCAAATTAACCTTTAATATTCAATTTAAGATCCAAATCTTCAAATATAATTCAATTCCAAGCTTAATTTTAAAATATCATTTTATATTACTTTTACTTAGCAATATTCAAAGTTCGAACAAAAGTCCCATCTTTTAAAATAAATCAATTTCGAAAATTCAAAATATATTTCGATTATAACTTCAAAATCTCAACTTCGATTATTTGAGTATTCCTATTATTAGACTTAAATTTCAACATTCTGAGCTTAAGTCTGAAAATAATTCCATTTCCATAAATTCGATTTTTACTTCTTAAATCAAATCATTTTGAATAATTTCAAATCGAAAATTTTCAAAATCATTTAATTTAACTAATCCGGTGTCCATATATAGTTTTCTATTCTATGACCAAGTGAATCAATTATCAGACTTCACCCCAAACCCGCCTTCCTTCGAGCTTCGTGACTCACGCTCTAGCTACCTCAATCCTCCAGCAACGCAAAACCCAAATGTCGGGCCTATACCTTATGGCCGCGACCACCTGCAAAGCACCTCGTGCCTCTCCCAGTTGTAGGCGAACAACAGGCTGTGTGCGAACTCCTTCCAGGTCGCAAGGCTTTGTACGCGATTAAACCATTTTTTTACCGGTTCAATCATGCTTTCATTTTTTTATTAAGATCGGGTGATTCAAATTAATAGTAAAACGTGGGAAAGGAGTACGAGTCGATAAGGAAAAACGTGGCTTGGATGTAGTTATTTATTATTAAATAATTTGAAAATATCTGATGTTTAACGTCCAAAATTTCTCGAGCTCCAAACGAAGCGTGCTGCCTGACGTTCATAATGTTTTACTACTATTTCATCCATAATGGAACTAGTCTCGAGTCCTAATTCGATCATATGCAGAAGATAGCTTTCAAAATTGATAAATTTTAACCGAATTCCTAAAATTGATTCCTATGCGTTTCAAGCTCGCACGGTCAAATGACAAATCCGATCGTTACAAAACTTGAAATCCTATAATAATTCACTATTACGGATCCGTTGAATATAGTTTCGTCAAAATTCGAGACAGTAGCGAAAATGGCTATTCTTACTCGTTAATTATAATATATAATTTTCAGTTTCTAATTTTTCACTTTTGAATCCAATTTTATATGTAAATGATTTTCATTCATTTTTAAATAAAATTTAAATCAACTTTTGACATCATTTTCATTCACATAAAATTCAGAATTCAATTATTCAAATAATTTCTAATATTAAATTTGAACAATTTAATCCTCCAATAAATTACAATAATAATAACTAAATATTTATTTCTAACCACTTTTTCCTCCAATAATCATATTAAATTCAATAATTTAAAATAGTTAAAAATACGGTTCGTTACATTTAGAATTGCGTAAAAGGGAAATCTTCCTCCGTTTCAGCAAATATACTTATACCATTGAGATAAGTATATGGATATTTTTCCAAGTATTAAAAATATGGGGATTGTGAATATATCTTTTTGAAAGTATTTTTATACAAATATTAAGAGATGAATTTTATTAATGAAAAGATTGGTTTAAGAGGCTAGTGGTTTTTTATATGCTTAACCAAGGTTGATTTTCCTTTTGGAATTAAATCTCTGATTTGGATGTGTGTTTGTGGATAGCTAAATACCGACTATCAAATATGGACCCAAAACGTAACTTTGGAAATATCTAGGTGAGGCATGTGAGTTATATAGCATAGTCGTCTCCAATGACGTTGCACGGTGCGTATAAATCACGTTTCATTCTCCTAGAAAAAATGATAAGGAAATCTATCCACTAACGGTTAGTAGGTGATCTTCGCTCTTATCTTTGACTGTTTAATTCCTAAAGAACCGGGGTTGAGTTCATTGAAAAACTATCGAGTTTTATTTCAAAGCGACTGGGATTGGATATGTTATCTGAAAACCGCTTCGATCCAACTCAAGCGTTTCGAAGTGAACACATTTTAAAGGCGACGGAATTAAAGACGGAACTCTCAAGCATTTCGCTTAGTCCCAGAATGAACTAATATGAATGAATGGTGGCATTATATTGTTGGCTGGAGGGCAGTGTTAGCGTTCCAAGTGGGAAGTGATATATAGAAGGAAAAACATAGTCCCAAGCCTCATCAACCAGGAATTACTAAAACAGGGAAGATGCGGTATGGCTAAGTGGATCAATTCCTAGTAGGGTATGATCATCTCTATCTAGATTCGATTTTATATCTCATTTTTATGCTTTAGGGCCCATTAATGGAGGGGTGATCATATTTGATACTACTAATCAAGTGGTAAGTCGGTCCTGTTTTGGCAGGGGATCCTGACGAGGTCCTCGGGGTTATTTTATCTTGAGATGCACCATGACAGGCGGTGCCTCAGTAGCATGGTCAATGTATGGAGTCCATTCTCCAATAATAGCCTTTACAGTTTTAGTTGTATACCTATAATGATAGAATTTAATTAATGTAACAACTTCAGCTATAATTAATAAATATTTGTATCTTACACACTATTATAATATTAGTGAATTTCATATAAAATGGTTTGGTTATCGAATGGTAAAAACCCATCCGTGTTTATGTGCGGCGTGGTCTTATGAGGTACTTTTGATTTCAAACTTTAAAATTCAATTGGGTGTGTTTATTTCATGCTGGTTTTCCAGACTGATTTGGGTGTTATTTTATTATAATGCTTAAGTCATATCGAGCACCTATAGATTACCTTAGATGCATTGAAGCTCGGGATACGAGCTGGTGGTCCAAGACGTTTCTATGTATTTCTTTATGTTCCATTGTATTGTATGTTGATTGTACTTATCAGCAAGTGTGAGGATATGTTGTTATAACTATCTGGGCCAAAATAGGTTAGTATATTTTGATTGATGTCAGTATATACATATGTTATTCTTTTTTTTATCCAAAGAATTGTAGTATATTATAGATTATTCATTTCAATGTGAGATTCTGTGTTGTTTAGTTTCTTCTTGTCTTCTTGCTTCTTCTTTTTCCCTAACAATCGGGCTTTTCGACATCCGATTGCTCGGCACGCAATGCAGAGGATGTTTTAGTATCGATTTTCGAGGGTTGAAAATCTTGGTTCGTTACATTTGGTATCATAGCGCACAGTTATGCGAGAATCTTGGCTTTGGTGGGTTGCTCATTATAAAGATAGGGTCAGTAGCACCTTAGAATGAGTTTGAGTGTATTTATATTTGAACGCGTATTTGTTAGTGATATAAAAAAGTTTTATATTGTGTTGATTGATATGTTGAGTGGCTTGTAGATTCTGATCAATATGAGTAATTAACGTTACTGATAGAGGTCTCTAAACACTAGAACGAAGCAATTAAATATAATATTGGTTTAAAATTGGGTAAATGTAGTAATTTTACATTGATTATTTTTTTTCTATATAAAGGAATAATTTTTAAGATATTATTATAGTACATATGGTGTATTTGGTTTTTAGTGAATGATAATATTTGATTATTATCGTTTGTTGGTTGTTGTTTATAGTCTAATAAAAGTGTTACTATTATAATGTAAACAAGATAAACAATTAAGAAATGGTTTTATATAACCAAAGTAAATTTATATATAAGGGAATTTTATAAATAGGATTTGTAGACAAAAAGGATTTAAAAGCCAAGAATTTGAGAATTTAAATTCCCGTTGAATTTGAAAGTTGTTTTCAAAAGATTTTGGATAATACTAGTATTATTCTGAAAATATTTTTATTAGAAATATTTTAACATGATTTGAAAGAGATAGAAGCACTGAAATCACTTCGGTCACTGGAAAATAATTTCGATGATGTCTACAGCATCACTGCCGTTCATTTTTGGGTTTCCAAATGAGGAATTGCTAATATGGGAGATTTGTTTTAGCAAAATAAGTTTTGATTTAAGTCCTAAATATGATTTGTTATACAAAAAGAGTTATATATTATACTATGTATTGTTTCAAAATAATTTGGAATAAGAATAGGGTGTTTAAACTCTGAAAAATTTCATTTAAGTGTTTTATGAAAATATGAGAAAATAAGTTTTATAACTTATAAATTCTGAGAATTAGTAAGTTAGAACAAAATTTTAAAAATGTTGAATTTGTATGTTAAAAAAAGTAAATTTGAAATGAAATTTAACTTAAGTTAAATGAAATTGAATTTGTTTTGCATGAATTAATGAAATGGATATGAATTTTATTACGAAATAAAATTCAACTTAAGTGTAAATAAATTGAATATGGTTTGGAATGTCATTTGATAGAATTGGATATGAACTTAAATCGTGATCTAATAATAAACATGAAAAGTGTTGTATAAAATGTTTATAATAAACCTAAGAAATTTTTTAAGAAATGGTTCTTAAGTAACATAAGTATTAAAAGAAATATCCTAAGTAATAAGTGAATATGAATAAAGTAGTATGAAATAATGATTATAAACAAATGGATGTAAATAAAAGAATCTGAATAATAAGAAACATAAAATAAATATGCAAGTTACACATATATTATTTTATTCGTACAACGATTTGATCCAGGTTCAAGCACATGATTTCAAGATGATTTTCATCGGTCTGAGTTAGAATTTTTCACTCGATTCTCGACGACGAACACTAGATATGGATTTTTGATTGATTCTGGTATTCTCTATCGTAGTATATAGCTATGCAAGGAGAATAAAGGTTTCTAATCAAGGAACTATATCGGATTCGACACTAGAGTGGTAATGTGAATGGTACTAGTTCGAAAGTGAAATTGTGCGATTGAGCGAGCGCTCAGGTATGGTTTTGCGTATGGATGGTATATGTACATCTTATGGGCTTAGCAAAATTTAATGTTTTCATTGGAAAATGCATAGTGTGGTTAGAGATTGTGTGGTTGGATTTTATATAAATAAGATGCAGGTATATAGAAGCAAAAGCTAGTTTGATGTCTTTGGTTTCACGAGTAGAGTTTGGTCATCCGACCAATAGGCACATGTTTATATTGTTTTTTGGTTTAATAGTTTCATGACTGAGCCACTTGGACTTTTTTCTTTTTGGTTTGTTTGGATCAATAGTGACGGTCTATGGTTGTTCTAATCTAGCCCCACAAAGAAGACGCCTGCAAAAAATTTCGTAAATTTAAGGCGTTAGAAAGTAGTGAGAAAATTGAAGAAAAATTTGATAACGAAAATTAGATGTTTGTGTTATGACTTGGGATGATATTGGTTAGTAACTATGAATGAATTTAAAGACTTAGAAAAGATGATAACAAAGTTTCAACAAAATTAATTTTGGAAAGTTAAAGGCTTAAAAGAATTTGGTAATCTATTTCAATTAATTGGTTGTGAAAAGTTAATGGGTTTGGGCAATTATTTTAACTTGCTAATTTCGGGGACGAAATTCTTTTAAGAGGGAAGAATATAACGACCCAGAATTTCAGTCATTTGAATTTGGAATATTTAACTGATCTTAAATATTGATAAATTAATTTATAAGTTAAATAACTTGAATTTCAAATATAATGGCTATTTGAATATTGGAATTTTTTTAAATAATTAAATCTTTAATTTTATGTGAATGAAAATGATTTCGAAAGTTGATTTAAATTCTTTTTTGATAAGAATGAAGAGAGTAAACTTTAGAATCTGAAATTAAAAGTGATTAAACTTATTTTATGATAATCGTTTTAATTAACGTGTGAAAATAGCCTTCCGGGACACTGTCTTAGAATTGGACAAAACAAGTTTCATTGGATCCGTAGTAGTGAATTATTATATGTCGTCAAATTTCATAACGATTTGACATATCGTTTGGTCAGTAAACTTAAAACGCGTAGAAACTAATTACAGGAATTCATATATAATATAGTTCGATTTAAGAAGTTAACTTCTGCATATGATTGAATTAAGTCCGGAGACTAACTCCATTGTGTTTGGAATAGGTGTATTACAAATAAAACGCCAAACAGCATGTCTCGATACGAGTTTGAGATTTTCAGACGTTAAGCTTGATATTTTTAAATAAAATAATATATTAGTCCATGCCCTAGCCCATGCCAGCCCATGCTTCCACTATTCATGGCCATACCCACCTTGTCTCTCCTTTTCCTTTTTTTTTAAACGCTCTTCCCTCCCTCTCGCTCAAATGTTTTCACTCAGAAAGGAAAAAATTCATCCTTTCCAAAATTGATTATAATAAAATAAAAGATTTGATCTTTGAGTGGTATTTGGAAAGATCTTCATATTGATTGGTTTGGTGGAGGTGTGGCAACATTCTGAGTAGTCAATAGTTTGGGTTCATGATCAGGGGTTAGAGAGTGATTGAGCCTGAATGAACGAGAGGCTATACGGGAAGTGGATTTGAGTTCTTGGGTGGAAGAAGCATTGACAGCTACAATTTGGTGGGGTTCAGTTGAAGGGTGGGTGATGCAACCTGTTGTGACATGAGGGCACGATGTAAGGTCGATTTGGTGAGGAGGGGTGCGGGTTTGAGTTTGTCGCAATGGTCAGGATGCTCTCGCATAGAGCAACGTGGTGGTGATGATGGTTCATCGAATCGTCGAGGGATAGAGGAGCTAGGAGGGGAGAGAGTTTGAGTTAGTGGGTTGTGCACTGACATTTCAAGCACGAGGGTACTAAGTGAGAGGGAAGAAGAATTTAGAATGTAGTTAAAAGTTAATTACGTGCAATTTAAAATATCGATAACTTAAAATTTGAATAACCCTCTCATACGAGGTCCAATCGAGATGCGGATTTTTGCGTTGTGCTTGAAATGACTAAAACTTCACAATGGAACCAGTTTGGATGAATTTGGAGAAAATTTTGGCTCAAATAGGACGTCGTTCAATTTTAGTTCCAAAACGGAATGCTTCGGCGACAACAAAAATTTCGGTGAGTTAAACTCTCCTTTTTGGTTAACTAGTAATGTTGTATAGTTGATAAAAATTGTTGATTGAATGTTTGGATTCCCGCCTCTAGAGTAGATGACCTTTTATATATGCTTGCATAGCAGCAGATAGCCCATATTATATAATTATATACTGTTTGTGATGTGGGGGACAGCTTGCTAGGATCCAATGGGATTCCTTGCCATTGTTGAATTATTTTCAATAATATTCCGGTTATATGAATTTTTGGATAATGAACCTGATTTTTAGCACTATTGGTTAGGACATCGTTATATGTTAAAAACTTAAACTCTGTAATGACAGAAAATTAATATCGATGTTGGTTAAATGTTGGTATCTATTGACATCAAATTAGTATTTTAAAATTATATAAATTACCATTTGAGTTGAAGTTGGTTTTGAGATGGGAATTGATTTTAAAATCCGAAATTGGGTATTATTTGTTTTAAATGATTTAACTTCTATTTTTCACCAATCTTATTATCCTTCCTTCCTGAATTATTTAGAAATGATTCAAAATGTCCTACTATAATATTGTTTTAAAAGTTTTTTATTTATATTTAATATCGTTTTAAAAGTTTTTTATTTATATTTAATATTGTTTTAAAGGGTATTTGTTATATTTAATATTGTTTTAAATGCTATTTATTTATATTTAATATTATTTTAGAAGCCATCTATTTACATTAATATTGTTTAAGATTACTTATCAATATTTTAATATTTGAAAGTTAATTATTTAAATAATTGATATGGCTTGAAATTAATAATGTTTCGGAAATCAATTATTATTATTAAAATAATGGTGAAGATTAATTATTATTGTTTATTAACAATGTTTTAAAATTATTAATTATTATTATACAATAGTGTTTGAGTAAATGATTATTATTTATTTATAAATGTTTCCGAGATTTATAAATAGAGTTTTATAAACAGACTTAGGTTGTATAAGAGGAGTTTATAAAATATTTGGAGACTTAAAGGAAAATGATTTATAATATATAAAGAGAGATTTGCAGATGGTTTTAGATATTTATAAAATAATTTTAGAAATGGGTTTATGGATTCATAAAAGGAGTTTGATAAATGGTTTATGGATTTATAAAGGGTTTATAAATGATTTTAGGAATGTAATAACGGGAGCTTAATTAATGATTTCGAGGATTTATGAAATAGTTATAAATGTGTTTTAGGAATTTATAAAGGAATTTATAAATGTTCATAATTGTGTAAAAAGGAAATCTTCCTCCGTTCCATGAATATACTTATACCATTGAGATAAGTATATAGATATTTTTTCTAGTATTGAAATATAACGATTGTTAATATATATTTGTGAAAGTATTTTTATACAAATATCTCGAGATGATTTTTATTAATGAAAAGATTAATTTAAGAGGCCAGTTGTTGTTTATGTGCTTAAACAATGTTGGATTTTCCTTTGAAATTAAATCCCTGATTTGGATGTGTGTTTGTGGATAGTTAAATAACTGACTATCAAAAATAGACCCAAAACGTAACTTTGGAAATATCTAGGAGTGACACGTGAGTTATATTGCACAGTCATCTCCGATGATGTTGTACTGTGCGTATAAATCTCGTTTCATTATCCTAGGACAAATGATAAGGAAATCCATCCTCTAATGGTTAGGAGGTGATCGTCGCTCTTATCTTTCACTGTTTATTTGCTAAAGAATTGGGGTTGAGTTTATCGAAAAACTATCAAGTGTTGTTTCAAAGAGACCTGGATCGGATAGTTTATCCGAAAACCACTTCGAACTAACTCAAGCATTTTGAAGTGAAGACATCATGATGGAATTGATGACGGAACTCTCAAATGTTTTGTTAAGTTCCAGAACGAACTTGTATGGATGAATGGTGGCATTATATTGTTGCCAGGTGGGCAGTGTTAGCATTCCAAGTGGGAACTGTTATGTAAAAGGTAAAACTTAGCCTCAAACCTCATCAAGCGGGAATGAATAAAACAGGGAAGATGCAGTAGGGCTAAGTGGGTCACTCCCAAGTTGGGTATGATCATCCCTATCTTAAGTTTATATTATTCTCTTTTTTATGCTTCGAGGCCATTAATGGTGGGGATCATATTCGGTGCTACTACTCAAGTGATAGGCTGGTCCTGTGTTGGCAAGGGATCCTGGCGAGGTCCTTGGTGTTATTTTATCTAGAGATCCACCATGACGAATGGTACCCTAGTAGCCTAGTCATTGTGTGGAATCCATTCTCCAATGTGTGCCTTTACGGTTTTAGTTGTATATTTATTATGCTGGAATTTAAACAATGTAACAATTTTGGCTATGATTAATAAGTATTTGTATCTTAGACACTATTACAATATCAGAGAATTTCGTATGAAATGGTTTGGTTATCTTAAGGTAAAAACTCGGCTGTGCTTATGTGCGGCGTGGTCTTACAAGATACTTTTGATTTCAAAGGCTTTTTATAACTTTAAAATTCAATTGGGTGTGTTTTTCTCACGTTGATATTTTAGACTAACTCGGGTGTTATTTTATTATAATGCTTAGGTCAGATCGGGCAATTACAGATTGCCTTGGATGCATCGGAGCTCGGGAGACTAGCTAGAGGTCCAAGACATATATACGTATTTTGTTATGTTCCCTTGTGTTGTTTTTTGAATGTATTTTATCAGCAAGTGTGAAGACTGGTTTTTATAACTGTCTGTGCTGAAATAGGCTAGTTTATTTTGATTGATATCTATATATACATATGTTATAGTTTGTTTTCGTGTAAAGGATTGTAATATATTATAGATTATTCGGTCCACTGTGATATTCTATGTTTTTTAGTTTCTTCTTGTCTTCTTCCTTCTTCTTTTTTCCCTACAATCGTCCCAACATTCGATTACTCGGTACACTATATAGTAGATGTATTACTGTCGATTTTCGAGGGTCGAAAATCCCAGCTTATTACGGGAACGACAACATATAATATAAAAAAGATGGTAAAAGTTGTCACTCCATGATAACAGGTAATTAAAAACAAACCCTATCAGTTTGGACAGTTATAACTTCTTGACCTTACAATTACTGATGGGTATACATAATAGTACAATGGAAAATAAATATACTATGGCAAGTGAACATCCAACTCTATTCCATATGCTCCATGTCCCACCAATGTCAATCTAGAAAAACTTAGTCTGATTGAGCATTATAATAAAATAACACCAAGATCAGTCTGGAAAAACCAGCGTGAGAAAACTTAAGAAATACGGTGAACATATAAAAATCGGCGAGACCATGCCACTAAATACAGAATGGTTTTTACCTCACAAGAACAACATCTATATATGAAAGAATGGGAAAAAACAAAACAAAACACAAACTTGAAAGAATGGGCATAAAAAAGATCAAAATCCAAACTTAAACAATGGACATAAATAATTAAACATCGAGAAGAGCTCCAGCTACTTCTCAATGAAGTTAAGAAACAATTTAAGGGTTTGAATCAAAAACGAGGAAAGGAAATTTTCCCAACAATGACAGGAGGGTGAACCTCCCTTACCAAAATTATTCCTCTAGAAAATATACTTGAGAACTACGATGGATCTCATAAACCTCCGAACCTGACCCCACCAACCTTACCGAGTATCCAAGTATTTCACATCTCCGTGTTCATACTACCAAATCCAATCTAGAATAGATGTGAGAATACCCTAATGGGAGCAACCCTATATAGCTTGAACCCCACTCATTCTTTATTTAGTCATTTCCGACAAAGGATATATATGCTCAAATGAGCAACAAATCGTCGACCTCAAACTAGTACAACCCTAAAGAAAACAGTGAAGCCAGACAATTAAGGGCAGTATCACTTCACACCTAATCACGATAATATTCTTAACTTTAAGAATAACAAGAGTTTTCACGAAAAAAAAATCATGCTAGATTGATGAATACAAAGAAAATGGAAGGATCGATAGTCAATAAATCAACTACTAGGAATAATAAAATAACTGTATCTGGAAATTAAATCTCATACCCTTAATACTATCCGTCGATTTCAAACTTGTATCATCCCTCGGTTGAAAATGAAGCCAAGCAAGTTAAGGTAGCGTAATCACTAAGCCTTTCCATAATGACATGTTTAAGCTTCGAGATATAAATGAGTTTTCATACCACGACGTTTAGTGCTAAGAATATGCCTAAATCTTTTCCATATATGTGATATCGTTTACGGAAATATAATTTCTTATACTTTCGATGACCGAATCAAACTTTTAAAAAACGGACTTGTGCTTGGTTTTCCCACCCCAAAACATTTGCAAAACATTTTAAAAACACTCTTTAAATTATTCTTTTTAAAGAGCGGATTATATTTCTAAAGGTACTAAAAAGGGGTAAAAAAACATATGTCATTACGTTTACTATAAACTCAAAACAATTTACACTTAGCATTATTTTTAAACTTTCCATTTTACAAGTATTCTTATTTATAGACTATCATTTATAAAACAACTTATCATTATCTTTAAAAAAACTCCTCCAAATATTTAAGAATATCCACATTTATTAAGTCAAGCAACAAGTTTCTTAATAACTTTACGAAATCATTTATTATAATAAAGTGTTATAATCCATGAATTCTTTTCTGAATTCCTAGAAATCATTTATTACAACAGTAATATTGTAATCCATGCTTCCTTTTCACTTTTTTAATAAACTCCAAAATACTTGAAATATAATTCAATACATTTTAAATATTACTTGAAAAATCTCAAGTCAAAAATATTTGAAATCTTAAAACACATTTCCTTTCCTTATTTGAAATAAAACTTCTTCTTCAATAAATTATACAAATTAATTAAAAATATATATAAATTTCAAACTATCTTTAAAACACTTAAATACATGTTAGAAAAGTTCAGTAAAACATTGAAGAAGAAAAATCAGATTTAAAACTATATTAATTATACCGAAAGAAAATTAATCAAATTTATATTCCTTTGATAGATTTTTTTAATATTTCAAAAATTCTCAAAATACTTGAAAATATAGTTTAAACAACGTTCAAAGCGCAAAAGCGTAACTAAACATTTATCTTGTAAAAGACACAAGCACAACTTCAACACACACAATGACTTAAGGAGATGATATTTCATAAGTGGCGGTATAGCTATAATCGCTATAGCGACACTTACATAAATCAAACAATACGTCACAAATATCTTAAACAAACATCAATATAAGCAACAAAGGAATATAAGTAAATCAATATTAGCGATACTATTTTCTAGTAATAAAAGTGGATGGTCCACTGTAAACACTGTTTAGCCTTGCCAAAAAAAATATTGACGAGAAAGCTTAGGTCTCTCTGCAAAAGTCCCTTGCAAATCACTCATATTTATATGTCTTTCAAAGTGTTTTGTAGTGACCTATTCAATACGTATGCACTTCGACTTTCCTCTTGTTTTTTTTAGCAAAGGTTAGCAGGATTGACAGGCCCCCTACATGATTTTATTGCAAAGGAACAATAAAATAAAAGATGCTCAAAACATACTTCAAGCATCAAAAAGGAAAAACACACTAGGCTTGTACATAGAAGAAGAAAAATCACACTAGGAAACAATGAGAACACTAAAGGAGGACACAGAAGAATCCCAAAGTCAAACAAAATTATCTCCAAGTCCGACTCGAAGCAGGAGGGAAAGAAGGATTTCTCACAACTGCTTCAAAGATTTCATATTTCAAAATTTTCCACAGTATTTCCCTTGCTGTCCTCTTCCTTTCAAAACAAATAAGATTTTTCTCTTTCCATATTACATGCAAGTTTTTCTTCATGCAGAGGGTAACCATTCTTGATTTCATAGATCTCCACCTCACTGATTTATAAATTAAGTTCAGATCAATTGAAGAAGAGGTAGACAAAGCACCATATCCCACTACCCTCATCATTTGTCTCCACAAAGTCAGGTTAACATCACACTGAAAGAAGATATGCTCAACAATTTCTGGTCAATAGAAGAGAAAAACACAAGTTCCTATGATTCAAGCCTATACTCAACATAACAGCTCTTGTAAGCAGTGCATTGTGAACCACTTTCCATAACATGAATTTTTCCTTAGGGCTTGAGTAATCTTTCCAAAATATCCTCACCCACTTGCATTTTGGCAAACTGTTCAATCTAGAGAGAAGACAGTATACATGAGAGACAAAATGAAGCCTATTAATCCATACCACATGGTCATCCTCAATAGTTTCAAGACTAACTCCCTGGATTTGAGACCGGATAGCTCTTAATTGCTGATTAGAAGTGTATGGTAGTTGAATGTTGCCTTGATAAATATAGTCAGAAGCCATAACAGAGCAAGGAATTCCAAACTGCTGAACTTGTTGATGAGTTAAACGGTTGTTAAGGATCATACCAAGGTACACCCATTGTTCATGCTAGAATTTTACTTGTGATGAAGAAGCAATCTTCATGCAAATGTGAGGTAGAAAAGTAGACCTTAAAGCATGCAATTTCCTCTATTTCCAACTACAAAGTTAAGGGACATTAACACTCCAGAGGTCCTTGTAGCCAATTTTGTGCGTCAAAACCTATCTCACCCAAACATTTCCCTTCCTAGAGAGAACTGAATTACAATGTGTATTGAAAGCAACCAAATTTCACTTCAGAATGTTAATGACTCCTAATGCTCCATTTTCTTTAGGCATTTCAATTAGACTGAAAGAGCAAGGCATTGGTTTCTTACTATGAATGGATCCACGCCAAAGAAAATGCATCATTGCACTTCTTATCATTTTCAATAGCTTAGTATGCAAGATAAATGCTTTTTCCTGGTAAACTACCATGGAGAAGGAAACAGATTTGATCACAATTAGTCTTCTAGCCTGGGATAGAAATCGGTTGGACCACTTATCCAAAGAAGAAGTGATTCTAGAGTAAAGTGGTAAGCAATCAGTAGTGGTAAGTCTTGAAGTCAAAATAGGGTGACCTAAATAAGACATGTTTGATTCCATGGGCTGAAGACTAGAGGCTTGCAGAAGAGAAGAGGATAGGGTAGAATCAATACCCGAGAAAATGATGCTGGATTTAGATTGGTTTAGCTTTAGCCCAGTCATCAAGTAGAATGATGATAATGTTGATACAACACAGAGGATAGAAGTGAGACAAGGTTTAGTAAATATCATGATATCATCAGTAAACATTAACGTTGTTATAATATGGAACTTACACTTCGGATGATAGGAAATCATGTTAGCATTATACTTGATATTGAACAGACTAGTAAGAGCCTCCATTACTAGAATGAAAATATAAGAGGAAATGGGATCTCCTTGTCGAATGCCCTGCCTTGCTTTGAAGTAACCTACTGAATAACCATTAAGGATAAGAGAGAACCTCGGAGAGGAGATGCATTCATAAATCCATCCCACATAAGGTTTAGGGAAGCCCATTAAGGCCATAATCCTGACAATGGAAGATCACCAAATGGAATTATAAGCCTTCATTATATGAAGCTTCATCATAGCCGCTGAAGAGGCATTGCACCTTCCATAACCACAGAGAAGCTCATGGCAAGAAGAATATTATCCATTATATTTCTATTAGGCTTGAAGGCCACCTGGTTCTGCGAGAATAGGTGGGGAATAACTCGAACAAGTCTAGAAGCTAGAATCTTAGATAAGCACTTATACACAACATTGCAGCATGATATAAGTCTGAAGGATGGGACTGTGCTAGCAACAGAAGATTTAGGTACCAGAACTAGATTAGTAGCAGTAACTTCGCGGAGAAGAGTACAATTATCAAAAAAGTTGTGGACAGCCTTGATAAAATCGTGTTGTAATATGTCCCAACAAGATGTAAAGAAGAGAACATTGAATCCATCGGGGCCACCACTTGATTTTTTATTCATAGCAAAAGGAGCTTGTTTAATTTCATCATTGGAAAATTTTCAACAAGCAAGGTAGAAAGCTCAAAGCTGAGATGAGGAAGAGGTATTTCATCAAACATGTTGAGGTCAGGTGCAAAATTGGAAGAGTCACCCAGAATTCCCAAGTAATAACTAAGGAAAGCAAAATCAATTTGTTTAGGAGAGGTGTAAAGTGTGCCATCTTGCCCACGTATCAAATGTATATTTCCTTTATCCAGCTTAATTTTGATCGAGGCATGAAAGAACTCAGTATTCTTGTCACCAAACTGAAGCCATTTGTTATGCAACTGTTGTTCTTTCATGCTGCTTTCAACTTCAAGTGCCTTGTTAAGTATTGTGAATAGCTTGCCCTCTTCTTCAGCAGCCTGAGCAGAGTCAAGGTGATTCATCATGTTTTCCTGAGCCTTTATGTACTTTTCTTTAATGAGAGTGGACTGCTTAGAACCATCACCATAAAAGTTAGCTGCCCAAAATCTCAGAGCCTTCTTTACAAGTTTAAGTTTCTAGCACAAAATGAACATTGGATTACTATAACAAATTATAGACCAGGCAGTGCTTACTAAAGGTTTGAACTCAGAGAAGAGAGTCCAAGCATTGAAGAATTTAAATCTCCTTTTTTCCTTAATCACAGAAGAAACTGAAGAGAAAATTAATGGAGAGTGATCGGAAAGAATAGGAGGAGGGACAAGAACAGAAAGATTAGGCCAAAAAGAAAGGGAAATGAGATTGCAGAATGCATGATCAATGGTAGAGAGTGTTATAATACCACTCCTACTACAATTGTTCCATGTGTATCTAGCTCCAGAGGAAGGGATTTTGAGGAGGCTAAAGTCTGTAGCAGCAATGTTAAGAGGTTGAATATGCTTTGGCAGAAGGGGAAGACCACCAAGCTTGTCATCAAGGTGGATGCAGCTGTTAAAGTCACCCATGACCAGCCATGGATGGGATTCTTGCCTAAGGTGAGGAATGAAGTCCAGAATTTTTTCCTAGAATCAAATGAGTTGTCAGCATAGATAAAAGTAAGGTAGAGGGAAGCAGTTGACTGGTTGCATTTGACATGAGTATGAATGAGTTACTGTGAATAGAGGATAGATGTCAAAGAGAAAGAAGCAGGATCATAGAGAATAAAAATTCTACCATTATTAGCATCACATAGGTTATGAATCAAATTCCACATTGGATTTATGTAGCTTGCAGCTCAAAGGGTTAGAGGAAGATTAAGCTTAGTTTCTAGAATAGCAATTATTTTCAATCATGCAAAGAATGAGATTTTAACTTGATCCAGTTTCAAGTTATTGTGGCTCCTCTTATGTTCCATACTCCAATACTATGTATATTCAATACTCAAAGCGATCAGTGATTGGATATTTTTTTGCTCCTGGTTGCAAGAGACTGGGATTCAAGAAGTGATTTTTTGGACTTACTACTTTTAGAAGAGGGAGATTTAGCATTAGCAACTTTTCTAACAATGGTGCATGCTACATAGCTTCTGCCAACCCATTCAAGGATGGTGGTATTATTGATGTAGGGGAAAATCGAGGAGTAGAGGGATTAGATTGAGGGAGGTGTATAGACGCCGAAGGTAAAAAAATCGGTAAGGAAGGATGGGGAACAAGATTATTTTGCATGGAAAGAACAAGTTAGGAAATATGTTTTCCAAGATCCCTACAGATGTCAGATTCAGATGTTGTTACTGCAATTAAGTTGGAGTCTTTTTCATGATGATGTTCAGTTTCAAACATGTGAGATTTGGAGATGTTGCTGTCCACTTCATTGCCTGTTTTGGTGTGCACATGCATATGAAACCGGGTGTGCGCCAATGTGCACATTTTTGAAGAACAACTAGTCACTTTTGTGGCTTTGAGATCATCCCTAGGAAAAATAACATTTTCTTCGGGGAACATTACCCCCACATCAACATCCTCAACTTCATAAACTTTTGCAAGCCCTTTTTCCTAAACTATTATTTCTTCAACCACGAGATCATTTTCTTTATCATAAGCCAACACATGAAACTTGTTCTTTATTAATTTTACTACAACAGAGAGATTCACTGCTTGAGCTTTATCGGCTAAAGGTGATGTGGAGACATCGATCTTATCAGTGACAATAGAACTTGCCATTGCATTTGCAACTGCACTCACAACTCTATTAGATACAATAGTATTTTTCTTATATTTCTTTTTGTGATGAGGAACATTTATACACACTAGTTTAGTTTTTTCAGGCTTGCCTACCATTACATGAGTATTACTGCCCCTCACAACTCCACCATAAATAACTGTTCCTTCATGCTCCTCCACCACCTTACCTATAGTAGCAAGAGGACATATAACATCAGTATGACCAAATTCAGAGCAAGAAACACAAATTTCTGGTTTCCACAGATAACTTACTTGCACCATTTCCTCCCTTCCATCAAGCAACTTTACATGAAACTTGTCAATAAGCTGATGATCTAATTTAATCTCTATTAGACATTTTTCATAAGTTATCCTCTCTAACTTTTCAGTAGATTGATCCATGCACAAGAATTTTCCTAATCTTGAAGCTAACTAGTTTATGCCGTTATGGGACCAGGCATAGAGAGGAATGTTGCTTAACTTGATCCAAACTGGTACAGACCGAATTTTGCCACAACTGTTACCAATGGTAGCATCCTATGGTTTCAAAATAAAGAGTTTTTTCTTCATGATAATGGGATCAGCCTTTGCTATCCTCTGACGATCATCAACTGATGAAAAGTTAAAATGAAAGAGAAAGCCATCAGACTTAACTGAGACATCACCTTTTAACTTCCTAGTCCTCTTCAGATGGAAGACCATGATAGAGTACGGAAGTGGCTTGTCAAGAAAGAAACCCACGATAGAGTCCTTCCAAACATCACTACTTGCTTTGATGATCTCATGGGAAGGCAAAAGAGCTTTACCAAAGAAAGACAAGTGGATCACATTAGGATAGTAACTTCCCGCATTTCAAGGACGTGTTTTGAAAAAAGAGGACCAGAGCAGAGAAGAGTTTAAGGAGGAGGATGGAGGCTGACAAAGGATAGAAGGAGGAGGAAGAAGAGGATCAGGAGGGACATGCTTAGGAAGAGAAATAGAAGAGGAGGGTGGAAGATTAGAAGGAACAGTGGACGGCGGCGGGACATTCGAAGGAGGAGAAAGCAGCGAGGAACCAGAAGCATGGTGGAAGGACGAGGATGAAGCATGATGCAAGGTGAGGTAAAGGATGGTACAGAAAAATCAGAAGAAGAAAAAGAAGGGAGGATGGTCCCCATGAAGAAAGAAAAAGGAAGCTTTTGACAATGGTGGAAGGACTTTCCTCTTATTTTTTCCCTACAACATAATGGTTACTTATGCCATCCGCTCCCAAGAAAGAACCAAATCCGAACAAATAATCAATCAACAACATTTAAATTATCATCCAAGAAATAAACATTAATCTATAGCAACACAGATATCATATAGTTTATATATATGTGAGTAAACTTGCCGAAATTTCAGTTTACACTTTCGCATTTCAGTTTGATCTAAAATCGAAAGGCATTCCATTTAGATCAAAATTCTACTTGCTCCAAATTCAGTGAATCCAACTTTAATGCCTAGGTAACATAGATACGAGTCCAACGCAAAAGACAGCGTCCAAATCCAACCTCGTATGAGATAGTTATTGATTTAAAAGATTTTAAGATTAAATAATCATTAATTAGTTAACTAATCACAATATTAATCACTTAATCCTTCTTCCCTAAATACAAATCACATCCCTATACATGCATATCACCAATACACAGACACACCCACCATCGAGCCTCCCTCTTTCCTCCTAAATCACTTGATACTCCATGAAAATGCAATCCGACTTTGCCAACCTTCATCTCTTCGTGTGCTTGACTTACCCACCCCAATCTCGTAAAGCTTGACCTCGCCAAACGGATCATGACCTGATGCCTCACTATCGCTATATTGCAACATCGCACCTTCCAAATAGTGATCGCATCCCACCAAAATGCTACTATGGAAGCTCCTCGACACGACAAACACAAAGAAACTATCGCCATGCCCAAACTCCACTTAAACCAACCAAAATCTCAAACTCTAGTTCATGTCGAACTAGTCGAACCTAACCAAACACCATTGCACAAAATGAAATGGGTACGGATTTGTAAATCTCATCGATACAAATTCAAAGAATCTTATTTTGTACTTTTTCGTTGAGTGGGTTGGTTGATTTTGATTTTTAGAGTTATTGGGTTTGGTTTCTTTGGTTTACATGAAGATAAATAAAAGAGGAGAGGAAAAAGAAAAGTCAAAAAGAATGAAGGGTAGTCGAAGGTTGATATACGGTTTATTTTACCAATTCCGGTACTTTGCTACACAACATTCCGTTCATGTACGAACCGCGGACGAAAAAACAAAAATGCTATCGTGCACAAAAATGCAACGCGATCATAAAACAATAATAAAATACACAGGTTATCTTATTCTATGAAATTTTAAAAATACTGTCATTTGTCGAAAAATACATCAAATGAAAAGTTATATATTTTCCAAATTAAAAATTATGGAAATCCTATAAATTTATTTAAAGCTACGTCAATAAAAATCAACTCGATTTATTAACAATTGGTTTTCTTAATGTTTGTTCGAACTATTTATTATTGTAAATAAATTTACAAAATGAGTTCATCATTCTTATTTATTAATTAAAAGGAGTTAAATAAGGATGTTAAATCCATTTAATTAGTATTTAATTCAAAATTCAAATATTTAAATAATTCTTATATTTGAATATAAGTTATTTATATTTTAAAAACCAATTATTTTAATATTTAAAATTAACTAAATATTTGAAACTAGTTAAATTTTGAAAATTAAAACGATAAAATTACGGAATGTTACATTTTCCTGCTTAAAAGAATTTCATCCCAAAATTCCCAAAGGAAGAAATTGTCCTCACCCTTAGGTTTTGAAGTTTCATTTCGACAATACCTCCTTTGCGCGGCTGATCTGGAAAACTACTAGTCACCACAACTGGCCCAAATCAACAATGAAAACAAAAGCCAAATGGTCTTCGATATCTGAGGCATAAAATCACCAATCTATCACCAATTTTTAAATCTATTATATACCTCTTTAGCGTTTGATTTTTATTTTTGTAAGCTACTTACTATCTCGATGCAAATGCAGATGCATAAGAAATCAAATAGTAATCTCTTACTTCCATGTGCCTATCTTGTATGACATAATTCAAAAGAGAACCATGCTGACAAAAGAGCAATACACATGTTATTTCTATCGTAAATACAAGCAACATAAATAATATAATATCCATATGCAACAAAAGTATAGAGAATACACTGTAACAAAATATTAAGCATCTAATCATTTCTGAAGATAAATTTTGAATTAAATGTCTGGGTTTTTGTATTCAAAATATATTTCAAATTCCTCCAAAGAGTAATATATCAAAACCGAAATCAGTTATGGTAGTGACGGGGCTCCTTCTACTTAAGCATGGTATAACTCTATAATCAAAACAACATGAAGCATCCAGCGGTATTCCAGTTCCTGCTAAAACAATAACTTAAGCAAACAAATATACCGGGCGAGTCTTCCAAATCGAAAACTCCTAATTGCCAAACTTTAGTCATAACCAAAAATATTTGAAAAACCACTTCATAAAAATATTTTTCGAATATTCGGAAATAATAATACATTGCCAAAGTTCAAAATGACAATACATTATTTCTTACAAATTCTTTCAGGTTTACATTTTCTCTAAAGCATCTGGATTAAAGTCCTAACAAACAACAATTTTATAAACTATAGCGTGCGTGTGTGTAATCACACCATCAATCAGGTTAAATTACATAAAGGAATAAAATAACTCTTAACATTATTTAAAACGTTAAATGACTATCAAATTTGATTTGGAATTTTGATTAGGTTCACAACATTCTCGACCATCCAAGGACATAGATAATTTCCTAAGCGTGCCATTACGCTCACCAGCCCTTTGGTTATTACTTAGATGATTATCAAAGCTCCCTTAAACAAAATTGAAAGTCACTTCCCAAACTTTCCTAAGCCTTACAATAAATCATACGAATATATTTAAGCCCGTATGATGTACATAAATCATCCGTATGCAATTTTTGATCCGACTACTTGCTCGGACAAATAGACTTTATTTTCGATCTAGTGTCCCTCACTCGACTTCCTAGTGCGGACTCCGATCAAGTTACTTGATTAAAAACATATATTCTCCTTATATAGATATATATTATAATAGAAAACCTCAGTATCATATCAAGAATCTGAATTAAGTGGGAAATCCATTTTCGGACTGGTATGAATCACCCCAAAGTTATGTACTTAAAACCTAGATCAAGAACTGTGCGAATAAAATATTCTACGTATAACTTATGTACATAATCTTATTAGTTTCTTAACTACCAATCTCTTTCTAAATCACTTTCTTTTTTATTTATAGTATTCCATTCAATACTAAAATTATTTATGAATTACTTCATAAATTTTCACTTATGTTTATAAACATTTTATAAAGACACATCTTTATAAAACATTAAATTAAAAACTCACTCCACTCTTGTTTACTTGTATAATACTATTCTAAATTGTAAGAGTATATATAAAATGTCAATTTTAATTTATTTTTTTCAAAATTCAAATGGAGGCCTGAGCAAAATATTGGTCTAAAAATTGATTTGATTACTTTGACCTCTTTACATACCCGGTCTAGTAAGTAGCTAGGAAAAGTAGGATGCTAGTACTAAGCTCATTCATAGAGTCTAATTTCCTTAGACATCCCTAAGGTAAATATGTTTATTAGTCAGCTCTATAACATTAAATAGTTTGTATAACTTAGATGTCTAAACATAAACTACGGTTTTAATAAAATAATGCTTATTAAAACTTTCCTATCCAATTTAACCCATTTAAAACTTGAGTTAAATTATCTCTTTTCTATTCCAGAGTTAAAAATTTCGTTTATCAAATTATTTATCAACGTACCTTTAATTTTAACTAAATTTCCTTTAAGGAAACTTAAGAACTAAATATCCAGTTTTTATTTCAAAACCCTTTTTTAAATCATACTTCATATAGTTCTATATATAAAATTACTTTTGCAATTTATTCACGAACACTTACTTTGGGTTCGTTCAGATTCGAACTCATTGCACAATGATAAAGAGAATAATTTACTAAGTGCACTACAATGTTCGCTTAAGTAAACATTCGATCATCACTTAAAAGATTATTCAGATTACCACAAAACTAATCGAGCCGTTTTCCCTCGAACTATCCAAAGAAAATGCATCTTTATCAAAAATTCTCTTTGAAATAATTAGATTTATAAATACTTCCAAGAAATTCCACCTTTACTTTTCTCAAAATCTTTTTTCTTAAATCATTTTAAGCAATATATGGATTTAAAATTGTCAAAAATCTTTATAAATCATATAAATCATTTTATAGACCATACTCATATAAAATGTACCTTTAAAATCATTTTATATTATAATAAAATTTTCACAAATAATTATCCTCTAAATGTCTTATCTTCTCATTTAGATTATAGTGAATAACTTTGTTAAAAAATGACTTTTAACTTAACACTTTTATCGACCACCTTATAGTCTATTTGTGAAACTTAATTTACAAAGTATTTGTTTTAATGTACTTAAAATCATCAAAACAATAAATGTTCATAAACCGATCGAGCTTAAATCAGCAATGAACAAATAATAATTAATGCTCCTAAACTATCTGAGCATGACAAATCAAACAATAATGATAATGAAGAAATATTATCATTAACAAACGAATACACCAAAATAAGTATATATATTTGAAAAAAATTCCTTTACATATATAAAATATATAATCCTTGGAAAAAATCCAAACTTAAAGAATGGACATAAATAAGTAAACGTCGAGAAGAGCTCCAGGTACATCTCGATGCAATTAAAAAACAATTCAAAGGTATAAATCAAAAACAAGGAAAGGAAATTTTCCCAACAATGACAAGGAGGGTGCACCCCACTTAACGAAGGTATACCTCTAGAAAATATACTTGAGAACTACGATGGCTCTCGAAAACTCTAAGCCGGACCCCGCCAACCTTACCAAGTATCCGAGCATTTCACATCTCCATGCACATACAACTGAAACCAATTTAGAGTAGATATGATAATATCCTAATCAGAGCAACTCCACATAGCTTGGCCCCTACTTGCTCTTTGTTTAGTTACTTTCGGCAAAGGATATTAATGCTTAAATCAGCAGCAAATCATCGATCTCAAACTATTACTATCCCAGAGGAAACAATAAAGCCGAACAAGTAAGGGCGGTACTGCTTCCCACCTTATTACGACAACATTCTTAACTTTAAGAATAGCAAGAGTTTCCTCAAAAAACAACAAATCATCTTAGATTGATGAACACAAAGAAGATGGCAGGATCGATAGTCAATAAATTAACTATTGGGAATAACAAAATGATCATGTATATGGAAATTAAATCTCGTGCCCTTACCACTTCTCGTTTATTTCAAACTTATTATCTCTCGGTTGAAAACGAAGCCAAATAAGTTAAGGTAGTGTTACCACTAAGTCTTGCCTTGATAACATTTTCAACCCTCGATATAGAAATGAGTTTCCATAACTCGACGTTAATGCTAAGAATATGATCAAATCCTTTCCATACAGCGATATCGTTTATGGAAATTTATTTTTTTGCACTTTCCATAACCGAATCAAACTTTTAAACTTCTAAAAACCAAAAATATGCCTGGTTTTCATATCATAAAACATTTGTAAAACACTTTAAAAAACACTGTTTCAATTTAAAGAGCAAATTATATTTCCAAGTGTATTAAAAAGAAGGGTAAAAAACAAATATCATCAAAACATCGTTTACTATAAACCCAAAACAATTTACACTTAGCTTTATTTTTAAAAATTTATTTTTAAAGATTTTCTTACTTATGAACTATCATTTATGAAAAAAACTTATCATTATCTTTAACCATAACTCCTCCAAAGATTTAAGAATACTTTTATTTAACAAGTCAAGCCATAAGTTTCTTAATAACTTTACGAAATTGTTTATTATAACAAAAGTGTTATAATCCATGAATTCTTTTCTCAATTCCCAAAAAATATTTATTACAACAGCGTTTTGTAATCTATGCTTCCTTTTCACCCTTTTAATGAATTAAAAAATACTTGAAATATAATTTAATCTATTTCAAATATTACTTGGAAAATCTAAAGTCAAAAATATATTGAAATCTTAAAACCGTTTACTTTCCTTATTCGAAATAAAACTTCTTCTTCAATAATTTATACTATATCATTTAAAATATATATAAATTTCAAACCACCTTTGAAACACTTAAATACATGTTAGAAAAGTTCGCTAAAAGGATTGAAGAAGAAAAATCAAGTTTGTATTAATTATCCTGAAAGAAAATTAATCAAATTTGTAGTCTTTTTATAAATTTTTAAACAACACCTATCCTTTATTTCAAAATTCTCAAAATACTTGAAAATATAGTTTAAACGACTTTAAAAGCACAAAAAACATGACCAAGCTTTTAGTTTTAAAAAATACAAGCACAAGTTCAACACATACAAAAATTTAAGCAGATGATATTTCATAAGTGATGATATAACGATAATCACTATATGACACTTATACAAATCAAACAGTATGTCATAAACATTTCAACAAAATATCAATACAAGCAACATAAGAATATAAGTAAATCGATATTGGCAAGAAATCCATTAGGATCTCTCCATAAAACCCCATATAAATCATACTATTTATGTGTATTTCGAAGTGTTCTATAGCGACCTATTCTCTACGTATACACTTTGACTTTCCTCTTGTTTTTGTTCCCAGCAACATAATGGTTATTTATGTCATCCGCTCCCAAGCGGGAACCAAATCCAAACAATAATAAAACAACAATATTTAAACTATTTTCCAAGCATTCAACAATAATCTATAGAAACACGTATATCACATAGTTTATTTCGAGATGAGTAAGCTCACTGAAATTCTGGTTGACACTTTTGTGTTTTGGTTTGATATAAAATCAAATATAATTCGATTTTAGCTCAAAGTTCTACAAGCTCCAACTTCAACAAATCCAAATCTAATATGTAGATAACATCAATATGAGTCCAACACAAAAGACCATATTCAAATCTGACCTCATATGATATATTTATTTATTACACAAGATTTTGAGATTAAATAATCATTAATTAATTCACTGATCACAATATTAATCACCTAATCCTTCTTCCCCAAAAAAAACCATATCCCCATACATGTGTATCACTGTACACATACAAACCCACCACCGTGCCTCCCTCTCTTCCCCTAATCACTCGATACTCCATGAAAATGCAACCAACTACGTGAATGTTCATCTCTTTGCATTCTCAAATTGCCCGACCCAATGCCATGAAGCTCGGCCTCACCAAACGGACCACAACCTATCGCCTCACTACTCTATAGTGTAACATCCCACCTTCCAAAAAAGGATCGCACTCCACCAAAATGCTACTGCGGAAGCTCCTCGACATGACAAATTAAGGAAACTATCGACACACCCTAACTCCTCTTAAATCAATGAAAATCTAAAACCCTAATTCACATCGAACTAGTTGAACCCAACCAAATACAATCGCACAAAATGAAATGGGTATGGATTCATAGATCTCATCAATACGAACTCAAAGAATCTTGTTTTGTATTTTTTTCGCCGAGTGGATTGGTTGATTATGATTTTTAAAGTTGGTGGGTTTGGTTTCGTTGGTTTATAGGAAAACAAATAAAAGAGGAGAGGAAAAAGTCAAAATGAATATAGAATAGTCTAAGGCTGATGTTTTGTTTATTTTATCAATCCTGGCACTTCGCTACACAAGATTCTGTTTGCGTACGAACGGTGAACAATAAAAACAAGAATAAGATCACGTACAAAAATGTGACACAATCACAAAACAACAATAAAATCCATTATTTATCTTATTCTATGAAATTTCAAAAATATCATCATTTAACAAAAAATACGTCAAACAATAATTTAAATATCTTCCAAATTAAAATTTGTGAAAAAATCCTATAAATTCATTTAAAAATACGTCAATAAAAATCAAGTCGTCTTATTAACCATTGATTTTCTTTTTTTTATTCAAACTATTTATTATTGTAAATAAATTAAAAAAATTGTTTTCCATTATTATTCATTAATTAAGAGAAGATAAATTAGGTTATTAAATCTATTTAATTCAAAATTCAAATATCTAAATAATCCTTATATTTAAATATAATTTATTTATATTTTAAAATCAATTATTTAAGTAATAAAATTAATTAAATATTCAAAATTAAAATGATAATATTTCGGGAGTTACAGGTAGAGGAGATGTTAGGTCAAAAGTCTGTTAACAACAGAGTCTAATAATCGACCCAGGGTTGTACAAGAAAACTCAAAGTCACCCGAGTTGAATAAACAACTCAATACTGAGTCATTTTGTTAAGTGGAAATAACTCCATCCCTTTTGCACTTCCTTTCTATCTACGAGTGGATGTGTTTCGTGCCTTTTCTCTAGTAATTTAGTTGGTGTTGGTGATAGTTCCTTCATCACATGGATTGTTTTGCTATTTGAGTTGTCTTCTTTCCAAATTTGATGATGGGTCGTCAAAACCATAAGAAAACACTTAGGCATGAGCTATAGGAATAGAGAATAGATGGCATGAAGTTGAGGAGCCAATATGGGACATGAAAATGACTTGGCATCCATATTGAATTTTTGTTGGGGCTCTTCTTTTTCTCTTCTAAGCATGCTTGCCAAGTTTCAAGTCATTTCATCTTCATTTCAATGTTCTAACTTTTGTTTAATTCTTCTTGATTAAAAACTTAGTTAACATTTGCCCTCGAAGTATGGTTTCATTGTAAACAAAGTGTGCTATGAATCAAGATAAGTTCTAGACTGTTATCCGGTCAATTCCAGTTGGTAGTTTGAATGACGTCTCGAGACATTTCTTTTACTTGGTTGATTTTCCGTTAACCATTCATCTTAATAGTAGCCAGAACTTCCATTTTCCTACACTGGTGATATAATCTTTGCTTCGAAGACTACATTGCGCTCTAAGTTATCATAAGGAATCTCTACGATAGTTTTGGGTTGGAATCGAAGAGGAAAAATGACCCGGCACTGAGTTATTCAACTCGACACTGAGTTGATTGGCTTTCCCCCAACCTATAAGTTCCTGTACTTTGAAAGTTTTGACCTTACTTTCATTTTCCTTTAACTTCCCTCCTGGTTTTCCACTATCGAGTCTTGAACTCTTGAACCCGATCCATTTAATCCTCTACCTAGCCGATCCAACTTTGCCGCTGACTAACCTGCCTCCACCTGGAACCACCATTGACACCTTGAACTGCTCTCCATCGCTTCTTCTTTTCTCGAACAACTCAGATCCGAGCCTCCTTAAAAACCAAGCACCTGAGTTGAATTGATTTAAGGTTCCATTCGATGGACTTTAAGATGGCAACGATGAAGACGATGATTCCAAAAGATATAATTTTAAAGTGCGGTGCGACTGGTTTTTCTAGCATAAGCGAGCTATCTATACAGGATGGTCCGTTCATGGTGTTTAGGACACTAGACTTACTTCGCATGAATAAAAAACATGGAACTTGCCTCGACCATTGCTCAGAATTCGACTGGTCACAACACATCGAATTCCCTTCCATTTCGAGCATTGGTCAAATGGGAATTTCATTTAAAATAAAACATATCTAACCGTGTTGAACATCGAGTTCTATTGTTTAGAATGATATGTTGGCCTACTCACTTTAAGTCCGGTGAAGGAGCATCTACACCCTCAAAGCCTGGACTTCGACGGCTATGATATTACCATCTGTCCCTGCTGGACCAAGACAACCAGTTTTATCGAAATATTATGGCCCGCTATTACCTGTAGGAATCAATCAGTTGCCTCTCGGACTTATAATTTTGAATAACCCGCTGGAGAAGACACCTTCGATCCTCACTACTAGATCACTTCAAAACATATGTCTTTAGCACGGAATTTCGAAAGATGATGTAGTCTTTATAACAAGGGCAAAATTTTCACACAACCCCCCGCTTTAACCAATTTCTAATGGTGGGTTACAAGAACTTGGACTAGCTTTGTTCCAAATACCTCCGAACAACTATGCACTTCTAAGTTCTCTATATATCCTGTTCATGAGTAGATTCAACTGCCCCAAAGATTTGTCGAGTTGACTCATCTTTTACAATTCAAGAGGAGGCAAGATTGTCTGTCCTACATGATTATAGAAACCTAGAAAGGGTACAAGTTGATAGAGAATCTCTATAATAAACGCTCGGCTTTCAAGAATGAATAATTCTTTGTTCGATATCTGGAGGGGTTCAACCATCTCTGACCGTTAGGAAGTAAGCTTCTATTTCTCTGTTTCCGACAAGTCAGAGTTTGTTAGCCTCTAACTTACCTCTTATTTCATTATAGGCAATCTAGCTTGGGATGGTAGTAATGAGCATAAGGGACAGATGATATTTTAGAGGCGGTTAAAGCTTCCCAATGTTATGTTGATTTCCTTCTAACCAATGAAAATCTTCGAAAGTACAGCCTGCTTCAACCGGGGAGATTTTTTATGGCCGAGTTCCCAGCCCCAAGTGATGCTAGTATGCAAACCAGTTCTTATACCCCCAATTTTAGCTCCAAAAAGAATTCTCAAGGGGATGTAGTTGGTCCATAGGGTGAAGTATGGCTTGGGGAATCTCCCGAGGTTGAGGCCGATTTGCTTGCTGGGGATGATATCCCAAAGGATAGGGGTGATACAAATAGGAAACCCTCGATTTCAAAGGAGGACGAGCCGATCCAGAGAAGTGAAGGGAAACAACCTATGATAGTAGAGAAGAAGGAAGAGGCTACAGATGATGACGATGGAAATGATTTCCATCTCATCGAGGAAGGGGATGAATATTGTGGTAATTCATCAGAAATGAGCCTCGATCTTCCCAGCTCTCCTCCTCCAGAATAGCTAATTATCGAAACTTCTTAACCATCTAGAGGCCAAGTTTTAGATACCACTATAGGAGATACAACACATTCATGCCCTCTAAGAGATATCTTCATTAATCTGAGTGAATTTGGAGGCTTCACAATCAACGACGTTATGGGCAAGATTAGTTTAGATATCACCTTATGTTCGGGTGATTTCATAAATGAAGGTTGAGAGACTCCAACTCTGAAACCATGCTGACACAGTTGGTAGAGTATATAGGGGGTCATTGGCTCTTCACATTCTACTTAGGATTGGATTACGGACACACATTCCTGCATTCAGTATAATTTCAATGTTCCAACAATAATTTTATTCTTCTCCTTATTTCAGGTACAATAGGTTGTGGACTCTTCAATTGGATCTACTAACACTCCAGCTCTTACAAAGATCAGACTTCGGATCCAACACAGCATCCTCACCCTGAAATTGATGAGGAAAGAAAGAAAAGGAAAGATAGAGAGGCTAATGACAAAGCCTGTCATGCGGAAAGGGATTACGAGAGGGGGAGAAGAGAAGAAGGGATAGTGAAGGTGATACCACCGGCGATTCACAAGCGCCATATGGAGTTTTATGATCACCGAGGGCCTATAACATTCATCACTACTTCTCGCACCAAGACCGCTGCCATACAAGAAATCCTATCCTCCTCGGCCATTACTTCTGCTGCTGCCCCTACTCCTTCTAATCGTGCTGAGGAGTATATGCTTCCCTTGAGTCCAGCTCTCCATTAGGCTGCTTGTTCACACTTGCTTCTACATGGGGTAAAGTTCGATCAGACTATAAAATTCGCAAATAGAACTACCTCTCTTTGAAATTTTGACACAGTCCACGAGGATTTGGAAGCAAGGTTTGAGTGGAAACATCTTGTCCAGGTTCTCTATGATGTGAATCGAGTTAACTACTAGAAGATTCTTCCCTTTGAGGTAGAAAGGGATGATTACAACAGAATGGTCAAGGATCATGATAATGAGATAGCTCAACTGAAGATAAAAGAGATGCCGCCTTGAAGGAGAAGATTGCAAGTGATAAATTGCTGAAAGAAGCGACCCGAGCCCATAAAAGAGTATGCCTTGTGATTAAAGATCAGCTTAAATATGCTTATGAGGAATCATTTAAATTGAAGAAGCAAGTCGTTGAAAGAGAGAACACCATCAAGGCCCAGGATCTGACAATCACTAAATAAGCCGTAGAATTCACTCAGCTCCGTAAAGAGAATGCAAAATTGGACAAAGAGAAAGACAAGATTGAATCTAACAAGTAAGCGGTTGAGATCGTTCATTTGGTTACTGAGGAGGAACCTATAGAACTTCAGAGAGTACATGAAGACATGACGTTTCAGATGGATGCTACATTATACACTTCTATGCTTGCACTGTTATGCATAAGAGGAGCTTGAAGTGGCTAAGAGATAACTACCCCTGGACTCTCGCCATTGTTTGGAAAGAAGTACAGATCAGGTCTAAGCAAGCTGGGGACGTACGCTCTGAAGAAGAACTAATGGCTGCCTATCTCAATTCCGAGGACATAGACTTTCTTGGGGCTGGTAGAGAGATTTTTAAAGAAGAAAGGGAGAATGATGCCATTAAGGTTGTTGCTAGGGCTTTTGTTGGCTCGAGTTCTTTAGGTCAAGGCATAACATTTTCTTCCAAATCTCATGTGATAGCAATGACCATCGCCGTGTCTAAAGGGGTCGGTCCTGCAACCGCCTGTACCCTTCCAGATTTTAAAGCCCCGCATGAGTTGTATCTTCCCATGATTATTGAATGACCCATTGAAGTGGAAACCTGCGAAAGGGGCTTTGAAGTTGAAGTTCATCATTAGAATCATGGCTCAGGTATTCCTCTCATTTATCCAGTATTCCAAAAGCTTCTGTTCACTCTGGAGTCCTTTACTAAACTATACAACTACATTTTACAACTTGTAGGTCAATCGTCTCTCCGGCCTCTACCTCCAACTATCTAAGGCTTGGGAGCCGCTACCATCTTCACCGCTTCCACCACTGTCTCTATGGCATTTCAGCTTCAATTCTAGTTTCGATCTTCGGCCCTGGATCGGACTCTGAGCAAATAGGAGCATTATAGAACCTGAAGGATCTCTCTATGTATCAAGAAGAAGATATGACAATCAAATGGGAGTCAGACCCAATCGACAAGGAGACGGCGACAGAGAGACTCAAGAAGGAGAAGGAGGGGTTGCAAGCAAAGAAGGAGACAGAAGAGGTCAAGAAAAAGACCCAAACTACAATCAAGCATTGGAAGCTGAAGGATAGAGGCACATCCACTAAAGGCTCTAAGGGATCTGACCCCGCCATAGGAGGAGGGTCTGTGCACTTGGAAGGCAATATTACCCCAGGAAGGAAAGTAAGACAAGTTTGAAGCCACGCGAGACTGGAAATGGTGGTCGGAGTGGCAAGAGAAGGAAGACTTAGTGGCATGTGTGCTTGGTTGAGCATTTTGCTTTTTGTGTTAGTGTATATATCGAGTATGTATTTTTCCTTTTCTTTTAAGTTTGAAACCCGCCGATATTTTGAGGGTACGACCCTCGCTGTTTGTTCGTGTACATAAAGGATATTAGTAATGAAAAATTAGCCAATCTATTGCAATCTCTCTTGTTTACTTTTCTTATATTTCATGTACTATTGTTCTATGCTATTTATTTACCACAACTCTGTGCAAGTAAAAAATATTCATGTCGTTATTTAGCATACTACGATACAGCTTTGCTGTGACCATAAAAATACTTTATTCGGCACGACAGAGCTGTAATATGATCAAATTTTGCCAACGCTGTAGTTATTTCCATTTTATCCGGTTGAGCTTGTTTCGACCAAGTATTGGTGCACACGCCCAAATCCACAGGGATGGTTACTCTGGATGTTGAACTCGAGCACTTATTGAATGGCCAGATATTCTAAGCAATCTCTTTAATTGACCCCATTCTAGCTTGCTTGATGATTCCTAACTCTAGGGATTTCTGATTCTACTGCTTGATTCCATGCGTTCATTTCTTGATGCTATCGATTCTTCGACTGTGATTGACTTCCTCTAAGTTCACATCATTATCTAATGCTAACATGGATGTTTGTATAGGAAAAATGTGCTATCACTATCTTTCGTCACAAAAAATTCTTCCAAGTTCAGTGTTGAGATCCTATTTGTGCACTAATCTCTATCTCCGGAGACTTATGCACGAATAGCTCAAGTCCTTGGATTTTTCTTCGACTTCGCCTATCTCCAGGCTCCGGTTTATTCCTTTCCCTATTGCCTATCTACGGGCGATATCAAATTTCGATAATTATGAGTTAGTGTCTCAACCAACTTGGTGGTTTGCAATTTCTGATGTTGCTTGGGCAACACAAATACTTCGAAAGATAAGGATGGATTTTCACCATCAATCTGATGGTTTGAGTCAATTTTCCATGTCGATTCGGTGGTTTGGAACCTTCCCGACATTGCTAGAGCAACATCGGTTCTTAGAAGGATTGGATCAGTTTTCCCCATTGATCTGACGGTTGAGTTGTTTTACCCATCAACTTGGAAGTTTGGAACCTTCTCTACGTTGCTGGAGTAGCATCGGTTCTCAAAAGGTTTGGATCGATTTTCCTTATCGATCCTATGGTATTAATCGATTTCCCCCATCGAATCAGTGGTTTGGAGCCTTCTCAATGATGCTGGAGCAGTGTTAGTTCTCAAAAGATTTGGATCGATTTTCCTCATCGTTCCGGTGGTTTGAGTCAATTCGCCCCTTTAATTCGGCGGTTTTGGAACCTTCCCAACTTTGTCGGAGTAGCGTTAGCTCTCAAAAGGTTTGGATTGATTTTCCCCCTCGACTTGGTGGTTTGAGTAGATTTTTCCAATCGACTCGATGGCTTTGAAACTTCTCGACGTTATCGGAGCAACACCGGTTCTTAAAAGGTTTGGATCGATTTTCCATGTCAATCTGGCAGTTTGAGTTGATTTCTCCGTCGATTTGGGGGTTTGGCATACAAGAACATGGTTCTATTGGTTCAAGAAGCTAGCTTTATAAGAAATAGAATGAAAAAGGCAAGTCTTGCTTATTTACACTGCCCCTAATGTCCCTGGATGACTTATTTGTGAAAGTAGGAAATATATAAATAGGTAAGCAAGTTGCTAATTCAAGCACATGGAATTGGAATTCCATCAACGACCACTAACTTGAATGTTCCATCTCTAAGTTTCTGGCCGATCATATAGGGTCCTTCTCTGTTCGGGCCAAGCACTCCTATACCTAGGAAGATCCATTTCAAAATGAGATCTGCCACTTTGAAGGTACGGTTGTGAACCTTAGCGTCATAGTGTCGTGCTATTCTCTCCTGGTGAGCAACATTCCTCAGTTTGGCTTCCTCCCGCTGCTCATCAATTTGGTCGAATGATTCAAGTAGGAGCTTCTCATTTTCCCTCTAATCGAAATGTCTTCTACGATGAGAAGGGACTTTTAATTTCATCGGGATCGTAGCTTCTGAACCATATGCCAAAGCAAACGGTGAGTGTTCGGTCCTAGATTTGTGTGTTGTTCAGTAAACCCATAGTGATGGTGGAAGCTCATAAACCTAATTTCCTTTAGCTTTCATCAATCGCTTCTTTATGGTGGATTTGATAATCTGTTTCATTACTTCCACTTGCCTATTTGCCTACGGATGCACTACCACAAAGAAGCTTTTCTCGATCCAGTAGTTCTTGTAGAAGTTCTAAACTCTACACTCTCGAATTGGGTTCCATCGTCTATGATGATTTTCTACGGTACTCCAAACTTGCAAATAATATTTTTTGTTATAAACTTAATTACCTTTTTAGTAGTAATCAAGGCAAGCGTTTTCACTTAGGCCCATTTTGTAAATCAATCAACTGCAATGATATTGTTTTTGGCTCCTTCCTTTGTTATTGGTAGTACGATGATTAAATTGATTCCCCAAATCACAAATGGCCAAGGGCAGACCATTTGCGTATATTCTAAAGATAGAGCTTACAGGATCTTCGCAAATCTCTAGCATTGATCATATTGTCTGGTATAGTCTGCTAGACCTCGATTAATTATCGACCAAAAATATCCATAACATAGAGCCTTTTTCATCAGTATTTTCCCTTCAGTGTGATCACTGCAGCTGCCTTTGTGAATTTCCATTAGGATCTTTCTTGCTTCATCTTTGGTTGCACACCTGAGCAAGAGGAAGGAGAATCCTTTCCGTACAACACTCCATCCTGTAACATGAATCGTTGTGCCTTTCGAAGGAGCTGCTTTTGTTTGTTCTAGTCTTTAGGGACTATCCCTCTGAGTAGTTAGTCCTTGATTGACGTCATCCACAGTTCCTCTTCTTCTGCGGTCTCCAGAACCCAATCGGCATCAATTTGATCTATGCAAGGAGTGGCCATACTTCTATTGGAACTAATCCCATTGACTGTGTACCTCTGGAACTGGCCAGTTTGGCTAAATGATCGACCTTTATATTTTTTTTTTCTTTGGGAATATGAGTTATTGTGTAATGTACAATGCCGTTGAGCAATTCCCATGCTTTCGTCAAGTAAGGGGCAAGTTTTGCACCCTTAGCTTGATATTCCATTCTCACTAGACAAACAAGTAGTTGTGAGTCATTGTAGATGTGGAAGCTTTTATTCCCAATTCCTTCATAATCTTTAATCGCTCTATTAATGCCTCGTACTCTGCGTCATTGTTAGTAGCATGAAATTCCAGACTCAAAGCGTAACAAATTGATCGTCCTGTGGGAGTTTCAAGCACAACTCCCGCTACTGAGCAGAATTCATTTGATGCACCATCGACGAACAACTTTCACTACGAAACTACGATCGTAATTTCCTCCTCCTTGTCATCCAGAATTATGAATTCAGCAATGAAGTCAGCCAACGCTTGTTCTTTAATTTCCCTTCGGGGAAGATAAGTTACATCGTATTGGCTTAACTTGATGTTCCATTTTAGAAGTCGTCCCAATGTCTCGGACCGATAACGTACTTATTTCAACGGTTCATCAATCAACATCTTGATTGGGTGACCCTAGAAGTACGACCATAGTTTCCTTGATGCGATCAACAAGAAGAATGCCAGTTTCCCAATCTTCGAGTAGTTTTTCTCAGCTTTGGTGAATCGCTTTCTAATGTAGTATACGAGTCGATGAATCCTAGCATCCTCACCCATAAGTGTCATGCTTGATGCATGGGTATACACTGCCAAGTAAACGAATAAGTCTTCACCATTCAGTGGTTTAGACAGAACCAACAATGTTCCCATATGTTGCAATAATTCATCAAAAGCGGTATGGCAATCGTGATTCCATTTAAAAAATTTCTTACCCATATTTAACGCATCGAACAATGGTATGCACTTATCTATCACGCTAGAGATGACCATGCTCAATGCTGCAATTTTTCATTTGAATTTTGTAATTCCTTCTTCGTTGCTATGACATTCCGCAAGGAGGTGTTTTGCTATAGATTGGCTTCGGTTCCCCTTCCGTTTGCAATAAATCCAAGAAGCTTTCTAAAAGAGACATCAAAAGAACACTTCAATGGAATTCGATTTCATTCCATACTTTCGAAGGATCTCAAACATCTTCATCAGGCCGTCCAGATGATTTTTGGGTATTCATGACTTCACTATCATAATATCCAAATACACTTCCATCTTTCGCCTGATATGATCCTTAAACATTGTATTTACCAATCTCAGGTAAGTGGCCCCGGTGTTCTTCAGATCAAACAATATTACATGATAGCAGTATAGCCCCAAGTGGTTATAAAGTCTTTATTCTTCTGATCGGGCTTATGCATCATGATCTGGTTGTACGCTGAGTAAGCATCCATAAACGAGAGTAGTTCGTGCCCTGCGGTTCCATCAACAAGTTGGTCGATTCTAGGCAATGGAAGGTTATCCATTGGGCCAGCCTTTTTCAAATTTGAATAGTCAATGCATGTGCCCTATTTCCCATTTGATTTCAAGACAAAAACAGGCTTCGACACCCATTCAAGATATGTTGCATTGTGGACAAAACTGTTGATCAATAACTTATCTACTTCCTCCTTTGGTGCAGCAGATCGGTCTGGACCCAAACTGCATCTCTTTTGCATAACCGGTGTGAATATGTGGTTGATGTTAAGTGTGTGACATGCTATCTCTGGTGATATTCCACATATATTAGAATGCATCCAAGCAAACATGTCCAGATTGGCATGGACAAAGATAATTAATTTCTTTTGCGTCTTGATCCTAAGCTACGAACCTATTTTCAAGAACTGAATTGGGTCGTCCATGTCAACAGGGACGGCTGCCATAATCTCTACTGGTGCTAACCGCATTACCCTTGAAATCTCCTTCCTAGGGTGGATAGCCTTCTGAAGCGACTATGGTTCTGAGCCGGGGGTATTCTGTAATTTCTATGCTTGCGGTTCACAAATGTGGAGAGTCTTCCCCACATCTTTCCCATTTTCATAGTGCTTCGATTCACGTAGTTTAATAACATAGCATTCTCTTGCAACTCTTTGATCTCCTCTTATTACTCCTATCCCATTCTCTATTGGGAATTTCATCGTGATATATCATGGGGCCAAAACGATTCTAAGTCAGCAAGGTCCGATACCCAAGAAAGCACTGTAAGAAGAATACTCATCAATGATGTCAAATGTTTGGATGAAAACCACCCTCCATTCTCCTTTTTTGAGTTCCACAAGTATGTCGATAGTTCCAATCGTCTGTTTAGGTTCTCCTACAAATCCCTGAAACTTGGTTCTGCAATGGTCACATCCTTCATGCTAATTTTCACTTGGTCAAATGTTTTTTGGAATAGGACATTGACTGAACTTCCACTTTTAACCAAAACTCGATGCAAAACTATTGGACTGAGCCAAATCTTTATTACGTTGGGTCAAAAGTTGGTGCTTCTCTACCTTTAGTATCTTGATTTTAGAACACAATGTCATCGATGATCATTCTTTGTTGCTTTGTTGGAGCACCATCCTCGATGGTATAGCAACTCTCTTGAGGGGCGTGCTTCAAAGAACTAGCATATCGTTCCATCTCGCCCTAACTCTTTTGCACTGGATAAGTCCTCTAGTGATGGTGTTTATAACAACCTTTGATCTGTTCACTTAGGCCCTTCTCGAATGGGTCCAGATTGATTTTCTTGAGTGTTCGGGGATTGGGGTCCAACAGGTTGGCTTGGGTTTTGTGGTTTCCTCTTGTACTATTGGAGTTTATTGTTCCTAATCAGTTCCTCAATCAAGTCCTTCAGATGCCGACACTCATTCGTGTTACGCCCGTAAGTCTCGTGGAAGCTATAAAACTTCCTCATCTCTTTTGCTCTTTGGATGCTTCCCTCTTGGGTGGTTTGTTGTATCGCTCAATTCCCCGAGTGGCAAGGTAAATGTTTTCAAACTATCATTCAATGGTGCATAATCTTCAGCATTAGATTCCTCATACATTTTACGTTCCTGTCATGCCTACCGAAATTTTGGTTCCTTTTTTCTGGTTTGCATTCTTTCGTGCACTTCTTGCAGTTGCTGTAGAACTATTTCCATCCCATTTAACTGCAACATTGATTTGAATCATTTCCTTCGGTTCCTCATCAAGGGTTTTGCCTTCTATCATACTTGCTTCGTCCAACCATAGAAGCTGTTTTGCATTTTGTTGGGATTCTTTCATGGTTGTCGGTTGCTTCATTTTAATCCATTTACCAAAACCGTATTCGGATAAATAGCTCTGACCAAAGCCATAAATACCATGTCTTCCTTTCGATTACTCACCTAAGTAGCCACAATGTTAAATCTGTTCAAGAAAGCTTGCAATGACTCATTGAGCCCTTGAGAAAAGCTAGATAGAGACATCACATCCTTTGGTCATGCAGTATAGAATTTAAACTATTCCAGAAACATTCTTGCCAACTCATTAAAAGTGGAAATAGGCTTCGGTGTGAGTTTTGTATACCACATGGAAGTGACTCCTTCCAAGAAGATAGGGAAACACCTACAACTGACAGCATCCGTATCTCTAGCTCCATCTATAGGCCTTTCTCATTTAAACAAGTGTTGTTTAGGGTCCGTTGTTATATTTTATGATGGCATAGTCGACATGTTGAATTTTCGAGGGTATTCTTCTCTTGGAACGATTGCGGTAAAAGGGGTTCGGCTCAGTGTAGAACCCAATCTTCATTTTTCCTACCCCTGCTCTCCTCCATCAACCGTTTAACCATGTCAATAATGTATTCTTTGCTGGCATGGTAATCTGCAAGTCGGCTATCAGGGGCTACCCGAAGTGTTTGACTCCGCAAACAATCTTGTTTTGCCAAGTGAAGCCTAGGTTCTCTATTCTCCGAGAGAACCACTCTTGTAACATTCCGTTGGTATGCAGTTGGCCTTGCCATGGCAGTTTGAGCTCCGAATCTGGCATTTTACCTGTTAACTCCAGAATTCAATTCCAAGTTTCTACCATCAAGCTGCATATTGTCTTCAAAGTCAGATACAAGCATGGCATTTCCTTTCTAAGGAGTGTGCACCCCAAAGTTTGGGTCGGTACCAAGTTTTTTTGGCTCGATACTTATTTGTCTATTTATAGAGGGAACCCCATACTTCCTCCTACAACATCCCCTACAGCTCCAGTTATTGCTTCCTTTTTTCTTTTCTTTCTATCACTTTGGTTTAGACCAAAGATGGAGGAATTTCTTGTCCTATTGGAGGAGATGTTGTCCTTGTAGTTCTTCTTATTTTTGGCAGTTGCAAATTTAGAAATGAATCTATCTTATCCATGATAGCTTTCTGACTATCACTAAACTTCTGGTTAAGATCTTGATAATATGATTAAACTCTCCTTTAGTAACAAATTCCTACCTGGTAGAAGATCCAGGTAGTTGATTTCCATTGTTTACTTCTGTTTGGTGGGTGTTTACCTCGTCACCACCAACCGTTGCTCCTATAGATCTTCCAGATGCAGATTTTCCTTGGAGCTATTGGAATAGCAAATCTTTAATTTCTCCAAGCAAGCTTTTCAGATCTAACTTTCGAATCTTATGCAATCAAAGTAGAGAGCTGGATCAAAACCTAGGTTTAGTTTTCTCAATGAAAGAACCAAAATGTTGACTTCAAAATGGACCAACACCCAAAGATATGTTGTACGGAACATGTGAGTCCTAGATCTAGCAGATAATAATAGAAATAAAAGAAAAGTAGCCAAAATAAAGTAGAGAGACACAAGATTTTATAGTGGTTCGGTAATTTATGACCAATGTCCACTTTATAGCTTTGTTGCTTATAGGTTTGATGTATTTTGTTTGAGATTACAAGTGATTTGAAAGAGAATAAGTCACAAGTACAAGGGTTATACATATTCTAAGTCCTATAATTGCTTAGAATAGCTGCCTTGGTGACTATAGTATGGAGATAGAGGATGAAAAAGTGGTAGAGCTTTTGCAAAGTGATGGAAAAAATCAGATCCCCTTTTTGTTGCTATATGGTTTGTATTTTTAGGGATAGATGGGGTGTTAGGTCAAAAGCCCGTTAACCCCAGAGTCTAGTAATCGACCCAGGGTTGTATAAGAAAACTTGGAGCCACCTAAGTTGAATAAACAAATTGGTACCAAGTCAAATGACTCGGTACCAAGTCATTTCCTTAAGTGGAAATAACTCTACTTTTTTGCACTTCCTTTCTATCTTCGAGTGGATGTGTTCCATGCCTTTTCTCTAGTAATCTAGTTGGTGTTGATGATAGTTCCTTAATCACTTGGATTGTTTTGCTATTTGAATTGACTTCTTTCCAAACTTGATGATGGGTTGTCAAAACCTTACGAAAACACTCGGGCATGAGCTATAAAAATAGAGAAGAGATAACATGAAGTTGAGGAGCCAATATAGAAAATGACTTGACATTGAGTTAAATGACTTGGCGCCGAGTCGTTTCCTTAGGCCATTCTAGAGTGATTATTTCCTAGGCCTTTTCATCCTCTCTTCGAAGCATGCTTGCCAAGTTTCAAGTCGTTTCATCTTCATTTCAACGTTCTGACTTTCGTTGAATTCAGCTTAGTTAAAATTCCAGTTAACATTTATCCCCAGAGTATGCTTTCATTGGAAACAAAGTATGCTCTGGATCAAGATAATTTCTGGACTGTTATCCTATAAATTTCAGTTGGTAGTTTGAATGTCATCCCAAGACTTTTCTTTTACTTGGTTGATTTTCCATTAACCGTTCAACTTAATAGTAGTTAATCCATTTTCCTGCATTGGCGATATAATATTTGCTCTAAAGACTACGTTGCAATCTATGATTTACCGTAAGTATGCTTGGACGGGCAACAAACTTAATATTCACAACCCCCTATCATTTGCTTGCAAAATGTGGCCATGCACTATCCAGATAGAGTGATGGGCTATTGGCCTTAACCAGCATATAATGAATGCAGCCGAGCAAGTGTTCCCAAATAATCAGAATAGAGATTTGTAAAATACTTATGTTGCCAGATGGGATCATAAGTTAAATTACATATAACTTAAACGTGTATTTATCATCACCATTGACAAATAAAACAGTTGGAACCAATATATCATGCGATGATTTGTTCTCAAAGAATCGTCTACTAGATTGCCTAGATATAATCTACAAGGACCCATGGAACGTGACTTGTTATGATTAAATTCATTTTCGTTTCATATCTCGTTCAAGTAGCATTACTTTCTTATGTCAAAACTTCTTCTGTTTTAGGTTCAAGGGCAGCACATGATTTCAAACGAAGTTGAAGATGCGCTTGCAGATCTTGGAGATGAAGATCGAGTAAGATCGAGTAAAATGTAAACGCTTCATCATTAAAGGCATTATCAAGTCGACTCTTGGAAGACATAAGCTTGAATGACTACCACCTTATGTACCTCGTCTACTTGAAGCTTTTTCTTGTATATTCCAAAGTAGACGTAAGAGAGACATTGATGGTTCTTCACAAGGTACTCAACCAGTGCATGATGTAGTTAAAGCTAGACCATCTTAACCGCCTCCAATCCTAACACAAAGAAGAAGAATAACACCAGATAAATAGGAACCTAAGAGATTAGATTGTATGCCAAGCTATTTTTGGGTATATTGTTGATAGCATATATGAACTTTTGAAGTCGATTTGGTTGATGGTACTTGTTCATAAGAACTTCTTGTTTGCATTGTTCAATTTGACTTCTTGTTAAGTTGCATTTGTGATCTTCAATACTTGATGCTGTTGTTTTCATATCTATGGTCCGAATGAGATGCTAAAGTCGAATTTGACTTCTATATGTGTATTGTTGTTTTCACCGCATGTTTTCCAAATAAGCACAACTGTGAGTTGCGCTTTTTATTTAAATAAAGGGCAACTTATAGTTATGCCCTATATCTATGTTATTTTTGGCCCAACAACAGCTTATATTACCGTATATCCCTAATCATTCTAGCATAACCCTTCTTCATGAATTTCAAAACCCTATTCTCTATTACTCCTATTATAAATCGATAAAGTTGAAGACAAGATTTCACTTTCTTCTAAATTGAAGGTAATAATTTCAAACCCTTTTCTACTTACTTTGTCATATTTTGTTAGATTTATGACTCAAATTCAATTTCTTAAATATTCCACTTAGATCTATGACTCAAATTCAGTTTCTTAAATTTTGTTAGATCTATGACTACTGTGTCGGTTACTTGTCATTATGATGACGATTTAATCATCAATGAAAATAGCAAGCCAAACTATGTTGGTGAAAAGCATAAAGGGTCAAAAGTAAGGAAGGGTTGTAATTATCTTGAGTTTAAAATGGCAATTTACAAAGCTACAAAGATTAATTCAAATGAATATGACATCTCAGTAGCAATTAAATGGGTTATGGATGATGGTCCGATTGCTATTGAGGTGAATGATGACGATGACGTCAATTCGATGTCTTGTGTTGGGATGAATGTAATCAAGTTATATTTTAAGAAGGAAGATGTGATACAAACAAATGAATCGCAAGCTCTCATCAAAGATTATGTAAGCCAACCTAGACCGAGCAATATTACTGATTAAAGTCAAATCTATTACCCATATTATTGTTACTTGCAACCTAGCATTTAGACGCAAACACCTGGGTTTGGTTTCATATCATGCCTATTTGTTTTAGTTTCTTAACTGTATATTTATGTAATTAACAGTAATTTGTTTGTTTACAGGTTGTATACATGGACATTCAGTTAAGGTTTTATGCTTTATCCACCACAATCATCCTGGTATGGTTTCATTCATATACTCCGCAGTCAATTCCAACAAAGATTTTCAAACGAAAATGCATAAGAAAATGAAGATGTTGAAACTAAAGATATGGAAGGAAAATGTTTGTAATGATGTATCACGTTAGGATAGTACGCGCATCTTCTATTGACGAAGATGATACACGGATACAAGCTATGAATGTTACTCATGATGTTCCAGATAATATTCTAGAAGAAATTAATGACATTGATGATCATATAGATATGAAAGAACCGTTAGAGGACGACCAATGCAATGACACTATTATGGAAAGATCTATTATGCATGAAGTTCAATTTACCAGTGAAATGTTTGGATTGGAATATGTGGAGAAAGACCTTCAAGTCGGTATGACTTTTAAATCAAAGGAATCTCTACTTGGGCATATAAGTGAATGATCGATAAAGTGTCCAATGTCTTTTAAAAACATTAAATCTCGTGCACGAAAGTTAACTACTATATATGATATTAATGATAGTTGTCCATGAAGACTTTATGCTATTGTTTGTAAAAGAGATTATGGTGAATGGTGGGTAATAAAAAATGCAGTGGTAATCACACATGCTCAAATCAAATCATCAACACGAATCACATATAAGAAACAACTAAATTCATATGTACTAAAGTCCTCCCACATGTTAGATCGAACCCGTGTTACACTGCAAAGTCCGTACAAAAGCTTATGGCAAGCATGTACGAAATTCAAATAAGCTACATAAGAGCTTGGAAAGGGCTAAGCAAAGCCATTTGAAAAATTATTGATGATTAGGATCATATACAATGATTGTCACAGTTTCATCTTGCAATGTAGAAAAACATTCTAGGTACTATTTACCATTTCATACAAATAGTGTTCAATTTTAGGGGATTTTCTGGACATTTGGACCGAGCATAGAAGGTTTTAAGTATTTTCATCCTATTATTTCTATTGATGGAACACATCTTTATGAAAAATACAAAGGTACTTTTGTAACATTCCAGAAATTTATCAAGTTAATTTGGCAATTAAATTTATTTTGGAAAATAAATTGTGAAGTAATTAAAGATTTCTAGAATAACTACATAATTTTTGATCATAAACAGAAACTTAATAAGAAATTTAAGTATAAGTAGCTTAAAAATAAATATTGGATTTAGGGAAAATAAGATGTATATTTATATAAATGAATTACAAAATAGAAATTTGAGATTTATAAGATTTCAAAATAAAATGTATTAAAAATAAATTAGAAATTAAAAACTTTAAAAAGTTGAACAAACAAAATAAAAAAAATGTATGAATGTAAATTGTGTTAATATAAATTTTAAATAAGTGTATAAACATGTTGAACAAAAATTTAATGTAAGTACATATACATGAGTTTATATTTCAAGTTGAGATTGAAAATTTAATTTTTATTTAAAATAGATGTTTTTAAAAGTAAGTAGCATTTTTAAAAAAAGTTATTAAGATGTAATATATATGTTAGTTAAATTCTTTCAACATTGAACATGTATGTATACATTCAAAAGAATAAAGATATACATTATTTTTAAAGTGTATAAGTTATAAATATAAAATTTATAAAATTCTTTTTGCTTCATAATATCAACATGTGAGGGTGGAGTAGAAGAATTAACAAAATCTAAGCTCATGATTTCATTCTAACAAATGGCATTCCACATTCATTGCTTGAATAAAATAATAAGATTAAAAAATTATAGAAAATTTTCCTTTCCCCACAAGGCAATCAATAGATATCTCAGCAAATCTGAAGCAAATAGTAACAATAGATTTGAGAATCTCAAATCTCAACATCCAAGAAAAATAAAGTAGAAGATCTTGCAAATCTTAATAACCATCAAACCGGAAAAACAGAAAAATAAAAATGCTCTCTGCCTTAATTCAAGTTTGAAAATCTGAAACCATACAAAACAAAACTCAAGCCAAAGTCAAATCTGGAAGCTCTTAATCTCAAATTTTTCAACCTGCAATGGTTCATTCAAGTCTTCAAGCCTAGAAGCAAGATTAAGTTCAAAGAGCAAATCAAAGCTAAAAAGAAAAAGCAACAAAATAAAAATGCAAGTTCAAAGTTTCAGATAGAATCTAAAAACAAAGATCTGTTCAGAAGATCAAGCTTCAACCAATTCAAACTGCAGTACAAACCAAGTATGGTTTTAAAATCAATTTCTGGAAAATAGTTTAAAGGCAAGTCACTTTTTTTTAAGAATTGAATTTTTGAGTTGTGAATCAGTAACAAAAACAAAAGAATTTAAACTATTTTATTAATAAGTTGCAGGAAGAAAATAAAGTGCAAGGCAAAATGATTTTTTTTTTCAAACAGCAGTTCATCCTGGAAACAAAATCAAGTAGGAGTTCTTTTCAAATCATAAGTAAGAACAGAAGATTCAAACTTGAAACTAAGACAAGTGCTTCAGGTTTTGGACAGTGCAAATTCTCTCAAACAAATTGAGGCAAGTAAAATTCTTTTAAAAAGGATTTGAATCTGTAGTTGTAATCAGGAACAAGGCAAAGATTTAAAAGCAATTTTATTTATCAGTTCAGGAGTAAAGCAAACCAAGAATTCAAGAAGCAAATCAAACATTAACAACTTAGTTTCCAGGACATTCTCATTTGAAACTCTATGTTCCTGTTCTCTGTCTTTCTTCATCAAAATCATCCAACTGAGCAAACACTCTGACCCAGTTTTGATTTCCTAATGTTTGATCTGTATTTGAAGTTTGATATGAATTGTGCTTGAATATCTGTGCGAATATGCTTGCATATCTTTATCTATGTATATGCAGACATAGGACCTGCATATTAGCTTATACCCCTCTGTTCATAATTGCAGACATAAGTTGATTCCATAAATTCAAATCTCGTTACCCAATCCCTGTTAAAGTTGATGTTTGAACAAAATTTTAATTTAAATATCAGGATTTTAATTCTAAAAATACTTTTGAGAACTAAAAATAAATGGGTTACTGGGAATGTATAAACACAGTAAAGAAATCAAAATTGTCAAAATAAAGTTGATTAAAATCTGAAATTTGATTACATGATCCTGTTTACTTCAATAAAACATGAATTTTAAAAATAAAATCACAATCTTTAAATTTAGGAATTACGAGCATGCAAGAATTTTGGTATATGATTGAAGTCTGGGTTGTGCATGTGGATTATACAAAATGCAATTTCTGTTTTAGTTTCAGGAAAACAAAGTAAATCTGTCAAATCCCTTTTTCTTTCCCTCTATCTCTATTTTATGTTGGATTTGAAAAGAAGTAAACAAGATGAAGTTGTGTTTAAACTTGCACCAGGTTCAGTAATTAAATCAAAGCAAAGTTTTGAAGTTCTTTTTTTTTCCTAGAAACTGTAAAGCAATATGTTATAGTAACATTGAGTTACAGGTTTACAAAGTAACTCACTTTAAGAATTTTACATCTCTCTCTCCCTCTTTACTTCTGAAAAAGAGTGTGAACAAGTTAAAAATATTGTTTAATCCTGTATTTTATTTCAGTAATGAATTTAAAATGAGATTTTTTTGCTGGAAACAGAACTGCTTTTAAGTATCAGGTTTAACAGAGTAAACCATGTTAAAATTTCAAGATCTTCCCTCCTATCCTTCTTTGAAATTAAAGGTATAGCTAAATTAAATTAATGTTGGACATGCATTTGGTTTAGTAACAGCTTAAAAAAAAAGCAAAGCAATATGTTGTTCTTTCTGGAAAATATCAAACACAGTGGATTCTAAATTTTGTTAAAATCCAATTAGTTAAATTTTAAGTTTTGAATGCATGATCTTATTGGTGTTTGCAAATCATGACTTTTAAAAGAAAAAAATCTGGTTTTCTAGTGGGGGATTGAGGGAAGAATCGCGAGATGAACGAAAAACACAAAAACAGTAAATTCCGGTGAATGACGTTGAATTAGGGATCAGGCTTGATCATGAGGGTAGCTGGGAGGATGATGATTATAGGAAAAATAAGGGACAAAATTTTAAATCACCGTGGAAGCGTCACGCTGTCAAACTAGGGTTCGTCTAGCGGTTTTATCGATCAAGTTCAAGTGGAAATCGCGTTGTCGTCGATGTATTTGAGAAGATCGGACCGGGGGGGGAGTTTCAGGGGCCACCGAAGTAACTGTGGCCGAAGTGTCTTGGATTCTGTTGGCGTCAGGCGGCGGGGGCGAGGAAATTTCATCGGGGGTGTTGGGTTACTGGAAAATGTGGATAGGCTCGATCTCGATTCTAGCACGAGATCATCAATCTGGGTTTATGTGATGATCGAGGAGGTTGTCAGCGATGCAACGGAGGCCACAACGATGGTCAAGGCGGCGGCGGCCGGTTGTGCATGTGCACGGTGATGGGTGGTGTCAGCTGTGATGGTTTGGGGAAGAAGGGAGGTAGCTCGAAGAGCAACTCGGGAATTTGGTGTGGAAACTCGGAGGTGAACTCGTGTTGTCTGGAGATTGTATCGGGTTGGTTTTAAAGCTTAAAACAAATTTTTGAAATAAAATGTCACTCGGGTCATTGATGGCTAAACTCGAAGCAAGTGAGTATTTTCCTCGGGTGCAACTCGAGGAAGTCTCGGGTTAGTCATAAAACAGCAGGAAAACCAGTTTTACTAAATTTTGAAATAAAAGTTAATTCTTTTATTTTTTTTGAAAATCCACTCTTTTTAAATTAATGATTATTGAAAATGGGATATTAGGAGAATGGTATTGAATCAATTGTTTATAATCTATGAAGTTCAAAAATATTTTAAAAACCTATAAAAGTTGTTTTAAAATTTAACTTAATAAAAAATTTAAAAGATTTATCAAATGTTTAAGTGTTAATAAATAAAAATCAAATTTATTTATAATTATGAAATAGCAATTAACAATTGATGTTTTGTAATGATCTTATGATTAATAATTAATTATTTAAATAATTGTTAATGAATAAAAGTAATTAAACTTAATTAGTTAACACTAAGAAGTAATGAATTAAATTAATTAATTAAAGAATAATTATAGTAAAATCAATTAAGATTAAATTAACCCAAAATAAAAAAAATTAAAATAACTAATAAAGATAATTATATGGTTAATTCACTTTAATCACCATCACCTTAATCAAAGATGATTGACCATCATCAACTATTCAGTACTGGATTGATATTTCTGTTGTGATTCTATGACTGCTTTGTGATGAACTGTGATTTGTTTCTATATATATGTGAAAAACCCTTTTTGCCGTAGAACGACATTTGAATTTAGATGCGACAGGGAGTCGGATTCCAGTTGGTTATCCGAAACCCACATCGAATCATATTAGTTAATCTTTGTGATTGATATTTTACTTTATCTATGAATCTGTGAATATAGATAAGCGTTATGGGTTATACCTCTTATCGATATGATTGAACCTATGATGATGATGTTGTGCACTATTGTGTTGAACCCCTAGACCACACCTATACACACACAAATATGGATTGCACGTGGAAATGGGTTAAGTCACAGATTTTAAAAATCGTTTTAAAATTGAATTTTTCCAAAATAGTTTTGGAATTAGAATTGAAGCTTTTGAAAATGAGTTTTCAAAAATAAAAGTTATTTTAAATGACTTGATTGAATCTTGGAATTTAAATGAGTTAATTTAAATTTGAATTCAATATTTGAAATTGAATTCTATAATTTGGGAACTAGGGCTTAAAAAGTTATTCAACTTACAAATGGGTTATATGGGTTTTAAACCATTTTTAAAGGTGATGTTTTGAAATTTAAATTCAACTCAAGATTTCAACTTGTATAAATTAGATTTGCTTTCTCATAAGAAATGGACTTCCAAGTTGTGTTAAAAGGATTTTCAAGTCTAAAATGAAAATAGTTTTCCAAGTTATGAATAAATCTTTGGAGACGTGTTTTGAAAGCTATAAATCTTTAATTTAAAGATTTAATTGGGTTAATCCAAATTGAATGGGAATTGTTTTGAAATCTATGGATAGATCTTTGTGAAATTGGGTGAAACTTTGTGGAAAAAAAATCATTTTGTGTAAAGATTTAAATTGGTAATTTGTTTAACCATTTGAAAGAAAAGTTATGGATTTTATAAGTTGTGACTTAACTAAAATCCCATATCCATATGTTTTAAAATATGGCGCTCATTATTCGGTTTAGCCGGGAGAGGACCTTGTGTCATATAACCCTTTCCGAATAGTGATACGACGTTATGGATTGCATTTGAAGACCGGTGTTGAAGACCGGGTGTCTTCGAGAACGTTAGGATAACCTATCGATTGTCTCTGCACCGAGTAGCTACGGTATAGAGATTCCCTAAGTGATGGGAAGTCCGATCGGGATTGTGGATACCCGGATTTGCAAGGGCTTCTTCGGAAGTGCCTTCGGTTCTGTTCGAACCCGGAACAGACTTGTATGGTTGTATGTCCGACATTACACTTTGAGATATTAAACTGATTTCTATCAAATACATTTCTGCTTGGTGGCGGAGAATTTATTCTCTTAGCTTAACACCCTTCTCTGAGACGTACGAGCTCAGAGGTTATGTAGTTGATATTTATCGGTGATATATTCCCAATTTGGTAGTGTGGCATGCTGAGTGCTGCTGTGTGTTGATGATCATTTGTTGATCATTTGTGATCAAAGCATGGCTTTGTATAAAGCGTAGCTTTGTGGACGAGACTGCATCAGGACCTCACTCCCCGGAAATGGTCGAAACAGGAAAGATGCGGCAAGGTTATGAGGGTCGCGCCCTTTAGGGTATGTCATTTCCTTCTGGAAAAGGGTGGTATCATGGTATGGAGCCCAGATACTTACTCGTGTTGATACACTATATCTATTACTGTGTGGTGTTGTTGTTGCGCGCGCTCGGATAAAGGTCCCAAAGGACCGGGGGATGGCATATTCGTGTAGTAGTTACCTAGTTACAGAGGTAACCCGGCCTTGTGTTGGCAGAGATCTAACCGTAACGTTAGTTCTCGGGACGTCCCGCCAGAGGCGTACCCATGTGGCAATAGGAAGTTCCTTAGCCTGACCATTTGTTGAAAATCCATTCATCCAATACGTGCCTTGTACGGTTTTAGTTGTAGAACCTTCCATTTAACATGGCAGCTATAGTAGGCATAGGATCATTGTACCTATGCTGGCTAGGATTTATATTATACTTTCGAAAGATTTTCCACTATGCACTAGTAATCAAAGAATTTTTCTCGTAGTAAGCATGTTTGACTATCATAAGGAGAAATCTCCCCCATGTGTGCGTTTGCATTGTGTGTGTGCCGGGAGGCCTTATGGTAGTTTCATTTTCCAAAAAGCATTGCGGATTTCAAATTTAAATTCTCTTGTTTGTTTCAAAGACCAAATGCTTTTGTTTGCTCATACCAGTCTCATGACTGACCTGGAGTTTATTGTTCCTTTCCTAAACTCTGGGTGGCCACTATTTTCCCACACGGGCAGTCTAGAGTTGGGATTTTCAGATAATCAATAGTAGATGTAGATTCGATAGCTTTCAGCCTAGGATGTGGCAATCCTTTGCACACCAGTCTTGCTCTCTTAGTGAAGGTTATTGGGAGTTCGAGCTATTCTTGGATTTGTGTTTTGAAGATGGAGTTCTTTCTTTAAGACCATATTGGAGATTTTTGTTCCGCTGCTAGTGTTACTATTATATTTCCGCTGCTATTCTTTGTATCTCTGATAATGTTGATATCTATTGTACCATTCTGTTGTACCATTCATGTTGTATCAGTTATTGTATCAAATGTTGTATATTGATTTATGCTATTCTTTTTCTTCCGCTGTGTTGTTTTACTTAATGGTGTTATAAGCTCCGGCGAACCAGGTTCGACGTTTGGATCTACGACATTTGAATACGAGTGTCGTATTCGGTGTCGATTTTCGAAGGTCGAGTCAGGGTCGTCACAACTTTGCTTGTGGCTGTAGTTGTTAATGTAAACACTCTCCTCTTCAATTGGTATTTGCTATTGTACGAACCGAGTCAGCAGAGACTTGGGGATGGCTTTTTCATGCATGAGACACTTAATTCCATCTTTAAATGCTAAATGCATTATATTTATTTCTGATAGATAAAATGAATTCCAACTACCTTGCAAGAAAAATAGGGAAGACCGCGTCATCATTGCTTCTGTCTTTGCCATTTGAAAGCAAATTTTTAAAAAGCAGCTTTTGAAAGCAAAGTTTTGTAGAACTTATTTCACGCGCAGAAGCAAAAGAAGAGGTAAAATGCAAAGAATTAAGAGAGCAGCTTATAAATGTTAGTCCAGCTATTGAGAGATGGATTGACAGTCTTGAAATATAGGATGAACAATGTGCTTTGTACAAGGACAATGATGAAATTATTTGCATGATGACCAATAATGCTTCGGTGAGTTTCAATGGAGTTTCAAAAGGTGCAAGATCATTATCGGTGAAGGCATTAGTAGCATGTACTTTTCATCATCTTGATAGTTACTTCTATAGATGACGTACTAATGGACTGGAGAGTGCACAACTGCACTCACGCCAACATGAAAAAAATGTGCACAGGATGCATGAAATATGAGTACTAACAGGTTCAGCTTGACGGAGTGGCAAGTAAAAGACACAAACGCATGTAACTACATAATAAATATTGTCAATGAAAACTAAAATTATTCATGCAATATTTCTATTCTTGCTCGTTTTCCATGCTCTTTAACTGAATGTGCACGATGCAAAGGAGGAGCTAATAGAGATTTCCATGATCTTATCTCATTTTGGTTTGCAGCAGGGAATTATATATATAGTTATTCTTTGGATTTTCATCATGTGTCCGACAGTAGATATTGCGATGTACAAGAAGGCTGTATTATACAATCACCGCCTACACGCAGGAATATAGGAAGATCAAGGTAGACAAGAATCAAAGGGGTCATAAATGAAATAGGGGATAAAAGACATGAGAGATGTGGACAATGTGGTAACTTGGGTCATAAGAGAAGGAGGTGCGGGAAAAAATAGATAATTTTCTTCTTTTATTACTTATGTCATCCTAGTATCATACTACTTGTACTTTTATTTTGTATGCAACTTTGGTATTAAAAGTTATGTTTTTTCGAACATTGATGTGTGTTAATCTGTTATATGATTTTGGTATGCATTACACAATTTCTGTTGCATGCAAATTCAAAAACAACCAAGTAATATATCAACAATTACATAACCTTCTAATTAAAAAAATTAATACATAAAGTCTAACATATCATAACTATTACATAAACATTGGATAAGAATGCATAAATATTACATGATTCCATCAAAATGCACTTTGGACCATAAATGGTTATCTGGAGCACTAGCCTGCTATTTTTTCTTTCCATTTCGACTTGCATTTCTAGGGCATATTCAACTCTCTTAGGACACATCTGAGGATCTATCCATTGGAAGTAATTACACCAGTCAACATGGTTCGGCTAGATCTTATGATATTTGAACTATGCACATCCGAAAAAATGACACCCTATATTTTTTATTCCTACATAAAATGACCTCACACATAACTCCACAATGACCAAATTGGACATGATGGTCATCTCATCCGCCTTCATGGCTAATTTGTTTCCACGGTCGTTAATTCAGTTCGTTCAAGAAAACACGATTCTTCAAACCAAATTCAACTACAATACATATACTTTGAGGAACTGTTTCGAATTGAGTTTCGGGAACAAATTCACATTGACCATCCAATTGTTCACAATATTCCATCAATACATCATCTTCAATCTCCCAGTTATCCATGTTAGTTCGCCTAGCAATATATGAAATATATAGAACTAAAAATCAATACGAAAAACAAAAAAACTCAAAATGACATTAGATTCAAAATTTGGGTTTAGTGAATTACATTGTAAGATGGTTGTAACTTTGTTCTAGTCGAATATTGGTGCAAAAATATGAAGATTTTGGGTGGACTTGAAAAATAAATTGAAATATGGTGATTTGAAGAGAATGAGTTCGGAATTGAGGAAAGTTGGAATGAGAAAAGAAAGGGAGGGGGCTGATGCTGCTTTCTTATAGCAGGAGCTATATGCACAACTATAAGTTGTGCATATATGTAAATGTAAAGATGTAACTATAAGTTGCATCTATTGTGGTAAACAAATATGAGCACTTCTTAGTTGCACTTTTTTTAATATAACAGGATAAACACAACTATGAGTTGCACATTTTATTTTTCACCCCTATGCGTTATTATTAGTAGCGCTTTTTTCCTAGTTTACCAAAATAACACAAATAGGAGTTGCGCCTATTCTTTTTCATAATAGGCGCAACTCATAGTTGCGTTCAAGCGAAGCCGGTTATAATCAAACCGAGTTAGCTGTCGACCGGATACAAAATGACCTTGTTTGATAATAAGCTTGCAAAGGGACTCTAAACGCGAAATAGTTTGTAAACGGTTAAATTTGAAACTGTGTTTTTCTTAAAAGGACTTTATATCCATAGCCGCCAACCTGCATTCTATCTCCTTGAAGATATGCGCCTTGTAGTTGGACCCTTGCATGTAGTTTGATCCATTTGTTTGATTTATAATGAATAGTCATTCTCAGGTAGCTTTCCCTTCTCTTTATTCTCATATTGTGCTCTATGATATTGGGAATTTTATATATGATTGATCAATGGTTTTGTATGTTGAAATTTGATAAAGACATTGTAATGGTATTTTTAGCATTGGAGGTGCTTGATGAAATGCATCAAAGCATGGTAAATTGCTAGGAACAATCTGCAATGTGTTTGTTTAAGCGCTCTATAGTTGAGCTCAAATTGATGGTCGGAACGCCAGGTTCCCCGCGTTAAGATTTGGTTTTGGTGATAACTAGGATGGTATGCTATGTAAATTCCAACTTTGGTTAGTAAATAACTTAGAGGATTGAATGTAAAAAAATACATCTAACATATAAAATAAACAAGAAAAAATTGACTAACAACAAAAAATAATACAAAAATACTTTCGGATAAAATGTGATACTTTAGCCAATTCCAACCAAAATCAGCAAAATAAGCATTAAAGAAAAGAGAATCGATCTCTATTAATTTTTCAATGCTAGTCACATCCTTTAATTCTTATATGTTTTTTTTCTTTATTTGATCACTTTTCCAAGACTTGTTTATAAAATAACAAAATATATATCATATTCGCATGTGGTCTCACATGTTGAATTTCTTCAACAAAAAAAACAATAATGGAATCAACTTTTTAAATAAGTCATGTATTTTCTTAAATACAAATATACACTATCTATTAATGTATATGTACAATTGTTTTAAAAGACGAAAGTGCATGTAAGGCGTTTTCGGATCCATGAAGCAAGGTGTAAACCTCGAACGTTAGTGTAAGCTTTTCAGATAAAAAAATGCAAAGCTTATAACGAAATTGGACATAGAATAACATTAAGTGTCAAATGTTAAATAAGAAATATAAACATTCAGATCAACTCAAACATACAAATCATCCATAAGCATCTAAAGTTAAATCCATATAAACTACAGAAGATCAAATGATATATTCCTCCTTCTCCATAAGCATGTTACCATCCAAGCTATCATCATCACTGTAATAAAATAATGTTTGCTGCATTGATCAAATGTTTTCAACGTCTTCATCGCGTTCTTTAAGAATCCAAGTCCTTAACTCATGAGTAGAAAGTGACTTAAAACCCGAATTTATTTTGCAATATTTTCCATTGCCACTTGAGAATATGGAGTGTTTGACGCGTTGCATGGAATTTGCTAGTGTAAAATCATGATTCTTTTTTTACAAACTACCTTTCATTTATCTTACTTATAACAATTATTGAAGTACTTTGTGTTGACTGTAAATTGACAAACTTACCGATTACTCCTCTATGTCTAGGAAGTAGGAACATTACCGCTTCCACTCTCAAGTTCAAACTATGATCATTGTATTCAAAGCTTTCACTTCTAATAATCTCACGAAACATATTGAGTTTGCATTGTGTAACACATTTATACTTCTCTAAATCACGATGCATTCATCCTTTACATTTTGTGGGACTTCTGGACAGGGTTAATTCCAGACAAGTACATGCTAAATGTTGTTTGAATCGAGTAATTCCTCCAATGCATCTACGATTATAAAATCCAGAAAAAAAAAGTATTTTGTATTGGTGGAATCTAGTAAATCTTTAACCTGCTTTCATCTAATGTCTTTCTTACTCATTTTAAATTAACAACCTATACAAAAATAAAAAGTAATCAAACTCTCTTTTTCAGGTCTAAACAAACATGCATCTCTCTCTCCCTCTTTTTCAAAAAATAAAAACTAACTGAGGTTGATATGATTCAGTTCTGGAATCGATATCGATTCCAGTTCTAGGATCAATTTAGATTCAATTTTTCTATTATAATTTTTTCTTGAAATTTTTTATCCTTTGATGATTTATTTTAATTTCTTTCTTTATTGGTTGTTGACTTCTTTTTCATTGGAATGTGGTAGGGTTCTGGATGAGATACATATCAATTAAAGTTGCATGATAAATTGCACTCGGAAGACTTGAGCCTCGTCTACACGAGGTGTTGGAGCTCACTTTTTTGCACATTTTAAGCCTCAAACGGAAGAGGTGCACACCTTTTGAACTATGCTGAGCCTTTTTTGCCAATCTCGTCTCGAGACATGTCTTACACATGTTATTAAATCATTGGTTTATACAATAAAATGCCAAAACTAAGTATCTTATTTGAAATTCTCAAAATTAACTGAAAATTTGGAAACTACAGATTAAAAAATCAAAAATAAAAGTCAGAATCTTAAACTTTGATGCATGCATTAGATGAATTTTGTAATGGCCCGTAATTTTTGACAATTAAAAATATTAAATTAATTAAGATTTTACAATTTAATATTGTGAGAAATTAAAATTTTATGATTTATTAATGAGAAAATAACTAGAATATGATTTAATAAGGTTTTTTGAACGTTATTGAGAATTATTTTAATTCAATTTCAATCAATTGAAATCATATAAAGTTAATTTGGTTATAATTATAAATAAGGAATTAAAAGTGATTATTAATGGAATTAAGGAAATTGAAATATTATAACTAATATGGTAAAAATGATAACTGTAAAATATAAATGTAATAAAATGTAAACCAATGTTAATTATCCATAAGGTGATGGTTGGTTTAATAGTAAGAGCAAAAATCAATTTATTTGGATTTAAAATATAACTAAATAGGATGTTCTGGCAAATTGTTACAGTTATTCTCCAGCTAATGAAAATTTGATGTTCTGGCGAATTGTTAACAAAGCGATACTAACTAGGGATAAATTGGTGACTGCTGGTATGGATATTGATCATCTATGCCTGTTCTGTAATGTATCCCTAGAATCTACTGACCATCTCTTCTTTGACTGTGAAAACTTATCCAATATGATCTGCACCCTGATGTATAAGGTAGTTATTACGAGTTTTGATGGCAACTCAACTACTAAATGGAATGAGCTTAAGATGGCAACGAGGTGGAGACGGAACAAAAGAATATTATCTTCTTTGTGCTAAAGATTTACTTCAGATCGGTCCGGATTGAACAGAATACTCGGTGCTTCAGAAACGAGGTCACGGCAGCGCATCAATTTTGGGTCAAGGTTATGTCGAAAATTTCTTCTGGGATTAGATTTTCTCGTCATGGTTTCTCTCCTCATAACCATGATTTCTGGAATTGACTGGCCTATGCTTTTTGGGTAAAGTTGTGTGCATATGTCTGCCTGTGCATACATTTGTGCATGTCGTGTTTTCTTTGTTTTCTCGCTTGCCTGCTTTTGTGTTTTTCTTGGTCATCTCTTCTTAGTTGGGTCTAAGTTTGTGTCGTCTGTTGTTTGTTTACTTTGTTTGCCTGTAGTGTTCGCGCCTATAGTGTGTTTTTGTTGTGTTGTTCTTCTTTTCTCAATAAACACTGGTAGGGGACCAGCCAACCCCGCTTGCCTTTCATAAAAATATATAATTAAATAGGATTTTATTACAGTTGAAATTGAACGCTATAATTAGTTCAATATTTAAATATTAAATCTGACATGGAAAATTTATTTAAAAGATTATAAAATTATTTGAAATCAAGGATGATAAATTTGTTAACTTTTATATTTGAATTTAAAAGTGATTAAATACATTTAATAATAGTTAATTTAATTAACGTGTAAAAATAGTTATTTTATCCACTGTCTCGGATTTCAACGAAACAAGTTTCATCGGATCCGTAACAGTGAATTATTGTAGGATTTCAAGTTTCGTAACGATCGGACTTATTAATTGATCGTGCGAGCTCGAAACTCGTAAAAATTGATTAATAGAAATTAAATAAATATAATTTGATTTTAAAAACTAACTTCTGTATACAATGAGATTTGGGCTTGAAACTAGTTCCATTGAGTTTAAAAATATCGAAAACCTATATTTTGATATATTGGAAGACATTTTTTCGTTTCGGGAATGGAACGAGCTTTTTGGGTTCGCGTAATCGTTTCGATCTGTCCATTCATCCTTATCTATCCTTGTCTATATAAATAGACTTCATTTTTGAAACCCTAGCTATCTACTTCATTTGCTATATGTACTTCTTATCTGTTCCTTCTTCCTTCCAATGGTAGAAACCTAATTCCCATATACTAAAACCCTAATTTCAAATTTAAAATCAATTTCAAAAATTCAAACTCCTCAAACTATATGCCATATAATATACCATTTTGAAGCTACTCAATGAGCGTAACCTAGATCTATAATTCGTTTTTACCATTAATTCTTGGTTTGGCCACAAATCAAAGATTTATTCTCGGCATCCTAGGGTCTCGATTTCAATGATGGATCTTCGTCTTGGAAGCGATCAGCGAGCACTGGTGCGTAGAGGGTGTTGAGGCAAGTCGATCTATGGTATTAGTTCAACTCAGGAGTGCTCGATTTTGCCGAAAATCTCAGTCATAGGCGAGCGGCGTTGCTCCGCCTCTGGCGCACTAGGGTGTTGCGCGCAGCCACCATAGGCGCGGCCAGGCGAGCAGCTTCTTACGCTGGTGTTTGATCGTGGTGATTGCATGCGGGGTTGGAGCGGCAAGCGATTTGTAGTGGCAGCGTGTACGTGCATGGGTAGGCTGCAGTTCGAATGACATTCGTTAGGGTTTGATCGCGGTGAGTAATTTACTAATTTGCCCTCCATTCTATTTAATTTAAGTTTTAAATTCTAATCGTTCTAATATCCAAAATATTTTCATACGAGCTCGGAGTCACATGCGGTTTTCTCCGTTGCGATCGTATTGAAATTTCGGGCAATATACGACTAGTTTTCCATATTCTAAGATTGTTAAATTTTTGGACTTTGTTTGGATTTTAAATCGACTAAAATCAAAGGTTAGTGTTTTAACCCACTCATAAATACTAAACTATCTTATGTTAGTTAAATTAAATTTATGATGCGACTAGAAATTTATTGATTATTGTTTAGTATATTTATATTTTCATTCAAATTTAATTTGAATTTATATTAAATTTAGTTACCATTTGGATTGATATTAGAATTTGATTGCCAGTTAAATACCTGATAATGATAACCAGTTTATTTGTTGTGATTTATTGGTTGATTTGAATGATGATCGTGGTGGATGCTTATTTGTTGATATTTTTAAATGATTGGATGCATGTTTATTTATATGTCGTTATCACACTGCAAGTTCCCTTAGTTTTATGTTAGGAAAAATCACCATGGGTTGTAATGATACATACCCGAATGATCTTATAGATTAGTTGAAAAATCGTTATGGGTTGAAATGATAAACTCGAACGATTTTATAGATTTTTAATTTTCCTCAGGGTTGCGGGTTGAAATGGTATACACCCATAAATTTAAATTTATTGCAGATTGAAATGATATATATCCTTATCACTTGACCATAGGGTAGAAAATTATATACGAGCACCGGAGTGGTTAAATTAAATGATTTTAAATCTTTAATTTTTGAATCCAACTAAATGATATTATGAAAAAAATTAGATTTATATGAATTAAAATATTTCCAAAGTCCAAGCTTTAAAATGTTGAAATTGAAATTGGTTTAAATAGATTGTTTAAAGAATTTAAATTGAAATCTTAAAGTTGAATTTTGAAATACAAATGAAATTTATCAAAATCGAGTTATAGTAAACATTTGGAATATTTAAACTTTGAAACCTATTGAATTTGAAGTGGTTTAAATTTGCATTTCAAACATGGATTTGAAATTGATATAAATTGGAATGGTTTTAATGAGAGTTTGAATTGAAATCTTTGGTCTTTTGAGTTGAAATTGTTAAACTGAGATTGATTTAAACTGAATTTTGGAACTAAAGTTGATATGAATTGATTTGTGAAATTTAAAGAAACGATTCTAATTTGAAACTATTTTCGATATAAACTCTTTTAATATACAAACCCTTTTAATATATAAACTAATTTTCTCATATAAACATTTTAATATATTAATAAATTTTAATACATTAACTATTTTAATATATAACCTATTTTAATATATATATATATATATATAAACTATTTCTAATATATAAACTTTTATAATATATAACCTATTTTAATATGTAAACTATTTCTAATATATAGATTGTTCTAATATATAACCTATTTTAATATATAAACTATTTCTAATATATATACTATTTTAATATATAACTTATTTTAATATATAAACCATTTCTATATATAAACTATTTTAATATATAACCAATTTTTTTAAAATACAAACTTTTGTTAATGTTTAACTATTCCAATATATATATACTACTTTCAGTATTCAAACTGTTTAAGCTGGAACTGTTATGATTTAGATTTAATTAATTTAAATGTGAATATTTTGATATGATATGAACGCAACCCTGACCCCTTTGAGGCAGCTTGATATGACCAAAACATGAGCCACGCCGGGCCAAGTGAGGTCGCTCCTCCGATAGGACGTTCTTCTTCAATATCATATCCGTTACTTTGTGATTGATTTGGTGGTCACCTTTGATTTGATTATGGAAGTGTGTTCTGACGTAGACGGTAGTAGCTGTTATGCGTTACCACCAGTCCGAATCCGAAAAACGGTAGTATCCTACCCTAGGCATTGCCTCGCGTGCCTTGTCATATGGCTTATCGTGCCCACTACGAGTTTGATTTGTGTCGTACACTATGGAGCGCCCCCTGATAGTCCTCTAATTTAGGAAGGAACTACGGTATCGTATAGACTACGACGTTTACAAAAATGTGTTAAGAGTGATATGGGTAACACCTTAATGCTATTTTAATACTTTACTTTACTGTAGACATATTATAATAGCGTATTGTATTATGTATGTAGATAGTTTAACGGATTCTTAGAAGATAGTTATCCCGAACATCTATTAAGTTATTGCACGTACGTTATACACTGGATAGAAGATGTAAAATCCCGTAAACATTTCTGAAGTCGTTATACTCATATTTATTTATGCTGATTTAACTTACATAAGATTTTTTTTAGTTCTAACTCGAGTGTTTTGTCTTTCCATTACGCTCGGGTCAGAGAATTTCAGTGTTGAAGACCTTATTTGTGGAGGACGAAGATGGAGTTTAGTATTATATTATCAGTATTATTCCGCTGCATCATATTATTTCGCTGCATTATTTATTTATTCTTGTTGTATGTATAACTCTATTTGTATTGTAATGTGTAATCAAATGTTATTTGTAAAACAGCTTAATGAATTGTTTATTTGATTGTTATATTTTGTCATTCCGCTGTGAGATTTTATGTTTTGTTTATCCCTCTTTTCTATTATATTCTTATTTACTACATTAACAATTCTTCTTTTTAAATTGTTTGAGTTGACATATGTGGTTTATTGTCGATTTAAAACAATTTTCTACGTTGCCAAAGTAATGCTTCCATATGAACTACATTTTATTCATCTTCCTGGTTGGGCGTCACGTGTCTTATTTATAACTCTCAGCCTTGCCTTCTATAATGTTGGACGATTGCACCTTTAGATTTTTTAGAAACTTTTGACCAGCTTTGAAATTTGCTTCAATCACCAGAATATGCTGTCTTTTGATTTGAAGCAGATGGGCTTGGATATGGGCATTGGTTCTATTCGTGGATTGTTGGGATTATGTAATAGGATATAGCTAACATGTGCATAGCACGTGCTCTTTTTTTTGTATTCGTTCTGTATAAATACACGTGTATATGGATGTAACGGAGGCAATTGAATAATAATACAATTTTCTTTTATATCTCTACTTCTTTCTTTCTTCCAGTTCTTGTTCAGGAGGTCGCCTCCACCCTATTCTCTAAACTCCTGTTTCATTGGTATCAGAGCGGTTGCCGCTGCAATTATTTCTCAATCCCACATCACGATTTGTGAAGATCTGATCTGATTCGTCCAAGCCCTGTCGTGAAAACCCTACATAGTTGATCTTGAAACTTTCAATCTGGCACCAGCAGTAACAAGAAGAGTTGAAGCAATGGAAGATCAAATCAAGATTATTAGTGAGAGGTTGGAGGCACAGCAAGACCAAAGCAGGCGATTAGAGGAGAATGTGCAAAAGATGCTGCAGGAATCTTTGCAGAATATCATGCAAGAAACGATGCTGAAGATTTCTCAATCTTTCCAAGAGATGAATGACAAAGTGGAGGACAGAATGAGGGGCGTTGAAACCAGAAGGAGTGAAGCTTCATTTACAAGAATTGCTGAACCAGGTTCTTCCAGAATTCAGGGGTACGTTCCTAAACTAGAATTTCCTAAGTTTGATGGAACCAATTGTAGAATGTGGATAAAAAAATGCGATAAGTATTTCAACTTATGTAAAATAAGCGGTGATCAGAAAGTGGATTTGGCTTGTTTAAACATGATAGACAGGGCGGAAAGTTGGATGTCTAGTTATATTGTGGTGAAGAAGAATGTTGATTGGTCTGAATTCATCATTGATTTGTCAGCAAGATTTAAAGATGAGAATGGAAGCAATGTAGTCGAAAGGTTTAATAAATTGTGTCAAACTGGAAGAATTGAATCCTATATTGATGAATTTGAGGAACTTCGATCTTTAATACTCCAACAAAATCAAGTGTTACCTGATTCATATTTTTTGGAAAGTTTTGTGGGTGGATTAAAGCCAGCAGTAAGACCTTTTGTTAAGGCTTTTAAGCCTAAAGATTTGACTCAAGCAGTTGAGTACGCTAGATTGCAGGAAGAGCATCTTGAAGCGGTTAAAACCATTTATAAACCCATTTTTTTTTCCAGATCTACCATAAAAACATCTACTCCCTCAAGCTCTACACAAACTCTACCTTCAATACTACCTACTCCTTCAAGCTCTTGGAAAAGTAATCCATTATCCACAAAACCTTATACATCCTTTTCTAGACCTCAAACCACCATATCAGCTGCTGAGAGAAAGGAAAAGCAACTTAAGGGGCTGTGTTATTTTTGTGACCAGCCCTATGAAAAGGGGCATAAATGTCAACTGAAGCATACTCAATTGTTCATGGTCGAAATACCAGGGGAAGATGAGGAGGTGGAGAGTAATGACAAGGAAGGGGAGGTGAGCGTTGAATCTAGTGATCAAACTTTCGAACTTTCAGAGATGAATCCTTGTATTTCCATCAATGCCTTGAGTGGAACTCATAACTTTCAAACTATGAGGGTTATTGGTGTCCATAAAGGAACACCTCTGCACATTTTGATTGACTCAGGGAGTACTCATAACTTCCTTGATCTGGGGCTAGTAAAGAAGTTGGGATTGAGCTCAGAATCCATTGATCCACAAGCTGTTACTGTAGCTGATGGGAACCATTTGGCATGCCAGTGTATTTGTAAGAATTTCAAGTGGAAATTGCAGAATTCACACTTTGTATCTGATATGCTTTTGATTCCACTGGGAAGTTGTGATATGGTGCTAGGAGTTCAATGGTTAAGAGATTTGGGTACAGTGAAGTGGGACTTTAAGAAGTTACTGATGGAGTTTGATTATGGGAATAATCATCATGTCTTGAAGGGTATTCCACCGAAAGGAGTTAAGTCTTCTTTCAGTCAGAAGGTGATAGTGAATTCAATTCAACTGTTTTTTATGCAATTAGGGGAAATTAATAAAAAGGGGTTAGGGATTTTTAACATTGAATCTAAACCCATTCCTGAATGCATAGCTGATCTACTGCATAAGTATGCATGTATATTCGAAGAACAAAAAAATTTACCTCCATCACGTGGTGTGTTTGATCATAGAATTCCCCTAGAATTTGGAACTAACCCTGTGAACATAAGACCTTACAGGTACTCTTTGAAGCAAAGAGATATTATTGAAAATTTGGTGAATGAAATGATAACTCAAGGAATCATACAAGACAGTAGCAGTCCTTTTGCTTCTCCTGTTGTGTTAGTTGGAAAAAAAGATGGATCTTGGAGACTTTGTATTGACTATAGAGAGTTGAACAAGAAAACTGTTAAGGATAAATTTCCTATCCCTGTGGTGGATGAACTCATAGATGAATTGGCTGGAGCAACTGTTTTCAGTAAAATCGATTTGAGATCTGGATATCATCAGTTAAGGGTACACAAAGATGACATGTATAAAACTGCATTTAAGACTCATAATGGACATTATGAATTCTTAGTCATGCCTTTCGGCTTGACTAATGCACCAGCCTCATTTCAGTCTTGGATGAATAAAATTTTCAAAGCTTTATTGAGAAAGTATGTATTAGTTTTCTTTGATGACATCCTAGTATACAGTCCTAACTTGACAGATCATGAAAAGCATTTGCAAGCAGTTCTTCAGCTTATGAAGGAGCATCAGTTGTTTGCAAAGAAGAGTAAATGTTCATTTGCAATTGATAAAGTGGAATATCTTGGTCACTTCATTTCTGGAAAGGGAGTAGAAACAGATCCTCAAAAGATTGCAGCAGTTAAGAATTGGCCAATACCTAAGAATGTTAAAGAGTTGAAGAGTTTTTTGGGACTGGCAGGCTACTACAGAAAATTTGTGAGGAATTATGCTTGGATTAGTAAGCCTTTAACACAACTCTTGAAGAAAGGAGAATTTAAGTGGTCAGATGTGGCAACACAAGCATTGAATGTTTTGAAAGAGGCATTAAGCTCAACACCAGTATTGGCTTTACCTGATTTTTCAAAACCTTTTATTGTGGAGACTGACGCATCCAACGTTGGTATTGGTGCTGTGTTAATTCAGGAAGGGCATCCTTTGGCTTTTCTGAGCAGGTCTCTGGGTCCAAGATGGCAAAGACTTTCAGTGTATGAAAAGGAATTGCTTGCTGTTGTAACTGCAGTACAGAAGTGGGAACAATATCTGTCTAGCCAAAAGTTTATAATAAAAACTGATCAAAAAAGTTTGAAGTGGTTATTACAGCAAAAGATTTCTACCCCTTTTCAGCAGTTTTGGCTCTCGAAACTTATGGGTTTTGATTATGAAATTCAGTATAGAAGTGGGAGTGAAAATGTGGTAGCTGATGCATTATCCAGAGTTACTGGATCAGAGGTGTTGTTCATGGCTTTATCTGTTATAAATTCAAATTTGAGCGATCTCATTAAGGAAAGCTACAAGCTTGATCTAAATTTTCAGCAATTATTGGGTAAGTTGAGTCAAGGGGAAAGAATACATGACTTTTCATTGGCTGATGGGTTGATGAGGAGGAAGGGAAAGATAATGATAGGGCCTAATGATGATCTAAAGAAATCTATTTTAGAGTGGTTACATTCTTCACATCAAGGGGGACATTCGGGAAGAGATGCTACATTGAAGAGAGTTAAAGCATTATTTTATTGGAGAGGAATGTCAAAATTTATAAGCAGTTTTGTGAGACATTGTTTAGTATGCCAAGCTAATAAACATGAAAATGTTGCTCATCCAGGTTTGTTACAACCATTACCTATTCCACAAGAGGTATGGGTAGATGTTTCCATGGATTTCATTTCTGGATTGCCAAAATCTCAAGGCAAGGACGTCATTATGGTAGTGGTGGATAGACTTAGCAAATATGCTCATTTTGCTGTTTTGTCTCACCCATATACAGCAATGGATGTAGCTCAACTGTATTTGGACCAAGTGTTCAAACTGCATGGATGGCCTCGATCTATAGTAAGTGACAGGGATCCTGTATTTTTAAGTAATTTCTGGAAAGCTTTGTTCAGTATTCAAGGGACTGATTTGCTGCTATCGTCTTCATATCATCCTGAAACTGACGGGCAAACTGAAGTGGTAAATAAATGCTTGGAAACATTTTTGAGGTGTATGTGTAGTGAGAACCCTAAAGATTGGAGTTTATGGATTCCTTTAGCCGAGTGGTGGTACAATACAAATTTTCATACATCTATTCAATCAACTCCTTATGAAATTGTGTATAATCAGCCACCTCCACTTCATTTACCTTACATGCCTGGTGAAACTAAAGTAGAAGCAGTGGATAGGTCGTTGTGTAGAAGAGAGGAAATGGTTAGACTGCTGAAGTTTCATTTGCGGAGGGCACAAGATAGGATGAAAATGCAAGTTGATAAGCATAGAACAGACAGGAGCTTTCAGGTAGGAGATTGGGCATGGTTAAAGCTGCAGCCTTATAGGCAAAAGACAGTTAAACATGCTTTGAATGAAAAACTTGGAGCTAAGTTTTTTGGTCCATTTCAAGTAGTAGAGAAAGTTGGGGTAGTTGCTTACAAGTTGAAGTTGCCTGAGGATGCGCAAATTCATCCAATCTTCCATGTATCACAGTTGAAGAAAGTTAGAGGAGCATTGCCTAATGTGGTGCATATTCCAGCAATGTACCAAGGACATGATAGCAATGTCTTGTTGATTCCTGCTGCTATTATTGACAGGAAAATGGTGAAGCATAGAAATCAAGCTCAAGTGCAGTACTTAGTGCAATGGGAGGGATATTCAGAATCTGAAGCTACTTGGGAGCCTGCTGTGGAGTTTGAAGCGAAATATCCTAATTTTGTAATAGAGTAGTTGTGAGAAAAATTGTTGTTTGTGAATTGAGCAATTCAGCTGTGTAGTTTTTTGTTTTGAGGACAAAACTTTTAATAAGGAGGAAGGAATGTAATAGGATATAGCTAACATGTGCATAGCACGTGCTCTTTTTTTTGTATTCGTTCTGTATAAATACACGTGTATATGGATGTAACGGAGGCAATTGAATAATAATACAATTTTCTTTTATATCTCTACTTCTTTCTTTCTTCCAGTTCTTGTTCAGGAGGTCGCCTCCACCCTATTCTCTAAACTCCTGTTTCAGATTATATGCTTATATTACCAAAGGTATTAACGTGTTTGTAGACATTTGCGTTGTACTAACATGTCAAATATTTGTACAATACCTAGAAGGCCGCGTTGATCTTTGTTGCACTTACTCAGCAATGATAGTATATATTAGTAGATGCAACAATGTCCTTATCGATAACAAAACCGAACCACTGAGTCATTTTTGATAAGTGGCAAAAAAGTTTCTTAAGAAGTACTTTTTTTTTCTCCAAAAAAGCTAGTGACAAAAAGTAAATTTAATCAAATTCTGCACCAAAGATAAAAGTTAGCAAGGACCACATATTAAATTACCATCCCCGAATTCCTCCAGTTGCACTATTTTGCATTTGACAAAATGGATTTTCTGTCATAGAAGCAAAGTCCCTTTTTCTTTAATTTTAATTTTTCTCAAAAAAGGGGGAAAAAGATTTTGTGAAAAATCTCTGAACGGGTTTATGTCTTTCTCTAACCCAAATATGTTTATATCATCATTGTGATTCAAGCATCACAATTTTTTCCGTTCTCAAATTGATGCTCAACCTCCCGACCATCATTTGAATGGGTTTAGGACATTATCTTTGAATCAGCATATCCTGCAACTGCAAAAAAAAACGTAAGTTGTGAAAGCGCTGATTAATTTACCAGAAACTACACTATTATATTCCCATTTTTAGGTACAGGTAAATAGGAACAAGGAAGAAGTTACAAAAAAAATTTAGTTTCAAGGACAACAAGTTTACTTTTTAGTCTGAAGGGTACTTTTCAGTGTAAATTGAAAATGATAGTTAGAACTGTCATTCTGTAATTTACAGTGAAAAGTGTCCTTCAGCCTAAAAAACAAACTTCTTGTCTCTGAAATTAAATTTTTCTCTAACTTTTTCCTTAAGTCTGAAAACCCCTTTTGGGTAACTGTATTCCTATATTATTTGTTAGAACATATCTGCTTAAGGGATCTTTTTCTAGGGTAATATATCAACAATACTGCCACCAAATGGTGAGAGCCGACCCGTCGTCTTATTTAATATGTAAAGTAACACATTACGATAGTAAATTCAAATACTTTATGGGATTAAAATGTAGTTAAGATCATGGTTTGAGATTTCGGTCGAAACCTCGAAATTCCAACCATCTCGGTTCGGTCTCGACCATCGTCGGGACGAAACCTTAGACTAAAACAGTTTCATTCGAAATGTTTGATTCATTATGTAAAAATCAATTTTTATAATGGAAAATCAAATAAATCAAACTTGAGAAGGAAGAATAGTAGGAAAAATACAAAATAATCATTAATTTGAAATCAGTATGAACCGAACTTACAGAACCCTAAAGAACCCTAGTTCGACATTCAACCTGTCGATTTTGTTAGTTGAATAGAGCTAGGGCTTGTCGATTTACTAGTTTTGTGTCCATTTTGTGTAGTCGATTTGTTTGTGTCTTGTGAAGTGCGGCTATGAATGAGAATTAGGGCTTAGTTGAAACGTTGGAAGAAGGTGATGAGCTAAAATATTACAGGCCTCTTTATTAAGTGGTCAAACTTTTTTATTTGACTTGTATTTTCAGATAACGGTAAAAGACTTCAAAAGCCTGTGAGCTACATTGTATTAGGCTTTTTTGATGAGTTGGGGCACTAACAATTATGTGTTGGATTTGGACTGTGTTTGGGTTTACAATTAATTTTAAAAATCAGTTTACTTGTTTATAATATACTATTTTGTATTCTATTTCTTTATATATAATATTTTATATTTTATTTATAATGATTATTGTTCGACTTCATTAAAAAATCATTAAAACTCAAAATCGGGACCGAAAACGAAACTTTCGAAATCCTCCGATACTTAAAAAATTTCAACTGACCGAAACCGATTTCTCAAGCCTTGGTTAAGATGTGACCATTTTGAAAACTTTCGATAGTTAAACTAATTTTCTGCTTGTTTGATGTTAGGGTCAGTTATTTTAAGTACTCTTATTTTTCTTTACATGCTTACTAAATTTCAATCTCTAGTTTGATTCTAGCATATCCCAGAAAAATTCTAGTTATTTGCAAAATGAAAAATCATCCCATTTTTTTTGAAGAAAGCGACAATTCAGTTTTTTATATTTTAAAAACTTATTTTATTCATAAAGCATTTTTTATAACAATATTTTTTCCTCCTGCAAATAAAAAATATTAATATCACACATACACACATATAGATATACATAAATGTGTGCGTATAATTTTACTTTATAAGCTTGTGAATTTTTACAACATGTTTTTCGTTAAAATACATGTTCATCGGCATAAAATGGGAATACTTTTATTTGTAGCTATTGGGATTACCAAAGTGTCATTTTAGAAGAAAATTTCTTCTGACTTTACGCTTGCATTTCCCGAAGTTGTTTGGTTGTCCCATGTCATTCTATATCAAACATTCGTATTTCATTTTTTCATTTGCAAGTTTTTATTTCACATTACCCTCATTCTTTTGTTTGGTTAGAAAAATTCTCAATTCACTCTCTTCAAGGTGGGATCAAAAGACAATAGTAGTAGAAGAGGCTAATGACATTAGTACTCTAAAAATTAAAGAGTTGATAGGAAATTTTACGGCCTATGAAGCATAATTGCTGGACCGAAAAGAAAGCAAAGCAATAGAAAAGAAATCCATCGATTTCAATGCAATAACCGACGATCAAGATTCTGATGACAATGATAAAGAAATTGCTTTCTGAAGTATAGAAAGATAAACAAATTTCGAAGACCTGAAAACAAGACTCCTAGAACTGAAACTGCAGTAAGATATTTCAAATGTGATGAACCCGATCATCTGCAAAGAGATCATCCGCATCAGAATAAATCAAAGATCTCCACAGTTATCGATTCATCTAGAAAAAGAAAGAAGACTTATGTAGTAAAATTGGATGATTTAGATATTTCCTCAAACGATAATGAACTAGATACTGAGATGTAAAAATGTATTTCCCGACAATAACAGACTAGTCAGAACTAATCAACCGAAAGCGGCAAAAAGGGTACATTTATTTATTAAATTTTTATTATTGTTTGAACCAAAAATAGAAGTAACAAAAGAATGTAGTAGAGATTAAACAGATGAATGTAAATGAAACCACATAAAACAAAAGGAAAAAGGCCAACCAACTCACGGGCTAACGCAACACGTTTTGTATCTCCTTCCTGATTCACATGAGCATGGAGCGTTGATACATAATTTCCCACATTTTACCAAATTGAACCTTGCAACATCTAGGGTGTTTATATGTTTTATTGTTTTTAGTTTTAATTTATCAGTTGAATAAACAATCGCAATTATATGGTCTATGGTCCCACGGGATGGTCAGGTGGTGGTTAAATGCTATGTCGTAGAGAGAAAGATGCATAGTGTGTGGAGTTCAAACTACAGTGCAGCATAAAAACACATCCCTTGCTCAAATTGTTGGGATTCCAGCTATCCTGTTTCGGTTCCAGCCAGTACCACAACAAAATCAGACCTAAAGTCCGGTTCCGTGCATAAAAAAATTAAAAAAAAATTAATACTTGTTATAATATATTGAAATATAAATAGTGAATATGCTATATACTGTTTTTTATTTAGTCTCACATCCTGGGATTAGTTCTATCCCAAGCTCCTAGGCCTTTATATAAAGGTACTAATGTAATGAAAATGGATAACTAATATGTGAATGAATAAAATTGTTCTCTCTAATGGCTTCTGCTTTTTTTATTTTATAACACGTTATCAGCACGAAGCTCTTATAAATCTTCTAAACGGTAAGCTATCTTTCTAATCTAATTGATCAAATCTTTCAAATCTCATTCTATTAATTTTTTTAGAGAGGTTTTAATGAGTCATTATCTTGATCCAGAAGTATTAACTCCTTGTAACATTTGAAAATAAGTTACAATGTACTCTTTTCCCTTATTTAAGATTTTTTCCACTGGGTTTTTCTTACTAAGGTTTTAACGAGGCATTGTCTTGATCTAGAAGAATCAAACGTATTTTCAAGAAATAACATCTCAAATATGTTATTTAAGTTAAATTGTATTTTTATCCTTGACTAAGGTTTTTGTTCCATCGGGTTTTCCTTTGTAAGGTTTTTAATGAAGTATTATATTGATCCAGAAGTATCAAACTCTATTTGATTCTGTAAATTATTGAAATATCTCATACTATATTGTACTCTATTTCCTTCACTAAGATTTTTCTTAGTAAGGTTTCAATGAGGCATTAGTTTGATCCAAAAGTATCAAACTTCATTTCAAGAAATGATAAAATAAGATATGTCATTGTGCTCTTTTTTTTCCTTCACTAAGATTTTTCCAATTGGGTTTTTCTTAGTAAGGGTTTTAATGAGGCATTATATTGATACTGAAGTATCAAACTCTTAGAAGGAATATCATTGTATGATGTCTATAATCTCAAGTTGCACTCTTTTACTCGTTCAAGGTTTTTCCATTAGGTTTTTCTAATAGAGTTTTTTTAATGAGGCAACGGACGATATCTAGATCGATTGAATGAATAAGTGCAAGCAAGATAACAATGAGGGGGAGCAATCATCATACATGTTACAAAAGGGACAATTTCAAGTTATCAGAGGATTTAAGATTTTGAGGACGCATATTCAAGGGGGAGTGTTATAATATATGTAAACATAAATAGTGAATATGCTATATACTGTTTTGTATTTAGTTCCACATCGTGCGATTAGTTCTATGCCAAGCTCCTAGGCCTTTGTATAAAGGTGCTAATGTAATGAAAATGGATAACTAATCTCTGAATGAATACAATTTTTCTCTCTAATGGCTTCTACTTTCTTTATTTTATGACATGATTTTGTTATGTTTTAGAAGCCGCTATTAAAAAGGGTTTATTAAAGCAAGAGGAAGATGAATCGAGAAGAAGGTAAAAAAAGATGTGATTATCTACTGCAATCTTCAAAGGATAAGCACTATACTTTAAATTTCAAACATCAGCTGACTTTTATTGCAAAATTTAATAAAATGCATTTAAGTTTAACCTTAACTTATGGTACATAATAATTAAGTTTTATAAAAATCATTTTAACCTACGTATTGTATATTTCTATAAAATAATATAATGGGGATTTATGTTAGTAATGAACACTCATTGAATTTATTGAAAAAAGTACCGGAATTATAAAAGAGGAACTAAAACGTAATTTTTGAAATTTTCAAAACTGATCCAAAATTTTAAAATTCACCAATGAATGGAACGAAAGCGAAAAGCGGAATTTTAAACCTTGATAAAAACCAATTCCTCGCTCAAATTGCCCGGATGCATGCCCTGGTACGAACGTATTTTTCTCAAGGTCATTCCTTGGTCTTTCATTTTTTTTTAAATTATTCGTTCTATGCATATATACCCAGATTCTCTTCTAGTGTAGCTACATAATTTGTTTATGGTTAAGCTGTTGGCGCCAAAATTAGTCACTAACACCCAAATCCAGATGAAAGCACAAAATCACTGTCACAACTCACAGATAGGATGTATGTGGAGAGTAATTATATGAAGAATAATCAAAATTAAAATCAAAGCAGTAAAGAACAACAGATTTATAGTGGTTCGGCTTACTCCGGCCTACGTCCACTCCAGAAGTTTTCTTTTTATTGATGCAAGAATCAGTTACAGTTACAAAGTGGGAGACTAGCCTTAGTCTTAGGAAAAAAGTCAGAGAACGGAAGAGAAGAAGAAGAGGATCCCCTTTTCTGGAGTCCTACATGCTCTATTTATAGACGCGTCCAGGTAGTTGTTGGGCTTTCTAAGTAACTTGAGCCCATCAGGGCCGAACGGCCCATGCCGAACCGAAATGCCTTGCCAAACGCACTCGTATGCCGAACGAGGTAGCCGTGCCGAACACACTCATATGCCGAACGAGGTAGCCGTGCCGAACACACTCATATGCCGAACGAGGTAGCCGTGCCGAACGTACTCGCATTCCGAGCGGTCCTTCCAATGCCGAACGATACCTGATGCCGAACGATCCATCCAATGCCGAACGCTCCCTGATGCCGAAGGATCCATCCAATGCCGAACGCTCCCTGATGCAGAACGACCCATCCAATTCCAAACGATCCTTAATGCCATACCTCCATCATGCCGAACCATGTCTGATGCCGAACCATGTTTGATGCCGGACAGTTTCTAATGTCGAACGCCTATCATGCCGAACCATGTCTGATGCCGGACAGTTTCTAGTGCCGAGCGCCCATCATGCCGAACGATCTTCTAATGTCGAGCACTTCTAAATGCCGAGCGCTCCTGGAATGCCGAACCACCAACGAGTGCCGAACGACCCGAATGCCGAACCACCAATGTGTGCCGAACGACCTTAGTCCACTACCGAGTGAACCTCTTCTCACTCCAATGCCGAACGACTTCTAACTTCCAGACCGAACCACATTTCCTTGATCCAAATCATAGTCGATCCATCTCCATCCAATACAATTTCCATCTTTTAAGTGCATTGCGTCATCCATCCATCCAGTGGACTGAATCCATCGTACACCAGTCTTGACGAACGTGTAGTCGATTAAGTTAAACCCGCTTTCCCGTAGCCTTGTAAAAAGGCGGGTTAACACTTGCCCTTCAAAACATGCCTTGCTGTTGGAAGGTGTGTTTTGAATAATTCCGAATCTGATATCCAAAGTCCATTGTCAATTCCATGTCCATCCGGACTCGATAACCGAGTCTTAATCCAACCTTATCTAATAACCAGTAACTAAATCCATGACCTCTCTGGGTCAATATCCGAATCCGTAACCTCTCCGGGTTCTTGCCAAGCGCAATTTCCACATGACGACTGTGGTCCAGTGTTGCTGGACGTTGAGTAATGCCATGGCTTAAGTCCTAAGTCGAATCCTGGTCACTCCGGACCCTTATCGAGTATAGTCCATACTCGATGACCTGAAATAATAACTAATAATGCAGGGCCTAAGTCCTAGGCCGAATCCTGGTCTCTCCGGACCCTTGCCGAGTATAGTCCATATTCGCCGTCCTGAAATAGTAATCGATAATTTGGGGCCTAAGTCCTAGGCTGAATCCTGGTCTCTCCGGACCCTTGCCGAGCATAGTCCATACTCGATGACCTGAATGAGTCGATTCGCCGCGTTTGGGCAAAGAAACTTACCCCTTGCCGGGCACAATCCACACCCGACGACTGTTTACCAAAAAACCAGACAAAAATCCAATTAAAAGCAAATCCAAAATCTAGATCAAACCAGAAAACAAAAAATCCATATCAAAAATCCAAACCGATATCCAAACCAGAAAGCAATAATCCAAATAAAAGTTCAAACCAAGAAACAAACAAAACCAGAAGTTCAAACCAAACCAGGAAAAAGCAAATGTCCAAGTCAAAAAAGAGGAAGCAGATTTCACAAACTAGAGTGTCGCGGTTTGTCATCATCTCAGAGCATGCCTAGGGGTTATCTTCGTCCCCGTACATGAGTAAGTGACTTGGCCGTTTACCCGTAGTCTTCTACTTATTTCATAATATTCCGGTCAATTGATAACCAATCGACCATCATTCCTGTGCCTCGTACCATCACTGCGTGAGGTAGATGGTGGTTGCTCCTGCCCCACCGCTGCATTCCGAGCTTCGACGTATTTTCGCAACTGTCCATTCCTTACATGCTCCTCAATTATGTACTTTAAGTGCCTGCGGCTGTTGGTATCATGCCCGTCCAAATCGTGGAAGAGGCAGTGTTTTCCTGATGCCCTCTCACGTTCGGAGGGTTCTCTCCTAGTCGGCCTTCGGTAAGGAAGGCGATTCTGAGTCTCCAAATAAATCCGTTCCAGCGTCTCGTTCAATCCTGTGTATGTGGAGAATTTTGGCTCTCTCCACCATTCCCTAGCTTTTCCTAATTCGTTATCCGGCTTCCTTTTTCCTTTGCCTTTATCTCTTTCCAAGCCTCCGCTAGATGGCCCTCCATCCTCAGCCGCGTTCACCTCCTTTAACTTCATATCTGAGCACGCATCTTCCTACCGAAGGAACCTCTCAGCTTTGTGAAAGAATTCCTCGAGATCCATTGGAGGGTCCCGTATCAGTGACACTTTGAAATCTGAATTCTCTCTAACTCCTGACACTACCGCCATTAAAACCATCGATGGATCCGGCCAATCCACCGAAGCAACCTCTGCATTGAACCGAGTTAAGAAAGCTCTAAGTGATTCGTCTGTCCTCTGTTTTACCGATGTCAGCGTTATTACATTCTTTGGCCTTTTGATATGTATCTGAAACTGCTTCAGAAACCTGTCCACCAACTCTGTCCATGTCCCGATAGATCCTTCTTCCAACTGCCTAAACCGCATAGCGGCTATGTCCGTTAAGAATAAAGGGAAACATCGAGCTATAACTTCTTCCGATGCCCCCAGCACCTCCATATGTCTTGTATATCTCATCAAGTGATCTGTTGGATCAGCCTTGCCATTGTATATTTCCATGTTAGGTAACTTGAAACTGGCGGATTTCGAGCTATCCTGATTTCACGAGCGAACAGACTCTTGTTTACTCCTTCCAGATCTCTATTGGTCAAACCTCCGCGCATGGTTCGGCTGATAATCTCGGCTAATCCAGCATTGTACGTCAAGGGTTGCCCCCCGAGTTCCCGAGGGAATTCTGGTACATACTCTTCATCTCTTGCTCTTAGATTCCTGCTAGCATCATGTTGCGTGGTGTTAGCTGGAACCCCTCCATGAACTGGATCGGCATTATCTAGTGGCGTGCCCCCGAGTCCAGGTCCATCCGGATTGTTAGTTATTTGCTGATTGGGGATTGCCCCCTGTTGAACCATTCCCTCTGCTTGCTGGTTGAGCGCTTCTGATCTGGCTCCATAGATCTGAGCTCCTGCATTTCCTGCTTGCGTAAATTGTCTGAGAAGAGCCTGCATCATCTCCTCTTGTCTTTTCATCATGGCTTCCATTTCCCCTCTGGTGATGTAGATGGGTGCTCCTCCTACTCCATTTCCAGAGGAAGCCTCTTGGCTCCCCTCCTGATTTGCCCTCTCTATCACTTGCTTCCTTGCTGATGGTCTAGCCGTTGCTCCTTAGAATCCGAGTTTCTAACTCCAAAATTCCAGAGTCAACTCTCAGTGAAAGCACCAAAGTGTTGGCGCCAAAATTGGTCACTAACACCCAAATCCAGATGAAAGCACCAAATCACTGTCACAACTCACAGATAGGATATATGTGGAGAGTAATTATATGAAGAACAATCAAAATTAAAATAAAAGAAGTAAAGAACAATAGATTTATAGTGGTTCGGATAACTCCGGCCTACGTCCACTCCAGAAGTTTTCTTTTTATTGATGTAAGAATCAGTTACAGTTACGAACTGGGAGACTAGCCTTAGTCTTAGGAAAAAGGTCAGAGAACAGAAGAGAAGAAGAAGAGGATCCCCTTTTCTGGAGTCCTACATGCTCTATTTATAGACACGTCCGAGTAGTTGTTGGGCTTTCTAGGTAACTTGAGCCCGTTAGGGCCGAACGACCCATGCCGAACCAAAATGCCTTGCCAAACGCACTCGTATGCCGAACGAGGTAGCCATGCCGAACACACTCATATGCCAAACGAGTAAGCCGTGCCGAACACACTCATATGCCGAATGAGGTAGCCGTGCTGAACGTACTCGCATGCCGAGCAGTCCTTCCAATGCCGAACGATACCAGATGCCGAACGATCCATTCAATGCCGAACGCTCCCGATGCCGAACGACCCATCCAATGCCGAACGATCCTTAATGCCGAACCTCCATCATGCCGAACCATATCTGATGCCGAACCATGTTTGATGCCGGACAGTTTCTAATGCCGAGCGCCCATCATGCCGAACCATGTCTGATGCCGAACCATGTTTGATGCCGGACAGTTTCTAGTGTCGAGTGCCCATCATACCGAACGATCTTCTAATGCCGAGCACTTCTAAATACCGAGCGTTCCTGGAATGCCGAACCACCAACGAGTGCCGAATGACCCGAATGCCGAACCACCAATGTGTGCCGAATGACCTTAGTCCACTGTCGAGTGAACCTCTTCTCACTCCAATGCCGAACGGCTACTAACTTCCAGACCAAACCACATTTCCTTGGCCCAAATCATAGTCGATCCGTCTCTGTCCAATCCAATTTCCATCTTTCAAGTGTGTTGTGTCATCCATCCATCCAGTGGACAGAATCCATCGTACACCAGTCTTGTCGAACGTGCAGTCGATTAAGTTAAACTCGCTTGCCCGTAGCCTTGTAAAAAGCCGGGTTAACAATAGCCAATTGGATATGGTTTCATAGTACCTTCTTTTCTGTAACGTTAATTTTAGACGACTGTTAAACATCTTAAACAGTTATATCAAGTTCATTCAAAATATATAAAATTAGTTCAATCAATGTATCCATGGTTTTGTGACAAAAATAATATAATACGAATGCCACCACCTTCTTGTATATACCTAATGTTTTCGTAATCAAAATTATTACAATAATTAAAGTGTTTGAGTGGCTGAGTTATACTAGCGGTACATCATATGATATTGAAGATAAGATGATAAGCAAGGATCTTCCCAGTACATAATGAATTCTGACAGTGTAATGACTGATGAGGATGAACATATGAAAGCTAAAGCTAGAGCTGTACTAATCTAGTACTTTGATAACAAGATTTTTTTCATAAAGCTTGCGAGCATTTTACAACTGGTAATGAACAACAAAGAATATTGTTTTCAGGTGTATACACGAAGTGTTAGCTAGCAAGGTTGATGGGTTTAATTTTAATTGAGATTAGTTCCAAGTTGGCGCTGTTGCCAATTTCACCAATTTACTAAAAGCTGTAAGCGTAAAGAAACATGAGATGCTTTCAATTTTTTATATGCATGCATCACACATGCATGAGTACTAGTAACTTTTTTTTATAAATATCTTTAGTAATTTATTTTAATCTAAATAAGATCATTTAATTCAATAATATAGGTATTTGAATACAACAATATTTTTTTTTCTTGTTTTTTTTTATTTTTGTTTTGAATAAAATAAAATAATTGTGAAGTAACTAGGCTTTCAAAATGCAGTTCTTTTTCCTTCGTCTTTTGTTTTGTTTTCCAATTTTTATTATCCTTTCATCTGAAAGGGTGTTGCGTAACTAGTACGAATTGACCACTGGAATGTCCATGGGTTTTATTATCAACTTGATGAGTTAATATTCGTATATAGAACTACTGTAGAACATGTTGTTCAAAATGAGCTTCTGTTCTTCCATATAATATTTGGATTTTCCTTCAAAAATTCAAGTTCAGATACATACGAGTTTTCTAAATGCATCACTGCTTTGCAATTTGCTTGGAGTAATCTGCATCCAAAATCCAAGTTCTGACAATCAAAATTTTGCTTTTTATTTATAGATTTATTTTCATATTAAAAAATAAATTGATAAAATCCTTTTTCGAAATATATTTTTCAAGTTTATTTTTTTCTGTAACTTAATTATTAGAAACTTTCAGAAAATTGGTTTTGTTATTGTGTTCTAGATCTCATAATTTGGATCTAAATATTGTAAAACCTAATGTAGGTTTGCTTGGATTTATAAATTTTCTTGGTTTATTTGTACTTTTCAAGATGGGTAATTTTGGCTTACATCCCTCTGTTCAAAAAAAAATTAGACGCACATCCCTTCAAATTAAGCATTATAAAAATTTGTTGTCCCGAGTACAATTTAAATTGCAGTTTTAAAAATGTGATATTTTTCAGTAGATTTATCGGATTTCAGTTTCTTTTTCACCATCAAATCACAATTTTTTTATTTTTTTTATTAAGATGCATATATGATATATTTTGACGATTTTTCTTCTTCAGTTTTTAGTGGTAAATATTTGAATATTTGGCTAGCAAATTCAAGTGAGTAAATATTTGCATCTTGTTCAGGACCAAATCCACCTTGGTTCCGGATCCACTCCACCTTGTTTAGGATCCACTCCACCTTTAAAGTTCTCATGCATGTCTATAATAGAGGATCTTACTTGAATTTACCAAGCAAATACTTGCTTACTTAAATATTTGACAGGCAAATTCAAGTAAGCATGTTCAGGATCCACTCTACCTTGTTCAAGAACCCACTCCACCTTGTTCAGTACTCACTACATTTTTAACATTCTCATGCATGTCTACAATACTTTAATATTTGCTTAACAAATATTTTCCTGCCAAATATTTGCTAGAAATTGAAGTAAGCAAATATTTGTCACCCCACCTTATTCAGGATCCACTCCACATTGTTTAGGACCCACTTCACCTTCTTTAGTATCCACTTCACCTTTAAAGTTTCATGCATGTCTACAATAGAGGATCATACTTGAATTTACCAATCAAATATTTACTTAGTTGTATTTGCTTGACAAATCTATTAAATAATAGTAAAGCAGAAGAATTTAAAGCTCTCTTATTAATTTTAGGAATTCACTGAAAGTCGACGTGATGGATCATGTAATGTATATGCAAGTATATGTGACAAAATATATGATGCAACTAAAAAAATATTAATCTAAGTAAATATAGAATAACCACAGCATGGTTTTTACTGGTTCAGACCTCCCGTCCTACGTTCAGTCCCGAAGCTCCACTTTGGAATTCTACTATCAAATACCCTCGTTTTGTTCGGAGGAATAGGCTTGGTAACAATAAGTTATTCTTGTCAAATGTGTGTTCTAGTATAACACGATGTTGACCTATTAGTACAATTGCTTCCAATATATCTCAAAGAAATATTATCTATGAGAAATTGTGTATATGGAAGAGTGAATAAAAATAAGAATTGCTAGAGTGCAGAGATCAAGAATAGGGTATAGAATCAGAAAGCATAAGTGAGAAAGGTAAGTAAGTTAAGTACCGTTCTCTTGATTCTTGATGCTATATATAGTTGTAGATAGATACCTTGAGTAGTTGCATCCATTAACGTACATTCTTCAGTTGCTTCTATTGACGATGAAGAGTTACAGCAAAGAGAAGCGAAGATGTCCATTCGAATGTAGCAGTTGAAGTTCTTATGTGAAATCCGAGTTTGAAATCAGATGTCTGGGATATGTTTCATACGTTTGATACTATATATTTTTTGAATATAGTAGTATATATTCTTGATGATATATATATATATATATATATATATATATATATATGTATGTATATATATATGTTAGACGTTTGATATCATGCATATCAGTTTTTGTGCTCTTTTTTGTATTTCTTTGTTCCTATCGACTTGTAGTCTCTTGTAGTGTCCTTTAAGCATTGTTCTTGTCTTTCTAGTGATGTTGTTCTGGCAAGTACCTGTATATATAAATATATATGTATATTCGATTTCCATTGTATAGTTATTGTCATCGAAACCGTAGATTTGATTTCCTATCAATCTTCCCCCTTTTGATGATGGCAACTATACAATGTATTTATATATAATTTTATAAATCTTCCCTGAATACGTGCTTTCCATTTTTTATCGTGCTATTTATTATTTCTCCCCCTTTGACATTATCAAAAAGCATTAATAATTTTTAATTGTAGACATCATGTTCATACCATTTAATATTTACCCATCATTGTAAGGTTACATGAATATACACAGAAATAACACACCGAAAAGCAATTTTCATTAATAATATTAATCGATTACATGCGTAGATATTTTTTTCATTTTTATACAAAAGATGGAATCTTAAAAAAATCTAAGGATCTTTTGCGGAAGGTTTAGCTTGAGCATCTCCTTCATCTTCATTCTTGGAAGAACTAGGTTGTTTTGTAGGAGATGTAGGAGTATGTTCAGGAGGTTCTTTTTCCTCTTCAAAATTTTTAGAGTGTTTTGAAGGAGGAGGAGAAGGCACTGGAGTTGGTCAATCTTCTGAAGGTGGTATAGGACCACGAACTCTTTGAGGAACTTCTTTTAGAACGGATAGTGTTGTTGAAAGCGATGCTTCAACTGTGGCTAGGCTTCAAGCAAACATCGTTTCAAAACTATCAATGCGCTTAGCCAATAATTTATGATTTTGTGATAGAATGAGTTGATTTTGGAGGGTTAAGTCTCGAATACTCTCATTTGGATTTGTCTCAATGCGAGTCTTGGAAACGTCATTGTGGCACGTATAATCAAAGGGTGCAGGAGGAGGAGTGTTCTCGCGATGTTGCTTTACCTCTTATGATGGTTCATGTTGTAGTTAGGTTTGAGGCCTAGCTTGTCCGGCTTGACGACTTTGCGTCCACTCTTCAAATGATAAAAAATCCGGAGGATTTTCTGGTAAGTACATTAGAGAGAAAAATTTTGTGGGCGCATATTTCGGAGAATCTCTTCAAAGGTTGATAAATATGACGGGATGTTGTGAGCTCGCAGAAGACGCATGATTTATGTAGGGTAGATGACGGATGGGCATGATTGGGCCCAATAATGTTTGAGCTCGTCAAATATAAATTTTCCCAATTAACCCTTATTCCACTGAATATAGCATATAAAGACTTGTGTTCTAACTCTGTGATTTGCTCATGACTATCAAGGCGAGGAATGATAGTATTGATAATCATTCTAGTGAGAAGTCTCACCTTAGGTCTTAGGTATTTTGATGCAAATCTAGGCATTTCATCTTTCTATATTTGATATGTGATATTATCTCTCAATTTGAGACACAAATCCGTAATATTATATAAATCTTCTCTGGTGTTGGAACATCGAAGAGTTCGGCCTATGATTCCTGGAGTTAGTCTAAATGTGTTGCCGTAAACAGTTGACCATAGCCAATTATCATCTTTTCGGTATTCCAAATGGCTGTTCTATCTAAATTAGCATAGAATAGGAATATCGCAAGTTGATCTATTTGAATATTATTCGAGTTGAAGGAGATCAACTGATGTAACCCTGCATTTTCGCATATTTCGTCCAAGTCTTACATAGAAAATTTGAGCAAATTGTAGAAAGGACCTGTATAAAGCTTCTTATTTTGAATGTCTTTATATCTTTTGATTGAATATGGTACGAGATTCATCCACTCTCAATTTGATTGTTAGAGCAAACTTGCGGGTTGGATGAATAAGCTTGGTCTTGCTTGCGCTTAGAGATTTCAGGGTTTTTCATTTTAAGAGCTATGAAATTCGAGCGTGTTTGGAGGAGAAAGCGACTTTGAGAATTAGGGAATCATCTTTGCAGTAGAAACGAAATGAAATGTAAGGGAGAAAAGTGAAAAAATAGACGCTATCAGGGTACTTAAGAGTGTCGATTGACTTTCACACGTCTGGAAGGTGAATTAGACGTCTGATTTAACATGGTTTGAAAACAGTAAATAGAGTCAGATGTCTTATCGTTGGTGGGAGACGTCTGGAATAGATCGATTTGTAAATTTTGAAAGGTAGAGAGTTTTGTCAAACGTCTGGAAGTAAAATCAGACGTCTGAAATTGGCTTGTTTTTATGTTAAAAGACAGAAACTTTATTCAGATGTCTGGGAACCAATTTTAGACGTCTGAAATAGCCCGTTGTGTTTTTTATAAGGCAGAAAGTAATTTCAGACATCTGGAAGGTTTAATAGCTCTTTGGTGAGATTCTTTTGGTTTTGCTTGAAATCGAACACAAAGACATATGCTCATCATAATGTCGGGTCGACTAGCCGTCAAATAAAATAAGGAGCCAATCATACTACGATATAATTTTTCATCAAAATCTTTTCCGTTATCATCTTTTTTCAAGTGAACACTAGTACTCATCGGTTTTGGTTTGTTTGAAGTTTTATCCATTTAAAAACTACATAATAGATCGTTACAATATTTTTCTTGATGAATAAAAATACCATTTTCAAGTTGTTTTATTTGTAAACCTAAAAAGAAATTGAATTCTCCCATGTGAGACATTTCAAATTCATTTTTTATAATATTTGAAAATTGAATACAAAGATTTTCGTTAGTTGAACCAAAATTAATATCGTCTACGTAGATTTGTACAACTAATATGTCGTTATATTCTCATTTAATAAATAAAGTCGTGTCAATTTTACCTATTTGGATTCGTACCAGACACGGGGGGCTTGCTTTAAACCATATAAGGCTTTTTGTAATTTAAAAACATGATCGGGATATTTTTCGTGAACAAATAATGGAGGTTGTTCAACATATACGTTTTCTTTAATAAAACCATTCAAAAAAATAACTTTTGACATCCATTTGAAATAATTTAAAATTGTGATGACTTGCAAAAGCAAATAATATACATATGGCCTCGACTCTTGCTACTGGAGCAAAAGTTTCGTCGTAGGTCGATATGTTCTTCTTGATTATAACCTTGAGCGACTAAACGTGCTTTATTTCTAACAATATTTTCGTTTTCATCTGCTCTGTTTTTAAATTCCTATTTTGTTCCAAAAACTAGTTGATTTTCTGGCCTTGGTACTAATTCCCAAATAATATTACGTTCAAATTGATTTAATTTTTCTTGCATAGCTATTACTAAAAATTATCGTTTGAAGATTCTTCATAATTTTTTGGTTCAAAATTTGACACCAATGCTATATGACTTATTTGGTTAAGTTGATTTTCAGTTACTCTGGAGTTAAGATCTCCAATGATATTATCTTTTGGATGATCTTTTAGAATTCTAGGAGATGACACTAAAACATTATTTTATGCATTTGTCTCATTATTAGAAGAGTTTGTTGTATTTGTTATTGAAATTATTTCTTCATCGTCATTAGTACGATGGTTAAGAAAATTTTCATCAAATGAAACATGTAAACTTTCTTCAATTGTATTTGTATGTTTATTAAAAATTCTATACGCCTTGCTACGATCCGAATATCCAATAAAGATTCCTTCTTCGGCCTTTGGGTCGAATTTTCCCAAAATATCTTTTGCATTTAATATAAAACATTTTGATCTGAAAGTTTTAAAGCATGATACTTTAGGTTTTCTTTCAAAATATATTTCAAAACAAGTATGTTTAGTCATATGCCGTATGGTTACTCGATTCAAAATATAACAAGCCGTAGCAATAGCCTCAGCTCAAAAATGTAGTGGTAAACCACTAGTATTTAATAGTGTTCGTGTATATTCTTGTAACATATGATTTTTTCTTTCTACTACATTATTTTGTTGAGGCGTGCGGGGAAAAGAAAAATGATGATTATGTCATTTTTATTACAAAAATTGGTAAATAATTTTCGAATTCTCCACCGTGATCACTTCGAATATTCTTAATTTTCAAATTCACTTGAGTTTTGATTCTTTTACCAAAAATTTTAAACATTCCAAATGTGTCATTTTTATTTTTAAAAAATAATGTCCATGTATATCTTGAAAAATCATCAACTATTACGAAAACATATTTGTTGTGATTTATAGATCGTACTTGAATTGGACCAAATAAATTTAAATGTAATAATTCTAATGGTTGTTTTGTAAAAATATTATTTTTAGACTTAAAAAGCTTTTCTTTAGTTTTCCGATTTGACAATCGTCACATAAATTTTCTATTTTATAATTTATTTTAAGTAAACCTCTAACAAGCTCATATTTTGCTAATTTATTAATATATTTAAAATTAATATGATAAAATCGTTTATGCCACAACCATGGATCATAATGTTTGGCGGTTAAGCACAAATTTGAATTTCGATTTATATTCATATTTAAGACATAAATATTTTTGTTTCTAAAACCCTCAAAGATAAGTTGTTTGTTATTGTTGAAAATATTACATCTATCTTTTTCAAAATTTATTTGAAAACCTTTATCGCATAATTGACTTATGTTAAGTAGGTTTTGTTTTAAATTTTTTACTAACAAAACACTTGTAATAATAGAAGAGTTAGAAATACCAGAGTTGATGACTACTCCGATGCCAACGACGTATCCTTTTGTGTTATCTCCAAAAGTTACTGTTTCACCATCGATGTATGTTATATATGATAACATTTTTGAGTTTTCAGTCATATGCTTGGAGCATCCATTATCATGTATCCATTTCCACTTATTTATTATTTTGGGTACCTGCAAAATGAAAAATGATTTAATTGGCACCCATATACTTTATTAGGGTCGTAAATGTTAGAAGGAGAAGGTAGCCATACCCAAGAAGGTTTGATACTTTTATGAACATAATATTTATTATAGACTACGTTATGTAGAAAATTATTAATATGTTTTTGTCTAATCAAGTTATTATTTGTTTTAGAGATCCAAATTTTCATATTTTTGGTATTCGTATTAGACTTAGGTGATTTTTTAGTCTTTTGATAGATAAAACTATATTTATTAATATTACTTCCTTTTTGTTTAGGAATATTTTTTAATCCTATTCCATTTCTATTACCAAACGGTTTTGAAGTTTTGATAAGAGTTTTCAAATCTTGTTTTCTTTTATTAAATTTTGAAATATTATTTGTAATTTTATCTAATTTTTCTTTTAATCCAAATTTTCAGTTTTCAATGTTTCTATACTACTTTTCAAGTTGATATTTTCTTTTAACAAGTTATCCTTTTCTAGTTTAATTTTTTCAAAATCATTATATATAGTCTTATTTTTAACTAAACTACTATTTTTTGAGATAATTCTAGTTCCTCCTCTAAAATAATTTTTTCATCTTTTAACATTCCTATTTCAAGTTCTTATCTATTTATTTTGGCTATGTGTTCTTTATTCAATTTTTTTAATTTGTCTAAATTTATCATCTAATTCGATGCTAAGTTATAATAATTTATCATAGCTAAGTTTGGACATACCTTATCAGTTTGTGCCATAAAACATACATTAGCTTGTTCGCCGTCACTATCACTATCACAGTTTGATGACGATGAAGAATCTGAGTCATCTCATGTTACTTTGAAAGCTTTCTTCTTTTTGAATTTTTCAAATTTATTCTTCTTTTTATCGTTGTTGAGCTTGGGACAATCTTTATTCATATGTCCAAATTGATCACATTCATAGCATTTGATTGACGTTTGATTTGTAGAGCTTGATTTTCCTCCTATATGAAATCTGGTCATTTTCCTAAATTTCATGAATTTTTTGCAATAAATATGATTTCTTCTCCGTCTAAGTCGGAGTCTTCATTTATTATCGGGAATGCTATGTTTTCTTCTCCGAATTTTGTTCTTTTCTTGCCTACAAATTAGCTTCATAGAACATTAATTTTCCTATCAATTCTTCAACTAAAAGCGTTGAGAAATCATTAGCTTCTTCGATAGCTAATACTTTTTTCCCACTCAGGAGTTAATGAATTGAGTATTCTAGATATTAAGTCAAAATTTGTGAATTTGACTCCAAGTGCCATTAAATCGAGTTGGATGGTTTGAAATCTAGAATACATGTCTACTATAGATTCATTTTGTTTCATTTTAAATGATGAAAATTAATTTTGTAAAATTGAAAATTTAGTTTGTTTAACTTTGTTTATGCCTTCGTGTGTAACTTGTAAGGTCCGCCAAGTATCATATGCAGTGTTACATAACATGACACGTGAAAATTCGTACTTATATAATGAACAAAATAAAACATCCATAGCTTTGGCATTATTAGAAGTTGCGGTTTTTTGTGCATCATTCCATGTGTTCATAGTAGTGTCGGGTGCTTCATATTTATTTTGAGTGGCTGACAAAATTTCTATAGCTTCCATAAAAATTCTCATACGTGTTGACCAATATGCATAATTAGAACCATTAAAAACGGGGGACGTGCTGTGGTTTGTCCTTCTTGAAATATACTTGCCATATTCAAGTGATTCAAATACGTGTTACTGTACTTTGATCAAACCTTGCTTTGATACCAATTAAAAGTCTACGGAGTTGATCGTGTAATGTATATGCAAGTATATGTGACAAAATATATGATGCAATTGAAACAATATTAATCTAAGTAGATATAGAATAAGCACACCAAGATTTTATGCTGATTCGGACCTCCCGTCCTACGTCCAGTCCCGAAGCTCCCATTCGGAATTCTACTATCAAACAGCCTCGCTTCATCTAGAGAAATAGGCTTGGTTACAATAAGTTGTTCTTGTCAAATATGTGTTCTATTATAAGTGGAAGTTGACCTATTAGTACAATTGCTTCCAATATATCTCTAAGGAATATTATCTATGAGAAACTGTGTATACAGAAGAGGAATACAAGCAAGAATTGCTAGGGTGCAGAGATCAAGAATGGAGTATAGAATCAGAAAGCAATAAGTGAGAAAGGTATGTAAGTTAAGTACTGTTCTCTTGATTCTTGATGCTATATATAGTTGTACAAAGGTATCTTGAGTAGTTGCATCCATTAACGTACGTTCTTCAGTTGCTTCTGTTGATAGTGAAGAGTTGCAGCGAAGAGAAGTGGAAACGTCCATTCGAATGTAGCAGTTGAAGTTCTTATTTGAAATCCGAGTTTGAAATCAGACGTCCGGGGTACGTTTCAGACGTCTGATACTATATATTTTTTTGAATATAGCAGTATATATTCTTGATGCTATATATATGGTCCAGACGTCTGATATTGTGCATATCAGGTTTTGTGCTCTTTTTTTGTGCTTCTTTATTCCTATCGACTTGTAGTCTCCTGTAGTATCCTTTGAGCCTTGTTCTTGTGACAGCCCGCAAATCCGTACCCCTTGAATCAACACTATTCTACCTCTGTTAACTCAATTGGCATAGAAATACGAACCATTTGGGTTTAAGAAGAAGAGATAGAAGAAGAAGAAGAAGGTAAACAATATCAGAATCTCACAGTCGCAACGGAATAAAATATAATAGTAAATATAGATCTTTACACAAAATAAAATCTATACCAGTTTTATACATCACATCATCAGAGTACCTCATACATCATCAATTACAAATCAGCATACCATACAATCATAGCAGTGGAATATATATATATATATATATATATATAACTCCAACTCCTCTACTGCTCCAAAGCATCATGTCCTGTACATATAATACTCGGTCTGACCCGAGCATTATAATGAAATAACACCCAAGTCAGTCTGGAATACCAGCTGATAATAATGCATCGAAATTGATTATTAAAGTTTCAAAAATCCTTTGAAAATCAAAAGCATCTCATAAGACCACGCCACAAATAAACATGTCGGGTTTTTACCTTACGATAGCTAAAACACTTTTTATAGAAATCCTCTGATATTATAATAGGGTCTATTTACAAATACTTATAAAATAGCCGAAATTGTTACATGATTAAATTCCAGCTACTAGCCACAGAGTAGGTAATACAAACAAAACTCGTACAAGGCTCGTAGGGAAAATGGATTTCCAACAATGACTAGGCACTGGGGTACCACCTGTCATAGTACGGGGCCTAGATCACCGTACCGAGGATCACTACCGATCCCCTGCAACACACGGCCGGACCCATCCTTTACTAGACAGTTGCGAATAAGATCACCCCGCGGTTGGGATCAGCAACCGCCCACTAAGCCGAAATAAAAAGGGACATCTAGACAGGGATGACCTTACTCTCCAGTGGGGGCTACCCACGAAGCCTTGCTGCATATCCCCTGATTTTCAGTCATTCCCATTTGATGAGGCTTGAGGCTAAGTGTTACCTTTTATAACGTTTCATTTAGAATGCCCATCGCCCACCTGACGATGTTTCGAAAGCATTCGTCCATACAAGTCCGTTCCGGGTTCGAACGGAACCGAAGGCACTACTCCTACTACATCCATTTTGGAAACATGCTCAGGATTAGTAGCGACTAGCCCTTGCACTTCACTGCTCCATCTTCGACTCCGAACACGTTTTCCGTACGAAACGTACAAACCGGATCGAAGTGGTTTTCGAGAAATAAATCTCGATCCCGGTCTCTTCGAAACGATCAACGCATTTGTCCAATATTGATAGTCGGTGATTTAACTATCAATTATATCATTCACAAACATCCATCACACAATAAATAATTCCCACCTTATTTATTTGCCTCAAATATCTTTAAAAGATATATTTCCAAATTTTCAAAACTCTTTGAAAACAATTTCCCAAAGTTCTTCCTTTACAAGGTAAATCCTTTACCATATATTCCCATTTGAGATAACCAAGTTCAAAAACATTTAAATTTAAAACAGTTAAAACATTTAATACTGAAATACACTTTAAAATACCTAAATTTACTTCTAGTTACTTACTCAAAAATATAAATTTAAAATAAGTGGAGCAAAACTATTTATTAAGATCTAAACTTGATTTTTTTTTACATAAAAGTTTAGTTAAACTAGATTTAAAGGTAGAGTTTTAAAAAAAAATCCTTAATAATTCAAATAACTTTATTCAAAACTAGCCTTTAAATAAACCCATTTGTAAAAATAATTACTAAGATATTCATACAAATTTACTATTGCTAATTTATTAATAGTTACTTTAAAATAATAAATTTCAAGACACTCTTTAAAACAAGTTTGAACTTTAGACTTCCTTTTAACAAAATCTGTTTAAAACTCGAACTAGGTTTTCCCAGGGAACTCATTTCCACTTAAACATCCCAGAAATCCTTCTTAAAATTTCTGTCGATTTATTCAATTCAGATTTATGGTTTAATAACATAAATTTACTTTCCACTTTTAAATAACTTCTTATGAAGCCTAACCACATTTCCATTCCCGGAAATTTACTTTTAAAGTGTAGTGTTTTAAAAATTTCTTTTTAAATAAACTATTATAAATTTATTTAATGAAATCATATTTAATTTCCAGGAAACATTATTATCAAAATACCCCTTCGTTATTTTTAACAATTTATAATTTCTTATTCACGTTTATCACCAGAATTTCCATAGCTTCACATTTACCAACTAATACATATTCCACTTTATTTATATTTCTCAAATTTCCAAATTTTCATTCTTCACCCAACCCAGATTCCAAATTTATTCCCTTAAATTCTTTATTTCTCAAATTCTTTATTTCTTTATAAACCCAATTTATTAAATTTTATTTCTTAAAATTCTGTGTGAATACTTATCCAGCGATATCATAGAACAATTTAATTCAGGGTTATCAATCTCAATATATAAACAGGTTACATCATCAATTATAAAATGATTACTATAGGGTGAGGAATCCAGTTGGATCCCTCCAACCTGTTTTTCCCTGCATCCATAATTATTAGCACATCACATATATAAATATCAATCCAGATTGATAACAACAATTATATTCAACCAATCACACAGATATTTATTTTAATCAGCTAACATTCCAGATGTGAGTGAGATTAACTCACCTTGAGTTTCGACGAGCGTTCGAAATTTAAATTAAACCGAACAATATCCGATTTAACCCAAATTTCTACTTGCCCGGACTGATTCTGGGTCTGAACCATCGCGTAGTGCTCTTTTCTACGATTCCAACGCCACCAAAATCGCCGAAATCTGACATTGTATGTAACCGTTATGAACATTTGAAGTTTGTATATAAAATTTTAAACAATTTTTTTTTTACCAGAGTAATCAAGGCCGTTACTTTAGCAAAAGGAATCAAGGCCATAACCTGCTTCTACCTCTACAACACGTTCGCGCCCAGCTAAATGAAACCGAACCCATCTCAAAAACTAGGGTTTCGAATGCCTCCACTTCGTTGAGTTCGATGACGATCAGATGCCGTCACGTGAAAGCTCGTCGCAGCCTCTACCCTCTCCCAGAATTTCGCCGAACTCGGCCTCCCTCTGTACACGAGAATCATGCTCGAACGCAAGCACAACGCGGCCCCGTCACCCCTCCAAACGACGACAATATCTACGATCTACCGTTGGATGTGAAGCTCCCATCGACCTCTCTATATCTCTAGTTGGAAGTTTCTTCTAAAACTCGACGTATTTTTGTAGATCTGAGGTGGAAGACGAATGAATTTCGACCATTAATAAAGGTGGAGGCGGCTGATGAAGATAATGGCTAGGGTTTGCAAAATATAATGTTATATAATATAATTTATTATTATTTTAATATTGTCCCCAATTATTTTACCGCTTATACAAACGACCTCCATATCTCACGTACCAATAGGCGTTCCTAGGGTTTTTCCGCGTTCTGGACACAACGAAACAGGTTTCGTAAGCTAATTCAATCGTATGTGCGAGTTACAGAATCAAACGATCATTTTTAATTTAAACCGATTAAAACGATTTCTATACGTTTCGAGCTGCCACGGTCAAACGACAACTCCGACTGCTACGAAAATTAAAATCCGGTAATAACTAACTATTACGGATCCAACGGAACTGGTTTCGTCGAATTCCGAGACTGTGCTCCGAAAGGCTATTTTAACTCGTCTATTAAATCGGACGATTTTTCAAAGTGTCGAAACCGCTTAAATTTTCACTTTTAAAATTTTACTAACTTAACAATAATTCATATAAAATTTATAATCACATTAAAATCATTCTGGCTCATTCCGGACTAAAGTCGGATTAATTGCGTTTTAATAATATTAAATTCATTTTTAAATTAATATAAAATCCCAAATATTAATTTATCAACTTTAAAATTCTTCTAAAATTCCCACCACGCTATTTACACTCAAGTAACTCAAAATAAATTTTTAAAACCATTTTTATCACTATTTACATCCAAATTTACTTTTATTTCAATTCCGAATATTTAAATTATTATTTTCCCATTATTCAAATTCAACCGGAATTACTATAATTAAAAATTATAGCTTACTTCATTGATTTAACCCGGATCCATCCATTACAAAATTAATTAAGAATCCACATTAACATTTAAAACGAATTAAATGTTCAAATTTATTGGCTTAAAAATATGGGATGTTACATTCCTCCCCCTTATAAAAATTTCGTCTCCGAAATTTGCTAAGGTAGAAACGATGCTCAAACTCACTTACTCATCCAATTTGCTTAGTTAAAAGCTTATATTCCCTTTCCAAAATCCTTTAGCCCAATCCCAAATTCATTTGTTTTCCTTACTCTAAAGCCTTAAATTCTAACGTATTTCAAAATAACTTTCCAAGTTATTAAATTTTTCCCAAAACCCCAACTCCCAAAATTTCCGAAAATTTTTGGCAGAGTCTCCCTTGTACGGAGGAGCTTTCGCGATATCGCGATACACACAAATATATATACATCGACCCACACGGTCGGAAACCAAAATATATCACAATATATATATATATATATATATATATATATATATATATATATCATTTTCCCAATTATATTTGCGTAGGCGTACCTTTTTAGCAAATTTTAATAGCGAGCGGCTAATATAACGCATATACGCGCTCCAACTCTCTCGAACGTCTCCCGTACCTATACTTACTCAACAAACTCATCAGTTTCAAGATATGAGCATTTTAACAACATTTCCAATGTAAATGCAAGCCAAACATATCTATTTCATAACCAAACCAAGCAACTTTATAATTATGCATACTAACCTCCTTTATAAACAATTTCACAATTCCGACATCATTTTAAATCCCCTTTACAAACCCAAACTTCATAGTTTAACAATGTTAACCATATTTATTTCAACACTCCAAAGATTTCAATCAATTCATTTTCACTTCAATATGATTACATATGCCTTTCATACATTTTTATTTTATTTTAACTTACATTCCCAATTTGATTTACAATCAAATTTTATTTTAAACTGGAAACATTCGCATTTCTGTTATGATCCATTTCTCATTCATATGCAAACATCACTTATCAAAATGTCAATACATTCCAATTAATTCAAAATCAATTCCATTTGCTATTTTAAACCAATTCACTTGCATTCATTTACAAAGTCTTTGAATTGAATTCCAATCCATATCAATTTATTTCAAAAATCAATTTCAATTGCCTGTTAATCAACTCAATTCCGAATATATGAAAATTTTCATGCCATTCGAGCAAAATAATCACCGCTTAAGCTTATAACCATTTAAAACTAATTTCAACTTAGATTTATATTAATTTTTATTTTATTTGCATGGTTCACAATCCAAGTATTTTTATCCCAATGCAATTGTTAAATTAAATTTTCCTTACATTTTTATTTCCTTAACCAATTCAGGTTTATATTAATATCATTCCACCTTGGATTGTTTACATTCCATACATCCTTATTTTATCTCAATAAGTAATTAATATCGTTTCACTTGCAATTCAATTTTATTATCTAACAAATTTCATTCAAAATTACTTAATAAAGCTCATTCCCAACCATTTTGTTTTTCTTTCAATTTGCTTAAGTTCTTTCACAATATCTTCATTATCTTCTTATATCCATTTTTATTTTATTTCCCTTTTGATTCTCATCCAATCAAATTTCAATTCATTTACAAATTTTAATTCAATTTGTTTATTTATTCAATCCATTTAAAATTTATTCACCTTCACAATTCATTTCTGAATTTATTTTACTAATAATGTAGCCACTTATTTGAATTTATTTACAATTCAAACCATCACCATTATAATTCAATTCCATTTTTCATCTACACTTCAATATTTGTTATCACAAATTTAAATCCCACGCCACAATTGGATTTTTATTTACTTTCCAAATTTTGACCAAACTATCAAAATTCTATTCATTTCAATACAAATTCCATTAACTTGTAATTCTATTTAGTCAATAACCTAATCCATATTAGGTTTTAATTCACTTCCTCAATTCACTCTGAATTCATTTATAATATGACCATTTTCATTCACACTCTCAACTTTTTATTGCCAAAACTAAATCCCATACAAGAACTGGGTTTTTCATTATTCTTTTCAAACTTTACTTATCAAACCACCAAAATTCCACCCAGGCCAAGACCAATTTCATTAAATTTAGTTTACACTAAATTCATCTTCAAACTTCTTTTATTTAATTCAGCTTATACTAAATTCTTTCCCAAACAATTCCTGTGAATTTAGTTGGGTTAAACTTTTATTCACACAATATCCTTTCAACATAATTAAATTTCTTTCAATTCAATTCTTTCCCAAATTAATTCTTTTCCAATTCTAATTCAAGTTCAACCAAATTTATTTAGCCATCTTGAATTCATTTCATTTCCTTTACTACCTTAAATAAGAATTTAATTCTATTCATAATTATTCATAACTCAACTGAATTTTAATTTTAATTTATTCCAAATTCAACTCAATTCCATTAACCGAAGTTAAATCCAATTCAATCTAATTTTAATTCTCCATATACAAGTTCAAAACTTATTTAATAACTTAAGTTCATTCACTTCTTTTATATCTCACTTTACCTTATTTCAAATTACCTTTTATTTGAGACTAGGTTTGAATTCAGCATGCCATTTAACTATTCCCCAATTGTGATTATAATTTTATTTCTATTTATATAAGTTCACCAACTTATTTATTTTAAATCCATACTGCTCATTTTAATCCATCTACATCTTATAATCACAATTTCAATTTTCTATATATATGCATCACTGAATTTTTAAGGATGCAAATCTACTTTCACCTTAATCCTTTGCAAATTTTAAATCCACCATTTCAGATTATAAGTATAACTCTTAATAGCTTATGGGTACAATTCATTACCCAATGACCTATAATTACAAAGTTATTTTACATTTCCATTCAACCCAAATCAATTTAATTCTAATTCCCAATTTTATTTAACTTATCTCAAGTTAAATTCAACTTTCCATTCATTTCAATAATCTCATTTACCTCCATTTACCCAAATTAATTTTAATTTCAGGATTAAAATTTTCATTTCTTCCTTATTAGCATCAACTTCACCAAATAAGTCAATAGTTGATTCATTTTTTTACCCATTATTTAAATAGAATTTCCCAGAATTCAATTACCCGTTTTTATTCCAAAACCATTTTGAAATATATCAATATATATATACCTATTTGGTATATCAATCAAATCTCCAGATTTTCCAAAACAATTTGTTTATACCAAAAAAAATTCCCCATTTTGAAATGTCCAAAACAACTGTTTTACCCAACAAATCCAAACGATATTATAATCAACCATTTTGGTAGCAATCCATCACTTTAGAAACTTGAAAATGAATTCTAATGATGTGTCCAGCATCATCAGGATTATTTTCCAGCGACTGAAGTGAGTTCAGTGCTTTCTTACTTCCCAGATTCATTCCAAAACGGTTTCCATTCAAAAATACTTCCCAAATCAACATTCCATTATTGCCTTTAAACACTTGGGAAAATATTACCAAACATTTCCAAGATTTTAAATTTCCCAAACCTTTGGTTTCATTACATTTAAAATCCTTTCCAAAACTTCCGGGATGTAAATTCTGGTTCAATTCAATTTAGTTATTCTTCCTTTTATATAATTTATATTTGTAGAATTTTATTTTCATTATAACTATTTCAAATTCCAGATTAAATTTTAGATTCTTATTTGATTTAGACATTTACAACCAATCATCCAAATATATATAATAATTTCAGAAAATTATTTCTTTTATATCAAAATATAATTTTGGGTAAAATTATTTCATTTACCCACTTTAAAACAATACTATATCGGTTTATCTTGTTTAAGAGTTTAGAAACCCCTATCGACACGGTTATACTTCCCGTACCGACCAGAATTCATAAACACTCAACCGATAAATCAACACAATATAAAAAGAATTTTATATTCACTAACAAGTATGCTTTCATATCTATTATTACTCTCAACTCATTATAGAGTACTATCGACTCTGTTTAATGAGTAATTTCCCCACCAAAGCCTAGGTTGTCGCTAACCTAAGCTCTGATACCAAGTGTGACAGCCCGCAAATTCGTACCCCTTGAATCAACACTATTCTACCTCTGTTAACTCAATTGGCACAGAAATATGAACCATTTGGGTTTAAGAAGAAGAGATAGAAGAAGAAGAAGCTAAACAATATCAGAATCTCACAGTCGCAACGGAATAAAATATAATAGTAAATATAGATCTTTACACAAAATAAAATCTATACCAGTTTTATACATCACATCATCAGAGTACCTCATACATCATCAATTACAAATCAACATACCATACAATCATAGCAGTGAAATATATATATAGATAATACGTCTCGGACTCCAACTCCTCTGCTGCTCCAAAGCATCATGTCCTGTACATATAATACTCGGTCTGACCCGAGCATTATAATGAAATAACACCCGAATCAGTCTAGAATACCAGCTGATAATAATGCATCCAAATTGATTATTAAAGTTTCAAAAATCCTTCGAAAATCAAAAGCATCTCGTAAGACCACGCCACAAATAAGCATGTCGGGTTTTTACCTTACGATAGCTAAAACACTTTTTATAGGAATCCTCTGATATTATAATAGGGTCTATTTACAAATACTTATAAAATAGCCGAAATTGTTGCATGATTAAATTCCAACTACTAGCCACAGAGTGGGTAATACAAACAAAACTCGTACAAGGCTCGTAGGGAAAATGGATTTTCAACAATAACTAGGCACTGGGGTACCACCTGCCACAGTACGGGCCTAGACCACCGTACCGAGGATCACTCCCGATCCCCTGCAACACAAGGTCGGACCCATCCCTTACTGGACAGTTCCGAATAAGATCACCCCGCGGTTGAGATCAGCAACCGCCCACTAAGCCGAAATAAAAAGGGACATCTAGACAGGGATGACCTTACTCTCCAGTGGGGGCTACCCACGAAGCCTTGCTGCATATCCCCTGATTTTCAGTCATTCCCATTTGATGAGGCTTGAGGCTAAGCGTTACCTTTTAGAACGTTTCACTTAGAATGCCCATCGCCCACCTGACGATGTTCCGAAAGCATTCGTCCATACATGTCCGTTCCGGGTTCGAACGGAACCGAAGGCACTACTCCTACTACATCCATTTTGGAAACATCCTCAGGATTAGTAGCGACTAGCCCTTGCACTTCACTGCTCCATGTTCGACTCCGAACACGTTTTCTGTATGAAACGTACAAACCGGATCGAAGTGGTTCGATAAATAAATTCCGATCCCGGTCTCTTCGAAACGATCAACGCATTTGTCCAATATTGATAGTCGGTGATTTAACTATCAATTATATCATTCACAAACATCCATCACACAATAAATAATTCCCACATTATTTATTTGCCTCAAATATCTTTAAAAGATATATTTCCAAATTTTCAAAACTCTTTGAAAACAATTTCCCAAAGTTCTTCCTTTACAAGGTAAATCCTTTACCATATATTCCCATTTTAGATAACCAAGTTCAAAAACATTTAAATTTAAAACAGTTAAAACATTTAATACTGAAATACACTTTAAAATACCTAAATTTACTTCTAGTTACTTACTCAAAAATATAAATTTAAAATAAGTGAAGTAAAACTATTTATTAAGATCTAAACTTGATTTTTTTTTTACATAAAAGTTTAGTTAAACTAGATTTAAAGGTAGAGTTTAAAAAAAAATCCTTAATAATTCAAATAACTTTATTCAAAACTAGCCTTTCAATAAACCCATTTGTAAAAATAATTACTAAGATATTCATACAAATTTACTATTGCTAATTTATTAATAGTTACTTTAAAATAATAAATTTCAAGACACTCTTTAAAACAAGTTTGAACTTTAGACTTCCTTTTAATAAAATCTGTTTAAAACTCGAACTAGGTTTTCCCAGGGAACTCATTTCCAATTAAACATCCCAGAAATTCTTCTTAAAATTTCTGTCGATTTATTCAATTCAGATTTATGGTTTAATAACATAAATTTACTTTCCACGTTTAAATAACTTCTTATGAAGCCTAACCACATTTCCATTCCCGAAAATTTACTTTCAAAGTGTAGTGTTTTAAAAAATTTCTTTTTAAATAAACTATTATAAATTTATTTAATGAAATCATATTTAATTTCCAGGAAACATTATTATCAAAATACCCCTTCCTTATTTTTAAGAATTTATAATTTCTGATTCACGTTTATCACCAGAATTTCCATACCTTCACATTTACCACTAATACATATTCCACTTTATTTATATTTCCCAAATTTCCAAATTTTCATTCTTCACCCAACCCAGATTCCAAATTTATTCCCTTAAATTCTTTATTTCTTTATAAACCCAATTTGTTAAATTTTATTTCTTAAAATTCTGTGTGAATACTTATCCGGCGATATCATAGAACAATTTAATTCAGGGCTATCAATCTCAATATATAAACAGGTTACATCATCAATTATAAAATGATTACTATAGGGTGAGGAATCCAGTTGGATCCCTCCAACCTGTTTTTCCCTGCATCCACAATTATTAGCACATCACATATATAAATATCAATCCAGATTGATAACAACAATTATATTCAACCAATCACACAGATATTTATTTTAATCAGCTAACATTCCAAATGTGAGTGAGATTAACTCACCTTGAGTTTCGGCGAGCGTTCGAAATTTAAATTAAACCGAACGATGTCCGATTTAACCCAAATTTCTACTTTACCAGACTGGTTCCGGATCTGCACCATCGCGTAGTGCTCTTTTCTACGATTCCAACGCCACCAAAATCGCTGAAATCTGACATCGTATGTAACCGTTATGAACATTTGAAGTTTGTATATAAAATTTTAAACAATTTTTTTTTACCAGAGTAATCAAGGTCGTTACTTTAGCAAAAGGAATCAATGTCGTAACCTGCTTCTTTCTCTACAACACGTTCGCGCCCAGCTAAATGAAACCGAACCCATCTCAAAAACTAGGGTTTCGAACGCCTCCACTTCGTTGAGTTCGATGACGATCAGATGCCGTCACGTGAAAGCTCGTCGCAGCCTCTACCCTCTTCCAGAATTTCGCCGAACTCGGCCTCCCTCTGTACACAAGAATCACGCTCGAACCCAAGCACAACGTGGCCCCGTCATCCCTCCAAACGACGACAATACCTACGATCTACCGTTGGATGTGAAGCTCGCATCGACCTCTCCGTATCTCTAGTTGGAAGTTTCTTCTAAAACTCGACGTATTTTTGTAGATCTGAGGTGGAAGACGAATGAATTTCGGCCATTAATAAAGGTGGAGGCGGCTGATGAAGATAATGACTAGGGTTTGCAAAATATAACGTTATATAATATAATATATTATTATTTTAATATTGTCCCCAATTATTTTACCACTTATACAAACGACCTCCAAATCTCACGTACCAACAGGCGTTCCAAGGGGTTTTCCGCGTTTCGGACACAATGGAATAGGTTTCGTAAGCAAATTCGATCGTATGTGCGAGTTACATAATTAAACGATCATTTTTAATTTAAACCGATTAAAACGATTTCTATGCGTTTCGAGCTGCCACGGTCAAACGACAACTCCGATTGCTATAAAAATTAAAATCCGGTAATAACTAACTATTACGGATCCAATGGAACTGGTTTCGTCGAATTCCGAGACTGTGTCCCGAAAGGCTATTTTAACTCGTCTATTAAATCGGGCGATTTTCAAAAGTGTCGAAACCGCTCAAATTTTCACTTTTACAATTTTACTAACTTAACAATAATTCATATAAAACTTATAATCACATTAAAAATCATTCTGGCTCATTCCGGACTAAAATCGGATTAATTGCATTTTAATAATATTAAATTCATTTTTAAATTAATATAAAATCCCAAATATTAATTTATCAACTTTAAAATTCTTCTAAAATTCCCACCACGCTATTTACACTCAAATAACTCAAAATAAATTTTTAAAACCATTTTTATCACTATTTACATCCAAATTTACTTTTATTTCAATTCCAAATATTTAAATTATTATTTTCCCATTATTCAAATTCAACTGGAATTACTATAATTAAAAATTATAGCTTACTTCATTGATTTAACCCGAATCCATCCATTACAAAATTAATTAAGAATCCACATTAACATTTAAAATGAATTAAATGTTCAAATTCATTGGCTTAAAAATACGGGATGTTACAGTTCTTGTCTTTCTAGTGATGTTGTTCTAGCAAGTACCTGTATATTTAAATAAATAAATATATATATATATATATTCAATTTCCATTGTATAGTTGTTGTCATCGAAACCATATATTTGATTTTCTAATATTCCCCCATCTCTTCTTAATTCTCTCTAGATATTTTATTTTTACACCTCACAATTCATTGTTGTTATCATTATTACAATGTTTCTATTGGTTCTCTCTTCTATCATTAAAATTTAATACTAATTTTAACAATTATTTATAGATTTCTTTCAAGTTTTTTCTGTTATTTTACATTTAGGTTTGTATATATTAAATTTAGTTCACTCATCTTAAATTTAAGCTTTTAAAACAAATACAATCAATGAATATTCATTAATTTTAAAAATGACAATTTAATATGTGTACCGCATTCATATTGACAAAAAAAGTAAAACTATTTTTCATTCAGGTCAAGATATTTTTAAATTTCCATAATTATAAACAAACTATTACAATGTTCCACTAATATTCTCTTCTATCATTTTGCATTTATAGGCCAACATTTAATAAATTTAACAATTATTTATGGCTCTTAAATTTTCTTATATTATTTACATTCGAGTCCATATATTTGAATTTATTTATTGATCTTGAATTCAATTTTTTTTAACTAAATCCAATTAACAAATATTTATTGATTGATCTAATAATCATAAAAAAGATAATTTAATGTGTATACCGTATTTGTACCGACATAGATTTTAAAATTATATTCATTAAAGTCCATATAATTTAATATTTTCACAATTATATACAAAATTATCTTTGATACTTTTACATTTTTCTACATTTAAGTTCATAAAATTTCTTTCTTTCTAAAATTAGTTATTTAATACAAAGAAATATATACATACTTTTTCTTTCTAAAGTTAGTATTTCATCACAAATAATTATATACAAAAAAAATTATTTTCAATATTGATACATCATTACAAACATATATAATGTTTTTCCTTCATAAAATTGGTACGTCAAATGGATTCTTATCATTATTAAATTATATTTTGTGAAGAATAACATTACCATCAATGATAAGTGATGAATGTTTGTATTTTGTAATATTGAAAAAAGAATAAATATTTTCAGTTAGTACGTTTTTGTACAAAAAGTTATATTTTAATTATTTATATTCGTAATCAGAGTTAATCATGGAATAAAATTATACCATATTTTGAGTAGAAATAATTCTCTTTCATATTTTATTATCTTTTTTACATAAATGTTAAATAATTTATAAAATGTTTCATTATAACATAAAAATAATAAGGTTTGAAACAATGGATTAAAAATCATTTTTTTACATAATTAAAATGGCAACGTGATTTGTAACGTATTGGGTCTTATTTTCACTTAACAGTTCATTTAGTAGTTAACTAAATATTTTTTATCACTATGATAATATCATATAACTATTTTGATAAATATGTGCTGCAAGAACTATAAATGCATACAAAATACATTGAGTCCTTGGTATTACCCTTCTATTTTTAGGTATTTATCATCATTCTCTCAAGTAACATTTTTGAAATTTAATGTATACCTCATTTAACTTTTAGTCAAATTATCAAAACCTAAGTGTCAATTTAATAATATATGCACATAAATATTTCTTTATGAAATTTTATAAAAATATCAATTTCAAATTTTATTAAGAATACCTATTTTCATTTATTTGATTGATAAATAATGAATCGTAAAAAAAAAATATAAATTTCATAACAAAAACACACAGTTATAAATATAGTAATTTTAATATAACTCATTTATCCTAACAAAATTCATCAAATGCATGCATAATAAATTATATTCTTCAAAATTATCTACAGTATTATTTTTCTATGTATCATGTGTAACTGATGGGTTACACCGTAGTATTCAAATATTTTACCTGTAAATTTTTGATTTTTTTAATCAAAACATATAATATATGGATTTTAATATAAAGATAATAAAATTTGTGATTTAATCGTAAAGAAAAAATTGAAATCCGATAAATCTACTAAATATCACGTTTTTAATATTGTAATTAACTTCTCAATATAGCAGATATTTGTTTGGGCAGTACGGTATAAACTATAGACTAAATTTATAATACTGTATTCAGAGGGGGTAAACTTACATTAGTTTTGAAAAGTATGGATGTGTCCCAATTTCAACTTTTGGGATTTTATAAATAAGTTAATTAGTTGACATATTTCAAATTTTGGTTTTGTTATTGTGTTCTAGAATGGATCTTGTAGCTCGGATCTAATGTATCAAACTAGCATATATTTGCTTGAATTTATTTTATTTCTTAATTTATTTCGACTTTTGTATCTGTTTTATGATTTTTTTTCCCTTTTTTCATTTTTGATGAAAACGTTTTATGATTATGGTTATTCTTTTTTTCAGGTGCATTGCGTAGACAACGATGATGTGTTTTCTTTCCTGAAAATTGAATTTATACTCTGACATTTGTGCAACTAATTTTATTCTTTATTATTATTATTATTTATTATTAGATTTTGAGCTTTTTAGTAATCAGTTTTAAACTTTGAGATATTATTTTGCTTAACCGTAATACGTGACCCTTGGTTTAATCGGAGTTTGATGAATTTAGTGTAACGTGTTTATTTTGGTGAATTCGTCACAACTCATTGATGAATTCTTTTGTTCATATCATTTAAAGGACTAGGAGAATGATTATGCTGGAGAATCCAAATATATTAGATATGCAATGTTAATGAGCCAAGAATTTGTTTAATTACACTGATGGTGTCCTTTTCTACATTTGTACCATTGATTACTCCACAATCATATTTAAATTTTTTTGATAATGCTAATTCTAACATAAAAATTAGGAAATTTATGTTAAAAAAATGTGAATTTTGAAAATACACGGCCGTTCTTTTGAAAAATTATCACAAAAAACACCCATGTTTTCAATTTGAGCCGGACCGTAAATATTTATAGTAAAAACTACAAAATTTTGCAAAAAAAAAAAAAGACAACTGCAACTAAATGCAGATTTGCTTTTCAAAAAAAAAGCAACAAGAAAAAAATCATCGAAAATAATTTTAGGGATGAAATTTAAAAATATGCTTTTTTTCCACTAAAAATTAACCTTGAAAAAGTTTAAGCACGTAATTTTTGACATAAACCCATGCTAGTTGAGATGTTAATTTAACCTCTCAACGTGCATTTTTATTAGATTTACCTCTTCTTGTTATAATATTTCTTGAGTTCAACTTCTTGAGCTATAAGAATATTACTGTTTTTGTATAAATGTAAAAATAGGATATATCTTAATCCAACGGATCAAATTGCTGTCTTGTTCTCCCATTTTCACTGTTTTCACTGGGTCAAAATCCTCTATAACACATAGAGAACACAAATCTAATGTTGTTTGTAATACTTCATTCTCCATGTGAGCTCAAAATATGATACAAAAGCCAATAAATTTCAAAAAGATGAAATCAAAACAAGAACATTTAAATAAAAAGTTAATCTACCAATCAATTTAGAAATTTTTATTATATGGAAGAAGCACAAGCACTGACATACAATCAATTATATACACCAGTATATATTGAACAATGCCACTAGAACCAATTTAGCTTTGCAAAATAGTAAATGTTGGTGGAAGGTAACTATATGATGGAAACAGCAATAGGACTTCTAACAACATGCATTCCATCGGTCCATGTATAATCTCCTGCAACGAACAGTCCATTTCCTTTCCCTACCTTAGTAAATGTGATTGTAAAACTCTTTTTCACGTTCCTATTCCTAAAGCTCAAAACCTTGGGAGAAATATCCACCTTAACACCAATGGGCTCTTTCACAAAAACTTGATATTTGGCCCTCCTTTGACCCACGTTTGTGACCGTTCGTGACAAACGTAGCGTGCCATTGAGTCGACTAACAGAGATCGATGGATAATTAAGATTGTATGGTAATGGTGGGTTTATTGGGCATGGAAAGGAAGGATCCATTTGTGCATTGATGCTTGCGCAAGCAAAAAGAAGATAGTCTTCATATGTGGCATCGTAGATTAAGCCTGGATCCGAAGCATGAGTTGGTCTTATGTGGCCTGCTCCGAAGTCCATGGGACCTGCTCTTTCTTTTGCAGCTGTTGTTATTGGTCTATTTTGTAGATCCAATATGGTTGCTGGATGAAAGGGAGTAGTATTATACTGTTAACTTCTGATTATGCCAATAATATAATTGAGGAGCCTCTAATCAATTCAAAATAAACCACTTGAGATGCTGAGAGAAAACTAACGATAAAGCGGAAAACAAATTATAAACATTGAAGAATCAACTTGGAAATCCAAAATAGGTTGAAAACCCCCGGGGATATGTTTCTCGACCTACTTTCTTTTATAAGAAGTTTTTTTATGATTGTTACAGGGAGAATCTATTTGAATATGGAGCAAGGTTAAAAGGGAGATTCAAAGAAAAACTCAAATGAAAGAACTAAAATTTATTTTCCACTTGTTGAACTTATTTAAAATAAAAGTAATTTGATCTGCTTTTGTTCGGTAATATTGTATGTTAGCAGTTCCACGTGGTTGTGTTGTTTCAAGAAGGGTGTTGTTTCTCCCTTTTTTGTTTAGTTATTGCACATTATCATCTTCACTCTTGTATTTATATCATATTCACTCTTGTATTTATATTATTCTTCTTCTGAATAAAATGGTAAGGATTCTTTGCTCGCCCTACGAAAATAATAATAATTCAAAGAACATGGTCCGTTAATCAAAACACAATCGATAAAATTAACTTCTTTGAATATTTTAATAAAAGAATGGAAGCTTGATTTTCTTTTCCTAAATTCCAAAGGCTTTAAATATTAGAACTTGTAAAATTTGAAATTTTATAAAAATTCAATTATATAATTTTTTTTTTGAAAAAGAAATCGTCATAAAAGTTTCAATTTTTTTCATAAAAAAAAACAAATTACAATTTATAAATTTTAACTTGATTTTTTGGATTTATTTTTTTTCTTTAGCGTAAAGAGAAATGTTAAAGAGTAGTCAATAAAAAATACGAACACATATGGTATAAACATTCATTTTTACTTTATCATTAATTACATATTTTTCAAGTTCTCCCCTTGGGGATTTATGCCCCTTATTAAAATTGTTCAACGCTTTATCCCTAGAGAAAATTGGGTACATATAGCTAATTTGGCCAATCTTTCTTAAGAGAGAGAATATCATTTGCTTCCTTTTTCAATGAACTAAGCATGCATGTATGGAAAATTTTAGAATGTTGCTTATTTACCAGTGGTAATGAGTGCAGATCTAATGGCAGCAGAACTCCATTTAGGATGCAGCGACTTCAAAAGTGCTGCAGCAGAACTCACATGTGGGCATGCCATGGATGTACCTGACATAAGATTATATTTCACCTTTCTTGAATCACCATCAAGCTTTGTAGGACTAGACGACTCGCTCCATGCTGCGAGAATATTCAGTCCTGGCGCCGTCACATCAGGCTATATCATACAACCCACAGTCAAATAAGTAATAACACAAATGAAGGCAAATTTTTACTCCTTCGAGCTATTTCTTAAATCAAATTCACATTCAAAAATATTTACAAAAATGTATCGCTTTCTCTGTTTGTGGCAAAAAGTGACTCTATGTACTGATGCAATATACAGCATCAAACTTTTTCTACAAAAAAAAAAAAAAAAAAAAAAAAAAAAAAGTAAAAATAAAGGATGCTGATGCTATTTGAAACAATACATACAATTTTTTCTTTTAAAGAAATTTTGGTGCCATTGTTTGAAACTCTAGATGAGTAGGAAGCCCTAAATGAAGATACTGGATTTCTTAATATCTATACCTTAAGAATATTTGGTTCGACCCGGTTTGGCCCACGAGATGAAAATGCTGTCATGACTGGAGCAGGACTAGTGTTCAAACTAGTGCTAGCTTTTCCAACACTTGCAGTAGGCACTTTAGTAGATTTGATGTAATTAAGAAGGGAGATTGCATCTTTTGACGAGACACCTGTTCCAGGTAACAGATGTGCATCTACGGGTATTTCATTTCCATTTGCAATGCTGTTTCCGAGAATTATGGCTGCTCCACCTGCTCTTTTCACTTCCATTCCTTTTGCTACTCTTGAACCAGCTCCTCTGAAGCACAAAACAACTTTTCCTTTTGATTTCATGGATGACAGAGAATTAGGTAGGCATTGTCTGTAGATTTGTTGTACGATTAATAGATAGATTTAAGAAACTAAGGGGAAGTAGAATTTTAGGTATTAAAGTTTCTTACCCTGAAACATTTCTTGGTGTGCCTGGAACTTCAGCATCTCCTGCATAAACTAGAGGATACATCTTGCCCTTTTTCAATGTTGATGGAGTTACTGTTTGACCCTGAAAGTTTATTACATGTACATATATTCTAAGTTAACGTTATAATATGTCATACGCGATTCAAATATAATGATGATAAGTCTTTGAGTTTTAGATGGTCATTATGAAAATATTTGTCAGCAATGAAAATATATTTATACTACCCATCGATACTCTGGAGCATCAAAAATCATGCTTCAACTTTCAAATACCGCAATATGTTTCCTTTTAATGTGCTTAATGTATTTATAAAATTTTCATTTGTTTGCTTGTTAACTTTGTAGGTGTGCAATGTAACATGCAAATGATGAAGCCAACTTCTAAGTAGACAGGGTGGATCTAAGGATGCTTGAGCTAATGCTGTTGCCCTATCTGGATTCAAATATTTTTTACTAGAAATTTCACATATTTTGTTTTATTTTTTTTTATTTTTTTTATTTTTTATTTTTTTGGTAAGACTTCGGATTTTGCAGTTCCTGACAAGCTCTCTCTCTCTTCCTGTTTAGATGAATCTTAATTTTGATGTCTTATTTTCCTTCAAGTTTTTTAATTGACAACCAATTTTTTATCCTTTCTAAAGTTGAAATATTGTACGAAACCAAAAATTCAGCTTTTAGGTACTTTTGTCACATGTCCTTATTAAGTTTCAAAATTCATGAAAAGTCCTTAACTAAATTTCAATGTAAATTAGGTTCCTGTTTTTTTATTCACAATTATTGCAGAGCATGATGCAATTTTTCATAAAAATTGCTGACATTTCCGCAACTTTTCTGTGCACTGTGAAAATAGTGTATGAAAGTTGCTGAAATATCAGCACTTATTTATAAAAGTTGCTGACATTTCAGCAACATTTATGTACACTGTGAACACAGTTTATGAAGGTTACTGAAATATCAGCACTTCTTTATAAAAGTTGTTCACATTTCAGCAATAATTTTCTTCGTTTACAGAAAATAGAGACCCGATTTACAATGAAACTATGACAGGGAAAGTTGCTGAAATATCAACCCTTATTTATAAAAGTTGCTAACATTTCAGCAATAATTTTCTTCGTTTTCAGAAAACTGAGACCCGATTTACAACGAAACTTTGATAGGGACCCGCTTTACAATATGAAAGTATGATAGGGACGCCTTCCTAATTTCCACTTTTTTTTAACCTTATTATTATATGGATTCTAATTTTGATTCCATGCATTATTTTTTATCTTGTAATAAAATATTTCTTCTCAACGCTTTTAAATGTTTTTTTAGTTTTATTCAGTTCATTATCAAAAAAAACAAAAAACAAATATTGTTGCATGAAATGTAATTCTTTATTAGTTTCAAATAATGGGAACTAATTATATTATTTTATCACATTTTCTTAAAACCTTACGACTAAAAAATTTATTGCAAAATTGTGCTCTGTCTCTTTTCAAATGATAAAAGAAATATCTAGTACTGAGACAGAAAAACATAAAATCAAAATCATAAACCATTTATAAAATAGGGTGAAAAATGCTTATAAATGTAGGATTTAAAGTTGTCATAGAAATAGTTTATATTAAATTGGTTTAAAAGAAGAATTTGTAATTATTGACCTTAACAAATTCACTAGAAAAGTAAAGCAATAAAATTAAGATTCATCTAATATGATCTTGAGAGAGAACTCAGCAAAAGAACAAAATAAGTGAAATTTGTAGCAAACTACAGGGAAGTCGTCAGATAGAGCAACCAGACTATATCAATCATATCTAAATCCACACTATATGCTTAAGAAGTTGTCACATAAACCTTGCTGTCCAAATGGATCAACTGTGATTTTTCAGTAAACAATGCATCTCATATCAAAGGTTTAGATCAAGACAGTTTTGGAGCAACATGGTATACCTCAATCATAATGCCATTTCCCAAAAGAACGACCGAACTAAATGATCGATCAATGCTGCTGGCAGCAACAGTGATCATCCAAGGCGCCAAATTAACAACAGTGGCTAACCCAGGACCTGAATTTCCTCCACTGCAGGCAACCACAATATCCCTTTTAGCTGCATGCAGTGCTCCGATCGCCATTGAATCCTTTGAGAATATCGGGGGTTCGTCATGGGTGCCAATGGACATGCTTATCACATCCACTCCATCTCCAATAGCATCGTCGAATGCAGCCAGCATATCCGTATCGAAACATGTGTTATCCAGATTTGGGTTTGGGCCTGGGATGGGCCAGCATACCTAAACGATGGATAAATCGATTAAGTCACAGTGCCCTACGAAATTTCTGTGTAGGACATGATAGTGCATACCTTGTATATGGCTAGTCGGGCTAACGGGGCACCACCGGAGGCAGTGCCAAGTGCAAAACCACCTATAGAAGTTACGTTTTTGACCCTGCGCCCGCCTACTGTAGATGCTGTATGGGTTCCGTGGCCATCACTGTCGCGAGGAGAGAGGTAGGAGTATGTCAGATTTAGAGGCCCATAGTGGGCTTCATACCCTTTCACGTACGACCTTGCTCCAACTAATTTCCTGTTGAATATATTCTTGAAGTTACAGGAGCTTTTGTTTGATATTTGAAGGCATGACTGATGGATATATCATGTATGTGTAAAGTGGATTAAATTTGGTGTTATGCATGATACTTCGGTCATTTTCACTTTCTGTGATTTCGTTCTTTATGACTCTAAATTGGTAATTTGTTGGAAATATTTCATGATGAGTTTTTACCCACCATTCTGTGTCAGATTTGAAGTGCATAAGAGCATCTGTAGATAAGTAAATTTTGATTAAAATGGGACGAATCCCCAGTTTTTTTCTTCTTCTGAAAGGATCTTCTGCTTTTTCTGGCGTGGATGCCTAAACGATGTTCTAAAAACCCATTAGTCTAAATGATGAGAATTAATTTAAAGGACAAAAATTTATATATTTTTTGCCTAAGGACATGACCTCAATATTTTTAACACAAGGACAAACATCTTCTAAGAATTATTCATAAGGACAAACATTTTTCAAAATTATTCATAAGGACAACAAAACTGCTACCGAGCTAAAACTGATACCTAAAAACTGCTACCGAGAACTACAAACTGATACCTAAAAACTGCTATCAATAACTAAAAACTGATACCTACAAAAAGTTGTCTTTCAGGATAAAATATTGAAGGTTTGTCCTTGAGGCTAAAAAGCTGTGAAATTTTGTCCTTGACAATAATTTTCTGTTTCAAAAAACCATTTAAGGTAAAATGACTTTTAAATAATGTTTAAATAGTTTTCAAAAAATCGTTTATAAGCTAAACGGTTATATATACCCTTTTTTGAAAACTGATTATAGTTTTTCCTTAAAAATAATAATTAGCCAATTCCTTTTGCTCTACTGCTAAAATGGTGAGGAATTGACCCTTATTTTTTGCCTTCCTCGTCCTACAAATGACCAACATGCTAGAGATGCTTTAAATTGCATTTAAATTTTACTAATACAATGAATATCATTGATAGAATCGAATATTTATAAGAAACAGAAGGTAGCTAGTATCTGGACTCCAAATCTTTACTAATAATTGTAACGGCTCAACATAGTTGAAGGCTGAACTTCTGAAAATGTTCTTGAATTTTTAATCAAAGAAACTGATATGCATTGGTCAAAAGTTCAAATCAGTCTTAAACAAAATACATATATTATTTTTGGATAAATATTAAATTAGATCATTTGAAAAAATTATAGTGAAAATATATTTTGTCGTAAAATTATTACAAAAATAGATCTAGTTTCCATCATGCAAGCCTTCTATGAGTAAATTATAAACATAAATCTATGTACAAATCTTATTTCACAATTAGGTATGGTTTGAAACTTGATTAAAGAAAAGGTTACGTTTATGATTTAATACGTGTTCATTTTAAAAAGCACACGTTGTTAAATTTTGATTTTGTACATGCACTTTCTAAAAATGCACGTTCATTTTACTTGCACTCCATTACGTGTTTGGACATTGATTGGAACTGACCGAATTACATGTCATGTTGGAAAGTTTGTGTGTTGCGAAAAATTAATGGAGAAAGTGAAGCATTTTGAGTATGATAATGTGCCTGTGGAGGTTACCCTAGATCAAGTTTGGCGTTAGGCACTCCGGCTTAACCTTGCTAATGCAGCTGACATCTTCCACAACCAATGGATGTCAATTCATCAGTTTTCCATGTACATAGCAAATATGCGTTGTGCATGTGCAAATATTATCCCATCAAATATTTATCCAATAATTTTTTTGTGTAATACGAGTGTTGTTGCACACATCACTCGTATATTTTATGCGCAAGTAATCAGCTTATATTGTAGCATGAAACAAAAATCTACATCAATTTTGTGTTGTACAACAGCAAATATTTGCAATGCAACCGCATATATTTACATTGTCGAGATAATTATTCTTCATCCTAAATATTAATTCCTACAAACAGAATTTTTTTTTTGACTTTGAAGCAACAATTTCGATTTATAATTTGACATCTATATTGCTTCTAGTTGTAAAAATAATAATTACTCGAAACCTTATTGTGTTAACATAACAAAGCAGTTGTAATTATTCTGGGTGTTGTTCTCCAGAATTTATCGAAGTCTAAGAGACTTCTAGCATTTCTAGCGTCACTCTAAATCACCTGGACCCACGTATTAATCATTTTGCAATTTCAAAGTGACACAGGTTATTTCCACCAATAATAGAACAAGTACAACTACACTTTTCTTAAAACGAGTGGCGTTAACATTTCTCAATAATGAATAATGATTGATAAATATGTAGAAAGTCAAATATGTTAAGATATCTGGAGAATTCTATATAGAGATTTTTAACCATTGGTTAAATGTGTCTCTAATGTTAAACTGAGAAATGGACTAATATAATAAATAAGGGCGATTCCCTTCTTTTTTCCTCGTCCAGGGAGAAAAATTATATTCAAAGTTTTGCAATAAAATTCTGGTTTCTCTTTATATAAAAAAATTGTTTATTTTTCATTTCTCGGTCATCTTAATTCTCTTTTTCTAATTTTTTTTAATATGATACCAAAGTAGGACCAACTCATATGTGTAGTATTCTTAAACGTCGTATTTTATCCAGGCCGCCCAATATAAATTTCAAGATGTTTGGTTCGTGATACGCTATAAAATTAATATAGTGAATTTAGTATAGATACCAAGATTCTAGATTCCATTCGGTATACTGGAATTCCAACCATTTCACTTCGATTTCGATGCTGACTGGAACGGAATCTCCACAAAAACTCGTGGTTTCATGCTGAAAAATTTAAATGAACCAAACGAAGCCTATTTTCAAGGAAGATAAGAAATAAAACCATGAAGCAAAAGAAGAATTAAAGCGAAAAAAATAAATAAAGGACCGTTTCCATTTCATTTTGTGTGTTGTGTTTTGCATTTTTCACAAAATATAAGAATGACAAAAGAGAAGTTTAAAATTTTAGGTCATCATGAAGGCTTTGGAGGGACGACGGAGGGGATGCATTCACTACTAGAATCAGCTTGTTTAGTGTCCAGGCTTTGCGTCGGCGAGAATCGGCTAAAAAACGCAGCCGATTCTAGCCGATGCAAAATCGCATTACAGAAGCAAAACCCGCGAGCAGTTTTCATTATTCTTCCTTCCAAATTTTCGCGTCAAAACCCTTCTCCTCGTAACCCCCCGCAGCCGCCTACCGTCACCGCCGTCTCAAGTCAACACTAGCCCCAACGCTCTCCAAAACTCTCCGGTATCTCCTTTCTTCTCGATTTCAGTTTATTTGAGGTATGATTTAAACCCTAAATTTTGAAATTAGTTGACGGTAGATTAGAAATTGATGATTAATTGGTATTATTCGATGATATTACTGTTTTACATTGGTTTGGAAATATAATTTTGACATTGTCGGCTTGAAATTTGGGAAATTAGAGAAAAAAGTTGATTATCAATTTGTAATTGTTGATTATTGCGTATGGGTTGATGTTAGTGGTGTACATTAGTTGATAAAAGGTATTAGTTGATTTAGTTTAAAAAAAAATCTATTTTTACTAATTATATGTGTAAACAACTTATTTTAGTTTACATAATCGACGAATTAAAAATTAAAATAGTTAAACGAAAGTTAAATTACGTTATAAAATTTCAAATTTAGTTAATAAATATTTAAATAGTTGAATGAATATTGTTAATTATAGAAGATTTATTTTTTAAACCCCTTAGAGAATTTTTGGCCCCGTCTGATAAGTGTTGTATATGATCGTTATATAGCTGTTCGGTTTTTCACAGAACGGACATTTATATTCATTTGATACAATATTTTTCGGATTTGTCCCTCTATTGGACAAATTACAAATACAATAAAGTATAATTACATTTTGTAAATCATATCATTTTAAACGGTTCATAAAATTTCGATAGCACTTCCGTTTTGTTCTCTGTGTACACGTATTTGTGTATGATACATGGAACAAAGGGGAAGTGCTACCGAAATTTTGTGAACCGTTTAAAATGATATGATTTACTAAATGTAATTACTTTATTGTATTTGTAATGGGAAGTAGAATGGTCGACCATCAAAGTTAAAACAATAAAACAAAAAGCAAAAAATAAATCGAATTGATTATTTGGATTAGTAAACGGTAAACTTTATTGTGTTTCTAACATATATTTTCAAATCAGGAAAAATGTTCGATTATTTTCTCGACTGTAGTTGGATGTATGAAGTCAGAACTGGTATGAAAGGTTCAATAAAGAAACATTTCTGTAACGGTGTAAACGAATTTATTAGATTCGCTAAATCTAATAATCGTAATAACGAAGAACTTCATTGCCCGTGTAGTAAGTGCAAACATTTGAAGCATTAGAAAACAGATATAGTTGAAGTACATTTGTATAAAAATGGTTTTGTGCCGAATTATTACTTGTGGGATCGTCATGGAGAACTTCTTGCAGCCACACCTAATCCTGTAGCGTTAGATGGCAATAATGTTATGACGAATTCAATAAAAAATATGGTGGAAGATGCAGCACGATCAATGTTTCCAATGTATGATCAAGATGACGATGAAAATGTCGAAGAAGAACCGACTGTGTGAGCTAAAAAAATATATGATTTATTGGACTCTGCTAAAATGCCGTTGTGGGATGGTTGTAAAAGTGGAACCGAATTATCAGTAACTGTCGAATACATTACTATGAAATCAAAATTCAACCTTACAGAAGCTGGATTTACAGCAGTTGTACAATCAGCAAAACGACACATGTCACCCAATAATCTGATGTGCAATAGTCATTATAAAGTGAAAAAACTTATGTCTGCTTTCGGTCTGCCGTACCAAAAGATACATACATGTGTAAAGGGTTGCATGTTGTATTGGAAAGATGACGTTGAGCTTAGAAAATGCAGAATATGTAACGAGGAAAGATACAAACAAATAAAAAGTTTCATACAAGAGAATGCATTATTTACCCATCACTCCCAGACTTCAAAGGTTATATGCATCTTCTGCTACGGCGTGCCATATGCGATGACACAGTGTGAGAACAACGGAAGAAGGAACTTTGATACATCCACTGATGGAGAAGCATGGAAATATTTCAATAGGACTTATCCCGCATTTGCTGCCGAAAGCCGTAATGTCAGACTCGGTTTATGTACGGATGGATTTACATCATTCTCTCAGTTTTGTAGTAAATATTCATCATGGCCTATTATCGTAACTCCTTATAATTTGCCTCCATGGATGTGTATGAAAACTCCATATATGTTTCTCACTACTGTCGTCCCTAGGCCTGATGATCCAACATAAGGAATCAATGTTTATTTATAACCATTGATCTAAGAGTTGAAAACGCTATGGAATGAAGGAGTTGAAACATACGACATTTTGAGAAAAAAGAATTTTCGTATGTTCGCTTCTTTGTTGTGGACTATTAGTGATTTTTCTGTATACGGAATGCTTTCAGGTTGGAGTGCGGCTGGTCGTCTAGCTTGTCCTTATTGCATGGAAGAAACATTGGCGTTTTCGCTACGGTATGGAAAGAAAATTTCTTGGTTTGATTGTCATCGGTATTTTCTCCATCTCAAGCATGCTATGAGCCAGACAGTAAGCAAGTAAAACTCGTGCTAAAGTGGGTGGAAGCAATAAGATGTCCTGATGGAATTTCTTCTAATCTTCGTAGATGTGTTGACTTTAAAAACAATAAATTGAGTGGGATGAAAAGTCACGATTGTCATATCATGATGGAATATCTATTACCCGTGATTCTCATAGAACTGTTGCCCGTAAAAGTATGGAGCGTTATAACAAAATTAAGTTTGTTTTATAAACAACTCTATTAGACGCCGTTAAAAGTTGACCGTATACGTAGACTTGAAGTAGAAATTCCTATACCACTCTGCAAGCTGGAAAAAATATTTCCACCAGGTTTATTTAATGTAATGGAGCATTTACCTGTTCATCTTCCATCCGAAGCACTTCTTAGAAGTCCTGTTCAATATAGTTGAATGTATCCATTTGAGAGGTAATATTGAATATCGGCAATATTTATGTTAGTTTAAAATTCAGTTTTATATACCTAAATTTAAAATAAATTTGTAATAGGTACTTGAATCATTTGAAGAAAAAAATTAGGATGTGTCTGGAGATGCGTATATCGCGGCATACCTGGCAGAGCATGGAAGAATGCCTGGAGAGGATGCGTCTGGAGATGATGAATAGGTAAGGTTGTGCTTGTCACATTTTTGACGTCGTTTTGTGTTGAACTTATTGTTGTTTGATGTATGATGATGAGTAGGACAATGATGTATGATTTGTTTGATAGTACTTATATGTATTGTTGAGTATGATGTATATTAGTGAACGTTGTGTTTGATTGATGAGTTTTTGGATATATAGTTGTTGTTTGATGGAAAATTGTGAATGTTATGTTTGATTGATGAGAGGTTGGTGTTATACTTGTATTGGAAGATTGAATGTTGTTATAGTTCGACGGAAATTGTTTATATTGTGGTTTGAGGGCGCAAACAGTAGATGTTTACAAACAGCAGAACACAGACTTGCGTCGGTTGGAATCGGCTTGCGTCGGCCGTTTGGTTACAGGCTTGCGTCGGTTAGAATCGGCTATAATCGGCTGTTTGGTTACAGATTTGCGTCAGCAAGTTACACCCAACAGAATTTTGAAAAAATGGCCACGTGGATATATATCCGTCACTTCCCGACACTAAAGTGGTGACGAAACCGACGCAAAACCCGGCTCGAATGCTTGGAGGTGACGTCTTTTTCTGCGTCGATTTTTAGAATCAGCTTGTGTCGGCTAGAATCGACCGGTGTCGGTTTTCTGTCGATGCAATTGCCGATTTTCCTTGTAGTGATTATTTTTCATTCTTTTTTTTTAAATACGACAAACAAAATAAACTTGTTTGCTATTTTATATGTTAGCTCCAATTTTCAAATTGATTGTTTTTCAAAAATATATGCATCGTGTGCACTTTTTTGAACAAAAACCATAAACTAAAAGTGTTAAACCAACGGTACCTAAACTTTTACCTATTTTGAGTAATAGGATGAATTAGAGTATATTATTACAATTTTTTCCTCAAATCATCGTCGTTATCTTGGCTTCTAGCGATGAATATGATCACAATGTTAATCTTATCAAAGAAAGTAACTTTTTACTTAATTTTTCCTCTTCGTTGATTTTGATTTCTAAGGCACAACTAGAATCAAATCGAAGAAGACAAGAAGAAACATAAAGATGCATGATGGAAAAGTTTTTGTTATTAAAATTGATACATGTTTAGTATTTCTTGTATTTATATAGGAAAAAGAGCCACAATTTCTAAATTAGAACTAAAACGGAATTTCCAGAATTTTGTACTAAAACGGAATTTCTGAAATTAGAACTAAATTAGAACTAAAATGGAATTTATAGATAGACATACGCTTCTGTTTTAATTTGTGAGGTAACGGTTCCGAATCATGGATATCGTGATTCAAAGCACTAAATATATGTTGACTTGTAACATGCAGTATACTATCTAAGACTTGTAATACAATTATGTACTACAATCTAAGTATTCAGTAAAAAAAAAAAAAAAGCAGAAAAGAAAATTCTGGAGTTTTCGAAACAGAAAACAGAATTTCGACCTTGATAATACTAAGATATCATCCTTATATCACCACTTAATTTTGTGATAGGTTTTTCAGACTTCAGATTGAAGTGCAAACCTGTAGTCACCAAAGCATTGGATTTAGGACAATGGGCTCTTTTCATAATGTGTAATAGAGTTGCACAAACTCATGAATTTTAGGCTGCTCTAATTGGAGTGGGAGAATTTTCTGCTTTGGTCATAATTTTGACAAATATTCACTACTTCTATATATTTGCACAACATCCCTCAATATTCATTGTATCTATTTAATGGTGGTTATTGGTATATACTTATATTACTATTAAAAGTTGAAACAAGGGTATTGCTGCAGCAGAAATTTTCCCCATTTCTGACCACTAAACCAGCTAGCAGTTTTGTCAAGATGTGAGGTATTCATTACAAAAGAACAAGTTATCACGAAAAAAAGAAGATTAATTATCATAGAAACTTCCACTTAAAAACAGTTCACTACCATGTACACACGCAACAATTTATGATTAGAAAAACTTGTAGAAAAAATAAAATAAAAGAATAAACAAAAGTACAAATTAAAATATATATGGCCTGCGCTAGCTCGTCTTTCTTGTACAATCCAAAACGAAAATGTAGCATGGGGACTGTCAAACAAATCAAATCCACAAACCGTGAACCCTTTGCTTTGTCCATTTCTATGCAGGTCGTACAAGGACAAACGTTGAATTTTCACTTGCATGTAATTACACATGAATTCATTTTACCATCCGACACATAGAGAAGTGAATCAACTGACTTTATTTGTCCTATACACTGGTCACATGCATCTCGTCTGTTCATGTCAAACTATATATACCAAACTTCATATTCGGTTCGGTTTTGATATATACAGGGATCACATGAACCCGATAAGGACATGCATTAGGTTGTAACTTGTAACTTAAAGAGCAGGAAAACACACTGACCATATAAATGAAAACCTATAAAACATGCAAAAGTGGGTTTATTTATCTGTAGATGACGACGAACGCAATTAATGATTGTTACATTAGTGACTACTATCCTCTTGCCAAAAGAGGGATAGAAGCACAACATAGACATGCACTGAACAATATTGCATCCAATGACCATATTAATCATAACTTAACATAGACGATAATATAAAGACATAAAGTATATGAGAAAATAAGATAGTGAAACTGACTTGTTACAAGAAGAGGAATTGAAAGAATCTCCTTCTTCACAAATCCCATTCCAGCGTTTAGGAACTGGACCCATCCCTTTATCATCAAAACTTTTTGACTCTGGCCACACACCTGTTCCATTTTCATGCAATATTTTCTTCTCAGGAGTCTTCTATGTCCAGATCATAACGTGATTCTTTCTCTAATGATTAATGATTTTGAAAAAGTAATTATAACAAGTTAGAAACTATTTACCAGAATCTAACATTCCCACAATGATATTCTTTCCGAATTTTGCTTTTTTAGCAAGAGAATACTCCTTGTTTGAACCAATTAAGCCCTCCACATTTTCAATGAACTCCCAAGACCTGGTTGTCTGTAAGGAAGACCTCCCTTTGTTTGGAAAAACAGATACCACTCCTTCCATTTCTGAAATATTTCAATAAATAATGGCCAATCATTAGGACATTTTACTTCATGACTGTTAGATATTTCATACGTATCAATTGCTGACCTGATACATATGAAGCTTCCTCCTCAGAGAGGAAAGCAGCAAAAGCATCGATATTCTTGTAGCTATGAAGCAAAGACTCTCTTGCCTCTTCCTTGCTGTAAACATGCACAAACTCACAAGTGAAAATCAAGTTTCAAGACTAATATATTTAATTGTTTTGAAATCTGATATCAGTCAGAACCTTTTCTTAATAGATACAAGAAAAGAGTGGTGATGGTCATGAATTTTCTGCACTGTTTTAATCGCCTTGTGCCCTCCTAAATAGACTATGTAAACCTGTACAGATAATATGTGACAGCAAACAAACACCGCTGATTGTTTTTGAAAAATATACAATAGAGATAAAACTGACCTTTGTTTGGCTGTAACAAGTGACGAAAATAAATGGTATGTAGAAAAATAGAACGGCATGGAGAAGATGAGAAGCATTGAACATTCTGTTTTATGCTTTGAAATTATACTGTCTTCTAATTTGTATTGTGGTCTTTATACAAAGACCAGAGAAAATTGAGTGTAAGAAAATAACAAACTTAAATAGGTATCTTTTCTCTCTCTAGGCAAGGAAAATATACATATGTGTTCCTTGGAAAAGCAATTGATTTTAGAATACATTTTTAAGGTCAAATGTAGTTGATGTTTTGATTAGGACAAATAATGCAAAAGGAATTGTTAACGAGGAAATGTAAACAAATTAAAGGATCATAGAATGCATGGGAAACTGAAAAAAGTTATAAAATGTATAAACGGAGAAGTTTCTAATGTAGTCGTTTATGAAATAAAATAATATGCTTTTATTTCCTAGTATAAAATGGGAATTTATTATACAGTTAATTATTGTAATAAAAGATTGATTTTGTAATTAGTTATTTCTATCTCCAAATTCCATTACAATGGAAATTATCTTTAAATACAAATTCAATATTAAAATTGAATTACCATTGATTTATGGTCCTTATATAAATGTATGTAGTTATCAAAGAAATGAATATGAAGAATCATTTTTTCATTATCAAGTTTTCTTCTTTCTTTCTTCTTCCCTAAGATTAACATGGTATCGGAGTAGAATATCATTTGGTTCAACTAAGCTAAGTCTTATCATCTCTGATTGCTCATACAATGGATCCATCTAATCCGTATTATCTATCCTTCAAACAATCAAGGTGAAAATGATATTTTTGCTAACACCATATGTTCATCTTTGTTTTCTAATGTCTTAATTAGTTCCGGATAAGCCTTGGATTTAAATAGTAGTGCAACAGATCACATCACTTCTAATTCTAGTTTATTATCTACATCAAAATCATCCTCGTACCAATTGTCAACTTACATATAGGTTCATCAGCTTTTATTAGATCAACTGAAAATTTTAATTTTAATTCTAATATCACCATCAATGATGTTTCAACTTGATTTCTGTTCGTACAGTTACAACGGTCTTAGAATGATGTGCTATTTTTCAAATTCCGTGTCTTACAATACTTGTCTTCGGGAAGGATGATTGATTCAGAAAACAACAAGGTGGTCTCTATTACATGTCTTACATACAAAAAATACCCATCTAAAGATTTATGGCACATGTGTCTTGGGCATTCATCTTTAAATCGTATGAAATCAATTTCCCCTTTGATTCCCTCAAAAATAATTCCATTGGACAATGATTATATAGTTTGTCCTATGACAAAACAAATTAGATTACCTTTACTTCAAGTTCAATAAAAACAAAGTATTGTTTTGAATTTCTACATTGTGATATATAGAGTCCTCAAAAAATTGAAACACATTTTGGTGCACGTTTATTTTTACAATAGTTGATGATTTAGTAGATGCACATGGGTTCAACTTATGCATCATGAATCAGAAACTCAAAAAAAAAACCCTTCGATCCTCTATTACATCTGTAAAAACTCAATTTCATGCATCTGGTAAAGCTATACTTGTTGATAATGGTTTGGATTTTTTGCAATGAAAGAGTACTTTCAATCTCGTGGAATCAAATACAACGAACTTGGGTTTACACTCCATAACGAAGTAGGTTGTTAAACGCAAGCATCAGCATATCATTACTATTGCTCGTGCTCTTCCTTTTCAATTTCATTTGCCTCCCATTTTTTGGTGAAAATGTGTTTTAACAATAATTTATCTCATAAGTCCTCTTTTATCACCATTATTGTCCAGCAAGTCATCTTCTAAAATACTTTACCATCGTCCTCCATCCCTTGATCACTTGAGAGTTTTGGTTGTTTATGTTATGCCACAAATGTACATTCTTCGAATAAACTTGATTCTCGAGCTAAAAAAATGTATTTTTTGTTGGACACCCAATCGGTCAAAAAGGGTGTAAGCTCTATGATCTATAAACACAAAAGTCCATAATTAGTTGAGATGTTCGTTTTCATGAATTCACTTTTCCATTTTCCTCGTCTATAAGACCAGAGTTAAATGATTATTCATTTCCTCCGAATTCTCCACCTGAATTTCTAGATATCTTAAATGAACATACAACAATTGTCGATCAACATACCCCGAACACCACAACACAAACTATTGGATCTAGGCCCGTCCACAACGGAAGTTATGAACGAATTTTAATTTTTTTCCTTATTAGATCTTTATTGAGCCTACAATGTCTAATGTATTTGGAACATTTCTGTATTTCATTTAAATAAAATCTTTTATTTTATTTAAGTTTATAAAATTTTATATTTTATTTAATTTATGTTATGCGATATGTGTGTGTGTATCTGTGTGTAATATATCCGTGTATAGATGATGGGATGTACATCGCAACGAACACATTAGCTCATTCAATATGCAAATATATTATCCAAATATATGTATGTATTTATATTTATATGCTATTGTTTATATATAAATATTATAAACACACACATATATATAGTTTTGTTCAAATAATTTTATATAGTATATAATTACATACATATGTAATCATATGAATATACTTGGGCCACTCCATGGCACCTTTTCATCCATTCAACCTGCCTGTCCAAACGCAACACCCTTTCTCATTATCATCTACCATCCTTTCTTTCCCCCCTTTTTAACAATTGGCGAACCAGGTTATTCAAACCTATTCATCGGAACAAGAAAATCGGAATCGCTTCGTGGTCTCTTTTTCCATGGGAATCTCGAGGGGAATTCCCGCATTCCGAAACCTTGGTTCCAAACAGTTTAAGTGCTTTGCATCCAAAAGAAAAAATATTAATATTGAATATACATATTATATTATAAACTTATTTAAATGTAACGAATTATTTAAAAATATTTATCAAATTGTGTGTATATACATATTTTTAAACCGTAAGAAATACATATATAAATACAAATATATTAATAATTTTTTCAAATATTTATATATACAAATATATGCATAATAAAATTATATATATATATATATATATATATATATTAATAAAATACTCAAAAATATTATGATAAGTATGAAAAACCAGGTCTTACGTACAGTTTAGTAAATGTACTTTTTTAATTTTAAGTATATTTATTTAAGTATCCATTCAAAAATTACTAAATATTAATTAAATTTAAATTATAATTTTTTTTAATTTTAAATTTATTGAAAATCCTAAAGATATTTTATGCTTTCAAAAAAAATTTCATAAATTTTCAATTTAAGAATAATTTTTCTATTTTTGATTGCAAATTTAAAAATAAAAATAATGCTTTTTGTTTGTCCATGAGTATGTTTATTGATAATATTATTTTATATAATATAAAATATAATTTTCATAATATACTTGAATTAATATAATTGTTTATGTAATAATAAAATATGTATACAAATTATTTTATCATTGTCGAAAATTATCATAGTCGTAATTCTTTACATATAAAATTATGTGACTATATTTGACTAATGTATGATGTTACAATTAATTATAAATTGTATTTATCTATTTGAACAATATATATTAATTTAATAAGGAAAAAAAGGTTTTTCAATTACAGAGCCGTACTGACCTAAGTTGTTTATGTTAAAAAATTATTTATTTAATAAATACATACATATAACCAAAAAGATTTGTGAATATTATTTGCATATTAGAATCGTCACTTAACTAACAACAGATAATATATGTATATAATAAAACATTGTAATTGAGCAGAAATAATTATATTACGATTAGTAATATACCTCACTTGTAAAGTCTTGAAGTATACCTAGAAATGATGATATCTGCCCCTCGAACCAATTTTGATTCAATAGAGTACTAGTCCTTGAACCGTTAACCACCAGCTATTGTATAACAATTAACTTAATTTGTTTCGAGCTATAAAAAGATGGAGGACTCAAATTTTTGGCTAGCAAAGACTTGGAATGGAGGCTTCCAAAAAAATTCTAAATCATATGAGTGTAGAGATGCTTATATAGTGGATGGAAAAGAGAGAAGTATGGATCTCATCTCTTACTCATTATCCTTAATATCAGCCATCCAAAGTCAAGCCTTTCCTACTAAAATTTGTCCCGCCTATACCCTTGCTAGCGGTCAAAATTATCAGCCCTATGATGGGCCTTATACCCATTTAAGTTTTAATGAAATATTATGCAGTTAAATCCAATTTAATCGCTCATCGATATTATATATTGATTGATATATTTATAACTACTACAAATATATTTAATAATAATTATTAATCAAGTCATAATCATATTTTATAATTAATATTTCATGAATATTAATTAATTTATAATAATTATAAATTATTTTAATTAGTTTATAATAGTTATAAATTAATTTAAATTATTTGGTAAAAGGAGAATTCATCGTTTGAGTTGTGTGACTCATCAGGTGTAAATTTGGTTAGTAATTAATATCAAACTATTCGAATATTAACGTTCGCACTTCACTTAGTAGGTGGTGTGGAATTTTGGCTGAATTTATCGCTTACTTGATTCCGGTAAAATCCAATTTTACTTTATTAAGCGTCAACCGGTTATGACTATTATTTACACCAATTCTCTGTGCCAAAATTATATCACTTTGGACTTATGAAATTTGGTAATGGTCAAAATTTCAATATCATTAATATTCAACTCTATAGTCCAAACACAAAGTTTTTGCTTCAATAATAACCATTATTTTTAACCGAACTACTTTGGTTAGAGATTTTTATTTTGAGTTAACGTGAGTTGACCATGATACTAATCCCGTATAATTAAGAAGAGGAATCGTCTCTTGAATGGTACTTCACTTCTAATATTTCCACTCTACCCAACTATTGTCACTCGATGGATGTTATACCACAATTTGATTATAATTAAAGCAGAGTTTTCTTATTGAAGATCTACAGTATTCTCAATTCGGGAGAACCATATACGTCAGTCGCATCGATATTTTCTATTTGACCTTAGTTATATTAACCAACAGAATACTATCGAGCGAGACATTCCATAGTTATCCAATAACTATCAGTAATTAACTCGTAGATGCCTCCAGCAATCAGGAGTAATACACTGTCTAATATTTGGAGAGCGTTAACGGACACATTGAGATACAGTCTCAATGCATCTTGACTAGGAACATTTAAAATGATGTATTTTATAATATTTTGATATAATACTCATGATTGCAAATATTTGTTACCACTATCATAAACACAATATCTATAGATTTCCTATTAAATATATTTTAATAAAGCATTTAATTATTTATAACATATTATAACAAATATATAACAGAAAGAAAAACACCTTTATTACGAACGAAAATTGATTAGAGAGTTAATTAATTTATAATAAATTATAGAATTACCCCTAGGGTATACTCACAACTCTATCACAAACTAAAAACCATTATGACCCACTCGGATCAAATGAAAATGCATAACTTAATCCTTTATTTCCTAATAATCCTATCATCCCTACTAAGGAATCAGACATCCTAATTCCTAACACATCATTGTCAAATCCTTTAGAAACTTCCAACACTACAGAACTGGACATCATTATTTTCGACTCATCCCTATAAGGCACCTAAGAAACATCTAACAGCTTACTATGCTACTTCACAAGAACCAAACAACCTCTAATATAGCATAGAGACTGCATTATGTATGCTTAAGTCCATCATCCTAATCCGTTGGGAAGTTCAACAAAAGGTACTAATCACCGTCTCTTTCTTTCAGGTTCTTTCATATTCCCGTTTTCATTTTTAAATTGTTCTTGTTTTGCAAACTTAGTGTGACAACCCAGAATTTTTGAATATTTGAAATTGAAATATTTAATTAATTTTAAATGTTTAAAAGTTAGTTTCTAACTTGAATTTCAAATATCGCTGTTTATTGGATAATTAAATTATTTAAGCTAATAATTTGAGATTGGTTTAAATAGTAAATCTTGAGTTTTGAGCTGGTTAAAATATTTCAAGGGCTTATAATTGTATAATAGTAATACTAAAGATAACAGATAAGTTAAAACTGAATTTGGAAGTAATTTGTTCAGTTTTAAAATTTTATAGTTTAAATTGAATTTAGAAATAGCCTTCTGAGGCACAATATCGGAATTCGACGGAACTAGTTCCATTGGAACCGTAATATTGTATTATTATCGGATTTCAAATTTCATAGTGATTGGAGTAGTTGTGTGAGCATACGGTAAATAAACACGTTGAAACTAAATCGAAAATTCAATTTTATAACTGGGTTCAAAGGCTATCGTCTCCATACGATCGAGTTGGGACACGAAACCTTTTCTATTATGTTCAGAATAGGGATTTAACATTATAAACGCCTAGCGGCATGCCTCGATAGAAGATCGAGATTTTAGTTGCGATTTCGAGGCAATTTGAATTTAAATTTGAAATATATATTATATTCTGGTCAACTTTCAGCAGTAATCCTACCCACATCAAACCTTTTCCTTTCAATCCACATCACTCTAGCAATTTTATTTTGGCACGTTAGCTTTCAATCCTGTCCCCTCTTCCTCACCTTTTAAAACAGCAGAGCACCTTGTTTTCGAAATAACCAAACAAGACAGCGGAACGTTTTATCTCAGCATACAAGTTCAAATAAAATAAAATAAAGAAGTGCGTCATAAGAAAATAAATGGTTGAATAGGAAATTCGAAACCTAATTCAAATCGTTCGAGATTCAAAAGGAAGAAGGCCGAGCATCTCCAACTTAATTGAAGGTTAACTTTGGGCATAGAGCCTGGGTGTGCACGCTCGTGGAGCTCGATAGCGATGGGATTGCGATCGAATTGCGTAGCTCGCACATGCGTGCGTGGAGCCTGAGCTTGGCTCACTGTCGATGACGGGAGGGACGAAGCTTTCGTACTTGAAGCAGGAGACGCCGCGGCTTCGCGGTTTTGGAAGCAGGGAAGAGCAGAGCCTGGAGGGGAACTCGGCGGTCTGATTTTGGTCGAGCAGCCTCATGGATGTCGTCGGCAATTTGTGAGTTTCTCACTCGATTTACGGTTGCGTGTTGTTTGCTATTTCAATTTTAGTTATACTGTTAGCTTCGGGTCGAACGATTTGGAATTTATATATGTAGTCAAGTAGAAAACTTTTAGTCGGGAATATACAAACAAGGTTTAGAGAAAATATTTATATAAAATTTAAAACCGGAAACTTTTCTTCAGAGAGGTATGTATGCAGATTTTATGTGTGTGTATATATAATAGATAAACAAAATGAAATAGTTATAGTAAGGTATACAATAGTTCTGTTTTAATAAGTATATATTAGTTCACATACACATTTAAAAAAAAACAGTTAATATATATATATATATATATATAAGCTTTTTGAAAATTGATTTTTTTAAAATGCTCGGGTTTATATAAAATCGGATTTTTTTAAATCAACATATTATTTTATAAGTATATAGATATACACATGTAGTTTCAAAGGGAATAAAATAGGTGTAGGTATATGCATTTTATACTTCTAGTTATTTAAAAATAATGGATTAGGGTGGTTAGCTTGTGTAAATTAACTTATTTAATCATTTTGGTTACAAAATTATTCAAAGAGAAATTAGTTCAAATTAAATTATTAAATGGTATTTCAAGTGTTAATAAAATGTAAAATTTTTATACAAGGTCTAAATTGGGGAGAAACAAGCCAGATTGGGACGGGACATATTACAAACCAAAAAATCAAACGTGAGTTAATCTCACTCTTCTGGGTTTCTATTTAAATTTAAATGGTTAAATTTAAATAGTTGGTTGAATGGTTGAATTGATTTGATGTGCCATATTATATATAGTAGTATATATTGGAGTGATTGATTTCCCGCATTATATAGCGAGTGGGACCCTATGCGCCGCATAATAGCGGATGATATTATTTAAACCCATGTACAGCGATATTCCACCTAGGTGGAATTGGTGTTGTGCTAACATTTGTGGATGCAGGGAAACAGGTTGGAGGGATCCAACTGGATTCCTCAAACATTTAGATATGTTCTAATATTCTGTGATTGGATTTATTTGATAATCTGAGATAGATTATATTGGTGATTGAAAATTTTGAATGCTATGTTCGATTTAATATAATTGGGAATGCTAAATTATTAAAATATATAGATTGGATTTTGAAAGGATAATAAAAGAGAGAATCTTTAAGTAAGATAATTATAGAGAATTTGGATAAATTAAAGGATGTATTGGAATAAGATAAAAGTTGTTTTTTTTAAATTCTAATAAATAAAATTCCAAATATGGAGAAATGATATTTTTGAATAAATGGGAATAAGTGATTTTCTTAAAAACTCAAGTGTTATTATTTAAAGGAATAAAGAATTTATTTCAAAATTCAAGGTTTAAATTTATTTAAAAGAATAAAGAAGGAATTTAGGAAATCTGAAATTGGTATTTTTCAGTTAAAAGATTTTAAATCATAAGTAAGAAGTAAAAATCTGAAGTTAAAGGGTTTTAAAGTAAATGAGTAAGTAAAGGAATTTATTTCAAAATATGGTAATTTGAAAATCGATTTGAAAATTGATTTAAGTGTTTGAAATTTGAATTTTAAGAAGGATGGGACTAAGAAATTTATAAACTGGGTTTATAAAAGTGAAGTAATATTTTAGTAGATATTTGGAAGAATAAATTCACGGTGGGAATTTATTAAAGGAATGGGTAAATTTGTTTAAAAATAAATAGTGATTTATTTTTAAAGGACGAGAAAGAGAAGGGTATTTCCCTGGATAGCCAAGTACGTTTTCGAAGTAAATTTTTAAGTTTAAGTTAAAAGTTAAAAGTTGTTTTAAAAAGTATGTTTTAGAAAATTTATTATTTTTTAAATGTTTACATTTTGAAGTAAGTCTTTTACAAATTTATTATAGTAGTAATTATTTAAAGGTTACTTGGTATTTTGTTTTAAAAGGATAAAAATTTAGTTTTATATGTTATTAAATAGCTTTATTTTAATATTCTTAAAGTATATAGTGTTGAATAAAGTATTAAAGTAGTTTTTATTTTAAATGTTTTAAAGTATAATTTATAATAAAGTGTTTTAAATTATTTTAAAATCTATAGTATTTTGCTTGGTGTTTTCAGTGGAAATAAATATTTGGGAACTCATTCCATGAGAAGAGTGTGGTTTGAAAACTGTTTTCAAAGGGTTGAAAAGTGGAAATATATCCTGTGAAGATTTTTTGAGATTAATAAATAATTTGGTGAAATTATTTATGTTTAATGGTTGTTTGTGAATGTTATTTGATAGTTAAATAACCGACTATCAATATTGGCTAATGCGCTGATCGTTTCGAAGAGACTGGGATCGGGTTTGCTATATCACAGCATGATAGGTGGTTCGCGCTTTGTGATTGGTGGCGAACGAGAGACTCTTACCCCTACATGTCCCTTTGAGTGGGTTGGTTTGCTAGGTGCTTACAGTCGAGAGGCTGGCCGTAAAAGCAAATTCGAGGTACCTATGAAAGCCACGGCGGGGCTGGGATGGTTGAAAAGCCTACCAGTCGAGTGGCCGCTGTCGATGGTTGAAAAGCCTAGACCGTTTCACTTGTTATCAGAGCTGAAGATTAAGCGAGAACCTTGGCTCTGGTGGGGATTACTCATTAAATAGAGTTCGTAGTACTCTAAAATGAGTTTGAGTGTTTTAATAAATATGAGCGCGTATTTGTTAGTGAATATAAAAGTTGTTTTTATATTGTGTTGACTTATCGATTGAGTGTTTATGGATTCTGGTCGATGTGTGGGACGCCATGTCATCGATGGGGGTTTCTAAACTCTTAAACAAGATAAACCGACACAGTATGGTTTTAAAAATAGGGTAAATGAAATAATTTTACCCAAAATTATTTCATTATATATAAAAGAAGTAATTTTCCATAAATTATTATAGCTATATATGGTTGCTTGGTTGTTAGGAGATGATAATATTAAATTATTATCATTGTTAAGTGAAAATTAAATGAAGAATTAAAGTTATAACCAAAGATTAAGAAATAAATTCATATACAAATGGGATTTGTAAATGTGAATTATAAATGTGATCTATAATTGAAGATGAAATAAAAATTCCAGAGTAATGTTTCAATACGAGTTGAAAGAATTTAGAACTTGAAATTTTGGGGAAGTTTAATTACTTTGGATTGAAAATGATTTTCAAAGATTTTGGGGAGGAATAATAGGAATATTATTCGAAAATATTTTGAATTGGATTTGAAATCTGGTGAGACTTGAAATTAAGAATATTTGAAATTGTTTCTAAAGAGATAAAAGCATTGAACTCTTTCGGTCGCTAGAAAATAAATTCGGTGATGACTGCAGCTCATCGATGTTCATTTTCGAGTTTCCAAACGAGGAATTGCTGCTTGAATGCTTTAAATGGGAGATGTAAAACTGGGTTTGGTTTTGAAATTCAAAGAGATAATTGAATTTACCAAAGAATTTTGGATATAACTGATTTCAAATGATTTGTGAAATACTTAAGTGATTATTGAAGACTCTGGAATTGGTTTAAATGTTTTGAGTGTCTAAGTAATGGCTAAGCTCTAGAGGTTTAACTAAAAATGTTTGTGGATTATAAAAAGATTTGGAAATTTATAAAGTTTGAAAATTTGCTGGAATGGAATTAACTTGTAAAAAGTTAATAAGTTAGAAGAGTAAGTCGAATTAAATGAACTTAAGCTAAGTTTAATAATATTGTGATTGGATTTGGATTAAAGTTGAAATATAATTGAAATGGAACTGTATAACGTGGTGGATACAATAAATGAAATTAAGTTCTTACTTAATAAAATTTAAATGGATTGTAAAGTCAAAAGAATAGTATAAGGTTAGATTTAAATGGAGTTTAGTTAAATAAGATTGAATGGGAATAAATTGATTTCGATGGCTTATAAAAGAATTGAAAACCCATTAAATACACACACACACACACACATACTTGGCTAAATTAAGTGTGTAATTCCGAGTTAAAAAGTAATGTGAATGGGATTGATTATAAATGGATGAAAGTATGGATATAAATAAATTGTGACTTATGAAACTTAGAAGTGGAATGAAAAGCCAAAATAAAATTGTTTTGTATTTTAGGAAATGAATAAAAATCCAAAAACTTGAATTATAAAATAGATTGAACTCAATAAAATTAAGTGAAGTGATTTTCGGAGGGTAAAAATCAAATATTGAATTAAAAGTTGGAAATGAACTAATTTGAATAAATTAGTTAAGTGAGTATGATAATGGAATTCTGATTGGTTGAATGAAATTTGGATCATGAGTTAAAAATGGATTTTGTGGAGTTAAAATTGTGTTATAAATAAAATTCAACTTGGAAGTGAAATTTAATATTGAAATTAAATTTAAATTGGTAAGCAAATTTATTGGAATTATATATTGGATAATTCTTAATTTAAAATGTGTAAAATAAAGTGAAGTTATAGAATTAATTCGGAATGAACCAGTTGTGAATGGAAGATAGTTAATAAAATTCAATATTCAGAGTTTGAAGATGAATCAAATTCAAGTAGAAATGAAAATGAAAATCTAGATGAATATTTGGAAAGAATATTTGAAATTAATTTGTAAATTGAAGCAAATTGAATCTATTTGGAATTGGAGATCCAGTTTAAAAATAAGTGGATATAAAGGCTATAGTGGTAGAGTAATAATATAAGAGTATATAAAATGCTTATATTAAACTTAAGAAAGGAATGGTGAAGTTCTTAAGTAAGTTTGATATTTGAAACATACTGAGTAATTTTGGAATGGAGATTAAGTAAAGTTGTGAAATGGGATAATTGTGGATAAGTGAATAGAAATCAGAATGAATGTGAATAAAAGGAAATTGATATAAGTGGTAATCAATTGAGATAAATACGTAGGGTGTACGTATATTATTTTATTCGCATAGTGATTTAATCCAGATTCGAGCACAGAATTTCGAGATAGTTATATCGATCCGAGTTGGGATTTTTCATTCGATTTTCGACGGCGAACCTGAATATGGTTTTTTGATTACTTCTGGATATTCTCTATCATAGTTTATGGCTATGTAAGGAGAATGACGGTTTAAGATCAAGGAACCAGATCTGAGTCCGCACCAGGAAGTAGGATGGACGATACTAGTTCGAAAATGAAATTGTGTGATCGAGTAAGCGATCAGATTCAGTATTGCGTACGAATGATATAGGTAGATCGTATGGGCTTAAATGGAATGAATATTGAAAATTTTGTAAAGAAGTGTATAAAATGATTTTGGAATCTGTAGTTCGGTATGGTTAAATAGGATATACAGGTATTAAAAAGCAAGTGGGAAAATTTGGATTTTTGATTTCAGAAGATAAATTGAAATTTGCTCGGCAAAGGTATGTATTTAAATTTCTGTATGAAATTTGATGATTTTCTAGTCGAGCCACTTGGCTTTTGTTTTCTTTTTGGAATTGGGAGCCCGTAGAGGCATTTTGTAGTTGTACCGAACTAGCCGCGCAAAGAAGACGCTGGCAAAAAATTTCAAAAATTTAGGGAATTAATTTTTTTTTGAGAAATTTTGAAAATTTAAATTGGGTTTTAAATTTAAATTTGAATGGTTGGGAAAGAGATATTGGTTGGAATAATGGAAGAAGTTTGGAAGTTTGTAAGGTCGATGATATTCTTATTAAAGATGATTTTGGGTATTGTTAAAAACTGTTTGGTTTGCGTAGTTGTTGAAACCAGATTGATTAGGAAAATAGTAATGGGTTATGGACCATTCCTCTTAACTAGTAATTTCGGGGACGAAATTCTTTTAAGGGGGGAGGAATGTGACAGCCTGGAATTTCTGGATATTTGAAATTAAAATATTTAATTAATTTTAAATGTTTAAAAGTTAGCTTCTAACTTGAATTTCAAATATCGCTGTTTATTGGATTATTAAAATATTTAAGTTAATAATTTGAGATTGGTTTAAATGGTAAATCTTGAGATTTGAGCTGGTTAAAATATTTCAAGGGCTTATAAATTTATAATAGTAATACTAAAGATGACAGATGAGTTAAAAATGAATTTGAAAGTAATTTGTTTAGTTTTAAAATTTTATAGCTTAAATTGAATTTAAAAATAGCCTTTCGAGGCACGGTCTCGGAATTCGACGAAACTAATTTCATTGGATCCGTAATATTGTATTATTATCGAATTTCAAATTTCGTAGTAATTGGAGTAGTTGTGTGAGCATACGGTAAATAAATGCATTGAAATTAAATCGAAAATTAAATTTTATAACTGGATTCAAAAGCTATCGTCTCCATACGATCGAGTTAGGACTCAAAACCTTTTCCATTGTGTTTGGAATAGGGGTCTAACATTATAAATGCCTAGCGACACGCCTTGATAGGAGATCGAGATTTTTAGTTGCGATTTCGAGGCAATTTGAATTTAAATCTGAAATATATACTATATTCTGGTCAACTTTCATCAGTAATCCTATCCACATCAAACCTTTTCCTTTCAATTCGCATCACTATAGCAATTTTATTTTGGCATGCTAACTTTCAATCCTGTCCCCTCTTCCTCACCTTTTAAAACAGCAGAGCACCTTGTTTTCGAAACAACCAAACAATACGGCTGAACATTTTATCTCACCATACAAGTTCAAATAAAATAAAATAAAGAAGAGTATCATAAGAAAATAAATGGTTGAATAGGAAATTCGAACCTAATTCAAACATTCGAGATTCAAAAGGAAGAAGGCCGAGCATCTCCAACTTAATCGAAGGTCAATTTTGGGCATAGAGCCTGGGTGTGCACGCTCATGGAGCTTGACAACGACGGGATTGTGATCGAAATCGCGTAGCTCGCACGTGCGTACGTGGAGCCTGAGCTTGGCTCATTGCCGATGGCGGGAGGGATGAAGCTTTCGTACTTGAAGCAGGAGACGTCGCGGCTTCGTGGTTTTGGAAGCAGGGAAGAGCAGAGCCTGGAGGTGAACTCGGCGGTCTGATTTTGGTCGAGCAGCCTCGTGGATGTCATCGGCAATTTGGTGAGTTTCTCACTCGATTTACGGTTGCGTGTTGTTCGCTATTTCAATTTTCGTTATACTGTTAGCTTCGGGTCGAACAATTTGGAATTTATATATGTAGTCAAGCAAAAAAATTTTAGTCAGGAATATACAGACAAGGTTTAGAGAAAATATTTATATAAAATTTAAAACAGGAAACTTTTCTTCAGAGAGGTATATATGCATATTTTATATGTATATATATATATATATATATATATATATATATAGCAGAAAAACAAAATGAAATAGTTATAGTAAGGTATACAATAGTTCTTTTTTAATAAGTATATATTAATTCAGATACACATTTAAAAAAACAGAAAATATGTATATAGAGAAGCTTTTTGAAAATGGATTTTTTTAAAAATGTTCGAGTATATATAAAATCAGATTTTTTTTGAAATCAATATATTATTTTATAAGTATATAAATATACATATGTAGTTTCAAAAGGAAGAAAATAGGTGTAGGTATATACATTTTATACTTCTAGTTATTTAAAAATAATGGATTAGGGTGGTTTATCTTGTTTAAATTAACTTATTTAATTATTTTGGTTACAAAATTATTCGAAGGAAAATTAGTTCAAATTAAATTATTAAATGGTAATTAACTATAGATTATTTCAAGTGTTAGTAAAATGTAAAATGTTTATACAAGGTCTAAATCGGGGAGAAACAAGCCGGATTGGGACGGGATGGATTACAAAAATAATAATCAAAGGTGAGTTAATCACACTCTTCTGGGTTGCTATTTAAATTTAAATGGTTAAAGTTAAATAATTGGTTGAATGACTGAATTAATTTGATGTGCTATATTATATATAGTAATATATATAGTAATATATATAGTATATATTGGAGTGATTGATTTCCCGCATTATATAGCGGATGAGACCCTATGCGCCGCATAATAGCGGATGATATTATTTAAACCCATATACCGCGATATTCCACCTCGAAGTGGAATTGGTATTGTGCTAACATTTGTGGACGTAGGGAAACAGGTTGGAGGGATCCAACTGGATTCCTCAAACATTTAGATTTGTTCTAATATTCTGTGATTGGATTTATTTGATAATCTGAGATAGATTATATTGGTGATTGAAAATACTGAATGCTATGTTTGATTTAATATAATTGAGAATGCTGAATTGTTAAAATATGTAGATTGGATTTTGAAAAGATAATAGAAGAGAGAATCTGTAAGTAAGATAATTATAGAGAATTTGGATAAATTAAAGGATGAACTGGAATAAGATAAAAGTTGTTTTTTTTAAATTCTAATAAATAAAATTCCAAATATGGAGAAATGATATTTTTGAATAAATGGGAATAAGTGTTTTTTCTTAAAAACTCAAGTGTTATTATTTAAAGGAATAAAGAATTTATTTTAAAATTCAAGGTTTAAATTTATTTACAAGGATAAAGAAGGAATTTGGGAAATCTGAAATTGGTATTTTTCAGTTAAAAGATTTTAAATCATAAGTAAGATGTAAAAATCTGAAGTTAATGGGTTTTGAAGTAAATGAGTAAGTAAAGGAATTTATTCCAAAGTAGAGTAATTTGAAAATCAATTTGAAAATTGATTTAAGTGTTTGAAATTCGAATTTTAAGAAGGATGGGACTAAGAAATTTATAAACTGGGTTTATAAAAGTGATGTAATATATCAGTAGATATTTGGAAGAATAATTCACGGTGGGAATTTATTAAAGGAATGGGTAAATTTGTTGAAAAATAAATAGTGATTTATTTTTAAAGGATGTGAAAGAGAAGGGTATTTCCCTGGATAGCCAAGTACGTTTTCGAAGCAAATTTTTAAGTTTAAGTTAAAGGTTAAAAATTGTTTTAAAAAGTATGTTTTTAGATAATTTATTATTTTTTAAATTTTAAAGCAAGTCCTTTTCAAATTTATTATAGTAGTAATTATTTAAAGGTGACTTGGCATTATGTTTTAAAAGGATAAAAATTTAGTTTTATATGTTATTAGGTAGCTTTATTTTAAATATTCTTAAAGATATATCGTTGAATAAAGTATTAAATTAGTTTTTATTTTAAATGTTTTAAAGTATAATTTATAATAAAGTGTTTTAAATTATTTTAAAATCTAAAGTATTGTACTTGGTGTTTTCAGTGGAAAAAATATTTGGGAACTCACTCCATGAGAAGAGTGTGGTTTGGAAACTGTTTTCAAAGGGTTGAAAAGTGAAAATATGTCTTGTGAAGATATTTTGAGATTAATAAATAATTTGATGAAATTATTTATGTTTGATGATTGTTTTTGAATGTTATTTGATAGTTAAATAACCGACTATCAATATTGGCCAATGCGCCGATCGCTTCGAAGAGACCGGGATCGGGATTTATTTCCTGAAAACCACTTCGATCTGGTTTGAACGTTTTCGTAAGGAAAACAAGAGCTTGGATTCGAAGGTGGAGCAGTGAAGTGCAAGGGCTAGTAGCTATTGATCCTGAGGTGATTCCAAAATGGATGTAGTAGGAGTAGTGCCTTAGGTTCCGTTCGAACTTGGGACGGACTTGTATGGATGAATGCTTTCAAAACATCGTCAGGTGGGCGATGAGCATTCTAAGAGATGTGTTCTAAAAAGGTAACGCTTAGCCTCTAGCTTCATCAACCGGGAATGACTGAAAATCAAGGGTTATGCAGCAAGGCTAAGTGGGTAGCACCCATTAGGGTAAGGTCATCCCTGTCTAGATGTCCCTTTTTATTTCGACTGTGTGGGCGGTTGCTGATCCCAACCGCGGGGTGATCTTACTCGGGATTATCCAGTAAGGGGTAGTCTCGGTCTTTTGTTGTAGGGGATCGGGAGGGATCCTCGGTACGGTAAACTAGGCCACGTACTATGACAAGTGGTACCCTAGTGCCTAGTCATTAGTTGGAAATCCATTCTCCCTACGCGCCTTTACGGTTTTCATTGTGCCCAACTATTGCTGAAACGTGAGATGCAAGCATTTCAGCTAGATTCTATTTTACTTTCTATAGACACTATTATAATATCAGATGGATTTGGTAAAAAGTGTTTTGGCTATCGTCAGGTAAAAACCCGACATTTTTATTTGTGGCGTGGTCTTACGAGATGCTTTTGTTTTCGAAGGATTTTGAAACTTTAATAATCAAATTGAGTGTGATTTTATCATGCTAGTATTCCAGACCGACTCAGGTGTTATTTCACTATAATGCTCGAGTCAAACCGAGTTTATAGAATACATGAAAGGATGCTATGGAGGTCAGGAGACGAGCTGAATAGCGATATGAACTCCCGTACTTGTTTTAAATATTCCACTGTGTTGATTAGCTGTGCATTCAGTTTTGTGAGGACAACTTATGATTACTGCCCAGTTGTGTGTTATGTATACTCTGATGGTGTAATGTATAAACAGATTTGTTTTTGTGTAAAGATCATTTATTATATTTTATTCCGCTGCGATGGTTAGATTCTGGTGTTGTTTTCTATTTTCTTCTACCTCCTTCTTCTTTAGCCCTAACGGTTTGTATTTCCATTTACCTTGAGTTGATATGTTGGAAATAGCGTTGACTTAAGGGGTACGGAACTGCGGGTCGTTTCACATAGCATCTCTTATAGAACCTCAACCTATTCTCAAGCCATTCTTGATCCACATTAAGAGGTGATGGAAACTGAATTAAAAGCATTAGAGATGAATAACATATGGAATATGGTGCCCCTTTCCCTTGGGCACAAACATATTGGTTGTAAATAGGTCTATAAGGTCAAATATCTATCTAATGGTTCTATTAGACATTACAAATCTCATCTTGTTTCTAAGGGCTATACTCAAGTTGAAGGCAACGATTATCATGAGACATTTTCTCCCATAACCAAACTCACTACTTTCCGTTTCCTTCTTGCTGTTGTTGCTTCCCGCAATTGGTTCATGCACCAACTTAAAGTTCAAAATGCCTTCCCCCATAGGGATTTACATGAAATTGTTTATATGGAACCCCAACCTGGTCTTCATAAATAGGGGAGTATCTTGTATGTCAACTCAACAAATCCCTTTATGGTCTTAATAAGAATTGATAAATTAGTTTTCTGCCTTTTCAAATATTATGAAGAAGGATGGTTATTCACAATCAAAAGCTGGTTACTCCGTTTTCACCAAAGTTCGAAATACTTGTATTACTACGATTCATTTACGTTGATGATATTCTTCTCACTAGTAATAATCTTTAAGAAATGCAAGAGCTTAAACAGATTCTTCTTAATTTTTTTGCATAAAAGACCTTAACCATTTGAAGTATTTTCTTCGTATTGAATTTTCAAGATCAAGGAAAGGAGTTTTCATGACTCAAAGAAAATATGCATCGGATATTTTAAAAGGTTCAGGACTTACTGCTACGTGACTAGAAAATTTTCCAATGGAAATTTTTTTAAAGCTTACTCCCGTAGATGGAACACCATTGAATGACCCTACCAAATATGAAAGATTGGTAGAAATATTAATTTATCTTACAATAACGAAGCCATACATAAGTTATGATGTTCACACTATAAGCCAATTCATGTATGAAACTAGAAAGCCCCATTGGGATGTTGCTCTACGAATTCTTAGATATTAAAGGTACCACTAGACAAGTTTTTTTTTTCTCTTCCACAAACAAACTTGATCTTAAAGCATATTGTGATTCTGATTGGGCTAGTTGCAACTTCACAAGAAAATCAACATCAGTTATAAGGTTTTGTATTTTTCTTAGAGATTTGCTCATCTGACCTAAAAAGAAAGAAAAACATATCAATATCATTCTATAGAAGTTGAGTATAGAACTACGACAAACACTTATTTGGAGTTAACATGGTTGCTTTACAATTTAAAGGATTTAAGATTTTCATAAAACTTTGCTGCGCCATTATTTTGTGATAATCAAGCAGCACTACATATTACAGCTAACCCTATGCTTCATGCACAAAACATATCGAAACAGATTGCCACTTCATGCCTAAAAGCCACAAGAAGGATTGATTAGTCCTTCATATGTACCGACCCATTTACAAGTTGCCAATATCTTTATTAAAGCTTTGGGAAAAGATCAGTTTATCAATGCTGTATGACAAGTTGGGACCTCACAATATTTACTCTCCAACTTGAGGGGGAGTATTAAAATGGGAATTTATTATGCAATTAATTATGGTAATAAAAGATCGATTTTGCACTTAATTATTTCCATCCCCATATTTCATTAACATGGAAATATTTAATTACAAATTCAATATTTGAAATTGAATTAGCATTGATTTAGGATTTAATTAATTCTAGGACCCTTACATAAATGTATGTAGTTATCACTGAAATGGATATGAAGAACCACTTTCTCTTTATCAAGTTTTCTGCTTTTTCTTCCTACTTAAAATTAACACCTAAAATATCGTTATAACCTTTTTCCTTTGCTTGACACACCCTTATAATTAATTCTAATAAACAAAAAGAAACCACATGGTATAAAATCTAAAGAAACTAAGTCAGTAGTTGGGTTTTTATTACCAATTGCTATTCTTAGGCTTGATACTACATACCTATTTTAATTATTCAAAAAACATAATAACTTTTTTTTGCATGTTTATCAGATTGCAAAAATGATTTGACTATTAAATCATAAAATTTATGATCTTTCTAATGGTATGCATTGTGCTTTTGTAAAAAAAAAACAATACAAACTTCCTTTTTTCTAAATTCGATAATTCTTAATATGAAAATCTTACTAATGATCGATCTGCATCATATAAAAAACATAAATAAATATTTTTCAACTATATAAAAATTAACATATAAATTACATTAGAGTTATCCCACAAACGATCATTTTAGCACATGCATTCACTCTTCCCATTCCTAATGCGACTAAAATTGGTAATAGATGTCTTCAGCAAGTGCCTTAACCTTCGTCTTGCTTTTCTTCACCCCTTACACCATCTCTCTGTATTTTATGCTAGGTTTCTACTCCCAGAGTTTTCTATTATGCACTTGAGAAGTGTCGAGTTTCCATTGATATTTACTCTGCATTTGTATTTAAGTATATATTATCAGCATTTAAATTTATATATGAAAAATCTAGCACGCATTAAATTTATTTTAGCACAAAATCATTAAACATGATGTTTTTGATGTCCTGTAGAAAATTCGAGAATCTAGGCTAGAATTAATTCACCCTAGCAAGAATCAAATATTCTATTGCCGAAGTCAGCTCTGCAAATACATGAACTATATAATAAACATGAAGCCATTTAAAATGATAACCTAACAATTTAAAAATAAGTTTAAATGAAATTTTATCACTTACATTCCTTTGGCAATGAATAATGTCGATTCGACCTACCGATGCACTGAAATCCATAATAGATGCATGTGTAGATGGATTTACATCATTACACTCATCAATATGATCGAAGCCGATAAAATGGCGATAACATATGCCGAGGATCGTCCTTACAACAAGTGACCGAGACCCTCCCTAGTTCGTAGATGTCCCAGTGGAATTAGATGTTGGGGTGTCATGTGCTATTGAACGTTTGATTTCGACATCAATTTTTATGCGTATATTATCAACACGAACTCTCATATCTATTAAAGTTTCAATTAAGCAATAAAATATAACTATTAGATGACTTATAATTAAAAAAACAATTTATATTAAATCTTATTAAAGTTGCTATACTAAAATAAACAGTCCATGTCATTATTTAATAGAGGAAATAATTAAGTATGCAGGTGCTTCGAATTACAATCTAAGTAAACTTGAAAGAAACAATAGCGACATAAATAATTCATGATGAAGAATAGTCAAAAAATAGTAAATAAATAATCCACGATGAAGAATTGTCGCACATTCATACCAATAGATTTCGAAGGAAAAAAATACATATTGACTGAACTAAATTTATGTTTATAATAGCATCAAAGTATATACAGTACTAAAAGTACATTAAAATCTTTATAGTCAAATGTACATACTATGAGTAGAAATTTTCTTCATCAATGACATTATTTACAATGTTCTCTTCATCTTTAAAGACATCTTCTTCAACGTCGACTTTAACCTTAGAGTCGGTATCATCTTTATTTCCTTGGTCATTAACTTGTTCATCTACATCAACATCTTCATCTAATTCAACTCTATTGAATACTTCATTGTTAAGTGGTTCTATATCATCTACATCTTCTATGATTTTCATTACTTCATGTGGATTAGGATCATGACATTATGACTAATCATCAATTATGACCGTGTCTAAGTTAAATGACCATCTTGGTTTTTTTATGACGACGATCCACTAATCTTCCTTGCTATTGGACATGGCATGATAAGTGCATAGTAGACTTATGTTGCCAACACAAATGGATCACAACCTTGATATCGCCTTTTGTGATTTACTTCTATTAGTAGGTGCTCTTTGTGTGCACGGAAAATTCATATATCCTTCCTAGTATCAAACTAGTCACATTTAAATAAAATATTTTAAGCTTTAGTACCATCGAGTAGGTATGTTCAACTATTTCCTATAAAATGCTATAATAATCTTCTAAATTATTACTCTCGTTGAAGCTTATGACATAAGCCCCACCGTTGTATGTTTTATTTGCTCCAAACTGGGCTATGTGAAATATGAAACCATTTATGTACAAAATTGGACACTTTCTACATCTAATCGTTGGTTCAAATGTGAGTGTTCGACAACAAACATCTGTATTCAATATCAGCAACTAATATTTTTAATTTTTAAATTATATATGATAATTTATTATAAAAATATATATTAAATCATACTTACATATTTTTTAAACCACCCTCAAACCTTTACTAGGGGAAATAGTTGGATTTGCTTCTTCGAATTGGCCATTGAAAAATTAAAAATGTTGAAGGAAAATATATATAACATAAAGAAAATATCATGTTACATACTAGATTAGATCTGATAACTCTTCACAATTGAGGAGCATGGTTGAATTTTTCAAATTTAAATCCGTAATTATTTCAAAACCTCCAATCTTTCATTTACCAAATGATCATCCTTATTTTTGAAAAATTGATGGAGAAATGTTGGATGAATCAACCATCTCATCATCATTACGACCTCTATTAGAATTTAACTTAATATGATCTTTGAAATAGTAACTAAAAATGTGGATGCTTCTTTTACAATATATGCCTGACAAATAGAACCTTCAAGGTGTACTTTTTTGATTCACTTTCTTTTTTAGGCGACCTAGATACTATATAAAAAGATTTATAATATTACAATGGTTAATCAAAAAATCAAATTTAGTTTATATTATACATAACTTTCGAATGGGTATATCCAACCTTATTGTACTGGCCCTTGCAATAAAGCTTTGGTTCGTAAATGTACAAGTAGATATTGATAGAATTAGGGGTATGTACTAAGAGGAATTATGTAGTTATTACTTATATCAAACTCAATAAACCAACCTTGTTCGAAATAAAAGGTGTTTTTTCTATTATATACTTAATATAATATGTTATATTAATTTATTTATTTAATTAAGAGTATATTTAATAGAAAATCCATACATTGTATGTTCTGTGATAGTAATTACAATGTATAGCAATTATGAGTCAAGATGTATCGAGACTGGATATCAATACATCCATTGAGATAAGAGTATGTAACGCTCTCGTAAGTATTGAAAAATGTTTAACTCATGACTATAGGGGGCACAAATGGATTTCCTACTAATAATTATTGGATAATTTAGAATGCCCTACTCGATTGTTTTCTGTTGGTTAATATAATTAAGGTCAAACAGAAAATATCCATGTGATAAAATTACACAGCTCTCTTGACTTGAGAATATTATCGATCTTTAATGTGGAATGACCACTTTGATTATAGTTAAATCATAGTATGGCATACATCAAACGACTATAGTTGGGTCGAGTGGAAGCAACGACTATAGTTGGGTCGAGTGGAAGCATTGGAAGTGAAACACTATTCAAGAGATGATTTTTCTTCTTGGTTGTATGAGATTAGTATTATAGACAACTAAAGTCAAAGTCTCTATCTAGAGCAATACGATTAATAATAATTGTTATTATTGAGTTAAGGTCTTTAAGTTTGGATTGTAAAGTTGAATATGGATGATATTGGAATTTTGACCATTACCAAATTCCATAAGTACAAATTTGATATAGTTTTGACGAAAAGAATTAGTATAAATAATTATCACTATCAAATAAATCTTAATTTAGTAAAATTGGATTTTCTTGAAGCTATTTAAGCGATAAATTTGGTCATAATGTCACACCACCTTCTAAGTGACGTGTGAACGTTAATACTCGAATTATTCGATATTAATCACTGACCGAGTTTAAACCTAATACTCACACAACAGTAATGTTGAATACTCAGACTACCACCTGATTTAATTAATTATAATTTTAATAAATTAATAAAATTAACTAATATTTACGAAATATTAATTATAAAATTTTATTCGATTTGCATTGAAAATGGTGTATATATATAAGTTGTATGCACACGTATCAGTATTTGATATTGATATATGTTTTAATTAGATTTAAATGTATAATATTTGATGAGGCTTGAAGTGATTAAGAGGCCTATAAAGGGAACTGATTTGATAGGCCATAGCTGTAGGAGGAGGGGTTTGATTTGATTCAAAAAAGGGTTTTGAATTAGTAGAGATATCAGTAGATCCGGATCCACTTTTTTCTCCTATAATTTTCTATTATTTAAACACCCTTAACCCCACATTTGTTGCTCTCTTTTTTAGCCCCAATTACATCCATATCTAGCCGAAAATGGCCGCCCCCTTCCACCATTGATTCAAGCATTAAAAATACAAATTCAATTAAAATCAAGACAACAATGCATAGTGTTTTTCGGTCTGATAGCCGTCTCTGAAAGGATTTAAATTCAAATTCAATTGGAGTCGATCGATTTAGTTCTAAATGTGTACTAATTGGGCAATAGTTAGGGTAATTTATTTGTTTACAATACCATATATTTATTTAATAATTATCTTAAATCATATATGCTTAGATTAGATCTCAATATCACGAATCCCTATATATGTGCACTATCAACATTGTATGTGAATATGTATATATATGCTCTTGGCCAACAACGAAAATAATTGAAAAAAACATGGATTAAACATTAATTTTAAAAAGGACTTTAAAACAAAATTTGATTTTAACATATAACTGTATATAGATTACATGTAAAAAAATTTAATCAAACACATGTGATAATTTTCAAAATAAATAAATTATATATATATATATATATATTAAAACCTAAAATATATTTATACACATACATTTCCCCTCCCTTTCCACCCTTCATCTCATCCTTCCTTCCTTCCCTTCCTGATCTGATCTCTCTTGCGAGTCACGTTGTTTCCACCTCTTCTCCTTCTCCTTCTCCTTTACTTGTTCCTAACCCACCGCCTCCTCCTTTGACCCATCCTTTTCCTCATTCTTCTGCTTTTTTAACCTCCCTCTCTCCTCGGTGCCATTCTGTCTGCCGTTCCACTTGCTTCTTCTCTTCCTTCTGCTTTGCATCAATAGGAATGGGCTTCCCTTTTTAAGCATAAATCCAAGACTGTAGGGAATTACGTCCCTGTTGACCCGGGCGCCATCTTTTTTGGTGATGTCCTCTTCCCTCCTCCTGTTGTGCTCGAGGCTGGCAAGGATATATGAAGCGATTATCTTGTGGGTTTCTGCTTAGATAAGCCATTATCTTACTCAGTTGTGGTTTTTCATCTAAAAAGAACTTAGAATCTTAAGGGTTCAATAAAAGTCAAGTATGATGGTTTCATCTTCCTTTTTTCACTTTCTTCTGAAAATGATAGGAGCATGATATTGCAAGGTGATCCCATTCTAATGCATAACAAGCTTTTCATTATCAAGCCTTGGGACCCTTCTATTGGAAATATTTGTGGTAGTATACGGACAGTTCATGTCTAGGTTCAATTACATAATATAAACGTATGCTTGGTCGCATTTAGGTATCAATTGGCTGACTTATAGGATAGGCAAGTTGCTTTATATGGATGAATCTATGGACAAACTTGAATGGCTGAGATATGTGAAATGTTTGGTTGAAGTTTCTCCTGATAAGGAGTTAGCTGGCAATTTTGATGTTCAACTGATGGATGGTGGCGCACAAACAATTGAGGTAAAGTACCCGTGGAAGCTTGAAATATGAACGACCTGTAGTACTTTTGGCCATAACACCATACAATGTGAAAAACCAAAGAGTAAAGTAGTAAAAGATATGGGAAATGTAAATACTACTGATGTCAATAGGGATGTTAAGGCAGATGCAGTAATAAATAAGAGTGGTAGCAAGAAAATTTGGTTGGTTATACACAAGAAAAGAAATAAATTTGCAGTGATTAAAGGGAAAAATGGCTGGAATGAAGTTAGTAATAGAAAGGCAGAAGGACACAACAGAGATGCTCGACAACAAAAAATCGTAAATGCTACTTTAGGAAGAGATGAAGCAAACTTAGTTATCAACATAAATAATAATGATATATAGGTAGTTACTAATAGTAGAGGCAAAACTCATCCACAAATTAGTGGTGTTCTAACCAAGAACAGTTTTCTTAGTTTGGAAGTGATGGAGGAGCATGCCATTATGAACAGTGAAGGGACTAAGGCCACTGTTATAAATGATGATGATAATATCATTGCAAATGCAAAAATTAATGGTATGGTAGGTAACAAGCAAATAAGAAACAAATAAATTTCTGTTGACAAATCTAGAAGTAATGGTGAATGTGAGCCCGAAGTTATGATCGAAGTTAAGCAAATTGTTTTGCTGCTTGATATTGACCCCGAAGTAGTTCTCGAAGCATTGCTTTCTAGAACTAGTGAAAATGTAGAAAGTGAAACAATACTTAAATCTAGACCTAATGATCAAGTGCATTTTGATCATTCAAGTCCCCATGCTAATAACACAATGCAACTTTTTAACTCTGATGTAACCACAAAAGCCACATCTTAAAATATCAGCCTGCCATGTTCCCATGCCAATGCAGTAGCAGCCAAACCTCATTACCAATTCAATCAAGCAGGAAAAAAATCAACGTGCTCCATTGTGCATACATGCATTCATGATACTTCATCTATCTCCCAATCTGTTGTTCCTCTATCTACTACTTCTGATGACATTATTCTCAATGTTAAAGAAGCTTCATCCTAACTTCTTTATGATCATATTACTCCTCCTGCAGCCTGGAAGTACCTACCTCATCATACTTCTATTTTATCCAAATCCTCCCCTCGCTCTTCTGTTTCAGCCACCACCATTGTCCCCAATCACCTTTCTGATCATCCTAGTGGTGAGATTACTGCAAACATCAAAAAGGAAAAATGTAAGAAGAATAAAAGGGACTGAACCTATACCTGGCTCCACATCTATTGTTCCTCTTAACAAGACTATTAGTTCTTCTAATACTGGGGGAAGCAGAAACAAAAGCACCACCATCCCACAGTAGTTCTCTTTGTGATAGACAATCTTGATGTTTAGAATATTAGAGGTGCGCATAAAGATATAAAGCTAAATTAGGTCAAAAACTTAATACAATCTCACAACCTTAAATTTATAGATATTGTTGAAACAAAGCTTGATTCTGCCTCATCTTCTAGAGTTGCTAGTTATATCTGTCCGTACTGGAAACTTTTTACTAATCTTAATTATGCTCCTTATGGTAGGATTATGGTGCTTCGTGATTCTCTTGCATTCACCCTCTCCCCATCCTAGCTTCCAAACAATTCATACACTATCATGTGATTTCATTTGCCCACCTCAACTTCTTTCTATGCCACTGCTGTATATGCTGATAACAGTTTTTCTTCGAGGCAATCTTTGTTGGACACTCTACCTTCCTTTCGACATAACTCTCACCCTTGGCTTGTTTTTGGGGATTTCAACTGCTACTTGCATATCACTAATTATTATGGGGGTGGTGTATTGACCTTGAGGGAGATTAGACCCCTCAATAATGCGATTTATGACTCTTCTCTTATTGAGATCAAGACTTCTGGTGCTCCTTATTCATGGAATAATTGCAGTAGAAGTGGTACAAGAACCTTTAGCAAAATTGAATTTGCTTTTTGTAACCAAATCACTCTCAACTCATGGCTTAATGTCCACAATCATCTCCCCCTTCCCTTGTTGTCAGACCATTCATCACAAATTCTCTCTTTTGGTGTGCCTGCTTTGAAAGTCAAATCCTCTTTTAACTTTTTTAAAATCTGGTTACCTGATATTGAATTTTTAAACATTGTTAAACATGTCTGGTCTAAGCCCTATTTTGATAACCCTATGTTGATATTGCAGAAGAAGATCAAAGCATGTAAGGAGGAACTGAAAGCTTGGTCCAGAGTCAAATTTAGTACCGGCATGTCTATTTCTTCTACCATCAGAAATAGGTTGGAGGAGGTGCAGAAGCTCATGATGGAAAACCCAGACGATCCTAACTTTTCTGTTCTTGAAAATGGTCTAAACATTGAAATAGAGAGGCACTTCAAGTGTAAGCTAACATGTTGAAAGAAAAAGCAAGGCTAAAATGGGAAGTGGATGGCGATAGAAAGACTACTTTTTACCATGCCACTCTAAAAGCAAAACATTCTAGAGAGAACACTACATCAATTTATAATCAAGAAGGGATACTTCGATGTACTCTTAAAGAATCAAAGATAGTTTTCTCTCATATTTTGAAAATCTCCTTGGTATTACTTGTTAAAATTTGGCGACACTATATGAGGATTTGTAGAGGTCGGAAGTAGCTTCGTAACGGAGGAAACGGTTCGCAAATCGGAGTCTGGAGGTGGAAGTTAGAAGAGAAAAGGGAAGTGGGCTGTTTAGGGGACAACAACTAATTTCAGACGTCTGAAATTGTTCTGGAGTGGTTCCAGAACACTCAGTCAGACGTCTGACCAAGTGGGTCAGACGTCTGATCTGGAGCGAAGTCGCTCCAGAGACTTAAGTCAGACGTCTGACCCTTAGGCCAGACGTCTGGAACGATTTTTTTCAGTTTTTCATCTCGCGGACTTGGGTGAAAATTTGTGATATCCGCAGGGGCAATTTTGAAATATTGTCTAGGGTTTCTATTCTCCTATATAAGCTAGCCTCAGGTATTAGATCCGGAGGGGCATAGAGAGAAGCATGTGCAAGCAACAATAAGAGATCAACCTCCACCAAATTATGGTTTATCAAAACCTAATTTTCTTCAATTCTCTTCTCCACAAAATCAATTTCTATTTTGATTATTGATCATTGTAATCAATCTCTTGTACTCTTCTCATCAATAATAATAAAAGCTCTCTCTTAAAGTGGATGTACACTAGCATAACGTTAGTGAAACCACTATAAATCTCTGTGTGATTTATTTTCATTATTGCCTTGTTCTTTGATTTGCTTGTCTGGGATTTTGATTGACTGTGATTGGATTTGAGTTATTGATTGGTTGTTTTTACACTGCTTATCACGATCCTGTCTTCCGCTGCGCTCGTGGGGTTTCGATTGGAGTCAGAATCCCGCACCAACATTTGGTATCAGAGCTTCAGGTTTTGGTAGGTGGTTGTAGAGATGCCTGAATCAAGTAATAATTCAAGTAGTTCCTCAATGGGTACTCCAAATGGTGTAGCTCCTTATGTACGTGGCTCGTACGTAGCTTCAGGATCACAATTGGTAATAGACAAGTGGAATGGCGATAATGATTTTGAAAAATGGCAATGGAAGATGAAAGCGGTTCTTAGAAGGAATCGGGTGCATCGGGTAGTGTTTGACACACATTTATTGCCAGCGGACATCTCGGATGTTGAGAGAGAGGAGATGGAGGAGTGGGCATTCACCACACTTCAACTTGCTATGGGAGAGGATGTTATCTCTGAAATTAGTGGTGAGACAACCGCTAAGGGTATTTGGGACAGGTTGGAGGAATTGTATATGAAAAAGTCACTGACGAATCGTTTGATCTTATTGCGAAAGTTCTTCACCTATAAGATGAAGAAAGGTACTTCGCTGAAGGCGCACTTAAACATTTTTGATGATTTGCTAATGAAGATGAAGGCGGTAGATTTGAAGATTGAGGAAGAGCAAAAGGCGATGATATTGTTGTGTTCGTTGCCAGACCGCTATACAGGTTTCTCAAACAGTTTGATCTACAGCCAAGATACATTGACTCTTGATGATGTCAAGACGGGCCTTCTTAGCGAGAAGTTGCGGGATCAAATGAAGGAGTTAGGTGATGGAGGTAGTGGTGCTAGCAATGGTCATGGCTTGTTTGTGGAGAAGGAGAGACATGTGAAGAAGGAGAACCGGGGGCGTTCTAAATCAAGGAACCTCGGTTGGAGAGGAAAGTCGAAGGAAAGAAAAGGCAAGTGCTATATTTTTAGGAAGCCCGGTCATTGGAAGAATGAGTATCCGGACAAGGAGAAGGCAAAGAAGGAAGTAGAATCTTCATCCGTAGCGGTAGGGAATGCAGTTGGTGAGGAAGAGGTAGATGTTTTATCGGCAGTAGCATCAGATGTTTCAGATAGCAAATGGGTGCTCGATTCGGGGGCGTCTTATCATATGACGCCAAATAGGAATTGTTTTTCTTCTTACATCGACAAAGAAGGAAATTCAATTGTTATGGGAAATGGTGCTATTTGTAAGTCGAAAGGCATTGGTTCCATGCAAATTAGGATGTTTGACGGAGTGGTTCGTACTCTCACTAATGTGCGCTATGTTTCGGGACTTAGGAAGTCTCTTATCTCTTTGGGGCAGCTGAATTCTTTAGGTTGTAAGATCACTATTGAAAGTGATAGATTGTGGGTTTCGAAGGGGGAACTTGTGGTGATGAAGGGTGCAAGGACTCATGATATTTATTTGCTTCAAGGAGTGACTGTGGAAGGTGAAACTTGTATGGGGGTTGATAGTTCTCGTGACTTGGATGCGACTGGGCTGTGGCATTTGAGGTTAGGTCATGTCTCGGAGAGAAGTTTAGGTGTTCTTCGAAAGAGAGAGATGATCGATGGAGAAAGTTTCAACAAGTTAGAGTTTTGCGAAGATTGTGTCATGGGGAAGCAAACTAAAGTTTCATTCGGTGAAGGAAAACATAATTCGAGAAGGGTTCTTGAGTATGTTCACATAGATGTTTGGGGATCGGCACCTGTAGCTTCTTTAGGTGGAGCTCGCTATTATATTTCCTTTATATATGACTTTTCTCGGAAAGTTTGGGTGTATGTAATGAAGGCCAAGTCGGAGGCATTTGCAAAGTTTAAAGCGTGGAAGGCTCTTGTTGAGAATGAGAGTGACAAGTCTTTGAAGGTTCTAAGGTCTGACAATGGTAGAGAGTATGTTTCCGGAGAATTTTTGGAGTATTGCAAGCATCATGGTATTCGGAGGCATTTTACTACACCTGAAGATCCGCAGTCGAATGGTGTTGCGGAGAGAATGAATCGTACTCTACTTGAGAAAGCTCGATGCTTGAGATTGACATCAGGTTTGGCAAAGAGATTTTGGGCTGAAGGTTTGTCAACCGTAGTGCATATTATTAATCGAATTCTGTGCTCAGCTATTAGTAACAAAATTCCGGAGGAAGTGTGGAAGGGAAAGAGCATTGACTTGAGTTATCTTCGTGTGTTTGGCAATTCGGTTTATGTGCATGATCCGGAAAATGATAAGCTTGAACCTAGAGCTTTCAAGGGGATTTTGCTTGGCTATACGGATGGTGTAAAAGGCTATCAGATTTGGAATCCGAAAACGAAGAAGGTAGTGAATTCTCGTCATGTTACTTTTGATGAGTCGGCGATGTTCAAGGAGAATGTGAGCTCATCGGATGTTCCAGATTTGGTTCATGGTGAATCAAAGGAGAAGGAAATTATTTCCACCTTTTTTCCAAGGAGTAGAGAGAGTAGAGTAATTGGCGATGCTTGTGAGGAGGTAGCGGTTGATGTTACATCACATGGTCCACATGGTGCCTCTAGTAGTGTTGGTGATGTACATGATTCTAGAGAAGATTCGGTTCAAGGTGGAGCCGAAGGGAGTTTAGGTGAGGGTATTGCTACTCGGGTTGGTCGTCGTACTATAAGACCACCCGAAAGATATGGTGATTGGAACTATCTTAGCTTTTGTGATAATTTGGACTATGCTCTTCATGTAGTCCAAGATGAGCCGATGGACCTTGATGATGTCATGAAGTCGAGTGATAGCTCGAAATGGATTTGTGCCATGGAGGAAGAGATGCAATCATTGTTAAAGAATCAAACTTGGGATTTGGTTCCACTTCCTAAAGGAAACCGTGCTATTGGGTGCAAATGGATATACAAGGTGAAGGACGATGGAAGATATAAAGCTAGACTAGTGGCTAAGGGGTTTGCACAAAGGAAGGAAATGAGTATGATGAGATATTCGCACCGGTTGTGCGCCATACTTCTATCCGGATATTACTTGCTATAGTTGCTATTCATGACTTGGAGTTGGAGCAACTTGATGTGAAAACCGCCTTCTTGCATGGTGACTTGGATGAAGACATCTACATGGTACAACCGGAAGGTTTTGTTGTGGATGGTAAGTCAAATTTGGTTTGCAAATTGAAGAAATCACTATATGGTTTAAAGCAATCACCTAGACAATGGTACAAGAGGTTTGATCATTTTATGCTTGAAAATGGTTTTGATAGAAGCATCAAGGATGCTTGTGCTTATTTCAAGAAGTTGAGAAATGATTGTTGGGTGTATTTACTCTTGTATGTGGACGACATGCTCATTGCTTCAAAAGATAAAAATGAAATCAACAATTTAAAACTGAGTTTGAAATCGGAGTTCGAAATGAAGGATCTTGGAGAAGCAAGAAGGATATTGGGCATGGAAATTGTAAGGGATCGAAAGCATTTTGAGTTAAAACTAACTCAAAAGGAATACATAGAAAAAGTGCTTTGCCGGTTTAGCGTGGAGTATGCAAAGGCGTCATATACACCTTTACCTTTGCATATGAAGCTTTCGAATAAAGGATCACCTATCTTGGAGGAAGACAAGACTTATACGGCAAAGGTGCCATATGATAGCGCGGTTGGTAGTCTAATGTATGTTATGGTGTGTACAAGGCCCGATATTGCAAATTCCGTCGGGATGGTTAGTCGCTACATGGCTAATCCGGGGAAATCACATTGGGAAGATGCGAAGCTTATATTGAGATACCTTAGAGGCACATCATCTCATGGTCTTGTTTTTGGCGGTAGTAAGGCGATGGATTACAAGTTGGTTGGTTATTGTGATTCGGACGACGCTGGTGATAGGGATCGAAGAAAATCAACTTCCGGATATGTCTTCACACTTGGGGGAACAACCATAAGTTGGAGATCTAGATTGCAGATCGTAGTTGCTTTATCCACTACGGAGGCGGAGTTGATAGCCGCAGTGGAGGCGGCAAAGGAGGCACTCTATTTGAAGCGATTGTTGTGTGACTTGGGATTCGGGCATGATAGTATTGATGTTCGATGTGATTGCCAGAGTGCTATTCACTTGGCAGAGAATTTGGCGTTTAACTCACGGACTAAGCACATTGAGGTGAGAGAGTCATTTCTAGTAGCCATGGATGAAGATAAGCAAGTATATCTTCGAAAAGTGCACACAAAGGATAACGCGGCGGATGTGTTCACTAAGGCATTGCCGGTTGGAAAGTTCGAGCATTGCTCGAACTTGATTCGCTTGGAGAAGTGCTAGGTGCCACGGGGTGGCACGGTTAAGGGAGGAGCTTGGTGGTAGATGAGGAAGAGTATTGGTGAGAGAGGTTAATGTTCTATCTTCTTGGTAAGTGCTAGTCTTTGGTGAGATAGCTTAGGATTTGGATGTTTTCAACATTTCATTAGCAGGCGGGGGCTTTGCCTGAGCTCGTTGGTGGAGTGCAATGGGCGGTGGCTTTGCCGGAGCTCATTGGGAAAACATTCATGTTTGGTTGAAGGTAGAAGAGGTGATAGTTGGCGCTATCAGTTGTCGTTGATGGTATGGTACCATTGGAATTGAATATGGATATAGTGTCGAGGTGGAGTGTTAAAATTTGGCGACACTATATGAGGATTTGTAGAGGTCGGAAGTAGCTTCGTAACGAAGGAAACAGTTCGCAAATCAGAGTCCGGAGGTGGAAGTTAGAAGAGAAAATGTGAAGTGGGCTGTTTATGGGACAACAACTACTTTCAGACGTCTGAAATTGTTCTGGAGTGGTTACAGAACACTCAGTCAGACGTCTGACCAAGTGGGTCAGACGTCTGATCTGGAGCGAAGCCGCTCCAGAGACTTAAGTCAGACGTCTGACCCTTAGGCCAGACGTCTGGAACGATTTTTTTCAGTTTTTCATCTCGCGGACTTGGGTGAAAATTTGTGATATCCGCAGGGGCAATTTTGGAATATTGTCTAGGGTTTCTATTCTCCTATATAAGCTAGCCTCAGGTATCAGATCCGGAGGGGCAGAGAGAGAAGCGTGTGCAAGCAACAATAAGAGATCAGCCTCCACCAAATTAGGGTTTATCAAAACCTAATTTTCTTCAATTCTCTTCTCCACAAAATCAATTTCTATTTTGATTATTGATCTTTGTAATCAATCTCTTGTACTCTTCTCATCAATAATAATAAAAGCTCTCTCTTAAAGTGGATGTACACTAACAAAACATTAGTGGAACCACTATAAATCTCTGTGTGATTTATTTTCATTATTGCCTTGATCTTTGATTTGCTTGTATGGGATTTTGATTGACTGTGATTGGATTTGAGTTATTGATTGGTTGTTTTTACATTGCTTATCACGATCCCGTCTTCCGCTGCGCTCGTGGGGTTTCGATTGGAGTCAGAATCCCGCACCAACATTACTAGTAACTTCCTCCCTGATCTAGGCATCCATGATAACTTTGATCTTCCATCCTTATCACCCGATGATAAGAATGCACTAGCAATGGAAATATCAAAATTTGAGATTAAGCATGCTATTTTTGACATGAATAAGAACTCCTGGAGGTCTTGATGGGTTTAGTGTCTCCTTCTTCATTGCTTGCTGGGATTTTATTCAGAATGATGTATACAAGGCTATACAAAACTTCTTCAATAAATGCAAAATGCTAAGTTCAATGAATGCCACCAACATTGCATTGATCCCTAAAGTTAAACATGCTGATTATGTCACTTCGTTCAGACCTATCTCATATTGTAATATTGTTTATAAATCTATTGCAAAGATTGTTGCAACCAGGTTAAAGTCAGTTCTTCTAAACATTATTTCTTCAAACTAGGCGGCCTTCCTTCCTTCAAGGCATATTCTGGATAATGTTCTTCTCTCTTACGAGCTCCATAAAGGTTATGGTAGATTCAGTGTTTCTCCTAGATCCATGGTTAAGCCAGACATCATGAAAGCATTCGACACTTTACACTGGGATACAGTTATCAGAGTCATGGCACACATAAACTTCCCTATGCATTTTGTGGCTTGGATGCATGCCTGCATTTCCACTGCTATATTTTCTTTAATTGTAAATGGTAGCCCTATTGGATATTTTAGAAGTAAACAAGGTACTAGGCAAGGGGATCCAATGTCTTCCTACATTTTCATCATCGTTATGGAAGCCTTGAATCAAATAGAAGTGTTGCCACCGGAAGTATCATTCTTCACCCGTAATGTAATGACCCATATATAGTTAGTCTAATGTTTGCTGATGACCTAATTATTTTTACTAAGCCTACTATGTCATATGTTGCAAGTATCTTAGATGTGCTCAATGTTTTGTACAAGTTAACCGGCCTTAAAAATTATTTATCCAAATCTGCTATTCTTATTGCTGGAGTCTCTCAACAACTCTACAGTGATAATATTTCTTCACTGCAACACAGTCAAGACTCCATGTCATATCTTAGGACATCCTTAGCCACAAGTAGGATTTCTAAATTGCAACGGCTGCCCATGTATGAGCGTATTATGGTAGCTTTTAACTGACGGATGAATAGGTTCTTATCCCAAGCTGGGAGATTGACATTGATCAAACCAATGATTTTTCAATGGTTGTGTATTGGTCTAGGACTTTCATATTGCCAATTAAACTTCTTAAAATGATCAAAAACTCTATGATGTAAATTTATTGGGCTGTAGTGTTTTTTCTACCAAATTGTCCCCCTGTTCTTACAAGAAACTAGAGCTCTCGCTACTAAAGGGAGGACTGGGTATCGAGAATCTGTTATAATGGAATAAGGCTGCATTTAGTATACATGTTGATGATTTTTTATGTAACATGGACAACACTTGGGTCCAGTGGTCAATCAAATACAATATGGGTAAGAGAAAATTTCGGAAGATGGAAATTCCTCAACACAGTAGCTGGACATGGCACAGTATCCTCAAGCTTAGGCCTATTCCTTTACCCCATGTTCGTTATGGTGTTGTTATGGGAGGATCTGTTAATTTCTGGGATGATCCTTGGATTAAGCATGGTCTAATTCTACGCAATGTTCTAACCTATCAACAAATGTTGCAAACTAGTATTGGGACAAATGCAAAGGCTTTTGAGTATATTCAAGATGGACATATCACTTTCCCTTATACTTCAAACCAAGTAGTTAGGCAGATGTGGCTTAGTCTTCAGCAGTTAAAAATCAAGGTGGTGCATAAAGACATTGCGCTTTGGTCTGAAGGGGAAGTAAAGTTCAAAGTATCTTCTGTTTATCATGCACTCATGTGCAACGTTGTATTCCCTAACTTCAGTTGGAATAAGAGAATATGGATCAAACATAGTAATGAGAGAGATAATCTTTTACTATGGGAAGTTGTTACTAATGCCTTTCACACTAAAGCTAATTTAGCTGCTAAAGGGTTTGAAGTTCATGTTGATTGTAGTTTTTGTAACTATGCAGTGGAAAATAGTTTACGTTTGTTTATCAACTGTCAGTTCGTCTACAGCCTTTGGTCATTCATCGTGTTCAAGTTAGGTAGACACAGTTGCATGGGAAACAATTAGCTGGAATGGCTCATTATATTTAAATCAACAAGACAGAGACTTTTGAAGACTTATGTGCTACTGTTTGTTCTCAAAAAGTTTGTCAGATTGGTATGATATGAAAGAAATCAAGCTATATTTCATGGAAAATTAAAGAATATGGTACAAATGATGCATGCTTTGATGCATGAAATAAGGGTTGGCGTGGAGAAGAGTCCTTTTGATTTCCTTCTCCGTATCATACATAGATTTGCACGAGTGCTCTATGTTCTTTTCTCTATTATGTTTTCTTGTTTCTTGTTTCCTTTTTCTTTATTTTTATTCTTTTTTGCAGTGCTTGTTTCCTAGTTTTCTTTTGTTTGCTACTGACCATACTTGTTTTTGGTCATAGTTTCAATTTTGTCTTTGCTTTCCTGTGTTGCCTTTGTGTATTCTGGTTGTATTTTCTACTCTTAGCTCCGTAATAAAACTGGTAGGGGACCAGTTAACCCCGCTGGCTTTGCCAAAAAATACATAAGATGTTACTTTAATATATATATGTATGTATGTATGTATGTATCTATTTTAATGTATATTAAATATACCAATGATTATGAAATTTATTCAGTTTTTTTTTTAAATTTCCAAATGGAAGAGATTTATTTACAAAATAATTTTAAAACTATAAAGGATTTTAAAAAAATTGAATTTTTCAAACATATTATAGGCCAAAAATGTATGCGTGTATATATATTTATGTACATATGCATAATTTTATCCATTTATATTTAAGTCCATAATGATAATTCAAATTTTAAATTTAAATATTAAGTTATATGTGTATGTGTGTGTATTTTTATTTTTCCAAGAATATGTATATATATTAATATGTGTTAATTTCAAATATTTGCATTTATTTATTTTATTTTATCAAATATTATTTTTGGTTTCTATTTTAAATTAGAAAATATTTTAAATTTTAGATCTAGATCTAATCTTTCGAATTTGTAATTATTCATATTTTCATTTTCAAATATAATTATTTTACATTATTATAAATATATGCATATGTATATATTATTTATACTTTTATAAATATATTTTATGTCACATTGAAATATATGTATATATATATTAGACAGGACATATGTGTACGGTGGGGCTAACATGCTATAGTTGGTGTAAATCCCAACATCTATTTATGGGCATGTTAAACTATGCACACCGTATATGTTGCATGTGTACGTACACATATGTGTATATGATATGCATATTATTTAGTATAAATATAATTTCAAAATAAAACTTTATTTACAAATAAAATAAAATATTGATTTTATTTAAAATAATTTAGATTAGATCTAGATAAATTTAGACTTCCTAGGCCCAAAAGATCAAAAATGGAATAATTTTTTGAAAATTGCCCATTTACCCCATTGCATGCTGGCCTAGTTCCAACAGTGGTATCGATGCCATATAGTCTACGCGGTCTAAATTAATAAGAAAACTTATTAAAACATACCTATATAGTAGGGTGTCTAGAAAAGTGATATCTAAGTTTGAGTTACACAAGTGGTGCCAAAGGTTGAGTCTAGAAAAGTGGTGTCTAAGGCTGATTCTGCCGTATTTGGCTATTAGCCTAGGACGAAAAGATGAGGTAAGCCTAAAGTTATCCCTAATATAAAGGACCAAATTGTTTTGGGCCTTAAGGTAAGCCTAAAGTTATCCCTAATATAAAGGACCAAATTGTTTTGGGCCTTAGGATAATTTTCAAATTCTAATTTGAGATTAAATTAAATTTTAAATTTAAAAGTTAATTCTAAAATAATAAATATATTATCAATGTTATAATATGGATTTTCATTTTTTTGTGAATATTAAAAAAAAGGCTTTTAATTTAAATTTTAAATTAAAAATAAAACACATAAAAGCATTATTTTTAGTAAGATTAATAAACTAAATGAACTAAATAAATAAGTTAATTAATTAAATGTGTATATATGTACATGTATATTATATGTAATGATATATGTTATGTGGTCTTGAATTGTTTAAGACAATATGAGTATGCATGTGTATATAAAAGAATTTTCAAAATTAATATTTCTAATTAATTTTTTTAATTAAATAAATTAATTAAAAGTTAATTGATAAATTAAAATGCATATATGCGGTATATAGGTAGATTATAAAAGATATAGTGTGTATGTACACACACACACACACACACATATATTCAATATACCATGTTATAATTGAATAATACATAAATTAATTAAAGTGTTAATTAGTTGAATAAGATGTAATTAATATAATTTTATACAAAAAATATTATATAAGTTAAATAAAGTATAAAAGTTATATAATAATAAAACTCATGTAATATAAATATATAAACTAAAGGTGGAACATTATAGAGATCCTAAATAGACTTAAGGAATAAATACATATGTAAAGGTACATATACCATGATTTCTGATGTATTCATCACTTGAATCATAATGGTATTTCATAAGAAATACATTATTCCACAAGTCGATGTCACTCAATTAAATATATTGAAGATAACAAATATTTAAATAAGTGTTTCCTCCGCCATTTATATATTAATAAATTACTTGCATACTACATGGTTGTTGACCAAACTCAAGCTAGAGAAGTTATGTGTAGTATTATTAATATATTGACTAGACGAGGTAAGATAACTATATGTATATGTTGAGCATATTCAAGGCACATGTATTATACTTAGGCCATTGCGAAATGGTAGGCACAAGTGAATGGTTTCTTTCGATTTGTTGAGCAAACTCGCGGTCAAAATGAGATTAGGACAAGAAACCATGGGTAAGAGTTGTATATGATACAATTGCCAAGGAGTTTTTCATCGTTTATGGAGCTATGACTTGTTGAGCAAACTCAAGGTCAGGATCCCAAGACCGACGATTCATAACATCCACTAGTGAAGTCAAATGACTTTTATGTTTCATCTTAAGGTTTGGAGAAATAGAAAAGGTTAGTGGAAGCCTTATTAGAAAAATAAAATGGCAATAGTTAACCTTTCTAATATTGAAAGAACATCTGCTATGTATAAATTAAACTAATCTACATCGATAAATTTATGCAATTAATATAATGGGTAAAATGTTTATCAATTAAAATATATAAATGAATGGAATTAATATTGACAAATAGAAATATAAAATATACATTCCAATAAATTTTTGCATGTTGATTCATGCAAGCGCCTAACTATACAACCATTAAATACGTTCGTAAGTTGGTCATTTAGAGTTTACTTGCATGGTAATGTTTATTGTCTTCAATGACTTTCGAATTCTAAAAGCAATACAAGAATATGGTTATTTGATCCATATACGATCATTTGTAAATGTAATATTGTGAACAGTCACAATTCACAATGCACAAAATCTCGATGAAATTAGTTCATGGAAATAAGCAAGTAAACTATAATATAAGACCCTATTCAATATTGTTGGTTATAATAATTAGTTTGTTGTGTTAAATGTAACAATGGACTAATGATTATAAGATAGGCCTAAGAATTCGATCACTAAAATGCCAATCTGATTAGTCTACGAAAGTGTAATTTATTTGATATCCTTAAAAGTTAAGTATGACCAAATGTGTTTTTGTAAAGTGTTTGTTATGATATTTGTAGCGAGGATTTCCTTATAATGGTTTGACCATTTGATAAGGTAAGTGATTGTACAAGAATATATGTGACCTAAGGCACAGTTGGAATGAAGAGAGTGAATGGTTACTTTTACTTCATAAAAAAGGGAAAAAGAATTGTAAAATAATAATTTATACTTAAGATTAGAATAAGAGACATGATTTTTATTCCAAAATGTATTTTCACATAATAAAATGTTTTTAACGAGATTTATTTCTTCGAATTTATGATATTTGATTTTAAAATTCTCGAATGTAAACCAGTTACGGTAAATGAGAAAAATTGCCAATATTAAGTGGTTGAATGGAACTTTGTATTTAATATGCTATTATGGTAATTGCGGAAATAGTGGAAGCATACCATAAACACTTATTAGTTGCATCGAGTTACGAAAATTATTTTGTAAAAAACACCAAACATTATTTATGAAATAATAACATCTTTTAGTGTTGACTGAAAAACAAACATAGTTTTATTTCAATATGAGTATTTTGAATATTCGTTATAAATAAACTATCAAAGTGGTATATGTGATGCATCGAAAAATATAGAAGTATCCAAATTTATTTGCTACTATTTTGGAATTATGGACTAAACCAAAGTTTCGACAAATAATTCTTGATTATATGATTATGAATTATATGGGACTAGTATATTTAGTTCTGACAATTAAGGGCAAAACACCCATTCAGTGGTAGTATCATAAGAGTTGATGGACTCTTCAGATTGCTACATATAGATATATGCAATCATAAGACTAATAATACCAAAACGGTTCCACATATTTGGTTACAGTCATCGATGAGTTATTATTGACATTGGCATGTATATTTGATACATATATAGTTTGTCTATAATAAGCTTATAGAGTATAAAATGGAAAAATATAGAGTGCAATAAAAAATAAAAATGATTCGATTCGATCGAATAAGTGAGCAGATTGAGAAGAATTCTGAACATACCAAAAAATGAAAAAGATTCATTCTCAAAAGTCACCTTTTCCTATGGTACATAATGATGTATCGATAAGGGAAATTGAACTTTGTTAAACAAAATACGATTAATTGTAAGTGAAGTTGAGTTAACTTCTTTCTATAGGGTCATGTACTTTGAAGTAGTACACAAGGTTAAAATTAATTTCATTTAAATAATATTTTACAAAATCATATAAGATAAGAGTTTATAAGAATCCCAAAAATATCCTAGGCCAAGGAGTTGGCAGGCTGTATGAGTCAAAAGACTACATGTAGTAATTGTACGTGAGGGCTCTTATATGAATTACCCCAAAAGGTGTTTAGGAACGATTGTCATTAGATGACCTATTTACATTTTGAACATAAGTTTTTTAAATTAAAACCAAATCAATTTTATATATAAGGCAATTCATAAAATATTTATAAATATCCGTTCCATTACACTGAGAAACAACTTTGTTTCAAAAAGTACAAACTTCGTAGCGAAGAAATTTCCTTCAGAAATTATTGGTAGTGAAAGTGAATTTGGATACAATCCAAAGATGAAACTGATTACGTGGGATGAAACAAAATTAACTAAAGCTAAATGAACAAAATGCATTAGAGTGTCTAATAAGTATTCTTGCACATTAAAGAGGAATATGAATTTCCTATCAATTTCGAGAATGGATAATCCTTAATTGTCAATTAAACCATTAAGAGCATACACCGTACAATATAGTTGGAAGCACAAATCATAAATGATTCTATGTACATCATCAAAATATGATTTTGATCGTTGTACCTAAAGGAAGATGATTCATAGGTCACAAATGTGTCTTCAAGTGAAAGACTAATGCAGTCGAAATATAATGAGCAGTGATGAAGAATAAAATCGTAAATTTCAATTGTTGAAATTAACGTAACTGATTTGATATTCAATGTCCTCAAGATGATTCAGATTTTACTTATCAAATTATCGCTTGGTATGATTTTAAGTTTTGTTACATATGCGTTGAAATGGAAAATTTTAAATAATGATTTAGAATAGACTGTTTTCATATAATAACCAAAGTGTCTCGAAGTCAGTGGGAGTGATGTTGAGTTTATGGGTTTTTTGGATATGATCTAAGTGATGATACGAAAGTATCATTCTGTAATGATCAAATTAAATACGGTTGAAATATTGAATAGTCCGATTTTCAATCAAAATGCAGAGGAAGCATGTGTCCATAAGAAAGAACGTTAAAATGTACGTAGATGTATCTAAAATCATAAGCAAATAGTATACTACTGATTGTTAGTGATGTACTTATTATAAAATTAGTAGTAGTTTGGTAGTTAATACTCGATATTGAATTTGTAAATTATACCAATTACAATAAGTATAAAGGATGTTGGGAACGTCCCAAACAATATGCAAAAACACCTAATTAAAATTAATATGGAGCACGTAAGATGGATTCTTTATATGTTGACAATATGAATTATCATATATGTTGCATTGTCTACAATATCATATTTTCCTATGTATTTAACGCATGAAGAAAATATCAGATCCATATTAAAGATAACTAAAAGATAGTTTAGAGTGTTCTCTAGTATTTATAAAATACTATAGAATTGTTTACAAAAAAATGAACTCGTTATGAAGGAATGTTCAGATTTGCACTTCATGAGTGATATCGAGTATAATATGTCAATGTTAAATTCATATTCAAACCTTAGTTAAGAAGCCTTAAGTTAAAAATGTTCCAAACAAAAGGTTGGGGCAGATTCAATGAAAAATGCTAAGTACATGATCTTAAGTAGAGCCATAATAAAATAAATATATAAATATAAATGCACAAATTTATAACTGAGCTAGAGATAATTCCCAGTATTAAGAATACTATCTTATTGTTATATGATAACAATGTAATGATAAGAGCTCACTAGAAATCCAAAAAAAACCCAAATAGTTCCATATGATAAAGTTAGTTTATTAGCATCAGGAAGAATTGATTGATTGAGTAGATAATCAAAACAACGTAGCAGATCTATTCTCAAAGTGTCTAACTAGATTAGTTCTTATCAAAGATAGGATTGAAATTCCATAATAGGGCTTGTTGGCGTCAAAAATGGCCGCCAACACCCAGTTATGTGAATGCACCATATCCAGTCACATATCTTAGACAATATAATGTAGAGAATAAAAATTGAAGAAAAAATTAAAATAGAAAGAAAGTAAAGAGAGACACAATTTATAGTGGTTTAGCTAACTTCAGCCTTGTCCAATTCAAATATTTTTCTTTTATTCGTTTATGCCGTTGTTACACTTACAAATCCATGAAATCGCAGAATAAAAATGGTAGGGTACCCTAGCTAAAGGGTAGAATGAAGCAGAAACAAGATCCTTTTGCTGATGCCATGTCCGTTATATTTTTAGGAGAACCTATGAAAATATTTTTCTCAAAACCTGGATCTGAAACCCTAAAGCCAAGACGAGCCTGCCCACAAAGTTTGGGGCCCACCAGAGACCATAATAGCGATCAGAGCCGATCCCTATTTTGGGGGATTTATGGGATGCATTCCTTATGATGGTTCCCTTATGTTTTAATGTACTTCCCGTCCAAATTTCATTTTGATTGCATTTGTAGATTTTGATTTATTGACCGGTCATTGCCATGAACTTGAATATGGCTGATCCCCCTTAGAAAGAGGACTGATTCCTCATAGGGAAGTGGGCCGATCCCTCTAGGCTCCTCCATTTAATATGTGATCCCTAGGGTAGACTTCCTATGGTCTGTTCTTTCTATTCTCAAATTTTCACTTCAATTCGCCTTGTGATTGTTGAGTTATGGAGCGACCATCATTAAGTTGTGTTTTGTGCATCATATTTAATCTGGTCCCTTTAATCCGATCCCTCTTCTAGGGAAAGTATTAGATCCTTACTTAGCCATTTTTGAATGTTGTCCAACCAAATCCATCCAATTATCATCCGTAGTTCCAAATATAATCAATCTCCAATCCTAGTAACCATCTCTCTGGGCTTTCTGCCTTGATGATCGTGAAGTATGTTAGGTTAATCCACTTATGTACTGCCTAGCAAAAGACGAGTTAACACTTTTCCCCTAAAACATGCCTTGCGGTAGGAAGGTGTGTTTTAAATTGCTATAAATCCAAAATTCGAATTCTATAATCCATCAATAGCCATAATATCCAATTCGAATCCACGATCGCTACAGATCGTTAATGAAATCCATGACCATTCTAAGTCGATATCGAATTCCGTATCCACTGCAAATCTGCGATCTCTCCGGATCATTTTATCCAAATCTTCGATCTCACCGGGTCTTTAGCCAAATCCATGACCACTCAGGATCCATATCAAAATCCATATCTATTCAAAGCTGATATCCAAATCCATGACCATTTCGGGTCCTAGTCGAGCAAAATCCATACTCGACGTCTGAGTAAGACAATCCCATCACTCTCCAGCGAAGTGACGTTATTTCTTGTACCCCGGTTTAGTGTCCCAGAGCATTAAATGGTGTCTTGGCCTAAGTCTTAGACTAATAGTGGTCCCTCCGGACCCTTGTCGAGCATAATCCATACTCGACGACCTGAGTAGGCCGATCCTGTCACTCTTCGGTGATGCAACCTACTCCTTGCCAGGCATAGTCCTTACCTAACGTCCTATTAGGTTTTATTCTCCGGCCTTGACTCTCTAGTTGAGGACATAATTCATGTATGAGTCCATTGTTCACTCTTCGATGAAGGTACTTGCACCTTGCAGTTACCGCCCTGTTTTATTCATCGTAGTAATGCGTATCATAAATAACCAAATGAATAAGAGTCTGTACATTTGGAAATCCAAAAAAAAAGCCAAAGGGTGCCTCTCCAGGCACGATGGTTCATCATCATCTTAGAGCATGCCTAAGAACCATCCTTGATCCCATACATGTGTAAGTGACTTAGCTGCCTTATTTAGAGTTTATGACTATTATTATGGCCGGAGTCCAAGTCCTAAACTTGGCCCTTACCATCACGATAACTTGATGGCGATCTATGACCCTAATCCAGTGCCATTTCTATTTCCGTTCGACACGTACGATGGCTGCTCTTGTTCCACCACCATTGTTCGATTCCATACATTATATGGTATTCTGCCATTCCTGACATGCTCCTCAATCATATCCTTTAAATTCCTGCATTCATATATGGTGTGCCCATTCAATTCGTGAAACAGGCAGTATTTTCTAGACATATGCTACCACTCAGTGGGATCCCTCCTTGTCGGTTTCTAATAGGGGAATTGCCCCCTAGTGTCCAGATAAATCCATTCTAGGCTTTCCATCAAATTCGAGTAGGAGGAGAACGTCGGCTCCCACTCTTTCCATTGCCTTTTCGTCCCATCATATCCTTTATCCAGTTTCCATTTGCCTCTGTCATTCTTGTTTGCATCTCAAGATGATCCTCCTCTTTGCATAGCATTCATCTTTGGTTTGCCATCTCGTGCATCTTCCTGCCATAGGAACCTTTCCACTTCATGATGAAACACACCGAGAACTATAGGTGGATCTCACGCTAATGAATCCTTGAAATCTGTGCCATCAGCAACTACCGATACAGCTACCATCAAACCATGGATGGATCTGGCCGATCCACCGATGTCGCTGTGGCATTAAATCATATTAGAAAACTCCTTGGAACCTTTTTGATCCTCTGCTTCAGTGTTTCCAAACTCGTTACATTTCTGGGTTTTAAGATGTGAACTCTAAACTGCCTTATAAATCTTTCGACCAATTCCGTTCATGTGCCAATGGAATCGCTCTCCTACTGCCCGAACCACAGTGCAGCAATACCCGTTAAATATAGAGGAAAACATCACGCCATGACTTACTATAATGTCCCTAGTATTTCCATGTGCCATATATATCTCATCATATGTATAGTTGGGTCCGACTTTCCATCATATACTTCTAGCGTTGGTAGTTTAAACTCCGGTGGGTTCCTAGCATTCCTGAAGTTAGGAGCGAATGGACACATCCTCCAAATCCCTGTTCACCAATCCTCCATGCATAGCTCGCTCGATAATTTCTGCAAACCTGTCATTATTAGCCAAAGGTAGTCTCCTATCATTATTTTCGAACCGCCTCCTAAGTCCACGAAGGAATTCTAGAACATATTCCTCCGGGCGTGCATCCAAATTTTGATTTGTACCAAACTTTATAGGATCAACCGAAGGTCCTCTAGCATTGCAACCGACCAGACCTGGGGGCATGCCTCCAAGTCTATTCCTTTGTCCAATTGGGAAGAGGGCCAATTCCTTATAGAAAAGTGGGCCAATCCCTCCAAAGATCCCTCCAAGATGGCCGAGGACCGCCCTCGACTGCTCTATTCTATTCCTTTGTCCAATTGCTCCGCGTCCATGTTCCCGGCTCTAATTTCCAGCGATTCCTGCTACTTTAACTCCTTGATCTAAGTTGTCATTAGCTCTTGCTACTCTATTCCCTTGATTTTGCATTGTAACTTGTCCAATCTATCAGAGTAAATTCTGCATCATCTTCTCCTGTTTTTTCAGCATCTATTCATGCATAGCATCCATCGTTGTTTCCATTTCATCTCTAGTGATGTAGATAGATGCTTGATTAGCTCTAGCTCCTGAGGAAGCCTTATGACTCCATCCATGGTGGCTCCTTTCCGCTAGGACTCTCCTTGTTGAATGTGTCACCAATGCTCCAAATCTAAGCTCCAGATCTTAACCAAAATCTGAATCTGAATTATAAATTGCCCTCGCGGGCTAGAATTCTCAATGGAAGCACCAAATAATGGCTACGAACAACTAGTTATGTGAAAGCACTAATATCCAGCCACAAATCTTAGATAATATAATGCAGAGAATATAAATTGAAGAATAAAATTAAAACAAAAACAAGTAATGAGAGACACATATTTATAGTGGTTCGGGTAACTACGACCTACATCCACTTCAAAGATTTTCCTTTTATTCGTTTATGCTGCTGTTACAATTACAAATCGGTGAAATCCTAGAATAAAAATGGAAAAGTATAGCCTAAATGGAAGATAGAATAAAGTAGAAAGAAGATCCCTTTGCTGATGCTATATCCCCTATATTTATAGAAGAAAACATGAAAATACCTTGCTCAAAACCCATATCTGGAACCTTGAAGCCAAAACGACCCAGCCCAGAAAGTTTGAGGCCTACCGACGCCCATAATAGGGATTAAGGCCGATCTCTGTTTTGGAGGATTTATAGGGTGTGATCCCTACGTTAGGTCCCCCATGTTGTAATGCACTTCTCCTCCAAATTTCATATTGATTGCATCTGTTGATTTTGAGTTATTGACCGGTCATTGCTATGAACTTGAATATAGCCGATCCCCCATTGGGAAGAGGGCCAATTCCTTATAGAAAAGTGGGCCAATCCCTCCAAACTCCTCCATTTGATGTGCGATCTATAGGATAGATTTCCTACGATCCCTTCTCTTTATTCCCAAAATTTCACTTCAATCCGTCTTGTGGTTGTTAAGTTATGGAGCGATCATTATTACTTTGTATGCATCTTGTTTAATGCGATCCCTTTATTCCGATCCCTCAATTCTGATCCCTCTTTTAGGGGATGTATCAGTTCCATACTTAGCCATTTTTTGAGTAATGCCCATTCGAATCCATCCAACTATCCTCCGTAGTTCCAAATTTAATCGATCTCCAATCCTTATAACCATCTCTCCAAGCTTTCTGCCTTGATGATCGTGAAGTCTGTTGGGTTAAATCTGTCTGTTTACTGCCTTGGCTAAAGGTAGGTTAACCGGGCTGAAGTGAAAGTTTGAGATTGATAGAGTTAGGGATATGCCGTAGGGGCAATTATGTAATTGTTACATGTACCTAACTCGGTGACCAATCTTGTTCGAAATAAAGGTGTTTTCTTTCTATTATATACTTAATATAATATGTTATATTAATGAATTTAATTAAAGTATATTTAATAGTAAATCTATAAATTTTATGTTTTGTAATAGTAATTACAATATGTTGCAGTCATGAGTAATTTATTACAATGTAAATAAACATACTGTTTTAAATATTTCCAGTCAAGATGTATTGAAACTGGATATCGATACATCCATTAAGACTGAAGTACGTAATGCTCTCTAAATGTTGGGCATTATATTTCTTATGACCGATGGAGGCACCAAACGGTTACTTACTAATAGTTATTAGACTCACTACATAGTTTTTTGTTGGTTAATATAACTAATGTCAAACAGAAAATATCGATGTGATAAAATTACACAGTTCTCTTGACTTAAGAATACTGTTGATCTTTAATGTAGACGCTCCACTTCTATTATTGTTAAATAGTGGCACGAGGTCCATCGAATGACTATATATGGATCGACTCGAGGCATTGGAAATGGAACACTATTCAAGAGAATATTCGCCTCCTTGATATATGTGGCAAGTATTACGGTCAACTGAAGTCAACTCAAAGTCTCTAGCCAGAGCAGTATAATTAATAATAATTATAATTGAACCAAGGACTTTGTGTTTGGACTATAAAGTTGAATATGGAAGACAATAGAATTTTCACCATTAAAAAAATTCCATAAGCCCTAATGTTATATAGTTTTGATGAAGAGAATTGGTGTAAATAATTATCGCTATTAGGTAACGCTTAACTAAGTAAAATTAGATTTTATCAAAACTATGTAAGCGATAAATTTGACCATAATATCACATCACCTACTAAGTCACTGTTGCTTATTTATATACAATTATATATATTTACTTAATAATTCTCTTGAATCATCTATGCTTAGATAAGATCGCAATACCACAAATCCTTATGCTGTAAACATTGTACGTAAATATGTATATATGTATTGTGTGTATACACACACACACTCGTATATATATATATATATATATATATATATATATATATATATATATTTGTGTATGTGCACGCGTGTATATAGTTCTTAGCCAGCAAGAAAAATAATCACAATAATTTCTTTCTTTTTTGAATTAAATATTAATTTTAAAAGGGATTTTAATACAAATTTGATTTTTAACATACAAATGTACATATAAATTACATGTAAAGTTTCGTTTAATCATATAAATGCAATAATTTTCAAAAATTAAAAAAGTATATATACATATATTATTTAAAACCTTAAATAAATTATAAATGCGTATATATATATATACTTATTTTAAAATACAAGATATTACTTCAATATGATAATATCATATGTATATATATTTTAATGTACATTAATTATACCAACGATTGTGAAATTTATTTTAAAAAATTTCTTAAACATTTTCAAACAGAAAACATTTATTAAAAAGATAATTTTTAAAACCGTAAAGGATTAAAAAAGGATTTTGTCAAACATACCATAGGACAAAAATATGTATGAACATGTATATATTTTTATTCATTTATATTTAAATCTGTAATGGTAATTTATATTTGAAATTTAAATATACATACATATATATGTATGTATGTATACACACGCCTATATGTGTATATTTTTGAAAAATGTTTATATATCTTAATTCCATATATTTACATTTTTTATTTTATTTTATAAGAATATTATTATTAGTTTAATATGGAATTAGAAAATATTTTAAAGTCTACATCTAGATCTGAAATTTAAATTTGTAACCATTAAAATTTGAATTTTCAAATATTATTATTTTATGTTATTATAAATATATATTTAGATATATATATATCAATATTTATTCTCTTATAAATATATATATATTATATATATGGCATAAGTATGTATATGGATTGCCTAACATGTCGGTTACGGTGTAAATCCGAACATCTGTATGTGGGTATGTTTAACTATGCATGTTAAAATTCCTGTATTTCAAATTTAAATGTCAATTGCTTTTCAATAGAGGATATTTTAAATAAACAGCCAATAATTTCAACCAAGCACAAACAATAAAATTTAATCTACTGTAACATACAGATTTGTCCAAAAAGGTGAGGCATACTCATTGAAATTCCAGTTATCACCAAAGTGTTTCAGTTCGGTAGCGTTCGATTTTAGCTCGAAATTCTACAAGCTCCAATCTCAACCAATCCAATTCCAAAATGTAGACGATTCTAGGAGTGAACGCGACTGACCATGTTCGATTTGGATCTTATATGAACAAGTTATTCAATTTATAAAATTTTCCTTAGTTAGATCATTAACCTTAATTTACCAACCTTAATCACGTTCGTTTATGACCTAAGCCGCAATGTTTCCAAAACCCAACATCGATCGACCCCCCATTCACCAATACTGCCATAGGCCAAGATGCACCACCGCATCATCACAGCCGACCGCCCCGACTTCGCTGAACCCAAAGACCCGACCTTACCTCCTCTCGATCACCATAGCTCTAGAACGAGCTCTTAAAAACCCATGCCATTAATCTCGGCATTACTTCCGCCTCAGGTGATGATCTATCGCCGCGCCATATCCAAAAGCTTGTTCTCCTCCACGTCGACCCACACCACACTATCTAACTCGCTGTCGACGCCAAGGCTGAACCCAAATTAGGGTTTGCATTCAATTGTGATTTGCCACCACCATGCCCTGATTTAGCTCAATCCAACCATTCAACATACTCCACTCGCCACCACAAACAACTTTCATGTTGACACCTCCGCCTATATTGGCCTCTGACGTTGTGGATCAACTGTGGCCATTGTATGATGGAGTTGCTTATTTTCACTGCTAAGGTCTTGAGAAAATGAATGGGGTTAAGGGTCTTTATATAAATAATCTAACTGATACTATTCAATCTCGAAAATTTACGAACTCCAATCGAGGCGTGCTCATCAACTTTCCTAGCCAAATACCCCTATTTCAAACTCAATGGAGCTATTTCCGGGACCTAATTCCAACATATACAAAAGTTAACATTTCGAGTCCCTCGATTTTACGAATCGAACTAGTCCTTCTAACTCTCAATCAAATAGTCGAAATATACCGATACTTAAATTCATTCTGGCTCATTCAAACCATTTTGACCCCGTGGTAGTGGTCTCGAGTCATAAAATCCATCTGTCCATCATTAAAAAAATTCAATTAAATATTTATCCAAAAATTAAATATTCAGAGCAATCTAAAATATGGGTTGTTACACTCTCTTTCTTAAAAAGATTTCGTACCTGAAATCCTAAAGGACTACAAACCCAACACTACAAAAAAGTTGTTGATATAAAAATCATCTTCAACTTATGCCGACTCAACAAACTTCACACTAATTTATCCTAAGCACTATCCTAACCATACGTGCATATGTCAGCCAACATGGCACTCTTACCCGAATCGAGTTATAAATACTCGAAACGAATGAGCAGCAACAACTGCATATATAGCGACAACATTCCATATCATCACTAAAATTCTATAGTCACTCTGGGTTATTCCAATAATCTCTGCCATCAATTCTTACGACTATTGGTTATATCTAAAAATCTTTGCTCTAAATTTTCTTTCAATCTTGGTTAAAGTTTTGGAAAAATTTCGGCAGCACCTCCTTTGTGAGGCTCGATCTGAAGTACTACAACTGGCTAAAACTGGCCTTAAACCAAAAAAAAAATGAAAGCCCAAACGTGGCCTCTTATATTTGGAGCATAAAATAACCAATTAGAACCCAAACTTTAAATCTACTACATACCTATTTGTCTGGTAACAAACTCTACTCATGAAACCAAAAGCAGCAAGCTAGCCTTTGCTTACATGTACCCGAAACTAACTTATATAACCCAAAAGAGAGTTAAACATTACATTGATACAATATTACAATTCGTCCATCATATAACATGAATCTAAGCATGCTAAACCATAAATAACAATCGTCTCAACCAACATGTCAAATCAAATCCGGTCACTTACATATCTAACCTAAGTAGCTAATAATTTTATCAAAGTTTGAATGATGTACATATGTCATCCATGCACAATATCAAATCTGATCACTCATTCGATCACACAAATTCCACTTCCGAACTAGTATCACTTATTCGATTCTCTAGTGCGGACTTCGATATAGTTCCTTGATTAGAAATCACCATTCTCGTTGCATAAGCATATACTACAATAGAGGACTTCAAGATCATATTAGAAAACCCTTATCAAGTGTTCACATCAAGAATCGAGTGAAAAATCCATGTTGGGACTGATGTAAATCATCTTGAAATCATATGCCTGAATCTGTATTAAATACCCTCATGCGAATAAAATTATATACGTACATCCTACGTATTTGTTTCATTGGTTTCTTAAATGTACCAATTAGTTTTCATTCATATTCGTCTTAAATCACATTTAACCATGCCAATTGCATTTCATTTAATAATAAAATCATTTATGAACCATTTCATAAAACATTACTTGAGTGTACAAATATTTCATGACTTAAGTTTATATCCGTATAATAATCTTCTATGTCCTAAGAGTATACATACAAAATTTCAAATTTGTTTTTCTTAACCAAATAGTCAACAAATTTAAAACTTGATTTAAATTTATCTCTTTAAGTTTATAAATTACAATTTTTTTTATAATTTCTCATAACACATTGTTTAAGTTTCTATATTAAATATGAAACCGACTGTCCAAAATCGCCTAAAATTCTATTTTGTTTCAATAAATGAAAAAAATACCAAATAACATGTCAAAGTGAGATGCAAAACCAAACTAGTCTAATGTATAAGATACATGTATCCATATAATAACTTGGTCGAAAACATCGGACTTAAAACATCCGGTTAATTTCAACTCTATTTTGAAATAATTAATACATACATATCTTCTTTTGTATATCAAACCATACTTCTGAATTTAAATTGAAACATGTTTTACCAAACAATTATGAAGCGAAACTATGATGGTAGCATTTTCTCACTTAGAAAGTCGAAAATGAACATGGATGATGTTGTAGTCATCGTCAGAATTATTTTTCAATGATTGAATTGAGTTTAATGCTTTCTATCTTCTTTAAAATCCTTTAGAAATATTTCTATTCAAAAAGTACTTCCAAATGATACTGTTATTATTTTTCCAAACTTTGAAAAACCATTTCCAAAAACATCGGGATTCAAATTCTCAGTTTAAATCTTTTTTGTTTATAAAATACATTCATAAATCATATCTATATAATTTTCACTTCCTTATATAAAATCATGTTATCAATGCATACCTTTATTTAGATTATAATAAAAATCCAAGGTTATCACCGAATGCTTTATAGTCAAATTGTGAAACTGAATGCACGAGGTATTTGTTTCAATGTTCCCACAATACTATTTACCCAACCCATGCAGTAAGAAGGTGAATTACTTATAAATCAGCCAATAATAGTAAATGTTCTAAACTGAGCGAACGTGGCTATTCAAACAATAGATGATAATAATTAAATATTATCATTTCTAAACAATAAACACACAATTAATAATTATACTGATTTTATGAAAATCATTCCTTTATATACAAAATATAAACTCTTGATAAAATTATTTCATTTACCAATTTTCATAAACAAAGTCATTCTACCTCGTTCAAGGGTTTAGAAACCCCTATCAATAGTTGTTCCTTCTGTACCGACCAAAATTCATAAACCACTCGATTGGTAAATCAATACAACATAAAACACTTTTATAGCATTGCAAAATATGCGCTTATATATGCACACTCAGACTCATCCTAAGGTTTCACTTACCCTATCTCAAATGAGTTAACCCCACAAAAGCCTAGGTGTTCGCTCAGCCTAAGCTATAATACCATGTGTAACAGCCTACCTTTTCGATCCTTAGAAGTTGACACTAATACATTCATGGTATTCACGTGCCAAACATCCAAGTGTCGAAAAGACAAGCTGTAGGGGAAAAAGAAAGAAAAGACAAAATGGAATCTTACATCATGCCGAGTAATATATAATATAAAATATATCTTTACAAAAGAAAACCTTAACATACATGCATCAAAACAGAGTACATTTAATCACTAATCATTAGCTCAGCCAATTATAACAACCTGTCCTCAAAATGCTGATAAATAAAACAACACATATAGCAGAAATAGAGAATATATGAGAGATATGTCTTGGACATCCAGCTCATCTCCTAAAACTCCAAATAATCCAAACTAGATGTGAAAATATGCTCGGTTTGATCTAAGAATTATAAGAAAAATAACGTGATCATTCTGGTAACTAGCGTGAGAAACACACCTTAATTGAATCTTAATGTTATAAAACCTTTTGAAAATAAAGGTATATCGTAAGACAATGACGCATATAAACATGAACGGGTTTTTACCTTACGATAACGGAAGCACTTCATAGGAAATCTTTTGATATTATAATAGTGTTTAGAGTTTAAAGTAAATACTGAATTATAGCGGAAATTGTTACACTAATTAAATTCCAGCATAATAGGTATACAACTAAGTCCGAAGGCACTTCTTGGAGAATGGATTCCATCAATGACTGGGCTACTGGGGTACCATCCATTATAGTACACTTCTAGAATAATGTACCGAGGTCAAGAGGAACATCTTGCACACTTGCTACATAGAATCGGCCTACCCTTTCCAAGATAGTACCGAATATGTCACCACCCTAGTAGCTTTGCAACCTTTACCGAGAGCTCTAATGCATAACCAACTCCGTAAATGAACAAATATCTAGAAGGGTGATGATATGCCCCAATAAGTATTACCCACTTAGCCCTGCTGCATATCCCATGTTTTAGTCATTCTCGGTTGATGAGGCTTGCCGCTATGTTTTACCTTTTTGATAGCAATCCCACTTGGAATGCGAACATTTCCCTCCAGGCAGTAATGTAGTGCCAATATTCGTCCATACAGGTTGTTCAAGATATGTACAAACCGAAGGTACTTTGAAGAACTCATTGTTTAATCATCTTCAAGATGTTCCAATTAAAAACATATATGCCAGTTCGAAGTGGTTTTCTGATAACATATCAGTTCCTGTTCTCACTGAACTGACAATGATAGTTTCTAAAAATAGGCTAACATTTAATAATTGGTTATTTAACTGTCAAACAAACAAACAATTGAGCTAGAGATTTAGCCAAGCACGGTTAAGCACACATCAACCATCAAGCGTCTTTAATTAATCTTTTCATTAATTAAAACTACTTTTTACACTCTCATTTTAGAATACTCTTACAAAGATATATTTCATAAATGCTTTTGAAATTGGAAAATGAAATAATTTTATGCGTGATTATGTTTTATATATGAAAGTATGAAAATATGGAATTAGATAGTTAAATGAATTGGTTTTTAGAAATGATAAAACTAGATTATCATTTATTGTTTTGTCAACATTCCAAAACCATTAAATATTATTGTATAAGGAAATGAAATTTTAAAACATGGTTTATAAATCTGATTCGCAAATGAAATAAGTTTAAATTAAAGATTTGAGGATTAAAATTTTGGTGCTCTTCTAAGTAGGGTTTTCAAAGTTTTGAAAAATATATTACTTGAAAATATTTTTCAAATGGAAATTCATTTCAAAGGAATACTAAAAGGAGAAAATCAGTATTCTTCTCTATTGTCACTGGAAAATAATTTCAGTGATAACTGCAGCATCATCGACATTCATTTTCGAGTCTCGAGGTGGAGAGACCTCATAGTACCCTTGCTACACTTTTGAAAAGTGAATCTGACTTGAATTTATTAAGTATGATTTGATGTATAAAACATATATATATATATATATATATGTGTGTGTGTGTGTGTGTGTGTGTGTCTGTGTATGTGTATGTGTATATGTATATATTATTTCAAAATGATTCGAAGTGAAACTGGAAATTTAACTCTTAAATTTGATGTTAAGTGAGGGTTTTAATTTTTGAAATGAAGCAAAATTTTAAATAATTGAAATGTATAAAGAGAGAATTGGAATTGAAACAACTTGAAATAGTCGGACTAGGACAAAATTAACCGTATAATACTCAATTGCATTCTAATAAACATATATAACTTATCTGAAATATTAAAAAAGTTAAAATGTTAATGTTAATATGTAATTGAAGGTTATACAAGAGAAATTTAAATAATAAAATGTCCAAAATTAATTTTGCTTAGTAAAACGTTGTAAATAACTGTAAATTTGTATAGTGCTTAACTACACTCAGAAACATATATAACTTACTTGGAAAAGTTGAATGTAATAAGTTTGAATGTAATTGAATATTATATAATATAAAATGTAAGTAAAAAGATCAGAAGGAAATTTTGTTTAGGAAATTTATAAATGAAAATTTTGTTGTTATAATGAATGTTTATAGATTTAATTTGTGATTATGAGAAATATAAGTGAAATAAATTAAATAATAAAAGAGAATGAGTTAAATAAAATAAATTATTTTGAGAGAAATTTTTGTATCAATGTTAATAATTGAAAGTAAATCAACTGAATGGGAATATCTTGAATTGAAATCAACCAAATGTGAATACAATAAATATTTATTGATTTAATAAAATGGATTTAAACCGAATTAGTTGAATATAAATCAATTTAAAAATTTATAAAATTTATATGGTTTTTAATTAATGGTTGTATCTGATTCTATGTATTTCAAAATCTATATTTCCTTACTGTTAGTTCTATTTTCCAAACTCGTTCTTTTGCTGGGACGAAAAGTTTTGAGTAGGGGAGAGTGTAACGACTCGGGAATTTTAAAGGTTTTAATAATAGAATTAACTAAAATTTTCTTGAAAATAAACAATTACATTTGACAATGAAAATTTGACATTTGGTATGCGTCTATTGGAGCATAGCGAATGACAAATTCTCATTGAAAAATATGAAATTTAGTTTTGTTATGAAATTTTCAATTTCAATTTAAAATCAGTTAATTTGATGAAAATAAAATATTTTCGAAATCTGAATATTTTTACATAATAAAAACGTAAACCATTTTTTAAGTGAGACATCATATTTTGTTTCGCCAAATTTGGACTGCTCTAGTTCCTTTTATTTTATTTTCGGCGTTTTAGCAGTAGTTTGGCAGCGAATATAGACTTTTGATAGGATGATCATATCACTGACATTTATGTACCATTCTATTTTTCTCGTCGTGCTGATCTCCACGGTATATTCATTTGTGCATTTTGAAGTCGGATATGCGGTGAAATTAGTGAAACGGTTAGCCGTTTCGGTACCCATTTGAGCCTTTTGGGTTCTGTGTCCATCACTTGTCCCATGAGAAATCAATGGCCATCAGCTTTTAATTTTCTTTGAATTCAACAGCTGGCTGTCACTATTCCCTGGTTTCAATTCATATAGCTGGTTCCTACTCACTCTCTTTCTCCTTCCTTTCCTTTCAGTTCATTCTCTTCTTACTTTATAAATAAAAAAACATACAATATGCATATTCTTTTTTTTGTGAAAATAAAAACTTCAGCATGTCTTCTTCTTCACTCCGGTTGATACCCACCCAATAACCCACACGGATCGAGATCGCCCGACCTCGACCCCGTTTGTAACCGTTGACCCATCACCCATACAAACCGACCCTCTTGCTAACCTTCTGTGTCGACCACTAGCCAGCGGCCAGCGACCACCGTCAACGCACTGCTCCATCGCCGAGACCATCTCCAACTTGACACTCCACATCACATCAGCCACCAAGTCCGTGCATCCCTCCTCCTCCGACCCTCCCTCCAACCTTTCAACACTCTAGCCCTCTTCTTTACCGTAACCCACCACCCCACAACCAAAACCCGAAGCCTCTCCAAACCCTTACTTCCAGCAGCCACTGAAACACTCACCTTCTCCACTAACCCTTGTGCTCATCTCCGCCCGCAGTCTTGCTCAGCCTCACAACTAGCCTAGCCCATCGCCTGTCAGCCTATCCCAAAGCCTCCGACAAGTTTCCACTGCAGACTCTCCTACTTCTCCTACACAAATCCACGAGCAGCCACCGCAAACACCCTAATCGGCTATTCTTTGAAGAAAAAGAGGAAGTTGATCCATATATAAGTTTATACGCCAGAGTTGCTACTTGTCTCCCCTCCTCCTAGCCTTGCCTTAGGCCATGAATCCAATCTCGTCCAGCACCCTGACATCTATTGCCACGTTCTCTTTATTAAATGAAAAAGGGTACGTAAGCTATATCAATTGTTCTGGAGCCTACTTGTATTCATTTCTCCAAACTTTGCTCATGAAAGTATATTAGTTTGGAAAGAGTATATATTGTGTTTAGTATATACTTAGTATATAATTTAAAAGTATTGATCTTGTGAATCATAACTAGTTTTAGTAGTGTTGTCTATCTCTCTTTATTTAAGAAAAAAAGTGCGCGTGTGTGTATATATATATATTATATGTTTAAAAGTATTATTTAAACTTGTGTTGATATCTTAAAATAGAATTTTGACATAACTTTAATATATATTATGTTTAAATATGCAGGTTGATTTTTTTTGAAAATATGGAATTTAATATAATATTGATTTTAGAATATAGTATGGAGATTTTATTTTAAATATGGGTTTTGTTTAATATTGATTTCAAGAAAAATAATAACATATATATATATATATTGTTTCTGTTTATATCAAGCTGGTTTGATTTGATTTCAGCGATCTCAAGCTATCAACTTTGCTCGTCGAGTTCGTGTTCATTGTGCCGTGCTTTGGAATTTGTGATTGGATTCGCCGCATCTTATTCTTGATATTTCTCTAGCCTCAAAAGGTGAGCAATCACTCATGATTAACTTTCTTATATTTAGTAAATTTAATTCACATGAAATGACGATTGAAATATGCTGTTAAATTTGAATCATTAAGATATTTAATTGCTAAATATGATATGCCATTATCTGCAATTGTTTACCTATGACATATGACACCATAACCTGTCGTATATATTATGTTTAAATGTATTACTAATTATATATGCTTGTTATTGATATGTTATATTATTATCATATTAGTTCCCACTCGGCAAGTTCCCTATTATTTTAGGAATTCCTAAGAGTTGAAATGATACATACCCTAACGATCTATAGATTGGGGGAAATTCATTATAGGTTGAAATGATAAACCCAAGCAATTTTCATTGATTTTGAAATTTGGGGATTGCGGGTTGAAACGATATATACCGTAAATATTAAATTATTATAGAATGAAATGATAAATATCTATATCACTTGACCATATGATAGAAAATTATATACGAAAACCGTTGGTGTATTTTGAAAATGATTTCCAAAGTTTGAAAGGAAATATATGGGTTTTAATAAATATTGATTTTTAAATGTAATATAAAGATTTTAATTTTAACATATGTGTAAAAGTTGGATTTTTTTAAAATTATATGTTTTGGAAATGTTAAATATATAAGTTAAGTTTTCAAAAATATAAATTTTAAGATTTTACCTATAATTTTATTTTTTTAAATATATAAATAAGATATAATATAATAATAATTAATATAATAAATTTAATAAGAAGTTAATTTAACTAATATATATAAAATATGTTTTATTACTATTTTGAAAGTATATTTTGTATTAACTTTAATAAAATAAAGGTTGGGAAGATAAATTAAGTTAATTTATAATTTGTTTTTTAGGAATTTAATATAATTAAGATCTGATTAGAAACTTATATTTGGAGATTTTGAAAGGTATGGTTTTACAACTTGATTTAATTAAAGGTGATTAAATGGATATTTTTAAATTTAAATAAAGTTGAATATTAAATTTAGATTTAAGTTTGTAATTGAAAATTTTATTTAAATGCTAACAAAAGGTGACTAGGTGAATATTTTAAAATTTTATATATTCGAAGTTATATATTTGATTTATTGATTTATTTAAATTTATAATTTAAGGTTTATTTAAATTTTATTAAAAATGATTTAGCGAATAATATCAAATTTAAAAAAAATTAATGTTGAATTTGGAAATATAAATCAATATTTAACTTTGAAACCTATTGAAATTTTAATGCTTTAATTTGTAGTTCAAATATGGATTTAAAATCAATAAATTAAAATGGTTTTAATGAGAATTTAATTAAGATTGATTTAAATTGAATTTGGAACCAAAGGTTGATTTAAATTGATTTGTAAAATTTGAAGAAACCAATTCTTGTTGAAACTATTTTAATATATAAACTATTATGTGATTATGATTATTGGAAATGAAAATGATTTAAATTGAATAACATTTTTTAAAGTGATACGATTTTGAAAGAAATATGGTTTCGAAAGTTATACGACTTTGAAATGTATATGATATTTCGATATGAAGTATGAACTGTTTTGAAATAAAATGACCATGGTGTGAAATAAGCGTCGCGTTATTAAAGAGACCGAGATCGGATATTGTCATACTCTCTGCCAATACCGAAAACGACTTTAACAACCGTGTACGTGGTGGAGATTCCAAAATGAAGTAGGATGGTTTGGCGATGTCTATACGAGGTATTAACGCATCCCTGACTCCCGTGAGTCAGGTTGATGTGGCTAAAACAAGAGCTATATTAGGCCAAGTGGGGTCGCTCCCTTCATCGAGCATATTTCTTCGATACCACTTGATTACTTTTGTGATTTGATTAGGTGCACCTTTGATTTGGGAGTGTGTCTCAAGGTGGGCGGTACCACCAGTCTAGGAGTGAAAACGATATATTCTTACCTTGGCATTGCCTCGCATGCCTTATCACATGCCTTATCGCGCCTTCTACGAGTTTTTTTTGTACCATACCTATGGAGTGCCCTTTGATTTAACCACCGATTTGGTGGATCTTACGGTACTGTATAGACTATAGGAATATACAAAACATGTTAAGGGGGATATGGGTAATGCCTTAATGCTATTTTAATATTTTACTTTTCTACTAGACATATTATAATAGTGCATATTACTACATAATAGATAGTTTCACAGATATTTAGAGGATGGAAATCTCAAACATCCTTTAAGTTATATTGTATTACACTTGGACATTTCACTTGAGTTGATTTACTAGTATAAGAATGTTAATCCCGACTCGAGTGTTTTGTGTTTGCTTTATGCTCGGGTCAGACCGAGTCTTAGCATTTGAGGCTGACCTTTGGTGTTTGGAGAATTGCTTGAAGACCTATCTATTATCTATTCATCTTTGCAGCTATCTCAGTTATTTCCAGTTGTTTATGTTCAGTCTTGTCAGTTACTTTTGTATTTGAGACTACTCTGTATTTGGGATATCTTTTATATTCTGTTTTGACTCTGTTGTTTATGTAGTAACTTCATGACCTACTATTTATCTATTCCATTTTTTATTGTTATATTACTCTATATCTGTGATTATATGATTGATTTAATTACTATATATGCTAAGTTTTGCCAAATATAAATTAACATTCTGTTGTTTTGAGCGATTCATGTTCGACATGTGTGGATGCAAATGATTTGAAACAGTGGGTCATTACAGTTGGTATCGAGCTTTGGTTTAGGCAAATTTAGCATATAGAGTAAAAACTCATTAGAGATAGGGTAGTGATGCCCTAGAATGAGTAGAATCAATTATAGAATCATCTTTGCTCAAGCTTGAAATTCTTCGTCCTAGATTAGGATTTCTTTTGAATTTTGGAACTTTCCCTTTGTTCTGAAACCCATTCTTGTTTTCTCCTGTTGTGTTCTCTTTGATAATGGAGCATCCCATAGTTTCAACCTCGATTTGCAACGTCATCCTTATGTGTGGCTAATCCCATCGATGGTCTCGCCAATCTTAGTATGATTTGTAAATGGGTGAAACTCCTTTTAGAACAGGCGTCGATTAACCAGAGATTTCTACGTCCTTGGTGTTTATGTTGTTGTATCTTGCGAATCCCGAACCGTTTCTCTAGTAGACGACCCGCAAAATTTCTCTTGTGATCGAATTTCGATTGCCTTAGGATTATGCAGGCTACTTTCTTTTCACTTGATTCTCAACCTAGTGATCCTGACTTCACCTAATAGTTACGGATTATCCTGATGTTTTGGTGAAGTCACTTCTTCTCCTCCTAAGCGGAAAATTGAATTCCGCATCTATCTTATTCCTAGAGATCGACCTGTTGTCCTTTCCTTGAACGAATGGTTTCAATGAATGATTAGTCACGCCCTCAAGATTTACCAATACTCCTGCCTTCTTCGTTGATATCATGAATCATATTTTCCACAATGTTCTCATCAAGTTGTCCTAATTTTCGTTGATGATATTCTTGCCTTTTCTAAGTCTCGGTTGACCTGGTTAAGGTCGCCGCGATCAATATAAGTCCATCTCCCCTCGTTTGTAATTTAATTTATCTTATCTTCTTTACTAAGGTCCCTCTAAACTTGCATCTCTATCCTTGTTCTAGAATCCATTCTTGAATCATCCTGTGAGGGAGTGTCTTTGTAACAGATATAAAAAAAGTTTTATATTGTGTTGTTTGAGTTGTTAAGTTTGAATTTTAGGTTTCGATCGATTCGTCTGGCCAACGTATCGATAGGAATTCCAAAACACTTAACAGACCAAACTGACACAGTATAGTTTTCAAAATTGGAAAATGAAATAATTTATGTATGATTATATTTCATATATAAAAGTATGAAAATCTAGAATTAGATTGTCAAATGAATTGGTTGTCGGAAATGATAATACTAGATTATCATTTATTGTTCTGTCAACAATCCAAAGACATTAACTATTGTTGTATATGGAAATAAAATTTTAAAACATGGTTGATAGATCAGATTTGCAAATGAAATGAATTTAAATTAAAGATTTGAGGATTAAAATTTCGATGCTCTCCTAAGTTGGGTTTTCAAAGTTTTGAAAAATATATTATTTGAAAATATTTTTCGAATGGAAATTGTTTTCAAAGGAATTCTAAAAGAATTAAATTAGTACTCTTCTCTATTGTCATTGGAAAATAATTTCTATGATGACTACAACATCATCGATATTCATTTTCGAGTCTGGAGGTGGAGAGTCCTAATAGTAGCCTTGCTACACTTTTGGAAAGTGGATCTGACTCGAATTTTTTGAGTATGATTTTTGTATAATACACACATACACACACATATAACTTCAAAATGATTCGAAGTGAAACCGAAAATTTAACTCTTAAGTTTTATGTTAGGTGATGGTTTCAATTTTTGAAATGAAGCAAAATTTTGAATAATTGAAGTGTATAAAGTGAGAATTGGAATTGAAATAACTTGAAACAGTCGGACTAGAACAAAATTAATTGCATAATAATCAATTGTATTCTAATAAACATATATAACTTATCTGAAATATTCAAAAAGTTAAAATGTTAATGTGAATATGTAATTGAAGGTTATACAAGAGAAATTTAAGTAATAAAATGTCCAAACTAAATTTTGCTTAATAAAATGTTGTAAATAACTTTAAATTTGTATAGTGCTCAATTACACTCAGAAACATACATAACTTACGTGGAAAAGTTGAATGTAATAAGTTTGAATGTAATTAAATATTGTACAACATAAAATGTACGTAAGAAAGTTTGAACGAAATTTTGTTAAGGAAATTTATAAACGAAAATTTTATTATTATAATGAATGTTTATACATTTAATTTGTGATTATAAGAAATGTAAGTGAAATAAATTAAATAATAAATAGAATGAGTTAAATAAAATAAACTGTTTTGAGAGAAATTTTTGTAACAATGTTAATAACTAAAAGTAAATCAATTGAATGGAAATACCTTGAATTGAAATTAACCAAATGTGAATATAATAAATATTTATTGATTTAATAAAATGGATTTAAACCAAATTAGTTGAATATAAATCGATTTAAAATTTTATGAAATTTTTATGGTTTTGAATTAATGGTTGTATCCGATTCTATGCATTTCAAAATCTATCTTTCCTTTCTGTTACTTCTGTTTTCCCATCTCATTCCTTTTCGGGGATGAAAAGTTTTGAGCGGGAGAGAGTGTAATGACCCGAGAATTCTAACGGTTTTAATAACAGAATTAACTAAAGTTTGCTTGAAAATAAACAATTAAATTTTCCAGTGAAAATTGGATAACTAATATGTGTCTATTGAAGCATAACAAATGGCAGATTTTCATTGGAAAATATGAAAGTTAGTTTTGTTGTGAAATTTTCCATTTCAATTTAAAATTAGTTAATTTGATGAAAATAAAATATTTTCGAAATCTGAATATTTTTACATAATAAAAATTTAAACCATTTTCTGAATGACACGTTATATTTCATTTCGTCAAATTTGGATTGCTCAAGCCCCGTTTATCTTATTTTCGGTGTTTTAGCAGTAGGTTGGCAGCGAATATCGACTTTTGATAAGATGATCGTATCACTGATATCCATGTACCATTCTATTCTTCTCGTCATACTAATCTCCATAGCATATTCATTTGTATATTCTGGAGTCCGGTACGTGGCAAAATCAGCGAAACGATTAGGCATATCGGTACCCGTTTAAGCCTTTTTGGTTCTGTGTCCATTCACTTGTCCCGTGAGAAACCAATAGCCATCAGCTTTTAATTTTCCTTGAATACAACAGCTAGCTGTCACTATTCCCTGGTTTCAATTCACATAGCAGGTTCCTACTCACTCTCATTCTCCTTCCTTTCCTTTCTATTCATTCCCTTCTTACTTTATAAATAAATAAATACATATAAATATATCCGTTTTCATTTGTAAAAAAACTGTAGCATGTCTTCTTCTTCACTCCGGTTGATACCCACCCAATTACCCATCATTCTTCGTTTTCCAAAACCATGCAAATCGAGATCCGCCAACTTCGACCCCATCTGCAACCGCTGACCCATCACCCACACAAACCGACCCCTTTGCTGACCTCCTGTGCTGACCACCAGCCAGCGGTTAGCGACGACTGCGAACCCACTGCTCCATCGCGGAGACCATCTCCAACCTAACACTCCACATCATATCAGCCACCAAGTCCGTGTGTTCCTCCTCCTCTGACCCTCCCTCCGACCTTTCAAAACTCCGCCCCTCACCTTTATCGTAACCCACCACCCTACAACCCAAACCTGAAGCCTCTCCAAACCTTTACTTCCAACAGCCCCTGAATCACTCACCTTCTCCACTGACCCTTCCGCTCATCTCCGCTTGCAGTACTAACCAGCCTTACAACTAGCCTAGCCCATAGCCTATCAGCGTAGCCCAAATCCTCCGACCAGTTTCCACCCCAGACTCTCCCTATCCCCTCCACAATTCCATGAGCAGCCATCTTAACACTTTGTTCGGCTATTCTTTAAAAAAGGAGGAAGTTGATCCATATATAAGTTTATACGCTAGAGTTGTTGCTTGTCTCCCCTCTACCTAGCCTCGCCTCAGGCTGCAAATCAAATCTAGTCCAGCACCCTAATAGTTATTGCCAACTCCTCTTTATTAAACGAAATAAGGGTACGTAAGCTATATTCAATTGTTCTGGAGCCTGCTTGTATTTGAAAGTGTATGGGGTGGATCGTGTAATGTATATGCAAGTATATGTGACAAAATATATAATGTAACTAAAAAAATATTAATCTATGTAAATATAGAATAAGCACACCAGGATTTTATACTGGTTCAGACCTCCCGTCCTATGTCCAGTCCCGAAGCTCTCCTTCGGAATTCTACTATCAAACACCATCGCTTCGTCCGGAGGAATAGGCTTGGTTACAATAAGTTGTTCTTGTCAAATATGTGTTCTAGTATAACACGGATGTTGACCTATTAATACAATTGCTTCAAATATATCTCTAAGGAATATTATCTATGAGAAATTGTGTATATGGAAGAGTGAATACAAGTAAGAATTGCTAGAGTGCAGAGTTCAAGAATAGAGCATAGAAACAGAAAGCATAAGTGAGAAAGGTAAGTTAGTTCAGTGTTGTTCTCCTGATTCTTGTTGCTATATATAGTTGTAGACAGATATCTTGAGTAGTTGCATCCATTAACGAGTGCTCTATAGTTGCTTCTATTGATGATGAAGAGTTGCAACGAAGAAAAGCGAAGATGTCCATTCGAATTTGACAGTTGAAGTTTCTATTTGAAATCCGAGTTTGAAATCAAACATCTGGGATACGTTTCAGACGTCTGATACTATATATTTTGGAATATAGTAGTAGATCAGACGTTTGAGTGCAATTGCCAGACGTCTAGTTCATCCTGTCTATTGTTCCAGAGAACTATTTTAGACGTCTAGCTTGTGCACCGAGACGTCTGATATTGTGCATATCAATTTTTGTGCTTTTCATGTAGTGCTTCTTTGTTCCTATCAAACCCAACATTAAACCCAACATTCAGTTGCCTTAATTCCATTAATTACCCATTCAATATTCAAATGGATAAATTAATGAGAAAATAGTTGATACAATCGTTTATAATAATAATTCATACCCATTATCTTATTCTTTACAACCAAATGTTATAATTTGCATACCTAGTATTTAATATTAACATATTTCAATTAATTTCATACAACTTCACCACTAACTACTTCATTTAATTTATTTCATCATTTACAATTATAACCAAGTCAACCTACAATTTATTTCAATTGATTTTAAATTACATTAAATAGTTATCAACAGCATTCAAACAACATCACTAATTTCATATTCAATATTAGCCAATTCTAATTGATTACATATAATGTCAACATTCAATGTATTTATTTATTTATAGTTTATAACCAATTATAACTTTACATCACTTCAACTAATTGGAATTACATTAAAATAGTTAGCAATTACGTTATATTAATATTACTAACATTACATTCTAGTTATTACTCTCATTATAACATCATAAATTTTAGTTTTCTTTCAATATATAATTCTAAAATATTATTTAATTATCGAAAAATACGGGTCATTATACTCTCCCCCACTTAAAACTTTTCGTCCTCGAAATCGAAAAAGGAGGAAATCAGGAATCAATATATTTTATTCAAAGTATTCAGTTTATAAACAATTAATTTTCATAATTAAGTAATTTAAATACACTATACAATTAATAACAAGTAAATCTTCATATTCATGTTTACCAAAGTTTGAAAATATTTCACTTTTCACAAAATTTCTAAGTTTAAAATTCACGGAAGATTTCAGCAGAGTCTCCATTATACGGAGAGGTCTAGAAGAAATAATAATATCAATAATTACCATATATATATATATATCATATTTCAAAAATAAACATCCGAAACCATGGGAAAACAATATAATATTGTTAGAAACCCATAATCTAAAAATGTACCTATTTGTCGGGCAAACAACGCTTAGTTTATGAAACAAAAAGCTGTAGCTATTGCTTCCATATACCTGTACTTCACTTATAAGATCAAAAGAAGTTAATAATTACGTGAAAAGAGATATATTTAAGTTGTTTCAACTAACAGCAAATAAATCAACACAACATAAGATAGTCACATGCAAACAAACAACACAACCATCATATGTAACAAAGGAATCAATCACACGTCTATAGCAACCAAACTAATGATTTGTTCAGGTTTAGAAACATTTAACCATACAAGATGATAAATAAACTATTAATTGTGCCCAATGCTCAACAGCCTTAAACAATTACTTGATAGATTATCTATACATCCTTATACAGTTAGAAGTATCCTTTTCTAATATCCCATAAGCCAAAACAACCAATAATTTCAACACAATATTTAAGTTTATTCAATTGGTTTCTTTTTACATCATTACTGTTCATTTTTTTCCATGTAATGTCCTTTTCTTTTTCTTTCCTGTACTTACATAAATTATTTCACAATATTAACTTACGTTTATAACATTTTTTATACATCAAATTTTTTATTTAGAAATAATTTCATTGAACACTTCCATTACTTAGGTTTTACTTGTATAACATTCTATTAACATTTCAACTTATTAAACATTTCTGATAAGTTATATATATATATATATATGTATATGTATATTTGGAATGTAATTGAATGTTATACAAGTTTTTGGTATTTGCCCTTGAAAAGAAAAGGAATATTAAAATATATCTAAAAATTCAATTAAACATTTAACCTCATCCACTTAGCAAGAATATAAGAAATATTTAAACATCTTCATAGCATTATGTAAGAATTTTCCAAAAGTTTAAACAACGTTAGAAGTTTATATCAAAACATTATGATAAGATTTAAAAAAATAAAGTTCCTTAAATTCGATAATTTATTAGACTCATTATTTTTAACTAAGTATAAACTCTACATTATTAAACTGAAACTAATTGTATACTCAAATTTTACATTAAAAATCCAAATCAAAGTATAAAATTTCATATCTTCATAAGTAATTTTACACATCTGTATTAAAATGAATATTCTAATCATGGAAAAACATTTATTATGGTTTAATACAAAATTCAAATAGTAAGTACCAATAAATTTACTATTAGTACTTCAAAATCAAGTAAATATTTCAAACCATACTTCCAAAATAGAGATTCAAATTTATTTATCAAGTATATTACTATAAATAAACTTCGCAAATCAATTTTTTGTCATTTATATAATATCTTTAAATCATACATTCAAAGAAAATTATATAAAATTTACTTGAATTATTCATTTGAAAACTTCATTTGCAAATCAATCATCTTTTATACTTTAATACTTTATACAAAAATTCATCAGTAAAATTTCTTGCTTCATTTATAAATACCATTTAATTTTTTTTAAATAACATATTTATAAATATATGTAAACTATCTGAAAATAGTTATTTACATCATTACTTATATTTAAAAATAAGTTATTGAAAACCTTAAATCCATTATTTAGAAATTTTATTAGTTTTAAACTCAAAATTCTTTTAAACATCATTAACAAATCAATGATCATTAACTTTAAATATGTTTTATTTAATTAATAACTTCTTATAGTACTTACAACACTAATGATTTACTATTAAACCATATTGTACATAAATAATAATATTTTAAGCATTTTTAAAGTCTTTAGAAATGAAAAAAAAAGTCCAAAATATTCTTTATATAATACTTTATCAAAATACTTTTATAACTCGATGTTTTAACAAGTTTATCCTCGTTCTTGCAGACTCTGGTCATACATCGATCTGGCATATAACTAGAAATCTCCAAGTACTTAGTAGACCTGTTTCAACATCCAGTGAAAATAACTAAAAACAGGTATGAGAAGTACCGCTCAAAATCCGATGTCAAATGATGTTGTTACGATAGCAGTGGCCCGCTGTTGATCCAGTATTTACGCAAGGGACACAATATTTTCAATCCACCTTTCGGATTCTAGAAAAATAATGTAGCCATTTTGTAAACAAGGGACCATCGACCCCTGATGTAGTGGTAACTGCTGATTCAATGATTTACGCAATGGATGCACCTCCTTCTCGGAAGATCCATAAACAATAGATCCCAGGATCGAAAGCACCTCCATAGGGTAAACTAAAGAACCATCTACCCTAAAAAAATCGAGGACTTTTGAGTTTAAGTTTGGAAGACCATATCGGTTCGAATCCATTTATGAATTCACCCAAGTATGTTAGAGTTTATCGATCGAATCCATTACCAGATTTCCCAAGTCCATCTAGGTCAAAGCATAGCTTACTATACTTCTTCGCGGAGGGTACTTCCCATACCTCTTACTTTAAAATATAACATACCATATATAGTACCCTTTCAAAATCATAGCTTCAAATATCGCACTTATATACATTCCATTATATATAAGATTTCATTTTCTGATAAAGTACTTTCCAAAATCAACAATTCGAATATATCAAATCATTCTTATATAAATTCCATTACATATATATATATATATATATATATAATATTTATCTCTTCACATCGAATACCTTCCAAAATCAACAGTTTTCAAAATAACCTTATATCTGTATAGAGTTTGTCTTATACAAGAATCAAAAATTTTCCAAAATTAATTTCGCTGTATGAAAAGCCATATGGAATTGAACATCTTTTCTTTATAAAGGTTTCTAATTTAGAATAGTTTTGTACATAAAGTAGTTGTAAAATAGTTTGTGAAATAGTTTTATAAATAACATAGTTTGTAAATAGTTTTGTAAATTAAATAGAATAAGATAGTTTGTATAAGATAAATAAAAGAAAATAGTTTGTAAAATAGTTTTTGTAAATAAAATAGAATAAGATAGTTTATATAAGAAAAATAAAAGAAAATAGTTTATAAAATGGTTTTAAATTAATAGTAGTTTTGCCTACAAGAAAAATTCCAATTTAAATTACAAAGATATCCAACCCAACAACTTTCAATTCAGCATCAAAGAATATCAATAATATTAGAACATAAGATGTACATATGTCATCATTTCGCGAGAAGTTCGCTTCCGAACTAGTATTTTTCCCTAATGAGGACTTCGATAAGGTTTCTTAACTAGAAACCATCATTCTCCTTGCATAGCCATATACGATGATAGAGAATTCTAGAATCATAACAAAAATAAATATCAAATATTCGCCATCAAGAATCGAATGAAAAATCCTAACACAAAGTGGTGTACTTCACATAGAACTTGTGTACTCAAATTCGGATCAAATTAATTTTGCAAATAAAATAATATACATAAAACTTACATAATTATTCCAATTTGTTTTATCACAATTACATTTCAATCAAATTCATTTTTAATCTTATTGATTAACACAAATATCACTTCATACTTTAATATTTGTTTCGCAGAATTTCTCCATTTAATATAAAACATTAATACATTCATTCTCATAATATTGCTTATATTTCTCTTCAATTTAAATTACATTCATTTCACATGTAATATTTCTCATTTAGTGCTACATTTATTTGTCAATCATTTCATAAGGAATTTTCTTAAGTTCATAACTAATTTATAAAAGCTTAATTCCTTTTATAAGCCATAATTCGATTTTAAAGTTATCACAACTTATATGATACCCATTTATTGCAACATTCATTTATTTCATAAACTATTTATATGTCGACTTTATTTATAATCATGTCACTTTTAGTTCATATTTTTTTGTCCAATTAGTTTCTCTTTTACTTTTTAAATTTATTTATGACACATTTCACAAAGTTTAATTAAGTTTATAAAATATTGTTTCCAATTTAATATCATTTACAACACTTCATTAATCACAATTTCAATTGAAACATCCTAAGGTTTAAAGTTCACATTTATATACTATTACATTACATGCCAATAATGTATACAACAATTCTATACATTTACAAAACATATATATAACAAATTTAACCTTATTTCACTTGCTTTCAATTTAAGGTTATCAAATTCAACTGCATAATTCAACAATATTTCTACATTTCAAGTTATATATTAATTCAGAAGTTTCAACTATATAAAATACCAAGATATTCCATTTTATTTCAATAGTTGAAACTACCAGTCACAGACAACCAAAATTCACAATAACATTTCAATTTCATATCGAATATCCTAATTATCCACTTTATTTCCTTCAATTCACCATTATTAAACTAGGGTTCAATTCATAAATTGATTGAACAATAATAGCCAATGTTTATAAACTGACAATAATTCAACCGATCAACAATACATGATAATAATTAAACATTACCATTTCATAAATTAAAAGTTACAAATAACTATATTAGTTATAAAAATTTAATCCTTTATATATATTATATAATATTAGGGAAAATAATTTCGTTTCAAAACTTATATAATACATTTTTATAACACTAAAAAATACGCACTCTCGTATATACACTTGGACAACTCATTTTAGGGTATTACTACCCTATCTCTAATGAGTTAACCCCAATAGGCTAAGGTATGTCTAAACCAAAGCTCTGGTACAAACTATAATGACCCACCTTTGTGGACGGTTTAAATCAACAATAAACCACACATGTCAACTCAAACCTTTCAAAAGGGAGGATTGTTAATGGTATAAATAAGAAAATAATAGAAAGGAAGGAAAAACAAAACACGGAATCTCGCATTGGAATAACAAAATATAATAATCAAATAAACAGTTCATGAAGCTGTTTTACAAATGACGTTTGATTACACTTTTACAATACAAATCAGATTTACACATACAATAGACATAAATAAATAATGCAGCGGAACACATGTTGTAATGGAAAAATTAATAATAAATAGTAGACTTGTCTCCGTCTTCATGCTCCAAAATAAAATGGTCTTGAATACATTGAAAAGCTCAGACTGACCCAAGCATAATGAAAAGACAAAACACCCGAGTCAAGACTAAAAGATCTTATGTAAGTCAAATCAAAATAAGTAGAATATAAATATTAATGTAATGGCTTTAGAGATATTACGAGATTTTCATCTCCTGTCAAGTGTATAATGTGGATATAATTATTTAAGAGATTTCAAATAATTTGAAATACCAATCTTAATCATTTTAATTAAAATAAATTCGAAGTTTAAATTAGAAACTTAAACCTTTCAAATAATTCGATTCTAATAAATAATCCAAATTCAAGAAATTATATGGGTATATGTCATTTCAACCAGTATCCAAAATCAAAATTTCCAAATCAATGGAAACTGCATGGGTTATCATTTTAGTCCATAGTGATAACAGAGATATATACATAAATAGACATCCAATCATCTAAAATGTCAACCAATAACATTCATCATAATCCAACATCCAAATCAGCCAATAAATCACAACAATCAATTGATTATCATTATAAGGTGTTTAACTAGCAACATGCCAAACAGCAATCAATAAATTTCTAATCATAACATCAATTTAATTTAAATAACATAAGATAATTTAGTAATCGTGAGTGGGTCAAAACACTAACTTTTGATATTTAGAATGCAGATGTCTTTTCCAATAGTCTCCAAACTCAGCCAAACCTATTTCATGTTGTCAGGGATTCCAGTATGCGTCCAACGGAAGAAACTATGCATGTATCAGAGCTCGTATGTGGAAGATATTAAGGTTATAAGGATATATTAAAAACAATACGCACACATTTAATATTAAAATAAGAAACTTTAATAACTCATGTTTTCAAATGTGATGTACCCAAAACAAAGGCAAGAAGTAGAAAGCCAAAACCATGAAAGCTAATTCTCATTGATTAATTTTTTTAAGGCTTCTTGAAAAAGAAGGCAAGGTGATGAGGAAAGATGTGGATGTGGTTGAGGAAAAAATAGATGCTCACACATTTTTTTTTTGAACATGGCTTCAATAAAATGAATTGGAAGTAACTGAGTGGAAGTATAAAGCTATATTGACATTAAGAATTTGAGGAAAAAAAAGAGGCCCCGATGTTTGAAAATAATGAAGTTCTAGGGGAAAGAATGAGATATGACATGAAACAAAAGAAGAAAGGGCAGTAACAAATGAAATTGTTATGGAAGGGAAAAATAAAATGAAGCTATATGATCTAAGTAAATGCTTTGGCCAATAAAATAAACGAAATGGAAGAATGAGGAAGGATGAGAATTCATGTTTCAACTACATTAGAGAATTGCAATAAAACCAATATGTGGAAATAGAGGCAGGTGTATTGAATAATAACGAAATGAAGGGACCACTTGGGATCTAATTAATTGAATGTTCCACTCAATTAAATATATTAACACGAAATATACTTTTTTTACACCAGTTTAAACAAAATTAACATACAATAAATAGATTTGAAAAAAAAACCTATGTAATATTACACAAAATAAAAGATGATCCAGCACTCAAATTTAAGTTTTTTTCAAAATAAACTTTTTCTCAAAGCGCAATCACGAAACCTAAAAACTTAATTTAATCTAAACTTCAAGATTAGTGTTAAAATCATTAATTTACAGCCTCATATTGAAATTTAATGATTGTAAAATATTGTTTTATAATTCAATTTTTTTCTTCTTTTTAAAAAATTATTTTTACCTTCAAAATGAAAATGTTCGTTTTATTTTCATTAAAACATTCGTTTTATTTTAACAATAATGTATGTTTCTTTCGTTAAATCCATTAATTAAAATTAATGTTTCTCTTTTTTTTTTTACTCTTTTAAATTGATAGATTCCAAATTGACATAATTGTAATTAGTTTCAAAATTGCACTTTAAAACGGGTCCTAACAAACGTTTATTTCTTTCATTAAATGCTCTTTCGTTAAATCCATTAATTAAAATTAATGTTTCTCTTTTTTTTTTACTCTTTTAAATTGATAGATTCCAAATTGACATAATTGTAATTAGTTTCAAAATTGCACTTTAAAACGGGTCCTAACAAACGTTTATTTCTTTCATTAAATGCCATTAATTTCAAATAAATTCTCTTTCCCTTTTATTGAAAGATTCCAAGTCAAATTAACGATAATAAATTCATTGACTAGTTTAAATTCTAATATATATTTATTTTGATATTCATCTTATTATTCAATCAATTATCATCTTATGGATATACTTAACGTTGGTTTACCATTTCATTACCTTAATCTTCTATAGTTATCAATTTAATTCATATTAACTACAATAAGCAATTAGATTAATTGCAATTGTTTTTCAATTTAATTTCAATGTATTAAATAAATAGGTGATAAATGACAAATGTTACCTTTTATTACTTAATCACATTTATAAGTTTATTATCAACGACAAATGTTATGACTACTTACACACCCTGATTATAATCAATTTTCCATTAATTTCAAATAATTTTCACTTTTTATATAACATTTAATTCATCTCCTTATTTCAACTTATCACCAAATAACTTTACAATTACTGACATAAGATTTCAACATTAAACCTAACATTCAATTGCCTTAATTCCATTAATTTCCATTCAATATTCAAACGGATAAATTAATGAGAAAATAGTTGATATAATCGTTTATAATAATAATTCATACGCATTATCTTATTCTTTGCTACCAAGGTTATAATTTGCTTACCCAAAAAGGTTTTGCATTCAATATTAACATATTTCAATTAATTATATACAACTTCACCATTAACTACATCATTTTATTTATTTCATTATTTACAATTATAACCAAGTCAACCTACAATTTATTTCAATTGATTTGGAATTACATTAAATAATTATCAACGGCATTTAAACAACATCACTGATTTCATATTCAATATTAGCCAATTCTAATTGATTGCATATAATGTCAACATTCAATGTATTTCCTTATTTATAGTTTAAAACCAATTATAACTTTACAGTTACTTTAATTAATTGGAATTACATTAAAATAGTTAGCAATTACCTTATATAACATTACTAACATTACATTCTAGTTATTACTCTCATTATAACATCACACATTTTAGTTTTCTTTCAATATAAAATTCTAAAATATTATTTAATTAATATTTTAATTATCGAAAGATACGTGTCGTTACACGAGAGGCCTTTGATTTAATGGTATTTATAAAGTTAAAGACTTATGCTTTACTCACACCAGAGCTATATCTTACCTCGAGTTTATATTTCCTTTTTATAAACTCTTAGGTGCTTAAATTTGAATGGGCAGCCAAGTAGTTCAGGTTTTTTGTAGATTCATCTTAGAGTAGCTTGGAGTAGGTGGTTTCATCGATAGCTAGTTATTTTTTCTTATTTCCGGTGTATTATATGTATATTGTATTATTTAAGTCGGGACAGCCTATTATAACTATCCTAGGCTAGAATTTGTTTTAGGATGTCTCTGATGTAAAATTTTGAAATGACTTTGTAATATATTATGTTGAGTAATATATATTGTTCCATTGTGTTGTGAAATTCTATATTGTTTGGTTTCTTCTGCTCTATCTTTCTTTCTTTCACCCATGACTTGTCTTTCGGGAGACTAAATGATCGACATATGAATATCGAGGATGTATTAAGTGTCTTCTTTGGTAATAAGAAAGGCAGATCATTACAATACAACCTATAAGAATTAATCCATCATTCGTGGAGCTACGATTTATTAATCAAACTCAAGGTCAGAACTCCAAGACGGACTAGTCCTAACACCAACTAGTGAATTCGAAAGACTTTTATGTTTCGACTTAGGGTTTGATGATTCATAAATGACAAGTAGGAGATTATTATTAAAATGAAACATAAATTTTAAGCCTACTAATATTATAAGAACATTGACTAAGACTTGTCGTAATAGTCTACCAATTAAACTTGCGGATATGAAAACTTCAACACTACTTTGTGACAATGATAAGCTTACTGGACCAAACTATACCGATCAGCTAAGAGCGGTTAAAATAGCATTGACGTACGAGCACCTATGGTCGCTATTACATGCGAACTTAAAGAACAACTCACCAATGATTTGAACCCTAAGCTAAAACTTTTCTTAAAAAAATTGGTGTCAGACCAAAAGATCGCCCAAATTTTTGTGATGTCTACGTTAGAGAAGTTGTTGCAAAGGGAGCATGAAAATATGTCTGCCCATGAGATATTTGATAGTCTCAAGGCTCTTTCTAGAGAATAGTCATGTTCCGCAAGGTACGAGCTTACAAAGAGGCTATTGAATACCAAAATGACTAAAGAACATAAGATGGATTATTACATGTGGATGATGAAAGGCTATATTGATAGGCTTTCGCAGTTGGATGTACTAATAAGCAACGAATTGCAAGTAGATTTGATCCTTGGTTTTCTTAATCCTCAATATGGGTTGTTCATACTATATTATAACATGAACCAATTGAATGTGAATCTCATGGAGCTCTTCAATATGCTAATGTCGGTTGAGTCACAATCTAAGGATCAAGAGGTTCTACTTGTTGTAAAGGATGTGCATCAACCTTCAACACATTTAGAGAAGTGGAAAAGAGAAGGTAAGAAAAAAAAGAAATGTAAGAAGACCAATGACAAGGGTGAATGTCACCACTGCCACAAAAAAGGCCACTAGAAAAGGAATTGTCCTGACAACATGAAGACTGTTAAAGAAAGGAAGAAGAATGTTTCTGTGGCTCTATCATGTACATTATTCAAAATTATTTTGCAACCAATAAAATGTCTTGGGTCGTAGGTACTAGATCTTGTATTCATATATGTAATTCATTATAAGGACTTAGTAACTAGCACCACGTGGTAAGAGGAGAGGGAGGCACCAAGTTGCTGATGGATTTATGATAGATGCAATGATAGTAAGAGATTAACATTTAAAATTGCCTAGTGGATTAGTATTAATATTAAATAATTGTCATTGATGAGATTTTCCATCTTCAAAACACCCAAGTATTTTTTGAAATAATCACGATGTTGAATGCTTACATAATTAGGACCTTTAAAGGTAGTAATTATGCGTAATGAAGCTTTCACAATTACAAGGGAAAATATATACAATTTTATGACCAGTTGTTATCCAGTTCGTTAAGAAATATATTTCAATTTTAGCACTAAAAATAGAAAAAATAAAATATAATACCGAAAGCAATAAATAACACAGAGAATTTGCATGGTTTGGACGTTAATGAAATCCTACGTCGATTGGAAATTGTCCTTTTCTTCTTTTTTTGTTCATAGTAACAACAAGCAATGGCAGAGTGTACAGTGTTCAACTTCAGCATTTCTAAAAAGAGTAAAGTCTAAAAGTTCTTCTCTTTTCTACTACAGCACCCCCATTTATTTATAGTTCATAGAGATTCACATGGATCATCAATGTCATTCTTCTACACTTTTGATTTCTACCTTTTGGATTGTGCAACGTATCGATCAACCATCTTGCTTATTTATCATACATGGATTGTTAGCACGGTCTTCGATGGGAAATTGTAATTTGAATTGGTGAATACTTTGGGTGTAAAGCTTGAAATTAAAGTGGAATATCCCAATTTTGAATAGACCATGGCCTAAAGGTTACATGAAGCAACAAGCCAATGGACTGCGCATATGTATAGGCAAAACAACAATGAGAAATTGCCCTCATTTCATGAAAGCCACATAGTTTAAAGCACTCTAGGACTTCACTATTATGAGTGGGCCATTGAGAACCATGCCTCCGTGATTATGCCAGTGATAATATTATACAACCTCTGAACTGCGTCGACATTCTGGAAGCCATACTGAACCATTTATCAAAAATAGAAACAAAGCATAGTGTTAGGGGTAATTAAGGCTAAGCTATATAGCTCGGTAAATAAAACTGCATTGATATGTTGAAGGGAGGTCATATAGCCTAAACCCAATCCTAGATGTCCTTGTCAATAGAGATTGTCAACAGAGGACTGGACCACTGCCCTTGTACTTAAGTTGTGTTGAGTTTTGAGCATGAAATCATTGCTTATTGGCTTGCTTTTGAAGATTGTACCATGGCTTATGATTGTATAATATTTTCCCCATAGTCTCATCGTTTGAGTCTTCGTATTAGGGGGTAGTATCTTCTTTGAAATTGCGGTGTTGTTCTATCGCTTCAATGTCAAATCAGGATGGCCGTGCATCCTTATTGCTTTTAATGTTAACATAAGGTTATATCGTAGCCCTGCCACTTTTAATGTTACTTTAAGATTCCGGCGCATCCCTATCATATATAGTTGCTTTAAGGTTTGTGCCACAGTTCTATATCATTAGTGTTGCTTTTAGAGCCGTAGCACAATTGCCGCATCACAAGCTCTAAATCTTGCCGTTACTTAAAGATTATGTTGCATCCTCAACTTATTAAGGTTTACATTTTAGAACCGTAGCAAAACTTTCATGTTTGGTATTAAAGGCTATGCAGCAGTTATTCTTATCAAAGTAATTGTTTGGATCACGGATGTAACGACCCGGAATTTTAGACAATATCAATTTAATAATCTGTATTAATAATTTAATTGGTTTGATAATTTTTCTTTGTAATTTTAATTTAAATTGATAAATTTAATCTTGTAAAGGTTAATAAATATTTAATCTGGCATTTATTGATAAGATTTATTTTCAAAGCTAATGAAATTCTATTCTATTTATAATACATATACATATATATATATATATATATATATTTGATATATTTTGTGAATGGAAATATCTTTTGTTTTAAATAAAGGTTGAATTTTCAAATTGTAATATATATGTATGTATATGTTGTAATTTGATGTTGTTTTCAATTTTAATTTAATAAATTGATAATTATATATGAATGAATGTTGCAATTCAAAACTTTGTTTTAAATTCATTTTTTTTAAAATATAAGATATTTATTTATTTTTAAGTATGATAGTTTAAATAAAGGTTTTATTTTTGTTTTCTTTAAAATGCTTAAATTTAAAATAGTTATAAATGTATCTATAAATGTTTTAGATTTAAAAAAAAATACAAGTATAAAGAAATTATTTATATTTTAATTAGTTTTAGAACATTTTCTTTTAAAAATATATTTATATTTACATATACAAGTATTTATTTATAAAGTAAATGTAACATGTGAGTTTATTTTTACATTTAAAACTAAGTAAAATTAATTAAAAAGACTTAAAGACATGTGTAAACATTATAAACACCCTTAATAACACTTGTTAAACTATTGAGCATAATAAATGACATTTGTAAGTTTTGGAACAAGTGTCTTTATTTTAATTTTATACTTTCTTTAATCTTAATAAACATAACCCTTTTTCCTTTATCTTCTTTTCTAAAGTTCAAAACCAGAACTTTACTTACAAACCTGAAATGAAAACTAAAAGCAAATCTGAAGCAAATGTCAATCTGCATTTATTAAAGCTTCAACCTGCAATTCAAGTTAAAGATCAATTGAAACATTTTTTTAATCAAACCCGCAAATTAAAATCTGCTGAAATTTACAACCTGCAAATGCTAATGGGTGTTCAGTCGCAACATCAAGTTTAAACTGCAATTCAAATTTAAACTGCAATTTCAACATGCATGGATTCTTTTCTTCAGCAAAGCAAATAAAGCATATCAAAGACAATTTAAAAAACCCAGATTTCAAGTGCCTGGAAGTAAATAAAACTGCTCTGCCTATATGACCAAGTGAGTAAATATTAAAAAAAAACAGATAAATATTTGTTTAACTTAAATGCATGTGTTAAATTTATGGATTAATCTTGATGTTGCATGAAAATTCTGCAGTATTTATATTTTTGGATTGATAAAATTGCATAAGTATTGGTCTGGGTATAGATGGCTACTCTGTTATCTGTTCTTCCTAGTCCAGATTCAATTTTTTTTTAAAAATGAAATCTCCTAAAATAATCAATGTTTAGCTTTGATACTTTAATGAAAATTGTTGTTAATGGATCATGATAGTGTTTAAAATCATTTCAGTATTTCTATTTCAATAAATAAGTTAAAATTAGAAATGACAGTAAATTTCTTGATTCATGAAAAAAAAAACTACCTTAAATTCTGAATTGAACTACATGCATGAAATGGTGATGATAAATCATGAATTTAGATATGAAATTTGTAATTTTTAGTTTGGTAATTTATGCGAAATTGGTTTGGTTTGAAATTGTGATTTTGATTAACTACCGATTATCCATTCAATAATTAGGTTTGAAATTTTTATCGTAGCTTGTATATGAATCAAAGATTATGGGAAAATGCAATTTAATTTTTCGAATGACTAATTTGTTCAAAATCGAGCTAGTTAGGGTTTTTGTGGGTTTTGTTTTCGGCTTGACTATAGTGGAAATTGCGACGTGAATATATGATCGGAAGTGATCGCGATGGTGCAGAAATGAAGCTCGTGTTGTGGCGGTTCTATGGTGAGGACGGCGAGGTGTAGCGGCGTCAAGATTGCGGCAGTGGTTGGGTTTTGGGTTCAAGTTGTTTTCTGCAGTTTTTGGTTCGAATGATCGAATTTTGACTCGTGTTCGAATTGTTGAATCTGGGCTTGGATTTACGATCGCGAGTGACAGTGTGACCGTCGGCAAAGATCGCGACGACCTGGAATGGCCGGACGTGTTGGGATACGTGCACGCGTGTATGAAGTGAATACTGGAAGTGGAGCAATTGGGGAAGAAGGGTTTGTACCGAAGGAGCTCTCGCGTTTTCTCGAATGCGACTCGGAGTAGAGAGGGTGTAGGGTTACTTCGGGTCAGGCTCGAATGGTTTTGGGGATCGACTCGGGTTTTTTTTAGGTGTTGCTTTCTGGGTAATGTTAAAATTTACAGATTAAATACTTGAGTTTGAATTAGTGTAAATCAAGTTTAAGTTATAAAACAAGTTTATAAAGGAAGCGAATATAAAGTTAAACTTGTTGTTCTAAAGTGAAAATAAATCAAACATTTAAAAGTGAAATTTGAATTTTTATGTCAAATTTAAAAATGTTTTAAGATGTTTTTTTTGAAAATAATTATCTTAATTAAGTTTTAAAATTCAAAATTAAAAGTGTTTTGAATTTAATTATTAAATCAAAGTTTTAAGCTAAATATTGAAGTAATGTTTTAATAACAAAATTTTCAATTTATATTGAAATAAATTAGTTTAAATTTGATAATTTAAAGTGATTTAAATTTGGAAATGATTTCTAAGTGCTTTATCTTCAAGTAAGGCTATTATTATGATTTTTTAAACCAAGTTTAATAATTAGTTTTTAAATTATTAAAATTTGATTAAATTCAAATAAATAATTTATGAAGATAAATATGGTTGATTTATCTTTGTTATGAACTTAGAAATACTTAATAAATATACGTCGTTATAATAAATATGGTTGATTAAGTGGAGCAAGTAAAGACTCGAGGTGTAAGAACTATACGTCAGTATAACTCTGTGGGTGATTCCGTAATGAGTTTGATGGAATAGTACTTATAGGTTCGAGATGGTGATTTAGAGTGCAAAGGCTATGGTCGTTGACTCTGAGGGTGATTCCAAAATGTATGCAATGAGATAGTGCCTTCGGTTTCGTTCCAACCCAGAACGAACTTGTATGGATTGAATGCTTTCAGCACATCGTCAGGTGGACGATGAGCATTCTAAGATAGATGTGTTCTATAAAGGTAATCGCAGCCTCAAGCCTCATCAACCGGGAATGGCTAAAATAGGGTAGGTGCAACAAGGCTTCGTGGGTAGCTCCCACTGGAGAGTGAGATTTACCCCTGTCTAGAAGTCCCTTTTTATTCGGCTGTGTGGGCAGTTGGGTCGCTGCCAACTGCGGGGTGGTCTTGTTTGGGACTGTCTAGTAAGGGATGGGTCTGGCCTTGTGTTGCAAGGGAGCGGGCGTACTCCTCGGTACGTTGATCTAGGCCACGTACTGCGACGGGCGGTACCCCAGTAGCCCTGCCATTGATGGAAACCCATTCTTCCTATGAGACCCTACGGTTTTGTTTGTATCACCCACTTTTGTGGCTAGTAGCTGGAATTTAATCATGTAACAATTTCGGCTATTTCTTATTTACTTGAAAACCCTAGACACTATTATAATATCACCGGATTTCCTATCAAATGTTTTGGTTAGCGTAAGGTAAAAACTTTTCCATGTTTGTGTGTGGGAAGTCTTACGTGATACCTTTTCTTTTCAAAGGTTTTATAAAGTTAAGCAATTTTAACCCGTTTACTCACACCAGACCCCTGTCTGACCCGAGTGTTTATTTTCTGTTTTATTAAACTCTTGGGTACTCATATTACGCATGAGTAGTCAAGTGATTCAGGTTTGTTTGACGAACTCTGGAGGAGTTATGGAGCAGGAGGCTTCCACGTGTAGCTATATTATGGTTCCGCTGTGTTTGTTTGGTATCTGTTTCTGTTGTACTTGAGTTGTATAGTTAGACAGATGATTATAACTGTCTAATATGTGTTGTATAAGTTGTTTACTCTGATGTAATATGATACTGTGTAATATTTTATGTGATATATTATATTTTATTCGTTCCGCTGAAAGTTCTCTGATGTTGTTGTGTTTCTTCTTTCTCTTTCTTTTCTTCTTCTATCCCTTTCTTTCTTCATTGATGATGCGACTTTCTGGAGATAGGAAGTCGGGTCGTCTCAGCTGGTATCAGAGCATTAGGTTGAGTGAATACCTAGTCTCTGGAGTGGTATTCTTCTTGAGAGAGCGTACTTGTATTTTTATATATATCTATATATATTTACATATCTACCTGTTTGTTTGGTTATCTGTTCGGATTTTCCAACGTAAGTTTTTACGGTAGATGGAGTAGTGGTGTGTGTGTAACACGACTACCACTAGTGAAAGAAGTCCATATGTTGAGGTTGGAAGTATTTGTCGAGACTGTAGACCCAATACCGTCTCGAGTGAGGTTTGTAGTTTGGAGTAAGGATTTCTCTGAATTCCGAAGGAAATCTTTTTAAAGATTTGGAGTTTATCTTTGAGGTGTAAGTTTGGATCTGTCGGAAGTGCAGAAGTAAGTGATGATATCTTGATAGCTGCGTGATGAGATGCAGTATCCTTGGATATTTTCGAAGATGTTTTCTCTTGAAGAAGTTCTGGAAGTTATTGAGGAGCAGTTTTTACCTGCCACAGGGAAGATCCGTCTGTGTAGAAGTTGTTTGGATCTTTAGCAAGGAGGTTGTCTGTTCTGGAATTTGAGACTAAGGTCTATAAGTTGTTTCGCTTCGGCATGGTCTCATTGTCATTTCTTACGGAGAGCGAGATGTTGATGCTTGGTTTGAACCTCGAATTTCTTGAGAGATTGTCTACCATCTAGAGGGTCTTTTGTGTGGTTTGTTGATAGTTTTGGTTTTCGAGGAGCCTTTGGATTAGAGGTCTTTGGTTAGCTGTGGTAGCAGTGCAACTCGAATTGTTCGGTGGGCTGACGAGAAGGTCTTTTAGCTCTGCAGTATCATCAAGGTATAGTTTGGAAGAAGCAGTGTGGCCGTTTCTTCGATGGTTCAGAAATCTTGTGGTTCTCTTTCAGCAGCTAGGCAGATGGTGAAAGTTTTTCTTGAAGGGTTAACCTTGTTTGGAGAAGCTTAAGGCTGTTCTAGTTGGTAAAGAGAGGATGGTTTCTTTGGAATCCGAATTAGGTAGGATCGCAAAAGTGACTTGTGATTAATTTGGGAATTTTTCTTAAGCATTCTTTTGTTTGAGACTAAGGATTCTCATGTGGGAATAGGAGCTATTGAAGTAATCAGAAGTTTGTCTGCATCTGGAGTTGAGTTCCATATTGTTTTGGTTCCAGAAGCAATTTTGGTAGTTAGCCTGGATGTAGGATGGCCCCTGGAGAGAAGAATTGGTGTAGCAACTCCAATTTTTTTTGGAACTTGGATTTGGTTAGATCTAGCTTTTAAGTTGGATTCTACTGTAAGGATGTGGGGCTGAGTCTGATGAGTCACTCAGATTTTATGGATTTGATGAACAAAGTTTTTCCCGGATATATTAGATAAGTCTGTATTCGTGTTCATTAATAGTATTCTTATCTATTTCAGAATCAGAGTTGTGCAGCGGAAGCGAGGTAGCAACTGTACAAGGAAGGAGCAAGTTCAGATTGCTATTGCTTTGGAGTAGGACTTGTGTTCTGGATTTCGACGGATTTTGGAAGACTTTTTTGTTGAATAGGATCCAGAAACTGGAGTGCTTTGGTGTAGTTGTTTTTGGAAGTATCAGCATAAGTTGAGCAGATCAGAAAGAGATTGGCAGCCCAGGATTATCTGTTGAGTTATGTAGATATGAGATAAGGAGTTTTGGAATTCGAAGTTAGAGACTTCATTGTTGTTAAGATTTTTCCGGTTAAGAGAGCTGTAATTGGGTAAGATTGGATGGCTAGTGTAACAACCCGCATATGTTATGATTGAATATTTAAATATTTTATTTTTATATTCTATCATTAGCCGGATTTTAGTCCGAAAAGTTACTTTTTGCATACGGTCGAATTAGGACACGGAACCACTTCCATTGGGTCCAAAACACCATTTGCGATCTTTTTAAGTATAAACTTTGATACGTTTGGAGTTAGTGGAATTTTTCCACCTTTTCACTTTGGGCTTTGGGTTTGGTTTAGCCCATTAGCCTAAACTATTAACTCTAGCTCAACCCTCTTTCCTTCATAACTTCACTTTCATTTCCTAACACTCAAGCTTCATCAAAAATGAAGGAAGGAATGGGAAATTAAAACTCCAAGCTCAAGTTCATTTGAAAATCCAACATCTAACTCCAAATTCAAAGAGAAGCCATTGATTCTTCATTTGCTCTCAAACTTCTTCTTCATTGATTTTGTGTAAAGGTGAGATTTTTATCTCACATCTTTGTCTATAACTATCTTTGATTGTCGGGTATGAATTCCTAACACCTATTCATATGCATTTGCTCTTGGTTTGGATTGAATTGGTGAAAATCCCAATTTTTAGTGTTTTGGGTTCAAATCTTTAAAAATCCAATCTTTGATGTTTGAACACGTTTTTGGTGATGCATCGAGAAGCCAATAGGACCGGGTAGCTGATAGGTGTAATCCCCTAGCGTTCGTGCTTGTCCGGTTGCAAAACTGAGAGAGTTTAGCACTTTTGCCCCTTAGGTCGTTCGGCCTGCACCTTATAAGCCCCTCGGCCTGCAGCTAGCTCGCACGCTCCTTAGGTCGCGACAAGTTAGGTCGTTCCCCCTTAGGTCGCTCGGCCATGCTATGCCACTAGCCCCTTAGGTCATTTCGTCTCTAGGTCGCTCGGGCTGTTAGGTCGTTCCACCCCATAAGCCGCTCAACTATGATAAGTCGCGCCTGCATTAAGTTGCAGCCCCTTAGGTCGCTCACCACCTTAAGTCGCTCTGCAGTTAGATCACGCCATGCTTGGTCGCTTGTGTTAGGTCGCTCGGCTCATTAGGCCGCACCATTCCTTAGGTCGCTCGGCCTTCTTACGTGAGTCGCTCGCCTTGGGTCGCTAGCCACATAGGTCGCTTGGCCATATTAGGTCGCGCCATGCTTAGGTCGTTCCCACTTAAGTCGCTCGGCCTTCTGTTACGCGTTAGGTCGTGCCACTCCTTAGGTCGTTTGCAGCTAGGTCGCGCCACCCTTTAAGTCGCACCTGCTTTAAGCCTTATGCTATTTCTTGAGCTGCTGATTTCTTACGATGGCTTATGTTAAGTCGTAAGTTGTGACTTTTAAGTCGCAAGGGTATTTCCACTTTGATGAATTTGGAATCGAATTCTTTGGGTTTTATTCACGGCTTCGATTGTGAATTTTTGTGATTTATTGTTTCTCCAATCATTTTTGTGATTTGTCACTTCATCTCACTCGTACGAGAAATCTAATTAAACGGCTTAGTAAAACAAATGGTATGAAATGCTTGTGTTTACTTCGCTGATTAATTCTTGGACTTTTTCGATTGAATCTCTTGTGACAATTTTCGAGTGGAGATCTACAATTTGTTCGTAAATATTTAAGTTAAGCTAGTGGTTATGGGACATGAAGCTAAGCTTATATATTTACTAGCTTACTGTGATTGACACTTCTTGATGATCATTGATGATCATTTTTGTGATTTAGACTAGCAAATGTGCGATGTCTCTTTTCTACGAGGGACGCTAAACCCCATTTCTGTGGAGCTTCGGCTCAATTTGGTGGGGGTAGCGACCCATGGTCTTCGGGCTATTTTGTGGAGCTTCGGCTAAAAATTAATGGTTAGCAACCATGGAATAGCGTTTCATTTTGTGATACACGTGTTGGTGAGTTTTCATGCTCCCTTTTTGTGATAGGCCTCCCTCTTTTTGTGATTTCTAGATTTCCGTTGATGATTTCCGGAATTTGTGTTTTCACCAATTTTCGTGATTTACATTGATAAGTTTTATCAATATTTGTGCATTGGTGAATTTGTGTGTCATTAACTTTTGTGATTGGCATTGATATTATTGTCAATATTTATGGTTTGGTGAATATAAATAAAGAGTATGACATTCCTTTTGATCTTTGAGAAGATTCTCGTGATATTGAATAATCCCTAGTTGATTTTCAATTGCATACTTATCACAGTATGGCTTTATGGTTATCATATATTTATGTCATATCTCTTATTCTATATCATTTTATTCGATATTTATAGCTAGTCTGATCCGTTTATTATTTTCTTATTAAATAATACTCGGTTCAGACCGAGATGTTACAGGTGCTTCTGCTTGACTTCACCTCTGGGATTATCACCCTGACTTTTGGCTAACTACTTAGATTAGTAGTTTTTGTTGTATACATTTGAGATATAGACTCATTGATGTATCCATATTCTTTTGTCTAACACTTGTAGCTATTCTTTTGTGACATTGTGGATCTTGTTTACCCACTACTCCGATGTACACTTTCATGTGTTATATATTCATACCTATTTCCACCTTTGTGATATGGATGTCTGTGACTGATTTGTGTTATGTTTATTTCTATATTTGTTTCCGAAGAATACATATAGCCACTGTGTAGTAGCTTTGAGTTTGTATCGGCATGTCGGATTTCCTGCTTAAACCAAATGCATGTTGTACTATTTGACATATCGATGCTCGCACAAAGCAATTACACGGATGGCCGCTCCTCAACAGCCTTATTCTCCGTGCTAGTTGACGACATTACCCCGTAGTGTCCTTGGCTAGCGTGGGTGTAGAGGTAGGGCATCACAGCTTGGTATCAGAGCCTTTCTTCGGAACAATGTAGAATAATCTAGCAAAGATCATCGTCCTAAGTCCATCTTAGGAGTCGTGCTTTAGGATTTAATTCGAGTCTTCGTACCGATTCATCCTATTTTCTTTATGATTCTTGTTTATCTATCAAGATTGCTTGATATTTATTTGGTGAATAACCTTATCCTTCTTCTTTCTTTCTTTCAAAAGGAAAAGAAATGGTTAGACCTGGCTGTCCCAGCGCCGATCAATCTCGTGCTACTCCCCAGGATGGAGTATTTATGTCTGTCGAGCAGCTTCTTGATCTAGTAAGGAATGCTCAGGCAGCCGGATCTAATCCGGAGTCTACTCACCCTAGGTCTGGATTTGCACGTTTGTGCAGCGATTATGCCAATTTGGGTGGAAAGCCATTCAAAGGTTCTGAAACCATTATTGAAGTCCAGGCTTGGCTGAGAACGTGCGATCGAATCTTTTCTCGCATGAATTTTATTGATCTTCACCGTGCTCAGGTGGCCTCTAGTATGCTCCAAGAAAGAGCATTAGATTGGTATGAGCTTCTGATTTCTGAAATAAATGAAGCGGATCTCACTTGGGAGAAATTCCGGGAACGCTTCGAATTAAAATTTGTGCCAGAAGCTGAGAAGGTGACTTTGGCTCACCGTTTCATTGACCTTGTTCAAGGTGAATCCTTCGTGGCAGATTATGTCGCTTCCTTCGAGTCACTTTGTAAATACGGGGTCGAATATATAAACACCCCATTGAAGAAGAACCAAAGGTTTGTTCGTGGCTTGAATAAAAATCTCAAGAAGCCATTACTTCTAAAATTAGAAGTTTCTTTTGATCAACTCGTTGATATCGCTCTTCGTCTTGAAGAGGCAGATAGGGAGAGTGATGTTGAAGTTATGGGTGCCAAACCGAACTTCAACAACAAGAAAAGGCCTAATAAGTTCAAGGGCCCTTATCCTAACAATAAGAAAGGAAAGCAAGCCTCTCCGGCAACTAAGACTTCTACCTCAAGTAGTGGGCAATGCTACAACTGTGGTTCTAAGGACCATTATGCGAACAAGTGTTTAAAGCCTCGTGCTTGTCGCTATTGAAAAAGCCCGGATCATTATTTATCTTCTTGTCCCAAACTTTAAAATAGGAAGGAGGGAAAGCTTAATGTTGCTCAAGCCCCTGGCAACACATCTCGTGGTAAAGGTATTTCTCATTCTATCCTTGTTGGCATTATTTTATTTCGTGATCATCCTATTCGGGGTCTTTTTGATATGTGTGCGTCCCATTCTTTTATTTCAAAAGAACTTGTTGATACTTTTTCTTTGAATGTTTTGTGTTTAATGACTTCTTTGAGAATTGCAAATCCGGTTGGTGGATCCGCAACAATCAGTTTATTGTGTAATGATGTCAAGATTAATTTGTGTGATTTTTCTTTCCGAGTCGATTTGCATGTTATGCGCTACTTAGGCTTTGGAATGATTTTGGGAATGGATTGGCTTAATCGCTATAAATCCCAAATCCTATGTCCTGAGCGGACTATTCGTCTTCGACATCCTCAATCTGTTAAGCATATTTCTATTGACCTTAAAGATTCGGATTCCAGCTTAGTTGCATCTTTATATTCTTTAAATCCTCATGATGACGATAATGATGATGAGGGGGATATTATCACTCTTATTCACGTTGTTCATGAATTTTCCGACATATTTGAGCCCATTTTAGGATTACCACCTATTGAATCCAGAATTAATCTCATCCCTGAAGCTCAACCTATCACTCGTCCTCTTTATCGTATGTCCAATAAAGAAAATGAGGAGATGCGCAAACAATTATCCGAATTGAAGACGAAGCAATTTATTCGCTCTAGTTCCTCGCCTTGGGGAGCTTCGGCTATTTTTGTGAAGAAATCCGATGGTACACTTAGGCTTTGCGTTGACTACCGCAAGCTTAATGATCTTACTATTAAGAATAAATATCATTAATTTACCTCAGATTTATGATCTATTCGATCAACTTAGTGGTGCTAGAGTCTTTTCACAATTAGACTTAGCTACCAGTTTTCATCAGCTTCGTATTGCAGAGGATAACATTCCTTTGACATCGTTCCATACTTGTTATGGATCTTATGAATGGTTCGTTATGCCATTTGGTTTAACGAATGCTCTGGCTTATTTCGTTGGCCTTATGAATAAAGTTTTCAAGGACTTCCTCGATCGGTTTGTTCTCATCTTTATTGATGATATTTTTGCGTATTCAAAAACCGAGGAGGAGCAAGAAAATCATCTTCGGATTGTGTTGGAAACTCTTAGGAGCAATCAATTGAAAGCAAAATTTTCTAAATGCCACTTTTGGCAATCTCGTGTGAAGTTTCTCGGTCATATTATTTCCGAATGCGGAATTTCCGTGGATCCTTCAAAGATTGAAGCGATTCAAAATCGGAAGAGACCGAAGAGTGTCACGGAAATTCGTAGTTTTCTTGGATTGGCAGGTTATTGCCGCCATTTCATAAAGGACTTTTCAAAAATTTCCGTACCTCTTACTAGTTTGACAAAGAAGGGAGTTAAATATATTTGGTCAGACAAATGTGAAGCTTCTTTTCAAAAATGAAAAGAACTCCTTTCCGATGCTCCTATTCTTGTGATTCTCGAGTAAAACCAAGATTTTATTGTTTATACCGATGCTAGTCGCATTGGTTTGGGTGCCGTTCTTTTGCAAAGAGAACGTGTTATTGCTTATGCTTTTAGGCAATTGAAGCCTGCCGAGACTAGATATGCCACTCATGATTTAGAGCTCGCGGCTATTGTTTTCGCCCTTCGTATTTAGCGTCATTATCTTTTGGGAGAAAAATTTATTCTTTACACCGATCATAAATCTTTGAAGTATCTATTTTCTCAAAAGGAACTTAATTTGCGTCAACAGTGTTGGCTTGAATTTCTTGCAGCTTATGATCTTGATATTCTTTATACTCTCGGAAAGGGAAATCGTGTTGCGGATGCACTTAGTCGCAAGCAACAAGCAGTTGTTTCTATGATGATATCCGAATGGAATGATCTCGGAATTCTATCCACTTGTGAGATTCGAGATCGTGTTTTTGATTTATGTTCATCTTTTGTTTTATGTAGCCTTGAGGCTCATCCTTCTCTTTTAGACCGCATTCTTGAAGCTCAAAAGCTAGATCCCGAGTTGGCTCTTCTTGGCCAAAATCTTAGGGATAAAATTGATATTGAAGGTTTGAAAGATTTTGATATTGATTCTCGTGGCGGTATTCGAAAATTTGGTAGATTTATCGTGCCAAATGTTAGTAATCTTCGTAAAGACATTTTAGAAGATTCTCATCGTTCTAAATTTACAATTCATCCTGGTAGTAGTAAAATGTACGCGGACATGAAGGGACTTTACTATTGGGAGGGAATGAAGTCTGATATTGCTAACTTTGTTAAGTGTTGCATGACTTGCCAACTCATTAAGGTCGAACACCAAAGGCTCGGTGGGTTATTGCAACCTTTAGAAATTCCAATTTGGAAGTAGGACCAAATCTCCATGGATTTTATAGACGGCCTTCCCCATTCTCGTTCGGGTCATGATAGCTTATGGTTGATAGTCGATAGACTTACTAAATCCACCCATTTTATTCCCGTTCATTCCAATCGAACCGTTCCTCTCTTGGCCAAACTCTTTATTAAAGAAATTGTAAAATTGCATGGGGTTCCTTCTTCTATTGTTAGTGATCGTGATTCATTGTTTACTAGTGGATTTTGGAAGAGTCTTCAAAAAGCTTTGGGAACGAAGCTTAATTTTAGCACCGCTTATCATCCCTAGTCCGATGGACAAACTGAGCGTGTGAATCAAACTCTTGAAGATCTTCTTCGTGCATGTGTTCTTGATTTTGGTGGAAGTTGGGAAGATCATATTTCTCTTGTTAAGTTTTCCTATAATAATAGCTTCCAATCTAGTATTGGTATGGTACCTTTCGAGGCACTCTATGGAAGGCCATGCCGATCTCCTTCTTGTTGGCTTGAGGCCGGTGAGAAGCTGGTTTTAGGTCCAGATTTTATTCGTGATTCCACGAAAAAGATCGACCTTATTCATTATAGGATGAAAGAAGCCCAGAGTACACAAAATCCTATGCCGATAATCGGGGAAGGAAATTAGAATTTTCTATGGGAGATCTTGTGTTTATCCGTTTTCACCTATGAAGGGTGTAGTACATTTCAGTCGATCGGGAAAGTTAGCGCCTCGATATATTGGGCCATTTCCTATCACCGAACGTATTGGTTCCGTGGCTTATCGCCTTTTGTTACCGGCTCGGTTTTCTGCTATTCATGACTTGTTTCACGTTTCTCAATTACGGAAATGCCTTCGAATTCCGATTCTATTCTTGAGCCTGGTGTTGTGGAAGAAATTGAAGTTTCACCTAATTTAACTTATGAGCAACATCCTATTCGTATTATTGCTTTGGAGGTCAAGCGCCTTCGAAATAAAGATTTTCTGCTTGTTAAAGTCCAATGATCCTCAAATCCTAAGGATTGCTCTTAGGAATCTAGAGAGTTAATCGAGCGAACACATTCGGACTTACTTTCTCGTGCTCCATGAGGTGAATTCCTTATTTCAAATTTCTTTTGTGTTGATATGCTTTCATGGTTGTTACCTTATATTTTCTTCTCAAATATTGCGAGGACGCAATTTCTTTAAGGAGGGGAGTCTGTAACAACCCGCATATTTTACGATTGAATATTTAAATATTTTATTTTTATATTCTATCATTAGTCGGATTTTAGTCCGAAAAGTTACTTTTTGCATACGGTCGAATTAGGACTCGGAACCACTTCCATTGGGCCCAAAACACCGTTTGCGATCTTTTTGAGTATAAACTTTGATATGTTTGGAGTTAGTGGAATTTTGCCACTTTTTCACTTTGGGCTTTGGGTTTGGTTTAGCCCATTAGCCTAAACTATTAACTCTAGCTCAACCCCCTTCTCTTCATAACTTCACTTTCATTTCCTAACACTCAAGCTTCATCAAAAATGGAGGAAGGAATGGAAAATTAAAACTCCAAGCTCAAGTTCATTTGCAAATCCAAAATCTAACTCCAAATTCAAAGAGAAGCCATTGATTCTTCCTTTGCTCTCAAGCTTCTTCTTCATTGATTTTGTGTAAAGGTGAGATTTTTATCTCAATCTTTGTCTATAACTATCTTTGATTGTTAGGCATGAATTCCTAACACCTATTCATATGCATTTGCTCTTGGCTTGGATTGAATTGGCGAAAATCCCAATTTTTAGTGTTTTGGGTTCAAATCTTTAAAAATCCAATCTTTGATATTTAAACACTTTTTGGTGATGCAACGAGGAGCCAATAGAACCGGGTAGCCGATAGGCATAATCCCCTAGCGTTCGTGCTCGTCCGGTTGCAAAATTGAGAGAGTTTAACACTTTTTCCCCTTTGGTCGTTCGGCCTGCACCGTATAAGCCCCTCACCTGTAGCTAGCTCGCATGCTCCTTAGGTCGCGACAAGTTAGGTCGTTCCCCCTTAGGTCGCTCGGCCATGCTATGCCACTAGCCCCTTAGGTCATTTCGTCCCTAGGTCCTTCGGCCTGTTAGGTCGTTCCACCCCATAAGCGCTCAACCATGATAAGTCGCGCATGTATTAAGTTGCAGCCCCTTAGGTCGCTCACCACCTTAAGTCGCTCTGCAGTTAGGTCGTGCCATGTATTGGTCGCGCCATGCTTGGTCGCTTGTGTTAGGTCGCTCGGCTCATTAGGTCGCACCATTCCTTAGGTCGCCCGGCCTTCTTACGTGAGTCGCTCGCCTTGGGTCGCTGGCCACATAGGTCGCTTGGCCATGTTAGGTCGCGCCATGCTTAGGTCGTCCCCACTTAAGTCGCTCGGCCTTTTGTTACGCCTTAGGTCGCGCCATACTTAGGTCGCTTGCAGCTAGGTCGCGCCACCATTTAAGTCGCACCTGCTTTAAGCCTTATGCTATTTCTTGAGCCGCTAATTTCTTGTGATGACTTATGTTAAGTCGTAAGTCGTGACTTTTAATTCGCAAGGGTATTTCCACTTTGATGAATTTGGAATCGAAATCTTTGGGTTTTATTCACGGCTTTGATTGTGAATTTTTGTGATTTATTGTTTCTACAATCATTATTGTGATTTGTCACTTCATCTCACTCGTACGAGAAATCTAATTAAACGGCTTAGTAAAACAAATGGTATGAAACGCTTGTGTTTACTTCGTCGGTTAATTCTTGAACTTTTTTGATTGAATCTCTTGTGACAATTTTCGAGTGGAGATCTACAATTTGTTCGTAAATATTTAAGTTAAGCTAGTGGTTATGGGACATGAAGCTAAGCTTATATATTTACTAGCTTACTGTGATTGACACTTCTTGATGATCGTTGATGATAATTTTTGTGATTTAGACTAGCAAATGTGCGATGTCTCTTTGTCTACGAGGGAGACTAAACCCCGTTTCTGTGGAGCTTTGGCTCAATTTGGTGGGGGTAGCGACCCATGGTCTTCGGACTGTTTTGTGGAGCTTCGGCTCAAAATTAATGGTTAGCAACCATGGAATAGCGTTCCATTTTGTGATACACGTGTTGATGAGTTTTCATGCTCCCGTTTTGTATAGGCCTCCCTTTTTTTTGTGATTTCTGGATTTCCGTTGATGATTTCTGGAATTTGTGTTTTCACCAATTTTCGTGATTTACATTGATAAGTTTTATCAATATTTGTGCATTGGTGAATTTGTGTGTCATTAACTTTTGTGATTGGCGTTAATATTATTGTCAATATTTATGGTTTGGTGAATATAAATAAAGAGTATGACATTCTTTTGATCTTTGAGAAGATTCTCGTGATATTGATTAATCCCTAGTTGATTTTCAATTGCATACTTATCACAGTATGGCTTTATGGTTATCATATATTTATGTCATATCTCTTATTCTATATCATTTTATTCGATATTTATAGCTAGTCTGATCCGTTTATTATCTTTTTATTAAATAATACTCGGGTCAGACCGAGATGTTATAGGTGCTTTTGCTTGACTTCACCTCTGGGATTATCACCCTGACTTTTGGCCAACTACTTAGATTAGTAGTTTTTGTTGTATACATTTGAGATATAGACTCATTGATGTATCCATATTCTTTTGTCTAGCACTGTAGCTATTCTTTTGTGACACTGTGGATCTTGTTTGACCACTACTCTGATGTACACTTTCATGTGTTATATATTCATACCTAAATCCACCTTTGTGATATGGATGTCTGTGACTGATTTGTGTTATGTTTGTTTCTATATTTGTTTCCGAAGAATACATATGGTCACTGTGTAGTAGCTTTGAGTTTGTATCTCCATGTCAGATTTCGTCCTTAAACCAAATGCATGTTGTACTATCTGACATATCGATGCTCGCACAAAGCAATTACGCGGATGGTCGCTCCTCAACAGCCTTATTCTCCATGCTAGTTGACGGCATTACCCCGTAGTGTCCTTGGCTAGCATGGGTATAGAGGTGGGGCGTCACAGCTAGTTTTGAGGCATTTGGGATTTCTTATCTGTGTTTGATAGGATAAGATTGAATTGCCAGTTTGGATAGCTGGAATTCATTGTATTTCACGTATCTCTGAGGGAGTACGTGTATGATTCATCGTTGGTTGTTGAATCTGTAGTTCAGTTGGATTTCGAAGTTGAGTTGGACTTGAGTATAGTCTGATGTTCTGTTCAGATTGATGGATCTTGAGATGAGAGGAGCCCTGGATTTTGGTGATGTAGTTAGTTTGTTGGCTTTTGTAGAGCAAGTCTCCCGGTGATTTATACTTGGGAAACTCGAGATAGTACTAGAAGATTTGTTATGGTTTGTGTCAGGATAATTAGTTAGGTTTGTTCATTTGATTGATTGCTTTGGTTGTTAGTAACTGGTTGATAGGTATGCTTTGCTGTTTGAAATTAAAATCTTTGCTGGGTTATTAAATTATCTTTGCTTTTAAATTTCGGGGACGAAATTCTTTTAAGGGGGAGGATTGTAACGACCCGGAATTTTAGGCAATATCAATTTAATAATCTGTATTAATAATTAAATTGGTTTGACAATTTTTTTTTTGTAATTTTAATTTAAATTGATAAATTTAATCTTGTAAAGGTTAATAAATATTTAATCTGGCATTTAGTGATAAGATTTATTTTCAAAGCTAATGAAATTCTATTCTTTTTATAATATATATATATATATTTGATATATTTTGTGAATGGAAATATCTTTTGTTTTAAATAAAGGTTGAATTTTCAAATTGTGATATATATGTATGTATATGCTGTAATTTGATGTTGTTTTGAATTTTAATTTAATAAATTGATAATTATATATAAATGAATGTTGCAATTCAAAACTTTTTTTAAATTCAATTGTTTTTAAAATATAAGATATTTATTTATTTTTAAGTATGATAGCTTAAATCAAGGTTTTATTTTTGTTTTCTTTAAAATGCTTAAATTTAAAATAGTTATAAATGTATCTATAAATGTTTTAGTTTTTTTTAAAAATACAAGTATAAAGAAATTATTTATATTTTAATTAGTTTTAGAATGTTTTCTTTTAAAAATAAATTTATATTTACATATACAAGTATTTATTTATAAAGTAAATGTAACATGTGAGTTTATATTTACATTTAAAACTAAGTAAAATTAATTAAAAAGACTTAAAGACATGTGTAAACATTATAAACACCCTTAATAACACTTGTTAAACTATTGAGCATAATAAATGACATTTGTAAGTTTTTGAACAAGTGTCTTTATTTTAATTTTATACTTTCTTTAATCTTAATAAACATAACCCTTTTTCCTTTATCTTCTTTTCTAAAGTTCAAAACCAGAAATTTACTTACAAACCTGAAATCTAAAAGCAAATCTGAAGCAAATGTCAATCTGCATTTATTAAAGCTTCAACCTGCAATTCAAGTTAAAGATCAATTGCAATATTTTTTTTATCAAACCTGCAAATTAAAATCTGCTGAAATTTACAACCTGCAAATGCTAATGGGTGTTCAACTGCAACATCTAGTTTAACCTGCAATTCAAATTTAAACTGCAATTTCAACATGCATGGATTCTTTTCTTCAGCAAAGCAAATAAAGCATATCAAAGGCAATTTAAACAACCCAGATTTTAAGTGCCTGGAAGTAAATAAAACTGCTTTTCCTATATGAACAGGTGATTAAATATTAAAAAAAAACAGATAAATATTTGTTTAATTAAATGCATGTATTGAATTTGTGGATTAATCTTGATGTTGCATGAAAATTCTGCAGTATTTATATTTTTGGATTGGTAGAATTGCATAAGTATTGGTTTTTGTACAGATGGCTACTCTGTTATCTGTTCTTCCTAGTCTAGATTCAATTATTATTTTAAAAAAAAATCAAACTCCTAAAACAATCAATGTTTAGCTTTGATAATTTAATGAAAATTGTTGTTAATGGATCATGATAGTGTTTAAAATCATTTCAGTATTTCTATTTCAATAAATAAGTTAAAATTAGAAATGACAGTAAATTTCTTGATTCATGAAAAAAAAACAACTACCTTAAATTCTGAATTGAATTACATGCATGAAATCGTGATGATAAATCATGAATTTAGATATGAAATTTGTAATTTTTAGTTTGGTAATTTATGCGAAATTGGGTTTGGTTTGAAATTGTGATTTTGATGAATTACCGATTATCCATTCAATAATTAGGTTTGAAATTTTGATCGTAGCTTGTATATGAATCAAAGATTATGGGAAAAATGCAAGTTAATTTTTCTACTGACTAATTTGTTCGAAATCGAGCTAGTTAGGGCTTTTGTGGGTTTTATTTTCGGCTTGACTGTAGTGGAAATTGCGACGTGAATATATGACCGAAAGTGATCGCGATGGTGCAGAAATGAAGCTCGTGTTGTGGCGGTTCTATGGTGAGGACAGCGAGGTGTAGCGGCGTCAAGATTGCGGCGGTGATTGGGTTTTGGGTTCGAGTTGTTTTCTGCAGTTTTCGGTTCGAGTGATCGAATTTTGACTCGCGTTTGAATTGTTGAATCTGGGCTTGGATTTAGGATCGCGAGTGACAGTGTGACCGTCGGCAAAGATCGTGACGACCTGGAATGGCCGGACGTGTTGGGATACGTGCACGCGTGTATGAAGTGAACACTGGAAGTGGAGCAATTGGGGAAGAAGGGTTTGTATCGAAGGAGCTCTCGCATTTTCTCGAATGCGACTCGGAGTAGAGAGGGTGCAGGGTTACTTCGGGTCAGGCTCGAATGGTTTTGGGGATCGACTCGGGTTTTTTTAGGTGTTTCTTTCTGGGTAATATTAAAATTTACAGATTAAATACTTGAGTTTGAATTATTGTAAATCAAGTTTAAGTTATAAAACAAGTTTATAAAGGAAGCGAATATAAAGTTAAACTTTGTTGTTTTAAAGTGAAAATAAATCAAACATTTAAAAGTGAAATTTGAATTTTTATTTCAAATTTAAAAATGTTTTAAGATGTTTTTTTGAAAATAATTATCTTAATTAAGTTTTAAAATTCAAAATTAAAAGAGTGTTTTGAATTTAATTATTAAATCAAAGTTTTAAGTTAAATATTGAAGTAATGTTTTAATAACAAAATTTTCAATTTATATTGAAATAAATTAGTTTAAATTTGATAATTTAAAGTGTTTTAAATTTGGAAATGAATTCTATATGTTTTATCTTCAAGTAAGGCTATTATTATGATTTTGTAAACCAAGTTTAATAATTTGTTTTTAAATTATTAAAATTTGATTAAATTCGAATTATTAATTTATGAAGATAAATATGGTTGATTTATCTTTGTTATGAACTTAGAAATACTTAATAAATATGATTTGATAATTAAGATTTATGTTTTCTTGATTAATTAAGGATTTTGAAATATAAAAAGTTAATTAATTAATTATTTAATTAATTTTAAATAATTAGTTAATTGTTATTTAATTTTAAATAATCACTAATTATGGATTAATTAAGTATAATTACTTAGTGAAGTAATTATTGGTTATTTATTGGATGTAATTAAGAATGATAATTACTTATGGAAGTAATTAATAGAATTTACTCATGGGAGTAATTAGTTAAAGTGATTAAAGGGTAATCATTTGATGTTATGTAATCTAAGAATTGATTAAGTTAATTGTTTAAAGTTAATTAATTATGGAGTAATTAATTAATTACAGTATTAAGGATTGTTTAATGATGGAATTGATTACTTAATTAAGGAGTAATCAAGATTTATTAATAAGGTAATTAGAAGAAAATTACTTATGTAAGTAATTAAGGATTAATTACTTTATTAATTTTAGTTAATTAATGTGATTAATTAATTAATGAATGTGATTAATTTAAGATTAATTACTAAGTGTAATTAATTAAAATGTAATTAATTTATAAAGTAATTAATTAAGGATTAATTATAAATTTAATTGATTAATGATTACTTAATGAAATAATTAAATATTAATTAATTAGATTAATTAATCAAAGATTAATATAATTAATTAAGAAGTTAATTAATTAAGATAAGTAATTACAAGTTGTTAATTACTTAAGACTGATTAATAAGATGATTAATTACAAGTTAATTATTTAATTAAAGGAATTATTAATTAATAAGGTTCGTTAGTTAATTAATGTTATTAATCAAGGTTGATTAATAAAAGTGATTAATTAAAATATGATTAATTAATTATAATTAATTAAGGTTTAATGTAATTAATTATAGTTAATTAATGGAAGTAAATGAAGGATCATTAATTATCGTAATTAATGATAGTAATTAAAGGTTAATTACTGAATATGGTTAAGGATAAGTACTTGAATGTAATTAAAGTATAATTAATCAAGGAAGATTAATTTGGGAAGATCATTAGAGATGATTTATTTATTTGGAATAATAATTAATGAAGAAGGATTATGGTAATCCAATTGATTAAGAGTTAATCAATTCTGCTTTGGATGATTTATTAATATTGGTTGATTGATTGATATTTGGAAATTGATATTAGATGATTGATATTGGGTGTTTGGTTGATACTGGGTGATTTGGACTCTGATATATGTGATATGCTGCTTTGTGAGATGAATGTTTGATAAGAATTATCTATTGTGATAATGTGATTCATCTATCTGTTTATATCATCCTGAATATAAGTTAATTGTTTAAACCTTTAAGTACAACTTAGACATTAAAATGGCGTTTGGTTTCGGTGAGACCGGGATCGGGTTTCCATATTTGGATAATCCGAAAACCACATCGATTCCAATTAAACGTTAGGTCGTGAATCCAAGTGGAGCAAGTAAAGACTCGAGGAGTAAGAACTATATGTCGGTATAACTCTGTGGGTGATTCTGCAATGAGTTTGACGGAATAGTACTTATAGGTTCGAGATGGTGATTTAGAGTGCAAGGGCTATGGTCGTTGACTCTGAGGGTGATTCTAAAATGAGTGCAACGAGATAGTGCCTTCGGTTTCGTTCGAAACCGGAATGACCTTGTATGGATTGAATGCTTTCAGCACATCGTGAGGTGGACGATGAGCATTCTAAGATAGATGTGTTCTATAAAGGTAATCGCAGCTCAAGCCTCATCAATCGGGAATGGCTAAAACAGGGGAGGTGCAGCAAGGCTTCGTGGGTAGCTCCCACTGGAGAGTGAGATTTACCCCTGTCTAGAAGTCCCTTTTTATTCGGCTGTGTGGGCAGTTGGGTCGCGGCCAACTGCGGGGTGGTCTTGTTCGGGACTGTCCAGTAAGGGATGGTTCCGGCCTTGTGTTGCAGGGGAGCGGGCGTACTCCTCGGTACGTTGATCTAATCCACGTACTGTGACGGGCGGTACCCCAGTAGCCCTGCCATTGATGGAAACACATTCTTCCTACGAGACCCTACGGTTTTCTTTGTATTACCCACTTTTGTGGCTAGTAGCTGGAATTTAATCATGTAACAATTTCGGCTATTTCTTATTTACTTGAAAACCCTAGACACTATTATAATATCACTGGATTTCCTATCAAATGTTTTGGTCAGCGTAAGGTAAAACTTTTCCATGTTTATATGTGGGAAGTCTTACGTGATAACTTTTCTTTTCAAAGGTTTAAGCAATTTTAACCCGTTTACTCACACCAGACCCCTGTCTGACCCGAGTGTTTATTTTTTTTTTCATTAAACTCTTGGGTACTCATATTATGTATGAGTAGTCAAGTGATTCAGGTTTGTTTGACGAATTCTGGAGGAGTTATGGAGCAGGAGGCTTCCACGTGTAGCTATATTATGGTTCCGCTGTGTTTGTTTGGTATCTATTTCTGTTGTACTTGAGTTGTATAGTTAGACAGATGATTATAACTGTCTAATATGTGTTGTATAAGTTGTTTACTCTAATGTAATATGCTACTGTGTAATATTTTATGTGATATATTATATTTTATTCGTTCCGCTGTGAGTTCTCTGATGTTGTTGTGTTTCTTCTTTCTCTTTCTTTTCTTCTTCTATCCCTTTCTTTCTTCATTTATGATGCGACTTCTTGGAGATAGGAAGTTGGGTCATCTCAACGGATTAGTCCTTATCTTATGTGGCTATCTCAGGTTACTAGCACTGTATTGTAGTGCTGAAGCGATGCTCAATGGTAAGGCATAATCCTTATGTTTTGTTACTGTTTTAGATTTTGGTGCGGTGCTACTTAGAGTTTTCCTCTCACTTCCTTTTCATAGTACAATTTCTATTGTGAGAGCGATTATTTCGACTTTATGCCTGCATTAGTTTCCATTTGATAACGTTAAGAAAGTATAAGTGTAACACTTGCCCTTCAAGTCTGCAACAATTGTAGATTGATGTTGACCCGTCTCTACATCCATATTTTTCTGTAATCCATCAATTTTTCCTTTTCTCTTTCATTAGAAAGAAAAAAATCTTTATTATCATTACACATTTATTACCTAAGTACATGTGTCATCCCTACATTAGTTGGTCTTTTGAAAAATCTACAACATTAGTATTTTCGAATCCTAATAAATTTTTTATGGATCCTTACATTAGTCTCCCTTGTCATTAATCAGTTGACGCTTTGGAGTTCTTTCATCATTGCAAATGTGTGGCTGAGATTCAAATTAGGGTAAGCATTTTTTCCTTCTTCTTATTTATTTCATTACACGCTTTCCAAAAACCCTAGTTTCCGATCTCACCTTCTTGAAGAGTTGTTTCTTTTTAGATAAAAAACAAGGACATTCTTTCTTTTGTAGTTTCTTTTTTCTATATCATAACCGATAGTCTACCTAATATATTTGATATAAAATCTACATCCACCTCTCCTAATCCTAAGCATCTAGAATTACCGAATTAGGGGAAATAGAAGATTTTCCTAGTCATTTTGGGTTTGATGGTTATGTGGGTAGAATACTGAGATCTCACGAATGCATCCATATGCCCACAAATGGTTTTATTTCTATTAGTTTTGAGCATATTCGATGTGGAATTTATCTTCCTCCTAACCAAATTCTTCATGAATGGATAGCTGTCATTGGTATTAATTACATTCAACTTGCTCATATTTATTATTCCCTTTTGGTTGCCATTTTTAGTCTTTATGAAGAGAAGTGCTCTCCTCCTTCTTGCGAGGAACTTCAACTCTTATTCGATATTCATTAGGGTGATTTTTGGTTTTATTATGCTTAGGCGAAGAAGTCAGTTCTTACATCTGTCTACTGTAAGACCTAGAAATGGAATGATCAATATTTTTCATTTCGAATTTAGATAACTTTCCTTCTTTTTTCTAACCACATCCTAATCGCCCTATTTTTTCTGATCAAGCCACTAGCTTGTATGTATCTCATAGGAAGGACATCATGGGTTTGAGCAATGATGAGAGGAAAATAATATTATTTTTTTACTGACTCATTACTGCACAAGTATGATTTTTTGCGCATCAGCCATAACTTTTCTCATACCATCTTTAAATTATCCTCAATTACTGATGAATCTAGGGGTGAATTCGATAAGACAGATAGTGAAATTTTACTTCATGTTCTTTAATAAAAACAGTTACTGATCCTATCTCCTTTTGCCATTGGTAAAATAAATGGCAATCTTTCTAATGCATTCCTTGATGATTCCCCATCAAAGAGATTTGATACATTGAAGAAGAAGAAGAGGGAAGAAAAGAGGAGAAAAGATAACGTTGAGGTCTCTGATTGACCTTTCAAGAAACCACTTATGTCTTCTTCTCTTTCTCTTCTTTCCTCAAAAGCACTACCTATCTCACCACTTCAGTCCTTCCAAGACGCTCGCATTTGCTTCTTGTCTTTACCTAAGGGTACTCTCACTGATCTTATTGAGATGTTAGGGGGTATCACTCTAGATGACTTATCCCACATTGCCTCTGCCCCCAATCTGATCCCATTGCTCTTCCATTTTCTATACTCTCTTTCCTCGAGCTTGCTACTGAGCTTAAAATATCTTTGGTCTATGTATGTACCTTCTTCTCCTTCTTTATTCAATAGTGATTTTCTTTATCGATTCTCATCTTATCTATCTTTGCTTTTTAACAGTTAAGTGCCTTGGTAGCCGAGGCTTGGAAAGGGGTAGAGGATGACTAGGTCTTATCCACTGCACGTATTGCTAAGGTAAAGGCAGACCTTACATCGGTATATTCCTAGAAAACATGACTAGAGGAAGAGCTTAGAGCTTAATAAGAGAAAACATGACTAGGGGGCAGTGAAGGCAGCAAAAGAGGCCTTGGTGTTGAAGGGTCAGGAGTTGGAAGAGAAATATAAAACATTGGTGGAGAAGGAAAAGACACTGAGGCAGTCTAAGGACATGCTTAAGTAGATCACTTATTGGGTGCTTTATAAATTATATGCCCTTAATGCTTTTCCGACCACTTAAATGATAATTCTTCTAAGACCGACTTCATCTTCTTAGGGGACTTCGAAAAAATTGGTACGGCCCTTGCTTATTATTGGGCTAAGTGGGATAAGGAGCTTGCTGTGAAGAATGCTTCCTTTTCTATCTCCTAAGACATCTCTTTACGGCAGGATGATGGGAATAAGTGGTCTAAGGGGATTGAGGCCACCTTTACCTCTCAAGTCCATGTAATCACTTGAACCCTTGCAAATGAGAACGCTGCTTTTCTTTTTACATTTCCAAACTTCTCAATATGTAATAAAATGAATTTGTTTCTTGTTTCTTTATGACTAATTCCCTTAATTATCTAATTGTCTTATCTTTGCACTACAAATGACCGTGTTATTTTATTTCCTATGTTGCTTATAGCCTTTTAAGCTAGTAAATTTTATTAAACTCCTAAAGAAAAGCATGGAAAAACTTCAAACTCAAACCATAAGTCACCTTGGTCTTAGTTCGACAGTGATTTGCAAGCAGAAGAAAGAATTAGACGAGGCATTTTCACAACTTAGAAAAGAAACCCGAGGTTAGTTTTAAAAATCGACCAAGTAGTTAAATAAAAGGAAGCTCTTAATGATTTTGTATTGCGCTATGGGCGCTACACTCTACAGTCTTTTCCTCCCGATAGCCCTCATTTGGAATGGATTAGGATTAGGCTTAGGAATCTTGGTAGAGAGTAAACCCTGTATATTATGTATTTATTTTGTGAATTTGTTACTCTTTGTATAAAACTCGTCTTATACAATGCATTTTTCCATATTTTACTTTGCATAATTTGATCTCCATTGAATCTAGTTCCAATGATTGTCAATTAGGTCACTTCCCTTTCTTCTTATATGCATCCCTTTGAAGCTAATATAGACTCTGAATTCAATGCACCTTCGATCTCTATTAACTACGGCCCAAATGATTCAAATGTACCCAAATTTGAGGTTGTGGCCACAGCTTCTAATGTAACTTACGAGGAATAAAATCTCCACCTGACATATAATCAAAAAAACTTGTAAGAGATTTAAAGAATTCTCCTTCTGCCTTTGAGAAAACCAAGGATGCATGTAAGCGCCAACAGCTGTATAATTTTCATACTAAGCTTGGTGCCATGAATTCAAAGGTGGAGTAACTACAACAAGCACTAAAGGATAGTGAAGCACTTTTCAGGACTGTCTATGAGATGAGATCAAGGATTCGAGATAAACCATAAGGAGCTTGTCTCTTCAGACTACTCTATAGTATAAAGAAAAAGGGATATTAATAAAGGAGAGGTAGCTAAAGGGCTCAGCATTGGTGCAGCCCCCGCTCCTCCTACAGGCATAGATGCCGTATTGGTAGATGGGTGGAAAAAAATTTAAAACTGCACTATTAGGGTAGGCATAGAGAGCTAAAAGACTATTACAAGTAGTAGCTCGAGATGCCAGGGCCGAAGGTTCTCCCATACACACAATAGAAGGGTGGAAAGCGGACGCTCTCAAATATTTTATTGGTTTTCTAAAGACTCAAAAAAGACAATTGCTGGGTTAATAAAGACTTTAGAACATACAGGGGAGACCGATATACTTAAGATTTATGAACTTAAAAATCAATTGCAAGATGCTAAAAACTGCCTCCCGTGTCGCGTTAATACCACTTACCGTACTAGGGCAGGATCGAGTTGCTGATCTTGAAGAGAAGCTTAGGAAGAAGAATGTCAGATGTAAGATTAGACAAATCTCTTTCCAATGAGCCATAGATGTTTTTAATTATTTTTACCCTGTGGTTCATATGAGCTTTCTCTACAATAAAGAAGGCTTCGTAGTAACTGAGGAAGATACAATGGATGCATGGACATGCGCCAACTATGACCTTAGGAAGACTTTTCATACCGGAAGGGACTATCCTTTCGCTAGCATCCCTTAGATATTTCATAATCATCGCTGTACTTTAGGATCTTACCATTTAAAATGCTTTTGTAAAATTATGTTGTAGGAAATATTCCTTTTGGTTGTGCTTATATCTATAAGGATACTGTATAAATCGAACTTCTTTGCAAATTAGTGTCTTATGAGCTTTAGTTTGTTTGCACATTCCCTTAATTTTTTTCATTTTGGATTCGTTTAAATTTCAGCTCTACATCACCAAGCAACACGTTTGAAGATAATTGACCTAGAAGGAAAACTCAAATCTGCTCTAGGTTGAATTACTGAACTAGAGGGAATATGGAAAGATGTCGATAGTGTATATAAGGTTTTATACGAGGATAAGATCAAGGTATTAATGGAAAAACTAAAAAGTTGTCTTAACAAGTCACTAAGAAAATTGGTGGAAAAGATGATCCTACTGCATCTTTGGTCCCTAACATAGTATCAAGTCATGTGTTACTCCAGTGCCTCCATTGGAGGCAGATGTTGATGTTGTTTTTCAGTGGAAGGAAGATGTGAAGAACTGTTCTGAGGCAAAATTTCATGATTTAAAGAATTACTATAAAAAGGAATTGCGGACCCTTGGGGTTGCCGCTCGAATTTATATCTACTACACATGAGATTTTCGGCTCCTATTCTAGGGCCACTAAGAAGAGATGAGATTTAATGGGTTAGAAAGGCGACTATGGAGTGTTTGAATTGCTTTGAAAACAAAATATCTACCTTAGAGTCCCAACCCGATTCTTAGGCCCTTGGACAAGTTTCTACTACTGCATCGTCTTGGATTTCTTCTGTTGCTTTAAGAAGTTTATGGCTTCCTTGATGTAGCAACTTCATAAAGAGAAGGTCAAAAGGGTCCTGGAAGATATTATTGTGAAGCGTGGAATCGATATTTGGTCTGAAATCGACTAAGCCTTTTTATATAATAGCGAGGATTTTATTTCTTGTCCGTGGGACATTGGCAATGTTTGGGCCACCCTTAACTACGATCTAGATTCACTTCTAGCGGTGTCTCCCCTCATTGCTCATTAGTTGTTATTACTCAATTAAATGATTTATCCTCGGCTACTTCGGCAATGGCCAATTCTATTCAACGTCATGCATTGGGTGGTCACAGTTCTCATCATCTCAAAAGAACTATAATTGACGATTCTTCCAAGGGCGACTTAGAATTGCACGTAGTTTGTTTTACTATAACCACGGTTTTGAGCTTAATTTCTTTTGATCAAATTTCATGTGATGATCACTTTATTTTCACTTATCATGTATGTACAAATGCGAGAATATGCAGATATGAGTAAATTTTAGTAAATATTAGTATACTTTAGTTTTTAATATTTACATGGCAAGTTTTATGTAGTTAATGGAATCGTACCCGATTTGTGAGATGTATTGCGTTCCATGCATTGTCTTTTCTTGCCACTTTTGATTGGTTCCTCACATAGTTCATGCTTTCTAAACTTGATCTTTCATATTTTTACTTTATCATGCGCTTGGCATAGTCTACCCTGCTATTTGTTGGCGTACTGCTTTTTGATTGTGAAGTCAGGTTGTGTATTTACAACCTTTTAATTTATACGCATGATTTTTTGTACTAGTTCAAGTCGTCTAATATCCATACGTCTAGTATGATTGTTTGGTTGAGAAGCCGACTTGTGTAAGTTACATCTCAATGTCGTTAGCTATGTTAGTAAAATTAACATAGAAATATTTTAATATTGACTTGGGCCGTTTGATATTCCTATTTCCAACTCATTGCACTACTACTTTTCATAATATTTACAATTTTGTATAAAAAATAACATTTCTCACAAAAAATAAGGTCTGAGATGCTTGGAGTTCTATGTTGTTAGGACCAAATTTCCATTATGTCTTAAGAGTCGGTATGCCGCATTAGCCGACGCTTCTGCTACAAGCAAAGGACCTTCCCAATAAAGTCCCTACGCTCCATCTATTGGGTCCTTAGTGTTGGACACTACTCTTCGTAGCACTAGGTCTCCCTTGTAGAAGTTTCTATTCTTGGGCCTAATAATGTAATTCTTTGCCATCCTTTGTCAGTATGCGGTGGATCGGACTGTGGCCTCATCTCTTCTTTCTTGAATAAGATCGAGGGCAGCTTTTTTAACTTCTTGTTCTATTCTTCCATACATGATATCCTTCTCTGCGATGGAATCTTTATTTGAACTGGGAGCATAGCTTCGTTGCCATATGTTAAGGAGAGGTGCGTGGCCGATTAGAGATCTAGATGAGCTTCTATAAATCCATAGTGCTAAGAATAATTTCTCTGCCCATTTTCCTTTAGCCTTTTGCAATCTTTTCTTGAGAAAATTCTTAATGGCTTTGTTCGCAGCTTCGACTTGTCCGTTCGCCTTGGGGTGTGCGATAGAGGAGAAACCTTTTATTATTATATTCCCTTAACAAAGCTCCATAAATTCCTTACTTTCAAACTAGGTTCCATTATCTAAAATTATTTTATGAAGGATCATAAACTTTGTAATTATGCTTCTCACAGCAAAAGTGACCATCTTCTTTGCAGTGATTTTAGCTAAGGGTTCTACTTCTGCCCACTTGGTGAAGTATTCTATTGCCACCATAGCATACTTTTCCCATCCTTTTGATATGTGAAGTGGTCTTATCAAATCTATGTTCCATATGTCAAACGACCATCGATTGGCTAATGTGATGAGTTCATAGGAAGGTAGGCTCGGGAGACTGGCAAACCTTTGACATCTATCACATTTTCTCATATGTTCCTATGCATCTTAAAGTGTGGTGAGCAAGTAGTAACCCTACCTTCGCACATTCTTTACCAATTTGGCTCCTCCAGAGTAATCCCTGCATTCCCTTTTATGTTCTTTACACAAGGCTCGTACTTCTTCTTTGGAAATGCTTCTAAGATAAAGGGTAGAGTACCCTCTATTATATAATATGCCATCAAAAAAAGAAAAGTATGAAACATGGTATCTTATTTTACGGGCTTCATTCTTTTTTAAGGTGGAACTCCATGTGAATATTGTTTGATTAGGGTTGTCCATGAATTTTCCTCTGCTCGTTGAGAGATAGGTGCAGCTGGAGACTGCTTTTGATTTTCAACTGTCTCTTGCCTTTAAACTTCTTTGACAGTAGCTCAATGTGCCCTAGTCAGGATCGATATTTGGTTGTCCTTGGTGATGTTTGGTTTAGCTTGATATCTTATTAGGACAACTATCATTTCTTGCACTGCTTTAATACTAGAAAAGTTTAGCTAATACTCCGTAGAAGAATTGCTCTCATGTGGGATTTGTTCTATATCAAATTTCTTAAATTGCTCTAGTAAGTTTTGGCCAGTTCCACATATTTGGCTAAAGTTGGCTTTTTCGTTTGGTAATTTCCCTGCACTTGGTTTACAACTAATTAGAAATCACTATGAACTTTAATATGAGTTACCTTCAATACCGTAGTCATCCTTAAGCCTGAGCGGAGAGCCTCATATTCTGCCACATTATTGGTAACTTTGAATCTGAGCTACACTACACTATATGGTTTTTATTCATCTAGAGTAATCGGCATATATCGTATCCCTGCTTACGTTCATTCGATGCTGCATCCATAAATAATTGCCAGAACAATAGAGTAAGCGTTTCTTCCTCGGTTGTGCCTCAATAGGTAGCATGCATTTCATGATGAAATCTCCTAGTGCTTACCTTCTAATTGCCTTTCTTGGATACTATGAGATATCATATTAATTGAGCTACATCACCAATTTTAGCAAGCATCCCAACATCTCTGGCTTTTGCAATATTTTCTTCAGTGTTTTGCCTATGAGGACTTTGATGGGATGCGCTCGAAAGTATGGCCGCAATTTCCTTGCTGTGAGAAGCAGGTTGTAAGCTAGCATTTCAATGACCGAGTAGTCGAGCTTTGCTCCTAATAGGCGTTTTCTCATGAAGTAGATAAGCCTCTAGGTCCCTTCATCTTCTCGAACCACTATAGCACTAACAACTTTATCAGTTATAGTTAAATATACATACAAGTCCTCATGTGTTATCAGATTTGATAGGATAAGTGTACTAATCAGATGGTCATTCAAATTCTGGAATGCAACTTTGCATTCCTTAATCCATTCGAAATTTCATCCCTGTTTAACTTGGTTAAAGAACGGTATACACCTATCGATTGCTTTGGAAATGAATCTTCTTAGAGCAGCCACCCTTCCATTTATGCTCATGATATCTTTCGGTTTTTCTGAGATTCCATATTCCCTATGGCCTCAATATGTTATATGTTTGGTTCAAGGCCACAGGCGTTTGCTCTGTACCCCAGAAACATTCCTGATTGGATGGAAAAGTACACTTCAAGGGGTTTGGCTTCATGTTATATTGCCTTGGGATTACAAAGGTATCTTCCAAGCCATGCACATGACTCGGTGCTTCTTTTGACTTAACGAGCATGTCATCTACATCCACCTCTATATTTTTTCCAATCTGATCTAAAAACATAATATTAACTAGCCTTTAATAAGTTGCTATAGCATTTTTAAGTCCGAACGGCATGACTTTGTTGCAGTATAATCCTTTTTCTGTCAACAAACCAGTATGTTCCTTATTTGGTTCAAACATAGCTATCTGGTTGTAACCTAAATCTACGTCCATAAAAGTGAGAAACTCATGACCGCTTGTTGCATCCACCATTGATTAATCTTTGGTAGAGGAAAGATTTCCTTTAGGCATGCCATGTTGAGATTGGTGTAATCCACTTAAGTTCTCCATTTTCCATTAGACTTCTTTATAGGAATGACGTTGGCAACCCACTTTGGAAATACACTTCCCTAATGCACCCATTTGCCTTTAGCTTCTTAACTTCCTCTTATAGGGCATTATATCATTCCTGATCTATGGTTCTGCACTTCTACTTGACCGAACGTGTAACGACCTGTAAATTTCAATAATTTAAATTAGTTAATTTAATAAGATTTTGTTAATTTAATAAGATTTTGTTAATTTAATTTGAAACAAATAAAGATTGGAGATTTAGTAATGTAATAAATACTAAAATGAAATGTAACAATGGTAATTAAAGTTAATTATTGATAAATTGAATGAAATTAGAATGAATTGAAAATGGAAATCAATTTTTAATAAATGTAAATAAATGTTACCTTAATGTGAAATGTAATATAATGTTTAGAAATTGTTAAATTGAGTGTATTAAGGTAATGAAAGGTAAAACAAAAGTTAACTAGGTTTATAGAGTAATAATGGACTTAGGAAAAAGGATTGGAATTGAATCAAATCAAAAGATTAGAATTAATTATAAATAATTGGAATTCAATTTATAATAAATGGATTTATTGCAAGCGAGGGAAATTAAATACTACGTAATTGAAATTAAGATGAAATTGGAAATTATTAACGCACTAAGATATATACCAATGGTAATTATATCCATAAGATGATAATTGATTTAATAACAGGATTGAAAATCAAATGAAATTTAGAAATGCTTGTTTTTATTTATGAATTTGCTGAAATTGAAATTTAATACTGTAATTGGTAAATTAATTAACTTGAAATTGATATCTAAATTGTTTAAATTATTGTAAATGATTAAGAAACCAAAAATGATAGAAGTTGTAAATTATTAAGCTGTAAACTGAAAAGTGACTAATTAATTTAATATTAATTTATTTAATTAATGAGAAAATAGCCATTTTGGCCACTGACTTGGATTTCGACGAAACCAGTTTCATCGGATCCGTAATGGTGAATTATTATAGGATTTCAAGTTTCGTAATGATCAGCCTTGTCGTTTGGTCGTAGGGGCTAGAAACGCCTAGAAAATCAATTTAATTGAAATAGATTTGAAATAATATGATTTTATCATAACTTCTTCATACGATGGAAATTGGACTTGAAACTTGTTCCATTGATTTTAAAATATTTGAAACATCTATTTTGATATATGGGATGACCCATTTTTGTACCGAAGGCAGAAAAGGCTTTTCGGGTCGTTTATCGTTCAATCGGTCTGGTCCATTCTTTTTCTATTTTCAGCTTTGCCTATAAATAGTTCGTTATAAACCTTAGATATTCCTCATATTCATTTGTCTATATGTACATCTTCTTCTCAAATCCTCATTCCAATGGTAGACAAAACCTAACTTCAAAATTCCTAATTCAATTTCAAACTTCAAAACCAAATCAAAATTTCAAACTCTGCAAACTATATTGAATTATATATCGATTTGAAGCTCTCGACAAGCACATCTTAGATCTGTAATCCATTTTTCAAATTGTACCTCTTTCTATCTAGAAATTGATGAACTATTATCGACCGTCCATTTATCGTCGATCAACTTCATCTGATCTACAAATCGAAGGCACAGTCTTGTGAAGAGGACCGAGGGGATCACATCCATATGGGTTTTGGTGATGAGTTAACGGCTTGATCATCTCGATTGATTGCGTTAGGGTTTTATGCTTATGGAGGCTACTGGGTATGTTCGTTTCGATCGGACGTAAGGGGAGTAGGTCGCGCGACATAGGGAGACGCAGGCGAGGTCGCCTTGGTGTGGGCGATTGGCAGAAGCGGCACGACAATCGGCCCTAGTGGCAGCGCGCGAGGATGAGACATGGCGGACTGGATTGAGTTCGTGTGTGTTTGAATGAAAATGTGAGGCCCATGTAGCTTTCGTGAGACGATGGTAAGTGTCGTGGCAGTAAACATGTTTCTTTTTATTTTTTTCATAATTTGAATTCCACATGTTCTAAGCTGCATAATTTTCACATACGAGGTCCAATTCATGCGCAGTTTGATCCGCTGGGATGGTATCGAAATTCCAAACATTTTATGCTGGTTTGGACGAATTCTGAGACCGTTTAAATTTTGGACTTAAATTGGATTTAAATTCAATTTAAATTCAAAGGTGAGTGTTTTACCCTATTCACAACTTATAAAATTTCTTATGTTTGTTAAATTAAATTTATGACGTGATTAGAAATTTATTTATGGCTGTTTGGTATATTTTGAATCATCATCTCAGTTAATCTGAATTTATTTGAATTAAATCTTTATTTAATTTATTATTAATATAAATTGCCACTAAAATACCTGTTATTGATTATCAGTTCTATATTGATATTTATTGATTAATTTGGATGATGATTATGATGGATGTTGCTTGTTAATGTTGGTTGAATGGATGTTGTATTTTATACCGTTATAAACTGCAAGTTCGTTATGGATTTCTATTTATTTCAGGATTACGGTTTGAAATGATATACAACCGTAAAATGTTTAAATTGCGAAATGAAATGATAAATATATGTATCACTTGACCCTAGGGTAGAAAATTATATACGAACACCGGATTGGTTAAATTAAATGATTTTAAAATCCTTAAAATTTTGAATTTAATCAATTGATGTTTTGAAATAAAATTGTATTTATATAAATTGAAGTGTTATAGAAAAATCAAGTTTAATGTTGAAATGCGAATTGGTTTAAAAAGGAATCTCTTTAAGAAATTAAACCATAAGTTTAAAGTTAAACTTTTATGTATAAATGAAATTCTATCGAAATTGAGTTATTGTATTTTTTTGAAAATAACTTTGAAATATTTTGAAATTAGAGTAATCCGTATGATATTTTGAACATGGATTGAAACGATATGAAATTCGATAGTTTATTGAGTTTTGGCTTGTCGATTTGGAAATTTGAAGTGGTCCAAATGTGTTGAAATGAAACGAATAGTTTAATTTGATATTAATTTCAAACTCATATTTTAATATAAACTATTTTAAAATATATTATTTTAAAAAATTCTAATTATTAGGATTTTCAAATTTATTAAACTATTTAACTATATTTACTATATGAATTATTTTAATCTATTTTAAACTAATTTAATTATTTTAAAATAATTAGGTTATAAATCTAATTAATCTATTTTAAAGATATTTAATCTATTTAAATTATATTTAATCTATTTTAAATCTATATTAATTATTTATAACTATTTGAACTATTTTCTACCAAATTCCAAACCAAGCAAAATGGATGGGATTATATTCAAATTTCTCGATTTTTAAAGTGAGTATGGTTAATGATGTCATAACCTATGTTGGGATTTAAAAGTTATAACTAATTGAATATGATGATTTTGGAGTAAGGACTTTTCTTATTTTGGAAGTATGATTTTTAAAAGAAATCATGATTTTGGAAACAATAGTGATTTGAAAGTGATATAGTTTTGAGAATACGATATTTTGATATAAATTGCGAATTTGACTTTGAAAGGAAATAAAACTATCCAACTTTGATTTGAAAGGCGAATATGATTTCAAAAGTAAGTAATGATTTCAAATGTGATGTGGTTTGAATTGAATATGATATTTTAATATCAATTATGAAATGACTCTGGAAATGTAAAAGAACCATCCGGTGTGTAATAAGCAATTGGTTGTCAAAGAGACTGGGATCAGATGTTGTCATACTCTCTGCCAATACCCAAAACCACTTTGACTACTGTGTACGCGGTGGAGATTCCAGAATGAAGTAGAATGGTGGCGACGATCTTAAAGGTATATTTACGTGGACCTAACTCCTGTGATTTAGCATAAGGTGGCTAAAATAGGAGCGATTCCGGGCCAAGTGAGGTAGCCCCTCCGATCGGACACATTCCATCGATACTATAATCTGACTTTTGATTTATTTGGTGGCCACCCTTCGATTTTTACTCGGGAGTGTGTTTAGAGTTGGGAGGTAGTTGCGGCTATGCGTTACCAACAGTCCGGATACGTAATTCGTAAATCTACCTGGCATTGCCTAGTTGTGCCATGTCACCTACTCTAGCGCGCCTTCTACGAGTTTATTTTGTACCATACCTATGGAGTGCTCTCTGACGGCACTCAGTGCGAGTGGGTTTAAGGTACTGTATAGACTATAGGAATATATAAAATGTGTTAAGGAGTAAAATGTAAAGCCTTAACACTATTTTAATACTTTTATTTTATTGTAGACATATTATAATAGCGTATTGTACTACATAGCAGACAGTTTAACGGATCCTTAGGAGATATGAATCGCAAACATCTCTTAAGTTACTGTACTCACGTTAGACACTTAATAGGAGATGTCAAACTCCGTTAACATCTTTGACGCCATTCCACTCATATTTATTTACCGATGATTTAACTTTCATAAGATCTTTTAGTTCTGACTCGAGTGTTTTGTCTTTTCAATTCCTTCGGGTCAGCCTGAGCATTTCAGGATTTGAAGATTTATTCCACTGCATCATACTATTCCGCTGCATTATTATTTATTTATCTCTGATATGTTTAACCATGATACTATGTTGTATAAGTGTATTCAAATGTTTTGTAAACAACTTCATGAACTGTTATTAGATTAACATATTTTTTCATTCCGCTGTGAGATTCTGTTTGTTTTTTATTTCTTTCTCTTTTTTCTATTTACCCCAATAATAATCTGTCCTTTTGTATGTTTTGAGTTGGCATGTGTCTGCTTAAAGCGTCCAAAAAGGCAACCTGTTACAGAATGAGCATGAGAATCGATGTTGAGTGCATGAATGATGATATCTAGGTCTATTATCACTGTATCTGAGTGCGTTTAGTCAAAAACATCTGTAGATTTTCTGAGGAGGTCTACTAACTCTTTTTTGATTTCTGCATTATGGTTTTTTCCAATCTTAATAACTTCAATGGATCTTTTAGGTCTATTTGTACATGTTCGAGATCATCTAATGGCTTTATTTCTCTCTTTATCTCCCCTTATTTTGGATCTATTTTGCTTTCTTCCTTTTGGGTTAGGATGTAGCGGAGCAAACCTTTTTCTGAGTTTCTTCAGAGAAATACATGTAAATCGAATTATACTCATTAGTATCGATCATGTGCATATGCTCTCTCTTTTTCCTTCTTACTGATACTATGGACATAGAATGACCCATTTTTGCATCAGCCTTGGTACTTGGTGCCGATGTAGTTCTTTAAACTGGCTTGCTTTCTTTTTTTATCATCATTATCATAATTATTAGAGGGGACAATAGAATAATTATGAACAATTTTATTAATAGAAACGAGGTTTACATCGCACAATTCTATAACCAATAATCGTTCCCCAATAATTAGTACTTTTCAAGCAGAATAATGGAACTTCATAAGAAAGTCCTTTTGAGAAATTATTGCCCCTATGTCAATCAGTACAGGCTTCCCAAAAAGCATTATACGGAGATGTTTGATAAATTATCAGGAAGCTTGCGTAGAATGATCTGTAAAAAGGAGCAGTCCTAGCGGTGACAAGAAGACGTGTTGATCCAATAGGGATTGGCAGAATTATTGAAACCATAAATTAACTTCGGGCTAGGGTTCAGTATCTCTACTGGAAGCTTTGTCTTGTCGAATGCAAACTTATAGATGATGCTAGAAGAGCTCCCATAATTCAAAAAGATTTTCTTTATGGTGCAGTTTGAGATCTGCACTGTAATTATCAACAGGTTTTGATGCGGAAACACCATCCCAGCATCATCAGCTATAGTGAAGACTATGCCCTGAGTGGGCTTCTACCTTATATGTAATTTGGTTCTTTACTCTACTCTGGCTTCTTGTGCATATCTCTTCTGTGCTTTTTTTCTTTTTCCCATAAAGCGCGGTCCTCCATAGATCGAGATTATGAGATTGGAGAGGTTTCCTGCTATGCCTTCATTTAGATCTTGAGGGAGGTTCTGAGTCCTTTCTCTGTTGTTCTCCTGTTGATAGCCGTCGAAATATCCCTTCTGAATAAGTCTCTCTCTTTAATTTAGTGCCTATAGTTATTAGTATGGTGACCATTGACTCTATGGAAGATGTAATATGCTTCTCTCCTATGTTTTTCTAGTTTCTTCCCCTTGTTCGGGATGTTGTATGCCAATTCAGTTTTGGTCATCTCATATATCTGACCGGGTGTGTTAGTGAGGAGAGTCGTTGCTATGATGTTAAATTCTATCTACTGCTTTGCTGGTGGATGGTATCCTTGTGAATCCCTTTTCTTTACATTGTGAGGTGTAGAAGTTCTCTCAAACGAATGCAATTTTGCAGCCCCGACCTAATTCATTCTGATGTAGCTATCGGCCCTTTCATAGAAAGGCTTCATGCCATGACACAGCCTCCTGCTATCTTGTCTCACATAGCTATGTTTCTTTTGATCCCAGCATGCGCTACCATCAGTAGTGCTTCTTCACAAGTCACCCCAATCTGAAGCGTTTGGATTTGAAGCGTTTTATAAAGTTGTGTAAGCTTTCTTTTTTTCCCTGCTTCACGTAGGACATAGTATTCTCATATATGGGGAAGCCTCTCTCGTAGGGTTGAAATTCCTTAAGAAATATGTAGTTAACTACGATCAAGAACGAACTTCTCTCAGTCCATACTTCCTAAATCATCTAAAAGCTGATCTAGCCTGATATACTGGGAATAGCTTGCATCTACTGATCCTTCCTAGCTTTAGTATATTTATATAGTACTCAAAGGTGTAATCATGGTCATATGGGTTGATAATCCCATCAAATTTATCTATCGATGGGGCTTTGAAATTATTGAGGAAGTCTTCCTCTATATTAATTTCAATTAACAACGAAGAACCCTCTTCCCTTACTTTCTTCCTGTTGTTTTGTCAATAGATTCTCGCCAGCTCCTCTATGAGAGCTTTTAATTAATGACCATCCTCCATGGAATCTATTTGGGATGAACCATTTTTATAGAGTGAAGTTACATCATCGGCTATAGCTCTTGCTTGCTTTTTCAGCAGTAATAGGTTGATGTTCACGGGCTTCAATATTATTTGGTGATTGATTTGAATTTTTCCTTTGAGCTTGATATTTGTTTTTAGGCAGCATCATCATTCTCATATCTGAGATTACCATTATCACTCGCACATTACATAGTCACTGAATGATAGAGATGAGCTATAGAGTGTTGAGGTGAGGTCGATTTTAGGGTAGGATATTGGGCTAGGTATCTCTCTATTCCATTCGTGAGTTGGTTCAATTGGTTTGCGAAGGCTTGAAGAGCGGCTAGGGCAAGATCTGTAGTGAGCTCTATAAAAGTCCCTGCCTTGGTTTGGGTCATGTAGGTAAGGAGTTGATTTTTTGGCATTTTTAGGGTCATATGAAGTTGTTCCTGGTTAGGAGGAGTGTTGGAATCGGTGGGTTCGTGTAGTTGTAGTGGTATCTAAAAGAACTATGAGAAAATTCTGCTGAAGAGGGAAATCACCCTCCTTCTAATGCCAAAATGTTAATAAGATTTTTTATCTTAGAAACACCCAAGTATTTTTTGAAATAATCACAACGTTGAATGCTTATATGATTAGGAATCAACAAAATTAAGTAATGTTTAGATTGCTTTTAAAGGGAGTAATTATGCACAATAAGATTACAAAATTATAAAGAAAAATATCTACAATTTTATGACCAATCATTATCTAGTTCATTAAGCAATATATTCCAACTTTAGCACTAAAAATAGAATAAGTAAAATAAATTTCTAAGATAAATAAATGATATAAAGAATTTAATGGTTCAGATGTAAATGAATCATATGTCCATGGAAAAAAAATCCTATTCTTCTTCTTTTTTCTTAGTACCAACAAACAATGGCAGGATTTTAATACTTTTAAAAATGAGTAAAGATTAAAAATCTTCCTTTTTTTGGTATAGTATCCATTTATTTATAGTACATGGAGATTCACATGGATCACCAATGTCATTCTTCCGCTCTTTTGATTCTTGCCTTTGGATTATGCCATGTGTTAATCATCCGTCCTACTTATTTATTGTACATGGATTGCTAATGTGGTATTTGGTGGGAAACTATAATTTGAATTGGAGAATTTTGAATTTGGGTAGGAAGTTTGAAACTGAAGCGAGAAATCCTAATTTTGATTAGACCATGACCTAATAATCTCATGAAATAACAAGCTAATGAACTATGCACATGTATAGGAAAAAATACAATGAGAAACTACCCCTATTTCATTAAAGCCGCATAGTTGTAAGCATTTTAGGACTTTGATACTATAAACAGGCCATCGAGAACTGCACCTCTGTGATTATGCTAGGTGATAATATTATACAACATCTGAATTGCATTGACATTCTTGAAGTCGTACTGAAACATTTATCAAAAATGGAAAGAAAGCACTGTGTTAGGAGTATCTACGGGTAAGCTATATGGCTCAGTAAATAAAACTGCGCTGATCTTTTGAAGGGAGATCATATCGCCTGAATCCATTTTGAGTTGTCCTTGTCAATAGATGACCGCACCACTGTCCATATGTTTAAGTTGTGTTTTGAGATTTTGAGCATGAAATCATAGCTTCTTGGGTTGCTTTTGAGTATCGTACCTAGGCTTATGGTTGTAGAGAAGTTTTCCCCATAGCCCTATCTTTTGAGTCTTTGTATACGTGGGTGGTATCTTCTTTAAAATTGCTGTGCTATTCTTCCAGCTCAATGTCAAATCAGGATGGCGGTGCATCTTTATTATTTTTAATGTTAATATAAGATTGCACCATAACCCTGCCACTTTTAGTGTTAGTTTGATATTATGGTGCATCCTTATATTTTTATGGTTTGTGCAACAGTTCTATATCATTAGTGTTGCTTTTGGTCCCGTAGCATAATCTCTACATCTTGCCGTTGCTTAAAAGACTATGCCGTAGTCCCAACTTATTAAGGTTTACTTTTTTGAACCGCATCACAACTATCATGTTTAGTAACTGAAGGCTATGCCTTCTACTTATCGAAGTAATTGTTAGGATTGTCGATCAATCCTTATATTTTGTGGCATTCTAAGGTTATTAGCACATTATTATAGTGCCAAAGCGATGCTCAATGGGAAGGCGTGGTCCTTTTGTTTTGTTACTTGTTTTATATTTTGGCATAGTACTATCTGGATTTTTCTCTTGCTTACTTTTCATAGTATAACTTCTATTATGGGAGCAATTCTTTTGACTATGAGAAATTTATTGAATATAAAAATGTAGTAGAAAATCAAGCGGGCCATAAGATTAAAATTCTACGATCAGATTGAGGAAGTAAGTATGTTGGATATGATTTCCAACAATACTTAAAAGATAACGGGATTATCTCTATAGTTACTCAACCATATACTGCACAACATAATGGTGCATCGGAGAAAAAGAATCGAAGCCTATTAGATATGGTTCATTCCACATTGAGTAAGGTTGAGTAACCTCAGCCTTATTAGGGATATGCGCCAGAAAGAACGATGCATATTTTGAGATTGTTACCCACTAAATTAATGCCTAAATCACCGTATGAGATGTAGCCTGATAAGAAACCCCAATTCAAACATTTGAAGGGATGGGGTTGTCCGACATACGTTAAGAATGTTGGTCCGAAGAAACTAGAGGCAAGATCTGTACTGTGTAAATTTGTAGGATATCCTAAAAACTCGATGGAATGTATTTTCCACAACATCGAGGAACAAAAGGTCATTGATTTTCAACACACGATCTTTTCAGAAAAGGAATTACTATCAAAGGAAATTGACGGCGAGGTTGTAGATTTGGATGAGATCCAAGGAATTAACACCGAGGTCAAACCAGTGGGAGAACCAAGTTAACCTGTATACGAAAACACGTGACCCATTAGAAGGTCTAGTAGGGAATCTCGTCCTCTAGATAGATACTACGGTCTTCTGGTGGATGGTGAGAAGGAGGATGATGTGTTAGATGATGACACTTCTCTATCCTTCCAACAAGCAATGTATAGTACAGACTCTACACTCTAGTTTGGAGATGGTGGATGTGCTCAGAACAAATCATAGTCGGGGAAAACTAAGGCTGAGAAATAGAGCGGAGATGGTTAGTTGGGTTGCTGACGTGGCGGAGACCGTGAGGGTTGTGGATGCCAATCGGGGTGGCTGATGGCTTCGATAGGCGGCGGGTTCAGGCCGAAGGCAGAGGGCGGTGTCGGGTTTAGGTGAACTAGCGGTTGTAGGTGGAGGTTTTTCAGTCAGTGGATGGCGAAGGCTTGCTAATTGATGGTCGCACGGTAATAGGCTGGCGTACGGGGATGCTGTGGCTGTGAGGTCGAGTGAAATGATGGTGGTAGGTGCGGCTGCTACGGTCAGGCATGGCACTTAGACGTAGAGAGAATCACGTTGCTTTATTGGCGAGCAACAGTGGTCTGAGTGATGGGTGAAGGCCGAAATAAAATCGGGCGAGTAGCTTCAGAATCGTATATAACTTGAATATATTATTTCTTCACGAATGGAAGAAACAAAACTTTACATATATTTTCTTGTATTTTACTTTTTTATTATATATAACAAGCGAAAGAAAAAAAAATGGAAGGAGGAGAAAATGATTGTGGCCGTTCACAGGCTTTGGCAATAAATAAAAATGATAAATAGGTTATAAGAAAGAAGATGAAAAAACTTTAATAAATATATCTTATATTCATTACTTTAATTTCACAAATGAGTGGATAGACAAAAAAGGGGCACAGGTTTCAAAGGGGGTTTGAGCAGGCGATACAAATATAATATATTCTCAAAGCAGCATAATGAAAGGGGGAAACGAACTAGAAAAATAACTTGGAGATGTTGGAAAAAAAGTTAATAGATCAATTCAAGGATTATATTTACATGGTTGGTGGCTATTGATTAGCCCAGATACGGACCGATACGGATAACCGTTCCACGGATTTCTTCGTGTACCGAACTCCGAAATATACGAATGTATATACCGCGGAGATCAACACGACTAGACAAACAAAATGCTACACAGATATCAACGATACGATCATCCTATCAAAACTCGATTTTTCATTGCCGAAAATGCTGCTAAAATGCTGAAAATAAGATAAACGGAGCAATAGCATTTCAAATTTGGCGAAATGAATTACGACGTCTCACTCAGAAAATGATTTACAAATTTATTGTATAAAAATATTCAGATTTCAAAATCAACTTATTTTCATCAGATTAACTGATTTTAAATTAATATTGAAAATTACACAACAGAATTAACTTTCATATTTTTCAATGAAAATTTAGCAGTTGCTAGTTAAAATAGACATATTCCAAATATCAAATTTTCATTGTTAAATTTTAAAATTTAATTTCAAGCAAAATTCCAGTTAATTACGTTATAAAAACCATTAAAATTTACGGGTCGTTATATTTGTCTATTTCATTTTTATAATTTCTCAGTCCTGGAACTATTACAGTTAAAAACTTGTACGGGCTTTATACACATCCACGGTGGAAAATTATAAGGTGTTAGGATAACTGCCTACATTGAGTTAGGATTATTATCAAACAAAGCAAATGACGCGAATCCATCAGTTACAAACCAAGTCTTACATTACGGGATTCTTTAGCAAAATCAGGATATATGTCATCGAAATTCTTCCAAGCAATACCATATGATGGATGACATAAAACATCTTTTGCTTACCGTCATTCTGTTTTGGAACTGGGTTAGCCTGTAGAGAGTTAATGGTTAAATTTCAACAAGAATATCCTCTTTGCATCTATTGGGCGTATGAAGTTTAAAGATATTTTAAATCTAATCTAAAAGGTATTCTAAATAAAATCCTTCATTTTATTTAATCAGACAGAAAGAGTTTGAATATTATTAAATTTGAATGAACGAGAATATTAAATACACCTATATGTATAGTAGTTGTTTATTAAAATTAATTTGAGAACGAAACCTTTTGTTTCCTTCTCTATTATTTATGCCATAAATTAAGGGATTAAATGACATTAATTAGAGAGAGAAATCTTTCATTTCTCTCTCTGATTAGATTGACGATTTGTTCAATGTCATTGATGATTAATTTAAATATAGCCCGAGGTGTGAATTTATCCAGATATGCTCAAATGTATATTGTATAAATACAACATATGAGAAGTGTGCATAGATTATGTTTTCTTTATATATGCCTTTGTTGTTTGTAGTATTATTTAAAGTACACACACATACACACACGAGCTTATACACTCACACACATACATACATACATATAAAGTGTTAAAATTAAGTTTCACTATTTTATAAGTTTGAAATTAAAAAGAACAATTTTGAATATAGTTTTACGTTAGGAAGGATTTGAGATTAAAATTATAATTTTACACAAAAATCCATTTTAGAAATCTTAAGTTAAATTAATATGTATGTGTTAGTCCGTGAGATGATGGTTTTGATGACAACAACCTGAGAATAGGATTATAAAATATAAATACTAACATTATAGTTTAGAAATATATGTATATGTAGGATTTAACCATGCAGGTACTAAGAATGAAGACTGTACAGTATAGAGATTCAAGATATCAAGATTGAAGACTCATGAGTATAAAAAAAATCAAGATTATCAAAGAATTCAAGATTTCAAGTAGTTTATTTTTTTTTAATTAGGAATTTTGTTAAAACTCCTAGAAAAGCACTGGCATCTTAAAATCCAATTTATTCGTGGAACGGAATCCACTTCGAGCCTGTTAAAGGGATGGAACCCTAAGTAGGATGGAACCTACGAAAAATCTAGTGGAACATTGTTTTGTATCCGCTAACTTTTATTCAAAATGATTTTACAAAAATTATATCTTGTTTTCAAAATGTTTTCAAAACCTTCCTTTTAAAAGAATCAAAATCATCTATCCTGGTTTTAAATACTTTTAGCCTTAAAATAATCTTTAATTTCAAAATCAAATTATCCTTAGTTTTATACTATCTTTTAATAATGATATATTTAACTTTTAATATTTATACTTAGATTTAAATATAAAATTATAGTAAAATTATATATATATATACACCAAAATATTATTCTCTATATTTATTTATGAATTTTAACTATAGTTAAGTATATTTATAAAAGTTTAAAATAGTTTTAATATAAGATAAAAGTTATTTTCAAAGAAAAACAAAACACCAAAATTTCCTTTGGGATGTCGACATGCTCAATACACCCATGTCGACATAGTGTCAGTTAATTTCAAAATTTAAATTTCAAAAGAAGTGTCTATTGTCATATCTCTTCATGAATAGACATGACTGTCGTTCTTCTATAAATAGGGGTTATTTTCAACGAATTTTTAATGATATTTTTCTGGTTTTCATTTCTCTTCTTCTTCCACATTTCTTTATGCTTATTCCTGCCATTACTCTGCCGAAATCAACATTGAATCTAACTAGAATATCTCTGATTTGATTCTTTATCACTATCTCAACAAGATCCTTAGTGCTATTCAGAGTTATAGGCTTCTTTGTAATCAACTAAACGAGAAAAAGTGTGATTGTGGCCTTGGAAATCAATCAAGCGAGAAAAGATGAGATTGTAGCCTTGGAAATCAATTGGGTGGAAGTTGTTGCCCGTGAAATCAAGTATCTCTACTCAGAGGATTGTGAATTTGAAGGGTGTACCTCGTGGCCTTGAAATCGAGGGTGTAATTGTACAGTTGCTTTTGAAAGGAAATTTGTACTTGTGTGTGGGACTGGATGTAGGTAACTCCGAACCAATATAAAATCCTGTGTGTTCTTTCCTTTACTGCTTTTACTCCATTTTTGCATCTGTGTTTGATTCTGTGATCATATTTGTGTCTGAATATTACATATATTTGTTTTTAAATTAACAAAAACTCAAAAAGATTTAACAATTCCTTAAAACACTATACACCCCCCTCTAGTGTTTATCCTAGACTTAAGATCCGTAATCCGCATTTCTCACATTTGGTATCAGAGCAAGGTTTTCAAATTTTCATAACCTGAATTTTGAAAAGTTTTCAAAATGGCTACCAACACTGGTACTGTTACTAACACTAGTATTCCTGTCACTAGTTCATTTGTAGAAGGTTAGTCTACTGCCATACCACCATTTTTTAATGGCAGTAACTATGCATATTGGGCATGTAGGATGAAAATATATTTACAATCTATTGGATTAGACACTTGGAATATCACATAATCTGAATATTCTGAACCCACAACTGATTTTGCACAGTGGACCGCTGAGCAAAAGTCCGTTGCACAAAATAATTCTAAAGCAATGAATATTCTGTTTTGTTCACTTGATAGAAATGAATTTAATGGAGTGCCAGTTTGTAAATCTGCATATGAAATATGGAAACTTTGCAAGTTACTCACGAAGGAACAAGCAAAGTTAAACAGACTAAAATTTTCATGCTCACAAATCAGTTTCAATTATTTAAAATGAATTCTAATGAGTCTATTTCCGATATGTATAGTAGATTTCAGGATATTGTGCATTCTCTAATATCCTTGGGAAAGAAATTTTCGGTAGAAGATCAAGTCAGAAATTTTTTAAATTCTCTTACTCTAGAATGGGATCAAAAAACACTTACGATCGAAGAGGCAAACGTCATCAGTACCTTAAAGATAGAAGAATTAATTGGAAATCTTATGTCGTTTGAAGTCCAAATGATCAGGAGAAGTGAAAGCAAAGCATCTGAAAAGAAATCAATGGCATTTAATGCATAGACTGATGGATCAGACTCAAACATCGATAATGATGAAGAGATAGCCTTGATGACCAGGAATTTTTGAATTTTTTTGAAATACAGATAGTTGAATAATCTCAAGAGACACAACTATAAGAACTCTGAAAATCAGGATGTAGTGCCAAACAATGTCAAATGTTTCAACTGTGATGAACCAGGCCATATCAAAAGAGATTGTCCGTACCCAGAAAGGCAAAATCCTCCTATAAACAATGATTCAGTAAAGAAACGAAATCGTGCATTTACTGCTACTTTAGATGACTCAGACTCAAGCGATGATGATCAGAAGACAGATAATTCAAATTTGTGTTTCACGGTAGTTCATGACTCCGACGAACTCAGAGAAACGGACTCAGAAAAAGGTACACATTTACAAATTCAATTGGTTGAAATTGCATGCTTAGAATTAGATGCTTGATTGCTTGATTGATTGATTTTGAATAGGTGTGTTATTTGAATTTTAAATTTTTTACTATTATTTTATTACTATTATTTTTATTAGCATAATAATATATTATGGAATATACTATAATTCTAATAATATTCCAGATATATATAGACATTAAAAATAATAAGTGTATATCTATATATTAGAGTACTTAGGAAAAATAAATCATAAAAATTCACAAGCACATGTCGACATGGTCCCTACCATGATGTCGACATGGGTACAGAATTTGAAATTCAAAATTTGAATTCAAATGGTTGAATTTCCCTCCACCTTTTCACTTCAGTCAATTCTCTGAAAAGGCATCTTTTGACCAGAGAACATGTCCTTTGAGAATCTATTTATTCACTATCTTTTATCACATCTTTTCACTCTTATCTCTCAACTCTCTACTCTAATTGCTTCTTCAAGCAACCCCTCCACTATGACAATTTCTAGAAAGATGAAAGAGCAACTCTTCAATGATCCAGAGGCTATAAACATACATCAATTATGCTAACCATGCAAAAGTCCATCCCGGAAAATTTGCTATATTTCAAGATTTCTTTTCTCATGAAATTGATTCTCTTTTTGCTAACAATCAAATTCTTAGTCTTGTTGATGCTTCTCAAAATGATTTTGTTTGTTATCCAAATCTTGTCAAAATTTTCTATGAAAATCTTAATCATGGATTCTATAATGGAAACGATGATGAAATTTGGAGTAGTGTCAAAGGCACTAGAATTGTTTTGAATTGTGATCTTTTGGGTATCATTCTCAATTGCAAGAGTACGAGAATGGATCTTTCTAGTTTTAAAATCGATGAAAATGATCTTGAGACATCTCATCACATTTTCGAAGGAAATGATAATTTTGAATTCAAAAATCGAAACTTTCGACCAAAAGCTAGAATTGTCAATCTTCTTTTACAACATACTTTGAACCCAAGATCGGGAAATTTTAACAATCCTACTTCAAAAGTTTGCAATGCACTTTTTGCTATTTTTGAAAATTATGAAATTAATTGGGCTCAAGTTATTTTGGATGAACTTCATCCCAAAAATCTTGAAATGGGTGAGAATACTTTGTATCATGGAATTTATCTCACTCGAATTTTTAACTATTTTGGAGTGGATTTCAAAGGAGAAGAATTTGTTTCTAGAAAAGTTTTCAATCATTCCAACATTTCGCTTATGAAAATTCCATTTGTTTTTCAACCCTATGAGACTCTTGCCGAAAAGGAAGAGCATTTGGCACATGAGGAGATGGAAGAAGAGGAAGAGGAAGAAGAAGAAGAAGAAGGGGATGAAATGGAAATTGAAGAAGAAGGTGAAACTTCATTGAAAATCATCGACTATCCTCCTAATCCATCCAACAAAACCCTTCTCAAAAACCAAAAGACCATTGTTGAGAATCAACAGATTCTTAAACGATCAGTTAGTAAGAAGTTAGACAAAATTTCATCCAAGATGAACAAGTTTATTTCCAAAGTCAATAAGAAGCTTGGATTATCTTCATCGTCATCATCCTCTAACTAGTTCTAGCTTTACATATCTCATTGTATTTGTTTTAGTTTATTTTGATTTGAATGCTCGTGTAGTAGTTCTTTGTGTTTAATCGTTGTATCGTGTTACCATGAAATGAAATTGAATTCCTTTTATGTTATCTAGCTTATCCTATCTCTTGAATAAATGATAATATATTATATAAATATATATACACATAGTTATTCACAAAATCAAAATAAGCCATCAAAATTCACTACACCATGTCGACATCCCCACTATGACCATGTCGACATGTGCTGGTTAGAAATGACATTTTATTTTGAATTTGAAATTTGAATAACTACCTTATGTCTATTCATTTCGAACGAATTTTTACACCTATAAATACTTATTTTTTCCAAAATTCATCACTGAATATTATTTTTTATCCACTTTGTCTCTCATTCTTCTCACAAACTCGAATATGGCCAATCCAATTCATAATGTATCAGAAAATCTCGAAGAGACTCTTAATTCTTTCAATAATATTCTTTTTTTCATCCTACGTAACCTGCGACACTTAGAATTGAGTGAAATGCAGATGATTAAAGAGCAAGAAAGGCATTTGGATGCAATATGATGGATGATTTCCTCCCTGCACAAGGATGATAACGAAGCACATCCTCCAGTCCCTCTTACTAATGATAATGAAAATTAGGATGCCATTAAATCATACCCTATATATGGAGAAGAAGGATGGGTGGAAGTTCCTCGTAACGTTTGATTTGATTGGTTTGTTTGATTTGGTTTGATTGATTTGGTTTGTTTGATTTGAATTGTTTGATTTGATTTGATTTGATTTGAGTTGAATTGATTTGGATTAATATCTGGTTTGAAAAACATGTATAAATATGCATTAATATTTATATGATCTTTAATTAATTATCATGTCTATCAGTATAATTATCTCTTAATCTATCTGTTATATACTCCATTTGTATAGTTTATTAATGCAGGTACTTTAGTCCAAGAATGAGGGGCAGTTATATAGTTGGAGATTATATAGTTTGGAGTTAGTTTTTTTTGATGACAAAGGGGGAGAAATATAAAATAGGATAGTTAGGCATAGATTAAGGGGGAGTTATTAGGATAAAGGCAATATTTAATAAACAAAGGTTGTCATCATCAAAAAGGGGGAGATTGTTAGCCTGTGAGATGATGGTTTTGATGACGACAACCTGAGAATAGAATTATAAAATATAAATACTAACATTATAGTTTAGAAATATATGTATATGCAGGATTTAACCATGCAGGTACCAAGAATGAAGACTGTACAGTACAGAGATTCAAGATATCAAGATTGAAACTCATGAGTATCAAGAAAATCAAGATTATCAAAGAGTTCAAGATTTCAAGTAATTTTTTTTAATTAGGAATTTTTTTAAAACTCCTAGAAAAGCACTAGCATCTTAAAATCCAATTTATTCATGGAATGGAATCCACTTTGAGCCTCACTACCATAAAACAGGTCATTTGCTTCGGTTGTTTACCCCCCTTTTACATCAGTTCAATAGCCGATGCAATGCAACCGATGCAACAGGCTTAACACTTTTGCATCAGTTCTGAAACCGATGCAAAATGGTCATTTTTGCATCGGTTGTTACTAACAACTGATGCAAAATATCATGGTTGGTAGCTTGGACACAACCCTCATGTTGCATCGGTTGTAATGAAAACCGTTGCAACAAAGGAACTTGTTGCATAGGTTATTGTTTAAAACCGATGCAAACTAATCCCTCTATTGCATCGGTTTTTTATAACAATAGATGCAAACTAATCCCTCTATTGCATCATCTATTTATACCTAATGCAACAAAGCCATTCTCAGAAACCATTATTACAGTACTTAAATAGACTGTATATATATTACTGATTATAACAAATAATTATTGCATTCAATATTACAATCAATCAAAATAAAATTTGATGGCAAATACATAATCAGATTTCATAATTTGACAAAAGAATGAAAAACATAAATAAATTCCACAGTACATAATCAGACAGTCAGTAGTAAAAAAATAAATGCAGCGTGTTATATATAGACACACAAAAATACATATATACAGAGAAGAGAATGTATCGTTGACAGTGGATAAATTAAACAAAAGATGGTCTTCAAATGCACAAACCTTCATCCTATTTTGTACTTGAGCTACCTGAAGTTGACCTGTGCAATCTGCATATGCATATGATCTTGCAGAATACAAACCTGTGGATAAATTACGTGATGAAATCTGCATATGCAGAATGATCCTGCACAATACAAACCCAAAAAATGAGTATTTAATTATTAACTTTGACGATCTAGTAGTATTGTTTATAGTGAAAATGAGGGTACATAGAACAGTTCTACTGCTATCATAATGGATTGTCCAAACTTGTATGAAAATGATTCATGATTTTAATATATCATGTTGTATCTGATAGTTAAAAAGGTCACTTCCCGAGTAGCACGAAATTGAGTTTCAAAATTCTTATGTAAGTTGATTTATTTTCCAGATTTTTATCTAGTTTGTATTTCTACTTTGTTTATTATTCATTAATCATACCGTGCCTTAGCATTCTCCCTCTAGATTTCATGGTATGGATAGATTTGTTGAATTGTTGAATTGTTAATAATTTTTATGTTGGTAACTTGGTATTATGATATTTGTCGTTTGATTACTAGAAGGTATGATACTTTATAGATTTATTGATCTGCAATTGTTTAGCAACAAAACATATTATTACTATGAACTGTACCACTTGGCATTTGTATAATACCAAGTTATTTCTCTTACAAACACATAATATATCAAGTTATCTTATGATGATGCTTATACAGTTATATTAATAAAAACGAAAACTACTACTTTTTTCTTATCTTGGTTGTGCTGCACTCAAATGAATATTGCATTATTGGGTAGTTCTTAACCAATAATTATTTTATTGGATTGTTGTCTTCTTTTGGACAGTTTTGTCAAGTACATTATAAATTGTGTAATCATGTTGCAATATTTGGATATCATATGCCATTTCTCTGTTATGCGTATAGAGATTTACTAATTTTTAGTTGTAAATCTAAGTCATCCATCATATTCTTCCATGACACACAAGCTCCAATATTCATCATATTTGATACACACCCATCCTCAACATATCAGTAGCATCCAGACACCCACAATTTGCTACCAAACCCAGCTTCGAACCACCAAGAAACCTGAACATCTGCATCACCATCTACAACTAGTTCCCGACCTTCCATTGTTGCATTCATTCAACATCACAAGACAACTCACCACTCAGCCACTACCACTTCTCCACACTGCAGGCTACCCCATATCACATGCTTCCCTAACCCTCCCCGGTCGTATCACCACCATACAACCCCACTGCCTATAACACTGCATATCAATGCACTTCCAACCAACTTCTGCCGAACCAATCCACGTCATACAATAACTAGCTACATCTCCTTCTACAAACATTCTTACTGCCTGAACTCCAACAATATATCATCACCATTGTACATACCCATCAATTTCACAACATAAATTTATTTTATCCCATAATTTCTCTTCTCAAAGAATTATTTCCCATAAAATCAAAAATGCCCCAAATATTCAATTATTACTTCGCTTCCAATTTTATTATAAAAATAAATCACCCTTATTGAAATTTATAGATTGGGTCGACTTCTAAGGAGAGGATTAAACTCTTTATATATTCTTCCTTCTTGCTAAAAGAATTGCCTTGTAATTTATCTTAGATATATTTTGAAAACTCTCCACTTCTTACTCACAATTACAGTTATAATCGATTACATAGAGACGAGAACGCTTCCAAAATTATTTATCATATTCAACCAGACGATACACTGACTAGATATATTGTGATGTTTTTCAGGTGCAAACAATGATATAAACAAGGTCAATTTAAATCATGTAATGCTGAAAGTATGAAAGAGACAAGAATGAACTCACCATATAGTAGCATATAAGAAGACTACATCCAGTTATGCATGATATAACTAGCTAAATTATCACGAACCTCATCTATCTCTTGCTGGCTATAAAAACCGCCTTGTACAAAGTATTGCAATTACAAGATTGTTTCAAAACATTAATCGAATAACTACTTAACAAAAATTATGAAGGAAAAAAATTAAAGTGGTACCTCAAGTATTTCGGTGCTTTGATCGTGGTTTTTTACTATATCATACATATACCTCATCACATAATATACACAATCCGTCGTTCTACATTGTTGAGGACACTACAACAATATTACACAATGATTTAATAAATAGGTTAATTTGAATTTATATCCAACATAGGAGTTTATTTTTATTTTGTACAAAATAAATCACCTTAACAGTCTTCCATTTCAAGTAAGTTCCTTGAGATTTTCCACCATATGCCTTATAAGTTTTAAAGGCCCTACACATAAAATAAAAATTTAAATATAACGTACATATTCACTTGCATCAAGCAAAAATGATATCAGAAGGCAAATAAATAAAACGTACATATTCACTTGTGGTCTAATTTCCAGTTTAGATTTGCGTTCGACTTGGGAATCCAAAACATAAACCTCATTCTTTTCTATATGAAGAAAAAGCAGTAGACAATGTTTCCTACATTATATGATTTGTATGAAGTTAATATCAACAGTAGATTTGTAAACTAGTTTCTAAAAGTTTATTGCTCATACCCTTCGTAGTATGGGGCTAAGAGTAAGCTCTTCGATTGTGACGCACGCCATTTGTTCGAAATATATATATTTGTCGCACCTGGATATTTCCGCACTTGAGACAACTTATATGGACACATAAACCTGACGGTCTCCACTCCGAGGTCATTGCACATATGATTTAACCACCTAAAAATAAGTACAACATACAAATATTGTTATTCTACCATTTCATGTATAATATATAATATAAAATAAAACATATACAATGAATTTATAAGCTATTTGTTGTAAATGTAACCTAAGTATCTCACATAGTAGCTATATTGGTACACGATAGAAATATTCATCATATATATATAATACTCACATGATGTGAATTTGCAACCATTCTCCATTCAACCATCCCATACTAAGGAATTGGATAATGTCATCCATAGTTACATGGATTTCAAAGTCCTCACTGTATGTAAATAAATCCTTGTTCACATGAATTGCATTGATGAAATTATTATCATGGGATGGCACTTGAACTATCAGGTCATGGAAATATTTGCACTCATCCGTTAAAGTATTGATGATCTCTTCACCCACGATCGTCCTACGCTTTGCAGGCTCATTTGTCATCTTTTTGTTATTATTCATGTCCATAGCAGCACACTCTTCCACTTTGTCTTTTCTCCTAATATGTGTAGCCTGCATACAAAAAATTCATAAGCAGCATGGAGTCTGCATATTTTATTCAAGCAAAGCTCAAAAAAATACAAAAAGTGTTTTCTTTACCTTATCATCATCGCCTAAAAGCACGAGATTTTTAGGCCATTGTACAAAACTACCAAATGCTTCTCCTATCGTGATGTGATAGTTACTTGGAACCGAAAGAGGGGTTCCTACATGAATAGGCTCTACTACATCAATTCCAACCTTTACATGATTGGTCAAGATTTGTTGATTATGACATTGATCTCCAGGCCTAGAAGCAGGATGCACCATGTCATGACCCACTACGACAATTTTGGAGTCCAAATTAACAGCTAAACGACATTTAGTTGGCCTCTAGAATGACAAGTACAACATTAAAATTATTGACTTACACGCTTTAGAATCGTATAATTTTATAAAAATAGACTTTTGAATTAGTTACCTGCAAGTTTTCATAAGGATCCATCTCTTGATTTGTGATGGTAGTTTGTAATTTGTCCAATTTTACTGATTGACAGCTGCTACGATGACCAAATGATGGTACATTTTCGACCACAATATCATTGGGCATTTGCATACCCATCCTATTGAAAAAGTTTGCATCTTTTGCTCAACCATCGTATCTACCATAGACTTGAATCTTTGGGTCACTTTAGTTTCATTTCCTAAGTGATACGATGTAGTTCATCTGTTGATATTACACCACTTGGACCTTTATATTTCACCACCTTTCCAAATACATCTTTGACACCGACCGTCCCACCAATTCCTCTAACTCGACCTGGATGTTCTTTTTTCAAGAGCACGATTTAAGACATCATCATGTCTATTTGGAATCCATGTTCCTTCGATGGCATTTTCTCTCCAAGCATTCTGTCAACAAAAAAAAAATTAGTTTTCTCAATAATTTATTGCTTTTTTTGGTAAGAGATTAACCAAATGGGATAAAATGCATCGTAATTAGTCATACCGCTTTATCTGCAACTATCCTAGTTTTGTCATTAGGGATTACATAACTTCCATTAGCTTCTTTTTTTTGATCTTGCCAAAACCCAGTCAATACTTCGATCCAAAAAAGAACCACTTGGTAATGTAGTTAATGAACTATGACCTTCGGTTATCCATTTAGCTTTCTTCCCTGCATATCCAGCTTGCCCCAAATAGTGAGGATGCTCATTGTGTGCTTGACTCTTCCTACCCTTCTCTCTTAATCGCTGTCAAAAATAATGAATATTAATGTATACCCAAAGTGTCAAAAATAATGCATGTATTTGTGAATGAAGCTTAGTTATCGTTCCTATCTACGAAATGAAATAAAAGCCTTTATTTTTGCAGGCATTCTGAAACGTGGAAGTTTTAGTAAATGTTTTAGTAAATGAAACATAATTAACAAAAAATACCTTAAATTCCTCAGTTTCACAATTCTTCTTGAACGTTTCCCACTGTGCTTGTGTAAAGCCATCATAAAGCTCGTACGGCTCTTTATGGTCCACTGGAAGTTTTCTTGTCTTCGTAATCCAACCACCAACCAATTTTGTTTTGAAATCTTTCCATCATCCACAGACATATTTTAACACGTTATCTTTCATGTTGTCGTCAATGTGGTACTCGATCTGAGATAATTAAAAAATCATAGTTACATACGCCTTATAAGACTTCAAATGTCCAATTAGGTCTCAAAGCCAAATAAGTTATAAGTGAACAAATGAATTTATAATACCTTAACATATTCCCGTATAGTATCTTTAAGCCCTTTACAAACGTCATCCCAATTTTTAATATTGATATCAATTTTAGATCTAGCAGTATCGCCCACATACGCCTTATAAGACTTCGCCCACTTTCCAATGGGTTTGCCATTATCACTCCACTCAATGAATTTTGGTTCTTGTGTTTTATATTTCTTCCCGGTTGTTGGGCCTATTCGCCTCTTCTTAGACAATGACTGTGAAGTAGAAGGATCATGTTCTTCATTTTGTCCAAATTGTTCTATCTCCATTATTCCTATAGTTGATTGTTTAATGACCATTTAATCATGGAAGTTGGAAATAAGAAGTATTATGGTTAAAGGTGAACATAACTGGAGATACAATAACAATTTTGTAGGAGGCCATAAATAAATAGAAAAGATAATATCATTGAATGAAGGTTCTAGAAGCATTTCACATTGCAGCTAATAAGAAACAGTATCTGGTGATGTCTCTGCAATGGTTCCTGGTGAGATTAGAATGGGTGAGTATTTCTTTTTATCATCATTTGTTTGTGCCTGGTGATGTCTCTGCATGGATACAAATGGGTGAGTATTCCTGTTTGGTTAAAAACTGATTTTTTTTAACCTGAGGTGATATTAATTAAATATTATTCATTACAAGTTTTTTAACAGACTTTTGAAATATTGTTAAAAAGGTAAGAATGAAATAAGTTTCATAAATATACTGTCATGTATTTTATACTTAAGTTTTGAAATATATTAACATTTTATACTTAAGTTTTGAAATACACTGTCATGTAATTTATACTGTCTGATGTTTTAACATTTTGGTAATAAGAGTTATACTCACCTGCATGGATACAAATTGAGATTTTGCTGATGCATGGTCTATTTATCGTTTGATGGTAATCATAACACAGTAGCTTTTTCTTAGATAATGTGTGAAAATTTAAAAGTAATGGGCTTGTAAAAATAGCAAATGAACATGAATCATTTGAGCTTATTCAAAATAATATTTTGGATGGACCAAAAGGAAGAAATACCATAGTCTGAAAATAAGATAAACTATCAGTGAGACAGTAAAGAAGATAAAGCAGTGATTGCTACTGATAGCACTCAAACATCCAATATATCACATTAATAAAACAGTTCTCTTTGTTTGATATTTTTTTTCAATTAAATGAGAGGCTGGGTACCATTGATGATGGCTCAGCTGACCACTGAAGAGAGCAGTTAGGATAAGCTCGATAGCAACCACATCGTTTCACCTCTTTTTTCTTTTTCTTTTTTAAACTTTCAACTAAAAAATTATATAGGAACCTCCACAACGCAATTAAAAAAAATCAAACAAAGCCCAATATGATTTTGTTCAGAGTGTAGATAGTCACCATTAACAATCTGGCAACGCAACCAATATACTATTATCATCAGTCTAAAGCTTACCTGACCATTGAGTGATGGATCAATAACCGCTCCAAATATTAAATTGGTTGTTGGATCTACAATGTCATAGATTACTTCTGCTGCTGCATTCACTTACACGTATCCAAAAATAAAGAAGATGAGAAGTAACCCCTGGCCTGACCTTAATCTTTTTTCTGCTTACTGCTTACTGCATCCAGTGTAATTAGAACGCAAAACATTTTATCACACATTGCATGCAACTATTTACTGATTACAACTTAATAGAATACTTAAATTTTTTATTTAATTTGATGGCGGACACAGGAAAATTAATTTAAGGGGAATGATTCATTTACTGTTAAAATAAATTTATCATCATCATCTAGTGGAATGCATGTTCAAGTTCAACTTCAACTTCAACATCAAGAATGGTTCCTTACACCTTCCCATAAATTTTACATATCTTGGCACAAACTGCAATTTATTATTTATCTTTAATTACATGGAACGCAACCTATCTTTCCTTCCTATAACTTGAGGCCCATACATATTACAAAGCACCATTATCTTAAACTAAAATCAAGATTTCCATAAGATATGGATCAACTTATTTATCTGTTTGCAATATTTCTTTGATATATCTTCTTACATCTTAAGTAATTATTTTGAAACACATGTGGAGCTTAAAAACCAAGCAAAGTGTGACTTAAACCGCACTTTTCTCTTGTAATTTTTGTAGGCAAAGTGGCAAGTGTCAATCTTAATTTACTTCAATGAACTAAAAGAATGTCTTGAGATTAGTAAACATGTAAGTAGCTGATTTATTAAGCATTGTTATTATTGAATACTATCTTTTTTTTCTTCTTTAGTAGGATTGTTTTGTTCTCTCTTTGCAAGCCATCTTAAATTTAATTGCTTTTTGATTCTTGCTAATACTGCACTGCACATTAATGATTCCAGTACAAAAACCAAAGATGAGTCAACTGCGTAGTTTTTGTCATGGGACAATGTTCTTGCTTCGAACATAATTTTTTATTATGATTAATTTATAATTCTTCACATCATATTTTTCTAGTATTCTCCATTGGTCTAATCGGGTACTTGTATTTTTGTTGCAGTCCTTTTGACTTCTCCTAAACCCAACCATTCACAATGAGGTCGCATAACAGTTGCTATCCAGTATAGCGACGTTCAACCCAATGCTTAAGAAAAATACGACTCCTGACATCTATCGATTTTAATTAAGACCTACATGTTCCAATTTTTGATTACGAATATTGAAACTATAATGGTTGAAAAAAATGTAAACATAGGCTAATGTGAATATATTGTATTAAAACATACAATGTTACAAACTTGGGTACTATCGTGAATACATCTGGGATTGAAGTAAGAATGCAATCCAATAGTTGAGATATACCGTGTCTTTGTGCTTACAACTATGGTTGAAAAAAGAAATGTTTTTAGGGTGTAAAGATCCAACTATGGCCTTAATGCTTACACTACAATGAATCAACTTACATTAAATGTGGAAGGAAATCAAGATGTTCCTTTAGTGTTTGTATCAAAAGAGAACAACGGCTTAGGAACTAATGTCGATGTTAAAGCGACCGACCATGTTGCTTCAGAATCTGAAACAAATGAAACCAGTGATGCTTCGCTAGATTCAGAAATCAATGATACGTCGAAGGAAGCTGGCCATGTTTGTAATGTTAGTGAGGTTGCTGCATTAGACTCAGAGTCTAAAGATAATGCTGGGTCTGATTCTTAGAGTTGATAATATGATAGAGGCTAGAACCAGTATTTTGGAAATAGTGATATTTTGAATTTTAGAATTCAAAACTGAAGTTGAGCTACTGCAGGAAGTTCTGATTGTTATCTGCCAAATAGAAAAGAGAAAAAGATGTTGCATCTTTTGGCTAGAACCAGTTATAATTATTTTATTTCGTTTTCCTGTTATAAACTGTTGTAATCGTTTACTATTTGAGTAACAATGAAACTGTAGTGTAAGTTGATTCACTGTAGTGTAAACTAATGTAACTCTCATTTCTCAAATTGCACCAAACTGTTAATATGAGCTAAAACACTAATCTCTAATGCTATAAATCTCAAGTCCCAATAATACAAACAGTGGTGCAACACTAAATCAAAGTAAGAATATGTGGTGTGATAATTATGGCTTTATTGATAAGCTAAATTATCGGTATACAGGTAAGCAGAAGAAAAACACTATAGAGTTAACAGATTAATTACCTAAGAGCAAGCAGTGATACAATATCCGAAGTCTGCAACAAAAACAGCGATCAAGTATCCCTATAAAATATTTTATTAGTAATTATTCTCAAAAAAACTAAAGTATCACAGAAAATGAAAGATTTCAACTGGCAACTAAAGCATGATGAGCATAAAAAAATTTACCCAACTATCCAAACCCCCTCATCGTGATCAGAACGTGCATAATTTGCATTTAATTAACCTTCTTCTGGTAGACTTAAGCCTACGGAGAAAGGTGGGTTCTCATCAAATTGATTATACTCTTCTTCATCCACCACATCACCAATCCCAACAATGCGTCTTTTTCCGAGAAGAACAACAGACCACTTATTATCAGCAGGATCAGTCACATAAAAAACTTGTTTTTCTTGAGATGCCAAAATGAGTGGATCATTATCATGACTCACTTGACCAAAGTCAACTAATGTGAATACATGTTCATCCACTCGTACAGCACGACGATTGTCAGCCCATCTACATCGAAATAGCGGGATTGTGAAGTTTTTATACTCAAGTTCCCAAATATCCTCGATTATCCCATAACATAGCATTGTCGCATTTATTGGTCTGTTATCTTTAGCACTAGCAAATTCTCTTGAAGATGCAACGATGCTAGTTCCACTATTTTGCATTTTTCTCTTCTCATCCTGACGCTTCGTATAAAAGACATAACCGCTCATATCATATCCTTCCCATGAATTGACATGAAATCGAGGCCCATATGCTAACCATTTTATTGTATCTGAAATACCATGACTTGTTTGGGATAACTGAGACATTACCGTATGTTTAAACCATATGACAAAAGAGCGGTTATGTTCATTCGTCAACCACCTTTCGTTCTTTGAAAGATTCTGAGACTTTAGAATTGCCATGTGCTCCTCCAAGTAAGGATGTACCCCACTAAGGTGCTGCAAAACAAGTAGCTGAGCTTTGTGAAACATCTCATCACCAACTAAAACCAATTTTGATCCAATTATGCCATGGCCGTCAAGTCGTCCTTCATGTCGAGACTTACGAAGTCCAATAGGTTCAACACCAGTTAAGTATGAGTGACAAATTCAATAACCTTCTCAGCTACAGTAGCTTCTACGATACTGGCTTCAGGTCTATATCTGTTTTTGGTTTTTCTTTTTAAAGTTTCCATATGCATTTCAAACAGATACACATATCTCATAAATACAGGACCACAAATGTTGATTTCTCTTACAAGATGAACAACCAAATGCAACATAACATCGAAAAATGAAGGTGGAATATACATCTCAAATTGGCATAAGGTAACAATAACATCGGCTTGTTGAGCATCCAACGTATCAGGATCAATTACCTTGCTACAAATTATATTAAAAAAGAGACAAATCTTTGTAATAGCATGCCTAACATGTTTAGGCAATATACCTCTAATTGCAATAGGTAATAAATGTTGCATTAACACATGGCAAGCATGAGACTTCATACCGGTCAATTTCAAATCCTTCACTGATACATGACCGCGAATGTTTGAAGAATAACCTCTTGGAACCTTCACACCACGAAGACACTCACATAAACTAGTTTTCTCTTTTTTTGGATAATGTATAACATGAGAGGGGAAAATAGGTACGTTTACCTTTCTGCACCGGTGCTAACTCCTTCCGGATACCCATTTTCAACATATCTAGCCTAGCTTTCTCACCATCTTTTGTCTTACCATGTATATTCAAGAGTGTCCCAATGATACTGTCGTAAACATTTTTTTCTATGTGCATTACATCTACACAATGTCTAACCTGTAAATGTCTCCAATACGGAAGTTCCCAAAATATAGATTTCTTCTTCCACGAGCCTTCCAAAAGAGGAAATACTTTGCCAAATGCATTTTCAATATCCTTGACCCGTTCGTAAACATCATTTCTTGTAAATGGCAAACGAGCAACTCCATTCTCTATCTCCCCATTAAAAGGCTTCTTCTTTCTACGATAAGGATGGTTAGGAGGGAGAAATCTACGATGATGCATATACACATTTTTTTTGCTATAATGTAAACGCTCAATAACCATATCATCTTCACAAATTGGGCATGCTTTGGCACCTTTTGTACTATAGCCAGACAAGTTACCATACGCAGGAAAATCATTTATGGTACAAAAAATCATGGCGCGCAATGTAAAATTACTTTGACTATATGCGTCAAACACACGCACACCTTTATCCCATAGAAGTTTTAGATCATCAATAAGAGGAGTTAGGTAAACATCGATGTCGTTTCCTGGTTGTTGTGGTCCAGAGATTAAAAGAGACAACATGATATACTTGCGCTTCATACTCAAATGAGGTGGAAGATTGTAAATCACCAAAAGAACAGGCCAAGTACTATGTTGACTACTAAAGTTGCCAAATGGGTTTGTGCCATCTGTGCAAAGACCAAGTTTGAGATTTTTAATTTCTTCACAAAAATCAGGATACATTGTATCAATGTTTCTCAACTGTGGAGAATCAGCTGGATGACTCAATAATCCACCATTTTTCCTCACATCTACATGCCACCTTAAGTTTTTTGCATTTTCTTTGTTTGCAAATAAACGTTTAAACCTTGGTATAATTGACAAATACCACAAAACTTTTGCTGGAGGCCATTTCTTATCTGGGTCATTGTGAACGTTCCCTCGTGACTTGTAACGGGATAATCCACACTTGGGACACTCGTGCAAGTTCTCATGTTCATTTCGATACAATATACAATCATTTGGAAATGCATGTATCTTTTTAAATCCTATACCAATTGGCACATAATTTTCTTTGCCTCATAGTTAGAAGTTGGAAGCTCATTACCTTCCGGAAGCATGTCATTCAAAAGTTCCAACAAAGATGTAAAACTTTTATCACTCCATCCATGCTTTGCTTTTAAATTGAAAAGCTTGAGCACAACAAGCAATGTTGTGAACTTAGCACAATTAGGAAACAAAGGCTTCTCGGCATCAATTAATATTCTTTCATACAACTTTGGCTCTTCCATCAAATGTTCATCCGCATCGTGAAACATCTCATGAACACAATCATTCTCATCATTCGCGTCATTATTCATGTTATCTTCCCGGTCATTCTCATCATTCTCATGATTATTAGAACTAGCTCTACTAAGTATACTTTCGCCATGCCATATCCACTACGTATAATTTTGGTTAAACCCATAATGGATTATGTGATCTCTAATCTGATCTATGTTACGAAGTCTTCTCTTATTTTTGCAGTGTCTACAAGGACAAAAAATAGTTTCTTCGCCTCTTCTTAATTGATCATTCAGTGCACAATTGATGAACTCTTCAATTTTATTTAGGAACTCATCATCGTTACGTTTTACATTGTACATCCAACTATGATCCATATGCAAATGCTAGAGACACACTACATAAGCAAAAAAAACATTAGATTACAAAGATCATTCATTATTAAATCAATATTTTTAGCTAATTCAAGTGGAGTGGATAATAAGTTCTTGTAACTCTTTGCTGCTGAATGGTTATCTGGATACTAAGATCTAATCTAGCATAATAAGATATACACATTCATAACAGTACAAGCACTTGTACAAATTGACTAAGTATCACATGAACCAAATAACCGCTCACGGTTGAGAGCACGTATTCGCAGACTATTTACTACATCATACACCCATACTACTTTGAATTTTGAAATCAGGATCTAGTGCAAATTTGCAGTGGAAATTAACGCCACTCCAGAACCGTTGAGATAACTGAACCGCATCACGTGTCTCTTTCTTCCCAAACCGATCGCACATGAATGCACCATACGAGTCTCTTATCACTGCAATATCATTACCTCTACCCTCCTCTTTGAACAACTATCAACAGTCAGCACAACCACTGTGCAATCACCAACCATTTCACCACCTCTACCCTCCTCTTTGAACAACTCCATCACCATCCAGTTCTGCAACTACTTCATAGCAACCACTAACCCTGACAGCAAACAACTTCTCCATTGACACAACTGCTTACTACCATACTGACCGGCTACTTCAACATCACTCCACAAACACAACTGTGCATATCCATCACAACATCACCACAACCCACAACCTTACTATCATTTTAATTGCCAACCACCTCCACCGCCTTCTGCTGAAATATACAACTGTGTGCACATCTAACAGTGCATCTAACTCTCAACAACAACCTGAACATTACTTCTCCTCATAACCACAGCAATCTCCCTACCATAATAAAAACCAGAAACCCATACTTCTTACCCTTGCACACTGACCATCATTCCATTTCCCTGTACCACATCCTACAAACTTCTGCACCAAGTTTGACCACATCCATACTTCAACTGCAATCAACTGCAACTTATACCGCAATCATCTTCAACTTAAACTTCAACTGTTCAACTTCAATCGCCATCCAAACCATAATTTCTTCACATAGACATACATTGTAGTTACAGTGTAGTTGTTGTGCATATAACTGTGTCATAACCTCTCATCAACCCCCTACATTTCAATACATTTCATCAACTTCCATACAACCAAAGTCTAATACAAGTACAACCTCTGTAAAACCCAGTGCATCATCTACAACAAACTGACTTCCACCACCATACTCCACCGCGTTCATTTAACTATTATACAGTGTCACTGCATACATACACTACTGTCTCATCTCATTACCCATTTACCTCTATACATACACACTGCCACCACCAACATCATCCATCATTTCTGTCAACAAACAAACTACTTGCATATCATCATTCCTTGCTCCTCACATACCCTGCCTACCTTAACTGCTCCAGCTTACATTACCTATTTATCACCTCCCCATACCATCACAACTCATCAACAACAAACAACACTTCACTACTGTAACTTCTTAAATCAATAAAATCACCGTTTCCATTTCCACCAAACCACCCTTGCCACCAAAAATAAAATAAAATAAACCGAAATCAACTGCATACTCCATCACATACAAAATCCACTGCAAAATCCATCACAAATCACACTGCCTTGACTCCTTCTTCAAACCATACAACCATACGAAACTTCTCAGTGTCTTGCACAACTACAACCACCAATATCATCACACCTACTTCAAACTTCAACACCACCCACAACTGCAACATCTTCCACCAACAAAACTGTGCATATTACCCCTACCTTCAACTTCCAATGCACAACATATTTCACACAAAATACCCCTCTGCAAACCACTTTTTCACCGCCTTACATATTCATAACTATTTGACTATTGACTAGAAGATGACATGACAAGGTTGACCTGGACCCACAAATGAAAAAGGCTATGGGGGGCTCATATCACAAGAATGTTTCATCCATTTATTTGCATGGGTAAAAGGTAGATATTTAGCGCCTCTGTAAAATTAACATAGCCTTTGTGTAGGGTTTGTGAAAACAAGAGTTCATATGGATATGTCATTTCATGGGCCTCACTGCCCTTAATTTTGATAAACTACTTTGTCACAAAGTAATAAAAGCATATCGGAACAACATTTTTTATGTACTCACTTGTCGTCGTTCGAATTAGTGAGTTGGAGTAACAAATATCAAATTGTAATGGGGTGTCGGTCATTCAAATATCTAAGATTTTTTATATTCAAGGATAAGTATTTTTAACATATTTTTATTCAGTAAACAAAAATCAACCATATTTTTAAGTTCAGTCAAACTGCAAATGTTTACAGTTTTGAAAAAAAATAATGATAATAATTTCGGTTATATTAATCTTCATTTAATAACTATTTAATTTTTGAAAAAAAGGGCAAATTTTTTTTGTTGAAAATAAGTTTAGTAAGACAATTTAAAAAAATTTCTTCTAACATTTTTCACGGATTAAGTTTGGAAATAAAGACGGATTCTTATGTCGACTGAAAATAAATTGTACCAGTATCTCATGTTTTTTTCATATCCGTGACAACAAAACATATATAATTGTAAACCCATGACCGATAGTAAATTGCATGTTTAAACCCAAATAGTTTCACTGACGCAGTTTATAACGGACATGATGCATACTAATATTATTGAAAAATATATAGAACTATGCTAATGGTGCATTAATATGCATAAGAAGAAAATGAATGCAAGTCCATTTATCTCCACCACCCATGCATTAAGTAAACACCACTATGCAATCACCACCGTATCATAATATTTGTTCACAAGCACCATTCTTATACTACTCAAATTACACAGTAGTCGAAAAAAACATGTGACTTGAGGCTGAATCAAGTTAGGTTTGTTGTTATCATGTCATGCTCATTTCGCACCTCATTCATTTCTCTTTGCTACATCTTTAAGATTCCACTATAAAAATCATTTCTTTCGATCCAACCACTCTCACCTTCTTCAACCAAACTAGACATCATTTATTTATAAACTTAAACTAGTACCACTCTTCATTATCTCCTCACATAAAATGTGATGACCCGCAAATCCGTACTCCTTGAATATACACTAATCTCCATAGATTAACTCAAGGTGAACAGAAATACGAATTATCAATGTTTAAGAAAAAGAAAAAGGGAGAAGAAGAGAGAGAAAGATAGAAAATAGAGGGAAAAGGAAATAGAAAATAGAACGGAATAGAAAACAACAAAACAATATCAGAATCTCACAATCGCAGCGGAACAACATATAATAAATAAATGAATAATCTTTAAACAAAGAACTATATCAGTTATTACATTTTATACATTTCATTACATTACATCATATCATCGGAGTGTACAACAACAAACAACAACAAACAACGGAAAAAGAAATACTATATACTAATAATTACGCCATGCCATCCAGCTTGCCTCCTGCAACTCCAGAATATCCAGAATATCCTGATAAACCTTAACTCTTGACTGCCCGTGTGGAAATTGGTGGGCACCCAGAGTTTAGGAAGGAAAACAATAAACTCCGAGTCAGTCATGTGACTGGTGTGGGAACTCAAAACAGTTTATTTATCTTTAAAATCAAAATAGAGGAATATTTTTAAAGTCAATTCGAAATGCTTTTAAAAATGAGACTACCATAAGGCCTCCCGCACACACACACACAATGCAAACGCAGAATCGGAGGAGATTTCTCCTTATGATAGTCAAAGATGCTTGATACGCATTAAAAAGAACATTTGATATTATTACTAGTGCATAGTGTAGGAAAATATTTCGAAAATAAAGATATAAATCTTAGCCAGCATAGACATTCCGAACTATGCCTACTATAGCTACCATCCAAACAGTGGGGCGCCACCATAAGTGAATGATAGGTTCTACAACTAATACTGTACAGGGTTTCGTATTGTTTCTTTGGATTTCCAACGAATGGTCAGGCCAAGGAACTTCCCATTGCCACATGGAAACGCCTCTGGATGGACGTCTCGAGAACTTAACCAGCTCTCTGCCAACACAAAGCCGGGTTACCTTTATCACTAGGTAACTACTACACGAGTATGCCATCCCCCGGTCCTTTGGGACCTTTAACCGAGTGCTCGTAATCAATTCACACAATCATAAAGTGTTTTCAACATGAGTAAGTATCTGGGCTCCATACCATGATACCACCCTTTTCCAGAAGGAAATGCACATACCCTAAAGGGAGCTACCCCTCATAACCTTGCCGCATCTTTCCTGTTTTGACCATTCCGGGGAGTGAGGCTCGACGAAGTCACGTCCACAAAGACACACTTTATACAAAAGCCGTGCTTTGGGTCAACAAATGATCATAGAAATGATCACCAAGATAGACGATCAAATAAATGATCCTATCACCAATAATCAACACAATGATCATTTCACAGCAACACTCAGCATGTCACATTACCAAATTGGGAATATATCGCTGATAACATTCAACTACATAACCTCTGAGCTCCTACGTCTCAGAGAAGGGTGTTAAGCTAAAAGACTAAATTCTCCGCCACCAACAGAAATATATTTGAAAGAAATCTGCTTTATATCTCAATTTGTAATGTCAGACATATAATCCATACAAGTCTGTTCCGGGATCGAACAGAACCGAAGGCACTTACAAAGAAGTCCTTGCAATCCGGATATCCACAATCCTGATCGGATTTCCCATCACATATGGAGAACTCAATACCGGAGCAACTCGGTGCAGAGTCAATCGACAGGTCATCCTATCGCTCTCGCAAATACCGGGTCTTCAACACCGATCTTCAATGCTATCCATTACGTCGTATCACTATTCGGAATGGGTAATCCGAATAACGAGCGCAATAATTTAAAAACAAGTGTAGCATTCAAATTCAAGCAAATTACAACAAATACCTTTCAAAGGTAAATATTGATAGTCGGTTATTGAACTATCAATGGATATGCACACATCACCAGATTCCGAATAATTTTCCAAATTATTTATTTCCCAAAAATCATATCTTTACAAGATATATAATTTTCACACTTCAAAAATAAATCAATATTTTTTTTAAACAAATTCCCCTTTTCATTTATAAATTCCATAACGAATTTATATTTCACAATATCTATGAATATACGATTTTAATTATTCATTTTCAATTTATCTTCAAAAAGATAAATTCTCAAAACGTTTCATTTCACATTGAAAAAAACATTTCCATACTTATTTATTAATAAGTAATTCAAAAATCCATTTATTTTCAACTCTTGGAAAATATTCAATATACTTGAATCGAAATTAAGCATATATTTCATTCTTTAAGGAAATCATTCTCTTAACCATATTTATTTGGGCCAAAACGAATGTTGCGTAAAACATCGTTACGACAACCCAAAATCACTAGTATAGGGATTCGAAATTAAAATAGATATATAAATCCCAATACTATACAAAACATTTCCTTTCGGAAATCATTTACTATAACAACAGTGTTATAGTCCACCATTTCCTTCTATTTCTCGAAAACGTCTATTTCAACAATGCATGTTGAAATCTATGGTTTCGAATCTCAACACATTTTAAAACATCGTTAGATCGTTTTAATTCTATTTAAAACATCACATTCAAAACAATTTCTTTAACATATTATTCACTATTCAAAAACGTGAATATACTACGTTAATCAATTTCATCCTTTCTATACATTTTATTTCAAAGGATTATTCACAGTCAAAAACGTGAATATAACTCCATTAATAGGTTACAACAATTTACTTCTTAAAATAAGTCGTTTGCGAATTTATAAAACAACGTTTATAAATTCCATTTCTATTTATTTTATAACAACTTCCTTTTATAAATTCCTTTATTAACCTATCTCAATTCATAACTCAATTATAAACCAAAAGTTCATATTATAAGTGAAATAGTTATAATTTATTTGTTTGCAAAATCGTTCCTTTGAACTTCATAATTATAAATCTTATAACTTATCAGATTCATTTATTTATCCAAAACCATTCTTTTAACAACTTTATGAATTTTATGAAATTCATTCACACTTCATTCTAACACTTATAAAAACTCGTTTTATAATTCAAATATTTTAATTTATAAATATCAATTTATAAATCTTTTATATAAATCAATTTATACTATTATTCTTTTAAAACGTCTTTAAACTCCATTATAATTTCACCATTTTGATTTATAAAATAATCAAGTTTCATAAATCCTATATTTAAACTTTTTATAATAAATTCAAAAATCCCTATTAAACTATTTTATAAAATTATTAACCCCATATTCTCAAAAATTCAACTTTTAACTATATTTCTCAAAAACCGTAATTTTTATAACATTAAAATTATAACATTTATTTATTTAAAATGGATCAATTCCAAAAATATTTTATAAAACGTTTACTTTCAAAAATCACGTTGAAATCCTTTTAAAATTCCAAAATTTAGTCCAATGATGCTACACACCAAATAGTCAATCACGACAACAACGATATCATATATCGTATATGATAATCCATCAAATATCAAAATATCTGAAATCAAATAAAAACTGTTGAGGAATCCAGTTGGATCCCTCCAACCTGTTTTCCTGCATCCACAAACATTAGCACAATACCAATTCCGCTCCAGTACGGAATTATCGCGGTATATGGGATTTAAATATTATCCGCTTAATAGACGGCGCAATAGGGTCTCATCCGCTAAAAAAAATGCGGGAAATCAATCACTCCAATATATACATATGCCAATATATATATATTGCTATTATATATAATACCAATTTCACTGTTTATGAAATATTCGCGGTATATGTTTTTAATAAATAACATCCACTTACTAACGGCGCATAATGTCTATTTTAATAATCAATAGATAACAATCATCATTCAAACATGCATTCAAATATTTTAAATCTAACTATTTAAAATAAAATCGAAACTGATTCGATTGAGTGAGAAGTTCTCACCTTGATTTCAATTTCGTTTTAGCGATTTATTTCGAATAAAATTAAACGGACGTTTAATTTTACCCGAAATTCTCACTAATTCCAAACGACTCCAATCCAATTCCATCGCGTAGTACTCGTCTATACGATTCCAACGCAACTGGTTTCGCGCGTTTTCGACCTCGTATGAAAAAGATATGCATTTTACAAGTTTCACGATTTTTATATTCATAAATTTACAACGTTTTCTAATATTTTACCCTACACTTGATCATAGCCGTAGATCCCTTGCCCCCCCCCCTCATCATGACCGCACGTTCCTTCTCCGTCATCACTCACGTACGCACGTTGCCTCCAGGTAAAGAAGCCGAACCCAACATCACATTCAAACCCTAATCACGCGACCTAACACAAACACCTCCAAGCCGATCAACTAGTGCCAACCTATAGCCCCCGATGAGCTCCACCTTCGGTCAGAATTTCATGGAGCTCGGCGCTTCATCAAGCATGAATTTCGAGGCCGAACGCATGGCCTTTGATCAAGATTTGTCGACAATCTACTCCACTATTCTCGATCATAACCGTTGAACTTCAAGATCTCAACGTGCTCTACGAGTTTCATGTTGAAAGTTTGTTGTAATACTTCACGGATTTGAAGAAATTGGAGGAGAAAGATGGGAAGATTTCGGCCATAGGTTGAAGAGGGTGGCGGCCGAACAATTTAGGGTTAGGGTTTTATAAATTTGTGAATAAAGGCCCTATTTATAGAAGTTTGAACGACACTATTCATCCGGGTTTTCTAACTCCGATTCACGCGCCGTAACCAGCGTTTCTAGGGTTTACCCCGCGTTCCGGACACAATGGAACAGGTTTCGGAAGCTAATTCGGTCATCTGTGCGAGTTATGGCAATAAACGTTCAATTTAAAATTAAACCGATTAAAATGATTTTCTAGCCGTTTTAATTTGTACCGGACAAACGGTAAATCCAATTGACACGAAATTTGAAACCTTACAAAAATATCACATTACGGATTCGATGAAACTAGTTTCGTCGAAATCCGAGACTTTTTGAAAAATTACTATTTTAACTCGCCAAATTAATATTAAAAACAATTCGATGCGTTTCGAGCTGCCACGATCAAACGATACTTCCGATTGCTACGAAAATGGAAATCCGGTAATAACGAACTATTACGGATCCAATGGAACTGGTTTCGTCAAATTCTGAGACTGTTCAAAAATTTGTTATTTTCACTAGTCGATTAAATATTAAAATATTCAATTTTCACAAATAAACTTTTAATTCGATTTTAAAAGTTCTAAAATATCGTTCTAACTCCTATATGATAAAATAAAATTTTACAAATCATTTTCAATCATATTTAACTCAATTTTCAATTATTTCCATAATTTAACATATTAAATTATCGATTCAATTATCCAATTAAATCCAATTATTCAAAATAAAATTTATTCGACTTATAAATTCACTTATTAATATTTAAAATTAATTAAATATTCAAACTTAAATAAATTAAAATTCTGGGTCGTTACATAAAAAAACAATGACCAAGATCTCCACAACGGCTTCCCTTCACAGAAACCTCAAAATTAAGATCCAGAACACTTCCATACTCAGACTCCTCCTCCTCTCCTTCCTCCTCCTCTTACTCCTCTACCCCATCATCATTAAATCATCCTCTCCTCCTCCTTCTCCTCCTCTACAAACCTTAACAACGCTGTTGGAAACTGAACCCAAGCACTCATGTTCCAAAATCATTTCAAATTGCTGTGGGGTGTTCGCTAACTTACAATCATTCATTATTCAATACATCAAACGCAACAATATATTCATTTTATACCTGAAAAATCAATCCAGCAAACTCGAAATTGATAGCTTAACGGTGAAATCAATCCAACAAACTCAAAACTCGAAATCAATCCAACAGACGGTGATTTTAGGGTTTTTTGTTTTGAAGCAGGCGAATTATTTGGGGAAAAGAATGGGAGCGGCGACAAAAAATTAGAAAGGCAGGATGTAAAAAGTGAGCAACGAATAACCTAAATAATTTGAAATTGCATTGCCTCCGCAAGGGAATCGATGCAAAAATTATTATTTTGGACATAGTTGCATCGGTTGACTTTAAAACCGATGCGACTAAAACTATTTGGATTGACGTATTTGCATCGGTTGTTGGTGACAAGTGATGCAAATTTGATTTTTTATTACCTATTGCTTTCCACGAAACAATTGCATCGGTTATTAAGACAAAACTGATGCAAATAGTTCTATTTGCATAGTTTTTACTTCAACCAATTCAAATGAGGCGATGCAAATCGCCTGTTTTGTAGTAGTGCATGTTAAAGGGATGGAACCCTAAGTAGGATGGAACATACGAAAAATCTAGTGGAACATTGTTTTGTATCCGCTAACTTTTATTCATAACGATTTAAAAAAAAATTATATCTTGCTTTCAAAATGTTTCAAAACCTTCCTTTTCAAAGAATCAAAATCATCTATCCTGGTTTTAAATACTTTTAGCCTCAAAATAATCTTTAATTTCAAAACCAAATTATCCTTAGTTTTAAACTATCTTTTAATAATAATATATTTAATTTTTAATATTTATACTTAGATTTAAAAATAAAATTATAGTAAAATTTTATATATTCCAAAATATTATTCTCTATATTTATTTATGTGTTTTAACTACAGAGTGTATTTATAAAAGTTTAAAATAATTTTAATATAAGACAAAAGTTATTTTCAAAGAAGAACAAAACACCAAAATTTCCTTTGGGATGTCGACATGCTCAATACACCTATGTAGACATAGTGTCAGTTAATTTCAAAATTTTAAATTTCAAAAGAAGTGTCTATTCGTCATATCTCTTCACGAATGGACATGGCTGTTGTTCTTCTATAAATAGGGGTTGTTTTCAACGAATTTTTAATGATATTTTTCTGGTTTTCATTTTTCTTATTCTTCCACATTTCTTTATACTTATTCCTACCATTACTCTGCCGAAATCAACATTGAATCTAACTAGATTATCTCTGGTTTGATTCTCTATCACTATCTTAACAAGATCCTCGGCGCTATTCAGAGTTATAGGCTTCTTTGTAGTCAATTAAACGAGAAAAGGTGTGATTGTGACCTTGGAAATCAATCAAGCGAGAAAATGTGTGATTGTAGCCTTGAAAATCCATTGGGTGAAGTTGTTGCCCATGAAATCAAGTATCTCTACGCAGAGGATTGTGAATCTAGAGGGTGTACCTCATGGCCTTGAAAGCGAGGGTGTAATTGTACAATTGCTTTTGAAAGGAAATCCTTTACTTGTGTGCGGGACTGGATGTAGGGTAACTACGAACTAGTATAAAATCTGGTGTGTTCTTTCGTTCACTGCTTTTACTTTATTTTTGCATCTGTGTTTGATTCTTTGATCATATTTGTGTCTGAGTATTGCATACATTTGTGTTCAAATTAACAAAAACTCAAAAAGATTTAATAATTCCTTAAAACACTATTCACCCCCCTCTAGTGTTTATCCTAACCTTAAGATCCGCATTTCTCACAGTATGTATATATGTACATATATGTATGTATGTATGTATTATATATAAATTATTGTAATTAACTTTTTAAACTTAAAGAAACATTATGTGATAAAATATATAATTTAGCATATACTTTAGAATAAAACAACAAATTGAAGTCTAAATTTAATTTAAAAGGAAATCAAGGGTTTATGGTATTTCGTACAAAATTCTAGTTAAGTTTATAAAGTTTTTTTAGCCTTCAAATAAAAGTATGCAATAACCAAACGATTGTATTTAGAATAATAAACAAAAAACAAATATACAAACATTAATAAAAAAAATATGTTTTCTTTTTGAATCGGTAATATAATTATATTATTAATTAAAACTTAGATTTTAATCTAAAAATGAATTGTCTGTAGAAAATGAATTAGTGGATATGTTTTTATTGAAAGAATGGAACCTTTATCATTTTATAATTAAAACTTCTTTAAGCAATTCTCTTGATTATCTCTCTCTCACCACTTCCTCTCTTCACGTGGTATGGCTGAATTTACATGCCATCAAATGACATATAATTATCTCAAATTACTTCATGCAATTTCTTTTATTTAAATCCATTTAAAATTACATTGATATCGTATGTCAATACACACAAATATATCCTTTGCAAACACATTCAAATAATTGCAAACAACTCCCAAAGGAGAACTAAATTAAATAATAATTAATACTTATTATTTATTAATTAATATAATTAAATTACAATATTTTATAAATTAACTAAACCATATGGTTTATAAGATAATTTGTTATTATTGTTGTACGACCCAATGGTGTAAATCCAGTCAGCTGTTACTATCGAACAATTGGAATATTAACGTTCACATGTCAACTTAACTAGTGGTATGACATTTTTCTAAATTTATCACCTACATATCTTTAGGTGAAATCCAATTTGACTTATCACAAGTAGTACCTGATAGTGACGATTATTTACACTATTTTTTTCATTTAAACTGTATCACTTCAGAAATATAGAATTTGGTAATGGTCAAAATTCCAATATCATCCATATTCAGCTTTAAAGGCCACACTAAAGTCCTTAGTTCAATAATAACAATTATTATTAACTGAACTACTATGGCTAGAGATTTTGACTTCGAGTTGAACTCAATCGACCGTGATACTATCCTCGTATAACTGATGAGATGAATCCTCTCTTAAATAGTGTTTCACTTCCAATACTTCCAGTCGACCTAACTATAATCGTTCAGTGGACACCGTGCCATGATTTAACTATAATAAAAGCAAAGATTTTATATGGAAGATCAAAACTATTCACAAGTCAAGAGAACTATGTAAATTAGTCATTTTGATATTTACCATTTGATCTTAGTTAAATTAACCGCAGAAAACTATCGAGTTATTCATTCCATAGTTATCCAATAACTATTAGTACGTAACTCTTAGATCCCTAGTAACCATGATTAATAAACTATCCAACATTTGGATAGCATTACGTATTCTTGTATAAATGGAAGCATCGATGTCTAGTCTCGATACATCTTGACTAGGTATATTTAACATGACATGTTTATCATATTATGATATAGTCCTTATGGTCACAACTACTTGCAACTGCTATCATAAACACATCATTTACGAAATTTCTGACATATATTCTTAAATTAACTAATTAGTTATTCATAACGTTTTATAAAAAGTGTATTTCAAAAAGGAAACACCCTTTATTTTGAACAAGAATGATTATCGGGTTAGGTTTCTGTAACAAATTACATAATTGCCATTAGGGCATACCCTAAACTCTATCAATTTCCCACTTGCATTTTGGGTCAATTATAGAATCTAATTCCAACTTCTTCAATCGGTTTATTCAAAATCAATCGGGTTAGTCCCTCGGTGAACGTGTATGCTATAATGTTTCAATTATCTCAATGTTAATCAACTCACTCCGACGCCGATAAACTACCTTTTATCATGTAGAACAATACGGAGTATGTCTCTCGACCTCCAGTGGGCTCTAAGTTATGTTACGAACTATATCATGACATTGTATCATATAACAATGTTATATGATTCTCAACATTTTGAATCACCCTTCAGCTCAGTTATAAATTTGCGCATTTACTATATATATACATTACTTTTATTGTGGCGCTATTCAAGGCAATAGACTTGGCCTTTTATCGAGTCATCCACAATCTCTCATTTAGAACCAACTAAATGCTTCTTAATCAAGCTTTGAATATGAATTTTATATTGACATACCATACCCGATATCACATATGTAGTATGAGTCTGAATACTCTTTTATAAGGAGTTTGTTGTTTCTATAAACAATTCTCTTGTATTTTGTAAATACACGGGAGCAATCTAACCTACCATTTATTGATCTTAAATTAGATTGGATATTGGCTTTATGTATCAAATACATTAAAAAAATCACGATATTACAGACAACATAACATGTATGATAATTCCGATTGCCAATGCACAATGAATTCATCTTACATGTTTCTTATTAAACATTTTAATAAGATGTTTCTACATATTGTTTGGGATATTTCCAATGTCCTTTATACTTACAATAAAAGACATCATTTGCAAATCTAACGTTGAGTATTAAAACAACTAAAAGCTGATTTTTAATGCAAGTATATTGTTAACAGTCAACAACGTGTTGTTTTCTTATGTTTATAAATATCAGTTTACCTTTAATATTCTTTCTTATGGATATACACTTCTCTGTGTTTTGACTGAAATCAAACTATTTGATATTTCTATCAGAATGCTTATCCAATTTTGATATTTGTCCAATGATATTTTCGTATTGGTTCTTGGGTCATATCCAAAACTCACAAACTCAATATCGCTCCCATTGACTTTGAGACACATTGGTTGTTGTGCAAATAGCTCAGTCTAAATCTTTATTTATAATTTTTTATTTCAATATATATGTGCTAAAATACAAAGTCATATTAGGCGATAATTTTGTGAGTAAATACGAATCAACTTGAGCAAATCGAATGGAGAATCTATTACATTAATTTCAACAATTGAAATTCACAGTATTATTCTTATCAATGTGGCTCACATTCCAATTGCATTTGTCTTTCTCTTAAAGTAACATTTGTGACTGATGGATTATAACAACCCATAATTTTTTAAATATTTTAATTAAATTTTTATTTGAAAACCTTAATTTTTAAATTAATTAAAATTGAACTTCTGGAATTTTCCAATCTAAGTTTGGAATTTGTTTGTAATTTATTTTTCAAATACAATAAAATAAACATTTTCTGAAAATTTTATAGTTTGGTCAACTCTGATCAAATTTTGAATTTCAATATAATTTTTTAAATTTTAATCTTTTTCTTTGAAGTAGAATATAATTTTGATATCCTTTCTGTTTTTTGTTTCGTTAAATTCTGATTTATACTTTTTAAATTGGATAAAATACAACGTTTTACACGCAATTATTTTCTGTATTTTATTCTCTATTTTTTTCTAAATTAATTTCTCTACTTTATTTTATATTTCATTTTGTTTTGACTTTTATTTATTTATTGGATTTTTGATTGACTCTTCTTTCATAAAGGGCTTGGAAAAATTTAAGAGATATAGGTTACATGTTTTAAATTCCTGCCTTTTTATTTGCCTAGCCTCTTTATTACGTTTCTAGCCGCTCATCACATTCATAGCTGTGAATTCCTTTCATCAATCACGCACAAAACATTTCTCAGACTCCTCTTTTCATTGCATGCAAAAAAAGAAAGAAAATTACAAGTTTCTTTCTCCTTAACTTATGCCTTTCCATTTGCCTTGCATCCACAACTCTTAGTCGTTCAAAACCCTACATCTTTAGCCGTTCACATTTTTTTGTAACCCTAGCTGCCACTCTTTTTTTATTTCACGTACAAAGTTTCTCATCTCTTCATTTTATCATTTGCGTGAAAAAAATATACAAGCTCTAGATTCATGGCTTCCTCTTCTCTTTTATCCTTTTGTTTTGTCTTCATGTTAGCTCGGCCTCCATCTCCTAGCAACCTCACCACCACTCCACTACCACCATGCCGATCATTATCCCCTCTTTATGCCACTAAAGCCTTGCCGTGACCCATAGATGAAAACCCCATCACCACTCCATGACTTAAGCCTAGCCGAGCCATATATGCACCACCTCCTCATCCTATTACTCGGCCACAACAAACACCACCTCCTCCTTGCTTTGCCTTGACCATACCACTCCTTGCCTTACCACTTGACCAAGCCTAGCCATAGGACCGAGCACATGAAGCCTTAGGGCCGAACCATATGTTTCCTAACCTTTGCCTTTTTACCTTCCATTGTTTATAACTTCCACCTCTTCATATTATTTTTGCCATAGCCATGCCTTCAAGGATACTTTGGCCGAGCCTACATGCCATAAAAATATCATGACCGAGCCTATTGTGGTGTGGTCAAGCCCACTTGACCATGGCCGAGCCACTTGCATTTGTTAAAGCAAGGTTAGTTATTTAATTCTTATTTATTTCATTGTTTAATTCATAATCTTGTGTTGAATTATATTCTTATGTTTTTGAAAATTGTTTGTGTACAAGAATTTGGATCTGAATCTTCATCTACTCAAAAATATAGTCGTGCTTTGTTGTGCCTTTTCGTGCTTTGCAGAGTTTGGATGTGTGTTTTGAATTTGATTCTATCTTTTAAAAGGTTAGTTTATCACTTTGGACATACGTACTTTTATAATTGTGAAATGATGGCAAGTGAATATGTAAAACTGATATGTTATGTTCATACATACCTGCAATATATTTGTATGATGTTAGATGCGTTTATATACCTGTTACATCATCTGATATGATATTATATGCTATATTGTTATGATATTTCTTGTTTATCACACTACAAGTCCCAATCACTATGGATTGAAATGATACATGCCAGAATGGACATTAGAATAAGGGAAAATCATTATGAGCTAAAGTGATAGGCTCGAGTGATTTTTATTGTATTTGATTTACTTGGGATTGCGGGTTTGAAATGATAGAACCCAGATTTTTCTTTTAAATTACGGATTGAAATGATACATATCCGTATCACTTGACCTAGGTCAGAAAATATTATACAGGCCCATGGTTATATTCTTAAATAATATTTTCCTAAAAATTTAGTAAGTATTTTTAAATAATATTTTCGTAAAAGATTATTAAGTATTTTGAGTTTTATAGATATATGAAATTTTAACCTAAAATTTGATTTAATGCTTTAATTATAAAGGTGTATTGGTTTTTCTATAAGTTAAATTTTTATAAGCAAATAATTGATTTTAAGTTGAATTAAAGATCTTTATCGATGATAAATAACTTAATAATTGAATTTGACTAGATATGGAAGTTTTAAATCTAACCTAGTAATTGTTTTGAATTTTACTTTATGAAATGGACATGTTTTGTATAATAAATAATGTATTTTGAGCTGAGAAAATGGAATACAGTTTTAATTGGACATTTTGTAATAAAATTTACTTAACTAGAAAATCATGGTTAATCGATGTCTAAATGAATAGATCTAGAAGGAAAATTAGATTGTTATATTAAATATGATAAAACGTTCTTTAGTGAAATGTTATGCTTTGTAAAATAAATAGTTATGATTTTAAAATGGAAAAATGTACCTTATATTATAACTTAACTCGATAATTGGAAATTGGGTTTTAATAAAATTATTAAGTAATTAAGTGAAAATTTAGTTTATTTATGAAGTGGGTATTTTAAAATAAAGTGTTAAATTATTCGTTAAAGCAGAGTTAAGGAAGAATGTACTTTTGACCTAACAAATGAATCTTAGTTTAAATTGGATATTTATTGATAAAATTTTATTTTATTAAATCATAAGTTTAATGAAATCCAAATGAATATTTTTAAAGAGAAAAATATTATTTTTATAAGTTAAAATGGTTAAAATTGAAGTTTTAATGTTTCAGAAATTTTATATTAAATCTAGAATTAGTATTGCTAGCATTTCAGAAATGTTGTGGTTTTAAGACAGCATTTGTTAAATGCTATCATTACTGAAAATAAACTAAGTTCTGGAATAATAAAGAGCTATTGCGACACTTTGTAAGTGCTATTATTGCTAAAACTAAATTATATTTTGAAATAATTAAAGAGCTACCGCAGCACTTTGTAAGTGCTGTCGTTGCTAAAAGTAAACTTTTTTGAATAACTAAATAGCTGATTTAGCACTTGATAAATGGTGTTGTTGCTGAAAGTAAACTGTTTTGAAATAATAACTAAATACCTACTGTAGCACTTTATAAGTGCTGCTGTTTCTGAATTTGACAATGTTCTCGAAATACTAATATATCTACTGTAACACTTTATAGATGCCGTTGTAGCTGAAATTTACAATGTATTGGAAATTTAATAATTAAATTAATGAACTTAGAAATGTTACAACTTTGAAATGAATATTATTTGACATTGAATTTAAATGGTTTAAATAAATATGTTTCGAAATGTTTGGTTTCCGAGTTGTTATAACTTGAAAGTCCTATGGTTTTGGAAATAAAATTATTTGGAATTGTATTTAATTTAGAATTGTCTTAGTGACTTGAAACTCATTGAAATTGATGATTTAAGAATATGACTTTATAACATGGTTTTGGTTTAAGATGATTTAAAGGAATATTTCAAGTTTAATAAGTTGAAGGAAATATTCAGTGATTTGGAAATTTGGGTTTTAATGATATATTGATTTGGTTTGGAATTTAAATGATATATTATTACTTTGGTTTTTGAAATGGAAATGATATATTGATTTGGTTTTTAAAATGAAATAATATAGTATTTAGTTTTGATATGGATATGATATTTTGGTTTTAAACTATAAATGATTTTGAAATAAATATCCATGGGTTGTAATAACGTTGGGTTGTTAAGGGGACCGAGATCGAAAGTTGTCATATTCTCTACCAACTCCGAAAACCACTTTAATAACCATGTACATGGTGGAGATTCCAGAATGAAGTAGGATGGTGGCGACATTCTACTAAGGCGTATATGTGGACCCGACTCCCGTGAGTTGGCATAAGGTGGCTAAAACAGGAGAAATTGACAGGCTAATGAGGTCGCTCCTCTGATCGGACACACTCATTCGATATTATATTCTGATTTTGAGATTGATTTGGTGGCTACTTTTGATTCTTTGATTTGGGGGTGTGGCTTGAGGTGGGCAGTAGTAATTACTACGTGTTACCACGAACCCAGAAGTGTAATTGGTATATCTACCCAGGCATTGCCTAGTTGTGCCGTGTCACCTATCCTATCGCGCCTTGTACGAGTTTGGATTTCTCCCGTAGCCTGTGGAGTATTTAGGGTAGTCTCCCTATCTAGAGATGCGCTAATACTGGATAGACTACTGGGACTATTATGTGTTAAGGTGGAAAATGTAAAGACTTAATGATATTTAAAACTAAGTTTATTTCACTATGGACATTATTATAATAGCAAAATATTACTACATAGAAAATAGTTTAACGGATCCTTAAAGGATGGGCGGTCCCAAGCAACCTTTAAGTTACTTGTACCTTATATTACAGTTCACTTGAGTTGGTTTACAGTATATAAATATGTACGTCCTGACTCGAATGTTTCATATTTTTCTTTACGCTCAGGTCAGACTGAGTGATACGGCTTTTGAGACTCACCTTTGGAGTTGGAGCTTCGTTGGAGATCCATCGGCATCTTTTCAGCTTGGAGCTATTCAGTTGATTCCAATGATGTATTCTGATCTTGTATTTGACTGTTGTATTCGAAACTTCTATTGTATCTTATTTAACTCTGATATGTATATAGTAGCTTCATGAACTACTATCTCTTTGCTTTCACTGCATTTTATTATTCTGTGTCTATGATTTATTTATTTACTGTATGTTCTGAGTTTTTTCAAATTTAAATTAACAATTCAGTATTTTGTGCTATTCAAGTCAGACATGTGTGGTTTCATTATCGATTTGAATGGTCCAAAATAGCGGGTCGTTACAGTTGGTATCAAAGCTTTAGCTCTAGGCAAACTTAACATATATGGTAAATTTATTTACAGAATCACTTTCGTTCGAGCTTGAATCTCTTCCTCTTTGACTCGGTTTTCTTGAATTTTGGAACGTTCCCCGCGGTTCCAAAATTCATTCTTGTCCCTTACTATTCGTATTCTTCTGAATTCTGGAGCATCCTATAGCCGCACTAAATGACTTGTAAAATGGGTGAAGCTCTTTTACAATAGGCATTGATTCATCAGATATTTCTATATATCCACGGTTAGATGCTAGTAGCTCTTGTTGTCCCGAATTCTACTCTTGAGATTGAATGTATATTTGCCTTAAAATTCCACATTTGATCTAATTCTTAAGTCATGGTTGACCCGGTTAGGGTTGCTCGCGATCTATATAAGCTTTCTTATTCGGTTAGTTAATCATCTTATCTTTTGTTCCAACTTATCCTCAATTCAAAATTCACTTTGATTTGAGTTAATAAAATTTGAATCTCTATCCTTGCATTGAAAATCTATTCCTGTATAGTGTATTTGTATATCTATATTTAAAAGGTTTTAATTTATATATTGTGTTGTTTGAGTTGTTGATGTCGATTTGGGTTTTCGATCGATTCATCTGATCAACGCTATCGATAGGATCTCCAAAACACATGAACAGAGAAAACAGACACAATATAGTTTTCAAATTTAGTAAATGAAATATATTTTGTATAATCATATTGTATATGCATATAAGTATAATTTTCTGAATTTTGATAGTTAATTGAATTGGATGTTGCGAAATAATATTTGACTCTGTATATATAACCTGTAACCATTGGCTTTTATTTTATATATAAATAAATGAACTATAAAACATGGATATAAATTAATTTGGAAACTTAAATTAAAACAAGAAACTAAGAATTTAATTTTCGATGGTTTCAAACTTTGTGTTTAAAGTTTTAAAGGGTATATTATTTAAAGTATTTCAAGTAGAAATTGTTTCAAAGAATTTTTAATTTGTAAATCAGTGCTCTTTTCTTTGTCGCTGGAAAATAATTTTGGTGATGACTATAGCATTATCGACATTCATTTTCGAGTTTCGAAGTGAAGAGACCAGTCTGTAGTATTGCTACAGTTTTGCTTTGGAGAATTAAATTGATTTGGATTTCTAAAATATGACTTGATTTATAATATATGTGATATATGATTTAAAATTTGATTTGATATATATAACTTGTGTTTATATACATCTACACTTATTAACCTCTAAATAGCTTGAGGTTAATCAGAAATTTAATTTTTAAATTTTATCTTACAAGATGATTTCAATTATAAAATGAAGCCAGAATTTTGGGTAAATGTTTAAGCTTGAAATAATTGAATTTGGAAACTTTATTTGTATAATATTCAATTGCATTTCAACATAACTTACGTTAATTATTAAAAGTTAACAATGATATTGGATAATATATAATATAAAAATAATTTTATAAATAAAATTTGAGTGTTCATAATAAATGTCATACACTTAAATTTTAGTTATAAAGGATTAATAAAGATAAATAGAATAAGAGTTAATTGAACAATATAAAATAATGTTAAGGGAATTGATAAATAAATTAAAGTAGTTATAATAAAATGTAAATACACTTAATGTATGTCATTAGATATATTAAGTGGAATAAATTTAATAATAACTTGGAATAAAGAAGAATTAAATTTATTGGATAAATTATGAGCATAATAAATGATTTTCAAATTCATGATTTTAGAAATTGTTAATTTAAGGTAATTGATGATAAGATAATGAAATTAGAAATAGTTAAGATTTATTTAACTTAGGCGAAATCAAGTGTTAATTTAAGCTGAAATTTTCATGGTTTTAAATTTATTATTCTATCTTGTTTTCCAATCTCTTTCTTTCGGGATGTTCCTATTCTCCTACATCCTAAAGCGGGAAATTGAATTCCGAGTTGATATTATTCCTGAAGTTCGACCTATAGTTCTTCCTTCCAGAAGAATTTAGCTTTGGCTATCTGTTTTGGAAACTTTTTAAAGAATCTTTAGTACTCATTCGAGTCTGAGCACTGCTTACCATCACAGACCGACGGTCAAACGGAAGAGCGAATCAAATTTTGGAGGATCTTCTTCGTGCTTGCATTGTTGATTATGGAGGATCTTGGGAAGATCATCTCCATCTTGTTGAATTTACCTATAACGACAGTTATCAGGTATAATTTCAATCTTCTTTCTATCTTGTCTAAATCCTATATCGTTCTATGTAGTTTTCTCTATTTTCCGTGCCTCGTTCCTTTTCGGGGACGAAAAGTTTTGAGTGGGGGAGAGTGTAACAACCCATAATTTTGTAAATATTTTTAATTAAATAACTTAATTTTTAAATTATTTAAAATTGAATTTCTGAAATTTTCCAATGTAAGTTTGGAATTCGTTTGTAATTTATTTTTCAAATACAATAAAATAAACATTTTCTGAAAATTTTATATTTTGGTCAACTCTGGTCAAATTTTGAATCTCGGTTTAAATTTCTAAATTTTAATTTTCAAATTTTAATTATTTTAGTTGAAGCAGAATATAATTCGGATATCTATTCTTCTTTTGTTTCGTTAAATTCTGATTTATACTTTTTAAATTGGATACAATACAGCGTTTTACATGCAATTATTTTCTGTATTTTATTCTCTATTTTTTTCTAAGTTCATTTCTCTACTTTATTTTCTATTTTATTTTGTTTTGACTTTTATTTATTTATTGGATCTTTGATTGACTCATCTTTCATAAATGGCTTGGAGAAATTTAAGAGATATAGGTTACATGTTTTAAATTCCTGCCTTTTTATTTCCCTAGCCTCTTTATTACTTTTCTAGCCGTTTACCACATTCATAGCCGTGAATTCTCTCATCAATCACACACAAAACATTTCTCAAACTCCTCTTTTCATTGCGTGCAAACAAAGAAAAAATATACAAGTTTCTTTCTCCTTAACTTATGCCTTTCCATTTGCCAACTCTTAGCCGTTCAAAACCCTACATCTTTAGTCGTTCACTTTTTTTTTAACCCTAGCCACAACTTTTTTTTGTTTTTCACGTAAAAAGTTTCTCATCTCTTCATTTTATCATTTGCGTGAAAAAAATATACAAGCTCTAGATTCGTGGCTTCCTCTTCTCTTTTATCCTTTTCCTTTGTTTTGTCTTCATGTTAGCCCGGCCTCCATCTCCTAGCCGACCTCACCACCACTCCACCACGACCAGGCCAACCATCATCTCCTCTTCATCACCACTAAATCCTTTCTGTGACCCATAGATGAAAACCCCATCACCACTCCATGATTTAAACTTAGCCGGGCTACATATGCACCACCTCCTCCTCCTATTGCTCGGCCACAAAAAAGCCACCTCCTCCTTGCTTTGCCTTGACCATACCACTCCTTGCCGTGCCACTTGACCAAGCCTAGCCATAGGGCCGAACACATGAAGCCTTAGGGCCGAACCATATGTTGCCTAACCTTTGCCTTTTTACCTTCCATTGTTTGTAACTTCCACCTCTTCATATTATTTTTCCATAGCCATACTTCAAGGCTACTTTGGCCAAGCCTACATGCTATAAAAATATCATGGCCGAGCCTATGTGTAGTGTGGTCAAGCTGACTTGACCATGGTCGAGCCACTTGCATTTGTCAAAGCAAGGTTATGTCATTTAATTCTTATTTATTTCATTGTTTAATTCAAAATCTTGTGTTGAATTGTATTCTTATGTTTGTGAAAATTGTTTGTGTACAAGGATTTGGACTGACTCTTCATCCACTCAAAAATATAGTCGTGCTTTGTCGTTCCTTTTCGTGCTTTACGGAGTTTGGATGTGTGTTTTGAATTTGATTCTAGCTTTTAAAATGTGAGTTTATCACTCTAGACATGCGTACTTTATAATTGTGAAATGATGACAAGTGAATACGTAAAACTGATATGTTATGTTTATACATGCCTATGATATATTTATATGATGTTAGAAGCTGTTTATATACCTGTTACATCATCTGATATGATATTATATGTTATACTGTTATTTTATTTCCTGTTTATCACACTACAAGTTCCCTATCACTATGGGTTGAAATGATACATATCAAAACGGACATTAGAATAAGGAAAAATCATTATGAGCTGAAATGATAAGCTCAAGTGATTTTTACTATATTTGATTTACTTGGGATTGCAGGTTTAAAATGATAGAACCCGTATTTTTCTTTTAAATTACGGATTGAAATGATACATATTCGTATCACTTGACCTAGGTTAGAAAATATTATACATGCCCATGGTTATATTTTTAAATAATATTTTCCTAAAAATTTATTAAGTATTTTTAAATAATATTTTCCTAAAAGATTATTAAGTATTTTGAGTTTTATAAATATATGAAATTTTAACTTAAAATTTGATTTAATGTTTTAATTATAAAGGTGCATTGGTTTTTCTATAAGTTAAATTTTTATAAGTTAATAATTGGTTTTAAGTTGAATTAAAGATCTTTATTGAGGATAAATAACTTAATTATTGAATTTGACTAAATATATAGGTTTTAAATCTAACCTAGTAATTGTTATGAATTTTACTTTATGAAATGGACATGTTTTGTATAATAAATAATATATTTTGAGCTGAGAAAATGGAATACAGTTTTAATTGGACATTTTGTAATAAAATTTATTTAACTATAAAATCATGGTTAATCGATGGTTAAACGAATAGATCTAGAAGGAAAATTTGATTGTTATATTAACTATGATAAAATGTTCTTTGGTGAAATGTTATGTTTTGTAAAATAAATAGTTATGATTTTAAAATGGAAAAATGTACCTTAAATTATGGCTTAACCTGATAATTGGAAATTGGGTTTTAAATAAAATTATTACGTTGACTAATTAAATAAAATTTAGTTTTATTTATGAAGTGGGTATTTTAAAATAAAGTGTTAAGTTATTTGTTAAAGTAGAGTTAAGGAAGAATGTACCTTTGACCTAACAAATGAATCTTAGTTTAAATTGGACATTTATTGATAAAATTTTATTTTATTAAATCATAAGTTGAATGATATCCAAAAGAATATTTTTGAAGCAAAAAATATGATTTTTATAAGTTAAAATGGTTAAAATTGAAGTTTTAATGTTTTTGAAATTTTATATTAAATTTGGAATTAGTATTGCTAGCATTTTAGAAATGTTGTGTTTTTAAGATGGCATTTGTTAAGTGCCATCATTACTGAAAATAAACTAAGTTCTGGAATAATAAAGATCTACTGCAGAACTTTGTTAGTGCTGTTATTGTTGAAACTAAATTATATTTTGAAATAACTAAAGTGCTACTGCAGCACTTTGTAAGTGCCCTCGTTGCTGAAAGTAAACTGTTTTAAATAACTAAATAGCTACTGTAGCACTTGGTAGGTGTTGTTGTTGCTGAAAGTAATTTGTTTGGAAATAATAATTAAATACCTACTGTAGCACTTTGTAAGTGCTGCTGTTTTTGAATTTGACAATGTTTTTGAAATACTAATATATCTACTATAACACTTTATAGATGGTGTCGTAGCTGAAATTTACAATGTATTGGAAATTTTATAATTAAATGAATGAACTTAGAAACGCTACAACTTTGAAATGAATATTATTTGACACTGAATTTAAATGGTTTAAATAAATATGTTTCAAAGTGTTTAGTTTCAGAGTTGTTATAACTTGAAAGTCCTATGGTTTTGGAAATAAAATTATTTGAAATTGTATTTAATTAGGAATTGTCTTAGTGATTTGAAACTAATTGAAATTGATGATTTAAGAATATGACTTTATAACCTGGTTTTCGTTTAAGATGATTTAAAGGAATATTTCAAGTTTAATAAGTTGAAGGAAATATTCAGTGATTTGGAAATTTGGGTTTTAATGATATATGATTTGGTTTGGAATTTAAATAATATATTATTACTTTGGTTTTTGAAATGGAAATGATATATTGATTTGGTTTTTAAAATGAAATAATATAGTATTTAGTTTTGAAATGGATATAATATTTTGGTTTTAAAGTATAAATGATTTTGAAATAAATATCCATGGGTTATAATAATGTTGGGTAGTTAAAGAGACCGGAATCGGAAGTTGTCATACTCTCTGCAAACTCCGAAAACCACTTTGATAACCGTGTACGTTGTGGAGATTCCAGAATGAAGTAGGATGGTTGCGACGTTTTATTAAGGTATATGCGTGGACCCGACTCCCATGAGTTGGCATAAGGTGGCTAAAAAAGGAGCAATTGACGGGCTAATGGGTTCACTCTTCTGATCTGACACACTCCTTCGATATTATATTCTGACTTTGAGATTGATTTGGTGGCCACTTTTGATTCTTTAATTTGGGGGTATGGCTCGAGGTGGGCGGTAGTAGCTGCTACGCGTTACCGTCGGCCCGGAAGTGTAATTGGTATATCTACCCTGGCATTGCCTAGTTGTTCCATGTCACATACCCTATCGCGCCTTGTACGAGTTTGGATTTCTCCCGTAGCCTATGGATATTTAGGGTAGTCTCCTGATGTGGAGATGCGCTAATACTGGATAGACTACTGGGACTATTACGTGTTAAGGTGGAAAATGTAAAGCCTTAACGATATTTAAAACTAAGTTTATTTTACTATGGATATTATTATAATAGCGAAATATTACTACATAATAAATAGTTTAACAGATCCTTAGAGGATGGGCGGTCCCAAGCATCCTTTAAGTTACTTGTATCTTATATTACAGTTAACTTGAGTTGGTTTACATTATATAAGTATGTATGTCCTGACTCGAGTGTTTTGTGTTTTTCTTTATGCTCGGGTCAGACTGAGTGATATAGCTTTTGAGATTCACCTTTGGAGTTGGAGCTTGTTGGAGATCCATCTGCATCTTTTCAGCTTGAAGTTATTCAGTTTATTCCAATGATGTATTCTGATCTTGTATTTGATTGTTGTATTCGAAACTTTTATTGTATCTTATTTAACTCTGATATGTATATAGTAGCTTCATGAACTACTATCCCTTTGCTTCCGCTGTATTTTATTACTCTGTATCTATGATCTATGATTTAGTTATTTACTGTATGTTTTGAGTTTTTCCAAATTTAAATTAACAATTCGGTATTTTGTGCTATTCAAGTCAGATATGTTTGGTTTCATTGTCGATTTGAATGGTCCAAAATAGCGGGTCATTACATGGATAATATCTCTTTGGGTACAACTGTCAAAATCATATTTTAGCAATGCACTTAAAATTTGTTTCAGATTTATACATCGTACTATCATAGAGTCAATAGTCTTAATATTTTAATGAAAGAACCGAGGATTGCTTATTCTTGACATTGAAAAGAAACTCATAGTTTCTCTTTGACGTGCAAGAATTCTCATTATACATTCTAATGTGTTATGTTTATTTAGGTTTGGTTAATTTCGTTTCATCCCTTGTAATTAGTTTTTACCTTGAATCATATCCATATCCATTTTACTACCTATAATTTCTCAAAGAAATTCATTTGCTATTAAATTTGTATTTCTTAAAATAATAGTTGTTTCTCAGTGCAACGGAAATGTCCTTTATAAATATTTTATGAATTGCCTTCATAAAATTTATTTCGTGTTAGTTAAAAAAATATATGTCCACAAAATAAATTAGCCACCCAAAACTATCGTTCCCAAACTTCATTTGGTATGATTACACAAGATCCCTTACGTACAATTATTATGTGCAATCTTTCGTCCCGCACAACTACCAACTCCTTAGCCTAAAATGTGATGGGGTTTCTTATAAACCCTTATCTTATATGATTTTGTAAACTATTCTTTGGATGATATTAATTTTAACCTTATGAACAACTCTTAAGTGCACACCTTATAGAAAGAATTTAACTCGGTTTCAATCAATATTAATCATGCTTTGTCTACCAACGTTCGATTACTCCTTACCAACACATCATTACGTATTATAGGGTAGTAACTTTTGGGACTGAATTTATATTCATTTTAGGTACGTTTTGAACTCTTTCCAATATACTTACTCATTCGATAAAATCGAATCATTTTGTTACATTTTATTTAATTTACTTCCACTTTATATTCTATGAGCTTATCACTGACGTATCCATACATATCAAATACACATATTTATATTTGCGATAATTCATCCGTGAATACAACAAAGTGCATGCAACTATTCTAGTATTATCAAAATTACAATTGCATACATCTATTGTAACGATCCGTAATTTTTAATAATTAAAAATAGTTAATTTAATAAGATTTTGTGACTTAATATTGGGAGAAACAAAAATTTGTGACTTAATAATAAGAATATAATTAGAATGAAAGGTAATAGTATTAATTTAGGTTAATTGATAACTGCTTAAATGTAATCCCAAGTAATTAAAATAACTAAAAAGTTATAATTGGTTATAAATTGTAAATTAATTTTAATAATGTGTGTATTCATTGATAATTAGATTAAAGGAGTAATTGATAATTTAAATGTTATATTAATTAATGAATAATATGTAATAAATTGTAATTGGGTAGAATTAGTATTGTGTAAGTGTTATAATATTTTTTGTAAACAATAAACTTATATATGTGATTAAAGGTTAACGGTGGCAACTATTACATGTTACCTATTTATTTAGTCTGTTAAATTTAATTGGAAATAAATTGCAATAAATGTAATTGAATATTACGCTAGTGTAAATTAAGATGATAATTGTAGAATAGTGTAATAAGATGTAACCCAACGTAAATTTTATTCATAATATGAAAATTGATTGAATAAAAAGATTGAAATCAAATTAAATCAATTTATTGGAATTAAATTATAATTAGTTAGATTTAATTACATTTGAAATTGAACACTGAAGTTAGTGTAATATTTAACATGGAATTGATAGATTAATTTGTATTAAATCGTTGTAAATGTCTAAGTGATAAAAATGATGAAATTTGTTAATTATCAAATTTGAAAGGGAAAAAAGTGATTTAATTAATTTAATAATAATTTATTTAATTAACGTGAAAATAGCCATTTTGACCACTATCTCAGATTTTGATGAAATCAGTTTCATCGGATCCGTAATGGTGAATTATTATAGAATTTCAAGTTTCGTAGCGATCAGACTTGTCGTTTGATCGTATGAGCTCGAAACGCGTAGAAATCAATTAAATTGAAATCAATTTGAAATGAGCTGATTTTAAGCTAATTTCTTTATACGATGGAATTAGGACTTGAAACTTATTATATTGTATTTAGAATTATCAAAAACATCTATTTTGATATATGAGATGATCCACTTTCGTTTTGGAAGCGAAATGGCATTTCGAGTCGTTATTGCCGTTTCAAATTAATCGATACGAGTTCATTTTCTAATCGGACTTTGTTCGTATAAATAGACCTTTCTAAACCCTAGTAGCCTTTTTAATTCTCATTTCCATACGTATCTGTCTTTTCCATCTAAGATTTCTTTCTTCTTTCCAATGGCTGAAGATCCAAACCCAAATTCAATTTTAAAACCAAATCGTAAAATTAAAACTCAAACATTATCGAATTATATATTTTCGAAGCTCTCGACGATCATAATCCACTGGCGTAATTCGTTTCTCGAATCGAATCACCATATGTCCATAAATTGATGAAATATTTTTGGCATTCCATATGGAGTTTTAACGATCTGACGGCGGATCATCGTTCGATCGACGATCATGAGGCGACGTTAGGAAAGTGGTGTCGTGCAGCATTTATCTATGGTGTTTGTTCATTAGGGAGCGGCTCAAGTTTGCCAAAATTTGGCATTAAAAGGGAGAGCGACGCTGGTTTCTTGGGCGAGTCTGGAGGCGGTGCGACTACGACGAGCGGGCATCCAATGGTGGTAAGGGAAACGAAGGTCTCCGATTGGGTCGAAGATGGCTATAGGCGGCACGATTTTCACTTGAACGGCGGCGGCTAGGTCATGGAGCAGTTCGTGAATAAAGGTGAGGGTTCTAGCGTGTTTGTGCTTGATGAAGTGTTCGAGCCTGGTAACGTGCTCTCTCTTTTATTTGTATTAATTATCTTAAAAATCTATCGTATACTAATCATCATAACCTATACGTACGAGGTCGGATTCACGCGCGGTTTTCTCCACTACGATCGTATCGAAATTCCAGAAATTATGAAAACCATTTGGACGAATTCTGAGACTATTCATATTTGAGCCTTTATTTGGATTTTAATTTGATTTAAAATCAAAGATGAGTGTTTTAACCCACTCACAACTTCTAAATTATCATATGATAGTTAAATTAAATTTATGATGTGATTAGAAATTTATTGGTTAATATTTGGTATATTTAAATTGTCATTCCATTTAAATTTGAATTTATATTTTGAATTTAATTGTCATTTAATTTAATATTGAATTTAAATTGTTAGTTAATTACCTGTTAATGACAATCAGTATTTGTTGAAATTTATTGGTCGAATTGGATGATGATTATGATGGATGTTTGGTTGTTGATATTGGATGATTGAATGTTATGTTTAATTTATATACTGTTATCACTCTGCAAGTTCCCTTAGTTATTATTAAAAAGATCAGTATGGGTTGAAATGATATATACCTGAATGATCTATAGATTAGGAAAAAATCGTTATCGGTTGAAATGATAGACTCGAGCGATTCTATGGATTTTAAATTTTTATTCGGGATTGTGGGTTGAAATGATATATGCCATAAAATTAAATTACTTACGGATCGAAATGATATACATCCGCATCACTTGACCATATGACATAGAATAATATATGGACACCGGATTGGTTAAATTAAACGATTTTTGAATCCTTAAAATTCGAATTCAGTTAAATGATATTTGAAAAAAAATATTATATAAACTGAATTATTTGCGAAAATCCAAGCTTTAAGTGTTAAATTTGGAATTGATTTAATGAATCATTTAAAGAAATTAAATTGAAATTTCAAAGTTGAATTTTGAAGCTTAAATAAAGTTATCGAAATTGAGTTATTGAAGTTGTTTGAATATAACATTGAAATATATTGAAATTGGAGTAGCTTAAATTGATTTTTCATACATGGATTGAAATCGATATAGGATTAAATAGTTTAGTGTGAATTTGAGTTGAATGATTTTAAATTGAGTTTTGTTGATTTGGAAATTGAAATGGTCCAGATGTGTTGAAATGAAATAAATAGTCTAAATTGATATTAATTTTAAATTCATATTTTCAATATAAAACTGTTTTAAAATATATTATTTTAAAGATTCTAGTTATTAAAATTTTAAAATTATTAAACTATTTTAACCTATATTAACTATGTTAAATTATTTTAACCTATTTTAAACCGTTAGTTTATTTTAATCTATTTTAAATCTACCTAACCCAATTTAATTTATTTTAAACTAATTAACCCATTTTAATTTATTTTGAATCTGTTTAATCAATTTTAAGCTATTTAACCAATTTTAATTATATTTAATCTATTTTAAATCTATTTAACTATTTAAATCCATTTAAATTATTTTTAATCTATTTTAAACTATTAAAAATTTATTTTAGCTATGTTAAACAAATTAAACAATTTATAATTATCTAAATTATATTCTAAATTTCAATTAATGTAAAGTGGAAATGTTTATAATTAAAGCCTTGATTGTAAAACGAATAAGGTTTAATAATGTATAAACGTAAGGTGGGATTTAAATGCCATATTTGATTGAATACGATGATTGTGAAATGAGGGTTTAACCTATTTTGGAAATATGATTTCGAAAACGATATGATTTCAAATGTGATATGATTTCGAAGGTGAATACGATTTCGAAAGTGAATATAATTTTGAAAATGATATGGTTTGAATTGAATAAGGTATTTAGATATAAATTATGAAATAGTTTTGGAAATTTAAAAGAACCATCCGATGTGAAATAAGCGTTGGTTGTTAAAGAGGCTGAGATCGGATATTGTCATACTCTCTGCCAATACCGAAAACCGCTTTAACAACTGTGTATGCGGTGAAGATTCCAGAAATATAGGATGGTTTGGAGAATGATTCTGTATGAGGTATTCATGTGACCCTGACTCCCATGAGTCAGCTTAAATGTGACTAAAACAGGAGCTATACCGGTTCAAGTGAGGTCATTCCTCCTATAGGGCACATTTCTTCGATACTATATTTTGATTTTGTGATTGATTTGGTGGTCACCTCTCGATTTTGATTATGGGAGTGTGTTCGAGGCGGGTTGTAGTAGTTGTTGTGCGTTACCACCAGTCCGGGAGTGCAATTGGTATATCTACCATGGCATTGCCTCAAGTGCCGTGTTCATATGCTCCATCGCGCCTTCTACGTGTTTGGTTTGTACCATACCTATGGAGTGCCCTCTGATAGCCCTCCAGTTTACGGAGGACACGGTATTGTATAGACTATGGGAATATATAAAATGTGTTAAGCGGGATATGGGTAATGCCTTAATGCTATTTTAATACTTTACTTTACTGTAGACACTAATATAATAGCGTATTATACTACATAATAGATATTTTTAACGGATCCTTAGGAGGTGGAAATCCCAAACATCTCTTATGTTATTGCACTCACGTTGATATTGGATAAGATATGCCAAACCCTGTAAACATCTCCGACGCCGTCACACTCATATTTATTGACTGTTAAATTAACTTACGTAAGATCTTTTGGTTCTGACTCGAATGTTTTGTATTTTCAATTCGCTTGGGTCAGTCTGAACTTATAAGTATATCGAAGACTGCTTTTGGGAGTACGAAGACATGTACTATTACTATTTATTATATTTATACCACTTCATCATGTTATTCTACTGCATTTATTTATTTGTTCCTGTTGTAAGTAACTTTGATTTGTAGTGTAAAAGTTTAATCAAACGTTATCTGTAAAACAACTTCATGAACTGTTTATTTGATTATTATATTTGGTTATTCCGTTGTGAGATTCTGTGCTTGTTTCCTTTCTTTCTTTATTTTTTATTTACCTCATAGCAATCTGCCCCTTTGAATGGTTTGAGTTGGCATTTGTGTCTGTTTAAACTATCCAAAAAGGAAGATCCTTACATCTATATGTATCAATCCAAAGAGTCCATCAACTCCTTTGATGCTTCTACTGAATAAGTGATTTGCCTATGATAGTTTGAGATATAATTAACTAGCATCGTATAATTTATAATCATATAATAAAAATTATTTCTCAAAACTAAGGCTTAGTTTATAAGTACAAAATAATTGTAAATAATTTTAGATACTTTAGTATTTTCCAATGCATCACTTTGTTATGAAAACTAATACCACATTATAATTTTATTTCGTAACAAATATTCATTATGTCCTCATTGAAATAAAACCATGTTTAATCTTTAGCCATCACCGAAAACCGAATATAATTTCATAAACAATGCGCTGCACATTTTATGAAAACAATTTTCGCAATTTGATGCAACCAATAAGTATTTTGTGGCATGCTCCTACTATTTCCATCATTACAGTAATGGCGTATTGAGTGCGAATGTCCATCATCCACTTAATATAGACTATTTCATCTACTGTAACTAGTTTATAGTAGGGAGTTCTTTTATCAATTATCTTGAATACAAGGAAATAAACTTTGTAGAAAATAATTTTCTATATGAAAATACATTTCAGAATAGAAATCATATTTTTTATTCCGATGTTAAGCATCAATTATTTTTTTACAATTCTCATTTTTGATGCTTCTTTATAAAGTAAGAGTGACAATTCACTCACTTTATCCTAACTATATCTTAAATCACATCTACTCTTGTACATTCATTCTCCTTTTTAAATGGTCGAACCATTAAATTTTTTTTTTGTTATAATATCAAAATTAACTCTTTACAAGAGTGCATTCGATCATCATTAACATTTAAGAACATCAAATATGTTACACCTTAAATAAACCGATCAAACTAACATTTCAGCGATCGATTTCTTAGATCTATCTTGTACTTTTGGTCTAGTGTTACATTTAACAGAATATGATCTTCATTATAATAGAATTGAATACCTGATCTTATAGTACAGTTTATTTGTTGCTTCGAATGAACTAATTTCATCGAAGTATCATATAATACAAACTGTGGCTGTTCCCTATATGACACTTATATGCGATAGTATATGGATCAAATATCCATAGTCTGGTAATGCTTTTAGATTTCAAAACTCGTAGAAAGCATTAAACGGTCTTGGGTAAATAAACTTTTATCAATAGAATTAAATTCGTAAATTTATCAATGTGGATTATTATAACATTATATAGCATATGTTCTTACAATATTAAAAATGTTACATTTCATTTTATAATAAGTCTCCTACTAGTCTTATATGTTTCTCCAAACCCTAAAATGAAACATAAAAGTTTTTTTGACTTCACTAATGGGTGTTAGAACTCGCCTGTTTTAGGATTCCGACATTAAGTTTGCTCAACAAGTCATAGCACCACAAACGATGGATATATCCTTATCAATTATATCATATACAACTCCTAACCTATGATTCCTTTTCCTAATTTCATTTCGACCTTTAGTTTTCTTAACAAATCGAAAGAAATTATTCGCCTTTATCTACCATTTCATGATAGCTTAAGTATATATAAGTACCTCAAGTTTGCTTAACAAATACATACAGTTATCTTACCTCATCTATTTAGTATATTAATAATACTACACATAACGTCTCTAGCTTGAGTTTGCTTAACAACCAGAGAGTATGCAAGTAATTTATTAATATATAAATGGTAGAGGACAACACTTATATTAAAGATTCATAATCATCAATACATTTAATAGAGTGATATCAACTTATGAAATAATATATTTCTTATAAAATATCCTCATGATTCAAGTGTCAGACATATCAGCAATCACAATATACGTACATTTATATATGTGTTTATTCCTTAAGTTTATTTTGGTTGCTTTAATGTTCCACCTTTGGTTTATACATCTATATTATATAGGTTTATTTAGTGTATAACTTTTATATTTTTTTGACTTATATAATAATTTCATGGATAACATAATATTAATAAATATTATTTAATTAACTTTAATTAATTAAGTCTTTAATTAATTTTATATTATTATTAAACTACAACTTTTATATTGGACATGTACACTATAACCTTTATATATATAACACATACACACATGTACGTATATATGTATCTTTAATATAATTAATTAACCTTTAATTGATTTATTTTATTAAACACTTCTAATTAGATTACATTAATTTCGAAGGTCATTTTAAATATACATACATGTATATTTATACCATCTTAAACATTTTAAGATAATATAACATATATCAATATATATAATATTGCATATATATATAATTTTAATTAATTAATTTATTAATCTTATTAATAAATTAGTTTTCAAAATTAATGTTTAAATTTTAAATTTTCAAATATTTTGAAATTTTATTATCTTTTTAAACATTTTGAAAATTTATGTTATATTATAACTTTTATAATAAACGTGTTGCAATTTTAAATTTAACATTTAGGTTGAAAATCTTTACTTTAATTTTTAAAACAATTTTGAAAAGTAGCTCAAATCCCACTTCAAATTGGGTCTTTTCTATTAGGAGCAACATTTGAGCTCACTTTGATTACCCAATTCCAATCCTAGACATTACCTTTCTAAACACCGTACTAAGTGAGCAAGCATAATTAATTAGCGCTAATATGACTAATTTAGACCATATAGGCTATTTCACTTTATACCACTGTTGAAACTTAGCCATCCCAAAGGAGAACTAAAGTGTAAATTTAAAAAAAAAAATCCTTTTTGGATTTATTGGCCTATGAAGTCTAAAGAGATTTTAGACCTAACCTAAAAGGTTTACTATTTTGTTTGATTAGTTTGAAGTAGTTTGAATTTAATATAAATTTAAACGAATGAGTGTATCAAATACATCCATACTTGTAGTAGTTTCTTAATAAAATTAATTTGAGAAGAAAATCTTTTGTTTCCTTGCTAAGTACAATCAATTAAGAAAATATATAGCATTAATTGGAGAGAGAGACCTTTCATTTCTCTCTCTGGTTAGATTAATGATATGTTAAATGAAATTGATGATCAATTTAAACATGGCATGAAATGTGGGTATATCCAAATATACTCCAATGCAACATATAAGAAGTTTGCATAGATGGTGTTTCCTTTATGTATGCGTTCATTATCCATAGTATTGTTTAAAATACATACATATGTACATATATATCTAATAGAGCTTATACACACATACACATACACATACAAACATATAAAAGTGTTAAAATTAAATTTCACTATATTATAAGTTTGAAATTAAAAACAACAATTCTAAATCTAGTTTCAAAGTTAGGAAGGGTCTAAGATTAAAATAATGATTTTACGTAAAAGTGCATTTTGCCAATCTTAAATTAAATTTAAACACACAAACATATAAATCACTGTAAGTAATATTTTAAACTTAAAACAACACATGTGTGATAAAATTTATAATATAGCATATACTTTAAAATATAGTAACAAATTGAAGTATAACTTTAATTCAAAAGGAAATCCAAGGGTTTGTGATATTTTTGCACAAAAGTCCAGTTATGTTTACAAAGTTTTTTTAACTTTCAATATGCAATAACCAAAAGATTATATTCAAAATAACAAACACAAAACATATACACACACAAACATTAATAAGCTGCATTTGTTTTCTATTTGAATAGTAATAGAACTATATTATTGATTAAAACTTTGATTTCAATCAAAAAAATTATTTAAAAAGCAAATGTAAAACAATAACAAAAATAGACATGACAAGTCAAGCACGCGCGCGCACACACACACACATGTATTATAATATTTTCAGATCTAAAGTATATGTACAATGTGAACAATTATTTAAATAAACATATGATGCAGATCTATGATGACAAGATAAAAAGGTATGCTACCAAAATATATCTTAAATAGGTCTAAATCAAAATAACATGGTGAACATGTCACGATCCGGTTTTTCGACCTTCGAAAATCGACATCAGTACGTCCACGGTATTACATGCCGAATAATCGAATGTAGAAAATAATTGACCGTAGGGGAAAGAAGAAAGAGGCAGAAGGCGAAAATAGAAAACAACATCAGAATCTCACAATCATAGCGGAACAATATATAACAGATAATAATTGATCTATATACAAAAAGAACTATCACTGTTTTATAAATTACATTATCAGAGTACAACACAAACCGGTAGCATAGTACTGGACAGTTATAATAACTTGTCCTCACAAAAGCTGACTATATAGCTTACATTGTACAACGGAATAAACATCAACTACGTGTGATATGTCTCGCCGTCCAGCTCGTCTCCTGAGCTCCACTGCTTCCTATCCTATATCTGTAACACTCAGTCTGACCCAAGCATTATAATAAAATAATACCTGAGTCAGTCTGGAAAACCAGCGTGAGAAAACACACTCAATTGAATTATTAAAATTTTCAAAATCTTTTGAAAACCAAAGGTATCTCGTAAGACCACGCCACAAATAAACATGCCGGGTTTTTACCTTACGATAACCAAAATATTTTATATCAAAATCCTCTAATATTATAATAGTGTCTAAGTACAAATTCTTATTCAAATAGCTGAAATGCTTGCATCTCACGTTCCAGCATAGTTGGGCACAATCAAAACCGTATGGTGGTTATTGGAGATTGGATTCCATACAATGGCAGGGCTACTGGGGTACCATCCGTCACAATACCTGGTCTAGATCGGCGTATCGAGGACCATTCCCGATCCCCTGCAACACAAGGCCAGAACTATCCCTTACTGGATTGCCCGAATAAGATCACCCGTAGTTGGGATCAGCAACCGCCCACACAGCCAAATAAAGGGACTCTAGACAGGGATGGCCTTATCCTACTTGGAAGTCACCCACTTAGCCTTGCTGCAGCTCCCCTGTTTTAGCCATTCTCGGTTGATGAGGCTTGAGGTTACGATTACCTTTTTAGCACACATTCACTTAGAATGCTCACCGTCCTCCAACGGCGATGGTCTGATAGCATTCGTCCATACAAGTTGGTTCCCGGCTTGAATGGAACCGAAGCCACTATTGCTGCTACATCTATTTTGGAATCACCCTCAGGATTAGTAGCTATTAGCCCTTTCACTTTGCTGCTCCATCTTTGACTCCTAGCTTTTGTCTTCCTTACAAAAGCATACTCGTCAGATCGAAGCGGTTTTCGGATCACAAATCTAATCCTGGTCTCTTCGAAACAACGTTCACTATTTTCGGTAAACTCAACCCCGGTTCTCTAGAAAATAAATAGACGAAAATAAGATCGGAGTTTACCTCCTGACCGTTTTTATGGACGGGTTTCCTTATAAACTTCCTAAAAGAACGAGCGAGTTTATACGTATAGTATAGCACCTCGAACGGTAACTGTACCATATAATTCTCGTACTTCTCCTATATATTTCCAAAGTTATATTCGGGTCCAGATTTGATAGTCGGTTATTTAACTATCAAATAAACAATCAATTGAATCAAATACTTTGTTTCCACCGAAAACACCAAGCCTTATTAAATTTATTTTTTAAATAGATTAAATCACTTTATCAAAAACTATACACTTAAATATTAAAAATGATTAAAAATGAAACTACTTAGATCACTTTTTTCAAAACAATATTTATGAAATTCTATAATAATTTTCCAAGTAAAACTTTAGCCAAAACTACTTTCAAAATAAACTATTACATAGAGTATAAATATTTAATAATTATCCTTTAAATCATAATACTAATTTAACCTTTTAACATAATTAACTACTATAATTAATTTAACTAATATTTACTTTAACCATTTTAAAACAATTTAAATAATAATTTTTTCTAAAAACATTCTTATAAAACATCTTCAAAACTTCTAATTTATACTTAAAAATCTTTCCTTTAAAATACGCTTAACTTTCCAAAAAAAAACATTTCCACTTCAATAAAACCGGTCTTGTCATCTCTAAATCCTTCTCGATTTATCTCTTGTTTAAATTTACGTCCCAACTCCGTAAATTTTCTTTCTTACATTTTTTAAGTAAAACCACTATTTATTTTTTTTAAACAAATTACCATCCCCTTTTCGTGAATTTATTCATTCAAATTATCCACTGATACATATTCACTTTGTTTATGAACCTAATTTATAAATCCTATAGTCTCATTTTCCTTTATAATCACCGTTTCAAAACACTTAATCGATTTTCTGAATTAATTCCATTTGAATTTTATTTCTTGATTTACTCAAATTTATTGCAGAATCCATTTATTCCATATTCACTCTTTTATTATGATTTAAATTTTATTTAAATCTAGAACATCAATTCCACACTTTATTTCAAAATTCTCCTTTTATTTCTCCCAAACCATAAAAAAAATCCTTTAATTCTTAAACAATATCGCTAAAGTCCTCAAAACTCTTTTATTCCCATTCATCCAAAATCTCTTTTTTTCTTTCCATACTTGGAGTTTATTTAATAGGACTTTAAAATCAAACTTTTTACCTTTTTCCCAAATTCATTCTTTTAATTTATTCAACTTCACTATAAATATTTTACTTAAAATTTCCCTTTTTATTTCCGTCAAAAATCCATTTTTTGATATTTTTGATATCTTAAAATACCAAGATATATCCAACAAAACCATAGCATTCAATAATTTCAATTATCAATATAATCTCTCACAGTGTCACGACCCGATTTTCTGATGCCCGAAAAACCGAACCATGAGGGTTAAAGAAGAAGAGATAGAAGAAGAAAATAATAGAAAACAACATCAGAATCTAACCATCGCAGCGAAATAAAATATATTAGATAATAACCAATCTTTACACAAAAGCAAATTTATCTGTTTATACATTATATCATCAGACAGAGTTCAACAGCAATAACATACAACTGGATACACAGCGGAATAATAATCAAATACGAAAGTACGTATCGCTATCCATCCCGTCTTCTGAGCTCCACAGCATGATATCATGTATTCTATAATACTCGGTCTGACCCGAGCATTATAGTTAAATAACACACGAGTCAGTCTGGAATTCCAGCGTATAAAACCACACCCAAATTGATTATTAAAGTTTCAAAATCCTTTTGAAAGCAAAAGCATCTCTTAAGATCACGCCACAAATAAACATGTCGGATTTTTACCTTACGATAGCTAAAACACTTTTTATTAAAATCCCCTGATATTATAATAGTGTTTATTTACAAATACTTATTAAAATAGCCGAAATTGTTACACGATTAAATTCCAACTACTAGTCACAAAGTGGGTAATACAAACAAAATTTGTAAAAGGCGCATAGGGAGAATGGATTTCCCACTAATGACTAGGCACTAGGGTACCACCTGTCACAGTAAGTGGCCTAGATCACCGTACCGAGGATTACTCTCAATCCCCTGCAACACAAGGCCGGGACTACCCCTTACTAGATAATCCCGAGTAAGATCACCCCACGGTTGTGATCAACAACCGCACCACTAAGCCGAAATAAAAAGGGACATCTAGACAGGGATGACCTCACCCTAAAATGGGTGCTACCCACCTAGCCTTGCTGCATAACCCCTGATTTTTAGTCATTCCCGGTTGATGAGGCTTGAGGCTAAGCGTTACCTTTTAGATCATTTCACTTAGAATGCCCATCATCCACCTGACGATGTTATGAAAGCATTCATCCATACAAGCTCGTCCGGGGTTCGAACGGAACCAAAGGCATTACTCTTACTACATCCATTTTGGAATCATCATTAGGATTAGTAGCGACTAGCCATTGCACTTCACTGCTCCATCTTCGACTCCGAACTCATTTTTCCCACGAAAACGTACAAACCGGATCGAAGTGGTTTTCGAGAAATTAATCCCGTTCTCGGTCTCTTCGAAACGATCAGCGCATTGGCCAATATTGATAGTCGGTTATTTAACTATCAATTAACATTCACAAACATCCATCAAACATAAATAATTTCTTAAAATTATTTATTAACCTCAAAATATCTTCGCGAGATATATTTCCATTTTCACCCTTTTGAAAACAGTTTTCGACACACCCTTCTCATGAATTGAATCCCCAAATATTTATTTCCACTGAAAACAACTAAACACAAAACTTTAGATTTTTAAATTAATTTAAAACACTTTATTATAAATTATCCTTTAAAACATTTAAATTAAAAATTACTTTAATACTTTATTAAAAATATATACTGTAGGAATATTAGAAATAAGATTACTTTATAAAATATAAAACTAGATTTTCTCTTTTTAAAACAAAATACCAAGTCACCTTTTAAATAATTACTATGATAATAGATTTGAAAATATTTACTTTAGAATTTAAAAATTTAGAAATAATAAATTTTATATAACATACATTAAAAAAAATTAAAACTTTTAACTTTACCTTCAAATTTGTTTGAAAACGTACTTGGCTATTCAGGGAAATATGCTTTTCTTTCACATCCTTTAAAAATAAATTACTACTTATTTTTAAACAAAATTTTCCATTCCTTTAATATATTCCCATCGTGAATTTATTCTTCCCAAATATCCACTAATATATATTACTTTACTTTTATAAACCCAGTTTATAAATCCAAAGTCTCACTTTTCTTTTAAAAGTCTCAGTTTAAACACTTAAATCAATTTTCAAACTAGTTTCCAATTTACTTCACCTTTAAATAAATTTCCTTACTTACTCCATTTATTTTAAAATCCATTAACTTCAGAATTTATTACTTCATTATGATTTAAAATCTTTTTAACTGAAACTACAAATTTCATATGTCCCAAATTACCTCTCTATCCTTTCAAATAAATTCAAGCCTCAAATTTTAAAATAAATTTATTATTTCTTGAAATAATACCACCTGAGTTTAAAATTCATTAGTTCTCTGTTTATTTAAAATACCCTTCCCCATACTCGGAATTTATTTATTAGAATTTTTAAAACCATTATTATTCTTATCCAGTTCATTCTTAGTTTATTTAAATTCTCTATACTTATTTCACTTACAAATTCTCTTCCTTTTATCTTCTTTTCAACAATCTAATTCTATATATTTTGATAACTCGGTGTACCGAAATATATTCAAGTAAACCATAGCATTCAATATTCCAATTATCAGTAATATTCATCATAGAATATCGAATATTCATAATAGAGAATATTAAATAATATAAATAATTTTGAGGAATTCAGTTGGATCCCTCCAACCTGTTTCCCTGCATCCATAGACGTTAGCACAACATAAAATACCAATTCCACTTCGAGGTGGAATATCGCGGTATATGTGTTTTAAATATAAAATCATTCGCTATTATGCGGCGCATAGGGTCTCATCCGCTATATAATGCGGAAAATCAATCATTCCAAGATATATTATATACTATTATATATAATATAACACATCAAATCAATTCAACCATTCAACCAATTATTTAAATTTAACTATTTAAATTTAAATTCAAAACCAGATGAGTGAGATTAACTCACTTTTGTCCTTGGATTTCCATCCACTTCAACTCGACTTGATTTCCACGATCTCAAACCTTGAATAACATTTTTAGTGTTTTATCAATATTTGAACACATCAACAATCTATTTCCATTTAATAGTTCGGTTTATTTAGCCGTTTTTATAATTTACCAACCTAATTCGCATTTGGTATAAATACCTATGATATTATGGAAACAATAGTTTCATTCACTTGATTTTAAATATGAAATAACTATGGTTGATAATGATTCCCTGAAATGGTATAATTTTTTAAATAAGAAATTTCCATAAGTATTAGTTTGTGTTTGTTTTCTTTTTTTGTGTTTTTTTCCCGTTGTGCTTGTGGCGCCGTGTTTTCCTTCGTTTTCAAGAGCTATGCTCTATGTTGTATGTGTTATGTTCCTTTTGGTGCTGCAATAAAATGGTCGGGGTCCATCCAACCCCGTCGGCCTTGCCAAAAATAAATAAATTTCCAGACATGTATTTTCTGAAATAAATTGTTTCATTACTTCTTTATCATTCTAAACAAATTTTAAATCTTACCTATATACATTTAAATTCTAATAACATAAAATCCTTCAAACCTATTAAATTAAAACACAATTTATATATATATATTTTCTAACTGTAAAGCTCGTTTCTACAATATATTCTCTGTACCATAAAATATGATTTAAAGTTTCTTCGTTTTATTTTACGGTAGGCAAAAATATAATTATATATGAACACATCCAAAATATATCTCTATATTATTATTATTTTAAAACTGTAAGTGTAAATAATTATTAAGTCAAAATTAAAATGGATAATACCTCACCGCTACCAGATTTGAGGCCACCGAACACCACTGCCTCCAACTTCGTCAAACCTTACCTCGCAAGTGCCAGCGACGAACTGCCCCTCTACGACTTTGACCTCGGCCCCATTGCTTTGGCATATCGATAAAATGAATCAAGAGTCCAACCCTTATTCTTATCCGCCACCATAACAGAAAACGAAATCATACACAACGCTGCTGCCAAAACCCTAACTGCGACGGCATATCTCTCGGTGGCCGCTGCTAATGCCGTGTTCCTAGTTCGACTCGATGTCCCGGATTGGGTTTCAGGAGGCGCAAGGGTGCCAACACGTGCAGCATCAAAAGAGGGTAGCTCTGCACGTGCGACCAACGTATCGAATCATAGCGGAGATGGGATGGAGCCTGTGAGGTAGGAGGCGGGGGAGCGGAAGGGGAATTGTGGTTTAAGGGTTGGAACTGCCAATTTTTGATTTTGAATTGGGAAAGAAGAGTGAAGGCTCGGCCATTATTTTGATGATTTGCTTAAGAAGATGATTTCGATTTTCTCTATTGATTTATGAAGGAAGTCGTGATTTTTAAAATGGAGAAAAGCGGCCCATGGATTTAACTGAAAGGAAAGGAAGAAGACGTGATGTTGATCGGTTGCGTGTTTGAATGGGTACAGAATGGCGTATTGGAGAAGGAAAACAGTTGACTGGTCAGCATATGCAATATATATATGTAATTTTATTTAAATTGTCTCGAAAACAGAGCTTAAAATCTTGACCCCCTATCGAAGCGTGCCGTTAGGCGTCTATAATGTTAAACCCCTATTCTGAACGTAATGGAAAAGGTTTCGAGTCCTAATTCGATGTATGGAGAAGATAACTTTTTGAACTCGGTTATTATATTAAATTTCGATTTAATTTTCAACGTGTTTACTGATCGTACAGCCAAACAATCACTCCAAACACTACGAAAATTGATATCTGATAATAATATAATATTACGGATCCAATGGAATGGATTTTGTCGAAATCTAAGACTATGCCTCGGAAGGCTATTTTTAAACGTCAATTTAAACGATATATTTTCAAAACTGAACGAATCATTTCCAGTTTCAATTTAAAAGTTTTTATTATCTTCAAAACTATCAATATAAATGTTACAAGCCTTTAAATTATTTTTAACAGGCTTAAAACTCTAGATTCCACATTTTACCCAACTTCTAATTATTTAATTTAATAATTAAATTACCCAATAAATGGTGATATTTGAATTCAAGTAAAAAATTAACTTTTAAACATTTAAAATCAATTAAATATTCCAATTTCAAATGCTCAAAAATTCGGGATCGTCACATTCCTCCCCCTTACAAGAATTTCGTCCCCGAAATTACTAGTTAGGAAGAATGGTCCAATACCCGTTTACTTATCCCTAAAACCAAATAATTCAACATCTTATCAATTATCTTTTTATAAAAGACCCATTATCATTCTTACTAACTTCCCAAGCTTTCCCATAGTCCCCAACAACATTATTTATTTTCATTTATTCAAATTTAAGTTTAAATCCAAATTTAAATTATCAAAACTTTCTCAAAAATTTTCTACCTCTCTAAATTTCCGAAATTTTTTGCCAGCGTCTCCTTTGCATGGCTAGATCGATACAACTGCAGAATGCCTCTACGGGCTCCCAAATTCCAAAAGAAAACAAAACGCCAAGTGGCTAGATCAAAAACCCAATCAAATTTCATACAAAAATTTAAATACATACCCTTTTGTCGAGCAATTCAAATTTATCTTCTGAAATCAAAACCAATTTTCCTTTTCCCTTTATAATACCTACATATCCTACTTAGTAATAATATCCAATCATAGCTTTCTAAAATCATTTTATACATTTCCTTATAGAGGTTTTCATATCTACTTCTATTCAAATTAGTTTTCCCATTTCCTTATGAATTCAATTTATCTTCAACTCTGAATATTGAATTTTATCTTCCATTTATAACTGATTCATATCATTATTTTAAATTATTTTCATCCACTAATTTACTTCAATTTCCAATTTGAGATCATTTTGTCGCTAACAAAAACTTTTTCAAAAATTTTCTAACTCCCAAAATTTGCGGAAAATTTTGGCAAAGTCTCCTTTGTACGGAGGAGCTTTTGCAATTTTACAAAAGATATAAATATATATAAATCGACCCACCCAGTCGGAAAAACAAAAACAGTTCATAATTGCATAGGCGTACCTTTATTTAGCATTTTTAAGCAAGCGGCTTATTTATTTAGCAGTTAGCGTGCCCAAAATCCAGCCAAACGGCTTCCTGGTACCTAGACTTACTCAATTCAAACATGTAAGTGCCATATATATGAAGTTTAACAACTTTTCACTTATTTGCAATAGTTAAACACATGAATTCTAAAAGCAATGCACACTAAACACTTTCCGTAAGCAATTTATACAGTTTTAATACTAATTCAACTGTTTTCAATTAATTTATATACCATTTTCATTCAATTTGAATGATTTACAACCCACTTGCTTACATTCAGTTCATTTTTAATTTTAAATAAACCCATATTATTCCAATTGTTTTAAAAATCAATTCTATTCACCTACGTTAATACATTTACTTTCGTTCACGATAAAATGACTAATTTTCTGTGCAAATTTGATGTTATTCATGCAAATAACAATTACTTAAGCTTATAATCATTTTAAATTGATTCCAACTCAATTTATTATTTAATTCCTTCTATCTTAATTCATTTACAACCATTTTATTTAGTTTGACACATTCTATTTCAATTTTATCCCTTTTCAATTTTATCCACGATCCATTCATTTACGTTTCATTCCATATTTGCCTTCATTTCATTTGAGACCATTTTATTAAGGTTGAACCGTTCCATGCTTATATATTGATAACCATTTCCCAATTTAAACTTACCCAAGCTTTTATTTAATGGACTTTTACCCTTACTCGAAGCTAAGCCTCCACTAATTTTAAACGTAAATTAATTTATTTCAAATTATTCAAATTTCGTACTTAAGCCCATTTTCATTTTACAAATAAATTTCCTTTTCAATTTAACTTGATTCTATTTCAATCAAATCTCATTTCAATCTACAAATTTATTTGATTTGTTATGATAAATTTTAAATTTTCAGATTCAATTCATTTAATTGATTATAAGGCCATTTTCAATTTATTCTCACTCATCTGGGTTTTATTTGCAACTAAAACCATCCCTACTTTAATCCAATTTCTTTTTATTTGGTAACATTTTCAATTATATTTACCTTACTAACGATTCAAGTCGAATTTGATTAATAACTCGAGTTTTATTTCTAAACTTCATTATTAACTCACAATTCAGCTTCTATTTAACTAGGTTCCACTTACATATTTCATTAACTAATTTATTATCCAATTAATTCTCCCCCTATTTATAATTCAAGTTTGGATTTTATTTTTATTTTCCAAATCATCAAACAATATTTATTTTGGGTTTCCTATTCCACTTTCCAGTTTTATAAGTCACAACTTATTATTTTACATATTTCCATTCATTCTAGTCTTGAATATATTAATTTTGTTTTTTAACTCAAAATTTTTCGCTTATTTATAACCCAAGCATATTTTTATTCCATGGATTTTTATTCTTTTATAAGTTATTCTAATTCATTTATTCCAATCCAATTCTTATCCAACTTATTCCTTATCCAACTTATTTCCATTATTTAAGTAAGGATATAATTCCATTCAATATCACCTATAACTCAACTGAATTTTATTCCAATTCAATTCTATTTTAACTCAGAATTATTTAATTCAATTCGATTCAATTTTCTTCATCAATCTAAGTTAATTTCATTTTTAACGTTTCACTTTAAATTTTAATTCCAACATTCAAAGCTCATATTTCCTTCCTGATTTAAAAATCATCTCAATTTATAAGCTTATAATCTATCTCATCAGGATTTTTAAACACCCGGCTTTTGGTTTCAAATCATTTGAAATCACCATTATCCCAAAATCAAACTTCTCACAATTTTAAACCAATCATGGTTTTTATCCCTAACAAATTTCCTTTGAAATTTCAAAAACAAACTGGTTCTTCTGAACAAATCAATTTGGCAGCAATCCGTCACTTAGAAACTCGAAAATGAACATCGATGATGCTGCAATCATCATCGAAGTTATTTTCCAACGACTGAAGTGAGTTTAATGCTATATTCCTTCTAAAATTTATTTGAAACAATTTGCTTTCAGAAATACTTTTAAAACAATAATGCTATTATTGGTCCTTAAAACACTTTGAAAAACACTTCCAAAATCTCCAGGGTTTTAAATTTTCAATTTTGATTTAAATCAAATTTTAGCTATAATTCATTTTTATAGTTTATGTTCATACAAATTCCCATTTGATCATATTTCAATTTATAAATCACGTTTATAATTCACATTTATAAATTTCATTTTATAAATGAATTTATTTCCTTAACCTTTGGTTATATTTTCAGTTTCTTGTTAAATTTTCACACAACAATGATAATAATTTAATATTATCATTCCTAACATCCAAGCAACCATATATTAGAAGTTTACAAAAACTTTTCTTTTATATCAAAATATATTTTGGGTAAAATTATTTCACTCACCCATATTTAAAACAATACCGTGTCAATTTATCGTGTCAGGTGTTTATAAACTCTTCTCGAATAGCGGCTAACTTACTCGATCAGAATTCATATTTCACTCAACCAATAAGCCAACACAATATGAAAACAATTTATATTCACTAACAAATATGCGCTCATATCTATTAATACGCTCAAACTCATTCTAGAGTACTACTAACTCTATTTGAGTAATTCCCACCAGAGCCAAGGTTATCACCAACCTAAGCTTTGATACCACAGTGTCACGACCCGATTTTCTGATGCCCGAAAAACCGATCCATGAGGGTTAAAGAAGAAGAGGTAGAAGAAGAAAATAATGGAAAATAACATCAGAATCTGACCATCGCAACGGAATAAAATATAATAGATAATAACTAATCTTTACACAAAAGCAAATTTATCTTTTTATACATTATATAATCAGAATACATCATCAGAGTTCAACATCAATAACATACAACTGGATACACAACGGAACAATAATCAAATACGGAAGTACGTATGGCCATCCAGCCCATCTTCTGAGCTCCACAACATCATATCCTGTATTCTATAATGCTCGGTCTGACCCGAGCATTATAGTTAAATAACACCCGAGTCAGTTTGGAATTCCAGCGTGAGAAAACCACACCTAAATTGATTATTAAAGTTTCAAAATTCTTTGGAAAGAAAAAGCATCTCGTAAGACCACGCCACAAATAAACATGTCGGGTTTTTACCTTACGATAGCTAAAACACTTTTTATTAAAATCCTCTAATATTATAATAGTGACTATTTACAAATACTTATTAAAATAGCCGAAATTGTTACATGATTAAATTCCAGCTACTAGCCACAAAGTGGGTAATACAAACAAAACTCGTAAAAGGCGCGTAGGGAGAATGGATTTCCAACTAATGACTAGGCACTGGGGCACCATCTGTCACAGTACGTGGCCTAGATCACCGTACCGAGGATTACTCCCAATCCCCTGCAACACAAGGCCGGGACTACCCCTTACTGGATAATCTTGAGTAAGATCACCCCACGGTTGTCATCAGCAACCGCACCACTAAGCCGAAATAAAAAGGGACATCTAGACAGGGATGACCTCACCGTGAAATGGGTGCTACCCACCTAGCCTTGCTGCATAACCCCTGATTTTCGGCCATTCTCGGTTGATGAGGCTTGAGGCTAAGCGTTACCTTTTAGATCGTTTCACTTAGAAAGCCTATCGTCCACCTGACGATGTTATGAAAGCATTCATCCATACAAGCCCGTCCCGGGTTCGAGCGGAACCAAAGGCACTACTCCTACTACATCCATTTTGGAATCATCCTTAGGATTAGTAGCGACTAGCCCTTTGCACTTCACTGCTCCATCTTTGACTTCGAACTCGTTTTTCCTACGAAAATATACAAACCAGATCGAAGTGGTCTTCGAGAAATTAATCCCGATCCCGGTCTCTTCGAAATGATCAACGCATTGGCCAATATTGATAGTCGGTTATTTAACTATTAATTAACATTCCCAAACATCCATCAAACATAAATAATTTCTCCACATTATTTATTAACCTTAAAATATCTTCACGAGATATATTTCCACTTTCACCCTTTTGAAAACAGTTTTCGACACAACCTTCTCATGAATTAAATCCCCAAATATTTATTTCCACTGAAAACAACCAAACACAAAACTTTAGATTTTTAAATTAATTTAAAAAACTTTATTATAAATTATCCTTTAAAACGTTTAAATTAAAAATTACTTTAATATTTTATTAAAAATACATATTGTTGGAATATTTGAAATAAGATTACTTTATAAAATATAAAACTAGATTTTCTCTTTTTAAAACAAAATACCAAGTCACCTTTTAAATAATTACTACGATAACAGATTTGAAAATATTTACTTTAGAATATAAAAATTTAGAAATAATAAGTTTTATATAACATACTTTAAAACAACTTAAAACTTTTAACTTTACCTTCAAATTTGTTTGAAAACGTACTCGGCTATTTAGGGAAATATGCTTTTCTTTTACATCCTTTAAAAATAAATTACTATTTATTTTTAAACAAAATTTCCCATTCCTTTAATAAATTTCCGTCGTGAGTTTATTCTTTCCAAATATCCACCGATATATATTACTTTACTTTTATAAACCTAGTTTATAAATCCAAAGTCTCACTTTTCTTTTAAAAGTCCCAGTTTAAACACTTAAATCAATTTTCAAATTGGTTTCCAATTTACTTCACCTTTAAATAAATTCTCTTACTTACTCCATTTATTTCCATTAACTTCAGAATTTATTGCTTCATTATGATTTAAAATCTTTTTAACTGAAACTACCAATTTCATATGTCCCAAATTCCCTCTTTATCCTTTCAAATAAATTCAAGCCTCAAACTTTAAAATAAATTCTTTATTTCTTGAAATAATATCACTTGAGTTTAAAATTCATTAGTTCTTTATTTATTTAAAATACACTTCCCCATACTCGGAATTTATTAATTAGAATTTTTAAAACCATTATTATTCTTATCCAGTTCATTCTTAATTTATTTAAATTCTCTATAATTGTTTCACTTACAAATTCTCTTCCTTTTATTTTCTTTTCAAAAATCCAATTCTATATATTTTGATAACTCAGTGTACCGAAATGTATTCAAGTAAACCAAAGCATTCAATATTCCAATTATCAATAATATTCATCACAGAATATCGAATATACATATTGGAGAATATTAAACAATATAAATAATTTTGAGGAATCCAGTTGGATCCCTCTAACCTGTTTCCCTGCATTCACAGACGTTAGCACAACATAAAATTCCAATTCAACTTCGAGGTGGAATATCGCGGTATATGAGTTTTAAATATAAAATCATCCGCTATTATGCGGCGCATAGGGTCTCGTCCGCTATATAATGCGGGAAATCAATCATTCCAAGATATATTATATACTACTATACATAATATAGCACATCAAATTAATTCAACCATTCAACCAATTATTTAAAGTTAACTATTTAAATTTAAATTCAAAACCAGATGAGTGAGATTAACTCACCTTTGTCCTTGGATTTCCATCCACTTCAACTCGACTTGATTTCCACGATCTCAAACCTTGAATAACATTTTTAGTGTTTTATCAATATTTGAGCACATCAACAATCTATTTCCATTTAATAGTTCAATTTATTTAGCTGGTTTTATAATAATAATTTACCAACCTAATTCACATTTGGTATAAATACATATGATATTATTGAAAGAATAGTTTCATTCACTTGATTTTAAATATGAAATAATTATGGTTGATAATGATTCCCTGAAATGGTATAATTTTTTAAATAAGAAATTTCCAGACATGTATTTTCTGAAATAAATTGTTTCATTTGTTCTTTATCATTCTAAACAAATCTTAAATCTTACCTATATACATTTAAATTCTAATAACATAAAATTCTTCAACCCTATTAAATTAAAACACGATTTTTATATATATTTTCTAACTGTAAAACTCGTTTCTATAATATATTCTCTGTACCATAAAATATGATTTAAAGTTTCTTTTTTTTATTTTACAGTAAGCAAAAATATAATTATATATGAACCCATCCAAAATATATCTCTATACTATTATTATTTTAAAACTATAAGTGTAAATAATTATTAAGTCAAAATTAAAATGGATAATACCTCACCGCTACCAGATCTGAGATCACCGAACACCATTGCCTCCAACTTCGTCGAGCCTTACCTCGCAAGCGCCAGCGACGATCTGCCCCTCCACGACTTCGACCTCGGCCCCATCTCTTCGGCATATCGATCAAAAGAATCAAGAATACAACCCTTATTCTTATCCGCCTCCATAACATAAAACGAAATCATACACAATGTTGCTGCCAAAACCCTAACTGCGACAACATATCTCTCGGTGGCCGTTGCTAATGCCGTGTTCCTAGATTGACTCGTTGTCCCGAATTGGGTTTTAGGAGGCGCAAGGGCGCCAACACATGCAGCATCGAAAGAGGGTAGCCTGCACGTGCGGCCAACGTATCGAATCGTAGCGGAGATGGGATGGAGCCTGTGAGGTAGGAGGCGGGGGAGCGGAAGGGGAATTGTAGTTTAAGGGTTGGAACTGCCATTTTTTTGAATTGGGAAAGAAGAGTGAAGGCTCGGCCATTATTTTGTTGATTTGCTTAAGAAGATGATTTCGATTTTCTCTATTGATTTATGAAGGAGGTCGTGATTTTTAAAATTGAGAAAAGCGGCCCATGGATTTAACTGAAAGGAAAGGAAGAAGACGTGATGTTGATCGGTTGCGTGTTTGAATGGGTCAGCATATACAATATATATATATATATATATATATATATATATATATATAATTTTATTTAAATTGTCTCGAAAACGGAGCTTAAAATCTCGACCCTCATCGAGGCGTGCCGCTAGGCGTCTGTAATGTTAAACCCCTATTCTGAATGCAATGAAAAAGGTTTCGAGTCCTAATTCGTTCATGTGGAGAAGATAGCTTTTTGAACTCTATTATTATATTAAATTTCGATTTATTTTTCAACGCGTTTACTTATCCTACGGCGGGACAATCACTCCAAACACTACGAAAATTGAAATTCGATAATAATATAATATTACGGATCCAATGGAATAGATTTCTTCGAAATACGAGAGTATGTCTCGGAAGGCTATTTTTAAACGTCAATTTAAACGATATATTTTCAAAACCGAGCAAATCATTTTCAATTTCCATTTAAAAGTTTTTATTATCTTTAGAACTATCAATATAAATTTTACAAGCCTTCAAATTATTTTTAACAGGCTTAAAACTCCAGATTCCATATTTTACCTAACTTCAAATTATTTAATTTAATAACTAAATTACCCAATAAATGGTGATATTTGAATTCAAGTAAAAAAATTAACCTTTAAACATTTAAAATAAATTAAATATTCCAATTTCAAATGCTTAAAAATTCTGGGTCGTCACACACAGAATATCAAATAAATCATATCACTGAATATGAAAATAAATTTCAATGTTTTTTCGAGGAATCCAGTTGGATCCCTCCAACATGTTTCCCTGCATCCACAGATGTTAGCGCATACAAAAATACCAATCGCACTTCGCGGGGTATGTAGGGTCATTCGCTATTATGCGGGGAACATATGGTCTCATCCGCTATATAATGCAGGATTATGAATCACTCCAATATATATATATATATATATATATATATATATATATATATATATATATATATATATAACATCCAACAGATAAATTATAAATTTATCAATCAAGTCAGGCATGCAATAATTTAAATTTAACTTTTATTTTTAAATAGGGTAATCCAAATGAGTGAAAAAATCTTACCTTTATTTTTGTTTGCAATCCACTTCAGCCTCGACTTGGTTTCATGATTTTTGACCCTGTAAAAACATTATATGGTTTATTAACCTCTGAAATAATCTGAAATAAATTATCATTAAATAAATTTAATTAACTAATAATTTAATTAAACTAATTTTCCTATGATATGTATATATATTAATTTATATTTTGTTCCTTTATCTATATATATTTATTTATTAAATTAAATTAAAAAGAAACTGTATATACCTCATTGCCCATCGACAGAGCACAAACCAGACCTAGACAAATCCTCCTTCCTCATCTCAACTTCACAAAACCCATCGCGAATGGAAATTCACCGAACCACCTCACATCGTCTGCTTGTGACGTCATCTCCACCGCCGACGCAACCAAACCCAACCCCCCCCCTCAATTCCGACTTCACAAATCGCCTGGCCTACATCGAATGCCGCCTCATCTACATGGCAGCGAACCACCATGAATGCTGCCATGATGTTACCGCCTTCCTTCCCCTTCCCCCATCTAGGATAGTCGACCCCACGCCAACACATTCGACTCTACCCAAGTCTGCCTCGACCATGAACAGGCGCGAATTTCGATCGCAACTACCTATGTATAAGCCGTAGCTCTGCCATTATCGCTCGTGCGCACGAGAGTTCATCTTTTTTTTGATTTCGAACGAATTTCGTTCGATTTTGATTTTGATTTGAGGTCTGCACACACACACACACACACACACACACATATATACACACATAAACATATAAACACACATATATGTATATATGCATATACATACATACATACATACATACATACATACATACATACATACATAAATATATATATATTTGAATTTGCGAAGACGGAAGTCGATCCTTCCTTTCTTTTCTTCTTACAGCCATTATAAACTTTTCCTTCTATTATTTTAGTGTAGCGTGAGTTTAATTTTTAAACAGAGAAAAGCAGCTGCGTGTTCAAATTGTCTTGCGTGTTTGCATATACTAGCTACAGTGACTGATGAATTGAAAGGAACGTACTGATGTGCTATTTTCTTTTGTAATCAATTTATATATTATTTAAATTTAAATTATCTCGAAATCATAGCTTAAATTTTTGACCTTCTATCGAGGCGTGTCACTAGACATTCATATTGTTGTGTCCCTATTTCAAGCACAATGGAAAAGGTTTCTGATCCTAATTCGATCGTTGGAGAAGATAGCTTTTTGTACTCAATTATTATATTAAATTTACGATGTAAATTTTAACGCGTTTATTTACCGTATGATCAAACGATAACTCCGAATGCTATGAAATTTGAAACTCGATAATAATACATTATTACGGATCCAATGGAACTAGTTTCGTTGAATTCCGAGACTGTGCCTCAGAAGGCTATTTTTAAATGTCAATTTAAATGATATTTTTTGTAAAACTGAACAAACAACCTTTAAATTAAATTTCGAAGCTTTTATTATCTTCATTATTATCAATATAAATTTTATAATCCTTGAAATTATTTTTAACAAGCTTAAAAACTAAAATTTAATATTTAACCCAATTTTCAGTTATTAAATTCAAAAATTGAATCATCCAATAAATAGTGATATTTGAAATTCAAATTAAAACTTAACTACTAAATATATAAAATCAGTTAAATATTCCAATTTCAAATACTTAAAATTTTGGGTCGTTACAGAATATGTATGATTAATTAAGATGCAACAAATGGATCTATATAACCAAATAAATAAATATTCAGATGAGATGGAATATATGATGGATCAAAATTATAAGAACAAGGGAATTGATGAGATGTTGCCAAGAGAATCCACCTTGAATGAAGACATCTCCTTAGAACTTCGATATCTACACCGAATCCTTACAAAATATGGATGAATTATGTGTCATTTGTTTTGTTTGATGTTTTCCTTTGATTTGGAGTTGAAAGATGTTGGAAACCTTTTTTATTTTCTGCCATGGAAGGTTAGAAGGAAAAAAGAGAAAATTGAGTGAGAAGAATGAATTGTCTATAGAAAATGAATTAGCGGGTATGTTATTATTGAATGAATGAAACTATTTTCATTTTGTAATTAAAACTTCCCTAGTTGGTTCCTTTAATTATCCCTCTCTCGACTCCTCTCTTCATGTGGTATGGTTTGAATTACATGCCATCAAATGAGATATAATTTCAAAAATTACTTTATGCAATTATCTTTTTTTTTAAACCCGTCTAAAATTACATTGATATTTTATATCAATGCGCACAAATATAACTTTTACAAATGCATTCAAATAATTACAAACAACACCAAAAAATTAACTAAATTTAATAATAATTTTTTTAAATATTAATAAATTTACAACATTTTACAAAATAATTAATCATATGGTTTTTCAGAGAATTCGTCATTAAGGTTGTGCGGTTCAAAGATGTAAATTCAGATAGCGGTTAATAACGAACAATTCGAATGTTAACGTTCATATGTCACCTTAGTTGGTAGTGTGACATATCGGCTGAATTTATAACTTACACATCTTTTGGTACAATCCAATTTTACTTATTATAAATGGTACCTAATATTGACGATTATTTACACCGATTCTCTTCATTAAAACCATATCACTTCGGACATAGGGAATTTTGTAATGATCGAAATTCTAATACTATCCATATTTAACTTTGTAGTCCAAACATAGAGTCCTTGATTCAATAATGTCAATTATTACTACCCGTACTACTTGTGGGAAATTGTGTAGAACTATTGTGAATGGATCCTAAGGCTACTTTAACACTAGAGGGGAACGAATGGTGTTTAATAACTTATATTGGATTTTTCTAAATTATTTCAAGATTTAAATTTAAACACGGATAATTAATCATAGATATATATTAACAAATAGACACAAATATAGATAAATGTAGTAAAAGTAAAGTAAAAGTAAGAGAGATGACACCATAAGTATTTATATCGGTTCAGGTTAACCAATCCTACGTTTAGTTCTGTATAATGCATGTACATATTTCTTTTCAATGCCTGCTTTTAAAACAGGTGGCAATCAAGCCAGAATTTAGTGTCGATTTCAAGGCAATGAGGTACACCCTCTGGATTTACGAGTTTAGGATAGACTCTCATGATTTAATCGGACAACAAGATCACCCACTTGATTTGACTGGGCAACAAGATCACCCATTTGATTTGACCAAGAAATAAGCACAACTACTTGATTTGAACGGGCAACAAGCATACCCAAACAAATAATAGTAGAGAATTGTTGATTCCAAATACAAACAGTTGTACTTTGGATATTGAATATCTTATAACTCTTTTGATAGCACTTTGATCTTTGAATTGATGAAAGAATACTTGCAAATGAGTGGCTAGTTTTTAGAGAGTGAATGTAGTAAAGTATATAATGAGTTTAAGAGAATTTTTGTAGAACATGTAGCGAGAATTTAGAGTAAGAAGAAGAAGGAAAATTTCCATTGAAAATTAGTTTTCTAGCCCTTTGTATAGTGTTTGAAAGGATGTGTATATTTGTGAAAAGATGTAATAAACAATCATAACTTTTAAAAAAAAATGACATCTTTTCAAATGTTTATTCTATGTTTGAAAGGATGTGTCTATTCCTGAAGAGACGTAACTAAAAATCATAACTTTTCAATATTTAAAAAATCATCTCTCCAATGGTCAATATGTCAACATATCTATGTAGCATTCCGAATTCTTGTAAATTTATTTAAGCTTAGTTTCTAAAAATACAAAAACCTTTATATAATAATTTTGTAAAAATATATTTTGAAAATAAAATAAATATTTTGATAATTAAGTAATAATAAGTATTTTGATAAGAGAGTATTTAAAGAATCACATGGTCGTTATCCAAGGGCTTTGCCAAATTATTCTAATGTTTATTTACTGTAAACTATTGTCTTAAACTCTTCTTGTCTCTATCGTTAAATTTATGAATCTTCAAATATCTTAATCATCTCTAAATCTTAATCTCTAATCTTTTTATTGATCGGTCTTCAAACTCGATTATTCTGTACTTGTATGAACCTATATAATATCCTGCAAAATACTCTATACAACTTGGGAATACAATAGTACTTATATTTACATGGTTGTTTTCATCAAAATTAATACCTGTGGTATTAACACTACTCTGACCATGATTTTGACTTTGAGTTGACTTCAATTGACCATGATACTAACCTCATATAACTGAGAAGACGAATCCTATTTTGAATTGTGCTTCACTTTCAATATTTTGACTCGATCCAACTATAGTCATTCGATGGACGCTGTGCTAATGATTAACTTTAATCAAAACAGAGCTTTCATATTGAAGATAAACAATATTTTCTAATCAAGAGAATTATAAATTATTCATTCTAATATTTTCTATTTGACTTAGTTTTATTAACCAATGAAAAACTATTGAGTGAGTTATTCCGTAGTTATCCAATAAATATCAATATGTAACCATTTGGTGACTCTAGCAACCATGAGTAATACGCTACCTAATATATGAAGAGTGTTACATACTCTAGTCTCAACGGATGCATTGATGTCCACTCGTAATACATCTTGACTAAGAATATTTAAAATGATGTGCTTATCTTATAATGGTATAACACTCATGGTTACAACTATTTGTAACTACTATCACAAACACTTCATTTATGGACTTTCGCATTTATGTACTTAAATTAATTAATTAATTATTTGTAACGTTTTATAACTAGTATACAACTAAATGAAAACACCTTTTATTTTGAACAAGAGTGATTATCGAGTTAGATTTATGCAAAAATTGCATAATTTCCCCTAGGGCATACCCTAACTCTGTGACATTAGCTATGTCGTTGCATGTCTTTTGCAGCCATAAAAGATGCATACAATCTTCGTAATTTATTTGTTAGCGGAAAGTAATGTATATAAGTAAAAGGCATGTCTTTACCACTACTCTTTGTCGATTTATATCTTTGATTCTTGCATAATTTTTAGCTTGTAAGGTTATTATCTTCTTTCGATATATCATACATCAACTTGAACACATGTTAGCTTTTTCATATGGCAGACCAAAGGAATACTTCCTTTTTAGCTAATACCAATTTTCCGTTAAGATATTATTTTGTGGAAGCATTTCTCTATAGAGAATCAAGTTCATTATATTTTTCCGACATGTTCTTTGCGGAATTTATAGCGATCAACCTAGATATCACTGAAAAATGCATCATATTACATCCGTTATGTAGTGGTCATTTTTATGCTTCTAACACATCGAATTTTTTTTTCAATTCTGGTCAAATTCATTTCTGTTTTAGGTTCATTAGTCCACATACTTGGACCGGCGACATCATAAACCATTTATATCATTTGGTCTTCTATATTAGTTTCTTCAAAATCGACATCAATGTTTTCAGGTTCTCTTCAACGATCACCGTCGATTCACGCTCGCCGTGAAATTTCCACACATGGTAGTCTGGTATAAAACCCTATACAAATGTAAACTATATTTTTACATTCTTGGAGTTTCACACAACAACATTATTACATGAACATCGAATTTCTTTCATATCTGTTTTATCATTAGACGCAACATTTAGAAATGCTACGATATCTTCACTAAATTGCTATGGTACTTTTTTTCAAACTTCTCATACATCCAACTTAGAGCTTTCAAATGATTAATCTTGTACCCTATGAAATTAAGCAAATAATAATAATATCATACACCATTAATTTTTATTTTATAATATTACTTCCATACGTTATTAGATTCTTTTACTAATTTTTATTATTAATATCATATACGGTTAACTTTTATTTTATTATCAATACCATACAATATTATTAATATCATATACTATTAACATTTTATTTTATTATTGATACCATACAATAAAATTACATTTTACCGATATCATGTACTACTATATATTAGTTACTAATTTTTACAATATATCTATTAATATATTATTTATAATGCCATTAATATAATTCCATATTTAAGTGGATTTTGAAAATATTTGAGCGACAATTATGACTCAAATACATTGTCTCTTTTGCAAATTTTAATGATGTTGGAAAGTGATTAATGCCTCTTTTGTTGTATTAAAGCAAGCAAGAAGTTATCTACATAGGAATGTGTTAACTTGGTTTTTACGCAAGCAGAACTCAATAGAAATTAGAACGTCAAAACGAAGACGAAACGACTTGAAATCTTGAAGGCACATTTGGATGGAACAAATGAATAGCTCAGAGAAAATCGCTCAAAAATACAATGTTGGTGCCGACTTGTCATGATCCAACCTCTCCATTTTCACACAAGTGATTGTTTACCTCTTCCATGTGTGTCTAAGTAATTTTCAAGGATATTGAACAACCTGTTACACGGGTTGAAGAGTTAACAACTAAAACAACAGAAGAAACCAATGATGAAGGAACGATCATCGAAATCAACCAACGATCGATAGAAACGATAGGAGACATCTCAAAATAGAGAAAGAAGATAAGTGTAATATATTTTGGTCAAATTTGAGCAACACAAACATGTCGGCACTGACAGGAACAAGTCGGTACCGACATGTTTGTACATCTCGATGGGTCCCACGTTTCACACTTCTTCAGGCCGACATTTGAACTCTACTCCAACTTGACTTCTGGCCCAACAAGACTGTTTCCCTTGTAAATACAAACCATAAAGAAATCAAAACAGGATCGGGTTTCTGCCATCAATACATGAAAGCTCGGTCTCTTCTTCATCTTCCATCTCTACACAATACTCACCAAGGCAGCTACTCTAGATAATTCTAGGAGTTAAAATCTACCTAGTTGTAACATCCCGCCTTTTTGTATGCTTTATATCGACAATAAACTACACACGTCAGACTTAAACCATACAGAAGGACAAATTGTTATAGGATGAATAAGAAAAACAGAGAAAGGAAAAACAAAATAAAATCTTTCAGGAGAACGATAAAATATAATAATCAAATAAACAGTTCATGAAGCTGTTTACAAAACCTTTGATTATACTTATATAATGCATATCAGGGTTACATATACCAGAGAATAATAAAATAATGTAGCAGAACATATAGTAATTAATAGTAATGATAAAATCTTCGTCTTCGTCCTCTAGAAATAAGGTCTTCGAATCCTGTAATGCTCAGACTGACCCGAGCGAATTGAAAAGACAAAACACTTGATTCAGAACTAAAAGAACTTATGTAAGTTAAATCAACGGTAAATAATATGAGTGGAACAACGTCGGAGATATTTACGGGATTTGACATCTCCTATCCAGGGTCAACGTGAGTGTAGTAACTTAAGAAATGCTCGGAATTCACATCTCCTGAGGATCCATTAAACTATTTACTATGTAGTAATATTTCGCTATTATAATAATGTCTAATAGTAAAATAAATTTACTTTTAAATAGCGTTAAGGGGTTACCCATATAGCCCTTACCACGTAATACTCCCAGTAGTCCATCCAGTATCATAGTCCCTCCTGACCGGGAAGCCACCAAAGGATACCACACGGGCTACGGGAGAAAACTAAACTCGTACAAGGCGCAATATGGTAGGTGACACGACACACAAGACAATGCCAGGATAGATATACCAATTGCTATTCGGGCTGGTGGTGACGCATAGCGCACAGCTATCGCCCACCTTGAGCCACGCCTCTAAAAATAAAAGGGCCAAATCAATCAAAAAGTAATAGAATGGTATCGAAAGAGTGTGTCCGATAAGAGGGGCTACCTCACTCATCCGAGAATCGCTCTTATTTTAGTCACCTTATGCCAACTCATGGGAGTCGGGTCCACGTATATACCTCAATAGAACGTCGCCACCATCCTACTTCATTCTAGAATCTCCACCGCATACACAGTTGTTAAAGTGGTTTTCGGAGTTGGCAGAGAGTATGACAACTTCTGATCCGGTCTCTTCAACAACCAAACGTTATTATAACACCATGGTCATTTAAAATAATTATACTTCAAAACCTGAATATAATATCCATTTCAAAACCATATAAATATGATATCATTTCCGTTTCAAAACCAATCAATATGATATCATTTTATTAAAACCCAAATCGATATAATATCATTTTTATTTCGAATATATCCTTTCCAAAATCATAGCACTTTCAAAATTATAATATTTCAAAACCAAACGCTTGAAATATAACCTTTCAAAACATAATACTTCGAATTTCATAGCTTCTAAACCATAACTTCCAAAACTTAAATGGTTTGGATATTCAAAGAGTATATAAAATAAAATAGTTTGAATTTAAAATTACTATAAAGTAAAATAATTTCCTCGACCACACAATTTTATTCACTTTAAATCAAATCTCAATTCATAACTTTCAACTTACTTTCAGTTTTCAATAAACCATTCCAATTTCAATATATTTCAAACTTTAAGTATTAAGCAATTTCAAACTAAGGTTGGTAATTATGATTCAACAATTCCATTTTCTATTATTTAGTTTTGAAATATTTGCATAATGAATCCATTATCATTTAAATAAAACTCAGATTACAAATAACTAAATATTTCCTTCAATTTATTTATACTTGGAATATTCGTTTAATTCATCTTGAACCAAATCCTGTTATAAAAGTCATACCTTTAAAATCTCAATTTTATTAAATTTCAAATCAATTTCATATTTATCTTCCAACCTTATTCTCATTTAAGTCATTATAAACTCCAGAAATATAATTTAAATAAATACTTAACCATATTATATCTTAATAAGATCAAACTTTCTTATTAAACTTATTTTATACTTTAAACTAATTTTATACATAGCTTAAAACCAAGAATTTTACTATATATAAAATAACATTTATAAAATATCCAAATCAATATCTCATAAAACCATATATTTCTTTACAAACTATAGAAATTGATTCTAAAATATTTTTATATATAGACCACGGTATCTGTATATAATTTCTATCCTGTGGTCAAGTGGTACGGATATTTATCATTTCAATCCAAAATTTAAAATATAAATATGGTTATATATCATTTCAAACTGCAATCCCGAATGAAATAAAATCCATAACAACTTGTAGTTTATAACAATATAAATACAACATCCAATATCTATCATCAACCATTTATCACAATCATTATCCAATTAAATCAATAACATCAATATAGAACAGCAATAAATAGCAGGCATTTACTGACAGTTTATACTCAATAATAAATTAAATAAATATTTAACTAGTAGTTTATGTGCAATAATAAATTAAACAACAATTTAATTCAAATAAATTCAATTTAACTGAGATGACGATTAAAAATATGCCAAACAATTATAAATAAATTTCTAATCACATCAAAAATTAATTTAACACACATAAGATATTTTAGAAGTCGTGAGTGGCTTAAAACACTCACTTTTTGAATTTAAATTGAAATTAAATTCAATTTAAACCCAAAATTCATACAATCTCAGAATCCATCCAAACCTACGTCAAAATGTCTGAAATTCAGATACGATCTTAGCGGAGAAAACCGCGTATGAATTTGACCTCGTATGTAAAAGTTACATAGATTAGAACGATTGAAATTAAAATAAAGTAAAATAAAATTAAAAAAAGAAAATGAACCAGCTGAAGATCCACATCACCCCAAAAAAACGCGCAGAACCCTAACGCACGCATACTTCTCATCACGATCGCATAGGTGCCTCAGCCGCCACCAAAAGCGATGGTACCACACGACTACGCCATGATCCAACACCTCCCCTGCGACGCCAGGCGCCGGCCGACCCTTCCGGTTACCATCACGACGAACGCGGTGGCCCCACGTTCACTGGAAAACGAACGACTCCGCTCCATACACCCCCAAATCGCGGTGATTTCGGACGCTAAAACCCAACCACGATCGTCCCGATCGATCCCCCGCACTCCCTCTTCGACACAGCACCATCGGATCTGTAACGATTCGAATTTTTCGCGTTCGAAAATCGACATCCATACTTCACATTGTACTCGAATGCCGCAGATCCGACCGTTCAAATTCGAGTCGCCGGAGCTTATAACACATTAAGTAAATAACACAGCGGAAGAAATGAATAATATATATCAATGTACAACATTTGATACAATATCCGATGCAACAGAATGATACAATGAACATCAATATACATCAGAGTTACAAAGAATAGCAGCGGAAATAAAAGATAACACTAGCAGCGGAACAAAATCTCCAATGTAGCTTCAAGAAAGAACTCCAGCTGTAACTCCATCTCCAAGGCATCAATCCAGAAATAGCGAGAACTCCCAAACAAGATGAACAGAAGCAACTCTAGAGCCAAATCCTAAGGCTGAAAGCTATCGAATCTACACCTACTATAGATTATCTGAAAATCCCAACTCTAGACTGCCCGTGTGGGAAATAGTGGGCACCTAGAGTTTAGGAAAGGAATAATAAACTCCAGGTCAGTCGTGGGACTGGTATGAGCAAACAAAAGCAATTGGTCTTTTAAAACAAACAACAGAATTTAAATTTGAAATCCGCAATGCTTTTTGAAAAATGAAACTACCATAAGGCCTCCCGGCACACACACAATGCAAACGCACACATGGGGGAGATTTCTCCTTATGATAGTCAAACATGCTTACTACGAGAAAAATCCTTTGATATTATTACTAGTGCATAGTGGAAAATCTTTCGAAAGTATAATATAAATCCTAGCCAGCATAGGTACCATGATACTATGCCTACTATAGCTGCCATGTTAAATGGCAGGTTCTACAACTAAAACCGTACAAGGCACGTATTGGATGAATGGATTTCCAACAAATGGTCAGGCTAAGGAACTTCCTACTGCCACATGGGATCGCCTCTGGTGGGACGTCCCGAGAAACTAACGTTACGGTTAGATCTCTGCCAACACAAGGCCGAGTTACCTCTGTGACTAGGTAACTACTACACGAATATGCCATCCCCCGGTCCTTTGGGACCTTTATCCGAGGCGCCTCAAAGCAACAACCACACAGTAAATGAGATTGGAGCAACCACATAGGTTAAATACCAGGGCTCCATACCTGATACCACCCTTTACCAGAAGGGAATGACATACCCTAAAGGGAGCGACCCTCATAACCTTGCCGCATCTTTCCTGTTTCGACCATTTCCGGGGAGTGAGGTCCTGATGCAGTCTCGTCCACAAAGCTACGCTTTGGCACAAAGCCATGCTTTGGGTCAACAGATGACCAAAGCAATGATCACAAAGATAAATGATCAAACAAATGATCATATCACAAATGATCAACCAATGATCATCACACAGCAGCACTCAGCATGCCACATTACCAAATTGGGAATATATCACTAATAAATATCAACTACATAACCTCTGAGCTCGTACGTCTCAGAGAAGGGTGTTAAGCTGAGAGAATAAATTCTCCGCCACCAGGCAGAAATGTATTTGATAGAAATCAGTTAACATCTCAAAGTGTAATGTCGGACATACAACCATACAAGTCTGTTCCGGGTTCGAACAGAACCGAAGGCACTTCCGAAGAAGCCCTTGCAAATCCGGATAATCCCTAATCACGTCCGGACTTCCCATCACATATGAAGATCTCTATACCGGAGATCAGCCAGTGCAGAGACAATCGATGAGTTATCCTTTTGTTTTCGGAAATATCCGGTCTTCACCACCGGTCTTCAATTGCTATCCATAACGTCGTATCACTATTCGGAATGGGCTTTATGACACTAGGTCCTCTCCCGGCTAAACCGAATAATGAGCGCCATATTTTAAAACATATGGATATGGGATTTTAGTTAAGTCACAACTTATAAAATCCAAAACTTTTCTTTCAATGGTTAAACAAATTACCATTTTAAATCTTTAAACAAAAAGATTTATTTCACCAAGTTTCACCTAGTTTCACAAAGATCTATTTATAGATTCAAAACAACTTCCATTCCAATTGGATTAACTCGATAAATCTTTAAATTAAAGACTTAATTTATAGCTTTCAAAAACCCGTTCCAAAGATTTATTTATAACTTGGAAAACCATTTTCATTTCAAAACTTGAATTCCTTTTAACACACATTGGAAATCCATTTCTTATATGAAAGCTTCTATTATTTGAAAACGACAGTTTTCGTTTCAGAAAAGTCCGATTTATACAAGTTGAAAATCTTAGGTTAAATTTAAATTCCAAACATCACTTTTTTAAAATGGTTTAAAACCTCATTTAAACCCATTTATAAGTTGAATAACTTTTTAAAACCCTAGTTTCCAAATCATAGAATTCAATTCAATTATTGAATTCAAATGTAACTCAAATTATTTAAATTTCAAAACTCAATTAAGTTATTCACAAAACTTTTATTTTTGAAATTCATATTTTTCAAAAGCTTCAATCTTAATTCCAAAACTATTTTGGATTCAAAAATTCAAATTTTAAAACAATTTCAAAATCTGTGACTTAACCCATTTCCACGTGCAATCCATATTTGTGTGTGTATAAGTGTGGTCTAGGGGTTCAACACAATAGTGCACAACATCATCATCACAAATTCAATCATAAAGATAAGCGGTATAACCCATAGCGCTTATCTATATTCACAAATTCATAGATAAAGTAAGTTATCAATCAAAAAAATTCACTAATATGATTCGATGTGGGTTTCGGATAACCAGCTGGAATCCGACTTCCTGTCGCATCGAAATTCAAATGTCGTTTTACGGGTCAAAGGGTTTCATATTCATACAACAGTATATTCATCACAAATATAGCAGATCAGCACAAAGTATCACATAGCATCACATCACATATCAAATATATCGATCCATCACACAACATTCAATAACAATCTGCATCTACAATTAAGATGAATAAACTGGGTGGTTTTAAATTTATTACCTACATGATTACTTTCATTTATTATTCCTAATTAATTAACTATCCATATTTATTCAATTAATAAATCTTCAATTATTAATTTAAAATCTAATATCATTCAATTAATGATTTCTTAATTACAAATTAATTACTCTAAGAAAAATTAATCTTAAACTTTAATTAATCAAATTAAAACCCTTAATTACATTAATTAATTATCCATTTCATTAATTAATTAATTATATTAATTATCCATTTGTACTACCTTAATAATTAAATGAATTACAAATCATTATACTTTTCTTTATCTTTAGATAAACATTCCTTATTTAAATTATGCATTTAAAAACAAAATGTTTTTAAATTTACATTAAATTCCATTTAACATTTTCTTTAAACTCAAGACTCAAATTTGTCTTAAATAAGAATTTAAAACAATACACAACTTAATCTTATATGTTTTAAAGAAACATATACTTTATAAATAAGTTGAAAAAGGATTTAAATTTCAATTCAAATCAAATTCAAATCAATTTTAAAAATTACTTTAAAACTTCAAAATTGAAATACAACTTTCATTCTCATTTTAGTTTTAAATTCTTTAAAACTCTTTCTATAATTTACACCTTTAATTCAAATGAAAATCATTTGAAAGCAATTTAAATTTAAATCTTTACTTTAAAACTGAAATTTAAATTTAAAATCCAGATTTTTAAAACTTCAGATTTGAATTCATTTGAATTCCTAAATTAAATACTTAACCTTCCATTCCAAATACAAATCACATATGCATTTATACTTGAGATTTTCAAATCAAATTTAATATAAAAACAATAATTGACTTCAAATCTCTGACCATCCAAATTTGAATTCATATTCAAATTCAAACTTAAACTCATCTTAAATCTTCACTTTCAAATTTAACTTAATCTTTACATATGAAACAGAAAACAGTTTTCTGTTTAAATAAAAAAAAACTTAAACTCTAAAAATTTCCAGAATTAAAATAATTTTAAAGAACAGAATTTGAACTTATTTAAATTCATATTCAAATTCAGTTTATTGAAGCCTAAGTCTAAACTAAGATTATAATTTAAACTTACATTTCAAATTTTAAAAACCTGCAACAGTTTCTTTTTCTTTTATACTTTTTTTTTTATTTTAAACCAATTTGAATTCAGCATTTACATTATTACAAAAATAAGAATTCAAACAATCTGAATTCATTTTTAGATTCAGTTTTATTTCTAAGTTCAATCTCCATATTTAAATTTAAAACTTTACTTTTAAATTTCTGGAAACATAACAGGTTCTGTAGCTAAGCCCTGAAACCAAACCACACAGACCCCTATGACTTCGAGTCATTACCCTTGCTACTCCGAGTTTTTCCCCAATTAACCCGAGACCTACCCGAGGCAAAAATCCCTGCAACCAACAACATCAAACCCACCACCATCTCAAACATGCACACACCCCTGTGCAACTTCATCCATCTCCAGCCACCTCTGATCTTCTTCTCCGACCATTCCCTAACAATCAGAGACCACACTACAACTTAAAACCCCAGATTCCCTAAGATCAACTTGAATTTGAATTCAAGTTTAAAGCCAAACCTGCAACAGCCTAACCCCAATCCCCTGAAACCTGTCAACACCAGAATCTCTCAACTCCGACCACCATTACAGACCATACTCCGGCGATAGCTTCTTCAACTCACCATCCACCATCACCCCCAATAGCTTTGAACTCGATGCACTTAGGTGTTCAAAAATTTACCCAAAACTGTAACCCACCTAAACTAGGGTTCTACACATAAAATCCCCAATCTAAATTCCAAATTTGAATTGCAGATCAATTCAATGATTTTCCTATGATTATTGATAGCTACACTCACTCTAGAATCAATCTTACTCAAATTCAATGCAAGGACCAATTGATCCTGATCAAAATGTATAATACAGTTAACATGCATTTGCATTTTTCTCTTTACACTGTAAATTTTAATTTTAGTTTTAAAATTCTTGAAATTTACTTACTGATTCTATTAGTTCTTATGCTATTCTAAAACATCCTGATTTATTCAAAGCTAGGTAATAACAACAACAAATAAACAAGTCAAGGAAAAGTCAAAAAATCAAACATCAGTTGAAACTTGAGAAATCACACATGCACAATCAAAAATCATGTTCACAAACACAAACTTGCAGATCAATTCATAAATATTTATATGAGATTCATAAGCATGATTAACTACCTATTAACAGTTTTAAAAGTTTGAGTTACTCACCTTAATTCAAAGTGCAGAGCATATTTCATTATGCAGGCTATCAGACTTGAAAATGAATGCAGGCAGGCTCCTTGAATGCAGACCTCTTTTCTTGCTTTTAAATGATGCATGCAGGCCTTCTTTGTTTGTAAATGATATGCAAAGATTTAACTTGTTTTAACATGCAGGCTTCTAGCTTCTTGTTCCAGATTATGAAGATTTCATGAATGCAGAGTTCAAAGAAATTGCATGCAGGTCTCAAATTTGTTATGCAGGTGCCAGAGTTTCCAAATGCAAGAACATGCAGAGCTTCAGATCCAAACACATGTTGCAGACCTCATTGTTTCAGATGCTTTCATGTTGAAATGCAGGTTCTATGATTGAATTTGCAGATGCAAAGAAATGCAGGTCTGAATATTTGCTTTTGAGTTTTTTTTTTGAGAAAAGGATGCCATTTTCTTTCTTTGATTCCTGAGATGATCTTTGCATCTTGAATCAGGTATGAATTTGATCTGTCCTCAGGCATGTTGCATGCTTCCAGATTTTTGGAACAGATTTCAAATTTTGCTTCAAGTTGAAACTGGACATTTTTTTTTTGTTTCCAGGTTGCACTTGTTCTGATTTAAAACTGTTTTGAATCTCTTTTTTTTTTTTTTGCATTCCGAACTGAGTTGTTATTATTATTATTTTTTTTCTTGAACAACCTTGATATTGAGAATTGTGGAGGCAAATCTTATTCTCAGATTTGCTAAGATAGCCATGATTACACATGGGAAAATGAAAAGCTTCTTGAAATTCCAAATTTGATTATTTTAAAAAAAAATGATGATGCCATTTTGTATATATGTAGATATGTGAGATCTTTATATCTTTAAAACATGTTATATTTGTTTGCATACCTATATACAATGTGTTTTAAGTCCTTATTTCATTTCACTTTGTTAACATGTTTTTCTATGTTTTAACTTTTGTTTACTTCTTCACTTCCTTATGTAAATGTTTACATTTACAATTTTCAAAGAAAATCTTTTAATCAAATCAAATAAAAAAAGTACATAATATGGTTGAATTAAAATTCTGAAATAGCTTTTGTAATTTTTTATTTATTTATATCAATTTTATAGTATTACTTTTTAAACCAATATTATTTTTTAAGCTTAGTTTTATATCATTTATATCTAATTCAAAATAAAATTTTCAAAAGAAATATTACCAATTTCTACTAGTATAAATTATGTGGTTTTCAAATCCAATTTTATAAATATATACATTTTGAATTTTCAAAATCAAAATCTTATTTAAAATTTTAACTTTCAATATATACATATTTATTCAAATTATAGTGCATATTCATCTCAAATAAAATTATCCTTAAATTCCCACCAAATTTCTATTTATAATCTAAAATTTTAAGTTTATTTTGGAAATCTCAAATTAATTCACAATTAAATTCACAGTTTAAATTCAAAATCAATTTAATTATTGAATTATTTTGGCTAATATTTCAGGAATGTTACAGATTCCCCTCCTTAAGAAATTTCGTCCTCGAAATTTGAAAGTAGGAAGACAACCAATGATGGATAGATACACAAGGATAGATAATCGACTCATAAATCAGGCCGATTAACTATCCTGCATTTGGCTTACCAAATAAGAATATCAACAATAGATATGAGAACAATCTCATATAATATTACACAAGATATTTGGGTCCATCGGTCTACGAATATGCAAGGGCATTGACTAGTTCGAAGAGATAACTAATCGTTCGTAGAATATATCGGATCCCAGAGAATAGATAGATGGATCAAATCTTCATATTAGTTAACCAATTTACTAATTTAAAATTTCCAATTTATTTAATATTTTCAATTTCAAATTCATTAGAGTTTAGATCGAAAAGCTGATAAGAAACCGATGAAGATACGAAGTAAGAATTTCCTACAACGATACGTATGGCCATCATCACACCGAAACTTCTTTCTGGAGCAGTCACGAAGCAATCAAAAGAATTCGAAATTGAATCAAAGGAGATTGATAGAGAAAAGATATTCCCACTGTTGCAGGGTATTGACCATTTATAGTGGTACTCCCATGTCCCCTATCTCATTCTCTTCTCGCACTCATACTCACTATCAGTGGATAGTAAGAGAATTTACTGAGGCATTCGAACGGATATCTCAGGGATATACTCATTCTAGAGTTTACTTCACCCTATCTCTAATGAGTTACTTAATGTGTTATACTCCTGAGCTAAAGTTTTAACCTTCAGCTCTGATACCAAATGTAACGATTCGAATTTTTCGCGTTCGAAAATCGACATCCATACTTCACATTGTACTCGAATGCCGCAGATCCGACCGTTCAAATTCGAGTCGCCGGAGCTTATAACACATTAAGTAAATAACACAGCGGAAGAAATGAATAATATATATCAATGTACAACATTTGATACAATATCCGATACAACAGAATGATACAATGAACATCAATATACATCAGAGTTACAAAGAATAGCAGCGGAAATAAAAGATAACACTAGCAGCGGAACAAAATCTCCAATGTAGCTTCAAGAAAGAACTCCAGCTGTAACTCCATCTCCAAGGCATCAATCCAGAAATAGCGAGAACTCCCAAACAAGATGAACAGAAGCAACTCTAGAGCCAAATCCTAAGGCTGAAAGTTATCGAATCTACACCTACTATAGATTATCTGAAAATCCCAACTCTAGACTGCCCGTGTGGGAAATAGTGGGCACCTAGAGTTTAGGAAAGGAATAATAAACTCCAGGTCAGTCGTGGGACTGGTATGAGCAAACAAAAGCAATTGGTCTTTTAAAACAAACAACAGAATTTAAATTTGAAATCCGCAATGCTTTTTGAAAAATGAAACTACCATAAGGCCTCCCGGCACACACACAATGCAAACGCACACATGGGGGAGATTTCTCCTTATGATAGTCAAACATGCTTACTACGAGAAAAATCCTTTGATATTATTACTAGTGCATAGTGGAAAATCTTTCGAAAGTATAATATAAATCCTAGCCAGCATAGGTACCATGATACTATGCCTACTATAGCTGCCATGTTAAATGGCAGGTTCTACAACTAAAACCGTACAAGGCACGTATTGGATGAATGGATTTCCAACAAATGGTCAGGCTAAGGAACTTCCTACTGCCACATGGGATCGCCTCTGGTGGGACGTCCCGAGAAACTAACGTTACAGTTAGATCTCTGCCAACACAAGGCCGGGTTACCTCTGTGACTAGGTAACTACTACACGAATATGCCATCCCCCGGTCCTTTGGGACCTTTATCCGAGGCGCCTCAAAGCAACAACCACACAGTAAATGAGATTGGAGCAACCACATAGGTTAAATACCAGGGCTCCATACCTGATACCACCCTTTACCAGAAGGGAATGACATACCCTAAAGGGAGCGACCCTCATAACCTTGCCGCATCTTTCCTGTTTCGACCATTTCCGGGGAGTGAGGTCCTGATGCAGTCTCGTCCACAAAGCTACGCTTTGGCACAAAGCCATGCTTTGGGTCAACAGATGACCAAAGCAATGATCACAAAGATAAATGATCAAACAAATGATCATATCACAAATGATCAACCAATGATCATCACACAGCAGCACTCAGCATGCCACATTACCAAATTGGGAATATATCACTGATAAATATCAACTACATAACCTCTGAGCTCGTACGTCTCAGAGAAGGGTGTTAAGCTGAGAGAATAAATTCTCCGCCACCAGGCAGAAATGTATTTGATAGAAATCAGTTAACATCTCAAAGTGTAATGTCGGACATACAACCATACAAGTCTGTTCCGGGTTCGAACAGAACCGAAGGCACTTCCGAAGAAGCCCTTGCAAATCCGGATAATCCCTAATCACGTCCGGACTTCCCATCACATATGAAGATCTCTATACCGGGGATCAGCCAGTGCAGAGACAATCGATGAGTTATCCTTTTGTTTTCGGAAATATCCGGTCTTCACCACCGGTCTTCAATTGCTATCCATAACGTCGTATCACTATTCGGAATGGGCTATATGACACTAGGTCCTCTCCCGGCTAAACCGAATAATGAGCGCCATATTTTAAAACATATGGATATGGGATTTTAGTTAAGTCACAACTTATAAAATCCAAAACTTTTCTTTCAATGGTTAAACAAATTACCATTTTAAATCTTTAAACAAAAAGATTTATTTCACCAAGTTTCACCTAGTTTCACAAAGATCTATTTATAGATTCAAAACAACTTCCATTCCAATTGGATTAACTCGATAAATCTTTAAATTAAAGACTTAATTTATAGCTTTCAAAAACCCGTTCCAAAGATTTATTTATAACTTGGAAAACCATTTTCATTTCAAAACTTGAATTCCTTTTAACACACATTGGAAATCCATTTCTTATATGAAAGCTTCTATTATTTGAAAACGACAGTTTTCGTTTCAGAAAAGTCCGATTTATACAAGTTGAAAATCTTAGGTTAAATTTAAATTCCAAACATCACTTTTTTAAAATGGTTTAAAACCTCATATAAACCCATTTATAAGTTGAATAACTTTTTAAAACCCTAGTTTTCAAATCATAGAATTCAATTCAATTATTGAATTCAAATGTAACTCAAATTATTTAAATTTCAAAACTCAATTAAGTTATTCACAAAACTTTTATTTTTGAAATTCATATTTTTCAAAAGCTTCAATCTTAATTCCAAAACTATTTTGGATTCAAAAATTCAAATTTTAAAACAATTTCAAAATCTGTGACTTAACCCATTTCCACGTGCAATCCATATTTGTGTGTGTATAAGTGTGGTCTAGGGGTTCAACACAATAGTGCACAACATCATCATCACAAATTCAATCATAAAGATAAGCGGTATAACCCATAGCGCTTATCTATATTCACAGATTCATAGATAAAGTAAGTTATCAATCAAAAAAATTCACTAATATGATTCGATGTGGGTTTCGGATAACCAGTTGGAATCCGACTCCCTGTCGCATCGAAATTCAAATGTTGTTTTACGGGTCAAAGGGTTTCATATTCATACAACAGTATATTCATCACAAATATAGCAGATCAGCACAAAGTATCACATAGCATCACATCACATATCAAATATATCGATCCATCACACAACATTCAATAACAATCTGCATCTACAATTAAGATGAATAAACTGGGTGGTTTTAAATTTATTACCTACATGATTACTTTCATTTATTATTCCTAATTAATTAACTATCCATATTTATTCAATTAATAAATCTTCAATTATTAATTTAAAATCTAATATCATTCAATTAATGATTTCTTAATTACAAATTAATTAATCTAAGAAAAATTAATCTTAAACTTTAATTAATCAAATTAAAACCCTTAATTACTTTAATTAATTATCCATTTCATTAATTAATTAATTATATTAATTATCCATTTGTACTACCTTAATAATTAAATGAATTACAAATCATTATACTTTTCTTTATCTTTAGATAAACATTCCTTATTTAAATTATGCATTTAAAAACAAAATGTTTTTAAATTTACATTAAATTCCATTTAACATTTTCTTTAAACTCAAGACTCAAATTTGTCTTAAATAAGAATTTAAAACAATACACAACTTAATCTTATATGTTTTAAAGAAACATATACTTTATAAATAAGTTGAAAAAGGATTTAAATTTCAATTCAAATCAAATTCAAATCAATTTTAAAAATTACTTTAAAACTTCAAAATTGAAATACAACTTTCATTCTCATTTTAGTTTTAAATTCTTTAAAACTCTTTCTATAATTTACACCTTTAATTCAAATGAAAATCATTTGAAAGCAATTTAAATTTAAATCTTTACTTTAAAACTGAAATTTAAATTTAAAATCCAGATTTTTAAAACTTCAGATTTGAATTCATTTGAATTCCTAAATTAAATACTTAACCTTCCATTCCAAATACAAATCACATATGCATTTATACTTGAGATTTTCAAATCAAATTTAATATAAAAACAATAATTGACTTCAAATCTCTGACCATCCAAATTTGAATTCATATTCAAATTCAAACTTAAACTCATCTTAAATCTTCACTTTCAAATTTAACTTAATCTTTACATATGAAACAGAAAACAGTTTTCTGTTTAAATAAAAAAAAACTTAAACTCTAAAAATTTCCAGAATTAAAATAATTTTAAAGAACAGAATTTGAACTTATTTAAATTCATATTCAAATTCAGTTTATTGAAGCCTAAGTCTAAACTAAGATTATAATTTAAACTTACATTTCAAATTTTAAAAACCTGCAACAGTTTCTTTTTCTTTTATACTTTTTTTTTTATTTTAAACCAATTTGAATTCAGCATTTACATTATTACAAAAATAAGAATTCAAACAATCTGAATTCATTTTTAGATTCAGTTTTATTTCTAAGTTCAATCTCCATATTTAAATTTAAAACTTTACTTTTAAATTTCTGGAAACATAACAGGTTCTGTAGCTAAGCCCTGAAACCCAAACCACACAGACCCCTATGACTTCGAGTCATTACCCTTGCTACTCCGAGTTTTTCCCCAATTAACCCGAGACCTACCCGAGGCAAAAATCCCTGCAACCAACAACATCAAACCCACCACCATCTCAAACATGCACACACCCCTGTGCAACTTCATCCATCTCCAGCCACCTCTGATCTTCTTCTCCGACCATTCCCTAACAATCAGAGACCACACTACAACTTAAAACCCCAGATTCCCTAAGATCAACTTGAATTTGAATTCAAGTTTAAAGCCAAACCTGCAACAGCCTAACCCCAATCCCCTGAAACCTGTCAACACCAGAATCTCTCAACTCCGACCACCATTACAGACCATACTCCGGCGATAGCTTCTTCAACTCACCATCCACCATCACCCCCAATAGCTTTGAACTCGATGCACTTAGGTGTTCAAAAATTTACCCAAAACTGTAACCCACCTAAACTAGGGTTCTACACATAAAATCCCCAATCTAAATTCCAAATTTGAATTGCAGATCAATTCAATGATTTTCCTATGATTATTGATAGATACACTCACTCTAGAATCAATCTTACTCAAATTCAATGCAAGGACCAATTGATCCTGATCAAAATGTATAATACAGTTAACATGCATTTGCATTTTTCTCTTTACACTGTAAATTTTAATTTTAGTTTTAAAATTCTTGAAATTTACTTACTGATTCTATTAGTTCTTATGCTATTCTAAAACATCCTGATTTATTCAAAGCTAGGTAATAACAACAACAAATAAACAAGTCAAGGAAAAGTCAAAAAATCAAACATCAGTTGAAACTTGAGAAATCACACATGCACAATCAAAAATCATGTTCACAAACACAAACTTGCAGATCAATTCATAAATATTTATATGAGATTCATAAGCATGATTAACTACCTATTAACAGTTTTAAAAGTTTGAGTTACTCACCTTAATTCAAAGTGCAGAGCATATTTCATTATGCAGGCTATCAGACTTGAAAATGAATGCAGGCAGGCTCCTTGAATGCAGACCTCTTTTCTTGCTTTTAAATGATGCATGCAGGCCTTCTTTGTTTGTAAATGATATGCAAAGATTTAACTTGTTTTAACATGCATGCTTCTAGCTTCTTGTTCCAGATTATGAAGATTTCATGAATGCAGAGTTCAAAGAAATTGCATGCAGGTCTCAAATTTGTTATGCAGGTGCCAGAGTTTCCAAATGCAAGAACATGCAGAGCTTCAGATCCAAACACATGTTGCAGACCTCATTGTTTCAGATGCTTTCATGTTGAAATGCAGGTTCTATGATTGAATTTGCAGATGCAAAGAAATGCAGGTCTGAATATTTGCTTTTGAGTTTTTTTTTTGAGAAAAGGATGCCATTTTCTTTCTTTGATTCCTGAGATGATCTTTGCATCTTGAATCAGGTATGAATTTTATCTGTCCTCAGGCATGTTGCATGCTTCCAGATTTTTGGAACAGATTTCAAATTTTGCTTCAAGTTGAAACTGGACATTTTTTTTTGTTTCCAGGTTGCACTTGTTCTGATTTAAAACTGTTTTGAATCTCTCTTTTTTTTTTTTTGCATTCCGAACTGAGTTGTTATTATTATTATTTTTTTTCTTGAACAACCTTGATATTGAGAATTGTGGAGGCAAATCTTATTCTCAGATTTGCTAAGATAGCCATGATTACACATGGGAAAATGAAAAGCTTCTTGAAATTCCAAATTTGATTATTTTAAAAAAAAATGATGATGCCATTTTGTATATATGTAGATATGTGAGATCTTTATATCTTTAAAACATGTTATATTTGTTTGCATACCTATATACAATGTGTTTTAAGTCCTTATTTCATTTCACTTTGTTAACATGTTTTTCTATGTTTTAACTTTTGTTTACTTCTTCACTTCCTTATGTAAATGTTTACATTTACAATTTTCAAAGAAAATCTTTTAATCAAATCAAATAAAAAAAGTACATAATATGGTTGAATTAAAATTCTGAAATAGCTTTTGTAATTTTTTATTTATTTATATCAATTTTATAGTATTACTTTTTAAACCAATATTATTTTTTAAGCTTAGTTTTATATCATTTATATCTAATTCAAAATAAAATTTTCAAAAGAAATATTACCAATTTCTACTAGTATAAATTATGTGGTTTTCAAATCCGATTTTATAAATATATACATTTTGAATTTTCAAAATCAAAATCTTATTTAAAATTTTAACTTTCAATATATACATATTTATTCAAATTATAGTGCATATTCATCTCAAATAAAATTATCCTTAAATTCCCACCAAATTTCTATTTATAATCTAAAATTTTAAGTTTATTTTGGAAATCTCAAATTAATTCACAATTAAATTCACAGTTTAAATTCAAAATCAATTTAATTATTGAATTATTTTGGCTAATATTTCAGGAATGTTACAGGATCGAGCTATCATCGAAGATCTACCGTCAAAAACGATGGCCCTAAATGAACGGTCGAAATTTCTTCCTCAATTTCTAGTCAAACGAAAACCCTGATCGAAAAACGAATAGTAGAATTGACTTGCGCTCCTCGAGGGCTTCGAATTGATATGAAAATTGATATTATTTGAGGAGTTTGAATTTTTGAGTTGAAATTTAAATTGAAATAGGGTTGTGAAATTCAAGGTTTGTCTGCCATTGAGAAGAGAAGCAATAGAAATTTCTGTACGTATAGAAATAAGAAATTAAAAGGCTACTAGGGTTTATAACAGGATATATATATGTAGGGCTGAGAAATAGAGGAATGGATACGATTGGTTTGGACCGTTGAACGATAAATGGCCTGAAAAGCCCGTTCTGACTCCGGAACGAAATTGGGTCAACCCATATATCAAAATAGATGTTTTTGAATATTTTAAACTCGATGGAACATGTTTCAAGTCCAAATTTCATCATACAAAGAAGTTATGCTAAAATTAAGTTATTTCAAATTGATTCAATTGATTTCAATTAAATTGATTTCTAGGCGTTTTGAGTCCGTACGATCAAATAACGTTATGGATCTGATGAAACTGGTTTCGTCAAAATCTGAGTCAGTGGTCAAAATGGCTATTTTTACCTTAATTAAATAAATTAATAATTAATTAATTAAATCAAATTTTCAATTTCAATTCCATAATTAACAAATATTATCATTTTTGAATTCTTAACCGATTACAGTAATTTAAAAACATTTAGATGTCAATTCAACGTTAATTGATTTACCCATTACCGTAATTAAACTTCAATTTTTATAGATTCATTAATTATCAATTGAAATTCCAATAAATCATTTATTTGATTTTAAGTTCTGTTATTCAATCCACTATCACCGAATAGATAAAATTAACATTGATTCATGGTTTATTACATTAATATTCTCAAATTCCATCTTGATTTCAATTAACATAATAATTAAATATTAAATTTCATTTAATTGCAATTAATCCAATTATTAAATTTAAATTCCAATAAATTAATAATCTTGAATTTCCATTCTTTTTATTCAACGTATTATTATATTATGAATAAAATTAACATCATTACATCTCATTCCATTATTAATTAATTAACAAATTCTAAATTTTTATTTATTCCAGATTTAATTGCCAAAATCCTATTAAATCAACAAATTTAATTATTGAAAATTTACGGGTCGTTACACTAGTTCCCATACTACCGACTTATTCACTTTCAAATCTCTTATAGTCTCAAACTAACTACATCAAATCTAAATGCAACAAAGCTATAAAGTGGACATAGGCCATTGATTGTCGAACTATTATAAATTCTTATGTCTTTCTATATTATTTCTGTTACTTTTCTTTTATTTCTACTAGTATCTGCTAAATCTAAGTCTTACAGACTCTATACAACATATTTTTGGGTGTTGATCCATTTTGACGTTAACATTTTGGTACTTTTATTAAGAAAGCTGAAATCGATCTTAGATCTATATTGCTATGAAGGATTTTAAGAGATCCAGTGGTTAGATTCATAAAAATTGGTTTAAGAGTTTGAAGGCTTGCCGTTGAAGATCAACGACACCCACAAAACATAAATATGTTGCTTGGAGATCTACAGGAGCAACAGTTGGTGGTGATGAAGCTAATACTCACCACACTGAAGTAAACAAAGCTAACATTCAACAAACGGAGATTAATACTAGAAATGCAGCACCAGGATCCTCCACTCAACAAGAAATTGTAACTAGAGAAGAACTTAATCAGACGATCAATGAACTTAACCAGAGATTTACTGATAGTCAAAAATCTCTCATGGATAAAATGGATGCAATGCTAACTTTGCACCTGCTAACAATGAGAAGAACTAGAAAAGAAACTTCTTCTATAATACAATAAGAAAAATGCTCCATTTATAGAATAATTAGGAGAGAAGAAAAACAAAAACAGAAGAAAGTAATTGTCGGAGTTGCAGGAAATGTAGTAATGTTTCTCCATCAAAGAAACAACCCAATACTGAGTAAAGACAACTCGGCACTGAATCTTAGGGTGAACACTTCTCAAAATGGTGGTGCAATGCTTGTTTCTAACTTCAATGATGAATTGTAGCTTGATGGAGATGATACTGAATCGAATAGTGAAGGAAATACAACCCGAGTCCAAACAAACGCAGCCGTACCAATATTGCAGCAGTGGTTCTCTCGAAGACTGGAGAACCTAAAAGCTAGCCAACTACCTGAACCCGTTTGCAGAGTGTAACACCCCTAATTTTAAATAACATTATTTAGGATATTTAATTAGATAAATTAAATAGAATAATGAAAATATTAAGTGATAAAGGGATTGAGATTTGAATAAATTTAAATGGCCATGCTTAAGTAATAAATTAAATAGGCAAGAGAATGGATTATAAGTAAATTAATCAACATAAGGATATAATGGGAAGAAGCTTTACCTAAACCCTTATCCTTATATATATATATATATATATATATATATATATATATATATATATATATAAACACACTCTCTCTCTTTTTACCATTTTATTTTCCTGTTGACTTCATTTGAAAACAAAATAAAAATGTAAATAAAAGAAGAATAGAGTCGACAATTAAAAAGAAAAGAAGAAGATAAATTCAAAGAAAAAGAATTAAAAAGGAGAATCAAACTCATCTCAATCCACTTTTCTTATCAAAGATTAAGCTGAATGATAATTTCCATCTATATTTGTTAAATATATGTTTTGGATTTAATTTTAAATTCGTATGTATGATACTTGATGATGATATGCTTGAATTATGGTTTATTTAGATTTAAACAAGATTGTTTAAATAATGATTCATATGGTTTTAGATCAAAACCGTGTGTTATCGATGTTTAAATGTGATGGAAAAATTATATGTTATGCAAAACATGATTTTAGAGTTGGATTTTAAGTTTGATAACTTTCCAAGCCATGGAAAGATTATTATGAATTTTTGAATGAAAATATAGCACGTTGGGTTTAATAATTTATTTCACAAAATATATTAAGAAATTTGGTTTGAAATTTTGATATTTTAGATAACATGATAAAAGTAAATTTCTATGATTTTTGGGGATTTTTCTTAAGTGATTTGATATACAAAATAAATTACTTTGAGAGAGAATCAAAATGATTTACGTATAAATAAAGAAGAAGGTTTTATTTGCATAAGTTTAAGTTTGATACTTATCCAAAATAAAGAGGCAATTAGTTTTGAACATGGGAAAATTTAAGGCGACCAATAAGAAAAGAACACGTAGGCAGGTTAGGTTATATAAGTTACTTAATTTAGTATTTAACCTAGAAAAATAGGTTTTGCCTCTAATCAGAGTCCTTTCGCTCCTTTCTTTTTGCCTTCGATCATGCCAAAACCCCATTAAGCTAAATTCAGTACACATGGAATCATCTAGATGATATGTAGTGGATTGAAGAAAGACGAAAAGCATGGTATCGAAAGCATAGCTTTCGATGGGGTCGTTACCTCGGCTTTTTTTGAAAAGATAAGCGTCTGCGTTTGTTTTACTTAGCTTTCGACTTAGCCGATATGTATGTTTTTAAAAGAAGTTTTATAATGGCTTTCAAAAGGGCTGCCATATTTTTGTTAAAAGAAAAAGGGGTTGTGAAGGTTTTCCTTTAATTATAAATCAATTTTTTCAAAAGAAGGGGTTCCAACCTAGTCGAAGCCCTGCCACCTATTCTTGTGCCTTTTGAGTGTATTAAAGTCATCAATACTGTCGAAATGCATTGTTAGTTTAAAAGCTATATTAAGCCACTTTAAAAATGATTTTGAAGGGCTATGGGTTTCGAAGGCAATGGTATCGAAAGGGGTTTCGAAGCTATCCTTCAATATTTTAAATGTATGCTTTCGATTCTGTCGAAAGAGATGGTTTCGACGCCATCATAAATTCGCCAATATTTTTATATAGTAAAGAATGGTTTTGAAAGAGATACTTTCGTTAATGTTTAACTTTATCCAAATGATATTTTAAAAGATAAACCCAACGATGTCGAAAGCGGGACTTTCAATGCTTTAGGAAGAGATACTTCCAACATTTTCAAAGTTATACTTCTAATCATTAATAAATAACACTTTATTATAGTCGAAAGGTTTCGAAAGAAGGATTTTAAAGTGTTTTTAGAGGCAAAAACCTAATGTTTTGAAAAAAGATATATGCTTTTGAAGGAGACTATCCAATGAGATCAAAAGCAAAGTGTCGAAGGTTTGGAAAGTATAGTTTTCAAAACAATCAACCCATTCTTATTTAAAAGCAAAACCATGGCACATTAATAAACAAAATATTTTGAAATGGAACTTATGAAGAAGTCTAAATAGGTTAAAGAAATTAACCAAGTTATATTGTTTGCTTCTTCACATATGTATATATTCACTTTATAATGAATCCAAAAACTGTACTTTGGAAAAATATAGAATAACCAGTTGGGTTGTCCTAGTAGTACATAAATAAAAGATATTGGCAGGGGCCAATAGGTTGATAGTAAGCCCATGAAAACCCTGTAAGGGAAAAGATATTGGCTGAGGCCAATAGGTTCATAGTTAGCCCATGAAAACTATGCATAATTAATGATGTTAGTTAGATAGGTTTATAGTAAGCCCTTGAAAACTATATCTGGAGAAAAAAAATGAAATATTGACAGATAGTCAATAGGTTCCTAGTTAGCCTATGAAAACTAGGCAAAAGAAAGATATTGACTGTTAGTCGATAGGTTCCTAGTCAGCCCATGTAAACTAGGATAAAAGAAATGATTTTGGAGTTACAATAGGTTTATAGTAATCCCATGAAAACTATATAATTGGATATGGAGTCCTTAAAATGTTTAACTGGTTATTAGTTAGCCCATGAAAACTATTAGGTTAATAGTAATCCTAGAAACTATATTTACGGAAAATAGTCAAAATGAGTTGGGGATGGGTAATCAGGAATTGAATTAATTGTTTTGCATATCATCACATAATAATGTTTTGAATTGAATTAACCATTGTGGAGGCGAGGGCGCAGAAAATGGTAGTAATGACCCAGAATTTCTGTCATTTGAAATTCATATATTTAATTAATTTTAAATATGCACAAGTAAATTTTATAAGCTGAATAAATAATATTTTGAATATCTAGATTTAATTGGACAATTAAATTGTTAATTTAATATTTGAAATTACAGAAATAATTGATATTTGCATTTAATATGAATAAAAATGTTGTATAAAGTTGAATTAAATCATATTGGATTAGAATGATGTTATAGAACTTTTAAAATCGAATTAAAAGTTAATTTGTAAAAATTGAATATTTTAATATTTAATTGACGTGCAAAAATAGTCATTTTTCATATAGTCTCGGATTTTGACAAAATCAGTTTCATCGGATCCGCAATATTATATTATTGTAAGATTTCAAATTTCGTGTCAATCGGATGTACGGTTTGTCCGGGAGAAGCTAAAACGCATAGAAATCGGTTTAAGTGAATTTTAAATTTAAATAATTCAATTTGAAAACCTCTTTCCAAATACGATCGAATTGGCTCCCGATATATATTCCATTGCGTTCATAATAGGGGTAAAACATTATAAACGCCAGGCGGCACGCTTCGTTTGGAGTTCGGAAATTTTTGGGATGAATATTGTTTCAGAATTTTCTACATAAGGTCCCTATTTTCTAATTTGCATCAAACCCTAATAAACTTAGGTCTAGCCGCCGTTTATCATCAATGGCTGAAATCTTATATTCTTTCCTCTTCAATAACTCTCGATCCATTCACAATCAAGGAAAATGTTCAACAATAAACTTGTAGAGCTCCTCGAGCTCGACAAATCCAACGGTTATGATCGTCAAAGACGAAGTGGATCAACGGCAAATTGGCCACAAACGCCAGAGAGTCGCACGCATTTTTCGATGCACAAGGGCAACCGAGCTTCACATCATCACAGCCGAAGGTAGAGTAGAGCATAGGATTTCGTGTGGTGCTAGCTGATCGACGTCGAAGTGATCAATGACGGCGCGAGAACTAGGGTTCAGTGGTGGCTATTGGTTTTGTGCGCACGTTTTCATTTACCTGGGGAAGAAGATAGTGCGCGGCCTGGATCTGAGCAAAGGAAAAGAACGGATAGATTTAAGTGTAGGGTTTTAAAATTAAAATAGAAATTAATTACATATATATATATATATATATATATATATATATTAATTCGTATAATGTTTAAAACGCTGTAAATTTTTCGTACGAGGTCCATTTCGCACAAAACGACTTGCATTGGGTTTGTATGAACGAACACTACGCGATGGAGCTGGTTTGGAATTGATTGGAGCTAGTGTGATGGGTAAAATTCAATGGTCGTTTAATTTTAATCGAAACAAAACACTGCAACTGCTATTGGAACCATTGTGAGTACAACTCACTCTTTCTGACTCACTGATTTTTTTAAATAAGTGAGAAATAATTTATTATATGATGATTGATGATTGTTTGGATGATATATGATATATTGATTGGTATTTGGATATATACCTGTCTATTGGAGCAGATGAAACCCTATACGTTCCCGTGTATGAGCGGATGACCCTTTGTACGCGCGTCTGCCTTGAAGCGGACATTGTACACATATTCTAATATATATATTTGTTGCGGGTGACAGGTTGGAGGGATCCAACTAGATTCCTCACCAACATTAATTTATTTACAGGTATTGTGATATATTTAGTTATCATATGATATATGATGTTTGGATGCCGTGATTGTTGTATTTAGTGCTGTTGCAGTATTAGGCCAATTTTGGGAATTTAAATGTTAAAGTGATGATTTCCAAATTTAAAAGGATTTTAAAATGATTTTGGAAATAAACATTTTATTGATTTTTGAATCATTAAGAATTGATTTATTTTGAATAAATAAATGTGATAATTTTTATGTTATAAAAATTATGATGTTTTGGGAAATAAATAGAAATTATGATTTTTGTGAAATAAAACCAGAATATGATTTTAGGAATGTGAAGGTAACTATTTTGTAAAATGGTTTAAATTGAGATTTTTGATTTATTATAAATGGTCTATATAGAAGATTTATAAAATTGGTATTTTATAAATTAAAATATTGGAATTGTAAAATGAGTTTTATAAGTGTTAAAATAAAGTTATAAATGGATTTTTACAAGTGAATAAGATTTATAATTTGTGAATAAAATGAATGAGTTTGTGAAATAAACGATTTATAAGCAATTAACTTATAATTTGGATTTTTGGCATGTAATTGAGTTATAAATGGAATTGGTTAATAAAGTGATCTTATAAGTTGAAGTTTTTATAAAATATAAATGGAATTTATAAACATTGTTTTATAAAATCGCAATAAACTATATTTTGATAAGAAAATATAGAAGTTATTAAAGGAACTATACTCATGATTTTGGACAGTGGGTAATCCTTTAATTTAATTATGCAATAGTAATGGATTTGGTAAAGCGGTATATTCACGATTTTGGACAGTGGATAATCCTTTAATTAAAGGTGTAGAAATGTTGAATTTGGATAAGAGAACTATATTCACGATTTTGGACAGTGAATTTATTATTAAATAAAAATGGATATTTTTAGGAAGCGACCTTTTAAATGGATAAAATGATTTGAAGGTGTTTTAAAATGTATTAAGGATCGAAACCATAGATTTCAACATTCGTTATTGAAATAGATGGTTTTGAGAAGTGAGGAAATGATGGACTATAACACAGTTGTTATAGTAAATGATTTTTGAAAGGAAATGTTTTTGTATAGTACTGGGATTTAAATATCTATCTAAATTTCAAATCCCTATACTAGTGATTTTGGGTTGTCGTAACGATGTTTTACGCAACATCCATTTAGACCCAAATAAATGTGTTTAAAGAGAATGTTTTCCTTAAAGAATAAAATATATACTTAATCGTGATTTAAGTAAATAAAATATTTTCTAAGTGTTGAAAATATAAATTGAATTATGAATTACTTATTAGTAAATAAGTATATAGAAATGTTTTCCAATATAGAAGTTGAAATGATTTTGAAGATACATCCTTTTAAAGATAATTTGAAGTGGATATTTGGCAAGTGATTTAATTAATAAAAGATTAACTAAAAGTGCCCAATGATTGTTATGGTGCTGAATATTTTTTTGTTTGCTTTGATAGTTAAATAGTCGACTATCAAATTGCCCAAAAATTTTAGTTCCTCGACTTGATGTGGGAACTATTTAGTCGTACACTTAGTACGTAGCCTTCTATGTAGGCTTGATTATCATTTGTGTTGAGGATGTTGATTCGTGTAGTGCAGAGTATTACTCCAATCCATCGAGCTTCCTTCTTGGCCCGAAGGATAGCAAGTTGAAAGTAGGAGAAGTGATAAGTCTATGAGACTTAGTTTCTGTGTGAGGTTGAGAAACGCTTTTGCGTCGTTGGTGCGAAGAGACCGGGATCAAATTTATCTGAAAACCACTTCGTACCAACGTATATGGGACGATTGTGCAGGTTGGTTACGATGATATTGATATTCTGGATTTTCATAGTGGGGGACTGCTTGTTGATCGTTTGGGATTAAAATCCCAATATACATCCAGTAGCAGTGGTCTCTTTATTATGAAATATCCAATGCAAGGACTATTCGCTACTAATCCTGGAGATTTTTCGACAGGATGTGGTAGGAAAGTGCCTTCGGTTTGTCGTGTTCCTGGACAACTTGTGTGGATGTTTGTCTGACATTGCATTTCTATAGATTACGTACATTGGTTTTTACAAACGTACATCAATGGTGGCGGAGAAGGCAACTTCTCTTAGTTTAACACCCTCCTTGAGACGTATGAGCTCAAGGGTTGTATTTTTGTGGAAGGCAATTAGTATTCAACAGAAATGGCCGCGTGGCATTCTAAATGATGTGATATGTGATTGTGAAAGGTAATCGTTACCTCATCAGGCCTCATCAACCGGAAATGACCAAAACAAGGTTAGATGAGGCAAGGCTAAGTGGGTCGCTCCCATTAGGGTATGATCATCCTCTTCTAGATATATCTTTGCACGTTATGACATCGTGTATCTGATTATGTGGTCTGTATGCTAGAGGGCCCTTGGTAAAGGTTGGTGACGACCGGAGGATGACATATTCGGTACCATCTAGTTATAGAGGTGGGTCGGTCTTGTGTTGGTAGAGAAACTTTGTGATGGTTTCTCGGTACATTCTTCTAGAGATGTACTGTCGAAAGGCCTTCACCTGGTCATTTGTATGAAAATCCAAACCCACTGCATGTTTGCCATTTTGATTGTATTACCCAATTGGGCTATATGCTGGAATTTAATAAATGTAACAATTTCGGCTATGATTAATATTATTTGTATATAGTAGACGCTATTATAATATAAGAGGATTTGATATGATATGTTTTAGTTATCGTAAGGTAAAAACATGTCCGTGTTTATGTGAGGACTTGTCTTACGAGATACTTTTGTTTTGAAAAATAAGGAAAAGTTTGGTAATTTAATAAATTCAATTGAGTGTGTTTCTCACGCTGGTTTACCAGACTGACCCGGGCATTCTTCCCTTTCAATATTCGGGTCAGACCGAGTATATTTACAGTTTATGCTTTGGTGCTTTTGGAGCTTCAGCAGGAGAGCTGAAGATCTTCATTTATGTATACGCATATCTGTTTTGACTATTGATTATCCGCTGTGTTTTATATTATCGGCATTTGTGAGGACAGGTTATTATAACTGTTCAAGCTGATAACTATTTATTGATTGTTGGACTTTGATTGATGTGTATATATATATACAGTTTCTGTTTTAAAAAGATCATTAATATGATATTATATATTTTCCACTGCGATGTGAGATTCTGTATTGTTCTATTTGGTTCTATCTTCTCTCTTTCTTCTATTCTCTTCTTCTCTCTTCTTTTCTTTCTCTTGATTTTCCGTCATTTTGTGCTTTATGGTTCGGACATGTGTGGATTATTGTCGATTCAAAGGGTACGGATTTTCGGGTCGTCATAATGGTTTATAAATGGTTTAAGATACTAGTGAGGGAAAACCTTTTCCACTAAGCGGCGTGGTTTCACAAGATATCTAATTATTTGAGATGGTATATTATTATTCATACCAGGCTTTATATCTAACTCGAAGTTTATATGTTCCCCTTAAAATCTTGGGTACTTAATTGATTTTGAATAGTTTAAGATTTGAGGTTTTCAGGTACCTTTTAAGACGAAAAAGTTTCCGAGGTCATGCAGAAGGCATGTAGTTAAGTTCTTTCTCTTATGATTCCGCTTTGTTTTTTTGTTATCGCAAAGTTGTTTATTGCATATTATACGCTCTGAGCGCCAATGGGGCATCTTCATATTTTAATAATTATATTTTTTATGAATGTGGTTCACGTTGTAGAATTCTGCAAAGAATGTTGAAATGAGTTTGGAATGGAATATGAAAGTTGTTTTGAAATTTTAAACTTTTTCCATATCCATATGTTTCTGGTATTTCAATTTATCTAACACTACTGAATTTGGTCGTCGAGTATTAATAACTATGGATGACTGTAGCGTTCGTAACCGTTAGTTTTGGGCCTCCAAGTGGGGGATGTTACAATTTAGTATCAGAGCATAGGTTTATGAAAATTTAAGCTACTCAAGCCTAAAAGATATTCAAAACATAATCCAATGAACCAAAAATTTGATCGGGGTTTGGGTTAATGTGACAACCGGACAAATCCATACCCTTTGAATTGACAATAAACCACACATGTCCGACCTAGAAAGCATAGACTGACGGAAAGTCAAGAGAAAGAAAAGAAGATAGAAGAAGGGAAGAGAAGAAAGAGGGAAGAGAGAACCAAATAGAACAATACAAAATCTCACATCGCAGCAGAAAACATTATAATATCATATCAACGATCTTTACAAAATAGAAACCGTATATACATACATTAATTAGAGTTCAACAATAAATAACTAGTTATCAGCCTGGACATTATAATAACCTACCCTCACAATTGTCGATAATATATTACAAATAAGTAGCCGATAATAAACAGATACATATATACGAAATGATGATCTCCATCTCTCTTACTGAAGCTCCAAAACACCAAATCTGAACCTGTAAATATACTCGGTCCAACCCGAGCATTGAAAGGGAAGAACGTCCGGATCAGTCTGATAAACCAGCGTGAGAAACACACTCAACTGAATTTAATAAATTACCAAACTTTTCCTTTCAAAAAAAAGTATCTCGTAAGGCACGCCCACACATAAACAAGGACATGTTTTTACCTTACAACAACTAAAACATTTAATATCAAATCATCTGATATTATAATAGTGTCTATTGCACAAATAATATTAATCATAGCCGAAATTGTTACATTGATTAAATTCCAGCATATAGCCCAAAATGGGTAATACAATCAAAATGGCAGGTACGTAGTGCAGTTTGGATTTCCATATTAACGACCAGGTAAAGGGACTACCTTCCGATGGGTACATCTCTAGATGGATGTCCCGAGGCAGAGAACATCTGTGCTCTACCAACAAAAGATTGACCTACCTCTATAACTAGATAGTACCGTATGTATAATTCTTCGGTCGTTACCAACCTTTTTCGAGGGCCCTCATAACATGCAAACCACATTAATTAGATAAATGATGTCATAGCGTGTAAAGATATATCTAAAAGAGTGTGACGCCCCACCCCGAGACCTACATTAGTAAAGAGAATTACTAAGTAATCCCGTCTACTAATGCAGAGAATAAGGCTGGTTAAGGGCGACCATCATAGTAATACGTTAATTAGGAACTAAGCATGTCAATTATGTCTTGATTTTTTTTTTCCATTACCTCATAAGTGGTAGACACGCTTAGTCCATAACTAATGCACACTATGGTGGATTCGGACCATTTTTGAAATAATGTAATATACATGCAGATAGAAAACATCAGTCACAGAACAGCAAACCCATATCAGAGTGTGTGTATATATATATAAATACATACATCACCATACGTCTCCATAATAATACATCATATATAAGTAGCATGGACTACCGAATCACATATGCACCCATCCCACAAAATAATATACAATAAGACATATAAAAGTAGACGAATCAAAATGACATCCAAGCCAAAATGATAAGTCCAACAAAAGCGATCAAGCTGATCCAAGAAGTGGAGCAATCCAAACTAACCTGCAACTCGGTCTGACCCGAGTGAAAAACACACGGGTGAGGCAAGCTAAACTTATCAGTAGTAAGGATCTCAATAACAAGCGGAATGGTGAGAATCACTCCGTTGTTGCCAACAGAACGACATGTTATTCATCATATCATTTATAAGAAAGGGGCATCGGGGATTCATCTATCTATTTCAAAGGAATTCAATACGTAACATGCATATGGTTTCTCTTAAGGACATCTCTAAATAAAGTGGATAAGGAACGAGAACCATATAATAAATTCATAAAGAAACATCAAATCATCATAATCTACCATAAGAACTCAATAAGAGTTAAAGGCAATCATAATCGAAATCACCATATAGCTTAATATAAATGTAGCCCATTTCATACTCAAGGCCGTATTCATATAACAACATCACAAAAAGGTGAAATCGAACATAGAAAACTTCATAGAAAATTGCACGTGCTTTTCATCTTGACTAGTACTACTATTATTTGGTACCATACATCGTGATGACTTGGGGTCATTAACATCTTAGCATCGTGATCATCTTGATTGACTATAGTCGAATATCGCGATGACACCCAAATCATAAAATGCGAGCAAACATCATGATGATTGGAATCTAGAAATGACATCAAGAACATCGTAATGATTCCAATCTTATACTCGGTTTGTAGTACTAATAACATCTTGAATGTGTCACAACGTCTCGAATAGGAACCCAGTGGGTGTTAATGTACGTCCCATACCATACATTTGCACCTATTGGTTTACTAATCGTCAGTCGATGCCACATTAGAAAACATTCATAAAAATCCAAATCAAACATACACCGCCTCGTCTCATTGGCGAGTGTAAAGCATCCAACTCATCGTGTTTCATACTTTGATGAGTTTAAAGTGACATCAAAACTTGTCTCATTTCATCGACAAGTAAAAGTCCATCTTAAACATCACAACTATCATCAATTCATCATAACAACCCCGCCTCATGTCCTCGGTAGGTAAAAATATCATAAAACAGTACTTCAAAACCAATTCGACAGTACAAGTCCGATATTAAGCGATGAGGCGAAAATACATGTCCCATACCATGTATTTTTGCCAAATCGTTTAATTCTCATTCTTATATGCCAAAAATCATCTAACTAGGCTATAATATATTTAGAAACATTTTATAGAGTAATCAAAAATTTTAAACAATTTTTAGAGATTTTTAAGTAAGTTTTATAAGGAAAAACTATTTATCAAATAGATTATATATTTATAAAATAACTTTAAAAAATGAATAATTACTTAAAAACCCTTTAAAATGTCTTAAAACATTTATTTAATTAACCATAATTTATAAAAAAAATCAGAAACTTATTCAAAACCAAAATCAATTAAAACCATCAAATTCTTCAAATACCGATATTTATCAATATTTAGATTAAAATAGAATTTAAATAAAATTTAAATTCTAAAAATTTCCAAAATCAAGCCAATCCATTGTCGGATAATAATACTAAACATTCATCGTCAAACTTATTCAAACAATATTTAAAATCATCGAAATTTGTAGTGAAACATTTAACGAAAGTACTGTTAGAAGCAAAAGAAAATCAACCAAGAAACTGAGTTTTTGGCTGACTTTGGACAGTTGTTTGGGTTATCAAAACAACCCAGATTTCAGCGATATATTGCTGCGTTATACGACCTCATGATGACAATAACATATCCAAAATTTGGATCAATTCGCTACAAAATGAAAGAGTTATGATTTTTCAAACATAACTCTTTTCAGCAAGCATAAAAAAACAAGATTTTTAAATGTTTTGAAATAAGAATTATCTATAACAAAATTGCTCATAATTTCATGAAAATTTTCATAAATATTGTGCAACTAATCTTCTACAACATATCAAAAACTGAGATTAATTTTCTATGAATTGAAAAAAGATATAATTTTTCTAATATGACCTATTTTCGACCAATACACAGAGGTCAGTTTTGGACCAATTTCAAGCAATAGTTTCCTATAGCAAAATAACTCAAAATTAATTGAAAATTCCTGAAATGCAGAGTACCCCGACTACAACAACATATCAAAAACCGAGATTAATTTGCTAAGAATTGAAAAGGATATGATTTTCCTAATATGACCTATTTTCGGCCAAAACACAAAGATCAATTTTTGGCCGACTTCAACCAATAATTTCCTATAGCAAAATAACTCGAAATTGAATGAAAACTTCCAAAAATATACTGCTACCCGATTACAACAACGTATCAAAATCTAAGATCATTTCTCTTAAAATTGAAAAAGATATAATTTTTTCAATATAGGGTTTTTTTCAGCCAGCAAAACAGAAAACAAAGTCGATAATATGAGCAATTCGATCAACAATTGATAGCAAAATTTAATTTTTATAGCTTTAGCTTGCTGTAAGAAACTCTTACCTTGCTTACCACTTGATTTAGCAATGGTTTCAGCAACAATAAGATGGATTTTGAAAGGAAATGGCCTTCAAGAGCGTGTAGATTGCAAAATAGGAGCATGCATAAAGGAAATCAATCAAAATAAAATTACAGTAAATAGAAATCCAAACTTTGGATGGATTAGAGGATCTAAAAGGTTGGAGATTACCTATAGGATATCTTAGAATCCAATTTAACCCTAGATTCTAACAATTTTGGGTGGATTTTGGATTTCAGAAGGAAGCCATTATTGATTTCCCTATTTGTTTTAAAGCTCTCTGTATATTTTTTTTCTTCTGATATGAGAAAGAAGAAAGATTGGAACGATGGTTGCTAGAAGAACCTTATGGATAATGGGTAGGCTAATCTTGGACCCAAACCCAATAAGAATACTTAGCATAATTTGTTGTTTTTTTATATGTATTAACACTAATTCCTTCATAACTTTTTGATAAAAACTCCAAATCTCATGAAACAAATTGCAATGTTCATTTTTTGGATAAAAGAACATGTTAAAAGGTTATAAACTTAATTTTTTTAACTAAAAATATTATTTACACAATTTAATACCAATTTTTACCAATATTCACATTAATAGTGAAAAAAAATCAATATTTTAATCATTTTCCACTAATAAAATTTTACTCAATTCACTAACGTGTATAAAAATGCTTTTAACATTTTTATAGATTTAAAACATTATTTCAAATTTAATTATACTACAAAAGTTTATTTTCTTCATGTTTATCCTTTTGTTTCAGGATAAAAGACTAATATTGGAATAAAACTCCAATATTATAAATTTTGACCCAATAATTTATTTCTATCATTTATTCTCATTCCATACCACTAATAAAGTGTTTTAAACTTTATTTCCCATTTGTTTACACTAAAAACCCAACTCTTAATCAACAAACATTGTTTTATTTGAAATACGCGACTTAAACCAAATTTATTTCTTCATTACATTCTATTTACCATATTAAATTATAACTATCATTATAATTTAATATCATCAGTAATCTCCAATACCAGGGTTGTTACAGACTCCCCTCCTTAACAAAATTGCGTCCTCGCAATTTCTAGAGGAAAAGTTGTAAACAACACTAAAGATACAATCATCGAAGGATAAAGACAAGCTCGATTTCCAAATCATTCATACTCTCAATATAGAATGATAGTAAGAAACAAGGAAAACTCACCGGGTTAATTCAATGGCCTAACATATGCTAATATAGTGATTAGCAAACCATCGAATTTTCCAAGCAACTCGAAATAATTTCGAAGATCTCCTATTTTGAATCAAAATTCAATAGGATGCTCAACAAGTAATCAATCAAAAATGATTGATTGCTCAAAACTCTATGAATAGCGTCGGGATCAAACTCACTCAAACCCGAACTCTAAACAATAAAGAAGATCATCAACAAAAATTTCCGCATAATAATACGGAAAGAACATCCTCATAGCAAGATAAACACAATATACAAGATTGATAAATCACAAGATGGCTTCTCACAAGGCCACCCACTCGAACGACCGTGAAAAATGCACGTCGTTAATAATAGCTCAAAGATAGAATATACTCAAGAAACAAGGAAATTGGCTCGAATTAACTTTTAATCCAAGATATTTAGAATTTTTAAATCTCAGCATCTTTTAAATTTTAAATTTCAATTTCCAACATTTGAAATTTTTCAAACTCTTTACTATACTACTTAGTAAGTAATTTTAAACTCAAATTAAAAGTCCAAATTTCTTCTCTTACTTCATAATTAATTTCCAAAGAAATTTGTAAATCCATAATAATATTCCTCAAAATAAATTAAGGGTTTAAATTCTCTTTACTCTTTCTATTAAACCACTTAAATAGTTTTAAAGAAACAATCTTCAAATTCTCTTATAACTCTTCTCTTAAACATCCAATGTATATAATATAGATTCTAAAATCTCAAAATAGACTTCCAATAAAGCACGAAATATATATATATATAATCTCATTTATATCCTCATCTTTATAATTTAAAAAATAAATAAATGTCATTGCCTCGCCATTGAGTCTCTAATAAATAAATATATCCGTTGGCTGCAGAGTTGATCGAACGATCAAAACTGCCTCGCCACTCTATTACTCGTCTCAAAAATCAATGGCTGCAATTACCATTAAAAAATAAATTAATATTTAATCTCAAATATTATTTTCAGAATCTCATTTTTTTTAAAATCACAAACCATCGTGTCTGTTTTCCTCATCATAACATTTAGGAGATTCCTATCGATAACGTTGATCAGGCGTATCGAGAAGAACTCTTAACTACTTGATGGACAACCCAACACTCTCAAATTATTTCTATAAAAGTAATATTACTCTTATAAAATATATTCTCAAAATATTTTTTGATTTTTTTTAATATACCTCAAAGCTCAAATTTCTCTTTAAAACTCATATTTATATAGCTTCAAAACTCAAACCAAAGAACATTAAGAGAATGCATCGAGATATTCCTATAATACTCGATTCTCAAAATCAACAGAAGGAAATGGAGTGTTCGTTAACTCCTACAAGATGACAAGCCGCTCACAGAAATTACCAAGACACAAGATAAGCAAGATATTCTTCTCGAAGGAGAAGAAGCACACAAACAACAAATCATTACTTCAAACAAAGTAATGCTACAAAGGATAACACCGATTGAGTATCCGAAAAAGGATAACTCAAAGAAACTGAATAATAAACTCAATCAAGCTTGAACAATCAAGGTACTCACCCATTCCTTAGTGGAAGTCCTCGTGGAAGGATAGCCGAAGGCTAACAACTAGGAATAAGGTTAATTTAAAACTCAATTGGTCGATTGGATATCAAACCCAAATGGACTCATCAAAACTCAACAAGGCCACTTTGACTGAAATTCGAGATATGTTATCAACATCTCGATACTCAAGAGTGAATTCAGAAGCTTTGGAATTGTCATTAACATTCCAAAGTGACAGAAATAATGAACCAATCAAAATAGGAAATCTAAATATACAATAGGATCTATAAAACAAAGGATTGGACTTAATATCAAATAAGTCAATCCATCTCAAATCAAATGCATCTCAAGATTGTGAGTAACAAACAAATACTCACAAAAGCAATATCAAAAATAAAAATCTTAGAATGCTCACAACGAGAAATCATTGTGGATCCCTTCAATAGGATTCACAACTCTCAAAGGAATGCAACAAGAATGCTCAAAGAAATCAATCAGCTCCATCGATACGAATTCACTCGCATCGACAAAAATGAGAATAGAATAATCCTAAATAAGATTATTAATAAGATAAGATGGCATCAAACTCTTTTATGGAATGCTACGGAATATAATTAACATTCCTAGACATATTCCTTTCTATCTACCCCAAAAGAATTAAAAAGGGACACGAATCAAACAGGGATAGGGGAAAGGCAAGGTCAAGGTGAAACCGATCATGATCAAGGGATGATGTATATGGATGTATTATATCTGATGTATGGTATCTCGTATGCTATTCTGTATATATTACATTATATTCTGAAACCTTGCTCTGATACCAAGCTGTGACGCCCCACCCCGAGACCTACATTGGTAATGAGAATTACTAAGTAATCCTGTCTACTAATGCAGAGAATAGGGCTGGTTAAGGGCGACCATCATAGTAATACGTTAGTTAGGAACTAAGCATGCCAATTATGTCTTGATTTTTTTTTTCATTACCTCATAAGTGGTAGACACGCTTAGTCCATAACTAATGCACACTATGGTGGATTCGGACCATTTCAGAAATAATGTAATATACATGCAGATAGAAAACATCAGTCACAGAACAGCAAACCCAGATCAGAGTGTGTGTGTGTGTGTGTATATATATATATATATATATATATATATATAAATACATACATCACCATACGTCTCCATAATAATACATCATATATAAGTAGCATGGACTACCGAATCACATATACACCCATCCCACAAAATAATATACAATAAGACACATAAAAGTAGATGAATCAAAACGACATCCAAGCCAAAATGATAAGTCCAACAAAAGCGATCAAGCTGATCCAAGAAGTGGAGCAATCCAAACTAACCTGCAACTCGGTCTGACCCGAGTGAAAAACACATAGGTCAGGCAAGCTAAACTTATCAGTAGTAAGGATCTCAATAACAAGCGGAATGGTGAGAATCACTCCGTTGTTGCCAACGGAACGACATGTTATTCATCATATCATTTATAAGAAAGGGGCATCGGGGATTCATCTATCTATTTCAAAGGAATTCAATAAGTAACATGCATATGGTTTCTCTTAAGGACATCTCTAAATAAAGTGGATAAGGAACGAGAACTATATAATAAATTCATAAAGAAACATCAAATCATCATAATCTACCATAAGAACTCAATAAGAGTTAAAGGCAATCATAATAGAAATCACCATATAGCTTAATATAAATGTAGCCCATTTCATACTCAAGGCCGTATTCGTATAACAACATCACAAAAAGGTGAAATCAAACATAGAAAACTTTATAGAAAATTACACGTACTTTTCATCTTGACTGGTACTACTATTATTTGGTACCATACATCGTAATGACTTGGGGTCATTAACATCTTAGCATCGTGATCATCTTGATTGACTATAGTCGAATATCGCGATGACACCCAAATCATAAAATCCGATCAAACATCATGATGATTGGAATCTAGAAATGACATCAAGAACATCGTAATGATTCCAATCTTATACTCGGTTTGTAGTACTAATAACATCTTGAATGTGTCACAACATATCGAATAGGAACCCAATGGGTGTTAATGTACGTCCCATACCATACATTTGCATCTATTGGTTTACTAATCGTCAGTCGATGCCACATTAGAAAACATTCATAAAAATCCAAATCAAACATACACCGCCTCGTCTCATTGGCGAGTGTAAAGCATCCAACTCATCGTGTTTCATACTTTGATGAGTTTAAAGTGACATCAAAACTTGTCTCATTTCATCGACAAGTAAAAGTCCATCTTAAACATCACAACCATCATCAATTCATCATAACAACCCCGCCTCATGTCCTCGGTAGGTAAAAATATCATAAAACAGTACTTCAAAGCCGATTCGACAGTACAAGTCCGATATTAAGCGATAAGGCGAAAATACATGTCCCATACCACGTATTTTTGCCAAATCGTTTAATTCTCATTCTTATACGCCAAAAATCATCTAACTAGGCTATAATACATTTAGAAACATTTTATAGAGAAATCAGAATTTTTAAACAATTTTTAGAGATTTTTAAGTAAGTTTTATAAGGAAAAACTATTTATCAAATAGATTATCTATTTATAAAATACCTTTAAAAAATGAATAATTACTTAAAAACCCTTTAAAACGTCTTAAAACATTTATTTAATTAACCATAATTTATAAAAAAAATCAGAAACTTATTCAAAACCAAAATCAATTAAAACCATCAAATTCTACAAATACCGATATTTATCGATATTTAGATTAAAATAGAATTTAAATAAAATTTAAATTCTAAAAATTTCCAAAATCAAGCCAATCCATTGTCGGATAATAATACTAAACATTCATCATCAAACTTATTCAAACAATATTTAAAATCATCGAAATTTGTAGTGAAACAGTTAACGAAAGTACTGTTAGAAGCAAAAGAAAATCAACCAAGAAACTGAGTTTTTGGCTGACTTTGGACAGTCGTTTGGGTTATCAAAAACAACCCAGATTTCAGCGATATACTGCTGCGTTATACGACCTCATGATGACAATAACATATTCAAAATTTGGAGCAATTCGCTACAAAATGAAAGAGTTATGATTTTTCAAACATAGCTCTTTTCAGCAAGCATAAAAAAACTAGATTTTTAGCTGTTTTGAAATAAGGATTATCTATAACAAAATTGCTCATAATTTCATGAAAATTTTCATAAACATTATGCAACTAATCTTCGGCAACATATCAAAAACTGAGATTAATTTGCTAGGAATTGAAAAAAGATATGATTTTTCTAATATGACTTATTTTCGGCCAATACACAGAGGTCATTTTTTGACCAATTTCAAGCAATAGTTTCCTGTAGCAAAATAACACAAAATTAATTGAAAATTTCCAGAAATGCAGAGTTCCCCGACTACAACAACATATCAGAAACGGAGATTAATTTGCTAAGAATTGAAAAGGATACGATTTTTCTAATATGACCTATTTTCGGCCAAAACACAATGATCAATTTTTGGCCGACTTCAAACAATAATTTCCTATAGCAAAATAACTGGAAATTGAATGAAAATTTCCAGCAATATACTGCTACCCGATTACAACAACATATCAAAATCTGAGATCATTTCGCTTAAAATTGAAAAAGATATGATTTTTTCAATATAGGGTTTTTTCAACCAGCAAAACAGAAAACAAAGTCGATAATATGAGCAATTCGATCTACAATTGATAGCTAAATTTGATTTTTATAGCTTTAGCTTACTGAAAGAAACTCTTACCTTGCTTACCACTTGATTTAGCAATGGTTTCAGCAACAATATGATGGATTTTGAAAGGAAATGGCCTTCAAACTTTGGATGGATTAGAGGATCTAAAAGGTTGGAGATTACCTGTAGGATAGCTTAGAATCCAATTTAACCCTAGATTCTAACAATTTTGGGTGGATTTTGGATTTCAGAAGGAAGCCATTATTGATTTCCCTATTTGTTTTAAAGCTCTCTGTATATTTTTTTTCTCTTCTGATATGAGAAAGAAGAAAGATTGGAACGATGGTTGCTAGAAGCACCTTATGGATATTGGGTAGGCTAATTTTTGGACCCAAATCCAATAAGAATACTTAGCATAATTTGTTGTGTTTTTATATGTATTAACACTAATTCCTTCATAACTTTTTGATAAAAACTCCAAATCTCATGAAACAAATTGCAATGTTCATTTTTTGGATAAAAGAACATGTTAAAAGGTTATAAACTTAATTTTTTAACTAAAAATATTTTTTACACGATTTAATACCAATTTTTACCAATATTCACATTAATAGTGGAAAAAAAATCAATATTTTCATCATTTTCCACCAATAAAATTTTACTCAATTCATTAACATGTATAAAAATGCTTTTAACATTTTTATAGCTTTAAAACATTATTTCAAATTTAATTATACTACAAAAGTTTATTTTCTTCGTGTTTATCCTTTTGTTTCATGATAAAAGACTAATATTGGAATAAAACTCCAATATTATAAATTTTGACCCAATAATTTATTTCTATCATTTATTCTCATTCCATACCACTAATAAAGTGTTTTAAACTTTATTTTCCATTTTTTTACACTAAAAACCCAACTCTTAATCAACAAACATTGTTTTATTTGAAATACGCAACTTAAACCAAATTTATTTCTTCATTACATTCTATTTACCATATTAAATTATAACTATCATTATAATTTAATATCATCAGTAATCTACAATAACAGAGTTGTTACAAAGAGGATCATCATACCCTACTTGGAAGCGACCCACTTAGCCTTGCTGCATCTAACCTGTTTTGGTCATTTCCGGTTGATGAGGCCTGAGGTAAGATTATCTTTCACATATCACATCACTTAGAATGCTACATGGCTATTTCCGTTGACTACTAATTGCCTTCAACAAAAATACAACCCTTGAGCTCATATGTCTCAAGAAGGGTGTTAAGCTAAGAAAAGTTTCCTTCTCCGCCACCACTGATGTACGATTGTAAAAATTAATGTATGTAATCTTTAGATATGCAATATCAGACAAACATCAATATATGTTGTCGAGGAACAGGACAAACCAAAGGTACTTTCCTACCACATCCTATCGGGAAATCCCTAGGATTAGTACTGAATAGTCCTTGCATTGGATATTTTATAAAGAAGAGACTATTTCTGCCAGATGTATATTGGGATTTTAACTATCCCCAAACGATCAACAAGCAATCGTTCACTATGAAAATCCTAAATATCAATATCATCATAAACAACCTGCACAACCATCGCATAAATGTTGGTCCGAAGTGGTTTTTCGGATAAACCGATCCTGGTCTCTTCGCACCTACAACGCAAAAGCGTTTCTCAACCACATACAGAAACTAAGTCTCATAGACTTATCATGTCTTCAACTTTCAACTTTCTACCCTTCGGCCAAGAAGGAAGATCGATAGATTGGACTAATACTCCACACTATATGAATCAACATGCTCAACACAAATGATAATCAAGCCTACACAGAGGGCTGCATACGAAGTGTACGACTAAATAGTTCCCACATCAAGTCAAGGAACTAAAATGGCAAACTTTGATAGTTGGTTATTTAAAGCAAACAAGAAAATATTTAACACCATAAGCAATCACTAGACCATTTTAATTAATCTTTTATTAATTAGATCACTTGCCAAATATTCACTTCAAATTATCTTTCAAAAGATATATTCTCGAAACCATTTCACCATTTGGAAAATATTTCCATATACTTATTTGAAAATAAGTACTTCACAAATCTCTTTATTTTCAGCATTTAGAAAATATTTCATACACTTAAATTAGGATTAAGTATATATATTTAATCTTTAAGGAAAATATTCTCTTAAACGTTTTTATTTGGATCAAAATGAATGTTGTGTAAAACATTGTTACGACAACCCAAAATCATTGGCGTATGGATTAGAAAATTAGATAGATATATAAATCCCATATACTAAATAAAACATCTTCTTTCAAAATCATTTACTATAACAATAGTGTTATAGTCCATCATTTCCTTATTTCTCAAAAATGTCTATTTCCATAATGAATGTTGAAATCTATGGTTCTGATACTTAATACATTTTTAAAAAGATCTTCAAATCATTTAACTTCATTTAAAATATCACTTTCCAAAACATTCATTTAATTTAAAGGATTATTCACTATCCAAAAACGTGAATATAATGCCTAATCAAATTCTTTATTATTGCAACATTTAATCTAAAGGATAATTCACTGTCCAAAATCATGAATGTATCTTCTTTACCAAATTCATTGCTTATACATATTTATTAAAGAATTATCCACTGTCCAAAATCATGGATATAATACCTTTAATAAACTTCTATATTTGACTTATCAAAATAAGTGATTTCAGATTTATAAAACAATGTTTATAAATTCACATTTCTATTTTATAAAAACTTCCATTAATAAATACCCCTTTATTAACCAAACTCATTTATCTCGTTTATATGCCAAAATCCAAATTATAAGTTACTTACTTATAAATCTCTCATTTACAAATTCATACTTTTATAACTTCATCAGTTTATAAATCTTATTCACTTATAAGATTCAATTATAACTTCATATTAAGCATTTACAAAACTCCTTTATAATTCCAATATTTTGATTTATAAAAATTAATTTTATAAGTCTTATATATAAACCATTTATAATAATTCAAAATTCTCAATTTAATAATTTAAAAAAACAGTTAACTTCATATTTCAAAAATCACATTCTGATTTTATTTCACAAAAATCATAATTTTATAACATAAAAATTATGACATTTATTTATTTGGAATAAATCCATTCCCTTAACAATTCAAAAATTAACAAAACATATATTTTCAAAATTGCTTTAAAACTCCTTCTTAATTTGAAAATCATCACTTTAACATTTTTAAAATTGCCAAAATAGGCCCAATGCTGCAACAACACTAAATACACATATCAGATGATAACATCATATATATCAATATCTGTAAATAAAACGAATACTGGTGAGGAATCCAGTTGGATCACTACAACCTATCACCTGCAACAAATATACATATTAGAAATATATGTACAATGTCCACTTCGAGACAGATGCGTATACAAAGGGTCATCCGCTCATACACGAGAACGTATAGGGTCTCATCTGCTCGAATAGGCAGGAATATATCCAAATACCAACCAATATATAGATAATATATCATTTATCATCCAAACTATCATCAATCATCATAAATAATATTTATTCTCATTTATACAAAAATATCAATGAGTCAGAAAGAATGAGTTGTACTCACATTGATTCCAGTAGCAGTTGCATTGTATTATTTCAAATAAAACTAAACGAGCATTTAATTTTACTCAAAATTTACACTATCTCCAATCAACTCTAAAATAGCTCTAAAATGTAATGCTCGTTAATACAGACCCAATGCAACTTGTTTCATCTAAAATAAACATCGTATGACAAATTTATAGCATTTTAAGTTTATATGATTCTTAATATAAATAAATTTCAAATTTTCTTTTTATTTTTAAAACCCTACTCGATCTGGGCTGTTAGTTCCATCAAAACATGATCTGGCCGCTATTCTTTCTTCTTCTCATTTGAAACCAGTCGAAGAACCTATAAGCCGCCGTTCATCTTCGAATTTTCGCGCCCTCCACACTTGATTTGAGGATGATCAGGGACCGCCATCCGATAGCGCTAGACTCCACGCACCACTGCCTAAAGGAACGGCAAGCTCGACCAACTCCTACTCTCTATTTTATGGGTGAACACACGCCAAACGCAGTCAATTTGTCATCAATACATGGCTCCATTCTCGATCATGGCCATTGGATTGGATGTTCACAATGTGCTCTACGACTTTGTAGTTGAAGTCGAGACATGAAAATTGATGGATTGGAAGAGTTCGAGGGAAGAAGTTTGGAAGATTTCGGCCATTAATCAGAAAATGGCGGCTACGATTTCTAATTAGGGTTTGATGAAAAATGAAAATTATAATGTCCTTTTACAGAAAATTTACGCGCACTACTCATCCGAAAAAATTTCGAACTCGAAACGAAGCGTGCCACCTGGCATTTATAATGTTTACCCTTATTTAGAATACAATGGAATATATATCAGGAGCCAATTCGACTGTATTTGGAAGATAGATTTTCGAATCGAATTATTTAGATTTAAAATTTACTTAAACAAATTTCTACGCGTTTTAGCTTGTCCTGGACAAACCGTAAATCCGATTGACGTGAAATTTGAAATCCTACAATAATATAACATTATAGATCCAATGAAACTGTTTCGTCGAAATCCAAGACTGTATGAAAAATGACTATTTTTACGCGTCAATTAAACATTAAAATGTTTAACTTCTGCAAATAAAATTTTAATTTAATTTTAAAATTTCTCTAACGTTGTTCTAATTCAAATATAATTTTATCCATCTTTACATTTTCATTCACATTAAATCCGATTTCCATTTATTTCTGAAATTTCAAATATTAAATTAACAATTTAATTATCCCATTAGATCAAAATATTCAAAATATTTTATTCAACTTATAAATTTTCTTGTGAATATTTGAAATCGATTAAATATGCGAATTTCAAACGACCAAAATTCTGGATCGCTACAGTTAATGCGATTGTAACATACTTATATTCGATATATATATATAGGTGTATATATATAAGTATGTAATTCCCCTTTCCCGTTCTTCTATATCTTGCTAAGGCTCATATAAAAATTTACAAGAAAGAAGACATGGAAGCAGGAAACAGAAGAGGAAATCTAGGTGGAGGAAGCACCACAACTAATTAAAATGCTCGACATAACACCTGGAGAAACCATGGTCGACAGGCTAACGCTAATCAAAATGCGGAAGCCAGTGTGAGCGCTTGAAATCCGCCAGTAGATGCATGGATGATGTATAAGTTCCTTGCTAATTTGATGCAAGCATGAATTACTGGAGTGACTGAAAATATTGGAGGAGCGAATCCCATGATTTCCGTTGGGAATAATTATGCTAGGCTAAACCGAGATTACACCAGTTTGTGTGGAAAGCAATTATGGGAGCGGAAGTTGCTATAGAAGCCGAGAATTGGCTGTTACATTATGAAAAGATTTTCTCTGATTTGGGTTTAGAAGACGCATAGAAGAGAAGGGTGGCCTCTAGATAGTTGCAAGGGTCATCACTTCATTGGTGGAATAGTGTGACTGTCGGAGTTCCAAAGGAAGAGTTCATTTGGGTTGATTTTTGAAGGAGATTCGAACAGAGGTTTATTTCTAAAGTTGCCAAGTCAGCATTGATGAGAAAATTTATGGATTTAGTTCAGGGAGACATGTCAGTTATCGAGTATGCAAATAGATTTGATGACTTATCTTGATATGGATACGCTATTATCGACACCGACATCAAAAGGAATGAAAGGTTCATTCAAGGACTAAGATTCGAGCTTGCTAGGGCAACCCTGACTCATATCCATGGTCCCTATAACGTGGTGATGGAGATGACCATTCTCCATGAAGAGATGCTTGCTATTTGTACTAGAAAGAAGCTTACTGAATCCTAAAGTTCTCAGGGGAAAGAAGAGAAATTTCTTCAAAAAGAAAGGAGCCCTGAAGGGAGATTCAGCCTAGAAATCAAAAGCTGATTTAGTCTGTTGCAAATGTGACAATAAGGATCATTTTGTAAACGATGCCGATCAGGCAAGGGGCATAAGAAGGCCGCGGAGAAGAGCATATTAGGTGTTACAACTACGATCAAGTTGGGCATTACAATAACTAGTGTCCAAAGCTAGTTAGGGCAGAAAAAGGAAAGATTTTTGCTATTAGACCATCGTCTTCTTCCAAATCAACTACAGCAGATAAGGGAAAGATTATGATGGAAGGTACATTTTTTATTCGAAGTATTCCAGCTAAGATACTATTTGATACTGTGCATCACATTCATTTATATCCCAAAATTTGGTTAATAAGTTATGCTTAGAACCCACTTACCCTATTTCTTCCTTCAGGGTTACGAATCCAATAGGAGGCTATGCAACTCTAGGAATGAGATGTGACTAGTTAGAAATTAATTTGTTAGGTCATATGTTTGCATGCAGTTTGTATGTTTATGATGTCGTAGATTTCGGGATCATTTTGGGTATGGATTGGTTGGGTAGATACGAGGCTAGGATATTTTGCCAAGATAGGGAAATGTCAATAAGCTGGATTATTTTCTCAGTAGAGAATTCAGACCGAAGAGTTTGTGATGTGTTAAGTACCTTGGAAGCAGCTGAGGAGCTAAATCAGGTTCGAATTTCAAGAGAATTTGCATATATATATATATATATATATATATATTTGAGCCGATTACAGGACTACCACCGAAACGAGATATTGAGTTTCAGATAGATCTTATACGTAAACCTATCAGTAGACCACCTAATAGAATGACACCAAATGAGATGAAAGCGTTAAAGGTGCAGCTAGTGGATCTAGAAGGAAGAAATTTTATTAGACCAACCAGTTTGCTTTGGGAAGCGGCCACGATATTCGTAAAGAAGTCAGATGGATCATTGTTGAAGTACATCGACTATCGAAAGCTGAATGAAAGGACGATCAAGAATATATATCCTATGCCGGGAATTGATGATCGATTCGATCAGTTGAATAGAGCTAGAATGTTTTCCTAATTAGATTTGGCGACCGGTTTTCATCAGTTGAGAGTGGCAGAGGATAGTATTCCTTTGAAAGCAATTTGAACTAGATATGGTTTGTATGAATGGTTAGTGATGTCATTCAGGTTGACGAATACATCTTCTTTTTTCGTAGCCTTGATGAAATGAGTTTTCTAAGAACATTTGGATAGGTTCGTGTCAATATTCATAAATGACATTTTGGTGTACTCGAAAGATGAGAGAGCATGAGAATCAGTTGAGAATAGTGTTAGAAATGCTAAGACAGCATCAGCAAAAGGCAAAATTTTCTAAACGTCATTTTTGGAAGAAGAAGTCAAATTTCTCGGTCATGTAGTTTCGAAGGAAGGTTTGGCAGTAGATCCAGTTAAGATCAAAGCTATCAATAATAGGACGAGACCGGAGACGGTAACCGAGATCGAAAGTCTTCTCGGACTTGCTGGCTATTACCAGAGATTTATCAAAGATTTTCCAAGGATAGTAGCACCTTTGACTAAATTGACCAGGAAGGATGTGAAGTCCATTTGGTTTGACAAATGTAAGGAAAGGTTCCTTAAGTTAGAGCATTTGTTGACCAACGAGCCAGTGTTAATTGTTCCAGATGGAAACCAAGTGTTGGTGATGTACACAAATGCATGTGGAATAGGATTGGGAGCTATATTAATGCAGAATGGTAAAGTCATTTCCTGTACTTCTCGACAACTTAGATGCATGAAGTAAGATATCATACTCATAATTTGCAGTTCGCTATAGTGATCTTTGCATTGAAGATTTGGAGACATTGTCTCTTAAAGGAGAAATTTTAGCTATACACTGATCATAAGTCCTTAAAGAGTTGAATATCTGACAATAGAGATGGCTAGATTTTTTGGTTGCTTATGATTTTGGTATAGAATATACTCTTCGAAAAGGAAATAAGGTAGTGGATTCTCTTAGCAGGAAACATCAGAATGTGGTGCTAGCTATGCTGGCAGAATGGAAGGATTTAGAAGTTTTGGCTACATGCAGTATAATGTCGAGATCGACTACTAATTCTTGTTAAACTACTGCTAATTGGCCTGTTTAGAGGTTAGACTAGTGCTGATCGAGAGGATATCTTCTGAACAGAAAGAGGGTCCAGAGATAGCCAAGAAAATTAGAATACTCGAGGTGGGATCCAAGGTCGACGATCTCAAAGATTTTTGCATTGATAAGAAAGGATGGTTGAGGAAGAAGGGACGATTATGTGTTCCAACTGTAGAGAACTTGAGAAGAGAAGTAATAGATGAGTGTCATCGATCCAAGTTTATGATTCATCCTAAGGGAACCATGATGTATCAACATATGAAAAGACGCTTCTATTAGGAAGGCAAGAAGAGAGACGTTGGCTTATGGGTTAGACATTGTGCTAACTGTCAACAAGTGAAAGCAAAACAACAGAAGCCGAGTGGATTGCTTCAGCCTTTAAAGATTCCAGTTTGGAAGTAGGATTCTATGTCCATGGATTTTATTGATGGGATGCCAAAGTCGGAAAAGGAAAATGAGAGTATATGGGTCATAGTAGACAGATTGACCAAGAGCAAACATTTCATTCTAGTCAAGTCAACTAGAACTGCACTTGTTTTTTCGAAATTGTTCATGAAGAACATAGTTATACTTCATGGAATTTCTAATCATAGTCAGCGATAGAGATGCATTATTCACTAGTGAGTTTTGGATAAGCCTATAGAGAATATTAAGTACAAGCTCAAGGCGAGTACAACATATCATCCGCAGATGGATGGACAGACCGAGAGAATCAATAAGGTACTCGAAGATTTTTTAAGAGCTTGTGTACTAGACTTTGGTGGATCTTGGGAAGATCACCTGCATTTGGTTTTGTTCTCCTATAATAATAGTTTTTAGACTAATATAGGAATGTGCCTTTTGAAGCTTCGTATGAAAGGCCATGCAGATCACCCTCATGTTGGTTATAGGCTAAGGATAGATTAGTCTTAGGTCTAGGTATGGTTAGAGAGGCATCAGAGAAGATTGAGTTGATCGGAGATCGGTAGAAGGAAGCTCAGTCCAGATAGAAAAGTTACGCAGATAAAAGGCATAAATACTTAGAGTTATCAGTTGGAGACAATGTTTTTACTAAGGTGTCACCAATGAAAGGAGTGATACAAATCGAAAAGTCAGGGAATCTGGCACCAAAATATGTTGGTCCATTCCGGATTATAGAATGGATTGGAAACCTCGCGTAAAGAGTAGAATTGCCAAGAAATATGGCACGTGTCCATAATGTATTTCATGTGTCCCATCTTCGCAAGTATGCGCATGATCCAGAGATTAATATTCTTCCAATAGGATTGGATGAGTTGGTAGTAGAGCCTAATATGACAATTGTAAGACAACCAGTTCGGTTGTAGCGAGAGATGAGAAAAGATTAAAGTCCAAGACAGTCAAGTTGGTGAAAGTTCAGTGGAGCGAAAACAAGAAGGATTAAACTTGGGAGACAGAAGATCGGATTCGAGTTACCTATCCTGATCTATTTTAAATGGTATTTCTATATTAGATTTTTTACAAATGATCGGTAGTTAGATAAACTAGTATTGTTGTTAGGGATCTATTTTAAATGGTATGTCTATATTAGATTTTTTACAAATGATCGCTAGTTAGATAAACTAGTATTGTTGTTAGGAGTGGTTACAGATGATTTCTATGATTAGTATTTAGTCCTTACTGAATTTCGAGGACGAAATTCTTTAAGGGTTCCTGTAATTTTAAATAACATTATTTGGGATATTTAATTAGATAAATTAAATAGAATAATGAAAATGTGAAGTGATAAGGGGATTGAGATTGAGATTTGAATAAATTGAAATGGTCATGCTTAAGTAATAAATTAAATGGGCATGAGAATGGATAAGTAAATTAATCTACATAAGGGTATAATGGTAACAAGCTTTGCATAACCTATTATCCTTATATATATATATATTCTCTTTTTATTATTTCATATTCTTATTGACTTCATTTGAAAGCAAATTTAAAAGTAAGTAAAAGAAGAATAGAGCCGACCATTAAAAAGAAAAGAAGAAGAGAAATTCAAAGAAAAAGAATTAAAAAAGGGAATCAAACTCATCTCAATCCACTTTCCTTATCAAAGATTAAGATGATGATAATTTCGATCTCTATTTGTTAAATATATGTTTCGGATTTAAGTTTAAATTCATATGGATGATATTTGATGATGATATGCTTGAATTATGGTTTATTTAATTTAAACAAGATTGTTTAAATAATGATTCATACGGTTTTACATCAAAACCGTGTGTTATTGATGTTTAAATGCCATGGAAAAATTATTTGTTATGCAAAACATTATTTCAGAGTTGGGATATAAGTTTGATAATTTTCCTCTGGAAAGATTATTATGAATTTTTGAATGAAAATATAGCACTTTGGGTTTAATAATTTATTTCAGAAAATATATTGAGAATTTTGGTTTGAAATTTCGATATGTTAGATAACATGATCAAAGTAAATCTCTGTGATTTTTTTGGGGATTTTTCTTAAGTGATTTTATACAAAAAATAAATTATTTTGAAAAGAGAATTATAATGATTTATGTATAAATAAAGAAAAGGTTTTATTTGCGTAATTTTAAGTTTGATAGTTATCCAAAATAAAAGTGCAGTTAGTTTTAAAAAGCATGGGAAAAGTTACGGCGACCAATAAGAAATGAGCATGCAGGCAGGTTAGTTTATACAAGTTACTTAATTTAGTATTCAACCTAGAAAAATAGGTTTCGCTTCTAATCAGAGTACCTTTTCCTCCTTTCCTTTCGCCTTCGATCATGCCGAAACCCTATTAGTTAAACTTAATATACATGGTATCATCTACATGATACGTAGTGGATTGGAGAAAGGCGAAAAGCATGGTGTCGATGTTTTGAAAAGATAAGCGTCTTCCTTTGTTATACCAGCCTTTCGACTTAGTCGATACGTATGTTTTTAAAAGAAGTTTCATATTGGCTTTCGAAGGGGTCGCTGTGTTTGTTTTAAAAAAGGCTTTCGAAGGTGTTCCTGTAATTATAAATCAATGCTTTTGAAAGAAGGGGTTCCTAACTAGTCAAAGCCCAATCGTCGATTCTTATGCCTTTCGGGTGTATTGAAGTCATCAATACTGTCGAAAGGTATTATTTGTTTTGAAGCTATATTAAGCCACTTTCTAAATGCTTCAAAAGGATAATGTGTTTCGAAGGCAATAGTTTCGAAGCTATCCTTTAATGTTTTAAATGTATGCTTTCGGTTCAATCGAAAGAGATGGTTTCGACGCCATCATAAAATTCCCTAATATTTTTATATAGTAAAGAATGGTTTTGAAATAGATACTTTCGTTTATAATTACTTTGATCCAAATGATATTTTAAAGATAAACCCAATGATGTTGAAAGGGGGACTTTCAATGCTTTAGAAAAAGATATTACCCATAGTTTCGAAGCTATGCTTCTAATAATTAATAAGTAACACTTTATTATAGTCAAAAGGTTTCAAAAAAAGAATTTTAAAGTGTTTTTAAAGGAAGAATCCTAATGTTTTGAAAAGAGATATATGCTTTCGAAGTAGGCTATCCACTGAGGCTGAAAGCAAGGTTTCGAAGGTTTCAAAAGTATAGTTTTCATTAACCCAATTATATTTAAAAGCAAAACCATGACATATTAATAAACAAAATATTTTGAAATGGAACTTATAAAGAAGTCTAAATGGGTTAAAGAAATTAACCAATTTTTATTGTTTGCTGCTTCATATATGTATATATTTACTTTATAATGAATCCAAAAACTGTACTTTGGAAAAAGGTATAACAACTAGTTGGGTTGACCTAGTAGTGAATAAATAAAAGATACTGGCATGGGCTAATAGGCTCATAGTACGCCCATGAAAACTGTCTAAGGGAAAAGATATTGGCAGGTGCCAATAGGTTCATTGTTAGCCTATGAAAACTATGTATAATTAAAGATGTCAGTTAGACAGGTTTATAGTAAGCCTATGAAAACTATATCCGAATAAAAAAATAAAATATTGACAGATAGTCAATAGGTTCCTAGTTAGCCCATGAAAACTAAGGTAAAAGAAAGATATTGACCGTTAGTTGATAGGTTCCTAGTCAGGCCATGAAAACTAGGATAAAAGAAATGATATTGGAGTTACTGATAGGTTTATAGTAATTCCATGAAAACTATATAATTGGACAGGGAGCCCTTAAAAAATTTAACCAGTTATTAGTCAGCCCATGAAAACTATTTGGTTAATAGTAATCCTAGAAACTATATTTATGATAGATAGTCAAAATGAACTGGGGATGGGTATCCTGAATTGAATCAATTGTTTTGCATATCATAACATAATGATGTTTTGAATTGAATTAACCATTGTGGATGCAAGGGCATAGAAAATGGTTTATAAAGGTTTTAAGTTACTAATGAAGGGAAACCCGTTTCGCTAAGCGGCGTGGTCTCACTAGGTCTCTAGTTGATTGAGATGGTACATTATTATTCACATCAGGCATTATGTCGGATTTAAAGTTTATGTTTCCCTTTAAACTCTTGGATACTCAATTGATTTTGAGTAGTTTGAGGTTTGGGTTTTCAGGTATCTCTTAAGACGAAAAGGCTTCCAAAGTTGTGTAGAAGGCATGCAGTTATTTAAGTTCTTTCTTATGTGATTCCACTGTGTTTCTTAGTTAAACAAAGATGTTTACTGCCTATTAAACACTTTGATCACTAAAGGGGCATCTTCATGTGTCGCTCTTGGAGTATATCGTAATAATTATATTTTTCTAAACGTGGTTAACGTTGTGAGATTATGTAAAGAACGTTGAAATGAGTTTGGAATGAAATGTGAAAGTTGTTTTGAAATTTTAAATTTTTTCCACATCCATGTATTTTTTGTATATCAACTTATCTAATATTGCGGCATTCGGTTGCCAAGGATTAATAACTATGAATGATTGCAACATCCGTAACCGTTATTTTTGGGCCTCCAACTGGGGGGTGTTACTCAGAGCCAAGCACTCTATGCTGCCTCTGGTAATTGCCCAATGGAATTCCATGCCAATGGGAAACACATAACTAAAACGGTTAAGCAGTTAGACAAGGAAAGCAGAGGTAGAAAAAATGAAGATTGGGGTTCCTACTAAGCCGGACTCCATTTAATGAGAACATATTAAGGGAAGCATACCCTAAGAAGTTCATTATGCCAACAACGCCATCTTATAACGGGACCACCGACCCTAAGCAACACTTATTCAAGTATGAATGGCACATGGATAGAGGACGTGCCACAGATGTTGTCTGATGTAGATGTTTTTCCATATTTCTTGAAGGAGTTGCTTCGATATGGTTCACCAGGCTCGAGCCTAAACCAATATCGAAGCTTGATGAGATGGCGAAAAAGTTTCTAGGGCAGTTTACACTCTACTATACGACTGAAGGATGTTATGTCATTATCTGGCTGGTCATAAAGGCCCCAGGAGTCTCTGAAAGGGTTCTTGAACTACTTCAACGTCGCTATTAGTGAAGCAAGCAATCTAAAGGAAGATATGGTGTTTGTGGCTTTGGTTTAGGCCATTCATCCGATGGTTGAAAGAAATAGGACTAGCTTAAAGAAAGGCCGAAGGAAGTAATCTAGAGCAACATAATAGTAAACATTGGAAACTTTAGTAATCAGAAGAAAAGAAGTCAAAACTCCGGTAATGGGCATGACAATTCTGGTAATGGGCATGACATAAATGCAAAACGTCCAATGAACTTTGGATGGAAAGATTACATGCCATTGAAAGACACAATGGAGAATATATATCTTTCCACTCAAGAAACTAAGCAATATAAGAAGCCACTAAGGAGGTAGGCGACCTAGCAAGATAAATGTTTTGCGAAGTACTATCGCTTGACGAAACCTATGAGCATTACACTAACGAATGTTGACATCTGAAAAACTTGATTGAGGAGATGATAGGGAAAAACAAGCTCCAACAGTATGTTAGGAAACTACAGAATAATGGAGAAACTACAAGACCCGAGTTCTACCCGCTCAAGGAAAACTTCTTTAACCCAATAGAAAGTGGCCCAGGCGAGCTAATGGAAGACTAGTAGGAACTTAACCTTGAAGTTAGCCGGTCATCCTCAAATGAAGCAAAACCTAAGAAGATATTGTCTCATTCATCCTTATCTAATTTCATTTCGCAAATAAGCCTCACAGGGACACTTGGGGCGTTGTTTATAGGCATGACTAGCCATTTCTTCACTTATGAATAAATCAGCTTCTTGAACTAATGGAACTGTGTTTTTGCAAGCAAAAACTCTTGTAACATGCGACTGATAGTGTAACGACCCAATTTTTCGACGTCCGAAAGTCGACATCAATACGTCCACTGTATCGAATGACGAACGGTCCAATGTTGGAAAACTGAACTGTTAGGGTTTAAAGAAGAAGAAGATGGAAGAAGAAACAGAAATAATAATAGAATCTCACATTTCGCAGCGGAACAACATATAATAGATAAATGAATATTTTTAAAACAAATAATTATATCTGTTTTACATTACATCATCAAAGTACAACAACTTACATGGCACACAACTGGACAATTATATGAACTTGCCCTTATAATTGAATACACAGCGTAAAGGATAATAATATACGAAAGTATGCCTCGCCATCTAGCTCGTCTCTTGAGAACCACAGCAACTCCTGAATTCCAGAATGGCCTGATAACCTAAATCTAGACTGTCCGTGTGGAAAATTATGGGCACCCAGAGTTTAGAAAGGGAACAATAAACTCCAGGTCAGTCGTGAGACTGGTGTAAGATCTTAAAAACAGTTATTTTCACAAAGAAAATAAAAAGAAATCCGCTATGCTTTTGGAAAATGAAACTACCATAAGGCCTCCCGCCACACACACAATGCAAACGCAGAATTGGAGGAGATTTCTCCTTATAATAGTCAAACATGCTTAATACGCAAAATCTTATTTTAATATTATCATTAGTGCATAGTGGAAAATATTTCGAAAGTATAATATTAATCTTAGCCAGCATAGACATTTCTCACTTATACCTACTATAGCTACTATGTTCAATAGCAAGTTACCGCCACATTCTATAGCAGGTTATACAAACAAAATCATATAGGGCGCGTATTGTTTCTTTTGATTTCCAACAAATCGTCAGGCTAAGGAACTTCCTGCTGCCACATGGATACGCCTCTGGAGGGATGTCCCGAGAACTTAACCAGCTCTCTGCCAACACAAGGCCGAATTACCTCTGTAACTAGGTAACTACTACATGAGTATGTCATCCCCCGGTCCTTTGGGACCTTTATCCGAGGATCCTCTACACCAACAACCACAAAGAAAAGTATTTGCAGTAACCACAAAGATTATATATCAGGGCTCCATACCTGACACCACCCTTTTCCAGAAGGAAATGACGTACCATAAAGGGCGCGACCCTCATAACCTTGCCGCATCTTTCCTCTTTTGACCATTTCCGAGGTGTGAGGTCTGATGAAGTATCGTCCACAAAGCTACACTTTTCACAAAGTCATGCTTTGATCAACAAATGATCAGCAGCAGTTCGTATGTCACATTACCAAATTGGGAATATATCACTAATATCCATCAACTACATAACCTCCGAGCTCGTACGTCTCAGAGAAGGGTGTTAAGCTAAGAGAATAAATTCTCCGCCACCAACAGAAATGTATTTGATAGAAATCAGCTTTATACCACAAAGTGTAATGTTAGACAAACACCCATACAAGTCTGTTCCGGGATCGAACTGAACCGAAGGTACTTCAAAGAAGCCCTTGCAAATCCGGATATTCACAAATCACGTCCGGAATCCCCATCACAAAGGTAATAAAATTTCTATACCGGAGTGACCCGGTGCAGAGACAATCGACAGGTAATCCTTTCGCTTTCGAAAATACCCAGTCTTCAACGCCGTCTTCAAATGCAATCCCATTTCGTCGTATCGTTATTCGGAATGGGTTATATGACGCAAAGTCCTCTCCTGGCTAATCCGAATAATGAGCGCTTATTTGTAAAAATAAGTGTTACATTCAGATTTCAACAGATCACAACAAATTTTCTACTTTGATCTTTTAAATAAAAGATCTATCACAATCAAAAAGGTTCGATTTGGTTTTATCCACTTGGAATCCGACACCCGGTCGCATCGAAATTCAAATGTCCTTTAAAGGGCAAATATTGATAGTCGGTTATTTAACTATCAATCAACATTCACAACAATTACTGGATTTCAATAATTTTCCCAAATTATTTATTTTCAAAATATTTCCGCAAGGTGTATTTCACACTTCAACCATTTGAAAATGAATTTCAAATTACTTTCCACAGTTCAATACTTTGAAAACAAATTTTGAATCTCTTTTCCTTACGCGGAATACATTTCCAAATATTTATTCGTTTCCACTAAAAATTTGCCGAGTTCAAATAACTTAAAATACTTATCCAAAGTATACTTGGAATTATTTAAAATAAAACTATTTTAAAATACTCGCTTAAGTATTAGTTATGAAAATTATCATATTAATTTCTCATATAAAAATTCAAATCCAAACTAATTTTTAAAATAAAACGAGTAAATAGGTTATAACTATTTAAATATCCAATTTCTAAAACAAATATCAATTTAATCTTTACTCATTACTTCCATAATTAATTAAATAAATCACTACTTTAAAGATTTACAAAATAAATTGAAGAAACTAATTTCTCCAAAAATATTCTTTTAAAACCAACCCTAGAACTTTTAACTTATATTTCAGAAAGCTATTTTATAAACATATTCGGCTTTTCAGGGAAAATACACCTTCCTTTTCAAAATGGATTATTTTTAATCAATTAATAAATCCTTCTGGATTTATTTTTAATTTACACTCCAAACCTGTAAATTTCTTTTCACGCCTTTAAAAATAAAACAATATTTATTTTTAAAATAAATTTCCCTTTCTTTATAAAATTCCCATTGTAAATTTAAACTTCTAAATATCCATTGATATACGATTTTCAAATCGATTTCCAAATATTCATTTTCAGCACCGAATTAAATCCTAAATTGATTTCCAAATTTATTTTCGAATACCAAATCAATTTCCAAAATTTATTTCTAAATTTATTTCAACACCAAATTTATTATCTTTTAAAACAAATTCCTTCTTTTAAATTTATTCAATTTTCTAAAGTTAATTTACTATAAATTTCTCCTAAATTTCAAAAATCCAATTTTATTTATTCCTGATATCCTACGATATCAGAAATATATTCGGCTAAATTATAGCCTTCAAGGGTTTCAATTACGAATAATCACACACAGATTATAAATAATCGACACACAAAATATGAAACAAATTCAATATTTGAGGAATCCAGTTGGATCCCTCCAATCTGTTTTGCCTGCATCCACAGACGTTAACACAACAATTATATACCAATTCCACTTCGAGGTGGAATATCGCGGTATATGGGATTTATAAAATATCATCCGCTATTATGCGACACAATAGGGTCTCATCCGCTATATAATGCAGGAAATCAACTCCAAATACATATATAATACCGATTCCACTTCAAGGTGGAATATCGCGGTATATAGGTTTAATATAATAACCTTCGCTATTATGCAGTGCATAGTGTCTGTTTCAATACAATTGATAATAATTCATTATCCAAACACACAATCAACACAATCAATAATTTTAAATCTAACTATTTAAAATTAAATCAGAAAAATCTGATTGAGTGAGAAGATCTTACCTCTGCTTTTATTTCGCAATCCATTTCCGTTCCAGCTATTTCTTCACGATTTTAGACCTTGTATAAATGTTTATATGATTTTATTAATATTCAAAACAATAGAACAACCAATTTCTTTTTGATAAATTTTAAATTAACTAGTTTAAATAATAGTCAACTATCCTAATATACATTTGAAATAAATACCTTCGGTACCCCTTGAGATAATAATAATTTATACACTAAATTTGAAATAAGAATTAAATCATAACTGATAATGATTCTCATTTTTGAATTGAAATTTATCATGTTAATAAAATTCCAAATCTTCTTTACTGTTGAATTTTGATAACCAGTTTTAAACTTACCCATCATTAAATTAAAATGTTATAAAATTAAAATATTAATATATGTAGCAAATCTCAGTTAGTACTCGATAAGTGAAATAATATACCTTCTGCGTAAAATATATAGCTAGCTAGTTTTAAACAAACTGTGAAGAAAATTTGGTAGATGGAACAATGCATCAAAGAATTCGTTACCAGATTTAACTTAAGTAACCCTTAAACAAGAATGTTGAAATTGGGTTACCTATTTGAACGAGAGGACCAAGGAGCATCGAGCTCCAGCTCTAGCTTTACACAAGATTTGAAGACGCCCAATCTGCCGAAGCTTCCGCCTCGTCGAAAATTCCTTAAGGGATGCAAATCGCAACCCTCTAAATACCAATTTCCAAAATCGTCGATGCCCTAGCCCGTGTCACCGCCCGTCCCCGTTCTAGCTCTTGAGCGTGCTCCCGCTGCGTCGAAGAATCACGAGAGGAAGATATTCCTCGAGCCTCGAACACTCTGTTTGATCAGGTTTCGAACGATTTGATTTTCGTGAATTAGAGATGGAAAAAGGAAGCTGCCATTATTCTTCGAATGACTTGAAAAAAACGAGGATGTTAGAAGGAATGAAGCAGCGCGATTTTAAACAGTTATCATCCCCCATTTTTTCTTTTTTTTTCGACAGATCTGGTTGGGGGACAAAAAGAGATGATTTGAACTTGAGATGATCGTTGCGTGAAGAGTGAAGGCTGTAGTGATTCAAAAAAACAAAAGCTGTTGGAGGAAAAGTTATTAACGTGAAACGATTTTGACTGGCCAATAGAATATATTATTCAAGTTTAAATTTAAATTTAAATCGTCAAGAATTCGCAGCTCAAAATCTTGACATCCTATCGAGGCGTGCCGTCAGGCGTCTATAATGTTATATCCCTATTTCGAACGCAATGGAAAAGGTTCCGAGTCCAAATTTGATCGTATGGAGAAGATAGCTTTTTGGACCAGTAATTATATCGAATTTTCAACTAAATTTCAACGCGTTTTCTTATCGTACGATCACACGACAACTCCGAATGCTATGGAAATTGAAATCCAATAATAAAACACTATTACGAATCCAATGGAATAGGTTTCGTCGAATTCCGAGACTGTGCCTCAGAAGGCTAATTTTAAATATCGATTCAAATGATATATTTACAAAACTGAACAAATCACTTTCAAATTCAATTTTAAAGTTTCTATTATCTTCAGTTGTGATATCTCGAAAATTTGGCAATATAAATTTAATAATCTGTGTTAGAAATTAAATTGATTTGATAAGTTTTGATAATAAAATTTTGAATTGATATAATAATCTTCTTTTTATAAATTATTTAAAATTGTTTAATTTGTTATTTTCAAATAATAATTATAATACTTACTTTTTTTATAAACATAGATAGATTTTTTTTGAAATAGAATTTGTTAATTTTAAATTCTTTAATAAGAATTACATATGTATATATATAATTTATTTTTAAACTAGGTTTTATAATTTAATTTAATTTTGAATTCAATGTTTTGAAATTTAAAAGAATAAATACATAAAAATATTTGAATAAGTTTATATTTATATTTTTGTGTTTCATTTATTTTTAATTAAAAAAGGGGAGAGATTTATTTATATACATAAAAAGGAATAAATTAAGATTTAAAAGCTTTTATAATCAATTTAATTTAAATTAAAATATACTTAAATTACATGTGTGAGCTTCTTAACACACCTAATTGACATGTATTAAGCATAGAATAAACATTTTGGCAAATGTTAAAACTAAGAAAACAAGTGTCCTAATTAATCTTTTTCATTTTCTTTTATTCTATTTAAATCATTTTATGTTTATATAAACATTGCCCTTATTCTTATTTTCTTTTTCTATTCTTCTTCTTCAAACATGAGAATCTTCAGCTGTAAAAAAATAAATTTGAAACAATATTTCCCTCTAACCAAAATCAAACAAAAATTATTTGAAATTACCTCCACATACCAGAATCAAACCTGTAGCTCTTCAAAACATCAACTTGAAATGCAAAACATAAACCAGTAGCCTCTTTAAAACATTAAATGCCTAAAATAAAATTGCAATTCAATTCTGCAAATTCACAGCCTGCATTTTTCTTTCTCTGGAAACATGCATGCAAATTGTAGAATCAGGAAGCATGCATACAATTGTAAATCTGGAAGCATGAATCAGGGAAAGCATTTGTAGTAAAATCAAGATTAAAGTTTATAAAAAAAATAAGGAAGTAACTCAAGTTTTGGAAATGGAAACACAATCCTGTTTCAAGCATTTCCAGAAATAAGTTTGCTCTGCTCATAAATTACTGGTGAGTAACATCATTTTTAATGAATTGAAGTATTTTAATATGTTGCATGTTGATTTCAATGATTAAGTGTGAATGATATGTATTTATATCAGTTGATTTTCTGTATGTATGGATGGATAATTTTAAACATGCTATGTACTCTGTATTGCATTCCCAGGTTCAAGGATTTGTTCAAACCCCAGTATCACATAGTATAGTTTATGTTAGTGTTTAAGATTCATACAAAATGTGTTTGTTGAATCAAGAATTAAAGTTTAAAATTTATTCAAGTAAAATAAATTGAATTGTCTCTGAAGCTTAAGTTAACCGAGGAAATTTGAATATAAGTGAAATTTCAAAACATGTTAATTCACTATTTCAGGATTAGAATCGAAAACATTATTCAAAATTCTGATTTTTAAAACTAAATTCATGGTTTTTAGAATTAGATTTACGGTGCAGTTCCGTAATGAACAGAAATGGAAAATAGGGGATTTTTAGGTGATCTCTGCAACCTGGAAGGTCGAGACTTTGGTTAATGATGGAGGAGTGGTCGTAGTTCATGGGAAAAATGCCTGATGATGTTGCACTTCATCGAGGAGGCAGTGGAAGTTGAATTTCTTCTAGAACCCTAGTTTTACTAGGCTAAGTTGTTCGATCGACTACGTCTTCTCCAATCGATCGAGTGTAGTAAGGTTTTGAGGGACGATAGCTTGAACGTAGTTGAAGTCGTAGGCGGAGTTGCAAGATTTACGGTAGTCGGAGGATGGTGGTTGAAGGGTTGACAGTTTGGGTTTGATTTCGTTCTGTTGTTCCAGGTTTTAAGATTGGACTCCAATTCGATTTTGAACCGTGGAAGGGTGATCTGATGGTTGTAGTTGGATGTGGGGTTGTTCGTCGATGTGGGGAGGCCACCGGAGGTGGCTGAAGTTGGTCGGAGGCACGATGCATGTGCACTGTGCACTTTTGACATTCTGATGTTTTCTTGGGTATAAGCAGTGAGGAAATTCGAGAATAACTCGAGTAGGTGCTGTGTTTTGCTCGAAGGAGTGGGCTTGCTGACTCAAAGAAGATTTGGTTCTTGCTCGCGTTAAAGTATGGTACAGGTTTTGATTTTAAAACCTGTAGGATTTGTTCAAATTTAAAATAAAATTTAAAACCTAAATTTAAATGATAGTAATGTTTTTAAATAAAGTTTTAAATCTAGTTTTCAATGTAAATTCAAGTTTAAATCTAAGTTTAAAAATAGATTCAAGTTGAATTTGAATCTAGTTTGGGAAAAATGAGTTTTTAAATTCAAATTAACTTAATATTATTAAAGTGTTTATGAAGTTTAAAGTGTTATTAAAGAATTTGAATTTAGATGGAGTTTTGAAATGAAAAAAGGATTTAACCAAAGTTGAATCAGAATTTTAAATTTGAATTCAAATTTGATTTGAACCTTAAGTTTTGGAAATAAAGTTTATAAATTTCAATATTGTAAATAAGTTAAAAGTTAGAATATACTTCAAACGATTAGAGATTAAAAAGGAATTTAGTTTAAATCTTTATATTCCTTTTATATAAGTATTCTTTAACATATGAATTTCAAAGTTTTATATTGGTTAAAGATAACTTGGTTTCATTTTAAAGTTTGAACTTAAAATGAAAATTGAAAATGAATTTAAAATAAATATTTGCAAAAGTATTTTTGAATGATAATCTAACCATAGATAAGGAGGGTTTTATCTCAAAGTAAAATTAGAATTTAATGATTAATAATTTCATTTAATTATTAAGGTAATTAAGTGAATAGTTTATTTATTAATGGAATGGATCATTAATTACGGTAATTAAGGGTTTTAAATTATTAATTTAAAGTTTAAGTTAATTAATCAATTAAGGATCATTAACCCATAATTAAGAATCGTTAATTAGATTTAATTAATGATTAGTAATTAATTAATCAAGTATTTATGAATTAATTAAGTTACAGTTAACACTTATTTAGCTAAATAATTAAAGGTTAATTAATTGGATATTAAAGATTAATTAATTTGAAATTAATAATGATTAATGAAAGTTAATTACTTATGAGAAGTAATTAAAGTATGGTTAAGGGTTAATGATGGTCATTAACTTAAAGATTATTTAACAATTAATTAATGTGATTAATTTAATTAATTAGATTAATTAATTTAATGATAATCAATTGTGAAAATTATTTAAGTTTAATTACTTAATGAAAGTAATTAAGGAATTAATTACTTAATGTAATTAATGGAGTTTGTTGTGATTAGTTTAAGTTAATTAATTAATTAAGTTTAATTAATTCTAATCACTTGTTGGTTGAAAATAATTACTTAATGTAATTTATGGAATGCAATTACTCGGTGAAGTAATTAAAGATAATTACTGGATGTTATTAGTGGATAATGATGGAATTGTGAAAGTAATTTGGATTAAATTATTTTGTATAATTAATCAAGGGATTAATTAAAGAAATTAATTAAGGAGTAATTAATTTGATAAGTAATTAAGGGTAGTTAATTACTGAATGTAATTAATCAAAGGTGATTAATGATTATGGTTTAACTGGGTAAATTACTTAATGAAATTAATTTAAATAAGTAATTAATTAAATAAAATTAAGGATCATTAATTAATATAATTAATAATTTAATTAAGATTGATCAATTAAAGATTAATTAATCAATAATAAGTGATTAGTGTAATTAATTAATTGTAATTAATTAAGGATTAATGCAATTAATTAAGGATTAATGTAATTAATTATTGTTAATTAATTAGTGAAGTAATTAAAGGTTAATTACTGTATTTGTTTTAGAGTAATTATTTTGTGAAATTAATTAAAGTATAATTAATCAGGGGTGATTAATTAAGTTGATTAACTAAAATTAATTAATTTGTAATTAATTATTGAATATATAAGCAAGATTTATATTGAGGTAAGTAATTAATTTAATTCACTTTAAATTAATTAGAGATGATGTAATTAATTCAATTCATTTTAAATTAATTATAAATGGGATGGTTATAGATCATTGCTTATGAATGGATGATAGGGGTTGCCTTGAATGGTTTGAAGTCTCAACTATGAGATTAGTAATATTGTGTGATATGGATGCATTAGTTGCATTACTAAAATGATATGGATTATCTTTGATAATGATAATATGTATTATCTGTGGTGATGATTATCTATTGTGAATCTGTGAATTATCTATTTGTGTGTATATAGATAATTGTATTGAATTGTTTTAAACTCTAAAAAAACTTGGACCTAAAAGACACGCTTTGGATTTCGATGTGACCGGGATCGGGTTTCCATATTTGGATATCCGAAAACCACATTGATCCAAATTAACGATAGGTTGTGAATCTTATGTGAAGAGTGAAGACTCGAGGTGTAAGGACTATTCGTCAGTATAACTCTGAGGGTGATTCCGAGATGAGTATGACGGGGTAGTACTTTTAGATTCGAGATGAAGATTCAGAGTGCAAGGGTTATCGTCGTTAACTCCGAGGGTGATTCCAAAATGAGTGTAACGAGATAATGCCTTCGGTTTCGTTTGAACCCGAAACGAACTTGTATGGATTGAATGCTTTTAGAACATCGTCAGGTGGACGATGAGCATTCTAAGTGATGTGTCCTATAAAGGTAATCGTAGCCTCAAGCCTCATCAATCGGGAATGGCTAAAACATGGGAGGTGCAGCAAGGCTAAGTGGATCATGCCCAAGTAGGATGAGATTTTCCCCTGTCTAGAGGTCTCTTTTTATTCGGCTTAGTGGGCGGTTGGAATTGCGCACCAACTGCGGGGTTGTCTTGTTCGGAACTGTTCAGTAAGGAATGGTTCCGGCTTTGTGTTGCAGGGGATTGGGAGTGATCCTCGGTATGGTGATCTAGGCCACGTACTGTGACGGGCGGTACCCCGGTAGCCCTGTCATTGTATGGAATCCAAAAATCCAATAAGTGCCAAGGGTTTTGATTGTACTGCCCACTTTTGTGGCTAGTAGCTGGAATTTAATCATGTAACAATTTCGGATATTTTCTATTTACTTGAAAACCCTAGACCTATTATAATATCACTGGATTTCCTATCAAATGTTTTGGTTAGCGTAAGGTAAAAACTTTTCCATGTTTATGTGTGGTAAGTCTTACGTGATACCATGTCTGACCCGGAGTTTATTTCTGTTTTCTTAAACTCTTGGGTACTCAAATTTTTACGAGTAGCCAAGGGATTCAAGTAAGCTTTGACAAACTACGGAGGAGCAATGGAGAAGGAGGTTTCGATGTTAGATATATAGTTTCCTCTTTGTGTTTTCTGTATTGGTATCTCTTTCTTGAGTTGTATTTAGTTGTAATAACTAGACATGTGTTTATAGCTGTCTAGTATGTGTTGTATAAGCTGTGTATCTCCGATAATTGTGTATACTGTGTAATACTTATGTTATTAATATAATTTATTCGTTCCGCTGTTTAGATTATGATGTGTTGTTTCTTCTTTCTTCTCTTTCTTTCTCTTTTCTATCCCTTTCTTTCTTATTAATGATGCGTAATTCTGTGGAGACGGATGGCGGGTCGTTACAGTGGTATCAGAGCATTAGGTTGAGCGAATACCTAGGCTCTGGAGTGATTTCTTTCTTGAGAGAGTGTATTTGTAATTTTAATATATATATATATATATTTATCTATTTCTACCTATCTGTTGGGTTACCTATTTGGGTTTTCCCAATATAAGTTATAAAGGTAGATAAGGCAGTAGTGTGTGTAACATGACAACTACCCTTGGTTGGAGTTTGATGTTTGAGGTTGGAAGTGTATTTGTCGAGACTGTAGACCAAATACTCTCTCGAGTAAATTGTGCAGAGTGTAGAGATTTCATCGATCTCTGAAGGAAACCTGTTAAGGTTCGGAGACATCTTTGAAGTGTAGAGTTGGTGAGTAGAGTTTGGATCTGTCAATTGGGTAGAAGAAAGTGATGGCATCTTAATACTTCAGGAAGTGTAGCTGCGTGATGAGATGCAGTGATTATGGATGTGTTGGAAGATATTTCTTTGGAACAAGTTTTGGGAAGTGTGTCTGCTTCGGTGATGTGGCTGGATTCTGTAGGATGTTGTGGTGTTTCTGTTTGCTTTGAAGTCCGAGTTTCTCGAAGTGCTTTGGATTAGGAAGTTTGGCATCGGTGTCAGCGGTACAGCTCGGAGTGTTCTGTGTTGGCAGGAAGTTTTCTGCCTGAGTAGTTTTTCTGGAAGTGGAGTTCAGAAGCAGCAAAGTGAATCCGTTTCTTCGATGGATTGACTAGACCAACGTAAGATGTTCTGTTGGGTAAAGAGAGGACAGTTTTCTTTGGAAATGGTCTGGGTTGATCGCAAAAGTGACTTGCGATAGTTGATTGTTCTCTTGGATTGTCAGAGATTTTCTGGATGTCTTCTAGAAAGACAGAGGTTTGGTCCGCATCTGGAGATTGAGTTTTCTTATCGACTAGTATTCCAGGAGTCGAACTGGTGGTTCAGTGTAGTTGAAGGATGGTTCCTAGAGATAGAGTTGATGAAGCAACTCAGATTTTTGAAGGAATTTCTGGGTTTTTCTTTTATAGATCCGTTGAACTATATTTCTGGGAAGTGATGTCCAGTTTGTGCTCATGTTCTTCATCATCATTCTCTTCTACTTCGGATCAGAGTTGCGCAGCGAAAGCAGTTTGGAAGTGCTTTTGTTTTGTCTTTTCCGGATAGGAGAAGTAAGTTAGTCTTCTGATGTTTGTGGAGTAGAGTTGTTTTTTGGTTTTGGTTGATCTTGAGGAGATCGTTATGTTGGGTTGTTTTTGGTCTAGTTTGTTTCTAGAGGAATCAGCAAGGGTTGAGCTGATCAGTTTGGATGTTGGCAGCCCAGGATCGTCTAAAGACATTTTGTGGATAAGAGATGGAGGAATTTGGAATTCGAAGTTGGAGACTTCGTTGTTGTTGGAGTTTTCTTCGATCCAAGGAGCTATAAGATGGGGTAAAGCTGGAAAGCTAACTCCGAGATGTTTGGATCTTTTCTCTGTTTTGGATGGATAAGGGTTTGGGTTTCAGGATTGAATTGCCAGTGTGGATAACTGGGATTCGATGAGTTTCACGTATCTCTAAGGGGGTACGTGTATGTTCTATCTCTGGTTTTGGAACCAGCAGTTCTAGAGGTTTGGTTGTTGAATCAGACTCGTCTGCAATCTGATATGCTGTCCAGTTTTGTAGATCTAGTTGAGTAGGAGCTCTATAGCATAATAGTATTGATTGTTTGGAATCTTTAGAGCGAGTATCCCGATATTTTTACCGGGGAAACTCGAGGAAACTCTATCCAGAATTTTTGTCTGGATAGTTAGATTTGTTTGATTGGTGAATCGATTTCTATGGTTGTTAGCATATTATTGGAAAATGCTTATGTTTTAAAATTAAATCTTTAAATAGATTATTAAATTACCTTTGTTTTAAATTTCGGGGACGAAATTCTTTTAAGGGGGAAGGAATGTGATATCCAGGAAATTTGGCAATATAAATTTAATAATCTGTGTTAGAAATTAAATTGATTTGATAATTTTTGATAATAAAATTTTGAATTGATCTGATAATCTTCTTTTTATAAATTATTTAACATTGTTTAATTTGTTATTTTGAAATAATAATTATAATACTTAGTTTTTTTATAAACATAGATAGATTTTTTTGAAATAGGATTTGTTATTTTTAAATTCCTTAATAAGAATTATACATGTGTATATATAACTTGATTTTTAAACTAGGTTTTATAATTTAATTTAATTTTGAATTCAATGTTTTGAAATTTAAAAGAATAAATACATAAAAATATTTGAATAGGCTTATATTTATATTTGTTTGTCTCGTTTCTTTTTAATTAAAAAGAGGAGAGATTTATTTATATACATAAAAAGGAATAAATTAAGATTTAAAAGCTTTTATAACCAATTTAATTTAAATTAAAATATACTTAAATTACATGTGTGAGCTTCTTAACACACCTAATTGACATGTGTTACGCATACAATAAACATTTTGACAAATGTTAAAACTAAGAAAACAAGTGTCCTAATTACTCTTTTTCATTTTCTTTTATTTTATTTAAATCATTTTGTGTTTATATAAACATTGCCCTTATTCTTATTTTCTTTGTCTATTCTTCTTCTTCAAACATGAGAATCTTCAGCTGTAAAAAAAATAAATCTGAAACAATATTTCCCTCTAACCAAAATCAAACAAAAATTATTTGAAATTACCTCCACATACCAGAATCAAACCTGTAGCTCTTCAAAACATCAACTTGAAATGCAAATCATAAACCAGTAGCCTCTTCAAAACATTAAATGCCTAAAATCAAATTGCAATTCAATTCTGCAAATTCACAGCCTGCATTTTTCTTTCTCTAGAAACATGCATGCAAATTGTAGAATTAGGAAGCATGCATACAATTGTAAATCTGGAAGCATGAATCAGGGAAAGCATTTGCAGTAAAATCAAGATTAAAGTTTACAAAAAAATAAGGAAGCAACTTAAAGTTTTGGAAATGGAAACACAATCCAGTTTCAAGCATTTCTAGAAATAAGCTTGCTCTCCTTATAAATTACTGGTGAGTAACATCATTTTTAATGAATTGAAGTATTTTAATATGTTGCATGTTGATTTCTATGATTAAGTGTGAATGATATGTATTTATATCAGTTGATTTTCTGTATGTATGGATGGATAATTTTAAACATGCTATGTACTCTATATTACATTCCCAGGTTCAAGGATTTGTTCAAACCCCAATATCACATAGTATAGTTTATGTTAGTGTTTAAGATTCATAAAAAATGTGTTTGTTGAATCAAGAATTAAAGTTTAAAATTTATTCAAGTAAAAAAAATTGAATTGTCTCTGAAACTTAAGTAACCTAGGAAATTTGAATATAAGTGAAATTTCAAAATATGTTAATTCACTATTTCAGGATTAGAATCGAAAACATTATTCAAAATTATGATTTTTAAAACTAAATTCACGGTTTTAGAATTAGACTTATGATGTAGTTCTGTAATGAACAGAAATGGAAAATTGGGGATTTTTGGGTGATCTCTGCGACTTGGAAGGTCGAGACTTTGGTTAATGATGTAGGAGTGGTCGTAGTTCATGGGAAAAATGCCTGATGATGTTGTACTTCATCGAGGAGGCAGTGGCAGTTGAATTTCTTCTGGAACCCTAGTTTAACTAGGCTAAGTTGTTCGATCGAGTACATCTTCTCCAATCGATCGAGTGCAGTAAGGTTTTGAGGGACGATAGCTTGAACGTAGTTGAAGTCGTAGCCGGAGTTGCAAGATTTACGGTGGTCAGAGGATGGTGGTTGAAGGGTTGACAGGTTTGCGTTTGACTTTGTTCTGTTGTTCCAAGTTTTAAGATTGGACTCCAATTCAATTTTGAACCGTGGAAGGGTGGTCTGATGGTTGTGGTTGGATGTGGGGTTGGTCGTCGATGTGGGGTGGCCACCCGAGGTAGCTGAAATTGGTCGGAGGCACGGTGCATGTGCACCATGCACTTTTGACATTCTGATGTTTTCCTGGGTATAAGCAGTGAGGAAACTCGAGAATAACTCGAGTAGGTGCTGTGTTTTGCTTGAAGGAGTAGGCTTGCTGACTCGAAGCAGATTTGGTTCTTGCTCGGGTTAAAGTATGGTACAGGTTTTGGTTCTGAAACCTGTAGGTTTTGTTCAAATTTAAAATAAAATTAAAAACCTGAATTTAAATGACTGTAAAGTTTTTAAATAAAGTTTTAAATCTAATTTTCAATGTAAATTCAAGTTTAAATCTAAGTTTAAAAATAGATTCAAGTTGAATTTGAATCTAGTTTGGGAAAATGAGTTTTTAAATTCAAATTGACTTAATATTATTAAAGTGTTTATGAAGTTTAAAGTGTTATTAAAGAATTTGAATTGAGATGGAGTTTTGAAATGTGAAAGAGGATTTAAACAAAGTTGAATCAGAATTTTAAATTTGAATTCAAATTTGATTTGAACCCTAAGTTTTGTAAATAAAGTTTATAAATTTAAATATTATAAATAAGTTAAAAGTTAAAATATACTTTAAATGATTAGAGATTAAAAAGGAATTTAGTTTAAATCTTTAAATTTCTTTTATATAAGTATTCTTTAACATATGAATTTCAAAGTTTTATATTAGTTAAAGATAATTTGGTTTCATTTTAAAGTTTGAACTTAAAATGAAAATTGAAATTGAATTTAAAATGAATATTTGCAAAAGTATTTATGAATGATAATCTGCCCATAGATAAGGAGGGTTTTATCTCAAAGTAAAATTAGAATTTAATGCTTAATAATTTCATTTAATTATTAAGGTAATTAAATGAATAATTTATTTATTAATGGAATGGATCATTAATTATGGTAATTAAGGGTTTTGAATTATTAATTAAAAGTTTAAGTTAATTAATTAATTAAGGATAATTAACCCATAATTAAGAATCGTTAATTAGATTTAATTAATGATTAGTAATTAATTAATCAAGTAATTATGAATTAATTAAGTTACAGTTAACACTTATTTAGCTAAATAATTAAAGGTTAATTAATCGGATATTAAAGATTAATTAATTTGAAATTAATAATGATTAATGAAAGTTAATTACTTATGAGAAGTAATTAAAGTATGGTTAAGGGTTAATAATGGTCATTAACTTAAAGATTATTTAACAATTAATTAATGTGATTAATTTAATTAATTAATTAATTAATTTAATGATAATCAGTTGTGAAAATTATTTAAGTTTGATTACTTAATGAAAGTAATAAAGGAATTAATTACTTAATGTAATTAATGGAGTTTGTTGTGATCAGTTTAAATTAATTAATTAAGTTTAATTAATTCTAATCACTTGTTAGTTGTTAATAATTACTTAATGTAATTTATGGAATGTAATTACTCAGTGAAGTAATTAAAGATAATTATTGGATGTAATTAGTGGATAATGATGGAATTGTGAAAGTAATTTGGATTAAATTATTTTGTATAATTAATCAAGAGATTAATTAAATAAATTAATTAAGGAGTAATTAATTTGATACGTAATCAAGGGTAGTTAATTACCGAATGTAATTAATCAAAGGTGATTAATGATTATGGTTTAATTGGGGTTAATTACTGAATGAAATTAATTTAAATAAGTAATTAATTAAACAAAATTAAGGATCATTAATTAATATAATTAATGATGTAATTAAGATTGATCAATTAAAGATTAATTAATCGATAATACGTGATTAGTGTATTAATTAATTATAATTAATTAAGGATTAATTTAATTAATTATTGTTAATTAATTAATGAAGTAATTAAAGGTTAATTACTATATTTGTTTTATAGTAATTATTTTGTGAAATTAATTATAGTACAATTAATCAGGGGTGATTAATTAAGTAGATTAACTAAAGTTAGTTAATTTGTAATTAATTATTGAATATGTAAGCAAGATTTATATTGAGGTAAGCAATTAATTTAATTCACTTTAAATTAATTAGAGATGATGTAATTAATTTAATTCATTTTAAATTAATTATAAATGGTATGATTATAGATCATTGCTTATGAATGGATGATATGGGTTGCCTTGAATGGTTTGAAGTCTCAACTATGAGATTAGTAATATTGTGTGACATGGATGCATTAGTTGAATTGTGAAAATGATATGGATTATCTTTGATAATGATAATATGGATTATCCGTGGTGATGATTATCTATTGTGAATCTGTGAATTATCTATCTGTGTGTAAATAGATAATTGTATTGAATTGTTTTAAACTCTAAAACAACTTGGACCTAAAATACACGCTTTGGATTTCGATGAGACCGGGATCGGGTTTCCATATTTGGATATCCGAAAACCACATCGATCCAAATTAACGATAAGTCGTGAATCTTATGTGAAGAGTGAAGATTCGAGGTGTAAGGACTATTCGTCAGTATAACTCTGAGGGTGATTCCGAGATGAGTTTGACGGGGTAGTATTTTCAGATTCGAGATGAAGATTCAAAGTGCAAGGGCTATTATCGTCGTTAACTCTGAGGGTGATTCCAAAATGAGTGTAACGATATAATGCCTTCGGTTTCGTTCGAACCCGGAACGAACTTGTATGGATTGAATGCTTTCAGAACATCGTCAAGTGGACGACGAGCATTCTAAGTGATGTGTCCTATAAAGGTAATCGCAGCCTCAAGCCACATCAACCGGGAATGGCTAAAACATGGGAGATGCAGCAAGGTTAGGTGGGTCATGCCCAAGCAGGACAAGATATTTCCCCTGTCTAGATGTCCCTTTTTATTTCGGCTGTGTGGGCGGTTGCTAGCTACAACCGCGGGGTTTATCTTGTTAGGGACTGTTCAGTAAGGAATGGTTCCGGCCTAGTGTTGTAGGGGGCTGCGATTACCTTCAATCCATACAAGTTCGTTCCGGGTTCAAACGAAACTGAAGGCATTATCTCGTTACACTCGTTTTGGAATCACCCTCAGAGTAAACGACGATAACCCTTGCAATCTGAAAACACCATCTCGATCTTCATTCCAGGATTCACGACCTAAAGTTTAAATTGGATCGATGTGGTTTTCGGAGAATCAAAATTGATTCTTCCAATCCCGGTCTCATCGAATCCAAACGCCATTTTAAGGGCCAAGTTGTCTAATTAACTTAAGCAGTTTACATAATTTAAATTCAATAATTATTATTGACATAGCATTTATCACAGATAAAACATATACAAGTATCATAGATATAACATAACATATCACAGAGCATCACAGAATATCATCAATTTAAACATCACAAACCAGACATTCTACATACACAACAATCCATAAGCAATCATTTAAATTCTCATAATTAATTCGATTTTAAATCAATTACTCGAGAATTAATCGCTTAACCCTGTCTAATTAACGACTAATTTGTTATTTCCTTTCAAATTATTTGAGTTAATTTATCATTGCTTAATCAATTATTAAGTCTTAATTATTTAATTTATTATTTATTCCTCTATTTAATTAATTACCTTAAAATCAAGTTGTTTATCTTTAATTACAATTCCTTGTCCATCAATTAATAACCTTAATTATTAATTTATGAAACTTGATTACTTAATTATTTAACTAGTAATTACTTAATTAATTAATTAATTACAAATTCTTAATTCTTAATTAAATTACTCAATTAATTTACTATTAACCTATAATTAAATTAGTTGATTAGTTAACTATTAATCATTAATTAGTTAAATATAATTTATTTATCACTTAATCACCCTTTTATCCATACTTGATTAACATTATAAAGTAGTTATTCTTAATTACCTTTTTAATAATAATTCATTTAATTTTTAATTACTCGATGTAGTTAACTCTTAAAAGTCCCCTTTAATATTTAAATCATTCATTTATTAATTACAAACTTAAGAGTTAAATTAAATTTACCCTTACCCTACATTAATCAAAATAATTAAGCGTTTAAGATCATCATTAAGTTTTGACTAAAAACTTAAAACCTGAACGAATTCTTAGCTTGGCCTTTAAACCCTTTTAAGCTTAAAATGCTAAGACAAATTTGTAAAAAAACAATTTACATCACTGCAAAACTACAGTTTTACCCAAACCCAAATCTTCCCAGGTAAACCCGAGACCCCTCTCTGTATTATGCTCGAGAATTACCTCGAGTTTCCACGCAAACTTCCCAAGTTCCCCCCTGAACAAATTCTTCCTCTTCCCTATCTTATTCTTTTAGAAATATGTTTTAGTTTAATGTAAATTAATTTAGCAACAGGATCATCTCTCGTACGCGATAAAACGTGGAGCATCCCCCATTCTCATTCGTGCACGACTCGAGTCTGACCTCCCCCTCACGGCACTGACACGCTGGCACGTTGTGCACGTGCACGGAGCGGTGACGCCGCTCTGGCGACCCGTAAGGCTCCCTACAAGTCCTAAACTACAACGACGTCGAACTCGAGATGTTGAACCACCTGATCTCGCTATCATTCAAGATCAAGCAATGCCTGTAAAACTCGATCCCAAACATTGATCACAAAACAAATTCGCGAACCCAAACCAGACCATCAGAGGCTTAGCAACTCCGGACACGCCTCTGCCAAACCCCAAGCTCCATTGCCCTCCAATGGCGTGCAACTCGACGCACGGTGGAGGTCGCGACGGCCAACAGTTTGAGCACCACAAAAATTAGGTCTACGAAAAAGAAACGATCACCGAAGTCGCCACCGTCGATGATACCACCTCCTCCCATTTTTACTTTCACCGCCGTAGGCTCCTCCTCCGCCCCTAGCAACCCCGATGACTCAAGTTCGTCGCATCACCGGAATTCGACCAAAAAGTCCAATTCGATCCTCGCCGAACTGCTCTCAAACCCTCCCACCAAAGATCACCAACTTCACTTTAAAAATCATAGCTTGAGGTAAGGATTTAAGTTATGTTCATGAATCCCTAGTTTATTAGGTTCGAAATTTCCAAATTTTAAAGAACCTTCTGTAGAAATTTAATTTTAGCCTTTATATATATTTATACTTTCTGAACTTATTTTTAAAACATCATTCTTACCTGAATATACATATTCACTTTAGACATCGAAGCTTGAAATTGATTAGAAATGGAGGAATTTGATTTGTTTCAAGGATTGTTTATGCTTAACTTTTTTTCACAGAGTAGATATCGGTCTCTGTAGTGCCAAACAATTATATATATCTACAGAGCTTAAGAAGATAACTAGTACCATACTAAGATAATCACTCATAGATCATATAAAGTTTGAAATTATTTTTACATACTTTAATTTAAATTGAACAAAAATGTTTACTCACTTGTCATAATTCCTGTAAACTTCTTTTGCTTTCTGAATTTTTGTTTGAGCTTGAGAATTTTAAGTTTGTTTATTTTTTTTCTTTTGCTTTATCAGTTTTTAACTTTGAATTTATGGACTGAACTCCCTGATATACATGCAAATAGAATGATGTGGATTTATAGCTAAGAACAGTTTGTATAGGATATTAGCTTCACAAATAAGCCTTCCTTAGATATAATTACATTTTACTTAATTTTTATATACCAAGACCTAAGATAATTCAACAATTTCGGCTGAAAGATATTTTCAGACAGAAAATTGTGCTAATTAATGTATATGTTTTCACTTATGTTAACATAAAATAAATGCTTGCTGACACATGAGTTAGGTACAAAGATATTTGCAGATTTGTTTGTACTAATATGTTTTATTTGATGTATATTCTTGCTCTCTTATGTTAATATATGAATAAAATGTTTGCTGACAAACTTTATAAAGATACTTGCAGATCCTTGTTTTGTCTAGCGTATATTTGTACAATGGTTTTGTTTTATTTTTTTGATGTGAATACTTGTTCTCTTAAGTTCACAAATGATTAGTGTTTGCAGACAAGTTAATTTTGCATATGAATTCTGCTTTGTGTGATTTCATATTTTTATATTTACATAGTTACATTTTTATTTATATCTTACATTCATGTTATAGTTTTGTACTTATGTTTGTAGACTTATGTTTACAACTATATTTTATGTTATACTTATTTTAAATATTTATAAGCTTATTTTATTTTAATTACAAAAGCTGTTGTTAGAAACATTTCTTGATCTTATTTTTATCCAAAGTTAAATTTTCCAATATTTGATTTATAACTTATATTAGCACTAATGTATTTTATATTTATATTTAATATGAATAGAATTGTATTATTATACTCATCATTGTTAACTACGTTTATACTTTTGATATTAGTCATTAATATATAATTTTTAATTTAATAGAATAAAACAGATTTAATTTTAAGTTCTACAATTAGATATACATATATATATATATATTATCAAATATGAAAATATTGAACCTTTTAATTCAATAAGAAAGATTTTATTTTAAACAATTTTAAAGATTTTCTTTATGGTCACATGCATAACTGGTAAATGGTTGAGATCTCATCAGTTTATAAATTGAAAAACTCATATTTCATTTAAATTAGAGTAATTATTATTCATATGTATATTTATCAGATATAAACAAAGTAAAGTATTTTAATTCAATTATATAAAAATAAATTTTATTATAATATTATCAAAAGATTTTATTTTGAATTCCCAAAGTCCAATTCCCCTTTAAAAATACAATTTAAATTAATAGATTGGCAGTATTCCCAAATCATAAGCATTTTAATATGATCAATTTACATTTTATTTAAATTAGATTAGACATTTATTAAAATAAACAGGGCCAAAATTCCAGGGTCGTTACATTCCTCCCCCTTAAAAGAATTTCGTCCCCGAAATTTAAAACAAAGAAAATTTTGAAAGCTATTATTCCAACCATTCAAACATAGATATTATTCATATATTAACAAACAACCAAACAGTCTATCCTAACTAACATCACTAGCTATCCGAACACAAATTGGATAAACTTCCCTAATCGAGAGTTTTTTCTCGATGACCAACAATCCAAACTGGATTCCTGACCACAATTAAATTTGATTCGACTTCCAATTCCTGAATTACTAACACCTGATGAATCATGAACAAATTTCCAAGATGGGACATATGGAATACATTACGAATTCGAGACATCTATTCTGGCAATTCAATTCTGAAAACTTACAGTATTAACTCTTTCCAAATTTTATTGACTTCTTTACAGAATTACAAAATCTATTCAATCAAGCCCATACGAGGTACATACATTATTCGTACGCAATATCAAATTCGATCGCTCACTCGAACACACAATTTCACTTCCGAACTAGTATCGTCCACCCGACTTCCTAGTACGGACTCAGAACTGGTTTCTTGATCAGAACTGTCATTCTCCTTGCATAGTCACAACTATGATAGAGAATTCCCAGAATTAATCAAAATCCATATCCATGGTTCGTCGTCGAAAATCGAGTGAAAAATCCTAACTCGGATCGATATAACCATCTCGAAATTCTATGCTCGAATCTGGATCAAATTGTTATGCGAATAAAATAATATATGTCCATCCTACATATTTATATTCATTGATCATCAACTATATCAATTTTCTTTTATTCACATTATTCTGATTCTATCCACTTGGAATAAATTTTCCCAATATCAAATTTTACTTAAGAATTTCACCATTCATTTCTTAAGTTTAATATAAGCATTATATATTCCCTTATATTATTACTCTACCACTATAGCCGTTATATCTTCTTATTTAAATCTGAATTTCCAATTTCTTATGAATTCAATTTATCTTTGACTCTGAATATTGAATTTTTATTGACTACCTTCCATTTAATACCGATTCCTATTATTATTTTTAAATTGGTTTCATCCACTAGTTTTCATTGGCAGAGTCTTCTTTGTTTAGCATTACATATTTCCATAAGCACATATGTAAGGTTTCAATACTTATTACAACTACTTCCACCCAATTCTCAATTCATTCCCTTCAGTTTAAGTGATTTACAACTTACTTGCTTATATATGATCCATTTAAGCAAAACAATTCCTTATTTATTGCAATTGATTTCAAAATCATCCTATTTCGCTTCTAATAATTCATAGAATTTTATCTAATCTTGTTTACTTTAAAGTTTATATTACTCATTTGGGTCATTTCATCTTATAATCACAATTTCAAATTATATATATATAACACTTACTATCTTAAAGTATAAATTTTCACCTCTCAATTTCAATCATTTTACCTTCAAATTTTATAAGTTCATTTTGAACTTCAATTCCATTTAACTTATCTCAGGTTAAACTCAAGTACATTTTCTTCACTTTTATTTCCTTAAATCAAATTTTAATTCCTGGATTGAAATTCCAATTTCATCTTATTAATATCAACTTTACTTTATAAGTTCAATGGTTGATTCATTTAAACTTTTCACATTATCTAAATAGAATTTCTTAGAATTCAATTGCCCGGTTTTCATTTTCAAACCATTTTGAAGGGATAACTTCACATATCCACTTAGTATATCAAATCAAATTTCCAATAAAATTTTCAAATTTCAAGCACTTGTTTTTACCAAAACAAATTTCCCTTTTTGAAAATTTCTAAAACAACTTGTATACCCAACAAGCACAAACAATTCATCATGACCAACTATCCTGGTAGCAATTCATCACTTTAGAAACTCGAAAATGAATACTGATGATGTGCGCATCATCAGGACTATTTTCCAGCGACTGAAGTGAGTTCAGTGCTTCCTTACTTTCACAATTTCCTCCCAAAACACTTTCCATTCAACAATATTTTTCCCAAAACAATACTCCATTATTGCCTTCAAATCTTTGGAAAAACACATTTCAAAAATTCCCAAGATTTTTAAATTCCCAAATCTTTTGTTTAAATTCATTTAAACACCTTCAAAAGTTCCGAGACTTAAATTCTAGTTTAGTCAAGTTTTAGTTATATTCCTTTTAAGCCATACTTAGACAATTTTATCTGGTTATAAACCACTCAAATTTTAATATTTTTATTTGGTTGTAGTATTAACAACCACACATTCAAATATATATATAATAATTTCGGAAAAATATTTCTTTTATGTCAAAATATAGTTTTGGGTAAAATTATTTCATTTACCCTACTTTAAAAACAATACTGTGTCGGTCCACCTTGTTTGAGAGTTTAGAAATCCCTATCGATGAAATGGCGTCCCACACATCGACCAGAATCCAAGAACACTCAACAGATAGATCAACACAATATATAAATGTAACGACCCGGAATTTTGGGTCGCCAAAATTTAACATTTAATTCATTTTAAATGTTGGATATGGATTCTAATTTGAATCTTGATAATAGAAGACTATGGTTGAGTTAATAAGATGAGTTATAGTTTCAAAATATGGTGATTCCGTTTGAATTGGAGTAATAATAATAATTATTAGAACTGAGAATAAATTGGAAATTGAATGGGAATTGTTATAAAATTGATGTTTAAATGCATTTTTAAGTTCCATAGGTTATAAATGATATTGTTAGATTTTTGGAAGAATTTAAACGTTAATAGATTATTATTTGGAATTTTATATGAATTTAAAATGAATTTAATATTATTAAATATTGCAATTAATCCGATTTAAGTCCAGAATGAACCAGAACGATTTTTAATGTGTTTATAAATTTTATATGAATTATTGTTAAGTTAATAAAATTTTAAAAGTGGAGATTTGGAGTGATTTCGATAATTTCGAAAATCGCTTAATTAAATAGACGAGTTAAAATAACCTTCCGGGGCACAGTCTCGGAATTCGACGAAACCAGTTTCATTGGATCCGTAATAGTTAGTTATTATCGGATTTCAATTTTCGTAGCAATCGGAGTTGTCGTTTGACCCCGGCAGCTCGAAACGCATCAAAATTGTTTTAATCGATTTAATTTCAAATTGAACGTTTAATTCCGTAACTCGTGCATACGACCAAATTAGCTTACGAAACTTGTTCCATTGTGTCCGGAACGCGGAAAAACCCCAGGATAGCCTGTCGGAACGTGAGAATTTGAGTTCGTTTGCATTTATTGTTAAATCGAGAATTAAATTAATAAAATAATAATAAACAATATAATATATTATCACTATCTTCTAAACCCTAGCATTAACATCAGGCCGCCACCGCATATTTTCATCAATGGCCGAAAGTTGTTGTCGTTCTTCCTTCTAGATCTTCCAATCCACTAATTTTTTTCAGAAATTTCCAACTAATAAAACGTAGAGTGTGTCGAGATCTACGCTATGTGCGGATATGATCGAATTTAGCGAAGCGTGGAGGTGAGGGGACGGCCGCGTTCACTGGCCGTTCGAGTTCGTTGTGTTCGAGATATTGGTGGCCGAGCATGGAGCTATTCTGGCCGAGTATGGAGGACGAGGTGAGCTTCGCAGCCATGGTTTCCGATCGAGGTAGCTAGCTTCGTGGTAGTCGCGGTTGTGAGCCCTAGGTGCGGCAGTTGTTGGGTTGCTTTGCCTGTAGTTGTTCGCGTAGAGGAAGATGAGAAGGAGATGCGGCCGTGTTATTCTTTGTTCGTGATGGACGGCCGTGATTTCGTTTTTGGTAAAAGAGAAAATATAAATGTTTTAAATACAATTCAAACTATAAAATCGAGTAACTTTTTCATATGGTATCAGATTGTAACAAAATTGATATCGCCGGAATCGCAGAAGAACATACTTCGCGATGGTGCAGATCCGGAGTCATTCCGGGCAAGTAGAGATTTAGGTTAAATCGGACATCGTCCGGTTTAATTTGAGTTTCGAACGCTCGCCGAAACTCAAGGTGAGTTATTCTCACTCACATCTGGATACTAGTAAAGTAGACAGTTAGTATTGATTGGTTGTTTGGATGTTTAGCTGAATATGTTAGTTATTATCAAATTGAATTGATATATATATACTGTTGTGCTAATGTTTGTGGATGCAGGGAAAACAGGTTGGAGGGATCCAACGGGATTCCTCACAAAGTAGTAATATTTTTATATTGATGATTATGCCTGTTTATATATTGTGATTGATAAGTTGGAATTTAATTGCATTGTGATATTGTGGTTTAAACTATAAACCCAGAATATTAGTTATAAAGAAAATTGCAGTTTTAATTATAAAGAAATTAAATTGGGTTTCAAAGAAATTGAGAAATGGTTAAATAAGAAATTAAAAGAATATAAATATTTGAAACCTGATTTGGATGGAAAACTGAAATGAATTTGTATAGAAATATTGTTGGATAAATTTATAAATCCAAAGTTAATTATAAATGGATGAATTGAATTTAGAGAAATAAAAGATATGGTTAATAATGAATTTTAAAGGATTAAAATTTGAAATCTATTTAGAATGGAAATTGGAAGTTGTAAAATCTGGAATGATAATTAAAGATAAATGTTATTAGTTGAAGTTTTGGGAAATAAATTTATGTTATAAAACCCTAAAACTTAATTTAATAAATGGACAGAAATCGTGAGAAGGATTTCTGTGATGATTTAGTAGAAATGAGATTTCCTAGGGAAAATCCAAGTTCGAGTTTTAAATTGATTTTATAAAAAGAAAGTTTAGAATCTAAACTAATTTTAAAGAATGTTTTAAAAATTATTATTTTAAAGTGATTTTTTTTTTATAAATTAGCAATAGTAAAATTTTATAAATATTTTAATAATTATGTTTACAAATGGATTTGTTTTAAAAGCTAGTTTTGACCTAAGTATATTGAAATAAGAGTTAATCTTTTTACCACTTTATTTTAATATATAGTATAACTTAACCTTAATTTAAATTAAGCTATATCTTTTAAACAGTTTTGCTTTAAATATTTTGGAATTATATTTTGATTAAATAATTAGTAGTAAATTTATCTATTTAAAGGTATATTTTAAATTAAAATGTTTTTAACAGTTTTAAATCTAAACTGTTTTGAACTTGGATATTTCCAATGGAAATATATGGTAAATGATTTACCTTGTAAAGGAGGAATTTTGAGAAATGTTTTCAAATGAGATTTGGAAATTTGGTAATATATCTTTTAAAGATATTTGTGGTAAATAAATAATTTGGGAATTATTTATTGTGTGATGGATGCTATGGATGTTTATGAATATAAATTGATAGTTAAATCACCGACTATCAATATTGGACAAATGCGTTGATCGTTTCGAAGAGACCGGGATCGAGATTTATTTCTCGAAAACCACTTCGATCCGGTTTGTACGTTTTCGTGCGATAAACGTTTTTCGGAGTCGAAGATGGAGCAGAGAAGTGCAAGGGCTAGTCGCTACTAATCCTGAGGATATTTCCAAAATGGATGTAGTAGGAATAGTGCCTTCGGTTCCGTTCGAACCCGGGACGGACTTGTATGGACGAATGCTTCGTGACATCGTCAGCGGACGATGGGCATTCTAAGTGAAACGTTCTAAAGGTAACGTTAAGCCTCAAGCCTCACCAACCGGGAATGACTGAAAATCAGGGGATATGCAGCAAGGCTTCGTGGGTAGCCCCCACTGGAGAGTAAGGTCATCCCTGTCTAGAGGTTCCTTTTTATTTCGGCTTAGTGGTGCGGTTGCTGATCCCAACCGCGGGGTGATCTTATTCGGAATTGCCCATAGGTGATTCCGGCCTTGTGTTGCAGGGGATGAAGGGAGTAGTCCTCGGTACTGTGATCTAGACCACGTACTGTGACAGGTGGTACCCCAGTGCCTAGTCATTGATGGAAATCCATTTTCCCTACGAGCCTTTTTCGAGTTTTGTTTGTATTACCCACTTCGGTGGCTAGTAGCTGGAATTTAATGAATGTAACAATTTCGGCTATTTTATAAGTATTTGTAAATAGACCCTATTATAATATCAGAGGATTTCTATAAAAAGTGTTTTAGCTATCGTAAGGTAAAAACCCGACATGTTTATTTGTGGCGTGGTCTTACGAGATGCTTTTGTTTTCAAAAGGATTTTTGAAACTTTAATAATCAATTGTGTGCATTATTATCAGCTGGTATGCCAGACTGACTCGGGTGTTATTTCATTATAATGCTCGGGTCAGACCGAGTATTATATGTTCAGGATAGGTTGCTATGGAGCAGGAGAGGAGCTGGAGTTCGAGACGTATTATATGTACCTATATATATATCCGCTGCTATGTTGTATGGTATGTCTGTTATGTGATGATTGATGTATGAGTTACTCCGATGATATGTTGTATAAACAGTTATAGATTTCATTTTGTGTAAAGATATATAGTTGCTATTATATTTTATTCCGCTGCGACTGTGAGATTCTGATATTGTTTAGTTTCTTCTTCTTCTATCTCTTTTCTTTTAACCTCAATGGTTCGTATTTCTGTTCCACTTGAGTCAATTAGGGTAGAATAATGTTGATTCAAGGGGTACGGATTTGCGGGCTGTCACACTTGGTATCAGAGCTTAGGTTGGCGACAACCTAGGCTTTGGTGGGATAATTACTCATTTAATAGAGTCAATAGGACTCTATAATGAGTTGAGCGTAATAATAAATATGAGAGCGTACTTGTTAGTGTTTATAAAATTGTTTTTATACTGTGTTGACTTATCGGTTGAGTGTTTATGAATTCTGGTCGGTGCGGGAAGTACAACTGTATCGATAGGGGTTTCTAAACTCTTAAACAAGATAAACCGACATAGTATTGTTTTAAAGTGGATAAATGAAATAATTTTATCCAAAATTATATTTTGATATAAAGAGAATAATTTTTGGAAATTATATATATTTGACTGTTTGGTTGCCAAATATTGAAAATCAAATAAGAATCTTGAATTTGACCAAATTTGAAATGATAAGTGAATAAGATTATAAAATATTAAAATAGTTTATAACCAGATAGAATTAATTAAATATGGTGCAAATAAGAATCCAACGTTTAATCTTAAACTTGAATTGGTTGCAACCAAATAAATTCTGAGGGTATAAATTATACAAAATAAAATAACTAGATTTGAATTTAAACCAGAATTTTAACCCGGAAGTTTTGGAAAGGATTTTTAAAAAGTATTGAAAATAAAAGTTTGGAAATTTAAAATCCTGGGAAGTTTGAAATGTTTTCCAATGTATTGAAGGCAATAATGGAATGTTGTTTGAGAAGTATTTTTGAATGGCAACTGTTTGAAAAGAATTTGGGAAAAATAAGAAGCATTGAACTCACTGCAGTCGCTGGAAAATAATCCTGATGATGCTGGCCACATCATTAGAATTCATTTTCGAGTTTCTAAAGTGATGGATTGCTTCCCTAGTAATTGGTTATGGTATTGTTTGGATTTGTTGGGGATAACAGTTGTTTTGGATATTTCAAAAATGGAAATTTGTTTGGGATATGAACAAATTGTTTTGGGTACAAACAAATTGGTTTGGAAAACATGGAAATTTGATTTGATATACCAAATGGGTATATATATTTGATATATTTCAAAATGGTTTTGAGATAAAACCGGGTAAATTGAATTCTGGGAAAGTTCTAATTAAATAATGAGTAAAGTTGAAATGAATCAACTATTGAATTTGTTAAGTGGAGCTAATGCTAATAAGAAGGAAATGAGAAATTTTAATCATGGAATTAAAATTTAATTTGAGAAATTGAAGTAAATAAAATAGGTTGAAGTTAATTGAAATTTGAATTTTACTTGGATAAGTAAATAAGTTGGACTTAAAATAAAATTGATTTGGATTAAATTGAAAGGTAAGTTGATTTTGAGATTGTGGGTCATTGAGTATTGGATTATACCCATAAGCTATTAAGTATTATACTTATAGTTTGAGGTTGTGGATTTGAAGTTTGCAAAGAAATAAATTAAGGGAATTTTTATCCTTAAGAATTCAGATATATATATATACATATGGAATTTAGAATTGTGATTATAAAATGATGGTGGAGTAAAATGAGCAATATAAGCTTTTAAAATAAATAAGTTGGTGAACTTATAAAAATTGAAAGTGAGATTATAATCACAAATGGAAGTAGTTGAATGGTGTGGAAAATTCAAACTTTGACTATAAATGAAATGTAAAGTATAATAAAAAAATAATATTGAAAGAAATTTGGATTATATTTAAAGGAGTGAAAAGGAAAGTTTGAAAATTTAAATTTGGCCAAAGTGAATATTTGGAAAATGGTGATTGTGGAAGTGAATTAAAACCTAATATGGATTAGGTTATTGACTGAATCTAATTACAAATTAACTGGGATTTGTATTGTAATGGAGAATTTTGATAGTTTAGTCAAGTTTGGAAAGTAAATAGAAATCCTGATTTGAATTGGGATTCAATTATGGAAATGAATATTGGAGGTGTGAATGAATAATGGAATTTGAATATATTTATGATGATTTGGATTGTAAATAAAATTCAAATGAGTAAAATAATTTAAATGGCCTCTTTGTAAATAAAATAAGTTTAATATGAATTGGATAACTAAACAAAGAGCATTAAATTTGTATATGAATGGAAATTTGATTTGAATGAGAATCAAATGAAATAAAATTTGATTTATAAGGAAATAATGAGAATATTGTTAAAGAACTTAAGCAAATTGAAAGAAAAACAAAATGGTTGAGAATGAGCCTTATTAAGTAATGTTGAATGAAATTTGTTAGATAATAATTGCAAGAAATGATATTAATAAGTTATTGTGATAAATTAAGGATGTATGGGTTGTAAATAATCCAGGAGGGAGAGATATTAATATAAACTTGGATTGGTTAATGAAACTAATATAAATCCAAGTTGGAATTAATTTTAAAGGGTTATAAGCTTAAGTGGCAATTGTTTTGCTTGAATGACTGGAATATTTGAATGTATTTAGAATTGAGTTGTTTAAACAACTAAATTGGTTTTGGATAAATTGGAATTTGATTAAGTAAAGTCAAATTAAAATGGAACTAAATTTGGTATGCAAGAAAGAATTGAGATATTACGAAATTGAATTTGGGTTTAAAATAAATTGAGCTGAATTGGAATATAACCTAAGGGTTGTATATTAATGCAATCAAACTTAGTGATTATGCATATGAATAGACATAAGCATAAAGGAAATGTGAGTCCTTCACATTGGTAATAAGAATTTGATTGTGAATCAAATTTAAATAATGTTGCATATAAATGAATTAAAGCACTTATTCATGATATTAAAGTGAATAGGAATGGGTGGTCTTATTGTATGCAAAATTGAATTGGTTTTTGAAATGTTTGGAAGGGATTGGAAATTATTAAGTGACTTTGCTTATGAATGAAACATGGATTACCCTAGTAAGGCAAATGCTTCAAATTTTTGAAGTAAAAAAAAAATTGGTTTGTAAATCAACTTGATATTGAAATGGTGTAGAAAGATGTTAGTGAAGCACATGTTAACTATATGTTAAATAACAATGAATTGGTTGGAATAAATATGTATTGTATGTGATGAACTTGAAATTAAACAATTCAAGTGAAATAAAGTGAAGTTGGACTTGAATAAGAGATTTGAAAAACAATTAACATCTTGATGGTAACATTGTTAAACTATGAAGCATGAGTTTGTAAAGAGAGTTTAAAACAATGTCGAAATTGTGAAATTGCTTTTAAGGGTGATTTGCATGCATTATTATGAAAGTTGCTTGATTTGGTTATGGAGTGGATATGTTTGGCTTGCATTTACATTGGAAATGTGGTTAAAATACTCATATCTTTGTAAACTAATAAGTATGTTGAGTAAGTGCAGGAATGCGAGGCGTTCGAGAGGTTTGGAGTGCGTTTATGCATTATATTAGCCGCTTGCTTTTAAAAATTTGCTTAAAGGTACGCCTACGCAAATAAAATTGGGGAAATGATATATATATTGTGTTATATTTTGGTTTCCGGCCGTGTGGGCCGATGTATATATATTTGTGTATCCTGCGATATCGCAGAAGCTCCTCCGTACAGGGGAGACTCTGCCAAAATTTTCCGTAAATTTTGAGAGTTAGAAAATTTTTTTGGGTTTTGGGAAAAGTTAAGTAACTTATGAAGTTATAAGTTAAAATTAAAGCTTTAGAATTAATAAAGCAAATAGGTTTGGGAATTGAACAAAAAGGATTTTGTGAAGTGTATATAAGCTTTTAACTAAGCTAATGGGATAAGTAAATGGGTTTAAGTGTATGTTCTACCTTATACAAATTTCGGGGACGAAATTTTTATAAGGGGGGAGGAATGTAACGACCCGGAATTTTGGGTCGCCAAAATTTAACATTTAATTCATTTTAAATGTTGGATATGGATTCTAATTTGAATCTTGATAATAGAAGACTATGGTTGAGTTAATAAGATGAGTTATAGTTTCAAAATATGGTGATTCCGTTTGAATTGGAGTAATAATAATAATTATTAGAACTGAGAATAAATTGGAAATTGAATGGGAATTGTTATAAAATTGATGTTTAAATGCATTTTTAAGTTCCATAGGTTATAAATGATATTGTTAGATTTTTGGAAGAATTTAAACGTTAATAGATTATTATTTGGAATTTTATATGAATTTAAAATGAATTTAATATTATTAAATATTGCAATTAATCCGATTTAAGTCCAGAATGAACCAGAACGATTTTTAATGTGTTTATAAATTTTATATGAATTATTGTTAAGTTAATAAAATTTTAAAAGTGGAGATTTGGAGTGATTTCGATAATTTCGAAAATCGCTTAATTAAATAGACGAGTTAAAATAACCTTCCGGGGCACAGTCTCGGAATTCGACGAAACCAGTTTCATTGGATCCGTAATAGTTAGTTATTATCGGATTTCAATTTTCGTAGCAATCGGAGTTGTCGTTTGACCCCGGCAGCTCGAAACGCATCAAAATTGTTTTAATCGATTTAATTTCAAATTGAACGTTTAATTCCGTAACTCGTGCATACGACCAAATTAGCTTACGAAACTTGTTCCATTGTGTCCGGAACGCGGAAAAACCCCAGGATAGCCTGTCGGAACGTGAGAATTTGAGTTCGTTTGCATTTATTGTTAAATCGAGAATTAAATTAATAAAATAATAATAAACAATATAATATATTATCACTATCTTCTAAACCCTAGCATTAACATCAGGCCGCCACCGCATATTTTCATCAATGGCCGAAAGTTGTTGTCGTTCTTCCTTCTAGATCTTCCAATCCACTAATTTTTTTCAGAAATTTCCAACTAATAAAACGTAGAGTGTGTCGAGATCTACGCTATGTGCGGATATGATCGAATTTAGCGAAGCGTGGAGGTGAGGGGACGGCCGCGTTCACTGGCCGTTCGAGTTCGTTGTGTTCGAGATATTGGTGGCCGAGCATGGAGCTATTCTGGCCGAGTATGGAGGACGAGGTGAGCTTCGCAGCCATGGTTTCCGATCGAGGTAGCTAGCTTCGTGGTAGTCGCGGTTGTGAGCCCTAGGTGCGGCAGTTGTTGGGTTGCTTTGCCTGTAGTTGTTCGCGTAGAGGAAGATGAGAAGGAGATGCGGCCGTGTTATTCTTTGTTCGTGATGGACGGCCGTGATTTCGTTTTTGGTAAAAGAGAAAATATAAATGTTTTAAATACAATTCAAACTATAAAATCGAGTAACTTTTTCATATGGTATCAGATTGTAACAAAATTGATATCGCCGGAATCGCAGAAGAACATACTTCGCGATGGTGCAGATCCGGAGTCATTCCGGGCAAGTAGAGATTTAGGTTAAATCGGACATCGTCCGGTTTAATTTGAGTTTCGAACGCTCGCCGAAACTCAAGGTGAGTTATTCTCACTCACATCTGGATACTAGTAAAGTAGACAGTTAGTATTGATTGGTTGTTTGGATGTTTAGCTGAATATGTTAGTTATTATCAAATTGAATTGATATATATATACTGTTGTGCTAATGTTTGTGGATGCAGGGAAAACAGGTTGGAGGGATCCAACGGGATTCCTCACAAAGTAGTAATATTTTTATATTGATGATTATGCCTGTTTATATATTGTGATTGATAAGTTGGAATTTAATTGCATTGTGATATTGTGGTTTAAACTATAAACCCAGAATATTAGTTATAAAGAAAATTGCAGTTTTAATTATAAAGAAATTAAATTGGGTTTCAAAGAAATTGAGAAATGGTTAAATAAGAAATTAAAAGAATATAAATATTTGAAACCTGATTTGGATGGAAAACTGAAATGAATTTGTATAGAAATATTGTTGGATAAATTTATAAATCCAAAGTTAATTATAAATGGATGAATTGAATTTAGAGAAATAAAAGATATGGTTAATAATGAATTTTAAAGGATTAAAATTTGAAATCTATTTAGAATGGAAATTGGAAGTTGTAAAATCTGGAATGATAATTAAAGATAAATGTTATTAGTTGAAGTTTTGGGAAATAAATTTATGTTATAAAACCCTAAAACTTAATTTAATAAATGGACAGAAATCGTGAGAAGGATTTCTGTGATGATTTAGTAGAAATGAGATTTCCTAGGGAAAATCCAAGTTCGAGTTTTAAATTGATTTTATAAAAAGAAAGTTTAGAATCTAAACTAATTTTAAAGAATGTTTTAAAAATTATTATTTTAAAGTGATTTTTTTTTTATAAATTAGCAATAGTAAAATTTTATAAATATTTTAATAATTATGTTTACAAATGGATTTGTTTTAAAAGCTAGTTTTGACCTAAGTATATTGAAATAAGAGTTAATCTTTTTACCACTTTATTTTAATATATAGTATAACTTAACCTTAATTTAAATTAAGCTATATCTTTTAAACAGTTTTGCTTTAAATATTTTGGAATTATATTTTGATTAAATAATTAGTAGTAAATTTATCTATTTAAAGGTATATTTTAAATTAAAATGTTTTTAACAGTTTTAAATCTAAACTGTTTTGAACTTGGATATTTCCAATGGAAATATATGGTAAATGATTTACCTTGTAAAGGAGGAATTTTGAGAAATGTTTTCAAATGAGATTTGGAAATTTGGTAATATATCTTTTAAAGATATTTGTGGTAAATAAATAATTTGGGAATTATTTATTGTGTGATGGATGCTATGGATGTTTATGAATATAAATTGATAGTTAAATCACCGACTATCAATATTGGACAAATGCGTTGATCGTTTCGAAGAGACCGGGATCGAGATTTATTTCTCGAAAACCACTTCGATCCGGTTTGTACGTTTTCGTGCGATAAACGTTTTTCGGAGTCGAAGATGGAGCAGAGAAGTGCAAGGGCTAGTCGCTACTAATCCTGAGGATATTTCCAAAATGGATGTAGTAGGAATAGTGCCTTCGGTTCCGTTCGAACCCGGGACGGACTTGTATGGACGAATGCTTCGTGACATCGTCAGCGGACGATGGGCATTCTAAGTGAAACGTTCTAAAGGTAACGTTAAGCCTCAAGCCTCACCAACCGGGAATGACTGAAAATCAGGGGATATGCAGCAAGGCTTCGTGGGTAGCCCCCACTGGAGAGTAAGGTCATCCCTGTCTAGAGGTTCCTTTTTATTTCGGCTTAGTGGTGCGGTTGCTGATCCCAACCGCGGGGTGATCTTATTCGGAATTGCCCATAGGTGATTCCGGCCTTGTGTTGCAGGGGATGAAGGGAGTAGTCCTCGGTACTGTGATCTAGACCACGTACTGTGACAGGTGGTACCCCAGTGCCTAGTCATTGATGGAAATCCATTTTCCCTACGAGCCTTTTTCGAGTTTTGTTTGTATTACCCACTTCGGTGGCTAGTAGCTGGAATTTAATGAATGTAACAATTTCGGCTATTTTATAAGTATTTGTAAATAGACCCTATTATAATATCAGAGGATTTCTATAAAAAGTGTTTTAGCTATCGTAAGGTAAAAACCCGACATGTTTATTTGTGGCGTGGTCTTACGAGATGCTTTTGTTTTCAAAAGGATTTTTGAAACTTTAATAATCAATTGTGTGCATTATTATCAGCTGGTATGCCAGACTGACTCGGGTGTTATTTCATTATAATGCTCGGGTCAGACCGAGTATTATATGTTCAGGATAGGTTGCTATGGAGCAGGAGAGGAGCTGGAGTTCGAGACGTATTATATGTACCTATATATATATCCGCTGCTATGTTGTATGGTATGTCTGTTATGTGATGATTGATGTATGAGTTACTCCGATGATATGTTGTATAAACAGTTATAGATTTCATTTTGTGTAAAGATATATAGTTGCTATTATATTTTATTCCGCTGCGACTGTGAGATTCTGATATTGTTTAGTTTCTTCTTCTTCTATCTCTTTTCTTTTAACCTCAATGGTTCGTATTTCTGTTCCACTTGAGTCAATTAGGGTAGAATAATGTTGATTCAAGGGGTACGGATTTGCGGGCTGTCACAATAAATAAACAATTTTATATTAACTAACAAATACGCGCTCATATCTATTAATACACTCAAACTCATCTAGAGTTCTACAAACTCTATTCTATGAATACTTCCTACCAGAGCCAAGGTTATCACCAACCTATGCTCTGATACCAACTGTGATGACCTGCCCTTCTACTACTAGAAAGACGTATCATCATTAAGAAAGAAAGGGATAGAAATAGAAAAAGAAAGATAAAGAAAGAACAACAACATCAGAATCTCACAGCGGAACGGAACAAAATATAATATATCACATAAATATTACACAGTTTTTACATATATCAGAGTTATACAATATCAATACGTATGTAAATCATACATACATCTGTCACTACATACATCAGAATACAATACACATCAACTAACACAGCCGAACTAGATAGATAGCTACATACGTCTGGAAACTCCTGCTCCAAGCTCTTCCAGAAATCAAAGTCCAAAACCTATCACTTGGCTACTCATAAAAATTTGAGTACCCAAGAGTTTATGAAAACATAAAATATAAACTCCGGGTCAGACATGGGTCTGGTATGAGTAAATGGTTTAAAGTTGTTTAACTTTGAAAACATTTGAAAACAAAGGTATCACGTAAGACTCCCCACCAATAAATACGGGTAAGTTTTTACTTACGCTAACCAAAACATTTCATAGGAAATCCAGTGATATTATAATAGTGTCTAGGGTTTTCGAGTAAATAGAAAATAGCCGAAATTGTTACATGATTAAATTCCAGCTACTAGCCACAAAAGTGGGTAATACAAATCAAAACCGTAGGGTCTCGTAGGAAAAATGGATTTCCAACAATGGCAGGGCTACTGGGGTACCGCCCATCACAGTACGGGGCCTAGATCACCGTACCGAGGATCACTCCCGACCCCCTACAACACAAGACCGGAACCATTCCTTACTGAACAGTCCCGAACAAGATAAACCCCGCGGTTGTAGTTAGCAACCGCCCACACAGCCGAAATAGAAAGGGACATATAGACAAGGGAAATATCTTGTCTTGCTTGGGCATGACCCACCTAACCTTGCTGCATCTCCCCTGTTTTAGCCATTCCCGGTTGATGAGGCTTGAGGCTGCGATTACCGTTAATGAACATATCACTTAGAATGCTCATCGTCCGCCCTGACGATGTGCTGAAAGCATTCAATCCATACAAGTTCGTTCTGGGTTCAAACGAAACCGAAGGCATTATCTCGTTACACTCGTTTTGGAATCACCCTCAGAGTAAACGACGATAACCCTTGCAATCTGAAAACACCATCTCGATCTTCATTCCAGGATTCACGACCTAAAGTTTAAATTGGATCGATGTGGTTTTCGGAGAATCAAAATTGATTCTTCCAATCCCGGTCTCATCGAATCCAAACGCCATTTTAAGGGCCAAGTTGTCTAATTAACTTAAGCAGTTTACATAATTTAAATTCAATAATTATTATTGACATAGCATTTATCACAGATAAAACATGTACAAGTATCATAGATATAACATAACATATCACAGAGCATCACAGAATATCATCAATTTAAACATCACAAACCAGACATTCTACATACACAACAATCCATAAGCAATCATTTAAATTCTCATAATTAATTCGATTTTAAATCAATTACTCGAGAATTAATCGCTTAACCCTGTCTAATTAACGACTAATTTGTTATTTCCTTTCAAATTATTTGAGTTAATTTATCATTGCTTAATCAATTATTAAGTCTTAATTATTTAATTTATTATTTATTCCTCTATTTAATTAATTACCTTAAAATCAAGTTGTTTATCTTTAATTACAATTCCTTGTCCATCAATTAATAACCTTAATTATTAATTTATGAAACTTGATTACTTAGTTATTTAACTACTGATTACTTAATTAATTAATTATAAATTCTTAATTCTTAATTAAGTTACTTAATTAATTTACTATTAATCTATAATTAAACTAGTTGATTAGTTAACTATTAATCATTAATTAGTTAAATATAATTTATTTATCACTTAATCACCCTTTTATCCATACTTCATTAACATTATAAAGTAGTTATTCTTAATTACCTTTTTAATAATAATTCATTTAATTTTTAATTACTCGATGTAGCTAACTCTTAAAAGTCCCCTTTAATCTTTAAATCATTCATTTATTAATTACAAACTTAAGAGTTAAATTAAATTTACCCTTACCCTACATTAATCAAAACATTAATCAAAATAATTAAGTGATTAAGATCATCATTAAATTTTGACTAAAAACTTAAAACCTGAACGAATTCTTAGCTTGGCCTTTAAACCCATTTTAAGCTTAAAATGCTAAGACAAATTTGTAAAAAAACAATTTACATCACTGCAGAACTACAGTTTTACCCAAACCCAAATCTTCCCAGGTAAACCCGAGACCCCTCTCTATATTATGCTCGAGAATTACCTCGAGTTTCCATCCAAACTTCCCGAGTTCCCCCCTGAACAACTTCTTCCTCTTCCCTATCTTATTCTTTCAGAAATATGTTTTAGTTTAATGTAAATTAATTTAGCAACAGGATCATCTCTCGTACGCGATAAAACCTGGAGCATCCCCCATTCTCATTCGTGCACGACTCGAGTCTGACCTTCCCCTCACGACACTGACACGCTGGCACGTTGTGCACGTGCATGGAGCGGCGACGCCGCTCTGGCGACCCGTAAGGCTCCCACAAGTCCTAAACTACAACAACGTCGAACTCGAGATGTTGAACCACCTGATCTCGCTATCATTCAAGATCGAGCAATGCCTGTAAAATTCGATCCCAAACACTGATCACAAAACAAATTCGCGAACCCAAACCAGACCATCAGAGGCTTAGCAACTCCTGACACGCCTCTGCCACACCCCAAGCTCCATTGCCCTCCAATGGCGTGCAACTCGACGCACGGTGGAGGTCGCGGCGGCCAACAGTTTGAGCACCACAAAAATTAGGTCTACGAAAAAGAAACGATCACCGAAGTCGCCACCGTCGATGATACCACCTCCTCCCATTTTTCCTTTGACCGCCGTAGGCTCCTCCTCCACCCCTAGCAACCCCGATGACTCAAGTTCATCGCATCACCGGAATTCGACCAAAAAGTCCAATTCGATCCTCGCGGAACTGCTCTCAAACCCTCCCACCAAAGATCACCAACTTCACTTTAAAAATCATAGCTTGAGGTAAGGATTTAAGTTATGTTCATGAATCCCTAGTTTATTTGGTTCGAAATTTCCAAATTTTAAAGAACCTTCTGTAAAAATTTATTTTTAGCCTGTATATATATTTATACTTTCTGAACTTATTTTTAAAACATCATTCTTACCTGAATATACATATTAGACATCGAAGCTTGAAATTGATTAGAAATGGAGGAATTTGATTTGTTTCAAGGATTGTTTATGCTTAACTTTTTTTCACAGAGTAGATATCAGTCTCTGTAGTGCCAAACAATTATATATATATATATATATATATATATATATATATATATATATATCTACAGAGCTTACGAAGATAACTAATACCATACTAAGATAATCACTCATAGATCATATAAAGTTTGAAATTATTTTTACATACTTCAATTTAAATTGAACAGAAATGTTTACTCACCTGTCATAATTCCTGTAAACTTCTTTTACTTTCTGAATTTTTGTTTGAGCTTGAGAATATAAAGTTTGTTAATTTTTTCTTTTGCTTTATCAGGTTTTACCTTTGGATTTATGGACTGAACTCCCTGATATACATGCAAATAGAATGATGTGGATTTATAGCTAAGAACAGTTCGTATATGATATTAGCTTCACAAATAAGCCTTCCTTAGATATAATTACATTTTACTTAATTTTTATGTACTAAGACCTAAGATAATTCAACCATTTCAGCTGAAAGATATTTTCAGACAGAAAATTGTGCTAATTAATGTATATGTTTTCACTTATGTTAACATAAAATAAGTGCTTGCTGACACATGAGTTAGGTACAAAGATATTTGCAGATTTGTTTGTACTAATATGTTTTATTTGATGTATATTCTTGCTCTCTTATGTTAATATATGAATAAAATGTTTGCTGACAAACTTTATAAAGATACTTGCTGATCCTTGTTTTGTCTAGCGTATATTTGTACAATGGTTTTGTTTTATTTTTTTGATGTGAATACTTGTTCTTTTAAGTTCACAAATGATTAATGTTTGCAGACAAGTTAATTTTGCATATGAATTCTGCTTTGTCTGATTTCATATTTTTATATTTACATAGTTACATTTTTATTTATATCTTATATTCATGTTATAGTTTTGTACTTATGTTTGTAGACTTATGTTTACAACTATATTTTATGTTATACTTATTTTAAATATTTATAAGCTTATTTTATTTCAATTACAAGAGCTGTTGTTAGAAACATTTCTTGATCTTATTTTTATCCAAAGTTAAATTTTCCAATATTTGATTTATAACTTATATTAGCACTAATGTATTTTATATTTATATTTAATATGAAAAGAATTGTATTATTATACTCATCATTATTAACTACATTTATACTTTTGATATTAAATGTCATTAATATATAATTTTTAATTTAATAGAATAAAACAGATTTAATTTTAAGTTCTACAATAAGATATACATACATATATTATCAAATATGAAAATATTGACCTTTTAATTCAATAAGAAAGATTTTGTTTTAAACAATTTTAAAGATTTTCTTTATGGTCGCATGCATAACTGGTAAATGGTTGAGATCTCATCAGTTTATAAATTGAAAAACTCGTATTTCATTTAAATTAGAGTAATTATTATTCATATGTATATTTATCAGATATAAACAAAGTAAAGTATTTTAATTCAATTATATAAAAATAAATTTTATTATAATATTATCAAAAGATTTTATTTTGAATTCCCAAAGTCCAATTCCCCTTTAAATATACAATTTAAATAAATAGATTGGCAGTATTCCCAAATCATAAGCATTTTAATATGATCAATTTACATTTTATTTAAATTAGATTAGACATTTATTAAAATAAACAGGGCCAAAATTCCAGGGTCCTTACAATATACATCGACCCACCCGGTCGGAAAAACAAAAACAGTTCATATTTCCTATTTTTATTTGCGTAGACGTACCTTATTTAGCATTTTTAAGCAAGCGGCTTATTTAATTAGCATTTTGCGCAATCAAATCCAGCCCAATAACATCCTTGAACCTGCATTTTCTCAACTAAAAGATCTCAGTGTCATATATATATGAAGTTTAACAACATTTCACTTCTTTGCAATAGTTAAACACATGAATTCTAAAAGTAATGCACACTAAACATTTTCCGTAAGCAATTTATATTGTTTTAATACAAATTCAACCGTTTTCAATTAATTCATACCATTTTCATTCAATTTGAAGGGTTTACAACCTACTTGCTTACATTCAATTCATTTTTAATTTTAAACAAACCCATATTAATCCAATTGATTAAAAATTCAATTCTATTCACCTTTGTTAATATATTTACTCTCGTTCACAATTATTGAATTTCGATGCATTTCAAATCATATTCAATTTCGTCATTCCTTTAATTGGTTTTATTTACTAATTTTATTTCAATATTTCACTTTGTTTAATAAAACCAAATTTAATTCCCATTCAATTCTATTTGCTTAAAAATTCGAAATGAATTTCAACATTCAATTTCACTTTCATTTACTTGCAATTGTAAATTTATTAATACATTCAGAAATTTATTTCCATAATTCAAACTCAATTCCAATTCATTTGGTTTAACCCCAAATTTATTTTCAACTTAATAAATTTTATTTAAGAAATCATTATACTTAGTCTCCTTAGTCTTTTCTTTAAATTCACTTCATTTAATTGATTTACTTATACTTATTTTAATTTAACTCCATCCTTTAGGTTAAATTCATTCTATCAATGTCAAATTGTATAAGTTATCAACTCATTTACTAAACCCATAAATATTTAAAATAGGATTCCAGAGTCTTTTTAACATTAATAAATCATTTTTGAAATCAATTCAAATTATCTTGGAATTTCAAAACCAAGCCCAAATTTTCCAAACAACTTCCATTTAAAACAATTTGGCAGCAATCCCTCTTTTGGAAACCCGAAAATGAATATCAATGATGCTGCAGTCATCACCGAAGTTGTTTTCCAGCGACCGAAAAGATTTTAGAGCTTTTATCCCTCCAAAAACATTTTTCCAACACCTTTGAAATATTTTCAAACTCAAAAGAATTCAGACTTTTCCAAATCTCCAAAATTTTCCAATTTCAATCCTTTCAAAAATATTTTCAAATATTTCTCTAGAATTCTATTTCAAATTATAAATCACATTTACAATTAACATTCTCAAATTCCATTTGTATGTGATTTTATTTCTCAGCTTTAGAGTTACGATTTCAATTTCCTTTTCAAATGATATAATATTATCACTTCCTAACAATCAAGCAACCATATACTATAATAATTCACAGAAAATTTATTTCTTTTATATACGAAAATAGTTTGGGTAAAACTATTTCATTCACCCTATTTTAAAACGATATCGTGTCGAATTTGTTATGTACAAGTGTTTAGAGATCCCTATCAATAATGTTAATTACTCGTATTGACCAGAATCCATATACCACTCAACAAACCAATCAACACAATATAAAACAATTTAATATTCATTAATAAATACGCGCTCTTATCTATTATTACACTCACACTCATTCTAGAGTACTGCTGACTCTATCTCTAATGAGTAACACGCAACAGAGCCAAGGTTATCGCTTAATTAAATGCTCTAATACCAAAAATGTAACGACCCAATTTTTCGACGCTCAAAAGTCGGCATCAATACGTCCGCTGTATCGAATGCCGAACAGTCGAATGCCGGAAAACCGAACCGTTAGGGTTTAAAGAAGAAGAAGATAGAAGAAGAAATAGAAACAATAACAGAATCTCACATTTCAAAGTGGAACAACATATAATAGATAAATGAATATTTTTAAATAAACAATTATATCTGTTTTACAATACATTATCAGAGTACAACAACTTACATAGCACACAACTGGACAATTATATGAACTTGTCCTTACAATTCAATACGCAGCGGAAATAATAATAATATACGGAAGTACGCCTCGCCATCCAGCTCGTCTCTTGAGCACCACAGCAACTCCTGAATTCTAGAATGACCTGATAACCTAACTTTAGACTGCCTATGTGGAAAATTATGGGCACCTAGAGTATAGAAAGGGAACAATAAACTCCAGGTCAGTCGTGGGACTGGTGTGAGATCTTAAAAACAGTTATTTTTACAAAGAAAATAAAAAGAAATCCGCTTTGCTTTTGGAAAATGAAACTACCATAAGTCCTCCCGCCACACACACAATGCAAATGCGAAATTGGAGAAGATTTCTCCTTATGATAGTCAAACATGCTTAATACGCAAAATCTTCTTTTAATATTATCATTAGTGCATGGTGGAAAACATTTCGAACGTATAATATTAATCTTAGCCAGCATAGACATTTCGCACTTATGCTTACTACAGCTACTATATTCAATAGCAGGTTACCGCCACATTCCATAGCAGGTTATACAACTAAAACCGCACAGGGTGCGTATTGTTTCTTTGGATTTCCAACAAATGGTCAGGCTAAGGAACTTCCTACTGCCACATGGGTACGCCTCTGGAGGGACGTCCCGAGAACTTAACCAGCTCTCTACCAACACAAGGCCAGGTTACCTCTGTAACTAGGTAACTACTACAAGAGTATGCCATCCCGCAATCCTTTGGGACCTTTATCCGAGGATCCTCTACATCAACAACCACAAAGAAAAGTATTTGCAGTAACCACAAAGGTTAAATATCAAGGCTTCATACCTGACACCACCCTTTTCCAGAAGGAAATGACGTACCATAAAGGGCGCGACCCTCATAACCTTGCCGTATCTTTCCTGTTTTGACCATTTCCGGGGTGTGAGGTCCGATGAAGTCTCGTCCACAAAGCTACAATTTTAACAAAGTCATGCTTTGATCAACAAATGATCAGCAACACTTCGTATGTCACATTACCAAATTGGGAATATATCACTAATATCCATCAACTACATAACCTCTGAGCTCGTACGTCTCAGAGAAGGGTGTTAAACTAAAAGAATAAATTCTCTGTCACCAACAGAAATGTATTTGATAGAAATCAGCTTTATATCTCAAAGTGTAATGTCAGACACACATCCAAACAAGTTCGTTCCGGGATCGAACGGAATCGAAGGCACTTCAAGGAAGCCCTTGCAAATCCGAATATTCACAAATCATGTCCGAAATCCCCATCACAAAGGTAATAAAATCTCTATACCAGAGCAACCCAGTGCAGAGACAATCGACAGGTAATCCTTTCGCTTTCGAAAATACCCAGTCTTCAACACCGTCTTCAAATGAAACCCCATTTCGTCGTATCGTTATTCGGAATCAGTTATATGACGCAAAGTCCTCTCCCGACTAATCCGAATAACAAGCGCTTATTTGTAAAAATAAGTGTTACATTCAGACTTCAACAAATCACAACAAATTTTCCACTTTGTCTTTTAAATAAAAGATCTATCACAATCACAAAGGTTCGATGTGGTTTCCGGATATCCACTTGGAATCCGACCCCTGGTCGCATCGAAATTCAAATGTCCTTTAAAGGGCAAACATTGATAGTCGGTTATTTTACTATCAATCAACATTCACAACAATTACTGTATTTCAATAATTTTTCCAAATTATTTATTTTCAAAATATTTTCGCAAGGTATATTTCACACTTCAACAGTTTGAAAACAAATTTCAAATTACTTTCCACAGTTCTATACTTTGAAAACAAATTTCGAATCCCTTTTCCTTACGCGAAATACATTTCCAAATATTTATTTGTTTCCACTGTAAATCTGCCGAGTTTAAATAACTTAAAATATTTATCCAAAATATACTTGGAATTATTTAAAATAAGACTATTTTAAGATACTCGCTTAAATATTATTTATGAAAATTATCATACTAATTTCTCATATAAAAATTCAAATCCAGAACTAATTTTTAAAATAAATGAGTAGATAGTATATAACTATTTAAATATCCAATTTCTAAAACAAATATCAGTTAAATCTTTACTCGTTACTTCCATAACTAATTAAATAAATCACCACTTTAATGATTTACAAAATAACTTAAAGAAACTAATTTCTCCAAAAATATTCTTTTAAAACCAACCCTAGAACTTTTAACTTATATTTCAAAAGCTCTTTTACAAACATACCCGGCTTTTCAGGGAAAATACACCTTCCTTTTCAAAATGGATTATTTTTAATCAATTAATAAATCCTTCTGGATTTATTTTTAATTTACACTCCAAACCTGTAAATTTCATTTCATGCCTTTAAAAATAAAACAATATTTATTTTTAAAACAAATTTCCCTTTCTTTATAAAATTCCCATTGTAATTTTAAACATCTAAATATCCATTGATTTATGATTTTCAAACCGATTTCCAAATATTCATTTTTCGCACCGAATTAAATCCTAAATTGATTTCCAAATTTATTTCCAAATACCAGATCAATTTCCAAAATTGATTTCTAAATTAATTTCAACACCAAATTTATTATCTTTTAAAACAAATTCCTTCTTTTAAATTTATTCAATTTTTTAAAGTTAATTCACTATAAATTTCTACTAAATTTCAAAAATCCTATTTTATTTAATCCTAATATCCTACGATATCAGAAATATATTCAGCTAAATTATAGCCTTCAAGGGTTTCAATTACAAATAATCACACATGGATTATAAATAATCAGCACACAAAATATGAAACAAATTCAATATTTGAGGAATCCAATTGGATCCCTCCAACCTGTTTTCCCTGCATCCATAGACGTTAACACAATAATTAAATACCAATTCCACTTCAAGGTGGAATATCGCGGTATATGGGATTTATAAAATATCATCTGCTATTATGCGGCGCAATAGGGTCTCATCCGCTATATAATGCGGGAAATCAACTCCAAATACATATATAATACCAATTCCACTTCAAGGTGGAATATCGCGGTATATGGGTTTAATATAATAACCTCCGCTATTATGCGACGCATAAGGTCTATTTCAATACAATTGATAATAATTCATTATCCAAACACACAATCAACGCAATCAATAATTTTAAATCTCGCTATTTAAAATTAAATCAGAAAAATATGATTGAGTGAGAAGATCTCACCTCTGCTTCTAGTTCGCAATCCATTTCCGTTCCAGCTATTTCTTCACGATTTTAGACCTTGCATAAATATTTATATGATTTTATTAATATTCAAAATACTTGAACAACCAATTTCTTTTTGATAAATTTTAAATTAACTAGTTTAAATAATAGTCAACTATCCTGATATACATTTGGAATAAATACCTTCGGCACCCCTTGAGATAATAATAATTTATACACTAAGTTTTAAATAAGAATTAAATCATAGCTGATAATGATTCTCATTTTTGAATTGAAATTTATCAAGTTAATAAAATTCCAAATCTTCTTTACTGTTGAATTTTGATAACCAGTTTTAAACTTACCCATCATTAAATTAAAATGTTATAAAATTAAAATATTAATATATGTACTAAATCTCATTTAGTACTCGATAAGTGAAATAATATACCTTCTGCGTAAAATATATAGCTGACTAGTTTTAAAACAAACTGTGAAGAAAATTTGGTAGATGGAACGATTTATCAAAGAATTCGTTACCAGATTTATCTTAAGTATCCCTTACACAAGAATGTTGAAATCAGGTTACCTATTCGAACGAGAGGACCCAGGAGCATCGAGCTCCTGCTCTAGCTCTGCATAAGGTTCGAAGACGCCCAATCTGCCGAAGCTTCCGCCTCGTTGAAAATTCCTCGAGGGATGTAAACCGCGACCCTCTAAATATCGATTTCCAGAATCGTCGATGCCCTAGCTCGCGTCACTGTCCGTCCCCACTATAGCTCTCGAGCGTGCTCCCGCTGCGTTGAAGAATCACGAGAGGAAGGTATTCCTCAAGCCCTGAATGCTCTGTTCGATCAGGTTTCAAACGTTTTGAGTTTCGTGAATTACAGATGGAAAAAGGAAGCTGCCATTATTCTTCTAACGGCTTGAAAAAAAATGAGGATGTGAGAAGGAATGAAGCAGCGCGATTTTAAACAGTTATCATCCCCCTTTTTTTACTTTTTTTTCGACAGATCTGGTTGGGGGACAAAAAGACATGATTTGGACTTGAGATGATGGTTGCGTGAAGAGTGAAGGCTATAGTGATTTAGAAAAACAAAAGCTATTGGTGGAAATATCTTTGACGTGAAAGGATTTTGACTGGCCAATAGAATATATTATTCAAGTTTAAATTTAAATTTAAATCGTCAAGAATTCGCAGCTCAAAATCTTGACATCCTATCAAGGCGTGCCGCCAGGTGTCTATAATGTTGTATCCCTATTTCGAACGCAATAGAAAAGGTTCCGAGTCCAAATTTGATCGTATGGAGAAGATAGCATTTTGGACCAGTTATTATATCAATTTTCAATTAAATTTCAGCACGTTTGCTTATCGTACGATCACACAACAACTCCGAATGCTACGGAAATTGAAATCCGATAATAAAACACTATTACGGATCCAATAGAACAGGTTTCGTCGAATTCCGAGACTGTGTCTCCGAAGGCTATTTTTAAATATCGATTCAAATGATATATTTTCAAAACTGAAAAAATCACTTTCAAATTCAATTTTGAAGCTTCTATTATCTTCAATGTTGTCAACATAAATTTTCTAAGCCTTTAAAAAAATATTTTTAGTCAACTTAAAACTGAAGATTCAAATTTTTACCCAATTTCAATAAATTAAATTCAAAAATTTAATCGCCAAATTCATAGTCATATTTGAAATTCAAGCTAAACCATCATTCAAATATTTAAAATCAATTAAATATTTTCATTTTCAATTGTCAAAATTCAGGGTCGTCACAGATAGCACTGTCGAGAAAAAACTCCTCTGTCCTTGAATGGTGGACTCTGTCGACTAAACCACTAGATCGACCAGTCGTATTGATCCCAAACCTTCTAAGAACTGGCTTCGTCCCAAGACTACCAATGTTGGATAGGCCGTGACCATCGAATCGATGGGTTACATCGATCCCAAACCTTTCTAGAACTGGCATTGTCCCAAGAATGGTACTGTTGGAAAGATCAAAACTATCGAGTCGATGGGAAAAATCAAATTAGACGATCAGATCAAAAGTTAAAATCCCAACGTTTCTCCACCAACGCTAGGAAGGCCCATATCGTTGTGCACTACACAATAAACCACATGTCGCTTCTTGAAACGATGGAACCGCGTTCTTGTAAGCAATCTCCATATGCACCACATAATAAGCCATATGTCGCTTCTTGAACCAATGCAACCACGTTCTTGTAAGCAATCCCCATGTGTGTCACACAATAAGCCGCACGATGCTTCTTGAGCTGCTGGAACCGTGTTCACATAAGCAATGCCCTTATATGCCATGATTGAGAAAATACTTTTCAAACCACTTGATAAGAAGTACGGAATCCCAAAACTATCGAGTCGACGAGGAAAAATCGACTTAAACCACCAAAATGATGGAAAAATTGACCCCGACTTCCTAAGTACCACTGTTTCCCTGGAAACACTGCGAAACATTTCTACTTTCTATTTTATCAATGTTACCATAGTAACATCGAGAGACTATTAAATTTTCTAAGTACTGAAATTGCGTTGGCGAAAACGAGAAAGCTTCAATCTTAGGTTTAATTGAAAATCTATATCCAATTTCAAAGAATTAACATTGCTCCATTCATGTCAAGAAGATCCAAATTGTCAGATCGATGGGTCATATCGATCGCTTACCTTCTGAGAACCGATGTTGTTGTGGCAACGTTCAGAAGGTCCAAACCGACAGACCAATGGTCACATCTATCCCTATATTTTTAGAAACAACGTTGCCTCGGCAACGTCAGAAAGAGAAACCTAGGAAATCATTATGGCTTGGAGATTGGCAGGAGCACACCATCGCCCAAAGGTAGGCAATAATGGAAGGCATTTCCAGAATCAAATCTTTGATGCATTGGTTTACAAAATAGAAGTAGGAGCTCGATTGAATCTTCTGCTCTACGTTCTGGAATCTGATGCTACCTGAAGATTCACAGCATCAGGGAAAAATACACAAAGCTGAGTCATTCATATGTAAGTTTTCGAGGAAATGAACTGACACATAATCGAGATCTCAACACTGGGCTTGGAGGAATTTACTACAAAAAAAGATGATGATGATCATTATTCTAATACATACGTTCGGAATGACATTTGCTGATGATATCAACTTGGAAGAATTTTATCACAGTAAAGGAAATGATAATATTAAAAACTTAGATCCTGGAATCAAATAAAAAAGTCACTAGTTCCCGTATGGGTACTACCATGCGAATCAGGTTGGGAGCAGTCAAATGTTTTGCTCAAGAAACATAGCCTCTCGAAAGTGTATGGATTTAATATTCAAAGTGATCAGACCTATGGACTGGGGTACACACAACTACACTTGGTTGAAATGAATATGACCGGGCCTAAATAGGAATAGCCACGGAATTGGCAAAACCAAGCTACATCACAGTTTTAAACAAAGAAATGTAATATAATATGCAAAAATTGCAGTAGGAGTATAATCTACATGCAAGAGTTGCAGTAAGTAAATATGCTATACAAGAACACAAGAAGTGTAGCAGCAAGAAAAGGCAATGCACAAAATTAAGCAATTAAACCACCACCCAATGGAAATGGAAACTAGTGCATAGACTGGATTCTATAAATCACAAAAGAAAGGGAAACACACCTAGTGGCAAGGAAAGGAGCTAAATATGCTCTCCTTGCAATCAACTACCCGTGGCAAAGCGAAACTGCTTGCTAAAGACATGGTAAAAAAGAAACATATAAGTGGAAGCAATGAAACAAAAGTTCTCGATACTGAGAGGAATCTCTCATTAATGAAATGCTCAGAATTGTGTCATTCATGTGCCAGTTTCTTAATACAGAAACTGATGCATGATTGGAATTTTAGCCACAGCCTACGAGAATCTACAGTCACCTGGAAATTGACAACGTTAAGAAGATGTAATCACTAGTATTCAGGAATTTTATTTTTCTTTGGAAATAGGCAATTTTAAGGAAGGATAATCGGATAATTCATGCGCTAGTTTCGAGAGACTGAAACTACACCTGACTGCAATTGATAGCGCTGGTGACCAAGCATGATATGCTCGGTAGAGGATAGGCAAAGATAGTTGCAAATATTAAAAACAAGCACTATTGGACTTTTCCTCTGTCCAAGACCGAGATTGGTAAGCTCAATTAGACAAGGGAAAATTGGATAATTTGCCCGCACGTTTAACTCACACTAATGTCCGAACTCACGGCAGAAGAACCCCATCAGTAGGATTTAGTTCATAATAGAAGCATATGGATAAGGAGTAAATATAACAGGTAATGTTCTCTAGCGATAGGGAGTAAGGTACAGCTTAGATTATTTGCAATGGTAGCTGGTCGAAAGGAACATGATCAAACACGTGTAGAATAGACACAGAGTTGGTTAAATAATGTTCCTATCTCGCTAAGCAAAGCATTTTGGCAACTATATGCAAGGTCGAATAAAGGAACATAACCAATGGAATTGCTAGTATTTTGTTTATCTATGTAAAGTTGTGAGACAGCAGAAGCTGGTCCCGCTTAAGCAAAGCTAGAAAGAAGACAAACATGATAACAAGCTTTGGAAATTCCCTACTTGCTTCTACCTCTCTGTCCAAGACTCTTAAGGCTGTGAACTCATTTAGAGGAAGAGGCGGATTTAACAACAACTCTACAGGAGCAACCATGGGTTCTTACTTAGTCATAATCTATCTTTCTGGCATGACAAGAATAAAAGGCGATGCCTAAGCTCAACTTCTGAAGTAGTGGAAGTTCCTTCGCCGGACTAAAGATGAGATGCCCAGAAAGTCATTTTATACAATAAAACTTAGTGTTAATCACCGTCTGGTATATTTTACTTTGAATAATATCATCGTATGGCCAATGCTCAGAATCCAAGGGAAGTTGACGTATGTTGAGTAGTCGAGTTTTGGGCTTGATCGGACATGTGCAGTGTGTTATCTATGCAATGTGATTGCAGTTTCCCGAACACCACGAATGGATCATATTAAGTAGATAGCTCGTTCGTACTAGAAACACGGTTTGCACTTTAAAATTATCTTTTTTGGGACTTATCTGTTATCGATGAGAAATCGATGATGGATTTGTTGTCCAAAGTGATGCAAAAAGCTTTTATTTTCAAGACCATAGGAAAGTGCAAAAAGGGAAAAAGCATGACGATGAAGTCATCCACTACGTCCATTTTTGGAATAAATCGTCTTATTAGAATTAAAACGATGATAGAAAGTTATCCAAATTCTCGAAAAGAGACAGTAAAGCCAGAAAAATGGAATAGCATGCATCCAACCGAGGCAAAACATAGCTTCACTAATAACTAAGTATAATCCAAAATTCAAGCATCTCTCTTCAAAGTTTCCATATCCCAAAATCATCACGAAGTGTTTCTATACCAACCTAAAGCATAACGTTTTCTCCGAAGTGTAGATTATGTCACCAACACAAAGGAATGAAATATCAACTGTGACTAAAACGAACAGTTAACAGACAATCAACCAAGTAAAATCAAATTCTCATGACGACATCTGAATGATCAAATAGAATTCACAGGATGGTAGTTCAGAACTTGTCTCAATATAGGGCATGCTTTGTTTTCAACGAAAGTGTACTTTGAGATCCAAATGTTAATTGCATTTTTTAACCAAGCAGAAATTTATAGAAGTTAAAACGTAGAAACAAAGATAAAACGACTTGAAATCTTGAAGGCACACTTGGATAAAATAGAGGAATAGCTCGAAGAAAAATCACTCAAAAACACATTAGGGGGAGAGCTCAACACCAACCTATTCATATCGGCATCAACTTGTCATGCTTTATATCTAACATCTCCAATTTCACACAAGTGGTTGTTTACGTCTTCCCTGTGTGGCCTAAGTGTTTTTCAAGGATTTTGGACAACCTGTTACAAAAGTTGAAGAGTTAACAGGTAAAACAACAGAATAAAATAAGTAATGAAGGGCAATCATCAGAATCAACCAACGATCGATGGAAATGATATAGGACATCTCAAAACGAAGAAAAAAGAAGATTGCAAGAGAGTTTAACCAAATTGGAGCAAACAAACGTGTTGGCACCGACATGAACAAGTCGGTACCGGCATATTGTACATCTCGGTAGAACTCTGTGATTTTTCACACTCCTTCGGGCTGACATTTGAACTCCGCTCCAACTCGACTTCTAGTCTAACATGATTGTTTCCTCTATAAGTACAAACGATAGAGTAATTAAACCAGGATTAGATTTCTACCATCACTATGCGGAGTACAAACTATAGAGCAATTAATACACGATCGGATATCTACCATCACTATGTGGAACTTCACCGCTTCTTCATCTTCTATCTTTACATAATAGTCACCAAGGCAGCTATAAATTGTCACCTGCAGATTTATAGAGAAATCTATTTAACCCATGTACTAGTTGCTTATTCTCTTTCAAACTCTTGTAATCTCCAACAAAATACATCAAATCTATAAGTAAAAAAGCTATAAAGTGTACGTGGACCATTGATTGCTGAACCATTATAGATTCTCATATCTTTCTACTTTATTTCCACTATTTTGCTTTTATTCCTACTAGCATCTACTAGATCTAGGTCTCATAGATTCCATACAACATATCTTTGGGTGTTGATCCATTTTTTGCGTCAACAAAATGATTTATTTTAGTTTATGAGATTATATCAGTCAATTCCTTAATTAGCTGATTAGAGAAGACATTTTATCGAAGTTACTATAAATAAACATATACAGGGTTTATAAGACGTTTATGGGAAAAGGTTTATTTTACAGAGTTTTTGGGGATTGAGACATTTTCTCAAAGACTTTCTCTTATAATCTAATAGTGAATTAATAAAAGTTTTGTTTGAAGGAAAATATTTGTCATTATTGATCTTCACTTCTTATCTTTGCTAAAATATAATTGTGTAGAAATTCTAAGAAAAAACCTATTATCTGATATCAGAGTCTACTGTATAAAGAATTTGATTACGGAGAATGTAAATGTTGAAAAACTTAATGTAAGTTATTAAGGGTTATAGAAGACGAAAATGGAGGATTTTTGATCTTCACCAACTATTGAAGAACAAAGAGGAGAAACCTAATAATGTATCTATAGCAAAGAGGGAATCTTTAGGTAGGAAGGCTATGGCGGCTATTCGGTGCCTTCTAGAGAATACAATATTTCATATTATTGATAGTGAAACGTCTGCTTTTGGAAATTGGAAGATTTGCGTAAAGAAGCCCACAGCAAACAAGGATAAGGAGGAAAGGGAAAATGAAAATTTGATTTAAGAAGTCAATCTTGTTATGAAGGGTAATTGTCTAAATATGAGAAGACGATCAAATTGATTGAACATGGAAAGGGATTTCATTTGTTATTATTGTAGAAAACAGGATCATCAACTGAGATTTTTCAATGAGCTTAGAAAGGATAAGGAAAGGATGAAAGAATTAGAGGAACACAAAGACAAACTTGATGAAAGTAGCAATGACGAGGTAAGTTTTGGTATTACTAATGACATCTTTCTGTTGATGGAAAAAAGAAGATGCATAGGTGCTTGATTCAGGTGTATTGTAACGACCAATATTTTACGTATCGGAGGATCATATAATATTTTTATTTTATTCATATGAGGTTATATGACTCTATAATTTTGGAATGTTACTCTTTAGGAATTTTACACGCCTATGATTTTCCCATATTTCTACGAGACCATTTTTGACCCTGGAAACGTTGTTTGGGCTATAACTTTGATAGGAATCGAATTAGGGTCTCAATCCAGTTTCATTGCTTCAAGATGAGGTTTTCCATTTTATAGAGCGGTCATAATAGGAAGACAAACTTACCGTTTAGAAAGTTATGCTCGTTCTTAAGTTTAAACAATTGACAGCTAGTATTAATGTGTAATTAATTAAGCCCATAAGTAGGTTCATTAGTCTAAGTTGATTAGTATAAATATGTGGTTGTAGAAGTCAAACTAAAAAAATTCCTCCTTCTAAAATCATATCTAAAACCCAATTAACTGTAGAATCATCTAAATCACACAAATTACTCTAAATCTAGCTTTCTCAAGGCGAGAATTGGTTGATTTTGATAATTGATGAGTGATTTATACCTTCTTACTATCCTATGCATGTTTATTGGTCAAATTACTTGTTTTAACATGATTTTTGGCCTTAAGACCTTTTCTAACTTTAGTTACATGTTATCATATATTTATTGAAAGTCTATAGTATGGATCATGTAGTGTATATGCAAGTATATGTGACTAACTATATGATGTAACTGATTATAATATCAATCTAGTAAAATATAAACTAAGCATACCAAGATTTTATACTAGTTTGGACATTCCGTCCTACGTCCAGTCCTGAAGCCCCCCTTCGAAATTCGACTATCAAACACCCTCACTTCGTCCGGAGGAATAGGCTTGGTTACAATAGCTTGTTCTTGCCAAATATGTGTTCTTATAACACGAATATTGACTATTAAGCACAAATGCTTCCGATATATATATCTAAAGGATGTTGATTGAGGTGTTCTGTATATATGGAAGAGTGGAATACAAATATATGATTGCTAGAGATTAAGAATATATTAGAGCATAAGAGTAAAGAGCAAAAGTAAGTAAGGTGGATTCTTCTCTTTGATTCTTGATGTTACTTATAGTGTTAGAGAGATTCCTTGAGTAGTTGCATCCATTAACAAGTGTTTTATGGTCGCTTATGGTGATGAAGAGTTGCAGCAAAGAGAAGCGAAGATGTCTTTTCAAGCATGGCAGTTGTTATTTGAATTTCAAAATCCGAGTTCAGTTTCAGATGCCTGGAATATGTCTCAGACGTCTGGCTCTATATATATTTTTGTATATAATAACCCTTTAGACATCTGAGGGCGTTAACCAGACGTCTGATTCTATCTGGTTTGTAATCCAGAGGATTTATTCAGATGTCTGGCTAGTGCTCTCAGACGTCTGATCATATGCATGTTGCTTTTGTGCATCTGTGTTATTGCTCTACACATCCTATCGACTTGTTGTCTCTTGTAATGTTCTTTGAGCTTCGTTCTTGTCTCTCTAGTGATGTTACTCTAGCAATTACCTATAAATAGAAATATATATGCATATTCGATTTCCATTGTATAGTTGTTGTCATCGAAACCATAGATTTGATTTCCTAACAATCTCCCCCTTTTTGATGATGAAAACTATACAATGTACTTATATATAATTTATAAATCTCCCCCTGAATATATGCTTATTTTTAATGTTTTATAGTTATACTTATATATCTTCCCCATTGGCATTATCAAAAAGAATTATCAAAATTATAGCCAATCGTCAAAGATAACACATAAAAGGAAAATTTCATTAATAATTCGAAATTGATCACATTCATAGATTTTAGCAAATGTACAAGATTTGAAATCCTAAAATCCTAAAATCTATGATTCCTTTGGAGAAGCTTTTTCTTGATTATCCCCTGTTTCTTCTTTTTGAGAAGTGCTAGTCTTTGCAGGAGATGTTAAAGTTTGTTTGAGAGTTTCGTCCTCAGAAAATTTCGAATGTTTTGCAGGAAGAGAAAGTACTGGGGTTGGCCAATCTTCAGAAGGCAGTGTTGGACCGCGAACCCGTTAGAGTACTTTATTGAGAACTGATAGGACAGTTGAAAGCGATTCTTCAACTATTGCTAGATGTGTAGAAAACGATGTTTCAAAGTTGTCGATACCCTTAGCCAAAAGTTTTTGATTTTGAGATGATATATGTTGATTGCGCAGGGTGAGATCTCGAATGCTTTCATTTGGATTTGTATCCGTTCGAGTCTCCACAATCTCATCCTGTCCTGGATAATCAAATGATGTAGGAGGAGGTGGAGTTACTTCTCGATGTTGTTCCTCCTCTTGAGATGGTTCATTGCGTGGTTGATGTGGAGGCTCAACTTTTATGGTTTGACGATTATACGTCCAATCTTCGAAGGATATAAACTTTGGGGGAATCTCGGGTAAGTGCATAAGTGAGAAGAACTTGGTGGAAGCATATTTTTGAGAGATTTCTTCAAAAGTCGATAGGTAGGAAGGGATGTTATGTGCACGAAGAAGTCTCATAATATATATATGGTAGATAACTGATGGCCGTGATCGAGTACAAAAATGTTTGAGATCGCCAAAGATAAATTTGGCCCAATTCACCTTTGTTCCCCTAAATAGAGCATATAAGGCTTTGTGCTCTAACTCGGTTATTTGCTCATGGCTTCCCATGCGTGAAACGATGGTATGTATTATCATTCGAGTAAGAAGTCGTGCTTTTGGACGTAGATATTTAGAAGCAAATTTTGGCATTTCATCCTCCCAAATTTGATGGGTTATACTATTCCTGGGCTTGAAGCGCATATCGAGAATGTTGTATAAATCTTCGTCCATGTCAGAACATCCTAGTGTTCTACCAATTATGCTCGGATTAAGTCCAATCATGTTGCCATACACGCTAGACCATAGCCAGTTGTCTTCATCTTCAGTGTTTCACACTGAAGTGCAATCCAAATTTGCATAGAAAAGAAATATTGCCAATTGATCGATTTGGATGTCGCTAGGAGTGAACGAAATCAATCTTTCTAGTCCAACATTGTCACACATTTCATCTAAATCATACATTTGAAATTTAAGTAGATTATAGAATGGACCTGTGTGAAGCGTTTTCTTTTGTATATCCTTATATCTCTTGATTGAGTGTGGTGCTCTATTCATCCATCTTTTTATTTGATCATCCGAGCAAACTTGAGGATTTGAAGATGATGTTGGTTGGTCTTGTTTTCATTTGGATATCTTAGGATTTTTAATTCGAGGAGGCATTATGATTTGAGCTCGCGTAAAAGATGATTTTGACAGAAAAATCGTCAATGGAGGAATCGAGGTTGAAAAGTGGAGATGAAAGGAAAAAATGATGTTATCTGGGTTAATTTAAAGTGTTTATTGAATTTCAGACGTCTAGATGCTAAATCAGATGTCTGGTTTGCCCTAAATCGAATACAATAGATAAGTTCAGACATCTAGTTTATTTGTTAGACGTCCGCTTTGATCGAATAAGTAAAATTTGATAGTCAAAGAGTTTTTCCAGACTTCTGGGTAAAATATCAGACGTCTGAAACAGACCAACTTTTTAAAACTTGGTGGCAGAGACATAACTCAGACGTTTGGGTCGAATTTCAGACGTTTGAAATAGTCTGATTTTAATTTCGAGGAGGCAGAGCAAATTTTCAGACGTTTGAGGGGGTATAACGGACGTCTAACATATGCACAGTGCTAAAAAATAGAGGTATATCCGAGTGTCAGACGTTTGAGGTCCATATCCAGAAGTATGAAATAGGCATTTTATTTCTAAAAATAGCCAGAAATTTAATGGTTTTGCTTATTTCTCGATTCTCTATTTTTTAAAACAAAACGTAGTATTATTTGTGTGAAACAAAATAATACATAAACATAGATATACATACAAATGAAAGATATGATTTATTTAGATGGCGATGGAGTTTTATGATCTTCTGACTCGTTATTCTTCCATGGTTTAAGTGGAGACCATATACTTCCACGTTTGTGGGTTCTCGGAGAGCCAGAGAATCGTCTTAGTGAAAGATCCAAAGGGGTACAATAAGAAGAAGAGGGATCCAAGGAACTACAGGGCTTTGTAAGTGGTTCATGGACATCTTTCTTCCGTGACGTACAAAACTTATCACTACTTGCTCCAAAAAGCTTAGCCGACGTGCTGTAACTTTTGTTCAAAATATAGTTCTCTTTGCAGATCTATTTGTTTTTTTAATAGTGATGAATTTCATCAATTTTCTCCTTTGTGTTAGGAGAGACAAATAGAGATCGTTTGGTCTTCTTGCTATCAGGAGTGAATCCCGTGTGATATGAGGACCACCTATATGTCAGTTCCTGATTTGGTGTAGGTGTAGGAAGACGTTGTGGTGTATCAACCGAGCTATCCGTCGTAGGTGTCAAGATGGATATATAAGAATTTTCAGAAGACATGACTATATTTTGTTTCTCAAAAAAAATACGAATCATGTATATATTGTTTTTGTTGTGTAACTGTTTATATAGAAGTTTAAAAAATTATTTATAGAAAATTTGTAAAAAAACTAACTAACTAAAAAAAACAAAGGTGCAGAATTTAATTACAATTTGTGGATATAAAAACTAATGGCTAATCATAGACTAAAAGAAGGAGCGAGTATTAAGTGAGCAAATCATGAAGAGAGAAAATCCCTGAATCACGTCGGAGTTTAATAAAAGTTTGTTCATTTAGTGGTTTTGTAAAGATGTCTGCTATTTGATTTTCGGTATTTACGTATTCTAATGAAATAGTTCTTTTTTCAACATTGTCATGTAAAAAATGATGTCGTATATCTATATGCTTAGTTCGCGAGTGATTGACAGGGTTTTTTGATTAATTTATCGCTCTCGTGTTATCACAATATATTGGAGATTTATTGATAATTTTACCGTAATTCGTAAGTGTTTGTTGCATGTTATACACTTATGCACATGCTAGAGCTGCGGAGATTTATTCGGCTTCGCAAGTAGATAAAGAAACGCAATATTGCTTTTTGATAAATCATGAAACTAATGATTGTCCAGTAAACTGACATGTTCCACTAGTTTTCCTATGATTTGTTCTACATCCACCGAAATCCGCATCGCTATATGAAACTAGTTCAAACAATGATCCTTTAGGGTAAAACAAACAATAATCTCTAGTACTAGATAGATATCATAATTTAATAGCTCTTAGGTGAGATTCTTTTGGTTTTGCTTGAAATCGAGCACAAAGACATACACTCATCATAATATCGGGTCGACTAGCCATTAAATAAAGTAAAGAACCAATCATGCTACGATATAATTTTTCATCAAAATCTTTTCCGTTTCATCCTTTTCTAAGTGAATAGTAGTACTCATTGGTGTTGGTTTGCTCGAAGTTTTATCCATTTCAAAACGACGTAATAGATCATTAAAATATTTCTCTTGATAAATAAAAATACCATTTTCAAATTGTTTTATTTGTAAACCTAAGAAGAAATTCAGTTCTCCCATATGTGACATTTCAAATTCATTTTTCATAATATTTGAGAATTGATCACATAGATTTTCGTTGGTTGAACCAAATATAATACCATCAATAAAAATTTATACTATTAGAACATTATTATTTTCTCGTTTAATAAACAAGGTTGTGTCGATTTTGCCTACTTGAAAACCACATGTGATTAAGTAATTTTTAAGACGTTCGTACCATGCATGAGGAGCTTATTTTAATCCATATAATGCCTTGTGTAACTTAAAACATGATGAGGATATTTTTCGTGAACAAATAGTGGGGGTTTTTCCATATATATTTTTTCTTTAATAAAACCATTCGGAAAAGCACTTTTGACATCCATTTGAAATAGTTCAAAATTGTGATGAGCTGCAAAGGCGAGTAATGTACAAATGGCCTCCAATCTTGCTACTAGAGCAAATATTTCATCATAGTCGATACCCTCTTCTTGATTATAGCCTTGGGCAACTAAACGTGCTTCATTTCTAACAATATTTCTGTTTTCATCTGCTTTGTTTTTAAATACCCATTTGTTCCTATAACCAATTGATCTTCTGGTCTTGGTACTAATTCTCAAACATTATTATGTTCAAATTGATTCAATTCCCCTTGCAAAGCTATTATCCAAAAATTATCATTTGAGGCTACTTTATAATTTTTTGGTTCAAAATTTGACACAAATGCTATATGGCTTATTTGATTAAGTTGATTTCTAGTTACTCTAGAGTTGAGATCTCCAATGATATTATCTTTTGGATGATTCTTAAGAATTCTAAGTGATGATATCAAAGTATTATTTTGCACATATGTCTCATTATCAATAGTGTTTATTGGATTTGTTATTGGAATTATTTCTTCATCGTCACTAGAATGATGGTTAAAAAAAATTTCATCGAATGAAACATGTAAACTTTCTTCAATAGTATTATTTCGTTTATTAAAAATCCTATATGCTTTGCTGCGATCCGAATATCTAACAAATATTCCTTCATCGGCCTTCGGATCAAAATTTCCTAAATTATCTTTTGTATTTAATATAAAACATTTTGATCCAAAAGTTTTAAAGTATGATACTTTAGGTTTTCTTCCAAAAAATATTTCAAAACAAGTTTGTTAGTCATAGGACGTATGGTTACTCGATTCAATACATAACATGCTATGGCAATAGCTTCTGCCTAAAAATGTTTTGGAAGGCCACCACTATTTAGTAGTGTTCGTGCACATTCTTGTAACGTATGATTTTTTTTCTTTCTACTACACCATTTGTTGAGGTGTGTGAGGAAAAAAAAATTATGACGAATTCCTTTCTTATTGCAAAAATCGGTAAAAAGATCATTTTCGAATTCTCTGCCGTGATCACTTCGAATATTTTTAATTTTCAAATCCATTTATGTTTTAATTCTTTTAGAAAATATTTTAAATATACCAAAGGTATCACTTTTATGTTTTAAAAACAAAGTCCATGTATATCTTGAAAAATCATCAACTATTATGAAAACATATTTGCTGTGATTTATAAATCGTATTTGTGTTGGACCATATAAATCTACATGCAATAATTCTAATGGTTGTTTTGTAGAAATATTATTGTTAGATTAAAAGAACTTTTCTTTAGTTTTCTAATTTGACAATCGTTACAAAATTTTGTACTTTATAATTTATTTTAGATAAACCTCTAACTAGCTCATATTTTGGCAATTTATTAATATATTTAAAATTGATTTGACAAAATCGTTTATGCCATAACCTTGGACCATCATGTTTGGCGGTTAAACATAAATTTGAATTTTTATTTATATTCATGTTTAATACATAAATATTTTTGTTTCCAAAACCTTTAAATACAAGTTGTTTGTTATTATTGACAATATTACATCTATCTTTTTCGAAATTTATTTGAAAACCTTTATCGCATAATTGACCAATACTTAGCATGTTGTGTTTTAAATTTTATACTAATAAAACATTTGTAATAATAGACGAGTTAGCAATACCGGAGTTGATGACTTCTCCAATGCCCATGACATATCCTTTTGAATTATCTCCAAAGGTTACCATTCCACCATCGATGTATGTTATATTTGACAACATTTTTGAATTTCTAGTCATATGCTTGGAGCACTGCTATCTAGTATCCATTTCTCCTTATTTTTTATTTTGGGTACCTGCAAAATAAAAGATGTTTTAGTTAGTACCCCTATACTTTGTTAGGATCCTAGATATTACAAGAAGGTAGCCATACCCGAGATGGTTTGGTACGTTTATAAATATAATTTTTATTATAGACTACATTCTCTAAGAAATTATTAATATGTTTTTGTCTAACCAAATTATTATTTGTCTTAGGAATCCAAATTTTCAAATTTTTGGTATTAATATTAGACGTAGGTAAACTTTTAGTCTTTTTATAACTATAATTCTTAGCATCATTTCCTTTTTGTTTAGGAGTATTTTTAAATCCTATTCCATTTCTATTACCTGATGGTTTTGAGGTCTTGATAAGATTAATCTTGTTTTCTTTTATTAAATTTTGACATATTATTTGTAATTTTATCTAATTTTTCTTTTAATTCTAGATTTTCAATTTTAAATGTTTCAATATTGCTTTTCAAGTTGACATTTTCTTTTAACAAATTATCCTTTATTATTTTAGTGTTATTAAAATCAATAGCAATAGCCTCACTTTCTATCAAATTATTTTCAATTTTTTCTTGATATAATTCTAAGATAATTTTTCATCTTTTAACATTCCTACTTCAAGTCCTAATCTATTTATTTTGAATATATATTCTTTGTTCAATTTTTTAATTTTTCTAAATTTATCATCTAATTCCATCTAAGTTCTAATAATTCGTCATAGCTAAGTTTGGGACATACCTCATCAGTTTGTGCCACAAAACACACATTAGCTTGTTTTCCATCACTGTCGACATCACTTTCAGATGATGAAGAATCCGAGTCATCCCATATTACTTTGAAAGCCTTCTTCTTTTTGAGTTTTTCAAATTTGTTCTTCTTTTAATCATTATTGAGCTTGGGGCAGTCTTTCTTCATATGTCTAAATTGATCACATTCATAACATTTGATTGATGTTTGATTCGATGAGCTTGATTTACCTCCTTTCTGAAATTTAGTCATTTTCCTAAACTTCTTGAATTTGTTGTAATTTTTGGCAATAAATACAATTTCTTCTTCGTCTATGTCGAAGTCTTCATTTGTTGTTGGGAATGCTAGTTCTTCTTTTCCGAATTTAATTCTTTTCATGCCTGCAAATTAGCGTCATAGGACATTAAATTTCCTATCAATTCTTCAACTAAGAGCGCTGAAATAGCTTCTTCGATAGCTAATACTTTTCTTTCCTACTCAGGAGTTAAAGAATTGAGTATTCTAGATACTAGATCAAAATTTGTAAATTTGACTCCAAGTGCCATTAAATCATGTTGAATGGTTCGAAATCTAGATTACATATCTACTGTAGATTCATTTTGTTTCATTTTAAATGATGAAAATTGATTTTGTAAAATTGAAATCATGGTTTGTTTAACTATGTTTGAGCCTTCGTGTGTGACTTTTAAAGTGCACAAAATATCAAATGCAGTGTTACATAGCATGACACGTGAGAATTCATTTTTGTCTAGTGAGAAAAATAAAACATTAATAGTTTTGGCATTATTAGAAGCCGCTATTTTTTATGCATCGGTCCATGTGTTCATAGCAGTAGTAGGTGCTTCATATTTACCTTGAGTGGCTGTCCAAATTTCTAGACCATTAGCTTCCATAAAAATTCTCATACGTGTTGACCAATATGCATAGTTAGAGCCATTAAAAAGTGGGGGTCGTGCTGTGGATTGTCCTTCTTGAAAAATACTTGCCATATTAAAATGATTCAAAAACGTGTTACTGTACTTTGATCAAACCTTGCTCTGATACCAATTGAAAGTCGATAGTATGGATCGTGTAATGTATATGCAAGCATATGTGACTAACTATATGATGTATCTAATTATAATATCAATCTAGTAAAATATAAACCAAGCACGCTAGGATTTCATACTAGTTCGGACCTCCCATCCTACGTCTAGTCTCGAAGCTCCTCTTTGGAATTCGACCATCAAACACCCTCACTTCGCCTGGAGGAATAGGCTTGGTTACAATAGCTTGTTCTTGTCAAATATGTGTTCTTATAACACGAATATTGACTATTAAGTACAAATGCTTCCGATATATATATCTAAAGGATATTGATTGAGGAGTTCTATATATATGGAAGAGTGGAAAACAAATATATGATTGCTAGAGATCAAGAATAGACTAAAGTATAAGAGTAAAGAGCACAAGTAAGTAAGGCGAATTCTTCTCTTTGATTCTTGATGTTATTTATAGTGTTAGAGAGATTCCTTGAGTAGTTGCATCCATTAACAAGTGTTCTATGGTCGCTTCTGATGGTGATGAAGAGTTGCATTGAAGAGAAGCGAAGATGTCTTTTCAAGCACGACAATTGTTATTTGAATTTTAAAATCCGAGTTCAGTTTCAGATGTCTGGAATATTTCTCAGACATCTGGCTATATATATATTGTATATAGTAGCCCTTCAGACATCTGAGTACATTAACCAAACGTCTGATTCTGTCTGGTTTGTAATCCAGAGGATTTATTGAGACGTCTGGCTAGTACAGCCAGACGTCTGATCCTATGCATGTTGCTTTTTGTGCATCTGTATTATTTCTCTACTGATCCTATCGACTTATTATCTCTTGTAATGTTATTTGAGCTTCATTCTTGTCTCTCTAGTGATGTTACTCTAGTAATTACCTATAATAGAAATATATATATGCATATTTGATTTCCATGTATAGTTATTGTCATCGAAACCGTAGATTTGATTTCCTAACATTTATGACGTAAATTTAGCGATCTTTGAATTTTCTTTTTTAAAATGATTTAATAGTTTTCCTTATTCATATTCATATGTTCATGTATATGTAGATTTATATTAGAATTGGTTTATATATCACATTTTTATGTATTACTTGTATGAATGGATGTATATGCATGTTATTCTATGCCTGCGTCTTGTGTTTTGATGTTGTTTGCTAGTGTTTTGGATGCTTAGGAAGATAGGTTAGCGAATTTTGCACATTGGAGGCAGAGTTGGTTGAAATTGGATGAAACTTGTAGGGGAGGCTCTAAAGAGAGGAGCTTGCAGAATAATTCATGCCATATAATTTGCTAAGGAATCAACTCGGTATCGAGTTGAGTGATTCAGTACTGAGTCATTTTGGTTTTGCCAGATAGGTTGATGAATGGCATGGGTCACTAGAGCTTGGCTAGGGAGGGTAGTCCATTGCAAGATGTAGGAGATTGGCTAAGTTTTAGGTATTATGTCGAGTTGTTTCTAGAAATTGGATTTGAATGATTTGGATTGGCGGAAGAGTTGTTTTGATGAATGGGTCTGGGTTTAAAGCACTTGAGAAGGAAGCACTAGAGGCAAAATGATTTACTTAGCCAAAATTGGCTAAGTAAACGACTCGGTGCCAAATCATTTTAACTTGATGCTGAGTTGTTTTTGTGAGAGCTATGGGATTAGGCTTATACAGGAAGTAAGGGATTCTATAGATCATGCTAGAGGTGTTGGCTCATTAGCATCAGGGTTCAATGGCGATATAATGGCATGACAAAAGCTATGTATCCTCGGTTTGTGACTCGTGAAGGGAGTAAATGCCAAAGATGGCAGCTCGATAAAGGAGGGAGCCGTGGATGGGAAATGTGAAGAGTTACAAATAATGGAAACCGGATTGAGCAAAGGAAGTGCTCGGATACGAGTGAAGCAAAGGAGGGCTCGAATATATGTGTTAAGGAATCGTTGATACTTGGAGCATTTTCTATTCTACTCGAAGTAGGGGTATTATAAATGGGGACGCCTATGGATCAATGGAGTGGATCCGAATACCCTAAACCTGTGCCTTTGGGTCCAGTGTCTAGCTTTGGGCTATGTGATATGAGAGTACATTAAAAATCATGATTTCCATTAGTCCTTGATAGTAAGGATGCCATATGAGTTATCATATATTCAGGGCACATTGAGTGGTAGTGAGGATTGCTTGACGGATGCTATGGTTGCTTGGTTGCTTTCTTTATCACTCGGAGATATCACTGGGAGTAGTATTGGAAATAGGAATACCAAGACAGTTGATATCCTTATTTGTGTAAGTACCTTTATGATATTTGTAGATAAACATATTATGCTGTTATGTGTTAACTCTTTGGTTGTAGGGATAGGTCAGGTATGGTTCATGTACCTTCGTTTCTTACTATATTTACCTACATAGCATTTTGAGATTCATTTACCTCTCACACCATACTATTGTTTGAGCTAAGGTTTTACGCCTTATTTCTTATTATCTTGGGTACTCTTAAATGAGTAGACTAGATAACAACTCTAGGTGATGTAGTAGTTGTGCAGAGGATGGGCTGGACAGAGCTATCTCGTGTTATATAGTTATATGTATTTGTACCCTTATTCCGATATGAAGCAATGGGAGCCTTAGTAGCGGTTGCTTATTTCTTGTTCTTAGACAGTTGTTGAGTTTACATCCATTGTATAAAATCTGCTACTTTTGTATATAACTCCGCGGATATGTGTTTTGATGATTTTTTTACATAATTATTACCATCCCTCTTGTTGTATCTTTGATATTATATTTTATCAATGCGTTGTGAGATATATGACACGTTATATGTTGTGTTCATTTAATTTTCGTCCCTGATGATCGTCCTATATCGACCAGGCACGGCTACAATACAATTTTTTGATATTATCAATGTTAGTGGTATAAGGCAGTTGTGACATTTGGTATTACGACCAAGTTACATGATTGTCCTGAGTTGATACCGGGATCCGATAGAGACGAGGAAAGAATCATCACCTTAGAATGGATTGAGAGTATATAGGTATTATATGAGAGAATGCGTACTTGTTACGTATTTTGGTTTTCAAAGCTATATAGTAATATATTATATAATATAAGTCGCATGCACACGAGCATTATAGACACAGTTTTCTTTATGAGAGACTGATCGTTCTTGTTATAGATTAAGAAAGAGCCAGAATACAGGAAATACTACAAGGAGTTATGCTTCGGGAGTTGAGGAAGGAACAAGGTCAGAAGTTTCTACACCTGACTTTCAACCAATGTTGAATGCTATGATGGCAACTATGATAAGGAATGTTCAGGCTACTACTCCTGATGTAGTTGTTGGAGGAGGTGCTCCCGTGCACGTTCTTATGGTTGGTTTTGCTAAGTTGACCAAGGACTATTCTACTCTAGGAGGAAAACCATTCCATGGAACAGAGTCAACTAAAAAAGTGCATGATTGGTTGGATACCAATGAGCTCATCTTTAGTGATATGGGAGTGAATGATTTTATGAAGAGGAAGCAAGCCTCTAGACAACTTCAAGGACGAACTATAAACTAGTGGATCACCATTACTATTGCTACCTGAAAAGATCGGTTTACTTGGGATCAGTTCAAAGTAAGTTTGAAGTGAAGTTCATTCCGAGTGCTCGTAAGTCAGTGTTGTTTAGGAAGTTTACTGACTTAAGTAAGGAGAGAGCCAATTTTTGTTGCAGAGTGTGATTCTTTATCGAAGTATGGGAGGTCATTCATTAACACTCCATTGAGGAAGAATGAGAAGTTCACTATTGGCCAGGATGACTATCTTGGAGAGAAGCTAGTAGACCATATTGATGAGCCATTTGAGAAGCTTGTTGAGAAAGCTCTCCGTCATGAGAATCTGTGTCCATATGCTAGAACAAATATTATCATTTCTACTCAGAAGGAAGAGCTAAAACCACAACAAGCGATGGAGGTAAGAAAAAGTGGAATGGAAAGAGGAACTAGTCTCAAGGGAAAACTTGACAAAAGAAAGAAAAGTGGGAACCTACTTGCTATGGGTGCAAAGAGAAGGGTCGCTTTATAAATTATTGCAAAGCGAGCGAACAGAAAAAATGCTATAATTTTCATTGATGAAGGATTGTTCGAAACCGATAAAGGATAAGCAAGTTGTGAAAGCATACGTTTTGGATGTTATCCCGACCTCATTGAGTGCTCCATCGACGAAGGAGAAGGGAGTCATTATTCAATGTATGCTTTCCATAAAAGATGTTTCCATCTATGTTTTGTTTGATACCAGAGCTTCACATTCGTTCATATCTAGTGACCTAGTAGATAGATTAGGATTAAGACCAAAGATATTAGATCGATCCTTGATTGTGATGAACCTTGTTTGAGGCTATAATAGTCTTAGCATGGTTTTCTATGGCCTTGTTATCAAGTCATTGATGTTCTTTTTTTTGTGATTGCTTTGTCTTTAATTTTTTTAGGTTCAGGTTTATGTTGAGAATGGATTGGATTAAGAAGTATGTGGCAATAGTGGATTGCAATAAGCTGTTAATGATAATCAAATATGTGGAAGGGAGAACGATAGTTGTTTGCTACCTACTAGAGGATAAAGTGATGGCTAGATTTCTATATTTGCTTTTAGTTCCATAGGAGGAGCTGTCATCTATGCATATTGCTAGAGGGTATTCGATGAATTTGAAGAAGTGACCAAATTGGCGTCGCATAGAGAGATCAAGTTTCAGATAGGTTTAGTATAGGAAGCCAGACCTATAGTTATACCATTAAGGCGTATTGCACCTAGAGAGCAAAAGGAATTAGAGGTGTAATTTAATGACCTATTGAGGAGAGGGTTCAATCGAAGGAGTACATATAAGTGGGCTGCACCAGTAGCATTCACAACTAAAGCGGATGGTTCTTTGAAGTTGTGTGTGGATTATCGTAAGCTAAATAAAGTAAATAAGTATCTATTCCCACGTGTTGACGAATTATTTGATCAGCTTTATGATGCGAAGGTATTCTCTCAAATGGATTTGGAAATGAGATTTCACCATTTTATAGTAGTAAAGGAGAATGTGTCTAATATTGCATTTCATACGCCATAAGGTTATTATGAGTGGTTGGTGGTGCCGTTCGGGTTGATCAATGCTCCAGTATACTTTTTGGATCTCATGAATTGGATTTTCAGAGACCAACTGAACAAGTCCATGATTTTGTTTGTCGATAATATTTTGATCTATTTTAGAACTTATGAGGAGCATAAGACACACTTGAGGATTGTGCTAGGGGTGTTGAGGAAGCACGCGTTGAGAGTGAAGTTCTCTAAGTGTTACTTTTGGAGAAAAAAGTGAGGTTCTTCAGTCATGTCGTTTTTAAATAGGTGACAACGATGGATCCCACGAAGGTGGCAACGGTCTACGATTGGAACCGGCCCACGAATGTTAGGGGTGTGAGGAGTTTCCCTGGATTGGTGGGATTTTAGCCAGACAGCTGGCTTCAGTCGTGGCACTCCTTCCCTCATAAGTTTCTTTGGTTGACTCGCCAGACAAGTCTTCCTTTTCTTGAAAAATACCCTTTTTAGAGCTATGTGATGAAGAAGTAGGGCATGTTCATATTTTGGAACGAGAAGGAGACGGGACTTCAACCATACGGCGGATCACACAGGATGCAATAGTCCATAAAGGAGCAAATTGTCCTACATTAGCAAAATTTTAACCGATCACTCCTCGACATCTATGACCTTCAAAATATGGAAAATCTGGTTAAGTAATAGGTCTCGACCTTAGAATAACTATAAGAAGTATTTAACTTGTCAGAAATCCCATAGCGACTTATCGAAAATTAATAAGTAAAGAAGAGTCTTACCCCCCATTGTCCAAAGGTGGTTGAAACCTACGAGACATCTAATAAAGAAGTACCGAGTCTTGAATTGAGACACATTGCTCAGAAGCTACAGCATGATCTTGCGATTGCTTTGGGCCTCATTAATGACAAGGGATGGGCATTCGTCTCTCCTCTTAAACGAGAGAAAATATTTCAACTAATCGAAACTCGAGGCACGATTAAATGTTTGCATAAACAAAACTTAAAGGCAAGTTGGGATTGCATATCCATTAGGATGAGTCTGGAAGGGGATGATTCCCAAGTTTGAAAGATTTTATTTCAGGAAGTCATTAAAGGGAGGAACTGCTTCGTTTAAGCACATGTACCGGTGGCAAGAAGTGTATCCCGGAGGCGGCATATGGGCAAACTCATTTTTCTCCAGAAGGCGCACGTCGTTCTCCGTAATGCCGTGTTGTAACAAATGTTATGTGAAAATTTAACAAAGATTACAGAGGAAGCTCACTTTGGTGGACTAAATAGAATTTTGGAATTCGAAGGAGTCTGGTCTACAATCAGGCCAACCAAAATTTGTTAACTGTATTCAGCTTGCAAAGTAGAAGAGGAAGGGGCGACGGATGACAATTCATCTTTTGAAAGTGCTAGACTTCCTACACTAGACTTACGGCGAGAAGGCAGATACTTTATTCTATACAACAGAACTCGGTCCAACGTGCTTAGGTAATTCTATATTTAACTAGAAATTCCTCTATAACACATGAATTCCAAAGGAATATCGATCTGCGCCAACATATCGAATTTCAAGTATATATCGGAACAAGTGCATCGTGTTATCTACGTGAGGTGAGCTCGATAACCTGAACATTAAAATGTTCTATCCCGTGTAGATAGTTCGCTCACAGTAAATATTGAAAAGGGCTTTTCATATCACTTTTTGAAATTATTTCTTCTACACTTACCCATTATCAATCAACGATCGATAATGGATCCATTGTTCGAAGCAACGTGGAAAGCTCTTCTCAGTTTAGGTACACCGAGTGTGCAAAAAAAAAGACTAATCCAAACTCTCCAAAAGGCGATAACAACATAAGCTGCTTGCGAGATGCTATCCTAAGCCATTATTCCCCTTCGGAAGTATTAAAACCAATTCGCGATACATCATGTTGTATCAGCAACGCAATGTACAAGTCAATTTTGATTCCATGGACGAAGACAGCAATACATGTAAATCACCAAGGCAAAGTCCAAGCGTTGTTCCGTGAAGAACTCAAGACTCAATTTACTATCTTCTTCCACAAAATCACATCCAACACGGATTTCCCACAACAATCATCACCAATACAACCCCTTCATTGAATTGCTAAATAAAAGCCAGAATCACCATCACCCACCTTAAATCAAGAATCAAAGGGAAAGGATGATTGGAGTTTTTGACAGCAGCGACCCAGCGATCCAAAGGAAGCAGGTTGATGGCGATTCAAAGGAGAAAGGTTGATAATGATTTAGAGAAGAAGGAACATTGAAGATTTGAAAAGGCAGAGCAACAAAGTTGTGTGGCTAAGTCAAGGTGATGACACAGTCAGGATTAGTCAAAGGCAAGGAGCTCTAATGGCAATGAACTCCGGCTGCGATGGCAAGATAGGTGTTAAGTTTCACAATTCTAGGATTGGATCATAGGAAAGATAGCTCGAACTGCCAAATGAAAGTATGAAGGAAAATAAGGTCGACTCAAGAGGGTTAAATAGAAGCTTGCATAAGAGAAAATCACCAAATCTTTGGATCACTAGCAATAAATGGACGATGGATCGCTAGTGATCCATCTACTAGGACCAACCTTCTCCAGATTTGGTCGGTGCAATCCACATGCTATTTAAAGGCATCCTAAAAGTTATAAAGTCAAAATTTGTTTGTTATGATGAGCAACAATGACCCAAAATAGAACTCAATGAACAATTGAACAGCCAAAGCCAAATTCGCGTGATGGCTTTAGCACGATCACTTGAACTTCTCCAAGCGGGAACTCAAAAGTAGTTACTTCCATAGCACGCCTTGTTTCCAATGAAGGCATACTTGGAGGGGAAAATGTTATTCGGGTTTTTAACCCAGCAAAATTCAAAGGAAGTCGGAATAGCTTCATCAAGTCAAAACTGCTCAAGAGCCAACCAAAAGGACTAGAAGAATCAACCAAGAAGGATCAAAGGAAAAGAAAGCAAAAACATTCTAAGTTGATGGATCACTAGCAATCAATCTCCTATGGATCGCTAACGATCTAGAATGTTCGCTCATGGGTCCATCTATCCTCTTGCATCATGGTCCAATAGGCATTTTAAGAATGATGGCTAAGTTTGATGGAATTCCAAGCTAGTTAAATCGAGAAGCGAGCATTTGTCTAATTCAATTAGTAGTCCAATGCAAACAGTGTGTGTCACCATCAGAATGAGTGCAACATGCTAAGAAATTACATGGAGAATACCAGACAAAAATGCAATCCAGAAGGCAAGATCTAAAAAAAACACTAAGTACATGGATCGCTAGTGGTCAGTGGACTATGGATCGCTAGCGATCCATATGATTGAACCGGGTTGCCGTGGAGTTTAAAGAAGAGGATGACGGAAAGCATCGCAAGCAGTTGAATCACCAGCGACCCAAAAGCTATGGATCGCTAGTGATCCATAACTTATGGACCGCTAGGATCCATCAAATTAATTCGGCTCACTGTGAAACTTTCAGTGCACCTTCATACGATCATTTACAAGCATCTGGCAAGGTGGTCTAGCCCAATAGCTCTCCAACTCCTATAAATACGATCCTACCAGCAACTTAAACAGGATCTTCTGTACTGGCAGCTGAATCTCCATAGAAATTACTCTTTATTCTTCTTCTCCCACACAATTGTCATCTACAGGGTTCATTATGATTCTCCAATGAACTCAAGCATTGGTGACTTAATCCCATTTACATAATTTAATAAAGTTGCAATCAGATTATGCTTGTAATAGTAGTCAACCGGTAAGAAAAGTTAAAAGTAGACGTAGGCTTTGTTAATAGCCAAACCATTATAAAAATGTCTTGTCTTTTTTACCTTGTCTGCAAGCTTTTACTTCTTTTCTCTATTTTATTTGCCTTGAAATACAGGGTTGGTGCTTTCACACTTAATCCAAGATGTTGATCTACTTTTTGAGTTAACATGAACCTTGCTTAGGAGATTATGAGCATTTTTGATGCAATGGAAGCTCCCTAGAGTAGACTATAAACGGCTACATAGAAAATGGATTTACTATTTGCACATGGTGTTCTTAATCCTAGGTATATTATCGAAATGATACGGTATGCGCTTCTTAAATTTATTTAACATTTTCATCAAATCATATTATATTTATGGTATATATTATTTTTCACTTTTCAACTTATTAACCTTCATAAAGAGTCGACCAATTTGGAGGTATATTATAGGATTCATAAGCTTGGGTTGGAGGAGGGATCGGCCGCTAGTGGATGGAATGATAGTGCTTTGATGGAATTTGCAATATGTCATCCACATAACTTGACTTAAGAATAAGTGTGTGTACCTGCATGTATAAGTAGATCTTTGTCAATTTGAAAAATACAAATAGACATAATATAAATGCGGAGTTGAAGAGTTGAAAATCAAGGCACGGACATGACATATGATGTCGAGGAAGAAGTATTTATATCCTTACCAGTGCTTTACCAAAAGGAAGGACCGTAAACCTAACGATAATTGTTTAAACCTTTAGAAAAACGGCTTCTTATTCTCTAATAATTTATTGCAAAATTAGTTTATTATTTTGGAAAATTAGTTATACAATTTAGTCAAACAATTTTGTTGTAAATTAGTTCAACGTTTTAACAGATTATTTAGAATAAATTTAGTTAAACAATCAACTTCCAAGTTGGTTTATTTAATTAGTTAAATAAAGTATAGTTAAGATTTTATTGTGGATATTTTTTTTTATAGAAATGTGATTATGATGTTATGTGTAGAAATGTTATATAAAAGGAAATAATAAAAAATAATATGGTAAAATATGATTGTATATAATTTCAGTTAAACTACTATAAAAATTAAGGATATATAGGAATGTGATTTTGCTGTTGTATAAGGTTATTTAATTAGTTTAAACTAATAAAAAAGTTGACGTAAAATTTGGTAACATTAAGGAAACAAAGATGCCACCTACAGCATCACCTACGGCAAAGCATAGAGTAGAGCCAAGATGGAGAAGAAGTTAGAGTGTCAACAAGGGGAGATACAAGAGCTTAGAATGAAATATGCAAATTGCAAAGAGATGCTTCCACAATGCTTTGGTGGGAAGTCGTCCAACCACCAAGGCAAAGAGTTAGTATGTATTTCTTGTGCTTTGATATACATGATGTAATGTATTACAAACATGTATTATTGTTTTGAAATGTCAGAAATTGTTTATAATGGAGAAGATGTGTTATTTGAACTTTTCTTATGTTTGTTAGTTTCATATATGGTTTTTGTTAAAATTATTTTATGTATCAATATTTATATATGCTGTAGATTCTTATTATAGTCAGTCTGGCACAGCTAGAATAGCTATGGATCGGTACAATGTTGATTCATATTTGCGAGAAAAAAATGCAGTAGTAACATATTAAAAATGCTCTAAGAAAGTCTTTGGAAATATTGTCGTAGGGAAGGGTTAGTAAATTTACGCCTTTGGAAAGAAATAAAATAAATATATCGTAAATAGCCATGGAAATGGCATAGAAGAATTTTGCCACATTGAAAAAGCATTGAAAATTACAAGGCGTAGGAATAACGTCATAAGTTCATCACATACTTGTCATAGGGAAGGCATGGGGAAAACAGTCACCCACGAGTGTTATTCTGAATGAATTGCATCGGTGCAACATCCGATTTGTGATTTTCGATGCTGGACTTATTGGATCAGGTGCATTGATAGCTAACAAAAAAGTAAAATTAAAAAAAAATCATTTTATCAAATTTAGATCTTATTTTTTGTTTACATTTATAATTTATTTACACTATATCATATATTCAGTGGAAATTAGCAAAAAGAGTTTGTTATTATAATTTAGTTGTGTTTTATTTATATTTAAAACTTTAATGTATGTATATGTATATTAAGATATATACATATATATATATATATATATATATATCTGTGTGTATATGCGTGTGTGTATGTGTATATATATAAATGTATATACTGTATTTTTCATTCAATTAAATTTTAGTTTATTTATTTTATTTGTTAGGAATTAAAAATCATAACGTTAACATTGTATAAAAAAACCTACGACGTTAAAATGGATATCAAAATATGGAATACACATACACATATATAACCATTGTGATTCGAAAACAATATCAATAACTTTTCAGATTATATATATATATATTTGACTTATTATAAAATGCATGTACAAATTCAATTAAAATTTAAAATCAATCTGCTTATCTTTACTCATATGCACGCATGCATGCGTGTATGTTTTAAATTCTAAAACTAAATATAATAAAAGGAAAAAATATTTTTTTGTTGGCTATGAGCAAGGAACAAATTTTTTGTAATTTAAAATTTGAGTTTGTTGTATGTATGTGTATATATTTATGTATCTTTAAGTGTTATTTAAATTTGATTTAATTAAAATATTTATATAAATATATTTATAATAATATAGATCGAGAAGAAAATATCTATTTTAAAATTTTAGAACCTATGAATATATACATGTATATGTTTATGTTTTTGTTTGTGTATGTGTCTTTTTATGTGTTAATTTAAAACAATACTTTAATATGCATATTAACTTATGGCCCAATCGTATGTGAAAACAAAATTTTATTAAATATACACATTACATACATACATATATATACACATACATACATATATACGTGTCTGCGTGTTCGTGTATACGTGTGTTTTAGAGTAATTTAATAGGCAAAACTTATTAAATAATTATATTTTTTCATTTATTTTTAGCCGAAATAAATTATCTATTTATGATTCTATATATAAACATACACATACATATGTACATACCAACATACGTATATTTATATATATATATATATATAAACATATATATATATAATTTGAAATATGATACACATATCTAGATCTCGCTGATTATCAACGCGTTACTGCTAGATATTCCTTTTAAATTAATATTCCGTCCCCTTGAACTTGGTGTGCAAATCTTAGCTTCAATGCTTCAACCAATTTTCTAATGGAGGCTAGAGTTTTCAAATTTTTTTTATGTGTTCTGAATGGAGAAGATAAGGCAATTCATAGCCATAGTCACCAGTAACGTGTTCCTTTCCTCTTTTGAATCTAGATAGAGCAAAATACTTGGTTAAAAGCCTCCTCTCCCATCATGTATGTCGGCCCCATTCATGGTACTCCATGACGTTGGGCCTAACTAATATACCATTTTGTAATCAATTATTTTGTCCCTTATATTTAACTAAATTAATATATGTTTACACCAAACGTGGAACAAACACCTAAATGATTAATAAGTGAAAATTAGAGAATTAAGAAATTAAAATGAGGTAAGAACACATAATATTTTTAGTGGTTCGGCCAAATTCAATAGCCTACGTCCACTGTCAACTTTGTTACCGATTGTTTCTTTCTTTTATAAGGATAATTTGCCGATAACTTGAGATAGGATCCAATAGAGTTTTGGAGTCAAATCAGAGAATAAAGAAAGTAAAAATGAAGATTTGAAAAGTCAAAAGTCCTCTTTCCTTTACACATCTCCCTCTACTTATAGATGAAAACCATCACAAAAGTCACTGAAATAGGTACTCACATTCTCCACTACCAGCTTGAGGCTTTAAGCGAGAGATCTTGGTCAAATCATGATTGACTTGGTAGTGAGTGGTGGCAGAACCTAACATTGAATTATGTGATCTTTGTTTTTTGTGCTTTACTTGCTATGGCTTTCCTCTCTAGGCTAAGTGCTTCAATGCCCCATCATAAATTATAAGAGCTGATACTGAGTTGTGCTGTTGACTTGTAATTTCATCTTTTGTTTCCTATTACTTGACGTACCTGAAAAGTGGTTAAGTATCTTCTTGAAGCAAGTGATGATTAGTACTAACTCATGAGGCTTCACTTGAACTTTGGCATTAGACTTGGCTTCCTAACTTTTGGTTCATCTTACAAACATTTAATGGTTTTGATTTGTTTTTACCACTTGTGTATAAAAGCAGGATAACACTTGGCCTTTCAAAGTATGTCAGGTGTTAATAAGGCAAGCTTTGGATCAAGATAAGCCACCACCGACTTCGAGCTCAGATTTGAAAAGAAGGGTATCCTTTGAACTATCTTTATAAAGCAATGTACCCCTTTTAGATCAATACACTACTCTAAACAGTTATAGATTTATATCTCCTGGCCAATATAAGAGCTGAAGTATCTCTATATGTTTTCCACTTGGTTTTGGAAATTCTGATAATTCCTTTACTTATTCAGTTAGGTAATACTTCATCTTCCTTCCTTGTTAATTATTCACGTTGTGATCCTTCTTCATTTTCTTTTCTTCTTGTTTTCTAAATTCTTAACTCATTACCGATCACTAAAGATTGGCACCAAATTTAATGCAAGTTTTATTTTTAGGCAATGCTTTGTTACATTTTCACCTTCATTTTAGATCCACTATCATTTCTTAGTAATGCAACTTTTGGCTCCCAAGATTCATCTTCTCTCACACTCTGATAACTCCACCACCAATCCTAACTTCGTTGGTGCTAAGTTAGGTGATTTGGCGCCTCGAACTTATCATGACTCATTGCCGATTCAATCAAGTTTCAAATCAACTTCTTGACTTAACGCTGCCTCATCGAACCTCCTTCGAATAGGGTAATGGGTGGTTGTCGATTAGGGGAGTTTGGTAATGGAAAGTGGCCATATTTAGCCTCATCCCTACACTTCATCCCCTTCTCTAGACTTGGCCATGGCTGTGAAGATCATAAATTTGGGTCTTTCGTAGAATTTCCAAAGTAGACTACAAGACGACCCGGGTCGGACTCCAAGAACATATGCACCTTCATATGCTTGAATTTTACCTTGGGGTTTCCTAGGCTCGTACATGCTCATTTTGACAAAGTTCAAGTTTTAGGAAGGGGTATTCGACTTTCGTTGATTGTGGGTCGAGTATGGACAAATGGTCTAGTTATTTTTCATTGGATAGTTTCTAAGAACAGTTATATCGAATATGTCTTGACATCCAATAGAGTCATTCAACATTGCTTTAGGTCAAACACTTCACTTATGTGCTCCTATAAAGGAAAACTCCATGTTTCTCCATATAATGGTTCCATTATAATAAATCATATAATAATGAGTAAAATCTAACAAACAATTCCATAGTGCAATGTTGCTCGTTTGCTAGCATGAGCAAACCATCTATATAGATTGTTCGCATTTATCATACTTTGGACATAGGAAATACATTGTATAGACTGAATTACACGTCACTATCCCAATCAATGTATGAGATCAAGTTGGTCTATACATTTTGACATCCATTGGGTTTTATACATCAGCTACATATGGTTTAATTACAACATAAAAGTCATAGTTAAATCCTGCCAAACCTTGCTCACGTGTTGAGTTTTTTAGTAAGTTATAAACTATAGATGCTCCTCACATCTCTCTGCCATGAGTGGAGGTCCATCCACATTAGAGTTTATTTCACCCATAATAGATTCAACTTTTTCCTCCACTTCTACTTCATCACCTTTCAACCGCAACCATATCATCATCAGACTAGGCAATCTTTACAAGTAGTTTCATTCATGATGGAAGATGAAGCCTACATAGGGTTTGCATATGATATCAATTTTAAGGGGACTATGATTATTAACAATAGTTACACCACATATTTTCGAGTACCATAATATGGGGAAATAACCGAATAAATGATGAATTAAAAATTAATTATGGGATAGGTTAAATATAAAAAGTTAACCAATGATTGGTGATTGAATGTAGGCAAAGGTGTTAGGGATTTATTAAGACTAGGCTAGAATGAGGTTTTAGCCCAAAGTCAAAATTACTAATCCCTTACATCCTAATCATCCATTCATTCTCTCATTTTTCTATAAAACCAAAGAAAGAAAACCATGAGCTAAGGTAGGCTAAACATTCAAGAGGAAGGATAAAAAAACTAAGATAAAAGAAGGAGCTCGCATCATTAAAGAGACTTTTAACGAAGTTTAATCAAATTAAGGCAAGTTAATTCTTTTCGAAAATTCTTCCTAACCTGTTCGTATTTGAATTTGATTTCAAATGAATATTTTAATGACGTTAAACATGTTTGTATTGATTAAACATTGATGGTATGTTTAGAAATTCAAAAGAAAGGAATTTATTCATGTCCTAGGGTAAAGCATGAGTTAATCATGATTAAATGATTCGATATTCAGATATGATGTTCATATTAATGAAATAGTGATGATTTTTTAGTTTTATAATTTTTGGAATCAAATTGGATTTCTATTGATTTTCTAAGTTGAGAAAAAGACTACTTTTAAGTAAATCAATTATTAAGAATATTAAAATAATTATTTCGACCTAAAATTTTGATATAAGGTAAATAGATAAATTTGATTTTTAGTAAATCTTTGGTACTTTTCTCATTGATTTTCTATTTTATATGAATTAATTAGTTAAAAAAGTAATTAATTAATGATAGTTAATTAATAAACAAGAATTAAATTAGCTAATTCTAAAAGTAGAACTGTAAAAGAAGTATATTAGTTAATAAAATTTCAACATTAAAGTCATCAATACGTGATAGCCTAGGGGGAGTTCAACCCACTATAGCTAAGGAGATATCAATACGTTGTATCTTAAACAAACGTCATCTAGATATACTAAGAAAGGTGAACCTGTGATAGCCAATGAAAGCTATCAACTTGTGATAGCTTAGGCGAAGTTCAACCTGCGATAACTTGGGTTATGTCAACATGCGCTAGCTCTAAGGAACTCAACTTATGATGGCTAGGGTGGTATTAATATGCGATGGTCCTTAGAGGCTTAACATGTGATAACCTTGTAAAGTTGGTCTAAGATTATGAACAAAGTTAAGAAAGGAAAGATAAGTGCATATGATGATTGTTCCTAAAGATAAACGACTTTAGGAAATAATAAGTTGATGAAGAATAACTTAATTAAAGAATGGAAATGAGACCGAGCTTGGTTAAGCTATATGACATTAAATTGAATCATTTATAAGAATGTAAATGTAAATGGAAAGCCTTTGTGGCAATAAGACATCTAAACATGACTCCTTATTCGATGATTGGCGAGATAAGACCTTAATGACAATCATATGTCTAAATTCGACATTTTATTTGGTGAATAGCTTAACTGGCTACCAATTATCAAACCTATGACATTAGAGTTGGTATCATTGATGGAAGGTCTGGTGGCTACCGATATGTCTAAAATATGATATTGTATTTGGTAATGCTAGAGGAAGTCCTTAGTCATAAACACATGTCTATTCACGATAATACATAGGAGCAATTCTGTAAGGCTTGCGTAGCAACCTATAATCTATTCACAGCAAATAACCGAGAATGTTGGTATAAGACTTGTGTAGCATCCAATTGTCCATTCGTTACGAAATACGAAAGCGATAAGGTAAGGCCTTTGTGGCAACCAAATTTTTGTTCACGATAAGATTTGGAGTAAAACACTGAAGGAAACTTGGAGAAGTCTAGATCTACTATTAGCTTGAAAGGAGTTAAGACTGAGTGGTAATTTAAATGAAATGACTTTAAAAGTTAGCCGAACTTGTGTGTTAGAAATCTCACAATCATGATGAATTGATATTTATTCCTGTAATGCTATTGTGAAGTATTCCGTAATTAATGCTGATGATTGGAATAATGAGGCGAAAACCCATTCCATGCTTTAACGACATGGTTTCACTAAATGTATGATTGATAGGGTAAAGTTGAACTCATATTACACTTTATGCCTAATTGTATTATTGTTATTTTCCATAAAATCACGTGTACTCATTTGAGTAAGCCGAGTTTAGAGTATAAAGTGGTAGTCTTTAAAGCATGGATATAGACTCTGAAGATGAAGCAAAGGTTTACTAGCAAATAAAGTTATTTTGAAATTCTACTATGTAAAACTAGGATTTATAACTAGTTAGGTGCTGTGTTGGCTTCTTCATGTGTTAGATACAAACTACTGCTAATGTATTATTGCATTTACCCCTACGTAGGGATCGATTTTGGTTAAAGTGATGTAATGGATTATGTAAACAACTATATGTAATGAAAAAATGCGTTGGTTTCTCTATTTACTTGTGTTGTGCAAAATGATGCTAAAATCACTTCGTCACTTAATAATGATTTAGGTATGACTACGGCATCATCGACGATTATTTTTAGGTCGAGGTGGGGAATATCACAGCTTGGTATTAGAACTTAGGTTAGGAACAAATAAGTAAAATAGAGCCAAGTGAACACTAAGCAATGGAAAAAAAAAGCACCTTAGGGAGGATATACACTGCGCGCGCGCACACACACACATATCTGTGTGTGTGTCATGTAAGTATAAAACATATTTGTATTCAAATATAGGTACATAATTGTAACGACCTGATATTTTCAACAGTTCGCATCCAAACATGTCGGAATTGAACTGCTCAAAATACCAGATTGAAAGTTTATATTTGGTAAAAATCAGCATATACGGTAAATAAATAATCACAGAATCACATACATAGAGTAATATAACAATATGCAGCGGAAACAAATGAATAGTAGTTCATGAAGCTACTATATATATATATAACAGAGTTAAACAAGATACATAGAAGTCTCAAATACAGTAGTCAAATACAAGATCAGAATACATCACTGGAATCAACTGAATATCTGAAAGCTGTATAGATAGCTGGATCTCCAAGCGAAACTCCAACTCCAAAGGTGAGTCTCAAAAGCTGTATCACTCAGTCTGACCCGAGCGCAAAGCAAAACACAAAACACTCGAGTCAGGATTAACATTCTTATATCAATATATCCAACTCAAGTGAAATAACAACTGGAAATACAAGTAATTCAAAAGATGTTTGGGATAACCATCCTCTAAGGATCCGTTAAACATTTATATGTACGCTAAGTAAATAATGCCTATCAGTAATATAAAGTATCAAAATAGTGTTAAGGCATTACCATTATTCCCCTTAACACATTTTATATAAGCATCATAGTTTATACATCACTGTAAACTCCACCGTAAACTAGTGGGCTATCAGGGAGTACTCCATTGGTGTAACACAAAACAAATCGTAGTGGTCGCGCATAGGGATACGAGTATGACAAGGCACATGAGGCAATACCCAAGGTAGTGAAACTACCGTTTGCCTGATCCGGACTGGTGAGAACGCATCGTTCCAACGATCGCAACACCGTGAAACAACATTCCCAATTCAAGGGTGCACACCAATCAAAAATAAGTATCGAGTAGTTTACAAAGAAGTGTGTTCGCTTAGAGGTGGCTAACCTCATTGGCCCGACATGGCTACTGTTTAAGTCATTTCAAATTTGACACAAGTGTCAAGACTATCCATTATCGTTCTCTTTCTTCAAATGGAGCAACGTCATCATTCCAACCACTTCATTCTGGATTACACTCCGCGTATAATAGTTTTTAAAGTGGTTTTCAGTTTAAATAGAGAGTATGTCCTTAACCGATCCCGGACTCTTCAATAACTACGTAATTATTACACCGATTGGTCATTAAATAAATATTCAAAATAGTTTATATTTCAAAACCGGAATATCGTCGCCATTTCAAAACCATATCAATACAATATCACTTCCATTTCAAAACCAAATACGATATCATTTCCATTTAAAATATATCCATCTCAAATGTATCCATTTACAAAATCTTAGTACTTCAAAGTTATAACACTTTCTAAATCAAACACTTTGGAAATCATAATACTTGAAACTATAAATTTAGAAATCATAATACTTTGGAATCATAACACTTCCCACTTAACTGTTTAAATATAAATAATAGTATATATGATAAAATAGTTTATAATTTAAAATAGTTTATACAAAATAGTTATAATTTAAAGTAGTTTATATTAAAAATAATTTATATTAAAATAGTTTATATGAAATAAATTTATAAAGTAACATATATGAATAGTTTTAAATATAATTAAAAATACTTTTTATAATAAAATAGCTTTCTCAAATTTCACAAATCAATTCCAAATCAACACCAATCCCAAAATTTCAATTTAGTCAAATCTCAAATCATCAAGTTCAATTCAGTTCAGTTCTCAATAAACCATTATATCGATTTCAAATACAGATTTGAACAACAAATAAACCATTTAAATTTGATATATTCTAAAGCTTTAAATACATCACAATCTCAAAACTAAATTTGATAATTTCATACATATATCTTAATTTAACTTTATTATTATTTAGTTTTGAAATATTCACTTAATAAATCTAATATTATTTAAATAAAACCCTAAATTTTCAAATAAACTAAATATTTCCTTCAACTTATTTAAACTTGAAATATTCATTTAAGTTCCAAATCGATTTATAATTAAATATCTTTCTTAATTAAATACAATTTCAAATCAATTTCAAATATATCTTCTCAACCTTAATTTATTAAATCATTATAAACTCTTTATTAAAATATAATTTGAATAAATACTTAACCATATTATATTTTAATAAAATCAAACTTTATTATTAAACTTATTTTAAATTAATCAAATTTATATATAGCTTAAAATCTAGAATTTAACTATATATAAAATAACATTTATATAATATCTAAAATCAATATTTATATAAAACCATATGTTACCTTCCAAAACCATGGTAATCATTTCAAACTATTTATGTATAGACCAACGGTGTTTGTATATAATTTTCTATCCTATGGTCAAGTGATACGGAATTTCAATCCACAATTTAAATGTATACGATGTGTGTGTGTGTATATATATATCATTCAACCTGCAATCCCAAATTCAATTCAATGAAAACCGCTTGGTTTTATCATTTCAACCCATAACGATTTTCTGCTATTCTACAGCTCATTTGGGTGTGTATCATTTCAACCCATAGTGATTCTATACTAACGAGGAACTTGCATAATGATAACAAATATGATAATAATAATAAAACAAGAATATGCCATCAATATATATAAAAGATAATGGTGTCAGATGTCACAGGTGAACAGATAGCATATAATGGCATATATATAATAATGTAAATCACAAGCAGCATATTTTAATTGTCGTTTCAATTGAAATCAAATTTAATATACATAAGAACGTAAATCGTGAGTGATTGCTCACCTTTCGAGGCTACGGATGATTTGTCACATAGAATTAACTACGAATCCAAGCATGAATAGTAACGCAATGTAGATTGGCACGAATTGACGAACAAAGCTGATCAATAGGAATAGACGAAATCAAATCAGAATTGGATCGATGGTTATAATTGGTATAAGTGAACTTACAGGCGACTATATATATAAAAGTCATATTTTAAATTCAAACATATATTAGATTAAATTTAAACATAGGTTTCAAAAATCATAATTTTGAATTAAAACATATATATATATATATATATATAAAATAAACATATACCGTATATAATTTGAAATAACTACCTATATATATTCTCCACTAATTTATATAAATCTGCACAATAGATCATGCATAATTTCATCTAGCTTATACAATAAAACTCTCAAACCAAAAGAACAAACTCCTTCATCATAACATATACTTTCATATATATACACTTTAAACGACCATTTAATAACAAATATACATTACCTACAGCCCATAGTTTAAACAACTTAAATATAACTAAATAATCACATAACTTAAAAAAACAGATCATAAATATATAAAATAAACTAACATATGACATAAACAACTTGCATATGCATATGCAGACAAACATATGTAGACAAATGAACTCAAATATATTAATATACAACTAATGCATCAGGCGGTTAGCTTATATAACTCATATTTTATAACAACAGACCACACTCTCATATGGAGGCTGGTATAAATATATATATATATATATATATATATATATATAAGTAACCAGACAGTAGGTAGTAAAATTTAAGCTATACATACTAACAGCCTATAAGATGTAACTAACGTATTATTATAACCAAAACCAACATATAAAACTATGCTATAATATGTAATATATATTATACTTCTTATTAAAAACGCACGATACTTTAAAAAAAAATACTAACCTACCCAAATTATAAAAAAAATGCGACTTATATAAAACTGTAAAATAAACAAAAGAATGCAAAGCAGCATATGAGGCATATGAGTTCGTATAAAAGTATGCATTAATTTCTTTTCAACTTTATAACTGTAAACATATATGCATTTGAATCTTATAAATTAATGTGCTATAAGCCTCTACACTACACACATATATAAAAAGTGCTTTCATCTAACATATATACTTTCGAAACAAATATAAAACAGTATATATATAAATAAAACAGCTGGCCAGAACTTTTACTATATATAATACTGATGTAAGTTTGTACAGTAATAGTAAAATGAAATCAAGTATTGATATATATGCCAAATATACTCACGAGTCACGTAAGCTGGAAATAAGGCTGGAGCTTGGTGTAGACGGCGTTGTAGGATGGTGGGGTTTTCGAGGCACGTCAGTGGACGTGGACGAAAGGAGAGGCGGGTTTAATGCTCGATCTAAGAGCTATTGCACACGGTGGAGGAGTGCATGGCTGGAGAAGAGGAAGGTAGTTCATCTCGGCCATAGAGGAGTAGGGCCCAGAAGGAGATGTGAGGCAGTGGTTGGTGCAGGGATCGATGCTGATGGTGGATGGGTTAAGGCCAACTATTGTGTTGGTGGTTGCCGAGATTAGGTGGGTAATGGGCGAAGGACTTCGGTGGGCAGCGAGTTGGCTCACGGTGATGGAGGATCTGCTGTTTGTGGAGAAATGCGAACGAGATCGGGTGGTGGGTATCGAATGTGACATGATCAGGTTGCAGAGGGAATAGATGTAAGCAAGTTGAACAAATAGGTGGCGTATCCAACTTAATTATAGGGGCAGGTTGTAGAGACCAATATCATAACTTTTTATATATACCAGTTATATTTTTTCTTTTTTTTTTCTTTTTTTTTCTTCATATATAGCCATGGCCGAATACAAGAGGAGAGCAAGAGGAGGAGCACGAAGCAGGCTACAGGGAGAAAGAAAGGAAATGGAAAAATAAAAGAAAGAGAAAAATAGAAGAATGAGAAGGCAAATAAATAAAAGAAAATAAACGCTTGGGTTTTCGAAATATACCGTATATTATTAAATATGTAAAAGAACGCAAAACGAAGATAAAGTTTTAAGTTCTCGGTATAGCAACGGCCATACGTTGATTTAGCTGTACGTTTAAAGCAATTAAATTTTTGTTGTTTGGACAGCACGTTAAAGTTTAAAGGGCAAAGGAAAGCTAATGGTCACAATTTATGGTACCGTTACAACGAACAGTTTATTATTTCCGTCGTGTACCGCACCTCAAAATACATAAATGAATATATCATAGTGATCAGCGCGATGAGACGGACAAGAGGAAACAGAAATATCTGTGTCAGGACCTTCCTATCAAAAGTCCATACGGACACCGATATACGTTGTTATTCCGTATGGAAAAATCCAAACGGAGCTAGAAACATCCGAAATTTGCGAAACAAATTACGCAGTCTTATTCAGAATGTTCTAAATAAATTGTCTCACGTTGACATATTTAGTTTTCGGAATACTTTTAAATTCAACTGTTATTTCATTGAAAATAAGATCGACAGAGCAATAGCAGTCAAAATTTAGAGAAACGAAATATAACGTCTTGCTTAGAAGATGATTTAAAAATTTTCTATTGAAAAATATTCAGGTTTGGAAAACATTTAATTATCATTAAATATTAACTGATATAGATTTAAATAAAATAACACTAGAAAAATAAACTTCCATATTTTCTGATGAAAATTTACTAGTGGCTATGTTTAAATAGACGTGTTCCAAATACAAAATTTTGATTTCAAAATTTTATTATTTAAAATTTCATAAAAATTCAACTAGTTAAATAAATTAAACAAATAAAATTATCAAAATTTATCGGGTCGTTACACTCTCTCCCACTCAAAACTTTTCGTCCTCGAAAAGGAAGGAGGTAGGAGAATAGAAACAACCAAAAGAAAAATAGACTTGGATTACAAAATAAAACAATTAATTTAAACCATATAATTTCAGTTTACCTAAATTAATACTCAATATTTGATTTAAAATTCAAGGTATTTCAATAAGTTGATTTAATTTCTATTTATTAATATTTGATAACAAAAGGTTTCTTCAAACAAAATTTTATTTAATTTGTCGCACTTGCTATTCATTCAACTTATTATTCTATTTATCTCTATTAACATTTTACAATTAAAAGTCTAGTATATACCACTTATTACAACCACTCAATTTTTATTTATAAATTATTAATCATCATTCTACATTGTAAATTATTCAATTACATTTTCAACTTCTGAATGATATAGGTAAGTTATATTGGAATGGAATTGGGTATTATACAAGTAAAATTTTCTAATTCAATTATTTAAACTTCAAATATTTATTCAAAATTTTTGACTTCATTATATAATTGTAAACATCTTTTAACAATTAAATTTCCGATTTTTCTTCAAACCATTGGAGACAAATATACAAATATATATAAGTCAAATCAAATCTATAAATATATACTTGTATTATAAATCAATTCATGCTTCAGCAATTCAAATCAATTTAATTTCTAATATAATAGTGTAACAAGGCTACAGAATGTTCTCTGTACCTCGAAACTCGAAAATGGATGTCGATGATGCGACCGTCATCACCGAAATTATTTTCTAGCGACAATGGAGGAGAGCACTAATTTAAACATTTTAAATTCTTTGAAATGATTTCTATTTGAAAATATTTTAAATACTATACACTTTAAAACTTTAAAATCATATTTTGAAATCATCGGAAATTAAATTCTCAAATTCTAATTTAAATCCATTTCAATTCCTAATTAAAATTTTAAACCATGTTCTATAATTTCATTTATTTATCATATTTGAATAGTCAATGGTTTACAAAACAATAAATAACAATCAAATATTACCATTTGTTGATCCAATCATTTAACAATTTATAAAATTTACTTATATATAATATAATCACACAAAATTTATTTTATTTACCAAATTTGAAAACAATATTGTGTCGGTTTGCTCTGTTCAAGTGTTTTGGAAATCCTATTGATAGCGTTGATCAGACGAGTCGATCGGAAACCCAAATCAACCTCAGCGACTAAAATAACACAATATATATATATATATAACATTTTTAATATGAATTAACAAATACACTTCCTCGCTCGACGATACAAGAATGGATTTCAAAGCAAAGTTAGAGATTCAAGTTTGATGCACTCAAATCAAAGAGAGTTTTGATTCGAAGATAGGTTTGAAACAAAGCTGAGATAATTAAATAACAAAAAGGGTGATAGATAAGTTTATATAAATCGTGGGCAACCTTAACCGGGTTGACCGTGACTTCAAGAATGAAATCGATGCTGAACTCCAAGGCAAAATCGGCATCAGATCTCAAGGGATAGAATTTAGGCATAGCAGACGATAGATAGCATTGTAAACCGAGGATAAAGAAATCTTCCGTAAATCAATGCCTATTGTAAAGGAGTTTCACCCCTTTACAAATCATTCAAAGATTGGCGAGACCGCCGAGTTATTATAGAGACTGTTCGAAGTGGAGTCATGGGATACTCCAAAATATGAATAGTGAGAGGCAATGATGGATTTTGGAACCGAGGGACGTTCCAAAATTCAAAGGAAATTCAAATCAAAGAGGAAAGAATTAAAGCTCGAACGAAAGTGATTCCATAATTAAATTTATCATACATGCTAAGTTTTGCCTAGAGCCAAAGCTCTGACACCAAAAGTAACGACCTGATATTTTCAAGCATTCACATCCAAACATGCCGGAATTGAATTGCTCTACCAGATTGTAAGTTTATATTTGGCCAAACTTAGCATATACAGTAAATAAATAATCACAGAATCACAGACATAGAGTAATATAACAATATGCAGCGGAAACAAATGAATAGTAGTTCATGAAGTTACTATATATATAGATAACAGAGTTAAACCAGATATATAGAAGTCTCGAATACAATAGTCAAATAAACGATCAGAATACATCACTGGAATCAACTGAATATCTGAAAGATGGATAGATAGCTGGATCTTCACGCGAAGCTCCAACTCCAAAGGTGAGTCTCAAAAGCTGTATCACTCAGTCTGACCCAAGCGTAAAGCAAAACACAAAACACTCGAGTCAGGATTAACATCCTAATATCAATAAATCCAGTTCAAGTGAAATAACAACTGGAAATACAAGTAACTCAAAAGAAGTTTGGGATAACCATCCTCTAAGGATCCGTTAAACATTTATATGTACGCTAAGTAGATAATGTCTGTCAGTAATATAAAGTATCAAAATAGCATTAAGGCGTTACCATTATTCTCCTGAACACATTTTATATAAGCGTCATAGTCTATACAGCACTGTAAACTCCACCGTAAACTAATAGGCTATCAGGGAGTACTTCATAGGTATAACACAAAACAAATCGTAGTGGTCGCGCATAGGGATACGAGTATGATAAGGCACGTGAAGCAATACCCAAGGCAGTGAAACTACCGTTTGCCTGATCCGGACTGGTGAGAACGCATCGCCGCAACGATCGAAACACCGTGAAACAACACTCCCAATTCAAGGGTGCGCACCAATCAAAAACAAGTAATGAGTAGATTACGAAGAAGTGTGTTCGCTTAGAGGTGGCTAACCTCATTGGCCCGACACGGCTCCTGTTTAAGTCATTTCAAATTTCACACAAGTGTCAAGGCTGTCCATTATCGTTCTCTTTCTTCAAATCCAGCAACGTCATCATTCCAACCACTTCATTCTGGATCACACTCTGTGTATAATAGTTATCAAAGTGGTTTTCAGTTTAGACAGAGAGTGTGTCTCTAACCGATCTCGAACTCTTCAATAACTATATAATTAGTACATCGATTGGTCATTTAATAAATTTTCAAAATAGTTTATATTTCAAAACCAGAATATCATTGCCATTTCAAAACCATATCAATACAATATCACTTCCATTTCAAAACCAAATACGACATCATTTCCATTTAAAATATTTCCATCTTAAATATATCCATTTACAAAATCTTAGTACTTCAAAATTATAACACTTTCTAAATCAAACACTTTGGAAATCATAATACTTTGAAAATCAAAATTTAAAAATCATAATGCTTTGGAATCGTAATAGTTCCCACTTAACTGTTTAAATATACATAGTAGTATATATGATAAAATAGTTTATAATTTATATAAAAATAGTTATAATTTAAAATAGTTTATATTAAAAATAATTTATATTAAAGTAGTTTATATGAAATAAATTTATAAAGTAACATATATGAATAGTTTTAAATATAATTAAAATACTTTTTATAATAAATAGCTTTCTCAAATTTCACAAATCAATTCCAAATCAACACCAATCCTAAAATTTCAATTTAGTCAAATCTCAAATTGTCAAGTTCAATTCAATTCAGTTCTCAATAAACCATTATATTGATTTCAAATACAGATTTGAACCATAAATAAACCATTTAAATTTGATATATTCTAAAGCTTTAAATATTTCACAATCTCAAAACTAAATTTGATAATTTCATATATATCTTAATTTAACTTTATTATTATTTAGTTTTGAAATATTCACTTAATAAATCCAATATTATTTAAATAAAACCCCAAATTTTCAAATAAACTAAATATTTCCTTTAACTTATTTAAACTTGAAATATTCATTTAAGTTCCAAATCGATTTCTAATTAAATATATTTCTTAATTAAATACAATTTCAAATCTATATTCTCAACTTAATTTATTAAATCATTATAAACTCTTTATTAAAATATAATTTGAATAAATACTTAACCATATTATATTTTAATAAATCAAACTTTATTATTAAACTTATTTTATATTAATCAAATTTATATATAGCTTAAAATCAAGAATTTAATTATATATAAAATAACATTTATATAATATCTGAAATCAATATTTATATAAAACCATATGTTTCCTTCCAAAACCATAGTAATCATTTCAAACTATTTATGTATAGACCAACGGTGTCTATATATAATTTTCTATTCTATGGTCAAGTGATACGGAATTTCAATCCACAATTTAAATATATACGGGTATATATATATCATTTCAACCCGCAATCCCAAATTCAATTCAATGAAAACCGCTTGAATTTACCATTTCAATCCATAACGATTTTCTCCTATTCTACAGTTCGTTCGGGGATGTACCATTTCAACCCATAGTGAATTCTATACTAACGAGGAACTTGTAGAGTAATAAAGGATATGATAATAATAATAAAACAAGCATATATCATCAATATAAATAGCAGATAATGGTGCTAGATGTCACAGGTGAACAGATAGCATATAATGGCATATATATATAACAATGTAAATCACTAGTAGCATATTTCAATTGTCGTTTCAATTGAAATAAAATTTAATATGTATAAGAACGTAAATCGTGAGTGATTGCTCACCTTTCGAGGATAGGGATGATTCGTCACAAAGAAATAGCTACGAATCCAAGAACGAATAGCAATGCAAAGTAGATTGGCAAGAATTGACGAACAAAGCTAATCAATAGGAATAGACGAAATCAAATCAGAATTGGATCGATGGATATAATTGGTATAAGTGAACTTACCGGCGACTATGTATATAAAAATCATATTTTAAATTCAAACATGTATTAAATTAAATATAAATATGGGTTTCAAAAATCATAATTTTAAATTAAAACATATATGTATAAAATCAAACATACACCTTATATAATTTGAAATAACTACCTATATATATGTTCTCCACTAATTTATGTAAATCTGCACAATAGATCATGCATAACTTCATCTAGCTTATACAGTAAAACTCTCAAACCAAAAGAACAAACTCCTTCATCATAACATATACTTTTATATATATACACTTTAATCAACCATTTAATAAAAAATATACATTACTTATAGCCAATAGTTTAAATAACTTAAATACAACTAAATAGTCACATAACTTAAAAAACAGATCATAAATGTATAAAATAAACTAACATATGACATATACAACTTGCATATGCACATGCAGACAAACATATGTAGACAAATAAACCCAAATATATTAATATACAACTAACACATCAGCCTATTAGCTTATATAACTCATATTTTATAACAATAAACCACACTCTTATATACAGGCTGGTATAAAACTATATATATATATATATATATATATAAGTAACCAGATAATAGGTAGTAAAATATAAGCTATACATACTAACAGCCTATAATATGTAACTAACGTATTATTATAACCAAAACTAACATATAAAACTATACTATAATATGTAATATATATTATACTTCTTATTAAAAACGCATGATCCTTTTTAAAAAAAAAATACTAACCTACCCAGATTATAAAAAAAATTGCGACTTATACAAAATGTAAAATAAACAAAAGAATGCAAAGCAGCATATGAGGCATATGAGTTCGTATATAAGTATGCATTAATTTCTTTTCAACTTTATAACTATAAACATATATGCATTTGAACCTTATAAATTAATGTGCTGTAAGCCTCTACACTACACAAATATATAAAAAGTGCTTTCATCCAATATATATACTTTCGAAACAAATATAAAACAGTATATATATAAATAAAACATCTGGCCAAAACTTTTAATATATATAATACTGATGTAAGTTTGTACAGTAGTAGTAAAATGAAATCAAGTATTGATATATATGCCAAATATACTCACGGTCACGCAAGCTGGAAATAAGGCTAGAGCTCGGTGTAGGAGGCGTTGTAGGATGGTGGGGTTTTCGAGGCACGTCAGTGGACGTGGATGAAAGGAGAGGCGGGTATGATGCTCGATCTGGGAGTTATTGCACACGGCGGAGGAGTGAACGGCTGGAGAAGAGGAAGGTAGTTAGTCTCGACCGTGGAGGAGTAGGGCGCAGAAGGAGATGTGAGGCAGTGGTTGGTACAGGGCTTGATGCTAGTGGTGGATGGGTTATGGCCAACTGTTGTGCGGGTGGTTACTGAGGTTAGGTGGGTAGTGGGCGAAGGACTTCGGTGAGTTGTGAGTTGGCTCGCGGTGATGGCGGATTTGCTGTGGGTGGAGAAATGCGAACGAGATCGGGTGGTGGGTATCAAATATGACATGATTAGGTTGCAGAGGGAATTGATGTAAGCATATCCAACTTAATTATAGGGGTAGGTTGTAGAGACAAATATCATAACTTTTTATATATACTAGTTATATTTTTTTTCTTTTTTTTTTCTTTTGTTTCTTCATATATAGCCATGGATGAATACAAGAGTAGAGCAAGAGGAGAAGCACGAAGCAGGCTACAGGGAGAAAGAAAGGAAATGACAGAATAAAAGAAAGAGAAAAAATAGAAGAAGGAGCTGGCAAATAAGTAAAAGAAAGTGAACGCTTGGGTTTTCGAAATATACCGTATATTATTAAATATGTAAAAGAATGCAAAAGGAAGATAAAGTTTGAAATGCTCGGTATAGCAATGGCCATACGTCGATTTAGCTATACGTTTAAAGCAATTAAATTTTTGTCGTTTGGACAGCACGTTCAAGTTTGAAAGGGCAAAGAAAAGCTAACGGTCACAATTTATGGTACCGTTACAACGAATAGTTTATTACTTCCATCGCGTACCACACCTCAAAATACATAAATGAATATATCATAGTGATCAGCGCGATGAGTTGGACAAGAGGAAACAGAAATATCTGTGTCAGGACCTTCCTATCAAAAGTCCATACGGACACCGATATACGTTGCTATTCCGTACGGAAAAATCCAAACGGTGCTAGAAACGTCTGAAATTTGTGAAACGAATTACGCACTATTATTCAAAATATTCTAAATAAATCTTCTCATGTTGACGTGTTTAGGTTTCGAAAACTTTTAAATTCAACTGTTATTTCATTGAAAATAAGATCGACGGAGCAATAACAGTCAAAATTTGAAGAAACGAAATATGACATCTTGCTTAGAAGATGATTTAAAAATTTTCTATTGAAAAATATTCAGGTTTGGAAAACATTTAATTATCATCAAATATTAACTGATATAGATTTAAATAAAATAACACTAGAAAAATAAACTTCCATGTTTTCTAATGAAAATTTACCAGTGGCTATGTTTAAATAGACGTATTCCAAATATCAAATTTTTATTTCAAAATTTTATTATTTAAAATTTCAAAAAAATTCAACTAATTAAATAAATTAAACAAATAAAATTGTTAAAATTTATCGGGTCGTTACAATAGTAGAATATATATGCCCATTACTATTGCTTTTGCTGTCTTTAGTTCCATTTCCTATGGATCTTTGCTTATGCAGAATGCATGAAAAGATCTACGTAAAAGACATTTGAATGTAGGAAGTACAATGGTGAATGTTACGTATGCTTTATATCGACATACAGTTATATGTCGGGGATATACGATGCAAAGAAATAAAGGCTTTTTAACAGCGTTTCCCTGATGTCATGAAATCTTTCAACAGCGTTTGGTTGGGTGCAATTAGAGATCTTTCATAGCATTGGTTACGTGCTAAGATAATAATTTATAGCCTTTCTTCAATGCTGTGACATTTATTTATAGGTTTTGTTGTTGCAATAAATCGTGCTTTATGTTTTTAGATACAATTTAACAGAATTTCTAAATGCTGTTAAAATTTTCAACGGCGTTTTAAAAACGCTGTGGAATGTTTTAACTATGTTTAAAAACGCTATGGAATGTTTTAACTACGTTTTAAACGCTGTGGAATGTTTTAACTGCGTTTTAAAAACACCGTGGAATGTTTTAATTCCATTTCAGTAACCATCTGCCACAATATGCATATATACCACATTTCAAAATTAGCATATTATATCAATTTCACATTTCAAAATCAACATATTATATCAATACCATATTTTGGACACATATTTGATAGCCAATGTATGAAATTTCATAATCAAAATACGCAATATTCTTACACCAAACATAAATAGTTTGTCATCGATAGTTCAAAAACAAATATAGAACAAGTAGCAATAGCAAAACAAAAGCAAGTAATACATATGTTAAAACTAAAAAGTAGTTCTAGCAGCAAAAATAACTTCGATCCATAACTCGTTGCAACTTTTTTTTGCATCGTAGTCATCTATCTATCTGTAAAGTAAAAGTAATGCTTGGGAATCAATTCATCAAAAAAGTGTACACAAAGTTAAATCGGATTCATAATGCAAACACTAAGTATTCATCACACTATTTCTATAGGCGATTGACTAATACAAGTATATAAACTCTGGTAATTACGCAAAGACTATACTATACTGTCACATAGTATTTGGTACAATTATATAAATGCCCTAGTATTTGGTACAAGTATATAAACTCCGGTAATAATCAATATACAAAGACTGTATTGTCGCATAGTAGAGACAAAAATATATCTTGAGCCAGCTGGAATTCCAAATTAATTTTAGCCATGTAACATGAAACACGGATTCCCATATGCAATGCAGGTGGAAGTCTCCTTTTCTAGATCCAGTGTCAGTTGCTCTAAACTAAAAATCAAACACAAATCAATCGACTAACACTACGAATGCGTTCACAATATAGAGAATACAACAATGTTAGGACATGGATTTCCAATAAGAGGTGAAATGCATCATTTTCTCGACAGGGGCAGTTATCAGGAGAAGCTGGAGTGAGCGGTTATCAGAACGTGCTTATGATAAAAATAGTGCATGAGAGAATATGCTACTTAGAATTTTCAGCGAGCCTTCCAAGCACTCCTTGTTGGCTTGGAATTATAATTTTGAGCATAATACTAGAGTTATAATCTTTATGTCACTACAACAAAACAGGCATTTTACAACGGGCAATGCCCGTTGTAATATGCATTTCGCAACGGGCATGCGCCCGTTGTATTAGGCCTAGTTGTAATAGGTCGACCGTATTTTACAACGGGCAATGCCCGTTGTAATACATATTTTTACAACGGGCAATGCCCGTTGTAATACATATTTTTACAACGGGCAATGCCCGTTGTAATACATGATATTGCAACGGTTTCTGACCGTTGCAAAATAAATGCAAATTTAAAAAAAAAATTACAGCACAGATTTTGAATTCAAACGAATATTTTATTCAAACAAATATTTATTACAATTTTTAAATAGTACAAATTCAAACTCTCACTATTCACTATACAATTTTGATACAAATTTCATTACATCACTATTTTACATTCAGAACCTCACTACATATCACTCACACTCGTATTGTTATCTTCAACTTCTTTCCAGTTAGAATCCAGCATCTGAGCAATCTGCAAAAATATTTACCAACGCAGTAAAATTGAAAAAGAAATATTTTTGCAATATAAAATAAAATGTGAATTTTTTGAAAAGAATATTTGCCTCAGTTATTTGGGTTGTTCGTCATCATTTAAATTTGAATTCATCATACACGAACAACTTGTGACATACACAGTGTATCACTGTATATGCCACAAGGCCGTGCACACCGATATACACTTGATAATGCTACAGGGACAAGTGAGCACAGGTCAAACCCAAATGCAAAGCCGGGTTCAACTCACGTGCAATATATTTAAAATCACGACACAAGCACAAGGTCAAACCCGAGTTTTAAAACTGGGTTCAACACAAGGCAACATGAAGAATGCAAAGCTTCGACAAATCAAATCAGTGGCACAGCAATGCAAGTGAAGATGACACAGTAACAAGTGCATCATGATACAACATACAAACAAGCACACGAGCTGTGCTAATAGCTCTTTATTCAATCTATACGACTAATTAAGGATACTTAAAGGTTTAACCTGCATTTTTTTTAATGTTCATACAACATCTAACAGCTTTTTGTTTCTCTTAAAAGTATACACTAGCACAAATCATACAAAAAGCTTTCTGAATTTGAGACGACAGTACTAATTTATATTAGCATGGATGGATATTCATAAGAAAAAGTTTGTATAAACATTTTCAAGCATCTAGTTTTCTGGTGATGTAAGCCATGAAATTCTTTGCTAATCTTTCAAACAATCACTTGTCCAGTATGCAACCCAAGCATCTTCAATACCAATCTAACAAGTTAAAATTATACAGTAAATGTTTATCATTCAGGACCAAATAACCAACAAACGCTCAAAACCAAGTAATCATAAGTAATTATACAACAACCATGCATATGATCCAAAATAACACGTTCAACTAAGAGCATAGCTTCAAACAGGGCCAAAGGGTAATAAAATAATTTGTTAGGCTTTAAAGATCATAAGACTAGCAAGCTGACCTGGGGTTGATTTCTCATGGGAGTAAAACCTTAAATGAATGAACTGAAAGTACTTTGAAAGTGAACCAAGCTGCAAACCAATTATAAACAAAAGAGGCGTTTCTCATAATTAAACAACAGAATGGTTGGATTTGTGTTAGTTTTCCATCGACAAATAATTGAAAGGTTGGTTGTGTAAATATGACACTCTAAACAAAATATATTTGTTGTTACAGTAATCGTTGTTGAATCTTATGCGACTGTAAACAAAATATGACACAAAACTGCATCAGTACAATATATGAGAAGAAGTTCAAGCTTTGTTATTCAGTTGGAAGACGAATATAAATAACAATAACCAATATCAAATTCCAATAACTGGTTTAAAAAAAAAATTCATTTCTCTGTTAAAACAAAAAATGCCTGAAATATTTTGTATGTTCATTGAATATTTATGAAATATGATATCAATCTTTATGACTATTCTATTCCATCATTTTTAATGATATCAATCCTAGCTCAAACATCAAACTGAAGCCTCTAATTTAAAGTTTATAACTCCTACCTATATATTAATCATTAAACTAATGTACATAAGAATAACATTGATAATTACCTCCTAAACTTCTTCTTGACAGTCATATTACAGATATAAGGGCAATTTTTAGGGGGCAAAGGCGTAGGAGGAGCAGCATTTGCTCCTCTAGCATCAAAAGAAATCTCAGCAGTACACACCAACTCCTCCTCTTCCATATCCACCCCTTTATAAAACCCAACAAGCATCACGGTAACAACTGGTCAAGTAAATAACAATGATCAAGGCAAAGCAATCAGGTCTCAAACAAGTTCAAATGAACAACTGGTCAAGTAAATAACAATGCTCAAGGCAAAAACAAAAATTGGTCACTGTAACATGAACAAGTAACCAAGCTTCAGACCAGAAAGCATGATATTCAATGCTCAGAATCAGGTGATGTTCAGAATCAAATAAAGTCACAGGGGAGTTCAATATCGTTGTCAAACCCCAGTATTTTAAAACCGAAGTCAGGTGATGATAAATGATCGAAGCCGTGACTCGAACAAGTCAAAACAAGAAATTCACGGAGCAGTAAATTCAAGCCTAGGCAATCACGAAATAATACAAAGCCGTGCAAACCAAGAAATCAAGTATATACGTTTATGAACAAGTCAAGAATATCTCAAGCATCGAAACGAAAACCAGCGGCCAGAGCAATTCCATTGACAAATTCAAACACGAATATACGAACGAAAACTCAGGGGATCGAACCATATAAAAACCAAACTATCATCATCGGCATAGATCAAGGAGTTCGCAATACAGAAATCAAGCAATTGCAAGCAATAAAAAGAATATACCAAATTCGAACATGAACTCCATCGAAGCAGCCGCATTAAGATACAAGGAAACAATCGATCGAAGCAACTCACGATTATCCACGCGATCGAACAACAGTAGGCGCTTCGCAAAGCCCTAATTTTGGATCAGAGAAAGGAACGAAGTCCCCAATTTTTCAAGCCCTAATTTCAGAAAGAAGAAAACAACGGCCGCCATTTTCTTTTACTCAAGAATTATAAAAAGGGATCGGATCTAGAAAGAGATAGAAGGGCCGGCCGGATTTGTTAAGGAGAAAAGGGTTAAGGGTGTTAAAAAATAAAAAGGGGTTTAGTTAAAAATATTACAGTAAAATACTGAATATTAAATGTAATTACTAATGCATTTGAAACTAAAAAGGGCATTAGTTTCTAAAAATTTTACAGTAAAATTTATATTTCTCAAATTCTGAATTATTTTAATATTTTGAAATTTTAAATATTTTATAAAATTTTAATCTCTTTATTTTATAATTTTATGAAAATTTCAAATTTTTATTTATAAATTTTACAAATGTTTTTAAGTTTATTTTACAAAATTTCCAAATTTTAAATTATTTGAAATATTAAATATTCTAAGATTTTGGAAACTTTCTAAAATTTTAAGTTATCTTAAAATTTTACTTTTTAATTCTTGAATTTGATGAAAATTTCAAATGTGTTTATGAATTTAGTTTAGAATTTTACTAATTTAATTATCTAATATTGAATATTAAATACTGAATATTAAATGTAATTACTAAATAATTGAATATTAATTATAATAATTAAATATTAAGTGTAATTAATAAATATAATAATAATTTACTAATTATTAACAATTAATTATAATAAATTATTAAATATAAAAAATAATGATTGTTAAAAATATTACTTCTTTATTATTAAATATTACTTACTAATTATTGATTATTAAATATTAAATATTACTCTTAATTATTAATTATTGAGTAATAATATTTAATTACTAATCATTTATAAATTAATATTTAATAATTAAATATTTATTATTATTCATTTATTGTTGATTAACTAATATATGCAATAGGGCATATATTACAACGGCTTAAATATTTTGTAAAATACTCTATTAACTAATTAAATATTTATTATTATTCATTTATTGTTGATTAACTAATATATGCAATAGGGCATATATTACATATATTAATTTGTAAAATAATAAACTGTATTATTCAGAATAACAAATAAATGAATAATAATAAATAATAATAATATATGCAATAGGGCATATATTACAACGGTCCTGAATGGACCGTTGTAATAGAGATCTATTACAACGGGCAGCAAATGCCCGTTGTAAAAAGGGGCATCTATTACAACGGTCCTGAATGGACCGTTGTAAAAAGAGTGTTGTATAGGCATATATTACAACGGTCCTGAAAGGACCGTTGTAATAGCTATCTATTACAACGGGCAGCAACTGCCCGTTGTAAAAAGGGGCATCTATTACAACGGTCCTGAATCGACCGTTGTAATAGCCCTCTATTACAACGGGCAGCAAATGCCCGTTGTAAAAAGGGCGTTGTAATAGGGCATTTTTGTTGTAGTGTGTATTATTGATCTTGGGAAATAAATAAAAGTGGTTTAGTGTGGAGATGTAGCGGTCTGGCTAATAAATGATAAATTTAAAGATCATTGGTAAGCATCAACATAAGAAGGATGAAGGTGTATGTGCTTATCATAACTTTTGTTGAATAAATTATGGTGAACAGAAGGTTAATGAAAATTTTGTTCACTTCCATTTTTATCTGGGTTGAGTTGATTGCAAAATGTTCCTTCTGCTCAACTTTTTCATTTTACAGGTTGGAGCTAAAATTTGTCAAGCGGGCTTTGAGCTATCCATTGGAATTTACTGCAAAGAACATTGGAGTGAATGGCAGTGTAATTTTTCTCATGAGATATCTTCCATCAAATGTTCATTACTCACTACTTAGTTTGGCATAAATTATATAAATGTTTTTCCTTATATTTTCTTGGTTATCTAACTATTACCTTTCCAAGAAAAACATTTACTCTAGCAAGTAGCAAACCATATGTTTATATTAAATGTGGGTCTCCTACATTTAAACTTTGGAGAAGTATTAATACATGCTTATTACTTGATCTAGAAGACTAGAAAAATCATTGATTTAACTTAGAGGCCCTAGTTTATAAAATTCTGTTGGTTTTCAATCTTGCAAGAGCACTGAGCACAATCTAACTGATATATACCTGAATGTGCAGAGACATCCTAAATCCTTTGCTTTTTTCCATCCTCCAAAACCGCTCATTCCACCCGTAATACATCTATAACACACACATATACACACATATATACACATATGCATATACATATACACATATATACACATACACGCCAAAGGGGTGAATTATGATAAGGTTACTGTTATCATATTTATTTGAAAGATGGTCCTAAGTAACTGACTTATATTTGCTGAGTACGGATAGAACTTTTGATCATTGTGAATTTACTGCATATGGTATTTACTCTATCTTTTTTCTTGTCAAAATTATATTATTTATATTTATAGTTCATTGAGATATTGACAGTTTAAATACATAATTTCCGCTATAAGTCGTCACACATCATGCATATCAAAATCACAAAAATACTACTAAATGGTGAAGAATATATTTTACTATTTGAACCATGATAACGATAATAATCCAGGTCAAAAAAATAGAGACTTCTCTGCACTATACAATGATAAGGTAGGAGATGGACTTTGGTGTTTTGGAATTAGTTATGGTCAGTGAGTGTGTTGAAGTTCCCGGTAATGTGATATGGATAAGGCATATTATGGTAAACTAATTTCTTACAAAATATTGAAGTCTGAATTTGTTTGAATTTTTCTTTAATTTTGGCTTTGCAAATTAATATAATCAATTGACTAGGAGTATGAACAAAACAGTATAATGAAAAAGTGTAATGACAACAATAGAACGTACCTCATCAAGTGTGACAACATCTCTTTAACCATTCTCAACCACCATATTATCTTCAACCTTCTGCCCTTGAATAAGTATCACAAATCACGCAGAGCCTGTCAAATAAAAATGAGTTGTGAAGTTAAACACCCTACCCATATACACAGATACATCGAACATAACTAGAATGTAGTGCCTACTTACCGGAACTTGCATCTGTTATAACTTTATCGACAGGCCAAGCAATTGTAGTGCCGACTGCATCTTCAATATTTTGTATGTTGGATGTTGGTCTCCATAGACGTGCATTTAGAGCATTTGCAACATCAGACCAAACCTTAACTGCATTTATCTCTAGAGGAACAAAATGAACCAGTACTTTTGGATCGAATGAAGAGAAACGTCCTTCAGCTACAATTTCTCCCTTTCGATCCAAATCGATCAACTTGTACTTGTTATTTTTCATTGGATTTGTCCCCTGGCAATTAAGAATATACTATTTATCATATGATTAAATACTTGGTAAGACAAATAAATGAATTAATTCAATAAGTAAGTTAACCTTTTCGAAAGCTACAGTAGTAACCGTAGGAGTAGAAGACGCTACAATATTAACCTGCTCCACAACCACCCTTGATTCAGGCCAAGCCACTTTCTTACCATTAGCTTCTCCAACTCATGTCAAACCAATGGTGGGTCTCTGTAACGACCCAGAATTTTGAACAATTTACTTTGAAAATATTTAATTAATTTTAAATATTTGAATGATGGTTTGGATTGAATTTTCAATATAACTTTGAATTTGGCGATTAAATTTTAGAATTTAATCTATTGAAAGTTGAATAAAAATTTGAATCTTCAATTATAAGCCGATTAAAAATATTTCAAAGGCTAGTAAAATTCATATTGATAATACTTAAGATTTTAGAAGCTTCAGAATTGAATTTGAAAATGCTTTGTTCAGTTTTGAAATTACATCGTATGAATCGATATTTAAAAATAGCCGTCCGAGGCACAGTATCGGAATTCGACGAAACCAGTTCCATTGGGTCCGTAATATTGAATTATTGCCGGATTTCAAATTTCGTATTTTTCGGAGTTTATATGTGAGCACACGACGTGTAAACGCATTGAAATCTAAGACGAATTCAATTTAAATTTAAATTTAAAATTTAGTCAAACAACAGCACGTTCTTCCTTCAATTACGCCTAAACTTTTGCCTAATATCACGACAATGATCGTGCAAAGCATCCCTCTTTCAAATTTTAAATAACCCCGTCCTCTCCCTCATTTCTCATATTCAAAATCAAATAAAACAAATGGCCGAATCCGATTCGAGCTAAATGCTCGAACAAGGGGGCGCGTGCTCGAGATAGCGGCGGCGCGCGAGTCAGGGAAGGCGTTCGCAATGATTGGTGGCGCACGCGTATACCGAGGTGAAGGCGGCGCTTGGATTGCAGTCGTGTGGATTCTCGAGCCTCTGGAGGTACGGCTGCGACTTGGAAGGGACGCGAGGCTCAGGCAGGCGATGGTGGAGGCGATGAGGTGAGGCAAGTCGCGTGGTCTCTGGGATTGAAGTCGAGCATATTTGGGAAAATAGATGGGAACAGTAAGGTAATTACTGTTTTCAAATATTTGATATGATGGATTTGTATAAATTTGTAAATGAATAGAAGAAGAGGAAAAAAATTTATCATCAGTAAAAAATGAAAGTATCAAAGAAAATTTAGTTCTTAAATTAAATTTTTATTTAAATAAATTTATTAAAGAAGAAATTGGTTTAAATAAAACTATCAGTTAATTTAACTATTAAAATGAAATCACCGATGAATCGAAATTATCAAATCAAATTTTATTATTCGATCTGTTCGAATATTAATAAATTGTGTAAATATTTATACAAGGTATAACTCAAGAAAGTCGAGTCGAGATGGAAAATGGATTGCTAATAAAAGCAAAGGTGAGAACTTCTCACCCAAAAAAAATTTAAAGTTGGATTTGCAATTATTTATTGGTTGCTATTTAGTTGTGATATTAGATATCGTAGGATATATCTATATATATAGCAATATATTTATATTGGCATATGTATATATTGCAGTTGATTGATTTCCCGCATTGTATAGCGGATGAGACCCTATTGCGGCGCCTATTAAGCGGATAATATTTTATAAAATCCCATATACCGCGATATTCCACCTCGAAGTGGAATGGGTATTGTGCTAATGTCTATGGATGCAGGGAAACAGGTTGGAGGGATCCAACTGGATTCCTCACAAATATTTATTTGATTTTAGAAATTGTGATATTTGATTGTTTATCATATCGATATATGATATTGGAAAATCGTGATTGACTATTTGATGTGTTGCATCATCGAATCCAATTTTGAAGTTTAAAAAATAACGATTTTGATTTTTAAGGGATTTCTAAAGTGATTTTTGAAAGTATAAGTTTATAAAAATATTTTTTTGAATTGATTCATCTTAAATAAATAAACGTTATAATTTTAATATTATAAAAATTATGATTTTTGAGAAATACAGTTAAAAGTAGATTTTTGAAAATAAGGGATTGATGATTTTATAAAATAGTTTAAACTGAGATTTCTGAATTTATTATAAAAAGTTTAAAAATAGGATTTATGAAATTTGATTATTTTATAAATCAAAATGATGAATTATAAAGGAGTTTAAAGTTATTTAAAAGAATAATATAAATTGATCCATATAAAAGATTTATAAATTGATATTTATAAATTAAAAATATTGGAATTGTAAAACGAGCTTTTGTAAGGGTTAGAATGAATTGTGAATGAATTTCATAAATGAATGAAATCTATAGGATTATAACGGTGAAGTTATAAATGGAATTTTATAAACAATAGGTTTATAAAATTTGTAAAGTTATTTAAAAGAATAGATTTTGGATAAATAAATGAATCTTGTAAGTTATAAGATTTATAATTATGAAGTTAAAAGAACAATTTTGTAAACAAATAAATTATAAGCATTTAACTTATAATATGGACTTTCGGTATATAATTGAGTTATAAATCGAATAGGTTAATAAAGGAAATTTGTAAAAGGAAGTTGTTATAAAATAAATAGAAAGGGAGTTTATGAACATTATTTTATAAATCCGCAACGACTTATTTTGATAAGTAAATTGTTGTAATTTGTTAATGGAGTTATATTCACGTTTTAGACAGTGAATAATCCTGTAAAACAAAATGAATAGAAATGATAAAATTGGTTAACAAGTATATTCATGTTTTTGAATAGTGAATAATATGTTAAAGAAATGGTTTTGAATGTGATGTTTTAAATAGAATTAAAACGATCTAAAGATGTTTTTAAATGTATTAAGATTCGAAACCATAGATTTCAACATTCATTCTTGAAATAGACGTTTTCGAGAAATAGAAGGAAATGGTGGACTATAACACTGTTGTTATAGTAAATGATTTTCGAAAGGAAATGTTTGGTGTAGTATTGGGATTTATATATCTATTTTAATTTCGAATCCCTATACTAGTGATTTTGGGTTGTCGTAACGATGTTTTACGCAACATTCGTTTTGGCCCAAATAAATATGTTTAAGAGAATGATTTCCTTGAAGAATGAAATATATATATACTTAATTTTGATTTAAGTATATTGAATATTTTCCAAGTGTAGAAAATAAAAAGTACTTATTTTTAATAAGTATGGAAATGTCTTTCCAATATTAAGTGGATATTTTGAATTTATCTTTTTGAAGATAAATTGAAAAATGAATATTAGAAATCGAATGGAAATCGTATATTCATGAAAATATTTTGGAAATGTAAATTCAATATGGAATTTATAAATGAAATTGGAAAATGGGTTTAAAAATAAATATTGATTTATTTTTGAAGTATTGAAGAAAAAAATATCTTGTAAAGATATTTTTGGAAAATAAATAATTTGGAAAATTATTTGGAATCTGGTGATGTTGTGCATATCCATTGATAGTTCAATAACCGACTATCAATATTTACCTTTAAATAGGTATTTGTTGTGATTTGCTTGAAATTGAATGCCACACTTATTTTTTTAAAAATAAGCGCTCACTATTCGGGTTAACCGGGAAAGGACCTTGGGGTCGGATAACCCATTCCGAATATGTGATACGTCGTTATGAATTGCATTTGAAGATCGGTGTTGAAGACCGGATATTTTCAAAAACGAAAGGGTTTCTTGTTGATTGTCTCTGCACTGGCTGATCCCCGGTATAGAGATCTCCATATGTGATGGGAAATTCGGACGTGATTAGAGATTATCCGGATTGCAAGGACTTCTTTGTAAGTGCCTTCGGTTCTGTTCGATCCCGGAACAGACTTGTATGGATAGTATGTCTGACATTACAAATTGAGATATAAAACCGATTTCTTTCAAATATATTTCTGTTGGTGGCGGAGAATTTATTCTTTTAGCTTAACACCCTTCTCTGAGACGTACGAGCTCAGAGGTTATGTAGTTGAAGGTTATCAGCAATATATTCCCAATTTGGTAATGTGACATGCTGAGTGTTGCTGTGAAATGATCATTGTGTTGATTATTTGTGATAGGATCATTTGTTTGATCGTCTATCTTGGTGATCATTTCTACGATCATTTATTGACCCAAAGCATGACTTTTGTATAAAGTATGTTTTTGTGGACGAGACTTCGTCGAGCCTCACACCTCGGAATGGTCAAAACAGGAAAGATGCGGCAAGGTTATGAGGGGTAGCTCCCTTTAGGGTATGTGCGTTTCCTTCTGGAAAAGGGTGGTATCATGGTATGGAGCCCAGATACTTACTCATGTTGAAACACTTATTATTATGGTGTGATGTTGATGACGAGCGCTCGGTTAAAGGTCCCAAAGGACCGGGGGATGGCATACTCGTGTCAGTTGTTACCCAGTTAGGGGTAACCCGGCCTTGTGTTGGCAGAGATCCGGTTAGGTTCTCGGGGACGTCCTTCCAGAGGCGTTCTCATGTGGCAATGGGAAGTTCCTTGGCTGACCATTTGTTGAAAATCCAAAGAAACAATACGAGACTTGTACGGTTTTAGTTGTAGAACCTGCCATCTAATATGGTAGCTATAGTAAGCATAATATAATGGTACCTATGCTGGCTAAGATTTATATTCTACTTTCGAAATATTTTCTACACTATGCACTAATAATAATATCAAATGTTTCTTTTTAATACATATCAAGCATCTTTGATTAACATAAGAAGAAATCTCCTCCAAATCTGCGTTTGCATTGTGTGTGTGGCGGGAGGTCTTATGGTAGCCTCATTTTTAAAAGCATTGCGAATTGACTTTAGAAATATTCCTCTACTTTATTTAAAAAAAAAACTGTTTTAGTTCTCACACCAGTCACATGACTGACTCGGAGTTTATTGTTTTCCTTCCTAAACTCTGGGTGCCCACCAATTTCCACACGGGCAGTCAAGAGTTAGATTTATCAGGATATTCTGGAATGCAGGAGTTGCTGGAGGCAAGATGGATGGCATTGTAGTATTTACTAGTATATAGTATTTCTTTTTCCGCTATTTGTTTGTTGTTGTACACTCTGATGATGAAATGTAATGTGATGTAATAACTGATATAGTTCTTTGTTTAAAGATTATTCATTTATCTATTATATGTTGTTCCGCTGCGAATTGTGAGATTCTGATGTTGTTCTGCTATTTTCTTTTCTCTCTATTTTCTATCTTTTTCTTTCTACCTCTTTCTTTTTCTTTCTTCTTTCTTAACCCTAAGGGTTCGTATTTCCGTTCATCTTGAGTTAATCACTGGAGATTAGTGTATATTGAAGGGTACGGATTTGCAGGTCTTTACAGTTGGTATCAGAGCATATGGTTAAGCGACAACCATGGCTCTGTTGGGTGTTACTCATTAGAGATAGAGTCAGCAGTACTCTAGAATGAGTTTGAGTGTAATAATAGATATGAGAGCGTATTTGTTAGTGAATATAAAATTGTTTTTGAATCGGGTAAATAAGATAATTTTGCCCAAAACTATTTTTGCATAGAAAAGAAATGATTTTCTATGAATTATTTTAGTATATGGTTGCATGATTGTTGGGAAGTAATAATATTAAATTATTATCATTAGTATATGGAATTAAATAAGAAATAAAATGGATTGAATTCAAGTAAACCAACTTGATAAATTATTAATTCATCATGGACTAATGAATTGGAATTTGAATTGGTTAAATTAAAGTTTAGTCGTGAGCTAAATTTGAAGATAAAATTGAATTTGTATATAAATTCGAGTAAGTAAAAGAAATAAATTGAAATTCCCTTTGTTGGTAATTAAGTAAATTCGAGATGAATTGAATATGGAAATTGAAATTTAAAATGAATAAGTGAATGTACTAATTGAAATGAATTAGTGAATAAAACTAATTTAAAGTAGTAATATGAATTAGCAAATGAAAGTTAATCGTTATAATTCAATATTCTGAATTGAGAATTGAATTCGAATGGAATTTAAATTGTGAATTGAATTCAAATAGAATTGAAATTGTGAATTGAATTGAAATGCAAAATTGAATGAAATAGATATGTAACTTCAATAGTGAAGTAAAAATGTATAGGAAGCATATATTGGAAATTTTGTAATAGAATTGGCAAAATGGTTTGAAGGTTGGAATTGGATATTATGACTAGCAGGATATACAGGTGTATTAAAAGAAATGGAATTGGGATTTAGATTTCAAAGATAAAAATTGAATTGCTCGACAAAAAGGTACGTATTTCAATTTCAGTATGAAATTTGATGATTTTCTTCTCCAGCCACTTGGCTTTCTCTTTTCTTTTTGATTCTGAGGGGCCGTGGTGCCATTTTGTAGTCGTACCGAGCTAGCCGCGCAAAGGAGACGCTGGCGAAATTTTTCGAAGATTTAGGGTGTTAGAAAAATTTTGAGAAATTTTGAAAGTTTAAAATTTGAATTTAAATTTGAATTGTTAGGAGAACAATATAGTTTGGAACTTATAATTAAAGTTGGAAAGCTAGTTGAAATGATAATGAATCTCTAGTAAAAAGATTTGTTTTAGAAAGTTGATACAACTATTTGGATTGTGAAAAATAATAGACAGGATAAGGGCATTCTTCTTAACTTGTAATTTCGGGACGAAATTCTTTTAAGGGGGGAAGATTGTAACGACCCAGAATTTTGAACAATTTAATTTGAAAATATTTAATTAATTTTAAATATTTGAATGATGGTTTGGATTGAATTTTCAATATAACTTTGAATTTGGCGATTAAATTTTAGAATTTAATCTATTGAAAGTTGAATAAAAATTTGAATCTTCAATTATAAGCCGATTAAAAATATTTCAAAGGCTAGTAAAATTCGTATTGATAATACTGAAGATTTTAGAAGCTTCAGAATTGAATTTGAAACTGCTTTGTTCAGTTTGGAAATTACATCGTTTGAATCGATATTTAAAAATAGCCGTCCGAGGCACAGTCTCGGAATTCGACGAAACCAGTTCCATTGGGTCCGTAATATTGAATTATTGCCGGATTTCAAATTTCGTATTTTTCGGAGTTTATATGTGAGCACACGACGTGTAAACGCATTGAAATTTAAGCCGAATTCAATTTAAATTTAAATTTAAAATTTAGTCAAACAGCAGCACGTTCTTCCTTCAATTACGCCTAAACTTTTGCCTAAAATCACGACAATGATCGTGCAAAGCATCCCTCTTTCAAATTTTAAATAACCCCGTCCTCATCCTCATTTCTCAGATTCAAAATCAAATAAAACAAATGGCCGAAGCCGATTTGAGCTAAATGCTCGAACAAGGGGGCACGCGCTCGAGATAGCGGCGGCGCGCGAGTCAGGGAAGGCGTTCGCAATGATTGGTGGCGCGCGCGTATACCGAGGTGAAGGCGGCGCTTGGATTGCAGTCGTGTGGATTCTCGAGCCTCTGGAGGTACGGCTGCGACTTGGAAGGGACGCGAGGCTCAGGCAGGCGATGGTAGGAGGCGACGAGGTGAGGCAAGTCGCGTGGTCTCTGGGATTGAAGTCGAGCATATTTGGGAAAATAGATGGGAGCAGTAAGGTAATTACTGTTTTCAAATATTTGATGTGATGGATTTGTATAAATTTGTAAATGAATAGAAGAAGAGGAAAAAAATTTATCATCAGTAAAAAAATGAAAGTATCAAAGAAAATTTAGTTCTTAAATTAAATTTTTATTTAAATAAATTTATTAAAGAAGAAATTGGTTTGAATAAAACTATCAGTTAATTTAACTATTAAAATGAAATCACCGATGAATCGAAATTATCAAATCAAATTTTATTATTCGATCTGTTCGAATATTAATAAATTGTGTAAATATTTATACAAGGTATAACTCAAGAAAGTCGAGTCGAGATGGAAAATGGATTGCTAATAAAAACAAAGGTGAGAACTTCTCACTCAAAAAAAATTTAAAGTTGGATTTGCAATTATTTATTGGTTGCTATTTAGTTGTGATATTAGATATAGTAGGATATATCTATATATATAGCAATATATATATATATATATATATATATATATATATTGGCGTATGTATATATTGCAGTTGATTAATTTCCCGCATTGTATAGCGGATGAGACCCTATTGCGCCGCCTATTAAGCGGATAATATTTTATAAAATCCCATATACCGCGATATTCCACCTAGAAGTGGAATGGGTATTGTGCTAATGTCTGTGGATGCAGGGAAACAGGTTGGAGGGATCCAACTGGATTCCTCACAAATATTTATTTGATTTTAGATATTGTGATATTTGATTATTTATCATATCGATATATGATATTGCAAAGTCGTGATTGACTATTTGATGTGTTGCATCATCGAATCCAATTTTGAAGTTTAAAAAATAACGATTTTGATTTTTAAGGGATTTGTAAAGTGATTTTTGAAAGTATATGTTTATAAAAATATTTTTTTGAATTGATTCATCTTAAATAAATAAACGTTATAATTTTAATATTATAAAAATTATGATTTTTGAGAAATACAGTTAAAAGTTGATTTTTGAAAATATGGGATTGATGATTTTATAAAATAGTTTAAACTGAGATTTCTGAATTTATTATAAAAAGTTTAAAAATAGGATTTATGAAATTTGATTATTTTATAAATCAAAATGATGAATTATAAAGGAGTTTAAAGTTATTTAAAAGAATAATATAAATTGATCCATGTAAAAGATTTATAAATTGATATTTATAAATTAAAAATATTGGAATTGTAAAACGAGCTTTTATAAGGGTTAGAATGAATTGTGAATGAATTTCATAAATGAATGAAATCTATAGGATTATAACGGTGAAGTTATAAATGGAATTTTATAAACAGTAGGTTTATAAAATTTGTAAAGTTATTTAAAAGAATAGATTTTGGATAAATAAATGAATCTTGTAAGTTATAAGATTTATAATTATGAAGTTAAAAGAACAATTTTGTAAACAAATAAATTATAAGCATTTAACTTATAATATGGACTTTCGGTATATAATTGAGTTATAAATCGAATAGGTTAATAAAGGAAATTTGTAAAAGGAAGTTGTTATAAAATAAATAGAAAGGGAGTTTATGAACATTATTTTATAAATCCGCAACGACTTATTTTGATAAGTAAATTGTTGTAATTTGTTAATGGAGTTATATTCACGTTTTAGACAGTGAATAATCCTGTAAAACAAAATGAATAGAAATGATAAAATTGGTTAACAAGTATATTCACGTTTTTGAATAGTGAATAATATGTTAAAGAAATGGTTTTTAATGTGATGTTTTAAATAGAATTAAAACGATCTAAAGATGTTTTTAAATGTATTAAGGTTCGAAATCATAGATTTCAACATTCATTGTTGAAATAGACGTTTTCGAGAAATAGAAGGAAATGGTGGACTATAACACTGTTGTTACAGTAAATGATTTTCGAAAGGAAATGTTTGGTGTAGTATTGGGATTTATATATCTATTTTAATTTCGAATCCCTATACTAGTGATTTTGGGTTGTCGTAACGATGTTTTACTCAACATTCGTTTTGGCCCAAATAAATATATTTAAGAGAATGATTTCCTTGAAGAATGAAATATATATATACTTAATTTCGATTTAAGTATATTGAATATTTTCAAGTGTAGAAAATAAAAAGATTTGTGAATTACTTATTTTTAATAAGTATGGAAATATCTTTCCAATATTAAGTGGATATTTTGAATTTATCTTTTTGAAGATAAATTGAAAAATGAATATTAGAAATCGAATGGAAATAGTATATTCATGAAAATATTTTGGAAATGTAAATTCAATATGGAATTAATAAATGAATTGGAAAATGGGTTTAAAAATAAATATTGATTTATTTTTGAAGTATTGAAAATATATATATCTTGTAAAGATATTTTTGGAAAATAAATAATTTGGAAAATTATTTGGAATCTGGTGATGTTGTGCATATCCATTGATAGTTCAATAACCGACTATCAATATTTACCTTTAAATAGGTATTTGTTGTGATTTGCTTGAAATTGAATGCCACACTTATTTTGTTAAAAATAAGCGCTCACTATTCGGGTTAACCGGGAAAGGACCTTGGGGTCGGATAACCCATTCCGAATATGTGATACGTCGTTATGAATTGCATTTGAAGATCGGTGTTGAAGACCGGATATTTTCGAAAACGAAAGGGTTTCTTGTTGATTGTCTGTACTGGCTGATCCCCGGTATAGAGATCTCCATATGTGATGGGAAATTCGGATGTGATTAGAGATTATCCGGATTTCAAGAACTTCTTTGTAAGTTCCTTCGGTTCTGTTCAATCCCGGAAAAGACTTCTATGGATAGTATGTCTGACATTACAAATTGAGATATAAAGCCGATTTCTTTCAAATATATTTCTGTTGGTGGCAGAGAATTTATTCTTTTAGCTTAACACCATTCTCTGAGACGTACGAGCTCAGAGGTTATGTAGTTGAAGGTTATCAGCAATATATTCCCAATTTGGTAATGTGACATGCTGAGTGTTGCTGTGAAATGATCATTGTGTTGATTATTTGTGATAGGATCATTTGTTTGATCGTCTATCTTGGTGATCATTTCTATGATCATTTATTGACCCAAAGCATGGCTTTTGTATAAAGTATGTTTTTGTGGACGAGACTTCGTCGAGCCTCACACCTCGGAATGGTCAAAACAGGAAAGATGCGGCAAGGTTATGAGGGGTAGCTCCCTTTAGGGTATGTGCATTCCCTTCTGGAAAAGGGTGGTATCATGGTATGGAGCCCAGATACTTACTCATGTTGAAACACTTATTATTACGGTGTGATGTTGATGACGAGCGCTCGGTTAAAGGTCCCAAAGGACCGGGGGATGGCATACTCGTGTCAGTTGTTACCCAATTAGGGGTAACCCGGCCTTGTGTTGGCAGAGATCCGGTTAGGTTCTCGGGGACGTCCTTCCAGAGGCGTTCTCATGTGGCAATGGAAAGTTCCTTGGCCTGACCATTTGTTGGAAATCCAAAGAAATAATACGAGACTTGTACGGTTTTAGTTGTAGAACCTGCCATCTAATATGGTAGCTATAGTAAGCATAATATAATGGTACCTATGCTGGCTAAGATTTATATTCTACTTTCGAAATATTTTCTACACTATGCACTAATAATAATATCAAATGTTTCTTTTTAATACGTATCAAGCATCTTTGACTAACATAAGAAGAAATCTCCTCCAAGTTTGCGTTTGCATTGTGTGTGTGGCGGGAGGTCTTATGGTAGCCTCATTTTTAAAAGCATTGCAAATTGACTTTAGAAATATTCCTCTACTTTATTTTAAAAAAAAATAAACTGTTTTAGTTCTCACACCAGTCACATGACTGACTCAGAGTTTATTGTTTTCCTTCCTAAACTCTGGGTGCCCACCAATTTCCACACGGGCAGTCAAGAGTTAGATTTATCAGGATATTCTGGAATTCAGGAGTTGCTTGAGGCAAGATGGATGGCATTGGAGTATTTACTAGTATATAATATTTCTTTTTCCGCTATTTGTTTGTTGTTGTACACTCTGATGATGAAATGTAATGTGATGTAATAACTGATATAGTTCTTTGTTTAAAGATTATTCATTTATCTATTATATGTTGTTCCGCTGCGAATTGTGAGATTCTGATGTTGTTCTGCTATTTTCTTTTCTCTCTATTTTCTATCTTTTTCTTTCTACCTCTTTCTTTTTCTTTCTTCTTTCTTAACCCTAAGGGTTCGTATTTCCGTTCATCTTGAGTTAATCACTGGAGATTAGTGTATATTCAAGGGTACGGATTTGCAGGTCTTTACAGTCTCCATAAATAAGCATCTCATTTTTTTGGATTATCTATCCAAACTGCTGTTGCAGATTGCCCAAGAGGAAGATTTTTCACAAGTTCTGTTGGATCAGTCGAGTGCAGCCGTCCTTCAGCAGCTATTTCTTCGGTCGCAGTCCAATCATACAACTTGCATTTATGATCAGTGCTACCAGTTTTACTCTATTAGACAAAAATTATTATATTAATGAATTATTATTATTTTATGTAATCATATTAAATGTTAATTGCGAAAAAATTTAAAGTTACCTTATTGTTTTCTTTCTCCAAATGGTCTACGTTGTGCAAAACAACTCTGGTAACTGGCCATGCTACTATCTCGCCTTCAACTTCTCCAATACGTGTCAAATGAAGTATGGGCCTCTTAAAAAAGCATTTGGTTTTCTCGAAATGTCTATAATAATTTTCATAGCATCTGACCCTAAAGGACTCGGTTGGACAAGCTCATTTGGATCACTTGATAAAAATGTTCCTTCTACAACAATTTCATCTGTCCCTTACCAATCCAATAGTTCACATTTATCATGTTTGTTGTCGTGATTCCCCTACAATTGACCAACAGCAAAATATAGTGGTCATAGAATTAATTACCCAAACTTAAATGATATCACAATATTAATACAATTTATTTTACCTTTTGATGTGTGCTTGCTTCTCCCCAACTTTTTTTACTCTGTCAAAATATATTAATACAATATTATAATTACATATTCTAAAAATGCATATTGCGGTAAACTAAAATATTACCTGATTTTTCATTAGCCCTTAAACCATCGCCTTTAATTCTAAAATTTGGTTTTGCATTTGGATTGTTTGTTTATCCCCAGCATGTGACCAAATTGCCTTGGTGGCAGTCATACCCCTTCCCATTCCTCTCAATCGTCCTGTTTTATCACGTCCTAACACTTGCGACAATGCGTCATCTTTTAACTGGTTATTGAACCCGAATGAGATCCAACGACATCGCTTTTAATTTTTTCCTATAAATATTAACATTGATATTATACACTAATTCTAAACTATCATATTATTAAAAAAAACTTATAATAGTGTCTACAACAGCCGCGTTCACTGGTTTGCCATCTTTTCTAATATGAGATTTGATCCGAACATCAACTCTTGGAATAGGAGAGCAATCATCATTCTTCTCTTTCTACATTCAAACGATTATTAAAACAATAAACTGTATCTAACTAGTTAATAAATATTATGGTATATAAATTAACTTTTTACCATATCTTCAGCCAATCGAGCCATGCCTCTACGACTGCTTGTATGTGGCATCTAATTTTGTCTAATAGCTCTAAATCTATCACTTACCATTTATAGTATTCAAAAAACACAAAAAGCAAAATATTCCCTATAACACATCTACTGTAGATACTCTAAGACATTTATATGCAGCAGGTTAGCAAAATTTTGGAAGATGCATGGAGAAAATCAGTCTCGTTTGGAAGATTTTCAATTGCTTCATTAGACTGGGGAAAATGGTCGATTTTTTGTCAAAAGAAGCACTTGGAAGAATTTAAAATTCTTGTTCGTAAATAGTATTATTAGAGTGTGTTTCAGAAAATCTAGAAAGGTACTGTCTAAAAGTTGTGTAAGCTTTCAATGTAAATGATATTTACATTAGCTACCAAAACTAGCAAAGGAACGATAAATACCTCATCATGGTTTGATCAAAATATCTTGAAATAAAATCCTATAAACATATAGAAAAATAAAGCTACATTTATCATTTTTTTAAATTACTGTAATTATATATTGTCTTGATGTCTTGCATTTTCAACTATTTTCGAACAAAAGTTAAAAGATTAATGAATGATCAACATTTTATCATCAATATTAGATCATTCTCAACTGTTGTTTTGTTCACTTCTTATGCTTTTGTAATGAAAAAATTAAACTAAATAATGCATAGCACATAAACCAAACATAGAACTAGTTTTTAAAATAAATCAACCTGCTTTAAAATGACAATCCTTATTTGTTTTAATAGCCAGCCTTATGGAATGGCTCAACCCGTGAAAATACTGTATCAAAATTTTGATGCAGCTTGATTTAACTTGTGCCATACACGACAAAATTTTTATATACATTATAATTTTCAACACACACATATAGACACACTCTTTTGTTATGTAACACATGTCAGATATGGAAGCAGTACCAAAACTTGGATAGAAACTTCTCAATATGGATGAACGACGAGTAAAGAAAACAAAGAAAACCATGGTCTGTACTGTACAATGGGATAAGGGCCAAACTTATGACAACTGCAGTCTTACTTATTTGAAATGTTAATGACACACATGTACATGGAAATTAACAAAGGAGTACAACTACTGAAAGAAAATAGAACATGTGAACAGAAGATGTTGCATTTGTTACTCAAACTGGCTATTCTCGCATGAAGTATTCAAAATAATAATTAACATCACAATTCACATTAGATGAGTATAAACCATTAATGTGTTATGAAAGATTTACCTTAAAGTCCAGATTTGTTTTTGTACTAAATAAACTTCTTCCACTCCGTCGTGGTTTTGATGTTATCTGGTTTTAGTTGAAGTCTCTCCTCTTCATTCTTTGCATTTACTATTTTGCGAACTAGTATGCTTTTTGAAGCTCTAAAAATACATCCCATTTGCTGAAATATAGTCACCTTTTGCCATTCCTCGTCTAATTTAAATCTAGCCTGCAATATTTTTTTAAATCAAATTAATAACACAAAGGATACAATTGGGAATATATGATACACATGAATCAACTGTTCCTCAAGGTGTTGTATTATCTTATTAAATCATTAATCATCAATGATTTAATATTTATTGATAAGCAATGCTAAATAATTATTAATTATTGTAAAGAATAATGAAAGAATTAGGGACGAGCCCGAAAAATGTATAGTCTCACGGAATACATTTAGGTAATTAGTAAAGAATAATGAAAGAATTAGGGACGAGCCCGAAAAATGTATAGTCTCACCAACATCATTCATTCGCTCTTTTGATTCTTGCCTTTAGATTGTGCCATGTGTTGATCATCCGTCTTACTTATTTATTGTACATGATTGCTAATGCGGTATTTGGTGGGAAACTATAATTTGAATTGGAGAATTTTGAATTTGGGTAGGAAGTTTGAAACTGAAGCGAGAAATCCCAATTTTGATTAGACCATGACCTAATGATCTCATGAAGTAACAAGCTAATGAACTATGCACATGTATAGGAAAAAATGCAATGAGAAACTGCACCCATTTCTTAAAGCCACATAGTTGTAAGCATTTTAGGACTTTACTATTGTAAACGGGCAATCGAGAACCGTACCTCTGTGATTATGCTAGGTGATAATATTATACAGCATTTGAATTGCATCGACATTCATAAAGCCGTACTGAAACGTTTATCAAAAATGGAAAGAAAGCACCGTGTTAGGAGTAACTAAGGCTAAGCTATATGGCTTAGTAAATAAAACTTCACCAATCTTTTGAAGGGAGATCTTATTGCCTGAATCCATTTTGTATTGTCCTTGTCAATTGATGACCGCACCACTGTCCATATGTTTAAGCTGTGTTTTGAGATTATGAGCATGAAATCATAGCTTCTTGGGTTGCTTTTGAGTATCGTACATAGGCTTACGGTTGCAGAGAAGTTTTCCCCCTAGCCCAATCTTTTAAGTCTTTATATATGTGGGCGGTACCTTCTTCAAAATTGATGCGCTATTCTTCCACCTCAATGTCAAATCAAGATGGCAACACATTTTAACAACCCGACTTCCAAACTCCAGGAAGTCGCATCGTCATGAAGAAAGAAAGGGATAGAGAATAGAAAGAAAGAAGAGAAAGAAGAACAACACTAGAATCCCAACAGCGGAACGAATAAATTATATTAATAACATAAAATATTATATAGTTTACAACCATAATCAGAGTACACAGATATACACACATACTAGACAGTTACAAACACCTGTCTTGTATTTACAACATAATACAACTCAGAGACAATCACAGAGACACACAGCGGAATACTATATATCTAACGCAGAAGCCTCCTGCTCCATTTGCTCCTCCATAATTCGTCAAAGCTAACCTGAATCCCTTGGCTACTCGTAAAAATTTGAGCACCCAAGAGTTTATGAAAAACAGAAATAAACTCCGGGTCAGACATGGGTCTGGTGTGAGTAACAGGTTAAAGTTGCTTAATTTTGAAAAACCTTTTAAAAAGAAAAGTATCACGTAAGACTTCCCACACATAAACATGGAAAAAATTTTACCTTACGCTAACCAAAACATTTGATAGGAAATCCGATGATATTATAATAGTGTCTAGGGTTTTCAAGTAAATAAGAAATAGCCGAAATTGTTACATGATTAAATTCCAGCTACTAGCCACAAAAGTGGGTAATACAATCAAAACCGTTGGCACTTATTGGATTTTGGATTCCATCAATGGCAGGGCTACTGGGGTACCGCCTGTCACAGTACGTGGCCTAGATCACCGTACCGAGAATTACTTCCTTCATCCCCTGCAACACAAGGTCGGACCCGTTTCCTACTGAACAGTTCCGAACAAGACAACCCCGCAGTTGGTGTACATCCAACTGCCCACACAGCCGAAATAAAAAGGGACCTCTAGACAGGGATCAATCTTGCTCTCCAGTGGGTGCGACCCACGAAGCCTTGCTGCACCTCCCCTGTTTTAGCCATTCCCGGTTGATGAGGCTTGAGGCTACGATTACCTTTAGAGGACACATCTCTTAGAATGCTCATCGCCCGCCTGACGATGTTCTGAAAGCATTCAATCCATACAAGTTCGTTCCGGGTTCGAACGAAACCGAAGGCATTATCTCGTTACACTCGTTTTGGAATCACCCTTAGAGTTAACGACGATAAACCTTGCACTCTGATTCACCATCTCGAATCTATAAGTACTATTCCGTCAAACTCATTACGGAATCACCCACAGAGTTATACTGACGTATAGCCCTTACACCTCGAGTCTTCACTCGCTCCACTTGGATTAACGACCTAACGTTAATTGGAATCGATGTGGTTTTCGGATATCCAAATATGGAAACCCGATCCCGGTCTCATCGAAATCCAAAGCGTGTCTTTTAAGGCCAAGTTGTTTTAAAGTTTTGAAACAATTCAATTATCTATATACACAGATAGATAAATCACAGATTCACAATAGGTAATCAACACAATAGATAATCTATATTATCATTATCAAAGATAATCCAAATCATCATCAAAATGCAACCAATGCATCCATATCACTCAACATTATTTATCTCATTTCTGAGATTCAAACCAATCAAGCAACAATATCATCCATCCATATAAGCAATGATCTATATCACCATTTATAATTAATTTAAAGTGAATTAAATTAACTACATCATTCTCTAATTAATTTAAAGTGAATTAAATTAATTACTTCATCAATATAAATTTTGCTTACATAACCTTTAATTAATTACAAATTAATTAATTAATCATCCACTAATTAATCTCCTTAATTAATCACCCTCGATTAATTATTCCTTAATTCCATTTAAGTAATTATCCTTTAATTAATTTTACAAATTAATTATACTTAACCAAATTCAGTAATTAACCTTTAATTACTTCGCTAATTAATTAACCAAAATTAATTACATTAATCCTTAATTAATTACGTTAATTAATTACCTTTAATCACTTATTATTGATTAATTAATCTTAATTAATTAATCTTAATTACATCATTAATTATTAATTAATCATCTCTAATTTCATTTTAATTAATTACCTTATTTAAACTAATTACATTAAGAAATTAATCATAATTTAAACCATATTTGTTAATCACCCTTGATTAACACCATTCAGTAATTAACTTCCCTTAATTACTTTACACAAATAGATTAATTATTCATTCATTAATTATCTCAAATTAACCCCTTGATTAATTTACAAAGTAATTATACTCAAATTACTTTTATCATCAAATCACCTCCAATTAATTACAAACAGTAATTACTCATTAATTACTTCTCTAAGTAATTTCTCTAAATTTAATTACACTAAGTAATTATACTTCATAATCCTAAATGATTAATTTAAATTAATTAAACTGAATTAATTAACTTAATCAAATTAAACTTAATTAATTACAATTAGTAATTAATTACTTCCATAAGTAATTACACTTAATAACTTACACAAATGATTATCTTTAAATTAATTAATCTAATTAATAATTAAAAATTAATCACATTAATTAATTATTAAATAATCTTTAGTTAATGACCTTCATTAACTATTAACAATTCATTAATTATTTGTTTTTAAAATAATTAACTTATTTTAATCATTATTAATTACAAATTAATTAACCCATTAATTAATCCCTAATTAATTAAATGATTAATTGTTAATTAAAACTTAATTAATCCATTATTATATGATTAATTAATTATTATTCATTAATTGAAATCAAACCTTATTTAATTAATTATTCTTAATTACAAGTTAATTATTCTAAAAATAATTAACCTTGAACCCTTAATTACTTTGAGTAATTATTCATTCAATTAATTTATTAAATAAATTAATTATTCATTTAATTACCTTAATAATTAAATGAAGTACAAAGCATTAAATTAAAATTTAACTTTAACAAGTTTTAAAATCAATTTAACCTTCTAAATTTTAAATAATACTTCCTTATAAAAGAAATTTTACAGAAGTTTAAATCAAATTTCATTTTTTAAATTCAAACATTTAAAATTTTCTTAATCATTCAAAATTGTTAAACACTTCAAATTTATAAAACTTAAATTTATTTTAAACCAAAGATTCAAAACAAGATTTGAATCAAATTTAAACTTGTTTAACACATTCCTTTATATTTCAATTTCACATTTAAATTCAAATTTCTTTAAATCATTTCTAAACAATAAACCCTTTTAAAGTTTATTTAAACAAATTTGAATTTAAAACTTAATCATTTCCAACTATGATTCAAATCAAAACTTGAATCTATAATTTAAAGTTAGATTTAAAACTTAATTTAAATCCTTGATTTCATTTTTAAATTTAGTTTTAAATTTTGAAAATAAGACAAGTTTTCAAACTCCAACAAACAAACCCGAGCTAATGACTAAAATAACTCGAGTAACTCGAGTAACAATCCCTATTGATTTTATTAAAACTATAAGATAATGATAGTTTTACTCATCCCTGTACTAACAGGTTAACCAAAACCTGTAACAATCTAACCCACCCAAACCCACAACGACAGTTTCTTCGAGTCCACCTTCCCATTGCTTCAAGCAAAATATGAGACAACCCAAAACAAAACTCGTGAATACAAGTCTTCCCAAACAACCACCTGATACCACGCGACGCCGTGCACCTGCACCAACCCCCTCGCCACCTCCGGCCTCTCGCGACCCCATGAGCAAGTCGTCGGTCATCTCCTAATGCCATTCCAACCCTAAATTTGAATGCAGAACCCCTAGCTAAAAATCGAGCATTCAAGCTTCAACACAGAAACAATGTCGAATTTGAAAACACCTCAATCCCAAGAATCCGGCCATCTGAGATTCTGTCCTTCCACCATCATCTTCGATGAGCAACCCACCATCAATTCCCCAATTTTGGGTGAACTCGATCACCCAACCAAGCCATGCCGATCAAAAATCTTGAACACAGAAAAACTAGGGTTATTTATTTCAAACCCAAATTAATACTGCCACAAAGCTTTAATCCATTTCTCCATATTTTTCCTTGATTCTTCAATAACTACTCTATCACCAGAGCAAACAATGGCCACCCCGAATATATAGAACCACAGTTCTAACCCATAACATGTTTTATGATCAAACCAGAATTGCTCATTCTTTCTTGAACTAAAATTCCTGATTTTAGTTTTAAAATTCAAGTATTGGTTTATGTAATCGATTTATATCCTTGAATTAATGAAACTAGATGATCAAATTTTTGCTTATATTCAGTTGTTTTGTTATTACAGAGTTTCCACAAACATTTACAGTTTTTATTTTATATATTAAATAAAATTTTAAACATTAACTTATATTATAAAACCATGTATTGTTTGAATCTTAAACTTTAACAAATGTTTGCACATAAGATCATTATTTTGATCAGAGATTAAACCTGTAATTCTAGAACAGGCAAAAGCATATCACTATATAAGCATGCATTAGTCATCCATATAATACAGAGAATTTTCATCATATACTTCACACAAAACATGATCATATCAGGAATAAATCACCAACCATATTTACCTAAATTATTTAGTTAAAAAGTTACTCACCTAGTTTTGGGAGCAGAGCACATGTGTTTATGAAGAGCTTCAGTTTGGTTTTTTTTTTTTAAACTGCAGATGCTTTAACTTTCATCTTGCTTTTTCTTTTTAACTTCAATTTGCCCTTTAAAAAAAAAATTATGTCTTGATTTCACTGCAATGCTTTGCTGAAATGCTTCTACCATTACATGCATCCAGGAAAAGAATTGCAGGCCCCCAGAAAAGAAAATGCAAGAAGTACTTTGATGTTGCAAAATGAATTTTAGATGCATGCTTTCCAGAAAAGAATTTGCAGGCTTTCACATATTTGCATGCAGGTTTAGATTGCAGGTTGAGGAAATTTGAAGATAGCTTCTTTGATTTTGTTTGCATGCTCCCTGATGCATGCATGTTTGTATGCTTTCCAGAAAACAAAATGCATGCAGAGATTTTGATGATGCAAATGATTTCTAGGTTACTGTTTTGAAGGGTTATAGGTAATACTTGATTTACATTTCATGTTTGAGGAGATTTTGCATTGCAGTTTTTAAAGAAGATTCAAACAGTTTGATTTGGTTTTGAGGGGAACAGGGGTTTCAGTTTTAATTTGAGGGAAAACAGAATCTGGTTTCTGTTTTGAAAAAAAGAAATTTGCAGATTTCATGGCTGAAGATCTTCTTAAGTTTGATAAAGAAAAATGGAAAAGAAGGTGAGAAGGAGGAATAATGTGTTTATGTACGTAGATTTTGATTTAATTTAAAATAAAAGAAAAAGAAAAATAAATATAGGACACTTGTTCTAATTATAAACATTTGTCACATTGCTTTATTCTATGACTAACACATGTTAATAAGATGTCTTAAGTGACCTACACATGTATTTTAAGTTTTCTAATTTTAATTTAATATTGTTTATAAGCCTTTAAATCTTAATTTACTATTCTTATGTATATATATAAATGAGTTTAGCTCTTCCCTTTTGAGTTTATTAAAGAAATGAAACAAAACAAATACTAATGCAAGCTTATTCAAATATTTTATATACTTATCCTTTTAAATTTCAAACATTCAACTCAAAATCAAATTTAATTATAAAACTCAATTTAAAAATCAAATTATACATATGCTTATATAATTCTCATTAAGATTAAAAATAACAAATCCTATTTCTAACAAAATTTATTTATGTTTATAAAAAGTAAGTATTATCATTATCATTTGAAAATAATAAATTTAACAAATTTTAAATGATTTATAAAAGAGATTATAAATCACATTTATTACTCATATATTAAGATCATAAGTAATTTGTAATGTAAATTCTTATATATATATATTTCAAGTAGAGCTTTTATGTCAATCAAATTCAAATTTATATTTAAGTTAATTAAAATCTAAATTTTAAACAAATAAGATTTTCCTTTAATATTTATAAACCATATAATTATTTATTAAATTGTCTTGAAAAGTTAAATGTTAAGTTTTAAATCAAATTACCAATTTATCAAATATAAATTAGGATTAGATAATTGATTCATTTATTGAGTTCCAAATCAAAGTTTATCGATTTGCAATATATACAATTATATATATTATAAACAGAAAACAATTTACTTATTTAAAAAGATAAAATCTTTCAACTTAAATATTTATTAAAACATGATTATTAAATCTATTTGAATTATTATTAAAAAATTATCAATATCAATTTAATTTTAATGCCGATTATTAAATTGATATTGTCAAAAATTCCGGGATGTTACAATCCTCCCAACTTAAAAGAATTTCGTCCCCGAAATTTAAAACAAGGTAATTTAATAATCTATCTTAAGATTTTATTTTAAAAACACAAGCATATATTATCAATCATATGCAAACAATCATAGCAACCAATTTTCCTAATCAAACAAACAGATCTAACTATCCAGAAAAAATTCTGGATAGGATTTCCTAGAGTTTCCCAAAGTATAAGTATCGGGATACTCACTCTACAGAATCCAAACAATCTATACCACTAAGCTATAGAGCTCCTATCCAACTAGATCTACAAACTAAACAGGATATCAGACTACAGACAAGTCTGACTCAATAATCACATCCTCCTGAACTGCTGGTTCCATAACCAAAGATAGATCATACACGTACTCCCTCAGAGATACGTAAAACACATCCAATCCCAGTTATCCAAACTGGCAATCCAACCTTGAAAATCAAACACCAATCCTCACAAGAACACAGAAAAGATCCAAACATCTCGGAGCTGACTTATCCAGTCTTACCCAATCTTATAGCTCCTTAGATCAGAGAAAACTTACCCAAAATCAAATCTCTGATTCCGGAATCCAAATTCCTTCGTCTCTTATCCACAAAACACTTCTGACGTTCCTGGGCTGCCTTCATCTCTCCCAATCAGCTCAACCTTCGCTGATTCCTTTAGAGACACACATAACCAAAGACAATCCAATACAATGATCTCCTCAAGATCAATCCCAAACCAAGAACACCAACTTTACTCCACAAATATCAGAAGACTAGCTTACTTCTCCTATTCGGAAAAGAAAAATCAGAAACACTTTCAAACTGCTCCCGCTGCACAACTCTGATAACTCAAGAGAACCCTCAAACTATCGCAAGTCACTTTTGCGATCAACCAGTCCAATATCCAAAGAAAACTGTTCTCTCTTTGCCAATAAGAACAACATACGCTTAACTAGCCAATCCATCGAACAAATGGATCCACTCTGCTGCTTCTGAACTCCTTCAGAAAAACCGCTAACCAGAAGACCTTCCTGCCAGCACTCAGAATAACCAAGCTGCACCGCTGACACCGACGCCAAAGATTACTAAATCCAAAGCTCTTCGAGTAACTCGGGCCTCAAACCAAACAGAAACATCCTGCTGAGCCCAACCATAACACCTGAAGCAGTCATACTTCCTAAACTTATTCCAAAGAAAAATCTTCGGAGACATCCATATTCAATGCGTCTCTTCACACAGCTACTAATTCCTGAGGTATCAAGATAGCATCACTCTCTTCTGCCTAACCGACAGATCCAAACTCTACTCATCCAACTCAAAGGTAGACTCCGAACCTTTACGGTTACCTTCAGAGATCTATGAAATCCTATACTCCACACAACTCACTCGAGACGGTATTAGGTCTACAGTCTCGACAAATACACTACCAATCTCAAGCACCAAACTTCAACCAAGGTTAGTAGTTGTGTTACACACCCACTACCTTATATACCTTTATAACCTATATTGGAAAACCTGAACAGGTAACCCAACAAATAGGTAGAAGTAATTATATAAATATATATAATAAAAATACAAATACGCTCTCTCACGATAGACACCACTCCAGAGCCTAGGTATTCACTCAACCTAATGCTCTGATACCAACATTAACAACCCGACTTCCAAACTCCAGGAAGTCGCATCGTCATGAAGAAAGAAAGGGATAGAGAACAGAAAGAAAGAAGAGAAAGAAGAACAACACTAGAAGCTCAACAGCGGAACGAATAAATTATATTAATAACATAAAATATTACATAGTTTACAACCATAATCAGAGTACACAGATATACACACATACTAGACAGTTATAAACACCTGTCTAGTATTTACAACATAATACAACTCGGAGACAATCACAGAGACACACAGCGGAATACTATATATCTAATGCAGAAGCCTCCTGCTCCATTTGCTCCTCCATAATTCGTCAAAGCTAACCTGAATCCCTTGGCTACTCGTAAAAATTTGAGTACCCAAGAGTTTATGAAAAACAGAAATAAACTCCGGGTCAGACATGGGTCTGGTGTGAGTAACAGGTTAAAGTTGCTTAATTTTGAAAAACCTTTTAAAAAGAAAAGTATCACGTAAGACTTCCCACACATAAACATGGAAAAGTTTTTACATTACGCTAACCAAAACATTTGATAGGAAATCCGATGATATTATAATAGTGTCTAGGGTTTTCAAGTAAATAAGAAATAGCCGAAATTGTTACATGATTAAATTCGAGCTACTAGCCACAAAAGTGGGTAATACAATCAAAACCGTTGGCACTTATTGGATTTTGGATTCCATCAATGGCAGGGCTACTGGGGTACCGCTCGTCACAGTACGTGGCCTAGATCACCGTACCGAGGATTACTTCCTTCATCCCCTGCAACACAAGGCCGGACCCGTTCCTTACTGAACAGTTCCGAACAAGACAACCCCGTAGTTGGTGTACATCCAACTGCCCACACAGCCGAAATAAAAAGGGACCTCTAGACAGGGATCAATCTTGCTCTCCAGTGGGTGCGACCCACGAAGCCTTGCTGCACCTCCCCTGTTTTAGCCATTCCCGGTTGATGAGGCTTGAGGCTACGATTACCTTTAGAGGACACATCTCTTAGAATGCTCATCGCCCGCCTGACGATGTTCTGAAAGCATTCAATCCATACAAGTTCGTTCCGGGTTCGAACGAAACCGAAGGCATTATCTCGTTACCCTCGTTTTGGAATCACCCTCAGAGTTAACGACGATAACCCTTGCACTCTGATTCACCATCTCGAATCTATAAGTACTATTCCGTCAAACTCATTACGGAATCACCCACAGAGTTATACTGACGTATAGCCCTTACACCTCGAGTCTTCACTCGCTCCACTTGGATTAACGACCTAACGTTAATTGGAATCGATGTGGTTTTCGGATATCCAAATATGGAAACCCGATCCCGGTCTCATCGAAATCCAAAGCGTGTCTTTTAAGGCCAAGTTGTTTTAAAGTTTTGAAACAATTCAATTATCTATATACACAGATAGATAAATCACAGATTCACAATAGGTAATCAACACAATAGATAATCTATATTATCATTATCAAAGATAATCCAAATCATCATCAAAATGCAACCAATGCATCCATATCACTCAACATTATTTATCTCATTTCTGAGATTCAAACCAATCAAGCAACAATATCATCCATCCATATAATCAATGATCTATATCACCATTTATAATTAATTTAAAGTGAATTAAATTAACTACATCATTCTCTAATTAATTTAAAGTGAATTAAATTAATTACTTCATCAATATAAATTTTGCTTACATAACCTTTAATTAATTACAAATTAATTAATTAATCATCCACTAATTAATCTCCTTAATTAATCATCCTCGATTAATTATTCCTTAATTCCATTTAAGTAATTATCCTTTAATTAATTTTACAAATTAATTATACTTAACCAAATTCAGTAATTAACCTTTAATTACTTCACTAATTAATTAACCATAATTAATTACATTAATCCTTAATTAATTACGTTAATTAATTACCTTTAATCACTTATTATTGATTAATTAATCTTAATTAATTAATCTTAATTACATCATTAATTATTAATTAATCATCTCTAATTTCATTTTAATTAATTACCTTATTTAAACTAATTACATTAAGAAATTAATCATAATTTAAACCATATTTGTTAATCACCCTTGATTAACCCCATTCAGTAATTAACTTCCCTTAATTACTTTACACAAATAGATTAATTATTCATTCATTAATTATCTCAAATTAACCCCTTGATTAATTTACAAAGTAATTATACTCAAATTACTTTTATCATCAAATCACCTCCAATTAATTACAAACAGTAATTACTCATTAATTACTTCTCTAAGTAATTTCTCTAAATTTAATTACATTAAGTAATTATACTTCATAATCCTAAATGATTAATTTAAATTAATTAAACTGAATTAATTAACTTAATCAAATTAAACTTAATTAATTACAATTAGTAATTAATTCCTTAATTACTTCCATAAGTAATTATACTTAATAACTTACACAAATGATTATCTTTAAATTAATTAAGCTAATTAAAAATTAAAAATTAATCACATTAATTAATTATTAAATAATCTTTAGTTAATGACCATCATTAACTATTAACAATTCATTAATTATTTGTTTCTAAAATAATTAACTTATTTTAATCATTATTAATTACAAATTAATTAACCCATTAATTAATCCCTAATTAATTAAATAAATAATTGTTAATTAAAACTTAATTAATCCATTATTACTTGATTAATTAATTACTATTCATTAATTAAAATCAAACCTTATTTAATTAATTATTCTTAATTACAAGTTAATTATTCTAAAAATAATTAACCTTAAACCCTTAATTACTTTGAGTAATTATTCATTCAATTAATTTATTAAATAAATTAATTATTCATTTAATTACCTTAATAATTAAATGAAATACAAAACATTAAATTAAAATTTAACTTTAACAAGTTTTAAAATCAATTTAACCTTCTAAATTTTAAATAATACTTCCTTATAAAAGAAATTTTACAAAAGTTTAAATCAAATTTCATTTTTTAAATTCAAACATTTAAAATTTTCTTAATCATTCAAAATTGTTAAACACTTCAAATTTATAAAACTTAAATTTATTTTAAACCAAAGATTCAAAACTAGATTTGAATCAAATTTAAACTTGTTTAACACATTCCTTTATATTTCAATTTCACATCTAAATTCAAATTTCTTTAAATCATTTCTAAACAATAAACCCTTTTAAAGTTTATTTAAACAAATTTGAATTTAAAACTTAATCATTTCCAACTATGATTCAAATCAAAACTTGAATCTATAATTTAAAGTTAGATTTAAAACTTAATTTAAATCCTTGATTTCATTTTTAAATTTAGTTTTAAATTTTGAAAACAAGACAAGTTTTCAAACTCCAACAAACAAACCCGAGCCAATGACTAAAATAACTCGAGTAACTCGAGTAACAATCCCTTTTGATTTTATTAAAACTATAAGATAATGATAGTTTTACTCATCCCTGTACTAACAGGTTAACCAAAACCTGTAACAATCTAACCCACCCAAACCCACAACGACAGTTTCTTCGAGTCCACCTTCCCATTGCTTCGAGCAAAATATGAGACAACCCGAAACAAAACTCGTGAATACAATTCTTCCCAAACAACCACCTGATACCACGCGACACCGTGCACCTGCACCAACCCCCTCGCCACCTCCGGCCTCTCGCGACCCCATGAGCAAGTCGTCGGTCATCTCCTAATGTCGTTCCAACCCTAAATTTGAATGCAGAACCACTAGCTAAAAATCGAGCATTCAAGCTTCAACACAGAAACAATGTCGAATTTGAAAACACCTCAATCCCAAGAATCCGGCCATCTGAGATTCTGTCCTTCCACCATCATCTTCGATGAGCAACCCACCATCAATTCCCCCATTTTGGGTGAACTCGATCACCCAACCAAGCCATGCCGATCAAAAATCTTGAACACAGAAAAACTAGGGTTATTTATTTCAAACCCAAATTAATACTTCCACAAAGCTTTAATCCATTTCTCCATATTTTTCCTTGATTCTTCAATAACTACTCTATCACCAGAGCAAACAATGGCCTCCCCGAATACATAGAACCACAGTTCTAACCCATAACATGTTTTATGATCAAACCAGAATTGCTCATTCTTTCTTGAACTAAAATTCCTGATTTTAGTTTTAAAATTCAAGTATTGGTTTATGTAATCGATTTATATCCTTGAATTAATGAAACTAGATGATCAAATTTTTGCTTATATTCAGTTGTTTTGTTATTACAGAGTTTCCACAAACATTTACAGTTTTTATTTTATATATTAAATAAAATTTTAGACATTAACTTATATTATAAAACCATGTATTGTTTGAATCTTAAACTTTAACAAAAGTTTGCACATAAGATCATTATTTTAATCAGAGATTAAACCTGTAATTCTAGAACAGGCAAAAGCATACCACTATATAAGCATGCATTAGTCATCCATATAATACAGAGAATTTTCATCATATACTTCACACAAAACATGATCATATCAGGAATAAATCAGCAACCATATTTACCTAAATTATTTAGTTAAAAAGTTACTCACCTGGTTTTGGGAGCAGAGCACATGTGTTTATGAAGAGCTTCAGTTTGGTTTTTTTTTTTAACTGCAGATGCTTTAACTTTCATCTTGCTTTTGCTTTTTAACTTCAATTTGCCCTTTAAAAAAAAAAATTGTGTCTTGATTTCACTGCAATGCTTTGCTAAAATGCTTCTACCATTACATGCATCCATGAAAAGAATTGCAGGCCCCCAGAAAAGAAAATGCAAGAAGTACTTCGATGTTGCAAAATGAATTTTAGATGCATGCTTTCCAGAAAAGAATTTGCAGGCTTTCACATATTTGCATGCAGGTTTAGATTGCAGGTTGAGGAAATTTGAAGATAGCTTCTTTGATTTTGTTTGCATGCTCCCTGATGCATGCACGTTTGTATGCTTTCCAGAAAACAAAATGCATGCAGAGATTTTGATGATGCAAATGATTTCTAGGTTACTGTTTTGAAGGGTTATAGGTAATACTTGATTTACATTTCATGTTTGAGGAGATTTTGCATTGCAGTTTTTAAAGAAGATTCAAACAGTTTGATTTGGTTTTGAGGGGAACAGGGGTTTCAGTTTTAATTTGAGGGAAAACAGAATTTGCTTTCTGTTTTGAAAAAAAGAAATTTGCAGATTTCATGGCTGAAGATCTTCTTAAGTTTGAAAAAGAAAAATGGAAAAGAAGGTGAGAAGGAGGAATAATGTGTTTATGTAAGTAGATTTTGATTTAATTTAAAATAAAAGAAAAAGAAAAATAAATATAGGACACTTGTTCTAATTATAAACATTTGTCACATTGCTTTATTCTATGACTAACACATGTTAATAAGATGTCTTAAGAGACCTACATATGTATTTTAAGTTTTCTAATTTTAATTTAAAATTGTTTATAAGCCTTTAAATCTTAATTTACTATTCTTATGTATATATATAAATGAGTTTAGCTCTTCCCTTTTAATTTTATTAAAGAAATGAAACAAAACAAATACTAATACAAGCTTATTCAAATATTTTATATACTTATCCTTTTAAATTTCAAACATTCAACTCAAAGTCAAATTTAATTATAAAACTCAATTTAAAAATCAAATTATACATATGCTTATATAATTCTCATTAAGATTAAAAATAACAAATCCTATTTCTAACAAAATTTATTTATGTTTATAAAAACTAAGTATTATCATTATCATTTGAAAATAATAAATTTAACAAATTTTAAATGATTTATAAAAGAGATTATAAATCACATTTATTACTCATATATTAAGATCATAAGTAATTTGTAATGTAAATTCTTATATATATATTTCAAGTAGAGCTTTTATGTTAATCAAATTCAAATTCATATTTAAGTTAATTAAAATCTAAATTTTAAACAAATAAGATTTTCCTTTAATATTTATAAACCATATAATTATTTATTAAATTGTCTTGAAAAATTAAATATTAAGTTTTAAATCAAATTACCAATTTATCAAATATAAATTAGGATTAGATAATTGATTCATTTATTGAGTTCCAAATCAAAGTTTATCAATTTACGATATATACAATTATATATATTATAAACAGAAAACAATTTACTTATTTAAAAAGATAAAATCTTTCAACTTAAATATTTATTAAAACATGATTATTAAATCTATTTGAATTATTATTAAAAAATTATCAATATCGATTTAATTTTAATGCCGATTATTAAATTGATATTGTCAAAAATTCCGGGATGTTACACCCATCTTTATTACTTTTAATGTTAATATAAGATTGCAGTGTAACCCTGCCACTTTTAATGTTAGTTTAAGATTACGGTGCATCCTTATATTTTTATGGTTTGTGCGACAGTTCTATATCATTATCGTTGCTTTTGGGCCCATAGCATAATCTTTACATCTTGCCGTTACTTAAAAGATTATGCCGTAGTCCCAACTTATTAAGGTTTACTTTTTTAAACCACAGCACAACTTTCTTGTTTGGTAATTGAAGGCTATTCCATAATTCTACTTATCGAAGTAATTGTTAGGATTGCGAATCAATCCTTATATTTCGTGGCAATCTAAGGTTATTAGCGCATTATTATAGTGCTAAAGCGATGCTCAATGGGAAGGCATGGTCCTTATGTTTTGTTACTTGTTTTATATTTTGGCATAGTACTATTTGGATTTTTCTCTTGCTTACTTTTCATAGTATAACTTCTATTATGGGAGTAATTCTTGTGACTATGAGAAATTTATTGAATATAAAATGTAGTAGAAAATCAAGCGGTCCATAAGATTAAAATTCTACGATTAGATCGAGGAGGTAAGTATGCTGGATATGATTTCCAACAATTCTTAAAAGATAATGAGATTATCTCTATGGTTACTCAACCATATACTTCACAACATAACGGTGCATCGGAGAAAAAGTACCAAACCCTATTAGATATGGTTCATTCCACATTGAGTAAGGTTGAGTTACCTCAGCCCTATCAGGGATATGCGCCAGAAACAACGATGCATATGTTGAGATTGTTAACCACTAATATTATGCCTAAATCACTATATGAGATGTGGCATGATAAGAAGCCCCAATTCAAATATTTAAAGGGATGAGGTTGTCCAGCATACGTTAAGAATATTGGTCCAAATAAACTAGAGGCAAGATCAGTACTGTGTAAATTTATAGGATATCCTAAAAACTCGATGGAATGTATATTTTGTGATATCGAGGAACAAAAGGTTATTGATTTTCAACACACGATCTTTTCCAGAAAGGAATTTCTATCAAAGGAAATTGACGGCGAGGTTGTAGACTTGGATAAGATCCAAGAAATTAACACTGAGGTCAAACTAGTGGGAAAACCAAGTTCACATGTATATGAAAACACGCGACCCATTAGAAGATCTGGTAGGGAATATCGTCCTCCAGATAGATACTATGGTCTTCTCATGGACGGTGAGAAGGAGGATAACGTCTTAGATGATGACACTTCTATATCCTTCCAACAAGCACTGCAGAGTACAGACTCTACTCTCTGGTTTGGAGCTATGAAATCCGAGATGGATACCATGTATGAAACAAAGTTTGGACTTTGTTGGGCGTACCTAAAGGGATAAAAATCATCGGCTGAAAATGCATTTTCAAGAAAAAATAAATGAAAATGGGGAAGTAGCTGGTTATAAGGAAACGCTAGTTGCGAAATGATTTCGTCAGATTCAAGATGTTGATTATGACGAGAACTTTTCGCCCACGGCCATGTTTAATTCCATTCGGATTATGCTAGCCATCACTGAATTCTATGACTACAAAATATTGCAATGGATGTAAAGAAGGCTTCTCTGTAATTTAAAGGAAACCATCTATATGTCATAGCTTGAGGTTTTTGTGATCAGTGGGAGTGAGGGAAAGGCTTCTAATTGTTAAAGTCTATTAATGGACTTAAACAACCTTTAAGGAGTTGGAATAAGTGTTTTGATAAGGTAATCAAATAAATTGTTTTTTATCAGAATACTAAAAAGCATGCATATACAGTAAGGAATAGGGCCACGCTATCGTATTCCTAGTGCTTTATGTCGATGATCAATTATTGATTGGAAATGAAACTTTGTTGTTGCAATCAATGAAAGCATGGCTGTGACGACCCGCACTTCACGGCCCTCGAAAATCGGCATAAATACGCCACTATATAATATGTCGACGATCAAGTGTCGAAAAAGACAGATTTCTGAGAAAAGAAAGAAGGATGTAGAAGAAGAGAAAACAAAAAAAACATCAGAATCTCACAAATCGCAGTGGAATAAAAATATAATTGATAACATCTGATCTTTACAGTAAAAAGTAACTATATCTGTTTTATACATTGCATTATCAAAATACATCGTAATCAAACAATTACTGGACCGTTATATTAACTTGTCCTCACAAACAAAATACACAGCATATACAGCACATCGGAATATACATCAAGTACGAATGATGCGTCTCGCCATCCAACTCGTCTCCTAAGCTCCATAGCATCCTATCCTGTATTTATAATACTCGGTCTGATCCGAGCATTATAATAAAATAACACCCGAGTCAGTCTAGAAAACCAGATTGAGAAAAATACACTCAATTTAATTATTAAAGTTTCAAAATCCTTTGAAATCAAAGGTATATTGTAAGACCATGCTACAAATAAACATGTCGGCTTTTTACCTTGCGATAAGCAAAACATTTCTTATAAAATCCACTGATATTATAATAGTGTCTATATACAAATACTTTTTCAAATAACCAAAATTGTTACATTATCAAATTCCAGAAATACTAGCCACAAAGTGGGTTCTATAATCAAAACTGTAAAGGGCACGTAGGGGGAATGGATTTCCAACGAATGACTAGGCACTAGGGTACCACCTGTCACGGTACCAGGTTTAGATTAGCATACTGAGGACCCCTCCATTCCTCTGCAACACAAGACCAGACTACCCCTTACTGGATAGCTCGAGTAAGATCACCCCGCGGTTAGGATAAGCATCCACACAGTCGAATAAAAAGGGACCTCTAGACAGGGATGACCTTACCCTAATTTGGTGGTACTTAATTAGCCTTGCTGCATAACCCCTGATTTTCAGTCATTCCCGGTTGATGAGGCTCAAGGCTAAGCGTTACCTTTTTAGAACACATCTCACTTAGAATGTTCATCGCCCTTCCGACGATGTTCTGAAAGCATTCATCCATACAAGTCCGTTTCGGTTTTGAACGGAACCGAAGGCACTACTCCTACTACATCCATTTTGGAATCACCTTAATGATTAGTAGCGGTTAGCTCTTGCAGTTCACTGCTCCATCATCGACTCCAAGCTTTTATCTTCATCACGAAAATGTACTCATCGGATCGAAGTGGTTTTCGGATCTCAAATCCGATCCCGGTCTCTTCGAAACAATGTTTGCTATTTTTCGGTAAACTTAACTCCTGTTCTTTAGGAATACTCAAACAAGAATAAGATCGGAGTTCACCTCCTAACCGTTTGTGGACGGATTTCCTTATAAACGACCTAAAAGAACAAACGATTTTATACGTATAGTATAGCACCTCGAACTGTAACTGTACTATATAATCCTCATACCTCTTCTAGATATTCCAAAGTTATATTTGGGTCCAAATTTGATAGTCGGTTATTTAACTATCAAATAAACAATAAATTCAACCAAATTATTTATTTCCACTAAAACGCCAAGTTTTATAAAATTTAGGTTTTTAAATAAATTAAATCATTCCCAAGAGTATATACTTAAAACATTTAAAATAAAGCTATTTTAAATACTCCTTAATTTAAAACACTAGTTATGAAATTCTATGCTAATTTTCCAAATAAAACTTAAGCCAGAACCACTTTTAAAAATAAAGCTACTCCATAAAATATAACCATTTAATAATTATCTTTTTAATCATAACACCAATTTAATCCTTTAAAACTATTACTACTATAATTAACTAAATAAATATTTACTTAAATAAAATTTAAACAATTTAAGAAATAATTTCTCCATAAACTTTCTTTTTAAAACAACCTTTAAAACTTTAATTTATACCTAAAATCTACTTTGAAAACATACTTGGCCTTTCCGGAAATACACTTCCATTTCAATATAACCCATCTAATCCTTTATAAATCCTGCTTAATTTATCCCAATTTAATTTACATTCCAATCCCGTAAATTGATTTCAGCACTTTTTAAAAATAAAACCTCTTTTATTTTTAAAACACATTAAAGCTACTAAAATTACTTAAATAAAGTAATACCTAAAAATTCTATAAGCGTTTCTGAGTAAAACTTAAACCAAAATTTCCTTTTTTAAAAAAGTTATTATATCAAATACTTATGTAAAAATTCCCCTTTAAAATAATAATACTAATCTACTTTAAAAATAATAATTAACTGCCATAATTAACTTAAACAAATATTTACCTTTCACTTAAAAATAATTAAAATAATAAATTTCTAAAAAAACATTCTAAAAGAATCATTTTTAAACTTCTAGTTTATACTTTTAAAATCTTTTCTTTTAAAATATACTTAGTTTTCCAGGAAAATATATTTCCCAACTTTTAATAATAAAATCGCCTTTTTATTTTAAAAGTGAATTACTACTTTTCTTATAAATTCCCACCGGAATTTATACTTCAAAATTTATCCACTGATACATATCCCATTTCATTTATAAACCCAGTTTGCAAATTCCATTCCTCATTTTCTTTTAAATCATAGTTTCCAAAACACCTAATCAGTTCAAGTTGATTTCCTAATTTAAATTCCCTTTAAATTTATTACTCGATTTATCCAAGTTCCCAATAATTATTTACTTAAATTTTTTTCATTTCCTTTTAAAAACCCAATTTATTCTATTCTATATTTTAAAATACCAAATTATTTCGATCTAAACCATAGCATCAAATAATTAAATTCCCAATTCAATTCTATCACAGGATGACAATAACATATCACTGATTATGGAAATAATATTAATATTCTATGGAATCTAGTTGAATCCCTCCAACCTGTTTCCCTGCATCCACCCACAGATGTTAGCACAATATAAAAATACCAATTCCATTTTGAGATGGAATATCGTGGTATAAAGGGTCATTCGCTATTATGCGGGGCGCATAGGGTCTCATTCGCTATATAATGCGGGAAATCAGTCACTCTAATATATATATATATATATATATATATATATATATATATAGACACACACTATATATAAAATATCATATCAAGACTGATAATAATATTCATATTCAATCAATCAATCAATAATTTAAATTTTAACTATTTAAATAAATTTTGGAGATCCAGATGTAAGTGAGAGTAACTCACCTTGAGTTTAAAACGCCGAGCATTCCAAATTTTAAATTAAATCGAGCCCGCTCGATTTAATCTAAAAAATTTGCCTGCTCCAAACATCTCCTGATCTGCTGCAGCGTGCAGATCGCATCGCTGCGATTCCAGCTTCTTGTTTCGTCGAATTCTGACCATGCATGACCAAGATATGAAATTTATAAGTTTCGAATATAAATTTTGTATAATAAAATTCCTTTTTCTCATTTTAATACACCAAACAAATCCATACCGTTCATTAAAATCAAGGAATTGTGGCCGCACCCTTAATCTTCTTCCCTCCCTTCCTAACGCGACCGTAATAGGAAAAAATAACCCAAACACGCACGAATCGAAATGAAGACCACGCCACCTCGTCGATCTTGATGTTGATCGGGATTCACCGAACGAAACGGCCCACATGATAAATGCCTTCGGTTAAGGACCAGTTCCTTCAAACATCTCCGTTACCTCGAAAAATGTGAACAAACCCTCAGCCTTTGTCCACGATTATCGGCCACCTCGACGTATTTCGTGCCACTCCACTGTATGGATGTGTAGATCTCACCATGATCTACAGCTTTCCTTTAGAAAGCTTTTGGAATTAAAGCATGGATTAGAAGAATTTGGGAAGAAACGCAATTTTTTTCGGCCATTGAAATTCAACGTGGAGGCCGTTGAAAGAAAACTAGGGTTCGGCCTATTATACAGATATATAAATATATATACGTTTATATATTAGTTTAATAATATATTCACAAATTACTTAACTTTTTTAAACGAAATTGAAACGTGTCGACAGGCGTTTATAAGGTTTTACCTGTATTCCGAACACAATGGAATGTGTTTAGGAGGCTAATTCAATCATATGTGGAAGATAGCTTTTTGAATCGATTTTAAATATTAAATTTCTTATTTTAATTTCAACGCGTTTCTCATCTGTACGAATAAGCGGTAACTCTGAACGCTACGAAATTTGAAATCCGATAATAATTAATTATTGTAGATCCAATGGAACTAGTTTCGTCGAATTCCGAGACTGTACCCCTGAAGGTTATTTAACTCGTCGATTTGTTCGAGCGATTTTCAAAATCGTCAAATGATTTAAAATTTCAATTTTAAAGCTTTACTAACTTAATTATAAATCATATAGAATTTATATTCATATTTGAAATCATTCTGATTCAATTTAAATCAAAATCTAATTATTTGCATTATCACTATATATTAAGTTCTATTATTAAATTAATATAAATATTCCAAATTTAACTTATCGGCTTTGGATTCCATCCAAAGGTCCAATATTAAAATTCAAATCCAAGTAGACTTTAAATAAATTTTAGAAACCATGTCCAAATCTGTATACACCCAGATTCACAAATTATCCTAATTTCAGATATTAAGTCACTATTTATTCAAATCCAATTGAATTGCCATATTTGAAATTATAATTAACCTTATTGATTTAATCAAAATCTTCTTATTTCAAAAACAATTAACAATCCACATTCAACATTTAAAATGAATTAAAATTTCAAAGTCTAACGTCCAAATTTTCCGGATTATTACATTCCTCCTCCCTTATAAAAATTTCGTCCTCGAAATTTGCTAGGGTAGGAAAAATACTCCTAAACTCATTAACTACCCAAAATGCACTTAATTAAAACTTACATTCATTTCTCAAAATCCTTTGGTTAAATCCAAAACCATTAACTTTCATTTCTAACCCAAAAAATTAGATTTCTCACATCGTTCCAAAAATCAACTTTCTAGTTATCAAAAATTTCCAAAACTTCCAAAAAAATTCTAACTCGCAAATTTTCCGAATTTTTTTTTATAGCGACTCCTTCGTACGGAAAGCCTTTTAAAATATCATAATAGATATAAATATATATAAATCGACCCACACGGTCGAGAAAACAGAATATATCACAATATATTATCATTTCTTAACTTTATTACATAGGCGTACCTCACATTAGCGTTTTATAAGCAAGCGGCTAATTTATTATGCATTTACGCGCTCCAAACTCTATCTGACTGCCTCTCGTACCTGTACTTACTCAAACAAGCACATAAGTTTCAACAATATGAAATAAACAACAATTCATTTACCTACTAGCCTAACACATCAATTACATAGCCCAAACAATAAAATTCATAATCCTTTATGTTAACCATATATTGTAAGCAATCACAAGACTTCAACACTATTTTTATTTCCTCTATAAATCCATATTTCATTTTATCCCACTCGAAAAGATTACAACCAAGTCACTATATTCAATTTACCTTTGCACCAACTAATCTCATATCCATATCAAATTGATTTATAAGCCTTACATACATAATTTCACTTTTTCCCATTTTCCAAATTTATATATTTGCATCACATTTATGATTCACCTCCATTTATATGTAATCTCACTTAATTAAATTTCAATCCATTCCAATTGATTCAAAAACCAATTTTATTCATCATTTACTTTCTTTTACGACAAAATGATTTAATTTTTTATGAATATTTGCCGTTATTCGTGCGAATAAAAATTTCTTAAGCTTATAACCCTTTTAAATCAATTCCAACTCAAATTTATATTAATTGCAATTAAATTAAATTTCCTTTCAGTTCAATTCTTTTTTCAATTTAATTCCAGTTCAACTAAATTTTACTTAACCAACTCAAATCCACTCCATTTTAATTTTGATTCTTATCTAATCAAATTTGTCGACTTTTATATAATCCTTATTAAACTTATCCAGACTAATGTTTATAACATATAATTGCATAAATAATTCACCATTCATATTTATATTCAACTTACTCAAGTCCAATTCACCACTATTTACAAATTCAAAAATTATTTTCCCAATTCTTTTACTTTATTACAAACCATCTTCATCCTGGTTTATTATTTCATCTCCCAATTTACAAGGTAAAAACTTATTTATTTACCTAAGTCCATTCACATTTATGTTTTACTTTATTTTATTCCAATTCACATTTCATTTAGAATTCAATTTTTAAACTTTCCATTATTGTTACCATAACACTCAACCATTTTTTTTAACTTTTACAATTCCATTTCTCTATTCACAAGTTCACCATTTATTTACTTAAAATCTTTACATTCATCATTGGGATTATTTATTTTACTTAAAGACTTAAGTATATTCATCCCATTCAATAATTGTAACTTATACAATTATCGTACCTTTCCACTTATATCTAACTTGGTTCAACCCAAACTTTAATTTCATTTAACTTATCTTAAGTTAAATCCCAATATATCTTATCCATTTTTATTACTCAAATTAACTCCAGGATTAAAATTTTCAATTTTCTTTCTTAATTAGATCAACGTTACTTTATAAATTAAATACCGATTTCTTTTGGACTTTTCACATTACTTTAAATAGAATTTCCAGAATTCAATTACTTGGTTTTATTACAAAACCATTTTGAGATAATAAATAACACATACCCTCTTGGTATATCAAATCATACCTCTGGATTTTTCAAAACAACTGGGGTTTGCCAAAACAATTTCCCTTTTTAAATTTCTAAAACAAACTTGTTCATCAAACAAGTCCAAACAAATAATTATACCAAACTACCCTGGTAGCAATCCATCACTTCGAAACTCGAAAATGAACACTGATGATGTGGCCATCATCATCAGGATTATTTTCCAACAACTGAAGTGAATTCAGTGCTTCCTTACTTTCCACAATTTATTTCCCAAAAATAATACTCCATTATTCCCTTTAAACATTTTGGAAAGCATTTCAAAATTTCCAAGATTTAAAATTCCCTAACTTTTTGTTCAAATTCATTTAAAAGCATTTTTTAAAATTCTCGGAGTTTAAATTTTGGTTTAGTTCAATTTTAGTTATGTTTCATTGTATTATTCCATACTTATATAATTCTATTAGGTTATAAATTTAGAACATTTCAATTTTAGATTCTTATTTGATTATAATATTAGGAACCAAACATCCAAACAAATATAATAATTTTAGAAAATTATTATTTTTTTATATCAAAATATAATTTTGGGTAAAATTATATCATTTACCCACTTTAAAACAATACTATGTCGGTTTATCTTGTTTAAGATTTTAGAAATCCCTATCGATATGGTTGTTCTTCCCATACCGACCGGAATTCATAAACACTCAACCTATAAGTCAACACAGTATAGAAACAATTTTATATTCACTACCAAATACGTGCTCATAATTATTAATACACTCAACTCATTCTACAGTACTATTGACTCTATTGTTAATGAGTAATCCCCAACAGAGCCAAGGTTATCGCCAACCTAAGCTCTGATACCACTGTAACGACCCGCCCTTCACGACCCTGGAAAATCGACATAAATACGCCACTGTATATTATGTCGACGACCGAGTACCGGAAAGGCAGATTGTTGAGGAAAAAAAGAAGGAGGTAGAAGAAGAGAAAACAAAACAACATCAGAATCTCACAAATCGCGGCGGAATAAAATATAACAGATAACATCTGATCTTTACAGTAAAAAGAAACTATATTCGTTTTATACATTACATTATTAGAATACGTCACAATCAAATAATTACTGGACAGTTATATTAACTTGTCCTCATGAACAGAATACACAGCATATACAGCACAACGGAATATACATCAAGTACGAGTGATACGTCTCGCCATCCAGCTCGTCTCCTGAGCTCCACAGCATCCTATCCTGTATTTATAATACTCGGTTTGACCCGAGCATCATAATAAAATAACACCCAAGTCAGTTTGGAAAACCAGCGTGAGAAAAATACACTCAATTTAATTATTAAAGTTCCAAAATCCTTTGAGATCAAAGGTATCTCGTAAGACCACGCCACAAATAAACATGTCGGGTTTTTATCTTGCAATAACCAAAATATTTTTTATAAAATCCTCTGATATTATAGTAGTGTGTATATACAAATACTTATTCAAATAGACGAAATTGTTACATTTTTAAATTCCAGCAATACTAGCTACAAAGTGGGTTCTACAATCAAAACCGTAACGGGGACATAGGGAGAATGGATTTCCAACGAATGACTAGGCACTGGGGTACCACCTATCACGGTACCTGGTCTAGATCAGTATATCGAGGACACCTCCGCTCCCCTGCAACACAAGACAGGACTACCCCTTACCGGATAGCCCGTGTAAGATCACCCCACGGTTGGGATCAGCAACCGCCTACACAGCCGAATAAAAAGAGACTGGTAGACAGGGATGACCTTTCCCTAATTGGGTGCTACCCACTTAGCCTTGCTGCATAACCCTTGATTTTTAGTCATTCCCGGTTGATGAAGCTCAAGACTAAGCGTTACCTTTTTAGAACACATCTCACTTAATGCTCATCGTCCTCCTAACGATGTTCAGAAAGCATTGATCCATACAAGTCCGTTACGGGTTCGAACGGAACCGAAGGCACTACTCCTACTAAATCCATTTTGGAATCACCCTTAGGATTAGTAGCGATTAGCCCTTGTACTTCACTGCTCCATCTTCGACTCCAAGCTCTTGTCTTCATCGCGAAAATGTAGTCCTTGGATCGAAGTGGTTTTCGGATCTCAAATCTGATCCCGGTCACTTCAAACGACGTTCACTATTTTCCAGTAAACTTAACTCCGGTTCTTTAGGAATACTCAGACGAGAATAAGATCGGAATTCACCTCCTACCCGTTTGTGGACAGATTTCCTTATAAACGTCCTAGAAGAATGAACGAGTTTATACGTACAGTATATCACCTCGAACGATAACTACACCGTATAATCCTCATACCTCTTCTAGATATTCTAAAGTTGTATTTGGGTCCAAATTTGTTAGTCAGTTACTTAGCTATCAAATAAACAATCAATTCAACCAAATTATTTAATACCACTGAAATTCAAAGTTTTATAAAATTTAGATTTTTAAATAAATTAAATCATTCCTAGGAGTATATACATAAAACATATAAAATAAAGCTGTTTTAAATACGCCTTAATTTAAAACACTACTTATGAAATTCTATGCTAATTTTCCAAATAAAACTTAAGCCAGAACTACTTTTAAAAATAAAGCTACTCCATACAATATAACTATTTAATAATTATCTTTTTAATCATAATACCAATTTAATCCTTTAAAACTATTACTGCTATAATTAACTAAATAAATATTTACTTAAACAAAAATTTAAACAATTTAAGAAATAATTTCTCCATAAAATTTCTTTTTAAAACCAACTTTAAAACTTTAATTTATACTTAAAAGCTACTTTGAAAACATACTTGGCCTTTCAGGAAATACACTTCCATTTCAATATAACCCATCTAATCCTTTATAAATCATGCTTGATTTATCCCAATTTAATTTACGTTCCAATCCCATAAAATTCCTTTCAGCACTTTTTAAAAATAAAACCTCTTTTATTTTTATAAAACATTAGAGCTACTAAAATTACTTAAATAAAGTAATAATTAAGAATTTTATAAGAGTTTCTGAGTAAAACTTAAACCAAAATTTCCTTTTTAAAAAAAAGTTATTATATCAAATACCTATGTAAAAATTCCCCTTTAAAATCATAATACTAATCTACATTTAAAAAAATAATTAACCACCATAGTTAACTTAAATAAATATTTACCTTTCACTTAAAAATAATTAAAATAATAAATTTCTAAAAAAACATTCTAAAAGAATCATTTTCAAACTTCTAGTTTATACGTTTAAAATCTTTTCTTTTAAAATATACTTAGTTTTCCAAGAAAATATATTTCCTAACTTTTAAAAATAAAATCATCTTTTTATTTCAAAAGTGAATTACTACTTTTCTTAAAAATTCGCACCGAAATTTATACTTACAAATTTATCCACTGATAAATATTCCACTTTATTTATAAACCCAGTTTGCAAATTTCCATTCGTCGTTTTCTTTTAAATCACAGTTTCCAAAACACCTAATCAATTAATGTTGATTTCCTAATTTAAATTCCCTTTAAATTTATTAATCGATTTATCTAAGTTTCCAATAATAATTTACTTAAAAAAATTTCTTTTCATTTCCTTTTAAAAATCCAATTTATTCTATTCTATATTTTAAAATACCAAATTATTTCCATCCAACCATAGCATCGAATAATTAAATTCCCAATTCAATTCTATCATAGGATCACAAATAACATATCACTGATTATGGAAATAATATTAATATTCTGAGGAATCCAGTTGGATCCTTCCAACCTATTTTCTTGCATCCATAGATGCTAGCACAATAAAAAAATATCAATTCCACTTCGAGGTGGAATATCGCGGTATAAATGGTCAACCGCTATTATGCGTGGCGCATAGGGCCTCATCCGCTATATAATGAGGGAAATCAATCACGCCAATATATATATACTACTATATATAAAATATCATATCAAGACTGATAATAATATTCATATTCAATCAATCAATCAATAATTTAAATTTTAACTTTTTAAATAAATTACGGAATCCAGATGTGAGTGGGATTGACTCACCTTGAGTTTAAAACGCCAAGCGCTCTAAATTTTAAATTAAATCGAGCCCATTTGATTTATTCTTAAATTTCCGCCTGCTCCAAACGTCTCCGGATCTGCTGCAGCGCGTAGATCGCATCGCTGCGATTCAGATGCTTCTTGTTTCGTTGAATTCTGACCATGCATGACCAAGATATGAAATTTATAAGTTTCGAATATGAATTTTATATAATAAAATTCCTTTTTCTCATTTTAATACACCAAAAAATTCCATACCGTTCACTAAAATCAAAGAATCGTGGTTGCACCCTCAATCTTCTTCCCTCTCTTCCTAACACGACCATAACAGGAAAAAATAACCCAAACACGCACGAATCGAGACGAAGACCGCGCCACCTCGTCGATCTTAATGATGATCGTGCTTCACCAAATGAACGGCCCACACAAGAAATGCCTTCGGTCAAGGACCGGTTCCTTCAAACATCTCCATTACCTCTAAAAACGCGAACAAACCCTCAGCCTTTATCTGACTACCTCGACGAATTTCATGCCACTCCACCGTATGGATGTGTAGATCTCACCATGATCTACAGCTCAACTTTAGAAAGCTTTTGGAATTATAGCATGGATTAGAAGAATTTTGGAAAAAAACATGATTGTTTTCGGCCATTGAAATTCAATGTGGCGGCCGTAGAAAGAAAACTAAGATTTGGCCTACTATATGTATATATATATATACGTTTATATATTAATTTAATAATATATTCACAAATTACTTAACTTTTTAAATGAATTCCAATTGAAACGTGCCCGTTTATAAGGTTTTACCCGTATTCCAAACACAATGGAACGTGTTTCGGAGGCTAATTCAATCATATATGGAAGATAGCTTTTTGAATCGATTTTGAATATTAAATTTTCAATTTTAATTTTAATGTGTTTCTCACCCGTACGAATAAACGGTAACTCTGAATGCTACGAAATTTAAAATTCAATAATAATTAACTATTACGGATCCAATGGAACTGGTTTCGTAAAATTCCGAGACTAAGCCTCGGAAGCCAATTTAACTCGTCTATTTATTCGAGCGATTTTCAAAATCATCGAAGTGATTTAAAATTTCAATTTTAAAGCTTTACCAACTTAATTATAAATCATATAGAATTTATATACATATTTGAAATCATTCTGATTCAATTAAATCAAAATATGATTATTTGCATTATCAATATATATTAAATTCCATTATTAAATTAACATTAATATTCCAAATTTAACTTATCGACTTTGGATTCCATCCAAAGGTCCAAAATTAAAACTCAAACCAAGTAGACTTTAAATAAATTTTAGAAACCATTTCCATATCTATATACATCCAGATTCACAAATTATCGTAATTTCAAATATTAAATCACTATTTATTCAAATCCAATTGAATTGCCATATTTGAAATTATAATTAACCTTATTGATTTAATCAAAATCTTCTTATTTCAAAAACAATCAACAATCCACGTTAAACATTTAAAATGAATTAAATGTTCAAAATCTAACGTCCAAATTTTCTGGGTTGTTACAATGGCTTTCTAGGAATTTATTCATGAACGATTTGGGAGAAGTAGCCTATATACTTGGTATAAAAATGTGTAGAGTTAGGATTTTCTAGATACCATACTAAAAAGGTTCGTTATGGAGAATTGTAAGTGTGGAAACGCTCCAATGCAGTCTAAAATCACCTTTCTAAGAAGGACGCTCCTTATACCGATGAGGAGAAAGAACGTATAAAGAGGACCCCCTATGTTTTAGCCATAGGATCGATAATTTATGCTATGCTATGTACTAGACCATATGTGCATTAGCCGATACTAGTCTAATCCTAGAGAAAAGCGTTAGACAATGGTAAAATGTATACTGAAGTATTAAGAAATACTCAAGAATTATTCCTTATATATAGAAATAAAGACCTCCTTATAAAGGGTATATAAATTTGAGCTTTCAAAGCGACATGGATGATAGTAAATTGGTACCTGGTTATGTATTTACTCTCAACGATGGAGCCTTTAGTTAGAAAAGTTCCAAGCAAGAAATGGTAGATGATTACATGATAAAGGCCAAGTACATTTCCCTTAATATAGCATCAAAAGTGGCAGTCTGGATGCGTAAGTTTTTGAGTGAGCTCAGAGTGATTCTCGATAGAAAGAATCCTATGGGTTGTTCTGTGATAAGGATGTGGAGATTCGAATCGCAAAGGAGCTAGAATGCACAAGAAGTCACGAAATATTTTTTGGAAGTTCCACCTCACTAGAGAATTTGTTGAGAAGAAAAAGGTCGTGATACAAAGGGTAGATACCAAGGACAATATAGATGATCCATTCACTAATAGTCTAGCTCGATCGGCTCTCGAGAAGCTAATTGAGAGAATGGGATTGGGATTCCATAATTGGCCCCAAGTACAAGTGAGAGATTGATAGAGTTAGGGGTATGCCCTAGATGCAATTCTGTAATTTATTATAAATTAATTAACTCTGTAATCAATTCTCGTTCGCAATAAAGGTGTTTTTCTTCCTGTTATATATTTTATTATCAGGTTTTATAAATAATTAAATATTTAACTAAAACATATTTGCCAAAAAATCCTTAATGGTGTATTTGTGATAGTAATTACAAATAGTTATAATCATGGGTATTGTATCAATATTATAAAACACATCATTTTAAATATTCCTAGTGAAGATACATTGAGATTGGATATTGACGTATCCTTTAAGACTAGAGTGTGAAACGCTTTCCAATGTTGGTCAATGTATTACTTATGACTATTGGGACACCTAAGGGTAACGTACTGATAGTTATTAGATAACTATGGATGACTAACTCGATAGTTTTCCATTGGTTAATATGACTAAAGTCAAACAGAAAATATCAATTTGACTTATTTACATAGTTCTCTTGACTTAAGAATACCATCGATCTTTAATATGAAAGATCCACTTTGATTATAGTCAAATCATGATATGACATGCATCGAGTGACTATAGTTGGGTCAAATGGAAGTATTGAAAGTGAAGCACTATTTAAGAGAGGAATCGTCTCCTCCTTTATATGAGGTTAGTATCACGGTCAACTCAAGTCAAATCAAAGTCAAAATCTCAAGAGATAGTAGTTTAATAATAATTTTTATTATTGAACCAAGGATTTTATGCTTAGACTATAGAGTTGAATATGGACGATGTGGGAACTTTTCCATTACAAATTCCATAAATCCAAATCGGTATAGCTTTGACGAAGAGAATTGGTGTAAACGATAGTTTCAACCGAGTAACGCTTAATAAAGTAAAATTGGATTTAATTGAAACTACATAAGTGATCAAATTAGCCAAATGTCACACCATCCGCTAATTTACATGTGAACATTAATATTGGAATAGTTAGATATTGATCGCTGGCCAAATTTATAGATAATGAGTCACCAACTGAAATAATGAGTTCTCCTTTGACCAAAACGATTTAATTAATTTATAACTATTATAAATTAATTACTATTTATGAAATATCAGTTATTAAATTTTATTTTTATTTGATAAAAAAAATTACTAAATATATTTATAATTTTTATAAATATGTCAACCGATATACGATATCAATATGCGTTAAATTGGATTAATTGCAAAATATTTTATTCAGGCTTTAAAAGGGTTTAAAGCCCATAAAGGCGGTTGGATAGTATGGCACTAATATGGGGTTTTAGGTAGCTAAAAGATTGGAAAGATAGGCTTTGAGATGGAGGGATAAGGTGGAAGAGAATTGGTAAGAGATGATATAGGATATTGATCCTAAAATATCTCTAAATTCTCCTCATATAAGCATCTCTTCCCTTAACCTTTAGAGGACTTTTAAAGCCTCCATCCTAAGGTATTACTACCCGAGCTCATCTAATTCCATCCTCCATCAATTCAAGTTCAAATTAAATCAAATCGAGTGTTATTCGATAGCTGGCGGTCAACGCTTTAGGCACTAGCACTCTTCTGGATTGGAAATCAGATCGAGGATCAGATCTCATCGTTTCTAGGTGTATTTGTAGGCTTTAGTTATAAGATATGTTTCTAACATGTTTATACATATAATCTCTATTTTATATATTATATTGTTAGTTAGGTGAGGATTCCAATAAATAAATATGTATCACAATTTCAACTGGTTTTATGTGTGCGTGGGTGTATATATATATTTTATATTAGAAAAAAATATTTTACGTAAACACACCTATATGCAGCATGACTCAACTTTAAATAAACAATTTTTTATTATTCAAAATAATTTAGCATATACTATTTATACGTACATACATACATATATAATTTGTAATTTAAATACTACCTTACACTTATGTAAAATACGGAAATATAATATTATAAATAATTTTAAATTAGTATAATATTTGTGGTAGTAATAGAATATTTTATATATTTTTATATTATTTTTAAATAATATCTAAACTAATATAATTTTATAAATAATTTTAAATTAGTATAATATTTAAGGTAGTAACAAAATATTTTATATATTTTTATATTATTTTTAAATAATATCTAAATCGATTAATCATACAAATAATTATATAAATACATATTAGTATTATAAATTGTGTTTATATTTTATAAAATCAGGTTAGTACGTATTATACTTTTAGAAAAATAAAATAACAAGATTTTTTTATATTTTAGTTATTTGAATATAAACTGAAAATTATAAAGTTGATTTCTAAATTATTTCAAGTTATTAAATTTTACAACAAAATTTAATTACAAAATTATCATCTAAAATTTATTAAAAATTTAAAATTATGATTATGATTCAAAAAAATTTAATTAATTTAATTTTCATATGGTTTTTATTAATATATATATATGTGTGTGTGTATCAAAATTAAAAATTAAAAAAATAGAGCTATGCGCATGACCAGGTAGTATATATTTAATAATCATTTTTATTTGTATTAATGTGTATTTATTATCATGCATAAATACATACAGACATATATATAAGTTTAATATATATCTACACATACATATGTATGTGTCTGTGTTTTAAATTTTTTTATATTTATGCAAGTATTGCTTATGGCCTTACAACATAAAAATTATATATTTAATATATGTTATAAATGACCTAAACATATATTTATATAGTTATAAATCCATATATATTGTTAATATTTCATACTTATGTTTATATATACATATTTACATATTTATCTAAAATTATTTAAATAAAAATTATAGTTTTTATATATACTTGAAGTATTATATATAAGTAAAAGTATATATACATACGTTTGGGCAATATATTTGTATATTGGATGAGCTAATATATCTATTGCAATGTATGTCTCGGCAACTATACACAGGCATGTTATACCTTGTACGGATTAATAAGTTACACATGCACACACATATATATGTGTATATGATACGCACACACATATATGTGTATATGATACACACACACATACATATGTGTGTGTGTGTGATACACACACACATATATATAATATAATATAATATAATATAATTAAATAACGCTATAGAATTTTATAAAGATTTAAAAAAAAATTTAGAAATGTTCTAAGTAAAATAGACTTTATATACCAAATAAAGATCCAATACGGTAAAAAATTGAAATTCACCCATAATTTCCGCTACGGGTGAGTCCAGTTTCAACAATACAGTGCCCTCTATCGATTGCCTTTTTAATTCGTTCAGTAAGGCTACAAATATATGTTGTAACGAACTGCTATTTCGAACCATTCGCATCCTCATATGTTGGACTTGAATTGCTCAAAACAATGGATTGTAAATTTTATATTTGGCAAAATTCAGCATATACAGTAAATAAATAAATCACAAAACCACAGACACGGAGTAATATAACAATAAGCAGCGGAATAGTTAAATAGTAGTTCATGAAGCTACTATATAAACATCAGAGTTAAAACAAAAAACAACATAAATCTCAAATATAGAGTAGTCTCAAGTACAAAAGCAACTGGCAAGTCTGAACATAACAACTGGATAGCTGAAAGCTAAATTGGTATAGATAGATCTCTAAGTGAAGCTCCAACTCCAAAGGAGAGTCTCAAATGTTGTGACACTCATAGATATAGATAGATCTCTAAGTGAAACTCTAACTCCAAAGGTGAGTCCCAAATGCCATGACACTAAGTTTGACCCAAGCATAAAGCAAAACACAAAACACTCGAGTTAGGTTTACATTCTTATATCAGTAAATTCAACTCAAGTGAAATGTCAAATGAAATACAAGTAATTTAAAGGATGCTTAGGATTTCCATCCTCTAAGGATCCATGTAACTATCTACTATATAGCGGTATATGCTATTATAATATGTCTATAGTAAAGTAAAATATTAAAATAACGTTAAGTTGTTACCCATATCCTCCTTAACACATTTTATATATTCTCGTAGTCTATACAGTGTCGTACGCTCCTCCATAAACTGAAGGTTTACCCAAAGGACACCATATAAGTAGGGTAGAAAACAAATTCGTAGAAGGCACGATAGGGCATGCGACAAGGCACTCGAGGCAATGCCAAGCTAGATATACCGTTTGCGGATCTGGACTGGTGGTAACGCATAGCAGCAACTACCGCCCACCTTGTGACACACTCCCAAATCAAAGGCGCACCCAGTCAAATCACAAAATCAATAGAATGGTATCAAAGGAATGTGACTGATAGGAGGAATGACCTCACTTAGCCCGGCATGGCTCCTGTTTTAGCCGCATCAAGCTGACTCACGAGAGTTAGGGCTACGTAAATACCATATAGAATCATCACCAAACCATCCTACTTCATTCCGCAATCTCCACCACATGCACAGTTGTTGAAGTGGTTTTCGGTATTGGCAGAGAGCATGATAATATTCGATCCTGATCTCTTTAACAACCAAACGTTTATTTCACACCGTGGTCATTTCATTTCAAGTAGTTCATATTTCGTATCAAAAATATATTCATTTCAAAACCATATCAATTTGATATCATTAATCACTTTGAATAATATTCATTTTTAGAATCGTAACACTTTTGAAACCATAACACTTTTGAGATTATAACACTTTAAAAATCATAACACTTCCAACTTACCTGGTTTAGATATTGAAAATAGTGTGTGTGTGTGTGTGTGTGTGTGTGTGTGTGTGTGTGTGTATTAAAATAGCTATAAATTAAAATAGTACATCTATTAAAATAATTTATATAATAAATTTGTTTCCTCTAATTTCGTAGATCAATTCAAATCATCTTAAATTTTAACATCTTAAATTCCAAATTCAATTTAAATCAATTCCAGTTTAACCATTTCAATTTAAAGGTCAAACATTCAAGTCAAATTCTTAATAAACTATTTCAATTTTTATCGATTTCAAATCCATGTTTTTGAATTATCACTTCAATTCCAATAGGATTCAAGATTAAATATTCAATATTTATAATATAAATTTCCTTTATATTCCAACATTTAACTTTAATTTATTCAAATTGGAAAGTATTCACTTAATCATTTTAATGATAATTATTTAAAATCCCAATTTATAAATTTAAATCAATTTTAAATATTCAACCTCAATTTTATTTAAAATTGTGAATATTCATTTAGTCACCTTTTTATTGAATCAAGTTATAAATCAAAATTGTCAAAATCTCAAAATCAATATGTTCAAATAAATTCTTATTTAAATTCAATTATTGACAAATTCAAATTCCAAGTCAATACAAATTTATCTTCCCAACCCTTTTTATTAAAGTTAAAAAAATCTTTTTAAAATATTAATATAGATTTAAATAACTACTTAAACATATTATAAACTAATTAAATTTTACTAAATTAAATCTTATTATTAAATGTATTTTGTATTAAATCTTATTTTATATAATTTTAAACTAATAAAATTATAAAAATCTTAAAATTAATATTTTCAAAACTAACTTATAAATTTAAAATTTCAAAACATATTATTTAAAAAAAAATCTAAACTTTATACATATATAAAATATCATTTTTATATTATATTTTAATAAATCAATATCCACTAAAAACCATATATTTCCTTTTAAAATTTTGGAAATCATTTCAAATATAGACCAACAGTGTCCGTAAATAATTTTCTATCCTATGGTCAAGTGTACAGATATTTATCATTTTAATCCACAATTTAAATATCTATGGATATATATCATTTCAATCCGCAATCCAAAATTCAATGTCAATGAAAATCGCTTAGGTTTACCATTTCAACCCATAACGATTTCCCCCTATTTTAGAATATTGTTCGAGTATGTATCATTTCAACCCGTGTGGAATTCTAAATTAACAGCAAACTTGCAGAGTGAGAACAAATACGATAAAATATAACATATCAATAACTGGCATATATCATCAATGAGAAATTAAATAAAATACATACAACAAGATATGGTATCATATATCATAGGTGAAAAATTGCAGATAATGGCATAACATATTTAACAATTAAATAAGTAGCAATTCAAATTAGCAGCACATTTCAATTGTTGGTTCAAGTCAAATCAAATTTACTAAATATAAGAATGTTAATCGTGAGTGATTGCTCACCTTTCGAGGCTAGAGAACAACGGAAAGAAGCAACGGACATGGACAAGCACACGAAGGAAAGCAAAAGCTGTTGCGACCAATTCTGAACAGTGGCGAAACAAACCAAAGTAGGATGACTGGATTTGACGAAGATCAATTATATAAGTGAATATATATATATAATGTATATATATATATATATATCAAAATCACCTACTAGAATAATATATATATATATTTAAAAAATCATTGTTTAATTTAAAACACCTATAAAAAAATCTTCATATGATATATGTTTTAAAGCGCATATATTCAAAATCAAGTATATAATATATTAAAGCAATTACAAAACTATTTCCCAATATTTATATAAATTTAAATATATAAATATACACACTTTAACATATTATATTCATATATACCCTTCAATAAGTGCCCAATATCAACTATAATATATATTGGTAAAATATAGGTAATCAATCACATATAAAATGCTATGTATAAATTACAATATATAAGTAATGTATGGGTAAACATATAAGGAACTCAAATATAAGTTTGGATAGAGAATTACAACTATGTATACAATATATACATTTATAACATTCCTTTGATAATATAATGTACTGTAACAAATATATACTGAAATGAACATATTATATATAACTCACGCATACAATTTAACATCAATGTTTAACAAAAAAATATTTTACTTTTTACAATATCATATATATAATACTTTCATAATATAATATATTGTAAGGTTATATACAGTAGACGTATATACTATATTTTAATACAATATCCTCTTTATAAACCGCAACTCGTAAATACCCTTTCAACATATAGCATAACATTCCAAACATATTATATACGATCTCATGCAACCCAAAAAAACAAAAAAAAACAAAAATATGCTAAGATATATATATTATTTACAGTTATATAGATATACGAGCATACCAGTTAAATTCTAACATATATATAAATTTATATATGCAACATATAAACTTCACATATATATATTTAAAATATATTCCATACATATATATACTGACATAAAAAAATTTCTTGGACACTTATATATATATATAAATATATTGACTGATATATATATGCACCAACGAAATTTTGAAGCATGGCCACGGCTAGGAGGGAATATGGCGGATGTGCTCGGAACAAATTGTGGTCGGGGAAAACTAAGGCCGAGTAATGGGGAGGAGATGGCTGGTCGGGCTGCTGACGTGGCGGAGATCATGGGGGGATGTGGATGCCGGTCGGGGTGGCTGATGGCTTCGGTGGGCGGTGGGTTGAGGACAAAGGCAGAGAGCGACGTCGGGTTTGGGTGAACTAGCGGTTGCAGGTGGAGGATTTTCGGTCAGGGGATGGTGAAGGCTTGCTAATTGAGGGTCGCACGGTGATAGGCTGGCGTACAGGGCTGTTGTGGCTGTGAGGTCGAGTGAAACGATGGTGGCGGGTGCAGCTGCTCCAGTCAGGCGAGGCGCTGGGACGTAGAGAGACTCGTGTTGCTTCGTTGGTGAGCAATGGTGGTCTGAGTGATCGGTGAAGGCCAAAATAAAATGGGGGAGAAGCTTCACAATCGTATATGACTTGAATATATTATTTCGTCACGAATGGAAGAAACAGAACTTTACATATATTCTCTTGTATTTTACCTTTTTATTATATACAGCAAGCGAAAGGAAAAAAAATGAGAGGAGGAGAAAATGATTGTGGCCGATCACAGGCTTTGGCAATAAATAAAAATGATGAACAGGTTATAAGAAAGAAGTTGAAAAAACTTTAATAAATATATCTTATATTTATTACTTTAATTTCACAAATGAGTGGATAGATAAAATAGGGTAAGACGCATAGGTTTCAAAGGGGGTTTGAGCAGGCGATGCAAATGTAATATATTCTCAAAGCAGGATAATGAAAATGGGGAAACGAACCAGCAAAATAAGTTGGAGAGGTTGGAAAGCAAAAGTTAATAGCTGAACTCAAGGAATATATATATATATATAGACACACACACACACATGGTTGGTGGCTATTGATTATCACCGTAGATAATGAAGAGACAAAGGTAATCCAAAAGCCTATTTTTTTTTTTAAACAATAAAAGGCATATATAAACTCAACCAGAAGCTGTCAACAAGCCTGACAGGTAACCGAAACAAAAAAAATACAAAACGAGAACACACAAAAGAAGGACATCGAATTGATCAAAAAGGGGAAACCAAAATACTCGAGCGAGAAGAAAAGACATAGGACCTCTGACACCAGGCACACAGCTCACCCGATGATCTCCTGTAACGCACCTCCCATCCAACATCGTAATCGAGCTCCAGCAAGGCCACCGCCCGATGACGATGTTGAGTGACAAACGTGCAAAGAAAGAGCAAGCCCATCAGAAGACCCTTTAATATAGAATAAAGAAACGGCCAACATCCCATCAACTGTAAGGTCGACAGCCGGAAAAGAGCAGCAGAATTCTTTAAAGCAAGCTCCAAACAGAAAAATGACAGAGAAACTAAAACACCCCTGTAATGCCAGATCCTGAAAGCAATAGCCAAACATTTAGAAAACAAAAGGGGGGGAGACGGTCAAGAAGGAGACTAGTTAGTCAGATCCACCAGTCTCCGGAACGGCAATCAACCAATTCCCGCTCTATAAGTAGACTGAAAGCAGGAGATAGATAATAGATTCACTAGGCGTCCAGAATGAGAACTGACTGCCCCTCTGAAAGGACGGCCACGAAACGCCAAGTAAACATCATCTCTAACCCTCCGAATAACGGATACCAATACAGATAACTGTTCCATGGATTTCTTCGCGTACCGGACTCTGAAATGTAGGAATGAATATACTACGGAGATCAGCACGACTAGACGAGCAGAATGGTACAGAGATATCAGTGATAAGGTCATCCTATCAAAACTCGATTTTTATTACCGAAAATGCTACTAATAAACCGGAAATAAGATAAACGGAGCAATAGCAGTTCAAATTTGGCGAAACGAATTACGACGTCTCACTCAGAAAATGATTTAAAAATTTATTATATAAAAATATTTAAATTTCAAAATCAACTTATTTTCATCACATTAACTGATTTTAAATTGAAATTGAAAACTACACAACAGAATTAACTTTCATATTTTCCAATGAAAATTTATCAGTTGCTATGTCAAATAGACGTATTCCAAATATCAAATTTTCATTGTTAAATTTTAAAATTATATTTCAAGAAAAATCCAGTTAAATATGTTATAAAAACCATTAAAATTTATGGGTCGTTACATATGTCTATATAAATTTTAAGATTTCTCAGTCCTAGAACTATTACAGTTAAAAACTTGTACGGGCTTTATACACATCCACAGTGGAAAATTATAAGGTGTTAGGATAACTGCTTACATTGAGTTAGGTTTATTATCAAACAAAGCAAACGACATGAATCCATTAGTTACAAATCAAGTCTAACATTACGGGATCCTTTAGCAAAATCAAAATATATGTCATCGAAATTCTTCCAAGCATCGCCATATGATGGATGACATAAAACATCTTTTGCTCCCTGTCATTCTGTTGGAACTAGGTCAGCCTGTAAAGAGTTAATGGCTAAGTTTCAATAAGAATATCCTCTTTGGATATATTAGGTGGATGAAGTTTAAAGATATTTTAAATCTAATCTAAAATGTATTTTAAATAAAATCCTTCATTTTATTTGATTAGATAGAAATAGTTTGAATTTTATAAAATTTGAATGAACAAAAATATCAAATACACCAAAATTTATAGTAGTTTCTTATTAAAATTAATTTGAGAACGAAACCTTTTGTTTCCTTCTCTACTGTTTATGCCATAAATTAAGGGATTAAATAACATTAATTAGAGAGAGAAACCTTTCATTTCTCTTCCTGATTAGATTGACGATTTGTTAAATGTCACTGATGATTAATTTAAGTATGGCACGAGTGTGAGTAAATCTAGATATGCTCAAATGTTTATTGTATAAATACAACATAAGAGAAGTGTGCATAAATTATGTTTTCTTTATATATACCTTTGTTGTTCGTAGTATTATTTAAAGTACACACACAAACACACACAAGCTTATACACTCACACATACATATACATACTTATAAAGTGTTATAAAATAGTGTCACTATTTTATAAGTTTGAAATCAAAAAGAACAATTTTGAATATAGTTTTATGTTAGGAAGGGTTTGAGATTAAAATTATAATTTTACACAAAAATCCATTTTAGAAATCTTAAGTTAACATAATACATATGTATATGTATGTATATATGTACATATGTGTGTATGTATATATGTACATATACAAATTATTGTAAATAACTTTTTAAACTTAAAACAACATTATATGATAAAATATATAATTTAGCATATCTTTAAAATAAAGCAATAAATTAAAGTCTAACTTTAATTTAAAAGGAAATCAAGGGTTTATGGTATTTTGTAAAAAATTCCAATTAAGTTTATAAAGTTTTTTTAGCTTTCAAACAAAAGCATGTAGTAACCAAAAGATTTTATTTAGAATAACAAACAAAAACATATATACAAACATTAATAAAAAACATATGTTTTCTTTTTGAATCGATAATATAATTATATTATTAATTAAAACTTAGATTTTAATCTAAAAATGAATTGTTTGTGGAAAATGAATTAGTAGATATTTTTATTGGGAGAATGAAACCTTTCTCATTCTGCAATTAAAACTTCTTTAAGCACTTCTCTAGATTATCTCTCTCTCACCACTTCCTCTCTTCACGTGGTATGGATGAATTTACATGCCATCAAATGACATATAATTATCACAAATTCCTTCATGCAATTTCTTTTATTTAAATCCATTTAAAATTACATTGGTATCATACATCAATGCATACAAATATATCCTTTACAAATGCATTCAAATAATTACAAACAGCTCCCAAAGGTGAACTAAATTAAATAATAATTAATATTTATTAAATATTAATTAATATAATAAAATTATAATATTTTATAAATTAATTAAACCATATGGTTTCTCGGATAATTTGTTATTATTGTTGTACGACCCAATGGTGTAAATCCAGTCAGCTGTTACTATCGAGCAATTTGAATATTAACGTTCACATGTCACCTTAACTAATGGTATGACATTTTTGCTAAATTTATCACTTACATATCTTTTGGTGAAATCCAATTTGACTTATCATAAGCGGTAACTGATAGTGACGATTATTTACACTATTCTCTTCGTCAAAACTGTGTCATTTCGGACATATGGAATTTGGTAATGGTCAAAATTCCAATATCGTCCATATTCATCTTTATAGTCTACACCATAGCCCTTGGTTCAATAAGAACAATTATTATTAACCGAACTACTATGGCAGAGATTTTGACTTTGAGTTGACCTCAATCGACCATGATACTAGCCTCATATAACTGATGAGACGAATCCTCTCTTGAAATAGTGTTTCACTTCCAATACTTCCAGTCGACCTAACTATAGTCATTCAGTGGACACCATGCCATGATTTAACTATAATAAAAGCAAAGCTTTTATATGGAAGATCAAAAGTATTCATAAGTCAAGAGAACTATGTAAATTATTTAGTTTGATATTTTCTATTTGATCTTAGTTAAATTAACCATTGAAAAATATCGAGTTATTCATTCCATAATTATTCAATAACTATTAGTACGTAACTCTTAGATCCCCTAGCAACCATGATTAATAAACTATCCAACATTTGAAGAGCATTACGTATTCTTATATAATGGATGCATCGATGTATAGTCTCGATACATCTTGACTAGGTATATTTAACATGATGTGTTTATCATATTATGATATAGTCCTCATGGTCACAACTATTTGTAACTGCTATCATAAACACATCATTTATAGAATTTCTGACATATATACTTAAATTAACTAATTAATTATTTATAACATTTTATAACAAGTGTATATCATAAAGGAAACACCTTTTATTTTGAACAAGATTGATTATCGAGTTAGATTTCTGTAACAAATTACATAATTGCCATTAGGGCATACCTCAAACTCTATTGATCTTCCACTTGCATTTGGGGTCAATTATAGAATCTAATTCCAACTTCTTCAATCGGTTTCTTCAAAATCAATCGGGTCACTCCCTCGGTGAACGTGTATACTATTATGTTTCAATTATCTACAATGTTAATCAACTCTCTCCGACGCCGATAAACTACCTTTATCGTGTAGAAAAATATAGAGTATGTCTCTCGAGCTCCAGTGAGCTCTAAGTTATGTTACGTACTATATCATGACATTGTATCGTATAACAATGTCATAGGATTCTCAGCATTTTGAATCACCCTTCAGCTCAGTTATAAATTTTTGCATTTACTATTTATATACATTACTTTTATTATGGGCGCTATTCAAGGTAATAGACTTGGCCTTTATCGAGTCATCTACAATCTCTCATTTATAACATTTATAACTAAATGCTTCTTAATCAAGCTTTGAATATGAATTTTATATTGATATACCATACCCGATATCATATATGTAGTCTGCGTCTGAATACTCTTTTATAAGAAGTTTGTTGTTTTTATAAACAATTCTTTTATATTTTGTAAATACACGAGAGCAATCTAACCTATCATTTAGTGATCTTAATTTAGATTGGATATTGGCTTTATGTATCAAATACATTAAAAAATCACAATATTGCAGCTAACATAACATGTATGATAATTACTATTTCCAATGCACAACGAATTCACCTTGCATGTTTCTTATTAAACTTAATAAGATGTTTCTACATATTGTTTGGGATATTTTCAATGTCCTTTATACTTACAATAAAAGACATCATTTGTAAATCCAACATTCAGTATTAAAACAACTAAAAGCTGATTTTTAAATACAAGTACATCGTTAACAATCAATAACGTGTTGTTTTCTTATAATTAGAAATATCAGTTTACATTCAATATTCTTTCTTATGGATATATGCTTCTCTGTATTTTGATTGAAATCAAACTATTTGATATTTTTATCAAAACACTTATTCAATTTTGATGTTTGTCGAACGATATTTTCATATTGGTTCTTGGATCATATCCAAAACCCACAAACTCAATATCGCTCCCATTGACTTTGAGACACTTTGGTTGTTATGTGCAAATAGTTTAGTCTAAATCTTTATTTATAATTTTTTATTTCAATACATATATGCCAAAATACAAAGTCATACTAGGCGATAATTTTGTGAGTAAATACGAATCAACTTGAGCACATTGAATGGCGAATCTATTACATAAATTTCAACAATTGAAATTCACGATATTATTCTTATGAATGTGGCTCACGTTCCAATTGCATTTGTCTTTCCCTTAAAGGAACATTTGTGACTGATGGATCATATCTCTTTGGGTACAACTGTCAAAATCATATTTTAGCAATGTACTTGAAATTTGTTTCAGATTTATACATCGTGCCATATCATAGAGTCAATACTCTTAATATTTTAATGAAAGATCCAAGGATTACTTATTCTTGACATTGAAAAGAAACTCACAGTTTTTCTTTGACGTGCAAGAATACTCATTATACATCCTAATGTGTTATGTTTATTTAGGTTTGGTTAATTCCATTTCATCCCTTGTAATTAGTTTTTACCTTGAATCATATCCATATCCATTTTACTACCTATAATTTCTCAAAGAAATTCATTCACTATGAAGTTTGTGTTTCCTGAAATAACAGTTGTTTCTCAGTGCAACGGAAATGTCCTTTATAAATATTCTATGAATTGCCTTTATACAATTTGTTTCGTATTAGTTAAAAAAAAATATGTTCACAAAATAAATTAGTCATCCAAACTACCATTCCCAAACTTCATTTGGTGCGATTACACAAGATCCCTTACGTACAATTATTTTGTGCAATCTTTCGACTCACACAACCACCAACTCTTTAGCCTAAAATGTGATAGGGTTTCTTATAAACCCTTACCTTATATGATTTTGTAAACTATTCTTTGGATGATTTTAATTTTAACCTTACGTACTACTCTTAAGTGCACACCTTATAGAAAGAATTTAACTCACTTTCAATCAATACTAATCATGCTTTGTCTACCAACGTTCGATTACTCCTTATCAATACATCATTACGTATTATAGGGGAGTAACTTTTGGGACTGAATTTATATTCATTTTAGGTACATTTGAAACTCTTTCCAATATACTTACTCATTCGATCAAATCATATCACTTTGTTGCATGTTATTTAGTTTACTTCTGTTTTATATTCTATGAACTTATCATTAACTATCCATACATATCAAATACACATATTTATGTTTGCGATAATTCATCGGTGAATACAACGAAGTGCATGAAAATATTCTAGTATTATCAAAATTACAATTGCATACATCTATTGTAACGTCCCGTAATTTTTTAATAATTAAAAATAGTTAATTTAATAAGATTTTGTGATTTAATATTGGGAGAAATAAAAATTTATGACTTAATAATAAGAATATAACTGGAATGAAAGGTAATAGTATTAATCTAAGTTAACTGATAACTGCTTAAATGTAATCCCAAGTAATTAAAATAATTAATAAGTTAAAATTTGTTATAGATTGTAAATTAATTTTAATAATGTGTGTATTCATCGATAATTGGATTAAAGGGGTAATTGATAATTTAAATGTTGTATTAATTAATGAATAATATGTAATAAATTGTAATTGGATAGAATTAGTACTGTGTAAGTGTTATGACATTTGTTTGTAAACAATAACTTGTAAATGTGATTAAAGATTAATGGTGGCAATTATTACATGTTACCTATTTATTTAGTCTGTTAAATTTAATTAGAAATAAATTGCAATAAATTTAATTAAATATTATGTTAATGTAAATTAAGATGATAATTGTAGAATAAGTGTAATAAGATGTAATCTAATGTAAATTTTATTCATAATATACAATTGATTGAATAAAAAGATTGAAATCAAATTAAATCAATTTATTGGAATTAAATTATAATTAATTAGATTTAATTACAGCTGAAATTGAACACTGAAGTTAGTGTAATATTCAACACGGAATTGATATGTGAATTTGTATTAAATCGTTGCAAATGTCTAAGTGATCAAAAATGATGAAATTTCGTAATTATCAAATTTGAAAGAAAAAAAGTGATTTGAATAATTTAATAATAATTTATTTAATTAACGTGAAAGTAGCTATTTTGGCCACTGTCTTGGATTTCGATGAAACCAATTTCATCGGATCCGTAAGGGTGAATTCTTATAGAATTTCAAGTTTTGTAGCGATCAGACTTGTCGTTTGATCGTACGGGCTCGAAACGTGTAGAAATCAATTAAATTGAAATCAATTTGAAATAAGCTGATTGTAAGCTAACTTCTTTATACAATGGAATTAGAACTTAAAACATGTTCCATTGAATTTAGAATTATCGAAAACATCTATTTTGATATATGAGATGATCCACTTTCGTTATGGAAGCGAAATGGGCTTTTCAGGTCGTTTATTGCCGTTTCAAATCAATCGATACACGTTCATTTTCTTATCGGGCTTTGTTCGTATAGATAGACCTTTCTAAACCCTAGCAACCTTTTTATTATCTCATTTTTATATGTATCTCTCTATTCCATCTATCAGTTCCTTCTTCTTTCCAATAGCCGCAGATCCAAATCCAAATTCAATTTTAAAACCAAATCGAAAAATTAAAACTCCTCAAACATTATCGAATTATATATCGTTTAGAAGATCTTGACGAGCATAATCTACTAGTGTAATTCGTTTCTCAAATTGAATCAATGTTTGTCTAGAAATTTCTGAAACATTTTTGGCAGTCTATATGGAGTTTTGACGATCTAACGGTGGGTCGTCGTCCGATTGACGATCGGGAGGCGGCGTTTGGAAGGTGGTGTCGAGCAGCATTTATCTATGGTGTTCAATCGTTAGGGAGCGGCTCAAGTTCCATAATTTAGCATTAAAAGGGGCAGCGGCGCTAGCTTCTTGGGCGAGTCTGGAGGCGATGCGACTACGGCGAGCGGGCGCCCAGTGGTGGTAAGGGCAACGACGGTCTTCGATTGGATCGAAGACAGCTATAGGCGATGTGATTTTCACTTAAACGGCGGCGGCTAGGTCATGGAGCAGGTCGTGAACGAAGGCGAGGGTTCTAACATGTTTGCACTAGATGACGTGTTCGAGCCTGGGTAACGTGCTCTCTCTTTTATTTATATTAATTATCTTAAAAATATATCGTATAACTTCTAATCATCATAACCTGTACGTACGAGGTCGGATTCACGCACGGTTTTCTCTACTATGATCCTATCGAAATTCCAGATATTATGAAAATGGTTTGGACGAATTTTGAGACTATTCAAATATGCGCCTTTATTTGGATTTTAATTCGATTTAAAATCAAAGATGAGTGTTTTAACCCACTCACAACTTCTAAATTATCATATGTTAATGAAATTAAATTTATGATGTGATTATAAATTTATTGGTTAATGTTTGGTATATTTTAATTGTCATTCCATTTAAATTTGAATTTATATCTTGAATTTAATTGTCATTTAATTTAATATAGAATTTAAATTCTCAGTTAATTAACTGTTAATGATAATCAGTATTTGTTGAAATTTATTGGTCGAATTGGATAATGATTATGATGGATGTTTGATTGTTGATATTGGATGATTGGATGTTATGTTTAATTTATATACTATTATCACTCTGCTAATTCCCTTAGTTATTATTAGAAAAATCACTATTTGTTGAAATGATATATACCCGAACGATCTATAGATTAGGAAAAAATCGTTATGGGTTGAAATGATAGACTCGAGCAATTTTATGGATTTTTAATTTTAATTCAGGATTGTGGGTTGAAATGATATATACCAGTAAAATTAAATTATTTGCAGATTGAAATGATATACATCTGTATCACTTGACCATAGGATAGAGAATAATATAAGTACACTGGATTGGTTAAATTAAACGATTTTTTAATCCTTAAAATTCGAGTTCAGTTAAATGATATTTGAAAAAAAAATTATATAAACTGAATTATTTATGAAAATCCAAGCTTTAAGTGTTAAGTTTGGAATTGATTTAATGAATCGTTTAAAGAAATTAAATTGAAATTTTGAAGTTGAATTTTGAAGCATAAATGAAATTTATCGGAATTGAGTTATTGAAATTGTTTGAATATAACTTTGAAATATGTTGAAGTTGGAGTAGCTTAAATTGGTTTTTCAAACATGGATTGAAATCGATATAGGATTAAATAGTTTAGTGTGAATTTGAATTTAAAGATTTGAAATTGAGTTTTGTTGATTTGGAAGGTAAAATGGTCCATATGTATTGAAATGAAATAAATAGTTTAAATTGATATTAATTTCAAATTCATATTTTCAATATAATTTTTTTTTAAAGTATATTATTTTAAAGATTCTAATTATTAAGATTTTAAAATTATTAAACTATTTTAACCTATTTTAAACCATGTTAATTTATTTTAATCTATTTTGAATCTACTTAAGCCAATTTAATTTATTTTAAACCAATTAACCCATTTTAATTTATTTTGAATCCATTTAATCTATTTTAAGCTATTTAACCTACTTTAATTGTATTTAATGTATTTTAAATCAATTTAACTATTTAAATCCATTTAAACTATTTTTAATCTATTTTAATCTATTTTAAATTTTATTTTAATTTTGTTAAATAAATTAAAAATTTATAATTATCTAGATTATTTTCTAAATTTCAATTGGTGTGAAGTGGAAATGTTTATAATTAAAGCTTCATTGTAAAACAAATAAGGTTTAATAATGTATAAACGTAAGGTGGGACTTAAATTCCATATTTGATTGAATGTGATGATTTTGAAATAAGTGTTTAACCTATTTTGGAAATATGATTTTTGAAAGAAAGTGTTATTTCGAAAACGATATGATTCAAATGTGATACGATTTCGAAGGTGAATATGATTTCGAAAGCAAATATAATTTTGAAAATAATATGGTTTGAATTGAATATGGTATTTGGATATAAATTTTGAAACAGTTTTGGAAATTTAAAAGAATCATTCGGTGTGAAATAAGCAGTTGGTTGTTAAAGAGACCAGGATCGGATATTGTCACTCTCTGCCAATACCGAAAACCACTTTTGTGTATGTGGTGGAGATTCTAGAAATGTAGGATGGTTTGGCAAACGATTCTGTATGAGGCATTTACATGATCTAGACTCTCGTGAGTCAGCTTAAATGTGACTAAAACAGGAGCTATACATGGTCAAGTGAGGTCATTCTTCCTATTGCGCACATTTCTTCGATACTATATTTTGACTTCGTGATTGATTCGGTGGCCACCCCTCGATTTTGATTATGGGAGTGTGTCCGAGGCGGGTGCTAGTAGTTGCTATGCGTTACCACCAGTCTGGGAGTGCAACTAGTATATCTACACTGGCATTGCCTCCAGTGCCGTGTTTAAATGTCCTATCGCGCCTTCTACGAGTTTGATTTGTACCATACCTATGGAGTGCCCTCTGATAGCCCTCTAGTTTACGAAGTAATTACGGTATTGTATAGACTATGGGAATATATAAAATGTGTTAAGGGGGATATGGGTAACGGCTTAATGCTATTTCAATACTTTACTTTACTGTAGACACTATTATAATAGCGTATTATACTATATAGTAAATAGTTTAACGGATCCTTAGAAGGTTGAAATCTCAAATATCTCTTATGTTATTGCACTCACGTTGATATTGGATTGGAGATGTCAAACCCCATAAACATCTCCGACGTCGTCACACTCATATTTATTTACTGTTGATTTAATTTATGTAAGATCTTTTGGTTCTGGCTCGAGTGTTTTGTCTTTTCGAATCGCTTAGGTCAGTCTGATCTTTTAAGTGTATCGAAGACTGCTTTTTGGAGGACGAAGATGAAGATTTGTACTATTACTATTTATTATATTCATACCACTTCATCATGTTATTCTGCTACATTTGTTTATTTGTTCCTGTTGTAAGTAACTTTGATTTGTAGTGTAAAAGTTTAATCAAATGTTATTTGTAAAATAGCTTCATGAACTGTTTACTTCATTATTATATTTGGTCATTCTGTTGTGAGATTCTACGCTTGTTTCCTTTCTTTCTCTATTTTTCTTATTTACCTCATAGGAATCTGCCCTTTTGAATGGTTTGAGTTGGCATGTGTGTCTATTTAAACCGTCTAAAAAGGCAGGTCATTACATCTATATGTATCAATCCAAAGAGTTCATCAACTCCTTTGATGCTATTACTAAATAGGTGATTTTCCCATGATAGTCAGAGATATAATTAACTGGCATCGTAATATTTATAATCATATAATAAAAATTATTTCTCAAAACTAAGCTTAGTCTATAATTACAAAATAATTGTAAATAATTTTAGAGACTTTGGTATTTTCCAATGCATCACTTTGTTATGAAAACTCATACCATATTATAATTTCATTTCATAACAAATATTCATTATATCCTCATTGAAATAAAGCCATGTTTAATCTTCAACTATCATCGAAAACCGGATGATATTTCATAAACAATGCGTTGCACATTTTACGAAAATAATTTTTGCAACTTGATGTAATCAGTAAGTGTTTTGTGGCATGCTCCCACTATTTCCACCATTACAATAATGGCGTACTGAGTACGGATATCCATCATCCACTTAATATAGACTATTTATTTCATCTACTGTAACTAGTTTATAGTAGGGAGTTCTTTAATCAATTATTTTGAACATAACGAAATAAACTTTATAGAAAATAATTTTCTATATGAAAATACATTTTAGAATAGAAATCATATTTTTTATTCCAAAGTTAAGCATCAATTATTATTTTACAATTTTCATTTTCGATGCGTCTTTAAAAAGTAAGAGTGACAATTCACTCACTTTATCCTAACTGTATCTTAAATCACATCTACTCTTGTACATTCATTCTCCTTTTTAAATGGTCAAACCATTTTAAAAAAAATTGTTATAATATCAAAATTAACTCTTTACAAGAGCGCATTCGATCGTCATTAACATTTACAAACATCAAATATGTTACACCTTAAATAAACCGATCAAACTAACATTATAGCGATCGATTTCTTAGATATATCTTGTAGTTTTGGTCTAGTGTTACATTTAACAAAATATGATCTTCATTACAATCAAATTGAATACCTGATCTTATAGTACGGTTTACTTGCTTGCTTCGAATGAACTAATTTCATCGAAGTATCGTACAATACAAACTGTGACTGTTCCCTATATGACACTTATATGCGATAGTATATGGATCAAATATCCATAGTTATGTAATTCTTTTAGATTTCAAAACTCGTAGAAAGCATTAAACGATCTTTGGTAAATTAATTTTTATCAATCATATTAAATTCACAAATTTATCATTGTAGATTATTATAACATTATATAGCATATGTTCTTACAATATTAAAAATGTTACATTTCATTTTCTAATAAGTCTCCTACTAGTCTTATATGTTTGTCCAAACTCTAAAATGAAACATAAAAGTTTTTCGACTTCATTAGTGGGTGTTAGGACTCGCTTGTTTTAGGATTCCAATATTAAGTTTGCTCAACAAGTCATAACACCACAAACGATGGATAAATCTTTATCAATTGTATCATATACAACTCCTAACTTATGATTCCTTGTCCTAATCTCATTTCGACATGTAATTTGCTTAACAAATCGAAAGAAATTATTCACCTTTATCTACCATTTCGTGATAGCTTAAGTATACATAAGTACTTTGAGTTTGCTTAACAAATACATAGAGTTATCTTACCTCATCTACTTAGTATATTAATAAAACTACACATAACGTCTCTAGCTTAAGTTTGCTTAACAACCAGAGAGTACGCAAGTAATTTATTAATATATAAATGGTAGAGGACAACACTTATATTAAAGATTCATAATCATCAATACATTTAATTGAGTGATATCAGCTTATGAAATAATGTATTTCTTATAAAATAGCCTCATGATTCAAGTGTCAGACATATCAGAAAATACAATATACGTACATTTATATATGTGTTTATTCCTTAAGTCTATTTTGGTTTCTTTAATGTTCCACCTTTGGTTTATACATCCATATTATATAGGTTTATTTAACGTATAACTTTTATATTTTTTGACTTATATAATAATTTCGTGTAAAACATGATATTGATAAATATTATTTAATTAATTTTAATTAATTAATTCTTTAATTAATCTTATATTATTCTTCAATTACAACTTTTATATTAGACAAGTACACTATAACCTTTATATATATAATACACACACATGTACGTATATATGTATCTTTAATATAATTAATTAACCTTTAATCAATTTATTTAATTAAACACTTCTATTTAGATTACATTAATTTCGAAGGTCATTTTAAATATACATACATGTATATTTATACCATCTTAAACATTTTAAGATAACATGACATATACTAATATATATAATACAAGCACATATAGTTTTAATTTATTTATTTTATTAATCTTATTAATAAAGTAGTTTTCAAAATTAATGTTTAAATTTTAAATTTTCAAACATTTTTTAAATTTTATTATCTTTTTAAACATTTTGAAAACTTATGTTATATTATAACTTTTATAATAAACGTGTTTCAATTTTAAATTTAATTTTCAGGTTGAAAATCTTTACTTTAATTTTTAAAACAATATTGAAAATTATCCCAAATCCCACTTCAAATTGGGTCTTTTCTATTAGGAGCAACCTTTGGGCTCACTTTGATTACCCAATTCCAATCCTAAACATTGCCTTTCTAAACACTGTACTAAGTGAGCAATCATAATTAATTACCGCTAACATGACTAATTTAGACCATATAGGCTATTGCGCTCTTATACCACTGTTGAAACTTGGTCATCCCAAAGCAGAATTAAAGTGTAAATTTCAAAAAAAAAACTTTTTGGATTTATTGGCCTATGAAGTCCAAAGAGATTTTAGATCTAATCTAAAAGGTTTCTATTTTATTTGAATAGTTTGAAGGAGTTAGAATTTAATATAAATTTGAACGAATGAGTGTATCAAGTACATTCATATTTGTAGTTGTTACTTATTAAAATTAATATGAGAAGAAAATCTTTTGTTTCCTTTTCTAATACTTGTACAATCAATTAAGAAAATATATAACATTAATTGGAGAGAGAGACCTTTCATTTATCTCTCTGGTTAGATTAATGATATGTTAAATGAAATTATTGATTAATTTAAACATGGCATGAAATGTCAGTATATCCAGATATACTCTAATGCAACATACAAGAAGTTTGCGTAGATGGTGTTTCCTTTATGTATGCGTTCACTATCCATAGTATTATTTAAAATACATACATATGTACATACATATATAATAGAGCTTATACGCACACACATACATACATATAAAAGTGTTAAAATTAAATTTCACTATATTATAAGTTTGAAATTAAAAACAACAATTTTAAATCTAGTTTCGAAGTTAGGAAGGGTCTAAGATTAAAATAATGATTTTACAAAAAAGTCCATTTTATCAATCTTAAGTTAAATTCACACACACACACATATAAATCACTGTAAATAATGTTTTAAACTTAAAACAACACACGAAAGATAAAATTTATAATATAGCATATACTTTAAAATATAGCAACAAATTGAAGTCTAACTTTAATTTAAAAGGAAATCCAAGGGTTTGTGATATTTTGCACAAAAGTCCAGTTATGTTTACAAAGGTTTTTTTGAACTTTCAAACAAAAGTATACAATAACCAAAAGATTATATTCAAAATAACAAACACAAAACATACACATACACAAACATTAATAAGCAACATATGTTTTCTATTTGAATAGTAATAGAATTATATTGTTGATTAAAACTTTGATTTAAATCAAAAAAATTATTCAAAAAGAAAACGTAAAACAATAACAAAAATAGACATGACAAGTCAAGCACCCACACACATATATATTATAATGGTTTCAAATCTAAACTATATATACAATGTGAACAATTAATTAAATAAACATATGATGTTGATCTATGATGACAAGAAAAATAGGTATGCAACAAAAAATATATCTTAAATAGGTCCAAATCAAAATAACATGGTGAACTGTCACGACCTGGTTTTTCGACCTTCGAAAATCGACATCAATACGTCCATGGTATTACATGCCGAACAATCGAATGTCGGAAATACCCAGCCGTAAGGGAAAGAAGAAAGTGGAAGAAGAAGAAAATAGAAAACAACATCAGAATCTCACAATCACCGTGGAACAATATATAATAGATAACAATTGATCTTTATATAAAATGAACTATTACTGTTTTATAAATTACATCATCAGAGTACAATACAAATCAATAGCACGGTACTGGACTGTTATAATAACTTGTCCTCACAAAAGCTGACTATATAGCTTACAATGCACAGTGGAATACACATCAACTACGTGTGATACGTCTCGCCATCCAGCTCGTCTCCTGAGCTCCACAGCATCCTATCCTATATCTGTAATACTAAGTGTTACCCTAGCATTATAATAAAATAACACCCAAGTCAGTCTGGAAAACCCGCGTGGGAAAACACACTCAATTGAAATATTAAAGTTTTCAAAATCTTTTGGAAACCAAAGGCATCTCGTAAGACCATGCCACAACTAAACATTTCGGGTTTTTATCTTATGACAACCAAAACATTTTATATCAAAATCCTCTAATATTATAGTAGTGTCCAAGTACAAATACTTATTCTAATAGCTGAAATGCTTGCATCTCATGTTCCAGCATAGTTGGACACAATCCAAACTGTACTGCGCTTATTGAAGAATGAATTCCATACAATGGAAGGGCTTCAGGGTACCGCCCGTCACAATACCTTGTCTAGATCAGCGTACCGAAGAACACTCCCGATCCCCTGCAACATAAGACTGGAACTATCCCTTACTGGATAGCCCGAATAAGATCACCCCACGGTTGGGATCAGCAACTGCCCACACAGCCGAAATAAAGGGACTCTAGACAGGGATGACCTTACCCTACTTGGAAGCAACCCACTTAGCCTTACAGCAGCTCCCATGTTTTAGTCATTCCCCATTGATGACGCTTGAGGCTACGATTACCTTTTTAGCACACATTCACTTAGAGGACGATGGTCTGATAGCATTCGTCCATAAAAGTCTATTCCCGGCCTGAACGGAACTGAAGGAACTATTCCTACGACATCCATTTTGGAATCAGCCTCAAGATTAGTAGCGATAAGCCGTTTCACTTCGCTGCTCAATCTTCGACTCCAAGCTCTTGTCTTCCTTACGAAAACGTATTCATCAGATCGAAGTGGTTTTCGGATCACAAATTCAATCTCGGTCTCTTCGAAATAACGTTCATGATTTCTGGTAAGCTAAACCTCGGTTCTCTAGAAATTAAACAGACGAAATAAGATTGGAGTTTACCTCCTGACCATTTCTTTGGACGGGTTTCCTTATAAACTTCCTAGAAGAACGAGCGAGTTTATACTTATAGTATAGAACCTCGAACGGTAATTGTACCATATAATTCCCATACTTCTCCAAGATATTTCCAAAGTTATATTCAGGCCTAAATTTGATAGTCAGTTATTTAACTATCAAACAAACAATCAATTCAACCAAATATTTTATTTCCACCAGAAACACCAATCCTTATTAAATTTAGTTTTTAAACAAATTAAATCACTTTATAAAAAACTATACACTTAAATATTTAAAATAAAACTAATTAAATTACTTTATTCAAAACAAGATTTACGAAATTCTATAATAATTTTCCAAGTAAAACTTTAGCCAAAACTACTTTCAAAATAAAACTATTATATATAGTATAAATATTTAATAATTATCCTTTAAATCATAATACTAATTTAACCTTTTAAAATAATTAACTACTGTAATTAATTTAATTAATATTTTATTTAACCATTTTAAAACAATTTAAATAATAAATTTGTCTAAAAACATTCTTTTAAAACATCTTCAAAACTTATAATTTATACTTTAAAATCTTCCCTTTAAAATACGCTTAACTTTCTGAAAAAAACATTTCCACTTCAATAAAACCGGTCTTTTCATTTATAAATCCTTCTCGATTTATCTCAAGTTTAAATTTACGTCCCAACTCCGTATTTCCTTTCTCACGTTTTAAAAATAAAACCATTATTTATTTTTTAAAACAAATTAACATCTCCTTTTAAATTCCTATCGTGAATTTATTCATTCAAATTATCCATTGATAAATATTCACTTTATTTATAAACCCAATTTATAAATCCTATAGTCTCATTTTCCTTTATAATCACCGATTCAAAACACTTAATCGATTTTCAAATCGATTTTTTGAATTAATTCCATTTGAATTTTATTTCTTGATGTACTCAAATTTATTCCAAAATCCATTAATTCCATATTCACTCCTTTATTATGATTCAAAATCTTATTTAAGTCTAGAACATCAATTCCACACTTTATTTCAAAATTCTCCATTTATTTCTCCCAAACCATTTAAATCTTGAATTTTAAAAAAATCCTTTAATTCTTAAACAATATCGCTTCAATCCTCAATACTCTTTTATATCCATTCATTCAAAATCTCTATTTTTCTTACCATACTTGGAGTTTATTTAATAGGTCTTTAAAATCAAACTTTTTACCTTTTTCCCTAATTCATTCTTTTAATTTATTCAACTTCACTATAAACATTTTACTTAAAATTTCCCTTTTTATTTTCCTTCAAAAATCCAATTTTTGATATTTTTGATATCTTAGAATATCAAGATATATCCAACAAAACCATAGCATTCAGTAATTCCAATTATCAATATAATCTCTCACAAAATATCAAATAAATCATATCACTGAATATGAAAATAAACTTCAATGTTTTTTTGAGGAATCTAGTTGGATCCCTCCAAGCTGTTTCCCTGCATCCATAGATGTTAGCACAATATAAAAATACCAATCCCACTTCGAGAGGGATATGACGGTATATACGGTCATCCGCTATTATGCGGGGCGCATAGGATCACATCCGCTATATAATGTGGGACACTCCACAATATATATACTACTATATATTTACATAACATCCAACAGATAAATTATAAATTTATCAATCAAGTCAAGCATGCAATAATTTAAATTTAACTTTCAATTTTAAACATGGTAATCCAAATGAGTGAGAAAATCTCATCTTTATTTTTGTTTGCAATCCACTTCATCCTCGACTTGGTTTCACAATTTTCGACCTTGTAAAAACATTATATGGTTTATTAACCTTTGAAATAATATAAAATAAATTATCATTAAATAAATTTAATTAACTAATAATTTAATTATAATAATTTTCCTATGATATGTATATATATTAATTTATATTTTTTTCTTTAATCTATATACGTATTTATTTATTAAATTAAATTAAACTAAACTGCAAATACCTCACTGCCCATCGATATATCACAAACCCAAACCTAGACGATCCTCCTTCCCCATCTCGACTTCACAAAACCCATCGCGACTGGAAATTTGCCAAACCGACTCACATCGTCTGCTCGTGATGCTACCTCCACCACCGATGCGACCAAATCCAACCCACTCCCTCAATTTCGACTTCACAAATCGCCTGCCCTACATCGAATGCCGCCTCGTCTACATGGCAGCAAACCACCATGAATGACGCTATGACGTGACTGCCCTCCTCCCCGTTCTAGGATCGTCGACCCTACGCCAACACGTTTGACTCTACCCATGTCCGCCTCGACCACGAACAGGCGTGAATTTCAATCGCGACTCCCCATCTGTAAGACGTAGCTTCGCCATTATTGCTCGTGTGCACGAGAGTTCATCTATTTTCTGATTTTGAACGAATTTTGTTCGATTTTGTTTTGGAGTTGAGGTCTACACACACACACACGTGCGCGACTTTGCGAAGACGGAAGTTGATCCTTCCTTACCTTTTTTCTTACAACCATTATAAACTTTTCCTTCTGTTTTTTTTAATGTGGCGTGAGTTCAATGTTTATACAGAGAAAGGGCAGCCGCGTGTTCAGATTGTCTTGCATGTTTGCATATACTAGCTACAGTGACTGATGAATTGAAAGGAACGTACTGATGTGCTATTTTCTTTTCAAATCAATTTATATATTATTTAAATTTAAATTGTCTCGAAATCGTAGCTTAAATTTTCGACCTCCTATTGAGGCATGTGCTAGGCGTTCATAATGTTATAACCCTTATTTCGAACATAATGGAAAAGACTTCGGGTCCTAATTCGATCGTATAGAGAAGATAGCTTTTTGGACCCAGTTACTATATTAAATTTACGATATAAATTTCAACGCATTTATTTACCGTATAATCAAACGATAACTCCAAACGCTACGAAATTTGAAATTCAATAATAATACATTATTACGGATCCAATGGAACAGGTTTCTTCGAATTCCGAGACTGTTCCTCAGAAGGCTATTTTGAAATGTCAATTTAAACAATAATTCTTTTTAAACTGAACAAACCACCATTAAATTAAATTTTAAAGCTTTTATTATCTTCAGTATTATCAATATAAATTTTATAAGCCTTCAAATTATTTTTAACAATCTTAAAAACCAAGATTCAATATTTTACCCAATTTTCAATTATTAAATTCAAAAATTAAATCATCCAATAAATAGTGATATTTGAAATTCAAGTTAGAAATTAACTCTTAGATATTTAAAATCAATTAAATATTCCAATTTCAAATATCCAAAATTCCGGATCATTACATTCCTCCCCCTTATAAGAATTTCATTCTTTAAATTTCTGGGTAAGAAGAATGGTTCAAACCCGCTACTATTTTTTTTCAAAAACCCACACAATTTCAATAACTTTTCGAAACAATTTTATGAAACCCATTATCGCTTTTCTAATTACCAAATACCTCCATATATTACACCCAATATTATCTACACAACCATTTCAAACTATAATTTAAAACCAAATTTAAATTATCAACATTTCTTCAAAATTTTCTAACTCCCTAAATTTTCGAGAAAATTTCGCCAGCGTCTTCTTTACGCGACTAAATCGGAACAACTACAAAACGCTTCTACGGACCCCAAATTTCAAAAGAAAACAAAATCCAAGAAGCTAGATCAGAAAAACATCAAATTTCATACAACAATTTAAATACGTACCTTTTTGTCAGGCATCCAAATTTATCTTCTGAAATCGAAAACATTAATTTTCCTTTTCTTTTTAAATACCCGTATCCTACATAGCAATAATATCCAATCATAGAATACAAAATCATTTTATTCATATAAAATTTTGAATATTTGCTTTACTTTAGCCCGTATAATGCACATATATCGTTCACCCGACTTCCTAGTGTGGACTCGGAACTAGTTTCTTGGTCAAAAACCATCATTTTTCTTGCATAGCCATATACTATGATAGAGAATTTCCAGAATAAATCAAAAATCCATATCCAGGATTCACCGTCGAAAGTCGAGTGAAAAATCCAAACTCAGATTGATACAACTATCTCGAAATTCTATGCTCGAATCTGGATCGAATTGTTATGCGAATAAAATAATATATGTACATTCTGCATATTTATCTTAATTGATTATTAGATTTATCAATTTTCTTTTTATATTTTTCCAATATCAATTTTTACTAGGACTTCACCATTTTCTTCTTAAGTTCAATATAAATATTTCATACGCTTCTTATATTTATTTCCAGAACTTTGTTCTTTTAGTCCCACTCAAACTAACTTTTAAATTTCGCTTTACTTAACATAATTCAAGTTAAATATTACATTCCAATTTTCCATCCCAATTCCACTTACTTATAACTTAAATTAGTTTGTTCATTCACAAATATATTTCCAATGTAATAAATTTTTATTTCAATAACCATTTCATTTAGCCCATCTAGGCTTGTTCCTTCAAAATTTACTTTATTTAACTTAATTCAGTTACATTCCAATTCAATTCAAAATTAAACCTCTATAAGTTTTCCAACTTATTTACATTTCATTCACTAATCTCTTTAATTTTCTTCATTTAATTGGCTTACCTTTCTAACTTGTTTCGTTTTCACAATTACTTTAATTTAACTCTTCATCAAGTTAAATTTTATTTAACAAATTTCAAATTTTATAAGTTCCCAAACTCATTTATATTTCGTAAACATTTTTAAATAAGATTCTAGTGTTTTTAAACAATTACTCTATATTTCAGTATCACCTTTGAAATGAACTATATCCAAAATACCTTGGTATATCAAATTATTCTTTGAATTTCAAATCAATCAGTTTTTGCACACAAATTCCAATTCAAAACTTTCAGGTAGAATTCCTCTGTAGGAAACTCGAAAATGAACACCGATGATGCTGTAGTCATCATCGAAATTATTTTCCAGTGATCGAATTGAGTTCAGTGCTTTTACACCAAAAAACATGTTCAAATATTTTTAATTCCAAATCTTACCAGGTTTCATATCCAATTCACAAATATTTCCAAATAACATTGCTATTATTTTCGCAAATTTGAAAACTATCTTCGAAACCAATGGAATTCTACCTGAAAGTTTAAGTTATTAACCAATGGAATTCTACCTGAAAGCTATTATTTCTCTGGAACTTCATTTTCAAATTATAAATCAAATTTATAACTCATATTTACATCTCCATTTTGTCATATGGGTCAATTCCTTAACTTTGGTTATAACACTAATTTCTTATTTCAATTTCCACAACAACAATGATAATAATTTAATATTATCATTTCTAAAAAAACTAAGCAACCATATATACCTATAATAATTTACAAAAAAATATTCCTTTCATATATAAAATAATTTGGGTATAATTATTTCATTTAACCCATTTAAAACAATCCCGTGTTGAATTGTTCTGTTCAAGCGTTTAGAGATCCCAATCAATAACGTTTATTACTCGTATTGACCAGAATTCATAAGCCACTCAGAAAACAAACCAACACTATATAAGGAAAATTTATATTCACTAACAAATACGCGCTCATATCTATTAATACACTCAAACTCATTCTAGTGCACTACTGACCCTATTTCTAATTATTAATCCCCACCAGAGCCAAGGTTCCCGCTTAACTTTCAGCTCAGATACCACAATGTCACGACCTGGTTTTTCGACCTTCGAAAATCGACATCAATACGTCCACGGTATTACATGTCGAGCAATCGAATACCGTAAATACCCGACCGTAAGGGAAAGAAGAAAGAGGTAGAAGAAGAAAATAGAAAACAACATTAGAATCTCACAGTCGCAGCGGAACAATATATAGTAGATAACAACTGATCTTTATACAACAAGAACTATCAATTTTTTATACATTACAACATTAGAGTACAACACAAATGAATGGCATAGTACTGGACAGTTATAATAATTTGTCCTCACAAAAGCTGACTACACAGCTTACAATGCACAACGGAATACACAACAAGTACGTGTGATACCTCTCGCCATCCAGCTCGTCTCCTGAGCTACACGACACCCTATCCTGTATCTGTAATACTCGGTCTGACCCGAGCATTATAATAAAATAACACCCGAATCAATTTGGAAAACCAACGTGAGAAAATACACTCAATTGAATTATAAAAGTTTTCAAAATCTTTTGAAAACCAAAGGTATCTCGTAAGACCACGCCACAAATAAAGATGCTGGGTTTTTTACCTACGATAACCAAAAACATTTTATATTAAAATCCTCTTATATTATAATAGTGCCTAAGTACAAATACTTATTCAAATAGCTGAAATGCTTGCATCTCACGTTCCAGCATGGTTGGACACAATCAAATCCGTACGACACTTATTGGAGATTGGACTCCATACAATGGTAGGGCAACTAGGGTATCGTCCATCATAGTACCTGGTCTAGGTCAGCGTACCGAGGACCACTTCCGATCCCCTGTAACACAAGACCAGAACTATCCCTTATTGGATAGCCCAAGTAAGATCACCCCACGGTTGGGATCAGCAACCGCCTACACAGCCGAAATAAAGGGACTTTAGACAGGGATGACCTTACCCTACTTGGAAGCTACCCACTTAGCTTTGTTGCACCTCCCATGTTTTAGCCATTCCCGGTTGATGAGGCTTGAGGCTACGATTACCTTTTTAGCACACATTCACTTAGAATGTTCATCGTCCTCCAATGACGATGGTCTGCTAGCATTCCTTCATACAAGTCCGTTCTCGTTCCGAACGGAATCGAAGACACTATTACTACAACATCCATTTTGGAATCACCCTCAGGATTAGTAACGATTAGCCCTTGCACTTCACTGCTCCATGTTCGACTCCAAGCTCTTGTCTTCCTTACGAAACGTACTCATTGGATCGAAGTTGTTTTCAGATCATAAATCTGATCCTGGTCTCTTCGAAACAATGTTCGCTATTTTCGGTAAACTCAACCTAGGTTCTCTAGAAAATAAACAGACGAATATAAGATTGGATTTCACCTCCTGACCATTTTTGTGGACGAGTTTCCTTATAAATGTCCTAAAAGAACGAGCGAGTTTATATGTACAGTATAGCACATCAAACGGCAGTTGTACCATATAATCCCGCACTTCTCCTAAATATTTCCAAAGTTATATTCGGGTCCAAATTTGATAGTCAATTATTTAACTATCAAATAAACAATCAGTTCAATCAAATATTTTATTTCCACCGAAAACATCAAGCCTTATTAAATTTAGTTTTTAAATAAATTAAATCACTTTATCCAAAACTATACACTTAAATATTTAAAATAAAACTACATAAATCAAAAAATATACTTATGAAATTCTATAATAATTTTCCAAGTAAAACTTTAGCCAAAACTACTTTCGAAATAAAACTATTATATAGTATAAATATTTAACAATTATCCTTTAAATCATAATACTAATTTAACCTTTTAAAATAATTAACTACTATAATTAACTTAATTAATATTTACTTTAACCATTTTTAAACAATTTAATTAATAAATTTTTCTAAAACATCTTCAAAACTTCTAATTTATACTTAAAAATCTTTCCTTTAAAATACGCTTAACTTTCCAGAAAAATACATTTCCACTTCAATAAAACTGGTCTTGTCGTCTATAAATTCTTCACGATTTATCTAAAGTTTAAATTTACGTCCCAACTCCGTAAATATCCTTTCTCACATTTTAAAAATAAAACCACAATTTATTTTTTAAAACAAATTACCATCTCCTTATAAATTCCCCTCGTGAATTTATCCATTCAAATTATCCACTGATAAATATTCACTTTATTTATATACCCAATTTATTAATCCCATAACCTTATTTTCCTTTATAATCACCGTTTCAAAATACTTAATCGATTTTCTGAATTAATTCCATTTGAATTTTATTTCTTGATTTACAAAAATTTATTCCAAAATCCATTAATTCCATGTTCACTCCTTTATTATGATTTAAAATCTTATTTAAATCTAGAACATTAATTCCACACTTTATTTCAAAATTATCCTTTTATTTCTCCAAAACCATTTAAATCTTGAATTTAAAATAATCCTTTAATTCTTAAACAATATCACTTAAGTCCTCAAAACTCTTTTATTTCCATCTATTCAAATTCTCTATTTTTCTTTCCATACTTGGAGTTTATTTAATTGGACTTTAAAATAAAACTTTTTACCTTTCCCAAATTCATTCTTTTAATTTATTCAACTTCACTATAAATATTTTACTTAAAATTTCCCTTTTTATTTTCCTTCAAAAATCCAATTTTTAAAAATTTTGATATCTTAAAATACCAAGATATATCTAACAAAACCTTAGCATTCAATAATTCCAATTATCAATCTAATCTATCACATATTATCAAATAAATCATATCACTGAATATGAAAATAAACTTCAATATTTTTTTGAGGAATCCAGTTGGATCCCTCCAACCTATTTCCCTACATCCACACATGTTAGCACAATATAAAAATACCAATTCCACTTCGTATATAGGGTCATCCGCTATTATGCGGGGCGCGTAGGGTCTCATCCGCTATATAATTTGGGAATATCAATCACTCCAATACATCTACTACTATATATTTATATAACATCCAACAGATAAATTATAAAATTTTCAACCAATTTAGACATGAAATAATTTAAATTTAAGTTTTAATTTTAAACAGGGTAATCCAAATGAGTGATAAAATCTTACCTTTATCTTTGTTTGCAATCCACTTCAGTCTCGACTTGGTTTCATGATTTGACCTTGTTAAAACATTATATGTTTTATTAACCTTTGAAATAATCTAAAATAAATTATCATTAAATAAATTTTATTAAATAATAATTTAAATAAACTAATTTTCCTATGATATGTATATATATTAATTTATATTTTATTCTTTTATCTGTATATATTTATTTATTAAATTAAATTAAACAAAACTACATATACCTCACTGCCTATCGACAAAGCACAAATCCAGACCTAGACAAATCCTCCTTCCCCATCTCGACTTCATAAAACCCATTGCGAATGGAAATTCTCCGAACCACCTTACATCGTCTGCTCGTGATGTCATCTCCACCGTCGGCGCGACCAAACCCAACCCACTCCCTCAATTCCGACTTCACAAATCGCATGCCTTACATCGAATGCCACCTCGTCTACATGGCAACGAACCACTGAATGCTGCCATGACGTCACCGCCCTCCTCCTCCTTTCCCTTTCTAGGATCGTCAACCCCTCGCCAATACTTTCGTCTTTACCCAAGTCCACCTCGACCACGAACAGGCGCAAATTTCGATTGCGACTACTCATTTGTAAGCCGTAGCTCCACCATTATCGCTTGTGCGCATGAGAGTTCGTCTTTTTTTATTTCGAACGAATTTTGTTCGATTTTGATTTGGATTTGAGGTCTATATATATATATATATATATATATATATATATATATATATATATTTGAATTTGCAAAGATGGAAGTCGATCCTTCCTTTCTTTTTTTCTTACAGCCATTATAAACTTTTCCTTCTGTTTTTTTATTGTGGTGTGAGTCCAATTTTTAAATAGAGAAAAGGCAGTTGCATGTTCAAGTTGTCTTGCGTATTTGCATATACTAGCTACAGCGACTGATGAATTGAAAGGAACGTACCGATGTGCTATTTTCTTTACAAATCAATTTGTATATTATATAAATTTAAATTGTCTCGAAAACATAGCTTAAATTTTCGACCTCCTATCGAGGCGTGCCGCTAGGCATTCATAATGTTATACCCCTATTTCGAACACAATGGAAAAGCTTTCGTGTCCTAATTCGATCGTATGGAGAAGATTACTTTTTGGACTCAGTTATTATATTAAATCTACGATATAAATTTTAACGTGTTTATTTACCGTATGATCAAATGATAACTCCAAAGGCTAGAAATTTGAAATCCGATAATAATACATTATTATGGATCCAATTGAACTTGTTTTGTCCAATTCCGAGACTGTGCCTCAGAAGGTTATTTTTAAATGTCAATTTAAACAATTTTTTTTTTAAAACTGAACAAACAACCTTTAAATTAAATTTGAAAGCTTTTATTATCTTTAGTATTATCAATATAAATTTTATAAGCCTTCAAATTATTTTTAACAAGCTTAAAAATCAAGATTTAATATTTTATCCAATTTTCAATTATTAAATTCAAAAATTAAATCATCCAATAAATAGTGATATTTGAATTCAAGTTAAAAATTAACTCTTAAATATTTAAAATCAATTAAATATTCAAATTTCAAATATCCAAAATTCTGGATCGTTGCAAAACATGTATAATTAATTAAGATGCCGCAAAAGGATCTAATCTATATAACCAAATAAATAAATATTCAGATGAGATGAAATATATGATGGATCAAAATCACACGAACAAGGGAAATGATGAATAAATGAAATTACATTATTACCTTGAGATGTTTCCAAGATAATCCACCTTGGATGAAGACATCTCCTTAGAACTTCAATATCCACTCCCAATCCTTAAAAGAGATGGATGAACCACATGTCTTTTATTTTATTTGATGTTTTCCTTTGATTTGGAGTTGAAAGTTGTTGGAAACCTTTTTTATTTTCTACCGTGGAAGGTTAGAAGGAAAGAAGAGAAAACTGAATGAGAAGAATGAATTGTTTGTAGAAAATGAATTAGTGGATATGTTTTTACTGAATGGATGAAACTGTTTTCATTGTAATGAAAACTTCCCTAGTTAATTCTCTTAATTATCCCTCTCTCCACTCCTCTCTTCATGTGGTATGGTTTGAGTTACATGTCATCAAATGAGATATAATTTTCAAAAATTACTTTATGCAATTATCTTTTTTAAGACCTGTCTAAAATTACATTGATATCGTATATCAATGTGCTCAAATATAACTTTTACAAATGCATTTAAATAATTACAAACAACTCCAAAACATTAACTAAATTTAATAATAATTTATATTTCTTAAATATTAATTAATTTACAACATTTTACAAAGTAATTAAATTATATGGTTTTTCAAAGAATTCATCATTAAGGTTGTGCGGTTCAAAGATGTAAATTCAATTAGCGGTTAATAACGAACAATTCGAATGTTAATGTTCATATGTCACCTTAGTTAGCAGTGTGACATATTGGCTGAATTTATAGCTTACACATCTTTTGGTAAAATCCAATTTCACTTATTATAAACGGTACCTAATATTGACGATTAATTACACTAATTCTCTTCATTAAAACCGTATCACTTCGGACTTAGGGAATTTGGCAATGATCGAAATTCTAATATCATCCATATTTAACTTTATAGCCCAAACATAGAGTCCTTGATTCAATGTGTCAATTTTTACTACCCGTACTACTTGTGGGAAATTGTATAAAACTATTGTGGATGGATCCTAATGCTACTTTAACACTAAAGGGGAAGGAATGGTGTTTTATAACTTATATTGGATTTTTCTAAATTATTTCAAGATTTAAATTTAAACACAGATAATTAATCATAGATATATATATTAACAAATAGTCATAAATATAGATTAAAGTAGTAAAAGTAAAGTAAAGTAAGAGAGATGACACCATAAGTTTTTATACCGGTTCGGGTTAACATATTCTACGTTTAGTCCTGTATAATGTATGTACATATTTCTTTTAAATGCCTACTTTAAAACAGGTGGCAATCAAGCCAGAATTTAGTCTTGATTTTAAGGCAATGAGGTACACCCTCTTGATTTACGAGTTCAGGATAGACTCCCATGATTTAATCGGACAACAAGATCACCCACGTGATTTGACTGGGCAATAAGATCACCCATTTGACTTGACCAAGCAATTAGTATAACTACTTGATTTGAACGGGCAACAAGCATACCCAAAAATAATAATAGCAGAGAGTTGTTGATTCCAAATACAAACAGTTGTACTTTGGATATTCAATATCTTATAACTCTTTTGATAGCACTTTGATCTTTGAATTGATGAGAGAATACTTACAGATGAGTGGCAACTTTTTAGGGAGTGAATGTAGTAAAGTATATAACGAGTTTAAGAGAATTTTGGTAGAATATGTAGTGAGAATTTAGAGTAAGAAGAAGATAGAAAAATTTCGTTGAAAATTCATTTTCTAGCCCTTTATATATTGTTTGAAAGAATGTGTCTATTTGTGAAAAGATGTAATAAACAATCACAACTTTTTAAAAAGTAAATGACATCTTTTCAACTATTTATTCTATGTTTAAAAGGATGTGTCTATTCTTGAAGAGATGTACTAAAAATCATAACTTTTCAAAATCTAAAAATCATCTCTCCAATGGTCGATATGTCAACATATCTATGTAGCATTCCGAATTCTTGTAAATTTATTTAAGCTTAGTTTCTAAAATACAAAAACCTTTATAAAATTTCTGTAAAAATATATTTTGAAAATAAAATAAACATTTTGATAATTAATTAATAATAAATATTTTGATAAGAGAGTATTTAAAGAATCACATGGTCGTTGTCCAAGGACTTGGGAAATTATTCTAATGTTTATTTACTATTAACTATAGTCTTAAACTTTTCTTGTCTCTGTCGTTAAAATTATGAGTCTTTAAATATCTTAATCATCTCTAAATCTTCATTTCTAATCTTTCTATTGATCAGTCTTCAAACTCGATTATTATGTACTTGTATGAACCTATATAATATCCTGCAAAATACTCTATACAACTTGGGAATACAATAGTACTTATATTTACATGGTTGTTTTCATCAAAATTAAAATCCGTGGTATTAACACTACTCTGACCAAAGATTTTAACTTTGAGTTGACTTCATTGATCATGTTACTAACCACATATAACTGAGGAGACGAATTCTTTTTTGAATAATGCTTCACTTTCGATATTTCCAGTCAATCCAACTATAGTCATTCGATGGACGCTGTGCCAATGATTAACTATAATCAAAACGGAGCTTTCATATTGAAGATAAACAATATTTTCTAATCAAGAGAATTATAAATTATTCATTCTAATATTTTCTATTTGAATTGGTTTTATTAACCAATGGAAAACTATTGAGTAAGTCATTCCATAGTTATCAAATAAATATCAATATGTAACCCTTTGGTGACTCTGGCAACCATGAGTAATACGCTATCCAATATTTGAAGAGCGTTACATACTCTAGTCTCAACGGATGCATTGATGTCCAGTCGTAATACATCTTAACTAAGAATATTTAAAATGATGTGCTTATCATGTAATGGTATAATACTCGTGGTTACAACTATTCGTAACTACTATCACAAAAAACTTCATTTATGGACTTTCTAATATATATGCTTAAATTAATTAATTATTTGTAACGTTTTATAACAAGTATACAACTAAAAGAAAACACCTTTTATTTTGAACAAGAGTGGTTATCGAGTTAGATTTATGTAATAATCACATAATTTCCCCTAGGGCATACCCTAACTCTGTCACATTAGCTATGTCGTTGCATGTCTTTTGCAGCCATAAAAGATGCATATAATCTTTGTGATTTGTTTGTTAGCGGAAAGTAATGTATACAAGTAAAAGGCGTGTCTTTACACTTCTCTTTGTTGATTTATATCTTTGATTGTTGCATAACTTTTAGCTTGTAAGGTTATTATCTTCTTCCGATATATCATACATCCACTTGGACACATGTCAGCTTTTCATATGGCAAACTAAAGGCATACTTCCTGTTTAGCTAATACTAATTTTCCGTCAAGATATTATTTTGTGGAAGCATTTCTCTACAGAGAATCAAGTTTATTAGATTTTTCCGACGTGTTCTTTGCGGAATTCATAGCGATCAACCTAGATATCAATGAAAAATGCATCATTTTACATCCGTTATGTAATGGTCTTTTTTATGCTTCTAACAGATTGAAAAACTTTTTCAATTCTGGTTAAATTCATCTTCTGTTTTAGGTTCATTATTCCACATACTTGGACGGGTGACATCATAAACCATTTATAATCATCCGGTCTTCTGTATTAGTTTCTTCAAAATCGACATCAATGTTTTCAGGTTCTCTTCAACTATCACCGCCGATTCACGCTCGTCGTGAAATTTCCACACGTGGTAGTCTAGTATAAAACCCTATACAAATGTATAATATATTTTTATATTCTTGGAGTTTCACACAACAACATTATTACATGAACATAGAATTTCTTTCATATCCATTTTATCATTAGACGCAACATTTAGGAATGCTTCGATATCTTCATTAAATTGCTATGGTACTTTTTTTTGAACTTCTTATACATCCAACTTAGAGCTTTCAAATGATTCATCTTGTACCCTATGAAATTAAGAAAATAATAATAATATCATACACCACTAAGTTTTATTTATAAATTACTTCCATACGATATTATATCCTTTTACTTATTTTAATTATTAATATCATATACGGTTAACTTTTATTTTATTATCAATACCATACAATATTATTAATATCATATACTATTAACATTTTATTTTATTATTGATACCATTCAATCAAATTACATTTTACTGATATCATGTACGACTATATATTAGTTACTAATTTTTACAATATATCCATTAGTATATTATTTATAATACCATTAATTTATCTAATTATTAATATCACACAATATTTTTACTTTTACTAATTTTTGTTATTGATTGATATACGGTTAAAAATTTATCTTATTATTAATATCATATAATAAAATTTTCTTTTACTAATATCATATACTGTTATGTATTAATAAATAAATTTTATAATATACTAATTAATGTAACATTGATAATACTATTGATTTTATTTATTTATTAATGCTATACAATATTATTATTTTTAATAAAATTATATACTACTATTTATTCATCATTATTTTTAATTTTATTATCATATATTATTATATCATGAAACTCACAATTAAGCTAGTGATAGCGACAAGAGTAAACCTTGATTTAACTGGCCGACTATCCCACCTCCCATTACAAAAACAAAAATATGTACTTTATTCATAAAAACTTTATCACAAACGATTCACGAAATTTCGACCGCACTTCCCCTTATTCTATGTATAATATGCAAAAAATGTACAAGAAGCACAAAATAGGAAGTGCTGTCAAAATTCTATAGACCGTCTGAGATTAAATATTGATTACGACTTGCGTATATTTTTTTATGTTTAAAACTTGTTCAATACTGTGACAAATTTGACGAATGTTGTATTAGATGAATTGATTTCCATTTTAATAAAATTGAATATCATTAATGATTGTACACAAAACTCATCAAACGGGACCAACAAACCTATGGGTTCTAACCAATTGAATTAAAACTACCAAATCGAAATATAATGTAATACCAAATTCCTTCATATATGCATTCATTTGCAATCAAGCATTTACGACAACATTTATTTTGATCATAACCAATCCATTTCAACAAAACTATTCTCATTATAATCAACTAAAATTTGAGAATCATAAATGGATGTATGAATACGAGACGACCATACTGATGAAGCTTTGGAGGCGGGTTTGTGGCTGAAGGAAGTGAAATAATAGTGGCTATGGAAGCATCACAGGTGGGGTTTTAGAGATGGCGGCATTGATGGTGGATTTGGTGGAGTTTGTCACAGACGAGGTTCTAGAGATGGAAGCATCACATTGGTGTTCATTAGAGATGGAGGCGTCGATGGATCAGTTTTCTTAGGTTGTGCTGTAATTTTTGATGGAGCATAGTTAGAGATTGTGCAGTAATTTTTGAGGGAGACGTCGATGAAGGCAATGGAGGCGGGTTCATGGCTGGAGGAGGAGGAGAAAGAAGAAAGGGGGGTTGTGCTGTAGTTTTGATTTGGGGGCAAATGAAATGAGGCAAGGGATTCGGATCTGGATTATAGTAGAAATAAGTCATCATTATATCGTTGAAATTTTTAACGACATACCGACGGCTTATACGCGTTGACCATTTTTCAACGATATACTGTGATTTGTCGGTAATTTTTTTGTGGCTATTTTGTTTATTTTCTTGTAGCGACGAGTTAGGGATATCGGACCAATTTTTCGGCAACCCTCATATCCCAAAATGTTTGGCTAATTTTTTGGCAACCCTCATATTTCAAAATGTTTGGCTAAGGAGTAGGCTAATTAACATTTCATGAAGAGACACAAAAATTAGAGTATTTTGGTTTAAAAATAATATGTTCAATACGTATTTCAAATGACGTGGAAGAAAAATGCGAAGTTAAAAAATACTAATCAATGTAACTAAGGAAAAAGAGGAAAAGAAGATTATAATTTTTTTATGTCTCTCACACGGTTGAAAACTAAAAAAAAATTATGTTCAATTATGCATATTAAAACCAATGCTTTGAGTGATATGATATTTTAAACACACACTTTAAAGGTCATGAGTTAAACTTCTTATACATAATCATATATCTCTCTTATTTTCATCTCCCATCCATTTTAAAATACATCTTCAAAACGCAAAACATACGAAGCTACTTTTAAACCTAGCGGCCCCTAGCTTTTTAAATCAATGTTGATAACAACAATGCTTTAATGGGAACTCGTGTTGGGAAATTCTAGGAAATGGTGTATGTTGAAAATAACATAAATAAATTAGAAGAACATTACTAATAACCAGTTGAGGAAGATGCTCGAATAACTGGTTGAGAAAGATGTAGACGCATGCATAGTGTGCATAATTTCTGGCACACAACGAAGAAACAGACATTTACTAAGCCTTTTAACCACAAAAATCAGTTTCATATACCATAAAAGATTTGTGCGTAGCTTCCAATGTCAAATGCGCTTGCATGACTTCCTTGCACGCCATGCAAAAGCAGACATAAGTTTCAGCAATAATGGGCAAGGAGTGCTTCGACTATAATAAAGAATGACTTGTTTTGTAATAGGTATAGGACCATCGCCGATGTGTATAAACGCAGCGCAAGAAATGAGATTATTTAATTCCCAAGAAGCATCCAGTTTCAACTCCAGTAACTATCATGATTTGATCTTATTGTGCACGCTTGATGCTACGGCTATCAATTTGAGCAGTCTGTAACTTGTGTTGGTTGTAAACAATCTTTTTAAATATTTTTAGTTTAGGTATTTAACTTTCGTTTCTTTTTCCGCAAGGATACTTCTTATATATGTGATAGTAAATGCATTAGACATAACTTGAATCTGATTTCTCTTAAAATTTAATAATTGCTACCTGGATATTGATTGTTAGTTGAATAGGTGAAGATTAATTGGTTTAAGTACATTTATTTTAATTTAAAACCCAAAATGGACCTCTGGTTTTGGTGCCCTCTTAGGTAGTTTCATAATGGTTTATATCATAATTATCAGGACAAAACGTCCATTTACCGGTAACGATACAAGATTCATGGTTCACATGGTTCAATTGATCGGACCTTCGGAACCGTGAATATTTTTTTCATTATTTATACCATATGAACATTTTTACTAAATAACTACACTTTTACATTTCTTCGGTACTTATTTATAAACAACATGGATGATTTAAAAACATACATTCTTCTATTCCAATTTTTTGAACGTTACACATTGTTCCTAATTACATGCGTTTAATACTTTTCATCGACTTATACATAACAGGATGTTAATACACAGTAACAACATATACAAAAATAATAGTCCACCTGCAATAATTAATACATCAAACATACAATAGCAATTCACTTATTTAACATCAATTATGAAATATAATAGCAATATACACAGATCGATTATACCAGCCATTCACTAAAATACCATGGATAGATGAGTTCATTTAATAAAACGCAAAATTACTTCATAAAGAAATTAAAAACAACCAAATTTGTTACCTGGTGGAATAGAGGATTCAACAACGGTGGAATTTGAGGTTGGGGGAGAATTTTATGGCTCCTAATATTATAATTTTGAATTAGTTTTTGAACTTTTGGTAAATTGTACGAGGCCTAAGATGGAAGCGAAAGTTTATTAAGGTTGAAATAGTACAACAGATCCCCGTTCTACAGTTCAATCGCACGTGCCAATGAACGCGAGGCTTGAAGTTTCTCCGAACTGTAGAAGCCCATGGTCGGCGGTTAACCGAGGCCCAAGCGTGGTCCGGTCGGATGCTGATATATATATATATATATATATATATATATATATATATATATATATATATATATATATATATAATTTTAATTACTGGAGTTTCAATAAGTCGTAATCTTTAATATAATATTTTGATGAGTTATGATCGGTAGCTCCCTTTATTTAACGTCATTTGTAGCCTTTTCATATAAGACACAAATTTATATTTAAATATTTGATCAATGTGATAGAAGAGAAAAAAATAAATATTTAAATAAAAACTTGTAGCTGATATCAAAGATGTTAGATTTTGATGATATAATATTCCATATTTAAGTGGATTTTGAAAATATTTGAGCGAACGTGAAATTATGACTCAAATACATTGTCTCTTTTGCAAATTTGACAGATGTTGTAGAGTGATTAATGTCTCGTTTGTTGTATTAAAGAAAGCAAGAAGTTATCTACATAGGAATGTGTTAACTGGGCTTTTAACCAAGCAGAAATCAATAGAAATTAGAACATCAAAACGAATACGAAACGACTTGAAATCTTGAAGGCATATTTGGATGGAACAAAGGAATAGCTCAGAGAAAAATCACTCAAAAATACGTTAAGGGGAGAGATCAATACCGATATGTTCATGTTGGTGCCAACTTGTCATGCTTCATATCCAACCTCTCCAATTTCACACAAGTGATTGTTTACCTCTTTTATGTGTGCCTAAGTGATTTCCAAGGATTTTTGACAACCTGTTACAAGGGTTGAAGAGTTAACAGCTAAAACAGCAGAATAAACCAAATGATGAATGAACAATCATAGAAATCAACCAACGATCGATAGAAACGATATGACACATCTCAAAACTGAGAAAGAAAATAAGTGTAAGATAGTTTGACCAAATTTGAGCAACACAAACACGTCGGCACTGACATGAGCAAGTTGGTACCGACATGTTTGTACATCTCAATGGGTCCCGCGTTTCACAATTCTTCAAGCCAACATTTGGACTCTGCTCCAGCTTGACTTCTGGCCCAACACGACTATTTCCCCTATAAATACAAACCATAAAGCAATCAAAACAGGATCGGGTTTCTGCCATCAATACACGGAAGCTCGGCCTCCTCTTCATCTTCCATCTCTACATATTAGTCACCAAGGAAACTACTCTAGGTAATTCTAGGACTTAAAATCTGCATAATTCCTGTACTACGGACTTATTCTCTTTCAAATCTCTTGTAGTCTCAAACAAACTACATCAAATCTATAGGCAACAAAGATATAAAGTGGACATAGGCCATTAATTGTCGAACTATTACAAATTCTTATGTCTTTCTATATTATTTCTGTTACTTTTCTTTTATTTCTACTAGTATCTACTAAATCTAGGTCTTTCATATTCCATATAACATATCTTTGGGTGTTGATCCATATTGGGGTCAACATTTTGGTACTTTTATTGAGAAAACTGAATTCAGGCTTAGATCTATCTTGCTATCAAGGATTTAAGAGATCTAGTGGTTAGATTCATAAAGAATGTTTAAACGTTTTAAGGCTTGTCGTTGAAGATCAAAGGCACCTAGAAAACACAAATCTTTTTATGGGAGATCTCATGAGCAGCAGTTGGTAATGATAAAGCTAATACTCACCACACTGAAGTAAACAATGCTAACATTCAACAAATGGAGATTAATACTAGAAATGCAACACCAGGATCCTCCACTCAACAAGAAATTGTAAATAAAGAAAAGCTTAATCGGACGATCAATGAACTTAACCAGAGATTACTGATAATCAGAAAGCTCTCATGGATAAAATGGATGCAATGCTAACTTTGCTCCTGCTAACAATGAGAAGAACTAGAAGGGAAACTTCTCGTATAATAAAATAAGAAAAATGCTCCATTTTTGGAATAAATAGGAGAGAAGGAAAACAAAAACAGAAGAACGTAACCGCCGGAGTTACAGGAAATGTAGTAATGTTTCTCCAATAAAGAAACAACCTGATACCGAGTAAAGACAACTCGACACTGAACCTTAGGGTGAACACTTCTCAAAAGGATGGTGCAATTCTTGTTTCTAACTCCGATGATCAATTGTAGCTTGATGGAGATGATTTTGAGCCGAATAATGAAGGAAATACAACCCGAGTCCAAACAACATCAGCCGAACCAACCCCGTGGCAACGGAATACTGCAGCAATGGTTCCCCCAGAGACCGGAGAACCTAAAAGCCAACCGACTAGCCGAACCCGTTTGTAGAGTGTAACATCCCTATTTTTAAATAACATTATTTAGGATATTTATTTAGATAAATTAAATAGAATAATGAAAATTTTAAGTGATAAGTGTATTGAGATTTGAATAAATTTAAGTGGCCATGCTTAAGTAATAAATTAAATGGGCAAGAGAATGGATTATAAGTAAATTAATCTATATAAGGGTATAATGGTAAGAAACTTTACCTAAACCCTTATCCACACACATACACTCTCTCTCTCTCTCTCTCTTTAACATGTCATTTTCCTATTGACTTCATTTGAAAAGAAAATAAAAAATGTAAGTAAAAGAAGAATAGAATTGATAATTAAAAAGAAAAGAAGAAGATAAATTCAAAGAAAAAGAATTTGAAAGAGAAATCAAACTCATCTCAATCCACTTTCCTTATCAAAGATTAAGGTGAATCATAATTTCCATCTTTTTTGTTAAATATATGTTTCGAGTTTAAATTTAAGTTCATATGTATGATATTTGATGATGATATGCTTGCATTATGGTTTATTTAAATTTAAACAAGATTGTTTAAATAATGATTCATACGATTTTAGATCAAAACCGTGTTTTATGATGTTTAAATGTAATGGAAAAATTATATGTTATGCAAAATAAGATTTTAGAGTTCGATTTTAAGTTTGATAACTTTCCAAGATCTGAAAAGATTATCATGAATGAAAATATAGCACGCTAGGTTTAATAATTTATTTCAGAAAATTTATTGAGGATTTGGGTTTGAAAATTTGATATGTTAGATAACATGATCAAAGTAAATTTCTATGATTTTTGAAGATTTTTGTTAAATGATTTGATATACAAAATAAATTATTTTGAGAAGAGGATCAAAATGATTTACGTATAAATAAAGAAGAAGGTTTTATTTGCATATATTTAAGTTTGATAGCTATCCAAAATAAAAAGGCAGTTAGTTTTGAAAGCATGGAAAAAGTTAAGGCGACCAATAAGAAATGAACATGTAGCTAGGTTAGTTTATACAAGTTACTTAATTTAGTATTTAACCCAGAAAAATAGGTTTTGCCTCTAAGCAGAGTCCTTTCGCTCCTTTCTTTTCGCCTTCGATCGTGCCGAAACCCCATTAAGTTAAATTCAATACACATAGTATCATATAGATGATATTTAGTGGATTGGAGAAAGGCGAAAAGCATGGTGTCGAAAGCATAGCTTTCGATTGGGTCGTTACCTCAATTTGTTTTGAGAAGATAAGCGTCTGCTTTTGTTTTACTAAGCTTTCGACTTAGTCGATAAGTATGTTTTTAAAGAAGTTTTATAATGGCTTTCAAAGGATTTTCCATGTTTGTTTTAAAAGAAAAAGGGGTTACGAAGGTGTTTCTTTAATTACAAATCAATGCTTTCGAAAGAAGAGGTTCCAACCTAGTCGAAGCCTTGCCACCAATTCTTGTGCCTTTCGAGTGTATTGAAGTCATCAATACTGTCGAAATGTATTGTTTGTTTTAAAGCTATATTAAGCCACTTTCTAAATGCTTCCAAAAGGGTTATGAGTTTCTAAGGCAATGGTTTCGAAAGGGGTTTCGAAGCCGTCCTTCAATATTTTAGATGTATGCTTTCGACTCTGTCAAAAGAGATGGTTTCGACGCCATCATAAATTCCCCAAAAAATATAGTAAAGAATGGTTTCGAAAGAGATACTTTCGTTTGTGTTTACTTTGATCCAAATGATATTTTAAAAGATAAACCCAATGATGTCGAAAGGGGGACTTTTAATGCTTTAGGAATAGATACTTCCAACGTTTTCGAAGCTATGCTAGTAATAATTAATAAGTAACATTTTATCATAGTCGAAAGGTTTTGAGAGAAGGAATTTAAAGTTTTTTTAAAGGCAAAAGCATAATGTTTTGAAAAGAGATATATGCTTTTGAAGGAGGCTATCCAGCGAGGTCAAAAGCAATGTATCGAAGGTTTCAAAGGTTTCGAAAGTATAGTTTTTGAAACAATTAACCCAATCTTATTTAAAAGCAAAACCATGGCATATTAATAAACAAAATATTTTGAAATAGAACTTATGAAGAAGTCTAAATGGGTTAAAGAAATTAACCAATTTATATTGTTTACTTCTTCATGTATGTATATATTCACTTTATAATGAATCCAAAAACTGTACTTTGGAAAAAGGTAGAATAACCATTCGAGTTGACCTAGTAGTGAATAAATAAAAGATATTGGCAGAGGCCAATAGGTTAACAGTAAGCTCATGAAAACCCTGTAAGGGAAAAGATATTGGCAGGGGCTAATAGGTTCATAGTTAGCCCATGAAAACTATGTATAATTAAAGATTTCAGTTAGACAGGTTTATAGTAAGCCCTTGTAAACTATATCTAGGTAAAAAATGAAATATTGATAGATAGTCAATAGGTTCCTAGTTAGCCCATGAAAACTAGGTAAAAGAAAGATATTGACTGTTAGTCAATAGGTTCCCAGTTAGCCCATGAAAACTAGGATAAAAAAATGATATTGGATTTACCAATAGGTTTATAGTAATCCCATGAAAACTATATAATTGGACAGGGAGTCCTTAAAATGTTTAACCGATTATTAGTTAGCCCATGAAAACTATTAGATTAATAGTAATCCTAGAAACTCTATTTACGACAGGTAGTAAAAATGAGTTAGGGATTGGTAATCAAGAATTGAATTGATTGTTTTGCATATCATCGTATAATAATGTTTTGAATTGAATTAACCATTGTAGAGACAGGGGCAGAGAAAATGGTTTATAAAGGGTTTAAGATACTAGTGAGGGAAAACCCTTTCTACTAAGCCGCGCGGTCTTACTAGATATCCAATTGATTGAGATGGTATATTATTATTCATACAAGCTTTACATCTGATTTGAAGTTTATGTGCTCCCCTTAAACTCTTAGGTACTTAATTTATTTTCAATAATTTGAGATTTGAGGTTTTCGTGTGCCTCTTAAGATGAAAAAGATTTTGAGGTCATGCAGAAGGCATGTAGTTATTTAAGTTCTTTCTCATGTGATTCCGCTGTGTTGTTTGGTTAAGGCAAAGTTGATTATTGCATATTATACACTCTGATCGCCAATGGGTCATCTTCACAAGTCGCTCTTGGAGAATACTGTAATAATTATATTTGTTATGAACGTGGTTAACGTTGTGGAATTATGTAAAGAATGTTGAAATGAGTTTGGAATGAAATATGAAAGTTGTTTTGAAATTTTAAACTTTTTCCATATCCATATGTTTCTGGTATATCAATTTATCTAATATTACCAAATTTCATCACCAAGAATTAACAACTATGAATGACTGCAACATTCATAGTCGTTAGTTTTGGACCTCCAAGTGAGGGATGTTACAAGTTGGTATCAGAGCATAGGTTTATGAAAATTTAAGAAATTCAAACCTAAAATATTTTTAAAACATAATCCAATGAATCAAAAATTTGATCGGGTTTGGGTTAACACGATTGTAATATACTTATATTTGATATATATATATATATATATATATATATATATATATATATAAGTACGTAATTCCCCTTTCTCTTAGACTGTTCTTTTGTATCTTAATAATGCTCATATACAAATTTACGAGGAAGAAGATATGGAAGCAGGAAATGGAAGAGGAAATTTAGGTGGAGGAAGCACTACAACTGATGGAAACGCTCGACCTAACACCTGGAGGAACCATGGTCGATAGGCTAACGCTAATCAAAATGCGGAAGCAAATGTGAGTGCTGAAAATCCGCTAGTAAATGCATGGATGATGTATAAGTTCCTTGCTAATTTGATGCAATTACTGGAGTGGACGGAATTATTGGAGGAGCAAATCCCATGATTTCTGTTTGGAATAATTATGCCAAGTTAAACTGAGACTACACCAGTTTGTGTGAAAAGCCATTATGGGAATGAAACATGCTATAGAAGTTGAGAATTGGCTATTACATTATGAAAGGATTTTCTCTGATTTGGGTTTAGAAGACGCACAGAATAGAAGGTGGCCTCTAGAGAGTTGCAAGGGTCAGCACTTCATTGGTGGATTAGTGTGACTGTCAGAGTTTCAAAGGAAGAGTTGACTCGGGTTGATTTTCAAAGAAGACTCGATCAGAGGTTTATTTCTGAAGTTGCCAAGTCAGCATTGATGAGAAAATTTATGGATTTTGTTTAGGGAGACATGTCAGTTATCGAGTATGCAAATAGATTTGATGACTTATCTTGATATAGATATTATAGACACTGACATCAAAAGGAATGAAAGCTTCATTCGAGGACTAAGACCTGAGCTTGCTAGGGCGACCCTGACTCATGTCCGTGATCCCTGTAACGTGGTGATGGAGATGGCCATTCACCATGAAGAGATGCTTATTATTTATGCTAGAGAGAAGCCTATTGAATCCTAAAGTTCTCAGGGAAAGAAGAGAAAGTTCTTCGAAATGAAAGGAGCCCGAAAGGGAGATTCAACCAAAAAATCAAAAGCCGATTTAGTCTGCTATAAATGTGAAAAGAAGGGTCATTTTGCAAATGATGCCGGTCAGGCGAGGGGAAGAAGAAGGCTGTAGATAAGAAGCATATTAAGTGTTACAACTGTGATCAAGTTTGGCATTACAAGAACCATTGTCTAGAGCTAGTTGGGGCATAAAAAGGAAAGGTTTTTGCTATTGGACCACTGTCTTATTCCAAATCAACTGCAGCAGATAAGGGAAAGATTGCGATGGAAGGTACATATTTGATTCGAAGTATTCTAGTTAAGATACTATTTGATACCATGCATCACATTCATTTATATCCCAGAATTTGGTTAATAAGTTATGTAGAACCCACTTACCCTGTTTCTTCCTTAAGGGTTACGAATCTAATAGGAGGGTATGTAACTCTAGGAATGAGATGTGACCAGTTAGAAATTGATTTGTTAGGTCATATATTTTCATGCAGTTTATATGCTTATGATGTCGTACCTTTTGGGATCTTTTTGGATATGAATTAGTTGGGTAGATATGAGGCTAGGATATTTTGCCAGAATAGGGAAATATCAATAAGGCACCCAGATAGTCATAACCGGATTATTTTCTCAGTAGAGAGTTCCAGCCGAAGAGTTTGTGCTGTGTTAAGTACCTTGGGAGCAGTGGAGGAGCTAAGTCAGGTTCGAATTGCAAGAGAGTTTGTAGATATATTTGAGCCAATTACAAGACTGCCATCGAAATGAGATATTGAGTTTTGGACAGATCTTGTACCAGGACCTGAACCTTATCAGTAGACCACCTGACAGAATGACACCGATAGAGATGAAAGAGTTAAAGGTGCAGCTAGTGGATCTAAAAGGAAGAAATTTTATTAGACCAACCGGTTCTCATTGGGGAGCGGCCGCGATTTCGTAAAGAAGTCAGATGGGTCATTACAGAATTGCATCAACTACCGAAAGCTAAATGAAAGGACGATCAAGAATATATATCCTTTTTTCGCAAATTGATGATCTGTTTGATCAGTTGAATGGAGCCGAGTGTTTTCCCAGTTAGATTTGGCGATCGGTTTCCATCAGTTGAGAGTGACAGAGGATAGTATTTCTTTGAAAGCATTCCAAACTAGGTATGGTTTGTAAGAATGGTTAGCGATGCCATTCGGGTTGATGAATACACCTGCTTTCTTCGTAGACTTGATGAACTGAGTTTTCCAAGAACACTTGGATAGGTTTGTGTCCGTATTCATAATTGACATTTTGGTGTTGTAACAACCTGCATATTTTTTGATTTTATATTTAAATGTTTTATTTAAATATTTTGTCGTTAATCGGATATTGGTCCGAAAAGCTACTTTTTGCAAATGGTCAAATTAGGACTCGAGACCACTTCCATTGAGTTCGAAATGCCATTTACAATTTTTTTAGGTATAAACATTGATAGGTTTGGAGTTAGTGGAATTTCACTTACTTTTCCCGCTTTGGACTTTGGGTTATATTAGCCATTATAACTCAAACCCACTTCTCTCCTTCTCCTCACACTTCATAAATTTCCTAACAACCAAGCTTTAGCATTAAAGGTGAGTGGAAGGGGAAATTAATATTCAAAGCTCAAATTCTCTTGCAAATCCAACATTTAATTCCAGATTTAAGAAGAAGATATTGGATTCAAGCTTGTGATAACTTCTCCATTGCTTTCGAGCTTTTCTTCATAAATTTGGTGCAAAGGTGAGATTTTTATCTCACATTCTTGTCTATAACTATCTTGGACTATTGGGGATGAATTCCCATCACTTTAGCATGTACATTTGCATCTGGTTTGAATTGGATTGGCGAAAAACTCCAATTTTTAGTGTTCTTGGTGAATTTCTGCACTTAGGTCGTTCTGCCTATGCTAGGTCGTTCGCTGTTGAAAAGTCACCCAGATAATAGCTCGTTTCTGGCCTTAAACTCGTTCGCATGCCTTAGGTCGTTCGCTTCGGAGTTAGGTTGCTAGGTCGTAGGTCGCTCGCCACTACATCGTTAGGTAGCAAGATACTGGGCCGTTCCCCTTTGGCCTTACGCCCACTCCTATAGGTCGCATGGCCTTTAAATCCTTAGGTCGCTTGACCATTTTAACTCGCAACCAATTTGGGTCGTCTTTGGCTTTAGGTCATTAGGCCTTCATATTTTTAGGTCGCGTACCCCCTTAAGTCGCTCGACCACTAGGTCGCGAACACCTCTAGGTCGCTCGACCCCTTTAACTCGTAGGTCGCTCGCCTCTTCTAACTCGCGAGTTCCTTAGGTCGCTCGCCTCCCTTAGGTCGCTTACCTGGTTGAGTCACACCTCACCTTAGCTCGGCCATGTTAGGTCGCGAGTTTCCCTTAGATCGCGTGTACCCTCGGTCGCACAATCCCCTTAACTCGCTCGGCCTTGTCATTTTTAGGTCGCGAGTTTAATTTGGTCATTCGGCCTTAAAACGTTAGGTCGCTTGGCCTGTGCTATTGTTAGGTCGTGAGTCCCTTAAGTCGCTCGCCTCTATTAGGTCGCTCGTTTCTGCTAACTCACGAACACCCTTAGGTCGCAACCAATAGGTCGCTCGATCCTATCCTCCCTTAGGTCTTCACTAGGTCGTACCATTTTTGACGGGGCGCTGCCTCCGGACCCCCGCGACCTGACCGGGCAGGTCGAACCCCGTAGCGGGGGCGTTGCCCCCGCACCCCCCCGGACCCCCCCTCCGTAGGGGATCTTATTTGAAAAACATTCAACAGAACTTGCTTTGTTGAGATACTGAGTTGACCATTCTTCGAGACAAACCATCTTTGGCTTCTCGGTCGATTTTATGGTATCACGGCCTTGTTAAAAAGGCGGGATAACAACTTTAGAAATATGAAAGTTTCAATACTAGTAGTAAATATCAAAACTCTTTCAACAAAATGATTTCAACACTATTTTCAATAACAAAGCTCTTTTCTCAAACCGTTTTCCAATCTACTAGTATATACAAACCTTTACCTCACTCGGATGAGAAATCTAATTAAACGGCTTAGTAAAACAAGTGGTATGAAACGCTTGCGTTCACTTCGTCGGTTAATTGTTGGATTGCTCGATTGAACCTCTTGTGACAATTTTCTAGTGATGATTTACAGTTTGTTTGTAAATATTTAAGTTAAGCAAGCCGTTATGGGACACGAAGATAAACTTTTATATTTACTAGCTTAGTGTAATTGACGCTTCTCGTTGATCATGACGATCATTTTATGATTTAGACTAGCAATTGTGCGATGTCTCTTTGTTTGCAAGGTTAGACTATACCTCATTGGTGTGATTCCGACTCACACATATCTATTTGTCCGCAAGGTTAGTCTAGACACCATTTATGTGATTCCACTCACACATACCTTTTTGTTGCGAGGTTAGGCTAGACGCCATTTGTGTGATTCCACTCACACATACCTTTTTTGCTTTTTGTTTAGCCTAGACCTCATCTGGGTGATTCTGACTCACCCATATGGGGTAGCCCCCATGGTCTTCGGACCGTCATGTGATAGGCCTCTTTCCCTTTTTCTGTGATTTCTGGATTTCTTGAGTTGATTTCTGGAATTTATGTCATTGACTTGTTATGAGTACAAGTTTAGGGTATGATGCCCTCTTTGGATCTTTGAGAAGATTCTTGTGATATCGATTTATCTCTTATTGATTGATCTTCTGTTGATCATCATTTGCATACTTATAGTAGCATGTCAGTATGGATATTTTATGTTTATGCCATATCTTTTATTTTATACCATGTCATCTGATATTTATAGCTAGACTGATCCGTTTATTATTTTCTTAAATAATTCTCGGGTCAGACCGAGATGTTACAGGTGCTTCTGCTTGACTTCTTCTCGGGATTTGCTACTCTGAATTTTGGCTAACTATTTAGATTAGCAGTTTTTGTTGTATACACTTGAGATATAGACTCATAGTTGTATTCTTTTGTATAGCACGTGTTGCTATTCTTTTGTATTATTGTGGATCTTTTTGACCACTAACACTTTCATGTATTAGTTATATATTCATATCTTCTTCCGCCTTTGTGACATGGATGTCTGTGACTGATTTGTGTTATGCTTATTTCTATGTTTGTTTTCGAAGATTGTTTATAGCCACAGTGTGATAAGCAATCACATGGAGGGTCGCTCCTCAACAGCCTTATTCTCCATGCTAGTTGACAGCACTACACCGTAGTGTTCTTGGCTAGCGTGGGTATAGAGGTGGGGCGTCACAGGTGTATTCGAAAGATGAGAGAGCATGAGAATCATCTGAGAATTGTGCTAGAAATGTTAAGGTAGCATCAGCTAAAGACAAAGTCTTCTAAATGTCATTTTTGTAAGAAGGAGGTCAAATTCTTGGTCATGTAGTTTTGAAGGAAGGTTTGGCAGTAGATCAAGTTAAGATCGAAGATATCAATAATAGGAGGAGACCAGAGACGGTAACCGAGATCAGAAGTCTTCTTGGATTTGCTGGCTATTACCAGAGATTTAACGAAGATTTTTCACGGATAGCGGCACCTATGACTAAGTTAACCAGGAAGGATGTGAAGTCCATTTGATCTGACAAATGTAAGGAAGGGTTCCTAAAGTTAAAACATTCATTGACTAAAGCGCCAGTGTTAGTTGTTCCAGATGAAAACCAAGGGTTGGTGGTGTACACAGATGCATGTGGAACAGGACTGGAAGCTATATTAATGCAGAATGGTGAAGTCATTACCGACACTTCTCGATAGCTTAGACCGCACGAAGTAAGATATCATACTCATGATTTGGAGTTGGCTATAATGATCTTCGCATTGAAGATTTGGATACATTATCTCTTAGAGAAAAAGTTTGAGCTATACACTGATCATAAGTCCTTAAAGAGTTGAATATATGACAGTAGAGGTGGGTGGAGTTTTTGGCTGCTTATGATTTTGGTAAAGAATATACTCTTGGAAAAGGAAATAAGGCAGTGGATGCTCTTGGCAGGAAACATCAGAATATGATGTTAGCTATGCTGGCAGAATGGAAGGATTTAGAAGTTTTGGCTACGTGTACTATAATGTCGAGATCGACTACTAATTCTTGTCAGAGTACTACTATGTTGGCCTGTTTAGAGGTTAGACTAGTGCTGATTGATGGGATAACTTCTAAATAGAAAGAGGATTCAGAGATAGCCAAGAAAATTAGAAGACTCGAGGTGGGATCCGAGATCGATGATCTTAAAGATTTTAGCACTAATCAGAAAGGATGGTTAAGGAAGAAGGGAAGATTATGTGTTCCAGATGTAGAGAACTTGAGAAGAGAAGTTCTAAATGAGTGTCGTCGGTCCAAGTTTATGATTCATCCTAGAGGAACCAAGATGTATCAACATATGAAAAGAAGCTTTTATTGGGAAGGCAAGAAGAGAGATGTTGGCTTGTGGGTTAGACATTGCGCTAACTATCAACAAGTGAAAACCGAACATAAAAGCCGAGTGGGTTGCTTCACCTTTAGAGATTCTAGTTTGGAAGTGGGATTCTATATCCATGGATTTTATTGATGGGTTGCCAAGGTCGAAAAAGGGAAATGAAAGTATATGGATCATAATGGACAGATTGACCAAGAGAGAACATTTCATTCCAGTCAAGTCAACTAGAACGGCACCTGTTTTGGCGAAATTATTCATGAAGAACATGATTTGAGTTCATGGAATTCCTAATGCCATAGCCAGCGATAGAGATGCAATATTCACTAGCAAGTTATTGATAAGTCTATAGAGAATATTAGGTACCAAGCTCAAGATGAGTACAACATTTCATCATAGATGGATGGACAGACTGAGAGAGTCAATAAGATGCTTAAAGATTTTTTGAGAGCTTGTGTACTAGACTTTGGTGGATCTTGGGAAGATCACCTGCATTTAGTTGAGTTCTTCTATAATAATAGTTTTTAAACTAGTATAGGAATGGTGCCTTTTGAAGCTTCATATGGAAGGCCATGTAGATCACTCGCATGTTGGTTAGAGACTGAAGACAGATTAGTCTTTGGTCTAGATATGGTTAGAGAGGCGTCAGAGAAGATTGAGTCAATTGTAGATCGGATGAAGGAAGCTCAGTCCAGATAGAAAAGCTACCTAGATAAAAGGCGTAAATACTTAGAATTATTAGTTGGAGACAAAGTTTTTATTAAGGTGTCACCGATGAAGGGAGTGATACGATTTGGAAAGTCGGAGAATCAGGCACCAAAATATGTTGCTCCATTCTAGATTACAGAAAAGGATTGGAAAGCTCATTAAAGAATAGAATTGCCGAGCAATATGGTAGGTGTCCATAATGTATTTCATGTGTCTCATCTTTGCAAGTATGTGCATGATCCAAAGACTAATATTTTTCCAACAGGATTGGATGGGTTGGTACTAGAGACTAATTTGACAATTGTAAGACAACCAGTTCAGTTGTAGTGAGAGATGAGAAAAGATTAAGGTCCAAGACAGTCAAGCTGGTGAAAGTTCAGTGGAGTGACATCGAGAAGGATTGTACTTAGGAGACATAAGACATGATCGAGTTACCTATCCTGATCTATTTTAAATGGTATGTCGGTATTAGATTTATACAGATGATCTCTAGTTAGATAAACTAGTATTGTTGTTAGGGGTGGTTAAAAATGATGGTTATGATTAGTATTTAATCCTTACTGAATTTCGAAGAAGAAATTCTTTAACGAGGGGAGCCTGTAACACCCCTAATTTTAAATAACATTATTCAGGATACTTATTTATATAAATTAAAAGAATAATGAAAATGTTAAGTGATAAGGGGATTGAGATTGAGATTTGAATAAATTTAAGTGATCGTACTTAAGTATAAATTAAATGGTCATGAGAATGGATAAGTAAATTAATCTACATAAGGGTATAATGGTAATAAGCTTTACATTGTGTTGTAGCTGCTGTCCATTTTGGTTTTGCTAGCTGTACTTGTTTCAACCGAATCTGGTATCTTTTGTAGCATTGTTTTTTGATATGATTTCATCTTGAATTGTGCGGTATTGAGTCTTGTACATGTATCATTTGCTTGACCCTTGTATATGTGACTTGTTTGCATTGTTCACTTGATTACTGAACTAGTTCTAGGTACATTGCATATTGAACTAGTGCATGCTTTGTTCTTGTAGTCTACACTGCAACCACATTGGAGTCTTGTGTATGGACTTGTAGTATATCCAGCCCGGTTGCCTCGCCCATATGTATTTTGCTGTCTGCTAGCATGAGCTAGTTGAGTCTGCTTGGAGCTTTTTTGTATGCTCATGTCTTGTGTCAATTTATGGTGCACCACTATTGCATTGACTTTGTACGTATTGTGCTTGTATTTTTGGACTGCACTTGTGTTGAATCCAGCTTTAAAGCTCGGGTTTGACCTTGTGCTAAAATCGTGATTGTATATTTATTTCACTTGAGTCGAACTCGGCTTTTAATTTGGATTTGACCTTGTGCTCACCTGTCCCTGTAATTTTATCAAGCGTATATATAGGTGTGCACGGCCTTATGGCATGTATAGTGATACACTGTGCATGTCACAAGTTGTTCGTGTGCGATGAATTAAAAATGATGACAAACAACCCAAATAACTGAGGCAAATATTCTTTTCAAAATCCACATTTTATTTTATACTACAAAAATATTTTCTTTTCAATTTTACTGCGTCAAAATTTATTTTTGCAGATTGCTCAGATGCCGGATTCAATCTGGAATGAAGTTGAAGATAAATTATGAGTGAATGAGCGATATGTAGTGAGGACATTTGTAAATGAAAGATTGTGATGTAATTGAATTTATATTGTAATCAAAATTGTGTACATATAGTGAGAGCTCGAATTTGTACTATTCAAAATTGTAATAAATATTTGTTTGAATAAAATATCTGTTTGAATTTAAACTCTATGTTATTTATTTTATTCAGCAAATATTTATTTAATCATGTGAAAAAATAAAATAGTACATTAAAAAATACATTTAAATGAATATATATATGTTTGTTATCATTAAACAAAAATCATACACTCGCATATTCAATAATCTCCCACTTTTGATGATAACAAATATATATTTAAGATTTTGAATTTGTTAAATGTATTTCATCATTCAATTTGCTCCCCCTATTTGAATGCTTCCTCTCTACACAAAGCTCCCCCTTCATATATGCATACAATTAAAAATATGCAAATGAGCCTAGATGCAAATAGAAAATATTTGACCTTTACTTGATTTTATTTGACAAATTCTTAACTTTTCTCTCCCCCTTTTGCTATCAGCAAAAGAGTAAAAGTGTTAGAAAAATAGAGATAAAGTGATAGATATTAATACAACATTAAAACTTAATCGAATATAAATATTAAATTTCAACAAAAAATCGAACAAAAATCATAAATACTCTGTTTGAAGCATATTCCACTTTAGAATGTTAGGGATGATGTCATCATATAAAACTATATAGCTGTGTCTATTTGTGGTATATTTATATCAGGAATTTGAATATCTACTAACCATGCATAACCGTTAGTACTTTTAAATGAGATTAGTAGTATTCCATTTTTTTTAAAAATATATGAATTCAAGTATCTTCTAACAACGCATAACCGTGAGGACTTTTAAATGGGATTAGAATCAACTTGTTTATTTAATAAATCAATTTTGATATGCGTTCCATACATGCATAACCGTGAGGACTTTTGAATGAGCATGGAAGCACATAATCAAAAATTCCAAGTAATTCACTCATGCATTACCGTGAGGACTTTTATATGAAAGTGAATAATTTGGATTATTTATTTATTTATTATATTTATTTATTGTTTTTTTATTTTAAAAAATATAAAATGAAAAACGAATGATTCCTGTTTAAATCACCACATATTGAAATACTTTAATAGATTATGATGAGTGATGGTCGATAGAAAATGATAGAAATATAAATGATGATGCAAGTTTTACCAACATAAAGTGTTCATAATTCTTATTAAAATTTCTAAAGAAATTTACTAATCATACCGTCTCAAGTTATATTATATGATTAATATCAACCATCCTCACTTTTTATATCACTATTTATCTTTTCGATAATTAGTAGGGAGTCGGATTAGTCAATGTAGTCATTTAAAATCAAATTCAAAAATAATTATAAAGTCACTTTTTCTAAAAAATGACCAATCTGAAAACAAGGTCAAAAATGATTTTCTAGAACGGGTTTTATAAGAAAAATGTTAGCTAATTCGAAAATTATTTTAAATGAAAAATATGAAGATATTTTCTTTGAAAAACGATGCAGTTACTAAATGTCTCATCAATCACATTCCACTAGTAAATTTTCTATCAACTAGATTACTAGTGTAATCTGCATCTGAATTTTTCACTCAAAAATATTATTAGTTGAATGTTATAAACCAGATCACGAAGTGTGCAACAAAATATCTCAAAATCATTTTTAACAACTTTTTAAATGAAAGTCTCTTGAATTTGAATTGAAGTCGTGTAAATAAATAAAAAACGTGAATAAAGAGTCAGCCAAATGTATTATCATCAATCAAATCTAGATGAAGTATTTCAAGGATTGTAGTGTTACAGGAAAAAAAGAATAATTAGCCAACAATTTTGAAGAAGTTAGAATCATAATCATTATTCATTTCTTTATAACATAACTGGCTGATTTAAATTCAAATTATGGTGCAGTTATCACATTTAATAAATAGAATAAACCATTACCTGTTTTACCTTTATGATAATTTTTCATTGTTGCCCATTGTGATTCTGTCACCTTTATACAAGGCTAAGGAACTTTGATTTGTCGCCCGTTGTATTCTTGGTACAACCAGAATCCAAGATAACACTAATGTTATTCCTTAGCCTGCCACCATACCTACATGAGAATAGATTTTTGTGACCTATTTGTTTCTATAGGTCCATGGTTGTTAGTGGCAAAATATATTAAAAAATAATTTCGTGGAGACCCATAACTATATATATATATATGTTCCTTTTGGCACCCAAGTTTGTTTAATTTTGAGAGATTTTATACTTGTTCCTTTAGGAACCCAAATTGGAATGGTTTTCACGTGTTTATGTCTATACCAACAATTATTTTGATTATGTCCATATTTTCTACAAATTGTGCACATTGAAATGACTTGATTAATTTCATTTCTAACATTTTTCGATTGATTATATCCAAGTCCTTATCTAACTGTATTAACAATTTTGTTTCTTTAATAGCATATTCAATGATCTTTTACTTTTGGAAAAATTTTCTAAAGTGGTTAACAGTTGTTGGACTTGTGTTTTGAGAGATTCATTTTCATTCAATAATTGTGTGTACTTTTTAATGGAATTTTCTATCCTCGTGTTTTCGCTTTTTTTTAAAATCGAAATTTCATTTTCAAGTGATTTTATTTTTATTTTTTATTTTTTAATCTCCTCTTCGAATGATGGACACTTATCACACTTAAGGATCCTACTTTGATAGTTTTTAATTAATTGTTGAAGCTGTTCATTTACTTCTATCAAACTATCTCTTTGTGATTCAATTTTAGCATATTTCTCCCTATGACGTTCAAAACAGCCATTTACTTCGTGAAAATATATAAGTAATTCTGAGTGAGTGAGTTTTGATATCTCGTTTGGCTCGTCATCGTCGCTATAAGTTATATTACCTTGAAGGCACATATTTGCTTTCTCACTCTCACTGCTAGTACTTTTATTATCTTCATCACTTGTATTCCACGTGGCTGCAAAATTTCTCCTTTTTGATTTCTTTTCAAAGTCATGTCGGTTTTGAGGACAATTGGGCTTGATGTGTCCGGGTTGGTTGCACTTATGACAGATGATTTTTTGATGTTCTGTGTTATCTAAAATTTTGATTATTCTGCTTTTTAATTTTTGATTTAGACCTGGATTTTTGTACTTGCGGTTCCACCTTTTTAGTCTCTTTATTACCATTTCCAACTCCGCTGCTCCATCATCATCGTCGTCATCATCACTTTCAGTTGTTCCTTTGAGAGCTATTGATTCCTTTCGAGTATCTCCGACTTCACGCTCTTCCTTGAATTTCATTTCTAGCTCATAAGTGGTGAGATATCCGATGAGTTCTTCAACTTTGATTTGTTTTAAATCCTTCAATTCTTGAATGACAGTCACTTTTGCTTCAAAACTTCGTGGAAGGACTCTGAGGATTTTTCGGACTATTTCCAATTCCGTGTATGATTTTCCGAGAACTTTTGATTTGTATACGATGTTGGAAAGCCGTCCATACATCTCTTTAACATTTTCTTCCTTGGCCATTGTAAAATTCTCGTATTCGCTACTCAGCATGGCAAGGCGAGATTCTTTGACTTGAGATGTTCCTTCATGAGTCACTTCGAGTGCATGCCATATTTCCTGCGCAGTTAGACAATGTGAGACACGATTAAATTCAAATTGATCCAATGAACAGATAATAGAATTCATAGCTTTAGTGTTAGCATTTTGTAATTTATTTTCTAGCTCAGTCCATTGATCCTTCGGTTTATTTATTTGCTGACCTCTATACCCTGTCTCAACAATATCCCAAGCGTCAATGATTTTCAGAAAAATTTCCATCCTATTTTTCCAGTAAGCATATTCACCATTGAGCATTGGTGGTCTAACTATGGACTGACCCTTCGCAAAAGCATTATTAAAAGAAGCCATTTTAAAAATTCAATTTTTTTTTTAAAAAATGGCTTTTGAAAAATCAAAATTTTAAAACAAAATGGCTTTTGTTCCTAGCTCTGATACCACTTGTAGGATCGATTTCACCCTAGAGGGGGGTGAATAGGGTGGTGTTATTAATTATAAAAAAAATTATTGCGGAAGTTTGTATAAAATTATTTCAACACAGATATATCAAAATAGTAGCAGCATAGATAATAGCAGAATAATAAATGAAGAAATAGAACGACACAGAATTTACCCAGCCTCGGCAAAACCCTTCCTGCGTGTTGCCCTTAAGGTTTCTACTAGAAATTAAGTAGTCAGACGCTTACACACGTAAACTCACGACACCCGCTACCGACTAAACCTAACTCTACGCTCAAAACCCTGCAACAACTCAGCCACTGAGTTGCGAATTCTCAAACTACGCCATGTAGTTTTTCCTCTACTCACATGACTAGAAATTACAACGGTTTAATAGAAGAATTTAAATTTAAAAACAAATTTAAATAATAAATCTATAATTTAAAAGTTAACCCCTAATCTCTTTTAATTAGCCGGCCTAAAACTAATAAACACAGAGAAACCACGCCGGCCCTTTTCTTCTTTTATTTCTTTGCTATTGAAAATAATGTCTTCCTTCGTTCCTCTCTGATGAAAAATTAGGGCTTGTAAAAATCTTCGAAGCCGCCGCTTGAATGTTGATCGATCGAATGGATATTCACGTGTTTGCTTTGTCGATCGTTGGTCTCCTTCAGTTGTGCTCTGCTGCTTCTCGATGATTGAGTTCGACTTTGATTCCGATATGTGATTTATGCCTTTTTCTTTCGTGGTTGAATGCTTGAACTCAATGACTAAAACTACCGATGATGTTAGTGTTTATATATGGTTCAAACCCCTTGATTTTCATTCATATATTTTATACAAATTCATCAATTGATTTTTTCTCGGCTATACGATTTTTCTTGGACGTTGATGATGATTTCTAACAATTTCAATTCGTATAATTTATTTACTTGATTAACACGGTGTTGATTTCTTTCGTGGCCACCACGGTGTTGAATTCTGACTTGTTCAACTTCGGCCATGTCAGTGCTTTTGTTAAAATTTGAACTTGCTCGATTTTGGCCTTAGTCGCCACGACTCTGACTGATGCTGCTGACTTCGGCTTTCTGTCTTTGTTCATTTTGACTCCGGTCAGTTGTTCACAGCTTCAACTTGAATTTTAATATTAAAGTGTTATTACATTTGATTCACTGACATTTTTTTTAAAATGACTTTGGTATAAAAAGAAATTGTCTTTGACTTGTTTTGATTTTTGTTTTCTGCTTCATCTAGTGTTTCAACATCACCTGACTTTGGCTTGTACATTGTTTACTTGCGTCCTTGAAATCTGATGCATTGTGGTATTGTGCATTTCATCTTGTAACTGTGTCACCGTGATGCATCAAGTTGTTGTGTTTGAAACTCGAACTCTGTTGATCTGGTCATGTGCATTTGTCTTTATGTTATATTATTTATGTTAGAACTGAGCATGTTGCACTGTTCTCTGTAGCATATTTGGATGTCTTCACTGTCGAATGATGCATTTTCTCCATGTATTCGTGTAGTATAATTAGCTTGTCACCGTGTTGCACTTGTTTTGGTTGCTGCAGGCTTCTCTTGTATGCTTTACTTGATCTGTACATTCAAGTCTGCACTGTGCACATTGTAGCCTTGGTCGAGTCTTGTTTTTTATGTAGACTGGTACTCCTTTCTGGTTTGCATTGTGTTGTAGCTGCTATCCATTTTGGTTTTGCTAGCTGTACTTGTTTCAATCGTGTCTGGTATCTTTTGTAGCATTGTTTTGTGATATGATTTCATCTTGAATTGTGCGGTCTTGAGTCTTGTACATGTATCATTTGCTTGACCCTTGTATATGTGACTTGTTTGCATTGTTCACTTGATTACTGAACTAGTTCTGGGTACATTGCATATTGAATTGGTGCATGCTTTGTTCTTGCAGTCTACATTGCAACCACATTGGAGTCTTGTGTATGGACTTGTAGTATATCCAGCCCGGTTGTCTCGCCCATATGTATTTTGCTGTCTGACTAGCATGAGCTAGTTGAGTCTGCTTGGAGCTTTTGTTGTATGCTCATGTCTTCTGTCAATTTATGGTGCACCACTGTTGCATTTGACTTTGTACATATTGTGCTTGTTTTTTTAGATTGAACCTATGTTGAATCCACTTTAAATCTCGGGTTTGACCTTATGCTTAAATCGTGACTGTATATTTATTTCACTTGAGTTGAACCCGGCTTTTGATTTGGGTTTGACCTTGTGCTTACGTGTCCCTGTAATTTTATCAAGTGTATATATCGGTGTGCACGTCCTTATGGCATGTACAGTGACACACTGTGCATGTCACAAGTTGTTCGTGTGTGATGAATTCAAAATGATGACGAACAACCCGAATAACTGAGGCAAATATTCTTTTCAAAATCCGCATTTTATTTTATAGTGCAAAAATATTTTCTTTTTAATTTTACTGCGTCAAAATTTATTTTTACAGATTGCTCAGATGCTGGATTCAATCTGGAATGAAGTTGAAGATAAATTATGAGTGAATGAGCGATATGTAGTGAGGACATTTGTAAATGAAAGATTGTGATGTAATTGAATTTATATTGTAATCAAAATTGTGTATGTATAGTGAGAGCTCGAATTTGTACTATTCAAAATTGTAATAAATATTTGTTTGAATAAAATATCTGTTTGAATTTAAACTCTGTGTTATTTATTTTATTCAGCAAATATTTATTCAATCATGTGAAAAAATAAAATAATACATTAACAAACACATTTAAATGAATATATATATATATATGTTTATTATCATAAAAAAAATCATATACTCGCATATTCAACAATATATATATTCTCTTTTTACCATTTCATATTCCTATTTGCTTTATTTCAAAAGCAAACCAAAAACGTAAGTAAAAGAAGAACAGAGCCGGCCATTAAAAAGAAACGAAGAAGAGAGATTCAAAGAAAAAGAATTAGAAAATGGAATCAAACTCATCTCAATCCACTTTCCTTATTAAAGATTAAAGTGAATGATAATTTCCATCTCTATTTATTAAATATAGATTTTGAATTTAATTTAAATTCACATGTATGATATTCGATTATGATATGCTTGAATTATGGTTTATTTAAATTTAAACAAGATTGTTTAAAATAATGATTCATATGGCTTTAGATCAAAACCTTGTGTTATTGATGTTTAAATACCATGGAAAAATTATATGTTATGAAAACATGATTTTAGAGTTGGGACCTAAGTTTGATAATTTTCCAAGCTCTGGAAAGATTATTATGAATTTTTGGTTGAAAATATAGCACGTTGGGTTTAATAATTTCTTTCAGAAAATATATTGAGAATTTTGGTTTGAAATTTTGATATGTTAGATAACATGATCAAAGTAAATTTCTGTGATTTTGGAGATTTTTCTTAAGTGATTTGATTTACAAAGTAGACCAATAAGAAATGAACATGTAGGCGGGTTAGTTTAAATAAGTTACTTAATTTAGTATTTAACTTAGAAAAATAGGTTTCGCCTCAAATCAAAGTACCTTTCGCTCCTTTCCTTTCGCCTTCGATCATGCCGAAACCCCACTAAGTTAAATTCAATATACTTGCTATCATCTAGACGATACATAGTGGATTTGAAAAAGGTGAAAAGCATGATGTCGAAAGCATAGCTTCCGTTGGGTTCGTTACCTCAGTTTGTTTTGAAGAGATAAGCGTCTGCCTTTGTTTTACTAAGCTTTCGACTTAGTCGATACGTATGTTTTTAAACGAAGCTTCATAATCTCTTTCGAAGGGGTCACTATGTTTTTTTTAAAAGAAGGGTTTCGAAGGTGTTCCTTTAATTATACATCAATGCTTTCGAAAGAAGGGGTTCCTAACTAGTCGAAGCCCAACCGCCGATTCTTGTGCCTTTTGGGTGTATTGAAGTCATCAATACTATCAAAAGGTATTGTTTGTTTTAAAGCTATATTAAGCCACTTTCTAAATGCTTCAAAAGGTTATGTGTTTCGAAGGCAATGGTTTCAAAACTATCCTTTAATGTTTTAAATGTGTGCTTTCGATTCTGTCGAAAGAGATGGTTTCGACGCCATCATAAATTTCCCAATATTCTTATATAGTATAGAATGGTTTTGAAAGAGATACTTTCGTTTATATTTACTTTGATCCAAATGATATTTTAAAGATAAACACAATGATGTCTAAAGGGGGACTTTCAATGCTTTAGGAAAAGATACTTCCCATGGTTTCGAAGCTATGCTTCTAATAATTAATAAGTAACACTTTATTATAGTCGAAAGGTTTCAGAAAAAGGATTTTAAAGTGTTTTCAAAGGAAGAAGTCTAATGTTTTGAAAAGAGATATACGCTTTTGAAGGAGGCTATCCAGTGAGGTCGAAAGCAAGGTTTCAAAAATATAGTTTTCATTAACCCATTCATATTTCCAAAGCAAAACCATGTCATATTAATAAACCAAATATTTTGAAATGGAACTTATAAAGAAGTCTAAATGTGTTAAAGTAATAAACCAAGTTATATTGTTTGCTTCTTCATATATGCATATATTTACTTTATAATGAATCCAAAATTATACTTTGGAAAAAGGTAGAATAACCAGTTGGGTTAACCTAGTAGTGAACAAATAAAATATATTAGTAGGGGCTAATAGGCTCATAGTAAGTCCATGAAAACTATGTAAGGAAAAAGGTATTGGCAGGGGCCATGAAAACAATGTATAATTAAAGATGTTAGTTAGACAGGTTATAGTAAGCCTATGAAGACTATATCTGGATATAAAAAAATGAAATATTGATAGATAGTCAATAGGTTTCTAGTTAGCACATGAAAACTAGGGTAAAAGAAAGATATTGATTGTTAGTCGATAGGTTTCTAGTCAGCCCATGAAAACTATGATAAAAGAAATGATATTGGAGTTACCGGTAGTTTTATAGCAATCCCATGAAAACTATATAATTGGACAGGGCATCCTTAAAAAGTTCAATAGGTTATTAATTAGCCCATGAAAACTATTAGGTTAATAATAATTCTAGAAACTATATTTATGACAGATAGTCAAAATGAAATGGGGATGGGTAATCCAGAATTGAATCAATTGTTTTGCATATCATCACATAATAATGTTTTGAATTGAATTAACCATTGTGGATGCAGGGGCACAGAAAATGGTTTATATAGTTTTTAAGATACTAGTGAGGGGAAATGCATTTCACTAAGCGGCATGGTCTCACTAGATATCTAATTGATTGAGATGGTATATTATTATTGATACTAGGCTTTATGTCTGACTTGGAGTTTATGCTTTTCCCTTAAACTTTCGGGTACTCAATCGATTTTGAATAGTTTGAAATTTGAGGTTTTCAGGTACCTCTTAAGACGTAAAAGCTTTCAGAGTCGTGTAGAAGACATGTAGTTATTTAAGTTCTTTCTCATGTGATTCCACTGTGTTGTTTTGTTAAACAAAGATGTTTATTGCCTATTATACACTTTGATCACCAAGGGGGCTTCATATGTCGCTCTTGGAGTATACTATAATAATTATATTTTTCTAAACATGGTTAACGTTGTGGGATTTTGTAAAGAATGTTGAAATGAGTTTGGAATGGAATGTGAAATTGTTTTGAAATTTTAAACTTTTCCATATCCATGTGTTTTTGGCATATCAATTTATCTAACGTTACAGTATTTGGTTGCCAAGGATTAATAATTATGGATGACTGCAGCATCTGTAGCCATTTGTTTTGGGCCTCTAAGTGGAGGATGTTACATAGTGCCAAACACTCGATGCAGCCTCTGGTAGTTGCCCAACAGAATTCTATGCCAGCGAGAAACACATAGTTGAAATGGTTACGTAGTTAGAAAGGAAAGCAGAGGTAGGAAAAATGAAGATCGGGGTTCCGCACTAAGCGGGACTCTATTTACTGAGAATATCTCAAGGGAAGAACACCCTAAGAAGTTTGTTATGCCAACATTGCCATCTTATAACGGGACCACCAACCCTAAGCAACGTTTATTTAAGTATGAATGGCACAGTGATAGAGCACGTGCCACAGATGTTGTCTGCTGTAGATGTTTTTCCATATTTCTTGAAGGAGTCGCTTCGATATGGTTCACCATGCACGATACTAAATCCATATAGATGTTTGATGAGATGGCAAAAAAGTTTCTAGAGCATTTTAGGCTCCACTATACAATTGAAGGATGTTATGTCATTATCTGGCTTGTCACAAGGGATACAGGAGTCTCTGAAAGGGTTCTTGAACCACTTCAACGTCGGTATTGTTGAAGCAAGCAATCTAAAGGAACATATGGTGTTTGTGGCTTTGGTTTAGGCTATTTGTGCGGATACAGATTTCGGTAGATGGATTAAGATGAAACAGCCCGCTACCATGGAAGAATTTCACCGAAAGGCGAATTAATTCCTGTGGTTGAAAGAAATAGGACTAGCTGAAAGAAAGGTCGAAGAAAGTAATCTAGAGCAACATCATAGTAAATGTTGGAAACTATAGTAGTCATAAGAAAATAAGTCAAACTCTGGTAATGGGCACGACAACTCTGGTAATGGGCATGACATGAATGCAAAACGTCCAAAGAACTTCGGATTGAAAGATTGCATACCATTGAATGACACAATGGGGAATATATTTCTTACCACTCAAGGAACTAAGCAATATTAGAAGCCACCAAAGAGGGAGGCGACAGAGCAAGATAAATGTTTTGGGAAGTAATGTCGCTTCACGAAACCTATGGGCATAACACTAACGAATGGTGACATCTTAAAAACTTGATCGAGGAGCTGATAGGGAAAAATAAGCTCTAACACTATGTTAGGAAACCGTAGATTAATGGAGAAACTGCAAAACCCGAGTTCTACCCACTCAAGGAAAACTTCCTTAACCCAACAAAGAGGAGCCTAGGCGAGCTAATGGAAGACTAGTAGGAACTTAACCTACATGCTAGCCAGGCATTCACAAATGAAGCATAAACCTAAAAGATATTATTTCATTCATCCTTATCTAATTTCATTTTGCAAATAAGCCTCACATGGACACTTAGGGCGTTGTTTATAGGTATGACTAGCTATTTCTTCCACTTATGAATAAATCGGCTTCTTGAACTAATGGAACGGTGCTTTTGCAAGCAAAAACTCCTATAACATGCGACCGATAGCACAGCCGAGAAAACATTCCTCTGTCCTTGAATGGTGGACTGTGTCGACTAAACCACTAGATCGACCAGTCGTATTAATCCCAAACCTTCTGAGAATTGGCGTCATCCCAAGACTAACAATGTTGGATATGTCATGACCATCAAATCAATGGGTCATATCGATCCCAAACCTTCCAAGAACTGGCATTGTACCAAGACTAGTACTGTTGGGAAGGTCAAAACTATCGATTCGATGGGAAAAATCAACTTATACCATTGGATCGACAGTTAAAATCCCAATATTTCTCCAACAATGCTGGGAAGGCCCATATCCTTGTGCACTACACAATAAACCACATGTTGCTTCTTGAACCGATGGAACCGCATTCTTGTAAGAAATCTCCATATGCACCACATAATAAGCCATATATCGCTTCTTGACACGATGGAACCACGTTCTTGTAAGAAATCTCCCTGTGCGTCACACAATGAGCCACATGATGCTTCTTGAATCGATGGAACCGTGTTCTCATAAGCAATGCGCTTATATGCCATGGCTGAGAAAATACTTTTCAAACCTCTTGATAAGAAGTATGGACTCTCAAAACCGTCGAGTCGAAAAATCGACTTAAACTGCCGAAATAACGTGGAAAATCGACCCCAACTTCCTAAATACCACCGTTGCCTTGGCAACACTACGAAACATTTCTACTTTCTATTTTATCAGTGTTACCATAGTAACACCGAGAGACTATTAAATTTTCTAAGTACTGACATTTCCTTGGCAAAAACGAGAAAGTTTCAATCTCAGGTTTAATTGAAAATTTATATCCAATTTCAAAGAATTAACATTACTCCAACAATGTCGAGAAGATCCAAATTGTCGGATCGATGGGTCATATCGATCCCTTACCTTTTGAGAACGATGTTGTTTTGGCAACGTTCGAAAGGTCCAAACTGACGGATCGATGATCACATCGATCCCCTATGTTTTTAGAAACAACATTGCCTCACCAACGTCAGAAAGAGAAACCTGCGAAATCATTGTGGCTTGGAGACTCGCAGGAGCACACTATTGCCTGGAGATAGGTGATGATGGAAGGCATTTCTAGAATCAAATCATCAAAGCATTGGTTTCCAAAGATAAAAGTAGGAGCTTGATTAAATCTTTAGCTCTATATTCTGGAATCTGACGCTGCCCGAAGATTCACAACATCAAGGAAAATACACAAAGTTTAGTCATTCGTACGCAAGTTTTCGGTGATATAAACTGATACATAATCGGGATCTCAACACTGGGCATGGATGAATTTACTACAAAAAAAGATGATGGTGATGCATTATTCTGATACATACGTCCGGAATGACATTGGCTGATGATATCAACTTGGAAGAATTTTATCACAGTCAAGTAAGTGATAGTATTAAAAACTTAGATCTTGGAATCAAATAGCAAAGTCACTAGTTCTCGATGGGTACTACCATGCGAATCAGGTTGGGGGCAGTCAAATGTATTGCTCAAGAAACCTAGCCTCTCGAAAGTGTATGGATTTAGTATTCAAAGTGATCGGACCTATGGACTGGGGTATACACACCTACACTTGGCCAAAATGAATTTGACCAGGCCTAAATAGGAATAGCCACGGAATTGGAAAAACCAAGTTACATCACTATTTTGAACAAAGAAATGTAATATAATATGCCAAAATTACAGTAGGAGTATTATCTAGTGCAAGAGTTACGGTAAGTAAATATGCTGAACACAGGAAGTGCAGCAACAAGAAAAGGCAATGGACAGAATTAAGCAATTAAATCACCAATCCATGGAGATAGAAACTAGTGCATAGACTGAATTCTATAAACCGCAAAGGAAAGGGAAACACACCCAGTGGCGAGGAAAGGAGCTAAATATGCTCTCCTTGCAATCAACTACTGGTGGAAAAGAGGTGCCAAATGCATGGTGAAAAAAAAACAAACATACAGTGGAAGCAATAAGACAAAAGTTCTCAATACTGAGAGGAATCTCTTAGTTATGAAATGCTTAGAATTGAATCATTGATGTGCCAGATACTTAAGACAGAAACTGATGCACGATTGCAATTTTATCCATAACCTATGGGAGTCATACTGTCACTTGTAAATTAACAACGTTAAGAAGGTGTACTCACTAGTCTTTAGGAATTTTATTGTTCCTTGGAAATAGGCATCTTTAAGGAAGGATAATCGAATAATTCTTGAGCTAGTTTCTAGAGATTGAAACTATGCCTGGCTGCAATTGATAGTGCTGGTGACCAAGCAGGATATGCTCGGTAGAGGATAGGCAAAGATAGTCGCAAAATACTAAAAGCAAGCACTATTGGACTTTTCTCTGTCCAAGACCGAGATTGGGTAAGCTCAATTAGACAAGGGAAAGTTGGATAATTTGCCGTGCATGTTTAACTCACACTAACGTCTAAATTCACGGTAGAAGACTCCTATCAATAGGATTCAGTTCACAATAGAAGCATATGGATAAGGAGTAAATATTAAAGGTACCGTTCCCTAGTGATAGGGAGTAAGGTAGAGCTTAGATTATTTGCAATGGTAGTTGGCCGAAAGGAACATGATCAAACACGTGCAAGAATAGATATAGAGTTGGTTAAATAACTTTCCTATCTCATGAAGCAAAGCACTTTGGCAACTATATGCAAGGTCGAACAGAGGAACATAACCAAAGGAATTGCTGGAATTTTGTTTATCTACATACAGTTGCGAGATAGCAGAAGCTGGTCCTGCTTAAGCACAGCTAGAAAGAAGTCCGACATGATAACAAGCTTTGGAAAATCCCTACTTGCTCCTCCCTTTATGTCTAAGACTCTTAAGGCATTGAACTCATTTAGAGGAAGAGGCGGATTTAAGAAAAACTCTACAAGATCAACCGTGCATTCTAACTTAGTCATAATCTACCTTCTCGGCATGACAAGAATAAAAGGTGAAGCCTAAGCTCAACATCTGGAGGAGTGGAAGTTCCTTCGCTGGACTAAAGACGAGATGACCAGAAAGTCATTTTATACAATAAAGCTTAGTGTTCATCACTGTCTGGTATGTTTTACTTTGAATAATATCATCGTATGGCCAATGCTCAGAATCCAAGGGAAGTTGATGCATGTTGACTAGTTGGGTTCTAAGCTTGATAGGGCATGTGTAGTTTGTTATCTATGTAATGTGATTCTAGTGTCTTGAACACCAGGAATGGATCATCTTATGTAGATAGCTCGCTCATACTAGAAAAATGATTTGCACTTTAAAATTATCTTTTTTGGGTCTTACTTGTTGTCGATAAGAAATTGATGATGGAGTTGTTATCCGAAGCGATGCAGAAAGATGTTCTTTTCAAGACTATAGGAAGTGCAAAAAGGGAAAAAGTAGGACGATGAAATCATCCACTACGTCCAATTTTGGAATAAATCATCGCACCGGAATTAAAACGACGATAGAAACTTAGCCAAATTGTTGAAAAGAGACAGTTGAAGCCAGAAAATAGGACTCGACTATGGAATGGCGTGCGTTCAACCGAGGCAAAACATAGCTTCACCAACGGCTAAATATAATCCAAAAGTCAAGCATCTCCCTTCAAAGTTGCCATCATCCCAAAATCATCTCGAAGTGTTTCTATACCAACCTAAAGCACAACGTTTTCTCCAAAGTGTAGATTAGTCGCCAACACAAAGGAATAAAATCTCAACTGTGACTAAAACGAATGGTCAACGGACAATTAACCAAGTAACAGCAAAGTCTCTTGATGACATCCAAACGATCACCTAGAATTCGCAGGACGGCAGTTCAGAACTTTTCTCAATCTAAAGCATGCTTTGTTTTCAACGAAAATGTACTTTGAGGACCAAATGTTAACCTTGTTTTTTAAGCAAGCAGAAATCAATAGAAGTTAGAACGTAGAAACAAAGATGAAACGACTTGAAATCTTGATGGCACACTTGGATAAAATAGAGGAATAGCATGGAGAAAAATCACTCTAAATTACACTAGGGGGAGAGCTTAACACCGACCAATTCATATCAGTATCAACTTGTCATGCTTCATATCTAACATCTCCAATTTCACACAAGTGATTATTTACGTCTTCCATGTGTGACCTAAGTGATTTTCAAGGATTTTGGATAACTTGTTACAAAAGTTGAAGAGTTAACAGCTAAAACAACATAATAAAATAAGTAATGAAGGAGAAATCAACAAAATCAACCAACGATTGATGGAAATGATATGGGACATCTCAAAATGGAGAAAAAAGAAGAGTGCAAGAGAATTGAACTAAATTGGAGCAAACGAACGTGTTGGCGCCGACATGAACAAGTCGGTACCGACATATTTGTACATCTCGGTAGGTCCTGTGATTTTTCATACTCCTTCAGACCGACATTCGAACTCCGCTCCAACTCGACTTCTGGTCCAACAAAATTGTTTCCCTATAATTACAAACCATAGAGCAATTAAAACAAGACTAGATTTCTGCCATCACTATGCGAAGCTTCACCTCTTCTTCATCTTCTATCTTTACATTATAGTCACCAAGGTAGCTATAAATTGTTACCTATAGATTTATAGCGGAATCTGTCTAACCCATGTACTAGTTGCTTATTCTCTTTCAAATCTCTTGTAATCTAAAACAAAATACATCAAATATATAACCAACAAAGCTACAAAGTGTATGTCGACCATTGATTGTCGAAACACTATAAATTCTTGTATCTTTCTACTTTATTTCCACTATTTTTCTTTTATTTCTACTAGTATCTACTAGAGCTAGGTCTCATAGGTTCTATATTAGATATCTTTGGGCGTTGATCCATTTTTGGTGTCAACAAAATGATTTATTTTAGTAAATGAGATTATATCAGTTAATTCCTTAATTAGATGGTTAGAGAAGACATTTTATCAAAGTTACTATAAATAAACATATACGATGTTCATAAGATGTTTATGGGAAAAGGTTTATTTTACTGAGATTTTGGGGATCGAGATTTCTTCTCAAAGACATTCTCTTATAATCTTATAGTGAATTAGTAAAAGTTTTGTGTGAAGGAAAATATTTTTATTATTTATCTTCACTTCTTATCTGTGTTGAAATCTAATTATGTAGGAATTCTAAGAAAAACCTTATCAATTGATATCAGAGTCTACTGTATAATTTTTTTGAAGAGAGTTTGATTATGGAGAATTTAAATGTTGAAAAACTTAATGTAAGAAATTGAGGGTAATGGAAGATGAAAGTGGAGGATTTTTGATCTTCGCCAACTATTGAAGAACAAAGGGGAGAAACCTAATAATGTATCTATAACAAGAGGGAATCTTAAGGTATGAAGGCTGTGGCAGCTATTCGGTGTCTTCTGGAGAATATAATATTGATAATGAAACGAATGCTTTTGGAAATTAGAAGAAATTGGAAGGAATATGTGTAAAGAACTCCTCGGTAAACAAGGATAAGGAGGAAAGGGAAAATGAAAATTTGATTTAAGAAGTCAATCTTGTTATGAACGGTAATTTTCTAAATATGAGAACACGATCGAATAGATTGAACACGAAAAGGGATTTCATTTGTTATTATTGTGGAAAACCTGATCATTAACTGATATTTTTCAATGAGCTTAGAAAGAATAAAGAAAGGATGAAAGAATTAGAGGAAGGCAAAGACAAGCTTGATGAAATTAGTCATTACGAGGTGAGTTTTGGTATTACTAATGACATCCACAATGTCACGACCCATTTTACCGTACCGATTTAAACTGATTTTAAGCCACACTTGTCAGCTAGATTGCATGGAAAGACGGATAGTGAAAGAAAGAAAGAAAGAAGATAAAAGATATAAAGAAGATAGAAGAAAAGGGAACAATCAGAATCTCATAGCTGAACGAATAATTTATAATATAAACAAATCTTTACATGAAACCAAATCTTTTACTTTATAACATATCTAGGCTTAAATCAGAGTTACATCCATACAAATCGGACAATTTATAACAATCATGTCCTTACGATTAGTTGACAACACAACCAAATACAACTGAATATAAGCATCTACGTGAATACGTCTCCTGATTCCAGCTCCTTTCCTGAAGCTTCTAGTCTTCCAACTAAACCTGGATATATGTAATTATACTTGAGAAGTTTGGCAGCCCATATTTAACATTGACAAGGTTAGTGTTGCATTTATACATTTTAAAATAAAGTTGAGAAACTAGATAACTACAATAATACTTCTTGGTTAATATACATATACATACATATGTTGTTACTCAAATAACATAAATAACATTCAATATTAAACACCATATGTGTTATAAGAAGGGGTAATTAATTTAAAGGACAAAAATTTCGATATTTTTTGCCTCAAGGACACGACCTCAATATTTTTACCACAAGGACAAACATTCTTCTAAAATTTATTCACAAGGACAAATATTTTCCAAAATTATTCATAAGGACAACAAAACTGATATCGAGCTAAAAACTGATACCTAAAAACTGCTACCGATAACTACAAACTGATACCTAAAAAATGCTATCAATAACTAAAAACTAATACCTACAGAAAGTTGTCCTTCAGGATAAAATATTGAAGATCTGTCTGTCCTTGAGGCCAAAAAGCTGTGAAATTTTGTCCTTGAAAATAATTTCCTGTTATAAGAACTTCAAAGTGGTATAAAAATTATTTTTAAATCCTTCATGTATATATGTTACCATGTATACATCTTTTAATTTATAATATAGAAATATATTATTTCCAAATAAATTAAATGCATTATTTATCTATATATATATATATATATATATATATATAGTTTCTCTTATTTATATTTATGTGATTGTTATACACATCCCTTAATTTATAACATTTTCATCTACTTAAATATTATAAATTTTCCTATTTAACTCATCATTACACACACACACACACACACACACACACACACACATATATATATATATATAACCTTTCTTATTCAAGCTGTATATATATTTTTATTTTAGAAGCTTTCAACTTAAAATCTTTTCATTTAATATAAACAACATTGTTTATATACCCAAAATCAAAAATATTCTTTTTACTTTATTATCTAAACAAGGACGAGGAAAGGGAAAATGAAAATTTGATTTAAGAAGTCAATCTTGTTATGAAGGGTAATTGTCTAATATGAGAACACGATCAAATAGATTGTGCATAGAAAGGGATTTTATTTGTTACTATTGTGGAAAACCTGATCATCAACTGAGATTTTTCAATGAGCTAGAAAGGATAAAGAAAGGATGAAAGAATTAGAGGAAGACAAAGACAAGCTTGATGAAAGTAGCCATGACGAGGTGAGTTTTGGTACTACTAATGACATTCTTTCTTTTGACGGAGAAAAGGAGATGTGTAGGTACTTGATTCAGGTGTATTGTAACGACCAATATTTTACGTATCGAAGGATCATAGAATATTTTTATTTTATTCATATGGATTTGTATGACTCTATAATTTTGGAATATGACTCTTTGGGAATTTTACACATCTATGGTTTTCCTAAATTTCTGTGCGACCATTTGACCTTGGAAACATTGTTTAGGCTATAACTTTTGATAGGAATCAAATTAGGGTCTCAATCCAGTTACATTGCTTCAAGATGAGGTTTTCCATTTTATAGAGCGGTCATAATAGGAAAGCAAACTTACGGTTAGAAAGTTATGTCTGTTCTTAAGTTTAAACAATTGACGGCCAATATTAGTGTGTAATTAATTAAGCCCATAAGTAGGCTCATTAGTCTAAGTTGATTAGTATAAATAGGGGGTTGTAGGAGTTAAACTAAAAAAAAATTCTTCTTTCTAAAATCAGATCTAAACCCCAATTAACCCGAGATTCGTCTAAAATCACAAAAATTACACTCTATATCTAGCTTTCTCAAGGATAGAATTGGTTGATTTTGGTAAGTGGTGAGTGATTTATACCTTCTTAGTATCCTATGCATGTTTATATGGTAAAATTACATATTTTAATATGATTTTTGGCCTTAAAACCTTTTCTAACTTTAATTACATATTATCATATCCTAATGACGTAAATTTAGTAATCTTTGAATTTTTTTTTAAAATGATTTAATAGTTTTCCTTATTCATATTCATAATTTCATGTAATATGTATATTTAGATTAGAATTGGTTTATTTATCATATTCTTATGCATTACTTGTAGGAATGGATGTATATGCATGTTATTCTATGCTTGCGTCTTGTGTTTTGATGTTGTTTGCTAGTGTTTTGGATGCTTAGAAAGACAGGTTAGCAAATTTTGCACATTTGAGGCAAAGTTGGTTGAAATTGGACGAAACTTGGAGAGGCTCTGAAACATGAGAGAAGCTTGTAGAATAATTCATTCCATAAAATTTGCTAAGGACTCAACTTGATATCGAGTTGAGTGACTCAGTACTGAGTCATTTTGGTTTTGCCAGATGGATTAGTGAATGGCATGGATCACAAGAGCTTGGCTAGGGAGGGTAGTCCATTGCAAGATGCAAGAGATTGGCTAAGTGTTAGTTATTATGTCAAGTTGTTTCTAGAACTTGGAGTTGAATGCTTTGGGTTGGCAGAAGAGTTTTTTTGATGAATGGGTCTGGTTTTAAAGCACTTGAGAAGGAAGCACTGGCGGCAGAGTGATTTACTTAGCCAAAATTGGCCAAGTAAACGACTCGGTGCGAAATCATTTTGACTTGATGCTGAGTTGTTTTTGTGAGAGCCATGGGATTAGGCTTGTATAAGGAAGTAAGGGATTCTATAGATCATGCTGAAGGTGTTGGCTCATTAGCATCAGGGAGATATAACAGCATGATAAAAGCTATGTATCTTCGGTTTGTGACCCGTGAAGGGAGTAGGTGCCGAAGATGGTAGCTCGATAAAGGAGGGAGCCTTTGATGGGAAATGTGAAGAGATGAAAATAATGGAAACTAGATCGAGCAAAGAAAGGGCTCAGTTTCGAATAGAGCAAAGGAGGGCTCGGATATATGTGTTAAGGAATTGTTGATACTTGGAGCATTTTCTATTGTACTCAAAGCAGGGATATTATAAACCGGGACCCCTGTGGATCAATGGAGTGGATCCGAATACCCTGAACCTATGGCTTTGGGTCCAGTGTCTAGCTTTGGGCTATGTAATACGAGAGTACATTAAAAATTGGTATTTCCATTAGTCCATGATAGTGAGGAGGCCATACGAGTTATCAGGGCACATTGAGTGATAGTGAGGATTGCTTGACAGATGCTATGGTTGCTTTGGTTGCTTTCTTTATCACTCGGAGATATCACTAGGAGTAGTATTGGAAATAGGAATACCAAGATAGTTGATATACTTATTTGTGTAAGTACCTTTATGATATTTGTAGAGGAGCATATTATGTTGTTATGTGTTAACTCTTTGATCGTAGGGATATGTCAGGTATGGTTTGTGTGCCTTCGTTTCTTACTATGTTTACCTACATAACATTTCAAAATTCATTTACCTCTCATACCATACTATTGTTTGATCTGAAGTTTTACGCCTTATTTCTTATTATCTTAGGCACTCTTAAATGAGTAGACTAGATAACAACTCTAGATGATGCAGTATTGTGTAGAGGATGGGCTGGATGGAGTTATCTCGTATTATATAGTTATATGTATTCCTATCCTTATTCCGGTATGAAGCACTAATCCTTAGCAGAGGTTGCTTATTTTCTTGTTCTGAGACAGTTGTTGAGTTTACTTCCATTGTATAAACTCTACTACTTTTGTATATAACTCTATGGATATGTGTTTTGATGATTTGCTTACATAATTATTATTATCCCTCATGTTGTATCTATGATATTATATTTTATCAATGTGTTATGAGATATATGACGTGTTATATGTTGTGTTCGTTTAATTTTCGACCTTGATGATTGTCCTATATTGACCATGCACGGCTACAACACACTTTTTTGATATTATCAATGTTAGTGGTATAAGGAGGTCATAACATTTGGTATCAGGGCCAAGTTACACAATTACCCTGAGTTGATACCAGGACCGGTAGAGATTAGGAAGGAGTTATCACCTTAGACTGGATAGAGAGTATATAGGTATACGGGAGAGTGTGTACTTGTTATATATTTTGGTTTTCAAAGCTATATAGTAATATATTATATAATATGCGTCGCATGCACATGGGCATTATAGACACGATTTTCTTTATGAGAGACTGATCATTCTTGTTATAGATTAAGAATGAGCCAGCATATAAGAAATATTATGATGAATAATGCTTTGGGAGTTGAGGAAGGAGCAGGGTCATAAGTTTCTACACTTGAATTTCGAGCAATGTTGAATGCTATGATGGCAACTATGATAAGGAATGTTCAGGCTACTGCTCCTGATGTAGTTATTGGAGGAGGTGCTCCCGTGCATGCGCTTATGGTTGGTTTTGCTAAGTTGAGCAAGGACTATTCTACTCTAGGAGGAAAACCATTCCATGGAACAGAGTTAGCCAAAGAAGCGCATGATTGGTTGGATACCAATAAGCTCATCTTTAGCGATATGGAAGTGGATGATGTTATGAAGAGGAAGATAGCATCTAGACAACTTCAAGGACGAACTATAAACTAGTGATCACCATTACTATTGCTACCTCAAAAGATCAATTTACTTAGGACCAGTTCAAAGTAAGTTGGAAGAGAAGTTCATTCTGGCTGCTCAGAAGTCAGTGTTATTTAGGAAGTTTACTGATCTTAAGCAAGGATAGAGTCAGTTTTTGTTGCAGAGTGTGATGCTTTATCGAAGTATGGAATGTCATTTATTAACACTCCATTGAGAAAGAATGAGATGTTCATCATTGGTATGGATGATTATCTTGGAGAAAAGCTAGTAGACCACATTGATGAGCCTTTTGAGAAGCTTGTTGAGAAAGCTCTCCGTCATGAGAATCTGTGTCCAAAGGCTAGAACAATTATTATCATTTCTACTGAGAAGGAAGAGCTAAAACCGCAACAAGGCAGTGGAGGTAAGAAAAAGTGGAATCGGAAGAGGAACCAGTCTCAAGGGAAAATTTGACAGAAGAAAGCAAAGTGGGAATCTACTTGCTATGGGTGCAAGGAGAAGGGTCATTTGATAAAGGATTGCTAAGTGAGTGAATAGAAGAAATGCTATAATTTGTATTGAAGAAGGATTGTTCGAAACTGATAATGGATAAGCAAGTTGTGAAAGCATACGTTTTGGATGCTATCCCAAGCACATCGAGTGCTCCATCGACGAAGGAGAAGGGAAAGGGAGTCATTATTCAATGTATGCTTTCCTTAAAAGATGTTTCCATCTGTGTTTTGTTTGATTTCAGGGCTTCACATTCGTTCATATCTAGTAACTTAGTAGATAGATTAGGATAATACCGGAGATAACAGACCGATCCTTGATAGTGATGAACCTTGTTTGAGGATCTACTAGTCTTTGCATGGTTTGTTGTGGCCTAGTTATCGAGTCATGGATCTCTTTTGTTTGTGATTGCTTTGTCTTGAATTTTGTTGGGTTTGGGATTATCTTGGGAATGGATTGGCTTAAGAAGTATGTGGTAATAGTGGATTGCGAGAAGTTGTTAACGATAATCAAATATGTGGAAGGGAGGACGATAGTGATCTTCTGCCTACTAGAGGATAAGGTGATAGTTAGCTTTCTACATTTGCTTGTAGTTCTACAGAAGGGGTTGTCATCTATGCATATCGCTAAGGGGTATCCGATGTATTTGAAGGAGTGACCAAATTGCGCCCATAGAGAGATTGAGTTTCAAATAGGTTTAGTGAAAGAAGCCAAACCTATAGTTATACCTTTAAGGCATATTGCACCAAGAGAGAAGAAGGAATTATTGGTGTAAGTTACTGACCTATTGAGGAGAGGGTTCATTCGAAGGAGTACATATAAGTGGGGTGCACCAGTAGTATTCACGACTAAAGCAGATGGCTCTTTGTGTAGGATCTAGATTAACCCTAGAGGGGGGTGAATAGGGTTATAGCAAATTTTCTCGGTTTAAACGTAAAAACAAACCGCAGAAATAAATATGCTGAAAAGTAAATCACACACAAAATTTACCCAGCTTCGGCAACCCCTACCTACTGCTGCATTCCCAGATTTCTATTAGAATTAAATAGTATCCCGCTTACAAACACTCTACTAGACTCGCAAACCTTTGCTCCCGCTCGCAAACACTCTACTAGACTCGCACACCCTGCTCCGCCTATAGAGTTTCGCTTACTCGCAAACTCTGCTCCGCCTATAGAGTTTTGCAAACTCGCACACCCTGCTCACTGAACTAATTCTAACTAGACAATCTGACACTACCTACAGCCTAGGTGGTGATTTACAAATTCTTTTGACTCGAAAAGAAAAACAGACTTCAAAATTAAAACCAGGAGCAAAAATTAAAATACGAACTTTGACTCTACAATTTTTGCTCAAAATAAAACTAAAAACCCCTTTGAAATTAAACCCTAAACTAAAACCCCCTTTTTATAATGAAGGCCGGCCTACTAATTCTTGAACCCGATCCTTTTTTCTTTTTGGCTTGTGAAAAAAATGTCGGCCTCTTTATTCTTCCTTCTGAAACAATTGCGGCCGATCCCTAAGTCGAATTAGGGTTTCGTTCTTCTGTGAAATTTGGGGCTTTCTGATGATCGATTCCTCTGATTTGTGTTGCTCGTTGCTCGCGGTTGTTCTCTAATGATTAATTCACTGTTTTGCGTTGCTTTTGCTCGCTCGTTCTCTGATGATCGAGTTGTTGATGATTCGGTATGTAATTTCTTTCGTTGCTGGTTTGATTGTTTGCCTTTTCAACTTGATACTTTGTCGATGATGATTTGTGGGTTTTTATATAGGTCGAATTCCTATATTTGCGTTCGTATAAAATTGTTTGAATTTGTCAATTTATTTTCTATGGCCACTTGATTATGCTTGGATGTTGAGATTTATCTCTGACTAATTCATACTTCCTTGGTTGACACGGTTTGAATTATTCGGCTTCGAATTTGTTTCGTGGCCACCATGGCTTGTTTAATTTCTGACTTGGTTTCATTTTACTCCGGCCTTGACTTTGTTTGATAATATCTGACCATTGCTCTGATTTTTTCCTTGCCTTTCTTGTTGACTTCGGCATGACCACGGTTTTGATTTTGTGACCTCTGTATACTACGGCTCTAACCATCTATGTGTTTATCCCTGAGCACCTTTGTGCATTTCTTTGATCTTTTGTTCATGCTGCAACTATGTTATTCACTGTACTTATTATAGTCACTGCGCACTTTGTAGCCTTCGTTACTGGTCGAGTTCATTTGTATTTGAACTACTCTCTGGAGTGGTTGTACACTTGTAGTTGAGTCTTGAATTTCTAGTTTATATTGTTGTTGCCTCTGTCTATTTGCCTGATGATCTTGTGGCACTGCTCTTAGTCATATTGTATTGGGTTTGTTCATGTTGCATCGACTTGTTTTGTACTAGTGCACTTCTGTTGCATTTTATCTTGTATTACTTGTGTCACTTAACTAGTTCCGGTTGTTGTGCATTATTTGTATCTGCAGTGACATTGTTGTTCTATTGAGTCTGTAACATTGTACTTGAGCTTTGCATTGTTTTAACCTTGCTCATTTGAGTTTAACTGTGCACTGCTTCTAGTCAGGTTGCATGGTCACTGATGTGTGCAGTGCCATTGCTTAGTTTGGTTCATTGGTCTGCACTGTGACTCGAGTTTTCATTGTCATGTTGCATTGACCTGAATCAATCCATATTACTGCTTTGATATTGCAGTTTTTTGATGTTCTGTTGTTTTCTGCCCTTGTAGTTGTTCAACTTTGATGCTTTGTTCTTTGTGATCACTGTCTATCCATACTGTTGACATTTGGGTTTGTTTTGACACAGATGCTTCACTTGTTCATATTGCCTTTATAAACTTGTTGCTTGAGTCGCTTGCATTTGTTTGAGATTCTGGTGGTCATGTTGCTTTCATTGCTGTGTTGATCACTTGATTTGGTAACTTGTGGTTTCATTGCTGCACTCGAGTTTTGTTACTTGAGCTGCTTTGTTGAGTTCCATTTGACTTGACTGTATGGTTTCATGTGCATGTGCTTGTATTTCCAGTGTGCACTTGTTTTGCTGGAATGACTTCGACATTATTTTGATGCTCTGTTTTTGACTTGTGAACAGCCCTGTGTTGAATCCAGTTTTTCAAAAAACTCGGGTTTGACCTTGTGCTCGTGTCGTGATTTTCAATATACTGCACGTGAGTTGAACCCGGCTTTTCATTTGGGTTTGACCTGTGCTCACCTGTCCCTGTAGCATTATCAAGTGTATATCGATGTGCACGGCCTTGTGGCATGTACAGTGATACACTGTGCATGTCACACTGTTCGTGTGTGATGAATTCAAGTGTGAATAATGACGAACAACCTAAATAACTGAGGCAATTAATATTTTCAAAAATCATATTTTATTTTATATTGCAAAAATATTTCTTTTTCAATTTTACTGCGTTAGTGAATATTTTTGCAGATTGCTCAGATGCTGGATTCAAACTGGAATGCAGTTGAAGACAAAATACGAGTGTGAGTGATATGTAGTGAGGTTATTAATGTAAATTATAAAATCATGATGTATTCAAAATTGTAATGTAAAAATGTATATCTATAGTGAGGGCTTGAATTTGTACTATTCAAGATTGTAATAAATATTTGTTTAAATAAAATTTCTGTTTGAATTCAAATTCTGTGTAACTTGTTCTGTTTGAATTCAAATTCTATGTAATTTATTTTATTCAACAAATATTTATTTAATCTATAAAAAAATAGAATAGTACATTACCAAATACATTTAAATGAATGTATATATGTTTATTACCATCAAACAAAAATTCTATACTCGCATATTCCACACTTTGAAGTTGTATGTGGATTATCGTAAGCTAAATAAATTGATGAGTATCCATTCCCATGCATTGATGACATATTTGATCAGCTTTATGGTGCAAAGGTCTTCTCTTAATGAATTTGGCAATGGGATTTCACTAGCTTAGAGTAGTAAAGGAGAGTGTGCCTAATATTGCATTTCATACGCCGTCATGTTATAATGAGTGGTTGGTGATGCCGTTTGGGTTGACCAATGCTCCAGCATACTTTATGAATCTCATGAATCTAGTTTTCAGAGACCAACTGAACAAGTTCATGCTTTTGTTTGTCGAGAATATTTTGATCTATTTTAGAACTTCAGAGGAGCATAAGGCAAACTTGATGATTTTGCTAGAGGTGTTGAGGAAGCACAAGTTGAGAGTGAAGTTCTCTAAGTGTCACTTCTGGAGAAAAAAGTGAGATTCTTCAGTCATATCGTTTTTAGACAGGGGAAAAAAGTGGAACCAATGAAGGTGGCAGTGGTCTAAGATTGGAACCGTCCCAAGAATGCTATGGATGTGAGGAGTTTCCTAGGATTGGTGGGATTCTAGCAGGACACCTGGCTTAAGTCGTGACACCCCTTCCCTCATGAATTTCTTCGGTTGAGTCACCACACAAGCCTTCCTTTTCCTGAAAAATACCCTCTTCAGAGCCATGTGATAAAGAAGTAGAGCTTGTTCGTATTTTAGAATGAGAAGGAGGTGGGACTTCAACCACTATGGTGGATCACCAGGAAGCAATAGTCCATACCGGAGCAAAGTTTCGTTCATTAGCAAAAATTTAACTGATCTCTCCTCGGCACCTATGACCTTTAGGATGTGGAAAATATGGTCAAGTGATAGGTCTCGACCTTGGAATAACTACAAGAAGTATTTGACGTATCAAAAATCCCATAGAAACTTATCGAAACTTAATAAGTAAAGAAGACAACTTACCCCCTTGTCCAAAGGCGGTTAAACCCTGCGGGACATCTAATGAAGAAGTACCAAGTCTTGAATTGAGACACATTGCTCTGAAGATGCAACACGATCGTGCGATTCCTCTAGGCCTCAATAATGACATGGGATGGGCATTAGTTTCTCCTCTTAAACGAGAGAAAATATCTTAACTCGTTGAAATTCGAGGCATGATTAAAGTGCTAGACTTCCTACACTAGATTTACAGCGAGAAGACAGATACTTTATTCTATACAACAGAACTCGGTCCAACGCGCTCAGGTAATTCTATATTTAACTATAAATTTCCCTACAACACTTGAATTCCAAAGGAATATCGATCTATGCCGACATATTGAATTTCAATTATATAACGGGGCAAGTGTAATGTGTTATCTATGTGAGATGAGCTCGATATCCTGAACACTAAAAATGCTCCATCCCGTGTAGATAGTTCGCTCATAGTAAATAATGAAAAGGGCTTTTCGTATCACTTTTTGAAATTATTTCTTCTACACTTATCCATTATCAATCAATGATTGATAATGGATCTTTTGTTCGAAGCAACTCGGAAAGCTTTTCTCAATTCAAGTACACCGAATGTGCAAAAAAAAGACCAATCTGAACTCTCCAAAAGGCGATAACAACATAAGTTGCTTGCGAGATGCTTTCCTAACCCATTATTCGCCTTTAGAAGGATTAAAACCAATTTGCGATACGGCATGTTGTATCAGCAATGTAACTTAGTACAAGTCAATTTTGATTCTATGGACGAAGACAACAAAACATGTCAAGCACCAAGGCAAAGTCCAAATGTCGTTTTGTGAAGAACTCAAGACTCAATTTACTATCTTCTTCCATAAAATCACAACGAACTTGGATTTCCCATGACAATCATCACCAATACAACCCCTTCATTGAATTGCTAAATGAATGCCAGAATCAGCATCACCCACCTTGAATCAAGAATCAAAGGGAAAATATGATTGGAGTTTTTGACAGCAGTGACCCAGCGATCCAAAGGAAGAATGTCGATGGCAATCCAAAGAAGACAGGTCGGTTAAGATTCAACGAAGAAGGACCATTGGCAATTTGGAAAGGCATAGCAACAAGCTGTGTGGCTAAGTCAAGGTGATGACACAGTCCAGATTAGTCAAAGGCAAGGAGCTCCAGTGGCAATGAACTGCGGCTGTGATGGTAAGATAAGAGTTAAGTTTTGCAATTCTAGGATCGAGTCATAGGAAAGATAGCTCAGATCGCAAGGAAAAATAGCTCGAATTGCCAAATGTAAGCATGAAGGGAAATAAGGTCGACTCGAGAGGGTTAAATAGAAGATCGCACAAGAGAAAATCACCAACTCTTTGGATCACTAGAAATCAATGGACGATGGATTGCTAGCGATCCATCTACTAAGACTAACCTTCTCCAAATTTGTCCAGTGCGATCCACGTGTTATTTAAAGGCATCCTAAAAATTACAGGGTCAAAATTGGTTTGTTATGACGAGCAACGATAACCCATATTAGAACTCAATGAATAATTGAATAGCCAAAGCCAAATTCGTGTGATGGCCTTAGCACGATCACTTGAACTTCTCCAAGCGGGAACTCAAAAGTAGTTACTTCCAGAGCACGCCTTGTTTCCAACGAAGGCATACTTTTGGGGGCAAATGTTATCCAGGTTTTTAACCCAGCAGAAATCAAAGAAGTCAAAATAGCTACATCTAGTTAAAATAGCTCAAAAGCCAACCAAAAGGACTAGTAGAATCAACCAAGAAGGATCAGAGAAAAAGAAAGCAAAAATATGCTAAGGTGATGGATCACTAGCAATCCATCTCCTATGGATCGCTAACAATCCATAATGTTCACCAATGGGTCCATCCATCCTCTTGCATCATGGTCCAATAGACATTTTAAGAATAATGGCTAAGTTTGATGGAATACCAAGCTAGTTAATTTGAGAAGTGAGCATTTGTCTAATTCAATCAGCAGTTTGATGCAAAAGTGTGTGGATTGCCATCAAAATGACGCAGCAAGCTATGAAATTACATGGAGAATACTTGACAAAAAATGTAATCTAGAAGGCAAGTTCTAAAAAAACTCTAAGTAGAAGGGTCGCTAGCGATTCATGGAGCGATCCATATGATTGAACCAGGTTGTCATGAAGTCGAAAGAAGAGGGTGACGGAAAGCATCGCAAGTAGTTGAATCGCCAGTGACCCAAAAGCTATGGATCGCTAGGGACCCATAACTCATGGATCGCTAGTGATCCATCAAATTGATCCGGCTCACTATTAAACTTTCAGCGCACCTTTGTACGGTCATTTACAAGCATCTGGCAAGGTGGCCTAGCCTAATAGCTCTCCAGCCCCTATAAATACGATCCTACTAGCAACTTAAAAAGGATCTTCTATACTGGCAGTTGAATCTCTATAGAAACTACTATTCATTCTTCTTCTCCCGCACAATAGTCATCTACAGGTTCATTATAATTCTCTAATAAACTCTAACATTGGTGACTTAATCCCATGTAAATAATTTAATAACTTTGTAATCAGATTAAGCTTGTAATAGCAGTCAGTTGGTAAGAAAAGTTTAAAAGTAGACGTAGGCTTCGTTAATAGCCGAACCACTATAAAAATGTCTTGTCTTTTTTACCTTGTTTGCAAGTTTTTACTTCTTGCCTCTATTCTATTTTTATTGAAAAACAAGGCTGGTACTTTCACATTCAATCCAAGCTGTTGATCTACTTTTTGGGTTAACACGAACCTAGCTTAGGAGATTATGAGATTTTTTTTATGTAGTGGAAGCTCCCTAGAGTAAACTATAAAAGGCTGCATAGAAAATGTATTTAATATTTGTACATGGTGGTTCTTGATCCTATGTATATTATTGAAATGATATAGTATGCGATTCTTAAATGAATTTAACATTTACATCAAATTATTTTATATTTATGATATATATATATATATATATTATTTTTTGCTTTTCATCTTATTAATCTTCATAAAGAGCTGACCAATTTTGAGGTATATTGTAGGATTCGTAAGCTTTGGTTGGAGGAGAGATCGACCACTAGTAGATGGAATGATAGTGCTTTGATGGAATTTGAAATACGTCATCCATATAACTTGACTTAAGAATAAGTGTGTGTACTTGCATATATAAGTAGATTTTGTAAATTTAAAAAACACAAATAGATGTAATATCAATGCGGAGTTGAAGAGTTGAAAATCAAGGCACGGACATGACATATGAAGTCGATGAAGAAGTATTTATATCCTTACTATTGCTTTACCAAAAGGAAGGACCATAAACCCAATGATAATCGTTTAAACCTTTAGAAAAACGGTTTCGTATTCTCTAATAATTTATTGCAAAATTAGTTTAATACTTTGGAAAAATAGTTATACAATTTAGTCAAACAATTTGTTGTAAATTAGTTCAACATTTTAACAGATTATTTAAAATAAATTTATTTAAACAATTGACTTCTAAGTTGGTTTATTAAATTAGTTAAATAAAGTTTAGTTAAGCTTTTATTATGGATAAATTTTGTTGTAGAAATGTGTTCGTGACGTTATGTGTAGAAATGTTATATAAAAGGAAATAATAGAAAATAATATGGTAAAATATGACTGTATATAATAAACTACTATAAAAATTAAGGATATATTCTATATAGGAATGTGATTTTACTGTTGTGTAAGGTTATTTAATTCGTTTAAACTAATATAAAAGTTGATGTAAAATTTGATAACATAAAGGAAACAAAGATGCCACCTACAACATCACCAACAGTGAAGCATAGAGTAGAGCCAAGATGGATAAGAAGTTAGAGTGTCAACAAGGGGAGATTCAAGAGCTTAGAATGTAATATGCAAAATGCAAAGAGATGCTTCCATAATGCTTTGGTGGGAAGTCGCCCAATTGCTAAGGCGAGGAATTAGTATGTATTTCTTGTGCTTTGATATACATGATGTTACACGTATTATTATTTTGAAATGTCAGAAATTGTTTGTTGTTTTTTTTATAGAGAAGATGTTATGTTATTCGGACTTTTCTGATGTTTGTTGGTTTCATATAATGGTTTTTGTTGAAATTATTTTATGTATCAATATTTATATATGTCGTAGATTCTTACTATAGTCAGTTTGGCATAGCTGGAATGGCTATGGATATGTACAATGTTGATTCATGTTTGCGGGAAAAAATGTAGTAGTAACATATTAAAAATGCTCTAAGAAAGGCTTTGGAAATATTATCATAGGGAAGGCTAAGGAAATTTATGCTTTGGAAAGAAATCAAAGAAATATATCGTAAATAGCCATGGAAATGGCATAGAAGATTTTTGCCACATAGAAAAAGCATTGACAATTACAAGGCGTAGGAATAACATTAGAAATTCATCACAGACTTTTCATGGGGAAGGCGTGGGAAAAACAGTCACCCATGAGTGTTATTTTGAATGAATTGCATCGTTGTAGCATTCGATATGTGATTTTCGATGCTGCATTTATTGGATCAAGTGCATTAGTAGCAGGACAAAAGGGTAAAATTTAAAAACAATCATTTTTATCAAATTTAGATCTCATTTTTTGTTTACATTTATAATTTATTTACACTATATCATATATTCAGTGGAAATTAGCAAAAAGAATTTGTTATTTTAATTTAGTTGTGTTTTATTTTATATTTAAAACTTTAATGTATGTTTGTGTATATTAAGATATATACATATATGTGTGTGTATATGTAAATGTATATATTGTATTTTTCATTCAATTAAATTTTAGTTTATTATATTTTATTTGTTAGGAATTGAAAATCATAATTTTAACATTATATAAACTAACCTAAGACATTAAAATGGATATTAAAATATGGAATACATACACACATATATAACCACTGTGATTCCAAAACAATATCAATAATTTTTCAAATTATATATATATATATATATATATTTATATTTGACTTATTATAATATGTATGTATGAGTTCAGTTAAAATTTAAACTCAATTTGCTTATCTGTACTCATATGGGTGCATGCATGTGTGTATGTTATAAATTCCAAAGTCTAAATATTATAAAAGGAAAAAAATATTTTTTTTGTTAGCTATGAGCAAGGAACAATTTTTTTATAATTTAAAATTTGAGTTTGTTGTGTGTATGTGTATATATTTGCATATCTTTATGTGTTATTTAAATTTGATTTAATTAAAATATTTATATAAATATATTTATAATAATATAGACCGAGAAGAAAATATCTATTTTAAAATTTTAAAATCTACGAATATATAGATGTTTATGTTTGTGTGTGTGTGTATATATCTTTATGTGTGTTAATTTAAAATAATACTTTAATATACATATTGACTTATGGCCCAGCCATATGTGAAAACATAATTTTATTAAAAATACACGGTACATGCATACATACACACACACACACATACATACATATATATGTGTTTGCGTGTGCGTGTGTACGTATATCTTAGAGTAATTTAATATGCAAAAATTATTAAATAATTATATTTTTTTCATTTATTTTTGGCCGAAATAAATTATCTATTTATGATTTTATATATAAACACAAATAATTCATATGTACATACCTATATACCTACATACGTACAATTTTACATACCCCATGCATACATACATACATACATACATACATACATACATACATACATACATACATACATACATACATATATATATATATATATATAAATTGAAATATGATAAACATATCTAGATCTTGCTGATTCTCAATGCGTTACTGCTAGCTATTCCTTTTAAATTAATATTTTGCCCCCCTGAACTTGATGTGCAAATCTTAGCTTCAATGCTTCAACCAATTTTCTAATGGTGGCTAGAGTTTTCAATTTTTTTGTGTGTTCTGAATGGAGAAGATAAGGATATTCATAGCCATAGCCACCGGTAACATGTTCTTTTCCTCTTTTGAATCTAGATAGAGCAAAATACTTGGTTAAAAGCCTCCTCTCCCTTCATGTATGTCGGCCCCATTCATGGTATACCATGATGTCAGGCTTAATTAATATATCATTTTGTAATTAATTATTTTATCCCTTATATTTAACTAAATTAATATATGTTTGCACCGAACATGGAACAAACACCTAAACGATTAATACGTGAAAATGATAGAATTTAGAAATTAAATTGAGGTAAGAGCACATAATATTTATAGTGGTTCGGCCAAATTCAATAGCCTACATCCACTGTCAACTTTGTTACCAATTGTTTCTTTCTTTTATAAGGATAATCGTACAACTCAATTGCCTATAACTTGAGTTAGGATCCAATAGCGTTTTGGAGTTAAATCAAATAATAAAGAAAGTAAAAAAGAAGATTTGAAAAGTCAACAACTCTCTTTCCTTTACATCTCTCCCTCTACTTATAGATGAAAACTATCACAAAAGTCACTGAAATAGGTCCTCACACTCTCTACTACCAGCATGAGGCTTTAAGCGAGAGATCTTGGTCAAATCATGATTGACTTTGTAGTGAGTGGTGGCAGAACCTGACGTCGAATTGTGTGACCTTTGTTTTTTATGCTTTACTTGCTTTGGCTTCCATCTTTAGGCTAAGTGCTTCGATGCCTCATCATAGATTACAAGAGCTGATGCCGAGTTGTGCTATTGACTTGTAATTTCATCTTTTATTTCCTATTACTTGACATACCCGAAAAGTGGTTAAGTCTCTTCTCGTAGCAAGTGAGGATTATTACTAACTATTAAGGCTTCACTTGAACTTTGGCATTAGGCTTGGCTTCCTGACTTTTGGTTCATCTTACAAGCATTCAATGGTTTTGATTTATCGAGATATCACTTGTGTATAAAAGCAAGATAACAATTTCCCTTTCAAAGTTTGTCATGTATTAACAAGGCAAGCTTTGGATTAAGATTAGCCATCGACTTCAAGCTCAGATTTGAAAAGATAGGCATCCTTTGAACTATCATCATAAAGCAATGTACCCCTTTTAGATCAATACACCACTCTAAACAGTTATAGATTTATATCTCTTGGCTAATATAAGAGCTGAAGTATCTCTACATGTTCCACTTGTTTCTGGTAATTCTGATAATTCCTTTTCTTATTCAATTAGGTAAGACTTCATCTTCCTTCCCTGTTAATTATTCACGTTGCCATCCTTCCTCATTTTCTTTTCTTCTTATTTTCTTAAATTCTTAACTCATTATCGATCACTAAAGATTGGTACAAAATTTTATGCAAATTTAATTTTAGGCAACGCTTTGTTACTTTTTAACCTTCATTTTAGATCCACTGTCATTTCTTCATAATGCGACTTTTGGCTCTCGACTCTCACACGCTGCTAACTCTACCATCGATCCTAACTTCGTTGGTGCTAAGTTAGGTGATTTGACACCTCCAACTTATCATGACTCATTGTTGATTCAATCAAGCTTCAAATCAACTTTTCGAATTTAACGATGCATCATTGCACCTCCTACGACCTGGGTAATGGGTGGTTGTCGATCGGGGGGTTTTAGTAATGGAAAATGGCCATACTCTGCCTCATCTCTACACTTCATCCCCTTCCCTACACTTGGCCATGGCTGTGAAGATCTTAAATTTGGGTCTTTCATAGAATTTCCAAAGTAGACTCCAAGACAACCCAGGTCGGACTCCAAGTACATATGCACCTACATACACATGGATTTTTCCTTGGGTTTTCCTAGGCTAAGATCTAAGTTTGTGAATGGCCATGGAATTTGTGCTCATTTTGACGAAGTTCAATTTTTAGGTAGGGGTATCCGACTTTCGTTGATCATGGGTCGAGTATGGATAAATGGCCTTGTTAATTTTCATTGGATAGTTTCTAAGAACAGTTATATCGAACATGTCTTGACATCCAATAGAGTCCTACAACATTGCTTTAGGTCAAACACTTCATTCTTGTGCTCGTGTAAAGGAAAACTCCATGTTGCTCCAGATAATGGTTTCATTATAGTAAATCATATAATAACGAGTAAAATCAAACAAACAATTCCATAGTGCGATGTTGCTCGTTTTCCAGCATTAGCAAATCATCTACATAAATTGTTCGCATTTATCATGCTTTAGCCATAGGAAATACATTGTATAGACTGAATTACATGTCACTACCCCCGTCAATGTATGAGATTAGGTTTGTCTATACATGTTGACATCCATTGGGTTTTATACATCGCTACCTAGGGCTTAATTACAACATGAAGGTCAAAGTTAAATCCTACCAAACCTTGCTCATGTGTTGAGTATTTTAGTAAGCCATAAACTAAAGATGCTCCTCACATCTCTCTGCCATCAGGAGAGGTCCATCCACATTAGAGTTTATTTCACCCATAATAGATTCAACATTTCCCTCTACTTCTACTTCGTCACCTTTTTGACCTCGACCATATCGTCATCAGACTAGGCAATCTTTACAAGTAGTTTCATTCGTGATGGAAGATGAAACCTACATAGGGGTTACCTATGATATCAATTTTAAGGACACTATAATTCTTGACAACGGTAACACTACATATTTTAAAGTATCATAATATGGGGAAATAGTTAAATAAATGATAAATTAAAAATTAGCTGTGAGATAAGTTAAATATAAAAAGTTAACCCATGATGGGTGAATGAATGTAGAAAGAGTAGTTAGGGATTTATTAAGACTAGGCTAGAACGAGGTTTTAACCCAAAGTCCAAATTACTAATTCCTTACATTCAAACCATCCATTTATTCTCTCAATTTTCTACAAACCAAAAGAAAGAAAACCAAGAGCTAAGGTATGCTAAACATTTAAGAGGAAGGAGAAAGAAAACTAAGATAAAAGAAGGAGCTCGTATCATTAAAGAGACTTTTAAGTAATCAAATTAAGGTAAGTAATTTTTTTCTTCCTAACCTGTTTGTGTTTGAACTTAGTTTCGAGTGAATATTTTAATGATGTTAAACATGTTTGTATTGATTAAACATTGATAACTATGTTTGGAAATTCAAAAGAAATTAATTTATTCATGTCCTAGGGTAAAGCATGAATTAATCATAATTAAACGATTCGATATTCAGATATGATGTTCATAATAGTGAAATAGAGATGATTTTTTAATTTCATAATTTTTGGAATCAAGCCGAAATTTCTATTGATTTTCTAAGTTGAGAAAAATACTACTTTTGGGTAAATTAATTATTAAGAATAATAAAATAATTATTTCAACCTAAAATTTTGATATAAGGTAACAGATAAATTTGATATTTGGTAAATCTTCGGTACATTTCTCCTTAATTTTTGATTTTAATGAATTAATTGGCTAAAAAAATGTATTTAATCAATGATAGTTAATTAATAGACGAATAATTAAATTAGCCAATTCTAAAAGTTGAACCATAAAAGAAGTATATTAGGCAATAAAATTTCGACATTAAAGTCATCAACATGTGATAGCCTAGGGGGAGTTCAACCCACGATTGCTAAGGAGATGTCAATACATGGTATCTTAAACAAACTCAATCCAGGTATACTAAGAAAGGTAAACCTGCGATAGCCAATGAAAGCTATCAACTTGTGATAGCTTAGGGAAGTTCAACCTGCGATAACTTGGGTTACGTCAACATGCGCTAGCTCTAAGGAACTCAACTTATGATAGCTAGGGTGGTATTAATATGCAATGGCCCTTAGAGGGTTAACATGCGATAACCTTGTAAAGTTGCTTTAAGATTATGAATAAAGTTAAGAAAGGAAAGCTAAGTGCATATAATGATTGTCCCTGAAGATAAACGGTTTTAGGAGACAATAAGTTAATGAAGAATAATTTAATTAAATAATGGGAATGAGATAGAGCTTAATTAAGCTATATGACATTAAGTTGAATCGTATACAAGAATGTAAATGGAAAGCCTTTGTGGCAATAAGATGTCTAAACGTGACTACTTATTCGATGATTGGCGAGATAAGACCTTAATGACAATCATAAGTCCTAATTCGACATTTTATTTGGTGAAAGGCTTAAGTGGCTACCAATTATCAAACCTATGACATTATAATTGGTATCATTGATGGAAGGCCTGGTGGCTACTGATATGTCTAAAATATGACATTGTATTTGGTAATGCTAGAGGAAGTCCTTCGTCATAAACACATGTTTGTTCACGATAATACATAGGAGCAATAGTGTAAGGCTTGCATAGCAACCTATAATCTATTCACAACAAATAACCGAGAATGTTGGTATAAGGCTTGTGTAACATCCAATTATCCATTCATGACAAAATACGAAAGCGATAAGGTAAGGCCTTTGCGGCAACCAAATTTTTCGTTGACGATAAAATTTGGAGTAAAACACTTAAGGAAACCTGGAGGTGTCTGGATCAACTATTAGCTTGAAAGGAGTTAGGACAGAGTAGCAATTTAAATGAAATGACTAAAAAAATTAGTCGAACTTGTGTGTTAGAAATCTCGCAATCATGATGAATTGATGTTTGTTCCTATAGTACTATTGTGAAGTATTCCGTAATTAATGCTGATTGATTGGAATAATAAGGCAAAAACCCATTCCATGCTTTAACGACATGGTCTCACTAAATGTATGATTGATAGGGTAAAAGTTTTACTCATATCAGACTTTGTGTCTAATCGTATTTTTATTATTTTCGATAAACTCATGGGTACTCATTTGAGTAAGCCTAGTTTACGATATAAATTGGTAGTCTTTAAAAGATGGATAAGGACTCTGAAGATGAAGCAAAGGCTTACTAGCAAATAAAAGTTATTTTGAAATTCTACTATGTAAAACCAAGATCTATAACTAGTTAGGTGTTGTGTTGGTTTCTTTACGTGTCAGATACAACACTACCGATAATTTTATTGTATTTACCCCTATATAGGGATCAATTTTGGTTAAAGTGATGTAATGGATTATGTAAACAACTATATGTAATGAAAAAAATTATTAGTTTCTCTATTTACTTGTGTTGTGCAAAACGATACCAAAATCACTTCATCGCTTGATAATGATTTAGGTTTGAGTACAGCATCATCGGCGACTATTTTTAGGTCGAAGTGGGAAATATCACAGCTTGGTATCAGAACTTAGGTTAGGAACAATCAAGTAAAATAGAGCTAAGTGAACACTAAGCAATGGAAAAAAAGCACCTTAGGGAGGATATACACTACATACATACATACATACATATATATATATATATATATATATATATATATATCTATGTGTGCGTGTTTATGTATGTATAAAACATATTTGTATTCAGATATAGGTACATAGTAGAATATATCTACCCCCTACCATAGCTTTTGCTGTCGTTAGTTCCATTTCCTATGGATCCTTGCTTATGCAGAAGGTAAGAATAGATCTACAAAAAAGACGTTTGAATGTAGGAAGTAAAACGGTGAATGTTAGTACATAAGCTGATAATATGCAAACCAATAATTAAGAAGGAAAGGTGTAACACCTCCCACTTTGAGGCCCAAACTAACCGCTATGGACGCTAGTGTCATCCGTAGTTATTAACTCTCGATGACACAATGCGGCTATGTTAATCCTATCAATAATCAAAAGCGCATTAATATGAAATTTTTTCAAATAGGATTAAAAAATAACTTTTACATTCCATTTCAAAGTATGATTTGATGTTCATTACATAATCTCATTCCCAACTCCACGTTCAGAGAAAATATAACTATTACAAAACACTCCGATAGCGACATATGAAGTCGCCCTTTAGTTGATCAGTTTCTAACACTTGGCAGTTATATAACTTGTTATTACATCCATATGGATAAAACCAAACTACATAGCGGATTAGATAGATACTCCTAAATAGCAAGATTGCCTCCTGCAGGTCTCTAGAAGTTTATTCGTCTAACTAGAAATCTAAAAACCTTTACTCCCAACCTACTCAAATGAGTACCCAAGAGTTTAAGTAGAAAACAAAAAACTTTAGGTTAAACAAAAATCTGGTTTGAATAATACACTACCATCTCGAATCAAATAGATATCTAGTAAGAACACTACTGCTGAGTGAAATGAGTTATCCCCTCATTAGTATCTTAACCAAAACATCGCAATCATATACTATGCTCATACATCCACAATGGTTATAACATAATAATATACTGATATAAAAACATGCCATATACACTGGATTACCCATCCCAAGTTATTAGATTACCCATTTAAGTTTTCATTGATTATCCATCTTATACTTAATGGACTACCCATCTTACATATATTAATAATATGGATTACCCATCCTCTTATAGCATGACTACCCATCACCAATGGTTTCATAAACAATTTTATGTGGACTATCCATCTTATGTTATTATCACTTGTATTACTCATCCCATAACATATGGACTACCCATCACATTTGGTCTAACTATAAATTATGTGGACTATCCATCGCACATATCCCATTCATTTAAAATTGATGTGGACTATCCATTACATATCTTATAGTTTTCCTTGGATAACTATGAACCCTTCATTAACCTTGTAGAGACTATCCATCTCTAGCATGGTGTGGACTATCCATCTCAAATCCCATAAGTTTCTAGGATGACAATAAACCTATCATTTAACAATTTAATTCATATTACCCACAAGTTTAACTTATCTCTATTGGTGTCCCCAACTAGGCTATTTACCCCTCAAATTTATAACATCTCAAAGTGACATACATTGTCCTAAATGATCTATGTCGAACTTATTAAAAATATACTTTGGTATCCCCAAGGTTTAACGTCAAAATTATAAAATATTTGTCTTGCCGCCATTAAATAGTTTAACATGAATAAATGTCGACATAATAAATTATGTTGACAAAGAGGCTTAAGGCTCCTCGCCTTTAATAGGATAACATAACAAACACGGATTAAGACATTGTCAACTCCATAGGTTTTAGGTTATCCACCTTTCTAAAATACGCTTTAGGATATTATAAAACAAATGACTTACCGCTGAAAACATAGAGTCATCAACCTTCTTGAACTTGGGTTACATTGCCTCTTTAAAGCATTTTTAATTTGCATAGAAATAAGCCTCATCGGCATTTAAAGGGAGAAGAGTGACATCAATGCTACACTGCATCTTTTCTAACCTCATATATAATAAAATCTTGGTATATAAGGTCACCGACACCGATGCCTAGCAGCTTCAATGAGATCGGTGTCATTTTAAAACTTTTATACTTAAGTTACTTCAGCTATTATGTCGCTAAATGTATAAGTATGATGTTAAAAAAGAAGTAATGAAAACATGCGGCAATAAGAAACGCGGCAATGAGACTAAATCCAGGGGGTATAAGCTTGCTGACACTAATCTACAGCGGTAAGATGTTTGATATCCGGTGTCGTTGCCGCATGCATGGCTCCAACACATCCCACACTTATAATATAAGTGTCCCATGTGCTGTTCCATGTTGTTGCCGCCTCTTAACATTGGCTCCAAACCTCATGTGTTGCTGTCTCTCAATGGCGTTAATGTAATCTTATGAAAACCGTTTTATTACTACTAAAAGCAATTACTTTTCACCGAATCCAAACTCTTGTCCAATTTCTATTAGATGATAAAATATTTTTCTATATACGATTGTACTGTGCATATAGTTTTTAAAGTTTCAAACATATACCAAATTAATTAATTAATATCCTTAATTCATTATCCTTCTAAATGCTTGTCTAGCATAATAGATTCATTATAATTCGAAATCACTGGGGAAAAATCCTCAAAAATAATTAAAATTCCAAAATACCATATTATTCATCATATAAAATTTTAAGGTCGGAAACCGTATTTAAATATTTTAATAATTAAAACTGAATCTAACTCAATTTCCTCCTTAAGAAATTTATAAAATATTTAATTTAAGTTGGAAAATATTTTATCCACCTAGAGGCCATAAGCAGGTAGATAGGGAAGACTTTGATAAGATAAACAAAGATTTAGAAGTCTGATCGAAGAAGTGATTGATGGCACGAAGCAGGCGCTGAAGGCAAGTGATTAGCTTTTGATAAGTGAAAGGATCTATGAGAAATTGGATCAAACTGATGCTTAGAAGATGAAATTTGCATCCAGTCACTTTAAGGGGATCGCAGGTGTCTGGCAAAGGACAGTAAGAGCAGTGATCATAGAGCAAGAAATTTCTTTAGATAGGTTCAAAGAGATGTTTAAGAATAGTACATTCGGACTGGAACTGTTTGTGATGTTCTAAGAGTTTGTAGAGTTATTGCAAGGAAGTTTTACTACGCCGGAGAGTGTGCAAAGGTTTAACGCATTATCTAAGTATGGAACTAATTTTTTAAAACTCTATGAAATAAGGTGGAGAACTTCAACTCGGGGTTGATGCCGGGGTTGAGTGATAAGACAATGGCTCATTTAGCACTTCCATTCAATGAAGATGTAAATATGGAAAGAAGGTGCGAATTGATGTGTGCTAAGAGGCAGGCAATTTGGTCAAAGGCTTAGAATGGAAGGAAAGGAAGTTTGCTCCATTCTATAAGGGCAAAAATGGTTAGAAACAGAAAGGGAATGCTCAAGATAGTGGAGAACGCAAAGACATCACTGACATAACCTGTTACAATTGCAGGCACAGGGGGCACTATAAAACTAAGTGTTTAAAGCTAGTTAGGGTGGTGAAGGATAAGTGCTTTGTCTATGGTAAGCTCAAGCATAAGAAGAAAGATTATCTCAATTTAAAGAGACTAAATGTTTATGCCTTGGAGGGGCCTTGGTGATGCCACTTGGACACACCAATGCCCCTGCTTTTTTCGTTGGCCTTATGAACCGAATCTTTCATGATCAGTTGAATAAATTTGTGTTGGTCTACGTTGTTTATAACTTGGTATATTTTAAAAATGAGAGAGATCATGAAATCCACTTAGACTGGTGTTGGAGACATTGGGATAACATAAGTTGAAGGCAAAATTTTCAAAATGACATGTTTGGAAACAAGAAGTTAATTTTCTTAGGCATGTTGTTTCAGAGAATGGATTGGTGGTGGATCCATCAAAGACAGAAACTATTGGTGGTTGGAAAAACTAGAGACTGTCACAAAGATGAGAATGAGAATTTTCTTAGGATTCGCTGGATTTCATCGCAGATTCATTAATAATTTCTTACGTATAGCAACACCCTTGACTAAGCTGACTAGAAAGAATGAGAATTTTGTATGGACCATTAGATGGAAGGGTCATTTCAGAAGTTAAAGATGTTATTGATTAACACTCCTGTCTTGATCATGCCTAAAGGAAATCAAGAATTAGTAGTGTATACCGTTGCTTGTGGAATCGGCTTAGGAGCAATGCTTATGCAAAGAGGGCGAGTGATAGCTTACGCATCAAGGCAACTAAGGCCACATGAGGTTACCCATGATTTAGAGTTGGCGGTAGTGGTATTTTCATTAAATATTTTTAGGCACTATCTCTTAGGAAAGCAGTTCAAGTTGTATACAGACTACAAATCGCTTAAGTATCTATTCCCTTAGAAGGAATTGAATTTGAGGTAGCAAAGATGTTCGAATTCTTGATGGAATATGATTTTGGGATAAAATATGTGCTAGGAAAGAGAACAAGTTATAAATGCTTTGAGTAGAAAGCATCAGAATGGAGTCTTAGCCATGGTCGAAGAACGGAAGACTCGGACATATTGGAGTCTTTTGGAGTGCATTATAGAACAAATGCAGGATCATGTTAGGATCCAAGGATGATAGCAAGTTTAAAACTACTTTCAACCCTAATGGACAGAATTGTAGCAAGGTAGAGAGAAGACGCATTGATTACTGAGTAATTAAAGATGGGTATGGATGCTAAGTACTAAAAATGATTTGAGATAGACTCAAAGGGATGACTCATGAAGAAAGGAAGTCTGTGTGCTCTAGATGTAGGAAAACAACGAAAGGAAGTCTTGGAAGAGAGTTATCGATCAAAGTTTCCTATTCATCCCGGGGGTAAAAAGATGTACCATGACATGAAGAGAGTATTCTTTTGGTAAAGGATGAAAAAAGATGTAAGTGAATGTATAAAGAGGAGCTTTACTTGTTAGCAAGTGATAGTTGAGCAATAAAAGTCAAGCGTTTACCTCAACCTTTAGAAGTACTGACTTAGAAGTGGGATTTGGTGTTTATTGATTTTATTGATGGGTTTCCTAGGTCGAGAATGAAAAATAAGAAAATTTGGGTGGTAATTGATAGATTTACTATAAGTACCCTTTTTATCCTAGTAAAGTTAACATGGATGACAGCTAGCCTAGCGAAGCTATTTATGAAGAATGTCATCAGACTGCATGGGATATAGAGACCTATTTTTTCCAATGAGTTCTAGAGAGGTTTGCAAAGTGCATTAGGTATGGAGTCGAACTTGAGTAAGGCATACCATCCGTAGACTGATGGTCAAACCGAGAGCGTGAACCGTGTACTCTAGGTTTTGTTGAGAACAGGTGTTTTAGATTTAGGAGGATCTTGGGAAGATCGTTTGCATTTAGTAGACTATGCCTATAGTAGCAGTTACCGACAAGTATTGGGATGGAGTAATTTGAGGCGCTTTATGATAGAGCATGTAAGTCATCGCGGTATGCTGGTTAGAAATAAGAGATGTACTCATGTTAGGACCTGATTTGGTAAGAGATGCTACCGAGAAAGTCGAGCTGATTTGTGCTAGAATGAAATAGCACGGTCAAGGTAGAAGAGTTATGTCGACAAGAGGAGGAAAGAATTTGAGTTCGTAGTAAGTGATCATGTGCTCGTGGAGTTTGTCCGATGCTGGGAGTTATAGGCTTTGGGAAGGCGATAAAATTAACATCTAGATATGCAAGGCCATTTCCTATAGCAAGAGGTTTGGCAAGCTCAACTATCTAGCTACCAAGTAATCGAGTTACCAAGTAGTATTACATGTATCCATAATGGTTTTCATATATCACATTTAAGAAGATGTGTGCATGAACTGAACTTAGTAGTGGAATAGAGGACCGTTAAATATTTATCAATAGAGCTAAATTTAATATATGTTAGATGACTGAAGGGTGATAATAGGTTGGGATACGAAAGGTTTAAGGAAAAGGTTACTAAAATTGTTTGCATCAAGTAGGGCGATGATGTCGATGATTGGACTTAGGAGGCAGAGGATATATTTAGAAATAACTATCCAATTTTTTTTCAACATGTACGATTAAATATGCATGTTATTGTATAAAATATTAGAGATACTAGAATGGTCATATGATATGATGTTTGTATGTGTTAGCAATAATACTAATACATAATGATTGATGACTGATGATGATTTACAATATCGAGGAATTAGTGTAACTATTATACAATATGTACATTGTTTTGATGATAATGGTCTTTATCCTGCCTTGTTTGAATTTCGAGGATGAAATTCTTATAAGAAAGGGAAATTATATCACACATATTTTTTGAATAGAATAATACGATGAATAAATAAATTAAATAATTAATTAAAAATTAATCATGGGATGAATTAAATATAAGAAAAGTTCACCAATTACAGGTGAAAATGTAGGAAGAGGAGTTAGAGATTTATTAAGTTTATGCTAGAATGGGGTTTTAGCCCAAAGCCCAAATTACTAATACCTCACATGCCAATCCTTGATTATCATTTTCTTCCCACAAAACCAAAGAAGGAAAATCAAGACTTAAGGTTGACAATGATTCAAGAGGAAGGAGAAGGAACACTAAGATAAAAGAAGGAGCTTTTGTCATTAAATGAACTTTTAACCAAGCTTAATCCAACAAAGGTGCATAAAATTTTCTCCAAAACTCTTTCCAACCCATTTGGGTACGGATTTGGTTTTGAATGAATTTTTTGATGATTCTAAACACATTTGTATTGATTAATCATTTATTGGTATGTTTGTAAATTCAGAATAAGGGAATTTATTCATGTCTTAAGGTAAAACATGATTTAATCATAAGTAAATGATTTGGGTTTGAAATATGGCATTTATAATAACAAAATAAATATGGGTTTTTAATTTCATAATTTTTGAAATCAAATTGGAATTTCTATAGTTTTTCTAAGCTGAGAAAAGGGTTAACCTCGAGTGAATTAATTATTAAAACAATAAAAATAATTATTTTAACCTAAATTTTTGGTATAGAGTAAAATATGATAAATTTGATTTTTGGTGAATTTTTCCTATTAATTTTTGATTTCATAAGAATTCATTGGCTAAGGAAAGGAATAATTAACTAATGATAGTTAATTAATAAATGAAGAATGAAATTGGCCAATTCTAAAAAGGTAACGGCAAAAGAAGTAGATTAGATAATAAGGATTCGACATCAAATGAGATTTGGTATAAAGTAATTGGTTAACAATGCAACAAAGCATTTTTCAAAGTTAATTACGATTATGTTATCTTGGCTCTTGAAAGCTTAAATAATCAATCCACAATACCTGTTAAGCTATCAATTTACAATAGCATTTAGGCTATCAACCTACGATAGCATAGGGAAAGCTCAACGTGCAAAGGCTAGATGAAAGACTAAATTGCAATAGCTTATAAATATTTCAACATGAGATAGAAACTAAGGTGGTCAACTTAGAATAGCTACCGTGTAACTCAGTATGCAATATCTCAATTGAAATTCGACCTTTAATAACTTACGTAAACTATAATATTCGATAGCTAGTTGGTTCAACATGCACAGCCTAAGGGAAGTTCAACTCATGATAGCTAATAAAAGTCATCAATATGTGACAGCCTAGGGAGAGTGTAGCCTAAGATAACTTGGGAGATATCAACATGTGATAGGTTAAACAAAATCAACCCATTATAGCATAAGAAAGGTCAACCCATGATAGCTAATGAAATCTACCAATTTGCGATAGCTTAGGGAGAGTTCAACCAGCAATAAGTTGGGTTATCTCAACATGTGATAGCTCTAGGGAATCTGACTTATGATAGCTAAGGGAGTATCAATACGCGATGGCCCTTGGAGGCTTAACATGCAATAGCCTTGTAAAGTTGGTTTGAGATAATAAACAAAGTTAAGAAAGAAAGGCTATGTACATGTGATGATTGAGCCTAAAGATAAATGGCTTAAGGAAAAAATAAGTTAATAAGAATAACTTAATTAAAGAATGGAAATGAGATCGAGCTTGATTAAACTATATGATATCAAGTTGAATCATTTGTAAGAATGTAAATGTAAATGAAGGCTTTTGTGGCAATAAGATGTCTAAACATTACTCCTTATTCGATGATTAGTGAGATAAGGCCTTAATGGGAATCATATGTCTAAATTCGATATTATATTTGACGAAAGGCTTAAGTTGATACCAAATATCAAATCCATGACATTATGATTTATGTGGTAGATGGAAATCTTGAATGTTAAAACCACGACATAATAATTACTACCATCAACGGAAAGCCTGGGTAGCTACCAATACGTCTAAAACTTGACATTTCATTTGGTAACATTGATGAAACTCTTTTGTGGCAAACTCATGACTATTCAGGACAATATATGGGAATAAAGGTGTAGGGCTTGCATAACAACCTTTAATCTATTCATGATAAATTAGCGAGAATATTGGTATCGATCTTGTATGTCTCCCAATCGTCCATTCATGAAAAAATATGCAAGCGATGAGGTAAGGCCTTTGTGTCAACCAAATTTTCTATTTACAGTAAGATTTGGAGTAAAAAACATAGGTAAATCTAGAGGTGTCTAAAACCAGTATCGACTTAGAAGGAGTTAGGCCTGTGTAGCAATACAAATTGAAATGATTGTAGAAACCAGTTGAACTTGTGTATAAGACATCATGCACTTATTATGAATTGATATTTGTGCCTATAATACTATTATGAAGTATTATGTAGTTAATGATGATGATTGGAATAGAGAGGGGAAAACTTGTTCCATGCTTTAGTAGCATGGTCTTACTAAATGTATAATGATAGGTAAAGTTTTACCCATGCTAGACTTTGTGTATAACCCGTGTTTTTGTTATTTCTAATAAATTCATGGATACTCATTCAAGTACGATAAGTTTATGGTATAGACATGTAGCCTTTGAAGGACAAATAAGGAAACCAGAAACGAAGCAGGAGGCTTGCTACAAGGTAAAGGTTATTTTGAAATTTTTTAATCTAAACCAGGTTTTATAACTGGTTATGTGTTGTGTTGGCATTTTCATATGTCAAACATAACACTACTCTTATTTTTTTTTATTGAATTTACCCATGCATGGGAATCGACTTGGGTTAAATTATTGTAATGAATTATGTAAGCAATTAGATGCAATGAAAAAAAAATTATCTTCTCTATTTACTTATGTTGTGCAAAATGATATTGAAGTCACTTTGTTGCTAGAAAAAGACTCAGGTGATGATTGCGGCATCTTTGGCATCTATTTTTGGATCTCAAAGTGGAGGATGTTAGTATAACCTTCCAGATTCTCCAACATTAACATTGATTGAGGTAGACGTTAGGAGAATTTGTGATCGACAAGACATCCCTTTTGAAGAAGTTTTAATTCCAAAGCCCTTTAAGTGGGTCCATGCTCCACCAAAAGGCTATGCTACTTGTAATAGTTATATGTGCATTTCTGAGAGTGCTACAACTTTCAACCATTTTATTCTGCTCATTCTCCAATTCATAAAGCTTGCCCATCCTAACTTTAACATAATGATTATGCTTTATTAAATTTCACCTATATGAATTTTCTTTTCCATTTAGGCAAGGTTCCAACTTTAGATGAGATTAGATATCTATATAGTTTCAAGAAGTGGCACGATAACTGTAACGACCCATATTTTATGTATTGAAAAATCACAAATATTAATATTATTTTTATTTAAGGTCGTATGATTTTATAACTTTAGAAAATGACAACTAGAAATATTTTTCAGTCCTTAAAATTTTTATCGGACAATGTTGACTTTGAAAATCTTGTATAGCCTATAACTTTTGATAAGAACCAAATTAGGATTTGAAACCACTTCCATTAGATCAAGATGACGATTTCTTCTTTCATAAAATGGTCATATAAGAAATGAACTTACTATTGTAAAGATATGGATGTTCATAGTTTCACTATATTTTAAATAGCTTAATGGGTAACTAGTGAGTTAATGGTTAGGTCCAAAGCCTATTTCGGAATTAGCATCATGATGGGGCTAATGGGACTTCTCTCCATCATTACACTCTTCTCAAAAATAGAGAGAAAACCACCAATAACATTCTTAAGCCTAAAATGTTTCCCTAAATTCTAGTTTAATTAGCCAAATCTTATCATTAGAATGAGATTAGTGAGGTTAGCATTTGGATTCAGAGATTTGTTGTAGAAGATCACTTAAAGCCACTGTTCATCTCGGGATTTGTTTGCTTTGGACTTGCTTTCGATTGCTTTGGATTTAGGTGAGTTGTTAGGACCTCTCACTAACTAATTAGTCATTATACACCTTAAAATGGTGTTTTAAAATGATTTCTAAACTCTAATATATGTTTTAAACCATCTTTAATCACGTATGTAAAATTTCAAACGATTTGCAAAAGATTTATGACATTCATGCTCTTATGGATCTCCTTATTCTTATAGATTTTCTTCTTTATATTTAGGCTTCACTTTGATTTGTATAGATGTATGCTTTTTAGATATATTGTATGTAATGATTGCTTAAAGGTATGATGTTTTTTAGTTGAAAACGTTGATCGAATGGCGATTTAATTTTATGAATAAGTCATAGATCAGTGGTGACTTATGAAGGTTAATTCATCCAAATGACTTGTGATCCATAGGGTAGGTCAAAGAGGATACCCTAAAGCTACTTTTCAAATTTCAAGTTGTTTGGATTTCGTTTGCTCGAGTTATGTTCAATTAAATATTAATCGATGGTGATCCGAAGACTATGGATTAGTGAAGGATGACTCTAGGGCATACTCATTTCTTGGTACGGTTCACTTTGAATCATATGATGGTTTGCTTTGGGTCGTGAGAAAAGTGTATAAGTTGCATGATGGAGGTGACAAAATTCCAAGTGAGCGATCGATCGCGAGTGGTGCTATGATCAAGGTATGGATTGCTTGGACTTGCTTCAAGCTATGTGTATGAGCTTACTAGGAGTTGGACGAAGTAGAAGGAAATTTGGCCATGAATTGGTTCGATGACCATGGATTGAACTGATCCATATGGCATAGGTTGATGGTGATGGTTTGTTGGAGGATGGTTTCACGCGGTGAAGTACGGCTTAGTAGCATTAAAGTATAGGGTCAGTAATGGAACTGATCGGTAATGATGGATCAGGCTTCATGATTCGGTGATGGGGATTTGCAACGTGGCTTTGGATCTTCTTGTGCATAATTTGAGTCACAAGGAAAAATGTGCTGGGCCTTCACATTTATATTCACTTCGAGCCCCGAATGCTTTCACTTTGGGCTAAGCTTTTGGTCATCACCAAACCATAAGGTTCAATGACGATTTTCTACGATGACGATGCATAAGTCGATGATGGTGATTCCATGATGGGAAGTGATGGCTTCAATGATGGATAAGTGTACTTCAAGATGTTGCGTAGAGGGTTATGACTTGGATTGAAGGAACTATGATAGGAAGGTTACAGGAAAAATTATGATATTTTACGAGTAATGATGGCCGTCGAGAATAGTTCCTAACCAAGTCGAATTTAGATGGGAGTTGTAAGGACAGTTCTAGGATGAGCTTTACAATGGATAATGCGTGTAAAGGGATCATGATACTCGAGTCCATTGATGTTAATGGACCTGGATCACATTCATTACTATAGTCCATTGACGTTAGGACCAAGGAATGATAAGATAGACTTGGTTTACATTAGAACATGCATTACCTTGGACTATTAGACAAGTAGTCTAGTTCTCTGCCTACTAAGTAGCATGGATTCAAGTACCAAGGAACTGGGATGTTGAATAGTCCTCGACATGATGATCGACTAAGTTATCATGCATCTAACACACTAAGGGAATGTGAGGATGGATGATGGATGCTATGTTTGATTTGGTTACTTATCACCCTTCGAATGTCACATAACGTAGATATCTAGACACTCATTAGTGCCTTGATGTATAGTACACCATGATGATTATGTGTATAATAACATACATTCTATGTTATGTGCTAATTTTATGGATGCAGAAACATGTCAAATATGATTTTTCAAATATGTCTGACTCGAGATTTTATCTTTTGCTTACTATTATTACGGGTACTTTTAAATGAACAGATTAAGGATACCAGGTCTGGTGAGCATGCAAAGCTGGACAGAGGACGAGCAGGAGGTCAAACTCTTGTATTGCTACATTTACTTAATATGATTTTCCATTCCGCTGCATAACGCTACGGAGCTTGCTAGTGCCTTTATTATCTAGTGACACTTTATTTAGGAATTATTATATGATGTATAAACCTATCACTTATGTTGTATACCATATGGATTCGAGTACTCTGATTTTTGTTATTCATTCGATTATTACTATCTCTCCTATTTTATACCTAAGATGTTCATTATTATATTTATTCGATGTGCTATGAAATATACGACATGTTCTATGATTATTGATTTACTTTACAACCTTGATGATCGTCCTGCATCGATCGAGCATTGTTGTAGCGTACTCTATAGGTTATTATGTTTTGTGGCGATGATGTAGGGCTATCGTCACATCTAGTATCAAAGCTTAGTTTGTGTAGTTTAACCTAAGGGATATTGGTCTAGTAGAGATAGAATAGGAGTTCTCATCTTAGACTGGATCGCATGTGTACATATATATTTATATAAGAGCGCATACTTGTTATATTTTGGTTTTCAAAACTATACAGTGGTGTATATATAGTATACAAGTTACACTGCATGTAGAATACTATTTAACCAGAATTCCTTTTAGAGAGACCGATTGTCCTTATTATAGTTTGAAGGATGATTTTTCTAACAAGGAATGCTGCTAGAAACTTTGTCTTGAAAGTCAAAGAAGAAGCTAGCTCAGGAGCTGATAATCCCGAACCACAGACGATGTTCAATACTATGATGTATAACTTGCTATAGAATGCTCAAGTAGCCGCTTTGAACATTGTTGTTGATGGTGGTGCACCGGTGCAGGCACCTAGAGCTAATTTCGCTAAGATGAACAGAGACTGCACTAGTCTTAGAGGAAAATCGTTCCAAGGAATAGAGTCAACAATGGAGGTGCAAGATTGGCTTGATACCTGTGAAAGGATTTTGATTACTTAGAATTGAACGATGCTATAAAAAGGTGATTGGCTTCTCGATAGCTTCAAGGGCAAGCCATAAACTAGTGGAGTGCTTTGAAGGTCACCACTTTAGAAGACCAGTTCACATGGACTGGTTTAAAGCCTGATTTGAAGAAAAGTTTATCCATGCTGCTCAGAAATCAGTCTTGTTTAGTAAGTTTATGGATCTAACGCAATGAGACCTATCCATCTCCAAATACATTGATGAGTTCGACGCCCTACTGAAGTATGGGATGTCCTTAATAGACACTTCATCAAAGAAGAATGAAAAGTTCATCATTGTCTTGGATGATTACTTGGAAAGGAAGCTCGTGGACCACATTAAATGAGACTTTTGAGACGATAGTCAAATAAGCCTTGAGGCATGAGAGTCTATATTTCAAAGCCAAAAGCTATTGTTCTTAAAGAAGAGCCATGTTTGCAATTGGGTGGAGGAGGCAAAAAAATGATACAACAAGAGAAAGCAGTTTCAGAATAAGGATGGATAGAAGAAGAAGCTTAATGGTGAACCTGCTTATTATAATTGTAGAGGGAAAGGCCACTTTAGCAAGGATTATAGGGTTGAGGGAAATAAACGCTTCAACTGCAATAAGGCCAGGCATATTCAGAAGGACTGTCTAGAGACATTGAAGCAGAAGCAAGTGTGAAAGCATATGTTATCAATGTCGTTCCGACATCTTTGAATTCTCCATCAGCGAAGGAGATAGGAAAGGGCATTGTTATTTATGGTATTCTTTCCATTTACGATGTTCCTATTCGAGTTTTGTTTGATACTGAGGCTTCACATTCTTTTATATCTAGTGAATCGGTAGGTAGATTGGAATTGAGACCTAAAATTGTTTATAAACTCTTAATTGTAATGAACCCATATATGAGGCTCCACTAGCCTATGTAAGGTTTGTCATGGTTTGGTCTCACCGAGTTATGGACGTTCTTTTGATTATGATTGCTTTGTTTTTTGTTTTGTTGGGTTGGGCTTCAAAGATATAGAGTGATGGTGGATCATGAGAAATCATTGGTGATGATAAAGGTAGACGATAGATGGACGGTAGTGTTAAACTACTTACTGGATAATAAGGTGATGGTTAGCTTTTTATATTCGCTCAATATCCCACATGATGAGTTGTCATCGGTGCCTATTACTAGGAAGTATCTAGATGTATTTGAGGAGGTAATTAGACTACCTCTACACAGAGAGATCAAGATTCATATTGACTTAGTGAAAGATATCAGACTAATAGTAATGCCTTTGAGGAAAATGGCACCTAAAGTGTAGCGGGAGCACAAGGTGCAAGTAAATGACCTATTATTATCCGACATTTTGATCCGGCTATTTCCGAACTGACTGGACAAGTTAGACTTGACTTCCATCATGGCTAGAAATCAAGAGTGATGGTTGTGGCATCTAGAAATAAAGTACAGATGATAATATGAAGCTATGGTCGAATGGAATTGAAAGATATGCTATATAGAAGGTTCTAAGTACGGAATATAGTCTAATCTAGAAAAGTGATCGGTTATGATCCCTCCCTACCAAAGGGATCAGATTACTTTAGCTAAACAAGTGCAACTCAACGAAGACGATCGATATCTAAAAATCTAGAGGTCAGATACATATGAAACTTTAGGGACAAGATGTGGGGGCCCTAGGGAGTCCATCCTAGGGTTCGCACCCTAAAAGAAGCAAGCAAGTGAGATCGGCCTTCTTCCCTCTAGAGGGATGAGCTAGAATAATACAACACAATACATTGTAATAATGATTGATCAATAACTCAACATCTGCAACTCCAATTGACCTGAAACTTGGAGTTCAAGCATAGTACAATATGGAGAAGCTCTCATATGGATCTGACCCCAACTTCACCAATCATAAGGATAAGCCTCGATCCCTATTTCTTAGGATTTGGGCCATGTGATCCCTTCTGTGGGCCTATATGGCTCTTGAGATCCTTTTATTGAATTTTCAAGGAGATATTTCACCGTCTTTCTCTATAAATACAGACTTGATTTTTATTTTCTTCATTTTTACGATGCTTATTTCTTTGTACTCTTTTGTAACCAAGGATTTTCATCTGATCCCTTTTGTACTCATCCAATCCATCTTGTACTAAATTTACAAAGTGATTAATATGCTATCTCTTCAAATTAGATGTAGGTAAAACAATGCCAAATTACTATAAATTGTTGTGTCTCTATTATTAGCTTGTTTCATATTGCTTTATTGCTATATTCTCTCTGTTTACATTTATTATTCTTCATTTATTCCCCTATAAAATCTCTTTTGGGTGTTTGTTCCAATTATTGGTGCAAACATTTTGGTGCTTCCACTGAGAAACTAGATTCTCGGCTCTATTTGGATCCCTTTGTTGCTGTTGGATTGCATAAATCCAAGGAAGAGATCCTAAACTATCCTCAGTTAGTTTTTTTCCCTATTCAGATGTGCAAAAGTCCACAAAAAACTATCAATAAGGTTAGGAACACCAATCTACCTCTCAAAATGCAGAAGGAAACGAGAACGCCAGTATCCAACAAGAAGGCCAGAGCAATCTACCTGTAGATGTTAATGCTACCAATCCAGTTGATGTCTAATCCAACCGATTCCATCAAAAAAGTTGATTTCCAGAATCAGATGAGAGAGCTCATGGATAGCCGTCGATAGTTGAACCAACATATTCAAGCTAATATCGATCTAATGAATCAACTCAAGGATAAAAAACATTGGAAAATTAGGAGGGAGCCGACTCCCTATTCTGCATCGAAGAGTTCAACTTGATCAGATGACCATCATAGGCATAGACATCACAGAACCAAGGGACATCACATAGAACTATCTGGACATCAATATACAACCATTCTTGTGTTGCCAGGACCGATTGAACCGATCCCTCTATAGAACTGGGGCGATCCCTCCTCTAGAGGGGGAGCCTTTCCTTTTTCTGATGGAATTTGGACTAGAGCCACTGTGGTTGATCTGGATACTAGAGTTCAAGTTAATGCATGTCAGTTACCTCTCTAGAATAATGATGATGTGAATGCATACAGTCCACTTCAAGTGGATGTTGAGCTAAGAAGGCGTGGGACGACTCGTAGATATCGACCGAACCATTCAAGTAAGGTGGAGCACGACCACCGCTTGGCCTCAACCATACAAACGCCGGACTTGGCGACTATGATAAGGAGGTAGTAAGGGAGAGCCAAGGCTTAACCAAAGATTGTTGAGGGATCTTGAGAAGCCATACCCCATTCATCGAAAATATCCTACACACGGAGTATCCAAGGAGATTCAGCATGTTGTTGATGCATGTTTACGAGGGAAAAACTGACCCCAGGCAGTACATCATGATATTTGAATGGCTGATGGATTCCACATAAGCTGATGATGGCAAAAAATGCAGATGTTTTCCTATTACTCTCTGGTATAGCAATGATGTGGTTTTATGAGATTACCCTCATGGCCAATCTCTAGATTTGTTGATTTGGCAACAAAATTTATGGAGCAGTTCCGTATACATACAACTCGCCCCAAAGATGTAAATTTCCTATCAAGCGTGATCCAGGATTCGGAAGAATCATTGAAAGACTACTTGGAGAAATTTTTTACAGCCATCACAGAAGTCAGTAATCCAAATGACCATTCAATACTAATGGTGGTGACAAGAGGGATTGACTCGAAACCTGAATTTGGCGATTGGTTAACTGGCGAACCACCCAAAACGTCAGAGCGTTTCTACGCAAAGTAGCTGAATATTTGACGAAAGAGGAAGCTAAATACTCTAGGAAGAAGAATGTTTGGGACTAAATGCAGAGGGATGGGAGAGTAAGATTGCGGTGAAACAGTCCAAGGAGAGTTTCAGAATAGTTCAAGTAAATGTCCAAAATAAATCAAATCAGCAAAGAAAGGTGGTGACATGAGCTGTGAATGAAAGAGGAATTCTAGAAGAGGAAAGTCTAGGATTCCAATGTATGATACCTACACACCACTGAATACATCTTTAGAGAGCGTCCACCTGTCAACATGCAACACCTTGTATTATAGGAAGCCACCTTCGAAGGAATCGACGGAGGAACAAAAGAAGAATAGAAAGTATTGCTGGTTCCATGAAAGTTATAATCAACATAAATGAATATAGAAATCTTTAGGATGTTATTGAGAAATTGATTTGGGAAAGAAAACTATAGCAGTTTGTTAAAACCCCATAGGAAAGCGGGCAGGGGACATTCGACTCCAACTGAGGACAAGCATCACACAGGGCTGAGGATCCTACATGGACTGGTGGAAGATTAATGATCAATACAATAGATGGAGTACCTTATCTAGCCGGTAAGAGCTAGCACGAGATGGAGCTCAATCAAGCTTATGCATTTTTAGTGCTATTTGTTGAATATGCGCTTTGCGCTTATATGATTTTTGTTTGATGATAATAAACATATATACATTCGTTTAAATGTATTTGTTAATGTACTATTTTATTTTTCATAGAATAAATAAATATTTGCTGAATAAAATTAAATGACACAGAATTTGAATTCAAACAGATATTTTATTCAAACTAATATTTATTACAATTTTAAATAGTACAATTTCATGCTCTCACTATACATATACATTTTTGATTACAATCACATTTCACATTTACAGTTAACCTCACTACATATCACTCACACTCGTGTTTTTGTCTTCAACTGCATTCCGGTTTGAATCCAGCATCTGAGTAATCTGCAAAAATATTCTCAAACGCAGTAAAATTGAAAGAGAAATATTTTTGAAATTTAAAAGAAACGATGATTTTGAAAACATTGTTTGCCTCAGTTATTTGGGTTGTTCGTCATCATTTTTGATTGTGCAATATCTGTGCATATCAGTATTTTTATCAGGGACAGGTAATTATAAGTGGCTGCAGTACACACGTGTACATTCGTATACGTGTGCACTGCCTCGCCAACTCATGTGCAAAAATCAAACAAAAGAACAGAAATCAAAAACAAGGTCAAACCCAAGATAGGTTCAACTCAAGGCAAATGAATAGACAAAGCAATTGACTACAAACAGTTCAAGACTAAAGCCACTAACAAATGCAACAGCAACATGCTTGAAGACTCCAGCACGACCAAGTATGGAGTGTACAAATGCAAATGTCCAAACAACAACATGAAGTGAATCAAGTTCAAGGCAGTAGTGTACATGAAGACAACAAGCTACATGATGAACAAGTGCAAACTGAACTCGAATGAATACAAGTTCATATGTGCAGCAACCCAGCAACAAAGACAACAGCCAGTTCAAATGCAACAAAGATGCAAGCTGCAGCATACCAGAAGTACACAAGTACAGACCACATCATCAAATGTCCAGCCCATAACATGATTCAACTATAAGTCCAAGTTCGAAATCAAAGAAATGCCACCAGTACACAGTGATGACAATACAAGGAAATGAAGATTGCAGCAATATACAGATGAACAAAAAATGACCAACTGCAACAATGCAAACAATAAACAGTGAAGAACATGGACTGCAACATTCAAGTGTATATTGAAAACAAGCTGCATGAATACAACATGAAGTACAACCACAAAGTTCACAAGTGCAGACACAAAAGAATATGGACTGCAACTAACATGAAAATGAACCAAAGTAGTACAGCATGCACAAAGTCGTACAAGATAACAGCAACTTCAATATGCTCAAGTGAATGCAATCCAAAGTGATATAACAGTTACAACTTCGTCAACCAAAGTCAAGGCTGCAAATGAAGACTTCAAGTACAAGGCAACAAGTACAACACTGTACAAACCCAAGCAACAACTAACTACAAAGACCAGATACTCGATGCAACTCAGTGGAAAATGAAGGCAACCTGACTATCACTGACTAAATTCACTTATGCAAACTTACTTGAAGATTGCCATCAACATGATGATAATACAGCAGCCCCAAAATCAGTGACACAACAACAAATAATGCAAACAACAAAATACAGTGTCAAGCTCATGTATGCAACAGATAAGGATGCAGACACCAAGTTCAACAACATACAAACAAGCATGCAACAGCAAGCTTGCAACAGAGAGCATATGCATCAACATAACAGCAAAGACCACACGCCACAATATCAGGTACATGAAGCAGTTCAAATCCAAATCCAAGAATATATACAATGCAAATGTACAGGCCAGTGAACATAAAAAATGGCCAGAGTCAAAGCACAAAGAACAAAACTGGTCAAGTATGCTACAACATTAAATTCAATCAAAAATGGCCGAAGTCAATATTGAACGAGTCAATAATTAAAATTGTGTCAACTAAGCCGTGGGAAGCAAGTATCAAGAATATACGCATATGAATTAGTCAAATAAATCATCAGCGTCAAAGTGTAATCGAACGGCAAAGCAAGAAATTTTGAAGCAATCAGACGAACGCAAAAATAGGAAATCAAATCCTATAAAAACCCTAATCATCATCGGCATTTATTTCATCGAGTTCAAGTATCAACTTAGTAAAGCAAAAGGAAACAGTACATACCGAATTCACAAACAACGAACTCGATCAAGCAACTGCAAACGAGCGATAGTCAACCATCAGAGAAGCAGCGAGCTAGGGCAACATATCTCAGATCGATCGAAGAAATTGAAGCCTTGATTTACACAAGAGCCGAAGCCCTAATTGGAACAAAGGGAACGAAGCCCTAAACAGGACGAAGCCGCCATTACTCTCACGAACGAGACAAAAGGATCGGGTGAAATAAGGGAGTGGGCTGGCCTTATTATTAAAAAAGGGGTTTTGTTTTTTTAATTTTTATAAAAGGGCTTTATTATATTGTTAATTAGGGTTTAGGGTTATTTTCTATTGTTTTTTAATTATTGTTTTTATTTTACGAATCAAAGAATTTGTAAATCACTACCTAAGGTTTAGGTCGTGTCAGATTGTCTAGTTAGAATTAGTTCAGTGAGCAGGGTGTGCGAGTTTACAAAGCTGTATAGGCGGGAGCAGAGTTTGCGAGTAAGCGAAGCTCTATAGGCGGGAAGCAAAGTTTGCGAGTAAGCGAAACTCTATAGGCGGAGCAGGGTGTGCGAGTCTAGTAGAGTGTTTGTGAGCGGGAGCAAATGTTTGCGAGCAGGGTGTGCGAGTCTAGTAGAGTGTTTGTGAGCGGGAGCAAATGTCTGCGAGTCTAGTAGAGTGTTTGTAAGCGTGATACTGTTTAATTCTAATAGAAATCTGTGAATGCAGCAGTAGGCAGGGGTTGCCGAAGCTGGGTAAATTTTGTGTGTGATTTACTTTTCAGCATATTTATTTCTGCAGTTTATTTCTGTGTTTAAATCGAGAAAATTTGCTATAACCCTATTCACCCCCCCTCTAGGGTTAATCTAGATCCTACACTATTAAATACAGACGATGGGGCTCTAGCCAAACAGCAGCATACAATGGCAAGTGACATTATATTCAGAAACAGAGATTTAGGTAAGGTGGAGGCACTGATGATCAATGTAATGGTCATTTCGACCATGATCGTCCCTACCTTAGTGAGGAAGATCTTGATTGACTGTCGTAGTTCCATGAATATAATTTTCAAAAAAACTTATGATCAAATGAGGATGGAAGCTAAAGACTTGAAACCGTCTAAAGCTCATATGGTTTTAATGTTGATGCAGCCAAAAGCTGCCTGTTATATTTGAATTGCCCATAAAGTTGGGAGAAATAGACTACAGAAGAGTGCAGATGTTTCCATTTATCATCTTGGATGTCGACTCTCCATAAAATGTCTTTCTAGACCAACCAGCCCTAGCTGAATTTCAAGCAGCCTTTTCCCTATGGTATTTGACTTTGAAGTTTGCAACTGATAATGGTAATTAGGCAACTAGACATGCATGCTATTTGGATGAGTTGAGGGACGCTTAGCGGAAGGACAAGGTAAGGGTGTGGACAATTTTCTCCACCTCCAAGCCATTGAAAATTAACAATCAGCACTTAGGTCTTGGCTCGGGTACCATAGTCGATTCTATAAAGACGTAGATCCAAGGAATGATGAGGAAAGGCCTAAAGAAATCAAGGATGCATCAGTTGAGCTGACAATTGACATCACGATCAGCCATGATGACCCATCACGGGTTCCAAAGATCGAATCTCAGCTCAGTCCCCTGATGATGAAGAAACTTTCTGGTTTTCTCCGAACGAACCTCGATGTGTTTGCTTGGACTCATTATGAAATGTGTGGGATCTCGTCTGCCATTGCAAGCTACACATTAAATATTCCCCCGAGGCATGTTCCAGTGAAATAGAAAAGGCGCGACATTGACCTGGAGAGATCTGCCGCCCTTAAAGAGGAGGTGGATATACTCAAAGGAAATGGGTTATTTGTGATGCCTCTACCCAAAACGAATATCTAATCCTATACTTGTGAGAAAGGCAAATAAAAAATGGCGGATATGCGTTGACTATTGAGATTAAATAAGGTATGCTATAAAGGTAGCTTCCCCTTTCAAGAATCAGTTAACTGGTGGACTCAACCATAGGACATGAGTTGCTATCTTTCATGGATGCGTACTCTGGACATAATCAAATCTCGATGCACATACTCGATTAGGAGCACACCAGTTTGATTATCGATATTGGGTTGTACTGCTATGTCGTAATGCCATTCGGATTAAAGAATGCTAGAGCGACCTGTCAACGCCTAGTTAGTTAAATGTCCAAAGATTAGATTGGAAAGACGATGGAGGTATACGTAGATGATATGCTCGTGAATTCACGATGATCAAGCAACTGCTTTAGAGACTTAGCAGAAATGTTCAATATCCTTCGTTATTACAAAATGAAGTTCAATCCTCTAAAATATTCCTTTAGCATTTCATCACGATAATTCTTGGGTTTCATTGTCAATGCTCATGGAATCGAAACGAATCCCTTGAAGATTCAAGTAGTTTGCAACATCCAAGCGCTAAAGACTATCAAACAAGTACAGAGCCTAAAGAGAAGGTTAACCCTAAGCTAGTTTATTTTCATAGCTACTGATAAATGCATTCCTTTCTTCGACTTGATGAGAAGAGGGAAAAGGAACTTTGAATGGATATAGGATTATGAAGACGCATTCCAAGCTTTGGTGAACCACTTAGAGAGACTTTCATCTTATCAGAGCTGGTAGATGACGAAGATTTGTATATCTACTTGGCCATGTCGGCATTCCACGATCGATCGCCCTCCAGTTAAACCCCGGGCTCGGGGGAAAATCAACCAATTAAGGAAAGTACGGTCCGACTATTTTCCAAAATAATTCTAAGTCCTCAGAGTGTGGACTGAACTATTAACACAATTTCGGTGCAATTCGACCACATACCAACCAAATGTTATCCCCAAAGTGCGGATATGATTATAAACAAATAAACGAGTGTGGTTTGACCACTCACTATTCCATAAAATCCAACCTAAAACCGATAGGAGGGTTATAAACTCGCTAAGGATAACTCCTATAGCCTGATATTAAGGCAGGAGTATAATCACTTAAGACAATGAATTCGACAGCATAGCTCTAGGGTTCAAATTCAGTGTTTGGTATAACTTGAGGCCACAGCCACATAGAGGCCATGAGTAAAGTTAACATATGATTATCCGAATCAACGAGCAATGAATTACAAGTACATTAAATGGAAAAGTAATAGCTCGAATACTCAGACAAAATTCACATAAAAGTCCAATAGAAAATATAGAACTTTTGTTTACATAATAAACTTGAAAATCATAATACAAATTTATCCAAGAGCAGGAGCCTTACCTGTAAAAACGTGGCCAACAGGAAGAAAAACAGCAACCTAAGCTGTGTACAAACTAAGCCGACATGAAAAATACTTCTTTTGCTTCTTCTCCTTCTTGATTTTCTTGGGAGTGGATCCACTAGAGCTTTTGCCTATTCCTCTTTTTGATCCCTTACCACTGCCTTTACCACCTTTAGCAGGGGAGCTTTTACATGTTGGAGGGAGCCCTTTGGGAACCGACCTGCCAGGTGGAATGACTTGCAGTGGGATGAAGTTTGGATCATCGACGTCAACATCAACAGGTTTGGTTTTGGCTTTCATTTTTAGCAACTCCTCCTTCTCATTGCGCTCCATCAAGTTGAGCTTATCGGTATGCTCGGAGGCGCTTATAATCATGACATTATCTGGCTCATCATGCAGTGGTTGGTCATCGGCCCTTTCATCAATAAGAGCTCCAATAAATTGAGCATTTGACCCAAGAATGTCAATAGCCGTTGAAATGTCAGTAAGTGCTAGTTGTTGCTCCACAGCGGCACCACTTCTTAGACTTTGACTAGGAGCCGAGAGACCTGCAGATTTGCAAGAACAAGTGAATAAGCCAAGAACTATTAGGCATAAAGAACTTAACCTTCCAGGTAATATAGAATAGAGCAGAATAACTGCATCTGGCTGACTTTCGGTTATTTCCAGAGCGCTTCCTTCATAAATAGGATTCAGCATCTTTGATTTGTAACCAGGTCTATCTGGATCATAGATTAGGTCTTGTCCCGGCTAAGATAAACCGATACATCAGATGGTTAAAGTGAAGAGGAACCTTTGGGTCAGACCCTAAAGCTTCAGTGATGTATTTCCCTTTGCCAGAGGGTGCCAAGATATCTATGTATTAGAGCCTTGTGGCAACAAGATCTAAAGGTTCATTCCCATGAAGGATATCTCACACCAGTTTCTCCTCATCCAAATTGGCTTTTCCAAGCGCCTTCTTCCTCATTTCAACGTTATATTCCCAAGCCTTAGCAAGCGATTCGAGGTAGCCCTCTTCAAGAAAACTCAATTCATAGTGGATTAGGATCATGGTATTGTATGCACCATTCAGAGGATCAAACATGTCACTAATCTCATTTCGACTAGCCTCTTTAGCACCCTCCAACTAGGCCTCAATTTTCCCTCTAACTTAATTATAGCCATCTTCCCTTGCCTCTTCTTTGAAGGCTTTGATTTGAGCAAGCTGCTTGTCAAGTTTAATTTTTAGCACCCAAGCCTCGACGGCCTCTTCACAATACTTTTGAGGCTCCTATTAAGCATCAAGTTTTTCTTCCTTCTCTTTCTTTAGAAGCTCTTCGAGTTCCTCAATGCAACGAGCTAGAGTATCTTTATCTTTTTGTAGTGTGTCCTTTTCCAGAGCAAGCACACCGCTATGGCTAAGGGCAACATCCAGCTCCTTTTTGTGCACCATTTCCAAATGATTAACTGCTTCAGATATCTCTTTAGCACTCTTCTCTGTTGCCGCTAATTTCATGGTCAACTCCGTGATCTCATCATCTTGGTGTTTGATTACGTCTTTATCATGGATCACTTCCAGCTTAAGGCGATCAATTTCATGTTACCTTTCAATAGACATCTTAGAGGTTTTCATAACTAAGAGCTAGAATGCTTCATGTTTCACAAAAACATCATCGATGCACGCAGGCAAACTCGGTTTAACATTTCCTGTGATTGTGTAGATAAAAGGAAGAAACCTTAGTCCATCAAAGCAGATTTTTGGAAGCTAGCTTAAATGTTACCTTTTTTAATTGCTATAGTGTGTGCATGTTTGAAATGTGATGATTGCCTATGCTTGTATATGATTGTTAGGCATGCATGATGAACTTATTGATTTTAGTTGATATTCGAGAGAAAAATTCTAAAGGAGGGAGAATGTAATGACCGGTATTTTACTTATTGGAGGATCGTAAAATATTTTTTTAATTTTTATCTAGGATCGTATGATTCTATAACTTTATAAAATGACTACTAGGGACTTTATCAACCATAGAATTTCTATCGGATGATTTTGATCTTGAAAATATTATATGGCCTATTACCTTTGGTAGAAGTTGAACTATTGTTTGAAAGCGCTTTCATTTGTTCGAGATGATGGTTTCGCTTTTCATAGAATGGCCATAGTAGAAAAAAGGACTTACCATTAGAGAGATACGGTTGTTTGAAGTTTCACTATATTTTGAACAGCTTAATGGGTAATTAGTGAATTGATGGTAAGGCCCAAAGCCCATTTCAGGATGAGCATCATGATGGGCTGATGGGACCTCCCTCTATCATTACACACTTCTCAAAAATACAGAGAAAACAACTATTTATATTCTCTAGCCTAAAGAATTACCATAAACCCAACTTTAGTTAGCCAAACATTGTCATTAGAAGGAGGTAGCAATATTGGCATTTGGATTTGGGGATTTGATATTGGATATCACTTGGAGCAGCTGTTCTTGAGATTTATACACCTTTGGACTTGCTTTGGATTGCAAGAAGTGAAAGGAAATTTAGCCAAGGGTTGGATCGTTAACCATGGATTGGTGCCGATCCATAGGGCTTAGTGTTGGAATTAGGCCAGCTTGTAGTGGAAGTTATGGGTGAATTTCAATTTTTTTCCATTTTGTAATGTCTAATATATTTCGAACATTACTAAATTTCTTTCAAATAATACCTTTATTTTATTTAAATTTATAAAATGACTTTATATTATTTGATGACCGCTATATTATATATATTTATGTATCGTATACACATGATCTACGGGTAACATGTTAGGTTATTATTTTCTGTACCCCCTCCATGCGTTGGTTTATTTGGTTTGTGAAGAACTGGAATGCGGCAAAAAGGGGTTGTTTAGAGGCTTCAATCAAAGCTTATGCTTCACTTTGGTCTTTCGAAGTTATGAGTGATTTGTTTGCAGTTTTCAAAGCAAGTGTAAATGTTTTTAGCAGAAGAAACAGATGAATCGATGGGACTCATGGTATATGGTCTAAATGTGGGTAAAATCTTACTGGATGTAGGAAATGAGTGGAGTTTCGGGCCCTCTTTCTAGTGCTAATAATAATTTTCATCTTACAACAGTAAAACCGATGATGGAATAATTGCATGTGGATTGTTGGTGTGTCTCCGGTGAAAAACTCTGATTTGAGCATTTAGGTTTTCGGTTTTGGCTGAAAATTTGAAATTGAAGCGGGAATATTTGAATATGAGTTGGGAGGTTCCAAATTTGAATGGGCTTTGAATTCTTGCTCTTTGAAAAGTTAAATGACCCTGGCATTGCTTCTTTTTGCAGGTATAAGTATGAAAATCTACTATTCCTTTTCTCTTCAGGGCGAACTACATTGATTTTATTACCTTTTCCCCAAAAAATGGTTGCTACATTGATCTTTCCTGAACCTTGATGATCTTAACCAAGCTAGTTAGAGATATCATGTCACCATTTGTGAAGGGAATTGCTTTATGCGATTCTACACTGAGCTACATAGAGCGAGGGCTACCCGAGTTATTGATGAAGGAAACGTATATCTTTGCTATTTGTTTGTGAGTGTGGAACTGCCTTGGCGTATTGTTTAGGTAGCCCTACGTGCACCCCTTGGAGTGTTTTTTTGACTCTGCATGGTGCTGTTTAGATAGTCACTAGTGATTGCAGTGCAAATTCTTATTAGGAGGTATTAACAATGTACATACTTTAGAAATGATATTGCGGTTTATTTAGTCCTTTAAGAGCAATGCAGTCCTTTTCTTTATGCTCATGCTTTAATGGCATCGCATTTTTGATGGCAGTGCATTGAGACACTTCGCTGGTGTTCGAAAGAAGGTGGTGCAACCCTATTTTCCTTCAATATAGGAATGTTACTGTAGTTCTATTATCCACATATTAATTTCGAAAGCTGATGGTTGCACCCTATGATCATGCCCAATCTTGGGCTCATTATCATACTGTAACACTAGGACTGAGGGGATGGGCAAGATTTGGATCTTTATTGTTGCCTTACGACTTCTAGACAAAGTATTTTCTTGACTTCGTTACATTCTTCGCCTTTCCTATTTGTAGCCCATCTTTTATTGCACGGGCACTCTATTTTGCTTTTGGTTCTCACGTCATATTACCCTCAATAGAACATGGGAAAGACGGGTGTAAAACTTGCCCCTAAGTCTTTGGTGATCGTAGATCGGCATAAACTTGTCATCATTGGTCTTTGCACCCCCATCATTTCCACTTACCTCCCCACCTAATTTTTTTGTGAAGTGCATGCAGATGTGTAGAACATATAATCGTGCATAGATCTTTAGTAAGTATGCACGGAAACTTGGGTAAATCTTATTTTGTGATGTTTACTTAGTGAGCTTTAAGCAGCTTCTGGAGTCATACCTAATCTGAAAGTTGCTATATGTTCCATGTGCGGTTTTTCCTTGGCATTTTTCTGGATCAGCCTCTTGTATAGTTCATGAATGTTGAGAGCTTTGACATGCATATTCTATTACAAGTGGGGCATGACCTGGCCCTTTGTTCATAAGCAGTTTCACATTCATGTTCTTGGTATGGTCTGTCTCGTTATTTAGGGGCAGACTAATACTCAACTGTGAAGTCATGTCACCTGTTTACGACCTTTTCAAACCATGTGCATGTTTTTATAATTAGTTTAGGCGGTCTAATATCCCTATGTCTAGTGTGACTATGTTAATAATATCAAAATAAAGGGGTTTTTATACTGGTTCGGGCTCCCCAATATCCCTGTGACCAGTTTGGCTGATAGATTCATGCTACTTTTTATGTAGCTTCATTTTGATAACTGGTTTGAGTCGTCCAATATCCCTATTTCCAGTGCAACTATGCTAACTAAATTAGAATAGTAGGTTTATTTATACCGGTTCGTGCCATCTAATATCCCTACACTAGTTGCTATGTTAAAGAGATTAACACAGAGAGATTTTAGACTTGTTCGAGTAGTTTAATATCCCTACGACCAATTTCTATGTCAAAGAGATTAACATAGAGAGAATTTTCATATTGGTTCGAACCATCTAATATCCCTATGTCTAGTTCATTATAATATTACTTTTCATAATAATTACAATGTTTATTACAACAGCAACATACATCGTATAAAATAAGGCTTGAGATGCTCTGAGTTCCATGTTCTTGGAACTAGGTTGCCATCGGGCTTTGATAGTCGATACACTTTGTTTTCCAAAACTTCTACTATAACTAATAGGCCTTCCTTATTCGGGCTCAATGGTCCATTGTTGGGTCTACTATTTTGTCCATTACCCATTTTAGTACAAGATCCCCTTTAGAGAAGTTTTTTTCTTTGAGCCTGATGTTGTAGTTCTTTGTCTTGCTGGTATGCGGTAGATATTACTACCACCACACCCTTCTTTCCTGAATGAGGTCTAAGGCAACTTCTTTTAGCCTTTTTTTCCTCTTCCATATACAAAAATTCTTTTATGCTATGGGACTTCTAATTCAACAACGAGCATGGCTTCATATCCATAAGTTAGTGAAAAAGGAGATTGACCCGTTGGGGATCTAGTCAAGGTTCGGTATTCCCATAATAACAGAGATAGCTCTTTTGTCCACTTTTCATTGGCTTTCTACAGTCTTTTCTTAAGTAACCTTTTTATGGTTTGCTGGTGGCTTCCATCTATCCATTTGTTGTAGGGTACGATGGATGAAAAATCCTTAATTATGCCACTCTTCTCATAAAGCTCTACAAACTCTTTGCTTTCAAACTGGGTGCCATTGTCGAAATTATCTTATGGGAGATTCCGAACCTGGTGATTATGTTTGTTACCACAAAAGTGGCTAATGGTTCCGCTTTTACCCGCCTGGTGAAGTTGCCTATTGCCACTATGCATACTTCTCCATTCCCTTCAACATAGGAAGTGGTCCTATCAAATCTATGCCCCAAATGTCAAATGGCCATGAACTAGTAAGCAGATAAGTTCGTAGAATGGCTGTTTGTGGGTACTCACAAATTTTTGACATTTGTCACATCTTCTTGTGAATTCCCTCACATCCTAAAGCACCGTGGGCTAGTAATAACCATTCCTTAATATTTTCTCTACAAACTTGGCCACTCCTAAGTCGTCCCCGCATTGGTCCTCATGTACATCCCTCATGACTTGTATCCCAACTTCTTTGGAAATGCACCTAAGAGAAATGGTTGAGTACCCTCTCTTGTATAATGTGCCATCAATGAAGGAGTAGCACAATGCCTGGTATCTTATTTTTTGAGCTTCATTTCTATTTTGGGATAGGGTCCCACTTAACAGGAATTGTTTAATGGGATTCATCACGTCATCTTCCTTGGTTTATTGAAGTATGGGTTCAACTGGGGACTGCTCTTGAATTTATGCTATTTCCTGATCTTGTGCCCCTCGAATTGTTGCCCGTTGGGCTTGGGTTAAAACTAGTGTTTGATTTGATTTCGTTATACTTGGCTCAGCTTGATGCCATATTGGTAGTCCCTTCATTTCAATTGCCATTTTGGTTCTCGCTAAGTTTGGATAACGAGTCGGCATATGAGTTATTTTATGTGGAATTCATTTAATGCTAAACTGTTTGAGTTGCTCTAGTAATTTCTTAGATAATTCCATATAGTTGCCAAGATTGGCTCTTTTGCTTAGTAATTGCCCTACACTTGGTTCATAACTAATTGAGAATTGCTATGAATTTTAATGTATATTACCTTCATTACTTGGGCCATTCTCTAGCCTGCATGGAAAGTTTCGTATTCTACCATATTGTTGGTTGCTTGAAACCAGCTCCATATAACTTTTGCTTATCTAGGGTGGTAGTAAACACCTAATTCTTACCTCTTGCTCATTTGATGCTCTGTCCATGAGCTATTGCCAGAACCAAGGGGTTGAGGCTTCTGCCTCTAGTTGAGGTTCGGTTGGCATCATACATTCTGCAATAAAGCTACTAGTGCTTGACCTTTTATTGCCTTTCGAGGGCAATAAGTGATGTCATATTGATTGAGCTCTATCGCCCATTATAGGAAGCGGCTTGATGTTTCTGGCTTCTTTAGTATCTTCCATAGAGGTTTGACTTGAGGACTTTGACGGAATGTGCTTGGAAAATAGGACCGCAAATTCCTTATTATAGAGAGCGGGTTATAAGCTAGCTTTTCAATAACTGAGTAATTCAGCCCTACTCCCGACAGCTACTTGCTTGTGAAGTAGATGGGCAACTGGGTCCCTTCGTCCTCTCGTAGTACTACAAAACTTACGGTTTTACCAATTAAAACTAAATAAACATACAAGTCCTAACTTGTTATAGGTTTAGATAGTATAATTGTGTTGACAAGATTATCCTTTAGATTTTGGAATGAGGCTTTGCGTACCTTCATCCATTAAAAATTTCACCCTTTACTTGTTCGAAGAAAGGGATGCACATGACAATTTCCTTTGAGATGAACATGCTTAGTGCCAACACTTTGCTGTTTAAGCTCATCAGATCCTTTGGTTTTTCTGGGATACCCATTTTCCTTATAGCTTCTATTTTTTCGGGGTTCGCTTCTATGTCTCATGCACTTATTATGTATCCCAAGAACTTCCCTGATTGAATGGTGAAGGTCCATTGCAGAGGGTTCAACATCATATTGTACTATCGTAGGACTCAAAACGTTTGCTCCAAGTCATGGACGTGACTCGATGCTACCTTTTACTTGACCAGCATATCATCTACATATACTTTGATGTTCTTTCTGATCTCCTTTGAGAATATCATATTGACTAACCTTTGGTAGGTTGCTCCAATGTTTTTGAGTGCAAATGGCATGACCTTGTAGCAGTACAATCCTTTGTCCGTTACGAAGTTGGCATGTTCTTAGTCTGGTTTAAATATAACTATCTGATTGTACCCTGAGCATGTGTCCATGAATAAGAGAAGTTCATATCTGGCAGTTGCATCTACTAATTGATCAATCCTGGGTAAGGAGAAGCTATCCTTTAGGTAGGCCTTGTTGAGGTTGGTATAACTAATTTAGGTTCTCTATTTCAATTGAGTTTCTTTATTAGCATAGGGTTAGCTATCCATTTTGGGAATGTACCTCTCTCCTGAATTCATTTTCCTTTAACTTTTTGACTTCTTTATGTAGGGCATTATATCTTTCTTGATATAAGGTTCTATGCTTTCGTAAAAGTAGATGGGTATCTGGATCGATGTTTAGCACATGATAGATAAAGGTTGGGTCTATCCCTACCATGTCTAAATGAGTCCAGGAAAATACATTCACTGATCTCCTCAGAAAGTCTATCAACGCATCTCAAGCTTTTACACCGAGGTTCTGTCCTATCTTGGGAACCTTTGTGGGGTTCTCTAGATCTATTTGTACGTCTTTAAGATCATCTACTGGCTCTAGCTCTTTCTTTGACACCCATAATCTCGTGTCTAATCCACATTCTATTTCCTCTTCTGGTGGTGAGTTCACTAAGGCTGCCTATTTCTGTGCTTCTTTGGAGAAGTACCACATATAAATAGAATTATACTCATTAGTGCTGATCATATGCATATACGTTCTTTTCTCTTTCATTGCGGGTTTTGGTGTTGCAAAATGATCTGCCTTAGCACCGGTTTTTGTGCTTTATATCGATATAGTTCATTGAATTGGCTTTGTTTTTATTTATTATTATGATCGCAAATATCAGAAGAGATAGGAGAATAGTTTGGAACAATTTGATTACTAGAGTTAAGAGTTACATTGTATAGTTACCTAGCCAAAAATTATTCCCCTCCCACTGACTCTATCCCAACAGGAGTATTGAATTTCATAAGCAGGTCTTTTGAGAGATGTTTGCCTCCAAGTCAATCAGAACAAGTCTTCCCAAGAAAGCATTGTACAGCGATGGTTGGTTAATGATTAGGAAGCTTGAGCAGAATGACTTATGTAGAGGGAAATACTAGCTGTAATAAGAACACGTGCCGATCCTATTAGGATGGTGGCGACATTAATGAAATCATAAATTTGTTCAAGGCTGGGTTTAAAGATCTTTAATGGTAGTTTCATTCAATAATATGCAGACTCGAAAATGACGCTAATTGAGCTTCCTAAATTGACAAAGACTTTATTCATAGTGCAGTTTGAGATCTACACCTTAACAATAAGTGGTTCTTGATGTGGGAATACTACTCCTACTATATCTGCTGCTATGAAAATTGTCTCCTGAGTTGGCCTCTATTTGACATGGAAAATCATCATTTTCTGTACCTTAGCCTCCTGCACATTTCTCTTTTCTGATTTTTTACTTGCCCTAACAAGGTGTGGTCCTCCATGGATCGAAGCTATGAAGTTGGAGGGGCTTCCTACTTGGTTTTAATTTCGGTTAGGAGTGAGATTTTTGCTTCTATTCTCATTGTCGGCCTTCTAAAAGCTACCCAGATACACTTTCTAGATTAGTCTTTTTGTCTCATTCTTCGTGTACCTACAGTTTTCAGTGTGATAATCATTGGCTCTGTGGAAGCGGCAGTATGCTCCATATTGATTTTGCTCTACTTTCTTCCCTTTATTTGGTACATTTTATGTGAGCTCAGCCTTGGTCAACTTGCATATCCTTCGGGAGTGTGGGTGGTGGGATTTTTCTGGGTGAAGTTTAATTCATTTTGTCACTTCGCAGGTGGTTGGTATCTTTCTGTTCCTCTTTTCTTATCATATCTAGGGGCTGAAGTTTTTTGAGGTTGCATTGTGGATCAGTCTTCCTCCATTCTAATATAGGCAACTACTCTTTCATAGAATGCCTTTATACCGTGGCAGACATCTTCTGTTTTTATTCCACATAGCAGTTCCTCTTCTAATCTCAACATGTGCCACCATTAGCAATGCTTCTTCATTGGTCACCCCAATTCGGAGTGCCACGGCTTTGAAGAATTTAACGAAGTTTTGCAGGTTTTCATTTTCACCCTGCTTTACACAAGACATAGTATTTATGTCTGGGGAAACTTCACTCCTTGAATTGAATTGCCTTAGAAAATTAGTCGATAGTTATCTCCAGGATCGAACCTACCTAGGTTCATACCTCCTAAACCATTAGGAGGCTATGTCGGCTAAGTAAATAGGGAACAACTTACATCGGGCCGTCCTTCCTACCTTTAGGATGTCCATATAATATCCAAAAGTACAGTGGTGGTCATCGGGGTCGGTTGTCCCATTGAACTTATCAATTGAAGGGTCCTTGAAGTTATGAGGGAAATCTGCCTCGATTATAGTTTCACTAAATGGGGAGGATCCTTCTTCCTTAACTTTCTCCCCGGTATTTTGTTGGTAGAGTTTAGCCAACTGCTCCACTCATGCTTTAGCTAGTAAACTTCATCATCCTTAGTATCTCACTGGCTTGAGCCGTCTTCAAATACTGAGATGGCATCACCTTCTTCGAGAGTGGATTGAGTTTGTTTCTTCAATCGTAGAGGATTAATATTGCTTGTATAGATTTGATTTGCGGATCAGTTTGGATCTTTCTTTTCAATTCGATATTAGATATTAGGCCACCATGACCGTTCCCATCTCTGGGAGGGCCATTTTCGTTCCCTTATTGAATAGATTTGCAGTAGATGAATGATGGCACTGAGCTTTGGACTGTGGAGTTGGGGATGATTTGCGGGTAACATGTTGGGTCATTATTTTCTCCGACCCCTCCATGAGTTAGTTTATTTGGTTTGTGAAGCATTGGGTCGAGAGGAGGTATACAGGGGCTTCAGTCCAAGCACCTAATTCACTTTGACTTTTTAAAGTTATGAGTGACTTGTTTGCAATTTTCGAAGCCACTGTATATGTTCTTGAGCAGGAGGGATAGGTGATCGATGTAATTCATGCTATATGGTCTATATGTGGGAAAAACATATTGGATGCAGGAAATGAGCGAAGGTTCGGGCCCTTTTTCTAGCACCTAAAATATTGATAAGATTTTTCATCTTATAACACTTAAAATTGATAATGAAATAATTATCATACTAATTACCTCAATGTATCTAAATTAGAAAAATTAAGTGGTATTAAATTAGCCATTAAATAGTAATTATGTCATTGGGTGCTTACAAATTAGGTGGTTGCACTTTAACTAAAACGTTAAATCGAATTAGCAAAATATTCAAATAAAAATGAAAAATAATCTAACATTGTAATTTTGGTGTAACAAATAAAAATGCAGATAAGTAAAAGATGCAGAGAATTTACGTGGTTCGTATTAAGGAAACCGATGCCCATAGGGAAATATCCCTTTCTACTTTATATTTCTTGGTACAGATTTTCATGGCAGAGAGTACAATGATTTTCCCATTTTAACCTTAAAATTCACAAATCGATCAAAAAGTCCCTTCTTGCTAGGTGCTTTTTCTATTTATAGTATAGAGGTGCATATGGATCGCCATCATCATTCTTCCATCGTCTTATCTCTGCCTTTGGTTCATGCCATGTGTCATCCATCCACATTGTCTAGTTGATGCATGTGGATCACTAGCTTGTCTTTGGTGGGAAACTCTGATTTGAGAGGTTAAATTTTCGGTTTTGGCAGGAGATCTGAAATTGAAGTGAGTATGTTTTGATTTGAGGCAAAGGGTTCTAAATTTGAATGGCCTCTGAAATTATACTCTTTGAAAAGGTTAATGACCCTAAGTTTTACTTCTTTTTACGGGTATGAGTATGGCAAGCCATTGACCCTTTTCTCTTCGGAGTGAACCGTATGCTTTTATTACCTTTCCTTAAAGGATGGTTACTACGTCTATCTATCGCGAAACTTGATGATGTTTACTAGGCTGGTTAGGGTGATCGGGTCGCCGTTGTGAAAGGAATTGCTTTGTGTGATGTTGCATCGAGCTAGTCCGAGTGAAGGACTACACAGGTTATTGATGAGAGAAACTTATATCTTTTTGTTTGTTTATGCACGTGGGTATGCCTTGGTTTACTATTTGGGTAGCCCTATATGCAACCCTTGGGGTGTTTTTTTTTACTTTATGTGGTGTAGCTTAGATAGCCATCGATGAGTGCAGTGCAGATTCGTTATTGGAGGTATCAACAATGTAGAGACCAAGGGAATGATATTGCGGTTTATTTAGTCTTTTGAGAGTAGTGTAGTCCTTCTCTTTATGCTCATGCTTTGATGGCATCACATTTCTTATGGTGGTGCGTTGAGGCACTTCACTGGTGTTCGAAATGGGGTGGCGCATCCATATTTTCCTTCACGCAGGATTGTTAGTGCAGTCCTACCATCGACATATTACTATCACAAGTTATTGGCTGCACGCTATGATCATGCCCAATCTTGGGTGCAGTATCATACCGTAACATTAGGATTCAGGGGTCGACATAGGATCTTTATTGTGTCCTGATGGTTTCTAGGTGCAATATTTTCTTGATTTCATTTCATTCTTTGCCTTTCCTCTTTGTAATCCATCTTTTATTGCAACGACATTCCACTGCTCTAGGTGCTTACGTCAATTGCCCTTAATAGGACTTGAGAAATAAGGATGTAACATACACAAATATGTATGTATATATGTGTATGTGTGCCTATGTGTGTGTGTATAAATCATTTTTTTAGAAAAGCAATATACGAACACATACATGAAATTTAAATCATTTATAAACTATATAAATATAATTTCAAATATTTTTTTAAAGTCAAAAAACAATATATGAAGGTTTATGTAAAAACATATATATATATATATGTCTATTAAATACTTATATGTTTATTCTTAAATAATATTATAATAAAATTTATATATGTATTTATATATTAACAATATACATATATATTAAATATATATGTTAAATATACATAATACCAGGCCATTCGCATGGCATTTTTAAAATATAAAATATAATTAAATTAATGTCCATATGGACATTCATTAAAATTTAATAAAATTAATAAAAAATTCATAGATACATTATAATTAAGAAGCCTATCGAATAAACTGTAACATTATATTATTTATTAATGTAGTTCATGTTTACTTCTATAGACCAAGGATGAAGCACATAGTATACATAGATATGGATGCAAGGTGTGCTCTCTTCACAAAATAATTACATACATTTCCACAAGCATAATATCATCATAATTATTAGCTTTCATCATGTCACTAGGTCTCGGAGTCATTCCTCTAGCTTTGTAGAATACTATGCAAAAAACTAGTTTTTCTATAATATTTATCTCATGTTATTAGTTAGTCATACAATTTATAAGAATATTTAGTAGATCTGTTATCATACCTTGGTAGAGGTAATTTAAGGCATGATCAAAAGACTCCATTCGATGCTCATGCATGATCTGGTCGGTTGTTGTACCTTTTGGAGCTCTTCCTTGGTAGAAGACCGGTGTCTTTCTCATGCCTACAGGAACATAATTTTAAAGAAATTATGAAATTGACAAAGTCTAATAGGCCAAATAAGTTAACATAATTTGGACTCGCATAAGTGTAAAATGGAATACTAGTGTGACAATTATTATTACTCGATGATTATCAATAACTTCTAATAGTTTAGTCATGAACTAAAGCAATATTGTCATTTCTAATCTAGTTGAACATAACTTTCAAAGAGAAATACCATTTATAATAAATAAAAACAGAAATGAGTATTATTTATAAGGTCTACTAATAAAAATTAATAAAGTGCCTATATGCATAAATGTCAATACATTATGGTTATCAACAAACATCTATTGCACTAACTAAAGGTTCAAACTAATTAGTAATGCAAGGGGGAATAATGGTACTATGAACTACTGAACTAATAACTAACAAGGATACAATTTTCATTATGTAAAATTATAGTAATTTAAAGTCAAAAATTGTATACAAATAATGAGAACTTGCATGGAAAAAAAAGAAGTTTACAATCATACATACACTAACAATTTTATTATTAATTGTCATCCACTTGAATACAAATCATTACCAAGAAAGAAACTGAATTATATGTGATGTATAAAGATGTCTACAAATATAACAATGCATGGAAAAAAAATCACTTGGAAGAGCCCATGGCTCACACCTGTCCAAATCTACCTAAATCAAGGTAGGACACTCATTATACAAACCTCCATGACTACTGCTATCTGAGACATTAATTTTCTTAGCTAAATAATCACATACAAGCTCTTTGTCTCTTGGATAAAGCTTGAAACCTAGAGGTAGTGTAGACTCCTTCATGCTCAAATAGCTTATATTTGAAACTCTTATACTTCAAAATAGAGAGATCAATTAAGAGAAACAAAGAAAGAAATAAAATAAAAAATGGACTAGAGGTGATAATTATAAAACAAAACCCAAGTCAACTTTCTAACATGTTACACGGCTGCATAAATAGAAAACCAAGGTGTTAAATTTACTAGATTCCCAAAATACCCCTGACAAATTACGATGAGAACGGATTCATTTAATAATGGCAGAAGATTCAAGTCCATGCGGATTTGTACGTAAGTCAAAAAACCATCCAAGTAATTGATGGTCGTTCATATAAGCCTGTGTTCTTTTCAAAACAGCAAACAACTATTTTTTAGGAAATTATATAAAAGCAAATTGTGATCTCTTTATAAAATCACTATATTACATGAAATAAAGTTCTAGCTTGTAATGTACATGTTACTTTTATAGATTAGAGAACAATTGCTTAAAGTTCTCTGGTCTACGATATCATTCATAAGGCAGGTCTTTTTGTGAAAAAAATAATGAAAGAAATTTTGATGCATCATCTAAGTGCTTAAGAGATAATTATTTGCATCCGTCATCAAAATATTCAAACTAATATCTTATTTTTCTATCCTATTGTACATTTATTCTTGAAAATTATTTCAATTTTGAACCAATTTTAAACCTGTCTATAAATAATGCATAAATGCTGCCTATTTCAGGTAGCACCAATGTATTATTGTTCCAAGTGGCTAGAAAATTATCTATATTTGTTAATAGTTAACTAGTACCCTTAAATGCATCAAAAAGTATTTACTGGCATACCAAAGGAGGCAAGCAGTTATTAGCATCCCTCCTAAGCACACATAGTCCACCATGCATGCCCATGTCGATTGAATTAAGTGTGTTACAAAATAAATTAAATGTGCACTTTTAGGTTCTAGAAGTTGTTCCTCTGGTTACAAAATTTGTATGTATGTTTGTAAATTAGAAATAATTTCCTCTAGTTCTGATAGAAATGTAATTTGTGCATAAACATCATCTATCTCTAATTCATCTATAATATCAAATAAAAACAAGTAAGAATGAACTGAAACATACTGACTAGAAAACTAGGAACAAGAGATTAAAGGTTTGCACTGAAACATAATATAATACATTTGTCCTAAGATAAAAACAGTTATTATTAATTTGTCGCATCCATTAAGAAGATGTCAATTTATGCAAGAATAATAGTACAACAAAGGAATGTAAACTGTAATGTCAGTATCTGGTATTCTATATAACAAATATTTATTTTATTTTTCCAATCAAACAGTCATATTGCCTGATTTTCTTAACGTGTATAGTCGGTCTAGAATTCAAGGTGATCTTTAGCGTATTATTCTTTTCAATTTTATTCTTAACTGAAAATGCTAGTTACACTTTAGAAAAAGATTACATAAATGGAGTTTATAGGTCAAAAGGTTGAGATTTTGATTCTAAAAGTTATACGTAAAACAAAGAAGAAATAACAAATTGTAGCACATGCACAAGCAAGCATCCAACAGGGTTTAAAACTTAAAAGTATAAACACTTAATAGATTTTTTTTGAGCTTCCTGCTAAGTGCTGCATTCACTATGATATATATTATATAATGATAAACAACTTTATACTATGAGATAACTGTAAAGGCTTTTAAAACACACACACACACATATAATGATAATTATCTTTTCAAACTCATTTAAACATAGACCCCACTAAGAATTCATGTACACCTAGGATTAAAGGTTTTTGAAGACCGTGATTACCTTGGAACTCTTATAAAAGATTACTAACTTTCATTACTTCTTCTAGGTAGTGATCCTTAATAAAATGATATAGAATTGTTAACATATATAAAATAAATAATTGCCATAGTGAAATTTATGCTATGTTTGAGAGTCTAATTTTAGAAAACTCAAGCAAGCAAAAGTCATTAGTCAAATGTAGATTCTTGTGAAAAGGATAATTGATTCTACACTATTTTTCTCTTGCAGGTTGTACATGTTCCAACTAAGGATAAAAAATTATTGTAACTTAACTAAAAATAGGTGTGCCTCAATTGGATAGATTAGGTAGTTATGTCATCCTGAACCACTTTATGATAATAACATCCATGCTTTCATAACATAATATAATCGTTCTCTTGACTAAACTGTAGAATTAGTAAAATTTAGCTTGTTGAAAAGGATGAGTTGATTTGTAGGCAACCTAATTTATGTCAACTGTCTGGATAACATCCTATGAGTGAATATTGAAGCATAGTTTTGATTTTCAGTCTTCCCCTCCCCAAGCTTAGGACTCCTGGAATCTTTAATGAATAAACTTCCTAATAAAAGAAAGAAACCAATCTATAACATAAGCAACAAAAATATATGTGTGCAGTTTCATCATATATACAAATTTATTTTTGAAAAGGTAGAAATATACTTAATCCTTATCATGCATATTAGCTTTAAAAAGTTTCAAATAGTATTCTCTAAACATTTTCAAGTTCTATGAAATTAATCACATTAAGATCTTATAAATGTAGTAAAAATAAATATTGGTTACACAAAGACTAAAATTTTGGCAAATTTTTCTATGTTCACAAATTTTAGATGTTTAATCATGAGAAATAATATTTGTTGCTTGTATGAAATTGAAAGTTACTTTCAATGAATTCACTTAAATGTGTAACAGGTAGGTTAGTAATGCATGTATAAATTACAAAAGTGAGCAAACAACAACTCATAATTTTCTCATATACACCAACCCTCAAACCCAAAAAATATTCCAAATACATAGCTTGGAAATAAGGTCAAAACAAAAACACTCCCTACTATTTCTCCAAACATAGGAATTGCAAATTAAAACTCATATAATTTTTAAAATTAATAGAATACCTATGAAGATAACCTAAAACAAAACAAGTCACACAACTAGGAAAAACTTTTCTAAATTAGTCCAAATTTCAAAGAAATAAAAGGTGAATCTTTAACAATAGTAGTTATATATCGATTTACATATAGAAATGAAATACCTTATCATTGATCGGATGTTCTAAAATGAATATAATGGTTGCAATTGAATGGTATCATGGCCAACATTCATGCATTGAACAATCAAAGATAGTGGCTTAGATTCAAACATCAGTTGTAAATTAAAGCACCTATAATTGATGTTACCGTGGTGGCAATCAAGTGAAATTAGTAAATTCTCAATGATGAAGAAAGAAAATGTTGTTTTTAGAAGTTACAAGCGAATTAGATATTTTTTAAGACTTTAACTTATAAAGAATTCCTTGTTAACTACAAACTAAATATCTTTTGTTAAACAAAATACAATTTACTACTGTAACAATCTTTATTGAAATCAACATACAGTAGCATTGACAGCAATTGGCACATAAAACTACAATGAAAAAAACCAATTTTTTCCATGACATGCTTGTGATTTGATCAAAAGTACAATCAAACTGTGCATAAAGCAGAAGAACGGTACAAAATATACATAATCTAGAAAGCTATCAATGTACGATAATTAAAATGGATACGAAACAAATCTAGAATTATGAAATTTTCCCAAATTATTTAGAGCTAGTGATACAGATAGCTAATCACGGACATATTATTTATGGGGAATAGATGTTAATGGCCGACTAAATTATAGATGCAGAAAGTAACTATGGAGAATAGTCTTGTTAGAGACAAAGATTTAACACTAAATTTCTATATACCATTACATAGAACTGTATTACCTCAGATCAAAGTAACAAAGATGCTATCAACCTGCTAAAGTAAAAAAAAAAGTAATAAACACTCACCAGCATTCCTCCAACCTCGTCCATATAGCCGCATTCAACTACCACACTACTGAAATCTACCTCTAACCAGGTGCAAATCATCCTCAAGAGCCACTTGATACAGTGCCACCATCCCTAACAAACCTTGCAATCTCCACACGATTTTAACCAGCGAATCTCAAGCCGACGTGGAAAACACTAATTAGCGAGTGATGTAGCCATGCTTATATTTGCAAAAAATGTTTTATGAACATTATTATAGGTTTTTTAGGTTGATGAAGATAATTGGGCTTTCTGAAATAGATCCGGAATGAGAAGGAGGGGAAGAGAGAGAATTGGGCAATCAGATTTGGAATGAGTGAGAACAAAGAATTGGGAAAATTTTATTTAGGGTTGTATAATTTGGAGGAAGATGAGGTAAATTGTAAAAGAATATAAAAATTTATATTTAAATCAACATAACACAATGGAAAATATAGGGGTATCTACTTGCTTCGGTCTTAAGAAGGAACTAAAGAAAATGACCTATTTTCTTTAGTCCTTAGGAAGGAACTGAAGCAAATGACCTATTTTCTTTAGTCCTTAGGAAGGAACTGAAGCAAATGACCTTTCTGCTTCTATGCATTCGCTTCATCCTTAAGAAGGAACCAAAGCAATTGACCTCTTTCCTTCTATGCATTTTCTTTGGTTGTGAACAACGACTGAAGCAAATAACTTATTTGTATTTCTAATGCTTTGCATGTACCAATTGATTCGGTTGTTAAGGAAGGCCAAAGCAAATGATATTATTTGCTTTAGTAGCTAACACAACCAAATTAAATGAGGCGAGGCAGCATGCATGTTGTGTACTAGTGAATATTATAAATATATGTGTGTGTCTGTGTGTATGTGTGTGTGTGTGTGTTTGTTAATAAAATTAAATAAAAAATTTATTTCGATTTTCAAACACTTCCAGATCATATATATAATAGCACAATTTTTTTATTATATTAATCACTTATATGTACTGATTAATTAGTCAAAAATAATAAAATATTAATAAAAATATCATCGTGACATATAATTTGAATTTTAAATTTTCATAAAACCCAGCATGATATTTTGAGGATTGGAAAAATCTTCCATAATTTTTGTTGGTCAAAATTTATTTTTTATTAATTAATTATTTTCCACTATATATATAATAATTTTTAAAAATATATAAATTTATATTTAAATTCACATTTTTGGCTAAGAGTTTATTTTATAATATAATAATGTCATAAAATTTTAAATTAAAATTTCAAAATATTTTATTTTATATAATTATCTAGATATTCTGTTGATTTAAATAATATTAAATATAATAATAAATAATTATATAAAATAATTTAGAGCTGCCTAAAATTATAATTACTGTATAAAATTTATGTCCAATTATTAGCATGAAATGATGATATACTTAAATTACAATTAATATGCATATATTAATTAATAAAGTAATAATTATAATAAGTAAAATATTTGGCTATGCATATTTGATCAATATGTAAAAAGATAGTTTTTTAAATGAATACATATATAACCAATCTAGTATGTGACGATATCAAAACAAGTAAGAATCCTCACCTAAATAACAATATAATAATAATATATATGAGTATTAAAATATTTTTCAGAAATTATAAACCATATAGCATAGTAAAAACATACCTAAAACTCATGCCTTGAAGTACACCTTGTAATGATGAACACTCTCTCCTTTGAAAGCTTTTCGATTCGGTGGATTACTTATCCTTTACCCGTAGACTTTATACTATCAAATAGCAGCTGCCTTTTGAATTGATTTGATTTGGATTTGTGTAAGTGTCGGAAAGATAGACTAATTAGGAAAAAGAAAGAAAAAGACAAAATATAATATCATATCATGATGAGTAATATATAATATACCGTAGATCTTTACAAAAGAAAATTGTAATATACATACATCACATTAGAGTAAACTAATCCATCATCGGCCTGGATAGTTATAAGAACATGTCCTTAAAAATGCTAATAATATAAACAACCAACGTAGTGGAAATAAAATATAGTAAATATGTCTTGGAGGCATTCAGCTCGTCTCTTAAACGTAACATCCTCCACTTGAAGGCCCAAAACTAACTGCTACAAATGCTGCAATTATCTATAGTCATTAATTCTTGGTGATCAAATGCTTTAATATTATATACATTGCTATAACATAAACATATGGATATGAAAAGTTTTAAAATCATAAAATAAATTTCTCATTGCACTTCAAATCATATTTCAAATTCATTAAATAATCCTAATTCATAAACCACGTTCAAAGGAATATAATTATTATAAAATGCACCAAGAGAGACATATGAAGATGCTTCCTTGGTTGATCAGAGTCTAAATATAGGAAAATAAACAACTTTGCCATTGCATCCAAAACACAGCGGAATCAAACAGAAAGAACTCCGTATAGGTAACTTGCCTTCTGCACATCTCCTGAAGCTTTTCACCTAAAGTAGAACCTGAAAACATTAACTCTCAAACTGCTCAAAATCAATTGAGCACCCTAGATATTAAAGGAAAACATAAAATTCGAGTTAGACAAAAAACCTTATATGAATAATAACCTACCATCTTGAACCATAGAGATATCTAGTGAGACCATGACGCTTATCGAAATGGGTTTTCCCTCCACTAGTATCTTAACCCAATTTATAATAACCATATACTATACACCTGCATTGACAGTGGTTAACATAACATAGTAAAATGTATCATGATGATATACAACCATGCAATATGTTCTGGATTTCCTATTTCCATTTATCTGACTATCTATCTCAATTTATAGTTTCTAGGGTCACTATTATACTATTAGTTTTTATAGGATAACTAATAACCTATTTCAGACTTACGGACTATATGTCTGGTTTCATAGTTTTCATGGGGTCACTAAGAACCTATTGGCTCCTGCCAATAACCATTTCCGCACATAGTTTTCATGGGCTTACTAAGAAACTATCTAACCAATAATCCTTTGATCAATCTTTGGGCATCCTATATTCTGGTCTACCTGACCTCTTGGATGCAATTCGACTCACATAGGAGGCAGCTCAATGTATATTCACTACTGGTTCAACCTAGCTAGTTATGCTGCCCTTAACACCCCAAAATGTAGTTTGGGTTAATTTTAAAGTGAATATGTTTACAGAAGAAGCACACATGATAACTGATCATAGCAGAATAATATAAACATCTATAGTTTAATTTCCTTGTAATTATTTTTTAAATGAACCATGATTAATACCTTAACTTGTTATATTTAGCAAGGAAAGCTTCTTCAAAAACACCAAAGCTAAATTCCATTTCAAAACTCTTTCATATTCCTAATGGTTTACTTTTAAAATTGAGACTGGTTTCTTGTTTGAAAACTAAGGTTCTTAAAACCTAAGGCCTTCTCTTTTGAAACCATTAAAAACATATCTTTCGAAAGTATTCAAACCTTCTTTTTAAAACACTTAAAGATATATCTTACAAAACACTCAAAACATTCCTTTCAAAAACATTGAAACCTTCCTTTAGAAACCATTAAAGATATACCTTTCAAAACACTTAAAATATTTCTTTCAAAAGCACTTATTCAAGTAAAATTAATGGAAGTACAGCTTCAAAACCATATCTCTTTCGAAATCCTTGGGTTTAACATTAAATATAACTTCCGAGTTAAAGAAAACAAAAGCGAAAGTAACCCTTTCTAAAGCATTGATCTTCAAACAAAAGAATTAGGGGAACATATAGCTTTGAAACTACCCTTTCAAAAACATTGGTTAAAGTGGCTACAGGAACCCTTTCGGAAGCATTAGGAAGTCTGCTTGAAGTTTTACAAGGGTGAAAGCTTCCCTTTCGAAATTGATTTAAAGTTATGAAGAAAAGCAGCCACCCTTTTGAAAGCTCCTTTTTAAAACAAAAAACGACAACTTGCTCGCAAGCTCCTTTTAAAGTAAAGCAAGCGGCTTTTGAACAAAGGTAAGTTGATTGATTCGAAAGCTTTAACCCTTCGAAAGCATCTTTCAAAAGCAAAGGCAAGTAATGTATTTGAAAGCTTATAAGAATGAATTCTACCCCTTCTAAAGCTTGCCTTTGACACAGTCCCCTCCACTTTTCTACAATCCACTTCGTATCAATAGCTTGATACCGTGTGTATTGGTTTCGAATGGGTTTATTAGCAGAAGTATGGTGACGAAAGCTAGCAGATGGAAGTGGCAGAGCAGTAAATTAAAAAAAACCGATTTTATGCCTTTGAAAGAAATTCCTTTTTATCAAACTTACTCAATTTTTCAAAATATGATTGGTTCCCAAATTCTTTATCAAAATCCTTTCCTAAAAAGACTATCGATTTCAATAATTTGTAATTGAAATTGTTTTAACCAATAAGACATTCCTTTCAACAAAACCTTTAAACGTTTAAATTCTTCAACTTAAATAATTTAATAATCATATTAAACAACTAGTAAAAATCCCCAAAAATCGTCATAATTCACTTTTAATACTTTTCTGACATACGTAAATTTCAGAACCGAAATCGTTATATAATTGCCTTAAACGATCTAAACCCAAAAATGTCTATTTTTCGATTCAAAAATTCATAATAAATTACCCATAACTTGGAATATTATGAAAATTTAAACCCATCTCCAAAATAATTTTTAACATAACATATTCAACTATCATGGCATTCAAAACCCATTTTATGCGGTTTTAACCTTAAAATCGAATTATACCTTTGCATAAAAATCCTTGTTTAAATCAAAAAATGGCACATAATAGAAGCATATCATCAGTCAATCCATCTGAATGGTTTTAAACCTTAAACCCAAAATTAAAATTTTCGATAAAACATAAGTAAGATGGTTTAGATTATTATTCACCTTGTTTGGATAAGGAAGCTGAGATTTGTTCTTGCTTAATTCTTCCTTGCTTGAATCTTAGCTTCTAATTGATTTTGATCTCCTTCTCTCCTAGGGTTATGGCTGACCTTGATCTCCTTTTGTTTATGTTTTTGTTTTTATGAAAGTATGAATGAGAATGAGATAAGATTTAGGGGTTATGAGGTTATATATGGCTATTCCCTTATTACCCTTGCCTTATTCTCTTAGCTATTTAACTTATGAAACCATTTTATATACCCATTTAGTTATGCATGACCTTCTTTATTTTTCAAATCTCAGCCCCCTTATCACTCTAGTTTCTATATTATTCTATTAATTTATCTAATTAAATCTCCTAAATAATTTTATTTAAACTTAGGTATGCTACAGGATTCCCTCCTTAAAAAATTTAATCCTCGAAATTCAGCAACGACTAAATACTATCAATAGCAATCATCTGTAACATTTCCTAACTAACATACTAGCCTACCTGGCTAGAAAATTGTCTGTATAAAGCAAACACGAACATACCCGTACAATAGATCAAGATAAGTATCTCTAATCCTTTCCTCTGTCTCCCAAGTACAGTCCTTCTTGTTGTCGCTCCATTGAAATTTCACCAACTTGACTGTCTTGTTTCTTGATCTCTTCTTATATCTAGCTACAACCCAAACTAGTTATCTAACAAAGGTCAGATCTGGTTCTACTAATTAGTCTTCTAATGCAGTTGGATGAATAGTAGTCTCTGGATCATGCACATACTTAAGAAGATGATACATATGAAACACAATACGAACACCTGCCAATTTTCTCTGGTTCTACTAATTAGTCTTCTAATGCAGTTGGATGAATAGTAGTCTCTGGATCATGCACATACTTAAGAAGATGATACATATGAAACACAATACGAACACTTGCCAATTTTCTCAACAACTCTACTATGTATTTGAGCTTTCTGATCCTCTCTATAACGTCTAACATATCTTAGTGCCAGTTTCTCCGACTTTTTGAATTGTATCACACCTTTCATCAGTGATATTTAAATGAAACCCTATCTCCAACTGAGATCTCTAGATCTTTATGCATCTTATTTGCATAACTCTTTTGTCTAGACTGAGATTTCTTCATCCTACCTTTGATCAACTTAATCTTCTTTGCTGCCTCTCTTACTAGATCTGGGCCTAAAACTAGTATGTCTCCAGTTTCCAACCAACATGCTGGTGACTTTTGTGTCCTCCCATACAAGGCTTCGAATGGCCCATTCCTATACTAGTCTGGTATTATTATAGAAAAACTCAACTAAGTGTAGGTGATCTTACTAAGATCCAACGAAACCTAACACATGAGCTCTTAAAAAATCCTTGAGTAACTCAATGACTCTTCGTCTGGCCATTTGTCTGAGGGTGATACGTAGTACTCATCTTGAGCTTGGTACCTAACACATCCTGTAGACTCTTCCAAAAATTTGCTAGTAAATAATGTATCTCTATCACTTACTATACTATTATGAATTTCATACAGTCTAACTATGTTCTTCATAAAAAATTTAACTAAAATGGGTGCCATCCTAGTTGACTTAACTGGAATGAAATGGGCACTCTTGATCGACCTGTCCACTATGACCCATATACTTTAATTTCCTCAACTCTACCTTGGCAACCCATCTATAAAATCCATGGATATCAAATCCAATTTCCAAACTGGTATTTCCAAAGGTTGAAGCAATCCACTCGGCTTCTGATGTTCGGTCTTCACTTGTTAATAGTTCATACACTACATTACCCATAAGCCAACATCCTTCATAACTTCCTAGTGGAAACTCCTCTTCATGTCTTGATACATCTTGGTTCCCCCAGGATGAATCATAAATTTGGATCGATGACATTCTCTAAGGACTTCTTCTCTCCTTAAGTCCCTAACATTCGAAACATACAACCGTCCCTTCTTTCTCAACCAATCCCTTTGGTCAAGACTGAAATCTTTTAGACCATCAATGTAACACCCTAATTTTAAATAACATTATTTAAGATATTTAATTAGATAAAATTAAATAGAATAATGTAAATATTAGAGTGATAAGGAGATTGAGATTTGGAAACTTATTAGAGGTCGTGCTTAACTAAATAGAAATTTAAAATGAACGAGTATATCGAAATGGTTTTTTAAGTTAACTAATAAAAGAGCAAGGCAAGAGTATTAGGGGGAATATCCGTCCACCATAACTGTAACGACCCAGAATTTCAGTCATTTAAAATTCGTATATTTAATTGATTTTAAATATGAAAGGTTAAATTTTATACGCTGAATAAATTATATTTCGAATATCTTGATTTAACTGGATAATTAAATCGTTAATTTAATATTTGAAATTACTGAAATAATTGGAAATTGAATTTAAAGTGAATAAAAATGATTTATAAAGATGAATTAAATCATATTTGAATTATAATGATGTTACAGGTCTTTTAAAATTGAATTAAAAGTTAATTTGTAAAAATTGAATATTTTAATATTCAATTGACAAGTAAAAATAGTCATTTTTCAAACAGTCTCGGATTTCGAGGAAACTAGTTTCATCAGATCCATAATGTTATATTATTGTAAGATTTCAAATTTTGTGTCAATCGGATTTACGATTTGTCCGGGGCAAGCTAAAACGTGTAGGAATCGGTTTAAGTGAATTTTAAATTTAAATAATTCGATTCGGAGACCTATCTTCCAAATGCGATCGAATTGGCTCCTGGTATATATTCCATTACGTTTGGAATAAGGGTAAAATATTATAAATGCGAGGCGGCATGCTTCTTTTGGAGTTCGGAAAATTTTCGTGTGAATAGTGCGCGAAAATTTTCTATATAAGGACCTAACTTTTTTCATTTTGCACAAACCCAATAAACTAGGGCAGCCGCCACTTCTCACTCCAAAGGCCATAAATTCGTTTTTTCCCCCTTAATATCTCTCAATCCGTAAATCTATTTGAGAAACTTCCAACTACAAAGTTGTAGAGCACGATGAAATCTATAAATCCATACGGTGACGATCAAGTTTAGCGAAGTGGATTGGAGGCTAGTGGCTCGCATGGTAGCTGCATTCAAGGGGCAAGATATTGCATTTGGGAGGGCCAAGCTGCATGGTGCTTGGGCCGATGGTGGTGCTCGGGCCGATGGTGTTGCATGCGTAGGCCTTCGACGTGGTGGAGCTCGATCGTCTTCAACTTCAACGAAGTGGTCGCGAAAATTCATGGAAGATCGGCGGCCGATGGGTTGTTGTGTACATGAATTACCTAATAGAGGAAGAAAGAGAAGCACGACCTAGATTTGGGGGATTGGAAATGGAGGGCTGAGATTGAAAGTAGGTTTTACAATTTAAAAAAAAGGAAATTGATTTATATGTATAAATTTGTATAATCTTTAAAAAACTATAACCCTTTCATACGAGGTCCGTTTCGCATGAAACAAATTGCGTTGGTTCCATATTGACGAGCACTACGCGATGGAGCTAGTTTGGAGCCGATTGGAGCTAGTGTGAATTTTAGGTAAAATTAAATGGTCGTTTAATTTTATTCGGAATAAAACACTGAAACTTCGACTGCAAACAATGTGAGTACAACTCACTCATTCCGACTCACTGATATTTTTATATAAGTGACAAATAATTTATTATATGATGGTAGATGATTGTTTGGATGATATATGATATATTTATTGATATTTGGATATATACCTGCCTAACGGAGCAGATTAGCCTATACGTTCCCGTGTATGGGAGGATGACCCTTTGTACGTGTGTCTGCCTTGAAGCGGACATTGTACACATATTCTAATATATATATTTGTTGCAGATGATAGGTTGGAGGGATCCAACTGGATTCCACACCAGTATTGATTTGTTTACACATATTGTGGTATATTCTGTTATCATACGATATATGATGTTTTGGATGCCGTGATTGTTGTATTTAGTGTTGTTGTAGCATTGGGTCTATTTTGAAATGTTTTAAGTGATGATTTTCGAATAAAAAAAGGATTTTCAAGCGATTTGAAAATACAAGATTTGATTTGTTATAAAGGAAGGAAACTATTTTAAATAAATAAATGTGATAATTTTTATTGTTATAAAAATTATGCTATTTCAGAAATATAATTGAAATGTGAATTTTGAAATATAGAGTTAACTATTTTATAGAATAAGTTAAATAGAGGTTTTTGAATTATATTAAATGGTTTATATAAGAGATTTATAAAATTTATATTTTATAAACCAAGGTAATTGAATTATAGACAAGTTCTGTAAATGTTAAAATGAAGTTATAAATGGAGTTTATAAGTGAATAAGATTTATAATTGTGAAGTTATAAAATAAATGATTTTGTAAAATAAGAGATTTATAAGTAATTAACTTATGATTTGAGTTTTGGCATATAAATGAGATGTAAATAGTATTTGTTAATAAATGGGATTTATAAATTGAAGCTTTTATAAAATATGTAATTGTGAATTTATAAACATTGTTTTATGAATCCAAAAGCATTTGAATTTGATAAAATAAATATAGAAGTTTATTTAAAGGAATTGCGTTCACGATTTTGGACAGCGAATTATCCTTTAAATTAAATGTTGTAATAATAAAGAATTTGATTGGGAATTATATCCACGATTTTGGACAGTGGATTATCCTTTAAATAAAATGTGTAGAAGTATTGGATTTGGTAAACGATTTATATTCACGATTTTGGATAGTGAATAATATATTAAAGAAATGTTTTGGAAAGTGATATTTTAAAATGGAGTTAAATAGTTTAAAGATGTTTTAAAATGTGTTGAGTATTGAATACATAGATTTCAACATTCATTGTTGAAATAGACGTTTTCGAAAAGTATAATGAAATGATGGACTATAATACTGTTGTTATAGTAGATGATTTCCAAAAGGAAATATTTTATATAGTATTGGGATTTATATATCTATCTTATTTTTGAATCCCTATACTAGTGATTTTGGGTTGTCGTAACGATGTTTTGCCCAACATTCGTTTTGACCCAAATAAATGTGTTTAAAAAGAATGTTTTCCTTAAAGAATAAAATATATACTTAATCGTTATTTAAGTATATGTAATATTTTCTAAGTGTTGAAAATAAAGTGAATGGTGAATTACTTATTATTAAATAAGTATACAGAAATGTTTTCCAATATGAAGTGAAATGTTTTGAGAATATATCTTTTTAAAGATAATTTGAAGCGAATATTTGGCAAGCGAATTAATTAATAAAAGATTTATTTAAAAGGGCCTAGTGATTGTTATGGTGCTGAATATTTGTTTTTTTGTTTTGATCGTTAAATAACTGACTATCAAACAATAGCCAAATTTTAGTTCCTCGACTTGATGTGGGAACTATTTAGTCGTACACTTAGTACGTAGCCTTCTGCGTAGGCTTGATTATCGTTTGTGTTGAGGATGTTGATTCGTATAGTGCGGAGTATTACTCCAATCTATCGAGCTTCCTTCTTGGCTCGAAGGATAGCAAGTTGAAAGTTGGAGACGTGATAAGTCTATGAGACTTAGTTTCTGTGTGAGGTTGAGAAACACTTTTGCGTTGTTGGTGCGAAGAGACCGGGATCGGGTTTATCCGGAAGCCACTTCGGACCAACGTATATGCGACGATTTTGCAGGTTGCTTTATGATGATATTGATATTCCGGATTTTCATAGTGGGGGACTGGTTGTTGATCGTTCGTGGTTAAAATCCCAATACACATCTAGTAGCAGTTGTATTTTCATTATGAAATATCCAATGCGAGGACTATTTGCTACTAACCCTATGGATTTCCCGACAAGATGTGGTAGGAAAGTAACTTTGGTTTGTCCTGTTCCTGGACAACTTGTATGGATGTTTGTCTGACATTGCATTTCTGTAGATTACGTACATTGGCTTTTACAAACGTACATCAGTGGTTGCGGAGAAGGCAACTTCTCTTAGTTTAACACCCTCCTTGAGACATACGAGCTTAAGGATTGTATTTTTGTGAAAGGCAATTAGTAGTCAACAGAAATGGCTGTGAGGCATTCTAAGTGATGTGATTGTGATTGTGAAAGGTAATCGTTACCTCGTCAGGCCTCATCAACCGAAAATGACCAAAATAGGGTTATATGCAGCAAGGCTAAGTGGGTCATTCCCAAGTAGGATATGCTCATCCTCTTCTAGATATGTCTTTGCACGCTGTAACGTCGTGTATCTGATTATGTAGTTTGTATGCTTAGAGGGCCCTCGGTAAAGGTCGGTAACGATCGGAGGATGACATATTCGGTACCATCTAGTTATAGAGGTGGGCCGATCTTTTGTTGGTAGAGAAACTTTGTAATGGTTTCTAGGTACATTCTTCTAGAGATGTACTGCCGGAAGGTAGTCCCTTCACCTGGTCATTTGTATGGAAATCCAAACCCCACTACGTGTTTGCCATTTTGATTGTATTACCCAATTCGGCTATATGCTCGAATTTAATCAATATAACAATTTCGGCTATGATTAATATTATTTGTACATAATAGACACTACTATGATATAACATGAGATTTGATATGATATGTTTTAGTTATCGTACGGTAAAAACATGTCTGTGTTTTTATGTGGACTAGACGAGATACTTTTGTTTTGATAAAGGAAAAGTTTTGGTAACTTAATAAATTCAGTTGAGTGTGTTTCTCACGCTGGTTTACCAAAATGATAAGGGCGTTCTTCCCTTTCAATGCTTGGGTCAGACCGAGTATATTTACAGGTCTAGATTTGATGCTTTTGGAGCTTCAGTAGGAGAGTTGGAGATCTTTATTTTGTATACTCGTATCCGATTAGATTATTGATTATCTGCCGCATTGCTTTGTTTGTTGTTGTATTTATCGGCATTTGTAAGGACAGGTTTATTATAACTGTTCAGGCTGATAACTATTGATTGATTGTTGAACTCTGATTGATGTAATATATATAGTTTCTGTTTTGTAAAGATCATTGATATGATATTATATATTTTCCGCTGCGATGTGAGATTTTGTATTGTTCTGTTTGGTTCTATATTCTCTCTTTCTTCTCTTCTCTTCTCCTCTCTTCTTTTCTTTCTCTTGACTTTCCATCAGTCTGTGCTTTTTGGGGCGGACATGTGTGGATTATTGTCGATTTAAAGGGTACGGATTCGCAGGTCGTCACACGTGGTATAAGAGCTTAGATTTTTTATATTCCTAAGCTTTGATTTATACTCAGTATAGATAGGGATAGTAGCACCCTAGATTGAGTTTGAGTGTATTATATATATGAGCGCGTATTTGTTAGTTGATATAAAATGTTTTATATTGTGTTTGCTTATCCCTTGAGTAGTTTGTGAATTCTGGTCGGTATGTGGGACGCCATGTTATCGATAGGGATTTCCAAACTCTTAAACGAGGCAAGTCGACATAGTATTGTTTTAAATTAGGTAAATGAAGTAATTTTACCTCGATTATATTTTATATATAAAGGAAATAAATTTTTCAAGATTATTAAAGTGTATACAAACTGATTGTTTGGTTGTTTGAAAATGTAAAAATATATATAAGTTAATGAAAGCTGTTTGAATAATCTAAATAAAAACAATAATTGTAGAAAGAATAAATTATATAAGCAAACGAATTATAAAGTATGGAATTATAATTAATATGATTTGCAGTTTTGAAACAATCTTATATATATATAAGAAGTAGAACTATATGAACATATTTATAAATATAAGTTGTAAATAAAAATGGATTTAAACTATGAATTCGAATCCCATTTATTTTGGAAGTTATTTTTCAAAGTTAAAGAGGTTATATTATTATAAATAGAAAATAAGTGAAATTATATAAGTAAAATATTTATAAATGTGATTTATAAATAGAAGAAATTTTTAAAAGAATATATAGCACTGAATTTACTACTATTACTGGGAAATAATAAGAGTGATGACTGCAGCATCATCAGTATCATTTTCGAGTTTCTGTGTAATGGATTTGCTACCAATAGTAAATTGAAATTGAAGTTTTGTTTTGATAAACAAATTTGAATTTAAAATCCAAGTTGAAATTGATGAATATAAGTAAAATGATTTATGGACTTATAATATGAAATAACAGAAAATTTAACTTTGGTAGAGTTAAATTTGAGTTAGCATAATAAATATATGATTTGAAATTATATAATTGTGAATGGAAGTATACTTAGGTAAATGTTTAGGGAAGTTGAATAAATAAGTGTATAACTTAAAAAATGAGAAAATGTAAGTAAAACCAATTTTTAAAATGGTTAGACAATTTAGTTAAGCAAACAAAATTTGATTTTGAATAGTGATATGAATTTGACTTAAGTGAAAGTTAAATAAAATAGAATTTGAAATGAATTAGAGACGAACTTAAGTTGTATAGTGAAAGTGAAGGTAAATGAAATTGAAATGAAACAAAACTTAGGTGATGTTGAATGAAGTTGATTTTGGTATCGAAGTAAATTAATAAAGTAAACTAAATGAATGCGAACTTGAGTTATATAAGAATATTGAACTTTAGTGGTAAAATGAATTAGCAACTGTATTAATAAATGGATTGAACGTTAATCTATCTAATGTAAATAAATTGATATGGTAAAGGATATAAATGTTAATTCATTAAATGCTAATGAAATTGGAAACTGGAAATTTAATGAAAGCTAATTAAAAGTGCTAAACACAAATTGAATGTAAGCGAAGTAAATAAATTTGGTTAGGATTAGATATACATTGGTTGTTATTTTTTGTTAGTTTATGGTATGGAAATTCATTAAGTGTTAATGAAATTTAATTAATAAAACTAAAAGTAAAATAATTGAATTCAAAACTGAAAGTGAAGTAAGAATAAATAGAAATGTAATTGATTTGATTTGGAAGTAAACAAACTTGAATGTAAATTAGTGAATGTAAATTAATTGAATATGAATGAATGTTAATGAAATCCAATGTTAATGAATCAAATGTGAATAAATTGAAAAAAATCAATTCAATGAATATTAATGAGAAGTGAATGAATATTGATTTGGTTATGGATTGATCGGATAGATATGGATTAATTGGATGATAGTTGTTTGATGGTTGGATTTGTTGCTTATTGATGGCATTTGTTATATTGACATATATAGTTGTTGGTATATGTTGTATATTGATATTACTTTCTATATACATGTTTCTCATTTGTGTATTGAGTGTTTAGTAGGTGCGGATTGCGTTTGCTTCGTTTTTAAAGCTCGCTTTCGCGCTATATTAGCCGTATATGCTCACTAATAATATATAAGGTACATATCTCGGATTACATATCGTACTTTTACACTTTTTTCCCTTCGGGATGCCTCATCCGTGATGATGAGATGTATATTTGTGATATATATATTGTTATTTTTTTCCGGATTGAACCGCGCAAAGGAGACGCTGGCGAATTATTTTGAAATTTAAGGCGTTAGAAATTTTTTTGGGAAAATTGCAAAATTTGTGATAACTAAATGATTTTGGGAAAGTTAAACATTTAAGCGAGTTTGGTAAATGATAAAATGGATTTGAGAACATAGAAAAGTTCTTATAAGAAGTTTAACTAAGGATTTTTGGAAAAAGTCAAAAGGTTTAAATAGATTTGATTTCTAATTTGAACAAATTATTTTGAATAATTAATGGATTTTGTGAATTTTCTTACTTAGTAATTTCGAGGACGAAATTCTTTTAAGTAGGGAAGAATGTAACGGCCCAGAATTTCAGTCATTTGAAATTCGTATATTTAATTGATTTTAAATATGAAAAGGTTAAATTTTATAAGCTGAATAAATTATATTTCGAATATCTTGATTTAATTGGATAATTAAATCGTTAATTTAATATTTGAAATTACTGAAATAATTGGAAATTGAATTTAAAGTGAATAAAAATGATTTATAAAGATGAATTAAATCATATTTGAATTAGAATGATGTTAGAGGACTTTTAAAATCGAATTAAAAGTTAATTTGTAAAAATTGAATATTTTAATATTTAATTGACGCGTAAAAATAGTCATTTTTCAAATAGTCTCGGATTTCGACGAAACCCATTTCATCGGATCCGTAATGTTATATTATTATAAGATTTCAAATTTCGCGTCAATCGGATTTACGGTTTGTCCGGGGCAAGCTAAAACGCGTAAAAGTCGGTTTAAGTGACTTTAAATTTAATAATTCGATTCGGAGGCCTATCTTCCAAATACGACCGAATTGGCTCCTGATTTATATTCCATTGCATTCGGAATAGGGGTAAAATATTATACATGCCTTGCGGCACGCTTCGTTTGGAGTTCGGAAAAATTTCGATTGAATAGTACGCGAAAATTTTCTATATAAGGACCTAACTTTTTTCATTTTGCACAAACCCTAAATAAACTAAGGCAGCCGCCACTTCTCACTCTAATAGTCAGAAATCCGTTTTCTTTTCCCCTTAATCTCTCTCAGTCCATAAATCTATTCGAGAAACTTCCAACTACAAAGTTGTAGAGCATGATGAAATCTATAAATCTATACGGTGATGATCAAGTTTAGCGAAGCGGATTGGAGGCTAGTGACTCGCGTTGTAGTTGTGTTCAAAGGGTTGGATATTGCGTTTGGGAGGGCCAAGCTGCATGGTGCTTGGGCCGATGGTGGTGCTTGCTTAGGCCTTCGACGTGGTGGAGCTCGATCGTCTTCAACTTCAACGAAGCGGTCGTGAAAATTCATGGAAGATCGGCGGCCGATGAGTTGTTGCGTACGTGAATTACCTAATGGAGGAAGAAAGAGAAGCACGGCCTGGATTTGGGGGATTGGAAATGGAGGGCCGAGATTGAAAGCAGGGTTTACAATTTAAAAAAAATAAATTGATCTATATATACAGTTTTGTATAATCTTTGAAAAACTATAACTTTTTCATACGAGGTCCGTTTCGCACGAAAACGAATTGCGTTGGTTCCGTATTGACGAGCACTACGTGATGGAGCTGGTTTGGTGCTGATTGGAGCTAGGATGAATTTTGGATAAAAGTAAATGGTCATTTAATTTTATTCGGAATAAAACACTGAAACTGCGACTACAAACAATGTGAGTACAACTCACTCATTCGGACTCATTGATATTTTTATATAAGTGAGAAATAATTCATTATATGATGACTGATGATTGTTTGGATGATATATGATATATTGATTGATATTTGGATATATATACCTGACTAGTGGAGCAGATGACCTTATACGTTCCCGTGTATGAGCGGATGACCCTTTGTACGCGCGTCTGCCTTGAAGCGGACATTGTATACAAATTCTAATATGTTTATTTGTTGCAGGTGACAGGTTGGAGGGATCCAACTGGATTCCTCAACGGTATTTATTTGTTTACAGATATTGTGATATATTCTGTTATCATATGATATATGATGTTTTGGATGCCGTGATTGTTGTATTTAGTGCTGTTGCAGCATTGGGCCTATTTTGGAAATTTTAAAATGTTTTAAGTCATGATTTTCAAATAAAAAAGGATTTTTAAGCGATTTGAAAATATATGATTTGATTTGTTATAAAGGAAGGAAACTATTTTAAATAAATAAATGTGATAATTTTTATTGTTATAAAAATTATGCTATTTGAGAAATATAATTGAAATGTGAATTTGGAAATATGGAATTAACTATTTTATAGAATAAGTTAAATAGAGGTTTTTGAATTATATTAAATGGTTTATATAAGGGATTTATAAAATTTATATTTTACAAATCAAGGTAATCGAATTATAGACAAGTTCTGCAAATGTTAAAATGAAGTTATAAATGGAGTTTATAAGCGAATAAGATTTATAATTATGAAGTTATAAAATAAATGATTTTGCAAAATAAGAGATCTATAAGTAATTAACTTATGATATGAGTTTTGGCATATAAATGAGATGTAAATGGTATTTTTTAATAAAGGGGATTTATAAATTAAAGTTTTCATAAATATGTAAATGTGAATTTATATACATTGTTTTGTAAATCCAAAAGCATTTGAATTGGATAAAATAAATATAGAAGTTTATTTAAAGGAATTACATTCACGATTTTGGATAGCGAATTATCCTTTAAACTAAATGTTGTAATAATAAAGAATTTGATTGGGAATTATATCCACGATTTTGGATAGTGGATTATCTTTTAAATAAAATGTGTAGAAGTATTGGATTTGGTAAACGATTTATATTCACGATTTTGGATAGTGAATAATATATTAAAGAAATGTTTTGAAAAGTGATATTTTAAAATGGAGTTAAATGGTTTAAAGATGTGTCAAAATGTGTTGAGTATCGAATACACAGATTTCGACATTCATTGTTGAAATAGACGTTTTCGAAAAGTATAAGGAAATGATGGACTATAACACTTTTATTATAGTAGATGATTTCCGAAAGGAAATATTTTGTATAGTATTGGGATTTATATCTATCTTATATTTGAATCCCTATACTAGTGATTTTGGGTTGTCGTAATGATGTTTTACACAACATTCGTTTTGATCCAAATAAATGTGTTTTAAAAGAATGTTTTCCTTGAAGAATAAAATATATACTTAATCGTTATTTAAGTATATGTAATATTTTCTAGGTGTTGAAAATAAAGCGAATGGTGAATTATTTATTATTAAATAAGTATACGGAAATGTTTCCCAATATGAAGTGAAATGTTTTAAGAATATATCTTTTTAAAGATAATTTGAAGTGAATATTTGGCAAGCGAATTAATTAATAAAAGATTTATTTAAAAGGGCGTAGTGATTGTTATGGCGCTGAATATTTGTTTGTTTTTTTGATATTAAATAACCGACTATCATACATTAGCCAAATTTTAGTTCCTTTACTTGATGTGGGAACTATTTAGTCGTACACTTAGTACGTAGCATTCTACGTAGGCTTGATTATCGTTTGTGTTGAGGATGTTGATTCGTATAGTGCGGAGTATTACTCCAATCTATCGAGCTTCCTTCTTGGCCCGAAGGATAGCAAGTTGAAAGTTGGAGACGTGATAAGTCTATGAGACTTAGTTTCTGTATGAGGTTGAGAAATGCTTTTGCGGTGTTGGTGCGAAGAGACATGGATCGGGTTTATCTGAAAACCACTTCGGGCCAACGTGTATGCGACGATTGTGCAGGTTGCTTTGTGATGATATTGATATTCTGAATTTTCATAGTGGGGGACTACTTGTTGGTCGTTTGGGTTTAAAATCCCAATATACATCCAGTAGCAATAGTCAATTCATTATGAAATATCCAATGCGAGGACTATTCGCTACTAATCCTAGGGATTTCCCAACAGGATGTGGAAGGAAAGTACCTTCGGTTTGTCCTGTTCCTGGACAACTTGTATGGATGTTTGTCTGACATTGCATTTCTGTAGATTACTACATTAGTTTTTACAAACGTACATCAGTGGTGGCGGAGAAGGCAAATTCTCTTAGCTTAACACCCTCCTTGAGACATTGCAATTAGTTGACAACGGAAATGGTCGTGTGGCATTCTAAGTGATGTGATTGTGATTGTGAAAGGTAATTGTTACCTCGTCAGGCCTCATCAACCAGAAATGACCAAAACAAGGTTAGATGCAGTAAAGCTAAGTGGGTCATTGCCAAGTAGGATATGATCATCCTCTTCTAGATATATCTTTGCACGCTATGACGTCGTGTATCTGATTATGTGGTTTGTATGCATAGAGGGCCCTCGGTAAAGGTCGGTAACGACCGAAGGATGACATATTCGGTACCATTTAGTTATAGAGGTGGGCCGGTCTTGTGTTGGTAGAGAAACTTTGTGATGGTTTCTCGGAACATTCTTCTAGAGATGTACTGCCGGAAGGTGGTCCCTTCACTTGGTCATTTGTATGGAAGTCCAAACCCCACTACGTGTTTCCCATTTTGATTGTATTACCCAATTGGGCTATATGCTGAAATTTAATCAATGTAACAATTTTGGCTATGATTAATATTATTTGTACATTGTAGACACTACTATAATATAACGTGAGATTTGATATGATATGTTTTAGTTATCGTAAGGTAAAAACATGTCCGTGTTTATGGGTGGACTTGTCTTACGAGATACTTTTGTTTTGATAAAGGAAAAGTTTTGGTAACTTAATAAATTCAGTTGAGTGTGTTTCTCACGCTGGTTTACCTGACTGATCCGGGTGTTCTTCCCTTTCAATGCTTGGGTCAGACCGAGTATATTTACAGGTATAGATTTGATGCTTTTGGAGCTTCAGTAGGAGAGCTAGAGATCTTCATTTCGTATATGCGTATCTGATTAGATTATTATTATCCATTGCATTGCTTTGTTTGTTGTTGTATATTATCGGCATTTGTAAGGACAGCTTATTATAACTGTTCCGGCTAATAACTATTGATTGATTGTTGAACTCTGATTGATGTGTATATATATACACACTTTCTGTTTTGTAAAGATCATTGATATGATATTATATATTTTCTACCGTGATGTGAGATTCTGTATTGTTCTGTTTGGTTCTATCTTCTCTCTTTCTTCTCTTCTCTTTTTCTCTCTTCTTTTCTTTCTCTTTACTTTCCATCAATCTGTTCTTTTTGGGTCGGACATGTGTGGATTATTATCGATTTAAAGGGTACAGATTTGTAGGTCGTCACAATAACCCTTAACCCCTAACCCTTTATTCCATTTTTATTTCACAAGTTCATAATTCAAAAATATAAACTCAAGAGCAAGTTGGCCATAACCTTCGGGAAAAGTGGAGAAAATTCAATTAAAGCTAAGGAATCAAGCAAGAAGAATCAAGCAAGATCAAATCTCAATTTCTTATCCAAAGTATGGTGAATAATAATTAAAACCATCTCATTTTTGTTCTAAAGAGCATTTGATTTCAGGTTTTAAGTTCAAAACCTTTACGATGATTTTAATGATGATATGCTTGGATTACATGATATGCTTGATCAAACATGTACATTTGATAAATGTTTTATTTGATTTTAAGGCTAAAATTATATTTGATGGGTTTCAAATGCCATGGATTTGATATCTTATATAAAACATTATTTTGGAAATGGGTTTAATTTTTATAATTATCCAAGATATAGATAATTTACTATGAATTTTTTGATGAAAGAAATAGATAATTAGGTTTATAAATTTATTTCAGCTATTATATAAAGTATTTTGGGTTCGAGATTTGTATATGTTAGATAACGTATTAAAAATGAATTATGATGATTTTTAGGGATTTTCTTAAGTAATTTACTACGGAAATTAAATTAATTAAGTTGGAGGACTTAACTATTTTAGTTGTCTGTTAAAGTGGAGGGCTTCTTTGCTAATTAGTTTTAATTAATTCTGGAAGAATTTGGCAGTCTTTTAGAAAAGATTTTGGTAAAGTTAAGGCAGCCAATTATATTTGTACAAATAGGCATGTTAGTTGAAAAGCATTTACTTAAAAAGGCAACAAAACAATTTTGCTTAGATTTATTGTTTTGCCACTTCTAGTAGCAACCTTTCGACCCCATACCTTTACCCCAACCAAGTCAAAACAAATACACCTGGTGTCAATGCTTTGGTATGTAATGGATTGGGGAAAGGTGGAAGGTATAAAGTCGGAACCATGCTTTCAAAAGGGTCGAAGCCTTTGTTTTGCTTTCCAAAGAGATGCAACTTGCCTTGCTTTTAAAAGAATTCTTTGAATTTTAAATGGTAGCTTTCGATTGAGTCGCCGCGTTTTATGTTTCAGAATGGAGCTTTCGAAAGGGTAGTTTGAACGTAGCCGAAACCATGTTGTCGTCTTCATACCTTTCGAATAGGTTGAAAGTTTTCAATAAGTTGGAAAGGCCAACTTTTGTTTTAGAAATATAATAAGCTACTTCCCAATGCTTTCGAAAGGGCTCCAGTAGCCATTTAAACTAAAGGTTTCGAAGGCAATGCTTTCGAAAGGGTAATATTTTCTAAGTGTTGAAAATAAAGTGAATGGTGAATTATTTATTATTAAATAAGTAAATGTTTCCCAATATGAAGTGAAATGTTTTAAGAATATATCTTTTTAAAGATAATTTGAAGTGAATATTTGGCAAGCGAATTAATTAATAAAAGATTTATTTAAAAGGGCGTAGTGATTGTTATGGTGCTGAATATTTGTTTGTTTTTTTGATATTAAATAACCGACTATCATACATTAGCCAAATTTTAGTTCCTTTACTTGATGTGGGAACTATTTAGTCGTACACTTAGTACGTAGCATTCTACGTAGGCTTGATTATCGTTTGTGTTGAGGATGTTGATTCGTATAGTGCGGAGTATTACTCCAATCTATCGAGCTTCCTTCTTGGCCCGAAGGATAGCAAGTTGAAAGTTGGAGACGTGATAAGTCTATGAGACTTAGTTTCTGTATGAGGTTGAGAAATGCTTTTGCGGTGTTGGTGCGAAGAGACATGGATCGGGTTTATCTGAAAACCACTTCGGGCCAACGTGTATGCGACGATTGTGCAGGTTGCTTTGTGATGATATTGATATTCCGGATTTTCATAGTGGGGGACTACTTGTTGGTCGTTTGGGTTTAAAATCCCAATATACATCCAGTAGCAATAGTCAATTCATTATGAAATATCCAATGCGAGGACTATTCGCTACTAATCCTAGGGATTTCCCAACAGGATGTGGAAGGAAAGTACCTTCGGTTTGTCCTGTTCCTGGACAACTTGAATGGATGTTTGTCTGACATTGCATTTCTGTAGATTACTACATTAGTTTTTACAAACGTACATCAGTGGTGGCGGAGAAGGCAACTTCTCTTAGCTTAACACCCTCCTTGAGACATTGCAATTAGTTGACAACGGAAATGGCCGTGTGGAATTCTAAGTGATGTGATTGTGATTGTGAAAGGTAATTGTTACCTCGTCAGGCCTCATCAACCATAAATGACCAAAACAAGGTTAGATGCAGTAAAGCTAAGTGGGTCATTCCCAAGTAGGATATGATCATCCTCTTCTAGATATATCTTTGCACGCTATGACGTCGTGTATCTGATTATGTGGTTTGTATGCTTAGAGGGCCCTCGGTAAAGGTCGGTAACGACCGGAGGATGACATATTCGGTACCATTTAGTTATAGAGGTGGGCCGGTCTTGTGTTGGTAGAGAAACTTTGTGATGGTTTCTCGGAACATTCTTCTAGAGATGTACTGCCGGAAGGTGGTCCCTTCACTTGGTCGTTTGTATGGAAGTCCAAACCCCACTACGTGTTTCCCATTTTGATTGTATTACCCAATTGGGCTATATGCTGAAATTTAATCAATGTAACAATTTTGGCTATGATTAATATTATTTGTACATTGTAGACACTACTATAATATAACGTGAGATTTGATATGATATGTTTTAGTTATCGTAAGGTAAAAACATGTCCGTGTTTATGGGTGGACTTGTCTTACGAGATACTTTTGTTTTGATAAAGGAAAAGTTTTGGTAACTTAATAAATTCAGTTGAGTGTGTTTCTCACGCTGGTTTACCTGACTGATCCGGGCGTTCTTCCCTTTCAATGCTCGGGTCAGACCGAGTATATTTACAGGTACAGATTTGATGCTTTTGGAGCTTCAGTAGGAGAGCTAGAGATCTTCATTTCGTATATGCGTATCTGATTAGATTATTATTATCCATTGCATTGCTTTGTTTGTTGTTGTATATTATCGGCATTTGTAAGGACAGCTTATTATAACTGTTCCGGCTGATAACTATTGATTGATTGTTGAACTCTGATTGATATGTCTATATATATATATACACTTTCTGTTTTGTAAAGATCATTGATATGATATTATATATTTTCTACCGTGATGTGAGATTCTGTATTGTTCTGTTTGGTTCTATCTTCTCTCTTTCTTCTCTTTCTTCTCTTCTCTTTTTCTCTCTTCTTTTCTTTCTCTTTACTTTCCATCAATCTGTTCTTTTTGGGTCGGACATGTGTGGATTATTGTCGATTTAAAGGGTACAGATTTGTAGGTCGTCACAATAACCCTTAACCCCTAACCCTTTATTCCATTTTTATTTCACAAGTTCATAATTCAAAAATATAAACTCAAGAGCAAGTTGGCCATAACCTTCGGGAAAAGAGGAGAAAATTCAATTAAAGCTAAGGAATCAAGCAAGAAGAATCAAGCAAGATCAAATCTCAATTCCTTATCCAAAGTATGGTGAATAATAATTAAAACCATCTCATTTTTGTTCTAAAGAGCATTTGATTTCAGGTTTTAAGTTCAAAACCTTTACGATGATTTTAATGATGATATGCTTGGATTACATGATATGCTTGATCAAACATGTACATTTGATAAATGTTTTATTTGATTTTAAGGCTAAAATTATATTTGATGGGTTTCAAATGCCATGGATTTAATATCTTATATAAAACATTATTTTGGAAATGGGTTTAATTTTTATAATTATCCAAGATATAGATAATTTACTATGAATTTTTTGATGAAAGAAATAGATAGTTAGGTTTATAAATTTATTTCAGCTATTATATAAAGTATTTTGGGTTCGAGATTTTTATATGTTAGATAACGTATTAAAAGTGAATTATGATGATTTTTAGGGATTTTCTTAAGTAATTTACTACGGAAATTAAATTAATTAAGTTGGAGGACTTAACTATTTTAGTTGTCTGTTAAAGTGGAGGGCTTCTTTGCTAATTAGTTTTAATTAATTCTGGAAGAATTTGGCAGTCTTTTAGAAAAGATTTTGGTAAAGTTAAGGCAGCCAATTATATTTGTACAAATAGGCATGTTAGTTGAAAAGCATTTACTTAAAAAGGCAACAAAACAATTGTGCTTAGATTTATTGTTTTGCCACTTCTAGTAGCAACCTTTCGACCCCATACCTTTACCCCAACCAAGTCAAAACAAATACACCTGGTGTCAATGCTTTGGTATGTAATGGATTGGGGAAAGGTGGAAGGTATAGAGTCGGAACCATGCTTTCGAAAGGGTCGAAGCCTTTGTTTTGCTTTCCAAAGAGATGCAACTTGCCTTGCTTTTAAAAGAATTCTTTGAATTTTAAATGGTAGCTTTCGATTGAGTCGCCGCATTTTATGTTTCAGAATGGAGCTTTCGAAAGGGTAGTTTGAACGTAGCCGAAACCATGTTGTCGTCTTCATACCTTTCGAATAGGTTGAAAGTTTTCAATAAGTTGGAAAGGCCAACTTTTGTTTTAGAAATATAATAAGCTACTTCCCAATGCTTTCGAAAGGGCTCCAGTAGCCATTTAAACTAAAGGTTTCGAAGGAAATGGCTTCAAAATGTGTTTCAAGCTATCCTTCCAATTGTTTTACTTGAAAGATTAAAGCTTTCGAAAGAATGGTTTCGAAGTAATCTGCTTTCCTTAAATTCTTTTATTCGAAGGTTAATGGTTTCGAAAGGGGTACTTTTTCTTATATTCACTTTGACCCCAAAGTTATATTTAAGATTAAACCCAATGGTTCCAAAAGAGGTACTTTCTAATGGTTTCAACACTATGCTTTTATAAGTTGGAAAGATATGCTTTAATACTTTCGAAAGGAATGTTTTGATGGTTTCGAAAGGAAGGTTTTGATGCTTTTAAAAGAAATGTTTTAAAGCATTTCGAAAGGCATATGTTTAGTGTTTTAAAAAGAAGATTGAATGCTTTTGAAAGAGTTCGAATGGTTTCGAAAGTAAAGGTTTAAGGTTTCAAAAGCCTTAGTTTTCAAAACAAAGAACTCAATCTTATTTTATTAAAGGAAAACCCATGGCAATATAAAGGAGCTTTGAAATGGCTTATAATTTTGGAGTTTTTGAAGAAGGTTTCCTTGAAAAAAATATTAATGAGTTAAAGGTGTTAACCATGTTTCATGTGGAAATGATTTCAACGATATAAAATCATAAATGTTGGTACTGTTATGTTATTGTATGTGCTTCTTCTATAAACATATTCACCGTATAATGGACCCATGACTGTATTTTAGGGAGTAAGGGTAGAATAACCAAGTAGATTGAATCGGTAGTGAATATAAATTGAGTTAACTCCTGAATGAGCAGAGTTGCATCCAAGAGGTCAGGTAGGCAAGAACATAGGATGCCCAAAGACTAATCAAGAGGTTATTAGTGCAAACATGTTCATAGTAAACCTATGAAAATTATGTTTGGAGAGAGTTATTGGCGGGGGCAACAGGTTCGTAGTGATCCCATGAAAACTATATCCGGATACAGTTATTGATAGAAATCAATAGGTCCATAGTCAACCCTTGAAAACTATGATATGAAAGAATTATTGGAGATATCAATAAGTCTAGGGAGAACCCATGAAATAATTGAATGAAGTTATTGGTAGGGGCCAATAGTTTCTTAATGACCTCATGATAACTATGAAACCAGAAACATGGTCCATAAACTTTAAACATGTTATTAGTCAGCCCATGAAAACTAACAAGTTCATGCTAAACTTAGAAACTATAATGGGGATAGATAGTCAAATGAATGAGGATGAGAAATCTAGGTTATTTTGCATATTTTCATTTCATCATGATATTATAAATTGCTATGTTTTTAACCATTGTGGGTGCAGGAGCACCGTATATGGTTATTATAAATTTTTGGGTAAGATACTAGTGAGAGGAAACCTATTCCGCTAAGCGGCATCGTCTCACCAGATATCTAAATGGTTCGAGATGGTAGGTTATTATTCATACTAGGCTTTATGTCTGACTCAAAATTTATGTTTTCCCCTTAAACTCTTGGGTATCAATTAATTTTGAGTAGCTTGAAAGTTGAGGATTTTCGTGTTCTTCATTATACGAATAAGCTTCCGGAGATGTTCAGGAGGAATCTAACTAATAAAGATTTCTTTTCTATTTGATTCTATTGTTTTGATGTAAAGGTAAAGTTGTTTAGTTGCCTATATTTATACTTTGATCATCCAATGGAGCATCTTCATATGTCGCTCTTAGCATAGTTTGTAATAATTATATTTTCTTTGAACGTGGTTCTCGAATTCGGGATTATGTAATCAATTTGAAATATGATTGAAATGGATGAAAATTTGTTTAATAATTTAAAAAAACTTTCATATCCATGTGTTTCTGTTGTATAAATTTATCTAACATCATCGCATTTGGTCACTGAGAATTAATAACTATTGATGACTGCAACATCCATGGCCGCTAGTTTTGGGCCTCTAAGTGGAAGATGTTACTAGTTGGTATCAGAGCATAGGTTTATGAAAACTAAAGAAATTTAAACCTAATATATTTTTCAAAACATAATTCAATGAATCAAAAAATAAGACCGAGGTTTAGGTTAATGACATAGTAATGTACTTGTACTTGATATATATGTGTGTGTGTGTGTGTATGTGTGTGTGTATATATATCAAGTACATATTCCCCTCTCTCTTAGACCGTTCTTCCATATCCTACTAAGGCTCATATGTAGATTTACGAGAAAGGAAGATATGGAGGCAGGAAACAGAAGAGGAATTCTTGATGGAGGAAGCATCACAACAAATGGAAACATTCAACCCACCATGAAGAACCCGGGTCAATAGGTAAATGCTAATCAAAATGCAGATGTCAACATAGGTGCTAGAAATATGCCAGTAGATATGGGGATGATGTATCAGTTTCTTCATCAATATAATGCAAGCTGGAGTAGCTGCTGGAGTAGTTGGGAATGTTGGAGGAGCTAATCTCATGGCTCCAATTGGAAACAATTATGCTAAGTTGATCAGAGGTTATACCAGTCATGGTGGGAAGCCGTTTTTTGGAACAGAGGATGCTATAGAAATTAAGAATTGGCTTTTGCATTGTGAGAGAATCTTTGTTGTCTTGGGGTTGAATGATGGGAAGAAAAGGAGGCTTTCTTCTAGACAGCTGCAGGGAGCAGCGCTTCATTGGTGGAATAGTGTTACCATCGGATTTCTCGAGGAGGAGTTGACTTAGGTGGAATTTTGAAGGAGATTCGAGCAGAGGTTTTTTTTAAGTTGCCAAGCCAGCATTGGTTAGGAAGTTCAAGGATTTAATGCAAGGCGAGATTTTGATGAATGAGTATGCTACGAAGTTTGATGAGCTATCTAGATATGGATAGGCTTCCATATACATCGTCATCAAGAGGAACGAGAAGCTTATTCGGGGATTGAGACCCGAGATTGGTAGGGCAACCCTGCCACATCTTCACGATCCTTGTAATAATGTTATGGAAATGGCAATCCGACATGAGGAGATGCTTACTACTTATGGAAAGGAGAAACACGTTGAAACCTAGAGTTCTCTTGGAAAGAAGAGGAAGTTCTTCAAAAAGAAGGAAACCGGGAAGGAAGAAGCTTCCAAGAAGGAAAAGCCTAATTTGGCTTGCTTTAAGTGCGTTAAGAAGGATCATTATGCTCATGAATGCCAAACTGGAAAAGGGAAGTAAGCTGCAGACAAGAAGGGTGTGAAATGCTTTAAATGTGACCAGGTGGGGTGTTAGAAGAATCAATGTTTAGAACCAATCAGGTCAGCCAGGGGAAAGGTCTTTGTTGTTGGACCATCGTCTGCTAGGCCAACCGCTGCTCAGAAGGGAAAGACTGTGATGGAAGGTATGCTTTTAGTAACGATCGCGACTTTTCGACGCTCGAAAACCGACATCAATACGTCCACTATATCAACTGCCAAGTAATCGAAGGCCAGAAAACCGTACCGTTAGGGTTGAAGAAGAAGAAAGAGGTAGAAGAAGAGAGAAAAAGATAGAACAGAACAGAAACAACAGAACAATATCAGAATCTCACAATCGCAGCGGAACAACATATAATAGATAAATGAATAATTTGTAAACAAAAGAACTATATCAGTTATTACATTACATTACATCATCAGAGTGTACAACAACAAACAACAACTAACAGCGGAAAAGAAGTACTATATACTAGTGAATACGCCATGCCATCCAGCTTGCCTCCAGCAACTCCTAAATTCCAGAATATCCAGATAAACCTGACTCTTGACTGCTCGTGTGGAAATTGGTGGGCACCCAGAGTTTAGGAAGGAAAACAATAAACTCCGAGTCAGTCATGTGACTGGTGTGAGAACTAAAACAAAGAACAGGATAATTTTTAAAATTAGATTCGCAATGCTTTTAGAAAATGAGACTACCACAAGGCCTCCCGTACACACATAATGCAAACGCAGAATCAGAGGAGATTTCTCCTTATGATATTCAAAGATGTTTGATACGCATTAAAAAGAACATTTGATATTATTACTAGTGCATAGTGTAGGCAAAATTCATTTCAAAAATAAAGATATAAATCTTAGCCAACATACGACCATTATCGTATGCCTACTATAGCTACCATTCAAACAGTGGGGCGCCACCATAAGTGAATGATAGGTTCTACAACTAAAACCATACAAGATCGTATTGTTTCTTTGGATTTCCAACAAATGGCCAGGCCAAGGAACTTCCCATTGCCACATGGAAACGCCTCTGGAATGACATCCCGAGAACCAAACCGGATCTCTGCCAACACAAGGTCGGGTTACCCCTAACTGGGTAACTACTGACACGAATATGTCATCCCCCGATCGTAACCGATCTTTCCGAGGATCCTCGATTTCCAACAACCACAAAGCAATAAATTTGCAGCAACAACATAGGTTAAGTATCTGGGCTCCATACCATGATACCACCTCTATCCAGAAGGAATGACATACACTAAAGGGGAGCTACCCCCTAATAACCTTGCCGCATCCTTCCTATTTTGACCATTTCCAGGGTGTGAGGTCCGACGAAGTCTCGTCCACAAAGCCACGCTTTATACAAAAGCTGTTCTTTGGGTCAACAAATGATCAAAGTAATGATCACCAAGATAAATGATCAAACAAATGATCATATCACAAATGATCAAAAAATGATCATTTCACAGCAACACTCAGCATGTCACATTACCAAATTTGGAGTATATTACTAATAACCTTCAACTACATAACATCTGAGCTCGTACGTCTCAGAGAAGGGTGTTAAGCTAAGAGAATAAATTCTCCGCCACCAACAGAAATATATTTGAAAGAAATCAGCTTTATATCTCAACTTGTAATGTCAGACATACAATCCATACAAGTCTGTTCCGGGCTCGAACAGAACCGAAGGCACTTACAAAGAAGTCCTTGCATTCCGGATAATTTCTAATCACATCCGGACTTCCCGTCACGAAGGGTGATAAAACCTATATATCGGAGATCAGCCGATGCAGAGCAACTCAACGGTAATCCTTCCGTTTTCAAAAATATCCGGTCTTCAACACCGGTCATCAAATGCAATCCATTACGACGTATCACATATTCGGAATGGGTTATACGACCCCAAGGTCCTTTCCCGGCTAACCCAAATAGTGAGCGCTTATTTTAAAAAAAAACAAGTGTAGCATTCAGATTTAAGCAATTCACAACAAATTCCTATTTAAAAGTAAATATTGATAGTCGGTTATTTAACTATCAATAGGCGTGTTCAACATCACCAAATCCAAATAATTTCCCAAATTATTTACTTTCCAAAAATATCTTTACCAGATATATATTTTCCACACTTCAACCATTTGAAAACAAATTTTCAAATCACTTTTCACCTTTATCACTTTTGAAACCAAATTTCAATCATTTTCCTTATGCGAAATACTTTCATTTCAACATGGTTCATTTAAACCAATTAAATAAATCCTTACTGATTTACTTTATATTTACGTTCCAAATCCGTAAATTAATTCCCATACTTCAAAAATAAATCAATGTTTATTTTTAAACAAATTCCCCTTTTCATTTATAAATTCCATAGTGAATTTACAATTCCAAAATATCTATAAATATACAATTTCCAAATTGATTTCTAATATTCATTTTCCATTATCTTTAAAAATAAAATCTCAAAATATTCACTTCATATTGGAAAACACTTCCATACTTATTTAAAAATAAATAATTCACAAATCCATTTATTTTCAACACTTGGAAAACATTTAATATAATTAAATCGAAATTAAGTATATATTTCATTCTTTAAGGAAAACATTTCTTAAACACATTTGTTTGGGCCAAAACGAATGTTGCGTAAAACACCGTTACGACGACCCAAAATCACTAGTATAGGGATTCGAAATTTAGATAGATATATAAATCTCAATACTATATAAAACATTTCCTTTCGGAAATCATTTACTATAACAATGGTGTTATAGTCCACCATTTCCTTATTTCTCGAAAACGTCTATTTCAACAATGAATGTTGAAATCTATGTATTCGATTTATAATACATTTTAAAACATCGTTAAAACGATGAACTTCATTTTATAATATTCATTTTCCCAAGCATATCCATTTTATTTGATAATATACTCACTGTCCAAAATCGTGAATATACTTCCTTTAATAAGCTATAATAATTAACTTATCAAAATAAGTCGTTTTCGGATTTATAAACAATGTCTATAAATTCCATTTCTATATTTTATAAGAACTTCGTTTTATAAATCTCCTTTATTAACCCATTCTATTTATATTCCATTTACATGTCGAAATCCGGTTTATAAGTAAATTACTTATAATTCATTTATTCACTTATCCATTCTTTTATATCGACAATAATTTATAAATCAAAAATTCTTATTTACTTATGAATCTAAGTTCAAACTTTATTTTAACACTTATAAAAGCTCGTTTTATAATTTCTATATTTTAATTTATAAACATCAATTTTTATACAACTTTTATATAAATTGTTTATAATAATTCAAAAATCACAATTTAAACTATTTTATAGTTTATCAACTACTTATTTCAAAAATCACATTTCAGTTATATTTCGCAAAAATCATAATTTTAAAATATTAAAATTTTAACGTTTATTTTATTTAAGATGAATCAATTCAAAATTTGAATAAAACGTATAATTTCAAAAATCACTTTAAAAATCCCTTTAAAATCAAAATCGTTATTTTTAAACTTTAAAAATGGATCCGATGATGCAACAGCACTAAATAGTCAATCACGACATCCAAATATCATATATCAATATGATAATCAATCAAATATCACAATATATATAAATAAATAAATACGGTTGAGGAATCCAGTTGGATCCCTCCAACTTGTTTCCCTGCATCCACAGATGTTAGCACAATACCAATCCTGTTTCAAGACGGGATATCACGGTATATGAGATTTACAAAATATTATCCGTTTAATAGGCGGCGCAATAGGGTCTCATCCGCTATATAATGTGGGAAATCAACAACTCCAATATATACATATGCCAATATATATATATATATATATATTGCTATATATATAGATATATCCTACTATATCTAATATCACAACCAAACAGCAATCAATAACTGCAATCCAAATTTTCAATTTGAGTGAGAAGATCTCACCTTGGCTTTTTATTTGCAATCCATTTCCATTTCAGCTTGTTTTTCTCGATTTTTACCTTGTATAATCAATTTTACATAATTCATCAACATTCGAAATAAATCGAACCAACCAGTTGCCATTTAATAGTTTAATTAACTGATAGTTTCGTTTAAACCAATTTTGTCTTTAATAAATTGATTTAACTAAAAATTAAATTCAAAACAAATCTTCCTTTAATAATTTATCTTCAGCAACTAAAACAATAAATAAGTTTTATTAACCAGTTAATCACCTCAATGTAATTATTAAATATTCTTTCCAGTTTTAAACATGATAACAGTATTTAATTCCAGTTATAACCTCATAACAATTATTTTCTAACCTATATACACATTTAATTTTTTTTTTAAAAAAAACAGTTCTGTATTTGAAATCTCACTGCATTTTTTTTAAAATCACTATCATATATACTTTTATTTTACATATGTATTTAAAAATTGAAAAACAGATTTTGAAAGAAGTAAAAATTTACACCCTACTGCACTCACCAGAGACGAACATCGCGACTACTCGCTGCTCGACATCGCGAACCCCGCCTGCTCGCGAAGCCCTAGCCGCTGCAATACTGGCCAGTATGCCGCTCTGAAGTCGCGAGCACCAGTACTTGCTATCGCGAAACCCTAGATGTCGATCGTCGTGCCTACGCGAACTGCCGCTGTCTTCCTCTCTAATCGCGCGCCACCAGAATCACGAAGACCCTAGAAGCGAATCACGGCAACCCACCTTCAACGGCCACTTCCTATGCGACTTCGACGCCACCAACACCCAGCTTTGCCTCGAGATGCTAGATCGAAACCCTAGCACGCGATTCCCTTGTTCAAGCATTGGGTTTGAATCGACTTCGGCCATTGATTGAAAGAGGGGAATTGATGTTTGATTTCTCAAAGAAGAAACGAAGCTCGGCCATTATTTGAATGAGAGAGAGACGCGATTTGAATGAGAAAGGCTTCGGCCATTTATTTGTTTTTCTTCTGCGCTTTTATTTTTTAAACTGAAGAGAGATATTTAAAACGTGAAGGAGGAAGGGGGAAACGTGCTTAAACGATTTTGTTGCGTGATACTAGGCGTAATTTTAGGCGTGGTTAAAGGAAGGTAACGTATTTTGATTTTTGACCAAATTTAAATGTAAAAAAATTTAAATCGTATTCAATTTAATTTCAATGCGTTTACTTACTGTATGCTCACATAACAGCTCCAAAAAATACGAAATTTGAAATCCGATAATAATACACTATTACGGACCCAATGGAACTGGTTTCGTCGAATTCCGAGACTGTGCCTCGGAAGGCTATTTTTTAAATATCGATTCGAACGATATAATTTCAAAACTGAACAATTCACTTTCAAATTCAATTCTGAAGCTTCTATTATCTTCAATATTATCAATACAGATTTTACAAGCCTTTGAAATATTTTTAATCAGCTTAAAATTGAAGATTCAAATTTATACTCAACTTTCAATAGATTAAACTCTATAATTTAATCGCCAAATTCATATTGATAATTTGAAATTCAAGTCAAACCATTATTCAAATATTTAAAATTAATTAAATATTTTCAATTTAAATTTTTTAAAATTCTGGGTCGTTACAATCTTCCCCCCTTAAAAGAATTTCGTCCCGAAATTACAAGTTAGGAAGAAATGGTCCTTAACTCGTCTACTATTTTTCACAATCTAAATAGTTTTATCAACTTACTAACCTAAATCTTTTTATTAGGGATTTATTATCATTTCAACTAGCTTTCCAACTTCAATTATAGGTTCCAAACAATATTTTTTACTTCCTAATTTGAATTTAGATTCAAATTCAAATTTCAGAACTTTCAAAATTTTCCCAATTTTTTTTTCTAACACTCTAAATTTTCGAAAAATTTCGCCAGCGTCTCCTTTGCGCGGCTAGCTCGGTACAGCTACAAAATGGCACCACGACCCCTCAGATCCAAAAAGAAAATGAAAAGCCAAGCGGCTGGAGAAGAGAAGCATCAAATTTCATACTGAAATTGAAATACGTACCTTTTTGTCAAGCTATTCAATTTTATCTTTGAAATCAAAATCCCAATTCCATTTCTTTTAATACACCTGTATATCCTGCTAGCCATAATATCCAATTCCAACATTCAAACCATTTTGCCAATTTCATTACAAAATTTTCAACATATGCTTCTTATGTCATCTTTACTTTACTATTGGAGTTATACATTCATTTCCATTCAATTTTACATTTCAATTTCATTTGGATTCAATTCACAATTTCAATTATATTTGAATTCCGTTTAACTTATATTCTAAATATTGAATTTTATCAATCATCTTTTATTTACAACTGCGCTATTTTAAATTAGTTCCCATTACTAATTCATTACAAGTTCTAATTCATTTCATCTTGCACAATTCAAATTGGTTGTCAATATTCAGTTTTCAATTTCAGTTTATAACTACGTATATTTAAACTGGATTTCAAATTCCATATGAATTAAATTTACTTCATTTACTTGCAATTGTAAATTCATTCATTCTCAATTTATTTCCATAATTCAATACTCAATTCCAATTCATTTTGATTACTCCAAATTTATTTTCAACTTAATAATATTCCATAAATATTTTTATATAGCATTCCAGAGTCTTTGAACCTTTCAAAACCATTTCTTTGAAAACAATCCAAATTATTCTTTGAATTTAAAAATCAAACCCAAATTTTCCAAACAACTTTCATTTGAAACAATTTGGCAGCAATTCCTCTTTTGGAAACCCGAAAATGAACATCTATGATGTCGCGATCACCATCGGAATTATTTTCCAACGACCGAAAAGTGTTTAGAGCTTTTCATTCCTTCAAAACATTTTTTCAAAAACCTTTGAAAATCATTTTCAAATCACAAAGGAATTTAATTTGTAAAATTTCCAAATTCTTCCAAAAACTTCTTTGGAATTCCATTTCTAATTATAAATCACATTTATAATTTATATTCTCCAATTTCATTGGTATATGGATTTATTTCTTAACTTTTGATTATGATTCCAATTTCTTATTTTCAATAATCAATGGTAATAATTTAGTATTATTACTTCTTAACATCCAAGCATCCATATACTATAACAATTTACAGAAAATCATTTCTTTTATATACAAAAATAGTTTTGGGAAAAATTATTTCATTTACCCGATTTTTTTAAAACAATACCATGTCAGTTTATCATGTTTAAGAGTTTAGAAACCCCTATCGACACAGTTAGCTAGACTGCACCGACCAGAATTTATAAACCATCAACCAATAAGTCAACACAATATAAAACAATTTATATTCACAAACAAATACGCGCCCATATCTATTATTACACTCAAACTCATTCTAGAGTACTACTGACTCCATCTCTAATGAGTAACACCCAACAGAGCCATGGTTGTCGCTTAACCATATGCTCTGATACCAAAATGTAACGATCGAGACTTTTCGACGCTCGAAAACCGACATCAATACGTCCACTGTATCAAATGCCAAGTAATCGAAGGCCAGAAAACCGTACCGTTAGGGTTGAAGAAGAAGAGAGAGGTAGAAGAAGAGAGAAAAGGATAGAACAGAACAGAAACAACAGAACAATATCAGAATCTCACAATCGCAGCGGAACAACATATAATAGATAAATGAATAATTTTTAAACAAAAGAACTATATCAGTTATTACATTACATTACATCATCAGAGGGTACAATAACAAACAACAACTAACAACGGAAAAGAAATACTATATACTAGTGAATACGCCATGCCATACAGCTTGCCTCCAGCAACTCCTAAATTCCAGAATATCAAGATAAACCTGACTCTTGACTGTCTGTGTGGAAATTGGTGGGCACCCAGAGTTTAAGAAGGAAAACAATAAACTCCGAGTCAGTCATGTGACTGGTGTGAGAACTAAAACAAAGAACAGGATGTTTTTTTAAAATTAGATTCGCAATGCTTTTTAGAAAATGAGACTACCATAAGGCCTTCCGCACACACACACAATGCAAACGCAGAATCGGAGGAGATTTCTCCTTATGATAGTCAAAGATGCTTGATACGCATTAAAAAGAACATTTGATATTATTACTAGTGCATAGTGTAGGAAAAATTCATTTCGAAAATAAAGATATAAATCTTAGCCAACATACGACCATTATCGTATGCCTACTATAGCTACCATCCAAACAGTGGGGTGCCACCATAAGTGAATGATAGGTTCTACAACTAAAACCGTACAAGATCGTATTGTTTCTTTGGATTTCCAACAAATGGTCAGGCCAAGGAACTTCCCATTGCCACATGGAAACGCCTCTGGAATGACGTCCCGAGAACCAAACCGGATCTATGCTAACACAAGGTCGGGTTACCCTTAACTGGGTAACTACTGACACGAATATGTCATCCTCCGATCGTAACCGATCTATCCGAGGATCCTCGATTTCCAACAACCACAAAGCAATAAATTTGCAGCAACAACATAGGTTAAGTATCTGGGCTCCATACCATGATACCACCTCTATCCAGAAGGAATGACATACACTAAAGGGGTGCTACCCCCAAATAACCTTGCCGCATCCTTCTTGTTCTGACCATTTTCGGGGTGTGGGGTCCGACGAAGTCTCGTCCACAAAGCCACGCTTTATACAAAAGCTGAGCTTTGGGTCAACAAATGATCAAAGTAATGATCACCAAGATAAATGATCAAACAAATGATCATATCACAAATGATCAAACAATGATCATTTCACAGCAACACTCAGCATGTCACATTACCAAATTGGGAGTATATCACTAATAACCTTCAACTACATAACCTCTGAGCTCGTACGTCTCAGAGAAGGGTGTTAAGCTAAGAGAATAAATTCTTCGCCACCAATAGAAATATATTTGAAAGAAATCAGCTCTATATCTCAACTTGTAATGTCAGACATACAATCCATACAAGTCTGTTCTGGGCTCGAACAGAAACGAAGGCACTTACAAAAAAGTCCTTGCATTCCGGATAATTTATAATCACGTCCGGACTTCCCGTCACTAAGGGTGATAAAACCTCTATAAAGGAGATCAACCGATGCAGAGCAACTCAACGGTAATCCTTCCGTTTTCAAAAATATCCGGTCTTCAACACCGGTCATCAAATGCAATCCATTACGACGTATCACATATTCAGAATGGGTAATACGACCCCAAGGTCCTTTCCCGGCTAACCCGAATAGTGAGCGCTTATTTTTAAAGAAAAATAAGTGTAGCATTCAAATTCAAGCAATTCACAACAAATACCTATTTAAAGGTAAATATTGATAGTCGGTTATTTAACTATCAATAGGCGTGTTCAACATCACCAAATCCAAATAATTTCCCAAATTATTTACTTTCCAAAAATATCTTTACTAGATATATATTTTCCGCTCTTCAACCATTTGAAAACAAATTTTCAAATCACTTTTCACCTTTATCACTTTTGAAAACAAATTTCAATCATTTTCCTTATGCGAAATACTTTCATTTCAACATGGTTCATTTAAACCAATTAAATAAATCCTTACTGGTTTACTTTATATTTACGTTCCAAATCCGTAAATTAATTCCCATACTTCAAAAATAAATCAATGTTTATTTTTAAACAAATTCCCCTTTTCATTTATAAATTCCATAGTGAATTTACATTCCAAAATATCTATGAATATACAATTTCCAAATTGATTTCTAATATTCATTTTCCATTATCTTTAAAAGATAAACTCTCAAAATATTCACTTCATATTGGAAAACACTTCCATACTTATTTAAAAATAAGTAATTCACAAATCCATTTATTTTCAACACTTGGAAAACATTCAATATACTTAAATCGAAATTAAGTATATATTTCATTCTTTAAGGAAAACATTTCTTAAACACATTTATTTGGGCCAAAACGAATGTTGCGTAAAACACCGTTACGACGACCCAAAATCAATAGTATAGGGATTCGAAATTTAGATAGATATATAAATCCCAATACTATATAAAACATTTCCTTTCGGAAACCACTTACTATAACAATAGTGTTATAGTCCACCATTTCCTTATTTCTCGAAAACGTCTATTTCAACAATGAATGTTGAAATCTATGTATTCGATTTATAATACATTTTAAAACATCGTTAAAATGATTAACTTCATTTTATAATATTCATTTTCCTAAGCATATCCATTTTATTTGATAATATATTCACTGTCCAAAATCGTGAATATACTTCCTTTAATAAGCTATAATAATTAACTTATCAAAATAAGTCATTTTCGGATTTATAAACAATATCTATAAATTCCATTTCTATATTTTATAACAACTTCGTTTTATAAATCTCCTTTATTAACCCATTCTATTTATATTCCATTTACATGTCGAAATCCGGTTTATAAGTAAATTACTTATAATTCATTTATTCACACATCCATTCTTTTTTATCGACAATAATTTATAAATCAAAAATTCTTATTTACTTATGAATCTAGGTTTAAATTTTATTTTAACACTTATAAAAGCTCGTTTTATAATTTCTATATTTTAATTTATAAACATCAATTTTTATATAAATTTTATATAAATTGTTTATAATAATTCAAAAATCACAATTTAAACTATTTTATAGTTTATCAACTACTTATTTCAAAAATCACATTTCAGTTATATTTTGCAAAAATCATAATTTTAAAATATTAAAATTTTAACGTTTATTTTATTTAAGACGAATCAATTCAAAATTTGAATGAAACGTATAATTTCAAAAATCACTTTAAAAATCCCTTTAAAATCAAAATCGTTATTTTTATACTTTAAAAATGGATCCGATGATGCAACAGCACCAAATAGTCAATCACGACATCCAAATATCATATATCAATATGATAATCAATCAAATATCACAATATATATAAATAAATAAATACGGTTGAGGAATCCAGTTGGATCCCTCCAACCTGTTTCCCAGCATCCACAGATGTTAGCACAATACCAATCCCGTTTCAAGACGGGATATCGCGGTATATGGGATTTACAAAATATTATCCGCTTAATAGGCGATGCAATAGGGTCTCATCCGCTATATAATGCGGGAAATCAACAACTCCAATATATATGTATGCCAATATATATATATATATTGCTATATATATATAGATATATCCTACTATATCTAATATCACAACCAAACAGCAATCAATAACTGCAATCCAAATTTTCAATTTGAGTGAGAAGATCTCACCTTAGCTTTTTATTTGCAATCCATTTCCATTTCAGCTCTTTTTTCTCGATTTTTACCTTGTATAATCAATTTTACACAATTCATTAACATTCGAGATAAATCGAACCAACCAGTTGCCATTTAATAGTTTAATTAACTGATAGTTTCGTTTAAACCAATTTTGTCTTTAATAAATTGATTTAAATAAAAATTAAATTCAAAACAAATCTTCCTTTAATAATTTATCTTCGGCAACTAAAACAATAAATAAGTTTTATTAACGAGTTAATCACCTTAATGTAATTATTAAATATTCTTTCCAGTTTTAAACATGATAACAGTATTTAATTCCAGTTATAACCTCATAACAATTATTTTCTAACCTATATACACATTTAATTTTTTTTTTTAAAAAAAACAGTTCTGTATTTGAAATCTCACAGCATTTTTTTAAAAATCACTATAATATATACTTTTATTTTACATATGTATTTAAAAATTGAAAAACAGATTTTGAAAGATGTAAAAATTTACACCCTACTGCACTCACCATAGACAAACATCGCGACTACTCGCTGCTCGACATCGCGAACCCCGCCTGCTCGCGAAGCCCTAGTCGCTGCAACACTGACCAGTACGCCGCTCTGAAGTCGCGAGCACCAGTACTTGCCATCGCGAAACCCTAGATGTCGATCGTCGTGCCTACACGAACTGCCACCGTCTTCCTCTCTAATCGCGCGCCACCAGAATCACGAAGACCCTAGAAGCGAATCGCGGCAACCCATCTTCAACTGCCACTTCCTATGCGACTTCGATGCCACCAACACCCAGCTTTGCCTTGAGATGCTAGATCGAAACCCTAGCACGCGATTCCCTTGTTCGAGCATTGGGTTTGAATCGGCTTCGGCCATTGATTGAAAGAGGGGAATTGATGTTTGATTTCTCAAAGAAGAAACGAAGCTCGGCCATTATTTGAATGAGAGAGAGACGCGATTTGAATGAGAAGAGCTTCGGCCATTTATTTGTTTTTCTTCTGCGTTTTTATTTTTAAAACTGAAGAGAGATATTTAAAACGTGAAGGAGGAAGGGGGAAACGTGCTTAAACGATTTTTTTGCGTGATACTAGGCGTAATTTTAGGTGTGGTTAAAGGAAGGTAACATACTTTGATTTTGACCAAATTCAAATTTAAATTTTTTTAAATCATATTCGATTTAATTTCAACGCGTTTACTTACCGTATGCTCACATAACAGCTCCAAAAAATATGAAATTTGAAATTCGATAATAATACACTATTACGGACCCAATGGAACTGGTTTCGTCGAATTCCGAGACTGTTCCTCGGAAGGCTATTTTTTAAATATCGATTCAAATGATATAATTTCAAAACTGAACAATTCACTTTCAAATTCAATTCTGAAGCTTCTATTATCTTCAATATTATCAATACCAATTTTACAAGCCCTTGAAATATTTTTAATCAGCTTAAAATTGAAGATTCAAATTTATATTCAACTTTCAATAGATTAAACTCTATAATTTAATCGCCAAATTCATATTGATAATTTGAAATTCAAGTCAAACCATCATTCAAATATTTAAAATTAATTAAATATTTTCAATTTAAATTGTTCAAAATTCTGGGTCGTTACACTTTTGATTCGAAGTACACCAGTTAGGATACTATTTGGTATTGGTGCATCGCATTCATTTATATCTCAGTGTTTGGTTGATAGGTTAAGTTTAGAACCCATATAACTTGTTACTTCCTTAAGGGTTGCGAATCCAATGAGAGGGTATGAAACTCTAAGAATGAGATGCGGTCAGTTAGAATAATTTGTTAGGTCATAAGTTTGCATGCAGTCTGTATGTTTTTGATTTCATAGATTTCAGAATCTTTTTAGGTATGGATTAGTTGGGTAGATATGAGGCTAGGTTTTTTTCCATGATAGGGAAATATCATCGAGACACCCTGATAGTCATAAACGAATTATATTCTGAGTGGAGGATTTTGACTGGAGTACTTTTACTCTATTGAGTGCTATGGAAGTATTTGAGTGGAAAGAGAATTTTCAGTCGTATTTGAGCCGGTTACAGGATTACCACCAAAACGAGTCATTGAGTTTCGAATAGATCTTGTTCCAGGAGCAGAGCCTACAAGTATACCACCTAGCAGGATGACACCGATCGAGATGAAAGAATGGAAGTTGCAGCTAGTGGATCTAGAAGGAAGAAATTTTATTAGACCAAGCAGTTCACCTTGGGGTGCGACCACGATGTTTGTTAAGAAACCAGAAGGGTCGTTAATAATATGTATCGACTAACGTGAACGAGAAGATGATCAAGAGTAAGTGTCCTTTGCCAATAATCAACGATTTATTTGATCAGTTGTGTGGAGCCAGAGTATTTTCCCAATTGGATCTGGTGATAGGTTTCCATCGGTTAAGAGTGGAAAAGGATTGTATCCCGTTGACCACATTTCAGACTAGGTATGGTTAATATGAGTGGTTAGTAATGTTATTTGGGTTGATGAATGCACCAGCTTTCTTCATAGATTTGACGAGCCAATTTTTTCTAGGGTACTTAGAGGGGTTCGTATTGGTATATATAGATGACATTTTAGTATACTTTAAAGATGAAAGAGTGCATAAATATCATCTTAGAATAGTGCTTGAGACGCTGAGGTAGCATCAGCTAAAAGCGAAGTTTTCCAAGTGTTATTTATGAAAGAAAGAGGTTAAGTTTCTTAGTCATGTGGTTTCAGAGAATGGTTTGTTAGTCAATCTAGATAAGGTCAAAGCTATCAATAACTAGAAGAGACCAGAGAACGTGACTGAGGTTAGAAGTTTTCTTGGACTTGCTGGCTATTATCGGAGATTCGTTAAGAATTTCTCGCGGATGGCAGCGCCTTTGACAAGGTTAAAAAGGAAGGATGTGAAGTTTATTTGGTCTAAAAAATGTAAGGAAGTATTCCTTAAGTTAAAGCATTTAATAACCAATGCACCAGTACTAGTGAATCCAGATGGAAACCAAGGGTTAGTGGTGTATACCGATGCATGTAGAACCGGATTAGGAGCTATATTAATGCAAAAGGGTAAAGTCATTGCCTATGCTTCACGAAAGACCACATGAAGGGAGGTATTTTACTCATGATTTGTTGTCTGCGGTGATCTTTGCATTGAGGAAATGAAGACATTATCTCTTAGGGGAGAGATTTAAGCTATATATCGATCATAAGTCCTTAAGGTGTTTGTTCTCTTAGAAGGAGTTGAATATGAGACAACGGAGGTGGCTAGAATTTTTAACAGCCTATGATTTTGGTATTGAATTTACGACTGGGAAAGGAAATAAAGTAGAGGATGCTCTTAGCAGAAAACATCAAAATGTGGTGTTAGCCATGTTTTGTAGAATGGAAAGATCTTGAAGCTTTGACTACTTTTAGTGTATAGTTAAGATTGGCTGCTAGTTCTAGTCAGGGCACCACCATGTTGTACTATTTAGAAGTTCGACCGATGCTGATCAAAAGAATTTCTTCTATGCAAAAAGAGGATCCATTATTAGAAGAGATGATTATAAGTCTTTAGGTTTGGTGGGAGATCGATAATCTAAAGTATTTTAGTCTTAACTAAAAGGGATGTTCGAGAAAGAAGAACAGTTATGTGTTTCGAATGTTGAGGCCTTAAGGAAAGAATTCGTTGGGAAATGTCATCGATCCAAATATACGATTCATCCATGTGGAATCAAAATTTATCAGGATATGAAGAGGAGCTTTTACTATGAAGATATGAAGAAGGATGTTGGCTTGTGGTTAGGCGGTATGTGGACTGTCAACATGTGAAGGCTGAACATTATAAACCTAGTGGATTGCTTCAACCTTTAGAGATACCGGTTTGAAAATGGTATTCGATATCCATTTATTATAGATGGGTTGCCAAGGTCGAATAGAGGAAATGAAAGTATACGGATCATAGTGGACATGTTGGCCAAGAGTTCCCATTTCATTCTAGTTAAGTCAACCAGGAAGGCACCTGTTTTAGCTAAGTTATTCATGAAGAACATAGTTAGACTACATGGAATTCCTAGTAGTATAGTCAGTGATGGAGATGCTTTGTTTAGTAGTGAATTTTGGAAGAGGCTATAGGAGAAGTTAGGTACCAAGCTCAAGATGAGTACCGCGTATCGCCCTCAGACTGATAGGCTGACATGGAGAGTCAATAAAGTACTCAAATATTTGTTAAGAGCTTGTGTATTGACTTTGAGGGATCTTGGGAAGATCACCTACACTTAATTGAATTTTCCTATAATAATAATTATCAGACTAGTATAGTAATGACGCTTTTTGAAGCTTTGTATGGAGGGCCATGAAAATCACCAACTTGTTGGTTGGAGACTTGATAAAGATTAGTCTTGGGCCTAAATCTGGTTAGAGAGGCGACGAAGAAGATTGAGTTAATCTGAGAAAGGATGAAGGATGCTCAGTCCAAACAAAAAAGTTACGCAGATAAGAGGCATAAAGATCTAGAATAGAGATAGAGTCTTTATTAAAGTATCGTCCATGAAAGGTGTGGTACGATTCAAAAAGTCAGGGAAACCAGAACTAGGATATGTTGGTTCGTTCCTAATTATCGATAGGATCGGAAAACTCATGTACATAGTAGAGTTGCCGAGCAGTATGCAGGTGTCGATAATATGTTTCATGTGTCTCATCTTCGTAAGTATGCGCATGATCCGGAGATGACTATTCCTCTAACAGAGTCGGAAGATTTGATAGTGTAACCGAATTTAACTTTGTTAGACAACTAATTTAGGTTGTAGCGAAAGATGAGAAGAGGTTAAGAAATAAGATACAGTCAAGTTGGTGAAAGTTTAGTAGAACGACAACGAAAAGTACTGTACTTAGGAGATAGGAGACAGGATTAGAGATACTTATCCTGATCTGCTGTGAGGCTATGTTCTATATTTGCTTTATATAGGCAGTTGCTGGTCAGGGAGGCTAGTATGGCAGTTTGGAGATGTTACAGATGGTTGATATGTTTAGTATTTAGTCCTCACTGAATTTCAAGGATGAAATTCTTTAAGGAGGGGAGCCTATATCACCTCTAATTTTAAATAACATTATTTAGGGGATTTAATTAGATAAAGTTAAATAGAATAATGTAAAGATTAAAGTGCTAAGGGGATTGAGATTTGGAAATTTATTAGAGGCCGTGCTAAAGTAAATAAAAATTTAAAAAGCATGAGTTTATGGAAATGGTTTTATAAGTTAGCTAATAAGAAAATAAGGCATTGGTATTGTGGGGAATCTTTGTCCACCATAACCCTTACCCTTAAACTCTTATTCCATTTTTCTTTCACAAGTTCATAATTCTAAAACATAAACTGAAGAGCAAGTCGGCCATAACCTAGGGGAAAAGAGGAGGAAATTCAGTTAAAAGCTAAGGAATCAAGCAAGAAGAATTAAGCAAGATCAAATCTCAAGTTCCTTATCTAAAGCAATCTGAATGATAATAAAAAACAATCTCATTTTTGTTTTAAAAGATCATTTGATTTTGGGTTTTAAGTTCAAAACCTTTATGATAATTTTAATGATGATATACTTGGATTACATGATATGTTTGATTCAAACAAGTATGTTTGATAAATGTTTTATTCGATTTTAAGGCTAAAATCATATTTTTTGGGTTTTGAAATGCAATCAGAATTTAATATGTAATGTAAAACATTATTTTGGTAATGGGTTTAAATGTTCATAATTATCCAAGCTATTTATAATTTATTATGAATTTTTTTTGAAGGAAGAAATAGATAATTGGGTGCATAAATCTATTTCAGCTGTTATATAAAGGAGGTTGGGTCCGAGATTTATATATGTTAGATAAGAATTAAAAGTGAATTACGATGACTTTTGGGGATTTTTCCTAAGTAATTTTCTATGGAAATTAAATAAATTAAGTTGAAGACTTAAATGTTTTAATTGTTTGTTAAAGGGAATGGCTTCTTTGCTAATTATTTTTAATAAATTCTGGATGAATTTGGCAGTCTTTTAGAAAAGATTTTGGTAAAGTTAAGACAACCAATTATATTTTTACGAATAAGCAAGTTATTTGAAAACCATTTACGTAAAAGAGGCAACAAATAGTTTTGCATAGATTTATTGTTTCACCACTTCCAGTAACCACCTTTCTAACTTATACCTCTATGCCAACCAAGTTGAAACCAATACACCTGGTATCAATGTTTTGTTATGTAGTGGATTGGAGAAAGGCAGAAGGTACAGAGTCAGAACCATGCTTTCGAACGAGTCGAGGCCTGTTACCCGGTACCTTGGCCTGACTACAAAATGGTAGTTGCAAAAGCGTTCGTTGAACGTTAATGGGAGTAGGGTCAAGGGTTAATCTACTTCGGATCATGGAGGAGCTTGCTTCGAGTCACAGGAGCGTTTACTCGAGTTGTCTCGTCATCGACTTCGAGTCAGTGAGAATCACCTACTAGGGGTCGGTACATGGATGGGATCCGTATTGCTTTAGGCCTAAGGGTCTTTTGGCATAAGATTGGCATGTTTGCAAGGGCTCGGTGTAAAAAAGGGATAGGCACTGGATGAGGACTTTAGGTTGGCATAATCTTTTAGAGTAGCACTTATGTTTGGGGTCGGTACTTTTAGATTGTGTCGGTTACCTTGGGTCAGCTACTTCAGATCGGTCACTTCAAGTTGGCCACTTCAGGTCAGCTAACTCAGATCAGCATAATGGAAAGGAGGAGTGGATCGGCATAAGCAAAGGAGTGATGAGCCACATTTGGGCCTGCTTCGAATCAATACCCAAGAAACCCCGAGTCGGCTTTGAGGGGTGGGCATGCTCAGGTCTGTCTTCCTAGCTTATTAGTTGTGGGCCACACTCTCTGAGTTGTATGCCTAAAGGACTGGAAAGAGATGAAAGCTTAGAGAAGCCAGGCTATCTCTATCTATAAATAGAGTGGTGGATTTCCATTTTGTGGAGCTTTTTTTGGAAAAACGAGGAGAAGACTCTGTCATTTTCTTTACTCATTTCCTTTTGTTCCAAATTGAATTCAGGCTGTTCTTTGTGGATTGTATCTGTATTCAAATAGTTAAAAAAGAAATAAAGATTACATTCAAAGTCGACGTATGCAGTTACGCCGACCTACTATAATTCTGTTGTTCTTGTTTTTTACCGTTCTTTTTGCATTACATTGTACTATTCCTCATTTTCCATTTACTTCCTTCATTTACCTCGCTACATAAATGTACTCTAAGGTGTTAATGACCAAATCTGAAGGTAATAGGGCCTTTATTTTGCTTTCCAAAGAGATTCCGCTTGCCTTGCTTTTAGAAGAATGCTTTAGAAAGGGTTGAATTACTTTTATATAGCTTTCGGAGGGGTTTCTGTCTCACTGTTTTAAAGGGTAGCTTTCGAATTAGTTGCCACATTTTAGGCTTTAAAATGGAGCTTTCAAAAGGGTAGTTTGAACCTAGCAGAAACCATGCTGTCGTTTTCATACCTTTTGAATAGTTTGAAAGTTTTCAATGAGTTCGAAAGGCCGGCTTTTGTTTTATAAGTATAAAAAGCCGCTTCCCAATGCTTTCGAAAGGGCTCCAGTAGCCATTTAAACTAAAGGTTTCAAAGGCAGTGGCTTCAAAAAGTGTTTCAAAGATATCCTTCCAATTATTTTACGTAAAAAATTAAAGCTTTCAAAAGTATGGTTCCAAAGCCATCTATTTTTCCCCAAACTCTTTTATTTGATGGCTAATGGTTTCAAAATGGTTTGGAATCCTTAGTTATCAAAACAAAGAACTCAATCTCATTTTTTTTAAAAGAAAAGCAATGGCAATATAAAGGAGCTTTGAAATGGTTTATAATTTTGGAGTTTTTGAAGAAGACTTGATAACAGTAATGGGTTAAAGGTATTAACCATGTTTCATTTGGAAATGATTTCAAGGATATAAACCATAAATGTTGGTATTGTTATTTTATTGTATGTGTTTCTTCTATAAACATATTAACTGTATAATGGACTCATAATTGTATTTTGGGGAGTAAGGCCAGAATAACCGGTTAGGTTGACCCGGTAGTGAATATAAATTAAGTTAACTCCTCAATGAGTAAAGTCGCATAGTTTAGACAAGTTCGTTGTAAACCCATGAAAACTATGTTTGAATAGAGTTATTGGCACGAGCTAATAGGTTTGTAGTGATCCCACGAAACCTAAATCCTAATATAGTTATTAACAGAAGTCAAAGGTTCATTGTCAACCCATGAAAACTATGATATGAGGGAAGTTATTGGAGATATCAATAAGTTCAGGGAGAACCCATGAAATAATTGAATGAAGTTATTTGCAGGGGCCAATAGCTTCTTAGGATCTCATGAAAACTATGAAACCAGACAGATACTCCATAAACTTCAAACAGGCTGTTACTTAGCCTATGAAAACTAATAGATTAATGGTAACCCTAGAAATTATAATTGAGACAGATAGTCAAATGAACGGGGATATGATATTTTGCATGTTTTCATATCATCGTGATATTATAAATTGCTATGTTTTTAGCCATTGTGGATTCAGGAGCACAGTATATGGTTATTATAAATTTTTGAGTAAGATACTAGTAAGGGGAAACACATTCTGCTAAAAGGCATGGTGACATTAGATATCTAAATGGTTCGAGATGGTAGGTTATTATTCATACCAGACTTAATATCTGACTCGAAGTTTATGTTTTCCCCTTAAACTCTGGGGTGCTCAAATAATTTTGAGTAGTTTGAGAGTTGAGGATTTTCAAGTTCTTCATTAGACCAATAAGCTTCCAAAGATGTACAGGAGGCAAGCTATCTAATAAAGAGTTCTTTTCTATTTGATTGCGTTGTGTTTTGATGTAAAGACAAAGGTATTTAGTTTTCTATATATATATATATACACACACTCTGATCATCCAAGGAGGCATCTTCATATGTCGCTCTTGGCATAGTTTGTAATTATAAAATTTACTTTGAACATGGTTCTTGAATATGAGATTATGTATGAATTTGAAATATGATTGAAATGGAATGAGAATTTTTTTAATAATTAAAAATAATCTTTCATATCCATCTGTTTCTGTTGTATCAGTATATCTAACATCACTGCATTTGGTCATCGAGAATTAATAACTTTGAATGGCTGCAGCATCCATAGCCATTAGTTTTGGGCCTCCAAGTGGAGGATGTTACAATCAATCTTCGATCCAACTTGAAGGCTTTTTATCTTCTCGGTTAACAATGGGTCCTCTTTCTGCTTAAAAGCAATCCTTCCAATAAGAACTGGTCGAAGTTCCAAGTAGGATAACATAGCAGTGATTTGACTAGAAGTAGTAGTCGATCTTAACTATACACTACAAGTAATCGAAGCCTCTAGATCCTTCCATTCTGTAATATAGCTATCGTCACATTTTGATGTTTTCTGCTAAGAGCATTTTATACTTTATTTCCTTTTCCAGGTACATACTCTATACCAAAATCATAAGTGGCTAAAGACTCCAGCTAAATCTCTATCTCATATTCAACTCCTTCGGAGAGAATAAGTACTTTAAGGACTTATGATCTATGAATAACTCAAATATCTCTCCTGAGAGATAATGTCTCCATACTTTCAATGCGATGATCACTGTTCCCAACTCTAGATCATGAATAGGATATCTCACTTCATGCGGTCTAAGCTATCGTGAGGCAATAATTTTACCTTTCTACATCAACACCGCTCCTAATTTGGCTCCACATGCATCTATATACACTACTAATCCTTGACTCCAGTCTGGAACTACTAATACAGGTGTGTTGGCCAACAAATGCTTAGCTTAAAGAATGCTTCCTCATATTTGTCAAAACCAATTAAACTTTACGTCCTTCCTAGTTAGCTTAGTTAAAGGCGCTGCTCTCTGAGAGAAATCCTTAATGAATCTCCAGTAATAGCCAGCAAGACCAAGAAAAATTCTGATCTTAGTCACTATCTTTGATCTCTTCTAGTTATTAATAGCCTCGACCTTATTTGGAACAACTGACAAACCCTTTACTGAAACCACGTGCCTAAGACACTTAATTTCTTTCTTCAGAAATGACACTTTGAAAACTTCGCTCTCAGCTGATGCTTCCTCGGCGTCTCAAGCACTACTCTAAGATGATCTTCATGCTCTCTTTTATCTTTAGAGTATATTAAAATGTCATCTATGAATACCAATACAAACCTATCTAAGTGCTCTCGGAAAAATCGATTCATCAAATCTATAAAGGAAGCTGGCGCGTTAGTTAACCCGAATGACATTACTAACCATTTTTACAAACCATACTTAGTCTGAAACATCGTCAACGGAATATTATCCTCTGCTACCCTTAACTGATGGAAACCTATCGCCAAATACAATTCGAAAAATACTCTAGTTCCACTCAACCGGTCAAATAAATCAGCGATTCTCAACAAACAATGCCTATTCTCGATCGTCTTCTCGTTCAACTTATCATAGTCGACACATATCCTTAACAACCCATCGGTTTCTTCACGAAAATCACGACCGCTCCCCAAGATGAATTGCTTGGCCTAATGGAATTCTTCCCTTTTTAAGCCACTAGCCGCACTTTTAATTCCTTCATCTCAGTCGGTGTCATCCTATTAGGTGGTCTACTTTCAAGTTCTACTCCTGGCACAAGATCTATATGAAACTCAATTGCTCGCTTCGATGGTAGACCTGCGACCGGCTCAACGACGTCTGCAAACTCTCTTGCTACCAAAACCTGATTCAACTCTTTTCCTACTTCTATAGCACCCAACAAAGCATAAGCACATAGATCTGAATTCTCTACTGAGCATATAATTCGGTTCTGACTATTAGGGTGCCTTAGCGATATTTCCCTATCTTGGCGAAATATCCTAGCTTCGTATCTATTTAATCAACCTATACCCAAAATGATCTCGAATCCTACGAAATTAAAAACATACAAACTATATGCAAACTTATGACGTAACAAATCAATTTCTAACTAGTTACATCTCATCCCCAAAGTCGCAGACCATCCTATTAGATTTGCAACCCAAAAGGAAGTGACAAGGTGTGATGGTTCTAATCATAACCTATCTACGAAACTCCAAGATATAAATAAATGTGGTGCACCGGTATCAAATAGTACCCTAACTGGCATACTATGAATCAAACACATACCTTCAGTCATAGACTTTCCCTTCTCAACAGCGATTGTGCTAGCAGACGATGGTCCTAAAGCGAAGACCTTTCCCTTGTCCGCTTTGACCGGTTCTAGACATTGATTCTTGTAATGCCCAATTTGGTCACAATTGAAGCACTTCACTCCCTTGTTATTTGCAACCTTCTCACTTTTCCAATTTGACATTCATGAGCATAATATCCCTTCTTATCACATGTAAAGAAAATTAGATTAGCCTTCCCCTTCTCCTTCTTAGCAGCTCCTCCATTTTGGGTTCCTTTCTTTTTAAAAAATTTCTCTTCTTGCCCTGAGAATCCTAGGTTTCAACCTGCTTCTCCTTCCTATAAGTAGAAAGCATCTCTTCATTTTGGATTGCCGTCTCCACTACAACTATACATGGATAATAAAGATGTGGCATAGTCACTATAGCAATCTTGAGTCTTAACCCTTGAATAAATTTCTCATTTCTTTTAATGACGGTGTCAAACATAGCATATCTGTATCTGGACAACTCATCAAACTTCATAGCATACTCAATCATCGACATTTTACCTTGCACAAAATCCATGAACTTTCTCTGCAATACCGACTTGGTAAATTCGGACAAAAACCTCTCTTCTAATCTCCTTCGAAATTCCACCCAAGTCAAATCTTCCTCGAGAACTCCTGTGGCAACACTATTCCACCAATAAAGTGCTACTCCCTGCAACTATCTAGAGGAAAGTCGCCTCTTTTGCTCGTCGTTTAATCATAAGTCGATGAAGATCCTTTCACAATGCAATAACCAGTTTTCCACTTTGATTACATTCTCTATTCCCAAAAATAGTTTCCCACAAAGACTGGTGTAATCCTTGCTCAACTTGTCATAGTTATTGCCAACTGGCACCACTGGATTAGCTCCTCCAACATTAACAGCATTTCCCCCAGCTACTCCTACAACCGCTCTAGCTTGCATCAGATTGACAAAGAACTAGGACATCATTCCCGTATATACTGGTTGGGTTCCGGCACCTACGTTAGCATTTGCATTTGGATTAGTATTTGCCCGTCGACCAGGATTCCTCCATGCATTAGGTCGAACGTTTCCATTGGTTATGGGGCTTCCTTCAACTAGATTTTCTCTTTTGTTTCCTACCTCTACATCCTCATTTCTCGTATATCTACATACAAGCCTTAGTAAGATATAGAAGAATAGTCTAAGGGAGAGAAGGGAATACGTACTTATATATAATATATGTGTGTGTGTGTGTAACAATTACAAGTACTTTACTACAGCATTACTATAATGTTAACCCGAACCAAATTCTTATTTTCTAATTCATTGGGATATGTTTTGAAAATCTTTTAGGTTCAAGTTTCTTTTGAATTTACACAAACCAATGCTCTGATACTATCTGCTACGGATGCTGCAGTCATTCATAGTTATTAATTCTTGGTGGCTAAATGCGGTAATGTTAGATACATTGATATAATAGAAACACATGGATTCGAAAAAATAATTGTGACATAAAATAAATTTATTATTCCACTTCAAATAATTTTTCAAATTTATTGCATAATCCGAATTCATAAACCACGTTCAGAGAAATATAATTATTACAACACTTGACAAGATAGATATATGAAGATGCCTCCTTGGTTGATCAGAGTCTAAATATAGGCAAATAGACAACTTTGCCATTACATCCAAAACAAAATGGAATAAAACAGCAAGAACTCCCTACAGCTAGCTTGCCTCCAGCACATCTTTGGAAGCTTATTCGTCTAAAGAAGAACCTATAAAACTTTAACTCAATACTCAAAATCAATTGAACACCCAAGAGTTTAAGGGGAAAACATAAACTTATAATAACCCATATACTGTACACCTACATTCATAATAGTTAGGACATAACATAATAAAATGTATCATGATGATATGCAACCATGCAATATGTTTGGGATTTCCCATCCCCATTTATCTGACTATTTATCTCAAGTTATAGTTTCCATGGTCACTATTAACCTACTAGTTTTCATAGGATAATAACATATTCCAAACTTACAGACTATAAGTCCGGTTTCATAGTTTTCATGGGATCACTAAGAACCTGTTGGTATATACTAACAACTTTATCCAATTACAGCTTTCATGGGCTTACTATGGACCTATTGGATTCTCCAATAACTTCTTTGATGTCAGAGTTCTTGTGGGATCACAATAAACCTATTTATCTCTTTTAAGAACTTAAGTCGGTCATAGTTTTCATGGGATAATTAAGAACGTATTGGCCCATGCCAATAACCATTTCCATACATAGTTTTCATGGGCTTACTAAGAACCTATCTAACCAATAATCCTTTGATCAGTCTTTGGGCATCTTATATTCTAGTTTAACTGACCTCCTGGACGCAATTCTACTCATATAAGAGTTAACTCAATGTATATTCACTACTGGTCAACCTAGCTGGTTATGCTACCATTAAAACCCCAAAATACAGTTATGGGTTAATTATAAAGTGAATATGTTTACAGCCCTGATCAAAACATAATTATATAAACATATATGGTTTAATTTCCTTATAATCATTTTTCAAATGAACCATTGTTAATACCTTTAACCTATTATCTGTAGCAAGGAGAGCTTCTTTAAAAACACCAAAGTTGAATGCCATTTCAAAACCCTTTCATATTGCCAGCGGTTTACTTTTAAAATTGAGATTGGATTTCTTGTTTGAAAACCAAGTCTCTCGAAACCTTAGGCTCTCTCTTTCAAAACCATTAAAAACATATCTTTTGAAGGGTGATGACAATACCCTAATGGGTGCAACCCACATAACCTTGAAGCATATCCCATCTTTTAGTCATTTCCTGTTCTTGAGGCTAGATGCTACATATTACTTTTTTTTGGCAAATCCCACTTGTAATGCTAAAACTACCCTCTAGGAAAAAATGCAACGCTAACATTCATCCATACAAGTTGTTTAAGATGTGAATAAATCGAAGGCACTGCTTTTACTACATCCATTTTGAAATCACCCTTAAGATTAGTAGCAAGTAGCCCTTATAGTTTAAAGATCTTCGTCTTTGATTTCATCATCTTCAAGATGTCTTCAATTCGAATGTTTATGCCGGGTCGAAGTGATTTTTAGATAATATCGGATTCCGATCTCTCCGAACTGACGACGATAGTTTTAAAAACTAGCCCACGTTTGATAATTGGTTATTTGACTATCAAATAAGCAGACAATTCAACCAGAATTTTAATCAAGCACGGTTAAGCATAAAGCAACCATTAGGCCTCTTTAATAAATCTTTTCATTATCACCTCGTAAATACTTGTATTATAATACTTTTACAAAGGTATTCTCACAAAACCCCACTAATCTCTTTAAAACTTGAAAAATATCGATATACTAATCTCAACCGTATAAGTATACTCACAAATCACTTCACTTTCGGACTTAGTGCGATATCCTAAATTTTGGAATATCTGTTAATTAATAATTAAGTGGATTAATTAATAGAAATACTGATTTTTATTACCAATTGTTAAGGCAATACAAATAAATCTAAAAATTTACATTCATATCTGGGAAAAAATTAGTTGATAATCTCCTAATAGAATTATTTAAAAATGGGCAAAACTTATTATCTTCAACATAAATTTAATAATGTGTTGTTTAAATTGATATATATTTGAGTTGATTTTTAATTGGAATTTTAAATTGAATTTGGATTTAAATTTGAAATTTAAAAGAAATGTATGTTTATATATATATATATATATATATATCTTGAAATTATTTTGAAAATAAAAGATTTTTTATAAATTTAGAAAGTATTTATTTAATGGTAAATAAGTATAAAACTTTTAAATTAACATTTAAAAATGGATTAAATAATTTTATTTAGAATATAATTGGTTTTATTTTCCTTAAAGAATTTAAATATATGTATTTAGCTAAGGATTTCTAATTGTAACTATAAAAAGTTTTATAACATTTAAAATAAGTATTAACTACTTATAGGACAAATATAATTCAATTAAGACACATTTTAACAAGTGTCATTTTAGCCATTATAAATACATATGTTTTCATCTTCTTCATTTCTTTTCTATATTCTTTTCAATTCAAAAATTAAGAAAAATCTTCTGCCTACAATTCTCAAAACAAAATCTGCAACTCATCCTTCCACGAACCAGAAATCAAAAATCAAATCATCAACCTGTAATCAAATCTGCAAATCAAAGCCTGCATTTTTCAAACCCTGAGATTTTCAAAAGTCTGCATTCTTCAACCTGAAATTTCAAAATCCAGCAAGTTCAAACTCAAGGCTGTTTTATCTCTGTTCAATTCTTAATCATCTCAATTTAAAGCTTCAGATTTAACTCAGTAATCAGAGCAAATGTCAACATCAAATTTAAATTCAAACCCAGAACAGCCATTTTTCAAGATTCAGGCCTCTGTCTAGGAACAGGTGAGTAGACGGCTACTTTTGATTCTGTTTTAAACCTGTTAAAAATTGATGCTTGTATTAAACATTGAACAACCATGTGGAAAGTTGTTTGCATGGTGAGATTTGTTTGTATATAAATAAATATGCAGATATTTGAACATGCATGCCTGTATAAACCCTCTGTTCTTAGTTACAGTATTGTAGTTCAAGTTTAAAATGCAGTTACACTTCTTACAGAGTAAATTAAGCTAAGTTATTTGAAAGAGAAATGATCAAAGCTTTGTAATTTCATTTCTTAAAAGAACTGCTGGTAAAAACATTAAGAGAATATTGTACAATAATGATTTTTCAGCAAAATCATTATTTATCATAAAAATCAAATACGTGGATTTTAAAATCTGATTATATAATCATAATCGGGTATCGAAATAGTGATTTTAGGTATAGGTCACTTGATTTTTAAGCTTGTAGTTATCGAGAAATTTCAGGTTGAACGAAATTGGGGTTATGTCCAAATCCAGGCGATCGGGGAACTCAGTAGGGTCGGGGTTTGGGTCGGAGGGAGGTTATAGTTCAAGGATCGTGGGAAAATTGGTGGCAAAATTTTTACATCTCGGTGGCGATGGCAAAATGGCAATGTAGGGTTTAAGCTATTTTTTTCATCGACGAAGTTTGGAGGGTTTTTACGACGTCGGGGTTGGATTGAGTTTGATCGCGAGGCGAGGGATCGCGAGGCGGTGAAATGGTGATGCTCTGGGAAGGATGTTGTGGGTTATATTGATGAGTTCGTCGTTGACGAGAAGGTTTCGACGAGAGTGTTTAGTTCCAGTTTCATTCGAATATCTCAATTTTCGATTGAATGTCGAATTTAGTATTCTGGGTTATCGAGGGCAGTGGAGAAGTTGCCAACGATTTGTGGATGGTCAGAGAAGGGAGTCAGAGGAGGTTGGTCGCGTGAATACGTGCATGGTGCACTGATGTATATGTGGAGTTTTTCTTCTGTGATGTTGCTGTGGAAGTAGGAAGAAGAAGAAGAGTGGATGGGGGAAGTTTCAGGGTTTGGCTCGAGTTGTCGATCGGGGTTTTAGGGTTTGAGCTTGGGGTTCTACTCGAGTTATTTGCAGTTTGCCTTCGGTAATTCTCGAGTATAATATCCGATTTAAATTTTAATCCGGGTTTAATGAAGAAAGGGGATTTGACTCAGACTGAGTCGAGTGTCAAAAATTGTTCTCCAATAAATTTACTTCCTTGAGGAATAAATGTTTTTATTTTGAGTTAAGAAGTTGATCAATTTTGTTATTTAAATTAATTTAGATGATTTTTAAGTTTTTTAACTTGACATATAATTATGTAGTTTATTAAAGGATTAATGCGTTTTTGTATCATATGTTGATGACAAGAGATTTTGAGATTTATTTAGAAGTAATAAAGATTTAAAAGGGTTATCTTATGATAAATTAAGGTTTTGAATTTTAGATCAAATAAAATTGATAAGTAATATAAAAGTAACTAATTTGTTTAATTAACTGATGATTTAAGAATAGTTAATTAAGTAATTACAAGATAACTAATTAGAGATTAATTAATTCATATTTCGGGATAAATTGATTGAGTAATTAGAGATTAATTACTTAATTGAAAACTATTTAATGTAAATAGTTAAAAAATTAATTAGGAAACTAATTAAGTGTAACGTACGAGGATTTTCGTTGCCGAAAAACCGAATAGTTATGGGTTTTAAAAAGAATTTAAGAAAAAGAAAGAGGAAAAGAGAGAAGATAGAAAATAGAGAGAAAAGAAAGTAGAGAGGAAAGAAAACAGAAAATGGGGAGAAGATAAAATAGAAAAGAGAACAGAACAAAATAGAACGGAATAGAAAACAACAGAACAACAACAGAATCTCACAATTCGCAGCGGAACAACATATAATAATAAATGAATAATCTTTAAACAAAGAACTATATCAGTTATTACATTACATTATATTACATTACATCATATCATCAGAGTGTACAACAATATACAACATCAAACAGCGGAAAGAAATACTATATACTGGTAATACGCCATGCCGATCCATCTTGCCTCCAGCAACTCCTGAATATCCAGAATATCCTGATAAACCTGTCTCTTGACTGCCCGTGTGGAAATTGGTGGGCACCCAGAGTTTAGGAAGGAAAACAATAAACTCCGAGTCAGTCATGTGACTGGTGTGAGAACTCAAAACAGTTTATTTATCTTTTAAAATTAAAATAGAGAGATATTTTTTAAAATCAATTTGCAATGCTTTTAAAAATGTAACTACCATAAGACCTCCCACCACACACACAATGCAAACGCAGACTTGGAGGAGATTTCTTCTTATGTTAGTCAAAGATGCTTGATACGCATTAAAAGAACATTTGATATTATTACTAGTGCATAGTGTCTATCAAATCATTTCGAAAGTAAAGATATAAATCATAGCCAGCATAGGTACCATTATGTTATGCCTACTATAGCTACCTCCTGAGGAAGCAGGTTCTACAACTAAAACCGTACAAGATCGTATTGTTTCTTTGGATTTCCAACAAATGGTCAGGCCAAGGAACTTCCCATTGCCACATGAGAATGCCTCTGGATGGACATCCCCGAGAACCAAACCGGATCTCTACCAACACAAGGCCGGGTTACTCCTAACTGAGTAACAACTGACCGAATATGCCATCCCCCGGTCCTTTGGGACCTTTATCACCGAGCGCTCGTAATCAATTCACACAATCATAACAAAGTGTTTTCAACATGAGTAAGTATCTGGGCTCCATACCATGATACCACCCTTTTCCAGAAGGAAATGGACACATCCTAAAGGGTGCTACCCCTCATAACCTTGCTGCTTCTTTCCTGTTTTGACCATTCACGGGGTGTGAGGCTCGACGAAGTCACGTCCACAAAAACATACTTTATACAAAAGCCATGCTTTGGGTCAACAAATGATCAACACAATGATCACAAGGATAGACGATCAAATAAACGATCCTATCACAAATAATCAACACAATGATCATTTCAGCATCACTCAGCATGTCACATTACCAAACTGGGAATATATCGCTGATAACTTCAACTATATAACCTTTGAGCTCGTACGTCTCAAAGAAGGGTGTTAAGCAAAGAATAAATTCTCCGCCACCAACAGAAATATATTTGAAAGAAATCGGCTTTATATCTCAACTTGTAATGTCAGACATACAATCCATACAAGTCTGTTCCGGGGTCGAACAAAACCGAAGGCACTTACAAAGAAGTCCTTGCAATCCGGATATTCACAATCCTGATCGGATTTCCCATCACTTATGGAATCTCTATACCAGGTGCGACCCAGTGCAGAGACAATCGATAGGTCATCCTATCGCTCTCGCAAATACCGGTCTTCAACACCGATCTTCAAATGCAATTCACGACGTATCACATATTCGGAATGGGTTATACGACCCCATGGTCCTTTCCCGGTTAACCCGAATAGTGAGCGCTTATTCAAAAATAAGTGTGCATTCAAATTCAATCAATTCACACCAAATACCCATTCAAAGGGAAATACTGATAGTCGGTTATTGAACTATCAATGGACATGCACACATCACCAGATTCCAAATAATTTTCCAAATTATTTATTTTCCAAAATATCTTTATAAGATATATAATTTCAACACTTCAAAAATAAATCAATATTTATTTTCAAACAAATTCCACTTTTCACATATAAATTCCATAATGAATTTATATTTCAAAATATCCATGCATATTCGATTTCAATAATTCATTTCAATTTATCTTCAAAAAGATAAATTCTAATTATTCACTTCATATTGGAAAACATTTCCATACTTATTAAAAATAAGTAATCGACAAATCTTTTTATTTTCAACCTTTGAAAATATTCAATATACTTAAATCGAATTAAGTATATTATTCATTCTTTAAGGGAAATCATTCTCTTAAACATTTTTTATTTGGGCCAAAACGAATGTTGCGTAAAACATCGTTACAACGTCCCAAAATCACTAGTATAGGGATTCGAAATTAAATAGATATATAAATCCCAATACTATACAACCCATTTCCTTTCGGAAATCATTTACTATAACAACAGTGTTATAGTCCACCATTTCCTTTTATTTCTCGAAAACGTCTATTTCAACAATAAATGTTGAAATCTATGATTTCGAATCTCAACACAATTAAAACATCGTTAAATCGTTTTAATTCTATTTAAAACATTCACATTCAATACATTTTCTTTAACGTATTATTCACTATTCAAAAACGTGAATATACTTCATTAACAAATTTCATCCTTTCTATTCATTTTATTTTAAAGGATTATTCACTGTCTAAAAACGTGAATATAACTCCATTTATAAGTTATAACAATTAACTTATCAAAATAAGTCGTTTGTGAATTTATAAAACAACGTTTATAAATTCCATTTCCATTTATTTCATAACAACTTCCTTTATAAATCTTCTTTATTTACCTATTCGATTTATAATCTTAATTATAAACCAAAAGTCCAAATTATAAGTCAAACACTTATAATTTATTTATTTGCAAAAATCGTTCCCTTGAACTTTACAAATTTTATAAACCTATTGTTTATAAAATTCCATTTATAACTTCACCGTTATATAATTCTATAAATTTCATTTATTAATGAAATTCATTTTCACTTCATTCAAACACTTATAAAAACTCGTTTTATAATGTCAATATTTCGATTTATAAATATCCATTTATAAATCTCTTAATATAAATCAATTTATATTATTCTTTTAAAACGTCTTTAAATTCCTTTATAATTTCATCATTTCGATTTATAAAATAATCAAATTTTATAAATCCTATTTTTAAACTTTTTATAACAAGTTCAGAATTCCATTTAAACTCTTTTATAAAGTCATTAATTCCTTATTTTCAAAAATCAGCTTTTAACTATATTTTACAAAAATCATAATTTTATAACTTCTAAAATTATATAACGTTTATTTATTTAAATGGATCAATTCCAAAAATATTTTTTATATTTCAAAAATCACTTTGAAAATCATTTTAAAATCCCAAAATCTGGGTCCAATGATGCTACACACCAAATAGTCAATTACGACTACAACGACATCATATATCGATATGATAATCCATCAAATATCAAAATATCTGAAATCAAATAAAACTGTTGAGGAATCCTGTTGGATCCCTCCAACCTGTTTCCTGCATCCAAAAACATTAGCACAATACCAATTTCGCTCCAGTACGAAATTATCGCGGTACATGTTCTTATTAAATATTATCCGCTTAATAACGGCGTAATAGGGTCTCATCCGCTAAACAAAAAATGCGGGAAATCAACAACTGCAATATATACATATGCCAATATATATATATTGATATTATATATAATACCAATTTCACTGTTTATGAAATATTCGCGGTATATGTTTTTAATAAATAACATCCGCTTACTAACGGCGCATAATGTCTATTTTAACAATCAATAATTTACAGTCATCATTCAAACATGCATTCAAATATTTTAAATCTAACTATTTAAAATAAAATCGAAATCTATTCGATTTAGTGAGAAGTTCTCACCTTGATTTAAATTCCGTTTTAGCTTTTATTTCGAATAAAATTAAACGCGCGTTTAATTTTACCCGAAATTCTCACTAACTCCAAACGACTCCAAACCAACTCCATCGCGTAGTGCTCGTCCATACGATTCCAACGCAACTGAGTTTGCATTTTTTCGACCTCGTATGAAAAAGTTATTGATTTTACAAGTTTGTACACGTTTTATATAAACTAATATACAACATAACTTTACTAATTTATAACCTAAAGAAATCCAGGCCCTCAGATCTTGCTCCAACCTCATCACCACCGTGCATAGCTTCTTCCCCCTTGCGTTCCATCTCCAGGCCATAAGAAATGAGGCCGAACCCACCTTAGACAACTAGGGTTTATTATTGCATCGCCCATACTCGACGATACCCGATCACACCAACGCCAACGCGAAGCCCTTGACGAGAGCTATCTCCACCTCCTCCACCATGAAGCTCGGCCTGCACATGTGCCTAGAATTTTGTGCGCACGGCAGCAAGGTCGGCCCCACTTTGCTCGCTCATCGTTGCTCCATTCCCGATCATATCCGTATGGATTTAAAGCTCATCTCGTGCTCTTCATCTTTGTAGTTAACAACTTTGGCCAAAACTTCACGGATTGGAAGAGATTAAGGGTTGAATTTGGGAAATTTCTGGCCATTCATCATAAAGTGGCGGCTAGCAAGTATTAGGGTTAGGGTTTTGTTATTTTTTTATAAAATTATGAAGATGGTGGTCTATTTATAAGGAACGAGCGACACTATTCATCCCGGAAATTCCGAACTCCGATTTAGACGCCGTTACCAGCATTTCTAAGGTTTACCCCGCGTTCCGGACACAATGGAACAGGTTTCGGAAGCTAATTCGGAAGTATGTGCGAGTTATGGCTGAAAACGTTCAATTTAAATTAAACCGATTTAAATCGATTTCTAGGCGTTTTAATTTGTACAGGACAAACCGTAAATCCAATTGACTTGAAATTTGAAACCTTACAATAATATCACATTACGGATCCGATGAAACTGGTTTCGTCGAAATCCGAGATTTTTTGAAAAATGGCTATTTTCACTCGCCAAATTTAAATTAAAAATAATTCGATGCGTTTCGAGCTGCCACGATCAAACGATAGCTCCAATTGACACGAAAATTGAAATCCGGTAATAACTAACTATTACGGATCCAATGGAACTGGTTTCGTTCAATTCTGAGACTGTTCAAAAATTGGCTATTTTACAGTCGATTATTAAATATTAAAATATTCAATTTTCACAAATTAACTTTTAATTCGATTTTAAAAGTTCTAAAATATTGTTCTAACTTCAATATGATAAAATAAAATTTTACAAATCATTTTCAATCATATTTAACCCAATTTTCAATTATTTCCATAATTTAACATATTAAATTATCGATTTAATTATCCAATTAAATCCAATAATTCAAATAAAAATTTATTCGACTTATAAATTCAATTATTAATATTTAAAATAAATTAAATATTCAAATTTAAATTAATAAAAATTCTGGGTCGTTACATTAAGAGTTAGTTAATTAATGAGGGTGATTAATTAAAGAATAATTAATCAATGTAAGTGATAATAGAATAATTAATATGAGTAATTAATTAATTAATAAATCATTGTTAATTACTTTATAAAAATAATTAAGGGATTATTTAATGTGATGGGTGAAGGTTAATTAATTTGTGTAAAATAAAATTAGTTAACTAATTAAAATGGATAGTAGAGGATGACTAATTAATTTGGTTGCAATTGATTAATGTTAAGTAAAGGTGATCTAGGTGATTAAAGATTTGAAATTTTAATAATTAGAGATAACTGAATTAATTTTGTAAGTGATCAATCTTGTTTATGAATGATAGAATGGTGATTAAATGTCTTAAATTAATTGATATTTCTGATATGAAATGTTTTGTGATAAGATATGATTAGGTGGATAATGATAATGTAGTTCTTTATCGATGATAAATTGATGTGTATAAGTGACATCTTATATTTAAAGTTGATTTGTCTTTAATGGAATAACTTGGATTGTGATGCCATAAGAATCGAAGAGACCGGAGTCAGGTATTAATAAATACCCGAAACCACTTAGATTCTTTATTAATTTATATGTGAAATCAATGGGTCGGTGTGGAATGATTTAAGTGAATTGGACCATTTAATTTAAGTTTTGGTACTTAGAAATAGATGTGTGATATAAATGATGTCTATAAATTGTGAATGTGTAAATTGATACGAGTTACCCCGGGTTTTATGTAGTTTTGTGTTGTTGTGTTCCATGTTAGATGGGTTTACTCACGCTGGTTTCCAGCCTGACCTGGGTGTTACTTTGATGTAATGCTCATGTCAAATCGAGTATTACAGATTTTCAGGTAAGGACGTTCTAGAGCTCAGGAGGCGAGCTGGATGGCTGGAACGTATGGAGTGTTTACCGCTGTGATATATTATTGTATAACTAGGAAATGTTGTTTAAAACTGTCCAGTGATTAGTAATGGTTGTAACTCTGATGTATAAATATAAGTGTACTGATACAGCTCTTCTTTTGTAAACTCTTATTTATGTGATATTATATTTTGATTCACTGCGAATGTGAGGTTTCTGTGACTTGTTCCTGTTTCTTCTTCTTTTCTAACTGTCTGGAATTTTCGAGATCGAAATTTCTGGGTCGTTACATTTGGTATCAGAGTAGAAGTTTAAGCGAGAATCTTGGCTCCGGCGGGGGATACTCATTAAGAATAGGGTCAACGGTACCCTAGAATGAGTTGAGCGTGTGTGTGTGTGTGTGTGTGTAAGAGCATACTTGTTATTTGATTATATAAATATTTTAAATGATTTTATAGAAAAATATATTTTGATATATATAACAATATTTCTTTCTAATAAACATTAAGGTAATTGGTTGTTAAATTATTGGAATTAAATTAAGTGGTAATAGAAATACAACCAAATTAAATTAAATCAAAGATAAGTTTGAAATGGATTCAAACTGAAATCAAATCTTGAATTTGGGAAGGAGTTTTAGAATAAGATAATGATGAATTGGTTTCCAGATATGATAATCTTGGTTATTATCATAAATGGTTGTTGTATTTAATAATAAAATGTGTATTAATGAGTAAGCAAAATGAAATGTTTTGGGGAAGTAAAACATTTGGGTAAGTATGACTTATAAATTGGAACTAAAGATGGCCTGAATTTTGAAGTTTTGAAGCTAGGTCTAGAATTTGAAAATTTGTTTCAAAGTGACATAGAAATAATAAATAATTTAATGTATTTGAATGAAGGGGTTCTATTTCAAACAAAAGTTGTTTGAAAATTTAAAGGAATATGTTTTGAATTAAAACCTAAGGTGGTTTAAATTTTAAAATTTGGTTTGGTGGGCCAAGAAGTAAATATGTGTGTGTGTGTGTGTGTGTGTGTGTGTGTGTGTATATATATATGGATATACATAATATTTTGAAATAAACTCTAAAGTGATGAGTCTTGATTATCCCTGAAGTGTGATATAAAACCCGAAGGGATATAAATTTTGAACTTATAAGTGGGAAAGAATTTTGAAATTTGAGGCGGGAATTCAAATTTAAGTAGGGTTGACTGGATTAAGAAAATTGAATTTAACTTTGGGAAAGTTAAATAAGTTAACAAGCAACCTGAATTGGAAATTTCAAGATGAAATTGGGATTTAACTTGGAAAGTTAAATGGGTGATTTTTAATGGGAGTTATGAATGATCTCAAAATGGGTTTGAGATCTGGAAATTGAAAATGGATTGATAATTGGTGTTGGATAAATTTGGGCGTTTATTTATCCTGATATCATTCCATTATTACAAATAATTTATGAAATGTGAATTGATTTGTTTAAATAAATGAAGAAATGGATTGGGGTAATATATCCATTATAGAGATAAATAAAATTTAACTTAAATTTAAAATTAAGGATATGGAATTCCTTTGAACTTAAGATTTGAATGTTAAGAAATGAATTGCTAACAAACCAATCCTTGTTTACCAACCACCAGTTCTAGATGTCGCATAAGTGGAATCCTATTCTCTGCTTTCTTTTCCAGCGCTGGATGTAAATTAAAATTGCTTGAAACTCTTACTTGAAACTTGTAATGAGTTAATAAAGATAATTTAAAGTGGAATTTTGAAATTTGGACTCAGAATTAAATTGTTTAAAAACTTTAAATAGAGAATGATTTGGTCTAAGAGGTTAAACCAACATTTGAAATTTAACTCGAATTTATATAATTCGAGATGATTTAAAGTGAGATTGATTTTGAAATTAGTTCAAATTGAAATTTGATTTAAAATAATTTGGATTTGTGATTTAATAGTTTTAAATTCAAATGGAATTTGATTTGAATTTGGAAAGAATCAAGGATAATTCAACTTGAATTAGGATTAAATTCAAACTGGAGTTGAAATAAATCGAAAATTTAAATTGGCTCAATCTGAAATTTATTTGAATTAATTGGAATTATGATGGAAGATGGATAAGTTTAAAAATTCAAATGGAAATTTGAATAGGATAATTTCAAATGAAATTAAAAATTGAATGAGTTCAAATTCAAATAGGAAGTTGATTTGAATTTGGGATGAGAATGGAAGTTAACTTAATTTGAATTGAAATTGAAAGTTAATTGGCAATTGATTGGAATTTGGATCAATTCAAATTGGAATTGGATCAATTTAAATAGAAATAGAAATTTAAATTGAATTGATGGGAATGGAGATTGGAAATTAAACAGTTTGGCTCTGGAATATGTTCAATATAATTTTTTTAATATAAACTTATTTTTCCAAGTTATTTATATATACAACCTTACTTTTTAAACCTCAAACTATTTTGTACTTATTCTATGGTTATTCTTGAAACTATTCAACTATTTTACAACTGTTTTATAAACCAATTACTGTTTTTCAACTACTTTATAACTAATTACTACTTTACAACTATTTTTAATTATTTGATTATTTCCAACTATTTTGCAACTACTTAACTATTTTACAATATTTTACAAACTAATAATCATCTTTCAACTACTTATCTGTTTTTAACTTTTCAAGCTATTATCTAAAATTAAGCTGGACAGAGTTTAAACTGTTTAAGATTGAGTATCCATTTGAGATAAGAATTGAGGTGATAGTCCAAATGAGGATTTAAGCAATTGTGGATAAGTGGATAGAAATTTAGGTGAATGTGAATGGAGAGGAGAATTTATTTGGTTAATAATCAATGAAGATAAATACGTAGGGTGTACGTATGTTATTCTATTCGCATAGTGATTTGATCTAGATTCAGCATAGAATTTCGAGATAGTTATATCGATCCGAGTTGGGATTTTTCACTCGATTTTCGATGGCGAACCTGGATATGGATTGTTGATTGGTTTTGGATATTCTCTATCATAGCTAGGCTATGAAAGGAGAATGACGGTTTCTGATCAAGAAACCAGATCTGAGTCCGCACTAGAGAGTCGGGTGGACGATACTAGTTCGGGATTGAAATTATGTGATCGAGTGAGCGATCAGATTAGTATAGCGTATGAATGATATGTATACATCGTACGGATTGGATGAAATTGATATTGAAATTTGTGGATAAGAAATGTGAAATGGTTTTTGAAGTGAAAATATATTTTGTGAAATACGTGAGAAAATAAAATAGAAATTGGATATTTCTACGGTAGAAATTTACTTTATGGAAGTAAGTAATATGGTTAATGACTTTATAGAGTAATCAAATTTATATTTGATTTGGAATAAACAAAGTTATATATCTTTGTTATATAAGATAAATCTTCCCTTGTTGAATCTATTGTCGGAAGGAACAGATTTTGAAAGTTTTTGAAGTATAAAAAGGGGTTTTATACGAGTTTGAAGAGATCCAAAGTTTTAAGAAGTCATATATATATATATATGTATGTATGTATGCATGTATAAAGGATCTTATGAGAATGATTTTGGAAAAGGTTTTGAGAACCTATGAATTTGGGAAAGGCTTTTGATTTTTGGGTAAAATCAATATTGGATTTGGAAAGCCTAGTTTGAGAAATGTCGATTGTGGGATAATCGATTTTGAGAAAGGAGATTTATACGAGATTCATACTAGGTGTATGATTTGGAAGGTACTATATATGTATAGTATAAAGTGTTTTGAAAATGGCTCTGGAGAAAAAGGCGCTCCCTTGGGATGAACTTCTCAGGAGTACCATAGGTCGGTACTGCCTTGAGCCTCTAAGGGGGAGGTTCTAAAGTTGATCCTGTGAGGAGTTCGGACAAAACTAGTTCCTGAGGATTATGAGTAGTGTATACCATAGCGAAAGTCGTGTGTACCGCTGAGAGCCAACAGTCTACGTTTGATTTTATATCGATAGACTGCGACCTATGGTAACATAGCAAAAGTCGTGTGTGCCGCTGACATCCAATAGTTACATGGACTTCTGCTGTGATGGCAACGTAACCCTGGAATGTAACTGCGATCTGTTGTGGGTTCCATGGCGTAATCGAGGGGCACGGAGTGCCTACAGTTACATGGACTTTTGCTGCGATGGCAACGTAACCCAGGATGTAAATGCGACCATGGATGGGAGTGATGATTTCCAGAGCATTCTCACCAAAGATATTTCCTCTATTTTCAAAAGAATGATTTCTATATTTTTAATAAAATATTTTTCTAAGTATTTTCACTAGGTGTTGAAAACAGGTTTACTAGGTACTTATAGATCTTCAGTCTTACGCCTGATCAACGTATGACCGAATTTATGTGAGAACAAAGATGGACTTATGGAAACATCGAGTTATTAATGATATTTTCATAAAAACTATTTTGGCAATATTATGTAGATTTTAAGTGTTTTGAAAAAAAGTGATTTAACTAATATTAAGCATTTTAATAAATTCTGGCTTCATTTCTTTTCGGGGACGAAAACATTCAAAAGGGGAAGGAATGTGATAACCCAAATTTTGGAATAACTGTTAATTAATGATTAAGTGGATTAATTAATAGAAATATTGATTTTTATTACCAATTGTTAAGGACAATACAAATAAATCTAAAAATTTACATTCACATATGGGAAAAATTAGTTGATAATCTCCTAACAGAATTATTTAAAAATGGCCAAAACTTATTATCTTCAACATAAATTTAATAATGTGTTGTTTAAATTGATATATATTTGAGTTGATTTTTAATTGGAATTTTAAATTTAAAAGAAATGTATGTATGTATATAAATCTTGAAATTAATTTGAAAATAAAAGAATTTTTATAAATTTAGTAAGTATTTATTTAATGGTAAATAAGTACAAAAGCTTTTAAATTAACGTTTAAAAATGGATTAAATAATTTTATTTAGAACATAATTGGTTTTAGTTTCCTTAAAGAATTTAAATATATGTATTTAGCTAAGGATTCCTAGTTGTAACTATAAAAAGTTTTATAACATTTAAAATAAGTATTAACTACTTATAGGACAAATGTAATTCAATTAAGACACGTTTTAACAAGTGTCATTTTAGCCATTATAAATACATATGTTTTCATCTTCTTCATTTCCTTTTTATATTTTATATTCTTTTCAGTTAAAAACTAAGAAAAATCTTCAGCCTACAATTCTCAAAACAAAATCTGCAACTCATCCTTCCACAAACGAGAAATCAAAAATCAAATCATCAACCTGTAATCAAATCTGCAAATCAAAGCCTGCATTTTTCAAACCCTGAGATTTTCAAAAGTCTGCATTCTTCAACATGAAATTTCAAAATCAAGCAAGTTCAAACTCAAGGCAGTTTTATCTCTGTTCAATTCTTAATCATCTCAATTTAAAGCTTCAGATTTAACTCAGTAATCAGAGCAAATGTCAACATTAAGTTTAAATTCAAACCAGAACAGCTTTTTTCAAGATTCAGGCCTCTGTCTAGGAACAGGTGAGTAGACGGCTACTTTTGATTCTGTTTTAAACCTGTTAAAAATTGATGCTTGTGTTAAACATTGAACAACCTTGTCGAAAGTTGTTTGCATGGTGAGATTTTGTTTGTATATAAATAAATATGCAGATATTTGAACATGCATGCCTGTATAAACCCTCTGTTCTTAGTTACAGTATTGTAGTTCAAGTTTAAAAATGCAATTACACTTCTTACAGAGTAAATTAAGCTACGTTCTTTAAAAGAGAAATGATCAAAGCTTTGTAATTTCATTTCTTAAAAGAACTGCTGGTAAAAACATTAAGAGAATATTGTGAAATAATGATTTTTCAGTAAAATCATTATCGATCAAAAAAATCTAATACGTGGATTTTAAAATCTGATTATATAATCAGAATCGGGTATCGAAATAGTGATTTTAGGTGTAGGTCACTTGATTTTTAAGCTTGTAGTTATCGTGGATTTTCAAATTGAACGAAATTGGGGTTATGTCCAAATCCAGGCGATCGGGAAACTCAGGTCGGAGGGAGGTTGTAGTTCAAGGATCGTGGGAAAATTAGTGGCAAAATTTTTACGTCTCGGTGGTGATGGCAAAATGGCAATGTAGGGTTTAAGCTGTTTTTTTCATCGACGAAGTTTGGACGGTTTTTAGGACGTCGGGGTTGGATTGAGTTTGATCGCGAGGCGAGGGATCGCGAGGCAGCGAAATGGTGATGCTCTGGGAAGGATGTCGTGCGTTCTAGTGACGAGTTCGTCGACGAGATGGTTTGGATGAGGGTGTTTAGTTCCAGTTCCGTTCGAATATCTCGATTTTCGAGTCGAATTTAGTATTCTGGGTTGTCGAGGGCAGTGGAGAAGTTGCCGATGATTTATGGATGGTCAGAGAAGGGAGTCAGAGGAGGTTGGTTGCGTGTACACGTGCATGGTGCACTATTGTATAGGTGGAGTTTTTCTTCTGTGATGTTGCTGTGGAAGTAAGAAGAAGAAGAAGAAGAGTGGATGTGGGAAGTTTCAGGGTTTGCCTTGAGTTGTCGATCGGGGTTTTAGGGTTTGAGCTCGGGGTTCAACTCGAGTTATTTGCAGTTTGCCTTCGGCGGCTCTCGAGTAGAATATCTGATTTAAATTTTAATCCGGGTTTAATGAAGAAATGGGATATGACTCGGACCGAGTCAAGTGTCTAAAATTGTTCTCAAATAAATTTACTTCCTTGAGGAATCAATGTTTTTATTTTGAGTTAAGAAGTTGATCAATTTTGTTATGTAAATTAATTTAGATGACTTTTAAGTTTATTTAACTTGATATGTAATTAAGCAGTTTATTAAAAGATTAATACGTTTTTGTATCATATGTTAATGACAAGAGATTTTGAGATTTATTTAGAAGTAATAAAGATTTAAAAGGGTTATCTTATGATAAATTAAGGTTCTGAATTTTAGATTAAACAAAATTGATAAGTAATATAAAAGTAACTAATTTATTTAATTAATTGATGATTTAAGAATAGTTAATTAAGTAATTACGCGATAATTAATTAGAGATTAATTAATTCATATTTTGGGATAAATTGATTAAGTAATTAGAGATTAATTACTTAATTGAAAACTATTTAATGTAAATAGTTAAAGAATTAATTAGGAAATTAATTAAGAGTTAGTTAATTAATGAGGGTGATTAATTAAAGAATAATCAATAAATGTAAGTGATTACAGAATAATTAATATGAGTAATTAATTAGGGATTAGTGTAATAAATCATTGTTAATTAATTTATAAAAATAATTAATGGATTATTTAATGTGATGGGTGAGGGTTAATTAATTTGTGTAAAATAAAATTAGTTAAGAGTGATTAATTAAAATGGATAGTAGAGGATGACTAATTAATTTGGTTGTAATTGATTAATGTTAAGTAAAGGTGATCTAAGTGATTAAAGATTTGAAATTTTAATAACTAGAGATAATTGAATTAATTTTGTAATTGATCAATCTTGTTTATGAATGATAGAATGGTAAAGTCTTAAATTAACTGATATTTTTGATATGAAATGTTTTGTGATAAGACATGATTAGGTGGATAATGATAATGTAGTTCTTTATCGATGATAAATTGATGTGTATAAGCGACATCTTATATTTAAAGGTGATTTGTCTTTAATGGAATATCTTGGATTGTGATGCCATAAGAATCGAAGAGACCGGAGTCGGGTATTAGTAAATACCCGAAACCACTTCGATTCTTTATAAATTTATATGTGTAATCAATAGGCCGGAATGGAATGATTTAAGTGAATTAGACCATTTAATTTAAGTTTTGGTACTTAGAAATAGATGTGTGATATAAGTGATGTCTTTAAATTGTGAATGTGTAAATTGATACAAGTTACTCCAGGTTTTATGCAGTTTTGTGCTGTTGTATTCCATGTTAGATGGGTTTACTAACGTTGGTTTCCAGCCTGACCCGGGTGTTACTTTGATGTAATGCTCGGGTCAGACCAAGTATTATAGATTTTCAGGTAAGGATGTTCTGGAGCTCAGGAGGCGAGCTGGATGGCTGGAACGTATGGAGTGTTTTTTCCGCTGTGATATATTATTGTATAACAAGGACATGTTGTTTAAAACTGTCCAGTGATTAGTAATGGTTGTAACTCTGATGTAAAAGTATAAGTGTACTGATACAGTTCTTCTTTTGTGAACTGTTATTAATGTGATATTATATTTTGATCCGCTGCGAATGTGAGGTTTCTATGACTTGTTCTTGTTTCTTCTTCTTTCTCTTTCTTCTTCTTTTCTAACTATCTGGAATATTCGGGATTGAAATTTCTGCATCGTTACACTTGGAATTTTTCATATACTTACAACATTACCAATACTTAAAATACCCATATACTTATCTCAACTATATAGGTATATTCACAAACCTTAAGAATGATTTCATTTCCAAAACCATACTTAATCGGATTAAAACAAATGTACTTAGACATTGATAAAAATTAACCTAAAATACTTTGGGTGTAAGTAAATGGACTATGTAGAAACTATACCAAATATACTATAACGACCTGTAATTTTATAACTTTTAAATAAATATTTAATTAATTTTAAATATTCAAATATAGAATTTTCAAATTCAATAATCGTGTTTTGTATGATAAATAAGAATGATAAACTTATTTTTTAGAATTAAATAGAGATTTTGAAGTTTTATCGTAAAATTGACAAACGTCGGTTTTCGATAAAATTTAATATACATTCGGATAATTATTGTAAGTGGTAAATAACTCTTTGAAATGGTTATATAATTATAGTAATCTGATTTATAAGGGTTTATAAATTATAAACTTGTTTTATAAAGATTGACAAAATCTGCTGCATTTCGGCAAGTCGATGTTGTATTTTCTTAATTAAATTTTAATATTACTAAATACGATTTTATAATTTAAATAAACTTGTTTTAATTAATTAAATATGATTAGAAACTTATTTTCAAGTTTTTTTTACATAAATGAATAGTTTAACAAAAACGTTAAAATGTGACCATAAAACATTTAGTCGAAAATCAACATTTTTTTCAATTTAAGTTGTCGCAACGTTGTTTCACCTTTGTTAACATGTTCTATCATATATATTACATATTTTAATAAAAAAACATGTTTACATTTTTCAATCATTAAAAAAATGTAGAATATCGGTAGTAAAATAAGTAAGGCAATTTAGAAAATTATAAAAGAAAACATCAAATTAAATCAATCACATCCACTTCCAATAAAATCATTTTTTTAATGCTTAAGTGATCAGGACATAAAGTTATGAAGTGAAAAGTGATGTTAAGTGTTGAAAAAATGGAGTTTACATAATGGTTAAGGAATGAGTAATTTAGTCTTTTTACCTAAAAATATTTTATAAACTTTTGCTTCCTATAAATATACATGCATACCCTCTTCATTTTCATTCACTCATAACTCATCTCCTTCTTCAATTTACCAAAGTTCTTATATCACTTAGAAAACATGGTTTAGCACATAAAAAGGAAAGAAATGATGAAGGAAGGGGGAGACAAGGCTTAGGCCATAAGCACCATGACATATGAGACGGAGGATGCCCATGAGCTAAAGGATGGTGATGGAGGATGCTTGTTTGTTTAGAGGGGAGAAACATGGTTCTAGTGATGTTTAAGTGAAGAAGAAATTGATTTAGTCGAGCAGAAGTTGATTAGTTGAAGTTAACAATGGTCAAGTGAAGTGTTGTGATAATATGAATTTTTGTAGGATGTTGGTTTGATTGAAGGTGAGTACTCAATTAAGAAAATAATTATATGAATGTTTAAATTATAAACTTAAATATTTAGTTGATAACTTGGTTGATTATATGGATGTTGTTATGCTTGATAACTTGGTTGTGATAAATTATGAGAAATCATAATAAAAATAGTTATATAATTAACAATTATTGATTAATGAAAAATAAATCCATATGGATATGTATATGAAGTTATTTAGCCCCTTAATGGTTTTGAAAATATAAAAAGGTCGAAAAGGAATATTATAATAATATAATATTATGAGATGATTTAAAAATGAAAAAGAGATTTAGTATGGAAAATATTGGATTAAGTGTTTGAAAATGGTTTGTAAATTTTTTATAAACATTAAAATTCAATTTGGAGAAGTTTTGACAAATAATGAAATTGGAGTTAAAAGTAGGCGCATCGCATAACAGCAGCTCGTAATTTTGTGCTGGAAAAGTTAAATCCTTCTACAGAATTGAATCGGAATCAAATTTCTTTGCAATAATATTTTTCCAAACTCTAATGACTATTGTTTTCAAACAAAATAAAAGGATCAAGATCTCTTTTAGTAAATTTTAAAATATGAGCAAATCAAGTTTTATGAAAATCGCGCTTAGGCAGTCCGGTGGCCAAAGTCACAAATTTTTTAAATAAATATTTTTTAAATGTTTAGAAATATGAAACAAAATTTATAAATCTTTTAAAATGATTTTAAAAGAGATTTCAGTTATGAAATGAATTTCTAAATGATAGAAAAGTCGTATTATCAAACAAGCCTTCAAAGCACTATTCGTAGCGCCTTTTGCGGCAGTTTGTAATAACTTTTAAAATATGGTTTTAAACTTAAGTATTCTTTCCCAAATCTTTTATAAGTGTTTTCAAATAAATGAATAAGCGTTTTAAATATTGATTTGGAACTTTTATCAATCATTTCTAAAAATGAAAGGAGTATGTGGAAATGACTAGTACATTTGTCCCACATATGAGATCTAAATGGTAAAATAAGGTGCGTAACTAAGATTTGGAACGGAGCAATAAGTTTCCTGAACTTACCTAGCCTCTGTTTTCTCTTTTAGGCGAGGGGTGGAATAGATCAAAGGGATTGCTCGTATGCGCTAAAATAATGTTTTCCAATATGAGATTTAAATAGATGATTTGGAAATGTTTTCCTTAAGTAAAAGGTGAATTGATTCAGATTTATTCAAAGATTAAAAAGATTTAAATTTACCAAAATGATTTGATAATGAGGCTTAATAATTCCATGTACTATTAAGAAGACAAAGGAATAATCTGATGAATATTAATCTATTTTCTATTTATGAATGAAAAAACAAGATGAATTAAATTAAATTATGATTGGTAATCACATATGAACTTAACATCTTTTTAATTGATAATTTGTGCAAAGGAATCGGGGTCTGATTTGGTAATTCCTATCCGAAAACCACTTTGAACCAATGTATACATTCAAAAGTGAAGATATGTGGAAGATGATGATTTTTGAAGGCTGGAGATCTTCAAAATGTAGGGATTGCTGTCACAAGTCCCAGTGGCTTACCCCACATTATATTTATATGGCAGTGATGTCTGCATTCTTGAAATCTTCGTTGTATTAAAGACCCGAGATCTTCATAGCGGAAGAACTGCTTGTTGACATTCTTTGTGTCGCTTCCAATAGAGAGATAATTATTATAGCAGTCGTCCTTTCGTGTTTTGAAACTTTTGTAATACAAGGAATACTCACTACTGATCCTAGGGGTGATAGGATGTGGTAGGAGGAGTGCCCTCGGTTTCGTTCAGTCCCAGAACGAACTTGTATGGATGAATGTCTGACATGGCATTTCTAGGATTAAAATGTTGACTTTGCAAACATACATCTGCTTGGTGGCAGAGAAGACAACTTCTCTTAGCTTAACACCCTTCTTTGAGACGTATGAGCTTGGAGGTTGTATGTTCATGGAATTCAATAGTGATTGAAGGAATATCAATGTGGCATTCTAAGTGGAATGTGCTTTTTGGAAGAATAAAGCATGGCTTTATGAATAGCAAAGCGTGGCTTTGTTAAAATTAAGCGTAGCCTCACGAGCCTCACATCTTAGAGATGATACGGGTAATTATGTGGTGTGTAGGATATATATTTCAGGCTATCAGTTGTATGAGTATGGAGAAGTCTAGTGGAATTTGGATCCCTAGGCATTTATTTTAGTATAGTAGCTTTCTTGTGAGAAGTGATAAGGCTACCGGATATTCTTAGTGTAGCAAGTGCAGTTACAATTGACTTGTTAGAGAAAAGCGATAAAAGCACCGTAGGAACTATGTTTGCTTTGCATGGATCGAAGGAAAAGGCCGCTAGTTCCCTGTCATGTTGAAATCCAATTCCAGTATGAGCTTTACGGTTTTGGTTATATTTCCAAAATAGCTATAATGCTTTGCAAACATTTCAGCTACCCCTTTGGTATCATATATTCTGTCCAGTTATATTCTATTGACCTAGTCTGGATAAGTTACCAAAGAATTAGCCTGGATATTCATACTTGTTTTATATATATTTACTTGAAAAATGTTTTTCAAAACCCATGTCATTAAAGATAATATCAAAGTGTTTTTAGTATAAAGTATTTTGGTAATCGTAAGATAAAAAACTGTCTGTATTTATGTGTGGGCATGGTCTTATGATATACCCTTCTTTTCAAAGGTTTTGACTTACATCAGCATGATCCATACATTTAAAATTTCGAGTATCTCACACTAGTTTATCAAGTCTAATCTAGGTATTTTTAATACTAGGTTCAGATCCGAGCAGTTTAAGGTTTAGTTGAAGATGCTTGGAGTTTCTAAAGGTGAGCTGGAGATCTTCATTTATGTATGGACGTATTCTATTATCCGCTGCATATACTGCATTTGTTTTGTTTGCTTGTCAGCGCTTGTAAGGATAGGGGCTTATAACTATCCGAGATAAATCTAGGTTAGACTTTAATATTGTATTCAAAAACTTTCGTTGTAAAGATTATATATTGAAATAATATATATTATTCCATTCGTGTGAGATTTTATTCTATCTTTATTTTCTTTTTCCTATAACAATTGGGGCTTTATGGCACTTGGATTTGCAGCACGAGGATGTATTAGTGTCGATTTTCGAGGTTCGAAAATCCCAGCTGTTACATTTGGTATTAGAGCTTAGGTCGAGTGAACATCTAGGCTTTGTTAGGGTAAAACTCATTATATGTAGGGTTAGTATTTTACCCTAGAACGAATGAATCATTAGAGATAGGGTTAGTAATGCCCTAAAATGAGTTTGAGAGTAATATATATATATATATATATATATATATATGAGCATGTATTTATACTAGAATGAGTTTGAGAGTAATATATATATATATATATATATATATGAGCATGTATTTGATATTTGATATAAAAATTGTTTGATTTATCTATTGAGTAGCTTATAGATTATGGTTGATGCGCATGATCACCGGTATCAATAGCGATTTCTAAACAATTAACAAGGCAAATGGACATACCATTTTAAAAGGAGTATAATTTATATATACAGAAGTATAAATATTCATGTGATATGGAAAGTTTATAGATGTTATCCCTTTGGAAATTTCCAAGAACAAGGTCTTGATTTGTTTAGTGATGGTGGGAATAATCTTCTAAGTATCAACTATATGTTGGTTTGGGTGAATGGTATCGAACACTCGGTAAATTATTCTTCTTATCTTTGTTCAATCAAGGCAACTTCAAAGATGAACAAATTAAATCAAGTAATTTGGATAAGTCAAGGAATTAATGGTTCTTCTGATAATAACTTAGTATATCATTTAAGTTGGGATGACTTATTTTATGACGGTAAAACTTATGGGCTAATACAAAGTGAGGATGTAGAGTACATACATAGAAAGAAGCTGAAATAAAAACAAAACAAGGATATTTTTCGACATCTTCTGTTACAAATGCAATAAAGAAGGGCATTATGCAATTCTGTGTTAGGATAGGAAAAGAAGAAAAGAATTTTTTTTAGGGTTGACATATTTTGTTTCAAAGATACGTGGTTAATAAAAAGGAATTTCGAGCACTCCTATCCTTATCTTTTGATAATTTAAAATGATTATATTTTAAGTATAAAGGAATATCTATCAAAAGATATAGATATTTATGTGTGTAATATTCAGCTATTACCATTTGTTGATTGAACGAACATCTTGTGAATTAAGTTTCACAATTTGACTATAAGATGTTTGATAATAATATTAGGTTAATATTAATGAATTTATATAAGATAATGAATAAGAATGTAGCATAAATATGTATTTTACACAAACGAAATAATTTTGAAAAAGAAGGATATGAAAGATATGTTATACATATTTTGAGAAACTAAATTTTGGATATTTTGCAAAAGAATTATGAAATAGTAAAGTGACGTGAGCTAATATAAGATGATTTTACGAAAGGGATTTATAAAATGGTTTTTATAAAAAAAAATAATCTCTAATGGAGTTTTGAAAAGAAATTTTAAATAAGAAATTTAAAAAAATATCTCAAATGATAACTAGTTTGAGTGGCTCTAAAATAAATAAAATTGGACAAGAGATATGTTCGGATGGTAAACAATTTTCTTAAGTGTTACCCTTCTTATTAAGGGGATATAGAATACTGTGGGTAGTACCTAGTTTCTTTGTATTATTTTGGAGTTGCTCGATCTATATGATTATCCTTAAGTTAAAGGGATAGTTTTAAATTATTATTTGATAAGTTAACATTAATATTGGTTAAAAAAAGAATATGTTATAATAGGAGAAGTTGATTTTAATTTTGGAAAATAAAAGGCAAATTATCTGTTAAAATTGAAATGATTCCTTTAAGATGAAATGTTTTCCCTTAAGAAAAATAATTTAAAATAAACATTTATAGTGATTATACATAAAGAAGAATTTTTAAAAGATAATAGTTTTATGAAAAGTTTTCGTAAAGATTTTTGAATGTTAATAATTGCATATGAGGTACGTAGATCATTTCTTCATATAATTTTAATCTAAGATTCGAGTACAGAACTTTAAGGCGTTTTCACCGGTCCGAAAGAGGATTTATCACTCGATTCATGACGACGAACATTGAACAGGGTTTATGATTGGATACTTAAGTTTTCTATCATAGTTGAAAGCTATGTACGGGAAACAAAGGTTTCCGATCAAAGAGCTTGATCAGAGTCCGCACTAAAGGATCGAGGGATCTGTGATATCCTGGAATTTTGGACAATATAAATTTAATAATCTATGTTTAAATTTAAATTAATTTGATAATTTTGGTTAATAAAATGAATTGATTCTATAATCTTCTTTAATAAATATTTAATTAGTGAATTTATTTTTAATAAGCTAATAAATTTGTTTTCTATTTATAATATGTATATATATTTATATATATTTTAAATAGATAAGTTTGGTTTTTAAATTTAAATTGATAAAGCAAATTTTCTAATTATAATATTTTGAATTTGGAAAATTATGATTTATTTTTGAATTAAGCTTTTCAAAACTATTTTATAAATAACTAAATGATTTTAAATATATAAGACAAATGTTTTATTTGTTAGAATGTATATTTGACTTAAGTTTGTATATTAAAATAAGTTATAAAAATGTTTGTTTTATTCTTTTTAAAATAGTAATTAATAATTATGATTTGTAAATTTAATATGAGAATTTAAAATACAATTTAAAATATGAAACATATATTCATTTAAGTTACAACCTCTTTTATAAGTTTATTTTAAATGTTTAAAAGTATCTTTGTCAAATGATTTATTTGTATATTGTTTTTACTTATAATAATACTTTGTTTTATTCTTTAAAATTATTTCTCTATATACATAATTAGGTATTAAAATTAATTAACTAAGTTAAACTTTCTTTAACACATAATTAAAATAACTAATTACTTGAATTAACAAGTGTAAGTATCTTAAAGCCTAAACTAACAAATGTAAACTAAATATCATTTTAAAATGATAAGTGTAAAAATTGAGACATGTGTCTTGTTTAAGTTTTATTTTTATTTGTTTTTAAAATAAATCATAAAGAAGATATTTAAACTTGCATCTTTTATTTTCTTTTCCTTTCTTCATTTTCATTCTAATCTAAGAATTTTGAGCTGAGAAAAATCCCTTCTTTTCTTCTTCAAAATTTCATATCAATTCCTATAAACAAAATACAAATCTGCAAAATTGTTTTCTTTTTTTTTTCATCTCTTCAAAAATCTGCAAACCATTTTCAATCTGTAACATGCAACAATTAAAGCATGCATTCAATTTTTCTAAATATCTGGAAAAGCAAGCTACCTGTAATCAAGAAAAGCCTGCATTTTTTTCAAAACCTGCATGCAACCATGGAAGTAAGATGTCTGCATTTATATTCAATCTGGAAAACAAGGGCCTGCATCTTCTTGTGTGACTGGAGCATGCATGCAAGCTTGTAATTAATCAAGTGGCAACCAGGCAAGTTTTAAAGGGCATTCAAGCAAATTGAAAAGGGTGTTATGCATGCTTAAAAAAATTCTGGGCATTGTCTACATTATTAAACAAGTGAGTAGCTTTTTAAAAAAATTAAAGGTTAAAATTTGTTGAATGCTAGTGTACAAATAAATAAATAAATGTTTCATATGTTCAAAATTTATTGTCTGATGTGTGATTGCATTTATATGCATGCTGTTAAAATTTGCTATGTTCTGTTTTTGTTTCCCTGGTACAAGTTTTAATTAAACTCTTATATCTTTAATTAGTTTTTGTTAAATTGTAGGATTTAAATAAGATATGTATGTTAGCTACAAAGATTAGACTCTAAGATTTTATTCAAGAATTTTTTTTAATAAGGAACTTACTGGAAAATAAGTAACAGAGCAATTAAACTATATAAGTGAAAAAAATAAACATTTCAAATCAATATTACAGGATTATAATTCAAAAAATCATGTAAAGTTATGATTTTTAAAAGTAAAACTAAATTTTTTATTGCTTAAACCAGAAAGAAATTCAAACTTTACTGTGTTTTACATATAGGGTTAGTATAGTTGATATTTGGGTTTGATTGAGTTGAAATGGCTTCTGGAAGTGGTGGAGATGTCAGAGATAATAGGAAAATTATTGGATTGAGTTGAAATTCATTTTGATTGTTGTAATTTGGGATTTAAGGTTTAAACCCTAGTTTTACTGTGGTTTGAAGAATTGAGCTTTTCTGCTAATATACTTGATCGAGTTACTTAGGGTTTTGGGAAATGGAGGTTGGTGGTTTGTTGAAGTCATCGTCGAAGTTGCAGAGTAATCCATGGCCGGTGGCGCAGGAACGATACCGTTGACAGGTTTTATTTTTTTTGAGAGTGCTTTCTATTCCAGGTTTTGTTGTTGAATTCGAATGCAAATTCGAGTTGATTTGGGCAATTTGATGATATAGGTGAGACGAGAGGTTGTAGGCAGATGGGAGATGGTCGATGATGTTGGCCAGCGGTGGCCAGAGGTGCTGTGTAGGTGCACAGTGAAATAATGGATATGTGGGTGATGTTGTTGGCTTCAGTTTTGGGTTGCCTTGTGATGGACTCGGGTGAATTGAGTTTTGACTCGAAGCAATGTTGTTTCTGACTCGAAGATTTTATAGGGTTTGCTCGAGCTTTTTGCTTTGTTACAGGTTTTACAGTGACAACAGAACCTGCTCTGTTATTTTAAATTTGAAGTAAAAGTTTTAAATGTAAACTTAAATCTAAACTAAGTTTAAAATTTAAATTGAATTTAGATATGAATTCAATTAGTTTAATTTTGGGGTTTTGAAATAATTTGGACTTTTACATTCTAGTTTGATTTCAAATAAAGACAGAAACTGTTTCTGTTTTTAAAATTTAAAAGTAAAGTTTAAATGCAGGATTGAAATTTATATTGGGTTTTTAAATCTGAAATTTGAATATGAATTTTAATTAGATTGTCTGAGATTTGAAATCATTTATGTTTTTAAATTTAAATTTGATTTCAAAACTCATAAGTGTAAAAGCATATGTGTGCTTTGGGTTTGAATTGGAAGTTTAAATTTTAAATTAGAAGTTTAAAATGAATTTAAATCTGGATTTTTCTTTTATCTGGAATTAAAATTTAACTTTAGTTTTTTAAAATAAAATAAAGTTTAAATTTAAATTGTTTAAATTACTTTAAAATGGTTAAGTGATTTGCATTTAAATAAAGATGTAGATTGTAAGTAAAGTTTTAAAGATTTAAGTTGAATCTAGAATGAGTTTAAAAGCTGTATTTCAAATTTAAAAGTAATTTTTAAATTGTTTTGAATTTAAATTGAATTGGTATTTAAATTCTTTTAAACTTATTTTATAAAGTGTACGTTTCTTTTAACATATGAGATAAAGGTTTTGAATTGTTTTTAAAACCTTGTTAAAGTCAAAATTTGTATTCCTTTTAAAATATTAATTTTAAAATGAAGTTTAAATGGAATCTAAAGTAGATTTAAAAACAATTTGTTTTTAAATGATTAATTAAGTAAGGAATGTTTATCTTAAGGATAAAATATTTATGATTTGTGTTCATTTAAATTATTAAGTTAATTTAAATGGGTAATTTATTATTCAATTAATAATGTGAATGATTAATTAAGTAATTAACAATTTTTAAATTGATTAGTTAAAGACTTAAGATTTATTAATTAAGGTTAATTAATCTATAATTAAGGATTGTTAATAAAAATTTAATGAATGATTAAGATTTATTAATCAAGTGATTAAGGATTAATTAAGATTGTAATTAGAACTTAATTAATTTATAATTAGAGATTAATTAAATTGTAATTAAATATTAATTAATTTGTAATTAATAATGATTAATATAAGTTAATTTCTTAATTAAGTAATTAATAAATGTTAATGAAGGTCATTAACTTAAGATTATTTAAAAAATTAATTAATGTGATTAATAATTAATTAGATTAATTAATTAATAAAAATCATTTTTTGAAATTGTTTAAGTTTAATTACTTTATGGGAGTAATTAATGAATTAATTACTTAATGTAATTAATTGGTTTAAATGTGATTAGTTTATATTAATTAATTAAGTTTAACTAATTTAAACATTTGATGATTTGATAATTACTTTATGTAATTAATGGGTTTGTAATTACTTAGAGAAGTAATGAATTGAAATTACTGGATGTAATTAAAGATGTTTAATGATGGAAGTAATTTAAATTAAATTACTTTAGAATTAATCAAGGGATTAATTGAGCTAATTATTAAGAATAATTAATTTATGGAATGAGTAATTAAGGGAATTTAATTATTGGATGGTTATTAATCAAGGGTGATTAATATATATATGTGGTTTAATTGCAGATTAATTACTTAATGTAATTAATTTATATAGAGAGATTGACTAAATGTAATTAGAAATCATTAATTAATAAATTAGCGACGTAATTTAGAATTGATTAATTGAGGAATAATTAATAATGAATAAATGATTTATGTAATTAAATTTAGTTAATTAATTGATTAACTAATTACAGGTTAATTATTTATAAAGTGTAAAGTATAATTAACTTGTGTAATTAATTTAAAAGCTAATTACTTATTGTAATTGGGGAATTGATAATCTGAAATGATTAATTAAACAGAATAATGAGATGATGATTTATTAATTGATTTGTAATCAGTTGATGATTAAGTTAAGCAGAATTTTAATGATGAAGTAATTAATTTAATTAATTTTAAATTAATTAGATATTAGGTAATTAATTTAATTCAATTTAAATTAATTATAGATGGTGTGATCATTAGATCATTGCTTATGTTTGATGATTGGTTTTGGTTGCCATGTATGGTTTGTAATCTCAGTAATGAGATGAGAAATGTTGTATGATATGGATGCATTGGTTGCATTATGATGATAATATGGATTATCTGATTATGATATGAATTATCTGTTGGTAATGATAATGTTGATTATCTTGTGTGATGTGAATTATCTATCTGTGTGTATATAGATAATGAATTGAATTGTTTTAAATTCTAAAACAACTTGGCCTTAAAAGACACATTTTGGATTTCGATGAGACTGGGATCGGGTTTCCATATTTGGATTTCTGAAAACCACATCGATTCAAATTAACGTTAGGTCATGAATCTGAAGTGAAGATGAAGATTCGGAGTGCAAGGGTTATCGTCGTTAACTCTGAGGGTGATTCCAAAATGAGTGTAACGAGATAATGCCTTCGGTTTCGTTCGAACCCGGAATGAACTTGTACGGATTGAATGCTTTCAAAACATCGTCAGGTGGACGATGGGCATTCTAAGTGATATGTCCTATAAAGGTAATCGTAGCCTCAAGCCTCATCAACCGGGAAAGGCTAAAACAGGGGAGGTGCAGCAAGGCTTCGTGGGTAGCCCCCACTTGAGAGTGAGATTTACCCCTGTCAAGATGTCCCTTTATTTTGGCATAGTGGTGCGGTTGCTGATCACAACTGCGGGGTGGTCTTGTTCGGAACTGTTCAGAAAGGAATGGTTCCGGCCTTGTGTTGCAGGGGAGCGGGCGTACTCCTCAGTACGGTGATCTAGGCCACGTAATATGACGGGTGGTACCCCAGTAGCCCTGCCATTGATGGAATCTAAAATCCAATGAGTGCCAACGGTTTTGATTGTATTACCCACTTTTGTGTCTAGTAGCTGGAATTTAATCATGTAACAATTTCAGCTATTTCATATTTACTTGAAAACCCTAGACCTATTATAATATCACTGGATTTCCTATCAAATGTTTTGGTTAGCGTAAGGTAAAAACTTTTCCATGTTTATGTGTGGGAAGTCTTACGTGATACCTTTTCTTTTCAAAGGTTTTTCAAAAGTTAAGCAACTTTAACCTGTTACTCACACCAGACCCATGTCTAACCCGGAGTTTATTTCTGTTTTCTTAAACTCTTGGGTACTCAAATTTTTATGAGTAGCCAAGGAATTCAGGCTAGCTTTGACGAATTATGGAGGAGCAATGGAGCAGGAGGCTTCTGCGTATAGTTATATAGTTTTCCGCTGTGTTGGTATCTCTGAGTGTTTTCTGTAATGTATTGAGTTGTAATAACTAGACAGGTGTTTATAACTGTCTAGTATGTGTTGTATTGTCTGTATAACTCTGAATATTGTTGTATACTATGTAATACTTATGTTATTAATATAATTTATACGTTCTGCTGTTGAGATTCTTGTGTTGTTTCTTCTTTCTCTTCTTTCTTTTCTCTTTCTATCCTTTTCTTTCTTAAAGATGATGCGATTTTTTGGGAGTAGAAAGTCGGGTCGTCTCACTTGGTATCAGAGCACTAGATTGAGCGAATACCTAGTCTCTGGAGTGGTGTCTATCTTGAGAGAGCGTATTTGTATTTTTAATATATATATATATATATATATATATATATATATATATATATCTACCTATTCGTTGGGTTACCTGTTCAGTTTTTCCAATATAAGTTTTAAAGGTAGATGAGGTAGTGGTGTGTGTAACACAACTACCGATTGGTTGGAGTTTGAATAGATGAGGTTAGAAGTGTATTTGTCGAGACTGTAGACCTAATACCGTCTCGAGTGAGTTTTGCTTGGTGTAAGTACTTCATCGATCTCCGAAGGTAACCTGTTAAGGTTCGGAGTTCGTCTCTGAAATTGGTTGAGTAGAGTTTGGATCTGTCAGTTGGGCAGAAGCAAGAAAGTGATGGTATCTTGATATCTCAGAAAGTGAGTCTGCTTGGTGTTGTGGCTGAGTCCAGCTGGGTGTTTCTGTTTGCTTTGAAGTCCAAGTTTCTCGGAGAGCTTTGGATTGAAAATTCTTTGGTGTTAGCAGTGCAGCTCGGAGTGTTCTATGTTGGCAGAAAGTCTTCTGGCTGAGTAGTTTTTCTGAAGTGGAGTTCAGAAGCAGCAGAGTGGATTCTTTCTTCGGTGAATTTGCTAGGCCAGCATAAGCTATTCTAATTGGTTTGGAGAGAGCAGTTTTCTTTAGGATATTAGGCTGAGTTGATCGCAAAAGTGACTTGCGATAGTTGAGTGTGCTCTTGTGTTGTTGGAGATTGTCCGGATGTCTTTAGGGAAGTCAGAGATTTGTCTGTATCTGAAGATCGAGTTTTCTTATCGATTTGTATTCCAGGAATGGAACTGGTGGTTCAGTTAGTAGATGGATGGTTCCTTGAGATAGAAGTGGGTGAAGCAACTCAGGTTTCGGTGGAACATCTAAGTTTTCTTTATGGATATGTGGATCCATATTTCTGTGCTGGGTTGTCAGCATTTTCTTCTGTTTCGGATCAGAGTTGTGCAGCTGAAGCAGTTTGGGGGTACATCTGTTTTTCTTTTCCGGATAAGGAGAAGTTTGTTCTATCTTCTGTTGTTTGAGGAGTAGAGTTTGTATTCCTGGTTTTGGATTGATTTTGAGTAGATCATTATGTTGGATTGTTTTGATCCAGTTTGTTTCTAGTGACATCAACAAGAGTTGAGCTGATCAGGAGGGATGTTGGTAGCCCAGGATCGTTCGAAGATATTTTATGGATAAGAGACAAAGAAATTTGGATTTTGAAGTCGGAGATTTGTTTTGGAATAAGTTTTTCTCCAATCCGGGGAGCTATATGTTTGGGAAGCTAGCTCCGTAGTGTTTTAGGTTTCTTCTATGTTCTGGTAAGAAAGGTTTTTGGTTTTCTAGAGTTGAATTGCCAGTTTGGATAACTGGGATTCAGAGTGTTTCACGTATCTCTAAGGGAGTACGTGTTTGATATTTCTGGTTTTGGAACCAGCAGTTCAGGATGGATTGGTTGTTGAGTCAGACTCGTCTGTAGCCTGATATTATGTATTGAATTGTTGATAGGAGCTCTATAGCTTAGTAGTTTTTGATTGTTGGGATTCTATAGAGCGAGTTTCCCGATATTTTTTACCGGGGAAACTCGTGAAAGTTCTATCCATAATTTTTTTGGATAGTCAGATTTGTTCTTATTGTTGAATTGGTTGTTATGGTTATTAGCATATGATTAACATATGTTGTATTTTAAAATAAAATCCATAAATAGATCATTCAATTACCTTTGTTTTAAATTTCGGGGACGAAATTCTTTTAAGGGGGGAAGATTGTGATATCCCGGAATTTTGGACAATATAAATTTAATAATCTGTGTTTAAATTTAAATTAATTTGATAACTTTTGTTAATAAATTGAATTGATTCTATAATCTTCTTTAATAAATATTTAATTAGTGAATTTATTTTTAATAAGCTAATAAATTTGTTTTCAATTTATAATATGTATATATATCTATATATATTTTAAATAGATGAGTTTGGTTTTTAAATTTAAATTGATAAAGCAAATTTTCTAATTATAATATTTTGAATTTGGAAAATTATGATTTATTTTTGAATTAAGCTTTTCAAAACTATTTTATAAATAACTAAATGATTTTAAATATATAAGACAAATGTTTTATTTGTTAAAATGTATTTTTGACTTAAGTTTGTATATTAAAATAAGTTATAAAAATGTTTGTCTTATTCTTTTTAAAATAGTAATTAATAATTATGATTTGTAAATTTAATATGAGAATTTAAAATACAATTTAAAATATGAAACATGTATTCATTTAAGTTACAGCCTCTTTTATAAGTTTATTTTAAATGTTTAAAAAGTATCTTTGTCAAATGATTTATTTGTATATTATTTTTACTTATAATAATACTTTGTTTTATTCTTCAAAATTATTTATCTATATACATAATTAGGTATTAAAATTAATTAACTAAGTTAAACTTTCTTTAACACATAATTAAAATAATTAATTACTTAAATTAACAAGTGTAAGTATCTTAAAGCCTAAACTAACAAATGTAAACTAAATATCATTTTAAATTGACAAGTGTAAAAATTGAGACATGTGTCTTGTTTAAGATTTATTTTTCTTTGTTTTAAAATAAATCATAAAGAAGATATTTAAACTTGCATCTTTTCATTTTTTTTCCTTTCTTCATTTTCATTATAATCTAAGAGTTTTCAGCTGAGAAAAACCCTTTCTTTTCTTCTTCAAAATTTCATATTAATTCCTACAAATAAAATACAAATCCGCAAAATTGTTTTCTTTTTTTTCATCTCTTCAAAAACCTGCAAACCATCTTCAATCTGTAACATGCAACAATTAAAGCATGCACACAATTTTTCTAAATATCCGGAAAGGCAAACTACCTGTAATCAAGAAAGGCCTGCATTTTTTTCAAAACCTGCATGCAACCATGGAAGCAAGATGTCTGCATTTATATTCAATCTGGAAAACAAGGGCCTGCATCTTCTTGTGTGACTGGAGCATGCATGCAAGCTTGTAATTAATCAAGTGGCAACCAAGCAAGTTTTAAAAGGCATTCAAGCAAATTGAAAAGGGTGTTCTGCATGCTTAAAAAAAAAATCTGGTCTCTGTCTGCATCATTAAACAAGTGAGTAACTTTTCTTTAAAAAATTAAAGGTTAAAAATTTGTTGCATGCTAGTATACAAATAAATAAATAAATGTTAATATGTTCAAAATTTACTGTCCGATGTGTGATTGCATTTATATTCATGCTGTTAAAATTTGCTATGTTCTGTTTTTGTTTCCCTGGTACAAGTTTTAATTAAATTCTTATATCTTTAATTAGTTTTTGTTAAATTGTAGGATTTAAATAAGATATGTATGTTGGCTTCAAAGATTAGACTCTAAGATTTTATTCAAGAATTTTTTTTTTTAAAAGGAATTTACTGGAAAATAAGTAACAGAGCAATTAAACCGTATAACTGAAAAAAATTAACATTTCAAATCAATATTTCAGGATTATAATTCAAAAAATCATGTAAAGTTATGATTTTTAAAAGTAAAACTAAATTTTTTATTGCTTAAACCAGAAAGAAGTTCAAACTTTACTGTGTTTTACATATAGGGTTAGTATAGTTGATATTTGGGTTTGATTGAGTTGAAATGGCTTCTGGGAGTGGTGGAGATGTCAGAGATAATAGCAAAATTATTCGATTGAGTTGAAATTCATTTTGATTGTTGTAATTTGGGATTTAAGGTTTTAAACCCTAGTTTTACTGTGGTTTGAAGGAGTGAACTTTTTTGCTAATATACTTGATCGAGTTACTTAGGGTTTTGGGAAATGGAGGTTGGTGGTTTGTTGAAGTCATCGCCGGAGTTGCAGAGTAATCCATGGCCTAGTGGCGTGGGAACGAGACCGTTGACAGGTTTTGTTTTGTTTGAGAGTGATTTCTGTTCCAGGTTTTGTTGTTGGACTCGAATGCAAATTCGAGTTGATTTGGGCAATCTGATGATATAGGTGAGATGAGAGGTTGTAGGCAGATGGGAGATGGTCGATGATGTTGGCCAGCGGTGGCTGGAGGTGCTGTGCAGGTGCACAGTGAAATAATGCATATGTGGGTGATGTTGTTGGCTTCAGTTTTGGGTTGCCTTGTGATGGACTCGGGTGAATTGAGTTTTGACTCGAAGCAATGTTGTTTCTGACTCGAAGATTTTTTATAGGGGTTGCTTGAGCATTTTGCTTTGTTACAGGTTTTACAGTGACAACAGAACCTGTTCTGTTATTTTAAATTTGAAGTAAAAGTTTTAAATGTAAACTTAAATCTGAACTAAGTTTAAAATTTAAATTGAATTTAGATATGAATTCAATTAGTTTAATTTTGGGTTTCTGAAATAATTTGAACTTTTAAATTCTAGTTTGATTTCAAATAAAGACAGAAACTGTTTCTGTTTTTAAAATTTAAAAGTAAAGTTTAAATGCTGGATTAAAATTTATACTGGGTTTTTGAATCTGAAATTTGAATATGAATTTTAATTAGATTGTTTGAGATTTGAAATCATTTATGTTTTTAAATCTAAATTTGATTTCAAAACTCATAAGTGTAAAAGCATATGTGTGCTTTGGGTTTGAATTGGAAGTAAATTTTAAATTAGAAATTTAAAATGAATTTAAATCTAGGTTTTTCTTTTATCTAAAATTAAAATTTAATTTCAGTTTTTTTAAGTAAAATAAAGTTTAAATTTAAATTGTTTAAATTACTTTAAAATGGTTAAGTGATTTGCATTTAAATAAAGATGTAGATTGTAAGAAAAGTTTTAAACATTTAAGTTGAATCTAGAATGAGTTTAAAATCTGTATTTCAAATTTAAAAGTAATTTTTAAATTGTTTTGAATTTAAATTGAATTGGTATTTAAATTCTTTTAAACTTATTTTATAAATGTATGTTTCTTTTAACATATGAGATAAAGGTTTTGAATTGTTTGTAAAACCTTGTTAAAGTTAAAATTTGCATTCATTTTAAAATATTAATTTTAAAATGAAGTTTAAAATGGAATCTAAAGTAGATTTAAAAACAATTTGTTTTTAAATGATTAATTAAGTAAGGAATGTTTATCTTAAGGATAAAATATTTATGATTTGTGTTCATTTAAATTATTAAGTTAATTTAAATGGGTAAATTAGTATTTAATTAATAATGTGAATGATTAATTAAATAATTAACAAATTTTAAATTGACTAATTAAAGACATAAGATTTATTAATCAAGGTTAATTGATCTATAATTAAGGATTGTTAATAAAATTTTAATTAATGATTAAGATTTATTAATCAAGTGATTAAGGATTAATTAAGATTGTTATTAACACTCAATTAATTTATAATTAGAGATTAATTAAATTATAATTAAATATTAATTAATTTGTAATTAATAATGATTAATATAAGTTAATTTCTTAATTAAGTAATTAAGAAATGTTAATGAAGGTCATTAACTTAAGATTATTTAAACAGTTACTTAATGTGATTAATTTTTGATAATTAATTAGATTAATTAATTAATAATAATCATTTTTTGAAAATTTTTAAGTTTAATTACTTTATGGGAGTAATTAATGAATTAATTACTTAATGTAATTAATTGGTTTAAATGTGATTAGTTTATATTAATTAATTAAGTTTAATTAATTTAAACATTTGATGATTGGATAATTACTTTATGTAATTAATGGGTTTGTAATTACTTAGAGAAGTAATGAATTGAAATTACTGGATGTAATTAAAGATGTTTAATGATGGAAGTAATTTAAATTAAATTACTTTAGAATTAATCAAGGGATTAATTGAGATAATTAATTAAGAATAATTAATTTATGGAATGAGTAATTAAAGGAAGTTAATTATTGGATGGTTATTAATCAAGGGTGATTAATATATATATGTGGTTTAATTGCAGATTAATTACTTAATGTAATTAATTTATATAGAGAGATTGATTAAATGTAATTAGAAATCATTAATTAATTAATTAGCGATGTAATTTAGAATTGATTAATTAAGGAATAATTAATAATGAATAAATTATTTATGTAATTAAATTTAGTTAATTAATTGATTAAGTAATTACAAGTTAATTATTTATAAAGTGTTAAGTATAATTAACTTGTGTAATTAATTTAAAAGCTAATTACTTATTGTAACTAGGGAATTGATAATCTGAAATGATTAATTGAACAGAATAATGAGATGATGATTTATTAATTGATTTGTAATCAGTTGATGATTAAGTTAAGCATAATTTTGATGATGAAGTAATTAATTTAATTCATTTTAAATTAATTAAAGATTAGGTAATTTATTTAATTCAATTTAAATTAATTATAGATGGCGTGATCATTAGATCATTCCTTATGTTTGATGATTGGTATTGGTTGCCATGTATGGTTTGTAATCTCAGTAGTGAGATGAGAAATGTTGTATGATATGGATGCATTGGTTGCATTGTGATGATAATATGGATTATCTGATTATGATATGAATTATCTGTTGTAATGATAATGTTGATTATCTTGTGTGATGTGAATTATCTATCTGTGTGTATATAGATAATGAATTGAATTATTTTAAATTCTAAAACAACTTGGCCTTAAAAGACACGTTTTGGATTTCGATGAGACCAGGATCGGGTTTCCATATTTGGATATCCGAAAACCACATCGATCTAAATTAACGTTAGGTCATGAATCTGAAGTGAAGATGAAGATTCGGAGTGCAAGGGTTATCGTCGTTAACTCTGAGGGTGATTCCAAAATGAGTGTAACGAGATAATTCCTTCGATTTCGTTCGAACTCGAAACGAACTTGTATGGATTGAATGCTTTCAGAACATCGTCAGGTGGACGATGAGCATTCTAAGTGATATGTCCTATAAAGCTAATCGTAGCCTTAAGCCTCATCAACCGGGAATGGCTAAAATAGGGAAGGTGCAGCAAGGCTTCGTGGGTAGCCCCCACTTGAGAGTGAGATTTACCCCTGTCTAGATGTCCCTTTATTTCGGCTTAGTGGTGCGGTTGCTGATCACAACTACAGGGTGGTCTTGTTCGGAACTGTTCAGTAAGGAATGGTTTCGGCCTTGTGTTGCAGAGGAGCGGGCGTACTCCTCGGTATGGTGATCTAGTCCACGTACTGTGACGGACGGTACACCAGTAGCCCTGCCATTGATGGATTCCAAATCCAATGAGTGCCAACGGTTTTGATTGTGTTACCCACTTTTGTGGCTAGTAGCTGGAATTTAATCATGTAACAATTTCGGCTATTTCATATTTACTTGAAAACCCTAGACCCATTATAATATCACTGGATTTCTTATCAAATGTTTTGGTTAGCGTAAGGTAAAAACTTTTCCATGTTTATGTGTGGAAAGTCTTACGTGATACCTTTTCTTTTCAAAGGTTTTTCAAAAGTTAAGCAACTTTAACCTGTTACTCACACCAGACCCATGTCTGACCCGGAGTTTATTTCTGTTTTCTTAAACTCTTGGGTACTCAAATTTTTACGAGTAGCCAAGGGATTCGGGTTAGGATTCAGGTTAGCTTTAACGAATTTGGAGGAGCAATGGAGCAGGAGGCTTCTGCGTATAGTTATATAGTTTTCTGCTGTGTTGGTATCTCTGAATGCTTTCTGTAATGTATTGAGTTGTAATAACTAGACAGGTATTTATAACTGTCTAGTATGTGTTGTATTGTCTGTGTAACTCTGAAAATTGTTGTATACTATGTAATACTTATGTTATTAATATAATTTACTCGTTCCGCTGTTGAGATTCTTGTGTTGTTTCTTATTTTTCTTCTTTCTTTTCTCTTTCTGTCCCTTTTCTTTCTTAAAGGTGATGCGATTTTCTAGGAGTAGAAAGTCGGGTCGTCTCAGGATCAATACTAGTTCGGAAGAAAAGTTGTATATTCGAATAAAAGATCAAATCGAATATCATGTATGGATGATCTGTGTATATCATACAAAATTAAGTTTAAATATTGTTTTGAATAAGTATTTTTGGGTTTTGATTTATTTCAGGGACGAAATTCTTTTAAGGGGGAAGTACGTAACGACCCGCAATTTTATAACTTTTAAATGGAATATTTAATCAATATTAAATGGAATATTCAATTAATTTTAAATATTCAAATATAAATTTTCAAACTTAATAATCGTTTTTTGTGTGATAAATAAAAATGATAAACTTATTTTTTTAGAACTAAATAGAGATTTTGAAGTTTTATCGTAAAATTGTCAAAGTCATTTTTGGATAAAATCTAATATACATTCGAATAATTACTATAAATGGTAGATAACTCTTTTAAATGTATATATAATGATATTAAATTTATTTATAATGGTTTTATAAATTATAAACTTATTTTATAAAGATTGACAAAATTTATCGCATTTTAGCGTATCGACGTAGTATTTTTATAATTGAATTTTAATATTATTAAATATGGTTTTATAACTTAAATAAACTTTTTTTAATGTATGAAATACGATAAGAAACTTATTTTCAAGTTTTGATTACATAAATGAATAGTTTAACAAAAACATCAAAATGTGACTTTAAAACATTATATCGAAAATCAACGTTTTGTTCATTACAAGTTATCGCAATGTTGTTGCACCTTTGTTAATATGTGTTGACATATATATTACACATTTTAATAACAATACATGCTTACTTTTTCAAAGTATCATTAGAAAAATCTAGAATATCATTAGTAAAAGTAAGTAAGGTAACGAACAAGTGTAAAAAAGAAAATATCAAATCAATCACATCCAATTCCAACAAAATCGTTACTTTATTTTATTTATTATGTGATTAAGACATAAAGTTATGAAGTGAAAGGTTATGTTACGGGTTGAAAAATAGAGTTAAACTTAATGGTTAAGGAAAGTGTATTTTGGTCTTTTACTTAAATATATTTTGTAAACTTTTTCTTCCTATAAATACACTCGCATACCCTCTCCATTTTCATTCATTCATAACTCATCTCCTTCTTCATTTTTTTCTTCTTCTTCCATGCTCTCTAATGGCTTCTTCCACTCTTCTTCCTCCTCTATAACTATTTAGAAAACTATGTAAATCATGTCCAATCTCCACCAAACTCTATCAAAGTTCTCATATCACATAGAGAGCATGGTTTAGAACCTAAAAAGCGAAGAAATGGTGAAGGAATGGGGAGGTAGAGTTTGGATTATGAGCACTATGATGGAGGAGATGGAGGATGGCCGTGAGCTAAAAAATGCTGATGGAGGATGGTTGTGTGGTTTAGAGAAGAGAAGCGTGGTCCTAGGTGATGTTTAAGTGAAGAAGAAATTGGTTTAGTGGAGTAGAAATTGATTATTCGAAGTTAAAAATGGTCAAGTGAAGTGTTGTGATAATATGAATCTTGTAGGAAGTTGGCTTGATTTAGGATGAGTATTCAATTTAGAAAAAAATCATATTAATGTTTAAATTATAAATTTAAACGCTTGGTTGACAAATTGGTTGAATTTATGGTCAATTATATGGACGTTGATATGGTTGATAACTTCATTTTGATAAATTATAAGAAATAATAAAAAAAATAGTTAAGTAATTAACAATGATTAATTAATGAAATTTAAATCCATATGGATGTGTATATGAAGTTATTTAGCCTCTTAACTGTTTTGAAAATATGTAAAGGTTGAAAAGGAATAATATAATTAGGCGATTTAAAAGTGAAAAAGAGATTTAATATGGAAAATATTGGCTTAAATGTTTGAAAATGTTTCATAAACATTAAAATTCTATTTTGAGAAGTTTTGACAAATAATGAATTTGGAATCAAAAATGGCACGTCGCGTAACGGTAATTCACGATGTCACGCCGTAAAAGTTGAATCCTTCTATAGGATTATATCAAAGTCAGGTTTCTTTACAATAAGAATTTTTTTCGAGCTCTTATGACTATTGTTTTAAAATAAAAGAAAAGGATCAAGATTTTGTTTTGTAAATTTTTAAATATGAGCAAATCAAGTTTTCAAGAAAACCGCGCTTCGGCAATTCGATAGCCAAAGTCGCAAATGTTTTAAATAAATATTTTTTAAATGTTTAAAAATATGAAATAAATTTTATAGACCTTTAAAAATGTTTTAAAATAGATTTGATTTATGAAAATGAATTTCTAAATAAAGAAAAGTCGTTTTTATCAAATAAGCCTTTGAAGTACTATTCACGGCACTTTTTGCAGCAGTTTTTAATAACTTTAAAATATGGCTTTAAACTTAAGTATTCTTTTCCAAATCTTTTATAAGTGTTTTCAAATAAATGAATAAGTGTTTTAAATATTGATTTTGAAGTTTTATAAATCATTTATAAAAATGAAAGGAGCATGCGGAAATGACTAGTTCATTTGTCCCGCCTGTGAGATCTAAATGGTAAAAAGATTGCATAACTAAGGCTAGGAATTGAGCAACCATTGTTCTGACCTTACATAGCCTCTGTTTTCTCTTTTATGCGAGGGGTGGAACATATCGAAAGGAAAGGTCGGATGCTCTGAAATAATGTTTTCCAATATGAGATTTAAACGAACGATTTGGAAATGATTTTCCTAAGTAAAAGGTGAGTTGATTTTGAATTAGTCCAAAATTAAAAAGATTTAAATTTATGAAATGATTTGATAAATGAGGCTTAAGAATTCCATATACTGTTCAGAAGATAAAGGAATAATTTAATGAATATATCTCTAAGAGATATTTATGAATGAATAAAAAAGAATTAAATTAAATGATGATTGATAATCACATATGAACTTATCATCTTTTTAATTGATGATTGATGCGACAGAATCAGGGTCGAATTTGGCTAATTCCTAACCTAAAACCACTTCAATCCAATGTACACGTTCGAAAGTGAAGACATTTTGAAGATAATGATTTTTGAAGATTGACGATCTTCAGAATGCGGCGATTGTTGTCACGGGTCCCAGGGGTTTACCCCACATTATATTTATATGGCACTAGTGTCTGAATCCTATAAATCTTCGTTGTATTGGAGATCGAAGATCTTCAAAGCGGAAGGTCGCTTGTTGACATTCTCTAGGTCACTCCCAATGTAGAGGTATTTATTATAGCAGTGTTCCTGTCCTGTTTTGAAATCTTCGTAATGCAAGGACTATTCGCTACTAATCCTAGAGGTGATTCCCAAAAAAGGATCTAGTAGGAGGAGTGATTTTGGCTTCGTTTAGTCCCGGAATGAACTTGTATAGCTATTTACCTAGTGCAAACTCGGATCATGTTCCTTGATTAGAAACCTCCGTTCTCCTTGCATAGCTATATACTGTAATAGAAAACTTTAGAATATAATAAAAAATCTGTATCAAGTGTTCATAGTCAAAAATCGTTTGAAAAATCCTAACATGGACTGGAGTAAATCACCTCGAAATCATGTACTCGAATATGGATCCATACCAGTTGTACGAATAAATGATCTATGTACAACTTGCCTCTTTGTTCCATTGTTTCTTAATTCCATCAATTTCTTTTTAAGTCATATTCATTTAAAATCACATTTAATTACACCAATAGTATTTTATTGAATGCTAAAATCATTTGTGAACATTTCATAAACTCATTTCTTAAGTTTATAAACATCCTATAAACACAAATTATGTTTATTAACACCTTTAAAACTTAAGTTTATATTCATATAACACTCTTCTACATCCTAGGAGTATATTCAAAATATCAAATTTTGTTTTACTTGCTCAGGATGTTCAACAAATTTGAAATTGGTTTAACTTACTATCTCTTCAAATATATAAGTTATAAAAACTTATTTTCTTATATTTTCACAAAGTACTTAGCTTCAATCCCCTCTTCAGTCTCAATTAACGCAAAAGTTTTCGACTGCCCCAAAGTTGTCGAAATTTCCATTACGTTCTAACAAAGAAAACCACCCAACTACATATCAAAATGAGATGCACAACCCAAACTATCCTAATGTATATGATACATGAGTCCATAAAATAACATAACTGAAAACCTTGGAATTAAGCACCCTGGTTTTTATTTCAACCTTATTAGAAATGATGATAATAATAATAATAATAATACATATATCACCTTTATGTATAACAAATCATAATCTCGAATTTTCAAAATAAAATCTATTTTATCGAAATAACTCTGAAGCAAAACCATTACAGTAGCAATCCCCCACTTAGAAACTTGAAAATGAACACCGATGATGCTGCATTCATCACCATAATTATCTTCTAGTGACAAAGTGAGTTTTGTGCTTTTTATCTCTTTTAAAATCCTTTTAAAAATATTTTATTTCACTAATACTTCCAAATAATACTATTATTATTTTCTCCAAAGTTTGAAAAACAATTTTTAAAACTTCGGGCTTTAAGTTCTCAAATTATCACCTTAAATCCCTTTTGTTTATAAAATTATATATATCAATCATACTTATACAATTCCACCTTCTCATGTAAAAAATATTCCACAAATATATTTCTTTGCTTAGATTATAACAAAACAACTTTATTAAATTAAAATTTTAAAATTTTTAACCCACCATTATCACTGAACACATTACAATCAGACTGTGAAACCGAATTCACAAGTCGTTCGTATTTGTTTTAATCAAGATAATAAATGCTCATAAACCATCTGAGCACAAACAATTAATCAAAAAAAAGTCAATGCTCTTAAACTGGACGAGCAAGACTAATCAAATAATAAATGATAATAACTTAATATTATCATTTCCTAACAGCCATACACGTCATAAAAACAATATAATTTTTTTAGAAATTATTCATTTATATATAAGATACAATTTAGGTAAAATTATTTCTTTTATCTAATTTCAAAATAATACCGTGTTGGTTTGTTTTTTCAAGAGTTTAGAAACCCCTATCAATACAATTGTACCTTGTGTATCGACCAGAATTCATAAACCACTCAACCGATAAATCAACACAATATAAAACATTTATAGCACTAACGAATACATGCTTATATATACATATTATGCTCAGGCACATCCTAGGGTATCGCTTACCGTATCTCAAATGATCTACTCCATGAAAGCTTAGGTGTTCACTCAATCTAATATCTACCGCTTGTAACGGCCTGCATTTTCGACCCTCAAAAGTCGACACTAGTACATTCGTGGTATTCACATGTCGAGCATCCAAGTGCCACAAAGGCAAATTATTGGGGAAAAGAAAGAAAAAGACAAAACAAAATTTCACATCATGACAAGTAATATATATTATACAACTGATCTTTACAGAAGAAAACTATAATGTATATACACCAAATCAGAGAGAAGTAACACTACAACAAAACAGTCTTTTTACAACGGGCAATGTCCGTTGTAATATGGTTTTCGCAACGGGCATGTGCCCGTTGTTATAGGCCTCGTTGTAATAGATCCACCACATTTTACAACGGGCAAAGCACGTTGTAAAAACCGTTGCAGTATACCTTTTTACAACTGGTTATGACCATTGTAATAGACTATAATAAAATAGTCATAACCCGTTGCAATAGACTAACCATACTAGTTGCATAGCCTATTTCACAACATGCATTGACTATTGTAAAAAGCATATTTAACAACTTGTGTTGCCCGTTGCAATATACTATAATACAACGGCCATAACCCGTTGCAATAGACTAACCATACTAATTGCTGCATCCATGCAATACATCCATACCAATACTAAATATTGTCGTAAAATAATTAAAATCACATACGAAAAGGCTAAAAGCTAGAGTCATAGAATTATAACACTCTAAAATGTTCGATAAGTTTACATGCCAAATACATAAAGCATTAGCACGTAACAGTCTGCTACGAATATCATTTTCTAAGTACAATCATACTATACCACAGAGATGAAGTCTTTATGCCACACGACGGTTGATGCAACGGCCTCTTTGATAGTCTGCACCTTCTGCCAACCCAATAGCTTGCACTTTTTTTTCACCAAAACATCCACGATAAGCTGATCTTGAACTTGCATATTGTTACTCTCGCGGTTTGACTGCAAGCAAAAAACCATGGAACAAGGTTACATAAAAATACCGAGATTCAAAAGGTAAGTATGGAACAAGGTTTATATTACAGTATTCATCATATTTGACATACTCTAGCGGTTTTAACGTTTTGAAATATAGGGTAAATAAATATGAATTGAACAAACTAAATAACATACAAAATTTCAAAAAATAACAATTTTGTTCCATTTCCTTTTCAATTACATTTTCCATTTACAATTTACAAAAAAAATTAACCGTTGTGTTTCATTATTGTTTCTTCTCTGCCTTCAACACTTTATCTCTTCTGTGTACACCTCCCAGATACTTCATCCCCTTCGTACAAACTTCAAACATGCACTCCAAACAGTGAACTCATCACAGTCTTAAACAGTCATCTCGCCTCACAATTTACAACTGCTCCATCTAACCATTTTCATAACGCTGCATTACACTTCTTCTTGATCACATCTAACACCACTTCTGTTCACAGACTCCACTTCTGCTCACTTCTGTTCAACATTATAGTCACCTTCAACATCAAAACTCACACATCTCTTCCACATACAAGCATTCAACACCACTACATATCTACTGTCAGTGCACACAATAGGCATCTAGTACATCACCACATCACTACCCTGCTCATCCTTCCACGTACATCAACTTCCTGCCAGCCACATCTCCTCTACAGCATTCAAATCACAAACATTTAACACTGCCTTTGCTGCCACAGTCTCAAACTCCAAAACTTTAAAATCAAACCAACTGGCCCTTAGAGTTTAAAAATCTGAATACAAATTGGGTTTGAAGTTGGATAAAAAATAGTTATAATTATGTAATACACAACGTTTATTTTTTATTTGCAATAATTATTAATTGTTAATGTATAGTATCATTAATTATTAGTTGTTAAAAAAGGAAACACATAAGTTATCTTAGTTACATCCAATCCAATGTAATTATTACATCATGCTCAAACGCTGCTTTTCTTATAGTCCATGCTTTCTATTAGAACGTGAAGTTCCGCTCGAGAAATCAAAGTTAAATCGGACAAAATTCATGCTAAGAGCGGTTTGACTGTCCATGATTCTTGTTTTCAATGAAGATATAACTCTTCCTCTTATTTAAACTATAACAAAGTAAAATAGTAAAGAAAAAATTCCAAATTTATCGGCGATACCATTCGTCCACAAACTGCAGCTAAAAGCCAAATGCAATAATACCTTTAAAACATGCATATAAGATTAAAGTTGAAATCTGAACCAAAATGAAAACATCATAACATATATATATATATATAGTAATAATAAATAAATCGGTTAAAAGTCGCATTCAATGCCCACACAGCCTAAAGATGTTCAACAAACAAATAACAATACCCATCCATCCTCCCAACTCATTAAACCTTAAACTCTAAGGGCCGGTTGGTTTGATTTTCAATTTTTTGTTTGATTTGCTTTTCAATTAGCGTAGAAATTAACAAAATTTTATTTCGTTAGTTCCCTAAATATAATATGCAAGAACATTTTTCTTAGGGAAATATGTTTATTTTTGGTTTAATCTTAAGGTCATATGTTTTAAAAATTGCAATGTCAAATAAGGGTTGTACATCCAATAGTTTTGTAATTTTTATTTTTGATGGTAAATGATGTGAATTTGTGCATAGTACAAGTTTGTATTGTTTATATTTTGATTGTTACTTTTAACCTTACTTATATTGCTTAGTTCACCCAGTTCTATTTTTTGCAACTTCTCTTCTATTTTAATATCTTTGACTATATATTTGTCATTGATTGTATATTTGTGCATAGTACATGCATATTTTCAAAAAAGGAAATTAGATAGAATAGCCCCTGATAAATTCACACTTGATTCTCTACTCTACCTGTCCTTGCATGATATCATTTCGGTTGAAGCCATGTTTGAAGAAATGGAAGATAATTTTTCATTATATGCAAAAGTGGCTTCTTATTTTACCTTAAAAGGTGCTTATGATAAAACGGTTACTGCTCTGAAAAAGGCCAAAGGTATTACAAATAAAAAGGAGAGAAATCATTTTTTATACGTTGATGAATTTATATGTGGAAGCAGGTAATGAAATAGAAACACTTAAGGTGTGGAGTTTGCTGAATGGTTATTTTGAAAAATTGACCAATAAATGTTACTAGGGTTTTCTTCTTACTTTGAGAAAGCTTAGATCACAATAGTAACATTATTTTGAAGTTTGCTTGCTAAACCAGTCAAAAAAATCGTAGGTGTTGCATAGTTATGATTTTTATAAAGTATAATTGATATATCTTGTTAAGCTTGGGTATTAGGGTGCAGTGAGTACACTGCAGAATTAATTATAAACTTTACTGAAATTGTCATCGCTTATCCACAGTGTAATATAAACTAGTTTTAAGCTATACTCACATGGTGATTTTAACTGCTATTGAGCTATGTTGGTAAGGATGTTGCCGGAGAGACGTAGATTATTATTTAGATGCTATGTTGCATTGTGCTTTTTTTACTTTGATGCTTTCTTCCATCTTTCGGTCGTGGTGTCGCCTGAACTCTAAGCTTTTTCTTGGAACGCCAAGAAAATATACCTTTTTTATGATCGTTTTTACTTTGAGTAAATAAAATACAATGAAATAAAAATACTCAATTACTTTCTTTATTTATTAAAACTCTTCATCTCCTAATAATATTCCAAAATTTTGTTCTACTTTATTATTTCATTTCAAATTATATTGACTATAATCGATAAGTATACTTCGTAATTCAAGATAAAGGTACAAAAAAAGTTACTTCGTAATTTTTTGCTTCTTCGGATTTGGTTTTAACGGTCATTTCATTTTTCTTGCTTATTTATATTTATTTTTCAAATTCTATTTTTGAATTTTGAAATATAATCTAAAGCAATCTATTTTATATAAAAAATTGAATTGTTCATTATTGTACTTTTTTTGAAGTTTTCATGGTTATTTGGTATACAAATATTTACTTGTAATCATGACATAATTTTATTAGTTTAGTAAACTATAACACTGTTTGTTTTATTTTGTACTTGACATACCTAACAATGGGGAAAATATATTTTGAAGAGAGGTCAGTTTGGAAGAAGATTATAAAGAATGACATGTTTTGAGAATAATGTGAAAAGGCATGGCTCGCCTTTTATTTCACTGAAGCGACATTTATGTCCTTCAAGATTAAAGGATTTTCAAAGTGAATTTGAGTGTTGTGGCAATATCCTGGAAAGATGAGACAATAAACAGTATTCACATGAAGAATACTGTGGATTTTGTTCTTTTCATAGTTTTAGAAATGGCCAATGAGAATGGAAGATGAAAGTAGACAACTGGTATAAAGATCAAAATGCATAATAATTGCTGCTCCACTATATCATGATAAATGTATGGTAGATAATTCAAAGGAGAAAGAAAAGAGTACATACTTGCAAAGCACGAATTCATGGTTACTCAACGTTCAAATAGAGTCCCACAAAATTTAATAAGTTGATGTCTGAAATACTTTGTATGAATGACCGAATCAAAGCAGTGTGTATATCCAATATTTGACGAATCAATACAAACAGTTGAAGAGAAACAAAGAAATTTATACTGCTACCGAATTCATGCAAACACCAAACAATCGAACAAAAGAATATGTAAAAATAAAAATAAAAGATTAGTGAGTACCTCCAGTTGGTGCATTTGGTTTTTGATGTTGAATAATATGGAAGGAAATCACTTTATGTACTTCCACGGTCTCAAACTCCACCTCCCTCTGAACTACCACAATAGCCATTCAACTCATCCTCTGTCAACCGCTACAGCTTCCACTTCAATCGTCAATACCAGCAAAACTACTGTCGCACCATAGCCATACCATCTCTTACTCCACTTATGTAGGTTTTTATTTTATTTTTTCAATATTTTTTTAGCTACTCATGTTTTTGTGATGGTACTTTAGATAGATTATGCATAAAAGAGTAAGGTTTCAACTTTCAACGATACAAGTCTATTATGAATCATGACATAACTTTGCTTTTAAGAATCTTTTAACTTCCAATGGTAAATTACTAGGCTAAAAGCAACCTATTGTATACTCTACGGGATATCATGAATTGTAGTTTTTGGTAAAAGGTAAGTTGAAACAATAAGAAACAACTTCATAATAATCAAAAGAAACTGGTTAGATACATGCCTGGCACATATATCCCAAGAGAAAGAATTGCAGCATAGTAGTAATCAAAAGAGAAGTTCCACTTGTTTGGCATCCTTATGCAGTATTTTTCATAGGCCTATTCAAACCACAAATCATAAACAAAAGCATGAATTCATCACCTAACTGAGAAATGAAATAAAAACTTCTATGTGGCTAGTGAGATTATTTGTACCTTAATGTAAGGCAAAGCTAAATAAATTAGTCCAACTTCACTAGTGATGCCACAAGGGTTCAGTAATAAAAAAGTGTTGTACCTGAATTCTAAATAATATTTGAATCAAATGCATCATTTTTCCAGAATAGTTCACATGATAAACGAACTGTGTAACACAAATCTTAGCCATAATAGCCAAGAAGGTGCAAATCCAAGTGCCTCTTTCATGCCAAAGAATGAGTATCTAATTATCTGCAAATATATGTGAAACAATTGCAATCCTGGTATAAGGTTGTGCATTTACCCATGGCAATATGGCATGGTGGTGATGTATCAAAAACAGTTGCAGGCTTGTAGGTTTAACACTGTATTATACTCCACTTCACACTAAGCCTTAGTTATGGTTGATGTAATTGACTGGCTAAAATTCCTATAGGACCATAACTATGCCTTATATTGTAAAGTCATAAATTTTAAAAAATCACAAGGATGGTGAATCTTTTGTTGATCCTTAACCAAGTGAGGGATCTTGCTTAGTTATTTTCAAAAATAGTTTATATGGCATAAACCATAAAGAGATTTTGTTGGATTCAAGAATACTTAACAGAATTAAATAATTTTTCAGAAGAAAAAATCGTTACCTCGGTAATTGACCAGCTAACAACCAAAGAGCTGACAAGAAAACGCAATCTGACCTAAAAAATGAACCCCAATATTCATATGTATAAAACATGAATATGCTTATTTGACTTCACATTGCACTAAAATAAATAAAAAATACTTGTATACCTCTGGGAAACTCCACAGAATCCCCCATTTTACATACAATCTGGAAGAAATCTGTGGTCATGTTGCTGAAACCGGAGATCTCACCAAACCTTCCATTTTAACAAATCAAAATACATCCAACAGAAGTAAAAAAAATAGTTATGAACTTGAAATTTTGACAAATTCTCATCAATAAGCCCATGTAGAATCTGTAAATATTTAAAATTTCAATCATTAGGACAGGCCAGAAAAATTCACATAAAGAGAGTACAAATTTCAGTTTTGAACCTCCAAAACTGCTGCAGTCTGGGCAAGCTGAAGAGGTTTCTCGACAGCATCATAAACCTCTTGATAGCTGGATTCCCTCAAAGTTTTAACCGCAAAGTACAAAACTTGTGCCCTAATGAAAATTGAAATATATTAAACCCCAAAGTTCAAATGATGTTACGGATGATTTTGGGTTTAAAGAATGGTGCGTACCAGCCCAAAAAGACCGTCCAGTTGTAAATGGTGAGATAGATTCTCCGGAGAACTGAGAAGAAATCCGCTATAAAGAGAAGATGAGAATCGAGAAAGGAGTAATTGAGATCTCGGATTTGTTTGAAGTTATGCTCTTAATCCTAAATTCCTCGATTTCTTCGATCGCAAAGTGGAGAGAAGATAAAATACGCAGTGCCCTAATTTCGCGAAGTGGAGAGAAGATAAATTTCATTTGCGTAGGGAGCGAAGTTCCCTAATTTCATAGTCTGGAAAATGAAAGACGTAATCGATCTATTGCAATGGGCATTTGCTGAATGTTGTAAAATATACTTCCATTACAATGGACAGAAGTTGACCGTTGCAATATCTCTCTATTACAACGAGCAAATAATGCAAGTTGTAAGAAGGGCGTTGGACAGAGCATCTATTACAACGGTCCTAAAAGGACCGTTGTAATAGCCGTCTATTACAACGGGCAGAATTTGCCCGTTGTAAAAAGAACGTTGTAATAGGGTATTTTTGTTGTAGTGCAAGCTGTCATCAGCCTGGATAGCTATAACAACCCATCCTTAGAAGTGTTGATAAAATATAAATAACCAATGCAATGGAAATAAAATATATGTTAATACGTCTTGGAGGCATCCAACTCGTCTCCTGAAGCTCGAAACCATCCATACATAGTTCTAAAAATATATTTGACCCGAGCATTATAAGAAAATAATGCGCGGATTAGTCTTGTAAACCAGCATAAGAATACACACTTCAAATGTATTTTTGTTGTTTTAAAACCAATAAAGGTATCTCGTAAGTCTGCATCATATATAAACAAAAGCAGATTTAGACCTTACGATAACCAAACCATTTCATAAAAAATCTCCTAATGTTATAATAATATCTAGGGTTTAAAATAAATATTGATCATAGTCGAAATTGTTACATCAATTAAATTCCAGCATAACAATTAGACAACTAAGTCCGAAAGGAACTTATTAGAGAATGGATTTCCATATAATGACAAGGCTACTAGTGTACCGCCTGCCACAATATACCTCTAGAAAATGTACAAAGTCGAACCTATCGACCATTGCGAATTACGACCAGCCTACACTTGCTGGATAGTACAGAATATGTCACCATTTTGGTTGCCTTGCAGCCTTTACCCAAGAGCTCTCATGCATAACCAAATCCATACGCACGCACAAACACATACACGTACATATACATATACATATACACATACACATACACATACACATACATATACATATACATATACGTACATACATACATATATACACATATAATAGTGATGACAATACCCTAATATGTGATACCCACATACCGTAAAACATATCCATATTTTAGTTATTCTCGGTTGTTGAGGCTAGAGGCCACATTTTACCCTTTAATAAATCCCACTTGGAATGCTAAAATTTTCCTCCAAGCAATAATGCAATACCAGCATTCGTCCATACAAGTTGTTCAGGATATGAACAAACCGAAGGCACTATTTATACTACATCCATTTTGGAATCACCTTAGGATTAGTAGCAAGAAGCCCTTGAACTTCAAGGAACTTCATCTTAGATTTCATCATCTTTAAGATGTCTTCAAGCCCAATGCTTATGTCGGTTCAAAGTGGTTTTCAGATAATATTCGATGTCGGTCTCTCCGAACCAACAATGATAGTTTCAAAAACTAGCCTACATTTGATAGTCGGTTATTTAACTATCAAATAAACAAACAATTTAACCAGAGACTTAACCAAGCATGGTTAAGCACAAAGCAATCACTAGGCCTCATTAATTGTTCATTTCACTAATTAAACCCACTTTATAAATACTTGCATTAAAATAATTTTACAATGATATTCTCACAAACATCTTCCATTCTTTTCAATATTTGAAAATATTATTATACTTATCTCAACTTTATAAGTATACTCACAAAACACTTCACTTTCAAACTTAGAAATATTTTTGATATACTTACATAAATAATATAAGTATATTAACAAAACTCCACATTTTCAACATTGAGAAAATATACCCATATACTTATCTCAACTGTATAAGTATGTTCAAAAATCTTAAGAAAGATTTCATTTCCAAAATCAAACCTAATCGAGTTAAAAAAGGTACTTAAACATTGATAAAAATAATCCCAAAACACTTTTGGTGTAAGTAAATGGATCGTATAGAAACTATCCAAATATACGTAACATCATTTTTCGATTTCAAACAGTATTATCCCTCGATTAACAATGAAATTGGACAAGTTAGAAAAACTAACCTTGCCTCATACACATTCTTAATTCTCAACACGAGTTTACATTCTTTGGAATTTGGTGTTATGTATGAAAAGAATGCTTAAAACAATCGTTTATGGAAAAACAAGTCTTGTTCCTTGTATAAACTACTTATCAAATTTCTTCAAAAAATCTTTTCCATATTTTCAAAAACTCATTTCTATAAATCTCTTTCATATTTATAAACTCTTTTATATTTATAAACTCTTTTATATAATTACAACTCTTTTATAAAATTATAACTCCTTTAAATAATTTAAACTCTTTACCATATATAAAACTCCTTTTCTAAATCTCCTTAATGAAGCTCCCTTTTATAAATATCATTTATAAATTCCATTACAAAATTTCGTTTAAAAATTTCTATTATAAAACTCCCTTTTATAATTCTTATAATTTATCACAAACTTCAATTTCCAAAATGGAGCCAAATACTTTCCATAAACCAATCATTCCACATATTAATATAAATCCATAAATGTGATTTATTTTAATTTATCAAAACGATATTAATTTCCGTCTTAAAAAATATTATTTAAAATATTTTTTTATTTATATAGTACCATTTTTAAAATTATTATCACAACAATTTATATAAAATGTTTCCCACTTATTTATTTCAAAATATATCTATCTTCTTTTAAAAAATTCACTTTAAAATAAAAGACAAACCCCTTTAATTTCTTTAAAATAAACATTCCCTATTATAATAACGTTTCTATGAAGATAAATACTTTCCAAAATAATTTTAAACATTTATACACACGCATACACACTCACACACATATATTAGTAAAGAACAACACAAGATGTTGAAGTAAAATTGAGAAGTTCAAAAACCTCTTTTTAAATAAAATATCTCAGAAAATCCAAAAGGGTCAGATTTTAAAAAAATCATTCTCCAAAATAAAAATCATTTCCAAACCAAAATAGAAATCAATAATATTTCAAAATACTATAACAAGGCCAATAGTTTACCTAGCACTTAACCAAGGCTATTACTACTTTTTCACTAAAAATGGTTCAACTTTTAACATATGTCAGTGTCATGTCCAATATGGCCAAACTAAAAAAATTTAGCATTCAACAATCTATATAACAAGAATATAACTGAAATTAAAATGAACAGGTATGTAACTGGAATTTAGAATCATAACAATGAGAAATCTGGATTTCTCTACAAATTTTTCCTGCATTTCAATTTAAATGTCATTCGCTTTTCAAAAGCGGATATTCAACCATACCAAATAAACAATCATTAAAACACAAAAGCAATTAATTTTTTATCTATTATATATCATACCACTCATCAAAAAAGATAGGTTTCACTCCCTGAAATTCTAGTGACTTCGAAGCGTTCTCGTTTTAGACTAAAATCGAACGACATTTGATTTGAGCTTAAAATTCCATAAGCTTCAAATTCAACCAGACAAATTCCATCGTATAGCATTCGCCATTGCGAGGGCAATGCAAATAATCTCACCTCTATTGGACCTCATACAAAGGAGATATTCAATTGATAAGTTATTGAATTTTAAATAATATAATCGGTTTGCTGATTGCAATTTCAAACTTAATTACCCATCATAATACTTCATCCCTCCCAAATAAACTCCCTATACATGCATCATGAAACTGATATGACATGCACCTTCCTTCCCTTATCTCTCATTTTCCTCTAATAAACCTTAATTCGACAACTCCTACAAACTTCCCATCGAAATCTCCACACCCTAGATCCTATGCCATCGAGCTCGGTTGCTCCCCTAAAATCATGATTTGACCACCAAACCCTATGCACGCATCTTTGACGTGATCAACAATAGGCGATCACACACCATAAAACTCGGCTATGAGCTGCTCCTCAACATGACATATACCAATCCATCCTTTGATTCGCCAAACGTCACCTAGAATGATCCATAACTCAAATCCTTGTTGCATAAACACCATGTCCAAACCGTTGACTTTCTAAATCACCACCGAACCTATTCACACACATAGAGAAATGTAGATCTAGCCTCAACGAACCCAAAGATCCTTGTTTTGAGATTCTAGTTGAATATTCGAATTGATATTGATTTTTGAAGTCAAAGTAGCTTACATTTTCCCTCTTTTATTTACAGATTATGATTTAAAAAGAAAAGTGAAAGAGCAAAACGTAAGTTAGAGCATTGAAAAGTATGTGCGATGTTCGGTTTATTCAAATATTACGGGCATCTCGCCACGCAGCATTTTGTTTGCATACGAAAATGAACGACAAAACAAAATACGATCGCGCACAAAAGTGCGATACAGTCCCAAAACAATAATAAAATACACTGGTTATCACATTTTGGAAAAATCATATAAATTAAATTAAGAAGACGTCAATGAAATCAAATAGTTATATTAGTAATTGGTTTCCTTATTGTTTGTTAAATTGGAACCAAATTTGAATATTTTAATAAATTGAGTATTCCCATTCGAAACATTAAAATTATGAATCTTTACAATTTGCTTGAGCTTTTAAGGGGGGAATCAATAAGAAATGGAAGGGGATAGTGGCAGCTAAAAATAAATTAATCAAGCTAGGATTTGAGGTCTTTAAATTATAGATGAGAGAGAGAAAATTATGGATCATATCTCATACCAGTTCTCTCTATATCTATGCCATCCAACTCAAACATCTCTAATCCATTTTAGCCTCCCCTTTTAGACCTTAATTCTATCGAAATTACCATCTTATCATCATGGGCTAATATCTCATTTAAGCCCAAAAAATATTATTAATTAAATCTAATTTAATTATTTATCAGTATCGCATATCGACCGATATATTTATAACTATTATAAATATATACAATGATATTTATTTCTCAAATCAATTTCAAAATTTTATGATTGATATTTCATAAATATTAATTAATTTAATTAATATATAACAATTATAAGTTAATTAAATCATTTGTTCTAAAAAGAGTTCACCATTTTGGTTGTGTGACTCATCAAGTGCAAATTTGGTCAGCGATTAACATCGAACTATTCAAATGGTAATGTTCACACATCACTTGTTAAGTTGTGTGACAATTTGGCACAATCTATCACTTACTTAGATTCAGTAAAATTCAATTTCACTTCATTAAGCGTTATCTAGTTGTGACATTTATTTACACCAATTCTCTACATCAAAACTATATCACTTTAAACTTATGTAATTTGGTAACGGTCAAAATTCCAATATCGTTCAAATTCAACTCCATGGTCCAAACAAAAAATCATTAGTTCAATAATAATTATTATTATTAACCAAACTGCTCTAACTAGGGACTTTAACTTAGAGTTGACATGAGTTGACTGTGATACTAACCCTATCTAACCGAGAAGATGGATACTCTCTTGAATAGTGTATTACTTCCAATACGTCCACTCGACATTACAGTCACTCAATGAGCGTCATGCCATGATTTGACTATAATCAAAGGAGAGCTTTCTTATTGAAGATCCATAGTATTCATAAGTCATGGGAATAGTGTAAATCAGTCATATAAATATTTTCTGTTTGATCTTAATTATATTAACTAACAGAAAAATATCGAATGATTCGTTCCATAGTTACCTAATGACCGACACTACATAACCCTAGGTATCCTCAGCAGTCATGAGTAATACACTATCCAATATTTAGAAAGCGTTACGCACTCTAGTCCCAATGGATACTTGATATCCAATCTCAATGCATCTTGATTAGGAACATTTAAAATGACGTATTTTGTAATATCGTGTTACAATACTCATGATTACACCTATTTGTAAATACTATCACCGACACACCATTTATCGATTTTTTATTAAATATATTGTAATTAAATATTTAATTATTTAAGCACATTATAAAAATATATAACAGAAAGAAAAACACCTTTACTGCAAACGAGAATTGTTTATTGATTTATTTAATTAATAATAAATTATAGAATTACCCCTAGGGCATACCCCTAAGTCTATCAATCTCCCACTTGCACTTTGGGCCAATTATGGAATCTTAATCATATCCCTTCAATCAGCTTCTCAAGAGCCGACTGAGCTAGACCTCGGTGAATGGAATTACTATGTTGTCCTTGGTATATACCCTTTGTATAACGACCTCTTTTTTCTCAAAGAATTCTCTAATCAGGAGGAACTTTCAAAAAATGTGCCATGACTTCTTATGTACTCTAGGCTCTTTTTTGATCTGCATTGCAATTGTTATCACAAAACAACGCCATAGGAATCTCAACAGCGGGAATCACTTCAAGCTTACTCAAAAACTTGCACATCTAGAATGCCTCTTTAGCTGCTTCATTGAGTGTGATGTAAATGGCCTTCATCCCGAAATCAACTACTTTTTCTTGCTTCGAACCTTTTAAACTAACTATTCCGTCGTTAAGTGTAAAGGCATAACTAGACACCGATTTACTATCATCTATATCACTTTGAAAGCTCAAAACCATATGCCCCTTTATATGGATGTCTCCATTTTCGTATATAAGGAATAAGTCTTAAGCATTTTTTGAATTCTTCAGTATCAATGTTTTTCTCCAGGATTAGACTGGTATCAGCTTATGCGTCTTAATGCATATGCCACATCCCATCTAGTACATAGTATATTGTACATTATGGATTTTATGGTTGAGGCATAGGGGATCCACGTCATATGCTATTTATCCTTATCAGTATGAGGAGCATCCTTCTTAGAAAGAAAAATTACAAATTGCTTTGGAATATTTCCACGCTTGGAATTCTCTATATTTAATCGCTTTAGTATGTTATCTATGTATAGGGAATGGGATAATCCCAATAGTCTTTTAGATTTATTTCTATAGATCATTATACCTAGTATGTAGGCTGGTTCTCCCAAATCCCTCATTGAGAAGTTCTTGAAAAGCCAAACTTTTACTGACTATAACAATGAACGTTTGCAATCAATAATAGATCATCGACATATAGCACTAAAAATATGTTGGCTTTGCCCAGTTTCTTTATGTATATACACACTACCTCCATATCCTGATATAAACCAAACTATTTGATTACTTTATCAAAACACTTTTTCCAACTCCTTGAAGCTTGTTTAAGTCCATAAATAGACTATAACAACATGTAAGCCTTGCCCTTACTACTACTGACTACGAAACACTTAGGCCGCGACACATATATGGCTTATTTTAAATGGCCATTTAGAAAAGCCGTTTTTACATCCATTTTTCATATTTTGTAAATATAACACGCGACAATGGAAAGAATAATCTGAATGGACTTAAGCATGACTATGAGCGAAAAGGTATCATCATAATCAACACCTTAAATTTGAAAAAAATCAATTTGCAACTAGCCTTGCCTTAAAAGTTTCTACTTTCCCATCTAAATTTAGATTTTTCTTAAAAATCCATTTGCGGACGATGGGATTTATCACATTGGTATGTCCGACAAAGTCCAAATGTTTTTCTTTTTTACATGGAATCCATCTTGGATTTCATTGCTCCAAGCTAGAATGTACACTACAATAAAAACCATTTATAGTTGCAAAAATTGGTGGCGTTCTTTTTAAATGCAACCAAAAAGTATTTCCCTAAAAAATAAAAATGGGGCTAAAAAGATTTCACGTTCCGGCTTTGCACCCGCGTAAAGTAAAAAATATTTCGCGAAATTTTTTTAATTAGGGTCACGTTTCCCAATAGAATTTATTCCGCTTTAGATTTCCCCTTTCACTCTTTTATTCTCAATTTCCACCCGCTTCTCAAACCCTAGTTCTTTTACCAATCACTCTCAAATGCTAAAACTCGTTCTCTGCTCGCAGGATTCTCCTACTTTGAAAATGAGATGCTCCTTCGCTCGTAAGCTTATTCCCCTCCGATGAGGTCCTCCCCTGTCCTCCCTAAAACATTCTCCATTGATAGTCTCTTTGCCTCTAAATGTTGTCTTCCTGGCCGAAGCTGTCGACGAAGCAAGTGGGAAAGGCAGAGGAAGTGGGTACTATGAGCATGATTTGTACTAGAAAGTGCATGCTACAGGCAGGTATATCACATTTTATTATAGATTTTAATTTCAATGGTTTTATTTTGAATCATTCTAGGTGTATACTTAGGATCTGTCCATTGTTATTTTGATATTTACATGCAAAAGCTGACAGGCATTTTGAAGCTGGAAATTTGTTTAAATTTGAAGATGGATGCTGCACCGAGCTTGATTTATTAAGCTACTTAACATCTGGCCATCAAATATGAGAGATCTTCTTCAATAATATTTGATTTCCAGTATAAATCTCGTTTAACTGGAACATGTCGATGCATCCAACTTCTCCTGCGTGGATTGCTGCGTAGAACCGAAACCTAGGAGGAAGAATCATGATGTTCCGGATGAGGGTAAGATCACTTCTTGATTAGGGTTTGGTATGTGCGTATATGTTGTTCGGTGAATTGCTTGCTTGAAACGAGTTGCGTAGATGAACGATTTGGTTCCACTTGGTTTTGTTTTGCTGATGAGTGGGCTTGATGTTGATTGGTAATTGTTCTGTTTACTATCTATTGCATATTATTTGGGTATTTTGATAATGGTTGAATTTTTTTTATCAAAATTCGAATTTGAAGTTTTCTTCGGAATTTGTTCCATTTCTTGGTCATTTATATTGCAACTAATAGCTGTAAGAAGAGATTATAAAGAACGGAAGATAGATATCATGGAAGGGCGAAGCCATAATTTTAGCCAATGAATAGGATTTTGTTGAAATAGCTGTAGTTTCATTTTGATTGTGATAAGTTCTTTTTGAGCAATGTAAGAAATGCATATTGCATTGCTTTGAAAATCTGAATATGTTTATTTATTTATTAATAATTCTTTTCATTCTTATATGAAAAGGGCATTTAAGCAATGTTGAACACCTGAGTCAGAGGTAAACTTCCTCCTGATTCAGATTTAACAAACTATTGATGCTTAAAATATATTTTGAGAAATTTTTTAACAAGCAATTGGGTTTGTTCTAAAGAAATATTCTCAGAAAAATTAAGTCTTAAACTTATATTGCATCTATTGCTTAGTGCACCTCCATTTTTATTTTATTTTTACGAGTTAAACAATGTTTATCTAGTGTTCTTTTATCATCATCTTTTTTCATGGAGGAATTTTTTAACCGTACATCAAGTTTTTCTTACTGGATATTAGTTTTCTTATAAAGTGAAATTTGAAATTGTATTTTCAAAGGTGATAGGAAAAGAAGGCCTTCAGTTTTATAGTGTAAGTTTATCTACATTTTTTTGATGTGGTCCTATGATGTATATTTGGAAATATATTTTGAGTTTGTGAATCTTTGAAATTCGTACGTGAAGGGTTGTTACATGTGCAGTATTAGTATAATAACAACGACCATAATTGCGAAGAGACCCAAACCTTTGTGTAGCAGTGATAATTTACACGGTCTTCGCACACTTTCAAGCCTACTAAGTTTTATCAATGGTTACTTAGTTTTAGCAATTTAGATGAGATACTCATCTTAGCAAGATAATTATATTTATTCCTTATCAAGATGTCTCAAACCTAAAAAAATCTTGATTTCTGCTTATATGGACAGGCCTGTGGAAATGCTATAGCTTTGGATTTTTCAACTATTAGTAGCTGCCCTACATAACTGAAAGCAAGGACTTTCTCAATGCATCAAAAAGGAAAGCAAAAGAAACTCTAGAAGAATTATCAAGGTGTCTTTCTTTGATCAGTGCTTTTTCTTATAATTGTTTTCTTCACATGTATAATATTAAATTTAGGCAAGTCTAATTTTAAAAAAGATGATATCGTAAGTGTTTAAACGATCAATGCAAGAAAATTGATTGTATAAGAAGGAATTTCTTTAGCATGGTGGTAAAGAGGGTAGCTCTTTGAGTGTTTAATTTCTTGGGATCAAGTTTGCAAATCGATTTATCAAGGGGGATTAGGAGTCTTAAATATCGCTGAAATGAACAACGATTTTTTATGTTGATGGATTTGAGATTTAATTCGCTATATAGATGTGATGTGGAGGAAATGGGTGATGAAGCTGTACTTCAAGGATTATTTTCAATGGAGAGATTAAGGATTGTTCAGTTTTTTGGAAAAATATTTGGATGCTTTCTCCTTTATTCAAATTAAGTACAAGGTGTGACTTGAAGAGTGGGAGAAATATTTTTTTTGGCATGATTGTTGGATCATACCGTCTTAGCTATTGATGTTGCTAAACTATATGAATTGTCTCTCAATAAATTCAGTTCTATGCGTGAGGTATTTAGAGGCAGGGAGTGTGATTTTAAGTGGGATTTAACCTTTTCTAGAGTTTTAGAAGAAAGGGTTTTGTTTCAATTTATTGAGTTGAACAATATAATTGATAGTGCAGTGATTAAGGTGGAGGTTGATGATAGTTTTTTTGGGCTAGAGATAATAAAGGTTTTTCTATTAAATCAATATACATGTTATTCAACTTTTCTGGTAGGAAATTAGTAAATATCGTTGGGCGGTTGATACTCTAGTGAAGGTGAAAATTCATATGTGTATTTGTTGTAAGGTAAACTTCATACCATTTCTATGTTGAGAACAAAGCATATGGTACTTCAAAGCAAGTGTTTTTTTGTGATGTGAAGATTACAAGCATTTATTTTTCAATTGTGAATTCAGCTTTATGTCTTGACAAAGTGCCTAGTTCATTTTAATATAGATGTTGAGGGGGGCTTCTTGGTTGATCAGTTTGATTATTAGAATTACAAAAGATTTTTGCTGAAAGATCAAGAGAAGAGAAGCACGTTTGAACTATTGAATCTTGCTTACTGTTAGGTCTTGTGGAGTGAGAGGAATAGGAAATGTTTCCTTAATCAATATAAGGGTTCTAATGCTATTCTTTTCACTATTTTGAGATATGTATACACGTAGGTCAGTGTGAAGAGGTGAAGTCATGTTGATTTACTGGATAAAGACTTGGCATATGCAGTACCCTGTAATAAAATAAAATATAGTAAATAATCTGAATAACGATGATAATTACTCACAGTTGTAAATAAAACAAACAATAAAGAAAGTGACATCTGTTATAGGTTTGAAGATGGTATACTTGTTTGTGTCCAAAGCCAATGTTTGAATGTGTATCGTTTGAGTAGATTCTAAATAATTTGAATATTTATATTAATTCAGATTATTAATCCTCATCTGAGTCTTTTGCTTGAACTGATACTTTAGGTCGCTACGGCTTAAATTCTTACTTTCATGATGCGGAATTTGTGAATAACATCTTGCAGAAACCAGTCATCAAATGGTATCGTTTGAATTTAAATCTTACACAGGTACGTCTTTACCGTTTAATTCTTATTTGGACGACGATAGAAAGAAAAACCTAGGTACATCCAATTTGTTGTGAATCAGAGTACTGATCGTGATTGAATAATGGGAACAATAATTGTTCTACTGGGTGGTATGAATAAGATTCTGGAAGTAATTGAAAAATCATGCTGGTCATAAGATAATGTCTGAACAATGGTACACGTACACAAAAATTAACTTAAGCTATATGGAAGTATGAAACACAAGTGGTTTGTACATCTTCCCCACAAGACACACGGCAGGTTCAAAAGCCTTGACAAAATAATAGTACTATTAAATAGGAAATTGGATTGAAAGGGACAAGCCAATTGCTGAAAAATTATTTGACAGGTCATTTTCAATTGATATCTTTACTTAATTGAATTTGTTATTCATATTTTGCACCACTACAAAGTGCTTTTATCACTACTTTTTTCCTAACGTCAAAAGGTAAAATAAAATTCGAGTACTTTTTTTTCCAGATATATATAATAGATATTGCAAATTAGGGCAAGTCTTAAAATACTATAACTACAAGCTCTAACCACTCGTCCATATTGGCTTCTGTTGCTATGGTGCCTACTTCCACCTTTGGAGTCCTCTTCGACTTCTGGCAAAAAAAACAAAAAATATTAAAAAAGTTGTTTGTATTGGCATGCATTCCGTAATATAGGCTCATTCCTTATAGTTATGTCTAATTTCTTAGTGATGTGATCTATTTTTTTTTGCAGAAAAGGGATGATGGAAACTGGATATAACATACAGTGGGGTCAGTATTATTTTTTGTTCAATTTTAGTGCTTCATTACACTTGCATCAAATGATGTATACCGACAGAGATTATGATAGTAGATTGATCACAGAAGATTATAGGTGACGCCTCCGTTATTTTTTTTTCTATTCAGAATTGTAATAAGAGATGTTATTCAGTTGTGAGTGTACAGTATAAGGGCAGATTCAATTTGTTGTCTGATGTTGTATGGGGGATTACTGATTTGGGTTATGTTGTCATTCATGGAACTATTGATGCTTGAAATGATCAAGCAAATTTGGTACTTACTTTTATCTTTCATTTTTTTTTGTTCTGTAATTTGAGTATTTCTAATGTTTTCTTGGGTTGTGCTCTTTTCTTTCTTTCTATCAGGACTTCTATATGAAGCATTTGGATGGAAATCCCATTAGTTCAGAGGCAGAGAGTGGTTTAGCTTTTACAAGTAGCTATTGAGAGGAGAGCAATATAGAGGTATGTTTTAAAACTATTTCTTCTCAATTGTTTTGTCCTTAGATGCTCTTAATGCTTTACTTAAACTGACATTTACAACTCTATCTGCAATAATATTATACTTGTTTCAGTTTATTTGACTAAAATAAGTATGATTTTATTATATAACTTTAGTTTCATTAAGTGTCGTTAAACTCGGTTTATGAATAATGTATGGTTCATTATATAACTTCGGTTTCATTCATTAAGTTAACACGTAAGTGTTTGCAAGTAGCTGTTGAGAAAAGAGTAATAGAGGTCAGTTTTTATCATTGAGTTTATGTTATAAATGCATAGGATGTATGGTTTTGTATGCAGGTAGATGGTTAATTGAAACTGCAGTTTTTGGTTTTGAAGTGGATGGGCAGTTTTTGGTTTTGAAATGGATGGGCAGAGGCATATTTGTTTGAAGTATTATAGTCTAAGGACTTCTATATTTGTCCATATTTGATACCTTCACCTCACAAATATTTAGTAACATGATTATTATTGTTTACTGGTATATAAACGTTTGTGAAGAATTCCAGCAGCAGCACTAGTTTTTGGTATGGTAGCAGCACATGTATGTAGTTAGGTTGATTAAAACTGTTATGAAACTAGTATGTACGGTAGCAGCACTACTTTACTGCATGTACTATTATGAAACTGTTTATGGTAGTTTGGTTGTGCAAACGTATGGTTAACCTTTTTTCTTGACATTAATGTTATGATATAGTGGTGATTATGTAATTGCTTTTGTTTGTGTTATTGTGGTTCATTGAATGTGTTATTTTTGAATGTGTATGTGTTTATATATTACGTTATTGCATAAATTTTGAAGTACTTGAATTGGAGGCGAAATCAGATGTAGTCGTGGAACAGCAGGCAATAAAATCGAAACATATGGTGGCGTTCAAAAAACGCTGCAAAAAATAATAATAAGTGCAACAAAAAATAAGATAGTAAATGGCACCTTTTCGGTGGCGTTTCTTAAACGTTGTAAAAAAGATCTTTAGTAACATTAAAAAAACGTTACCAAAAATTTATCTATAGTGGCGTTAAAATAAATGCAAAAAAAAATCATGGATTTTTAGTTGTATGTTTTCTAGCGGCATTTATCAAAACGCCACCAAAACTTTTTGTAGCGTTTTTTGAGCGCCACTAAAAATCAAATTTCTTGTAGTGGTAGTGTCTTTACTCTACAATGCTTTTTGGAAAGGCATAAGAGTGTTGCATCTAAGACATAGTCCTCATTCTCACTATCTATGAGAAAACTGTAGTATCTCTCTGGTGCATGAGGTTCCTTACTTAATCTTCCAATAGGTTACGTGTAATCTATCATATAGCGGTGAACTCGGTTATCCCACTATTTCAGCCTCGGTGTTAGTTTCTGGGATCTCATCGAAGTCTACAACTTTGTTATTAATTTCTTTTGACAAAAATTCCTTTTCTAAAAGAACAACATGTGTAGAAACTATCATTTTTTATTCCTCTATATTGTAGAAACTATATTCCCTAGAACTCTTGGAATATCGCATAAACTTACACAAAAATGGTCTCACTTTAAGCTTATTAGGCCTATTGTTCTTAATATAGGCCAGAAAACCCCATATCTTCAAATAATTAAAGTGGGATTTCTTCCCATGTCATACCTCATGTGACATCTTAGGTGCAGATTTAGTGGGTACTAAACATATGCATTGTAGTTTCTAATGCATATCCCCAATAGGATAGAGTCAACTCAGCTTTACTCATTATGGAATGAACCGTGTCAATAAGGTTCGGTTTCTTTGCTCTAACATAACATTGTGTAGTGGATTATAAAGTGGAGTAACCTGAGAGACAATCCCAATATTTCTTAAGTATTGCTTGAGCTCTTGTCCAAAGTACTCGCCTCCTTGATTAAATCGAAAGATTTTAATCTTTTGGCTCGTTTGATTTTCAACTTCATTTTTATACTCCTTATATTTCTTACAAACTTTGGATTTTTTCTTTATAAAATACACATATCCTAGTCTCGAGAAATCATATATAAACGTAACAAAGTAAGAACAATTATATTTGTTACTATAGGCATCGGACCACATACATCACTATGTTATAACCTTAAGAGTTCATTAACACTATTATTACTCCTACTGAAGGGGTGCTTAGTAATTTTTCCTTCATAACATGACTCATATGTGCCATATGATTCAAAATCAATTGACGTTTTAGTTTTCAGTTTGTGTAGTTGTTGCTCACTAACATCACCTAGCCTATAATGCCAAGATAATTATCATTTATATTGCTATAAGAATTACCCACAAAACACACATAATTTGTATTGATCACATAAATGCCAGTTCAATAGGACCATAGCTAACTTTATTTCTATTCAAACGAATGTCCATAACATTATTTGCACAATGAAATATATATCAAGTCTCAGATAAGACTTTTACATAAAAGCATTTATTGAATATTATAACAAAACCATTAGTCAAACATAAATGAAAATCTCCCACCACCATAGCATCTACGATGGATCCATCAACTTATTAGAGTCTAATTTCGCCCTTTTCACCCTATGTCAGTTCAAAGCCCCTCTAAAAAATTACAAATGGTAGTTCTATATCTTGTATTAAATCCCAAGACATTTTATTGAGTACAAAACTATTTTGAATCATGAATGTACCTGATGGAGCTGCAGAACCATTCCGCTTTCTTTCTTTCACAATTCTGAGGTACTTAGGATAGATTCTCTTCCAATGTCCTTTCTTATGATAGTGGTGACACTCACCCTCATTGTCGACTGTATATTTTCGTTTCTTACTTTTCACTTTACCATCTTTATATCGCTTCTTCGACATGTTTGAAGATGACACACCATCTTGTACTGCAAGCAGTCTCGATTAATCTTTAGATTGTGACTTGATCTATCTTAAGATATTAAGGAGGTCCATGGGATTCACATTAATATTATCCATATTATAGTTCTATATGAATGGTTCATACTAAGGGGTTAATGAACCTAGGATCAAATCAACTTGAAGCTCATTACTTACAGTCATGTCTAATGATGCTAGCTTATCAATATAACGATTCTTCATTAGCAAGTAATCATCCACCTTCTGTCCCTTTTGTATTTTGGTGTTGAATATTTTTTTAATATTCTCGTACCTTACAGAATAAGGCTGCTCATCAAAAAGTGCCTTGAGACTATCAAATATATTATGGACATACATCGCTTTGTGATGCCTTTACAACTGCTTGTCTATAGTAGACAATACGAACACTTAAGCAATTTCGAGGTTAGCCACCCACTTGCTATAAGCAACGTGCGAATCTTCATGATCATCATCGGTTAATCTTATAAGAAAAATACAAGTACAAATGACCAAATTTGCTTGTATGTCAGAGATATCTTTATGGCTTTTAGCCAGTCAATATAGTTATTGGGTTCGGTTAATCAATCGCTTTCATTAAAGAGTCTTGGATTCGACATTATCTGCAAGTTTTAATAATGAAATTATTAGGACATTAACACAATAGATATTCTTGTAATATTAGTGAGATCAAACTTTATGTTTCATTTTACTAACAAGCTCCCACTAGCATTTTATGTTTTGCAAAACCCTAAGTCGCAACATAAAAGTTTATCGACTTCACAAGTAGGTGTTAGAACTCGCATGTTTTGGGATTCTGACCTTGGGGAAAGCTCAACATATCATACTTCCACATACGACAAAAAACACCTTATCAGTTGTATCATATACAACTCCTAACCCGTGGTACTTTATCCTAATCCCGCACTTACCTTGAGGAAAGCTCAACAAATAAAGTAGGATTATTCACTCCAACCTATCGTTTTGCAATGGCCTAAGTATAATACGCATACCTTGAGGAAAGCTTAATAAATATGTATAGCTATCTTACCATATCTATTCAATATATTAATAGTACTACACATAACACCTTAGCTTGAGAAAGCTCAATACTAAAGAGTGTGCAAGTAATCTATTAATATATAAATGGCAGAGGACAACTTTATAATGAAGATTCGTAATCTTAAATATATTTTATAGAGTGATATAAACTTATGGAATAATGTATTTCTTATGAAATACCATCGTGATTCAAATGTCGAACATATCAGCAATCATGGTATATGTGCATTTACGTATGTATTCATTCCTTAAGTCTATTCAAGGTTTCTTAATGTTCCACCTTAATTTATACATTCATATATAAGTTTTATTATTAAATAACTTTTATATTTCATATTACTTATACAACAGTCTTATGTGAATATTATATTAGCTAAGTCATATTTAAATAATTTTAATTAAATAACATTTTAATTAATTTATGTTAATATAACATTTATATTCTATAATTATTATGTACACTATAACCTTGACAGTGTGACAAATATATCAGATACGTGTGTGCAACGTTTAATTTATTTATTTAATTAAATATTATAGTTAATTTATATTAATTTCAAAATTCAATTCATATGCATACATGTATACATATGTTATTTTAAACATTTTAAAACAACATAACATATATCACAATTTATAATATATGTATACATTTAGTGCTTAATTAAATTATTTATTTTATTAATCTTATTAATAAATTTTTAAAATTGTTAAAATTAATTATGTTATTTTTCAAAAAATTTAAAAAAATCGTATTATGTTATAACTCTTATAAAATATATATATATATATATAATTTTAAATTTAACTATTAAATTTAAAATCTTATATATTTTAATTTCGAACAATTTTGAAAATTAGCCCATGGCTCAATTCAAATTTTGGCCTAATCTATTATAGGGAAACTTTGGGCAGAGTATACATTTATATGTTTAGGCTAGGCTGGTAGACAATTAGGGTGGAGTACTTGATTATCCAAATCCAATTCTATACACTACCTTTCTAGAGACCCTACTATCTGGCTATGAGCATAACAGTTACCCTAACATGACTAATTTAGACCATATAAGCTAATAGGCATCGATACCATTGTTGGAACTGGACCGGCCCGTACTGGAAGTTATGGGTGTGTTTTAAATTTTTTAAACCATTTTGGATCTTTATTGGATCTATGAAGTCTAATTTATTTAGAACATTTTTTAATTTATTTTAAATAACGTTTTTGTATTATTTAAATCTGTAAAATGATTTTATTTTATTTAACTAATTTCCTATTATATATGGAGGTATCACATACATATATATGTGTGTACATGTGTAACATATTAATCCTTGCATGGTGTAACATGCCCATGTATACGTGTTGGGATTTACACCACAACAGACACGTTAACTCATCTTATATACAAAAATATTATCCAAATGTATGTTTACACACACCACACATATATATGTTTATTTAATTTATATATATTTACAAAATATTACAAGTATATATACATATGTATATAAATCATAGTTTGTTTCAATAATTATATATATATGCACGCGCGTGTGTATATAAACAAATGTATGAAATTTAAATCATTTATAAATTACATATAATATAATATAATTTTTTTAAGGTTAAAAAACAATTTATGAATGTATATGTGAAAAATTGTATATAGATACATATATATATTACATACAAATATGTTTACGCATAAATAATATTATAATATTTATGCATATATATATATATATATTATAATTTTAAAGTTATACAAGTTATATATTTAAGTATACATAATACCAGGTCCTGTGCACGGTAACTTTTTTTTAAAATTATAAAATATAATTAAACAAATATCCATACGAACATTCATTAAAAATTAATAAAAAATTGTTTTTTGAAACTTAATTTTGAATTTTAAGTTTATGTTAATACTATGAAATACATTTTGTAATTTTAAATATTAATATATAATTTTATAATTTAAAAATAATTTTTAATCTAATTTTTAATTTCGACCAATATTTAAATAATTTTAAAATATAAAAAAATTGTTTTTTAATTTTTGCCGAGAATAGGTTAGGTAATAATTTAATTTTATAAAATATAAAACATAATTTTACGTTACATGTATTAATATATGCTTGCACCAAAAATTGCACAAACACCCAATATAATGAATGTAGAGAAATAAGTAAAGAATCTAAATTAAAACAGAGGAAACAAGCATAAAACAAGTAAATAAACAATGACAAAGATTTAAAGTGATTCGGAGTTAAATGCCTATGTCCACTTTGATGAAACAACATTATTAATCACTTGAATTGCTAAGTATAAGATGGACCGGATTGGAATCAGTAAATATGCCGGAGTACCAATAAAACATCAACGTAAAGATCTCAAAATTGAATAATGAACATAGTATTTATAGGGGTAGACAACCGAATATCTTCTAGCAAATTTGTTGCAAAATGTCCAAAGGTAGACGAGGTCACTCGAAAAATTTCAAGGCCCAATTTCCAACATAGAGCGAACAGCCATGATTGGTCTTACTTACCACGTGGCACCATGTGGTCGGTCTTGTCGGTCACCCTCCATGCTAGCTTGATGTTTCCATATTTGTCTTCGTGGTTTTAGAGATATTGGCTGATTCGTGTTAAGTTGAACTGTTAGTTGATGTTGTTCATTTCTATAGTGATATGATTTGATCCCATGCCTAGGGAAATGGATAGGTACCACTCAAGGAGGCGCTAATCCATACTTAGAATGTTCCGTAGAGTCTATCTCTTGGTTTCACTTGTTTGTTTCTTCATACTCTTTTCTGTGCTTGATCTCTGGACTCTGTATCACTCCCTGAACCGCTATTCTTTTCTATAAGCGAGTCTAACTTGTCCAACCATTCTACATATAGTCAAGCCAAAAGGCCAGATGACACTCACCCCTCAAAGTATGTCTTGCTTCGAATATGACAAGCTTTGAATTGAAGCAAGTTAGAGATGTCGAAAAGAATTCCATTCAGTTTCCTGAATAGTTGTTAACTTTCCATTGAGTTGTCTTTCTAAAGAGTCGTATCTTTCTCCGTTTGTTGCGACGCCTAGTTGATATTAGTCCATATAAATCTAGGATGTAATCCTCATCTTTGTTTACGCTCGATTCTATTATGCTCATTGATCAAGTTAGTAGGCCTTGGCTATCAATAGCGTCTTCTTTTCTAAGAAATCCAAGTGAGGATTCAATTCCTGTCGATTTAAGGAATTGAATGTTGGCTATGAACACGTGCACATTCATTCATGTATACAATTTTGTCATTGGTTCCCGATCACGTTTACATGTTCATGGGTCGTTGTTGATATCATGTAGTTAAAGTACAAGGGCATTGCAATTTTTATCATTTTTATTCATCCAATTTTAAGGGATCAATGTTAAATCCCCTAAGTAAGGGATCAGATCTAATCCCTTTCTCTACATTGTCCCAACATTTTCATGGCTAAGCAGGCTGATACCATATATATGCTAAATATTAGCTCTAATCCCTTCCCTTCTTTCACTTTGTTGCAACTGACCACTTTTCCATAGCCGCCATAACTTACCCCTCAAGCTTGAGATCTTCACCCATCCTCACACCGATCTATTTCATTTTCTACGCAATTCTACTTTCCACCTTACTTGAAGCCTGTGCTACCATTCTGAACTACACTTCCCTTCGTTCTAGTAGTCCATTTTTGGTTCCGAGCCCGCACCTAAACTGCCATTATTTTCCCCATGTCGATCCATATTTTGTTTCGTGTGCGCTTGATATATATCTAGGTTTGATTTTATAGTATACGATTTAGGAACAGATTATGTCACGAGATGGTTGGGTATGTTCGTGGTTGTAGGCTTAGGGTCTGGAAGTGGATTAGAAGAGATAAAGTGGGGTAGAGAGGTGGGGTGATCTGTCGATGTGGGATCGACTCATCGGATCGGATGGAAACATATTAAAGATGAAGTGAAGTAGTGAGATCTAAGGGTTCAATCGTGATATGGTGGAGTTGACAAAGCAGCTGTAGGGATTGATGTGGATGGAATGGTGATGATGGTACAACGATTAGTTTGGAGTGTGGTGATTAAGGGATTGAGGGGTCGGTTAGCATGAAGGGATTAACTATTGGTATGCAATCAGTTGAAGGTGTTGAGCAAGCGAACATAGGGATGGTTCAGGCATGTTGTAGTTTAAAATGGCATAAGGCCACTTTTCCTAGGTGAGGGATCAGATATAATCCCTTCGCCTATGGGGCCAATTTTCTAATTGAACGAAAACTCTTGAACACTTGGTTGCACAAACTTGAATTCGAACATGATTATTCGTCTCTTGATCTTGGACATGAGCATTCGAACTTAAACACTTAAACTTCTAACGGGACATGACTTAGAACTTGAACACATGTACATGAACTTGGATTTGCGTACAAATGCACATGACTCACAATTTGATTAGATTTTGCATACGCCTAAATGAACATGAATATGAATGTCGAATTCCACATGTCGATAATTAATCTTAGAGTTTAGATAAAATTAGCAACCATTGATGGGAGAGCCTGTTGTGACTATCAGCAATGATGATCATTCCAGTCGAATCCCAGAGTCTCTTCATAGCTTTTTTTTCATTTCTGAAAATTTTCTCACTACATTACACAACGCTACACCAAACCACACTAGTTTATACTTTACATTGGGAATATGTTAATTTCTCTAACAATGATTATTCGCTAAGTTTGATAGCTATGAGTTCCAAATGCTGAAGTGTTTAGCTGCCATGGGCATCGAAAAAACTTCTTCTTATGACAATCTCGACATTGAGTCAAGCTCTGCAACAATATCCACATGAAACTCTCCAAGCCATCAATTCGAACAACCCGAAAGTTCTCAACAGGTGCAAGAAATTCCTTCGAAGTTAAAAGAAGAAAGCGAGCTAGCTCCTAATTTCCATATTTTTAAATGATCCAAAGGAATCCATGGCTTCAAGAAACGATGAGGCCTATTTTGCAGATGGTGAATTAATATCCCAATCAAGGATGTAAGAGTCCTGTCTCGTAATGATAGAGCTCATTTGCCTCCGAAAGGATATACTGCTTGTAATAGGTATATGTTTTGAGCAGGTTGCATTTCGCCTTTCAATCCATTTATTTTAAAGATGCTACATCGTTTGAGATTGGCTTTGGCCCAGCTGCATCCGAACAGCTATGCATTTCTACACCACACATATATGATATTCTTTGAATTCTTACACCATGAACTAACTCTTTGGGATATCATAATCATTTTCAATTATAAGCGACCAGAAGAAAGCCTTTCATGCACTTTTCTCAAATCAACTAGCAATTATCAAGTTGTGAATAGTGCTTGGAATAAGCTCAGTGCCTTTGAAAATGAGTGATTTTATACGCGTTGTACGCCTGGCTTCACGGGATGGTGGCTGGAAGGAGGTAAATGTTGCTTTACTCAACCTTGTGTGCTTGCATCCAAGTCGAACCTTAAACTAAACAATTTTTTAATATACACTGCAAGTGCACATCCACGTCCCATTAGCGACATGTACCGTCAGAAGATAGGGATGTTAGATTCTTGATCAGTGACGAGCACCTTTTCACCTTTGGCTTATTAAAAGAAGGTCGTGGCATGAGACTGCTAAGAAACATTACGGAGGAAGTTTTAGAAAAAAGAGGCATAGTTAGGATGGAAGGTGACAAAATTGATCCTATCGTGCTCCCAGTTAAAGGGGCTCAGGATATCACCGAGGAAGGCGAGGTGAGGGGTGATGCTAATGAGCCCGGTCGTGATGATGTAAGTTCAATTCATGAGCATTCAGTTGGATCCTCCCAAGACCTATAGCTTCCCGCCTCATAGAAGAGAAGAAGAAAGAGGCTCGTTTATAAGCTTCACGGAGGGCAAGTCGCTAAGAAATCCAAGCCAACCTCTGCTGTTACAGATCAATATAGCTCTTTGCTACCAGAAAATTTATTTGAGGGGTTATTAGGCATCCCAATTCCAAATGATGTTGGGAATTACGATTTCGCCAATTTGAGCGTTAAGGCTCTGAATCTCCCACTTAATTTGGCGCTGACATTCTTTCAACTAGTATGGAAGAGATTACTATGGCTAGCAAAGTGGTAGTAACTGATCCATCGAGGGACACTAGGACACTCACGATGCACTTCACTGCATGACACATGTCTACCTTTAATTCCAATGATTCTTATATACTTTCATTTTATTCTTAGGCCGAATAGGATGCCTCCACAACTATTTTTCCTAATGAGTCAACATAATCCCAGTCGTCTTATTTTGGTCCCAGTCGAGGTCCTAACCTTAGGTAAGATAGATAATGTTATGAAGGAAAAAAAAGCCGAAGCCACCAATCCAAGGACTCATTGTCTAGGAATAAGTCAGAATCTCAACCTTCTCACCATAAGGGTGCCGGTTAAATTCCCACTATATGTAGTGGTAGCAAGTCGTTGTCTCATGCTCCCACTTTGGCTACTACGCCCGAGCAACATTCGGGTTCTTCCGGCGTCTGTTGATCTTCGAAACGCCAGTCTGGCACAGTTGATCTTGATACTTCGTCTCGCAAGCATGAAAAACGAGCCCTTTTAGCCCCAAATACTCTTGGTGCCACTACTTTTGAAAAGATGGCCGAGCTCAAGGCCACATTTTCTAAGTTGTGTTTTGATGTATTCTTGTTCATTCCTCTTATGCATCTAATTGCACTAAATGCCAGGGAAAAGTGCATGCTTATATTAATGATGTCTACGTCCAGCATAACATGATGCTTCATATGGCTGAGAGGATTTCTAGGGTGCATGTGGAGAGGAAGCACGAGATCAACTACTTGACTCTTGAGGCGATCCACGATGAAGATACCATCAAGCACTTAGAAGAGGAGGTCAAGTAGTTGGGTATACAGCTTGCGATGTAGAGAATAGAGCCAGGAATCCACTGAAGTATTTGAGCATCTGATGAAAATGCACCAAGCTAAACTGGACATTGTTGTTCGTCAAAGTTGCACTCTATCCCTGGAAAAGGATGTTTTGTAGAAGTATAAGGACGTGCTAAAAAAGACAATGATGCTTTGGCCCTTCTTTTTAAACAACTTGAGTAGGATCTTGAGAAGGAAAAGCAAGAGAAACTGAGGCTCGGCTGGAGTCACAATGATATTGCGAGGAGACCGTCGAGGCTCGTGAAACTAAAATAGGGGCTGATAGACAATTGTGAGAAAATGCGGATTAGGGATCTTAAGGCTAGGATTAACATTAGAGGGGGGTGAATAGTGTTAATAAAAAATTACTAAATCTTTTTATGTTTATGTTAATTTAGACACCGATGTATGCAATATACAGACACAGATATGATCATAGAAACAAACACAGATGCGGAAATAAAATAAAAGCAGTAATGAAAAGAACATACCGGATTTTATACTGGTTCGAAATTACCCTACATCCAGTCCCGTAACACAAGTACGGATTTCCTTTCAAAAGCAATTGTATACACCCTCGGTTTCAAGGTTACGAGGTACACCCTCCAGAATTTCCATCCTCTGGGTAGAGATACTTGATTTCCGGGCCACAAGTTTACCCAAATAATGCACCAAGGCTACAATCACACCTTTTCTCTTTTGATTGATTTCCAGTGTACAATCACATCTTTTCTCCCTTAATAGATTTCAAAGAAGTCTATAACTCTGAATAGCACTAAGAACCTTGTAGAGATAGTGATAGAGAATCAAACTAGAAGTAGTCGAGTTCGAATCAATGTTGATTTCGGCAGATTAATGGTAAGAATATGTATCAAGAAATGTGGAAGAAGAAGAGGAGTGAAAAAACAGAAAATCTGATATAAAATTCGTTGAAACTGACCCCTATTTATAGTAGAACAACAGTCATGTCCATTCATGAAGAGTTATGGCAAATGGACACTTCTTTTGAAATTTAAATTTTGAATTCAACTGACACCATGTCGATATGGTTACCCTAGGCATGCCGACATCCTAAAGCAATTTTTGGTGATTTGATTTTCTTTGCACATAACCTTTATCCTATATTAAAACTATTTTAAACTTTACAAATATACTTGACTATAGTTAAAATTCATAAGTAAATATAGAGAGTAATATATATATATATATATATATAGATTTTAACTATAATTTTATATTTAAATCTAAGTATAAAAGTTAAATATATAATTCAAAAAGATAGTTTAAAATCAGGAGTAATTTTGACTTTTGAAATTAAAGATAATTTTGAGGCTAAAATTATTTAAAATCAGGATTGAGGGTTTTGATGTTTTTAAAAGGAAAGTTTTGAAATCATTTTGAAAACAAGATAATTTTGAAAAATCATTTTGAATAAAAGGTTAGCGGATACAAAATAATGTTCCACTAGATTTTTCGTAGGTTCCATCCTACTTAGGGTTCCATCCCTTTAACAAGCTCAAAGTGGATTCCATTCCACGAATAAATTGGATTTTAAGATGCCAGTGCTTTTCTACGAGTTCTAACAAAAAATTCCTAATAAAAATACTTATGCTTGAAATCTTGAACTCTTGATAATCTTGATAATCATGAGTCTTCTATCTCGATATCTTGAATCTCTATACTGTACGGTCTTCATTCTTGGTACCTGCATGGTTAAATCCTGCATATATATATATATATATATATATATATATATATATATATATATTTATATATATATATATAAACTTATAACGTTAGTATTTATATTTTATAATCTATTCTAAGGTTGTTGTCATCAAAACCATCATCTCATGGACTAACAATCTCCCCCTTTTTGATGATGACAACCTTTGTTTATAAAATATTATTTCTATCCTAATAACTCCCCCTAAAACTAATAATTCCCCCTTAATTTATGCCTAACTACCCTATTTTATATTTCTCCCCCTTTGTCATCAACAAAAAAACTCACTCCAAAATTTATAACTCCTTATAAAACTAACACTCTATGGTATGTGATTAGATAGTGTTATCATAAGTAATCATCACTTAAATCTAATACTAAAACATAGTCCTAAACAATTAACTATCCTAACTAAGAATTAACGATAGTACTTATAATTAAAACTCATATAAGAACACGAGTTATTTATTATGCATGAAGTTGTATATACATGAGCGTTTAGATAACATAAAACACAAACCACAATGGAAGAAAGAAAAGAAACTATTGTGTGTTTTTAAACATAGGAGATCTATGAATCGAACAGTTTGGAAAGTGGAAACAGAAATTTCCACGTTTTTCGACAAGATTCTCATTCTTGCCAAAACTCACTTCTCTAACACACACGAATTGGTCATCATCCTCCGCTTGCACTTCTTCTTCCATGGATTCTACCTCTTCTTCTTCGCTGGCCTCTTGTTCTTGATTGAGTGAAGAGTCTTCATCAATCAAGATAGGATTGGCCTGGTTATCCATTAGGAATTTTTGTAAATTCCTAAGAATCTTGCCTTGCCTCTCTTGTTCCTTTGCCATACGAAGTTGAGTCACTTGAATTTCAGTCATCATCTGAAGTGCATCCTTCAGAGAGTCCTCTATTTTAGTCACATGAGCGAGAGTAGTACGTTGAAATGGACCAGACGTAGGAGAGGGGAATGAAAAGGTTGATTTTATGTTTGATTTGGAAGAGGAGGGCATTGATTATTTCATTTCAGAGAGAAGAACAAAGAGATAACATAAAGGATGAATAAAATTTAGAAAGTGTGAAGAATTTATAACCAATTATTTTGAATTTTGGTGGAAAAATTCCAAAATATAAAAACGTTGCATGTCAACATGGGTATATGGGGGATGTCGACATGGTCTTTTATATTTTAACTCTTTGAATTATTTTGATATTAATTATTAATTATACTTGTTATTTATATTTTATATTTCAGTTATAGAACAAATACCAAATTCTCTTCTTAATTTAGTAAATATTGATTCATTTAAGGGTTTTGTTAAGATATCAGCAATTTGATTCCCAGAATTGATATAATCGAGAGTAACTACTTCCTTACTTATATTATCTCTCAGAAAATGATGTCTGATATCAATATGTTTAGTTCGATCATGTTAGGTAGTATTTTTGGATAAATTTATCGCACTCGTATTGTCGCAATAAATTGGTGATTTTGAAAATTTAAACCAAAACCTTTTAAGATTTGTTGCATATATATTACTTGAGAGCAAGCCAAAGCAGCAAAAATATACTCTCCTTCAGTTGTTGATAAAGGAACTGTATTTTGCTTTATACTAAGCCAAGAAACCAGAGAATGCCTCAAAAAGTGACAAGTCCCACTTGTACTTTTTCGATCTGATTTACAGCCAGCATAGTCAGCATCACAGTAAGATATTAAGTCAAAAGAATCATTTTTAGGGTAGAATAAACCATAATCAGATGTGTGTTTAACATATCTTATGATTCATTTTATGGCTTTTAAGTGGGTCTCTTTAGGTTGGGATTGATATCTGGTAGAGACAAACACTATGCATGATATCAGGTCTACTGGCAATAATATAGAGTAGTGATCCAATCATTCCTCTATATAGTTTTTGATCTACATCTTTCTAGAGATCTTCTTTACTGAGGTACTCATTAGTTGCCATGGGAGTGGGTTTTTCACTCGCAGTAGTCAAACCAAATTTACTAATTAGGTCTTTAGCATATTTTTCTTGACTAATAAAGATACCATTATCTAATTGTTTTATTTGTAATCCTAAAAAGAAATTTAATTCACCCATATGACTCATCTCAAACTCTTTTGTCATTATTTCAAAAAATTCTTTATTCATTCAAAATTAGTTGAACCAAAAATGATTTCATCTACGTAAACTTGTACTAGTTGAATATCTTTTTTATTTCTTTTAATAAAAAGAGTATTATCTACTTTACCAATTTCAAAATTAGATTGCAATAAAGAAGATCTTAGTCTATCATACCAAGCTCTAGGAGCTTGTTTTAGACCATATAATGCTTTCTTAAGTTTGTAAACATGATTTGGTAAATTATCATTTTCAAAAAGTGGTGGTTGTTCAACATATACTTCTTTTACAAATCCATTTAAAATGGAACTTTTAACATCCATTTGAAATAATTTGAAATTATTATGATTTGCGAAAGCAAGTAGAATCCTAATGGCTTCTAATCTTGCTACGGGAGCAAAGGTTTCGTCAAAATCTATTCCTTCTTCTTGACAATAACCTTAAGCGACTAATCGAGCTTTATTTCTAACTACCTCTCCTTATTCATTCATTTTATTTTTATAAACCCATTTAGTTCCAATTATAGTTTTATTTTCTGGTCTAGGAACAAGTTCCCAAACATCATTTCTAGTAAATTGATTTAATTCTTCTTGCATAGCCAAAATCCATGAATCATCAGTTGATGCTTCTTTTGGATTTTTGGGTTCAACAGTTGATATAAAAGCTATATTACTCATTTGACTTAGTTGATTTCTAGTTTTAACAACAGATTGCATATCTCCCAGTATATTTTCTATAGGATGATCTTTTAAAAGTTTAGTCCTTTTATTAGGATGATTAATTTCATTATTAGTTTCAATTGATTCTTGATTTTGTGTGATTAAATCATCTTCATCATTTGTATCTTCAAAAATTTTGAAATTTTCATCAAATGAAACATGCATTGTTTCTTCAATGGAATTGGTTTTTAAATTAAACACTTTGTACACTTTACTTTTATTAGAATATCCAATAAAGATACCTTTGTCGGATTTAGGATCAAATTTATCTAAATTATCTTTTATATTTAAAATAAAGCATTTACTTCCAAAAATTCTGAAATAAGATACCTTAGGTTTCTTTGAATACAGAAGTTCATAAGATGTCTTATCAGTTAAAGGTCTAATTAAAATTCTACTTAAAATATAACAGGCGGTAGCAACTGCTTCTGTCCAAAAATTCTTTGGTAAATTACTATCTGTAAGCATAGTTCTCGCACACTCTTGAATCGTCCTATTTTTACGTTCTACTACTCCGTTTTGTTATGGAGTTCTTGGAAATGAAAAATTGTGAGTTATTCCCTTTTTATTGTAGAATTCCTCAAAATTTTCATTTTCAAATTCACCACCATGATCACTTCGAATAGTTATAATTTTTAGAGAAAACTGATTTTGAATTCTTTTTGAAAATATCTTAAAACATTCAAAAGTATCACTTTTATGTTTCACAAATATTGTCCATGTAAATCTAAAATAATTATCTACAATTATAAAAACATATTTAGTATGATTTATTGAAAGAATTTGAGATGGACCAAATAAATCAAGATAAAGTAATTCAAGAGGTTTTGAAGTTGAAATCATATCTTTTAACTTGAAAGAACTTTTTCTAAGTTTTCCTAATTGACAAGCATCACATAAACTATCTACTTTAAAATTCATTTTAGGGAGACCTCTTACTGTATCATGTTTTGACAGTCTAGATAAGAGTTTGAAATTCAAATGTCCAAATCTCTTATGACAAATCCAAGGGTCACTTGTATTTGCCAACAAACACAGGTTATCATTTGAAACTTTCATACTAAGAATATAAATATTCTTTTCCCTGACTCCCTCAAATATAATGGTTGAATTATTATCTTCAATGTGACATTTATCTTTTTCAAATTTAATTTTATATCCTTTATCACACAGTTGACTTATACTTAGCAGATTATGTTTCAGATTCTTAACTAGTAAAACATTAGTAATAGTAGGAGTTTCAGAATTACCAACTTTGCCGATGCCAATCACATATCCTTTTGAATTGTCTCCAAAGTTAACCAGTCCTCCGTCTTTTTATATTATATCATTCAGTATATCTGGATTTCCAGTCATGTGTCTAGAACATCCACTATCAAGTACCCATTTGTTCTTTCTGATCTGCACAATTTATCCATTGTGGATTGATTCCTCAACACCCATAATGCATGATTCCTGCACATCAAACAACCTTGGTAGACAGCTTGAATTTGAGTATTGATTATATGCAGACTCAAGAAACAATGATGGTTTGAATACTTCTAAATTAGCATTAACAAATATAGCCATTTTAAAAAAAAATCAAAAAATCAGATAATGAAACTTTGAAAACCTTGCTCTGATACCAATTGTAAGAAAATGCGGATTACAGATCTTAAGGCTATGATTAACACTAGAGGGGGGGTGAATAGTGTTAATAAAGAATTACTAAATCTTTTTCTGTTTATGTTAATTTAGACACCGATGTATGCAATATACTGACACATATATGATCACAGAAACAAACACAGATGCAGAAATAAAATAAAAGCAGTAAAGGAAAGAACATACCGGATTTATACTGGTTCGGAGTTACCCTACATCCAGTCCCGCAACACAAGTACGGATTTCCTTTCAAAAGCAATTGTACACTTACACCCTCGGTTTCAAGGCTATGAGGTACACCCTCTAGAATTTCTATCCTCTGGATAGAGATACTTGATTTCTGGGCCACAAGTTTACCCAGTTGATTTACCAAGGCTACAACCACACCTTTTCTCTTTTGATTGATTTCATCACACCTTTTCTCGCTTAATAGATTACAAAGAAGTCTATAACTCTGAATAGAACTGAGAACTTTATAGAGATAGTGACAGAGAATCAAACTAGAAGTAATCGAGTTCGATTCAATGTTGATTTTGGCAGAGTAATGGTAAAAATATGTATTAAGAAATGTGGAAGAAGAAGAGGAGTGAAAAACCATAAAATCTGATATAAAATTCGTTGAAACTGACCCCTATTTATAGTAGAACAACAGTCATGTCTATTCGTGAAGAGTTATGAAAAATGGACACTTCTTTTGAAATTTAAATTTTGAATTCAACTGACACCATGTCGACATGGTTACCCTAGGCACGTCGACATCCCGAAGCAATTTTTGGTGATTTGATTTTCTTTGAAAATAACCTTTATCTTATATTAACACTATTTTAAACTTCAAAAATATACTTGAATATAGTTAAAATTCATAAGTAAATATTGAGAATAATATATATATATATATAGATTTTAACTATAATTTTATATTTAAATCTAAGTATAAAAGTTATATATATAATTCAAAAAGATAGTTTAAAATCAGGAGTAATTTTGACTTTAGGCTAAAATTATTTAAAATCGAGATAGAGGGTTTTGATGTTTTTAAAAGGAAAGTTTTGAAATCATTTCGCAAACAAGATAATTTTGAAAAATCATTTTGAATAAAAGGTTAGCGGATACAAAACAATGTTCCACTAGATTTTTCGTAGGTTCCATCCTACTTAGGGTTCCATCCCTTTAACAGACTCGAAGTGGATTCCGTTCCATGAATAAATTGGATTTTAAGATGCTAGTGCTTTTATACGAGTTTTAACAAAAAATTCCTAATAAAATACTTATGCTTGAAATCTTAACTCTTGATAATCTTTATACTCATGAGTCTTCTATCTCGATATCTTGAATCTCTATACTATACAGTCTTCATTCTTATTACCTGCATGGTTAAATCCTACATATATATATATATATATATAATTATAACGTCAGTATTTATATTTTATAATCTATTCTAAGGTTTTTGTCATCAAAACCATCATCTCAAGGACTAACAACAACTTGCATAGACAAAGGCCCTCAAAGAGGAAGTAAAGGATAAGTTCTTAATATAGTACAATGTATGTGTTCTTATGACCCGTTGCCTTCGCTTTCTTTGAGAGGGGTATCCTGAGTCGCTTGTCAAAGCCAAGGACTACATTATAGATTTGAAAAGGAAGTCCTTTGGTAGCACTGAGATAGATGAAGAGTAGCTTATGTGTGAAATCCTACGCGAAAAGAGCCAGATGAACTTAAAGTTGTTCAGCTCGGTCCATTCCATGGCCTAACGATCATCGAGAAGGGAAACGATGGCAGCGAAGCCTTAGGATTTGGTTCTCAATACCCTCCTATAACTCAAGCAACTGGTGCTTTGATTTCTCATGCCCTAAAAATGGATGCCGGCTATGATCCAGATCAACCAGGGGTGCACAAATTTTTTGGACTGTCTCTGATTTTGGAAGATGGCATTCCAACTATGACCAAAGGCCAATCTGGCAAAGGTATATCACTTATTTCTTCGACGCTCAAGAAGGTTTACATCTCGCACTCGATATTCATTGGCTTACCCATTGGTCTTCAGGAAATTGCAGGTTCGTCTGCGTATGTCCATGCTCCGATGATGATGAGACCGACGGAAAGCAGGTGCTGACACAGAGTCTATTGTAATCATCACTATGTAGATGGTTCCCATCGATCAACCTGCTGAGGACCCAGCTCGAATGTTGAAGTCCTAGAGGCTCTAAACAAAGAGAAAAAACTAATGACCATCAGGCCTATGATGAAATAGAGGAAGTGATAGTGACTCATGCCTATGAACATACTAAATGAGCTTAGAATGAAGGAGTGTATTGAAAAGGAGGAGCTGTATTTGCAAGTCAAAAAGGAGCGTATTGAAGTTGATGTTACTCCGGTCCAAGTTATACCGCCTGGGAGTATCATTCCTTAAGATGTCAACCCTCGTGTATCCGAAAGCGAGATTGCTCCGTCTCCTGTCTCTGAAAGCATTTCACCCAAAGATAGCAAGGGAAAAAGAGGGTCAAAGAAGAGAGGTAGAGGTGGGAGCTTCGGAGAGTCCATCCCGAAGAACTCCTCGAAGAAGCCTAAGAAGGGCGAGGAATAACCGTCGAATCGGCTTGGGTCAGGGTATAGCTAGGTTGCTGGTTTCTTCTTGTTGGCCGTGATTATGTAGTTACGGTTCCTGCTTTTGGCTTTTAGTTCTTGGAATAAGCTTATAATTAGTTTCCAAGTTCCATTATGTGAATAAAACTCTTCCGTTTCTATTCAGCTTTTGTATGAAACTTGTTTAAATATTCGAGCCATTACATTTTCCATTCACTATACTTGTAATGCATTGCTCATCATTCAAGTAGCAATGTATTATGATCTCCCTTTGCTTCGGGCGTTGATCCGAGTAATCCATCTCAAGGCCTCCTTTTGGTTGTGGCATTAAGTCGTATCGAACACTAGGTGCGAGCCACAGTGTTACATTGCCCCGTTCAGCGGTTAAGTGATTGTATTCCTTGCCCTAGTCTTAGGTTGAGGAGTTAGTTCATAAATAGTCCGATCTCATCCATGATGAGTTTATACTCCTCATATCGGGTTGAGGCGAAAGTTGGAGAATGAATAGGCGAATCGCACTAATTCATTTTTTATACTCTTATTCGCACTCTACGGATCAAAGTTAGTCGATGGGCGGTTAATCACACCAGTTTGATGTTCAGAATTCAGCCAGCATTCTAGGGGGCAAAGTTATGCTTATAAATGGTTAAGTCAAATTTTTCTCGATCAATTTCTTTGCTTACAAGTCAAGGGAAAAATTCGAAGAGTGGTCAGTCATATCACATCCACTTTTATTTTTTATTCTTTCCATTGAATCGGGGGATGGAGTTAGTCAGTGGATGGTCGAGTCATATCCATTTTATGTTTTATATTTAGTACATCAGATCATAAGCAAGGTCTAGTAGATGAACAGTCAAGTCATGTTTATTTTGATCAATTTGATCATGGATCTAAGAAATTTGTTGGCGTTAGACTCAGGGTACTCGTTGATCTATATTAAGCGTATACAGATGTAAGTCGATAGCGTATCATAACTATAATACTACGCCCAAACATTCACAGACATATAGGAAACTACTAGTTTTATTGCCAATTGAAAGAGAGAATAATAGAATTTGTCTTATTACGTGGCTTTGAACTAAAATGCAAAAGAAAATTCTAAATGGGATAAAAATGAATGAAACAAATCAAGTGAAATTGCATCGTGGATGCTCACTATTCCATACTCTAGGGAGTGCATTGTCATCGACGGTCGTTAGCTTGAAAGTTCCCTCTCCATGCTTCTGATCGCTGTCATACGGTCCTTCCTTTCTTGTACGTATGTTGATGAGGCTAGGAAAGATCTGTTTTAGGGCGAGATCACCAATTTCGAAGGTTCTAGCTTGGACTTTAACGTTGTAGTACCAAGCGACTCAGTGTCGATGTGCAACTGCTCTCAAGTCAGCTTCTTCATGCTTCTCATCAACTATGCCTAGAGATTTCAAAAGTGGATCTCTATTTATTGTGGGGTTACAGTAAGTCGCTCGATGCAAAGGGACTTCAAGTTCTACGTGAATCACGATTTCAGAGCCGTAGGCAAAGATAAATGGAGCATGGCCAATCGTGGACTTGTAGGTAGTTCTGTATGCCCATAGAGCTAATGGGAATTCATCAACTCACTTGCCTCTAGCCATTTCCAAATGCTTCTTTAAAATGGAATTTACGATTTTATTAATGGCTTCGACCTGTCCATTAGCTTATGGGTGAGCTACTGCCCTATATCTTTTCTTAATGCATTGCTAACAACAGAAGTCTTTGAATTTAGCACTAGGAAATTGGGTTCCGTTGTCAGTTACAATTGTTCGAAGAGGACCTAAATGATAGATGATGACTTGAATAAAAAAGTTGATTACTTTCTTCATAGTGATTGGGGCGATGGTTCAACTTCAGCCCATTTAGTGAACTAATCGACTATTATGATGGCATACTTCGCACCACCTTTGGAAATCAGTAAGGAGCCGATGATGTCAATACCCCAAGTAGCAAACGACCATGGACTGACCATTTGAGTAATCTCTATTGGTGGGGCTCTCAAAATCATTGCAAATATCTAACACTTGTTGCATCATCTAGCATAATTTGTTGCATCTCGATTGACGGTTGGCCTATAATAACTATAGTGAAGTATCTTCTTTACTAAGGTTTTCCCTCGAGTGTGACCTCCACATTCTCTTTCACGAACTTCTCTTAATATGTGCTTGATTTCATCATTGGCTATACATCTAAGTATGGGAATGGAAAAACCCTTCATGTACATGACTCCTTGACGGATACATCATGAAGGTTTGCGAAGGATCTATCGTTTCGCATTCCTCCATTGACGAAGAATTCCCCTTTGCAAATAATATTTGATCAGAATCATCCACGACTCCTTCTTGGGCCCTGTCTCTAAGACCCAATTAGTATCCATCTGGTCAATACTCGGAGCACTAAGTATTTCAACTAGGACCAAGACCATTTGCTGCGCATCCTCAAAACTGGCCAGCTTGGCCAGTGAGTTGGCTTTTTTATTCTGTTCTCTGGGCATATGTGTAGTTGTGTAATGCTTAATTTCGATTAGTAGTTACTGTACTCGATTGAGGTAAGGAGAAAGTCGTGCTCCTTTGGTTTGACATTCTCCTCTGATTTGGCAACCTACTAACTAGAAATCGTAGAAAATTTGTAAAGCTTTTACTCCCAGCTCTTTAGGAAGTTTAAGATCAATTATCAAGGCTCTATATTTGGCTTCGTTATTTGATGTAGGGAAGTCGAGTTTCAAAGCGTAGCAAATTGAGTGTTCCTCAAGACCGACTAATAAGACTCTGGTGCCAGAACACCGATCGTTAGATAGTCCATTTATGAACATCTTCCAGTGGATGGCAGATTCTCCATTGCTCTCAAGAGAGTCATCTTATGCAGTGAATTCAGCTATGAAGTCCGCCAATGCTTATCCCTGAATGTCTCTTCGAGGGAGATAAGTGATTTCAAACTAGCTCAACTCGATGTTCCATTAAGTAACCTTCCAGACATCTCAAGTTGCTGTAGGATCTATTGTAATGGCTGGTCGGCTAAGTCATTGATGTGATGAGCCTGGAAATAAGGACGGAGGTCCCTTGACACAATTAACAAGCAATATGCAAGCTATAATAATTTTTGATAATTTCTTTCAGCACCTATCAACCGTTTGCTAACATAGTATAATAACCACTAGATCTAATTCTTTAAACACAACAGCATGACACTTATGGCATGTACCGAAACATGCTAAATATATGTCCAAGCCTTCATGATCCGGTAGCTTGGACAAGTTGAGGGATCTCTCTAAGTGATTTACATGTGCTTGGAATGCACCAATGCAATCCAGCGTCCATTCAAAGTTTCTCTTCTTTTTCTTGATGAATTCGAAGAAAAGAATGCACTTATCACTAGCTCCGGAGATAAACCGACTTAGGGCAGTGACCTTCCAATTTAAGCTTTGCACTTGTTTAATCATCTTCGGTTCCTGGATACCTTTTATCCCCCGGATCTTCTTGGGATTGGCTTCGATTCCATAAGAGTTAACGATGAAACCCAAAAATTTCCCTAATGTAACGACGAAAGAATATTTTAGGGGGTTAAGTTTCATTCCATATTTACAAAGAACATTGAACATCTCCGGAAAATCATGGATGTGGTTATTTGATTTTTGTGACTTCATGAGCATATCATCCACATATACTTCCATAGATCGCCCGATCTAGTCTTTGAACATACGGTTGATTAGTCTTTGATAAGTAGCTCCAGAGTTTTTCAATCTAAAAGGTTTCACACTACAGGAGTACAATCACATGTCAGTAACGAACTGTTGTATTCCTGGTCTGGGATGTGCATCGGGATTTGGTTGTATCCATAGTATGCATCCATAAAAGAAAGCGGTTCATGTTCAATGGTCAAGTCTATTAGCCGATCGATCCTTGGAAGTGGAAAGTTGTCCTTTGGGCATGATTTGTTCAGATCTGAGTAGTCAACACACATTCTTCACTTTCTATTTGCTTTTCTCACAAGCATAGGATTTGATACCCATTTTGGGTAGAGGGAATCATGGATAAACCCGTTGGTTTTTTATTTTATCCACCTCCTGATTAATTGCAGCAGATCTCTTCGAATCCATGCCGCGTCATTTCTATTTCACCGGGACATGCCTTGGGTCAATATTCAATGCACGGCTCACGATGATTGGCTGGATACCAGATATGTCAGAATAGGTCCAAGCGAACGCATCAAGATTCGTCCGAAGAAAGCTAGCTAATTCTTCCATCATTGTTGCGCTAAGCTTTGATCCGATCTTTAGAACCTATGATAGGTCATCTAGGCTGACCGCGATGTCCATCGTTAGCTCAACGGGTGTAGCCTTGGTTTCTTTGGGCTTCTCTTCTTAGTACCGTAGATCGATATCTTTATAGAACCGACTGTGGTTCCTGAGCCAAGGCTCGGACACTGATTGCTAAGTTTCATTAGTTTTGATGCAAAGAGGCTTCTCCGTATCCTTTCTCCTTCCGCTGAGTGTATCCCAACTCAGCCATATAACAGTCACCTCTAGTCGCCTAATTTCTATGGATATTTCCCATAACATTCTTTGTCAGGAATTTGAGTTTCGGACACCAAGATATGATAGATGCCTTGAATTTAGCAAGGATCGGTTAGCCTAAAAAAGAATTGTATAGAAAGTTCACATCCATCAACAAATTGCAGCACTCGCACTCTCCTTCGATTGTCGTCTCCTAACTCTATCGGTAGCTTGACATATCCTATTGCTTTCACTGCAGTACCATTAAATCCATGAATATGGGGTTCGCACAGTTTCAGATCTTTGGCTTCCAGTAACATCTGGTCTTATGCCTTCTTGAACATGATGTTCACATAACTACCATAATTGATCAGAATTTTTATCACCAAGGCAGGGCCGATCATGGTCGATTTCACCATTGGGTTGATTGTAGGAGCCTCTGCCTTATTCGCATCTCTATTTCGAAACACGATATCTTTTATTATAGTTTGCCGGTGCTTTGCTGAAGCACCTTCCTCTATTTTTGAGCAACATTCAATGTTAATATGTTTGATAGCATTCACGTAATGCTCCATTTCATTCTAGCTTTTTCAGATGGATGTGGTCCTCCAATAATGGTATTAATAACTAATTTCCCTCCTATCCGCCAATGTTTCTCTACACTGGGTAGAGCTTGGCCTAAATTGGGGTCGAATATCCCCTGCCCGTCATCCTGTAGGGTTTTAACAAATCGTTGCAACTTTCTTTCTTGTATCAACTTCTCAATAACATCATGGAGTTGGCGACACTCATCCGTGGTATGTCCATAACTTTCATGAAATATACAACACTTTCCAAACTGTCTCTGCTTCTTTATCGCTTCCTACGAAGGTAATTTCCGATACTGCATAGTGTTATAAGTCGATAGAAAAACATTCTCTAGAGACGTAAACGTGTGTATGTGTCAACCGATGGGACCCTCGGATTTCCTTTTATGGAATCCACTCCTCGGTCATGGTTTTTATCACCACCTTTCTTCTACTTATTTGATTTGTTATGAACGTTGATTTGAACTCTCCTGGAGCTATCACCAGACTGTTTCACTACTACATTAGTCTGTACTCCCTTATGTTTGGGCCTGCAAGATCTCTTTCCTAGTTCACTTTTCCTCCTCCCTCCTCAGGAACTAAGCTTCCTTTGTAAGGAAACGGTCCAATATAAAATGAGCCTTTCCCGCTAACCAATCGCCAAACTTAGAATCGGGGTCGACTCCCCTAGTTAGTGCCATGAGTATTACATCATCATTTGGATTATTGACTTATATAATAGGTTTACTAAACCTTTTAGAAAATCTTTCAATGACTCCCTCGATGCTTGGACTAAGTTGGAGAGTGATATTACATCATTGGGATAAGTTGTGTGCATATAGAACTGCTCTAGGAACTTCTTTGCTAACTCATCAAATGAGGAGAATGATCCTGGGGGTGACCTGGTGAACCACATGGTCGCAACATCTTCTAGAAAATTGGGAAAACACTGGAACTTGACTACATCAGTGGCTCGAGCAGAGTCCATATGCCATTCATACTTCAAGAGATGCTTCATAGGGTCAGATTTTCCTACATGGACAGGCATATGGAACTTCCAAATATTCTGCATGCAGAATGTTGTCGGTGAATGAAGTATGACTTCGGAGAGTCCCTAATCGTCATTGGTCAAGGCATGACTTTATTTCCTTAGTTGTCTCACCATAACTGTTAAGTCTAGTGTTTGAAAAGTTGATACCAAATGGTAGTCGTGTTCCACCTCACGTGAGAAACACGTTCCATGCCTTCGTGCAACACCACGTTTCCTTGTCTCCTCTTACTCTTGATCCGTTTCTTAAGTAGTAGGTCTATCATTGTCTCTTAGCTGTGGTTCAACCACATTCACCTAAGTCCAACAGCTTGATAAATCATGGAACCTCCAGTGTGAGCTCCTCCACCTACATGTTAACTATCCCCATGATCCAAGGATTTGGTGTCGATCCGCCTAAGGGGTTCGATATAGGAGGGATTAGCACCGATCGGTGCCGATCGTTTTATTCTATCCCAATGTTCCAACTACATATGCATCCATTGTGCAGCATCTATTTCTATGATAGTTGTAAGATAAGGAGGAGTTCTACGATCGTGAATATGGAGTAGGTTTCCTCGTCTTTGCATGTTGATCTTTCAATTACTTCATTAGGTCGATGTTAGCCTAGATCTGGTGGTTGAGCTACTATCGGCTATCAAATAGTTCCTTCATTAGGACTTCAAAGTATGCTTTGGTGTTGTAACCAGGAGGAATTAGGGCATCAGAAACCGTTGGTTGTACATTCTGCTCAACCCGTTGAATACCTGTATCTTCATTACCTTCAATGGCATAGGAAGTAGTATATTTTCCTCTGGCCATGGCTAATAGCATTTTTTTAGATCTTCAAATATGAGAAGAAATGGAAATTTGTAAGTAGAAATTTGGATCTATCTCACAATTATGGGAATCTATAAGTAGATGATGAGATCCAATCATACTGAGAATTCACTCTCAATGAAAGTACCAAAAATGTTTGCACAAAAAGTTGGCAATGAGTACAGAAAAATAAATGAAGAAATCTAAAGTAAAAACAGAGGAAACAAGCAGAAAACAAGCAAAAAAAACAACGACAAATAGATTTATAGCGGTTCTGCGTTGAATGCCTACATCCATTTTGATGAAACGGCCTTATTAATCACTTGAATTTATGATTATAAGAGGGATTAGATCATAATCTATGAATACAATGGAGTTCCAATAAAATAGGAGAGTAAAAATCCCTAAATTAAACAACAAACTCTATATTTATAAGGATAGATGACCGAATATCTTCTTGAAAATTCATCAGTAGAATCTCCATATATAGACTATGTCACCCATAAAATTTCGAGGCTCTACCAATATAAAGTAATCGGCCCTGTTCTATTTCTCTTACCACGTTGCACCATGCGATCGGTCATGTAGGTCCTCCTCCATGCTGGCTCCATGTTTCCAAAGTTGTCTTCATGTTTTTAGAGATATCGGTCAATTCCCATTGAGTTTGACTATTAGTTGATGTTGTTCATTACTATGGTGATGCAATCTGATCCCTTGCTTAGGAAAATGGATAGGTACAAATTCCTTGCCTAGGGAAGGTACTAATTCATACTTAAAATGTTCCGTAGAGTCTATCTCTTGGTTTCACTTGATTGTTGCTTCATATTGTTATCCTTCTTGATCTCTTGACTCTGCGATCACCTCTTTAGACTGCTTTCCTTATTTATCATCGAGTCTAACTTGTCCAGACAATATGAATATAGCCTGGTCAAAAGGCTGGATAACAATATAACTGATATATATATATTATATTGATTCAAATAGTATTTAAAAATAATACATATATATATATTTGCGTGTGTAAATTATTTTTATTTCTGCCTAAAATAATACACCTTTAAAACCTTCTATATAAAAATTTTAACTTTATTTTCTATATGTACAATGTAGTATTGAATTATATTTATATATTTAATTTATTTAAAATAAAAACCATTTTTTGTTATTAACCATGTTGCATATATATATATATATATATATATATATATATGTCAAAAAATAATTTTTTAATATACAATTATATCTAAACATGCAACCAACCCAATTGCGCTAATATATATGTATATCGAAATAGTCACCTAAGTAACAATATTACACACACACACACACACACACACACATATATATATAATCATTATATCTAAACGTTAATAATCATATATTGGTTAGAAATGTACCTTACTTCCAATACCTGATAGTACACCTTAAAATGATGAAGTTGCTCCTTGAACTGATTTCCAATGCAGTAGAGTTTTAGTCCTTGAACTGATGACCACCGGCTATCTAATAGCAGTTGATTTGATTTAATTTAGACATAGAAAATCAAAGAGAAGGAGAGGGAGAGTTCGACCAAATCAAGAGGGGACATGGAGGCTAGAAATTAAAAACCAATATGGTTAAAGATGCTTATATGTAGGAGAATTTAGAGATTTTTTAGGATTAATATCATGCACTATTTGTTACCCAGTCTCTTCCATCTTAGCCCTCCCTCTCAAATTCTCTATTTCACCATCTCGTGGCCATGCTAAGCCCCCATCATAGCCAAAAATAATCACCTCTATATAGGCTTTAAACTTATTTAAAGCCCAAAAAATTATTATGCATTTAAATCAAATTTAAATGCTTATCGATATTGCATATCGGTTAATAGATTTATAACAATTATAAATACATTCAACGATATTTGTTTATCTAATCAAAAGTCAAATTTTATAATTAACATTTCCTAAATATTATTTAATTTAATTAATTCATAACAACTACAAATTAATTAAATTGTTTTGTCAAAGGAATATTCATCGTTTCGGTTGTGTGACCTGTTAGGTGTAAAACTGGTCAGCAATTAATATCAAACTATTCGAATATAAACGTTCATAAATCACATAGCATATGGCGTGATATTTTTGTCGCTAACTTGGTTTTAGTAAAATCCAATTTTACTTTATTAACCATTAACCATTTGTGACATTCATTTAGACAAACTATCTTTGTCAAAAATATATCACTTTAGACATGGAATTCAGTAATGGTCAAAATTCCAATGTCATTCTTATTCACTCTATACACCAAACACAAAGTCCTTAGCTCAATAATAATAATTATTACTAACCAAATTACTCTGATCGGAGGTTGCGACGTTGAGTTTACTTGAGTTAATGGTGATACTAACCCTACGTAACTAAGGAGATGAATCCTCTTTTGAATAGTATTTCACTTCCAATACTTCCAATCAACCCAACTATAGTCGCTCGATGTACAATGTGCCATGATTTCACTATAATCAAGGCAGAGCTTTCATAATGAAGATCAATAGCATTCTCAAATCGAGAGAACTGTGTAAATCAGTCACATCGATATTTTCTATTTGACCCTAGTTATATTAACCAACAAAAAACTTTCGAGAGAGTCTTTTCATAGTTATCCAACAACTATCAGTATATATCCTTAAGGTACCCCCAGCAATCATGAGTATTACACTGCTTAATATTTGGAAAGCATTAGATACCATAGTCTTAAGAAATACATCGATATCTAGTCTAGATGCATCTTCACTAGGAACATTTAAAATAATGTGTTTTATAATATTATGATACAATACTTATGATTACCACTATTAGTAATATTATCACAAACATACCATCTAGGATTTTCTATTAAATATATTTTAATTAGATATTTAATTATTTATAACACATTATAACAAATATATAACATAAGGAAAACACCTTTCGTATGAGCAAGGATTGTTATAGAGTTAATTAATTTACAATAAATTATAGAAATACTCCTAGCGCATGACATTAAATCTATCACTTAGGTCGATGGTGATGGTTTGGTGGAGGAGGGTTTCATATGGTGAATGTTATCTATAAATATTCTCAAAGAATAAAAGTATTGGAAGAAGGAGCAAGAGAATTGAATAAAATTAGAATGCATTAGGGTGGTCTGTTTCAGCATGAGATAAAGCTTTCAGCAAGAGGATGATGGCGCCAACAACACCTTTTGAGGAGGTCAAAAGGATGCTCCAACAGAGTTTTGGATAAGAAAAGATCTTTCGATGTGATCGAAAGCTACCTTTCAAAGATGAAGAATATCATACCTTTTACATGTGCACTAAGCCATTTGAAACGTTTGGTTTCGTCTTTGTTTACCTTCACCAGAAGAACGATCAGCCAAGTCAACCCTTTAAGAAGAAAATATAAGGCTTTAGAATTGGTTAAAGCTATCTCACTTATGAAGGAAGAGATAAAGTTCCACGCCAGTCGGAAGGAAAGCTTTTGAATAGAGTCTCTAAAAGCTAATCTCTCAACAGTGTCTCAACTCATTTGAAACCTAAAGCACATGTTCAATAGAAATAAAGGCCAACACACACGCCAACTTGCATGACGGCCAATTGGAAAGCGCATCTATGCACCTTTTAAAAAGGTCGAAAGCTATTAAGCAATACATTTCGACGAGGTTAGGAGCAATCAAGCAATACACATTCTAACAAAGTCGAAAAGAATAAAGCAAAATAGGAAGAAAGCCTAGTCTTCAGTGGCAACAGAAGGGTGACTATATAGTCCTTCCGTCTAAGTCGAAAGCCGTGATTTGAAGGTTGCACACAAGAGTAGGAAAGCAGGCCTTTCGACCGGGTCGAGAGAATTGGGTCGAAAGGAGCTAACCTGCACCCATATATAAGACCCAAGGGTCTAGTTAAAGGGATCCGATTTTTCATTCACTTCTTCCTTATAATTTCTGAAGCTTGTAAACCCTAATTTTAGAATTAGGGATTTGATCAACATGTACGTCTCGGTTCAATAAAAAAAGAGATTATAATAATTTTGACTATGCAGTTAATTCAAGATTCTTATTTCATATGATTATCATCATCTGATATCGATCAAGTCGTAAGATTATCCTTTGACAGAGTCGAAACCCTTAGCATACTTATATTCAGGGAGATATAGCTTAAGTCCACAATAAAACATAGGCTCATCCTTTTGGTGAGGCTGGTACCCACTCAATTCATCCAATTTCACAAAGCAATTTAGTCCAAACCTTTATCCACCTTCGCTACTTCGAAGGGTGGTTTCGACTTGGGCAAGAGTCAAAAAATTCGGAAGGAGTCCTCATAAAGAAACTAGTCCTTCGACTGGGTCGAAAGGTGTTCGAAAGTGTTTCAACTATCTTTACCCAATCGTAGTGTGTAAGCTACCTTCACCTACATTGAATGGAGGTTTCGAATAGTTTACTTATTCTTCAAACTTCACTTTGAGGTGTTGATAAGTTTTCTTGTCAACGTTTTTGGCGCTAGAGGGTGGGGTTGAACCTTCGATTCCCGTTAACTTTCATTAAAGATTAATTGCATAAAGCCCTTATTCAAAAGAAGAAAATGGTAAGAGCGAGAAATAACAACAAGAAACCAAGTAAAGTAGCTACTTCGCTGTCAACTTTGGAAAATAACATAGTCCCCAACTTTAACTTAGAGAATATGGAAAGTGGGGGACCTTTAACCCTAATAAGATTGGAAAACAATGTGATCAAATCTAGAATCCATAATAATAGATGATTGCAATGCAAGAATATCTTAAAAGGATCCCACCTCAAGAATCATTAAGGATTATGGGAATAGTGGTTGAAGCGCAACCTCCAAAAGAGGAAAAGGATCAAGAGTTAAACCGAGAAAGTCAAACAAGAAGATCCCTCGAGCAATCAAATAGTCCTATCCGAAAGAAATAGAAAAATTTTCCACAGAGATGAAGTCGACCAAGATGGCATCCAAAACCAAATTAATGATGGACATGCTTAAAGAAAAGGAAACTTCTAACCCAGAGGAATATGTTGTCCTACAAAAGACTCCATTTTCGAAAGAAATAATGTGTAATGACCCAGATTTTTGTTGTTCGATTTTGAATATTTAAATGGTTTTAAATATTTAATTTCAATTGTAGATTGATTTTGAATATGAAAAGTTGGGTATATTTATGAAATAAATTCAAATTTAAACATAGCAATTTATCGAATAATTTGATTTTTGAATTTTATAATTGAATATTGGTTCAATTATTGTATCTTGAGTTTTAAGCTGATAAAAATAATTTAAAGTCCTATAAAATTTATATTAATAATAATAAAGATAACAAAAGTTTTAAAATTGAATTTAAAAGTGATTTGTTCAATTTTAAAAATAGTTGTTCAAATTGACATTTAAAAATAGCCATCTGGGACACAATCTCGAAATTCAACGAAACCAGTTCCATTGGATCAATAATAATGTATTATTATCGAATTTCAAATTTTGTAGCTTTTGGATTTATCGTTTGGTCGTACGGAATATAAACGCGCTGAAATTCATATCGAAAATTCAATATAATAATTAGGTCCAAAATATTATTTTCTCCATACATCAAATTAAGACTTGAAACCTTTTCAATTGCATTCGAAATAGGAGTATAACATTATAAACGCCTACGACATGCCTCGATAGGAGATCGGAATTTTATGTCGCCAAACGTAGGTTTTTTATAAAAAAACTGAAATCAAATCAAAATCGTTTGCCGTTTAAAACATGCCACCCATCAAGTACCTTTCCCTTCGTTCTTTTAAATCATGCCAGCAATTTCTTCCTTTAAAAATATCACGGGTACTTCCTCTTCCTCCTTCCAGTTCAAACGAAGGAATTCGTTAATATAAAAAAAATCGTAAGGTAAATCTATTAAAAAAGAAAAAAAAGGATCGCACTTCTCGAGCTCGCCTGGGGCATCGATTATTTGAAATCACGATGGAGGCGATGCAATGAAGGTGGCAACTCATCTAGAATTCGAAGAAAAATGGATCATGACGTTGGCAATAGGCGAAATGGTGTAGGGGGCTTTTGGAGGTAGCTCGAGGTCGACGATGGCCATTGACATGGAGAATGAGTGCAAGGATGCGCAGCCAGAGTAGCCTCCCCTTGCGATAAGGGCTTGGTTGCTGTTGAATTCTCTTCTACGTGCGTGGGTTTGTGTTCTATGGTGAGGATTGGAAGCTCGTCGATCTCGTTCAAGTTTGGATTGAATTGTTGTACTCTGATAGTAGTATGTAAATTAACAGTGCAGTTCTTGTAGTTAAAGTCTGTTATTATATATTATATTTTGTTCCGCTGCGATTGTTAGATTCTGTGTTGTTGTTTTTATTTTTCTTTTACCTTTTTCTTCTTCACCCCTAATGAACTAGTATTTCCGACACTCGATTGCTTGGCATTTTATACAGTGGACATATTAATGTTGATTTTTAAGGGTCGAAAATTCCTGTTAGTTACATTTGGTATCAGAGTAAAGGTTAAGTGAGAACCTTGGCTCTGGTGGGGATTACTCTTTAGAGATAGGGTTAGTAGTACCCTAGAATGAGTTTGAGTGTATTAATAGATATGAGCGCATATTTGTTAGTGAATATAAATTGTTTTATATTGTGTTGGTTGATTTATTGAGTGGCTTATGAATTCTGGGCTGCACAGCCCGTACAACCGTATGGATAGGGATTTCTAAACAGTTGAATAGAATAATTCGACATAGTATTGGTTTGAAATGGGGTAAATGAAATAATTTCACCCAAGTTATATTTTGATATAAAAGAAATAATTTTCTAAAATTATTATACATATTTGGAGTGTCTCGCTGATAATATATGATCGGACAAGATTATAAAATTGGAAATGGTTTAAATAACCAAATGAAAATTTGTATAAATTATGCAACTGGATTATAATTAAAATTGGATTCAAACCAGAATCTGGAAATTAAAAATCCCGAGAAGTTTGGAAAAATGTTTTTCAAAGTGGTGTGGAAAAAATAAGAGTATTATTTTTGGAAATTTTTTTGAAAGGAAATTGTTCCAAAGTGGACTTTGAAAAAGATATAGCACTGAACTCACTACAGTCGCTAGAAAATAATTCCGATGATGATCGTGACACCATCGGTGTTTATTTTCGAGTTTCTACGTGATGAGTTACTACCATAGTAAATTAATATAGGAATTTTTGTTTTGGTAGACAATTGTTGTTTTTGGAAATTCCGAAAAGGAATTATTTTGGATAAATCAGGTTGATCTTGAAAATTTCGAAGAAATAGTTTGTTAAACCCAAAAGCTATATAGTGGTTTAAAAGTAATTTAAAATAAATACCGGGTGTTTAAAAAGGAAAAAAAATATTTGGGATCCTTGTTAAATATTCTGGAAAATACCAGGAATAAGTTTTTAAAACCTATAAGTGGAAGATGATATTTATAAGGAGAGAAGTGTGAAAATTAAAATTTTGAATTAAAATTTAAAATGAGAAAGTCAATATGGGATTTAACTTAAAATGAATGGAATAAATTTTGGAAATTTATAATTGATTAGGTTTGAACTGAATTAATGAAGTTCATTAATGGAATTGGAATTTACTTAAGAAAAAGTTAAAGGAAATAAACCAATAAATGAAGTGATTAAAGTAAATGGAATGAAATAAGTAGAATGTGATGAAGTTAACTAAATATAAGTGAATGATGAATGTGTATAAGTGAATGGGACAATTAAATATAAGCAAGGAAGTATGGAGGAATTTGAAGTTGGAATCAAACTCTTATTCGATTGAATTGAGATAAATGGTATGGATAAAAATTTAATGTAAGCCAAGTAAAATAAAGTTTGATTAGATTAGAATTAATATTGAATTGAAGTAAATATAAAATATGAGTGTTAGTATAATGATATACTATAAGTTATAGAAATTTAAAAGAAATAAAATTTGAGTGAAAATTTAGTATTATGAATAAATAAATGTTAATAGCTTATAAAAATTTGAAATTAATGGAATAAAGTTATATTTAGGCTACTAAGTGATGTAAATCTTGTGTTAAAATTAAATGTTAATATACTCGAGTATAAAGTTTAGTAGGATGTGAGAAAGTAAGGTTGTGTAATTTATAAAATTTGAAAAGTGAAATAGAAAACCAAAAATAAAAGGAGTTTATATTTTGGAAACAAAATAAAAACCCAAACTTGAATTATAAAATAAATTTGAACTCAAGTAAATTGGTTAAAGTGATTTTTGAATAAAAATCAAAAATTGAATGAGGAACTTGAGTATAAATTAAAATTCGAAAAAATGTAAGCGAATTAAATATATTTTGAAATGTGGACGAATAAAATGGAATTGGATTGAAATAAAAATGGCTTAAGTTATAAATATATTCAATTTGAGCATAAATAAATTGAATAGGGCCTTGCTATCATTTAAATGAATTTGGATATGGGTTGAATTTGAAATGGAATAAAAATGAAATATAAATTAATTTGGAATCAATTTAAGATAGCAATAAACTGAAATGGTTGTTTTATTAAATGGATATCGTTGAATTTGCGTGGAAATTTGTCATTTGGCGCAAACAGAAGTAAATAAAATTCTATAAATTAATAGAGGGCGAATAAATTGATTTTTAATTCAATTTGAAAAGGATATGGTTTTGTTTAATATAAAAATAAATTAAATGCAATAAATTGGGTTGTAAGTCATTGTGGATTGAATGAAATAGGATATGAATCGAGTGGAAGCCATTAAATTAGTATTGAAACCTTAGAATTGCTTATAAATCTTTGTTTGGCATGTTGTATATGAAATCATGTGTTTAATTGGTTAATTGGAAGAAATGTTATTGAACTTTCATATATTGGTACTTACATGTTTAAATTGAGTAAGTACAGGTAACCGGAGGTTATCGGACTTGATTTTGATAGCGTATTTGCATATAAAGTTAATTGCTTGCTTAATAATGCTTAAATATTCTAAAATAAGGCATGTTTTTGGATTAAATGCTGCAAATATATAAATAATGATTTATATTTTATATTCCGACCGTGTGGGTCGATGTATATATTTATCTCCCTTGTCAAATTGCAAAAGGTCCTCTGCACAGAGAAGACTCCGCCAAAAATTTTTGGAAATTTAGGGTGTTCGAATTTTTTTTAAAATTTTTGAAATTTTTTTTAAGGACAACTAGATTTCGAATTGTAATTGAAATAAAGGAATTTTGAATTAGAAATTGAAAACTAATTGTTTGGTTGAAACTAAAAGATTTGAAAAGTGAAATATTGAATTTCCCCTAAGTGGATTTTGATAGATTAATGGGTTTGGGGCATTTTCCTACCTTAGCAATTTCGAGGATGAAATTATTTTAAGGGAGGAGGAATGTAACGACCCGGATTTTTGTTGTTTGATTTTGAATAGACCCGTCTTCCACTAGCCAGCAAGACGTGTCATGAATTAAGAAAGAAAGGGATAGAAAGAGAAAAGATAGAGAAGAAAGAAGAAACAACATCAGAATCTCAACAGTAGAACGAATAAATTATATTAATAACATAAGTATTACATAGTATACAACAACTATCAGAGTTCACAGATTTTACATCATATACTAGACAGTTATAAACACATGTCTAGTTATTAGAGCACAATACAATTCAACTCAAACAAACGACTTAAAGATTACCAACACAGCGGAACACTCATATATCTACAAACGTAGAAGCCTCCTGCTCCATTGCACTTCCACAATTCGTCAAAGCTAACCTGAATCCCTTGGCTACTCGTAAAAATTTGAGTACACAAGAGTTTGTGAAAAACAGAAATAAACCCCGGGTCAGACATGGGTCTGGTGTGAGTAACAGGTTAAAGTTGCTTAACTTTGAAAAACCTTTGAAAAGAAAGGTATCACGCAAGACTTCCCACACATAAACATAGAAAAGTTTTTACCTTACGCTAACCAAAACATTTGATAGGAAATCCAGTGATATTATAATAGGTCTAGGGTTTTCAAGTAAATATGAAATAGCCGAAATTGTTACATAACTAAATTCCATCTACTAGCCATAAAAGTGGGTAATACAATCAAAACCGATGGCCCTTATTGGATTTTGAATTCTATACAATGGCAGGGCTACCGGGGTACCGCCCGTCACAGTACGGGGCTTAGATCACCGTACCGAGGATCACTCCCGATCCCTTGCAACACAAGGCCAGAACCATCCCTCACCGGGCAGTCCCGAACAAGACAACCCCGCAGTTGGCCGTGACCCAACTGCCCACACAGCCGAATAAAAAGGGACTTTTAGACAGGGGAAAATCTCGTCCTACTTGGGCATGACCACTTAGCCTTGCTGCACCTCCCCTGTTTTAGCCATTCCTGGTTGATGAGGCTTGAGGCTACGATTACCTTTATAGGACACATTTATCTTAGAATGCTCATCGTCCACCTGACGATGTTCTGAAAGCATTCAACCCATACAAGATCGTTCCGGGTACGAACGAAAACGAAGGCATTATCTCGTTACACTCATTTTGGAATCACCCTCAGAGTTAATGACCGTAACCCTTGCACTCTGAATCTTTATCTCGAATCTGAAAGCACTACCCCGTTAAACTCGTATTGGAATCACCCTTAGAGTTTTAACGACGAATAGTCCTTACACCTTGAGTCTTCACTCTTCACTTGGGATTCACGACCTATCGTTAATTTGGATCGATGTGGTTTTCGGATATCCAAATCTGAAAACCCGGTCCCAGTCTCATCGAAATCAAAAGCGTGTCTTTTAAGGCCAAGTTGTTTCAGAGTTAAAATAATTCAAAATATACACACAGATAGATAATTCACAGATTCACAATAGATAATCATCATTATCAACACAACAGATAATCCATATCATCATCACAATGCAACCAATACATCCATATCACACAACATTGCTTATCTCATAGCTGAGATTTCAAACCATTATGGAAAATAATATCATCCATTCATACATAAGCAATGATTAATAATCACACCAAATATAGTTAATTTAAATTGAATTAAATTAATTACTTCCATCTTTAATTAATTTAAAGTAAATTAAATTAATTACTACATCAATATAAATCTTGCTTACATATCCATTAATTAATTACAAATTAATTAATTATTCTCTAATTAATCACCTTAATTAATCACCCTTGATTAATTATTCTTTAATTACATTCAAGTAATTATTTTTTAATTAATTTTACAAATTAATTATTCTCAAATAATTACAGTAATTAACCTCTAATTACTTCATTAACTAATTAACTATAATTAATTACATTAATCCTTAATTAATTACATTAATTAATTACCTTTAATCGCTTATTATTGATTAATCAGTATTAATTAATAAATCTTAATTACATTATTAATTATTAATTAATGATTCTCAATTAAATTAAATTTAACTATTTATTTAAAATAATTACATTAATAACTTAATCTCAATTAAACCATAATTATTAATCACCTGATTAATCACATTCAATAATTAACTACCCTTAATTACTTATCAAATTAATTGCTCCTTAATTAATTATCCTTAATTAGTCCCCTGATTAATTTAATCCAAATTACTTCCACACTTAAATCATCTTCCACTAATTACATCCAGTAATTATCATTTATCATCTTCACTGAGTAATTACAATCCATTAATTACATAAAGTAATTATTATCGAATCATCAAGTGTTTAAAATTAATTAAACTTAATTAATTAATTTAAACCAATCACAATAAACTCCATTAATTACATTAAGTAATTAATTTCTTAATTACTCCCATCAAGTAATTAAACTTAAATAAATTTCACAATTGATTATCTTTAATTAATTAACCTAATTAATTATTAAAAATTAATCACATTAATTAATTATTAAATAATCCTTAGTTAATGACCTTCATTAACTATTAATCATTCTTTAATTACTTTTCTTAATTAATTAACTTCATTAATCAGTACTCATTAATCTTGATTAATCAATTAATTAACCTTTAATTATTAAATTAATTAAGTGTTAACTGTAACTTAACTAATTCTAAATTACCTGATAAATTAATTACTAATCATTAATTAGAATCAAATTTTATTCAATTAACAATTCTTAAATTACAAGTTAATTATCAATTAACTTAAACCTTAATTAATAATTTAAAACCCTTAATTACCTTAATTAATTATCCATTCCATTAATTAATTAAATAAATTATCCATTTAATTACCTTAATAATTAAATGAAATTACATATCATTAAATTCTAAATTTACTTTAAGATAAAACCTTTCTTATCTGTGGTTAAATTATCATTCATAAATACATTTGAAACATTTATTTCAAGTTTAATTTCAAATTTCATTTTAAATTCAAGTTTTAAAGTGAAAACCAATTTATCTTTAACCAGTTTAAAACTTTGAAATTCATATGTTAAAGAGTTCTTATATAAAAGAAATTTAAAGATTTTAAACTAAATTCCTTTTAATTTTAAAACATTAAAGTATACTTTAACTTTAAAACTTATTTACAATATTGAAATTTATAAACTTTATCTTATTTCCAAAACGTAAGATTCAAATTCAATTTGAATTAAAATTTAAAATTCTGATTTAACTTTGTTTCCTTACATTTCAAACTCCATTTAAATTCAAATTCTTAAATACACTTTAACTTCCACTTTTATGTTATTAAGACAATTTGAATTTATAAACTCATTTATTTCCAAACTAAGATTCAAATTAAACTTGAATCTATTTTTAGACCTAGATTTAACTTAAATCAGATTGAAAACTAGATATAAACCTTATTTAAAAACTTTACTTTCATTTAAATTCGGCTTTTAAATTTATTTTAAAATTTAAAAAAGATCAACAGGTTTCTGTTTAAAACCTGTTACTATATCTAAACCCGAGCCAGTGCAGTATTGCTTTGAGTCAACATGCCAACAACTTTGACCCAAAGATAGAAACTACCCGAGTGATTCTCGAGTTCACCCCACTTCTTCCACCCAGGAAAACATCAGGAATCAAATGTGCACGGTGCACATGCACCGTGCCTCCGATCAACTCCAGCCACCTCCGGTGGTCTTCCCACATCGGCGACCAACCTCACGTCCAACCATGACCAACCGATCACCCTTCGACAGCTCGAAATCAAACTCGACTTTTCATCTGAAACCTAGAAACAACGGAAGCCTTCCATCCCAAACATGTCATCGCCTCATCCACGCATCTCCGATCGCCAGTAATCCAGCAACTCCGGCCATGCTCTCACCTACGACCAAGCTTCCATCTGTCAAGACCTCGTTGAACTCGATCATTTCTACAGGTCGTACCGATCAAAACAAAATGCCTAGTTAAAACTAGGGTTCTAAGCAAGAATTCACAACTGCCGCCTCCACAGTGATACCGACCATCTTCAGATATTTTTCCTCCTTTTTCTGTTCACCCCTTCATCCATGTCAAAGATCCCGACCACCCAGATAGCAAAGATCACCCCAGAATCCCAAATTTTGCATTTTCAGTTCATTTCAGAACTGCACACTCATCCCAAAATTTTAAATTATGAATTTAGCTTCAAAAATCATGTTTTAGGATAAGAATACAGTTTACATTCTTGAATTTATAAATTAAGATGTTTGAATTTTACTTATATTAAGTTTCCTTAGTTTTTCTCTTGATCCCAGTGATATTTCCAATTTATTTAACTTAAATAAATTTTTAACTAAGTTTTGTGATGGAACACACAAGTTTCTTTTGAAACTTAAGTTTTTAACAGTGACTAAACTAAGAGATTTGATTTTAAATCAAAAACCAGAATTTAAATCTGTAAACAGAGATGTCCCAGATATTCAGGTCATACTTCATACAACAGAAATTCATCAATATATCTACACAAACATACTTGTAAATATACACAATTGCAATATTTTCCACAACAATAACATGCAACCATAATTTACTTTAAGTTTAAAAGTTACCCACCTGTTAAAAATATGAGCAGAGCCTTCCAGATTTTATTTGAAAAGTCTTGAAACATTTGAACTTTTTAAAACTGGAAAAATTACTTTGCTTTTAGGAACTAAATTGCTTTGATGAAGACTTGAGTAACTGAAGCTTAAAAATGATTTTTAAAAAGGAACTACATGCATGCAGTTGCTTGAATTCCAAATTCTAAATGATGCAGGCTTCAGATCTTTTGCATGTTTTCAAAAGTTACAGGTTTCTTTGAAAGTTTGTTGATTGGCTTTGATTTGGAAGTGGATTACAGGTTTTAAATGTTTCAGGTTTTAAAAATGAAGATGAAGTTTTCAAGCTTGTTCTTGTTTCTGATTTTGGTTTCAAAGGAAGTGTTTTTTTTTAAGATTTTCTTTGCATTTTAGATTTAGAAAAAAAAATAAGAATGAAAGATGATTTGTTTATATATAAAAACCGAAATACTTATTAATAAAAATAAAAGAAAAATAAAAATAAATGACACTTTTAACATTTGTCATATAGGTATGTTAATTAGTTAACACATGTCTTTTAAGGTAATTTAGTTATAATTAAATGTTAATTAGTATTTAATTAGATGTTAATATGAGATAAATGTAAACTTATATTTAAATTAATTAGTTAATATATACTTATTTACATGTAGATAATTTTGAAATGAATAAATCCAATTATATTTATAAAATAAAAGTTTATACAAATATATTTAAAATCCAAAACAATTGAAAATATTTATACTTTAAATTTCAAAGCTTTAAATTCCAAATCAAATTATAAAATTAAATTTTTTGAAATCAAGTTATATATATACATTAACTACATAATTCAATTTTGAAAAACAACTATTTTTATTAAAATCTATTTGTTAAAAACAATACCTTATTATCATATTTTGAAAATAACAAATTTGAGATCTTTAAATAATTTACAAAATAAATTATTTCTTTATTAATAACTTACTTATTTTATCACACTTATTTTTAAAAGGAAATCAAAATAAACTTTATTGTAAATTTTATTTAAATTTAAACTCAAAATCAATTTAAACAAATTAACTTTCTATCTTAACAATTTAAAACCATATATTATTTATTCAATAGCTTTTAAAAGTTTAACTTTAAATAAAATCATAATTCCTAATTTACCAAAGATATATATATATATATATATATATATTAGAAAACAAGATTTATTTGTTTATTTATTTAAAACAAGGCTTATCTATTTACAATATACACATATTCTATATACATTATAAATAGAAAACAATTTATTAGCTTTTAAAAGATAAAGTCTATCAATTAAATATTTATTCAATTGGATTATTAAATTAATTCAAATGTTTTTAACAAAGATTATCTTATTAATTTAATTTTTAATTCAGATTATTAAATTGATATTGCCTAAAATTCCGGGTCATCACATTCCTCCCCCCTTAAAAGAATTTCGTCCCCGAAATTTAAAACAAAGGTAATTTAATAATCTATTTAAAGATTTTTTTTAAGAAAAACAAGCATATATCAAACATATGCTAACAACCATAGCAATCAATTCATCCAATCAAACAATCTAACTATCCAGACAAAATTCTGGATAGAGTTTCCTCGAGTTTCCCAAGTATATATATATATGTATATATATATATGTATATATATATATATGTATATATATATGTATATATATATATATACCGGGATACTCGCCTTACAGAATTCAAACAATCAAAACTACGAAGCTACAGAGCTCCTATTCATCTAGATCTACAAAACTAAACTACAAATCATACTACAAACAAGTCTGACTCCACAACCAAATCTCCTGAACTGCTGGCTTCACAATCGGAGATAGATCATACACGTACTCCCTCAGAGATACGTGGAACACATCGAATCCAAGTTATCCAATCTGGAAATTCAATCGTGAAAACCAAACACTTATCCCCACAAGAACACAGAGATCCAAGATACCTTGGAGCTAGCTTTCCAGAATTACCAAAACTTATAGCTCCTTGGATCAGAGAAACTTAACCAAAACCAAATCTCCGACTTCGAAATCCAAATTCCTTCGTCTCTTATCCACAAAAGTCTTCGGATGATCCTGGGCTGCCTATATCCTTCTTGATCAGCTCAACCCTTGCTAATTCCTCTAGAAACAAACAAAACCAATCAACTCAACAAAATGATCCTCTCATAATCCAAAAGCAAGAACACAAACTCTACTCCTCAAACATCAGATGACAACAAACTTCTCCTATCCAGAAAAGATAAAACAAAAGCACTTCCAAACTGCTCCCGCTGCACAACTCTGATCTGGAGTAGATTAAAATGTTGATGATGAACACGAGCACAAACTGGACAACACATCCCAGAAATATAGTTCAATAGATCCATTAAGAAAAACTCAGAAATTCCTCCGAAACCTGAGTTGCTTCACCAACCTCTATCTCTAGGAACCATCCTTCAACTAAACTGACCCACCAGAATCACTTTTGGAATTCTAATCGATAAGAAAACTCGATCTCCAGAAGCTAAGGCAAACCTCGGACCTCTATGAAGTCATCCGAAAAATCTTTGACAATCCAAGAGAACACTCAACTATCGCAAGTCACTTTTGCGATCAACCCAGATCAATTTCTAAAGAAAACTGTTCTCCCTTCACCGATCAGAACAGCTTATGCTGGTCTTGCCAATCCATCAAAGAAATGGATCCACTCCGCTATTTCTGAACTCCACATCCAGAAAAATTACTTAGCCAGAGAACTTCCTTGCCGGCATACAGAACATTCTGAGCTATACTGCTGACACCAAAGCCAAAGACTTCCTAATCCAAAACTCTTCGAGAAACTCGGACCTCAAAGCCAACCGCCACATCCTGCTGAATCTAGCCATAACATCGGAACAAACACACTTCCTAAAACTTGTTCCAAAGAAACATCTTCGAACACAATCCATAGTCACTACATCTCATCACGCAACTACTACTTCCTAAGGTATCAAGATACCATCACAGACTTCTGCCCATCCGACAGATCCAAATCTTCTCATCCAATTTCAAAGATGACTCCGAACCTTAACAGGTTTCCTTCAGAGATTGATGAAATCCTTTCACCACAGCAAAGCTCACTCGAGACGGTATTGGGTCTACAGTCTCGACAGTTACATTTCCAACCTCAAACATCAAACTCCAACCAACGGTAGTAGTCTTGTTACACACACACCTCTACCTTAGCTACCTTTATAGCCTATATTGGAAAACCCAAACAGGTAACCCAACAAATAGGTAGAAATAGATATATATATAAATATATATCAAAATTAAAAATACGCTCTCTCAAGAAAGAAAACACTCCAAAGCCTAGGTATTCACTCAACCTAGCGCTCTGATACCAACTTTCACGACCCATCTTCCATTAACCAGAAAGACACATCATGAATTAAGAAAGAAAGGGATAGAAAGAGAAAAGATAGAGAAGAAAAAAGAAACATCTGAATCTCAACAGCGGAACGAATAAATTACATTAATAACATAAGTATTACATAGTATACAACCACTATTAGAGTTCACAAATTTTACATCACATACTAGATAGTTATAAACACCTGTCTAGTTATTAGAACACAGTACAATTCAACTCAAACAAACGACTCAAAGATTACCAACACAGCGGAACACTCATATATCTACAAACGCAGAAGCCTCCTGCTCCATTGCTCCTCCACAATTCGTCAAAGCTAACCTGAATCTCTTGGCTACTCGTAAAAATTTGAGTACCCAAAGTCTATGAAAAACAGAAATAAACCCCGGGTCAGACATGGGTCTGGTGTGAATAACATGTTAAAGTTGCTTAACTTTGAAAAACCTTTGGAAAGAAAGGTATCACGTAAGACTTCCCACACATAAACATGGAAAAGTTTTTACCTTACGCTAACCAAAACATTTGATAGGAAATCCAGTGATATTATAATAGGTCTAGGGTTTTCAAGTAAATATGAAATAGCTGAAATTGTTACATTACTAAATTCCAGCAACTAGCCACAAAAGTGGGTAATACAATCAAAACCGATGGCACTTATTGGATATTGGATTCCATACAATGGCAGGGCTACCAGGGTACCGCCCGTCACAGTACGAAGCCTAGATCACCGTACCGAGGATCACTTCCAATCCCCTGCAACACAAGGCCGGAACCATCCCTTATTGGACAGTCCTGAAAAAGACAACCCCGCAGTTGGCCGCGACCCAACTGCCCACACAGCCGAATAAAAAGGGACTTCTAGACAGGGGAAAATCTCTTCCTACTTGGGCATGACCCACTTAGCCTTGCTGCACCTCCCCTTTTTTAGCCATTCCCAGTCGATGAGGCTTAAGGTTACGATTACTTTTATAGGACACATTTATCTTAGAATGTTCATCATCCACCTGACGATGTTGTAAAAGCATTCAACCCATACAAGTTCGTTCCGGGTTCGAACGAAACCGAGGCATTATCTCGTTACACTCATTTTGGAATCACCCTCAGAGTTAACGATGATAACCCTTGCACTCTGAATCTTCATCTCGAATATGAAAGTACTACCCCGTTAAACTCGTATTGGAATCACCCTTAGAGTTTTAACGACGAATAGTCCTTACACCTCGAGTCTTCACTCTTCACTTGAGATAAACGACCTATCGTTAATTTGGATCGATGTGGTTTTCAGATATCCAAATCTGGAAACCCGATCCCGGTCTCATCGAAATCCAAAGCGCGTCTTTTAAGGCCAGGTTGTTTTAGAGTTAAAATAATTCAATTCTATTATCTATATACACACAGATAGATAATTCACAGATTCACAATAGATAATCATCATTATCATCACAACAGATAATCTATATTTTCATTATCAAAAGATAATCCATATCATCGTCATAATGCAACCAATGCATCCATATCACACAACATTGCTTATCTCATAGCTGAGATTTCAAACCATTAAGGCAAACAATATCATCCATTCATATATAAGCAATGATTAATAATCACACCAAATATAATTAATTTAAAATGAATTAAATTAATTACTTCCATCTTTAATTAATTTAAAGTGAATTAAATTAATTACTACATCAATATAAATCTTGCTTACATGTCCATTAATTAATTACAAATTAATTAATTATTCTCTAATTAATCACCTTAATTAATCACCCTTGATTAATTATTCTTTAATTACATTCAAATAATTATTCTTTAATTAATTTCACAAATTAATTATTCTCAAATAATTGTAGTAATTAACCTCTAATTACTTCATCAATTAAATAACTATAATTAATTAAATTAATCCTTAATTAATTACATTAATTAATTACCTTTAATCACTTATTATTGACTAATTAGTCTTAATTAATAAATCTTAATTACATCATTAATTATTAATTGATGATTCTCAATTAAATTAAATTTAACTACTTATTTAAAATAATTACATTAATAAATTAATCTCAATTAAACCATAATTATTAATCACCTTTGATTAATCACATTCGGTAATTAACTACCCTTAATTACTTATCAAATTAATTACTCCTTAATTAATTATCTTTAATTAATCCCCTGATTAATTATAAAGTAATTTAATCCAAATTACTTCCACACTTAAATATTCTTCCACTAATTACATCCAGTAATTATCATTTAATTTCTTCACTGAGTAATTACAATCCATTAATTACATCAAGTAATTATTATCAAATCATCAAGTGTTTAAAATAAATTAAACTTAATTAATCAATTTAAACCAATCACAATAAACTTCATTAATTACATTAAGTTATTAATTTCTTAATTACTTCCATCAAGTAATTAAACTTAAATAAATTTCACAATTGATTATCTTTAATTAATTAACCTAATTAATTATTAAAAATTAATCACATTAATTAATTATTAAATAATCCTTAGTTAATGACCTTCATTAACTATTAATCATTCTTTAATTACTTTTCTTAATTAATTAACTTCATTAATCAGTACTCATTAATCTTGATTAATCAATTAATTAACCTTTAATTATTAAATTAATTAAGTGTTAACTGTAACTTAATTAATTCTAAATTACCTGATAAATTAATTACTAATCATTAATTAAAATCAAATTTTATTCAATTAGCAATTCTTAAATTACAAGTTAATTATCAATTAACTTAAACCTTAATTAATAATTTAAAACCCTTAATTACCTTAATTAATTATCCATTCCATTAATTAATTAAATAAATTATCCATTTAATTACCTTAATAATTAAATGAAATTACAAATCATTAAATTCTAAATTTACTTTAAGATAAAGCCTTCTTATCTATGGTTAAATTATCATTCATAAATACATTTGAAACATTTATTTCAAATTTCATTTCAAATTTCATTTCAAATTTCATTTTAAATTCAAGTTTTAAAATGAAAACCAATTTATCTTTAACCAATTTAAAATTTTGAAATTCACATGTTAAAGAGTTCTTATATAAAAGAAATTTAAAGATTTTAAACTAAATTCCTTTTAATTTCAAAACATTAAAGTATACTTTAACTTTAAAACTTATTTACAATATTTAAATTTATAAACTTTATCTTATTTCCAAAACCTAAGATTCAAATTCAATTTGAATTCAAATTTAAAATTCTGATTTAACTTTGTTTAAATTCTTCCTTACATTTCAAACTCCATTTAAATTCAAATTCTTTAAATAAACTTTAACTTCCACTTTTATGTTATTAAGACAATTTGAATTTATAAACTCATTTATTTCCAAACTAAGATTCAAATTAAACTTGAATCTATGTTTAGACTTAGATTTAACTTAAATCAGATTGAAAACTAGATATAAACCTTATTTAAAAACTTTACTTTCATTTAAACTCGGCTTTTAAATTTATTTTAAAATTTAAAATAGATCAACAGGTTTCTGTTTAAAACCTGTTACTATATCTAAACCCGAGCCAGTGCAGTATTGCTTCGAGTCAACAAGCTAATAACTTCGAGCCAAACATAGAAACTACCCGAGTGATTCTCGAGTTTACACCACTGTTTCCACCCAGGCAAACATCAGGAATCAAAAGTGCACGGTGCACATGCACCGTGCCTCCGATCAACTCCAGCCACCTTCGGTGGTCTTCCCACATCGGCGACCAACCTCACGTCCAACCACGACCAACCGATCACCCTTCCACAGCTCGAATTCGAATTCGAGTTTTCATCTGAAATCTGGAAACAACATAAGCCTTCCATCCCAAACCTGACATCGCCTCATCCACGCATCTCTGATTACCAGTAATCCAGCAACTCCGGCCATACTCTCATCTACGACCAAGTTTCCATCTGTCAAGACCTCGTTGAACTTGATCATTTCTACAGGTCGTACCGATCAAAACAAAATGCCTAGTTAAAACTAGGGTTCTAAGCAAGAATTCACAGCTGTCACCTCCACAGTGATACTGACCATCTTCAGATATTTTTCCTCCTTTCTCTATTCACCCCTCCATCCATGTCAAAGATCCCGACCACCCCGATAGCAGAGAACACCCCGGAATCCCAAATTTTGCATTTTCAGTTCATTTCAGAACTGCACACTCATCCCAACATTTTAAATTATGAATTTAGCTTCAAAAATCATGTTTTAGGATAAGAATACAGTTTACATTCTTGAATTATAAATTAAGATGTTTGAATTTTACTTATATTAAGTTTCCTTAGTTTTTCTCTTGATTCCCAGTGATATTTCCAATTTATTTAACTTAAATAAATTTTTAACTAAGTTTTGTGATGGAACACATAAGTTTCTTTTGAAACTTAAGTTTTTAACAGTGACTAAACTAAGAGATTTGAATTTAAATCAAAATCCAGAATTTAAATCTGTAAACAGAGATGTCCCAGATATTCAAATGCATATTTCATACAGCAGAAATTCATCAATATATCTACATAAACATACTTGTAAATATACACAATTGCAATATTTTCCACAACAACAACATGCAACCATAATTTACTTTAAGTTTAAAAGTTACTCACTTATTGAAAATATGAGCAGAGCCTTCCAGATTTTATTCGAAAAGTCTTGAAACCTTTGAACTTATTAAAACTGGAAAAATTGCTTTGCTTTTAGGAACTAAGTTGCTTTGATGAAGACTTGAGTTACTGAAGCTTAAAACTTGATTTTTAAAAAGGAACTACATGCATGCAACTGCTTGAATTCCAGATTCTAAATAATGCAGGCTTCAGATCTTTTCCATGTTTGCAAAAGTTACAGGTTTCTTTGAAAGTTTGTTGATAGGCTTTGATTTGGAAGTGGATTACAGGTTTTAAATGTTTCAGGTTTTAATAATGAAGATGAAGTTTTCAAGCTTGTTCTTGTTTCTGATTTTGGTTTCAAAGGAAGTGTTTTTTTTCTCCAGATTTTCTTTGCATTTTAGATTCAGAAAAAAAATAAGAATGAAAGGAGATTTGTTTATATATAAAAGCTGAAATACTTATTAATAAAAATAAAAGAAAAATAAAAATAAACGACACTTGTCTTCAATTTTTACATTTTTCATATAGGTATGTTAATTAGTTAATACATGTCTTTTAAGGTAATTTAGTTATAATTAAATGTTAATTAGTATTTAATTAGATGTTAATATAAGATAAATGTAAACCTATATTTAAATTAATTAGTTAATATATACTTATTTACATGTAGATAATTTTGAAATGAATAAATCCAATTATATTTATAAAATAAAAGTTTATACAAATATATTTAAAATCCAAAACAATTAAAATATTTATACTTTAAATTTCAAAGCTTTAAATTCAAATTCAAATCAAATTATAAAATCAAAAATTTTGAAATCAAGTTATATATATATACACATATATAACTACATAATTCAATTTTGAAAAACAACTATTTTTATTAAAATCTATTTGTTAAAAACAATACCTTATTATCATATTTTGAAAATAACAATTTTGATAACTTTAAATAATTTATAAAATAAATTATTTCTTTATTAATAAATTACTTATTTTATCACACTTATTTTTAAAAAGGAAATCAAAATAAACTTTATTGTAAATTTTATTAAATTTAAACTCATAACCAATTTAAACAAATTAACTTTCTATCTTAACAATTTAAAACCATATATTATTTATTCAATAGCTTTTAAAAGTTTAACTTTAAATAAAATCATAATTCCCAATTTACCAAAGATATATATATATATATATATATATATTAGAACAAGATTTATTTATTAATTTAAAACAAGGCTTATCTATTTACAATATATACATATTCTATATACATTATAAATAGAAAACAATTTATTAGCTTTTAAAAGATAAAGCCTATCAATTAAATATTTATTCAATTGGATTATTATATTAATTCAAATCTTTTTAACAAAGATTATCAAATCAATTAAATTTTTAATTCAGATTATTAAATTGATATTGCCTAAAATTCTGGGTCATCATAGGTTTTAACTATTTAATTTGAATTATAGATTGGGTTTGAATATGAAAAATTGGGTTTATTTATAAAATAAATTCAGATTTAAAAAAAACGATTCATTGGATAATTTAACTTTTGAATTTTATAATTGAATACTTGTTAAATTATTGTACCCTAAGTTCTAAGCTCGATAAAAATAATTTAAAGGCATGTAAAATTTACATTAATAATAATAAAGATAACAAAAGTTTAAAAATTGAATTTAAAATTGATCTGTTCAATTTTAAAAATAGTTGTTCAAATTGACATCTAAAAATAACCATCCGGGGTACAGTCTCGGAATTGAACGAAACCAGTTCTATTAGATCTGTAATAATGTATTATTATCGGATTTTTAATTTCGTAACTTTTGGAGTTATCGTTTGATTCTACGGAATATAAACGCGTTGAAATTTATATCAATAATTCAATATAATAATTGCATCCAAAACGCTATTTTCTCCATACGATCAAAATAGGACTCGAAACCTTTTCATTGCGTTTGGAATAGGGGTACAACATTATAAATGCCTAGCGGCATGCCTCGATAGGTGATCAGAATTTTAAGTCGCTAAAATGAGATGTTTTATAAAAAAAATAAAATCAAATCCAAATCGTTTGTCGTTAAAAACATGCCTCCCATCACGTACGTTTCCCTTCATTCTTTCAAATCGTGTTGCCATTTTCTTCCTTTAAAATATCACATGTACTTCCTCTTCCTCCTTGCAGTTCGAACGAAGGAATTCGTTTATATAAAAAAATCGCAAGATAAATCAATTCAAAAAGAAAAAAAGGATTGCGACTGCTCGAGCTCGCCTAGGGCATTGGTTATCTGAAATCACGATGGAGGCGATGCAATGAAGGCGGTGACTTACCTAGATTTCGAAGGACAGCGGATCGTGATGCTGGCGATAGGCAAAGGGAGTAGGGGAGGCGTTCGGAGGTTGGTCGCAGCCGGCGATGGCCATTGACGTGGAGAATGAGCGCAAGGATGCACGACCAGAGTAGCCTCCCCTGGCGATAAGGGCTTGGTTGCTATTGAACTCTCATGTTCGCGCGTGGGTTTGTGTTCTACGGCGAGGATTGGAAGCTCGTCGATCTCGTTCAAATTTGGGTTGCTGTACGATTTTTTCCTAGGACGAACGATGAAGGTAATTAACGTTCCCATTAACTAATTTAAATTAATTAATTAATTAGGAATTAATTATTTGACTGATCGAGTCTTATATGAATTCGAATGTTAATAAATTTATAACTTCTTTATTCGAAGTTAGATCGCTTGGGAATAGTCGTACAGGATTGTAGCTGTGGAATCTACGGAATAAAATATTATTTAAAACAGATTGCAAATGAATCAAGGTGAGAATTTCTCACTCATTTGGACTATTGTATTTAAATTTAAACGTTTAGATTTAAATTATTAGATGCCTGATTGATTGATAAATTATAATTTATTCGTTGGATGACTATATATATAGTAGTATAAATATTAGTATTGGAGTGATATTCCCGCACATTATAGCGGATGAGACCCTTTGCATCCGTATAATAGCGGATGACCCCATATATTGTGATATCCCCCTCAAAGTGGGATTGGTATTTTTATTGTTGTCTAACGTCTATTGATGCAGGAAAAGTATGTTGGAGGGATCCAACTAGATTCCTTAATTATATTAGAGTGTGTGTGTGTGTGTGTCTATATATAATGCTAGATTATTGTGTATTGTAAACTTTTAAGTGTTATTATGGTATGGAAATTAATTTTTGGGTATGTTAAATACCATAAATATTATTTTAAATTTTAAAGAAATTAAAAAGAGATTTTTAATATCAAAATTTGTATATCAAAATTTGGATTATTTAGAAGAGATTGGTTGGAATAAGAAATAGTGAAATTTTGATCGTATTAAGTAATGCGGGAATATATTTTAAATAGAGAGTTTAGAATAAATCATATAAAGGAATTTTAATAAAAAAGACAAGATAAATGAGATTCGGGAAAATATAGAATGAAGTTGGAATCGATATTAAAAATGGTTTGGCAAAAATAAATGGAATTTATAAGAAGTCGAATTTATAAAATGGAATTTATAAATGAGATTATTTTTAGTGAAGCTCAAAGGAGTTATAAAAATTTATAAACAAAGTTTATAAATGAAGGATAGTGAAACTGGACAATAAATTTGGAATATAAATTTACGGGAAGAATTTATATTGGGATATGGAAATAGGGTAAGAAAAATAATAGATACTTTTTTTTTAAAATGAGGATGGTTAAGAAGACCGGAATGGGAGAAATATGATGAAAATCAAGTGGGGTTATAAATTGAAAATTTGGTTACCTAGATTTTAAAAAAATATCAATAAGTTAAGTTTTAAATTTTAAAAAGGAAAATTTATTTATTTAACTATGTGATTTAAAGTCGGTTAGTATTTAAATACTTCCGAAGTTATTTTTTTAAATGCTTAATATTTTTGTAATAAAGCTCAGATTTTTTTAACCTGTTCTGAAGAGTGATGTGTAAGAGTATATCAATATTTTAAACAATTATTTCAATATGTCTTAAAGACAAATTATTATTATTTTTCCTTTAAATACTTATTTTTTCACATATGTATATCTATATAGAGTTTTGACTTGTTTTAAATTTATTTATATATCTTCTCGGAAGCCTGGAAATGGGGTTATTCAGTGAATATGTTTTATTGGAAAATTCTTAAATGGAATTGGAAAGAAAAATTTAGAAATTCCAAAGTAGTTAAATAAAAGCAGGCTTCGAAAAAAATGAAATAGAATTCATAAAGAAGTAAAAAGGGAAATTGGAATTATAAGTAAGCATAATTGGCTTTGGAAATATTGAAGGGAATTAACTAAAGGATTCCGAGATTTATAGAATTCGTGTAAACGAGTTAATAAATTTATAAATAAATTTGTAGATGATTTTGAGAAAAGAAATAGGAAATAAAAGGGGTATTTTCTAAATGTTGAATACAAAATGAAGTGGGAAATATTCTAAGTATTGTGAAAGGTTGAAAATGTTCCGTTAAAATATAAGTATTTAAAAATTGTTTTCAAACGGTGAAGAACTGGAGTAATGTCTTATAAAGATATTTTGAAATAAATTTTGGGAAATTATAATAAGGCCTGATGATTTCTTTTGTATGTTTATTGATAGCTAAATAACCGACTATCAATTTTGGCCAATTTCATTTATCGTTGCTAAGAGACCGGGATCGGATTTAGCTATCCGAAAACCACTTCGATCTAGTTTGAACATTATGAATGAATACCGTGTAGATGATGAAGTCGGTGATCCGGTCCAGACCCAGGACAACTCGTATGGATGAATGCTATCAGAATATCATCATTGGAGGACGATGAGTATTCTAAAAGAAATCGTTCCTTGAAAGGTAACGTTTATCCTTGAGCCTCACCAACCGGGAATGACTGAAACAGGGAAGACGCAGCAAGGCTAAGTGAGTCGCACCCAAGTAGGGTATGTTATCACTTTTCTAGATGTCCTCAGAACCCTATTTATCTTAGATGTTGGTACATGAAAGAAGAAGTGATAGATGGTAAGGGTGAGAACACCTGAGGTGACAACATATTCAGTCTATCCAGTTTAGGGGTAGGCCGGTCATGTGTAGCAGGGGATCCCGACGTGATCCTCAGTACATTATTCTATAAGTGTACTGTGGCGGGCGGTACCCTATGGCCCGGTCATTCGTTGGAATCCATTCTCCAATACGAGCTTACTATTTAGTTTGTAGAGCCTAGTATGATGGAATTTAATTAATCTAACAGTTTCAGCTATTTGAATAAGTATTTGTTTTTAGACAGTAATATAATATCACTGGATTTTCTATAATATGTTTTGGTTATCGTAAGAGAAAAACCCGACGTGCTTATGTGTGATGCGGTCTTACGAGATACCTTTGTTTTTTAAAGGATTTTGATAACCCTAATAATTCAAATTGAGTGTGTTGCTCACACTGGTTTTTTAGACTAACTCGAGTGTTATTTTATTATAATGCTCCGGTCAGACCTATATTACAGATTTAGGTTAAATGCTATGGAGCTTAGGTGGCGAGCTGGAGGAGTTCAGACGTATATCACATACTTGGTTATTTCCTCTGTGTGGGTTATGTATATCAGGACAAGTTACTAAACTGTCCAGATGTGATATATTGAATTGTTGTACTCTGATAGTGATATGTAAATTAACAGTATAGTTCTTGTATTTAAAATTTGTTATTATATATTATATTACGTTCTGCTGCGATTGTGAGATTTTGTGTTGTTGTTTCTATTTTTCTTTTATCTTTTTCTTCTTCACCCCTAATGAACTGGTATTTTCGGCACTCGAATGCTTGGCATTTTATACAGTGGACGTATTAATGTCGATTTTCGGGGGTCAAAAATTCCCATTCGTTACATAATAGCAACTAGTCTCCCTCCTCACATCCAAATTCCTCCACTGAAATATGATGGGACTACTGATCTAGATGATCATCCTGTAACTTTTGAAAACTGGATGAACTTATATAATGCTCCTGAGGTAGTTCACTGCAAAAATTTCCTATTACTTTTCAAGGAGCAGCTATCAAATGGTATAGAATTACCAAATGAAAACCATCTGATCTTTGGAACAATTCATTTGTGACTTCATGAGCCAATTTTCTAAATTGAAAGATACAACTATGGAATTAGCTTGTTGGCAATAGTCGGACAAAACCAAGAGTACTGCTTGGCCAATACTTGAACAGATTCAACATCAAAGCTTTAAAAGCAAAAAGTACAACCGATAGGGAAAAGCTTATGGCAGTTCGATCAGGGTTGATCAAACAAACCCCTTTCTAGAAAGACCTATATATTAATGGATGCAGAGATCTACAACATTTATTTCTTCGAGCTGAAAAGTTTATTTCAATGGACAAAATGCATCATGCTATGAAATAATTTCATCGAGAATGTAAAGAAGAGAAATCCGATTCTAAGCATCATGACAAGAGATCAAGGAAATATGAAAACTAAAGGGAAAGACGAAAAGAGATTTCCAAATCCGATTGTGTAGTCCTAAACAACCCCTCTCCCACATATTCGCCATAGTGAAGGACAACAAAAATTCTCCTATTCCTTATAAGATCCGGAACGTTCAAGAGCCAAATAAAGGAGGTGGTTACCGCGATTACCATACAAAAATGGATATAAAACCGACAAATGCCGCATTTTAGCATAACCAATTCAAGGCATGATTAACTCAAGATTCTTGAAATAGTTCGTTAAAGAAACTGAAAAAGGCAACTTATTCAGGCTAAGAAGAAAGCAGCTTGGCAACTTCAAAATGTAAACAATAGTCAAATCATGAAGTCTCGCAGCATTAGTTCAACTATGAGCTCTCTCTTTTTCATATCTTTTAACTTGTACTTTGGTTTGTAAATAAAATTGGCCATGTACTAATTAAAAATTCGAGTGTCATTACAGGTAAAACAAAACCAGTCTATAACATTCAACATACTCTAGGTGCACAGCAATTCCTAGCTATCTGAAAAAGACAACTCAAATGCCTGATACAAGATGATTATCAATATTTCAATCAACACAATACAAAGGCTTGCACTTATGAGATATCAGATCGAATCAATCCATCATAATTTATGAGAAGGACTATTTACACCAACTCTATTTTTGGCATATTGTTTTAAAATAAATTTCTCAAACATATCTTCATAGGAAAGCTATTTTCGATTACCCTGCAACCCGAGGAAGACAAATATATATATCTCTTTCACAAGTTGATTTATGCAATCCTTTTTAAGATATTATATAGTATTAATGAATGCATACAAAGGATTTTTAACTAAGCAATCTCAGTATTTTAAGGTCCTTAAAATGATTGGCAGGTAGGCCAATTTGTACTTTTTTAAGAAAAGTTTTTAATTTATCAGAAGTTTAAAACTCAAATTAGAGTATGCTATTCTCGACTAAAGGACTATGGGTTCATGAATCATGACCTCTCAGTCTCCAATTCGGGGTCTATGGAGAACAGCAAGAGAACCCTTGCAAAAGGCGATGTTGAGAGGAGATTCTTTTATCAGAAGGATTCATGTATCCAAACCTTTTTTCAAAAGATAACCCCTCGATATACTAGAAGGGTTCGATTACAAAACTTCTTTCTCTTAGAAGCGACTCTACTTTAATTTCCCAAAAATGATTTTCATATAAAAATGATGTTCATATATAAATATTAAGGCCTATGATGCAATTCCGTAGCACCTCCTTGAGGGACAGACATAAGCCTACAATGTTCTTTCATAGCACCTCTTAAAGGGAGGGATATAAGCCTACGATGGTCTTCCATAGCACCTTTTAGAGGGATAGGAAAATCCTCTAATGTCCGGCTCACCACTTGTAAGAAAGGTCAGGCAGACACCTAAAAAAACAAAATGCCCTAACGCCTAATTCAACTTTTAAGGGTAGAGTCGGCTCAGATACCTACAAAAATAGGAAGCCTCTAACGTCCAATTCACCTCTTAAGGGTAGGGTCAAGTGAAGCACCGTTTAGGAAACTTCTAGAGGAAGATCAACTTAACATACACTATATTCCTTTGAATCAAGGAAAGTCTAAAAGAGGCACCAAACAGATGAAGAGGGACAAAGATGTCTACAACTTAAATCAAAAGTCCAAACCCAGAAGAATAAAGGGTTGAAAAAGGAAATCTATCCACCATCTAAGACAAAAATGAAATCCAAAAGAGGGGTACAGATAAAGACAAAGGATGAAGATGTCCAACACCATCATCGAAAACTGATAAAGAATCCGAAATCACAATCAAAAAGGACAAAATATGAGATTGCAAATTTCAGTACGTCCAAAACCTGAAGAGTGATTCTCACATCGAGAAATTAAGAAACTTGCATTCAAAAAGAAGATACAAGATAGGAAAATGGATAGAGAAACCCTTAACATAAAATGGAAAGCAAAGATCTATACAAAATCTAAAGGGATGGAATAGGTAACAAATTCGTACTGCTAAGATAAAAGTGACTTCATTCGAAGAATATATTGTGTAAACCACTCCTGAATCCTCAGAAATAAGGTCACCCCTTAAGATAGAGGAGTCTATACATCATATATGTATCTGTATGTAGTAATAAGCTATTTGGGCCATTACACTACTGAACGACCAAGCAATAACATGGAACTACTATTATGAATGATTGCATGACTTAATAGAACTACTCGGCCCCAATATTACAAATATGCTACTAACTTATAGGCTTAAGAATCTTTTACTTAAACTTACTAAGTTTACCATTGCTAGACAGGTCTCTTATTTTATGCTTATATTGAATTAATTTTTAAATAGTCTATTCAGATGGGATCCTGGCAAGATTTTGTTTAAATTCATGATTTTGTGAGCTTTCAGTTTCCTTATTTCTTTTCATGAGGATTCCATATTGGATTTTGTGAATTCTAGATTTAATTATTGATTTCTATGATGATTTATGGGTTTCATATTCCTGATTTCCTTGTTGGATTTTCGATAATCTCTTGTTGATCTCCTGATTTTATGGTTTCTAAATTTCCTTATTGATTTCTATGATGATTTATGGATTTCATATTCCTGATCTCCTTATTGGATTTTCAATAATCTCATATTAGTATCTTGATTTTACGAATTCTAAATTTCCTTATTGATTTCTATGATGATTTATGGATTTCACATTCTTGATCTCCTTATTGGATTTTTGCTGATCTCTTATTGATCCCCTAATTTTATAAATTCTAAATTTCCTTGTTTTTTCCTATGAGGATTTATGGATTTCATATTTCATGATTTCCTTATTGGATTTTTTCATGATCATTGATCTCCTAATTTTATAAATTCTAAATTTCCTTATTGATTTCTGTGATGATTTATGTATTCCATATTTCTGAACTCCTAATTAGATTCCTGATGATCTCTTATTGACCTCCTGGTTTTTTGAATTTAAATTTCCATGTTGACTTTTACGACGATTTGTAGACCTTATATTCCTAATTTCATTATTAAGATTTCATAATGATTTCTTATTGAGTTTCTGGTCTTGAGAATTATAAATTTCCCTATTGGCTTTTATGATGATTTGTGGATGTTACACTCTTGATTTCCCCATTGGGTTTCGTAATGATTTCTTTTTAATATCTTGTTTTCATGAATTCTTGATTTCTTGGCTTCTTTATTGAATTTCCATGGTAATCTATAGACTTTTTATTGAAATTCTGGCATATTAGATAAAGTTTAAAGTAGATGAGAGCCTAACAAGTTTCTATTTACATTCCTAAGTTCATGATTTTTCAATCTCTTTCATTTGGTTTTCTGGTTTTATGAACTCTTGATTTCTTTATTGAATTCTCATGATGAGTTATGGATAACCTATTGAATTCATTCTTTAGATTTATGAATTTTTCGAATGAATTTTGAGATTTTATATCAAGGATTTTTTTAAAAGTTTAATGTTTCCACACTATATCAGATAGGAATTCTAGAAAAGGGAGTTTCTTATCAAGCAGACTTTATTCCTTTTTGTTAAAGAGTGATGGTAAAAGGGAGTAGAACTTCACTAATTTTCATACAACATCAATGCTAAATTATCTGCCGATTTTTAATGAATATAGTGCAGGGGTAAAAGGAAGTCATAATAGGGAAGCAGGGTAAAACCGCCAAAAAATGAGGAATCATCCTCAATGGTTGAAGAAAACATAACCTAAGAGCAGAGGATTTGGAGTATGCAATGGCCTTATTTGAAAGGTTTATTTACTTGAATTAATGACGAGAACCTATGTAATATCGTTTGATATTTGGTCATATAATAATTTGAATGCACTGCCAAACAAAACAACTGTATAGTGTAATGTATTATAAAGTTACACATCATGGTCTCACGACAAGGTTATGACCCAAATAGGAGTTATTATCTGTTTTACAGAAAACAAAGAAAGAAATTTTTTGGATCGTTTTTCATAAAGAACAAAAGCTTCTTTCATACAAGGTGGGCTAAGTGTTATCCATAAAATATTCTCAAAGAATAAAAGTATGGAAGAAGGAGCAAGAGAATTAATGAAGATCAGAAGGAATTGGAGTGGTATATGTCAACATTAGATAAAGCTTTCGACAAGAAGAAGATGGCGCCAGCAGCACCTTTTGAAGAGGTCAAAAGGATGTTTCAATAGAGTTTTGGATAAGCAAAGAGCTATTGATGGGGTCAAAAGCTACCTTTCAAAGACGAAGAAGAGCATACCTTCTGCATGTGCACCAAGCCATTCGAAATGATTGGTTTCGTCTTTGTTTACCTTCACCAGAAGAACGATCAGCCAAGTCAACCCTTTCGAAAGCATATATTAGCCTTTCGAATTGGTTAAATCCATTCTCACTTATGAAGGAAGTCACTTATGAAGGAAGAGATAAGGTTCCATGTCCATCAGAAGGAAATCTTTCAAACAGGGTCTCCGAAAGCTAATCTCTCAACAGTGTTTCATCTCATTCGAAGCCTAAAGCACATGTTTCGACAACAATAAAGGCTGGCACTACAAGAAAATCTAGTTTCAGTAGCAAATATTGGTAGCATTTCCTTCCAAGTGAAACTAATATTGATTCAATCAATAAAATATTCCTTTATTGCTGCGAAAATGTTTGCCTCCCATTCATCTCGCCAATAATTTGGGTCCAAAAATGTGCGTTGCACACACACTTCATTACTTTGCTTCGTTTTCCTCTTTATGTTATTCTACTAACTTGAAAAGGAAAACCAAAAGACATTCACAATCTTCACAAATCCTTTTTCACACTTTCTTCCATTTTAATTTTGTTTTCCCTCAATCGAAAAAATTTGCAATCTCCAAAAATCTCAAAATCGCACCGCCTAAAAGGTCTCAGCCTGAAAAACTCATGCCTTGTGCTTCTCCATGCTGCCGTCAGTTCAAGTATAGATTGTCATGGAAGTTGCATGTCGTTGCTCTTAGTCTTCAATCGTTGGACCTGAAGTCGTGTGAACCTCGAGGATGTTGTCGATTAGACATTGCTTCGTCGGAGATGTTATTATGGTTTGAAGATTCCAATTGAGATCTAAATGACGTTGCTTGCGTCTTGTCGAAGTTCATCATCTCACATCGTTGTTAAGTTTGTTACTGCTACTAAATAATCAGAGCATGCGCAATGGTTGAAATGTCTCTTGAGATTCCATAATGTTACCTGGAAGAGATGCTTGCGCATGAATCTAAATGGTGGTGTTGATGCCATTTATTAAAACATTTTGAAGTATTATTAAAACTCTTAGAAGTATTATTAAAACTTTTTTAAAACTCAGTTTGTAGTACCCAGGCTGGACAACTTATTTTTGTATACCATGGAGAAGTAATCTAATCAAATAAAGAAAAACAGAGAGCTGAAGCTTATGAAGCTGAAGGTGATCACTTATATCGTATTCGCTAATTGTTTATGTGTGCACTTCTTTATTTTGGTTTACATTTTCCCCCATTGAGTCATTTATAACCTTTACTTGTTTGAACTTATAAAATTTGGCTTATATTTTGGAAATAGAGATGGTAAGTTTACTTATAAATGATTGAAGGGGTATAATCGAGATTCAAGTTAAACAGTAGGAGTTTATTTGCTTTCTCTTGTTATCTTCTCTATTTCTTATTGTAAATTATATGATTCAACTGTTTTGGTTATGCAGATTTTGTGCAAATATGATTTCTAGAATGTAATGTTTTAAATTTTTGAGTCAAAAGGGGATTTGAATTAGAGTTCAGATTTGAATCATAACCAAAACTAAGTTGTCACTACTAAAAAGTATCATCTATATATTTTTTCTTGATAATCTAGAGAAAAAAAAGCCATTGATTATGTGTAATGATGTTGACCAAAATGCATCTATGTATTTTTTGTTGAGTCATGATAGTTCACCATTTTGATTGCAGGCAAAGGTATCTACCTAAGAATGAAACTTCTATGCAAGTGAAAATATTAATGAAACAGAGCATGTCTTGTGATACCCCAAACTCGAAGCTAGAGAAGTTGATACAGATACTTGCAGAACATTTTAGTATGTGATTCTGTCCTTTATTGATTCTTTCTCCATTTGCTTTTCATGCATATCTATAAAAGTTCATGGCAGTTAATAACACTATTAAAACCCTGACCTAAACAGAGTATGACTACATTGTCTAGTCATCTGTATTTGATGCTTATTGAACTATTCACATCATTGATCAGTTGAACAATTATTAGCATACTAATATTCAATATATTTATTCCTTAAATATTTTTAATAATTAATTTTGTACGTCTTGAGATTCATAATGTAAAGGGTAGTATATTATCTTTTTTGTTAGTATTTGGAGTTATATCGAATATTTGTCTAAAACAAAATAGTTTAACAATTATATTCAATATTATTATATTATGAAAAAATGATCGAAAGTGATTGATGAATGGAACGGATGTGATGATTTATAGTTTGAATTTGTGGACCATTGTTTACAGAATAGATCATCCAAAATATAGGAAATGTATGAGTTATAAGTAATGACATATAGTTCTAAGTATGTTTCTAGTGTAGAAGTGTTCGAGCATGGTTAATGTGCTTTGTCTTTACCGTGTGAAGCCTAACTTTGTTTGAAGAGTCTTAGTTTGGTTAACAGCAGCGCTTGGTTTGGTTGAAGTGCGCGATTAATGTGCTTCAGGGTTAAACTGAGATGCTCCAAGTTTAGACTGGATTAACACTACATAACTATTGTGCTAAAGCATGAGAACCTAAACTTGGTTGAGTTCCTTCAGCCACAAGTAGCTGCAAGCAAAAGCTCCAGTAGTGATGCACAGGTATAGATGTGTAGGCATTGGAGAGCAACTAAGCTTGGATGAGATGGACATAAGATACATGTTGGTGCTAGTTGATGAGCAGATGAGTGACCGGCCTAAGCGTGGGGTAGATGACGTGCAACAGGACATGAAGAAAATTATTGATGTTGAAAATGGTTGGTGAGGAAGCACTACATGATGCCCTTGTGCATGGAGCGTGGGTTAGATGATCTTTATAGCTAATATTAAGGACTAAGCATATTATGTGTTCCTAAAAATTTGGAAAAGCTTAACCTATTAGTCTAGAATATCTCAGTAAAAATGGTGAGAGTAGATCGGTTCCTATGATTATTGACCAGTATTTCTTGAAGCTCTTTCAGTTATCAATTCACTAATAAGTAAAATATAAATTTGTGATTGAAAATAATTTCAAAGTTAATGCTTTATAATATTGCTGCAAAGTCAAAGTTTTGAAAGCAAAGATTGTTTGTGGTTTATTGTCATAAAATCATATATATTTGTTTGTGTTTCTAACTTAAAATAATTAAATGACCAATTGGTGCTTATATTATTTCAAACCTAGCACTATTGCTTTACCATAATGATACTATAATCAATCTCACAGACATAATGGGTTCATTTTCAACTATAGGAGATCTAGTTAAAGCTGCTATGTTTATCAGGCAAATCTCAGGTTTGTTTTTGTCTTTGTTTATATTCGTTTAGAAATTTTGTAGCAGGTGAGTAGAGTGGGTTCGTTTATATTCGTTTATATTCTACTTTCATCATATTGTTCATGTTGCGTAAACCATACTATTGCCATATATATGTACAGAGTATACTAAACATTCATGACAATGTATGTTACAGCATTACAATCATTGATGGGATGATGCATAAAATATTTACTGGGTCAATTTGTTTCTCAATTTTCTATACCATTCACACATTTTATTATTAGTTCCTAAATGTGAAAGAACATCTTACCATTCTTTACTAGAGTAAATAGTCTTAGTGCTTTGGTGAATTTAGGTATGCCTTTTTATAGTTTAGCAGGAATTTGTAAATTCAGATTGGTTACCTTGTGTTTTGATTATTTTGCAAGGTGGTGTGCTTTAACAGCAACATTTTTAACAACCCATGTTTTATGTATGTTTAACAAAACTATAATATGTTTTCTTGTATGTTAAACACTTTTGTGTCTTATTACAAAAACGGTAAACTATTCAGGCAGGTAGCAATATTAGTTCATTCCTACAAAGACAACCACCTTTGCCAAATCAGCCACCACCTCTGGTATGCCAGCCGTAACCACAACAATTTTATTAGGTGTGCTTTATATGTATTATCAGCTTTTTACGCCATTTGGTTAGTATTTCTTAGTATCTAAGTATAGATGTTGAGTCAAACTTGTAAGCATGTATCCATAACCCAAAGTTAAAAATATTTTCTTGCATTATAATCTAGATATTCAAACACTTATTATGCACATTACATGGACATATTATATTATCAGTCACCATAATATTAATTTTTCTAAAGAGGTACCTTGAAATCAATATTTTTTAAGATTATAGTAGAAGTGAAAATATGTTTTAATTTTTACTTGTTGGATTTGAGAGTTTTTTATACTTCCTTTCAATATATTAAAGTATTAATAATGTATGTTAGCAACGCTCATTATTATATCTGAAAAGCATATTGGTGGAATAATATATTTTAACATCAGTCCGAACCCCTTTTATGGCAAGAATTGGTCATGGATACTATTTATTTATGTTTTTGCATGAATACTTTCAACTGATCTTTCTTTTATGGGGTATACAATTTGATAAGGTATGCTTTTTTTATTCGTTTACTTATTGAGAAATTTTTTATCTTATGATGGAATACTTAAATGGTGGAGATATGTATTCGTTGTTGAGGAATTTAGTTTCCTAGACGAAGATGTTACTCGTGCGTATATAGTAGAACTTGCAAGTAAAATTTTTTTGAAAGAAAAATGTATAAAATGCATTTGACTCATCTACAAACTCTTTTTCAAGTTCTTGCTTTTGAATATCTACATTCCTTATGAGTGGTACATTGAGATTTGAAACCGGACAAGTTATTTATTGTACATGATAGCCATATTAAGGTATAATAGAAAGAACAATTATGTCGTTGGATATAGGATTAGCTAATCAAGTTCTTTGTAGTTTAATCTCCAACATACCCATGAGTATTTCGGTAGCAGAATGATCTAATCCCAACAATGATGGAAGGTTGGGTGAAGAACTGGATATTGATTTTGTAATATCTATCGAAGATTATTTGTATGATGATGGATCGACCTGAGTAGACGGATAAGGTATTTGAATAGTCCTTCACAAATGTATACTCTGCAAAAAGTTTGCAAAAGCAATGGTATAGTGGTAATGCCTCATTTCACTAAATCATAACAAAAATATATTCATAAACTTTTATATACTAATGATCAGACATATGTAGCATTAGGAAATCATGACTATAGATGTGAAGTGTTGTTCAATGCAAGATTGAAAGTACGTAGTTCTGCTCTGGGTCCTTTATTGTAGATACAAGCAAAAAGGTTTGCCAAGTTTTACCTGTTATGCTTCAATTGTAGTTGCTGTTTGTAAGCAACTCCAACCATTTTTAAAAAGATCGACCCTACCCACCTGAACTAAATAATGAATAAGTGGGTATAATAATTGGAATTGGTAATATTTCGATTTGCTCTATGTTTAATTACCATGATTAACTTATAAGTGCATACCAAGTTACATTTATAAAAAAAAGTATTCCGCATGTAGTTTTCCATGACCCAGGGTTATAAACAACGTTCACAAGTAGTTTTCCACAAGTTAAAAACTGGATATTTCATTAATTCGATCTATGAATTGATTGAGAAAAATACTAAACCAAACATGGACATCAAGAATTTTTAAGAAAAGTAGAGAAGATGGATCAAAATTTTGTTTTATCCAGATCAAAAAATTCAGTTGATCTTATTACTATGATTGCAGATAAGGATGCTGTAATAGGGTTTTGCCCTATGATTTTCCATATGTTGTAGGACTTTGGTGTACATTTAACATACATGACGAGGGTATGAAATGATAGGAACTTCTTACAGTGTCAAAGCTTGATTTACGTATATAATTTGCAAGAAAATTTGTATATAACTCCCTTATTATTATCCATGGTAAACCAGAAGAGTACGTTGTTAGTCCCTGAGAAGATGGTTTTGATGACAACAATCTTAGAATAAGATTATAAAATATAAATACTAACATTATAGCTTATATATATATATATATATATATATATATATATATATGATTTAACCATGTAGATACCAAAGAATAAAGACTGTACAGTATAGAGATTCAAGACTGAAGATATCAAGATTGAAGACTCATGAGTATCAAGATTTCAATAATTTAATTAGGAATTTTGTTAAAACTCGTAAAGAGGCACTGTCATCTTAAAATCCAATTTATTTGTGGAATGGAATCCACTTCGAGCTCGTTAAAGGGAAAGAACTCTAAGTAGGAAGGAACCTACGAAAAATATAGTGAAACATTGTTTTGTATCCACTATATTTTTATTCAAATGTTCTACAAAATTATATCTTGATTTCAAAATGTTTTCAAAATCTTCCTTTTAAAAAGATCAAAAATATCTATCCTGGTTTTAAAATACTTTTAGCCTCAAAATAATCTATATCTTCAAAATCAAATTATCCTTGGTTTTAAACTATCTTTTAATATATTTAACTTTTAATATTTATGCTTAGATTTAAATATAAAATTATAGTAAAATTTAATTTATATTATTCTCTATACTTATTTATGTATTTTAACTATAGTTAAGTATATTTATAAAGTTTAAAAATAATTTTAATACAGGATGAAAGTTAGTTTCAAAGAAAAACCAATTATCAAAAATTACATAGGCCTGTCGACAACCCCAATATACTCTTGTCGACAAGGTAGTAGTTTATTTTAAAATTTTGAATTTCGAAGGAATTGTCTATTCGTCATATCCTTTCACAAATGGACGTGGTTGTTGTTCTACTATAAATAGGGGCAGTTTTAAACGAATTTATATTCATCTTTTCTCTGATTTCACTTCTCTTCTTCTTCTTCCACATTTCTTTATATGTATATTTGTATCATTACTCTGTCGAATCTAACTAGATCATTTCTGGTTTGATTCTCTATCACTATCTCAACAAAATATCAGTGCTATTCGGAGTTATAGGCTTCTTTGTAACAAATTAAGCGAGAAAAGGTGTGATTCTCTATCACTATCTCAACAATTGGGTGAACTTGTTGCCCGTAAAATCAAGTATTTCTACCCAGAGGATTGTGAATCTGGAGTGGTGTACCTCGTGGCCTTGAAATCGAGGGTCTAATTGTAAGAACTGATTTTGAAAGGAAATCCGTACTGGTGTGCGGGACTAGATGTAAGATAACTCCGAACCAGTATAAAATCCGGTGTGTTCTTTCCTCGATTGCTTTTGCTTTATTTCTGCATCTGTGTTTGATTCTGTGATCATATTTGTGTCTGAATATTGCACACTTTTGTGTTCAAATTAATATAAACTCAAAAAGATTTAGTAATTCCTTAAGACACTATTCACCCCCTCTAGTGCTAATTCTAGCCTTAGGATTCGTAATCCGCATTTCTCACATTTGGTATCAAAGCAAGGTTTTCAAAGTTTCATAATCTGAATTTTGAAATTTTTTTAAAATGGCTACCAACACTGGTTCTATTATCCCTGTCACTAGTTCATTTGTAGAAGGTCAGTCTACTGTCAGACCACCATTTTTTAATGGCAGTAACTATGCATATTGGGCATGTAGGATGAAAATATATTTACAATTTGTAGGACTAGACACTTGGAATATCATGCAGGTTGAATATTTTGAACCCACAACTGATTTTGCACAGTGGACTACTTAGCAAAAGATCGTTGCGCAAAACAACTCTAAAGCTATGAATATTTTGTTTTGTTCACTTGATAGGAATGAATTTAATAGAGTGTTAGTTTGTAAGTCTGCATATGAATTCGGAAAAACTTTGCAAGTTACTCACAACTGAACAAGCAAAGTTAAACAGACCAAAATTTCCATGCTCACAAATCTGTTTCAATTATTTAAAATTAATTATAATGAGTCTATTTTAGATATGTATAGTATATTTCAGAATATTGTGCATTCTCTAATATCCTTGGGAAAGGAATTTTCGAAAGAAGATCAAGTCAGAAAAATCTTAAATTCTCTTACTCCAGAATGAGATCAAAAGACACTTGCGGTCAAAGAGGCAAATGACATCAGTACCTTAAATATAGAAGAATTAATTGGAAATCTAATGTCGTTTGAAGTCGAAATGATTGAGAGAAGAGAAAGCAAAGCATATGAAAAGAAATCAATGGCATTCAATGCATTTACCGATGGATCAGAATCAAACAGCGATAATGATGAAGAGATTGCCTTTATAACCAAGAATTCTCGAAAATTCCTGAAATACAGAAAGATGAATAATCTCAAGAGAAACAACTATAAGAACTCTGGCAATCAGAATGTAGTGTCAAACTATATCAAATGTTTCAACTGTGATGAATCAGGCCATATCAAAAGAGACTGTCCGCATCCAAATAGGCAAAATCTTCCTGTAAACAATGATTACGCAAAGAAATGAAAACGTGCATTTACTGCTACTCTAAATGACTCAGACTCGTCCTCAAGCGATGATGATCAGAAGACAGATAATTCAAATATGTGTTTCACGGCAGTTCACGACTCCGACGACAGAGAAACGGACTCAAAAAAAGGTACACGTTTACAATACATTGGTTGAAATTGCATGCTTAGAATTGGACGCTTGATTGGTTGATTTTGAATTGGTGTGTTGTTTGAATTTTAAAATTTTTATTTTTATTATTTTTTTACTATTATTTTATTTTTTTTATTTTTTTAATACTATTATAATATTTTATGGAATATACTATAATTCTAGTAATAGTCCAGATATACATAGACATTAAAAAGAATAAATATGTATATATGTATATTAGAATACTTAAGAGAAATAAATCATGAAAATTCAAAGACACTTGTTGACAAGGGCCCCCTCCACGTTGTCGACAAGGGCACAAAAATTTAAAATTTGAATTCAAATGTTGAATTTTCCTCCATCTTTTCACTTCATTCAAGACTCTAAAAAGTCACCTTTTGACCAGAGAACATGTCCCTTGAGAATCTATTTATTTACTATCTCTTATCACAACTTTTCACTTTCATTTTCAAATTCAAAATTTTATTTCAAAATATCAAGCTCTCTACTCTCTACTCTAATGGATTCTTCAAGCAACCTTCTATAATGAGAATTTCCAGATAGATAAAAGAGCAACTTTTCAATGATCCGGAGGCTATAAAAGCATATATCAACTATGCTAACTATGGAAAAGTCCATCCTGAGAAGTTTGCTTCATTTCAAGATTTATCTACTTATGAAATTGATTCTCTTTTGCAAACAACCAAGTTCTTAGTCTTGTTGATGCTTAACAAAATGATTTTGTTTGTTATCCAAATCTTGTTAAAATGTTCTATGCAAATCTCAACCGTGGATTTTATAATGGAAATGATGATGAAATTTGGAGTAGTGTCAAAGGCATAAGAATCATCTTAACTTGTGATCTTTTGGGTACCATTCTCAATTGTAAAAGCACGGGAATGGATCTTTCTAGTTTTAATATCGATGAAAATGATCGTGAGACGTTTCATCACATTTTCGAAGGAGATAACTTTGAATTCATGAATCGAAACTTTCAACCAAAAGCTAGAATTGTTAATCTTCTTTTACAACATACTTTGACCCCAACATCGTGGTGTTTTAACAATCTAACTTCAAAATTTTGCAAAGCACTTTTTCTATTTTTTGGAAATTATGATATTAATTGGGCGCAAGTTATTTTGGATAAGTTTCATCCTAAAAATCTTGAAATGGATGAGAACACTTTATATCATGGAATTTATCCCACTCGAATTTTTAATTATTTTGGAGTAGATTTCAAAGGAGAATAATTTGTTTGAAGAAAAGTTTTTAATCACTCAAACATTTCTCTTATGAAAATTTCATATGATTTTCAACCATATGAAACTCTTGCCGAAAAGGAAGAGCGTTTGGCTCATGAGGAGATGGAAGAGGAAGAAGAAGAAGGGGATGAAATGGAAATAGAAGAAGAAGAAAATGAAACATCCTTGGAAAGTATTGGCTATCCCTCTAATCCAACCAACAAAACCTTACCCAAAAATCAAAAGATCATTGTTGAGAATCAACGGACACTTAAACGATCCGTTAGTAAGAAATTGGATAAAATGTCATTCAAGATGAACAAGTTTTTCTCCAAAGTCAGCAAGAAGCTTGGATTATCTTCATCTTCGTCATCCTCTAACTAGTTCTACCTTTTCACGTCATATTGTATTGGTTTTAGTTTGTTTTGATTTGAATGTTCGTCTAGTTCTTAATGTTTATTCATTGTATCATTCTATTATGAAATGAAATTGAATTACTTTTCTGTTATCTAGCTTATCCTATCTCCGGAATAAATGTTACTATTATATACATATGCACACACAATTATTCACAAAATCAAAATGAGTCATCATAATTAACTGACCCCTATCGACAACCCCCCTAGACCTTGTCGACAAGTACTGGTCAGAAATGACTTTTCATTTTAAACTAGTGCAAACCTGTGCTTTGCATACGGGTATGTCAAAAAAAATTTGCAATTTAAAAATTAAATTACTTAATAAATAATTAGAATATACTATTTACGGGAAGGAATTAGAAACATTACAAAAGTATTAAATATAAGTATTACATAATCTTTATTGAGTCAAGTAGTGATAGAACTGAATGCCCTCAAACATATATGTAGACGAAAGAGTTAAAAGGACAAAGAGGATTTGTCAGTAGTAAAAAAAAGAAAAACTATAGTGAAATTCGAAAGCACTAAAAAGCACGGGTCGTATAAAATAAGACTAAAAAGTATCATAAAATAGCATTTTCACTACAAAGTATATTGTTTATCATATAGAATCCTATTTTAATGCAACAAAGAAAACGTGGTATTTACTTGATTGTGTTAGCCTTTTTTAAATACTTTTACAACATAGACAGAACAATCTGTGTATGATACTGTAGATATGCATGATAAGTGTTGATAAAGAATCGAGAAAACCACACAGAATGTTAAAACAATAGCTCAATAGTTAATAGGAAAAATAGAATAAAAGTAATGTTTCCTACGAACAATTCACACGCAAAGTATTTATGCACAAACGTACACAGCTAAAAAAACATTAATGAATCAAAAAGTAACAAAGAAGGTGGAATTTATCGGTAGAAGGTGGAATTTATCGGTGGAAAAAATGTTTTATTTGTGTTATTATTACAACAAAACAAAAAATTCGAATACAACTAATGCAATTGTTAGGAACATGTTCACATCAAAATGCAAGCAAGTGAGCTGGAAGAAGTTATTTTTCATCTTCTTCCTTGGCCATAAATGCAATCTCTTTTGTCAATTAGCCTCATTCGTTGTGTTCCTGCAATTGAATTTTGTTAAACTCGCTAACAGTGGCAGCAATAACGGACGCATTAAATACTCAGCAAAAATAAAATAAGAGTGGCAATTGTATTTTTTTGGCTAAAAAACATACGCAATATGTGAAAACTGGAGTGGACTTTTATTTTTTAGTACACCTGCAATCAAAAAAGCACATAAAAGGCAGCCTAGCTTAGTGGACGGTTATGCATTTCCTTGTGCAATTGCGGAGGATGTTGATATGTTATAGAACAAATATGTATGAGAGTTGTAATGTCATAGTTGATGAATAAGGTGATTATATAAACATAAATATAATATTACTATAGATATTGTAAATAAACAGTATTTAAAATTATTATAACACTACGCTGAAAAATGTTGTGGAGTAATAGAAACTGTTCATGGAGTAGCTGAAACGTTCATGTCTAGAGTTTAAACTGCTAAATTGGTAGTAGCATGAATTTATAAGTTTAATCGTGTTAAATTTTGGCAAATAATGGATGAATAAATGTGATGTAAACTAATATAGGCTCAGCCCTTTTATGGTCAAGCATGGAAAATTTATGCATAAAACTATACTTTATCTTATGTTAAGCTCCTCTCACTTACCTTGTTAGTTGCATGCACTTCCATAAAAGTGGAGAAAAGATTAGAAATTCAGTTCTTTTGACCTTATATGTATAATTTGCAAAATGAATGGTGAGGTGAACGTGGAGTAGCAGACAATCGCAATATATATAATTGACTTATGCATAATAACAGAACACCTTGTGATGGAACACCTTGTAATAAAAAGCACGATATAAGCATTTGTTCATCCAAGTGTCATGTAAAAACAATTAAAATTCAATAACATACCTTAACCAAAGTTGTCATGTTTCCAAAGCAATATTCTATGCATGCTAAAGCAGATAAAGTCAAATAACAAACCTTGAATACACGGACATTATAACAGTTTGTCTTATATCAGTAAAGAAATAAATGTTTCTTCTTGCATACGTCAAATAAGCCAATTAATATTATTAGACGACAAAATGCTATAGAGACCTAGAAATTGTGCGCTATAGCAGTTTGTAATCGAAACGATAATGTAATTCATAATATAAATGTAACATACGCGATTTTTCGTTGCCGAAAAACCGAAATGTTAGGGTTAAAGAAGAAGAAAGAGGTAGAAGAAGAGAGAAAAGATAGAAAATAGAATGGGACAGAAAGAAAACAACAGAACAATATCAGAATCTCACAATCGCAGCGGAACAACATATAATAGATGAATGAATAATCTTTAAACAAAGAACTACATCAGTTATTACATTACATCACATTACATTACATCAGAGTGTACAACAACAAACAGCAGAAAAGAAATACTATATACTACTAATACGTCATGCCATCCAGCTTGCCTCCAGCAACTCCTGAATTCCAGAATATCCTGATAAACCTTAACTCTTGACTGCCCGTGTGGAAATTGGTGGGCACCCAGAGTTTAGGAAGGAAAACAATAAACTCCGAGTCAGTCATGTGACTGGTGCGAGAACTCAAAACAGTTTATTTATCTTTAAAAATCAAAATAGAGGAATATTTTTAAAGTCAATTCGCAATGCTTTTAAAAAATGAGACTACCATAAGGCCTCCCGCACACACACACAATGCAAACGCAGAATCGGAGGAGATTTCTCCTTATGATAGTCAAAGATTTCACTGAACAATAACAAACCCCAATTCGCGACCTCACTGCAAATTTGAAGAACCTAGCTCACGACATCGAACCCAGCCAACTACCCACAACGCGCCGCCCTAGCCTTCGTTGCTGTTGCTTGCTCGCGTCGTCGCCTCGCGCTTGCGAGCGTCGCCGCTTGCCTCATCGCCGCTAACTCACCCCTCCTACGCGCGCGCCTACACGAGCCGCTGCCGCAACTCGATCGCGATAACCCCCCCTCCAGTTCGAGCCTTCTGTCAATCATCGCGACATTTTTTTTTCTTTCCTTTTTTTTTTACTGAGGAATGGACGACATTGATTATAAATTGAAGAGGAAGAAGAATTCGATGAGGGCGTTGATTTTATAAAAAAAATGAAAGAGGAAGTGGTCTTCGGTTGAAACGAATTTGATTTTGGGGAGGAAGTGAAAATTGATTTCGATTTGTATAGAAAAAGAAGCGGCCATTAGTAGATTCGAACGAAGATTTTTTCCTTATGAAATCAAAATGAACTGCTCGCGTGATAAAAGAAACCAAGGAGACAAGAGAACGTGATGCTTCAGGGAGAACGTGCTTGTCTCCGTGATCATCTACGTGATTTTAGGCATAATGCTAAGCATGATTTTAGGGATGAAAAGTAACTGATGTGACAAATTATAAATTAAAATTCAAATTGAATTCGATTTAAATTTGCAACGCGTTTACTCAACGTACGCTCACATAACAACTCCGAAAAATACGAAATTTGAAACCTGATAATAATTCAATATTACGGACCCAATGGAACTGGTTTCGTCGAATTCCGAGACCGTGCCTCGAAAGGCTATTTTTAAATACCGATTCAAACGATAAAATTTCAAAACTGAACAAAGCAGTTTCGAATTAAATTCTGAAGCTTCTATTACCTTCAGTATTATCAATATGAAATTTACAAGCCCTTGAAATATTTTTAAATCAGCTTAAAATTGAAGATTCAAATTATTATCGAACTCTCAATAGATTAAACTCTATAATTTAATCGCCAAATTCTTTCTGAAAGTTTGAAATTCAAGTCAAACCATCATTCAAATATTTAAAATTAATTAAATATTTCAATTTAAATTGTTCAAAATTTCTGGGTCGTTACAACCTTTCCCCCTTAAAAGAATTTCGTCCCGAAATTACAAGTTAAGAAGAATGCCCTTATCTCGATTATTATTTTTCACAATCTAAATAGTTTTATCAACTTACTAAAACAATCTTTTTATTAGAGATTCATTATCATTTCAACTAGCTTTCCAACTTCAATTTTAAGTTTCAAACAACATTGTTCTCCTAACAATTCAAATTTAAATTTCAACTTTCGAAATTTTCTCAAAAATTTTCTAACACCCTAAATTTTCGAAAAATTTCGCCAGCGTTTCCTTTGCGCGGCTAGCTCGGTACGACTATAAAATGGCACCACGGCCCCTCAGAATCTAAAAGAAAAGAGAAAGCCAAGTGGTTGGAGAAGAAAATCATCAAATCTCATACTGAAATTGAAATACGTACCTTTTGTCGAGCAATTCAATTTTATCTTTGAAATCAAAATCCCAATTCCATTTCTTTTAATACACCTGTATATCCTGCTATCCATAATATCCAATTCCAACATTCAAACCGGTTTGCCAATTCCATTACAAAAATTCTAACATATGCTTCTCATACATTTTTACTTCACTATTGAAGTTACATATTTATTTTCATTCAATTTTACATTTCAATTTCATTTGAATTCAATTCACAATTTCAATTCTATTCGAATTCGAGTCTCAATTCTAAATATTGAATTCTAACGATTAACTTTCATTTGCTAATTCATATTACTACTTTAAATTAGTTTCATTCACTAATTCATTTCAATTTGCAAATTTCGAAATTGATTTGTCGTTAACTAAAATTTTCCAACTATTTTCATAAATTTTCCAACCCCCAAAATTCACGGAAAATTTTGGCATAGTCTCCCTTGTACGGAGGAGCTTTTGCAATTTTACAATATGTATAAATATATATACATCGACCCACACGGTCGGAAAACAGAAAAACAGTTCATATTTCCTATTTTTATTGCGTAGGCGTACCTTATTTACATTTCTAAGCAAAGCGGCTTATTATTAGCATATTGCGCAACCCAAAATACAGCCAAACGGCTTCCAAAACCTGCACTTACTCAGTTTAAACACGTCAGTGACAAATATAAGAAATCTATTAACATTCCATTCATTTTCAATAACAAATATATAGATTTCATTAGCAATACATTCAAGATAAATTCCATTAGCAATACATATGGTTTCAGTTCATCTTTAGTCGCTTACGACCAATTCACATGACATTTCCATTAAATCAAGTCGTTTACAACTCATTTTCTTCATTCTATTCATTTTCAAGCAAAACGAATTCATACCATTTTAATTGATTCAAAAAACAATTTTATTTGCTTTCATTAACTCATATAATTTTATACAATCTTGTTTGTGTCAAACGACAATTATTTCTATGCAAATTTAATGATATTCACTTAATAGAATATCCATTCTAGTTTATAACTAATTTAAATTGATGCCAACTCAATTTATTTAAATTCCACTCCAGTTCAATTTGCATTTCATATTTTCATTTGGTTTATTTTATTAATCAAACAAATTTCATTCAAACCATTTCAAATCTATTCCATTCACTAATTTAATTCAATTAGTACATTCACTTATTCATTTTAAATTTCAATTTCCATATTCAATTCATCTCGAATTTACTTAATTACTAACAAAGGGAATTTCAATTTATTTCTTTTACTTACTTGAATTTATATATTCAAATTTATCTTCAAATTTAGCTCACGACTAAACTTTAATTTTAACCAATTCAAATTCCAATTCATTAGTCCATGAATTTATCAAGTTAGTTTACTTGAATTCAATCCATTTTATTTCTTATTTAATTTCATATAATAATGATAATAATTTAATATTATTACTTCCTAACAATCATGCAACCATATACTATAATAATTCATAGAAAATCATTTCTTTTCTATACAAAAAAATAGTTTTCGGCAAAATTATCTTATTTACCCGATTCAAAAACAATTTTATATTCACTTACAAATACGCGCTCATATCTATTATTACACTCAAACTCATTCTAGAGTACTGCTGACTCTATCTCTAATGAGTAACACCCAACAGAGCCATGGTTGTCGCTTAACCATATGCTCTGATACCAAATGTAACATATGCGATTTTTCGTTGCCGAAAAACCGAAATGTTAGGGTTAAAGAAGAAGAAAGAGGTATAAGAAGAGAGAAAAGCTAGAAAATAGAACGGGACAGAAAGAAAACAACAGAACAATATCAGAATCTCACAATCGCAGCGGAACAACATATAATAGATGAATGAATAATCTTTAAACAAAGAACTATATCAGTTATTACATTACATCACATTACATTACATCAGAGTGTACAACAACAAACAACGGAAAAGAAATACTATATACTACTAATACGTCATGCCATCCAGCTTGCCTCCAGCAACTCCTGAATTCCAGAATATCCTGATAAACCTTAACTCTTGACTGCCTGTGTGGAAATCGGTGGGCACCCAGAGTTTAGGAAGGAAAACAATAAACTCCGAGTCAGTCATGTGACTGGTGCGAGAACTCAAAACAGTTTATTTATCTTTAAAAATCAAAATAGAGGAATATTTTTAAAGTCAATTCGCAATGCTTTTAAAAAATGAGACTACCATAAGGCCTCCCGCACACACACACACACACACAATGCAAACGCAGAATCAGAGGAGATTTCTCCTTATGATAGTCAAAGATGCTTGATACGCATTAAAAAGAACATTTGATATTATTACTAGTGCATAGTATAGGAAAAATTCATTTCGAAAGTAAAGATATAAATCTTAGCCAACATAGACATTTCGAACTATGCCTACTATAGCTACCATCCAAACAGTGGGGCGCCACCATAAGTGAATGATAGGTTCTACAACTAATACCGTACAAGATGGTTTGTTTCTTTGGATTTCCAACGAATGGTCAGGCCAAGGAACTTCCCATTGCCACATGAGAACGCCTCTGGAAGGACGTCACCGAGAACCAAACCAGATCTCTGCCAACACAAGGCTGGGTTACCCCTAACTGGGTAACCACTGACACGAGTATGCCATCCCCCGGTCCTTTGGGACCTTTAACCGAGCGCTCGTCACCAACATCACACAATCATAAATAAAGTGTTTCAACATGAGTAAGTATCTGGGCTCCATACCATGATACCACCCTTTTCCAGAAGGAAATGCACATACCCTAAAGGGAGCTACCCCTCATAACCTTACCGCATCTTTCCTGTTTTGACCATTCCGGGGTGTGAGGCTCGACGAAGTCTCGTCCACAAAGCCACGCTTTATACAAAAGCTATGCTTTGGGTCAACAAATGATCATAGAAATGATCACAAAGATAAACGATCAAACAAATGATCCTATCACAAATGATCAACACAATGATCATTTCATAGCAACACTCAGCATGTCACATTACCAAATTGCGAATATATTGCTAATAACCATCAACTACATAACCTCTGAGCTCGTACGTCTCAGAGAAGGGTGTTAAGCTAAGAGAATAAATTCTCCTCCACCAGCAGAAATATATTTGAAAGAAATCAGCTTTATATCTCAATTGTAATGTCAGACATACAATCCATACAGGTCTGTTCCAGGATCGAACAGAACCGAAGGCACTTACAAAGAAGTCCTTACAATCCGGATATTCACTAATCACGACCGGACTTCCCATCACATATGGAGTCTCTATACCGGGGACCAGTCGATGCAAAGACATTCGACGAGTTGTCCTTTCGCTTTCAAACATATCCGGTCTTCAACACCGGTCATCAACGCTATCCATTACGTCATATCACTATTCGGAATGGGTAATCCGAATAACGAGCGCAATAAATTTAAAAATAAGTGTGACATTCAAATTCAAGCAAATCACAACAAGTACCTATTCAAAGGTAAATATTAATAGTCGGTTATTGAACTATCAATGGATATGCACACATCACCAGATTCCAAATAATTTCCCAAATTATTCATTTCCCAAAAATATCTTTACAAGACATAAAATTTTCACACTTCAAAAATAAATCAATATTTATTTTTAAACCCATTTTCCCAATTTCATTTATAAATTCCATATTGAATTTACATTCCAAAATATTTATGAATATACGATTTCCATTCGATTTCTAATATTCATTTTCAATTTACCTTACAAAAGATAAATTCAAAATATTCACTTAATATTGGAAAAACATTTCCATACTTATAAAAATAAGTAATTCACAAATCTTTTTATTTTCTACACTTGGAAAATATTCAATATACTTAAATCGAAATTAAGTATATATTTCATTCTTTAAGGAAATCATTCTCTTAAACATATTTATTTGGGCCAAAACGAATGTTGCGCAAAACATCGTTACGACGACCCAAAATCACTAGTATAGGGATTCGAAATTAAAATAGATATATAAATCCCAATACTATACACAACATTTCCTTTCGGAAATCATTTACTATAACAAAAGTGTTATAGTCCACCATTTCCTTCTATTTCTCGAAAACGTCTATTTCAACAATGAATGTTGAAATCTATGGTTTCGAATCTTAATACATTTAAAACATCGTTAGATCGTTTTAATTCTATTTAAAACATCACATCCAAAACATTTTCTTTAACATATTGTTCACTATTCAAAAACGTGAATATACTTGTTAACAAATTTCATCATTTTTATGCATTTTGTTTTAAAGGATTATTCACTGTCTAAAACGTGAATATAACTCCATTAATAAGTTACAACCATTTACTTATCAAAATAAGTCGTTGCGGATTTATAAAACAATGTTTATAAATTCGATTTCTATTTATTTTATAACAACTTCCTTTTATAAATCTCTTTTATTAATCTATTCAATTTCATATCTCAATGATATACTAAAAGTTCATATTATAAGTTAAATACTTATAATTTATTTGTTTGCCAAAATCGTTTCTTTAAACATCCCAAATTATAAATCTTATAAATTATAAGATTCATTTATTTATCCAAAACCATTGTTTTAATAACTTTACAAATTTTGTAAACCTACTGCTTATAAAATTCCATTTATAACTTCACCGTTTATAATCCTATAAATTTCATTCATTTATGAAATTCATTCACAATTCATTTAACACTTATAAAAGCTCGTTTTACAATTCCAATATTTTTAATTTATAAATATCAATATATAAATCTTATATATGGATCAATTTATATTATTCTTTTAAAACGTCTTTAAACTCCTTTAAAATTTCATCATTTCTATACATTTTGTTTTAAAGGATTATTCACTGTCTAAAACATGAATATAACTCCATTAATAAGTTATAACCATTTACTTATCAAAATAAGTCGTTGCGGATTTATAAAACAATGTTTATAAATTCCATTTCTATTTATTTTATAACAACTTCCTTTGATAAATCTCTTTTATTAATCTATTCAATTTCATATCTCAATGATATACTAAAAGTTCATATTATAAGTTAAATACTTATAATTTATTTGTTTGCCAAAATCGTTTCTTTAAACATCCCAAATTATAAATCTTATAACTTATAAGATTCATTTATTTATCCAAAACCATTCTTTTAATAACTTTACAAATTTTATAAACCTACTTCTTATAAAATTCCATTTATAACTTCACCATTTATAATCCTATAAATTTCATTCATTTATAAAATTCATTCACAATTCATTTTAACACTTATAAAAGCTCGTTTTACAATTCCAATATTTTAATTTATAAATATCAATTTATAAATCTTATATATGGATCAATTTATATTATTCTTTTAAAACGTCTTTAAACTCCTTTAAAATTTCATCATTCTCTTAGATTTACAAAATAATCAAATTTCATAAATCCTATATTTAAACTTTTTATAATAAATTCAGAAATCCCAATTTAACTATTTTATAAAATCATTAATCCCATATTTTCAAAAATCAACTTTTAACTGTATTTCTCAAAAATCATAATTTTTATAATATTAAAATTATAACGTTTATTTATTTAAGATGAATTAATTCCAAAAATATTTTATAAACGTATACTTTCAAAAATCACTTTAGAAATCCCTTAAAAATAAAAATCGTTATTTTTAAACTTCAAAATTGGATCCGATGATGCAACATATCAAATAATCAATCATGACTTTCCAATATCATATATCGATGTGATAAACAATCAAATATCACAATATCTGAATCAAATAAATATTTGTGAGGAATCCAGTTTTATCCCTCCAACCTGTTTCCCTGCATCCATAGACATTAGCACAATACCCATTCCACTTCGAGGTGGAATATCGCGGTATATGGGATTTATAAAATATTATCCGCTTAATAGGCGGCGCAATAGGGTCTCATCCGCTATACAATGCGGGAAATCAATCAACTGCAATATATACATATGCCAATATATATATATTGCTATATATATATATATATAGATATATCCTACTATATCTAATATCACAACCAAACAACAATCAATAAATAACTGCAAATCCAACTTTAAATTTTTGAGTGAGAAGTTTTCACCTTAGCTTTTTATTTTGCAATCCATTTCCTTCTTGACTCGATTTTCTTGATTTATACCTTGTATAAATATTTACACAATTTATTAATATTCGAACAGATCGAATAATTTATTTTTATTTAATTTAACTAGTTTATAATTTAATTTGGGCTTAATCACTTATTCCAAACAAATTCCCTTTTAATTTTAAACAGATCACTCTTAAAAATTTATCTAATAAAAAATTAAATTTCAACTAAATTTACTTAAATAAATTTATTTAACTAAACCTTTTAATTTCAAACTAACTTCCCTTTTACTTTAAACCAAAACCTCATTTCCATAAATATTTCAAACATTTTGCTTATATAAATTTCTTCAATACTTTAAAATTCCTTTGTTTAATAAATTATTTTAACTAAAAATTTAAATTTGAAACAAAATTTACTTTAGGAAATTATTTTCAAAATAAACGAGTAAATTTATAATGTATTCATTCATTCATTTTTATTTTTACTTTGAAACTATATCTATATGTATATTATTTATTTCATTTTCTTTTGAAACTACCTACTGTATTAAAATCTCAGCTATCTTATTCGCTGTATTATAATTCTTTTCTGTTTGCATAAAAGAACGATCACAGTAAACATTTTTTTTAATGCATTCAAATATATATATTGAATAAATTTACAAATAAAAGAAAAACTGTCTTTACCTCACTGAACAATAACAAACCCCAATTCGCGACCTCACTGCAAATTTGAAGAACCTAGCTCACGACATCGAACCCAGCCAACTACCCACAACGCGCCGCCCTAGCCTTCGTTGCTGTTGCTTGCTCGCGTCGTCGCCTCGCGCTTGCGAGCGTCGCCGCTTGCCTCATCGCCGCTAACTCACCCCTCCTACGCGCGCGCCTACACGAGCCGCTGCCGCAACTCGATCGCGATAACCCCCCCTCCAGTTCGAGCCTTCTGTCAATCATCGCGACATTTTTTTTTCTTTCCCTTTTTTTTTACCGAGGAAGGGACGGCATTGATTATAAATTGAAGAGGAAGAAGAATTCGATGAGGGCGTTGATTTAAAAAAAAAATGAAAGAGGAAGCGGGCTTCGGTTGAAACGAATTTGATTTTAGGGAGGAAGTGAAAATTGATTTCGATTTGTATAGAAAAGGAAGCGGCCATTAGTAGATCGGAACGAAGATTTTTTCCTTATGAAATCAAAATGAACTGCTCGCGTGATAAAAGAAACAAAGGAGACGAGAGAACGTGATGCTTCAGGGAGAACGTGCTTGCCTCCGTGATCATCTACGTGATTGTAGGCATAATGCTAGACATGATTTTATGGATGAAAAGTAACTGATATGACAAATTATAAACAAATTGAATTCAATTTGAATTTGCAACGCGTTTACTCAACGTACGCTCACATAACAACTCCGAAAAATACGAAATTTGAAACCTAATAATAATTCAATATTACGGACCCAATGGAACTAGTTTCATCGAATTCCGAGACTGTGTCTGGAAAGGCTATTTTTAAATACCGATTCAAACGATAAAATTTCAAAACTGAACAAAGCGGTTTCGAATTAAATTCTGAAGCTTCTATTACCTTCAGTATTATCAATATGAAATTTATAAGCCCTTGAAATATTTTTAAATCAGCTTAAAATTGAAGATTCAAATTATTATCCAACTCTCAATAGATTAAACTCTATAATTTAATCGCCAAATTCTTTCTGAAAATTTGAAATTCAAGTCAAACCATCATTCAAATATTTAAATTGTTCAAAATTTCTGGGTCGTTACAATAAGTGTAAGTTTGAACTGATGGAAGGGACTAAATAGCAAATCGCTACAAAAGGACATTTATTTGACAAACATGCAATTCTCTCACGTTTAACTGGAAAGATTATAACACACAAGGAAAAGAAATTGTACCAAATTCAAGTTGACACAAATGCAAGCTAAAACCATCAAAATAAAAATTCAAAAATAGAGCTGTAACGTTTTAAATGACAATGGCAATAATAAGAGCTGCAATTTGTCTGATTATGTAATCATGTCAAACATGAAACAATAATAGTAGTTCAACGGGAAAACTGAAAAAAGAATATTCTAGCATTGAAACTACATACTAATCTTTCGTTGAGCATTAACTGGAAGTGATTACTTAAAGCTTCATCTCTTACACATACTCGGTTTACAGATTTAATTTCTTACCAATGAGCCATGGATATCTAAAATCAAAATCATTAAAATATGATGGTTGTAGAGGCATGGATATTGAAGTTACCTCTACCTTTGTATCTTTTAGAAGTTCCTCTAGAATTGCATTATTCATTTCATCGGTGAGAAATCCAAATATATTAGTACGAATATGACATGTTAGACACTACCAAAGAATTCTGAATCACCAAAAAAAGGATTCATAAATAATATATTTTGCTCTTGTTTTTACACTAAAATACGATTTGTAAAAGACTTAAATGTAAAAAAAAAGTTAAGAATACTTACAATTAGATTGTGAGTGGAAAATGAGCAAATGTTAATATGGTAGCGAAAATGTTTGACTTACAAAGACATGTACTGAAGTTTCTTTTGGGTAAAGAAGTTTTGGTATTTAAGTAATCATCTTGAATGAAACTAATGGACAAATAATAAATGAAATCCTCGAAAATAAATTTCAAGCATGAGAAGTTTGTACCATGCATATCGTATGTGGCAGCATAATAAATGAACAAATAACAAATGAAAATTGTACCAGACAAATTAAGCATATAGACCACACAGTTGATAACCATGTTATATGAAAACAAATATGTCTAGTACTTAATAACCACACTTATAAAAGCCAAAACAATCGGTTGACCAAAAAACTATATGAAAAGTAGTATATATTTAAGCGTATATACCGTGTAAGAGTCAAATAACAATGGTAATTGATAAATATGATTAAGGTACATTTAGAAACTTAACAAATTGGGTCATCCTTTCCCAAAGGTTAAAAAATCAAGTAAACATGCGTAGTTCACAATTTCAAATTATTGTACAAATTTGAACATTTTTTCCCTATTTGAACAATCAGATGGCAATAAATGTCTCAATTTTAATTTATTTCAATTATATAAGCCAAAAAATTGATTACATAATGATAAATAGATGTCTTACTACAAATAGTATAACTTTCATTATACATTCAATGGCATAGTTAAAAAAACATGATAAATGACAAAAAATATGATTAAGATATATTTTTGAAAAAATATCATCACCGCAATGTTTGACCCATGCTTATGTTGAAACTACATAGTACAACCTTTCATTGAGTATTTATTGAACTTAGTCCCTCATACTCAATATTTCATATGCATTAACTTGCCTATTGGCCATGGCTAGCCTATGATCTACACACATAGGACCGTTAAAATTTTCTTCCATACATCTATAATAGAATTGCTTCTTAATGTAACTATACCCTCTTCCGCATATTGAAAACAAAATCTGTTCTTAATGTTAATGTGCCCACTTCCACAATGTAAAATTTCATATGTAAAAAAAGGCCCTGGTGCCTGTAATAATCTACCATTGGCAAATTTTCGATAATAATAAACTTTAATCCTTGTATGTTCATAAAGACCAATTATTTCTAATCTTTATTCCTTCATAACTACTAAAAGTAGCTATTATTAGTTAGTTCGAATGCATAATGGAGAGTTTTAATGAAGAGGTCTCTTAAACACTGTTTAAAGGTTAAACATTTCAAACAACAAATTCCATGTGGAGGAAACTGAAAAATAGATGGAAAGAAATGTAGAATACTGAATATAAAGTTCACAGTCTTTGTTACAAAAAGAAAATAATTTGATACATATTGTGGCCATTATTGTTTATACGAAAAAAGTGATTGTTAAAAGTTAAAACTGCCATGCAAGAAATAAAAAATATGACTGGAAAAAAATTGCTCATTTAATCCACGTCTTTTTAAGTCAAGATAAGAAAGTAAAACTGGAAGTGGAAACTATAAATGGATAATATATATTACATGTAGGTATAGGAGTAAAATAAACATTTTTAGGCAATAAAAACAAAGTCGTTCGAATAATACTGTGCATGATTGATTGACATCATAAGAAGGTAAGTAAAATTAAAATATTTAAAACTTGGAAAGTAAAGGCCAGCAAATTGAAAGTAATAAGCTAATACTGCAAATTGACATTGCCCTAAAACATACATCAAGCTTCCTAAAAAATCACCTAGCTAAATTTTCGCTTTCAACGAAGTTGAATTGTTGGACATGAAGATTAACTTTTCGAATTGTAGTTACCATTTATCACAGATCCAGTTTTGATCCATAGTACTGAGAAAACAATTATGATCTAGTCAAAAAGTACTTTTAGGGCAATATGAAGTGACACAAAAACTAATGTAGAAAAAAATATAGCAAGTACTTGCTAAAAGGCTATAGTAACTATGAAACTCTAAGGAGGTAGATCATTTAGTAAGTTATAGTTAAATAATATTTAGAGGACATATCAAGTTCTTGAAAGCCATAAAACCAAGTTATGAACATATCAATCCGATACTAATATTCCCTTATGGTAAGAAAAAAATTCATGAAATTCATCACAACACTACTGTATCAAGTTTTTTTAAAATCTATTTACTTGATAAAATAAAACCAAGCTGGAAACTACAAAATATTTCCACAATGCCAATTAGAAGATCAACAAATTAATTTCATAAATCAAGTCATTCAAATTAATTCCAATAAAAGTTGCTCCAACTCCAATCTAACTATGCTAAGAAAGATAAGAAATACTCATTATCATTTCCTATAAAAGGTCGATCTGATATGGTTAAGCTTTATTGAGAGTTTAATAAATAATTTTTATTAGGCTATTAAATTTTCGTAAACACCAAGATGAAATATAGAACCTTACCAAATGCTGACTCATGGATAATACTTTTTTTAGCAAATAATATTAGCAGCACTATCCGTATTGCCCTAGCATTATCAGCATCGCCCTGTGTAGAGAATCAGAAGACCAAAACATATGCATGGAATATGATGCCTTATTAACTATTGCCTAATTCCTAAGCCAGTCTTGTAGTATTAAATATATTCAAACCACTACCTAATATAACCATGCAAATCTTGAAACTTGAATTACTTTCTATTTTGATTTTCTAACCAAAACGTAATTGTGACATAAGTAAGTTGTACATGTTCAATAAATTAAGCATGAAGAACAGTTGCTGCTAAGTGGTTGCTAATTAGCTAACTTTTTGAGATCCGGTGGTTTAAGTTAAAACACTTGGATAACATGGGGTGTAATTGTGAATCTATGATGTTGGATCTAGATTTGAGCAATTACTACGTAACGTAATCATTGTATGCTTTGCCATCGGCATTGCTATTGGCTGGATTTGACTAGACTGGATATCAGCAGTAATGGGGACTACTAACGACGATCTGACTTGATGCTAAAAAACACAAACTTTGGTAAAATACACTATATGAATTTATTCAAAGAACGATGATGAATATACACAATGACCTGAATTAAATCATGAGCTATACACAATGATGAATCACATCTAAAGAATAAAAATGCAGCAATGCAAGCGCTAATAAAAAATGAAGATGGTGCGAAAATAGAAGACTGCAAAAGCTTACGAATTAAATTTATCCCCCTTAATCAAAGCATGCTAAAGTTCAAAATTTTGGTGAGCTTTCATGGAACATTCAATGAAAAAAGTGGATATTGTTATGCATATAATTTTGTAACAGGGTCGTAGTAGAACCTACGAAGCATGAAGAAGTATTGAGAATTTTGAAACTATTGCTTGAAATCATGAAATGTATTCACTATAACTCATTTTTGAAATACAAAGGATAATCATTCAATGAGAACTAAATATAAAGATGCATGTTTTCTGATACTTTTTTGAGCTAATATCCATATTATCAAAATAGAATCCAAATAAAACATTGAAGAGGTGCAAATTCTTGCTGATCACCAAATAATGAATATGAGAGTAATAATGGAATTAAGACTGAATTGATATACCTTTCAATTACTATGCTTCAAAACTTTCATTTCTAGTACCATCTTTTCCATTTCTTCGCATGTTGCTCGTTGCACATTAAATTTCTTCCCTCGTCCAACACCAATTATAAATTCAATTTGTTATATGCATGAAGCTTTTCATTTGACTATTCAAACACAATTCATGAGTCAAACTGTCAAAATTATTGAACAAAAAATAACATATGGCTAATAAACTATTAATAAAATTAACTAATACACACACCTAGAAACTAATATATATGTTAGAAAATAAACTTACCAAAATAGGATCAAACATAGTAGTTTCAGTAGCAATGGACTTGCATCCAAACTTTTACAAACTTGATCTCCAATCTTAACAGTTTTTCCTGATTCCAGTTTCCACAAAACAGTAAAGTTCATGATGATAGTATACAATTTTTTAAACATAACAATGAAATATATCAAACAATAATAACCATATAGTAATACCAATAAAATACCAGGATAATAAAAGCAAAAGTTTCTTAAAAAAGTAAAGCCATTAAAAAGCTTCACAATGCAAAGATCTATAAGCTTCGATCTAACCTTGGTTTGATAAGTATTCTCTTTTCAAACTAAAATCTAAAATAGACCGATAAGTGAAATGTATCTTATGTACAACATATGATTCTGTAGTGAACTTAGCGACACAAAATACATGAATACACACTGCGTCTAATTTGAACATATATGAATTAATAGGTTCCAATCCTCAGAATACTGTTTGGCTACTGCATTGCAAATGCATAGTTGGTTCACTCATAGATACCAGCGCCCCTAATACTATTCTGCTATTACAATACAAATTCATAGTTAATTCTCTATGTGAAATTGTTACTCACTTCAAATATAAATTATTCTGAACAAACTGTATTCAGTAGAAAGTATCAAGAATATCCACTATTCATTACTGAACAAAACAACCAAGGCGAGAAGGAATACTCTTGTAATATTATGCAGAAAAACAATTAAAATAAAAAGGATGTTCTTAGTTTAAAATTACCACTTTCTTGTTGAAGTCTTCGGATGCCAAAAATGTAATCCTGAAACTAATAAACATATAGAAAATGGGCACCAAATCATTGGTGTTTGGTTGAGATTCGCATAACCAGCTGGAATAATTTAATGCTGTCTCAGTTTGTCATCTAGACGATGTTCAGCTGGTCAGCAAAACTGAATTAACATCATCGTGTAACGGAAAAATCTACCAGATGCTGAATTTTAAAATTTTCCGACTCAAGAGACGAAGATTAGGGGTGCATGTGAGTTGTTCTAGTATGAAAGCATGAGATTGGATATTTTGATAGACAATTTTACTTACGAAATTAGGGCTAGGCGAAAGGAGGATGAGAAACTATGGTGGATTAGATAAAGCAGAGTAGGGAACGATGGAAAGCTATTCGAGAAACAAAAAGAAGTAGAGAACGCAACCGTTCAGGTTCATTTCTGAAAATACCAGGATACTTCCACGCCTTTGTAACTCACTAATAATATAATAGTATAGATTTGAAATTTGAATAAATACCTTGTTTCTATTCATTTCAAACGAATTTCTACACCTATAAATACATATTTCTTCTAGAATTCATCAACCAAAATCATTTCTTATCTACATTATCTATATTTCTTCTCCCAAACTCAAATATGGTCAATCCAATTCATAGTTTGACCGAGAATCTTGAAGAAACCCATGACTCTTACAAAAATATTCTCTCTTTCATTCTATGTATTCAGCGACACTTAGAGTTGAGTCAAATGCAGATAATCAAGGAGCAAGAAAAGAATTTCGATACGATATGATGGATGATTTCCTCCCTGCATAAAGATGATAATGAAGCACATCCTCCAGTCTCTCTCACCAATGAAAATGAAAATTGGGATGCCATTAAAGCAGACCCTACATTTGGAGAAAAAGGATGGATGGAAGTTCCTCGTAATGTTTGATTTTATTTGATTGCTTTGTTTGATTTGAATTGATTGCTTGGATTGATTTGATTTGATTTGGTTTGGTGTGGATTGATAATTGGTGTGCAAAACATAATACGTATTAGTTTCTTCTCTTTTTTTAGCGTTATATGATCTTACTTATGGTTTCTACTCAAATGTAAATATAACAATATATAATTAATAAATGATTTATGTTCTTATATTTGAATTATCACTATTATAAGTATTATCATATATGGATTCTTAGTTAGGATAGTTAGTAATTAAGGACTAAGTATTAATTTTAGAATTAAGTGATGGTTATTTATGATAACACTATCATTATAATCACATGTCATATAGTATAAGATTAAGGGGGAGTTAGTTTTTGTTGATGACAAAGGGGGAGAAATATAAAATAGGAGAGTTAGGCATAGATTAAGGGGGATTTATTAGTTTTAGGGGGTTATTAGGATAGAAGTAATATTTTATAAACAAAGGTTGTCATCATCAAAAAGGGAGAGATTTTTGGTCCCTAAGAGATGGTTTTGATGACAACAACCTAAGAATAAGATTATAAAATATAAATACTAACATTATAGTTTTGATATATATGTATATCCACGATTTAACCATGCAGGTTCCAAAGAATGAAGACTATACAGTATATAGATTCAAGACTAAAGATATCAGATTGAAGACTCATGAGTATCAAGATTATCAAGAGTTCAAGATCTCAATAATTTAATTAGGAATTTTGTTAAAACTCCTAGAAAAGCACTGGCATCATAAAATCCAATTTATACGTGGAATGGAACATACTTCAAGCTCATTAAAGGGATGAATCCCTAAGTAGGATGGAACCTACGAAAAATCTAGTGGAACATTGTTTTGTATCCACTAACTTTTATTCAAATGTTTTATAAATTATATATTGATTTCAAAAGGTTTTCAAAATCTTCCTTTCAAAAAGATCAAAAACATCTATCCTGATTTTAAAATACTTTTAGCCTCAAAATAATCTTTATCTTCAAAATTAAATTATCCTTAGTTGTAAACTATCTTATATTTAACTTTTAATATTTATACTTATATTTAAATATAAAATTATAGTAAAATTATATATATATTATTCTCTGTACTTATTTATGTATTTTAACTATAGCTAAGTATATTTATAAAATTTAAAAATAGTTTTAACACAAGATGAAAGTTATTTTCAAAGAAAAACAAATTATCAAAAATTATATATGTCTATCGACAATCCCAATATACCATTGTCGACAAGGTAGCAGTTTATTTCAAAATTTTGAATTTCAAAGGAAGTGTATATTCGTCATATCCTTTCACGAATGGACATGGCTGTTGTTCTACTATAAATAGGGGCAGCTTTACACGAATTTATATTTATATTTTCTCTCATTTAACTCCTCTTCTTCTTCCACATTTCCTTATATATATTTTTACCATTACTTTGCCGAAATCAACATTGAATCTAACTAGATCATTTCTGGTTTGATTCTCTATCACTATCTCAACAGATCTCAGTGTTATTGGGAGTTATAGGCTTCTTTTTAATAAATTAAGAGAGAAAAGGCGTGATGTAGCCTGTGAAATCAATCAAGCAAGAAAAGGTGTGATTGTAGCCTGTGAAATCAATTGGGTGAACTTGTTGCCCGGAAAATCAAGTATCTCTACCCAGAGGATTGTGAATCTGAAGTGGTGTACCTCGTGGACTTGAAATCGAGGGTGTAGTTGTAAGAATTGATTTTGAAAGGAAATCCGTACTTGTGTGCGGGACTGGATGTAGGGTAACTCCGAACTAGTATAAAATCCGGTATGTTCTTTCCTTTATTGCTTTTACTTTATTTCTGCATCTGTGTTTGATTTTTTAATCATATCTTTGTCTGAATATTGCATACATTCGTATTCAAATTAATATAAACTCAAAAAGATTTAGTAATTCCTTAAAACACTATTCACCCCCTCTAGTGTTAATTCTAGCCTTAAGATCCGTAACCAGCATTTCTCACATACCTAATTACATAGTTCTAGTTGGGCTTCATACATAGGTAGTACTAGTTGAATTTTCTAATTCACGATCAATATGCCAGTCTTTCATGGCTTCAAAAGTCGTGTGGAATGATGTAAATAATTACCTTCCATCCCATGAAAAATATACACGTTCTTCAGTTCAACGAAGAAGAAAAGAGAATCATTTTGATTGATATATTACTTCTTGCAGGTGGATAAACACCCTTATCATTCATCCTTTCACTCTTAATTTAATGTATTATTTGTGAACCTTGGTTGTAATGAAATCATTCATAATGCATGAATTAAAGATGCGTACGGTCGATAACTTCCATATGGTAATTGATGACATAGTTTATATGTATTTTTTATGTAGTTCATAGATTCAATAGTAAACCTCGTGAATGCTTCATTCTAGGATCGCTAATATTTTTCTCTCAACTTAGATTCTGAATATAAATGTCAATAGCACTGGTAACTTATTTAAATATACAGTACAAATCTAGATGTCATTTTCGTCATCTCGGGAGTTTTCATGGAGCGTCAAATTATAAGTACTTGAAATGGTGAGAATAGTACTTGAAATGGCAAGCTTAGAGAATACACTTGGAAGACAACTCGGAATCAAAAACACAATAAACAATGCCAGAGCAACTGTTTAGGGGCTTAGCTAAAATCAAGTAATTCGATTCACCTTGTATCCCTTTCCTGGTGCAATTTCAGTTTAGGTTAGATATTTTCATTGAATCTAATTATTCGAGTCACCTTATATCATCAAGTTTTGGAGTTACAAATTATAGCAACATCTTATGGAGTCTATATGTTGAGTTTTTTCTTCTTTTATATGTTGTTTGCTGAATAAAACATAAATTACACTTATATCTATACAAGTTCTTTAACTTTAATCTGTTGAATTTTGTTATATTTCATAGATGATAAATCAAGCTATTTTAGAAACCAAAACTAGAACTGTGAAGCAAAGATTCATGGATGATAAATCATATAATACTGTTTTACCAATATTATATTATCATTCCACACTCATGGACTTATAAAATAAATAAGTATGAAATACACATGATATGCCACTATTATTAGTTCTAGTAGAAAAAATTAACAAAGTTTGACAAGCTTTAACAAAGTTTATAAAAATTAGCTATGTTTATGATGATGATGATGATGATAATAATAATAATAATCAATAGTTTGAATAAATTAACTAAGTTTTATAGAAATTAATAATTTTATAGTAGTAGTAGTAGTAATAATAAACTAAGTTTGATAAAAATGACAACTGAGATTATAATAACAATAACAATAACAATAATATAAACTATATTTTGATAAAAATTAACTAAGCTTATACTAATAATAATAAATTAACTAAGTCAACTAAGTTTTATGATTAATAACAATAATAACAAAAACTAAGTTTATAAAAATCAACTAAGTTAACTAAGTTAACTAAGTTTTATAAAAGTTAAATAAATTTATAAAAATTAACTAAGTTTATAATAATAATAATAATAAAATAACTAAGTTCACAATAATGATAATAATAAAATAACTAAGTTTATGAAAAATATTTTAAGTTTTAGCAATTGAGATAATTTATAGGTTTAATAATAATGATGATGATAAACAATAGTTTGAATAAATTAACTAATTTTTAAAAAGTTAAATACGTTTATAAAATTAACTAAGTATTATAAAAATTAATAAGTTTATAATAATAAAAATAAACTAAGTTTGATAAAAAATTAACTAAGTTTATAATAATAATAAACTATAGTTTAATAAAAATTAACTAAGTTTATAATAATAATAAATTAACTAATTCAAATAAGTTTTATAACTAACAACAACAACTAAAGCCAAGCTTATTATAGTTAACTAAATTAACTAAGTTTCATAAAAATAATAAATAAGTTCATAAAAATTAATCAAGTTTATAATAAAAATAATTATTATAATACAACTAAGTTTACAATAATAAATAAATTAACTAAGTTTATGAAAAATTTATAAATTTGAGATAGTTTATAAAAATTACCTAAGTTAATAAATTTTAATATTGAGATAATTTACAAGTTTAAGTGAATTAAAATATAAGTTATAAGTTATGACATTTTAACTCTTAGCAATTGAAATAATTAATAATTTTGAGTTAATATAAATGGAGTTATAAATAAGTTAACTGGGCTTTATAAAAATTTAACTAATTTTTATAAAAATTAACCAAAATTTAAAAATTAACCTAGTTTTATATAATTTAACTATGTTTTATAAAAAATAAATAAATTTATACAAAGTAATTAAGTTTTATTAGAATTTTACTAAGTTAATAAGTTTTTAAAAATTAAATAAGTTTTTTATAAAAACTAACCAAGGTTTATAAAAATTTAACAAAGTTAATTAGATTTTATAAAAATTATTTAAATTTAATAAAAGTTTAACTAAGGATGTATGATATACTTTAAATATGCAAAACAGTTTCATAATCATGTGTTGATTGTTAAACTTGTCTATAAGTAATTAGCGTTTTAGGAGTAAAGGCCAACTGCAGCAAAGAATTGCGGATAATCAAGTAATGAACATGGCTTTAATTGCTATATGCTATAACATTTTGTTAGTACCCTTCTTAACTTGTTTATGAATGGTTATGGATTTTATGTGAATTTTCTCATTTTGTTAAAAAACTATTATCAAAATGGTTATGGATATTATATTTGATTATGCGATTATTGTGTTTTTTCAATTATTTGAATATGATGATTATGTGATTAATTAATTGATTGTTGGTTTGAATACGACGATTATGTGATGGATTAATGGTTTTAATATGACTATAATGTGAGCGATGGATGGAAATGGTACAAGCCATTAGCGGGAAATGATAACATGTACAGTGTGCCACAAAACAATTAATAACTTTTTGTAGTGTTTTAGAAGCGCTTAGGAAATAAATGTAAACAACCGCGATATGACTTTCGTAGCGACGAAAAATGCTACTAAAACTTTTAGTAGCGTTTTGGTAAGCACTACAATACGACATGCTACTAAAAGTTTCAAACTTTTTGCAATAGTTCTAAATCCCTACAATAGGTCAAGTTTTGGTAGCGTTTTTTAAAATGCTAGAAAAAGTTTCGGACTTTTAGTTGCATGTGGTACCAAGCAATTTACCGGTACGCTGCTAAAAGTTTTGGGTGCCTTTTTACAATGCTATGAAATGCCTTTTCTGTTGTAGTGCAACTAGCACGGTACATAAACGGCTAATTGGAAAGTCCATTTACCTTTCGCAGTGGTCGAAAGCTATCAAGCAATACCTTTCGATGAGGTTAGGAGCAATCGGGCAACGCACCTTTTGACAAAGTCGAAAGGAATAAAGAAAAATAGAAGAAAGCCCAGTCTTCAGTGGCAGCGGAATGGTGGCCATATAGTCCTTTCGACTAAGACGAAAGCCGTGATTCGAAGGGTGCACACGAAAGCAGAAAAGCAGGCCTTTCCTTCGTGTCGAGAGCATTAGGTCGAAAGAAGCCAACCCACACCTATAAATAAGATCCCAGGGTCTGGTTAAAGGTACTCGATTTTGCATTCGCTTGTTCCTTATACTTTCTGAAGCTTGCAAACCCTAATTTTAGAATTAGGGATTTGGTCAACTTGCACATCTAAGTACAAAAAAAAGAGATTATAATATTTTTGACTATGTAGTTACTAGGATATTCTTATTTCATACGATTATCATCATCTGATATCGGTCAAGTCGAAAGATTATCCTTCGACAGAGTCGAAACCCCTAGCATACTTATATATAAAGAGTTCTAGCTCAAGCCCTCAATAAAACATAGGTTCTTCCTTTCGACGAGCTAGGTACCCACTCAATTCATATACTTTCCCAAAGTAGTTTATTCCCAACCTTTAGCTACCTTGGCTACTTCGAAGGGTGGTTCCGACTAGATCAAGGGTCAAATAATCTTGAAGGAGTTCTCACAAAGAAATTAGTCTTTTGACTCGGTCGAAAGGTGTTCATAAGTGTTTTCAACCGTCTTTACCCAATCGACGAGTGTAAGCTACTTATACCTACATCGAAAGAAGGTTTCGAAGAGTTCGCTTATTCTACAAACTTCACTTTAAGGTGTTGGCAAGTTTTTTTGTCAACATTTTTGGCATTAGAGGGAGGGCTTGAACCTCTGATTCCCGTTAACTTTCATCACTGATTAATTACATAAAGCCCTTCATTCAAAAGAAGGAAATGTTAAGAACAATTAATAATAACAAACCAAGAGAAGAAGCTTCTTTACTATCGACTTTGGAAAACAACATTGTCCCAAACTTTAACTTAGAGAATATGGAAATTAGGGGACCTTCAATCCTAAAAAGATTGAGAAATAATGTTATTTAAGCCAGAATCCTCAATAACGAATGATAGAAATGCAAGAATTTCTTGAAAGAACCCAACCTTAATAATCATGAAGAATTATGGGAGTAGAGGATGAAGCGCAACCTCCAAACGAGGAAAACGATCAAGAGTTAAACCAAGAAAGTCAAGCAAAAAGGTCCCTCGAGCAATCAAACAGTCCAATCCAGAGAAATAGAAAAAGTTGCCAAAGAAATGAAGCCGACCGAGAAGACATCCTACACCAAATAATGATGGACATGATTAAAAAAAAAAGGAAACTTCTAACCCAGAGGAATATGTTGTCCAGCAAAAAAAACCTTTTCGGATGAAATAATGGCAAGTAGTCTCCCTCCTCACATCCAAATTCCTCGCTAAAGTATGACGGGACAACTGATCCAAATAATCATCTTGTAGCTTTTGAAAACTGGATGAACTTATATAAAACTCCTGAGATGATTCGCTGCAAAATTTTCCCTGTTACTTTTCAAGGAGTAGCTATCAAATTTACATGAATTACCAAATGGAAAATGTTTAGGCTTAGGAATAATTCACTTGTGACTTCATGAACCAATTTTCTATATTCAAAGACACAACCATGGAATTTATCTTGTTCGCAATGGTCAGACAAAAACTAGGAGAACTGCTTGGCGAATACTTAAACAGATTCATCACCGAAGCATTAAAGGCAGAAAGCACAACTGATGGAGAAAAGCTTATGGCAGCTCGATCATAGTTGATCGATCAAACCCCATTCTAGAAAGATCTTTATATTAATGAATGTAGAGATATACAAAATTTATTACTGCAAGCTGAAATTTTTTCCAATGGACAAAATGCATATCATGATATGAAAGAATTTCATAGATAATGCAAAGAAGAGAAATCCAATTCTAAGCATCACGGCAAGAGACCAAAGAAAAGTGGAAACCAGAGGGGAAGACGAAAAGAAATTTCCAAATTCGATTATGTAGTCCTAAACAATCCATTCTCCCACATATTTTACATGGTGAAGGACAACAAAAATTTTACCGTTCCTTATAATATTTGGAATGTTCCAGAGCCAAATAAAGGAGGTAGTTACTGCGATTACCATAAAACAAATGGACATGAAACCGACAATTGTTGATTTTTCCGGAAGCAATTCAAGGCATAATTAAGTCAGGATTCTTGAAAGAGTTCTTAAAAGGAACTTAAAAAGACATCTTATTCAAGGTAAGAAGAAAGCAGCTTGGTAGTCCCGTAGCATTAGTTCAACTACGAACTCTCTCTTTTCATATATTTTTTTAACTTGACTTGTACTTTGATTTATATTTAGATTTGTGCTGAAAATTAGCCATGTGATGGTTCAAAATTCGAGTGTCGTTACAAGTAAAAAAAACCAGTCCATAACATTCAACATACTCTTGGTGCACAGCAAGTTTGTATTACCTGAACAAGATAACTCAAATGCTTGATACAAGTTGACTATTAGTGTTTAAATCAATACAATACAATGGCTTGCACTCATGAGATATCAAATCACTGTCAATCCATCATAAATTTATGAGAAAGACTGCGTACACCAACCATGATTTTGGAAAATTGTTTTAAAAGAAATTTCTCAAACATATCTTCATAGGAAAACTATTTTCGATTACCCTGCAACCTAGGGAAGACAAATATCAATATCTTTCAAAAGTTGATTTATGCAATCCTTTTTAAGATATTATATAGCATTAATGAATGCATACAAAGGATTTCTGTGACGCCCCACCTCTATACCCACCTAGCCAAGGACACTTCGGTGTAATGCCGTCAACTAGTATGGAGAATAAGGCTGTTGAGGAGCGACCATCTGTGTAATTGCTTTGTGCGAGCATCGATATGTGAGATAGTACAACTGTTTTCAGGAGGAAATCCGTCATATCGATACAAATTCAAAGCTACTACACAGTGGCTATATATATTCTTCGGAAACAAATATAGAAATAAACATAACACAAATCAGTCACAGACTTCCATATCACAAAGGCGGAAATAAATATGAATAAATAACACATGAAAGTGTACATCAGAGTAGTGGTCAAACAAGATCCACAATGTCACAAAAGAATAGCTACAAGTGCTAGACAAAAGAATATGGATACATCAATGATTCTATATCTCAAATGTATACAACAAAAAAACTACGAATCTAAGTAGTTAGCCAAAAGTTAAGGTGATAATTCCAGATGTGAATTCAAGAAGAAGCACCTGTAACATCTCGGTCTGACCCAAGTATTATTAAATAAGAAAATCATAAACGGATCAGTCTAGCTATATATATCAGATAAAATGATATAGAATAAGAGATATGACGTAAACATATGATAACCATAATGCCATACTGTAATAAGTATGTAATTGAAAATCAACAAGAGATTAATCAATATCACAAGAATCTTCTCAAAGATAAAAAAGAATGTCATACTCTTTATTTATATTCACCAAACCATAAATATTGACAATAATATCAATGCCAATCACAAAAGTTAATGACACACAAATTCACCAATGCATAAATATTGATAAAACTTATCAATGTAAATCACGAAAATTGGTGAAAACACAAATTCCAGAAATCATCAATGGAAATCCAGAAATCACAAAAAGGGGGAGGCCTATCACACAACGGGAGCAGAAAAACTCACCAACACGTGTATCATAAAATGGAACGCTATTCCATGGTTGCTAACCATTAATTTTGAGCCGAAGCTCCATAGAACGGCTCGAAGACCATGGGTCGCTACCCCACCAAATTGAGTCGAAGCTCCACAGAAACAGGGTTTAGTCTCCCTCGTAGACAAAGAGACATTGCACATTTGCTAGTCTAAATCACAAAAATGATCATCAACGATCATCAAGAAGTGTCAATTACAGTAAGCTAGTAAATATATAAGCTTAGCTTCATGTCCCATTACCACTAGCTTTACTTAAATATTTACGAACAAATTATATATATCTACTCGAAAATTGTCACAAGAGATTCAATCGAACAAGTCCAAGAATTAACCGGCGAAGTAAATGCAAGCGTTTCATACCATTTGTTTTACTAAGCCGTTTAATTAGATTTCTCGTACGAGTGAGATAAAGTGACAAATCACAAAAATGATTGTAGGAACAATAAATCACAAAAAAATTCACATTCGAAGACGTGAATAAAAATCCAAAGAATTTGATTTCAAATCCATCAAAGTGGAAATACCCTTGCGAGTTAACAGCCACGACTTACGACTTAACATAAGTCAACACAAGAAATCAGCGGCTCAAGAAATAGCATACGACCAAACAGAGCAACTTAACATGGCACGACCTAAGTTGGTGCGACTTAAAGCACAAGAGAAGACCGTGCGACTTAAGTGGGGACGACCTAAGCATGGCGCGACCTAAGGCGTAAGAGAAGGCCGAGCGACTTAAGTGGGGACGACCTAAGCATGGCGCGACCTAAGAGAGCAAGCGACCTAACATGGTTGCGAGATAGCATGTGCGACTTAACATGGTTGAGCGACCTATAGGGTGGAACGACCTAACGGCTGACCTAACAGAGAAAGCAGCATAACATGGCCGAGCGACCTAAGAGGGTTGCGACCAAAGGAGCTAGCGGCATAACATGGCCGAGCGACCTAAGTGATGCAACGACCTAAGAGAAGAGTAGGCCGAGCGTCTTAAGAATGAAACGACCTAAGAGGTAAAAGAAGGTCGAGCAACTTAATGGCCGAGCTACCTAACGACCTATGATGCAAGCAACCTATGGGTTGCGACCTAAGGCAGGCCGACCTAACTGCAGGCCGAGAATCATACGTGCAGGCCGAACGACCTAGGCAACAAAAATGCCAAAAACTCTCTCAATTTGCAACCAATCGAGCACGGATGCTAGGGGATTACGCCCATCGGCTCTCCGGTCCTATTGGCTCCTCGATGCATCCTCGAAAACGAGTTCGATCATCAAAGTTAGGATTTTTAAAGATTTGAACCCAATACACTAAAAATTGGGATTTTCACCAATTCAATCCAAACCAAGAGCAAATGCATATGAAAAAATGTTAGGAATTCATACTCAATAATTAAAGATAGTTATAGAAAAAGATGTGAGATAAAAAATCTCACCTTTACATAAAATAAATGAAGAAGGAGCTTGGAAGCAAAGGAAGAATCAATGGCTTCTCTTTGAATTTGGAGTTAGATGTTGGATTTGCAAATGAACTAGGGCTTGGAGTTTTAATTTCCCATTCCTTCCTCCATTTTTTATGAAGCTTGAGTGTTAGGAAATAAAAGTGAAGTTATGAAGGGAAGGGGGTTGAGCTAGAGTTAATAGTTTAGGCTAATGGGCTAAACCAAACCTAAAGCCCAAAGTGAAAAGTGGAAAAATTCCACTAACTCTAAACATATCAAAGTTTATACTCAAAAAGATTGCAAACGGTGTTTTGGACCCAATGGAAGTGGTCCCGAGTCCTAATTCGACCGTATGCAAAAAGTAACTATTCGGACTAAAATCCGACTAACGATAAAATATTTAAATATTCAACTGTAAAATATGCGGGTAGCTACAGACTCCCCTCCTTAAAGAAATTGCGTCCACGCAATATTTAAGAAGAAAAATACAAGGTAACAGCCATGAAAACACATCGACACAAAAGAAATTTGAAATAAGAAATTCGCCTCAAAGAGCACGGGAAAGTAAGTCCGTATGCGTTCGCTCGATGAACTCTCTAGATTCCCAAGAGCAATCCTTAGGATTTGAGGACCATTGAACTTTAACAAGTGGAACATCTTTATTTCGAAGGCGTTTGACCTCCGAAGCAATAATACGAATAGGATGTTGCTCATAAGTTAAATTATGCGAAACTTCAATTTCTTCCATAACACCAGGCTCAAGAATAGAATCGGAATCTCGAAGGCATTTCCGTAATTGGGAAACGTGAAACACGTCATGAATAGTAGAAAACTGAGCCGGTAATAAAAGGCGATAAGCCATGGAACCAATACATTCGGTGATGGGAAATGGACCAATATATAGAGGTGCTAATTTTCCCGATCGACTGAAACGTACAACACCCTTCATAGGTGAAACACGAATAAACACAAAGTCTCCCACAGAAAATTCTAATTTCCTTCTCCGATTATCGGCATAGGATTTTTGTCTATTCTGGGCTTCTTTCATCCTTTGATGACTAAGGTCAATCTTCTCTGTGGAATCACAAATAAAATCTGGACCTAAAACCAGCTTCTCACCGGCCTCAAGCCAAAAAGAAGGAGATCGGCATGGCCTTCCATAGAGTGCCTCGAAAGGTGCCATACCAATACTAGATTGGAAGCTATTATTATAGGAAAACTCAACAAGAGAAATATGATCTTCCCAACTTCCACAAAAATCAAGAACACATGCACGAAGAAGATCTTCAAGAGTTTGATTCACACGCTCGGTTTGTCCATCGGACTGAGGATGATAAGCGGTGCTAAAATTAAGCTTCGATCCCAAATCTTTGTGAAGACTCTTTCAAAATCCAGTAGTAAACAATGGATCACGAACATTAACAATAGAAGAAGGAACTCCATGCAATTTTACAATTTCTTTAATAAAGATTTTGGCCAAGAGAAGAACGGTTCGATTGGACCGAACGAGAATAAAATGGGCGGATTTAGTAAGTCTATCGACCATCACCCATAAGCTATCATGACTCGAACGAGAACGGGGAAGGCCGTCTATAAAATCCATGGAGATTTGGTCCCACTTCCAAATTGGAATTTCTAAAGGTTGCAATAACCCACCGGGCCTTTGGTGTTCGGCCTTAATGAGTTGGCAAGTCATGCAACACTTAACAAAGTTAGCAATATCAGATTTCATTCCCTCCCAATAATAAAGTCGCTTCATATCCGCGTACATTTTACTACTACCGGGATGAATGGTAAATTTAGAACGATGAGAATCTTCTAAAATGTCTTTACGAAGATTACTAATATTTGGCACGATAAGTCTACCAAATTTTCGAATACCGCCACGAGAATCAATATCAAAGTCTTTCAAACCTTCAATATTAATTTTATCCCTAAAATTTTGGCCAAGAAGAGCCAATTCGGGATCTAGCTTTTGAGCTTCAAGAATGCGGTCTAAAAGAGAAGGATGAGCCTCAAGGCTACACAAAACAAGAGATAAACATAAATCGAAAACACGATCTCGAATCTCACAAGTGGATAGAATTCCAAGATCATTCCATCAGATATCATCATAGAAACAACCGCTTGCTGCTTACGACTTAGTGCGTCCGCAACATGATTTCCCTTTCCGGGGGTATAAAGAATATCAAGGTCATAAGCTGCAAGGAATTCGAGCCAACGTTGTTGACGCAAATTAAGTTCCTTTTGAGAAAATAGATACTTCAAAGATTTATGATCGGTGTAAAGAATAAACTTTTCTCCCAAAAGATAATGACACCAAATACGAAGGACAAAAACAATAGCCGCGAGTTCTAAATCATGAGTGGCATATCTAGTCTCGGCTGGCTTCAATTGCCTAGAAGCATAAGCAATAACACGTTCTCTTTGCATAAGAACGCCACCCAAACCAACGCGACTAGCATTGGTATGAACAATAAAATCTTGGTTTACCACGGGAATCACAAGAATAGGAGCATCGGAAATGAGTTCTTTTAATTTCTGAAATGAAGCTTCACATTTGTCCGACCAAATGTATTTAACTCCCTTCTTTGTCAAACTAGTAAGAGGCACGGAAATTTTTGAAAAGTCTCTGATAAAACGACGGTAGTAGCCCGCCAATCCAAGAAAACTATGAGTTTCCGTCACACTCTCCGGTCTCTTCCAATTTTGGATCGCATCAATCTTTGAAGGATCCACGGAAATTCCAGATTCGGAAATAATATGACTGAGAAACTTCACACGAGATTGCCAAAAGTGGCATTTAGAAAATTTTGCTTTTAATTGATTACTCCTAAGAGTTTCCAACATAATCCGAAGATGCTTTTCATGCTCCTTCCCGGTTTTTGAATACAAAAGAATATCATCAATGAAGATGAGGACAAATCGATCGAGGAAATCTTTGAAAACTCGATTCATAAGGTCAAGGAAATAAGCCAGAGCATTCGTTAAACCAAATGGCATAACAAGCCATTCATAAGATCCATAACGAGTACAGAACGATGTCAAAGGAATGCTATCCTCTGCAATACAAAGCTGATGAAAAACCGGTAGCTAAGTCTAATTGTGAAAAGACTCTAGTACCACTAAGTTGATCGAATACATCATTAATCCAAGGTAAAGGATATTTATTCTTAATAGTAAGATCATTAAGCTTGCTGTAGTCAGCGCAAAGCCTAAGTGTACCATCAGATTTCTTCACAAAAATAGCCGAAGCTCCCCAAGGGGAGGAACTAGAGCGAATAAATTGCTTTGTCTGCAATTCGGATAATTTTTTGCGCATCTCCTCATTTTCCTTATTGGACATGCGATAAGGAGGACGAGTGATAGGTTGAGCTCCAGGGATGAGATTAATTCTGAACTCAATTGCTTGCTTAGGTGGTAATCCTAAAACGGGCTCAAATATGTCGGAAAATTCACGAACAATGTGAATAAGAGAAATAATATCTTCCTCATCATCATTATCGTCATCATGAGGATTTAAAGAATATAAAGATGCAACCAAGTTGGAATCCAAATCTTTAAGGTTAATAGAAATTTGCTTAACAGATTGAGGATGTTGAAGATGAATAGTCCGCTCAAGACATAGGATTTGGGCTTCATAGCGGTTAAGCCAATCCATTCCTAAAATCATTCCAAAGCCTAAGTAGCGCATAACATGCAAATCGGCTCGGAAAGAAAAATCACATAAAATAATCTCGACATCTTTACACAATAAACTGATTGTTATGGATCCACCAACCAGATTCGCAATTCTCAAAGAAGTCATTAAACACAAAACATTCAAAGAAAAGCATCAACAAGTTCTTTTGATATAAAAGAATGGGACGCACCCGTATCAAAAGGAACTCGAATAGGATGATCACGAAATAAAATAATGCCATCAAGGATAGAATGAGAAATACCTTGACCACGAGATGTGTTGCTATGGGCTTGAGCAACATTAAATTTTCCCTCCTTCCTATTTTGAAGTTTGGGACAAGAAGACAAATAATGATCCGGGCTTTTGCAATAGCGACAAGCACGAGGCTTTGAACACTTGTTCGCATAATGGTCCTTAGAACCATAGTTGCAGCATTGCCCACCACTTGAGGTAGAAGTTTTTGCCACCGAAGTTTCTTGCTTCCCTTTCTTGTTGTTGGGATAAGGACCTCCGAACTTATTAGGACTTTTCTTGTTGGTGAAGTTTGGTTTAGCACTGCCAACCTTAACTTCACTTACTCTATCAGCCTCTTCAAGTCGAAGAGCGATATCAATGAGCTGATCAAAAGAAACTTCTAATTTTAGAAGTAGTGGCTTCTTGAGATTTTTATTCAAGCCTTAAACAAATCTTTGGTTCTTCTTCAGTGGGGTGTTTATATATTCGACCCCATATTTAGAAAATGACTCGAAGGATGCAACCTAATCTGCCATGAAGGATTCACCTTGAACAAGGTCAATGAAACGACGAGCCAATGTTACTTTTTCAGCTTCTGGCACAAACTTTAATTCGAATCGTTCACAGAATTTCTCCCAAGTAAGATCCACTTCATTTATTTCAGAAATCAGAAGCTCATACCAATCTAATGCTCTTTCTTGGAGCATACTAGAGGCCACCTGAACACGGTGAAGATCAATAAGATTCATGCGAGCAAAGATTCGATCGCACGTTCTCAGCCAAGCCTGGACTTCAATAATAGTTTCAGAACCTTTGATTGGCTTCCCACCCAAATTGGTATAATCGTTGCACAAACGTGCAAATCCAGACTTAGGGTGAGTAGACTCCGGATTAGATCCGGCTGCTTGAGCATTCCTTACTAGATCAAGAAGCTGCTGAGCAGACATAAATACTCCATATTGGAGAGTAGCAAGATTGACCGGCGCTGGGACGGCCAGGTCTAACCATTTCTCTTCCTTTAGAAAGAAAGAAAGAATAAGGATAGGGTTATTCACAAATGAATATCAAGCACTCTTGATAGATAAACAAGGAATCATAAAGAAAATAGGATGAATCGGTACGAAGACTCGAATTAAATCCTAAAGCACGACTCCTAAGATGGACTTAGGACGATGATCCCTGCTAGATTATTCTACAATGTTCCGAAGTTAGGCTCTGATACCAAGCTGTGACGCTCCATCTCTATACCCACTCTAGCCAAGGACACTTCGGTGTAATGCCATCAACTAGCGTGGAGAATAAGGCTGTTGAGGAGTGACCATCCGTGATTGCTTTGTGCGAGCACCGATATGTCAGATAGTACAATTGGTTTCAAGAGGAAATCCGTTATATCGATACAAACTCAAAGCTACTACACAGTGGCTATATATATTCTTCGTAAACAAATATATAAATAAACATAACACAAATCAGTCACAAACTTCCATATCACAAAGGAGGAAATAGATATTAGTAAATAACACATGAAAGTGTACATCAGAGTAGTGGTCAGATAAGATCCAAAATGTCACAAAAGAATAGTTACAAGTGCTAGACAAAAGAATATGGATACATCAATGAGTCTATATCTCAAATGTATACAACAAAAAAACTACTAATCTAAGTAGTTAGCCAAAAGTCAGGGTGATAATCCCAGATGTGAAGTCAAGCAGAAGCACCTGTAACATCTCGATCTGACCCGAGTATTATTTAATAAGAAAATAATAAACAGATTAGTCTAGCTATAAATATCAGATAAAATGATATAGAATAAGAGATATGACGTAAACATATGATAACCATAAAGCCATACAGTAATAAGTATGTAACTGAAAATCAACAAGAGATTAATCAATATCACAAGAATCTTCTCAAAGATCAAAAAGAATGTCATACTCTTTATTTATATTCACCAAACCATAAGACAATAATATCAATGCCAATCACAAAAGTTAATGACACACAAATTCACCAATGCAAAAATATTGATAAAACTTATCAATGTAAATCACGAAAATTGGTGAAAACACAAATTCCAGAAATCATCAATAGAATTCCAGAAATTACAAAAAGGGGGAGGCCTATCACAAAATGGGAGCATGAAAACTCACCAACACGTGTATCAAAAAATGGAACGCTATTCCATGGTTGCTAACCATTAATTCTGAGCCGAAGCTCCACAAAACGGCCCGTAGACCATGGGTCGCTACCTCACCAAATTGAGCCGAAGCTCCACAGAAACGGGGTTTAGTCTCCCTCGTAGACAAAGAGATATTGCACATTTGCTAGTCTAAATCACAAAAATGATCATCAACGATCATCAAGAAGTGTCAATTACAGTAAGCTAGTAAATATATAAGCTTAGCTTCATGTCCCATAACCACTAGCTTAACATAAATATTTACGAACAAATTGTAGATCTCCACTCAAAAATTGTCACAAGAGATTCAATCGAACAAGTCCAAGAATTAACCGGCGAAGTAAATGCAAGTGTTTCATACCATTTGTTTTACTAAGCCGTTTAATTAGATTTCTCGTATGAGTGAGATAAAGTGACAAACACAAAAATGATTGTAGAAACAATAAATCAAAAAAATACACATTCGAAGATGTGAATAAAAATCTAAAGAATTCGATTCCAAATCCATCAAAATGGAAATACCCTTGCGACTTAACAGCCACGACTTACGACTTAACATAAGTCCACAAAAGAAATCAGCGGCTCAAGAAATAGCATACGGCCAAACAGAGCAACTTAACATGGCACGACCTAAGTTGGTGCGACTTAAAGCACAAGAGAAGACCGTGCGACTTAAGTGGGGACGACCTAAGCATGGCGCGACCTAAGGCGTAAGAGAAGGCTGAGCGACTTAAGTGGGGACGACCTAATCATGGCGCGACCTAAGAGAGCAAGCGACCTAATATGGTTGCGAGGTAGCAGGTGCGACTTAACATGGTTGAGCGACCTATGGGGTGGAATGACCTAATGGCCGACCTAACAGAGCAAGCAGCATAACATGGCCGAGCAACCTAAGGGGTTTGCGACCAAAGGAGCTAGCGGCATAACATGGCCGAGCGACCTAAGTGATGCAACGACCTAAGAGAAGAGTAGGCCGAGCACTTAAGAATGAAATGACCTAAGAGGTAAAAGAAGGCCGAGCAACATAATGGCCGAGCGACCTAATGGCCTATGATGCAAGCGACCTATGGGTTGCGGCCTAAGGCAGGACGACCTAACTGCAGGTCGAGAATCATACGTGCAGGCCGAACGACCTAAGCAACAAAAATGCCAAAAACTCTCTCAATTTGCAACCGATCGAGCACGGACGCTAGGGGATTACGCCCATCGGCTCCCCGGTCCTATTGGCTCCTCGATGCATCCCCAAAAACGTGTTCGATCATCAAAGTTAGGATTTTTAAAGATTTGAACCCAAAACACTAAAAATTGGGATTTTCACCAATTCAATCCAAACCAAGAGCAAATGCATATTAAAAAGTGTTAGGAATTCATACCAACAATTAAAGATAGTTATAGACAAAGATGTGAGATAAAAAATCTCACATTTACACAAAAGAAATGAAGAAGAAGCTTGAAAGCAAAGGAAGAATCAATGGCTTCTCTTTGAATTTGGAGTTAGATGTTGGATTTGCAAATGAACTAGGGCTTGGAGTTTTAATTTCTCATTCCTTCCTTCATTTTTGATGAAGCTTGAGTGTTAGGAAATGAAAGTGAAGTTATGAAGGGAAGGGGGTTGAGCTAGAGTTAATAGTTTAGGCTAATGGGCTAAACCAAATCCAAAGACCAAAGTGAAAAAGTGGCAAAATTCCACTAACTCCAAACATACCAAAGTTTATACTCAAAAAGATCACAAACGGTGTTTTGGAACCAATGGAAGTGATCCTGAGTCCTAATTCGACCGTATGCAAAAAGTAACTATTCGGACTAAAATTCGATTAACGATAAAATATTTAAATAAAATATTTAAATATTCAATCGTAAAATATGCGGGTTTTTACAATTTCTAACTAATCAATCTCAATATTTTAAATTCCTTAAAACCATCGACAAGTAGGCTATTTATACCTTTTCAAGAAAAGATTTTAAGTTCTCAAAAGTATGTTAACGAAAACTCAAATTAAAGAATCCTATTCTCGATAAAAAAAATGGCTTCATGAATCATGACCTTACAATCTCCTACTAGAGATACGTGGAGATTGGTAAGATAACCCTTGCAAAAGGTGATTTTGAGAAGAACTCTTTTATCAGAAATATTCATGTATCCCTAACCCTTTTTCAAAAGATAACCCCTTGATATACTAGAAGGGTTTGATTACAAAACTTCTTTCTCTCAAAAGAGACTCTATTTTAAGTGGTTAAAATTGATTTTAGTATACATATATTAATGTAGTGACCCATCAAATTTTCAATAATTTAATTTGTTATGTTAATAAGTTTCGGTATCAATTAATTGGTCCACTAAATTTAAATAGGAAATCTTTATTGTCATTAATGAGAATTAATGCAGTAATGGAAGGTGTGAATGTATAAATTAAATTGAAACGTAAATGTATTTGTAAAGAAATAAATTGGTAAAAAATAATGGACTAAGGGAAATTAATTAACTAGTTTTGAACCTTAATTAATGTGTATAATTAACAAAAGTACACGTTAGAAATGTAACACTAATACAAATTTAAGTTGTAAATAGGGTTATATTAATGTAATGGAATATAAACTAAATGTAACTAGTTTTAAGTAATAATGGACCTAGTATAAAGGTGGGAATTAAATCAAATCAATTAATTGGAATGTAATTTATAATAAATGGCTTGGATTTATGAGTGTATCTCATCCCCTACATTTTAAAGCTTGGATTTATGAGTGTATCTCATCCCCTACATTTTCAGTTAATGTTAATGATGTGAATGAAGGTTTTTTTGTTAGTAAGCAAGGGATCAGGCAGGGTGACCCCATCTCTTCCTATATCTTCATTCTAGTCATGGAATTGCTTACTAGGATGTTTGATAATCTTGTATATCAAGGTAGATTCAGGCTTCATCCTACTTGCAAAGAACCGCAGATCACTGCATTAATGTTTGCTGATGATCTTGTTGTTTTTTGTACCCCTGAAATTAATACTGTCACAAACATAATGCATGCTCTTGACCAATTCTATGCTATGACTGGCCTAAAAGTTAATCTTGACAAATCGGCTATCTTAATTGCTGGAGTGAAAACTAATCAGTGCAATCAAATTTCCCAAATCACTGGCTTGTCTCTTAACTGCAACACTGTTACATACTTAGGTCTCCCTCTATCTACATCGAAGATAACAACTAATCAGTGTCTTCCTCTTTATGAGAAGATTACCGCGAAACTTAGCTGTTGGACCTCCAGGTCGCTTAGTCAAGCAGGTAGATTAACTCTCATTAAGTCAGTTATATTTTCTATGCAAGTGTACTGGGCTAGAACATTCATTCTCCCCTTCAAGCTGATAAACATGATCAGAAGTGTCTTTATGAGATTCTTTTGGAAAGGCAAAACGACTGGCAGATACATTGCACCTATAAAGTTTGGAAAAATTGAGAGGCCTCTTGACAGGGGGGGTCTTGGTATTCTCAGTTTAAAACATTGGAATATAGCAGCGTTTGCTAAACATATTGACACATTCTACAACTGTAATGATAGCCTTTGGGCTCTTTGGTCAGATAAGAATGTTATTAAGGGGAGGAGTTTATGGAACATGAATAAGCCTACTAGCCTAAGCTGGACTTGGCAATGTATTTTCAAGATTAGGGAGACGTTTCTACCTCATATTCAAATGAACACGAACCCTGCCTTCAATGTGAGCTTTTGGGATGATCCATGTTTAGACAAAGGTTACATAATTCGACGTCAGCTATCGTATATTCAGATGCAGCAAACGGGGATCAACTTGGCAACTAAGGTTTGTGACATTCTATACAAATTTCAAGCTGCACGTAATACTTCTTCTAATCCACAAATACAAGACATATGGAACAAAATAAATATATTTACTTCTCTGTCCACTATCCATGGTTGTCTGGTTTGGGGAGACAAAAAGGCGAAATTCAAAATTGGTAATGCTTATGAACATTTGATGAAGAACAGTTCCCTCCCTTCCTGGAAATGGAGAAAGAAAATCTGGAATAAATATAGTCCAATGAAGGAAAATTTATTGCTATGGAAAGTTTTAAATAGGGCATTGATGACCAAAGATAAGCTTGCATGCATAGGTTTGAACTTTAGCTTATGCTGTGTATTCTGTTGCATGCAAACCAAAACGGTTGAACACCTGTTCTTCGAATGCATCACAGTTCATCATATCTGGAAAAATGTCAATGCTAAGCTTCAACGATTGGATGTCTCTCTTGATAGTCAGGCGGAGTGGGAAAAAATTTATGTGCAATCAGGGATAAAATCAGAGAGCAAAAGAACCTTTACAGTTGTGTTGAAGAGCTTCATAAGCTCGGTTTGGAGGGAACGTAATACTAGATGTTTCGATGCCAGCAATGCTAAACATGATTCCAACTTCATGCGATGGATAACGCTCGAGATTAAGAACTCTTTGAGTATGCTCTCTTACTCGATTGATCCAGGGATATATGCTTTATTCCTCACGTAATTCTGGATTATCCCTTTTATTTAGTTTTTTGTTCTCCTTTGTTCTTGTTGCATCGTGTGCTCCCTGTTCTCTTTTTGTTTTGTTGTCTATTTCCTAGTGTGTTGTAGTTTGTTTTGTTCCGTCCGGTGCAGCAATAAAATGGTCGGGGTCCATTCAACCCCGTCGGCCTTGCCAAATTTTTTTTATAATAAATGGATTTATCGTAAGTAAATGAAATTGAATAGTACGTTAATTGAAATAATGATGAAATGGGAAAGTACTAATGTAATAAATACAAACCAGTGCTAATTATACCCATAAGATGATAAATTGATTGAACCATAAGTTTTAAAAACAAATAAATGATGGATTCTTATTTTATTTACTAAGTTTATTAAAATGAGAATTTAACACTGTGAATTTGTGAAATATTCAGTAATGAATTAATGTAGATATTCATTTAAAGAGATTTATACGTTACTAAGTAATCCAAGTGATAGAAATTGGAAATAATAATAATTGGATCTAAATGTGGTTATTAATTTAATATTTATTTATTTAATTAATAGGAAAATAGCCATTTTGGCCACTGACTCGGATTTCGACGAAACTAGTTTTATCGGATCCGTAACTGTGAATTATTGTAGGATTTGAAGTTTCATAACAATCGGGCTTGTCGTTTAATCATATGGGATTGAAACATCTAGAAATCAATTAAAGAGAAATCAACTGAAATCAATTTGAAATAATTTGATTTTAGCATAATTTCTTCATAATATGGAATTTAGACTTGAAACCTGTTTCATTGCATTTAAAATATTTAAAAACATCAATTTTGATATATGGGTTGATCCATTTCGTTCTGGAGTCGAAATGGGCTTTTCGGGTCATTATCGTTAATTTTTTTCAAATAAATCAAGCCCAGTCATTTCCATTCTAGTCTGCCTATATATATCTCCGGTTATAAAACCTAGCAGCCTTTCTATTTTGCATCTGTACATACAAAAATTTCTGTTGCTCCTCTTCCTCAATGGCAGACAAACCCTAATCCCTAATTGCAATTGCAATTTCAATTCATAATCCAACTTCAAATTTCAAACACTTCAAATAATATCGAATTACATATCAATCTGAAGCTCTCGACGAGCGCAAGTTGAATATGCTATCTGTTTTTCGATTTTGGTCTCTATCTGTCCAGAAATCGTGAATTAATTCTAGGCCGTTGTTTTCATCGCAACCAATTGCAACCGATCGCCGAATCAGTTTGTGGGTTTTGTCAAGATTATTGAGTGGAGTTCATTAGTATGTGTCGTTTTGCGTATTGACGGTTGGATTTATGGCAGAAATTCAATTAGTTTTTTATCATGTGGCTGCGGCTGCATTTTTTTGGCTGAGGGCGGTCATCGAGGCATCGTGGTCATGAGAGGAGGTGGTCGAAACTTCGCCTGGGGGGCCATGATGCATATCTGGAGGCACGTGGCACAACACTAGGTGGCGGCTGGATGTGAAAGTCGCTATCGGTGTTGTGAATTAGGGTTAGTCGATGCTTTTTTCTAGACTTGAGCACGCGAGAAGAAGGGTTGACGAGGCGCTCTGGTATTGGTCTGTTTTTTGTTTTGTTTTTATTTTATTTTAATTTCATTTCAATTTCAAACATTCTAACATATATAACTTCTGCATACGAGGACAGATTTACGCACGGTTTGGTCCGCTAGGATCATATTGAGATTTCAGACATTCTGACACTGGGTTGGATGGATTTTGAAGCTGTCAAATTTTGGGTTTAAGTTGGATTTGAATTCAATTTAAATTCAAAAGGTGAGTGTTTTAACCCACTCACAACTTCTAAAATTTCTTATGTTTACTAAATTGATTTATGATGTGATTAGAAATTTATTTATGACTTTTTGGCATATTTCGAATCATCATCTCAGTTTATTTGAATTTATTTGGATAAAATAGTTATTTAAGCTATTATTGAATATAAACTGCCAGTAAATACCTGTTATTTGTTATCTTTTCTATATTGATGTTATTGATTGAGTTAGATGATGATTGTGATAAATGTTTGATGAGTGATATTAGATGAATGGATATTGTAATTTATATTGTTATAAACTATATGTTGTTATGGATTTTTATTTCATTCGGGATTGCAGTTTGAAATGATATATAGCCGTATTTATATTTTAAATTACAGATTGAAATGATAAACATCTGTATTACTTGACTATAGGATAGAAAATTATATAAAGACACCGTGGTCTATATATAAAAATATTTTGAAATGATTTCTATGGTTTTGTAAAGAAATATATGGTTTTAGATAAATGTTGATTTTTGATATTATATAAATGTTATTTTATACTTGATTTTAAGCTATGTATAAATTTGTTTTAATATACAATAAGCTTAATAATAAGTTTGAGTTTTTTTTAGGATAATATGGTTAAGTATTTAAATTATAATTTAATATAGAGTTTATAATGGTTTAAATAAATTAAGGTTGGAAGATAAATTGGAGATTTATTGAAAATTGAATTTATTTAAGAATTAAACTCAAATAAGCTTGATGTGAAATTTATTAAATTTGAAATTTTAGATATGATTTTTATAGCTTGATTTTGGTTTAAGGTGAATTAAATGAATATTTCAAGTATAATAAATTGTATGTAATATCTAGTTATTGGTAATTTGAGTTTTATTTAAATGATGATATATTTTAAAACTAAATAATAAAAAACTGAATTGTTGAATCGGAATTACCAAACTTAGTTTTGAAATTGTTGAATACTTAAAGTTTGAAATATATTGAATTTGAAATGGTTTATTGTGTGGATCAAATCTGTTGTGAAATGGATATAATTTGGAATAGTTTATTTGGAAACTGAATTGAATTGAAATTTATGATTTTGGATTTGGTTAAATATAAAATGTAGAAATTTGTGTTGTTTCAGAATTGATCTGTGAAATTGAAGAAGCTATTTTATTATATAAACTATTTTATATTTAAACCATTTACGTGGTGGAAATTAAGTTTCAAAGTTATGAGTTTCAAAATATTATGATTTGAAATGTTATATTTCAACTGTTTTGATTTCGAAGTGTTATAACTTTGAAAGTGCTATGATTTTAGAAAAAAGGATATATTTGAAATGAAAAGTATATCGCATTGATTTGGTTTTGAAAAGGCAATAATATTTGGTTTTAAAGTATAAACTATTTTGAAAATGACCGCGGTGTTATAATAACGTTTGGTTGTTAAAGAGACCGAGATTGGAAGTCGTCATACTCTTTGCCAACTCCGAAAACCACTTTAACAATCGTGTACGTGGTGGAGATTCTAGAATGAAGTAGGGCGGCGACGGCGTTCCTTTGAGGTATATACATTGATCCGTCTCCCGGTAGTTGGCATAAGGTGGCTAAAACAGGAGCGATTGATGGGCTAAGAAGGTATCACCTTTTATTGGACACACTCCTTCAATACCATTCTATTACCTTTTGATTGATTTGGGCCCTTTTGATTTTGGGGGTGTGGTCCAAGTAGGACGTAGTAGCTGCTACACGTTACCACTTATCCGGAAGCGTAATTGGTATATCTACTCTGGCATTGCCTAGTCGTGTCGTGTCACCTACCCTAGTGCGCCTTGTACGAGTTTGGATTTCTTCTATAGCCCATGGAGTATTTAGGGTAGTCTCCCGATCTGGAGATGCGCTGATACTAGATGGACTACTGGGACTATTATTGTGTTAAGGGGGAGATTGGGTAACTCCTTAATGCTATTTAAAAGCATGTTTATTTTACTATAGACATTATTATAATAGCGTAATATTACTATATAGTAAATAGTTTAACGGATCCTTAGGAGATGTGAATCCCGAGCATCTCTTAAGTTACCGCACTTACGTTAGACACTTGATAGGAGATGTCAAATCACTTAAACATCTCCGGCGCCGCTCCACTCATATTTATTCTGTTGATTTAACTCACATAAGATCTTTTAGTCTTGACTCGAGTGTTTTGTCTTTTCAATTTGCTCGAGTCGGCCTGAGCATTTCAGGATTTGAAGACCTTACTTTTGGGGGACGAAGACGAAGATTGTATTACTATTATTTACTATATTGTTCCACTTCCTCACATTGTTCCGCTGCATTGATATTTATTATTCTTTGATATGTGTAACTCTGATTCTGTGTTGTATAAGCATAATCAAATGCTTTGTAAAACAGCTTCATGAACTATTTATTTGACTATTATATTTTGTCGTTCCGTTGCAAGATTCTATTTTTCTTTCTTTCTCTGCCTTTTCTTTTTCACCCCAATAACAATCCACGCTTTTGTATAGTTTGAGTCTGACATGTATGTTTGCCTATGCACTTGGAGGGTGCAACATGATAGGGGTTCTCGCATTTGGTTTGGTAGCGAGCGGATGACTCTTACTCCTACATGTCCCTACAGGGGTTGGTGCAGTCGAGAGGCTGGCCATAAAGGCAGAATACAAGTACAGCTGTATATTACGGTAGGCGTTACCCCACTGACGCGGTCCATTACACATGGTATCAGAGCTTTGGTTCAGCTATAAACCTTAGCTATGTGGGGTTTGACTATTTATTAATAGTTTAGTAATACCCTATGATGAGTCGCCGAGCGTGTATATATGAGAGAGTGTATTTGCTAGTGTTTTAAAAGGTTTTGATATCGTGTTAATTTGTTCTTTTTTGTATTTATAAATTCTAGTTGGCGCATAGGACGCTATGACATCCATAGGGATTTTTAAACACTTAATAGGGCAGACCGACACAATATTTGTTTTGCATATAGGTGAATGAAATAATTTTGCCTACTATATATTCTATATATAAAACAAATTTTATAAAGGTTATATTTGGTTGAAATATATTGGTTGTTAGGTAGTGAAATTCATGAATATTGATTGGAAAAAAGATTTGAAGAAAAATAAAATAAATGAAAATTGGAAATTTTAGAACTTAAGTTCCGAGATTTTGAAAATTTCTTTCAAAGGATTTTGAAATATAATAATATTATTTATAAGTGTTTTCTAATATAAATATTTCAATATAATTTGAAAGAATTTTTTAAAGAAATTTCGAAAGAAATAATCTTTGTACTCCCCTCTCTGTCGTTGGAAAATAATTTCGGTAATGAGTGCACGCATCATCGACATTCATTTTTGAGTTTCAAAGTGGGAAAACCACTGTAGTAGTTTTACTACAGATTTATTTTGATAAACAAATAAAATTTCAAATTATTTTAAATATAATTGGAGATATAAATTGTAAGTGTATACATCCATCTATTATTTTGAAATGATTTGAAGTTTAACCCGGTATTTAGTTCCTAAGTTTCTATTAATTAATAGTTTCAATTACTGTAGTGAAATGGAATGTAACTAATTAATAATTGGAACCTCTAATTAAAATAAAAAGAGATCAAATGCTAGGTTATGAATGAAATAAAAAGAAAGTATGAATTGTAATCTATAAAACAAAGGTATTAGTATTTTACATTGGGTTAATTAAAAGAAATAAAATAAACTTGTGTTACTTTGAATTACATCCTTAAAAGCATATATATATATATATATATATATATATATATATATATATAACTTACCAAATATTAAAAGTTCTAATGCTCATAGTAAAATGTAATGGATATTGTACAAGTAAAAATTTGAGGTAGTGAAAAAATTCAATGAAATTCTTTAATAAATAAGAATTTGATGTTCTAGTGCTATGAACTTAATTATAATTGAAAATGCTTCTAATTTAATATAATGGAAGGTAAGTGTTATAAATAAATGATTATAAACTTAAGTAGATGAATTGATACGCTAAGAAATTGAATTAAACATGAATACTATAAATAAATGAATGAATGGAAATAAAAATTTGTCAGAAGTAAATGTAAATTAAAAGATGAATCATTATATGAATGAGAAGGCATTTAAACAATAAATGCTATGAAATGAAACTAATAAGAATGAACTTGATCTATCGTTTAAAATTATTGTCAGTTTGGTTTATGGTTGTTTGGGCAAGGATATTTTAAAATTGTTTGTCTAAATGAATAATCTATTTAGTTTTATCTAAGACTGTTGAGTAAATGGTGCACTTAGTACTTTATTTTTTATTTTTTACAACTTAAAGTATTTGAACACGAATAACTATTTGTTTTATTAGATATGAATGGATAATGGATTTGCGTTGATTTTATATGATGGTTGTATGTTTTATTGCAAGTGGTTGTTGTTTATGTTGATTTGTTTGTTAGTGGTTGAAACAACTTCAAATATTTCATTTTATATAATTATTAACTCCTTTTGGATTATATAAGTGAAATACAGGTTATGAAAACAATTGCTACTGCTTTTGGTTTCATAATTAAGCGTTAATTGCCCGACAAATAGGTACGTTCTCGGATTACGATTTTTATGGAGTTATTATATTGTTTTTTCCATTGTTGGGATATATTATTTTGAGACATTGTGATATATATTGTTATATTTGATATTATATTTTCTCCCGAGCCTCTCCGTACAAAGGAGATCCTGTCGAAATTTTCCGTGAATTTTGGACTTAGAAAATTTTGAAATATGTTTTCCAAACTTTATTAATTTGAGTATAAAAAGATTTATTGGTTATAAAATTGGTATCTTTTGTTTAAAATAATTAATGTTGTAAATTTATTTGGTTATAAAGTTAATATTTTTGAATAAGATGTATTGTTTACTTGATTCTTTCTTTTCCCTTCATTTTCATTTTCGAGAACGAAAGGTTTTGAGTGGGGGAGAGTGTAACGACCCGTAAAATTTTCAATAATTTAATTTGTTAAGTTAATAAGTTTTGGTATCAATTAATTAGTCCACTAAATTTAAATAGGAAAACTTTGATGTCATTAATGAGAATTAATGCAATAACGGAAGGTGTGAATGTATAAATTAAATTGAAACATAAATGTATTTATAAAGTAATAAATTGGTAAAAGAATGGAACTAAGGGAAATTAATTAATTAGTTTTAAATCTTAATGTGTACAATTGACAAAAGTGCACATTTAGAAATGTAACACTAATAAAAATTTAAGATGTAAATAGGTTATATTAATGTAATGGAATATAAACTAAATGTGACTAGGTTTATGGAGTAATAATGGACCTAGTATAAAGGTGGGAATTAAATCAAATCAATTAATTGTGTAGGATCTAGATTAACCCTAGAGGGGGGGGGGTGAATAGGGTTATAGCAAATTTTCTCGATTTAAATGTAAAAACAAACTGCAGAAATAAATATGCTGAAAAGTAAATCACACACAAAATTTACCCAGCTTCGGCAACCCCTGCCTATTGTTGCATCCCAGATTTCTATTAGAATTAAATAGTATCCCGCTTACAAACACTCTACTAGACTCGCAAACCCTTTTGCCCCGCTCACAAACACTCTCATAGACTCGCACACCCTGCTCCGCCTATAGAGTTTCGCTTACTCGCAAACTCTGCTCCGCCTATAGAGTTTTGCAAACTCGCACACCCTGCTCACTGAACTAATTCTAACTAGACAATCTGACACTACCTACAACCTAGGTGGTGATTTACAAATTCTTTGACTCAAAAAGAAAAAACAAACTTCAAAAATAAAAGCAGGAGCAAAAATTAAAATACAAACCTGAATGCATAATTTTTGCTCAAATTAAAAATTAAACCCTATTGAAAATTAAACTAAAGTTCTCTAAAATAAAAATAAATTAAATCCCCTTTTTAACAAATAAGGCCGACCCCTTGTTCTTTAACCCGATCCACTTCTATTCTTTGACCCGTTCCTTCTTTTGACTCGTGAAGAAAAATGGCGGCCCTCTGTTGTATTTCGTTCGATCTGGAATTAGGGCTCCGTCTCTTGCGATCCAAATTGGGGCTTGTTCGATTTGAATTAGTAGTGCTCTTGCGCAAGTTCTCTGATGATCAATTTACTATTTTGCGTTGCTTTTGCTCGCTCGTTCTCTGATGATCAATTCACTGGTTGACTTGCGAGATTGCGAATCATTTGCAGCTGCTCCTTTGATCGAGTTCGATAGATAGGTATGTATTCTCTTTCGTTACTGGTTTAATTGTTTGCTTCACTGTTGAACTCGATGCCTATGATGATCTTTTGGGTGTGTTATTTATATGAATTCGAGACACTTGTATTTGCTTGTATCAATTCGATACTTTCCAAAAAAAAATCTTTCCTGATATAGTTTCTCGACTTGATACTCACGGCTTTAACTTGAGAGCGTTCGATCCTTCTTGTGTCACACGGCAAAAACTTTCCTGTTTACTTTGCTAGACTTTCCTATTTTCAAAAGATACGAATTTGATTTTTGATACTTGGTCATCTCTGCACTGTTGAATCTCGTTCATCCACTGTTGCTTTTGACTTTACACGGCATTGATTCTCTGGCCCCTGTGGGCTTCGTCTCTGGCCATTTTTCTGGTTGGTTTAACCTGACCTTCAATTTAGCATTGCATGATGTTGTCTGGTTGTTCTAACTGGTTCAAGTGATTCCATGTATCACTGCACTGCTTGTTTTTGAACTTGATGGATGTAGTTAAGTCTTTGTCGTCTGCACTTGCACTTGATATTGCAGTCTCTGGCCTTGTATCATGATGCAGTCTTCATTAGCTCGTGTATCTGCTGTTGCACTTGGTGTTTGTAGCTTTCCACTGACTTGTGTTCCATTTGAGCTTGACTGAACTTGTACAACACTGGTTATTCTTCTACAACTTCATTGTGGTCTGCACTGTGCATATGAACTTGATCACTGTAGTTGGCACTGGCTGTTGTCTTTGTTGTTTTCTCATTCATGTGTGTCTGTTGCGAGTTCATTCATATTGTGTTGGTGGCAATCTTGTTCTGCACTGTGTTGATTTGTTCTTCACTTGTGAACTTTGGCTTTACTGAGTTTGTTTGTATGTTTGTATTTGCACTTGCTTTTGGGTTGCTGCACATGTGGTTTTGCACTTGATTGATATGGAGACCTGTAGTCTTTATTTGCAGCCTTGAATTTGGTTGATGTTTTATCATTTCTTCAAATCTGCCTTTAGTTATATTCATTGTGTTGTTGTCTGGACACATGTTTTATCACTTGAGCTTGCAGTCTTCATGTTTTGCTGTGACACTTGTGATATTCATGTTGATTGCTTCATGACTTTGACTGTTTGCATACACTTCATGTTTGCCTATATGTTGTGGTTTGGACATTTGCACTTGTACACTCCATACTTGGTCGTGCTGTACTCTTCAAGCATGTTTCTGTTGTTGCTCTGATTTGAACTATCTACTGCATTTACTTGGTTGTTGACACTGTGTTATTTGAGTAGCTGGACTTAGTGATCTGGTGCATTTCGCTCGAGTCGCTTGTTCATATAGCCTTTGTAAACTTGTTGCTTGAGTCGCTTGCATTTGTTTGAGACTCTGGTGGTCACTTGATTCAATAGTTTGTTGTGTTGGAACTGGATTGATTTCATGTTCATGTGTTTCTTCCCCAAAACTGCTGTGCCACATTTCCAAATCTGCTGAGTTTGTTGCTATGTTGATTTACTTGTAGTTTGGTCTGTTCTGCATACATGATTGTTGCAGTCCATTTTGCTGTTGGTCTTCGTTGCATTCATGTCATGCTGCCTTGTGTTGAACCCAGTTTCGAAACTCGGGTTTGACCTTGTGTTCGTGTCGTGATTTTGAATATATTGCACGTGAGTTGAACCCGGCTTTTCATTTGGGTTTGACCTGTGCTCACCTGTCCCTGTAGCATTATCAAGTGTATATTGATGTGCACGGCCTTATCGCATGTACAGTGATACACTGTGCATGTCACACTGTTCGTATGTGATGAATTCAAATGTAAATTATGACGAACAACCCAAATAACTGAGGCATACAATAATTTCAAAAATTACATTTCATTTTAAATTGCAAAAATATTTCTTTTTCAATTTTACTGCGCTAGTGAATATTTTTGCAGATTGCTCAGATGCTGGATTCACACTGGAATGCAGTTGAAGACAAAATACGAGTGTGAGTGATATGTAGTGATGAAATTATGTAAACTGAAATCGTGATGTATTCAAAATTGTATATGTATAGTGAGATCTTGAATTTGTACTATTCAAGATTGTAATAAATATTTGTTTGAATTCAAATTCTGTGTAATTTATTTTATTCAACAAATATTTATTTAATCTATGAAAAACAAAATAGTACATTACCAAATACATTTAAATGAATATATATGTTTATTATCATCAAACAAAAACATATAAGCGCATATTCATACAATCTCCCCCTTTGATGATAACAAACATATATTTAAGATTTTGACCGTGTTAAATGTATTTGATCAATGATATACTCTAATTGCTCCCCCTATTTAAATACTTCCTCTCTACATGATGCTCCCCCTACATATATGCATGCAAATAGAAATATTCAAATAAGCCTAGATGCAAATGGAAAATTATTTGACCTTTGCTTGATTCTATTTGACAAAATCTTAACTTTTCTCTCCCTCTTTTGTTATCAACAAAAGAATAATAGTGTTAGAGAAAATAGAGATAAAGTGATCAATATTAATCCAACATTAAAACAAATTGAATATAAATATTAAACTTCAATAAAAATCAAACAAAAATCATAACTACCCTTGTTAGGCGCATATTCCACTTTTAGAAATAATGGAAATAATGTTCTAATATAAAATCATATAATCGTATCAACTTGTGGTACATTTATATCAGGAATTTGAATATCTACTAATCATGCATAACCGTTAGGACTTTTAAATGAGATTAGTAGTATTCCAATTTAATTTTAAAAAATGAAATCAAGTATCTTCTAACCACGCATGACCGTGAGGACTTTTAAATGGGATTAGAATCAACTTTTCTATTTGATCAATTAATTTTGATATGCGTTCCATACATGCATAACCGTAAGGATTTTTAAATGAGCATGGAAGCACATAATCAAAAATCCAAATAATTCACCCATGCATAACCGTGAGGACTTTTAAATGAGAGTGAATACTTTGGATATTTATTTATTTTTACAAAAAATATGAGATGAAAAACAAATGATCCCTGATTAGAGTACCACATATCGACAAACTATATTTAATATTTGATAAACCATGGTCGATAGAAATAATGATAGATATAGAAATGGTCATGGAATCTTTACCCAACAAAAAGTTTTATAATTCTTGTTTTAATTCCTAAAGAAATTTTCCAAATATACTCTCTTGAGTAATGTATGTTAAATATCAACACTTATCATCTTTTCAATCACTATTTATCTTTTTGATAATTAGTAGGGAGTCGGATTAGTCAAAATTTGTCATTTAAAATCAAATAAAAATGACTAATCTGAAAATATGGTCAAACAATTATTTTCTCGAAGGGGTTTTATAAAATAATTCTGCTATTTAAAAAATATTTGTAATGAAAAATATGCAGATATTTTCTTTGAAAAAACGATGCAGCAAATGAATGTTTCAAAAATTAATCACGTTCTACTCGTAGGTTTTCTATCAACTAGATTACCAGTGCAATCTGCATATGAGTTTCTCTTTCAATCCAAACTATCACTAACTAAAATTGATAAACCAGACCATGAAGTGTGCATTAAAAATTTCAAACTCAATTTTTCACAGCATTTTAAATGACATTCTCTTGAATTTGGATTGAAGCCATGTAAATCAATCAGAAACTGAGAATATAGAGTTAGCCGAAATATGACCAAATGTATCCAACAAAACACAATGTTTAATCCAAACAAATATGTATGAAGTAATTCGAAGAATAGTGATTTTGGTATAAATTTAATTGGCCAACTATGTTGAACAAGTCAGAATCAAAATCCTCATCACATCATTATCACAATTTTGGCTGATTTAATTCAGAATATGGTGCAGATTATCACATTTAATATACCTTCACCTGTTTTACCTTTACGATAATTTTTCATGGTTGCCTAATGTGATCCTGTCACCTTTGTACTAGGCTAAGGAACTTTGCTTTGTTGCCCGTTGTGTTTTTGGAATAGCCAATCCAGAAAACACTGTTGTTGTTCCTTAGCCTGCCACCACACCTACATGGGAAAAGATTTATGTGACCTATTTGTTTTTATAGGTCCATGGTTATTAGTAGCAGAAGATTTAGAAAAATAATTTTGTGGAGACCCAAAACTGTTTATATATGTTTCTTTTGGCACCCAAATTTTTTTAACTTTGAGAGATTTTATATTTGTGCCTTTTGGAACCCAAATTGGTATGGTTTTCACATGTTTGGGTCTATACCAACAATTATTGTGATCGTGTCCATATTTTTTACAAATTGTGCACATGGAATTTTCTTGATTAATATCGCTTTCAACATTTTCAGATTGATTATATCCAAGTCCTTTTCTAGCTGTATTAACAGTTTGCTTTCCTAATAGCATATTCAACGATTTTTCACTTTTTGAGAATTTATCTAAAGTCATTGACAATTGTTGGACTTGTGTTTTGAGTGGTTCATTTTCATTTATCAATTGTGTGCACTTTTTAATAGAATTATCTGTCCTAGTATTTTCATTCTCTTTTAAAATCAGAATTTCATTTTCAAGTGATTTTATATTGATTTCTGATTTTTTAATTTCCTTTTCGAATGTTGGACACTTATCACACTTAGGGATCTTACTTTGATAGGTTTTAACTAATTTTTCGAGTTGTTCATTTAATTCTATCAAAGTATCTTTTTATGATTCAAGTTTGGCATACTTCTCCCTAAGTCGTTCAAAACAGCCATTCACTTCGTGGAAATAAATAAGTAATTCAGAGTGAGTGAGTTTTGATACCTCGCTTGGCTTCATATTGTGCTCTCTGTTTTTTAATTTTTGATTTAGAGCTGGATTTCCATATTTGCGGTTCCTCCTTTTGAATTTCTTAATTAGTAATGCTAGCTCGGCTGCTCCATCATCATCATCCTCATCCTCATCACAACTGCTATTTACCAATCTTGTTAAGCACATTTCTTTAACTGAGTCGGTTGTGGAGGACATCTCATTGCTGTTGACTTTTGCTCCATATATTGCATCGAGAGTATTCCAGATTTTCTGTGCATTTTCACAATGAGAGACGAAATAAAAATTATCACGATTAATATGAGAATATAATATATGCATAGCAAGAGCATTAATCGAGATAATTTCCTTATTTGTTATATCACACCCATTTTCAATAATATCCCAACATTTTATATTAACAGATTTTAAATAAAATTCCATTTTTAATTTCCAGTTCAAAAAATCTATTCCATCGAAAATAGAAGGAATAATATTGGAATGGCCCTCAACAAAAGTATTATTTGATGGATTCATGACTCTAGAGTTAAAAAAAATACTGTGCTCTGATACCACTTGTAGGATCTAGATTAACCCTAGAGGGGGGGGGGTGAATAGGGTTATAGCAAATTTTCTCGATTTAAACGTAAAAACAAACTGCAGAAATAAATATGCTGAAAAGTAAATCACACACAAAATTTGCCCAGCTTCGGCAACCCCTGCCTACTACTGCATTCCCAGATTTCTATTAGAATTAAACAGTATCCCGCTTACAAACACTCTACTAGACTCGCAAACCCTTTTGCTCCGCTCACAAACACTCTCATAGACTCGCACACCCTGCTCCGCCTATAGAGTTTCGCTTAGTCGCAAACTCTGCTCCGCCTATAGAGTTTTGCAAACTCGCACACCCTGCTCACTGAACTAATTCTAACTAGACAATCTGACACTACCTACAACCTAGGTGGTGATTTACAAATTCTTTGACTCAAAAAGAAAAAACAGACTTCAAAAATAAAAGCAGGAGCAAAAATTAAAATACAAACCTGAATGCATAATTTTTTCTCAAATTAAAAATTAAACCCTATTGAAAATTAAACTAAAGCCCTCTAAAATAAAAATAAATTAAATCCCCTTTTTAACAAACAAGGCCGACCCCTTGTTCTTTAACCCGATCCACTTCTATTCTTTGACCCGTTCCTTCTTTTGACTCGTGAAGAAAAATGGCGGCCCTCTGTTGTATTTTGTTCGATATGGAATTAGGGCTTCGTCTCTTGCGATCCAAATTGGGGCTTGTTCGATTTGAATTAGTAGTGCTCTTGCGCACGTTCTCTGATGATCAATTTACTGTTTTGCGTTGCTTTTGCTCGCTCGTTCTCTGATGATCAATTCACTGGTTGACTTGCGAGATTGCGAATCATTTGCAGCTGCTCCTTTGATCGAGTTCGATAGATTGGTATGTATTCTCTTTTGTTACTGGTTTAATTGTTTGTTCCACTGTTGAACTCGATGCGTATGATGATCTTTTGGGTGTGTTATTTATATGAATTCGAGACACTTGTATTTGCTTGTATCAATTCGATACTTTCCAAAAAAATTCTTTCCTGATATAGTTTCTCTACTTGATACTCACGGCTTTAACTTGAGAGCGTTCGATCCTTCTTGTGTCACACAGCAAAAATTTCCCTGTTTTAGTTTCTCGACTTGATACTCACGGCTTTAACTTCAGAGCGTTCGATCCTTCTTGTGTCACACGGCAAAAACTTTCCTGTTTTACTTTGCTTGACTTTCCTATTTTCAAAAAATATGAATTTGATTTTTGATACTTGGTCATCTCTGCACTGTTGAATCTCGTTCATCCACTGTTGCTTTTGACTTTACACGGCATTGATTCTCTGGCCCCTGTGAGCTTCATCTCTGGCCATTTTTCTGGTTGGTTTAACCTGACCTTCAATTTAGCATTGCATGATGTTGTCTGGTTGTTCTAACTTGTTCATGTGATTCCATGTATCACTGCACTGCTTGTTTTTGAACTTGATGGATGTAGTTGAGTCTTTGTCGTCTGCACTTGCACTTGATATTGCAGTCTCTGGCCTTGTATCATGATGCAGTCTTCATTAGCTCGTGTATCTGCTGTTGCACTTGGTGTTTGTAGCTTGCCACTGACTTGTGTTCCATTTGAGCTTGACTGTACTTGTACAACACTGGTTATTCTTCTACAACTTCATTGTGGTCTGCACTGTGCATATGAACTTGATCACTGTAGTTGGCACTGGTTGTTGTCTTTGTGATCTTCTCATTCATGTGTGTCTGTTGCGAGTTCATTCATATTGTGTTGGTGGCAATCTTGTTCTGCACTGTGTTGATTTGTTCTTCACTTGTGAACTTTGGCTTTACTGAGTTTGTTTGTATGTTTGTATTTGCACTTGCTTTTGGGTTGCTGCACATGTGGTTTTGCATTTGATTGATATTGAGACCTGTAGTCTTCATTTGCAGCCTTGACTTTGGTTGATGTTGTATCATTTCTTAAAATCTGCCTTTAGTTGTATTCATTGTGTTGTTGTCTGGACACATGTTTTATCACTTGAGCTTGCAGTATTCATTTTTTGCCGTGGCACTTGTGATATTCATGTTGATTGCTTCATGACTTTGACTGTTTGCATACACTTCATGTTTGCCTACATGTTGTGGTTTGGACATTTGCACTTGTACACTCTATACTTGGTCGTGCTGTAGTCTTCAAGCATGTTTCTGTTGTTGCTCTGACTTGAACTGTCTACTCCATTTACTTGGCTATTGACACTGTGTTATTTGAGTAGCTGGACTTAGTGATCTGGTGCATTTTGCTCGAGTCACTTGTTCATATAGCCTTTGTAAACTTGTTGCTTGAGTCGCTTGCATTTGTTTGAGACTCTGGTGGTCACTTGATTCAGTAGTTTGTTGTGTTGGAACTGGATTGATTTTATGTTCATGTGTTTCTTCCCAAAAACTGCTGTGCCACATTTCCAAATCTGCTGAGTTTGTTGCTATGTTGATTTACTTGTAGTTTGGTCTGGTCTGCATACATGATTGCTGCAGTCCATTTTACTGTTGGTCTTCGTTGCATTCATGTCATGTTGCCTTGTGTTGAACCCAGTTTCAAAACTCGGGTCTGACCTTGTGTTCGTGTCGTGATTTTGAATATATTGCACGTGAGTTGAACCCGGCTTTTCATTTGGGTTTGACCTGTGCTCACCTGTCCCTGTAGCATTATCAAGTGTATATTGTTGTGCACGGCCTTATCGCATGTACTGTGATACACTGTGCATGTCACACTATTCGTGTGTGATGAATTCAAATGTAAATTATGACGAAAAACCCAAATAACTGAGGCAAACAATAATATCAAAATTTATATTTCATTTTAAATTGCAAAAATATTTCTTTTTCAATTTTACTGCGTTAGTGAATATTTTTGCAGATTGCTCAGATGCTGAATTCAAACTGGAATGCAGTTGAAGATAAAATACAACTGTGAGTGATATGTAGTGAGGAAATTATGCAAACTGAAATCGTGATGTATTCAAAATTGCATATGTATAGTGAGAGCTTGAATTTGTACTATTCAAGATTATAATAAATATTTGTTTGAATTCAAATTCTGTGTAATTTATTTTATTCAACAAATATTTATTTAATCTATGAAAAGCAAAATAGTACATTACCAAATACATTTAAATGAATATATATGTTTATTATCATCAAACAAAAACATATAAGCGCATATTAATACAAATTGGAATGTAATTTATAATAGATGGATTTATTGTAAGTAAATGAAATTGAATACTACGTTAATTGAAATAAAGATGAAATGGGAAAGTATTAATGTATTAAATACAAACCAATGGTAGTTATACCCATAAGATGATAAATTGATTGAACAACAAGTTTAAAAAAAATTGAAATTTTGGAATTCTTGTTTTATTTATTGAATTTATTGAAATGAGAATTTAACATTGTGAATTTGTGAAATATTCAGCAATGAATTGATGTAGATATTTATTTAAAGAGATTTATATGTTACTAAGTAATCCAAGTGGTAGAAATTGGAAATAATAATAATTGGATAGAAATGTGGTTTTATTAATTTAATATTAATTAATAGGAAAATAGCCATTTTGACCACTGACTCGGATTTCGACGAAACTAGTTTCATCGGATCCATAACAGTAAATTATTGTAGCATTTCAAGTTTCATAACGATCGGGCTTTATCATTTAATCGTATGGGCTTGAAATATCTAGAAATCAATTAAAGAGAAATCAATTGAAATCAATTTGAGATAACTTGATTTTAGCATTACTTCTTGATACGATGGAATTTAGACTTGAAACCTATTTCATTGTGTTTAGAATATTTAAAAACATCTATTATGATATATGGGTGATCACATTTTCGCTTCGGAGTTGAAACGGGCTTTTCGGGTCATTATCGTTCATTTTTTTCAAACAATTCAAGCCCAGTCATTTCCATTCTAGTCTGCCTATATATATCTGGTTATAAACCCTAGCTACCTTTCTATTTCTCACTCTGCAGCTACAAAAATTTATGATGCTCCTCTTCCTCAATGGCAGACAAACCCTAATCCCTAATTTCAATTTCAATTTAAAATCCAATTTCAAATTTCAAACTCCTCAACTAATATCGAGTTACATATCAATCTGAAGCTCTCGACGAGCGCAAGTTTAATATGCTGTCTGTTTTTCAATTCGGGTCTCGTCTATCCAGAAATCGCGAATTAATTCTCGGCCGTTCTTTTCGTCGCAATCAATTGCAACCGATTGCCGAATCGGTTTGTGGGTTTTGTCGAGATTATCGAGTGGAGTTCATCAGTATGTGTCGTTTTGCGTATTGACGGTTGGATCAGCGGTAGAAATTCGATTAGGGTCTTTATCTTGTGGCGAGGGTGGTCATTGAGGCATTGTGGGCATGAGGGGAGGTGGTCGGAGCTTCGCTTGGAGGGAGGTGGCGCGTGTCTGGAGGCGCGAGGTGGCGGCTGGACGTGAAAGTCGTTATCGCTGTTGTGAATTAGGGTCAGTCGACGCATTTTTTTAGGCTTGAGCATGCGAGAAGAAGGGTTGATGAGGCGCTCTGGTATTGGTCTGTTTTTTTGTTTTGTTTTTCTTTTATTATAATTTCATTTCAATTTCAAACATTCTAACGTATATAACTTCTACATACGACGACGGATTTATGCATGGTTTGATCCGCTAGAATCGTATTTAGATTCCGGAAATTCTGAAGCTAGTTCGGACGGATTCTGAAGCCATCAAATTTTGGGTTTAAATTGGATTTAAATTCAATTTAAATTCAAAAGGTGAGTGTTTTAACCCACTCACAACTTCTAAAATTTCTTATGTTTGTTAAATTGATTTATGATGTGATTAGGAATTTATTTATGACTGTTTGGCATATTTTGAATCATCATCTCATTTTATTTGAATTTTTTTGGATAAAATAGTTATTTAAATTATTATTGAATATAAACTGCCAGTAAATACCTGTTACTTATTATATGTTCTATATTGATGTTATTGATTGAATTGGATGATGATTGTGATAAATGTTTGATGATTGATATTGGATGAATGGATGTTGTAATTTATATTGTTATAAACTGCAAGTTGTTATGGATTTTTATTTCATCTGGGATTGCGTTTTGAAATGATATATAACTGTATTTATATTTTAAATTACGGATTGAAATGATAAATATCCATATCACTTGACCATAGGATAGAAAATTATATACAAACACCGTGGTCTATATATAAAAATATTTTGAAATGATTTCTATGGTTTTGTAAAGAAATATATGGTTTTAGATAAATATTGATTTTTGATATTATATAAATATTATTTTATACCTGATTTTAAGTTATGTATAAATTTGTTTTAATATAGAATAAGCTTAATAATAAGTTTGATTTTTTTAGGATAATATGGTTAAGTATTTAAATTATATTTTAATATAGAGTTTATAATGGTTTAAATAAATTAAGGTTGGAAGATAAATTGGAGATTTATTTGAAATTGAATTTATTTAAGAATTAAACTCAAATAAGCTTGATGTGAAATTAATCAAATTTGAAATTTTAGAAGATATGATTTTTATAGCTTGATTTTTATTTAAGGTGAATTAAATGAGTATTTCAAGTATAATAAATTGTAGTTAATATCTAGTTATTGGTAATTTGAGTTTTATTTAAATGATGATGGATTTATTATGTAATATATTTCAACTAAATAATAGAAAATTGAATTTTTGAATCAGAATTACCAAACTTAGTTTCGAAATTATTGAATACTTTAAGTTTGAAATATATTGAATTTGAAATGATTTATTCCGTGGATCAAACCTGTTGTGAAATCGATATAATTTAGAATAGTTTATTTGAAATCCGAATTGAAATTTATGATTTGGGATTTGGTTAAATATAAAATGTAGAAATTCGTATTGTTTTAGAATTGATTTATGAAATTGAAGAAGCTATTTTATTATATAAAGTATTTTATATTTAAACCATTTCAGTGATGGAAGTTAAGCTTCAAAGTTATGAGTTTCAAAGTATTATGATTTGAAGTGTTATATTTTAAGTGTTTTGATTTCGAAGTGTTATAATTTTGAAAGTGCTATGATTTTAGAAAAGGATATATTTGAAATGAAAAGGATATCGTATTGATTTGGTTTTGAAAAGGCAATTATATTTGGTTTTAAAGTATAAACTCTTTTGAAAATGATCGCGGTGTAATAACAACGTTTGGTTGTTAAAGAGACCGAGATCGAAAGTCGTCATACTCTCTGCCAACTTCGAAAACCACTTTAACAACCGTGTACGCGGTGGAGATTACAGAATGAAGTAGGATGGTGGCGGTGTTCCTTTGAGGTATATACGTGGGCCCGACTCTCGGGAGTTGGCATAAGGTGGCTAAAACAGGAGCGGTTGACGGGCTAAGAAGGTAGCACCTTTTATCAGACACACTCCATCGATACCATTCTATTACCTTGTGATTGATTTGGGCCCTTTTGATTTTGAGGGTTTGGCTCGAGGTGGGCGGTAGTAGCTGCTACGCGTTACCACCTGTCCGGAAGCATAATTGGTATATCTACCCCGGCATTGCCTAGTTGTGCCTTGCCACCTACCCTAGCGCGCCTTGTACGAGTTTGGATTTCTCCCGTAGCCCGTGGAGTATTTAGGGTAGTCTTCCGATCTGGAGATGCGCTGATACTGGATGGACTACTGGGACTATTATTGTGTTAAGGGGGAGATTGGTAACTCCTTAAAGCTATTTAAAAGTAAGTTCATTTTACTATATACATTATTATAATAGCGAAATATTACTACATAGTAAATAGTTTAATGGATCCTTAGGAGATGTGAGTCCCGAGCATCTCTTAAGTTACTGAACTCACGTTAAACACTAGATAGGAGATGTCAAATCCCGTAAAAATCTTTGACGCCGTTCTACTCATATTTATTCTATTGATTTAACTCACATATGATCTTTTAGTTCTGACCCGAGTGTTTTGTCTTTTCAATTCGCTCGGCTCAGCCTGAGCATTTCAAGATTTAAAGACCTTACTTCTAGAGGACGAAGACGAAGATTGTATTACTATTATTTACTATATTATTCCACTGCATGACATTGTTTCGCTGCATTGTTATTTATTATTCTTTGGTATGTGTAACTATGATTCTGTGTTGTATAAGCATAATCAAATGTTTTATAAAACAGCTTCGTGAACTATTCATTTGACTATTATATTTTGTCGTTCCGCTACAAGATTCTATTTTTCTTTCTTTCTCCGCATTTTCTTATTCACACCAATAATAATCCACCCTTCTTTATGGTTTGAGTCTGACATGCGTGTCTGCCTATGCACTTGGAGGGTGCAGCATGATAGGGGGTTCTCGCATTTGGTTTGGTAGCGAGCGGATGACTCTTACTCCTACATGTCCCTATAGGGGTTGGTGCAGTCGAGAGGCTGGCCGTAAAGGCAGAACACAAGTACAGCTGTATGCTACGGTCGGCGTTACCCCACTGACGCGGTCCGTTACAATTAAAGTCTACGATGCTATTCTATAGCACCTCCTAGAGGGAGGGACATAAGCCTACAACGTTCTTCCGTAGCACCTCTTATAGGGTGAGACATAAGCCTATGATGGTAATCCATAGCACCTCTTAGAGGGAGGGACAAATCCTCTAACATTCAGTTCACCTCTTAGAGGAAGGGTCAGGTTGGATACCCACAAAAACAGAAAGCCCTAACATCCAATAGGGGTAGGGTCAGGTCAGATACCCATAAAACAAGAAGCCCCTAACTCCAATTCACGTCTTAGGGGTAGGGTCAAATGAAGTACCCATCAGCAACCTTCTAGAGGAAGGTCAAGTTAACATACACTATATTCCTTATAATTATGGGAATCCCGGTAGAGGAACCAAACTGATGAAGAGGGATAAAGATGTCTACAACTTAGATCAAAAGTCAGAACCCAAAAGAACAAAGGTTTGAAAACGGAACTCTGTCCACTATCTAAGATAAAGATGAAATCCAAAAGACAGGTATAAATAAAGACAAAAGATGAAGATGTCCAACGCCATCATCGGAAATAGTTAAAGAATCCAAATCACAATAAAAAAGGACCAAATATGAGATAGCAAATTTCAATACACCAAAAACCTAAAGGGTGATTCTCACATCAAGAAATCAAGAAAGTTGCATTCAGAAAGAAGACACAAGACAAGAAAATGGATAGAGAAATCCTTAACATAAAATGGAAAGAAAAGATCTATACAAAAGCTAAGGGGATGGAATAGATAACAAATTCGCACTTTAAAGATAAAATTGACCTCATTCGAAGAATAGATTGAGTAAACTACTCTTGAATCCTCCAAAATAAGGTCACCCTTTAAGATAGAAGAGTCAATACATGATATATGTATATGTATGTAACAATAAGTTATTTGGGCCATTGCACTACTAAAAGGCTAAGCAATAACATGGAACCACTATTCCGAACGATTGCATGGCTTTATAGAACTAATCGACCCCAATATAACAAACATCTACTAACTTATAGACCTGGGAATCTTTTAGTTAAACTTACTAAGTTTACCATTATTAGACAGGTCTCTAATTTTGTGCTTATATTGAATTAATTTCAAATAGTCTATTCGTTAGATGGGATCCTGATAAGATTTTTATTGAATTTTCGATTTCGTGAGCTTTCAGACTCCTTATTTCTTTTCATGAGGATTCCATATTGGATTTTGTGAATTCTAGATTTCCTTACTGATTTCTATGATGATTTATGGATTTCATATTTCATATTTCTGATTTTCTTATTGTATTTTTGATAATCTCTTATTGACCTCCTGATTTTATGAATTCTAAATATCCTTATTGATATCTATGATGACTTATGGATTTTATATTATTGACTCCTTATTGGATTTTCGATAATTTCTTGTTGATCTCCTGATTTTATGATTTCTAAATTTCCTTATTGATTTCTATGATGATTTATGGATTTCATATTCTTGACCTCCTTATTGGATTTTTGATGATCTCATATTAATCACCTGATTTTACGAACTCTAAATTTCCTTATTGATTTCTATGATGATTTATGGATATCATATTTCTAATTTTTTTATTGGATTTTTGATGATCACTGATCTCCTAATTTTATAAATTCTAAATTTCCTTATTGATTTTTATGATGATTTATGGATTTCATATTGTTGATCTCCTTATTGGACTTTTGATGATCCCTTATTGTCTCCTGATTTTATGAATTCTAAATTTTCATGTTGACTTTTATGATGATTTGTAGATCTTATATCGCTAATTTCATTATTGAGATTTCATAATTATTTCTTATGAGTTACAAGTCTTGAGAATTCTAAATTTCCATATTGACTTTTATGATGATTTGTGGATGTTACACACTTGATTTCCACATTGGATTTTTGTAACGACTTCTTGTTGATCTCTTGTTTTCAAGATTTCTTAGCTTCTTTATTGAATTTCCAAGGTAATCTACAGACTTTTTTATTGAATTTCTGGCTTTGCATTGGTATTAGATAAGTTTAAAGTAGATGAGAACCAAGCAAGTTTCTAATTACATTCCCGAGTTCATGGGTTTTTTAGTCTCTTTCGTATATGGTTTTATAAATATTTAATTTCTTGATTGAACTATCATGAAGAGTTATGGATTACCCATTGATTTTTTTGAATTTATGAATTTCCTGGATGAATTTTGAGATTTTATATCAAGGTTTATTTGAAAGTTTAATGTTTCCATACCAATATCAGGTAGGAACTCCAGAAAAGAGATTATCTCATCAAACAGACTTTATTCATTTTTTTAGAGAGTGATGGTAAAAACGAGTTGGAGTTCACTAATTTTCATACAATAATAATGTTAAATTATCTGCTGATTTGTTAGTGAATATAGCGCAGGGGTAAAAAAAGTCATAACAAGGAAGCAGGGTAAAAAAATCAAAAAATGAGGAAACAATCCTCAATGGCTGAAGAAAACATAACCTAAAAGAAGAGGATTTGGAGTATGCAATAGCCCTTTTTAGAAGGTTTATTTACTTGAATTAACGACGGCAAACTAGGTGATATCGTTTTGTATTCGGTCTAGAATAATTTGAATATCTGCTAAGAAAAACAACTATGTAGTGTTATGTATTATAAATTTACCCATCATGGTCTTATAACATGGTTATGACCTAAATAGGAGTTATTATCTGTTTTATAGAAAACAAAGAAAGAAATTCTTTGGAGTATTTGTCCTTAAGAACAAAAGCTTCTTTTATACTAGGGGGCTAAATGTTATCCATAAAATATTCTTAAAAAATAAAAGTATGAAAGAAGGAGCAAGAGAATTGATGAAAATCAAAAGGCGTTATGGTGGTCTATTTAAACATTAAATAAAGCTTTCGACAAGAAGATGATGGCGCCAGCAGTACCTTTTGAAGAGGTCAAAAGGATGTTTCAATAGGGTTTTGGATAAGCAAAGAACTTTCGATAGGGTCGAAAGTTACCTTTCGAAGACAAAGAATAACATAAATGTACATGTGCACCAAGCTATTCGAAACGATTGGTTTCGTCTTTGTTTACCTTAACCAGAAGAACGATCAGCCAAGTCAACCTTTTCGAAAGCATATATTAGCCTTTCAAATTGGTTAAATCCATTTTCACTTATGAAAGAAGAGATAAGGTTTCGTGCCAGTCAGAAGGTAAACTTTCAAATAGAGTCTCCAGAAGCTAATCACTCAACAGTGTCTCAACTCATTCAAAACCTAAAGCACATGTTTCAACAGCAATGAAAGCCAACATACATGCCAACTAGCGTGGCACATAAATGGCTAATTAGAAAGCACATCTATACACCTGTCAAAGAGGTTTAATGCTATCAAGTAATACCTTTCGACGAGATTAGGAGTAATCAAGCAAAGCACCGTCTGACAGAGTCGAAAGGAAAAAATAAAAATAAAAAGAAAGGCAATTCTTCAGTGGTAGTAGATGGGTGGCCATATAGTCCTTTCGACTAAGTCGGAAGCCATGATTTGAGGGATGCACACAAAAGTAGGAAAGCAAACCTTTCGACCTGTCGAGAGCATTATGCCGAAAGGAGCCAACCTGCACCTATAAATAAGATCCCAGGTTCTGGTTAAAGGGACCTGATTTTTCATTCACCTGTTCCTTATACTTTCTGAAGCTTGCAAACCCTAATTTTAGAATTAGGGATTTGGTGAACTGCTACATCTCAGTTCAATAAAAAAATATTATAATAATTTTGACTATGCATTCACTACAAGATTCTTATTTCATATGATTATCATCATCTGATATCGATCAAGTCGAATATTTATCCTTCGACAGAGTCGAAACCCCTAACATACTTATATTCAAAGAGTTCTAGCTCAAGTCCATAATAAAACATAGGCTCATCCTTTCGATGAGGTTGAAACCCACTCAATTCATCCAATTTCTCAAAGCAGTTTAGTCTCAACTTTTAGCCACCTTAGCTAGTTCGAAGGATGGTTCCAACTAGGTCAATAGTCAAATAATTTGGAAGGAGTTCTCACAAAGAAATTAGTCTTTCTATTAGGTCGAAAGGTGTTCAGAAGTGTTTTCAACCATGTTTACCCAATCGAAGAGTGTAAGCTACCCTCAGCTACATCGAAAGGAGGTTTCAAAGAGTTCACTCATTCTTTAAATTTCACTTTGAGGCGTTGACAAGTTTTCTTGTCAACGGTGAAGCATGCTTATTAATGTATGGGGTTGGTTATGCTATGGATTGGTAATGATGGATCAGATTTCATGGTTCAATGGTGATGGTTCGGTGATGGGGATTTACTAGGTGGTTTGGGTCTTCACGTCCTTATTTCGGTTCATAGGAACAAATTCTCAGAGCCTTTACCTTTCTATTCACATTGAGCTCTGAGTGCTTCTGCGTCGAGCTAAGGGTACGATCAATCCCGAACCATAAGGTTCAGCGATGATTTTTTACAATGACGATGTGTGATTCAGTGACGGTGATTCCATAATGGGAAGTGATGGCTTCGATGATGGATAGCTATATTTTGAGATGTGGAGTAGAGGATTACAAGTTGGATTGAAGAAACCATAGAAGGAAGGTTACGAGACAAATGATGATATTCTATAACTAATGATGGCAATCGAGAATAGTTCCTAACCAAGATGACTTCAAACGGGTGTCGTAAGGACAAATCTATAATGAGCATTACAATAGACGATGTGTGCAAAGGGATTGTGATACTGAAGGGTTTTGATGGCACTCATGAAGCAAGGGTATATGATAGTGTGATCAAAGTCCGTTGATGTTAGGACCCGGATCACACATGCTACTGGAGTCCATATAGTGAGAAGGTAGAGTTCTTTGACGTTAGAACATGGCTTACTTTGGACTATCAGATGGGTAATCTAGTTCCTAGTCTAGTGACTAGCATGTATTCGAATATCGAGGAACTAGGACATTGAGTTGCCGTTGATATAGTGGTCGGTCGAGTTATCATGCATCCAACGTACTAAGTGAGTGAAAGCGAGGATGGATGTTATGTTTGCTTTGGTTGTTTATCACCTAAGGATCTCACATGACATAGATATCTAGACAGCCATTATTATATTGATGTATAGTACACCATGATGCTAATGAAGTAGAGTAGCATATAATGTGTGTTATGTGTTAACTCTATGGATGTAGGAACAGGTCATGTATGATTTTCCATACCATTTGTCATAATATATTGACTTTATATTATTTGAGATTTTCTAACATACACTATAGACTATTCTCTAACTTGGGATTTTATGCTTTTCTTTCTATTATTCCAGGTACACTTAAATGAGTAGATTATGGATATTAGGCTTGATAACCACAGGTGCTAGACAGAGGGCAGATAAGAGCTCACACTCTCATATTACTACATTCGCTTATTATGATTTTCTATTCCGTTGCACAACATTATGAAGCTTGCTAGTGTTTTTATTATCTAGAGACAAAATATTTAGGTGTTATTATTTGATGTATAACCCTATCACTTGTGTTGTATAACTGTGTGGATCTGAGTTATTTGATTTCTATGATTCATCCGGTTATTATTATCTCGCTCGTTTTATATCTGACATGTTTGTTAATATATTTTATTCACTACATTATGCGATATACGATAGGTTTTGTGATGATTGATTTACTATCTTATGACGTTGACGATCATCCTATATCAACTAGGTACCATTGTAGTGCACTCTACAAGTTGTTATATTGGGTATCGGAAGTGTAGGACCGTCGTTACAACAGCCGAACTTTGACTTATTTGGAATTTTCTAAGGGCAATCGCATAATTATCAGCCTTTAGAATAAACTTGGCCACTTTAAAGACGAGTATTTCTTCGTACGTTGCCTAGCTAGCTTCGCTCAAAAGTGTCGTGGGGTGGTAAGTTCTACCATTATTCTTTTAACCTTATGGAGTTTATTCCATTCAAATTATTGGTTCCATCGTCTCACAAATTCGTAGATAGTCCAAGGAGTCCCAAGCGCAAATCTAGGGCATATACTCCAAGTTTTGAAACATATACCAATCAATGAAGGACGATAAATTTTTTTGGAATCAGATCTTTGATGCACTTCCAACTTCTAAATTATGGTCACAGTCTTAGAAATCATCCTTCTACCCATAAAGGTGCTTAACCTACTAAAGAGGCTAAGGTTAAGCTGCCAGCCCTTGAAAATCAAGAGGCCTAACCCATGGTATAGGACCCTCCCATAGATTAAAGGGAGGATGAGGATGATAGCGATAAAGATGATGGTGAAGATCATGAAAGTGAGGTTGGGGGTGGTGATGAAAATATAAATGTTAGCTACAAGTCTGTAGGAAAAACGGGTGGACACGAATGAGCATCGCCTCTCGCTTGTCATCCAAGAATAAGGATAATATCTTCCAATCCTGTTTCACAAGCACAATAAACTCCCATTGAGGAAAAAACTCATGTTCCTCGGATTGATGGAATCTTTGATTCTCTTTGAACTATGCCGAATAATATTCCTTTATACAACTTTGCTAACATCGGCCTCCTATATCTCAGTTCCTCAATTTGTATGGCTATCGGTGGGCCTTCAACTGCTAAGAGAAAGATAACCCTACTCAGCCGACTGCATGAGCATGGTCTATAGTGATTATGGAACACCTGCACTTTGTATAACATCAAAAGTCACAACAAGTTTACACTACGTACATTATTCCTTGACTTACAAACATTAATTTGATTGTGTTTCTCTTTAGGTATAGTGGATGCTCCAGCCTTTACATTAATCTTTATAGCCAATCTACGGGTTATCATGGATGCAAAACATTAAATCAGAAGTGTCGATCATCATGCGAGTTTGACTCGGCAAGGCTTTGGAGTAAGAAAAAAGAAAGGAAAGGTGTGGAGGAATGATATCTAGACGATCGAGATCAAGATTATTGTGGTCGCTCTTGATCAATCAGGAGATCTTTTTCTCAATATCGTGAGTGCACCTCTCTCCCCAAAGAATGAGATCGGTATTCAATAATGCCTAGTCGTATCCTTGCTTCTACAGCTTTAATTTCCACTGCTTAAGTGCATCATTTTGATCAGCTCATAGTCTCTTTCTATAAATCCATATACATTTCTCAGCCTGCTTGTCCTATGACCTCCCAGCCCATCCAACATACACCAGGCATGGAGCCCACGCTTGCTTACATTTCTACAACTGTCTTGGAACCTATGTTAATCCCACAACTTGTTGAGTGGTAAAAAGATTTCCCTAGTACTGCTTTTCATGGATCAACTTTGCATACCTTTTGAAGAATATCCCTTCTTATGTTGATGACCATACCAAAGTGTGTGGCAATGATGTATACGATCAATATGGTATATGAAGGAGGTTTTATCAATCCTTATCCGACACTAATAAAGCCAGTTAGTTACTCCTTCAATAGAAGGAGGTTGTGAAGAAGGATAGTGAGTGAACTACTGCTTGTTCTGACAAAGAGATGAATGACACTAAGAAAGCAATCGAGATGACTAGAAAAGAAAATGTTGGTGGAGAGGAAAGCTTATAAGGAGAAATTAAATTTGGGGCAAGACAAGTTGGAGGCCAAATACCATCAAAGTGGCGATCTTGCCAAATGGAAAATGACCATGTAGAGTCAATGATAAATGAACTCTAAAGATTTTGAGACTAGAGGCTGTAGCCGAAGACGAAAAGTAAAAGAAAGATAAGGCTCTTTCCATGACCGAAGAGTACATGTCTAAAATGATCGATGTTGAACAAGCAAAAAGGGATTCAATTGCTTGTGCAACTAAGATCGAAGAAGAAACCAAGTCTCAGATCAAGTCTACTTTGGTCTACTTCTATGCGAGTGTGGCCTAATCAAGCAACCTAAAATGGCTCATGGTCTATACCCTAGAACTCTCGTTATAGCTTGGGAAGAAATTATCGGACAAGAAAAGGAATATTTTGGCTAAGTTGATGAAGAAGAACTAAAGGCCAACCTCTTGGATGATGAAGATTTAGATGCTCTTGCTTTAGGTAGGAAATATTAGCTTCTGAAGCCTTAACTTCTGCCTAGGGGCCTGGTGGGATCTTTCCTCAATCTAGCTTTAAGGATGTAGAGGAAAGTTCAATTCCTGTCTCTCAAGAACCCAGTTAGAGATTACTAACTTAACAACGGCCACTTCTAGTGTCTTTGCTTCTTCCACGTTTGGGCTTATTGTTTCTGAACCCATCATCCCCTATTCTAACAATTTTACAACTTTTACTACTATGGTGACATCGATGGTAGCAATTCCTTTCACGTCCTCAGCTCAATTAAATACAACCCCGATGATCCTAGTATACACTACCAAAATCTGCTCCAAAACCCACCGCATTGTCCTTAATTATATAGGAGAGCTAGATCGGGATACTTTCTCAACCTCTATCCACTTCTATGATAACCCATACGTCTTGGTACGTCAATCTAAAGTCTAAGGTGACTTTCGAACTCACAGCTTTCGGGTTTTTATAACATTACATGGACTAAGAATAAAAGGATATGATCAAAGATGTACTACACTTTCAAAACTCATGCGAAGTAAACAAAATATAAATATAGAAAACAACCATCTTAGAAAATATCTCAAAATACAGTCTTAGAAAATAGTGTGTAGTCAAACACAAAGTACACAAAAAAAACCATTTTCTGGTAAAATACCAAGTACTAATAAGGTAGACAGTTAAATAGAGAGTAAATAAAAGGATAAGCAACTCCTATGATGAGTTTGCCTTTCCACATACTAAAATCAGGCCAATCACATATCGCCTCTCCTTCTATAGTACGGAAAAGAAAGGAAAAGAGTGGATAGGGCAAAAATCTAGTAAATGAGTACGTGTTTAATATATGGTGATTGTGTGTAGTTGAATTTAATTCTACTCTATGTGACCTAAGGTGTTCTGCAAGTGTATGTGTTTTACTAGGGTTCTTCTCTTAAGGGTTTTTACTTGATACATATCTACACTAACAACTTCCGTAGGTTCCTACAAGGATCAAACTATGTATCGAACATTAATAATTAACGATCGACTAATAGCTACTAGAGCATCTCCAATATAAGATCTTCCTAGAACATTGTCGTACATGACTACAATCCACACATTCCGAGCACATAACTATCTCTAATAGGTTTTACATACAATTTCCATATGATAATAAATTTCCTATAACTATGATTACAACCTTAACTACGCATCAAAAGGGAGCCCACATTGCTGACTAATTGGTATATCTCATCGTCTGCATCCGTGTCCTCCTCCCAATGCCAGTTTATACCTCTTATTGCATGTGTTGGGGTCCATTCAACAACATGGTATCACATTATGTTAGTATCCATGATACCAAGGAACTCCCATTGTGCTAGGCCCACACACTTCATCAGGCATCAGCCAGTGTTGTGCGTCCACCGTTGAACCTCCTATGAGTGCCATTTGCAATAGAATCGTCCAGAGTTGAATAACTGACCCCTTTAGGTAACGTGCATTTAGCCAGCCCTACAAAATCCTAGCACAGTCTCATAGGGAACTAGCTTCCCTACTATTCCTTACAATCACACACACACACACACACACACACATATATAAACAATTAGCTATAATTTAAAACCTGGGCCTTAAACCAAGGTTTAATCTGCTCTTCAAATGCCTATTGGTCGACTTCTATACCCTGGATGGTCGATCGGTCACTTTTTAAATTTTTGGTTTTTGATCATTTTTTTATTTGTTTAATTATTGTTTAATGTTCGTCGTTTTAAAAATCAACAAAATTGCTTTAAGTACATAGTTTTCTGGTTCAACAGTTTTTATTTCACTTCCTAATCAATGTGAATTTGCAATAATTAGTTTCATTTAGTTTTAGTTAAATAATATTAAGTTACACAAACAAATTATAAGGATGTCAATTTGACTTAAACAAAAGAGGTTTAATGTAAGTTAATTCCTATTTAGTAGGTTTACATCAATTAATTCCTCATCATGTCTCCGATATGTACAATGTGATTTATAATTTAATTTCTAATATCCTTGTCCAAATAGTGTAAACTAAAATTAACCATAATTAATCAACTTATTAAAAATATCCCCACTCACCTTAGATCCAAACTTTATTCCTATCTTCATTTGGATACAAACACTTGATTGTTTGCCCCTTCCTTGACACGATCTCCTTGTATTCTTTTTAGTTTGTTTTATTTTTAAGAATTTTAGAAGTGGAAGAGCAGAGATTTCGATAAAGTTTCGATATATTGAAAATTTCTACTGAATTAGGGTTTAAGTTAGCTCTGTATTTTTAGGGGTTTTGGATTAGTCCCAACCATTAGACTAACTATAAAGAATATTAGGTTTCATCCAAAACATCAACAGATTCTTTACGGTCAAGTGAAATATTTCGCTCCATCTACAACATTTTTCGCTTCATATTAGCAGACTTACAATGTCAACCGATCGATCGCTAGCAGGACTGACTGCTACCTGTTGACCGGCTTACCCTAGAGGCCCATGGCTTGAGTTTTTAACAAGGGAAAGTTTTATTCAAATTTATTTTGTTTTTAGATTTTAAAATGTTTATAACTTCTATATGCTAATTTCGATTTCAAAATGTTATATATGAAAATTTTCTAGAAAATCGCCACGAACGCAATGGTGTAAGTTTCATGGTCAAATTCAGACATTTGTGAAAATTTCATTTTCATTCTTGTTTAAGGAAAAATATAACTCGCATGTGCGATAATCAATAGCTACAACCATCTACTCATCCAACCTCCACATGCAATCATTGTCCTTAGTGAACTATCTAATGTGGTATATGTATATACAAGCATGAAATGCACATGAACCTATACCAATGCAAAGAGCAGGCAGTCTCTCGATCTAGTCGATCTCCTATCATGCAAGTGCTTATGTCATGTATCCAAGATGTATGCAACATCCTAAGTCAATATACTTGCAATTCTACATGTACGCACAACCATTCAATCCATATGCATAATACTCAACAAGATAAAACAAATAAATTAGTGATGGTGTGAGTATGTGTACTATATGAAGGATATACTATCCTAGGTTTGTAAAACAAACAATCCAAATAATACATCCACTAGCATTATCATCCATAACATGCCTTAATGATATGTTTACAACAATTCCTATCATACAATGGTCTCTACCTAAAGGGGTATACCTAGCTATGTCCTAATGCATAGGTAACCTATGGCTATTACGTTTAGATCGGAAATGTACCAAAAAAGAGGTAGGTAGCTTGGATCTTCTCCTCAGGCTCCCATTCACTCTTTGCTAGATCATCTCCCAATTGGACCTTAACAAGTTTGATTTCTTTGTTGCAGAGTCGCTTTGCACCATGCTCCAGAATACAAGTGGATGCATGGTGAAAAAGTGACCCCATCTTAATCTCTACCTCCGCTAGCTAACTCAACTCGACTATGTTAGTTGAATCATACAAGCATTTAGTGTGACACGTAGAAAACATCATATACTCCTACCAACTTATCAAGAAGCTTCACCCTATATGCCAACTTTCCTATCCTACCAGTAATCGAGAAAGGTCCTACAAACCTCAATGCTTATTTCCTCGAACTACCAAATCTCATAACATGCCTAACTAGTGAGACCTTCACAAATACCATGTCACCCGCTGCGAACTCTAACTCCGTACGTCTCCTTTTAGTATAAGCTTTCTGCTTATCCTGTGCGGTTTTCATTCTTCTATGGATCAAATCTACTTGCTTCAATGTCTCCCTTACCATGTTTAGTCCAAGAATAATCCTACCAATAGTGTCCCATCAACAAAATGGTGATCTACATGGTCTCCCTGTCGCACCTCAAATGGTTTTATCCCAATGCTTGCCTGATAGTTGTTACTATAGGTAAACTCCACCAAGAACAAGTGATCCTCCCAAGAGCCTTCAAAATCCAAGATGCACATTCGAAGATAGTCCTCCAATACATGATTCACTCTCTTTGTTTGTTTGTCTATTAGTGGGTGATAACGACGCTCAAGTTCAACTAGGTGCATAAAGCCTTCTGTAGACTCCTTCAAAACTGACTAGTGAAAAGATGATCTTGGTTACTAACGATGCTAGTATAAACTCTGTGTAACTTAAATACCTCTCTCATGTATAGAGTTGCCAAAGATGCCATCATCCTCAAAGTCCGGACTAGAATAAAATAAGTGTATTTGGTTAGTCAATCGATTATGACCAAATACTCTTATTTCCTCTCCTACTGCTCAGTAAAACATCAACGAAATCCATAGAAATAATCTCCCACTTCCAATAAGAAATATACAATGGCTGCTACAATACTCCCGGCTTCTTCTGCTTTGCCTTTACACTTTGGCAGGTCTTACATCAAGCCACATATTTTGCTGCATGCTTCTACATTCCAGGCCAATAGGAAACTCTCTTCAGGTCACAGTACATTTTGTCTCCTCCAGGATGAAAGGTCATCCTAGAATGGTGAGAATCGGCTAGTACCACATCTATCAAATCCATACTAAGAGGTACACATAACCTACCTTCCCTCCTAACCATCACTTTGAGTTATGACATAATGCCTCAAATGACCCAATTACTCTTATCCACCATGCTTCTCAAAAATGACCATTGGCTCCTAATCTTATGTCTGACTAAGTTCCAACACATTCCATAAGTGTAGGTTACATATCCAAAGCTGCTAACGATCTCTTTTTAATGTCTGATTGTGGTTGGAAATGAAATATAGAAATGAACTCCAAAAATTTCCACTCAAGGACATAGGACTCAATACTGCATGATGTATACTTAAGGCATCAGCCACCACATTGCCCTTGCTCGGAGTATATGGCATATCAAAATTGTTTGAGACTAAGAACTCCATCCACCTTTGTTGCCTTAAATTCAAGTCCTTTTGAAAGAATAAATACATCATAGAGTTGTGATCCGTATATAGCTCAAACTACTCTTCTAAAAGATAATGCCATCATGACTTGTGTGCAAAGACAATAGCCGCTATCTAAAGATCATGGATAGGGTGGTTTCTCTCATGGACCTTTAACTATCGACTATCATAGCTCACCACACATCTCTCTTGCATCAAGACTGCTCCAAACCCCATACCAAGGCGTTGGTATATACTGGGAATGTCTTTGTGCCATCGGCTAATACCAAAATAGGTGCACTAGTCAATACCTCATTTATCTTAATAAAAGCATCCTCACCTTTCGCATCCTACGAGAAAATTAAATTCTTCTTGGCGAGTCGGGTCAAAGATCTTCATGATGTCCTTAGTAAACTTCCAATAACAGCCTGCCAAACCATGGAAACTCCTCACTTTCATGGAATTCTTCAACACATGCCACTCTTGAACTGCAACAATTTTATTGGGATTGACTGCCAGCCCACTTTCTATACAACGTGTCGCAAAAAGCATATCGAGCACTTTTCAAAATGTAACATGTGCTCCTTTTTACTCTTTGAATAAACTAAAACGTCATCTACAAATACTACGATGAACTTATTAAGCAACCCTTTAAAAAATCGACTCATCAAATATAAAAGTAAGCAGGTGTATTGGTCAGTCCGAAGGGCATGACTAACTACTCATATAATCTATCGGGTATACAAAAGGCAGTCCTTCTAGATACTATCCTCAGCTACATGCAACTGGTGGAGCCTGCTAGCCAAATCAAGTCGTAGAAACAACTTTGTTGCAACCAACTTATCAAAGAGATTATCTATACAGGGCAGTGGACAACGATTCTTCTTTGTTAGTTTGTTTAGCTCCTTATAGTTGATGCAAAGCCTTAGAGAACCATCTGCCTTGGTGGCAAAAATAATCGGTCCTCCCCACTTTAAAATTCTCCTCCTAATGAAGCCCTTCTCCAACAGCTCATTTACCTGCTTGTTCAAGTCACATCTCTCCTTTGGAGCTATATGCCTTAAAGGTAAGGCAACAAGTATGGCTTTCTCCATAAGGTAAATTTGAAACTTTATCTCTCACTGGGGTGAGAGAAAACCTCAGAAAAGACATCTGGGTAATCTCCAGCTACAGGCACTGAATCTAACTCATCATGTGATAGGTCTAATGAATATAGGTAGCTCAACACAACTTGTAAGAACCCGGCTTTCTGCGTCATATAAACAAATAGATTCAATTAAAATAACAGTGTTTGAATTTGATTTTTGGTGATGATTATAATTAAACAATATTTTTTAATTAATCTCTATTTAATAGAAGATTTTGTTTTAATAAATTGAATTGAAATAATAAATCCTTTTTGAATAGTTTGTTGAAATCAAATAAAAAGTTTTAATAAATATAAACTATTTTGAGGTGTAAATAAATTTTATATAATTGAAATAGTTGAAAATTGTATTTATTATTTTGTAAAATGATGATTAATGAAATAAAAATACGTAGACATTAAATTAAATGAAATTGAACAGTAATCTAAATATATTTAGTATAACGTAGTGTAAATAGATTTAAATAAAATTGAAGTCTATTTCAAAGAGTAAATCTAAATTTGAACGCATAAAAGAAAAAACATATTCATTTAATTCTAGTTGAACCAAAAATCAGTGTCTAAAACAATATCAGTGGATATTTATTCCTGCCAGGTGTGATTATTCTTTATTAGATGATTGTTGATGGTTGTTGTTGTTTGAATTGAATAGAATGATGCAGTGTATTATGATTTATTTAATGTTGTGATGATTGATGTTGGATTATTGACTTATGGTTTATGAGTAGTAATAAAATTAATAATTGTGTGAAATAGAAAAGTAAATGAATTAAATGATGTAAACTGGGAATAAATTTATTTATTTTAGAGGTAAATAACGCATGCTAGAAAGATGTTTTCAATTAATATTGAGATCTTTTGCGATTAACGGAAATTCAAAGGAGGGACGAATTTGGGGAAAATATATAAGTAAAATGAATTAAAGATTGCGTGAATTAAATTTTTTGGTAAATGATTAGTTTTGATAATTCTACTAGTAAATGAAATTAGATTATATGTTCTGTTTATTATAGAAATATTTGAAGGATGTTTATAAAATGGAAGCTAAAGTTATACTTTGAAAATGATGAATGATTTGAATTTAATAAATGAAAGTCTATAAAATGATATTTTAAAGTAATTACAAAGTGAAAGTAAATTATTTTATTATTAAGTGAAAATTTGCATTTGTTATATAATGAGAAGTGAACTTTGGAAGAAATATATATATTGAGTTTAATTATCTAACTATTTTGGTAATATATTATATGAAGTAGAATTTGAGTCCAATGAATTATTTATCAATAATATTAGCTTTAAAGAGGTTTGAAAATAAAGCAGTAAATTAAAGGATGATTTCGAAATTATAAATTCTTTTGAAGTATTTCGATATTTTTAAAGTGGAATTACAAATGAAAGTAATTTTGAGGTTTTAAAAATTATTAACGAGTTTGAATAAAGGTTTCTTTAAAACCAAATGAATAGTTTTAAACTATGGAATTTGAAATTAAATGTGAGAATTAATACTTACTATTTTAAAAGAGAAGGAATAAATAAAAGAAATGTTTTGTGATCAAATTTAAATGAAGTATCTTTATAATAAGAGGGAAACAAAAGTGAAGCCAAATATTTTGAAATAAAAATCTTCATCTCACTGGATACTAATTAAATAAATAATACATTTTATTTGAAGTAAGAGTATGATTATCTCCAGTTTTGAGTGGAATGAGGTTACGAAGTCCCAATGATGATTTGAGGAATAGAAGTATTCCTGCTATCCCATCCTAGCTCGATTTACCGTAGGGTCGCTTCTCGATAGATGCGACGACATGGCCCCCTCATCACATGGTCATAATCTGTTGCATAGGCCCATGAGATCAATTTAGAATGAGGCAAGGAGTTGATGTGAGTAATGAGCGAGGAAGTGAGGAGACGAGGAAGCGATGTGCGTTTATTGTGCAGCTAAAGACTGGTAAGGGCACTCACAAAAATACTATGAGTTGGGTCTTCCTTTGCAACTGAAAAGCATCAAGGCTTAAGTATAGACTTGGATTCTGGCAGTAGCAATATAAACGGTGCATATAATAGAAGCACTAGTAACGAAATTAAAAATGAAGAATAAAATGAATAAATCTAATATTGCTAAAGAAATATAAATGAGTTAATATTTGAGTTGTGCCATGTAATGTGTGGATGCATGCGATGTGCATGAAGTGCTCGATAGATGTTTTGTAACGACCCGTAATTTTACCGCCTTGATTTGTGAATATTTAATAAATTTAAATATTCAAATAATATTTTTTATAAATAAAAAATAATATAAATCTTTTAAATAATAACAAATGATGGTAAAAATAGATTTGTAATGACTCAAGATTTTGCCACTTTGAAATGGGTTGTTTAAATATATTTTATATAATCAATAAATGGATTTTTATTAGCAAATAAATCTACTTTAATTATTTAATAATGATGGTGAAATAGTTTTCTTATTTTTTTGACTAATATAGATAGTTAAAATAAAAATAGAAAATGTGACCGAAGAACGTTTTTCAAAATTTCGACTTTTCAACACCTGAAAGTCATCGAAAAAACATTATGCACACTTGAGTACATGCACACACATATTCAATCGTGTCATATGATTAAATTAAGAGTAAATTAGGATTTCAAAGTAGGATTTAGTTAGTAATGATGTGACACTAATTAATGAAGTATGGTGCAAATCGTGGTGAATAGTGACCTAGGACCTAAGGAAGTACAAAACTCATCACCTAGTTACACCTAGGAAGTATACAAAGCATGAAGTAGGAAGGAACAAAGGGGGAAACATGTATAATAGGGTGGGGAGAGTATAGGCTTCCTTGTTTTCATGACATGAATATATATTATTATATGTACAAGGTGAGTTAGGTAATTTCTTGTTTTCTATACCTATATGTACTCCACCTCTTTCTCATATTTTCTAATTTACATCCTTCTTCTTTATTTCCTAATACCCTATTCATATCTCCATTCATCCATCCATGTCTTCTTAGCTAAATTCCTAAGTTAAAATTTTGTGCATACAATTCTAAAATTAAGTTTAAACCTTTCAACTTCACTTCTAATATCACTCCTCTCCAAAACAACCTCCATCATCCCCAAACTAACCTAGGCCGAGCCCAATACTAGCCAAGGCCGAGCCTATTTGGCCCCCTAAAGCATACAAAAGTTCCATATTTCCAAGTAAAGTGACATGCTAGGTTGTATTAGAGTTCGAGTGGTAGAGTGGTTTAGATTCATAACTTTTGGTGATTAAAGCTTCACTATTTTCATCATAAATATATTGCTCATGAAATTTTATAATTGTTGGTGATAATGATGCTTGGATATGTAATATTGAAGTTATGTTGTGTATATGTGATTGCACTCGGAAATGTATGCGTTTTGATGAATGTTGTTATGCTTAGTTAGTTGGCATATAACATTAATATGATATTTAATATACCATAATTGTTGCAAGTTGGAATCTTGACGTATATGTATAATATAGTTGGGATGTTGGAGATGACATTAGAATGGGTATATTGTCTATGCCATAAAAGTTAGCAATTCGCTAACTTAAAGCGACCTTTGAAATCCATTTTTCTAAAGTTTTGAAATTGGTTTTAAAATGGTTTAAATTCCAAAGTTAAATCTATTTTGTTTCAAAAGTTTACATCTATTTTTATACTTTAGAAATAATAAGAGTTCAAAAGGGGAAGTTTTAAAAGTTAGAAAAGAAATTTCAAGTTTTGAAATTAAGCGATAGTCGCTATACGCATAGTTCGCAAAAACCAAGTATTTCCAGATCCGAAACTTCTTTCCACCTAGAAGTATTTTTAAAAATGTTTTCTAACTTCGTTACAGTTTTAAAGTGTGAAAATAGATTTTTGAATTTAATTTTCTTAAAAACAATGTTTTGAAATTATGGGTCCGTTTAGTGATATTCGCTTTACGCACAATTCGAAAAATCTAACTGTTTTTCTAATCTAAACTTATTTTAGCTCAAAATATATTTTAAAAGATGTTTTCTAACTTCACTTTTGTAATTAGAGAACATTTATTTAATTAATGATTATTTAATCAATCAATTAATTAATAAAGGCACTTATTACTTAATCATTTTTTAATCATGGTATGTAAACTTAAATGTTAATAAATTAAGCTAATCGTGATTTTTAACTTAATTAAAGTTAATTATTATTTAAATATTAAATAACGATTAACTAATCAATTATTTCTTAATTAAATATTTAAGATAATTATTAATTAATTATTATTTTAAAAAAGGGTTTGTTTAATTAATCTTTGATTAAAGTTAATTTTGTTTATAAGGTTTAGTTATCTTTAATTAGAGCTAATTACTATTTAATAAGGATTTGACTCTCACTTAAAAAAGTTTAATTTATTTTGAAATCACTTTGAGTTTAAGTAATTAGTTTTGTTTTAAACTGTTTTCTTTTCAAATTTTGTTTTAAATCAGGGGATTTATGTGTCACTTACACTTAAGTAACCCCATATGATGATGAAAACCAAATAACATATATTATCAGAAAAAACACCATTCTGCTATTACAATTAACTTGGACATTTACTTAAGTTGATTGATTGTTATGTGTTGACCTCTTATACACCTATTGTTATGCGATGCTATGTTAGACTAGATAAGTAAAACCAAATGAAAATCATCATTTCGGTCGCTAAGCCTACGTTTGATTTTGTAAAGTTAAATATTTCATTTTCTTTTTTAAATGTTTGCAAAGTTATTGCATTTTAAAGATTATATTTAAAAAATGATTTGATAAATGGTTTGCTAAAGTGTTTTTAACTAATGGGAATACTTTTCCATGTTATAAAAAGATGTTTTTATTAAGAGTTTTATAAATGAACATGGAAATTTATAAGATAATTTGGGTAAATGGATTTAAATTTTTATGCAAAGAAGATTTCATAAATAAGGGAGATTTATAAAAGGATTTGCTTATTAAAGGAAGCTAATTTGATTTAAGTTAATTTAGGAAGTTATCTTGAACAAGAGGTTTATAAAGAAGTTTATAAATGATTTTGGGTATTTGTAAAAGAATTTTTAGAAAATGACTTGGATACTCCTAAAGGGAGTTGATAAAAAGGTTTGAATATTTATAAGAAATTTTATATAAAAGGTTTAGGTATTTATGAAAGAAATTATTTTACATGATTTCAATATTTATAAAAGGGTTTATAAATGAATTTAGGAGTTTGCAAAGTATTTTGAAATGGATTTGGATTTCAAGTAAAAGAGATTTCATGAAAGAAATGGATTTGATTGAAAAGGATTATCGAAAAAAGCATAAGAGAATTTGAGATCTGGGTTTCTTTAAACTGACTTTCAAAAATTGTGGTATGGAACATCTGTTCCGCACTTAACATCGAGAGAATAATACTTAGGGTTGTCCTTAGCTCCAATTTAAACAATATTTGTCTAATCCTTTTTAATATGATTTAGAGGGAAGAAGTTATTCACAAATGTTTTGTGTATATACTTATGTCTGAGAGATAAGTATATGAATGTTTTAAACAAGCATTTTGAAAAGAGATTTATTAAATAAAGATTGGTTTTAAGGCTTATTGGTTGATATGGATAAATAAATCTCAAATGGAATTGGTTGTTATTTGTTTATTTGATAGTTGAATAATCGACTATTGAATTTGGACCCAAAATGAAACTTATGAAACATCTAGGAGAAACGGGTGAATTATATGGCATAGTCATCTTCGACGATGCTGTATTGTGCGTAAAAATCTCTTGTTGTTCTCCTAGGACAAATGATAAGGGAATCTGTCCACTACGGTTAGGAGACGATCTCAGCTCTTATCTTTGACATTTGTTTCCTAAAGAATAAGGATTGAGTTTACTAAAAACTATCGAATGTTGTTTTGAAGAGACCAAGGTCAGATATGTTATCTGAAAACCACTTCGATCCAAGCATTTTGAAGTGAAGACGTCTTGAAGATGAAGGAATTGAAGATGGAGCTCTCAAGCATTTCGTTCAGTCTTAGAATGAACTTGAATGGATGAATGCTAGCGTTCATTGCTTCCTAGAGGGCTGTGTTAGCATTCCAAGATGGTTTTCTAAGCGAAAGAAGGTAAAGATGTAACCTCATGAGCTTCACAAACTGAAAAACGGCAAAAATAGGGTATGTAGAAGAGCTATGTGGTTAGCTACTATTAGGAGCCGCCATCCCATTCTAAATTCCATATTCGAATTGTTTTCCGCACAAACACTATGGTAGTATAAGGCCTCAGTGTCAAAAAGGAATGGGGTAATCTAGCTCGTCATGTTAAAGGGACAACCAGCTCTGTGTAGCAGGGGTACAAGAAGTTCTTGTAAGACTCCAATGCATTTTCTAGGGGTGTACCATCGAAAGGTAGTCCCTTACTTTGCCATAGTATGGAATCCAATCTCCAATACACACCTTTATGGTTTTGATTGTTGAGCCTAGCATGCTGGAATTTAATATGGTAACAATTTCAGCTATTTTGATATTTATTTGAAACCATAGACATGATTATAACATCACTATATTTTTATATATGCTTGTTTTGGTTATCGTAAGGTAAAAACCCATTCGTATTTATGTGTAGTCTTACGAGATGCCTTCGATTAATGGTTTTTATGAAGTTAAAGACTTATGCTTTACTCACACCAGAATCATGTCTGACCCGATGTTTACTTTCTTTCCCTAAACTCTTGGGTGCTCAAATTCAAATGGGCAACCAAGTAGTTAAGGTATTTTTGCAGATTTACCTTGGAGGAGCTTGGAGCAGGTAGCTTCGACGATAACTAGTTATTACCACGTTTTCTGCTGTATTATATGTATATTTTATGCGCTAGGTAGGGACAACCTGTTATACATGTCCAAGGATAGAATTTGTATTAATATGACTCTGATGTCACATTTTTGAAATTACTCTTGTATTATATTATGTTGAGTAATATATGTTGTTCAGTTGCGTTGTGAGATTCTATGTTGTTTAGTTTTTTCTCTTCTATCTTTCTTTCTTTCACGCTAATGACTTGTCTTTCGGATGACTAAATGATTGACACATGAATACCGAGGATGGATTAAGGGTTGTCTTGAAAGTTGGATCGTTGCATTTGGTATCAGAGCTTAGGTTGAGTGAATATCTAGGCTTTGGTGGGGTAAACTCATTATAGATAGGGTCAATAGTGCCCTAGAATGAGTTTGATTGTAATATATATATATATATATATATATATATATAATATATAAGTGCATATTTGTTAGTGAATAAAAATATTTTATATTGTATTGTCTGACCCATTAAGTGGCTTAAGAATTCTGGTCGATGTATCTGATCAACCTTTTCGAAAGGGATTTCCTAAACACTTGAACAAGTAAAATTGACATAATTTTGTTTCAAATTTGGTAAATGAAATAATTTTATCAAGGAATATATTTTCTATATATAAAAAGGATGATTTTCAAAATCTATGTTGTTATCTATGAGGAGAATAGGTTAGGAGTTAATAATATTTGAATTATTAGCATTTAGGGTATAGCTAGCCTTGCTCGTCAGTTTTGAGCATTGACTATTGTCATATTTAATGGTAGATTTCCTTCTTCCATTATGGGTTCGGTAGATAGAGTTTGTCAGAACATTGAATCGAACGCCTTTTGAATTATGTTTCACAATTTGACTATAAGGCATTCGACAATATGTAAGGTTAAAAATTGAATTTTAATAAAGGTGTTTATTAAAGGAAAATCTTCAGATAGTTTTATAAGATGAATTAAAAGAAATGATTTTACAAATCAAAACTATTAAACGTGTTTCAAAAATAAAAAAGCTTTTGAGAATGTTAAACCCCCGTGGCTTTGATAAATTCCAAATGATTTTGGAAAACAGCAGTAATCTTTCTCAAGGATATTTTAGAGTATATATATTTTAAAATAAAGTTTGAGAGTATGTTTTCTTTGGACATTAAGGGAATAAGTTGTGATTTGTTTTGTAATGATCTGAATAGTCTTCTAAGTGAAGATTGAATGTATACTAAGGCAGACATAATGGTGCACTTAGTAAATTATCCTATTTGTCATTGTACAAATCGAAACAAGTTCAAATCCAAATAAACCCAAAGCAAGTGTATGATTTTGTTAAAAACTATTTATCTATAAATAGTATTGTTTCAAGAAGAAATGTTTTATTAACTAGTTTGAGTGTCTTGAAAATAACTAAAAATGGATAAGAGATGTGTTAGGATGGCAAATACTTCTCATGACTATTGTCCTTTTTAGCTAGGATTATATGGCACTATTTGGTAACACCCAGTTCCTTGAAATCATTTTTTGATTATTCGGGCTATATGTATGTTTTCAAAAGGTTTTTGAAATAAAACCCAGGTATTGTTTATTTGGGTCCCTTAAAATGAAAAGTTTTCAAAATAAAACGATATTTTGATTAAAAAGGTGGCTTAATAAATGAATTTTTATTTAGGCTAAATTTAATAAGGAGGTTTAATAAACTTTGTTTATTTAAATCGTTCCTTTTGATTTTAACATCTAGGATGTGAATAATTATTTGATGTTATTAGCGCAGCTAATAGACTTATTTACCTTAGTAGTGTCTAGGAAAAGTAAAATCTAGGATGGAGTTTGGATACCGACATCTTACTCTTTTTGGCTACTTACCAGGGAAATTACATTAAAGAGATTGATTTGGTCAACTTAGTTTGAAGACGTAGGTTGTATGAAGGCTATTTCTCCTTTTTACATAGTTCCCGATCCTAGATTTGAGTAGATGACCAAAGGTGTTTTACTCCATTCAGAATAAGATTTATCATATGATTTTTAACGACGAGCGTTGGCGAGTGTTTTTATGTGGAACCAAAATTATCCATCATAGTTTATGGCTATGCAAGAAGAATAAAGGTTTCTAAGCTAAGAGGCCGGATCAACGTCCACACTAGGAAGTCGGATGAGCAATATTAGTTCGAAAGTAAAGTTATGTGTTCGAATGAATGATCAAACCAGATTTTACATAGGGATAATCTATGTACATCATACAGATTGAGGAATAGTTTAAGTGTTTATGGGAATTAGGGTTGTGGTACAATTTCGGAGACGAAATTCTTTTAAAAGGGAAGAGTGTATGGCCCTGAATTTTACCACCTTGATTTGTGAATATGTAATAAATTTAAACATTCGAATAATTGGTTTTATAAGTTAAAAATAATATGAATCTTTCAAATAGTAACAAATGATGGTAAAAACGGGTTTGTAATGACCCATGATTTTTCTACTTTGACAAGGCTATTTAAATATATTTTATATAATCAATAAATTGGTTTTTATAAGTAAATAAACCTATTTTAATTATTCAACAATGAATATAAGATTGTTTTAAATTTTTTTTTACCAATATAGATAGTTCAAATAAAAATAGAAAATGTGACCCAAGAACGTTTCCTGAAATTTCGACTTTTCGACACCCGAAAGTCATTGGAAAAACATTATGCACACTAGTATGCATGTACACAAATATTCACTCATGTCATATGATTAAGTTAATAGTAAATTAGGATTTAAAGTAGGATTTAGTTAATTAAGTAACGATGTGACATCAATTAATGAAGTATGGTGCAGATAGTGGTGAATAGTGACCTAGGACCTAAAGAAGTACAAAACCCATCACCTAAATACAGCTAGGAATTACACAAAGCATGGAGGAGGAGATAATCAAGGAAATAACGTGTATAGAAGGGTGGGGAGGAGTATAGGCTTCCATGTTTTCGTGACATGAATATATATTACTATATATACAAGGTTAATTTGGTAATTTCTTATTTTCTATGCCTATATATACTCCATGTCCTTCTCATATTTTCTACATTACATCCTCCTTCTTTATTTTCTAATACCCTCTTCATATCTCCATTCATCCATCCATGGCTTCTTAGCTAAATTCCTAAGTTTAAATTTTGTGCATACACTTCTAAAATAAAGTTTAAACCTTCTAACTTCACTTCGAATATCACTCCTCTACAAAACAAGCTCCTTCATCCCCAAGCTAACTTAGGCCGAGCCCAATACTAGCCCAAGGCCGAGCCCATTTGTCCCCTTAAAGCACACAAAAGTTCCAGATTTCTAAGGCAGCGTGATGTGCTAGGATGTATCAGAGTTTGGGTGGGAGATTAGTTAGTTTCATAACTTCAGGTAAGTAAAGCTTAACTATTTTGATCATAAATATATTGCTCATAAAATTATATATTTTTTGGTGATTATGATGCTTGGATATGTAATATTGAAGTTGGGTTGAGTATATGTGATTATACTTAGAAATATATGTATTTTGATTGAATGTTGTTAGCTTAGTAGTTGGCATATAACTTAAATGTGATAGCTAAAATGTCATAATTGTTAAAAGTTGGAACCTTGATGTATATGCTATCATTATACATTTCCTACGATATAGGTGGGATGTTGGATACAACATTATAATGGGTATGTTGGTCATGCCATAAAAGTTAGCGATTCGCTAACTTAAAGCGACCTTTGAAATCCCTTTTTCGAAGTTTTGAAATTGGTTCTAAAATGGTTTAAATTCCAAAGTTAAATCTATTTTATGTAAAAAGTTTACATTTTGTTTATGTTTTAGAAATAATAAGAGTTCAAAAGGGGAAGTTTCAAAAGTTAGAATAAAAAAAATTTAGTTTTGAAATTACGGGTCTGTATAGCGATAGTAGCTATATGTATAGTTCGCGAAAACCAAACTATTTTCATATCCGAAACTTGTTTCCACCTAGAAACTTTTTAAAAAATGTTTTCTAACTTTGTTATAACTTTTAAAGAGTGAAAATAGCTCTATGAAGTTAATTTTCTTAAAAACCAAGTTTTGAAATTGCGGGTCTGTATAGTGATAGTCACTATACGTGTAGTTCGAATAATCTAACTATTTTTCTAAACTTGTTTTAACTTAAAATCTTTTTAAAAGAATGTTTTCCTACTTTAATTTAGTAATTAGAGAACAATTATTTGATTATTTAATTATTTATTTATTTAATGATTAATTAATTAATTAATGAAAGTAATTAGTACATAATTTTTGTTAATGATGGTTTATAAACTTTTTGCGTTATTAGTTAAGTTAATCATCATTTTTTCTTAATTAAATTTAATTACTTCAAAAGGGGGTTTTGTTTAATAAATCTTTGATCAAAGTTAATTTCGTTTATAAGGTTTAATTATCTTTATGTAGAGTTAATTATTATCTAATAAGGATTTAACTCTCATTTACAAAAGTTTATTTTATTTTATAATCGCTTTGGATTTAGGCAATCACTTTTGTTTTAAAAAAATTATTTTCAAAATTTGTTTTAAATCAATGAATTTCTATGTCACTTACGTTTAAGTAGAGCCATATGATGAAGAAAACTAAATGACATCTATTAGCAGAACAAGACATCATTCTGCTACTACAATTAACTTGGACATTTACTTAAGTTGGTTGAATGTTATGTGCCGATCCCTTATATACCTATTGTTATGTGATGCCATATTAGATTGGATAAGTAAAACCAAATAAAAAGCATCATTTTGGTCGTTAAGCCTCCATTTGATTTTGTAAAGATAAATATTTCCTTTCTTTTTGAAATGGTTGTAATGTTATTGCATTTTGAAGAAGATATTAAAAAAATGATTTGATAAATGGTTTAGCAAAGAAGTTTTTAACCAACTGGAATAGTTTTCCATGTTATATAAGCAATTTTTACTAAGAGTTTTATAAATGAATTTGGAAATTTATAGGGTAATTTAGATAAATGAAGTTTCTAAGAAAAGAAGATTTCATAAATAACGAAGATTTATAAAATGGATTTGCTTATTAAAGGAAGCTAATTTGATTTAGGGTTATGTAGGAAGCTATCTTAAATAGGAAGGTTAATAAAGAAGTTCATAAATGATTTTAGGTGTTTATAAATTAAGTTTAGAGAATGAATTGGAAATTCATAAAGAAAGTTTATAAAAAGGTTTGGATATTTATAAGAAATTTTATATAAAAAGTTTAGGTATTTATGAAAGCAATCATTGAGTGATTCTAATATTCATAAAATGGTTTATAAATGAATTTGGGAGTTTGGAAAGTATTTTGAAATGGATTTGGATTTCAAGTAAAAGAGATTTCATGGATGAAATGGATTTGACTAAAAAGGATTTATCAAAAAATGTAAAGAAGTATTTGAGATCTGGGTTACTCTAAATCGACCTTTCAAAAATGGTGGTATGGAACATCTATTCCATACTTTAAATAGAGGAAATAACATTTAGGGTTGTCCTTTCCTCTAATTTAAACAACGTTTGTTTAATCCTTTTTAACATGATTCGGAAATAAGAAGTTATTCACAAATTTTTGTGTATATACTTATGTCTGAGAGATAAGTATATGAATGTTTTATACAAGCATTTTAAAAAGAGATTTATTAAATAAAGATTTGTTTTGAGTCTTAATGGTTGATATGGATAAATAAATCTTAAATGGAATTGGTTGTTATTTGTTTATTTGATAACTACATAACAAACTATCGAATTTGGACACAAAATGAAACTTTGGAAATATCTAGGAGAAACACATGAGTTATATGGCACAGTCTTCTCCGATGATGTTGTATTGTGCGTATAAATCTCATATTGTTCTCTTAAGACAAATGGTAAGGAAATCCATCCACTAACGGTTAGGAGATAACATTCTCTCTTATCTTTGACTATTTATTTCCTAAAGAACTGGGATTGAGGTTACCGAAAACTATCGAATGTTGTTTCAAAGTGACCAGGATTGGATATGTTATTTGGTAACCACTTCCATCCAATTCAAGCATTTCAAAGTGAAGACATCTTGAAGATGATGGAATTGAAGACGGAGCTCTCAAGCATTTCATTCTATATCAGAACGAACTTGCATGGATGAATGTTGGCATTGTGCTGCTTGGAGGGCAGTGTTAGCATTCCAAGATGGTCTGCTAAGAGGAAGAAGGTAAAGACATGACCTCATGAGCCTCACAAGCTGGGAAATGGAAAAAATAGGGTATGCAACAAATTTATGTGGTCAACTACCATTATGAGCCGCCATCCCATTCTAGATTATCCATTTACGAATTATTTTATGCACAAACATTGTGGTAATATAAGGCCTCAGTAACAAAAAGGGATGGGGTAAACCGGCTCATCATGTTAAGGGGCAGCCGGCTTTGTATAGCAGGGGTACATGAAGTTCTTGTCAGACTCCAGTGCATTTTCTAGGGGTGTACCATCGAAAGATAGTCCCTTACCATGCCATAGTATGGAATCCAATCCCCTATATATGCCTTTATCGTTTTGATTGTAGAGCCTAGTATGTTGGGATTTAATATGGTAACAATTTCAGCTATTTTGATATTTATTTGAAACCACAAACATTATTATAATATCACTGGATTATATGCAAATGTTTCGGTTATCGTAGGGTAAAAACCTGTTCATATGTATGTATGGTGTGGTCTTTCGAGTTGGATTTGATTTAAAGGTTTTTGTAAAGTTAAAGACTTTTTCTTTACTCACACCAGACTCATGTCTGACATGGAGTTTATTTTATTTCCCAAAACCTTGGGTGCTTAAATTTGAATGGGCAGCCAAGTAGTTTAGGTTTTTCTGTAAATTTACCTTAGAGGAGTTGGGAGTAGGTGGCTTTATCGATAGCTAGTTATTACCTTTTTCGCTATATTATATGTATATCGTATCCACTAGGTAGGGGCAACCAGTTATAATTGTCCAAGGTAGTATGAATTTGATGTAACATTTTTGAAATTACTTTTGTAATATATTATGTTGAGTAATATATTGTTCTGTAGTGTGGTGAGAATCTATGTTGTTTAGTTTTTTTCGCTTCTATCTTTCTTTCTTTCACCCGTAATGACCCGTCTTTTAGATGACTAAATGATTAGCACACAAATACCAAGGACGTCTTAAGTGTCGTGTTGAAAGCTAGATCGTTACATGTTTGATGCATATTGTGTAATGGATGTGAATGTGTGCGATGTCTTATGGATGTTTGATGTGTTATGGATGTTGTATAATGTGTTGTGGATATTTGATTATTCCTTTGATGATTGGATTTCTTATCATGTTGTGCATATTATTCCATGAGATATCATTTATATTTCCATTGGACCTAGACATATTCCGACCCATTTATTATTTATACAAACTCGGGTTAGTCAGAGACATTTCAGGTTCAGGGACGTTGAGACTAGATTTGCTTATTGGATATAGTTGGAGGCTGTATTAATATATGTATTATACATTGTGTATTTGTACTCATGTATGTATATGATGTCGGATTTGATGTATTGGATTAATCTTGTATATAATTAAGTTTTAATGGGAATTTGACTTTTTGTATCCCACTCAGACTTATGTGATGTATTATTTTTTTATCGCTGTGTTGTTGACTCCATGTTCTTTGTGTTATATTACATGTGTTTATTGCTTTGTACCGAGACTGTTTGCGTCTAGGTGGGTGATTTTTATATTATGAGACGTATTTAGTGTTGGTCTAAGGGAATATTCACGTATGCTTCACCCACATCGTCTCATTCTTCGTGTTACTCGACAGTATTGTTTAGTAATAATCTTGGGTAATCTGGGAATAATGGTGGGGTGTTACATTTTTGGTATCAGAGAAGGTTTAGAACAATAAAGAGTACAAGAGACATGTGTCTTAACCTTAGATGAGACTTGAGTCCCTATCCCCCTAGATGTGTGGTAGATAATAGTTTATATTTTAGTAATAGTAGGAGTTTACGATGATTACAGGGGTAATCATTTGGGCACGTATTAGTACTTTTCTTATTATGTAACCTATTTCTGCCTTTCACCGAATGTAAATCTCTATATGCGATGTAGAAGAATCGACGAAGATTCAAGTGGTAGAATTAGTTGGTCCGGCTAGTAGTGTTGGTATTGAAGGTGAATGTTTGAACTCTGTATAGCTCTAGAGTGGGAATAAAATTGTTTAGTTAGAGAAGCTGTAGAATACTCAAATTTGAATTTTTTGTGTTGATGATTTTAATTGTGATGAGATGAGTGAGAAGGTCAATAATTAGATGCAACAGAAGTACATAGATTGTTTTCCGCTAGTATTTTGATTTCTTGGCTGCTTTGATTGGACGATAGATGTTTGGATGTTTTTGTGCGATTACATTGATGGTTAATGTGTTGTTTGTAGATTTGTCTTCATTGTGGTCCACATTGGAAACCATTACTCAATTTAGAACTCTATATGAGTTTGGATGATTTGAACTCAACAACGTCTTCGTTTGTGATGTTGCCGCAATTATTTTTCATATAAATAAAACAATATCTTGTTTTATATTAAAATTTAAAATGGGATTGAAATGAACATGAAGATAGAAGCTTGCTTATTTATTCCCATAAATGGTTGATTGACGATGATTTAGATTTTACAAGCTGGGTATTTTTTATTGTACTCAATTAATATTTATAGAACTTTTGATATAAATAAGCATACGTTAAGTTAAAATCTTTTGGGAATAGTATGTGCATATATATATATATATATATATATATATATATATATTTATATATGTAACGATCTCGGTTTTGAGTCAAATTTAAATTGGTAATTAAAATAAAATTTTGAGTTAAATTGTGAATTAATTTGAATTTTTTCCAATTAAATAAGATATTTGTTTGTTTATATTTATGTATATAAATTGATTTTTAATTTAATTATGGGATTTAAATTTGAAAACAAATATATTGAAAATAAATTGAATTTAAATACTCTATATTTTAAGATTAATGAAGATTGTTCTCTAATTATAATATATGATATATATGAAAGTTGTATTTTGAAATTAATATAGCAAAAGTTTAAAAGTTGTTTAAAGCTAAATTTTATATTATCTAATATACATATATGTGTTTATTTATTAATGAATAATTAAATTTTAAAATCATTTTCTCAAGCTTATATAGATAGATAAATATTATTAATTTAAAAAAATATATAATAATTTTAGTTTGAATAAAGATTTGATAAAAAGGTTATATGTTTTTCTTTTAAATATTATACAAACATAAATTTGGTTTATATATATATAAATAAATATTTATTAATAAATATAGTAGTTTAAGTTAATATGAGATTTAAATTTAATAAGGTTTAGGAAAATATGATAAAACATATTTAAAACATTAAATGACATGTGTAACACTAATAATTTATAAACTAACAAGCGTTGTTATTTTAAACATGGATTTAAACATTTGTAATTTAAGAAATCATGCAAATGAACAAGTGGCAAATGCATGTTTTATTTTAAATTAAATTTAATTAAAATGTGTTAAAAGAAAAGAACTAGGCTTCAATCTTTTTTTTTCAAAATTTGAAATAAATCAAAACCTGAAAATAAAAGCCTGTATAAACCTAAGGAAAAGAAACCAAAACCAGAAAATCAAATTTAAAGCTTTTGATCTTGAATCAAATATCAACAATAATCAAACTTCAAGCTCAGGCCAGCTAAACAAAGATCAGATTCAGGCATTGGTTCTAAAACCAAGGCAGTATAAATCAAATTTAAGTTCTTAGATCAAAGTAAATCAAGTGCAAATCAATATAAAGTTTCAGATCAAATCATTTCAAACATGAGAAGCTAGCAAACCAAATTCAACAACAACTACTTCAACCTGAAGCAAATTCAAAGAATCTAGTTTCAGCTCTATGTAGCAAATCAAAAAGTTCCAGTTTCAAGTTTTCCAGATTTTCAAATATCATTCCAGGCTTTGTTCTCTGTCTCCAGTCAGGTGAGCAAACCTTTATTTTAAAGACTTGAATCTGTTATATAACTTGATTGTTTGTGATTGATTCTTGAAGTAAAGTGGTTGTATGAATGAAATTATTACTTGCATACATATACATATACATATAGATATATGTGTGTGTGTGAGTGTTTGTGTGTGTGTAAAATTGTATGCATGCCTGGATACATACAGGTCTCTGTTATAAGTTAACAGGTTTTAAAAATTAGAACAAATTCAAATTCCTCTTTCCCTAGTCTCTTCTAGGATCTGATATATTAATGAAAAATGTTAGTATCAACTAGGTTTAAATTTTAAAAATTTGTTTCAGGTAGAAATATATAGTAAATACTTTGGAAACTAAAAGTTTACAATAAATATGTATAATATCAGAAAAATCAAAGATTTCAATTTCAAGTTTTGGTTATAAGAATGAATTCGCATGTGGAAATGATGAATTAAGGTAATTATTTCATGATTTTTAAACTTGGGAATGATGAGATTTTTTGAATTGACCATAATTTTCATTTCTATCAAATCCCGGCGATCGGCGGTGTAATAATCTTCATGGTTGACATTGGAGGAAGGTGGGGGTCTAGGGATTAATGGAAAAATAGTAAATGATTTTGTAAGGTGCCATGGCGGCTGGTCATCAATGAATTAGGATTTAAAAGCTCAGTTTGGTCGATGAAGTTGAAGAGGAAACTCGCCGTCGATGGCGAATCAGATGAGGCAGGTCCGAGGGAGGATCGAAGCTAAAGGTCGAGGTGAATCTAGGTTGTGGTCGCCGTGGACGATCGAGGTCAGGTTTGCCGTCGGCAAGGTGATGTTGTCGGGGAAGTTTATTCCAGGTTGGGTGTTTATATGCTCAACTTCGATTTCGTGGTTGTCTTAAGGCTTAGATGGTCGGGATCGAAGGGGCAGATCATCGACGTGTTGCTAGTGGTCTCGGTAAGGACTAGAGGTGGTTGGGGTTCGTGTGCGCGTGCACGTGCACATGTGGGATCATATATCTGGAGATGTCGTAAATTTGGGAAGAAAGAAATAGCTTAGGACTGGCTTGAAAAATTCGTGAAATAGCTCAAGAAAAACGAAGAGGGGAGTAACTCAAAGTTAAGCTCGGGAATTCTGGACATTGGCTCAGGTTTTGTTAAAACTTGTTGATTCAAGAAAATTTTCAAATAAATGTTGAACAAGTTTAAAGTTTATCAATTTAAATAAGTTTTAAAAGGATATAAGTCAAGTTTTTTTCAAAGTAAATTTATTAACAAGGTTTTAAAACAAATTTAAAGGTTTTTAAAATTTATTAATATGGTTTTTTAATAATTTCATCAAGACGATTAAATAAATTTCCAGGTGTTTCCAAAATGTAATGAAATGGTGAAGTCAAGAAGTGATTAACCAAAGGTTTCTCAATGTTAGGCATATAATCTAATCAAGTAATGTAATTAAAGTAATTAATAAAGATAAAATTATTTATCTTTTAATCAATTAAGATCTTAATTAGTTAATGATTCATTAATTAATGAAAGTAATTAAGAGATAATTACTTAATGTATTTAATTAAAGAATAGTTAATTGATGTAAGTAATTAAGGATAATTACTTAATAAAAGTAATTAAAGGGTAACTAATTATGTAATTAATTATGGTGATTAATTAATGGATAATTACTAAATGTAATTAAAGTAATTAATTAATTAAAGGTGATGATTAATTAAAGTTAATTAATTAATTTATAAATAAAAATGGATTTATTAACGACTTAAGATTAATTAATTTATGATTGAGAGATAATTACTTAAATGTAATTAATTAAGGATTAATTAATTATGTATTTAACTTAAGGTTAATTCATGAAATTAATTAAGCGGTAATTAAGTAATTAAGGATAAATAATTTATGATTAAGGGTTGATTAATCAAGTGACTAAAAATAATTAATGAAAGGATAATTAAGTAATTAAAGGTTAATTATTTAACGATTAAAGGTTGAGTGATTTATTAGTTAAAGAATAATTAATAAAAGGATAATTAAATAATTAAAGGTTAATTATTTAATGATTAAAGGTTGATTGATTTACTAATTAAAGATCATTAATAAGTAAAGGTTGACTAATTTATTATTAAAGGTTAATTAATAAATGACTAAAGAATAATTAATTAAAATGGCTTGTAATTAATTAATGTTAATTAACCAGGATTAGAAATTTATTCATAAGTAATTAATCTAATTTAAATTAATCAAATGATTAATTGATCATACTTATGGATGTTTGGATTGAATTGAATGCTTTGAATTGTTGATATCCTTGATGTGTGATTCTTTGTGATATGAATTATTTTGATTTGAGCTCTGATGAATGTAATTTATTTATCTATGATGAATGTATATTATTCATCCGTGAATCTATGAATGAAGATAAGAGATATAGGATTATACCGCTTATCAATATTACTGTACTTGGATTTGTAATGATTTATGATATTGTATTGTTGTGTGTACAACCCCTTGGACTACACCCCAAACACACAAATATGGATTGCACGTAGAAATTGGTTAAGTCACGGATATTTGAATTTAATATTATGAAATGGTTTTGAAAGATTGAATTTTGAATCCAAATGATTTTGGAAATGGTATTGGGTTGAATATGAAAGGCTTTTGAAAAGGAAATTTGAAATTGAAATTTAGTTTGAATAAAATATACCTTGTTTAAGTTTTGAAATTATTTTAGAAACTATGGTTTGAAAGGTTATACAAGTTATACAATAATATGTATGGATTTTAAACCATTTTAAAAGGTATTACTTCGGGAATTTTAATTTAACCCAAGTTTATGTTTTAAAGGTTATAACTTGTGCATATTTGATCGAATTTTTTCGAAACGAAAAGCATTTGTTTTCAAATGATTATGGCTATCATATAATGCAAGAATTCCTAGTTTTGTTAAAAAGGATTTCAAGTTTTTGAAATGGAAGTTGTTTTGAAAGTTATGAATGAATCTTTGATAAAAATTGGTGAACTTTGTTTTCAAATCAAAGAAGATTTTAAAGGTGTATCTTTTGTATAAAAGTTTGAAATGGAAATTGTTTTGAAAGTTATAAATGAATCTTTGTGAAAGATTAGTGATCCTTGGTTTCAAATTGAAGTGGATTGTAAAGAGTGAATCTTTTGTTTAAAAAGATTTGAAAATGGTATGTTTAAACCATTTGGAGAAAAGGTTTTGGACTAAAAGTGTGACTTAACTATGATCCCATATATCCATATGTTTTTAGAATTTGCGTTCATTATTCGGTTCAGCTGAAAGAGGACTTTATGTCATATAACCCATTCTGAATAATGATACGATGAAATGGATAGCATTTGAAGACCGGCGGTGAAGACCGACTATTTTCAAAAACGAAAATATTACCCGTCGAATGACGCTGCACTGAGTAGCTATAGTATAGAGATCTCCATAAGTGATGGGGAGTCCAATCGGGATTGTAAATGCTCGGATTGCAAGGGCTTCGTTGGAAGTGCCTTCGGTTCTGTTCGAACCCAAAATGGACTTGTATGGATGTATGTCTGACATTACACTTTGAGATGTAAAATTGGTTTCTATCAAATACATTTCTGTTTGGTGGCGGAGAATTTATTCTCTTAGCTTAACACTCTTCTCTGAGATATACGAGTTCAGAGGTTATGTAGTTGATGGTTACCAGTGATACATTTCTAATTTGGTAATGTGGCATACGAAGTGGTGCCGATCATTTGTTGATCGAAGCATGACTTTTGTGAAAAGTGTAGCTTTGTGGACGATACCTCATCGGGACCTCACGAACCGAATGGTCGAAACACAAAGGATGCGGCAAGGTTATTGGGGGTAGCGCCCCTTGGGTATGCCCATTTCCTTCTGGATGAAAAGTGGTATCATGGTATGGAGTCCAGATACTTAACTTATGTGGTTGCTGCAAATCTATTGCTTTGTGGTTGTTGGTGATGAAGTACATCGGATAAAGGTCGGTGACGACCGGGGGATTGCATACTCGTTTAGTAGTTACCTAGTTACAGAGGTAACCCGATCTTGTGTTGGCAGAGGTCGGGTTAGGTTCTCGGGGTGTCCCTCCAGAGGTGTACCCATGTAGCCCAGGAAATTCCTTATCCTGAACATTGATGGAAATCCAATCACCAATACGTGCCTTGTACAGTTTTAGTTGTAGAACCTGCCGTTCTTAAATGGTAGCTATAGCAGGCATAATATAATGGTACCTATGCTAGCCAAGATTAATATTATACTTTCAAAATGTTTTTTTCACTATGCACTATTAATAATATCAAAAGGATTTTGCATATGAATCATTTTGACTATCATAAGGAGAAATTTCCCCAATTATGTGCTTGCATTGTGTGTGTGTGGGGAAGCCTTATGGCAGTTTCATTTACCAAAAAGCATTGTAGATTTCTTTTATTTCCCTTTGTTTTATTTTGTTCAAATAAAACTGTTTTGTTTGCTCATACCAGTCCTATGACTGACCTGGAGTTTCTGTTCCCTTTCTAAACTCTGGGTGCCTACGATTTTCCGCACCGATAGCCTAGAGTCAGGTTTTCAGATAATCAACTAGTAGATGTAGATTCGGTAGCCTTCAGTCTTTGGTAATCTTCTTCAATCTTTGGATTTGGGGTCGGATTTGTTTCACTTCAACATTCCGTTACCTAGTTTGCTACATTACAACTTGATAGTCGTTCGAGCTTGTGGTTTGGAACTTAGGCTATGGAGTTGCAGTACTGTTCGATTTTCGTTCTCTCTTGCTTGGCATTGAAGATATCTCTCCGCTATTGTATCCTGTATCCCTGATATTGATGGTCATTTATATCAATGTGTTGTATTAAATATTGTATATCAATAAAGTTATTCATTTTTCTTCCGTCATGCTATTGTACTTAATGTGTTATAAGCTCCAGTGGACCAGATTCGATGTTTGAATCTGCGACACTCGAATATGGGTGAAGTATTTGGGTGTTGAATTTCGAAGGTCGAGTCAGGGTCGTTTCATTTGGTATCAGAGCTGAAGGTTGAGTAAGAACTTTGGCTTAAGAGTATAACACATTAGGTAACTCATTAGAGGTAGGAATATAAATTCCCTAGAATGAGTATCCCTAAGATATCTGTCCATATGCCTCGATAAATTCTCTTACTATCCACGGATTGTAACAACCCACACATTTATCGATTTTTATATTTAAATATTTTATCGATACTCGGAATTTAGTCCGAAAAACGACTTTTTGCATACGGTCGAATTAGGAATCGAGACCATTTCTATTGAGTTCAAAACGCCGTTTGCGATCTTTTTGAGTATAAGCTTTGATATGTTTGGAATTAGAGGTATTTTACTACTTTTTCACTTAGGGCTTTGGTTTGGGCTGAGCCCATTAACCCCACTTATGTATTCAGTCCCAACTCCGCTCCAACTCTTCATTACTTCATTTCTGATTCCTAGTACTCAAGCTTTAGCAACAATGGTGAGTGGAATGGGAAATTAAAACTCCAAACCCTAGTTTTCTTTTGCAAATCAAACTCTAGCTCCAAACTAATAGAAGAACCCATTAGTAAGCCTTCTCTTCTTCTTCTTCAACTCATTCTCTTATCAATTTCAGAAATTTCTAAACCTAACTTTGGGAATGTTCGTCTTTTAAAAGCTTAGAATCAAGCTTCTTGAGTTGGATTTAAAGAGTGGTTGATTCTCCTTTGCTTTCAAGCTTCTTCTTCATTAATTTGGGTTCAAAGGTGAGATTTTTATCTCACATCTTTGTCTATAATTATCTTTGATTGTTAGGTATGAATTCCTAACACTTATTCTTGTGCAATTGATTTTGGTTTGGTTTGATTTGGTGTATATTCCAATTTTTGATGTTTTGAAATCAAAATCTATGAAAATCCTTTTATGGATATTTGGACATTGTTATTTGAGGCGTATCGAAGAGCCGTTAAGGCTGGGTTGTCGCTTGGCGTAAATCCTTAGTTGTTGTCGCTCGATCGATCGCTTCCGGTATTCGTTTGGCCATTTTTGGCCTAGGTTCAGGGGATGCTCTGAACCCTTGATTCAGACGTCTGAAACGTAGTATTCAGACGTCTGAATATTATACTGGGAATTTTTATTCCCCAGTATCCAGACATCTGAATCTATATTTCAGACGTCTGAATTGGTTCATTTGGAACCAGAAAGGAAATAGGCTAAAATGCGCTTATTTCAGACGTCTAAAATCAAAGATTCAGACGTCTGAATTCTGTTTTGGAAAATAGTTTATTTTCAAGATTCAGACGTCTGAATCCTTGATTTCAGACGTCTGAATCTGCACTCTTTTGCCTATTAACCTATTTGCTTGAGAATTCCAACTTTAATCGATTTATGTTGATTCCGATTTGTTGATTATCATTTATTATGGACTTGATGACTTTTATATCGGGATTTTTAGGAATATCCATTTCGATTGATTCGGTATCGATTTCTTTGGATTTTATTCACATCTTCGAATGTGAATTTTGATGATTGATTGTTTCTACAATCATTTCTATGATTTGTCACTTTAAAAATATAAAGGTTTCAATACTAGTAGTAAATATCGAACTCTTTCATCAAAATGATTTCAACACTAATTTATTACAAAGCTCGTTCTCTTAAACCGTTTTCCAATCTATTAGTATATACAAACCTTTTCCTCACTCGTATGAGAAATCTAATTAAACGACTTAGTAAAACAAGTGGTATGAAACGCTTGCGTTTTCTTCGTCGGTTAATTCTTGGACTTGTTCGATTGAATCTCTTGTGACAATTTTCTAGTGGAAATCTACAATTTGTTCGTAAATATCTAAGTTAAGCTAGTGGTTATGGGACATGAAGCTAAGCTCATATATTTACTAGCTTATTGTAATTGACACTTCTTGATGATCATGACGATCATTTTTGTGATTTAGACTAGCAACTGTGCGATGTCTCTTTGTCTGCGATTTAGACTAGACCCCGTTTCTGTGTGATTTCGACTCACACATGTGGGGTAGCGCCCCATGGTCTTCTGGCCTTTCGTGTGTCAAAAATTAATGGCTAGCTACCATGAGATAGCGTCTCGTTCATGTGATACATATGTTGGTGAGTTTTCATGCTCCCGTTCATGTGATAGGCCTCCCCCTTTTTATGATTTCTGGATTTCGTGTGTTGAATTCTGGAATTTATGCTTCACCAATTTTAGTGATTTTCATTGATATGATTTGTCAATTTTTGTGCATTGGTGAATTCGTGTGTCATTGACTTGTTGTGAATACAAGTTTTGGGTATGAAACCCTTTTTGGATCTTTGTGAAGATTTTTGTGATATTGATTAATCTCATGTTGAGTCTCAATTACGTACTTATTGTAGTATGCCCGTATGGTTATCATATGTTTATGCCATATCTTTTACTTTATATCATGTCATCTGATATTTACAGAGAGACTGATCCGTTTATTATTTTCTTATAACTAATACTCGAGTCAGACCGAGATGTTACAGGTGCTTCTGTTTGACTTCTCTGCTGGGATTTGTTACTCTGACTTTTGGCTAACTATTTAGATTAGCAGTTTTTGTTGTATACACTTGAGATATAGACTCACAGTTGTATTCTTTTGTATAGCACGTGTTTCTATTCTTTTGTATTATTGTGGATCTTTTTGACCACTACTTTGATATACACTTTCATGTGTTAGTTATATATATTCATATCTTCTTCCGCCTTTGTGATATGAATTGCCTGTGACTGATTTATGTTATGTATAATTCTATATTTGTTACCGAAGATTATATACAGCCACTGTGTAGTAGCTTTGAGTTATGTCGGATATTCCTCTTGAGATGAAATGCTTGTTATATTTTATCTGGCATATCGGTACTCGCACAAAGCAATTACACGGATGGTCGCTCCTCAACAGCCTTATTCTCCGTGCTAGTTGACAGCATTACTCCGTAGTGTTCTTAGCAAGCGTGGGTATAGAGGTGGGGCGTCACAGCTTGGTATCTGAGCCAAACTTCAGAACAATGTAGAATAACTTAACAAGGATCATCGTCCTAAGTCCACCTTAGGAGTTATGTCTTAGGATTAATTCGGGTCGTCGTACCGATTCATCCTATATCCTTAATGATTCCTTGTTTTATCTAGCAAGATTGCTTGATATTCATTAGTCAATAATCTTCTTCTTTCTCTTCTTTCTTTCTTAAGGAAGAGAAATGGTTAGACCTGGTCGTCCCAGAGATGGACCATCTAGTGCTCCAATCCAAGATGGAGTTTTTATGACTACCCAGCAACTTCTTGACCTTGTCACGAATGCTCAGGAAGCTGGTTCTAATCCGAAATCTACTCACCCTAAATCTAGGTTTGCACGTTTGTGCAATGATTACACCAACCTGGGTGGGAAGCCATTTAAAGGTTCTAAAACTATCATCGAGGTCCAGGCTTGGTTAAGGACCTGCGATTGAATCTTCATTCGCACGAATCTCATTGATCTTCACCGTGTTCAGGTGGCTTCCAGTATGCTCCAAGAGAGAGCATTAGACTGGTACGAACTTCTTATTTCTAAGATTAATGAAGCGGATCTCACCTGGGAGCAATTCCGAGAACACTTCGAATTAAAATTCGTGCCAGAAGCAGAGAAAGTGACATTGGCTTGACGTTTCATAGACCTTGTTCAGGGTGAAGCCTCCGTGACTGATTATGTTGCATCCTTCGAGTCACTTTCCAAATATGGGGTTGAGTACATCAACACCCCATTGAAGAAGAACCAAAGATTTGTCTATGGCTTAAACAAAAATCTCAAGAAGCCATTACTTCTAAAATTAGAAGTTCCCTTCAACCAACTTATTGATATCGCTCTTCGTCTTGAAGAGGCGGATGGGGAAAGTGATGTTGAAGTGGTGGGTTACAAACCAAACTTCAACAACAAAAAGAGGCCAAACAAATTCAAAGGTTCTTATCCCAGTAAAAAGGGTAAACAGGAAACTCCTGCTGCGAAGACTTTTTCCTCTACTGAAGGGAAATGCTTTAACTGTGGTTCCAGAGACCATTTTGCGAACAAGTGTTCAAAGCCCCATTGTTGTCGCTATTGTAAAAGCCCGGACCATTTTATGCAGGTATGTCCCAAACTTCAAAATAGGAAGGAGGGAAAGTTAGATGTTGCTCAAGCCCCTGGCAACACATCTCGTTGTCAAGGTATATCTCATTCTATCCATGATGGTATTATTATATTTCATGATCATCCTATTCGAGTTCTCTTTGATACGGGTGCATCCCACTCTTTTATATCAAAGGTACTTGTCGATACCTTTTCTTTAAGTGTTGTCGCTTTAATGACTTCTTTAAGAATTGTGAAGCCGGTTGGTGGATCCACAACTCTTAGTTTTCTTTATAAAGATGTGGAGATTATTTTGTGTGATTTTCCTTTCCTAGCCGACTTGCATGTCATGCGTTATTTAGGCTTTGGAATGATTTTGGGAATGGATTGACTTAACCGTTATGAAGCTCACATCCTATGTCCCGAGCGGACTATTTATCTCCGACGCCCGCAATCTGTAAAGCAGATTTCTATTATTCTTAAAGATTCAGATTCTTCTTTGACTGCATCTTTATATTCTTTAAATCCTCGTGATGACGATAATGATGATGAGGAAGATGTCATTGCTTTTATTCACATTGTTCGTGAATTTTCCGTCACATTTGAGCCCGTTTTAGGGTTGCCACCTAAGCAAGAAATTAAGTTCAAAATTAATCTTATCCTTGGAGCTCAACCTATTACTCGTCCTCCTTATCGCATGTCTAATAAGGAGATCGAGGAGATGCGCAAACAATTATCCTAATTGGTGACGAAGCAATTTATTCGCTCTAATTCCTCGCCTTGGGGAGCTTCGACTATTTTTGTGAAGAAATCCAATGGTACACTTAGACTTTGCGTTGACTACTGCAAGCTTAATGATCTTACTATCAAAAATAAAAATCCTTTACCTCGGATTGATGATCTATTAGATCAGCTTAGTGGTGCTAAGGTCTTTTCACAATTGGACTTGGCTACCGGTTTCCATCAGCTTCGTATTGCAGAGGATAGCATTCCTTTGACATCGTTCCATACCCGTTATGGATCTTACGAATGGCTTGTTATGCCATTTAGTTTAACGAATGCTCCGGCTTATTTCGTTGACCTTATGAATCGAGTTTTCAAAGATTTTCTCGATTTGTTCTTATCTTTATTGATGATATCCTTGTGTATTCAAAAACCGAGGAGGAACATGAAAAGCATCTTCGGATTGTGTTGGAAACTCTTAGGAGTAATCATTTAAAAGAAAAATTTTCTAAATGCCACTTTTGGTGATCTCGTGTGAAGTTTCTTGGTCATATTATTTCCGAACCCGGAATTTCCGTGGATCCTTCAAAGATTGAAGCGATTCAAGATTGGAAGAGGCCGGAGAGTATGACAAAGATTAGTAGTTTTCTCGGATTGGCGGGTTATTTCCGTCGTTTCATTAAAGACTTTTCTAAGATTGTCGTGCCTCTTACTGGCTTGACTAAGAAGGAAGTGAAATACATTTGGTCGGACAAATGTGAAGCCTCTTTTCAAAAATTGAAAGAACTCCTTTTCGATGCTTCTATTGTTGTTATTCCTGAGGGGAACCAAGATTTTATTGTTTATACCGATGCTAGTCGCATTGGTTTGGGTGCCGTTCTTATGCAAAAAGAACGTGTTATCGCTTATGCTTCTAGGCAATTGAAGCCGGCCGAGATTAGATATGCCACATATGATTTAGAACTCGCGGCTACTGTTTTCGCTCTTCGGATTTGGCGTCATTATCTCTTAGGAGAGAAATTTGTTCTTTATACCGATCATAAATCTTTGAGGTATTTATTTTCTCAAAAGGAACTTAATTTGCGTCAACAACGTTGGCTCGAGTTCCTTGCTCCTTATGATCTTGATATTCTTTATACCCCTGGTAAGGGTAATCGTGTCGCCGATGCTCTTAGCCGTAAGCAACAAGCAGTTGTTTCTATGATGATAACCGAATGGAACGATCTCGAGATCTTATCCACCTGTGAGATTCGAGACCGTGTATCCGATTTATACTCATCATTTGTTTTATGTAGCCTTGAGGCTCATCCTTCTCTTTTAGACCGCATTCTTGAAGCTCAAAGGCTAGATCCCGACTTGGCTCTTCTTGGCCAAAATTTTAAGGATAGAATTGATATTGAAGGTTTGAAAGACTTTGATATTGATTCTCGTGGCAGCATTCGGAAATTTGGTAGACTTGTCATGCCAAATATTAGTGATCTTCGCAAAGATATTTTAGAAGATTCATATTGTTCTAAATTTACCATTCATCCTGGTAGTAGTAAAATGTACGCGGATATGAAGCGACTTTATTATTGGGAAGGAATGAAACTTGACATCGCTAACTTCGTTAAGTGTTGCATGACTTGCCAACTCGTTAAAGCCGAACATCAAAGGCCCGATGGGTTATTGCAACCTTTAGAAATTCCAGTTTGGAAGTGGGACCAAATTTCCATGGATTTTATAGATGGCCTTCCTCGTTCTCGCTCAGGTCATGATAGCTTATGGGTTGTAGTTGATAGACTTACTAAATCCGCCCATTTTATTCCCGTTCGGTCTAACCGAACCATTCCTCTTTTGGCCAAACTCTTTGTTAAAGAGATTGTTAAATTACATGGAGTTCCTACTTCTATTGTTAGTGATCGCGATCCATTGTTTACTAGTGGATTTTGGAAGAGTCTTCAAAAAGCTTTAGGAACGAAGCTTAATTTTAGCACCGCTTATCACCCCCAGTCCGATGGACAAACCGAGCGTGTGAATCAAACTCTTGAAGATCTTCTTCGTGCTTGTGTGCTTGATTTCGATGGAAGCTGGGAAGATCATATTCCTCTTGTTGAATTTTCCTATAATAATAGCTTCCAATCTAGTATTGGTATGGCGCCTTTTGAGGCACTTTATGGAAGGCCATGCCGATCTCCTTCTTGTTGGCTTGAGGCCGGTGAGAAGCTGATTTTGGGTCCAGACTTTATTCGTGATTCCACAGAAAAGATTGAACTTATTCGACATAGGATGAAAGAAGCCCAAAGTAGACAAAAATCCTATGCCGATAATCAAAGAAGGAGGTTAGAATTTTCTGTTGGAGATCTTGTTTTTATTTGTGTTTCACCTATGAAAGGTGTTGTACGTTTCAGTCGATCAGGAAAGTTAGCACCTCGATATATTGGGCCATTTCCTATCACTAAACGTATTGGTTTGATGGCTTATCGCCTTTCATTACCGGCTCAGTTTTCTACCATGCATGACGTGTTTCACGTTTCTCAATTATGGAAATGTCTTCGAGATTTCGATTCTATTCTTGAGCCCGGTGTTGTGGAAGAGATTGAAGTTTCGCCTAATTTAACTTATGAGCAGCATCCTATTCGAATTATTGCTTCGGAGGTCAAACGCCTTCGAAATAAAGATGTCCCGCTTGTGAAAGTTCAATGGTCTTCAAATCCTAAGGATTGTTCTTGGGAATCTAGAGAGTTCATCGAACGAACACATCCGGACTTACTTTCCCGCGCTCTTTAAGATGAACCTTTTATTTCAGATTTCTTTTGTGTTGAATATGCTATCGTGGTTGTTACTATATATCTTCTTCTTAAATATTGCGAGGATGCAATTTCTTTAAGGAGGGGAGTCTGTAACAACCCGCACATTTATCGATTTTTATATTTAAATATTTTATCGATACTCGGAATTTAGTCCGAAAAGCTACTTTTTGCATACGGTCGAATTAGGACTCGAGACCACTTCTATTGAGTTCAAAACGCCGTTTTCGATCTTTTTGAATATAAGCTTTGATATGTTTAGAGTTAGAGGTATTTTGCTACTTTTTCACTTAGGGCTTTGGTTTGGGCTGAGCCCATTACCTCACTTATGTATTCAGTCCCAACTCCGCTCCAACTCTTCATTACTTCATTTCTAATTCCTAGTACTCAAGCTTTAGAAACAATGGTGAGTGGAATGGGAAATTAAAACTCCAAACCCTAGTTTTCTTTTGCAAATCAAACTCTAGCTCCAAACTAATAGAAGAACCCATTAGTAAGCCTTCTCTTCTTCTTCTCCAACTCATTCTCTTATCAATTTCAGAAATTCCTAAACTTAACTTTGGGAATGTTCTTCCTTTAAAAGCTTAGAATCAAGCTTCTTGAGTTGGATTTGAAGAGTGGTTGATTCTCCTTTGCTTTCAAACTTCTTCTTCATTAATTTGGGTTCAAAGGTGAGATTTTTATCTATCTTTGTCTATAATTATCTTCGATTGTTAGGTATGAATTCCTAACACTTATTCTTGTGCAATTGATTTTGGTTTGGATTGATTTGGTGTATATTCCAATTTTTGATGTTATAAAAATCAAAATCTATGAAAATCCTTTTATGGATATTTGGACATTGCTATTTGAGGCGTATCGAAGAGCCGTTAAGGCTGGGTTGTCGCTTGGCGTAAATCCTTAGTCGTTGTCGCTCGATCGATCGCTTCCGGTATTCATTTGGCCATTTTTGGCCTAGGTTCAAGGGATGCTCTGAACCCTTGATTCAGACGTATGAAACGTAGTATTCAGACGTCTGAATATTATACTGGGAATTTTTATTCTCCAGTATTCAGACGTCTGAATTGGTTCATTTGGAACCAGAAAGGAAATAGGCTAAAATGTGCTTATTTAAGACGTCTGAAATCAAAGATTCAGACGTCTGAATTCTGTTTTGGAAAATAGTTTATTTTCCAGATTCAGACGTCTGAATCCTTGATTTCAGACGTCTGAATCCTTGATTTCAGACGTCTGAATCCTTGATTTCAGACGTCTGAATCTGCACTCTTTTGCCTATTAACCTATTTGCTTGAGAATTCCAACTTTAATCGATTTATGTTGATTCCGATTTGTTGATTATCATTTATTATGGACTTGATGACTTTTATATCGGGATTTTTGGGAATATCCATTTCGATGGATTCAGTATCGATTTCTTTGGATTTTATTCACATCGTCGAATGTGAATTTTGATGATTGATTATTTCTACAATCATTTCTATGATTTGTCACTTTAAAAATATAATGGTTTCAATACTAGTAGTAAATATCAAAACTCTTTCATCAAAATGATTTCAACACTAATTTATTACAAAGCTCGTTCTCTTAAACCGTTTTCCAATCTATTAGTATATACAAACCTTTTCCTCACTCGTATGAGAAATCTAATTAAACGACTTAGTAAAACAAGTGGTATGAAACGCTTGCGTTTTCTTCGTCGGTTAATTCTTGGACTTGTTCGATTGAATCTCTTATGACAATTTTCTAGTGGAAATCTACAATTTGTTCGTAAATATCTAAGTTAAGCTAGTAGTTATGGGACATGAAGCTAAGCTCATATATTTACTAGCTTATTGTAATTGACACTTCTTGATGATCATGATGATCATTTTTGTGATTTAGACTAGCAACTGTGCGATGTCTTTTTGTCTGCGATTTAGACTAGACCCCGTTTCTGTGTGATTTCGACTCACACATGTGGGGTAGCGCCCCATGGTCTTCGGGCCGTTCGTGTGTCAAAAATTAATGGCTAGCTACCATGATATAGCGTCTCGTTCGTGTGATACATATGTTGGTGAGTTTCCATGCTCCTGTTCGTGTGATAGGCCTCCCCCTTTTTATGATTTCTGGATTTCGTGTGTTGAATTCTGGAATTTATGCTTCACCAATTTTAGTGATTTTCATTGATATGATTTGACAATTTTTGTGCATTGGTGAATTCGTGTGTCATTGACTTGTTGTGAATACAAGTTTTGGGTGTGAAATCGTTTTTGGATCTTTGTGAAGATTTTTTTGATATTGATTAATCTCATGTTGAGTTTCAATTACGTACTTATTGTAGTATGCCCGTATGGTTATCATATGTTTATGCCATATCTTTTACTTTATATCATGTCATCTGATATTTATAGAGAGACTGATCCGTTTATTATTTTCTTATAACTAATACTCGGGTCAGACCGAGATGTTACAGGTGCTTCTGTTTGACTTCTCTGCTGGGATTTGCTACTCTGACATTTGGCTAACTATTTGGATTAGCAGTTTTTGTTGTATACACTTGAGATATAGACTCACAGTTGTATTCTTTTGTATAGCACGTGTTGCTATTCTTTTGTATTATTGTGGATCTTTTTGACCACTACTCTGATATACACTTTCATGTGTTAGTTATATATATTCATATCTTCTTCCGCCTTTGTGATATGAATTGCCTGGACTGATTTATGTTATGTCTAATTCTATATTTGTTACCGAAGATTATATATAGCCACTGTGTAGTAGCTTTGAGTTTGCGTCGGTATGTCGGATATTCCTCTTGAGATGAAATGCTTGTTATATTTTATCTGGCATATCGGTGCTTGCACAAAGCAATTACACGGATGGTCGCTCCTCAACAGCCTTATTCTCCGTGCTAGTTGACAGCATTACTCCGTGGTGTTCTTGGCTAGCGTGGGTATAGAGGTGGGGCGTCACACTGATAGTGAGTATGAGTGCAAGAAGAGGATGAGATAGAGGACGGGGGAGTACCACTATAAATGGTCAATACCCTACAATAACAAGGTAACAATCTTTTCTCTATCAATCTCTTTGATCATCGTTCAGTTTCAATTCTTCGATGTCTCCAAGAAGAAGCTTTGGTGTGATGGTGGCCCTACGAGTCTTTGTAGATAAGTTTCTATTTCATATTCCTTCCATCAATTCCTATCATTTTAAACCTTAATGAATTTGAAATTTTATTTGAAATAAATTGGTTAACAAAATATGAAGATGGATTAAATTTTATTACTAAAACGATTTTGGTTAAAACCAAATTTGAGAATTTTGTTGAGATTTCTTGTGAGGATCAAAGTCCGAGGGGGGACAACTGGTGTATACTTTGGAGTATTCTGACCTGAGTTTGGAATCCGTACCTAGTGTTTGAGAATTGTGGAGGATTGAATCCATTTGTCTATTCTTTTAGGGTCTAGATATATTCTACGAACGGTTAGTTATCCCTTCGAACTAACCAATGCCCCTGCATATTTCATGGATCTGATGACCCGAGTGTTTCACAAGTTGTTCTCGTATTTATTGATGATATTCTGATTTGGTGAGCCAAATGCAGAATGCATATTCAGTTTGATCTGGTAAAACAATTTCCATCTATTCTTTGTTGTTTCCCTGTCTAGCAAATTTCGGGGATGAAATTTGCTATGGGTGGAATCTGTAACGATCCCGGTTTTGAGTCAAATTTAAATTGGTAATTAAACTAATTTTTTGAACTAAATTGTGAATTAATTTAAAAATTTTCCAAATTAAATAAGATATTTGTTTGTTTATATATATGTATATAAAATGATTTTTAATTGAATTGTAGGTTTGAAATTCAAAAATAAATATATTGAAAAATAAATTGAATTTAAATACTCAATATTTTAAGATTAATGAAGATTTGTTTTCTAATTATAATATATGATATATATGAAAGTTATATTTTGAAATTAGTGTAGTAAAAGTTTAAAAGTTGTTTAAAGCTAAATTTTATATTATCTAATTTACATATACGTGTTTATTTATTAACGAATAATTAAATTTTAAAATCATTTTCTCAATGCTATATAGATAGATAAATATTATTTGTTTAAAAAAATAGTAGTTTTAGTTTGAATAAAGATTTGATAAAATGGTTTATATGCTTTTCTTCTAAATATTATACAAATATAAATATGGTTTGTATATATATAAAAATAAATATTTATTAATAAATTTAGTAGTTTAAGTTAATATGAGATTAAAATTTAATACAGGTTAAGAAAATATGATAAAACATATTTAAAACATTAAATGACATGTGTCACACTAATAATTTATAAATTAACAAGTGTTGTTATTTTAAACATGGATTTAAACATTTGTAACTTAAGAAATCATGCAAATAAACAAGTGGCAAATGCATGTTTTACTTTAAACTATATTTAATTAAAATGTATTAAAAGAAAAGAACCAGGCTTTAATCTTTTTTTTCTAAAATTTAAAATAAATCAAGACCTAAAAATAAGAGCCTGTACAAACCTAAGCAAAAGAAAACCAAACCAGAAAATATAATTTAAATCTTTCAATCATGAATCAAATATCAACCATAATCAAACTTCAAGCTCAATTCAGCTAAATAAAGATCAGATTCAAGCTTCGGTTCTAAAACAAAGGCAGTATAAATCAAATTTAAGTTCTCAGATCAAAGTAAATCAAGTGCAAATCAATAAAAGGTTTCATATCAAATCATTTCAAACATGAGAAGCTAGCAAACCAAATTCAACAACAACTAATTCAACCTGAAGCAAATTCAAAGAATCCAGTTTCAGCTCTATGTAGCAGATCAAAAAAGTTCCAATTTCAAGTTTTTTAGATTTTCAAATATCATTCGAGGCTTTGTTCTCTGTCTCCAATTAGGTGAGCAAACCTTTATTTTAAAGACTTGGACCTGTTATATAACTTGATTGTTTGTGATTGATTCTTGAGTAAAGTGGTTGTATGAATGAAATTATTGCCTACACACACACACAGATATATATATATATGTATGTATGTATGTATGTATCTGTATGTATGTATGTATATCTGTGTGTGTGTAAAATTGTATGCGTGCCTGGATACATACAGGACTCTGTTATTAGTTAACAGGTTTTAAAAATTAGAAAAAATTCAAATTCCCTTTTCCCTGTTCTCTTTTAGGATCTGATATAAATGAAAATGTCAGTATCAACTAGGTTTTTAAATTTTAAATTTTATTTCAGGTAGAATACGTAGTAAATACTTTGGAAACTAAAATTTTACAGTAAATATATATAATATTAGAAAAATCAAAGATTTCAATTTCAAATTTTGGTTTTAAGAATGAATTCGCATGTGGAAATAATGAATTTAGGTAATAGTTTCATGATTTTTAAACTTGGAAATGAGAGATATTTTGAGTTGACCAGAATTTGCACTTCTGTCAAATCCCGACGATCGCCGGTGTAACAATCTTCGTGGTTGACGCTGGAGGAAGGTGGAGGTCTAGGGATTCATGGAAAAATAGTAGATGATTTCATAAGGTGCCGTGGCAGCCGATCATCGATGAATTGGGATTTAAAAGCTCAGTTTGGTCGACGAAGTTAAAGAAGTAATTCGTCGTCGATGGCGAATCAGACGAGGCCGGTCTGAGGGGGATCAAAGCTAGAGGTCGAGGTGAATCTAGGGTGTAGTCGGCATAGATGTTCGAGGTCAGGTTTGTCATCGGCAAAGCGATTTTGTCAGGGAAGTTCATTCCAGGTTGGGTGTTTATATACTCAACTTAGATTTCATGGTTGTCTCAAGGCTCGGGTGGTCGGGATCGAAGGGGCAGATTGTCGACGTGTTGCTGTTGGTCTCGGCAAGGACCAAAGGTGGTTGGGGTTCGTGTGTGCGTGCACGCGTGGGATCATATGTCTGGAGATGTTGTGAATTTAGGAAGAAAGAAATAGCTTGGGACTGTCTCAAAAAATTCATGAAATAGCTCGGGAAAAATGAAGAGGGGAGTAACTCGAAGTTAAGCCCGGGAATTCTGGACATTAGCTCGGGTTTTGTTAAAACTTGTTGATTCAAGAAAATTTTCAAATAAATGTTGAACAAGTTTAAAGTTTATTAATTTATATAAGTTTTAAAAGGATATAAATCAAGTTTTTTTCAAAGTAAATTTATTAACAAAGCTTTAAAACAAATTTAAAGGTTTTTAAAATTTATTAATACGGTTTTGTAATAATTTCATCAAGATGATTAAATAAATTTCCAAGTGTTTCCAAAATGTAATGAAATGGTGAAGTCAAGAAGTGATTAACCAAAGGTTTCTCAAATTAATGTTAAGCATCTAATTTAATTAAGTGATGTAATTAAAGTAATTAATAAAGATAAAATGGTTTATCTTTTAATCAATTAAGATCTTAATTAACTAATGATTTATTAGTTAATGAAAGTAATTAAGAGATAATTACTTAATGTATTTAATTAAAGAATAGATAATTGATGTAAGTACTTAAGGATAATTACTTAATAAAAGTTATTAAAGGGTTAATTAATTATGTAATTAATTAGGGTGATTAATAAATAGATAATTACTAAATGTAATTAAAGTAATTAATTAATTAAAAGGGATGATTACTTAAAAGTTAATTAATTGATTTATGAATAAAAATTGATTTATTAATGATTTAAGATTAATTAATTTATGGTTGAGAGATAATTACATAAATGTAATTAATTAAGGATTAATTAATTATGTATTTAACTTAAGCTTAATTCAAGAAATTAATTAAGGATAATTAATTTATGATTAAATGTTGATTAATCAAGTGATTAAAGAATAATTAATTGAAGGATAATTACATAATTAAGGGTTAATTGTTTAATGATTAAAGGTTGATTGATTTACTAATTAAAGAATAATTGATTAAAGGATAATTGAATAATTAAAGGTTAATTATTTAATGATTAAAGGTTGATTGATTTATTAATTAAAGATCATTAATAAGTAAAGGTTGACTAATTTATTACTAAAGATTAATTAATAAATGATTAAAGAATAATTAATTAAAATGGTTTGTAATTAATTAATGTTAATTAACCAGGATTAGAAATTTATTCATAAGAAATTAATCTGATTTAAATTAATCAGATGATTAATTGATCTTACTTATGGATGTTTGGATTGTATTGAATGCTTTGAATTGTTGATGTCCTTGATGTGTGTTTCTTTGTGATATGAATTATTTTGATTTAAGCTATGATGAATGTAATTTATTTATTTGTGACGAATGCATATTATTTATCTACGAATCTGTGAATGAAGATAAGCATTATAGGATAATACCGCTTATCAATATTATTGTACTTGGATCTGTAATGGTTTACGATATTGTATTGCTGTGTGCACAACCCCTGGACTACACCCCACACACACGAATATGGATTGCATGTCGAAATTGGTTAAGTTACAGATATTTGAATTTAATATTATGAAATGGTTTTGAAAGATTGAATTTTGAATTCAAATGATTTTGGAAATGGTATTGGGTAGAATATGAAAGGCTTTTGAAAAGTAATTTTGAAATTGAAATTTAGTTTTAATAAAATATATCTTGTTTAAGTTTTGAAATTATTTTAGAAACTATGGTTTGAAAGGTTTTACAAGTTATACAATAATATATATGGATTTTAAACCATTTTAAAAAGAATTATTTCAGGAATTTAAATTTAACCCAAGTTTATATTTTAAAGGCTATAACTTGTGCATACTTGATTGGATTTTTTCGAAATGAAAAGCATTTGTTTTCAAATGATAATGGCTATCATATAATGCAAGAATTCCCAATTTTGTTAAAAAGGGTCCCATGTTTTTGAAATATAAGTTGTTTTGAAAGTTATGAATGAATCTTTGATAAAAATTGGTGAACTTTGTTTTCAAATCAAAGAAGATTTTAAAGGTGCATCTTATGTATAAAAGTTTGAAACGGAATTTGTTTTGAAAGTTATAAATGAATTTTTGTGAAAGATTAGCGATCGTTGGTTTCAAATTGAAGTGGATTTTAAAGGGTAAATCTTTTGTTTAAAAAGATTTGATAATGGTATGTTTAAACCATCTAGAGAAAAGGTTTTGGGCTAAAAGTGTGACTTAACTATGATCCCATATATCCATATGCTTTTAGAATTTGCGCTCATTATTCAGTTTAGCTGGAAGAGGACTTTATGTCATATAACCCATTCCGAATAATGATATGATGAAATGGATAGCATTTGAAGAACGGTGGTGAAGACCGAGTATTTTCCAAAATGAAAGGATTACCCGTCGAATGACGCTGCACTTAGTAGCTACAATATAGAGATCTCCATACGTGATGGGGAGTCCGATCGAGATTGTGAATGCCCGGATTGCAAGGGCTTCTTCGGAATTGTCTTCGGTTCCGTTCGAACCCGAAATGGACTTGTATGGATGTATGTCTGACATTGCACTTTGAGATGTAAAACTGATTTCTATCATATTCATTTCTGTTTGGTGGCGGAGAATTTATTCTCTTAGCTTAATACCCTTCTCTGAGACGTACGAGCTCAGAGGTTATGTAGTTGATGGTTACCAGTGATACATTCCTAATTTGGTAATGTGGCATACGAAGTGCTGCTGATCATTTGTTGATCGAAGCATGGCTTTTGTGAAAAGCGTAGCTTTATGGACGAGACCTCATCGGGACCTCACAAACCGGAATGGTCGAAACAGGAAGGATGCGGCAAGGTTATTATTATGGAGCCCAGATACTTAACTTATGTGGTTGCTGCAAATCTATTGTTTTGTGGTTGTTGGTGTTGAGGTACATCGGATAAAGGTCGGTGACGACCGGGGGATAGCATACTCGTGTAGTAGTTACCTAGTTACAGAGGTAACCCGACCTTGCGTTGGTAGAGATCCAGGTAGGTTCCCACGGCGTCCCTCCAAATGAGTACCTATTGTTGAATCACTTGTTTTGATTATGACAAATCAGTTCAGAAACCAAGAAAAGAATTTACATTCACTCATAACAAAAAGAAGACAACAGAGGATCAAGCCTACAACTCTATGATTAAAGTAACTATTATTTGTGTTGAGTCTTAGTTATATGTTAAAATCAATCCTCAAGTTTTCAATATTTCTTTAAAAAGAATATTTCTTTAAAAAAGAAAGTCATTGTGCAAAATATGCACAGCCAGTCGACTGACTGGTTATGCCAGTCGACTGACTGTGCATATGCACAGTCATCACCTCTTTTAAATTTTAAAATACATTTTTTTCAAATTTTTCAAGACCAGTCGACTGACCAATATTTCCAGTCGACTGAACCGGCAACAACTGCAAAATTCTGAATAGACATCTTCTTCATGAAGAGATGCAAACCATCAAAAGTTGTTTCTCTTGGCTGAAACTCTTCACCAAGGGTTGCAATTTTCTAATGAATATATATAGGAGTTCTCTCTTCTTCAAAAAAACACCAATCTTTGATTCTAACTCTCTACTCTCTCTCTTGTGATTATTCTAAGTGCTCCAATACTTTCAATTGCTTTGAAACTTTGAATTATATTTTATATACGTTGATTCATAGCAATATTCTTCCTTCTCAAATCTTCACGCAATATTTATATACTTGAGGAATTGATTATAGGAAGTTTGTAATCTTAATTGACAAATCAGTGTTATCAAGAACACACTTAGTCAACTACTTTCATATTTTGTCAAAGTCCTGTTCTGCTGCTCAGGCAAGGGAAAGTCCTCTTCGGCTGCTGAGGCGAAATCCTGTTCCGCTGCTCAGGTCCCTGTTCTGCTACTCAGGGTTGTATAACCTGTTCCTCCGGGTTAAGTGAGGGTTGTTGTAGTGAAATTCCAGAAGGAGTCTGGGACTGGACGTAGGACGGTGCTCCGAACCAGTATAAAATATCTGGTGTCATTTTACTTACGGCATTTATATTCCGCACTATTTACTATCTATACTCTGCATTACTGTTTATCCATATTATACGGTCCTATACACTTTCATTTGGTATCAGAGCAAGGCATCATATAACCGTTACAAAATTATCTGATATCTTGTTAAATATGGAAAACAACACCAGCACTTCCACCAACACTGTCACTAACACTAGTTTTCATGAAGGTCAATCTACTGCACGACCTCCATTCTTTAATGGTTTGAATTATAATTACTGGTCTACTCGTATGAGAATCTACATGCAATCTAATAGTTTTGAATCATGGAATATCACTCAAAATGAATACACTCTTCCTACTGGAGAATATTCTACTTGGTCAAACACACAAAAACTGGATGCTACTGTCAATGCTAAAGCTATGAACATGCTATTCTGTGCATTAGATAGAAATGAATTTAATCGTGTTAGCATGTGTCAAACTGCTTATGAAATATGGAGAACACTTAAAATTACTCATGAAGGAACCAACAAAGTCAAACAAAGAAAAATCTCCATGCTCAAAAATCAATTTCAAAACTTTAGAATGAAACAAGATGAAACCATCAATGATATGTACTCTAGATTTCAAGATATTTATCATTCACTATTAGGATTAGGAGAGAAATACACTGATTTTGATATTGTATCAAAAATCCTTAACTCTTTAACGGATGAATGGGAAAGAAAAGTCTTGGCCATTGAAGAAGCTAATGACCTCTCTACCATAAAACCAGAAGAGTTAATAGGAAATCTAATGTCCTATGAAGTAAATTTGCAGGCAAAACGAGTACAAGCTCAAGACAAAAAGAACATAGCTTTCCATGCTGAAGAAGAAAAGGATGAAGATTCGGATGAAGAAGATTTAGCATTTATTGCTAAAAATTTCAAAAAATTCTTAAAATTCCGAAAATCCAACAAGAATAATGGAAAAAGGAACTTTCTAATAAAACCATCATCTTTAGTTCTAGAATGTTATAATTGTCATAAGAAAGGTCACATTCAAAAGGAATGCCCAGAGTTAAAGAAAAAATATATCAAGGGAAGAAAAGACAATAAAAAGAAAGCATTCTCAGTAACTTGGGATGACTCAGATACTTCTTCATCAGAAAACAGTAGTGACAGTGAAAACGAGCAATCTAATGTCTGCTTCATGGCCACTGAAAATAAGGTTAGTGATTTTACTTTTGAAGATATGATTGAGATAAATTCAGAACTAATTGATACTTTGAAAAATCTCAAAAGAAAATATAAAGAGTCTCGTGAACTTCAGAACAAAGCGGAATTTGAGAGAGATATGCTTAAAGATGAGAAAAAAATACTAGAAGAAGAACTTGAAAAATTACAAGAATCATTCTCTAATATCAATTCTCAACTCACTCTTTTGAGTCAAGAAATTGAAACTCAAAAAGAAAAGAATGACGCTCTTGTTTCTGAAAATCATGAACTAAAAACAAAAGTAAAATTGATACAATTGGATAATACTAGTCTTAAAACTAAGTTAGAAAGCATTACTAGAAATGTCTCAAACTTTAATAAAGGAAGAGAAACCTCATCAAAAATTATTGATAGCTCTCAATCTATCTCAAGTAAGAAAGGATTAGGATATGTTAACAAAATAAATGCTCCACCTAGAAAGAAAATTAGGAGAAAAATTAATCCTACTAAAATACGCACAAATCCTCTCTCAAAAAGTATAAAAATATGGGTTCCTAAAACAAATAACAATTTAATAAGGAAGAAATATATAAACACTTTTCTTGAAACTGTTCATAAAAATAAGGATTACATTTTTAAATGGGATACTGAGCCCTCTTGGGTTTGGTTTCCTAAGATTTAACTCTTAGGACCCTATCAAAAAGTGGGTACCAATATTATCGTTTATTTTTTAGGTCCCACTCAAGAAAGAGGAAAATGGATACTCGACAGTGGTTGCTCAAAACATATGACTCGAGACAAAGATATGCTATCAAATATTATTTACTCAGATGGAGGCTCTGTCACATTTGGAGACAACTCCAAAGGATATATCATCGGTAAAGGCGTTGTGAGCAACAATGGTATCTCAAATTTACCTCTTATATCAAATGTTTTGCTTGTCAAAAATTTAAAACATAATTTACTTAGTATCAGCCAATTGTGTGACAAAGGATTCAAAATCACTTTTTCTGAAAACAAATGTAGTATTTTTGATCAAAATCAAAATCTTATATTTAAAGGAAATAGAGACAGAAATATTTATGTTCTGAATATGAAAATAAATCATAGTTCAGATATGTGTCTAATAGCCAAAGAAAATGATCCTTGGTTATGGCACAAACGATTCTGTCATATTAACTTCCAAACTATAAATAAGCTTTCTAAAAATGGTTTAGTAAAAGGTCTACCTAAAATGAATTTTAAAATAGATCATATTTGTGACGCATGTCAGTTAGGAAAATTGACTAAATCATCTTCTACATCAAAAAAGGTTATTTCAACCTCACAACCACTTGAATTACTGCATATGGATTTATTTGGCCCAACACAAGTACAATCCATTAATCACAGTAAATATGTATTTGTAATTGTTGATGATTTTTCTAGATACACTTGGACTATTTTTATGAAAAATAAAAGTGATACTTTTGATAATTTCAAATCATTTGTCAAAAGAATTCAAAATTTTAAAAGATTAAAAATCAAAAATATAAGAAGTGATCATGAAGGTGAATTCGAAAACGAAGCCTTTGAACATTTCTGTAAGAGAAAAGGAATATTTCATAATTTTTCGTTTCCTAGAACTCCACGACAAAATGGGTTGTAGAACGTAAAAATAGAACCTTACAAGAATGTGCAAGGACCTTGTTAAATGGAAGTACGTTACCAAAACATTTTTGGGCTGAAGCAATCGCTACAGCTTGTTATGTTTTGAATCGTGTTTCTATTCGACCACTAACTAAGAATACTGCTTATGAACTTTTTAATGGACGAAAACCAAATATTTCCTATTTTAGAGTTTTCGGTTCAAAATGTTTTACTTTAAATACAAGAGATCAGCTTGGTAAATTTGATCCAAATTCCGATAAAGGAATCTTTCTAGGATATTCGGATCGAAGCAAAGCTTATCGAATTTATAATAAAAAAACAAATATTATCGAAGAAACACTTCATGTATCGTTCGATGAAAATTTTAAACCAGTTCAAATAATAAGAGATGATGAAGATTTTCCTGAAAACAGTTCTAATACAGAAACAACAACTTTTGAAATTAATGAAAACATTGCTGACAATAACAGTACATTAAGATCTCCACCTAGAGTATTAAGAGATCATCCTTCTATTAATGTTATTGGAGAAATAAATTCATCTGTTAGAACAAGAAGTCAATTAAATCAAATGGGTCATGTAGCTTTTCTCTCTCATATTGAACCCAAAAATATTAAAGAAGCATCTACTGATGAAAACTGGTTAATCGCTATGCAAGAAGAACTAAACCAATTTGAAAGAAATGACGTTTGGGATTTAGTTCCACGGCCTAATGATCAATCAGTTATTGGTACAAAATGGGTTTTTAAAAACAAAGCAGATGAACAAGGAAATATTACTAAAAATAAAGCTAGATTAGTTGCTCAAGGCTATAACCAGGAAGAAGGAATTGACTATGAAGAAACATTTGCTCCAGTCGCAAGACTAGAAGCAATACGAATTTTACTAGCATTTGCATGTTTTCATAATTTTAAATTATATCAAATGGATGTCAAAAGTGCTTTTTTAAATGGTTTTATAAGAGAAAATGCTTATGTTGAACAACCTCCATTATTCCTACACGAAAATTTCCTGATCATGTCTATAAACTCAAAAAGGCCTTATACGGTTTAAAACAAGCACCCCGTGCTTGGTATGATCGTCTTAAAAGCTTTTTAATAAATTCTGCTTTTGAAATTGGAAAGGTTGATCAAACTCTTTTTATTAAAAGAAATAAGCTTGATATTTTAATTATTCAAATATATGTTGATGATATAATTTTTGGCTCTACAAATGAAAAGCTTTGTCAAGAATTTTCTAAAATAATGACAAATGAATTTGAAATGTCACATATGGGTGAGTTAAATTACTTTCTTGGTTTACAAATAAAACAACTAGAAAATGGTATCTTTATTAATCAAGAAAAATATTGTAACAATCTAATTAAACGCTTTGGTATGGAAAATACTTCTACCAAACCAACTCCTATGAGTACAGCCATACATCTTGATAAAGATGAAAATGGGAAAAGTATTGATCAAAAATTATATCGAAGTATGATTGGATCGTTACTATATTTAACAGCTAGTAGACCTGATATAATGATGAGTGTCTGCTTATGTGCAAGGTTTCAAGAAGATCCCAAAGAATCACATTTACGTGCAGTGAAACGCATACTACGGTATCTTAACAAAACCAAGGACTTTGGACTATTCTATCCAAAAGAATGTCCTTTTGAATTAGTATCTTATAGTGATGCTGATTTTGGAGGAAACCGGACAGATAGAAAAAATACAAGTGGGACTTGTCATTTCATTGGACGGTCTGTTGTCTCTTGGTTTAGTAAGAAACAAAGTTATGTTTCATTATCGACTTGTGAAGCAAAATATATTTCTGCAGCTCTGGCATGTGCTCAAGTAATTTACATGCAACAAACATTACAAGATTTTGGTTTTAATTTAAATAAATCAACAATTTATTGTGATAACACTAGTGCTATTAATTTATCTAAAAACCCTGTTAATCACTCACGAACAAAACACATTGACATTCGTCATCATTTTCTTCGTGATAATATTGAAAAAGATTTGATAAATCTAGAATTTGTTTCCTGTGATAGACAATTGGCAGATATATTTACGAAACCTTTAAACGAAAATACTTGCATTAATTTAAGACGAGAACTTGGCATTATTTCTCTTAAAAATTTATAGATTTTATACATACTATCTGTATTTATTTTACATTTTTTAACAAAATATACATTTTCATATACATCTATATATATATATATATAAATATATTTGTATATGTACACACTCAAACTTTTTGTTCTGAATATAATATATAATAATATATATATATATATATATATATATATATATATATATATATAGCCACCGGGATTTGAACTAGGTTCTTCCAGCTGATAGTTCAACAGACTACCAGCAGAGCTATGCATTTTTTTTGCTGAACCACATGTTTTCATTCGTTTTAAACCATTTATTATTTTGATTAATTTTAAACCACTATTTTGATCTCTAGTTATTAACAAATGATTGCTTACAACCATTCCTTTTAAGCTCCATTACAACTATTTAAACCTCTCTCTTTACTCTTCTTATTCACATTAAAATTTATTTCAAACTCAAAACTTTCCTTTGCTACTCCATCTTCTCCTAGTAGCTATAACTCATCCAGTAGTTCAACACCTTCTTTGCCAACCCCTACTCCTTTTCATGAACCGGGAAGACATCACACTGGATTTTCACCTAAGCCAAAGAAGTCTAGAAGATCTTTGTTCTTTTCACCAAAAACTAAAGAGAAAATTGATGAAATACATCATTATCAAAAGGAGCAAGTTAATCTACAAAGAGAAATGTTCTATGAACAGCGAATGAATTCAAATCGCCTTAGTCTTATTGAATCAATCGCCCTTAAATTTTGTGGCAAATCGGCTAAGCATGATGTTTTTCAACCTTCATCATCCCATCAACCAAGCTCTTCTGGATGGAATAAATGGGAACAAACTCCATCTCAACCTCAGGCATCTCCAAATTCATGGGAACGCCAAAATTATTGGTCACCTTTACAACCCTATGTTGAGAATACAAAAGAAGAACCACAAGAATCATCACCAAAAGTCCCTAATTAATCATCAATTCTTGTGTAATATTGTTTTCAAAATTCCTGTATTCCATATTTATATTTGTTTTTAAAGTAAAATTTTCATTTTCAAATACCTACTGCTTGATTAAATTACAGTCAGTCGACTGAAAAGATAGGCCAGTCGACTGATTGCAGGTTCCACAAACTCTCGGGAAACCATTCAGTCGACTGACCTATTATACTCAGTCGACTGACTGATCACTTTAGTTAAAAATTTAACATCCACCAGTCGACTGGTTCATTATTCCAGTCGACTGGCTGTACATTTAACCCTATTTACCTTCTTTCCTTCTCTTTTTTACTTCATTCCTTCAGTTTTTTTCCCCAAATTTTTTCGCCCACAAACCCTAGAAACCTAATTTCACTCAATTTCTTCACAAAAAATTATTCAAATGGCTCCTCCAAAGCGCCAAAGGCAAGGTTCATCATCCATCGATCCTACCGACGCTCAAATCGCACAATGGTTATACAATGATGTGGCAGTTCAAAGATGGCACAAGATGAAAAATTCAAGGATTTTTGAGGGTTCATTCATGGTTTACAGCGACTTCGCGGCTTATGGATTACAAGAACTCATGCGTAGATCTGGTTTGGAGTCTCTACTCGATTTGAATGCAAATTCTCACAAAATCAACCACCTTATAGTAAAATTATTTTATGCCAATTTAAATCTACCTCATCAACGTCCATCTAATACGAATGATTGTGTTTGGAGTTTAGTATGGGGAAAACAAGTATTTTTTCTTTAGACCGAATGGCACACATTCTTCAAACCCCTAATCATGGCATTTTACTTGATGATGTCGAATGCAATATTCGACAAAGGGATCAAACTAGCCTTATGTTCATGGGAGATACCATGACGGAATTGAAATCTAGTCTACTTCGACCAAAAGCGAGAGTAATTCACAAAGCTCTCATGAGGAGTATATTACCAAGAACTGGGTCATATGAACTTATCTACCCAGAAAACTTCAAAGCTCTATATGCACTTTGGGGAGGAATTCAAGTAAATTGGCTACGCAGAATATTGGACGAGTTTCTCACTTTCAATAATGGTAATATGAGAACGATTTATTTCGGAGAATATATAATGCGATTGCTTTTAAATGTGGGTACTCCTCAACCGGAATCCGAAACTTCTTCCGTTGGAGTTATCAATATTCGCACTTTAAGTCTCATGAAACTACCATCTGTTCCACCGACTATTACCTCCTTCGAAGAATGGCATCCACAGCAACGTCAACGTTCATCAGGTGGGCCGATTATTCGAGAACGTACTTCTCTTCCCGAAGAAGACGAAGAAAATTCGTCTTGCAACTTCAGCTAGTTTACGAGAATCCGTTGAAATTCTTTCTCAGAATCAACAAATATTAGGATCTCGCTTAAAGAAGGTGGATAAAAAATTAGACAAAGTCAAAGGATTCTTCTCTATTCTTTGGGATGCAATTTCATGTTCAACTTCCACAACTGCATCCTCAATAGCTCATGGTAAACGACCAGGACCAAGGTTTACATGGTCAACATCTGAAGAAAATACTAGTAGTTATACTAGTGGCACAGGTAGTGGTGCTCATGGAACGTCTAGGCCTGGAAAAGAACCTGCACCAGAGGAAGATTTCGATTGACATCTTGATGAGTAGAATTTATGATAAAGGGGGAGATAAGTATGCATTATCTATCTATATCTTTTGTTTTAATTTCGAGCATATTTGAATCTGGTATTAAATCTTGTCACTTATTTAAATATTGAGACTTTTACTAAATAGTCTCGCTTCTACATTTCTTCTATTCACATTTATTTATTATGCTACGTCTCCTTTTTGTCGATGACAAAGGGGGAGAAAGGTATGTGCACTAACATATTTGATGCAGGAAAAAGATATCATACATTCAGGGGGAGATATTTTTATACAGGTGGTCATCAATCAAAAAGGGGGAGAATGTTGAATCACTTGTTTTGATTATGACAAATCAGTTCAGAAACCAAGAAAAGAATTTACATTCACTCATAACAAAACGAAGACAACAGAGGATCAAGCCTACAACTCTATGATTAAAGTAACTATTATTTGTGTTGAGTCTTAGTTATATGTTAAAATCAATCCTCAAGTTTTCAATATTTCTTTAAAAAGAATATTTCTTTAAAAAAGAAAGTCACTGTGCAAAATATGCACAGCCAGTCGACTGACTGGTTATGCCAGTCGACTGACTGTGCATATGGACAGTCGTCACCTCTTTTAAATTTTAAAATACATTTTTTTAAAATTTTTCAAAACCAGTCGACTGACCAATATTTCCAGTCGACTAAACCGGCAACAACTGCAAAATTCTGAATAGACATCTTCTTCATGAAGAGATGCAAACCATCAAAAGTTGTTTCTCTTGGCTGAAACTCTTCACCAAGGGTTGCAATTTTCTAATGAATATATATAGGAGTTCTCTCTTCTTCAAAAAAACACCAATCTTTGATTCTAACTCTCTACTCTCTCTCTTGTGATTATTCTAAGTGCTCCAATACTTTTAATTGCTTTGAAACTTTGAATTATATTTTATATACGTTGATTCATAGCAATATTCTTCCTTCTCAAATCTTCACACAATATTTATATACTTGAGGAATTGATTATAGGAAGTTTGTAATCTTAATTGACAAATCAGTGTTATCAAGAACATACTTAGTCAACTACTTTCATATTTTGTCAAAGTCCTGTTCTGCTGCTCAGGTAAGGGAAAGTCCTCTTCGGCTGCTGAGGCGAAATCCTGTTCTGCTGCTCAGGTCCCTGTTCTGCTGCTCAGGGTTGTATAAACCTGTTCCTCCGGGTTAAGTGAGGGTTGTTGTAGTGAAATTCCAGAAGGAGTCTGGGACTGGACGTAGGACGGTGCTCCGAACCAGTATAAAATATCTGGTGTCATTTTACTTACTGCATTTATATTCCGCACTATTTACTATCTATACTCTGCATTACTGTTTATCCATATTATACGGTCCTATACACTTTCACCTATGTGGCCCAGGAAGTTCCTTAGCCTGACCATTGCTGGAAATCCAATAACCAATACGTGCCTTGTACAGTTTTAGTCGTAGAACCCGCCATTCTTAAATGGTAGCTGTAGCAGGCATAATATAATGGTACCTGTGCTGGCTAAGATTAATATTATACTTTCGAAATGTTTTCTGCACTATGCACCAATAATAATATCAAAAGGATTTTGCATATCAAGCATTTTGACTATCATAAGGAGAAATCTCCTCCAATTGTGTGCTTGCATTATGTGTGTGGGGAGGCCTTATGGTAGTTTCATTTTCCAAAAAGCATTGCTGATTTATTTTATTTCCCTTTGTTTACTTTTTTTCAAATAAAACTGTTTTGTTTGTATCAAATATTGTATATCAATAAAGTTATTTATTTTTCTTCCACTGTGTTGTTTTACTTAATGTGTTATAAGCTCCGGCGAACCAGATTCGACGTTTGAATCTGTGGCATTCGAATACGGGATGAAGTATTTGGGTGTCAATTTTCGAAGGTCGAATCAGGGTTGTTTCAATATATATATATATATATAGGATTTGAAAGGATGTTTTATTACAAGTTAGAAAATGTGTTTATAAAAGAATTTTTGAAGTAAAATTTCGTATTTATCTATCTGTTGAGTGTTTATGAATTCTGGCCGATGCATAAAGCCAACATTGTCGATAAGGATTCCTAAACAATAGGGCAAGAATTAAGGACACAAGATTTTGAGGAGTGTTAAATTGTTTTGAAGAAATGAATATGTTTTGAGTTATTTTTTAAATCAATATTTAAAATAATATATTAAAGAAGTTATATTAGTTATTTTGAAGAGATTTAAGGGATTTGAGGAATATATCAAGGCAAGCAAAATGTTTTGAGGATGAAAAATTATTATTTCAAAGAAATGTATAATTTGAGGAAAAGTGTAAGTAATATTTTGAAAAATCATTTTTCGAAGGGGAGATGAAATTTTAAAGAAAACATATTGAGCTATTTTTTGGGAAAAAATGTTTTTCAAAGAAATTAATATTCTAAAAATGTATTTGAGTTGATATTGAAAAGAATATGTGTATGTATGTATGTATCGGTAAGAGGAATATATTTGAGATAATAAGCTAGAAAATATAAGATAAAAAATTATATAATACACTAAGGTATTAGAAATCATTTTCTTGATTATATATACAGAAGTTTTGAAAAAATTTGTATGTGATGTTGTTTTGAGAGGGTAATTTACTAAAATTTGAAATGAAAATTCTATAATGTTTTGAAGTTTTATAAATTATTTTAACTTAAGTAAAAGTGAGTAAGTATTACTAAAGCGAAGTAACAAATTGTTTTGAAATTTATAAAATTTGAAAAAATTCGTAAGCGATGTTATTTTGAGAGGGTAATTTAGTAAAATTTGAAATGAAAATTCTATAATGTTTTGAAATTTTATAAATTATTTTAACCTGAGTCTAAGTGAGTAAGTATTAATATAGCGAGGTAAAAAATATTTTTAAAAATTTGGAGTTTATTTTTCTATATTTGAATAATTGATGTGATAATTACAGCCATTGAGCATTAGTGGACAACTATAGTCAATGGCGAGGCAATGTTGATCACCTAGTCAACACTACAACCAATTGGCAGAGTAAACCACTAGAAATTCATGGTGTGGCATTACCACTAAATTGTAAATATATTTGAATTCAAAATATTTGTCGTATGTGATGTTTTGCGATTAAATGTTTGCTAGATTGTATGATGTTAGTGATTCAGATGCGTGTTGTAAAGATGATCTGGATGTGATGCGTTGTGGAAAAAAATAAGAATAAAAATAATAATAATGAACAACAAGATTTTGATGCTAATAAAATACATTGAAGTTGATTTAAGACTAAATAAGATAAGTACTATTTTTCAAAGAGTTGATGAAAGTTTTGGAAGTCAATTGAAAAATATTTGAAAATTTTAGAATGGTGATATATATTTAGAAGAGATAAAATATTATTGAAAGAGATCTGTAAATTTAATGATATTTGATAAATAGTTTTTAAATTATTTCGGAAGTGTAATTAATCTATAAAATAGTACAACATTAAAAAAATTAAATTTGAATTGAAAGCAAATAGGGTGAAGATGTTTTACAAATTTCTTTTGGGTTGAAACTAAAGTAGTGGGTTTTTACTAATATTGTCATAACTTATGAGTGAATGATCTGATTTTATTGATTCTTTTTTCGTTAATTAGACAATTGCATGAGTAACAACTTTGTTTTTTTGTCATTTTCCAAAAATTTGAATCTTGTGAAGGTTTAAACATGAATTAATGAGAACGGTGTTTGCTGTCGTGAAATGTTAATTATTCAAAACTAAGCTACACCATTTTGCTAAAAACTTTTGATCTCTATGTCGGATTTTGATGATTTTGCCCATTCTAGAAAGCATAAAACATAAGAAATTACTTTTATTTGAAATGTTTCTCAAAATGTTAAGTTTTCATGGCTAAAAACATGGTATTTGTAAGTGGACCTGCACCTAATTATCCACTTCAAATTTTGACATTTTGTAAATTAGCGGATACCTCTTTGTATATTTAATGTTTTGATAATCTGAGAATAATTTATGAATACTAATACAAAATGCCTCAAAATCCTTCTCTGAAATGATGATTATTATTCTTTGTAATATTATCGAGGGGTGCTTTAAATAAAATGCATGTTACCTACACTTAAAACTGTAGCTTTAAATAAAATACATGTTACCTACACTTAAAACTGTACATTCTTGTCATATTTTACTAAAAGTGACTAATGTTCAAATTTACTTTGAGATGGGTATTCATGAAGCATGCTTGGATAGTTTGGTGATGATGACATACGTTTTTAAGTCATAGCGAGATATATAACAATATTATATTGTTTCCCCATGTTTCGAGATGCCCCGTGTTGGGATGCCACTTAGAAGATGTATATTTTGTAATTATATCATGCTTTAATTTTTCAGAATGCACTACCTAAAAAGGAGACTCTGTCGAAATTTTTCAAAAAATATGACACTTAGGAACTTTTTATAAAAATTTGTTGTATGCGAAAAATATAAAGTTATTAAGTGAATCTATTTAAATTAGTAGCATATGATAAGAGGAGTTGAAGTTTTTTGAGCCACATAAAGAATTGAGTAGTTGCGTTGGATAGAAGAGTGTTATTATGAAGAAAGTTACAGTATGATTGGTGTTTGTCGACTTTCCTGTAGGAAATTGTGAAGATGCAATTTTATTAAGGTGGGAAGCATGTAACAGCTTGGCAGTCTACGCTGTATGAACAAATAGATTTAATAAAAATAGAAGTGTTTGATTTTGAATTGGTGATGATTATGATTCAAAAATAAAATTTTGTTGATTAATCTCTATTTACTAGAAGTTCTGTTTTAATAGATCAAATTGAATTAGCAAACTTTTTTGAATAATTTATTGAAATCAAATCAATAGTTTTAATCAGCATAAACTATTTGGGGTGTAAATAAGTTTGATATAATTGAAATAGTTGAAAATTAAATTTATTTATGTAGTAAAATGATGATTGATAGAATAAAAATAAGCGAACATTGAATTGAATGAAACTAGACAATAATCTATATATATTTAGTATAACGAAATGTAAATGGATTTAAATCAAATTGAAATCTATTTCAAAGTATAAAATCTAAATATAAATTCATAATATATATATATATATATATGTATATGTATGTATAAGTATATATTCATTTGATTTTAATTGATCCAAAAGTCAAAGTCCAAAACTATATCAGCCAAAACTCGCTTCCTTTCTCCATGCTTTTTGATATTTCTTCGTGCTTCTAGAATTAGCCTAAAGCCCTGTTAATCAATCCGAGCCTTATTTATCAACTATGCCTTGATTCTTTATAAGAGAAAATCAAGATTTCAAAACTAAATTAAAAAACGAAGAACGATCACACCTGCCACATGCGAGAGACGATGACGTGAGGGGAGAGCACAGTGGAAATAGGCGATGCGAAGCTCGTTCAAAGACGCTGCGAGTTGATGGTTGTGTAGGTTCGATCGTGAGTTGATGAAGGTGGAGGTGGCTCGAGAGTTGAGCGTAGTTAGGGTTCGTACGATTTGGGGGGTGACGAGCTATGGTAGAGTGTGGCTAGCGACGACATGGGGTGTGCGAACTCTAACTGCTCTATTTTTATGCACTGTCCTCGGCATAATGAAAGTAGGTGAACTAGCGAATAGATGGAAGAGGAGAAGGTGATGCGAGAGACGGAGGTGCAAGATACGGGTGACGTTTAAGCTGGGCTGAAGCATGCATAGGTGGAGATGTTGGAGGACAACTGTAGGATTGAAATTTCAAACTAGTGTTGAATTGCTGGCAATGGCAATGGCTGAGAAGTTACCGATTTAGAAGCCGACTATCGATTCGGTAAGTTTCACTCACTCATAACTATGTCTACTTCTTTTTAATTGATGCTAATTCACTTAATATTTACTCGATTAATTTACTGGATGTTAATAATCAAAATAGCGATGAGTTTGATTGTTAGATAATTGTTGATGGTTATTTTTGTTTGAATAGAATAGAATGATCTGGTGTACTATGATTTGTCTGATCTTATGATGAATGGTGTTGGATTGTTGATTCATCATTTATGAGTGGTAATAAGATGATTACAGATAATCAAATGATATTGGAAATTGTTTGAAAAAGAAAAGTATATGAATTAAACTATGTAAACTGGAAACAAATAAATATATCTTAGAGGTAAATCATGAAGGCTAGAAAGATGTTTTCACTTAATATTAAGATTATTTGCGACAAATGGAAAATTCGAAGGAAGGATGAATTTGGGGAAAATATACAAGTAGAATAAATTCGAAGATCGTGCGATTTTTTTTTTTGTAAATGATGAGTTTTGATAATTCTCTTAATAAGTGAAATTTCAAAGGGTTAGATTATATGTTTATCGTTAATTATACAAATCTTTGAAGGATATTTATAAAATGGAAGTTGAAGTTATACTTCTAAAATGACAAATGATTTCAATTTAATAGATGAAAGCTTACAAAATGATATTTTGATGTGGTTGCAAAGTGAATGTAAATTATTTGATTATTAAGTCAAAATTTGCATTTTCTATATAATAATAAGTGAAATTGGAAGATATATATATATATATATATTGAGTTTAACTATTGAATTATTTTAGGAGTATACAACACGAATTATTTTGGGAATATACTATATCGAACTACTTTGGGAATATACTATAATTAACATTAAAAAACAATTGACACTTAAAATAATAGTGTGCGATATTTGTAACATGCAGCAACATTTAAAACCATGGGGAAGACTTGCAACATAAATTTAAGATTGCTGAAAACTTTCATCATTGGTAACTCATGACATCAATATCATATACCCATGAGATGCGGTTTTTCCATAACATCAATGGCGAATGCATGACTCAAAGCATCATATACTTACGGCATAAGCACCACATGCGTTGCATCATATCTATGGCGCTTATTTCCGATGTCACTTACAACTGTAAAGTGATACCTCTTATTGCCAATGCCGAACGCAATGGCAATGCGCATATTGATGGCATTGTTGTAATTATCATAAAACTATTTTGTTTCCATTAAAAGCAATTATTTTTCCCAACTTTTATTCCTTGTCAAATTTCTATTGGTCGAAATTTTTTTTAGGAAGCTTCCGCAAATCATTTTTACACTCCCAAAAACATTATCAACTCAAATTAATTGGTACCATTGATTAATATTAATTTATATGCTTTTCTAGATATTTAATTCATAGAAATTCGTAACCACTAGGGAAAAATTATCAAAATTCATCAAAATCTAAATTGACATATTCTTTCATGTATAGAACTTTCGGAGCCAAAATAATCATTTAACTATTTATAATAATTAATAACCAAAATAAACAATATTTCCTCCTTAGGAAATTCATAAAATATTCATTTTAACCTGGAAAATTATGAAATTAAAAACCCACCTCCAAAATAACGTTTTACATAACATACTAGAAAATGACATCAATCGAAGATCAAAACTTAAGTTACCCATAAAATCCATCTAAATAATTCCATAAACCAATCGAAAATTACCCATAACTGAATTTAAACATAAAATAATATAGATAGTTTATTATTATTTACATTATTTACATGTTGGAGTTGAGATTTGATGGACATTAGTTCCCCTAAGCTTTATCTTTCAATCCCCTTTGATTTCTTCTTGCTTTTACCTTGATTAGCGGTCGGCCCAATATCCTTTGTGATTATCTATGGTTGTAAAATGAGAATGAATGAGAGGATGAAGGTTTAAGAGATAAAAGGGAGATCTATTCCTATTTTTCGCTTCTCATTTGTTCTTTCTTATGTTAAGTCTAAAACAATCTTATTACTAAATTAGCTAATGTTGGATCTTGTTAATTATCAAATCTCATCCTCGTAGCCCACTACATTATTGAATTTAATCTATCCAATTAAATTTCTTGAATAATGCTAAACTAAAAATAGGGATATTACAATCATTTCCTTAAATAATTTCATCCATGAAACTCAGTAAGGACAGCACAAAAAAGCATGTCAAACTTGCAAACAACTATACAAACCATGCTATATATCCTAACACCTACAAAGTCTATATAACAAATATAGAACATACCATCATAATAATTCAACATAAATATCCTTAATCTTGTCCCCCATCTCCCAATTATAGTCCTTTTCATTGTCACTCCATTGGACTTTCACGAATCTGACATTCTTATTCCACAGCTTCTCATCTCTCGTTGAAATACGAACTATTTGCCTAACAAAAGTCAAATCTGGTTCTATTACTAAATCTTCCAAAGCAGTCGAAGCAATGGTATTCTCTGGATCGTGCACATACTTTCAAAGATGATAAACATGAAAAACATTATGGACTTATGCCAAACTACTCGATAACTCTACTCGATACGCGAGTTTCCTGATCTTCTCTATAATAGGGAACGGTCCAACAAATCTAGGTGCCAGTTTCGTTGACTTTTCAAATTGTACCACACCTTTCATTAGTGATACCTTAATGAAAACATTATCTCCAACTTATAACTCTAGATCCTTACGACTCTTATCTGCATTACTTTTCTGCCTGGACTGAGCTTCCTTCATTTATGCTCGGATCAACTCAATCTTTTCCATGGCTTCACTCACCTATTTGGACCAAGAACTAATCTGTTTCCGGTCTCTATCCAACATACTAGTGATTTGCACGAACTTCAATACAAAGCTTCTAAAGGCACCATTCCCATACTGGTCTGATAAATATTATCGTAGGAAAGCTCAACTAAGTGCAAATGGTCTTTTGATCACCCACCAAAATCTAGGAACACAAGCCCTTAACAAATATTTAAGTACCTTTATTGACTCTCTCTGTTTGCCTATCCATTTATGGGCGATAAGCTATAGTCATCTTAAGTTTGGCTAATACCTCTTGTATACTCTTTTAGAACTCACTAGTAAACAAAATATCTCTGTCACTGACTATACTACAGGGAATCCCATGCAGTCTAACAATATTTTTTATAAAGTTTAGCCAATACAGGTGTTGTCCTTGTCAAATTAATGAGAATGAAGGTTGCAGTCTTGGTCATTTTATCCATTATAACCCAAATGTCTCATTTCCCCTACATATCTTTGGCAACCCCTCAATAAAATCCATGGATATTTAATCCCATTTCCAAATTGGCATATCTAAAGGTTGAACCAAACCACTTGGCTTCTGATGCTTGGCTTTTACTTGCTGGTAATTCAAACACTGCTTTACCCATAAACCTACATCCGATTTCATATCTTACCAGAAGAAACTTCTCTTCATATCCTGATACATCTTAGTTCATCTAGGATAAATAGAGAACTTTGATCAATGACACTTCCTACTAACTTTCTTCCTTATGTCACCAACATCCAGAACACACAATCGTCCTTTTTTCTTAACCACTCATTCTGGTCAAGACTAAAATCCTTTAAATCATCAATCTTAGTTCCACCTTCCAAACTTTTAATCTTTTTAACGACCAATGGATCATCTCTCTACTTAGAATCAATCCTTTCGATCAATACCGGTCGACTTCTAAATATGAAAATATGGTGGTACTCTAACTAGAACTAGTAGTCGCTCTTTACTGCACACTATAAGTAGTCAACGCCTCTAAATCTTTCCATTCTTCTAACATAGCTAACATCACATTCTGATGTTTTCTGCTAAGTGCATCAGCAAATTTATTCCTTTCCCTAGCATATACACAATACCGAAATCATAAGCTGCTAAAAACTCCAGCCATCTCTACTGTCTCATATTCAACTCCCTCTAAGAGAATAAATACCTCTAGGAGTTATGATCCATACACAACTCGAATCTTTTTCCTAAAAGATTGTGTCTCAATACCTTTAAAGCAAAGATTACAGCTGCCAACTCCAAATCATGAGTTGGATATCTAAATCATGTTGTCTGAGCTATAGAGAAGCGTAGGCAATTGTTTTACCTCTTTGCATCAACACAACTCCTAATCCTATTCCATACGCATGTATATACACTGCTAAATCCTAATTACCATCTGGTCTAATTAACACAAACACATTGGCGATTAAATGATATAACTTAAGGAATGCATCCTTACATTTACTAGACAAAAAAACTTTACGTCCTTTCTGGTTAGTTAAGTCAAAGACGGTGCTATCTGAGAGAAATCCCCAATGAATCCCTGGAAATAATAGGCTAATACAAGAAAATTTATTATCTTTGTAACTGTCTCGGGTCTTTTCCAAATATTTACAGCTTCAATTTTAGTCGAATCCACAAATAACCCTTTTTCTGAAACTACATGACCAAGAAACTTCATTTTTCTTCTTCCAAAAATAAAAATTCTAAAACTTCACTTCTAGTTGATGCTGCCTTAGCATCTCAAGCACTATTCTAAAATGAATCTTATTATCTCTCTTATCCTTAGAATATGTCAAAATATCAAAAGTGAACACCAACCTATCTAAGTGCTCTTGGAAAATTCGGTTCATTAAATCCATAAAAAAGCCGGTACGTTAGTCAATATAAATGGCACTACTAACCATCCGTACGAACCACATCTTATTCAAAATGCTATCAAAGGAATATTGTCCTCCACCACCTTCAATTGATGGAACCTTATTGCTAAATCCCACTGAGAAAATACTTCGGCTCCACTCAACTAATCAAATAGTTTATCAATTCCTAACAAAGGATACTGATACTTTATCGTCTTCTCATTCAGCTTACAACAATCGATACATAATCTCATTGATTATGTCTGGTTTTCATGAACACCGCAACCACTCCCTAAGGCGAATTTCTTGGTCTAATAAAATTATCTCCTTCCAAGTCCACTAGCTACACCTTTAACTCCTTCATCTCGGTAAGTGTCATTTTGCTAGGCGGTCCACTCGTGGGTTTAGCTCCAAGTACAAGATCTATAGGAAACTCAATAGCTCATTTCAATGGTAGTCCTATAACAGGCATAAAAATATTTTCAAATTATCTTATTACCAAAACCTAATTTAGTTTGTCTTAAACTTCCATTGCACCCAACAAAGCATAAACATCAAAACTCGCATTCCCAACCGAGTATATAATTCACTCGTGGCAAAAGCATGACCTAACATTTCAATCTTTAACTGGTCACATCTCATCTCTAGAGTTGCATACCCTCCTATTGGATTCGCAACCATTAAGGAAGTTACAAGGTATGATTGTTCTAATTCTAAACACTTAGAGATAAAAGAATGTAGATAAAAGAATGTAATGCACCTATAGAAAACAATACTCAAACTGGTATGCTATGAATCAAAAGCGTACCTTCCATCACAGACTTTCCTTTCTTAGCAGCAATCGATCTAGAAGATGATGGTTCTAAAGAAAAGATCTTTTCTTTACCCGCCTTGGATGCTTCTGGACATTTATCCTTATAATACCCCAGTCGCAGTTGAAGCACTTCACATTCTTCTTCCCCCAAATGGTTTTCCATCACCAGATCGACACTCAATAGATTGTGCCTATTTTTATCACACGTGTAACAGATTATGTCAGCTTTCCTTTCTTGGCAGCTCCACCTTTCTAGGATCCGTTCTACTTGATAACTCCCTCTTCTTACCCTAAGAACTTTGTGTTTCCACTGGCACTTCCTTCCCAAAATTCAAAGGCATTTCCTTATTCCCCATCACCGTCTCCACCACTACATTACTTGGATCTCAAAGATGTGGCATAGTTACCTTAGTAATCTCTGGCCTCAAACCCTGGACAAACTTCTTAATCCTCTTAATCATAGTATCAATTATGGCATATCCATACTTAAACAGCTCATTAAACTTGGTAGCATACTCCAGTACAGACATCTCTCCTTGCTCCAAATCAAAAAATTTCCTAAGAAGGTTGACTAGGCTGCTTCAATAAGAACCTCTCCCCAACCTTCTCCTAAACTTAGCTTAAGTCACTTCCTCTTCAAGCACACCAATGGTTCCCAATTCCACTAATAAAATGCTGCTACTTGTAACTGCCTCGAAATCAGTCTCCCTTTCTACTCATCGTTCAAACCCAAATCGGTAAAAATCCTCTCACAATGCAACAACCAATTCTCATCTTCAATTTCGTCCTTGGTTCTAAGAAAAGACTTTCCTCCAAGACTACTATAATCATGGTTTATCTTGGCATAGTTATTGCTAACATGTACCATAGGATTAGCTCCTCCTGCATTAACAACTTTACCTCTAAACAAACCAACCGCTGCTCCATCATACATCATGTTGACAAAGAACTGATACATAGTCCCCATGTCTACTGATAGGGTTTCAGCACCTACACTAGCATTTGCATTTTGAGTAGCATTTGACCATCGAGCTTGGTTCCTTCTAGTATTGGGTCGAACATTTTCATTAGTTGTAGTACTTTCTTCACCTATTTTCAATCTTCCATTTCCTGTTTTCTTACCCTGCTTTCTCATAATCTTCATGCGAGACTTAATAAGATACAGAAGAACGGTCTAAGGGAGAGGGGAGAATATATACTTATATATAGCAAATACAAATACTTTAGTATACCAATATCCCATTCCCTAAATCTTATTATTTGATTCATTAGATTATGATTTCAAAACTCCTTTAATCTTTTCTATTTTATACAAACATATGCTCTGATACTGACTTGAAATGTCCCCTACTTTGAGGCTTGAAACTAAGTGCAGTGGATGCTGCACTCATCCATAGTATTAATATTTGGTGACAAAATGTGACTATGCTAATCATATCAATAATCAAAAGCACATGAATATGAAATTTTCAAATGCAATTTAATAACAATTTTTTACATTTCATTTCACAAAAGAGATTTCATAATCATTGCATAATCTCATTCGATCCACATACAGGGAAAATGTAATATTACAAAATACTCTAAGAGTGACATATGAAGATGCCCCTTGGTTGATCAGAGTATACTACTACTTGATAGTTATAATTTCTATCGTTACATCCAGTCAAACAAAATAAACTACATAATGGATTAAATAAAACTCCTAATATAGCTAGCTTGCTTGCCTGTCTCTAGAAGCTTATTCATCTAATCTACAAACCTGAAATCCCTTACTTTTGACCTACTCAAATAAATACCCAAGAGTTTAAGGGGAAAAACCAAAACTTTAGGTTAGACAAACAATCTGGTGTGAATAATAACCTACAATCTCAAACAAAAATAGATATCTAGTGAGACCACGCTGCTGAGTGGAATGAGTTTTCCCCTCATTAGTATCTTAACCAAAACAAATCAACCATATACTCTACTTCTGCATCCACAATATTTAGAACATAATAAATAAACGTTTGTAAAGGTGCAACATATAATGGATTACCCATCCCAATTTATTTGACTATCCATCTCAATTTCATCTAATTATCTGTCTTAACTTCAAATGACTGACCATCTTATATTTATATGGACTACCCATCTCACATATAAACATTACATGAATTATCTTTCTCCTACCAAGTGGACTACCCACATCACACTTGGTTTTTCTATTTAAATAATGTAGACTATCCATTACACATGTTCCATTTATCTAAAATAATGTGGGTTATCCATTATGTTCCATTTATCTAAAATAATGTGGATCATCCATAACACATCTCATAGTTCTCCTAGAATGATTGTGAACCCTTCATTAACCATATAAAGATTATCCATCTTTGGCACCATGTGAACTATCCATCAAATATTCCATAGTTTTTCTAGGATGACTATGAACCCATAAAATATCAACTTATATTTAGGTTATAATTTTATTCTTCAAAGTGCTCAATCTATGTCCATTGGTATCCCCAATTAAGTTGTATAGCCCTTAAACTTATAACATCTCAAAGCGATATGCAATGGTATCTCCAATGGTTAATGTTGAAATTATAAAATAATACATGTTCATGTTCCCAATGAATAATGTCAAATTCATAAGCCTATGGCTCCCCACTATTAATACTACAATACAAAGGACTCATGATATTCATGCCGCAATAACAATATCAAACTTCTATCCAAGGTTAAAAAACAATAAATTTTTTATCATAAGGCTAACTGTCAAAATCATAAGGTTATCGACCATCTTAAGACATACGCTATTTAACCATTTAAAACTTCCCTTTTGTTTGCATAAATAAAGGTCTTGCCGGCATTAAAATAAAGAGATGCGACATCAATACTGTATGGCATTGATTACCAATGGCATTAACATTATAATGTCGTAGACATAGTACTTCGGCTATTATGCCACATACATAGGAAAATTTTGCAGCAACATCGACATAAAAGAATTTATGTCGAAATTGGTGACATGCGGCATCAACCGCCAGCGCTTTAATATTGGCTTCAAAAAATAATGTTGCAGCTTAAGGGTTATTGGCATGAGGCATTACTACCTAAATATAGTTAACATCAAAAAACAATTGATACTGAAAATAATGGTGTGCTGCGTTGTTGACATGAGGCAACATTTAAAACCATGGGTAAGACTTGTGGTATAACTTTAAGAATGCTGAAAACCGTCTGTAATGATAACTCATGACATCAATATCATATACCCACAAGATGCGTTATTCACATAACACCAATGGTGGATGCATGACTCAGTGCATCAGATACTTATGGCATAAGTACCACATGCATTGCTTCAAGACAATGCTACCAATTTTCGATATCACTTACAACAGTAAAGTGATACCGCCTGTTGTCGGTACCGGACGCCATCGCAATACCGCATATCGATAGCATTGTTATAATTATCATAAAAACTGTTTTATTTCTATTATCAGCAATTTCTTTTCAACAACTTTTATCCAATGTCAAATTTCTAATAGTTAAAAACAAACTTTACCAATTTCCTTTCAGAAAGCTACCGAAAACGGTTTTACACTTCCAAAAACATTAATCAACTCAATTAATTAATACCCTCAATTAATATTTATATGCTTTTGTAGCATACTAAATTCATAATCACTTGGGAAAAATCCCAAAAATTCACCAAAAATCTGAATTAATATAAAATTTCAAGACCAAAATAATTATTTAACTATTTTTAATAATTAATACTCGAAATAAATACTATTTCCTCTTTAGGAAATTCATAAAAATTCGTTTAACTTGGAAAAATTATGAAATTTAAAACCCTTCTTTAAAACAGTGTTTTACACAATATACCAAATCATATCAACTAGAGACCAAAAACGTTGTTTTATCCTTAAAAGCCATCAAAAGAATTCGATAAAAATTCCATAAATCATTATTCTATCAAACAATGATCATACATCCATGACATGACAAAAACAATCAAAACAGTTTTGAAATTACCCACAATTGAATATAAACATAAAATAATAGAGATAATTTACTATTATCCACCTTAATTTAGATGTTGGAGTTGAGATTTGATGGAGTTTAGTTCCCTTAAAATTTATCTTTTGAATCCCCTTGATTTCTTTTCCCTTTTACCTTGGTTAATTGTTGACCCTATATTTCTTTGGGATTGCCTATTTTTGTAAAATGGGATGAATGAGAGGGTGAGGGTTTAAGGGATAAAAGGGAGATCTATTCCTATTTCCCTTCTTGTTTATTCTTTCTCTGAGTTAAAAACAATTTTATTACTAAATTAGCCAAGGCTCGACCTTGTTAATCATTAAATCTTATCCCCATGGATTATTTTATTTAATCCATCTAATTAAATGTCCAAAATAATGTTGAGAACTCTACACGGCTTGAAACTTGGCGTGCAACCTTATGAGGCCTTCCTTATTGCTCCAAATCGATCGCGCTTGCTTTGGAATAGAATCTATGGACCACTATCGATCCACAGGGATCACTACCAATCCATAGGAATCACCATTGATCCATAGCTTCTTCCGGACTAAATCGCCATTCAGTCAGTGTTTTCAACATTCAAATACAGAGCAATCATTCATTTATCATATATAAGCATTAACAACAGCCAAACATCCAAATATTTCATTTTAAATAGATCTAAATCTAAGGTAAAGGTTAGGGATCCAGAAGAACATGGTTGGGGATCAAAAGAACACGTTTTTAAAAATCAAGTCCAAATCATCTAAAATTCAAATATATGGTATAATATGGTCTAAAACATTTTAATATTTCTAAATAATTCTTAAAACATCATTTAAGGTGCTTAATGACCAAATTAATAAGTGAGAGATCTAATCACTCACCTTAATCAAAAGCAAAATCAAATCCCCAAATGAACAGTAAAAGGCAAGGAATCTAAGGCTCCTCCAATAGCATATCTCTAATATCAAGTGCTAATCACACCAATCTTCTCTTAAGGTGTAATTTGGCTAATTAAAATATGTTTAAGGGTTGCTCTTTGATAATCGGAGATTAATGGAGGTTTCAAATTATTTTAAGAATAGTGAAATGATGGGGATGAGGTCCCAACCACCTTCACTTACCCTAAAACCATAATGGTTCATGGGCCTTAGCAGTCATGACCCTAATTACCCATTTAAGTTGCTCAGAATCGAAGAAAACTTCAAACAGTCATAACTCGAAAAGGTATATCTGTTTTCTTAATATGACCACTCTACAGAAAGGGAAACCATTATCTAGATCTAATGGAAGTGTTTCAAACCCTAACTCAGCTCCTATCAAAATTTATAGTCCATACATTTACATGGTCAAAATGGTTACGTAGAAATTGGCTAAAAATCACGAATGTCAGTAATGTCACTAAGAGTCATTTTTCAAAATTGTAGAATCATACGATCTCATATGAAAAAAATATAAATAATTATGATCATCCAGTGCGTAAAATATGGGTCGTTACATTCTCCTCCCTATTAGGAATTTCACCCCTATAATTCCATAATCAAGTCAATAGGTTCATCCTACATGCCTAACAATCATATACAACCACATGCAACAATCACCCATCAAACATGCATAAATAGAAATAGGTGAAAAAAAGAATACTGTTGAATATGCAAGTATATGATTTTTGTTTGATGATAATAAACATTTATATATTCACTTAAATGTACTTATAATATTTTAATTTCACATAATTAAATAAATATTTGTTAATGTACTAATTTATTTTCAGAGATATTTGCTAAATAAAATAAGTAACACAGAATTTAAATTCAAACAGATATTTTATTTAAAAAATTATTTTATTACAATTTTTGAATATTACAAAATTTGAGCTCTCACTATATATATACAATTTGCAATTACAATACAATTTCGATTACATCACAATTTTTCAGTATATAATTTATCATTTACATAAGCACCTTATTACATATCAATCATTCACTCGTATAATCTTTAACTCTATTCCAGATTGAATCCGGCATCTGAGTTATCTGCAAAACACACATTGACGTGGTAAAATTGAAAACCAAATATTTGTGCAGTGTAAAATAAAATGTGTACTTTGAAAATATTATTTGCCTCAATTATTTGGGTTGTTCGTCATCATTTAATCTTGAATTCATCAAACACGAACAACTTGTGACATGCACAGTTTATCATTATACATGCCACAAGGCCATGCACACCGATATACACTTGATAAAACTGCAGGGACAGGTGAGCATAAGGTCAAACCCAAGCCGAAGATGGATTCAGCTCAAGTGCGATACAAATAAAGTCACAACATGAGCACAAGGTCAAACCCGAGCTATACGAAGGATTCAACTCAGGTGTAATACGAAAAACAAATCTAGATGAAAGTGTGCACTTGAAGCCAACAACATGCTACATCAATGAGCAGTCGAGAAAGACCATGTTAGCAAAACATCGAATGAATACAAAATTTAAACCAAACAAGAAACCAGGCAAGATTCTAATGTACAACTTCATGTTCACATATATGGCAACAATGCAGACAAGTTCAGACATATACAAATAGAATATGTGCATATATACAAAAGCACATATCAGTTCATATGGAAATGCAAATAATTCAAGTGAGTCAGATTCGCAACAACTATGCAATAGTACAGACAATCAGAGCAACTCAATGCAAGCTAACATACAGTATCACTAACGTGACCACTTATAAAACATGGACAATGTTGAACTTGATTGATTCAGATCGTATGCATATAAATATATATGGACACGAATCAAGTACATACCTACATGAATAACAAGTAACATATATATGCTATAGAGACCAGATAACCAAGCTACAGACTTCAAGCATAATGCATATTGAAGCACATGGCAGTGGAAAATGCAATGCACAAGTATAGGTATAACATGAATTTACACATAAGTAAACATACATATATACATGTATGCAGGATACAATGATGCAGTGTACGTATACTTAAGGCTGAGACAAAATCAAGCAGGGAATTTCGAAAATAACCAAGTGAATTTAAATGTCAAAGTCAAAGCCGGTGAGTAACACATTATCAAAAATATTATCACAATGTCAAGTACTGAAATCAAAGATGTCACAAGAGAAAAGAACAGAACCACAAAAGAAAACTCAAAGCCGTGATATTCACGAAATTAAAGAATACAATGAACAAGTCAGAAAAACAAACAGAACCAAGTCAAAAAACAAAGCGTGGTGACCAAGCAACCAAATCAAGAAATTATACGAATTGAACAAGTTAGAAAAATCTCAAGCATTCATGCACAACCAATGGTCAAACAAATTATCAGATGAGTTCAAACAATTTATTCAAACAAAACTTCAATGAATTAAACTCTATAAAACTTGTTAACATCATAGGCAAGAAAAGCATCGAGTTCAAGCATATCAACCAGAAAAGCAAAAGGGAAATACCCTATCAATTCAAATCGAACTCGATTGAGAAGTGGCTGAAAGCAAATCGGAGATAGTGAGTCGGTTGTCGAAACAAATCAAAGCAATAGTCTCTATAATCGACCAATATTCAAACAGCGACTATAAATTATCACAAAACCCTAATTTTTGTTTATAGAGGAATAAACAAACTAAAGGAAGCAGCCATGTTTCAACGAAAAAGGATACAGGCCGATTAGAATAAAAGAAAAAGGGGACAATGGTTTATTACTTCATAACATTTGGGCCGACCTTTTTATTGTCTTTGGGTTCATAATTATTATATAAGGCGTTTAGTTTATAAATTAGGATTTTTTTTTTGTTTTTTAAATTGCTTTTTATTTTGTAATTTACTTTTAAATATTTGTAAATTCTAGTTGTGTCTAGAGAACGAATTATGATGGTGTAGTTCGAGAATTCGCAACTCAGTGGCTGAGTTGTGACAGGGTATTGAGTGTAGAGTTAGGTTAGTCGATAGCGGGTGCTACAAGTTTACGTGCATAAGCGTCTGACTACTTAATTTTTAGTAGGAACCTTGGGAGCAGTACATAGGCAGGGTTTTGCTGAAGCTAGGTAAATCTATGTTGTTCTATTTCTGCATTTATTATTCTGCTATTATCTGTGCTGCTACTAGTTTGCTATATCTATGTTGAAATTATTTTATATACTTCCACATTAAACTTTTATAATTAATAGTATCACCCTATTCACCCTACCATTTAGGTTGAAATCGATCCTAAAATGGTATCAGAACTAGGAACAAAAGCAAATTTTTGATTTTAAAATTTTGTTTTTCAAAAACAAATTTTCATTTTAAAATTTTGAATTTTTGAAATGTTTCTTTTAATAATGCTTTTGCTGAGGGTCAGTCCATAGTTAGCCACCAATGTTCAATGGTGAATATGCTTACTGGAAAGATAGAATGAAAATCATTTTGAAAACCATTGACGTTTAGAATATTATTGAGACAGGTTATAGAGCACCAACTATTGTTGTTGATAATCAAGAATAGATAAACCAAAGGATCAATGGACAGATCTAGAAAATAGACTATAGCATGCTAATGCTAAAGCTACGAATTCTATTATCTGTTCATTAGATCAATTTGAACTTAATCGTATCTCACATTGTTTAACTGCGCAGGAAAAATGGCACATACTCGAAGTGACTCACGATGGAACATCTCAAGTCAAGGAATCTCGACTTGCCATGTTGAGTAGCAAATACGATGATTTCACAATGGCCAAGGAAGAAAATGTCAAAGAGATGTACGGACGACTTTCCAATATCATATATGAATCAAAAGCTGTCGAAAAATCATATACAGAGTTAGAAATAGTCCGAAAAATCCTTAGAGTCCTTCCATAGAATTTTGAAGCCAAAGTTGCTGCCATTCAAGAATCAAAAGATTCGAAACAAATCAAATTTGAAGAACTCATTGGAAATCTCACCATTTATGAGCTAGAAATGAAATTCAAAGAAGAACGCGAAAGAGGAGATACACGGAAGAAATCAATAGCTCTCAAGGGAACAACAGAAAGTGATGATGATGATGATGGAGCAGCTGAGCTGGCACTGATAATAAAGAAATTCAAAAGGTGGAATCGCATATATGGAAATCTAGCTATAAATCAATAATTGAAAAGTAGAATAATTAAAGTTCTAGACAACCCAGAAGAGCGGGAGGTCAACTGTCATAAGTGCAATAAACCTGGCCACATCAAGCCCAATCGTCCTTCAAATCGACTTGGCCAAGAAAATAAATCGAAAATGAGAAGTTTTGTAGCTATGTGAAATAAAAGTGATAATGATAAAAGCAATAGCAGTGAGAGTGAAAATGCTGATCTCTGCCTTCGAAGTGATATAACTAATAGCGATGATGACGAGCCAAGCAAGATATCAAAACTTACTCAATCAAAATTACTTATATATTTCCACGAAGTAAATGGCTATTTTGAATGACTTAGGGAGAAATACACTAAAATTGAATCACAAAGAGATACTTTGATGGATTTAAAAAAAAACTTGATCAATTATTCAAAAACTATCATACTAGGAGCCCTAAGTGTCATAGGTGTCCATCACTTGAAGGAGAGATTAGAAAATCAGAAATTAAAATTAAATCGCTTGAAAATGAAATTCTGATTTTGAAAAAAAGCGAAAATACTAGAAGAGAAAATTATATTAAAAAGTGCACACAATTATTAAATGAAAATGAACTCTCAAATCACAAGTCCAACAACTGTCTACGACTTCAAGAAAAATTAAAAAAAGTGAAAGATCGTTAAATATACTATTAGGAAAGCAAACAGTTAATATTTTTAGACAAGGACCTGGATATAATCAATATGAACGCCTTAGAAATGAAATTAATCAAGACAAATCAAAGTGCATGATATATGGAAAAACTGGATACAATTATAATATGTGTTGGTATTGAACCAAATACATGAAAACTGTTCCAATTTGGGTTCCAAAAGGCACAAATATAAAATTCCTCAAAGTCAAACAAATCTGGGTGCCAAAAGGAACAAATATAAATAGTTTTGGGTCTCCACAAACATATTTTTCAAAATATTTTGCCACTTACAACCGTGGACCTATAAAAAAAGGTCACAAAAACCTTTTCTCATGTAGGTGCGGTGGTAGGCTAAGGAACAACAACAATATTACCTAGATTCTGGCTATTCCAAGCACACAACGGGCAACAAATCAAAGTTCCTTAGCCTAGTACAAAGGTGATAGAATCACCATGGACAACAACAAAATATTATCGTAAAGGTAAAAGAGGTAATGGTATATCTAATGTTTTATTAAATGTGAAAAATTGCACCATAATCTGAATTAAATTAGCCAGTTATGTGATAGAGACATAAATGTTGATTATGATTCTGACTTATAAAAATTGTTGGCCAATTACCTTTTTATGCCGAGAACACTACAATCCTTGAAATACTTCATATAGATTTTTTTTTTGGTTTAATGAAGGTGGTTTATTGATTGATGATTACTCTTGATACAGGATATTTCTGTTTCTGGATCTGACACTATAGTCACTATTTGTTTCAATTCAAATTCAAAGAATTTCTTTTAAAAACTGTAAAAATGATTCAAGGCATATCTTGCACACATCACAGCCTGGTCTATGACATTCAACTAATGATAAATTTGAGTCAAAAGAAATTTAGATGTAGATTACACTGGAAATCTATTTGATAGAAAAATTACTAGTGGAACGTGATTTATGTTGAGACATTTAGTAGTTGCATCGTTTTTCCAAAGAAAATATCTGCATATTTTTAATTTCAACTAATTTTCAGTAAAAAGACATTTTTCTTTTATAAAACCCCTTCTAGAAAATAGTTTTACTGACCTTGTTTTCGATTACTCATTTTTAGAAAATTTGATAATTATTTTTTTGGATTTCATCTTAAATGACTACATTAACTACTTTGACTCCCTACTGATTATCAAAAATATAAATAGTGATTGAAAAAGTGACGAGTGTTGATATTGATCATATATTATAACTTGAGACGGTATATTTAGTAAATTTCCTTAAAAAATTTAAACAAAATTTATAATAAGTCTTGTTTGGTGAAAAAAAATTCCTCGACCGTCCCTTTTTCTATCATATTTCTAACTGCCATCACTCATCAAAATTCAATATAGCTTGTCAGTATGTGGTATTACAAGGGAAATCATTCGTTTTTAAATTTATTATATTTTTAGCAATAAAGACATCCAAAGTATTCTCTCTCATTTAAAAGTCCTTACGGTGAATTACTTGGAACTTTTGATTATGTGATTTCATGCTCATTTAAAAGTCCTCACGGTTATGCATGTATGGAACGCATATCAAAATTGATTGATTAAATAGACAAGTTGATCTAATCCTACTTAAAAGTCCTCATGGTTATGCGTGGTTAGAAGATGCTTGAAATTTGTTTCTTTTAAAAAAATTAAGAATACCACTAATCTCATTTAAAAGTCTTAACGGTTATGCATGTTTAGTAGATATTCAAATTCCTGATATAAATATACCACAAATAGACATAACTATATGGTTTTATATAATAACATTATCCATGTCATTCTAAAGTGGAATATGCGTCAAACAGAGTATTTATGATTTTTGTTTGATTTTTATTGAAATTTAATACTTATACTTGATTGGGTATTAATATTGTATTTATGTCTATCACTTTATCTCAATTTTTCTAACACTATTACTCTTTTGCTGATAACAAAAGGGGGAGAGAAAAGTTAAGATTTTAGCAAATAAAGGTCAAATATTTTATTTTGTATCTTCTATTTGCATCTAGGTTCATTTGCACATTTTTATTTATTTTCGTGCATATATGAAGGGGGGGTTTTGTGGAGAGGGAGCATTCAAATAGGGGGAGCAAATTAAAATGATCAAATACATCTAATAGATTTAAAATCTTAAATATATGTTTGTTATCATCAAAAGGGAGAGATTGTTGAATATGCAAGTATATGATCTTTTTTTTTGATGATAATGAACTTATATATTCATTTAATTGTATTTGTACTATTTTAATTTCATAGAATTAAATAAATTTTTGTTAATATAATATTTTATTTCCACAGATATTTTCTGAATAAAATAAGTAACACGGAATTTAAATTCAAATAGATATTTTATTCAAAAAAATATTTTATTACAATTTTTGAATAGTACAAAATTTAAGCTCTCACTATATATATACAATTTGTAGTTATAATACAATTTCAATTATGTCACAATTTTTCAATATACAATTATCATTTACATAAGCACCTCATTACATATCACTCATTCACTCGTATTTAATCTTCAACTCTATTCCAGATTGAATCCAGCATCTGAGTTATCTGCAAAATCACATTGATGCAGTAAAATTGAAAAAGAAATATTTGTGCAGTGTAAAATAAAATGTGTACTTTGAAAATATTATTTGCCTCAGTTATTTGGGTTGTTCGTCATCATTTAATCTTAAATTCACCAAACACGAACAACCTGTGACATGCACAGTGTATCACTGTACATGCCACAAGGCCATGCACACCGATATACACCTGATAAAACTACAGAGACAGGTGAGCATAAGGTCAAACCCGAGCCGAAGTTGGATTCAACTCAAGTGCGATACAAATAAATTCACAATACAAGCACAAGGTCAAACCCGAGCTATAAGCCGATTCAACTCAGGTGCAATACGAAAAAAAATTCAAATGAAAGTGTACACATGAAGCCAGCAACATGCTATAGCAATGAGCAATCGAGAAAGACCATGTCAACAAAACTTCGAATGAATACAAAACTTAAACCAAACAAGAAACCAGACAAGATTCTAATGTAAAACTTCAAGTTCACATATATGACAATAATGCAGACAAGTTCAGACATGTACAAATAGAATATGTGCATATATACACAAGCACATATCAATTCATATGGAAATGCAAACAGTTCAAGTAAGACAAATTCACAACAACTATGTAATAGTACAGATAATTAGAGCAACTCAATGCAAGCTAACATACGGTATCACTAACACTAACCACTTATAAAACATGGACAATGGTGAACTTGATTGATTCAGACTGTATACATACATATATATATATGGACATGAATCAAGTACATATCTATGTGAACAACAAGTAACATATATATGCTACAGAGACCAGAGAATCAAGCTACAGACTTCAAGCATAATGCATATTGAAGCACATGGCAGTGGAAAATGCAATGCACAAGTACATATTTAACATGAATTTATACATGAGTAAACACACATATACACATGTATGCAGGATATAGTGATGCAGTGTACATATACTTAAGGCCGAGACAAAATCAAGCAGGGAATTTCAAAAGTAACCAAGTCAATTTAAATGTCAAAGTCAAAGCCAGCGAGTAACACATTGTCAAAAATATTATCACAATGTCAAGTACCAATATCAAAGATGTCACAAGAGAAAAGAACAGAACCACAACCAAAGCAAACTCGAAGCCGTGATATTCATGAAATCAAAGAATACGATGAAAAGTCAGAAAAATGAACGGAACCAAATCAGAAAACAAGCCATGGTAACAAAGCAAATAGATCAAGAAATTATACGAATTGAACAAGTCATAGAAATCTCAAGCATTCAAGCATAATCAAATGGCCAAACAAAATTTTCAGACGAGTTCAAACAATTTATTCGAATGAAACATTACGGAATTAAACTCTACAAAACCCACTAACATCATAGGCAAGAAAATCATCGAGTTCAAGCATATCATCCAGAAAAGAAAAATGGAAATAACATACCAATTCAAATTGAACTCGATCGAGAAGTGGCTGAAAGCAAATCGGAGATATTGAGTCGATTGTTGAAACAAATCAAAGCAACAGTCAATGTAATCCACCAACATTCAAGTAGCAACTTCAAATTATCACGAAGCCTTAATTTTTGTTTACGGAGGAACGAACAAGCTAAAGGAAGCAGCCATGTTTCAACAAAAAAGGATACAGGCCGATTAGAGATAAAAGAAAAAGGGGACAATGGTTTATTACTTCGTAATATTTGGGTCGGCCTTTTTATAGTCTTTGGGTTCATAAGTATTTTATAAGGTCTAGTTCATAAATTAGGGTTTTTTTAAATTGCTTTTTATTTTGTAATCTACTTTTAAATATTTGTAAATTTTAGTCGTGTGACTAGGGGACAAACTAAAGTGGGGTAGTTCGAGAATTCGCAACTCAGTGACTGAGTTGTGGCAGGGTTTTGAGCGTAGAGTTAGGTTAGTCGATAACGGGTGCCACGATTTTACGTGTGTAAGCATCTGAATACTTAATTTGTTGTAGAAACCTTGGGGGTAGTATGTAGGCAGGGTTTTGCCGAAGCTGGTTAAATCTGTGTTGTTCTATTTCTGCATTTATTATTTTACTATTTTCTATGCTGCTACTATTCTGCTATATATGTGTTGAAATTATTTTATATACTTTTGCATTACATTTTTATAATTAATAGTGTCACCCTATTCACCCCCTCTCTATGGTGAAATCGATCCTACAAATACTTACGCTTGTCATAGCATGTAGGATACTAGGCACATTTCATGATATCATAGGTGAAAGTAAAAGAGATAAATGAGAAGTCTCACTAAGTAAAGAGCTCTGGATATGCTATCTTCATGCTCTCCTTGGTCTCCCAAGTGCAATCGCCTTCACTATCACTCCATTGAACCTTTACCAACTTCACCATCTTCCTACTAAGCTGCTTTGTGTCATGTCTAATGGTACGAATTGACCTATGAGGTCTCGAAGTCTCTGCTTCAATATCGACATCATCTAGCTAATTTGGTGTGATAGTAATACCAAAGTCATGCATATATTTTTGCAAGTGAGAGGTATAGAAGACATTGTGCACTCACGCCATTCTTTGAGGTAAGTCAACTCTATAAGGCTCCAAATCCTCTCTAATATCGCAAAAGGACCAATAAATTTCAGTGCCAACTTCCCTCTACTACCAAACCGAATGATATTTTTCAATAGAGAGATCTTGACTAATACCATGTCGGTGATAGAGAACTTTAAATCTCAACATCTCTTATTAGCATAGCTTTTCTGTCTGTCTTGGGAAACTTTCATCCATTGCTGAATGATGTTGGTCTTCTTTGATGTTTTTCTATCCATATCTAGCCTAAGTATCAGTTTCTTGCCTACTTCCCACCAGCATGAAGGAGCATTGCACGATCAGCCATATAATGCCATGAATGGTGCCATACTAATGCTAGACTGAAAACTATTGTTATATGCAAATTCAATCGGAAGTAGGCGATCATCCTACAAGCCTCTAAAGTCTAATATGCAAGCCGGCAAAAGATCCTCTAAGATACGATTCACTCTCGTAGTTTGGCCATCGGTTTGACGGGGATAATCTATGCTATGGTGCACCTCTATCCCCAAAGCCTCATGTATGCTCTTCCAAAACGCACTAATAAAAAATGGGTCTCAGTCACATACAATGCACTTCGGCACACCATGGAATCATACTATCCATTTCACATATAATTAGGCCAGTTTGGCTATCGTTCTACTTGATTTAACTGGTATAACTCTAGCCCTCTTGGTCAACCAATAGACTATGACTCAAATGCTACCATACCCTGCTCGACTCCTTAACAGTCCACCGATGAAATCCGTTGATACTTTTCCTATTTTGATTTGAGAATATTTAGCAATTGCATCAAACAACTAGGCTTCTTCTACTCTGCCTTCCCGACTAGTAGTTCATGCACTTCGAGATGAATACCCTAATGTTTTCTTCAATCCAGCAAAAGGCTACCTCATGTCATGGTACATCTTATTACTGCCGTGATGTATAGTCAATGTCAAATGATGACACTCTCTAAGCACCACATCCTTCAACCAATCGATATCAAGGACAAACAATCTTCCATCCTTTTGAAGCCAATCATCTTGATCCAATCCAAACTATTTCATATCCTAGGACTCTACTCTAGTTTCAAACTTAGCAATGATCTTAGCTAATCTAGCATCATGCCTCTAACTAGTACCAATCCTCTCAATTAGAGTAGGTGTGATAGTCAAGCACGCCAAGATCTCTAGCTCTAGCACATATCTAGGTCATAAATCATAATTTGTAATTTACACTGGCTGCGTCCACTCGAGGGACATAGCTCCTAAGCTGGCATGTCTCTTACTCAAGGTATTAGCAAAGCATTACCTTTCTTGGTGTGTATGCAATATCAAAATCAAAAGAAGTTAGGAACTCTAACAATCGCCACTGGTGAATGTTAAAATCATTCTATGAAAAGAGGTACTTCAATGATTTATGGTCAGTGAACAACTCGAATTTCTCACCTAAAAGATAGTTCCTTTAAATCTTCAACGTAAACATAATCACTGCTCGAACATCTCTCCTAAAAGATACAATCTTCAAATTTTCAGTGCAAACACAATCGCTGCTAACTCTAAATCATGGGTCGGGTATTTATTCTCATGTGGCTTCAGTTGTCAATTAGAATATGCAACAAACTTGCTTCTCTACATCAATACAACCCAATGAAGTACCACAAGCATAAGTGTACAACATCATCTCATCGCTCCCACTCAAAATTATCAATACTGGTGCACCCGTCTACTTCTCATTTAAACCCACAATGCCTGCCTATATATCGTATACTAAGTAAAAGTATAAGAATTTTTCATCAAGTGAGTCAATGGTGCTGCTACCTTAGAGAAGTCCTGGATGAATCATCTATAATATCCAGCTAACCTAAAGAAACTCCTCACGTCCATAGTGTTTTTAAGTCTAATCCAATCTTGGACTGTTGTAACTTTTACAGGATCAATGGAAATGCCTTGCTCAAAAACAACATTGTCCAAAAATCCCACGTCCCTCCTTCAGAAGCGACATTTAGAAAACTTTGCCTCGGTCGATGCTCTCTCAACACCCCAATACAATCCTCAAATGTGTCGGGTGTTCTTCCACTGTCCATGAAAAGAGATGAATTTCATTGATGAACATAAGCACAAATTTATTTAGCTGAATCCTGAAGACCTAGTTCATGAGATCCTAATGCATTAATTAGCCTAAATGACATAATCAACCACTCATAGAAACCTAATGGCATATAGAATAATGTAATCCATACACTCTCCTTTGCTACTCTTAGTTGATGAAATCCAGTTGTGAGATCCAACTAAGAAAATACTTTGGAATAATGAAGCTGATCGAATAAATCATCAATGCGTAGGAGTGGATACCTTCTCTTCTTTGTTACCTTATCCAGCTTACGATAATCAACATATAATCCAAGGGATCCTTCCGCCTTCATGGCGAATACTACTAGAGCTCCTTACTCAGATATATACCTATGAATGAACCCTTTCTGCAAAAAGTCATTCATTTACACCTTAAGATTTGTCTGCTCTCTAGGTGCCATCCTCTTTAGAGGAATTACTATCGATCTGGCATCTTTAATGAAATCAATATGGAAATCGATCTTTCTATGTGGTAGAAGTCCGGTCACCTCCTCAAATATTTCCGGATACTCCCTAGCAATGGGTACTAATGGCAACTCATCAAGTGGGGTGTCGAGCGAATATAGTACACTAACCATACATAATCATCTAGAAGATATCCTAGCACTACCATCCGCCCATCGTCTACTCTAATTGTCACCCTTGACTTCTCACAATCCATCATCACTCAATATCTATGAAGCCAGCCATCCCCAGAATGATATTAAACCTAATGAAACCCAAAAAAACAATCACAATCAAAAGAGCATCCATGACTTGATAAGACCAAACCATGATAAACCATACATAGGCTAGTGGAGCCTCCAACAAGGTTCATCACAATCAAAAATCGGTTAACAAATTGAGTTTCAATCCCAATGTTCTAACTATGTCACTAGATATGAAGGAACATAAAGCCCCAGTATCAAATAAAACTCATATAGGAATATAATAAATGGAAAATATACCCTGAATAACAATGCCTTTTCCTTTTTATTTCACAGATGGAGCATCAACAAAGGCAGAATGTCATTGATAGCATATGCTTTCACCAACACTTCTGCTTTGGTGGCTCCGGATAGTTCTTCTTAATATGCCCAAGCTTTTTGTAGCCGTAGCATTTCCTCCCCTCATATTTATAGTCTCTACTATAGTGGCCCTTCTTTCTACAGTTGTAGCAAGTCGGTCCTAGGTTGACTTTCTTCATTTCGCCCTCTTTGTTTTGAGATTGCTTCCTTCTGGTGTTTCATTTCTTTTTACCCTCCCCGCTTAATAGCGGCTTTGGTTTTTCTTTAGGAATGATAGCTTTTTGTTTCAGATTTAGACTTTTATGCCTCAAGACCTTCTCAACTATCATCTCAAAAGTCATGTGGCCCATAAGTCACTCCCTTAAGTAGTTTTTCAAGCCAATGATAAGTTTCTTCTTCTTTAACGGAGTGTCGATGAAGGATACCCATATTTCGACAGTGCATCGAACTCAACAACATACTTGGAGACAGTCATATCTCCTTGCTTCAGATCGACGAACTTATGGAACATAACTAAACTTTGAGATATGGGAATAAATTTCTCTTCGAATCTAGCTTTGAGCTGGTCCTAAATAAACTGATCCTCAAGAGTGGCACCACTCACTACATTCCGCCAGTTCATAGCTTGCCCTTGAAGCTGTCGAGAAGCCAATCATTTTTTCATATCATCATCTAACTCTAGGTCATAAAAAATCCTTTTCACAATTACCAAGCCAATCCTACTCTTCCATTGTTGACTCCCGTTCCCTGGAATGGTTTCCCATCAAACCTAGCAAAACCCTTGTTCGTCTTAGTGAAATCGGCTTTGGGAGCCTGCAATGGAGCACCATCATCAATAGCAACATTCAAAGCAGCTATTTGAGCATTTTATAGCATATTCCTCATCATAGTATTGAACATGATCTACAAATTAGGGTTAATAAATCCCAATCTAGAACCTTCCTCAACTCTAGAGATAGCGTTCCTAATAGCATTCCTTGTTTGACGACTCACCGTTCAATATATAATAAGGACGATCAGTCTTTATATAAGGAATTCTGCTTAGGCAATACTCATGTGTGCAGTTTGACTTAGGTACTTTATACATACATACATACATACATACATATATTTATATATATAATACAACATAGTTTTGAAAACCAAAATACATAACAAGTATGCACTCTTATATACGTACACACACCCTTGATTAAATCTAAGGTGAGAACTCCTACCCTATCTCTATTGGATCATGGTATCCCTTAGGTTAAATTATGCAACCTAAGCTCTAATACCAAATGTGATGATCTCCATACACCGCCTATACCCAATATACCAGTATAGTGCACTTTATAGCGGTGCTTGGTCGATGTGGGGCCATCATCAAAGGTTGTAAAGTAGATAAGCAATATAGGACATGTTGTATATCTCACATCGCATCGAATAAATATAATAGTAAATACCTTAGATATAAAAACATGCAAGAGATAAATAACTAAATGAACCACAGAAATAGAGTATATAGATCCATATAGTGAACATCATAGGTAATGAAGTTATACATCAAATAAAAACTCATAAACGATCTCTAAATAGTAAGGCACTCGATAGCTCCATAGTGCTATGTAGCAGAACATCAAATAAGCACATATAATAATTTGAGAGAATAACCTCTGCTTACTACTTATCCAGCTCCACATGCTCACCAAATATGATATTCCTAATCTACTCATTTAAGAGTACCCGGAGTAATAGGAAGCAAATCATAAAACCCAAGTTAGATAACAGTCTGGTGCGAGTGGTAGAAACCTAAAATACTATAAAGTCAATAAATTAAGACAAATGGTATTTAGAATCATACCTGACCATTCCTTGCATCCATAGAGTTAGTATATACAAAATATATATGCTACTCTATGATAGTCATCATGGGTGTACCATACACCAAGGTACTAAGGGTGTACATCCTCACATTCACTCACTCCGTGTGTTGGATATATGATTCTCATATGACCACCTTCATAAAGCCAAGGACTACTCAACATCTTAATTTCTTGGTACTCAAATCCATGTCATTCAATAGGCCAGGAATTAGACTGCACACCGTATAGCAGCCCACGGTAAATGGATCGAAGTACCATGTGATATGAGGTACAACCCATGGACTAAGTGAGCGTCCTCAGATACCCTTGCTTTACAAGTTCACACTAAAACCTACGAATATCAATGATCCATTTGCATACATCATCCATAGAAGAGCTTATTTTGGAATTATTCTTACATCTCCCTTTTGAAGTCATTGCAGTTGCGACCTCCTCTAGACAACCATCAAAAGTCATAGAGTGTCATCATGCGTCCAGTAACTGACCTCCAATAGTCCCCTAAATATGACTCATCATCGCCTACTAAGCAACTCGAAGTACAGTTATCCAATATCGAAGCCTTCATTTCCTACCACAGGATCGTCTTCATTGAACTCCGCATTATCGCTTTCGATATTCGCCACCATTCCATCTTCGACGACCATAACTCAGCCATACTAACTCTAAACAATCTAAACTTGGAATGTAGCCTTATGGAGCTTTCCTTGTCACCCCATATAAATCTAATTATGTTTGGAGCAAAACTCATGAACCCACCGATCCATGACTACCGATCATCCCCATCGATCTATGACCACTGATCCCATACTTCATGTATGTGCTCCAGCACACCTCCTCAGGCCCCACCATTGATCGTGCCTTGATTGCATCAATCTCGATGAATTGGTACCATTTCATGGGGACCAATCTCGTACTTCATATTTGAGCTCTAGCACACTTCTTCATACTCCAAAATGATTTGTGAGTTAAATGGGCTAACCTCTATGGATCGGTAGCGATCCATAAGGTCAAACCAACACTTAGCCAAAACCGCGTGATGTTGGCTCTACTTTATTACCTCCATGTTTCCACTCCATAATCCATACCTCAAGCTACTCCACCGATCCATGTTAGGGATCCCAACTGATCCATACTTCTTCCTCCCACCGATCCATACCTTTGAATTCCCACCGATCCATGCCTCTAAGCCGCTACCGATCCATGATTTGAATTCCTATATCTAGACCATACAAAATCCAAATGTCTTGAAACTTGGTGTATAACCTTTTGAGGCCTTCCTTATTGCCCTATATCGATCATGCCTAATTTGGAATAGAATCCATGGATCACCACCGATCCATAGCTTCTTTCTAAGCAAATCGCCAATCAATCAACGTTTTCAACCATTCATACGTAGAGCAATCATTTATTCATCGTATAAAAGCATTAATAATAACTATGCATCTAAATATATCATTTTAAAGAAGTCTAAATCTAAGGTGATGGTTATGGATCCATAAGTACATGTTTCTACAAATCAAGTCCAAATCATATAAAAGTAAGATATACGATGTAATATAGTCTAACAACATTTCTAGTAGTTTTAAATTATTATTAAAAATCATTCAGGGTGTTTAATAACCTAATTAGTAAGTGGGAGATCTAATCACTCATCTTAATCCAAAGTAAAACCCAAATCCCCAAATGAACAGTAGAAGGCATGGAATCCAAGGCTCATCCAATAGCAAATCTCTAGTCCTAAGTGCTAATCATTCTAATCTCCTCTTAATGCTATAATATGACTAGTTAAAGTCGTTTAGCGGTTGCTTTTTGGTAAATGGAGATTAACTGAGTTTTTTTTAACTATTTTGGGAATAGTAAAATGACAGGGATGACGTCCCAACTACCTCAACTTACCCCAAAAACGAAATGGGTCATGGGCCTTAGCACTAGTGACCATAATTATCCACGTAAACTGTTGAGAATCAAAGAAAATTTCAAACAGCCATAACTCAAAAACGGTAAGTCCATTTTCTTATTATGCCACTCTACAAAAAGCGAAACCATCATCCGGATATAATAAAAGTGGGATCAGACCTCACCTTGGCTCTTATAAATAATTATAGTTCGTATAATATTTTTACAGGGTCAAAATGATCATATAGAAATTCACCAAAAATCCTAGATGTGGAAAATGTCCCTAAGAGTCATTCCCAAAATTATAGAATCATACAACCTCATATGAAAATAATATAAATATTCTACGATCCTTTGTTGCCTAGAATACGAGTCATTATAACCTGGATATAGGTCTTCTAGGTTGTTGGGCACTCCCGCTTCATGTGCCCGAACGGATTATAATTGGAACACAAAGTTTCAAACCATCTGTCTTACACTCCTTCGCAAAATGTCCCTTCTTTCTATAGTTCCTACAACGCACATTCTGCTTCTTGATCTTTTCCTTACGTCTAAATCCTACCTTGCATTGATTCTACTCTACGGTTTCCTCCTGTCTTCTTGGGTTCATACTTTGCTTCCTTCTTAAAGACGATATTCAAGGAGGCCATCTCCACTAAACCCTCATATGTAGCACCCATGGGAATATGACTTGAGAAAAAACTTAAAGGGGATTGTTTTTCCCTTTAGCAAATTTCAAAGCCTTTTTATGTAGGGTATTGATCAGCTCCATCCCAAACGTAGCCAACTTGTTGAGTTGATTGATATACTCCTTTAGTGACATGTCTTCCTACTTCACATGAATAAACTTCTCCAACCTCTCTACCTCTTTAGCTCGAGACATAAACTTCATCTCAAAATGTCTCCAAAACTCTCCTCCATTAGTCTTAGCCTCAACTACCTCTAACTAATTCAAGGCCTCCCCATGTACTACTAGGTAGTTATCTGCCTCCTCACCTTATTAATAAGGCCAATCAATCCAAAAATCCTCTCATAATACGAATCGACAACTTTGAATCTACATATGACTCAGTCCATATATATGGCTTTCCTTCAAGACTCGAAAAATCCTCACAAAACCTAACAAAATCGAAGGAAGGTAGGTGGGAAAAAAGTGCACCTATCGCTCTCTTCATGGGTCCTCCAGTGGGAGTAAGCTCGGTTTGTCCCCTTGCTTGAAGATATCAGCAGAACCAAACAGGACACGCATAGGATCTCAACTGTGTTGCCAAAGCCTGAACCAGTGGGATCACTCATCTTCTACCTGGGAATATTAGGAATCTATAGCAACTTTGCATGTATAGCATGAGCGCCAATGAAGGTGATGATATTTTCATTGAATTTATATAGTAAAACCTTTAACAGGCTTATATATACTTTAAAAATCCATTTTTGAACACCTTTTGGAACACATTTTGAGGAGCTATTTTTTTCAAAAACTTTTTCGGTATGTTCTCTCAATATGCCCTTATCCTTAAGGAATTTTGAACCTCACTCCGATGCTAAATGTGACAACTTGCAACTCTTGGTACACTGATCCAAAGTCCAAGGTAACTTTTGGACTCGCATGGGTGCCAAGAAGTATGAGCTATCGTGTTTTTATAACAATACAATAACAAAAAATAAATAGATATTATCTAAGACATACTACACTTTCAGAACTCACAATTAAAGGAACAAAATACAACTATAGAAAACAACCATCTTAGAAAATATCTCAAAATACAATCTCAGAAAATAGTACGTAGTCCAATACAAAGTACAAATAAATATAACCAATACTCTAATAAAATACTAAATACTAATAAGATAGACAGTTGCATAGAGTAAATAAAAGGACAAGCAACTCTTGTGATGATCTCGCCTCTCCAAATACTAAAATCGAATCAACCATCTACTGTCGTGTCCTCTCATGGTGGGAAAAATGAAGGAAAAGGGCCGGTTAGACAAAAGTCTGGTGAATGAGGACATGTTTAATATATGATGATCATGTGTAGTTGAATTTATTTGAACTCTATGTGATCTAACATGTTCTACAAGTGTCCATGTTTTATGAGGGTTCTTTTCTCAAGGGTTTTTAATTGATACACACTTACACTAACATCTTGTGTAGCCTTATACGAGGATTGAACTAGGATCGAACCTCAATAACTAACGATCGACTATTAGCTACTAGAGCTTCTCTGACAGAGGATCATCCTACAACTTCCTAAATGGGACTACATTCCACACATTACGATCATGTGTAGCTATTTCTCATAACATTTCTCTACAATTTCCATATGGGAATAAGTTTCGTACAACTACAACTACATGTACCCAACTACGCAACGAGAGGAAGCCTGTAATTCCGACTTGTCTGTATGTCCCATCGTCTGCATCTGTGTCTACAACAACCTTACTTTCTACACTGCATAAATTAAATAAATTTAACTAAAATAAAATCATAACCTCAAAATAAAGCAACAACGAAATTGGCAGGCACGAGTTGGACATCAATGTTAGGGGAATGGTGTGACCGCTTGTCGACGATGCTTGGAAGGTCATGACTTTGTCACACATATGGAAGAGGGAGGACCAGTTGACAAGGGCATGCTATGCGTTGGAGGTTGTGACTAGGAGCTGCGTTCGACCTAGCTATGTGCATGCAATTATGGCGACATAGTAGTGGCTAGTTCTGATGTCAATGCTTGGTTGGAACGCAACGATTTGGTGAGTAAATTTATTTTTATTCATAACTTTTTTCAAGATCCCCTCTTTTTCATATTTCTACTTTATTTCCATCCAATGAATATTTATTAATATGCATTGAATTAGTCTGATATATTTAAATCGTTATTTACTTGTGATGTCTAATTGTTGTTTGGGTGAGTTATATTTCGATAACTCATGGTATAGATCCTATTTTCCAAATTATGTTGATTGTCTAGTGAGGTGTGTTACTGATATGGATTGAATTGGATGAAATTGAAGTGCATAATTTTGACCGATCGATGTTATCATGAGATCAAACATGTATGATTGATTATTATATGATGAGGTCATATTAGTAATTCATCGAAAGAGAATTAATTGATTAAAATAGAAGACTTTGAGAAGTAAAATATTTTGGTAATAAATATTGGTTTTCTGGATTATATTTTACTATAATTGGAAATAATATTCGTGGTAGAAAATTGTCTTAATTTATTTGTTTTTGAGTATTCTACGAATAGAAATTGTTTGGAAAATGATGAATTTTGGGATTCCATTAAATAAGTTACATTCACTTATATACACTTATTGTTGATAATAAAAATAATTGAAGTTGGAATCAATATTTTTAAAACTGGGAAATCAATTTTATTTTGGATTTAATAAATTGGAAGTTAATAAAAATATTTTAAGGTTATAGCAAGTGGAAAGCAAATTATTTATTGAATGGAAATTTTATTTATGAAATTTAATTCTATGGGTTTGGGAGGTTATTTTTTTGAAAATCCTTATTTTAGAAGTAGAATTATTTAATTCTTTTTTTAAAGATAGAATTATTTAAATTATTCTTTAAAGGAAATCTTAAGTTATAAATATTATTTAGTATTATTATTTTATTTATTGGAAAAGAATTCTAAAAGTGTGTGAATTATGTTTAGAAGCAACTTTAAATGATTGGAACAAAATTGTAATTTATAGATTTATTTGAATTTAAATAATAGATTTGCAACTATTTATTTTTGAGATAGGAAATGAAATTTGATGAAAGGATACAAATTTTATAAATTGATTTTCTCTTGAGTGAAAATTTATATTTGCAATTATTTTCAAAATTTGAAGGAAATTGATTTTTAAACCCTTTTGAAAATCAATAAATAATAGAAATGCATTTTCTAATTGTTATATATTTCTGTGCAATGAGGAATTGGAATAAACGGAGTTATAATATGGTCTTGTATGAGACTTTCGGTAATATTTCTCCAGTTACTCTTTAGGCTTGTTATATAGAATAATAGGTGAGTGCAGTTTACAATCATCGAGTAAATGTTAGTGTAACATGAGGTGGCATGGGATGCCTGAACTAATACTTGTCTGATTACTCATTATAAGTAGATGTCACTACATAGGGTCATGTTTACGATTATTATTTATGGCGATGCGAGTTGGGAGTGAGCAGGCTGAGAGTTATAAGTATGTCTATCTTATGCGTATGTTCTTATTATATGATGAGGGGTAAAATAGATTGGCTAGATCCATCCTAGAGGCTTGATTGTGGGTTGGCTCCCTGAATCCGTGATACATTTTTGATGTATATGGTTAAGAGCCATGGCTGAGAGCTACCGCCCCCGTTTCATGTAAGCCAACAACCAGTAACCTTTTGGGCACTTTCAAGGTCATTCTCATTGTATAGCGTTGTCTTGCACTAGATGGATATTGGGTCACAATAGCCATTGAGGTAATCGATGACTATAGAAGTAGCGTTGAGAGTGTGTAAGGAAGGCTCTTGGAGCAAGCTGAGGGCTATAAGTCTCCTGTCTGGTTATTGTTGATATAGACACTACTTATTTACCTTTCTGAGATCGTTATAGATATGGCTGAGAGCCACCTAGATCATTTATTGAGACTGATGCCATTATAGTTGTGTATAGTGTTGAGAGTCCAATTGACTAAAAGACGAAGGTGGTTATCTATGATTACATTGAGCCTAATATTTAGATAATTATTATGCGGTCATCGATCTCCTTGATTGTTCTTTAGACTGAGAGTCCTTATTGTTGTGTAACCCCATACACACTGCTTCTATTGCTATCAAGGATAGCTAGACATAATGAGAGCATCGAGTCATCTTTTATGGTTATTTGAGAGATGACCTTGGCTACCAAGGATATTGTGACGACCCGGAATTTTCGGGCGCTTTAAATAAGGATATTTAATTAATTTTAAATATTTGAAGGGTTAATTATAACTTGAATTCCAAATATCACAATTTATTTGTTAATTCAATTATTGAATTAAATAAGTTGAAGTTGGGTAATATGTTGAATCTCAGATTCTAAGCGTGTTAAAACAATTTGACGGCTTATAAATTTTATATTGATAATACTGAGGATAATAGAAGTTGTAAAATTGAATTCAACACTGATTTGTTCAGTTTTAAAATTTTATCGTTTAAATTGAATTTAAAAATAGCCGTCCGAGGCGCAGTCTCGGAATTCGACAAAACCTGTTCCATTGGATCCGTAATATTGTATTATTATCGAATTTCAAATTTCGTATTGAACGGAATTGTTGTGTGAGCGTACGACATACAAACGCGCTGAGATTTTATATCGAAATTTCAAATCGATTCCATTCTTTCTCAATGGGAATAATAATATAGATAATAGCGTCGCCTCCTATTTTCTTTTCAGCCGAAGTGTATACGTTCTTTAGCTTCTTCCATACACTTCTTCGTTTGATTAAATAATTGAAAAAAAAATAGTAGATATTTTTTCGTTCAGGAAACAAACCCGAAACCTCTCTCTTTCTTCGTTCAAAGCAAAATAATTTCTTTCAAGACAAAATTAATGGCCGCATGCCTTTATATCTATTCGTATTAGCGCTCGTTAAAAAAAAAAAGGTATAGATTTCTGATTTTAAATTTACATATATTAAATTTGTGAAAGAAAAAAAAAGAATAGTATTTGATTTTTGAAGTAAACATATTTATACCTAAATTAGATGCCCATATTACAGTAAGAAATAGGTTTCAGCAAGGTATATCAATTGTTTACTTTGGATTAATGAATATTTATAGATTAAAACCAGAAATTCTAGGACATTATTATAAATAGGATTGTTAATTTACAGAAAAAATATAGTGCTGTAAAGATATGTATAAGATAGGAATCTGAAAAGGAAAACCAATTTTTATAAGAGATATATATATTAGCACATATATATAGTTTCTGTGACGACCCAGAAATTTTAATGAATAAAATTGGAATAATTAATTGTTTTTAAAATAGTTAAAAGTTAATTTTAACTTGAATTCGAAATATAAAATATTAAAACAAATAGTCGTATTCAAGAAGCCATCCAAACCTATATCTATCCCCGTTCCTTTCTCTAATCCGTACTCCGCTTACTAAAACAATTCAATAATAGTGTTAATAAGTGGAGTACATGGGTCCCTTCCTGTCACGGATTCTTGAATTGTTGGCTACATATATCAGTAATTACTATTTTTTTTAGCTTCTATCATACTCCTCTTACCGTGTTCTTAATATTAGCTTCTAGACAACCTAAGCTTCCCTAACCTTTTACCGTGTTCACATCCCCTCTCCAACTTTTATCAGCTATTCGAACGAAAAAAAATGGCCTCTCCTTTGTTCGACAGCAGCCTAGAGCACGAAATCGTCGTCGACTAAAAAGAAAAGGGGTTCGGCCTGGGTAAATTCTCGAATTGTTGAGCAGAGAAGATTGGGGCGTCGCGTGGGGGGGAGATCTGGAGGTAAGCTCGATCGAGATGAAGGCAACGTGAGGTTGGGGTGGTTCGCGCGAGAGGCAGCAGCCATTTCGAGGTCGCGTCGGTCGAGGGTTTCACGTCGCGGCGGCTACGATGGGGATTTGTCAGGTTTGGGCGCGGTGATGTTGAAGGCCGTGGCTAGGGTTTTCTCACGATCGATTTTCTGTGAGTAATTTTTACTTCAGCTCGTTTTGTTTAAACTTTTACCTTAGGAATAGTTGTGATTAAATAGTTTATGAAATAAGTTAATGGTTAACTAACCAATTGATTTGCAATTATTGATTGAGTAATTTGTAATTGGTGATTTACAGTGGGTAATTAGGTGTTATAAATTAACAGTGAAGGTTAATAATTAATAGTCAGGGAGCAATGAAAAAAAATTACTTGGGAAATAAATAAATTAATAATCACTGGATGTAAATGATTGAAAATGAAGTGGATTGCAATTTTTAGGGAGGAAATTTGGTTTATGGAATTTAAATGGTTGAATTTAAATATTTAGTCGAATGGTTGTATTGATTTGGTATGCTCTGTGATTGATGATCTGGTGAATGTGTTTTTGAATGGTTCTCGAGTCAGATGTTGTCTAACTCGAAGTACTGGAAATTTTAAGTTGGCTCAAACTTAAAATATAAGAAAGGAAATGTTTCCGTTATAAAAGTTACTAAGGGGTTAATGCATTGCAGTGCTTTAAATTAGTAGAGCAATCAAAACGATTTGGGTTATTTATCTTAGGAATTAACGGGTTGAATAAATTATAAATTAAATGGTTAGTTTATTATCTAAGTATAAGTAATTCAGAATAATCATTTGATGGTGAGTTAAACAATTACTTCATGCTAATAAATAAAATATGATAACTTCAAGAAATTAATCAAGAGATTAATTGAGATTGTTAAGTAAGAAGTAATTAATTTATAAATGAAGTAAAGTGAAGATAGTTAATTACGGTTTGGGATTAATTGGAAATGATTAATATTGTGTTTAATTAATGAAATTAAGTTTTGATTAGGATAAATTAAAATGAATTAGGAAATCCTTAATTTATAAAATTGATTATATAATTAATGATTGATTAATTAATCAGTAATAAGTGACTTATGAGAAGTAAATTAATATAAGTAATTATGGATTAATTATGGGAAAAAAATAATAAAATAAAATAATTAATTAATTAATTCGTGAAGTAATTAAGATTTCTTATTGATCTTGGTTTAGAATAATTAATATTGTGAAGGTAATTAAGGATAATTACTTGAATAATAAAAATAATAATTAATCCAGGGTGATTAATTAAGATGAATAGTGAAGGGCTGATTAATTAATTGATTTGTAATTAATTAATATTGAATGAAGGAATCTAAGTCTTTAAGTTTGAAAATTCAATTAAAATCAATTAAATTGATTTGTATGAGATTTAGCTTTGCTTATGAATGAGTAAATGGTATTGGATGTTTTGGATGAGTGGATATCTCTGATATAGAATTTTGTTTATTCCATTTGAATATCTTGGGTTAGAATAACATGTGTGTCGAAGAAACCACGTTGAATTTTATAAATTGAATTGAGAAATTAATAGGGTTAAATAAAACTGGATTGGTTTATCTAAGTCTGGTACTTAGAAATTGAGATATGAAATAAGGTTGCTTATAGCAAATTGTGAATTGATTAAATTGATATGTTACCCGGGTTTATATGAGCTGATTATTTTGGTATTTCATGTTAGTTGGGTTTACTCACGCTGGTTTCCAGCCTGACCCGGGTGTTACTTTGGTGTAATGCTCGGGTCAGACCGAGTATTACAGATTTTCAGGTTAGGACGTTCAGGAGCTCAGGAGGCGAGCTGGTGGCAGTATCGTATAGAGTATATCCGCTGTATTTATGTTATTGTTTATCTGAGTCATGATAATTGTAAATATTCAGTGACTGCATATTATGTGAAACTCTGATGTATATTAAATGTAATCGATAGTTATAATATTCTTTTGTAAACTGTTATTATTTATTATTATATTTTATCCGCTGCGAATGTGAGATGTATGGTGTTTCTGTTCTTCTTCTCCTATCTCTTTCTTCTTTTTCATAACTATCTGGAATTTTCGGGTCCGAAAATTTCGGGTCGTTACATTTGGTATCAGAGCAAGGTTAAGTGAGAACCTTGGCTCTGGTGGGGATTTCTCATTAAATAGAGTCAGTGGTACTCTAGAATGAGTTGAGTGCATATTTATATGAGCGCGTACTTGTTATTTTCTTATATAAAGGTTTTAATGATTTTATATAAAATATATTTTGGTATATAAAGGAATATTTCATTCTAATAAATATTAAGGCGATTGGTTGTTGAATTATTGAAATTAAAATTAAGAACTAATATAATACAACCAAACTGAAATTTAATAAATATAAGTTTGAAATGGATTCAAACTGAAACTGAAGTTTAGAATTGGAATTAAATTAAGTAGGAACAAAAATACAACTAAATTAAAATTTAAGTGATTGAAAATGAAATTCTAAATCTATTCCCAGAATTTGAAATTTTGGTTTCAAAGTAATGAAAATAATAAATAAGTATTATTTGGATAACCGGGATTTATTGAAACAATGGGTTGTTTGAAAATTGATTTGAATTTAAAACCAAAGGTGGTTTAACATTTTAAAACATGGCTGGAAGGGTCACGAAATAAATATGTATGGATAAACATGATATCAAAGATAATTTGGAAAAAACAAAAACTCTAAATGTTGAGTTTTGATTTGCCCTGAAATGTGATGGGAAACCCAAAGTGATATAAGTCTTGAACTTATAAGAGGGAAAGAATTTTGAAATTTGAAGTGAGAATTCAAATTCAATAAGATTGATTGAATTAAGTAAGTTGAATTTAACTTGGAAGAAGTTAAATAAGTTTGGATGAACAACTTGGATTGAAGATTTTAAGATGAAATTGGAATTTAATTTGGAAAGATAAATGGTTGATTGGAATTGGGAATGTGTGTGATCTCAAACTGTTTGAGGTTTAAAAATTGAAAATGGAGGGACGTTTGCAAATAAATTGGATGTTATCATCCTATTGTTAATAAAAATCTTTAAATTTGAGAATATAATTGTATAAATAAAATAAGTTTGAATAATTGAATTGTAAAATAAACTTGTTAAGAACTGGCTTCAAACTGGAAAATTAGATTAAATAATAAATTAAAATTCTAAAATAAAATTGTATTGAATCTTGAAAAACATAAGTAAAAATAATTTAAAAAGAGAATTTTGAGAAATTGGGCTCAGAAATTAAAATGATTAAACACTTTGATTTAAAGGTTAATTTGGTTTAAAGAGTTAAATCAACCTTTGAGAATTTAACTCGAATTTTTATAATTCGAGATTGTTTAAATTCAAGATTTAATTGAATTATTTTAAAATTGAATTTGGTTTGAAGTAATTGGATTGGTGATTGAAGATGTCTAAGTTTAAAAATTTTAAATGGGAAATTGGATTGGATTAAATTGAAGTGATTTGGATTCTGAAATTAAATAGATAATAATTCAAATTTAAAATTGAACAGGATTAAGATCAACTAGAATTTGATTCGAATTGGGAAAGGAATCAAGATTGATTCAACTTGAATTGAGAATTAATCAAGTCCAATGGAATTTGGAGTTATTTGAATTGGAATTGGGTCAATTTAAATGGAGATTTAAATTGAATTGTTGGGGGAGTGAACAGTTGGACTCTTGATTATTTTTAATAAATTGTTTTGATATAAACTTATTTTTCTAAGCTATTAAATATATACAACCTTTCTTTCTTAAAGCCAAATTATGTTATGGTTTGGAGTTATTTAACCATTTTTCAACTGTTTTCTAAACTAATTCCTATTTTTCAACTATTTCACAAACTAATTTCTATTTTACAACCATTTTGCAATTATCTACAATGTTTGGAACTATTTAACCATTCCTCAACTATTTTACAATTAGTTAATTATGTTAATAACTATGTTGCAAACTAATAGTTATTTTTCAACTACTTATCTATTTTTCAAAAATTTTAAGCTATTTTCTAAATATACCGGTCGGAGTTCAATCTGTTATTGATTAAATACCCAACTGGGATAAGAATTGAGGTAATAATCCAAATGGGGATAAAGACAAATGTGAATAAGTGAATGTGAATTGAAAGGAAATTGATATCGGAAAGAGTAATCAAATTTGAATATTTGATTTTTGGTAAACAAAGTTATATCTCTGTATATATATTCTTCCCTTGTTAAATCTGTTGTTGGAAGGAAAAGGATTTTGGAAGTGTTTGAAGTATAAAAAGAATTTTATACGAGTTTAAAGTGATCCAAGGTTTTAAAAATTATATATATCTATATATATATATAAAGGATCTTATGAGGATTTTGGAAAAGGTTTTGGGAACCTTTGGATTTGGAAAGGCTTTTGATTTTGGGTAAAATCAATATTGAATTTGGAAAGCCTGGTTTGAGAATTATCGATTTTGGGATAATCGATTTTGTGTAAAGGAGCTTTGTATGATATCATACTAGGTGTATGATTTGAAGATACTATATTTATAGTATAAAGTGTTTTAATGATTGCTCTGGGGAAAAAGGCGCTCCCTTGAAATGAACTTCTCAGGAGTGCCACCGGGCAGTGCTGCCTTGAGCCCAGGGGGGTTCTAAAGTTGATCCTGTGAGGAGTCCGGACAAAACTAGTTCCTGAGGATTATTGGGTAGCGTAAGTCGATGGCGTTGATGCCTACAGAGGCATTTGGGTTATGCTGTGACGACAGTGTAACTCGATGTCGCTGCGATCTACTGTGGGGACCATAGCGAAATCGTGTGGAGGATGAGTGTCAACGGTCTACACTTGATTTTGCCGGGAAGGCAACGCAACATCGGTAGACTGCGATCTATGGTCAAGTGGAGTGGAGAAGTTTCATTTTTGGCAGCGAAATTCGATGGCGCTGATGCCTACAGTTATATGGGTTTTTGCTGTGATAGCTACGTAACCCCAGTTGTAGCTGCGATCTGTCGTGGGTTCCATGGTGTAATCGTGGGGCGCGGAGGCCTACAGTTATCTGTGGATTTTGTCGGGACGGCAACGTAATCATCGGGTTAACTGCGACCATGGATGGGGGTGATGATTTTCAGAGCATTGTCACCAAAGATATTTCCTCTATTTTCAAAAACCATTTTCTATATTTTCAATAAAATTATTTTCGGATTATTTTCACTGGATGTTGAAAACGGGTTTATCAAGTACTTATAGATTTTCAGTCCAACGCCTGATCAACGTATGGCTGAATTTCTGTGAGAACAAGGATAGACTATTTGAGACATCGAGTTATAAAAGTATTTTTATAAAGAGCTATTTTATTAAGTATGTTGTGAATTTAAAAGCATTTCTAAAATTTTAAATAAAGGTGTTGGAATTTTGGGAAAATAAAAAGGAAATCCAAACTAGAATTTCAATGAAGTGATTTGTAATTAAAAATCGAATATTGATTTAGAAATTGGAAATAAGCTAATTGGCTAAATAATTATTTGGTTGAGTATATTAATAAAATTTAACTTTGGTAAATAAATGGATTGTAAATTAATAATGGATTTGGGAAATGAATTCAAATTGTAAATAGAACTCGACTTGGATTTAATAATGAAATAAATTAGAAGAGATGTTGTAAAAATAAAATAGGGTTAAATTTAAAAAAAATGTGATGGTTTGAATTATAAATAAAATTCAAGGGTGATTTGAATAATATTTAATGAAATTTGCAAGTAGACTGGATATATGAGAAGTGATTATAATAGAAATAGTTTGAGTTGCAAAGCAAAATCCAAGTGAATAGAAATAAATAGAGAATGACTTTGTATTAATAAAATAAATTTGATAACGAATTGAGTAAGAAAATTTAAAAATTAAAATTTTAAAACGGGTTAATTAAGTTAAATAATAAATGGATGAAGTCTGATAGAATAAGAACTAAATCAAAACTGTGATTGGAATTAAATTATCAGACTGAAATTAAATTTGGTGGTATATTAATTTGAAGTATAAATGAGATAAGTATGTGGTTGGATATTATTTTGATAAATTTAGAAGGTGAATTTTTAATTAAAGTTTAAAATTGATGGGCTAACCGAATTTAAGAGAAGTTGTTTAAATAAGGACCAAATAGAAGTAAAGTTAAGTTGATGTTGGAATAAACTAAAATAAATTCACTTAAGTTTAGAATTTATGGAAGTTTGGCTTCAAATAAGAATGAAAGCCCATTAAATAGAAGCTTGGATTAAATTAATTTGGAAATGGTCATTAATTTATAAGTTTGAATGTGCCAAGCTTAATAAATTGTTTGCATGGATCTAATGCAGATATAAAATGAAATGCAATGAATGGTTGGTAGATAAATTAGAGATGATATGGAATTAAATATAAAATGAATTGAAAATTTATTTAAAGTAGCTTTAACTAAAATAGAATACCCTATTAAGCGAATATCGTTGAGATTGCATAAAAATAATTGTTGTTTGGCGTAAACCAAAGTAATTAAAATGCTATGAGTTAATAGAGATCAAATAAAATTGGTTCTAAATTATTTGAAGTGAATATGAGCTTGTTTGGATTAAAAAATCAATGAATGTAAGAAATTGAGTTGGAAACCATTGAATTGAATGAAATGGTATGTAAATTGGTTGAAAGCAATTGAATTAGTTTTGAAAACATATAAATTGCTAATTGGAAGTGTTTGGCGCTTGTTATTTATGTAATGCTTGTGTTTAGCTATTAAAAGTAAGTGAAATGTTAATAGATTTTCTATGTATGACACTTACGTATTTAAATTGAGTAAGTACAGGTACAGGGAAGCCGTTTGGCTACATTTGGGGTATGCTAATTGCTAAAATAAATAAGCTGCTTGCTTAAAATGCTAAATAAGGTACGCCTACGCAATAAAAATAGGAAATATGAACTGTTTTTGCTTTTTCCGACCGTGTGGGTCGATGTATACATATTTTTATCTCTTGTCAAATTGCAAAAGCTCCTCCGTACAAAGGAGGCTCTGTCAAAATTTTCTGAAAAATTTGGGAGTTAGAAAATTTTTGTAAAATTTTATTAACGACAAAACAATTTCAAATTTGAAACCAAAGTAAATGAGTAAATGAAACTAATATGAATCAGTTATAAATAGAAAATAAAATTTAATATTCATAATTGAAGACGTATTAAATTCGCATGAAACAAGGAAAACTAATTTGCATAGAAGTATAGGTGAAAGCTCCTTTAAGAAAAAGTATAAATGATTTGAAAGGTTACAATTGGATATTATTGCTAAGTAAAATATGCAGGTATAAAAAGGTAAAAAGAAAGTTGGATTTGATTTCCAAAGATAAATGTGAATTGCCCAACAAAAAGGTATGTATTTAAAATTCTGTATGAAATTGGATTGGGTTTTTGATGTAGCCACTTGGCTTTTGTTTTCTTTTTGGTATTTGGGAGCCCGTAGAGGCCTTTTGTAGTAGTACCGAGCTAGCCGCGCAAAGGAGACGCTGGCAAAAAAATTTCGGGAATTTAGAGAGTTAGAAAATTTTGAGAAAATTTTGATAATTCAAAATTTGGTTTTTAATTGAAATTTAGACGAATGAGCAGAGGGTTGTTGTTTGAAACTATAGGAGGTTTTGGGAAAATTGGTTAAGGTGATAGTGGATCTTTAATAGAGGATAGTTGGTAGGATGTTGAATAGTGAGTTTTGGAGAAGGTAAACGGGTATTGGACCATTCTTCCTATCTAGTAATTTCGGGGATGAAATTCTTTTAAGGGGGGAAGCATGCGACGACCCGGAAATTTTAACGAATAAAATTGGAATAATTAATTGTTTTTAAAATAGTTAAAAGTTAATTTTAACTTGAATTCGAAATATAAAATATTAAAACAAATAGTCGTATTCAAGAAGCTATCCAAACCTATATCTATCCCCGTTCCTTTCTCTAATCCGTACTCCTCTTACTAAAACAATTCAATAATAGTGTTAATAAGTGGAGTACATGGGTCCCTTCCTGTCACAGATTCTTGAATTGTTGGCTACATATATCAGTAATTACTATTTTTTTAGCTTCTATCATACTCCTCTTACCGTGTTCTTAATATTAGCTTCTAGACAACCTAAGCTTCCCTAACCTTTTACCGTGTTCACATCCCCTCTCCAACTTTTATCAGCTATTCAAACGAAAAAAAAATGGCCTCTCCTTTGTTCGACAGCAGCCTAGAGCACGAAATCGTCGTCGACTAAAAAGAAAAGGGGTTCGGCCTGGGTAAATTCTCGAATTGTTGAGCAGAGAAGATTGGGGCGTCGCGTGGGGGGAGATCTGGAGGTAAGCTCGATCGAGATGAAGGCAACGTGAGGTTGGGGTGGTTCGCGCGAGAGGCGGCAGCCATTTCGAGGTCGCGTCGGTCGAGGGTTTCACGTCGCGGCGGCTATGATGGGGATTTGTCAGGTTTGGGCACGGTGATGTTGAAGGCCGTGGCTAGGGTTTTCTCACGATCGATTTTCTGTGAGTAATTTTTACTTCAGCTCGTTTTGTTTAAACTTTTACCTTAGGAATAGTTGTGATTAAATAGTTTATGAAATAAGTTAATGGCTAACTAAGCAATTGATTTGCAATTATTGATTGAGTAATTTGTAATTGGTGATTTACAGTGGGTAATTAGGTGTTATAAATTAACAGTGAAGGTTAATAATTAATAGTCAGGGAGCAATGAAAAAAAAATTACTTGGGAAAGAAATAAATTAATAATCACTGGATGTAAATGATTGAAAATGAAGTGGATTGCAATTTTTAGGGAGGAAATTTGGTTTATGGAATTTAAATGGTTGAATTTAAATATTTAGTTGAATGGTTGTATTGATTTGGTATGCTCTGTGATTGATGATCTGGTGAATGTGTTTTTGAATGGTTCTCGAGTCAGATGTTGTCTAACTCGAAGTACTGGAAATTTTAAGTTGGCTCAAACTTAAAATATAAGAAAGGAAATGTTTCCGTTATAAAAGTTACTAAGGGCTTAATGCGTTGCAGTGCTTTAAATTAGTAGAGCAATCAAAACGATTTGGGTTATTTATCTTAGGAATTAACGGGTTGAATAAATAATAAATTAAATGGTTAGTTAATTATCTAAGTATAAGTAACTCAGAATAATCATTTGATGGTGAGTTAAACAATTACTTCATGCTAATAAATAAAATATGATAACTTCAAGAAATTAATCAAGAGATTAATTGAGACTGTTAAGTAAGAAGTAATTAATTTATAAATGAAGTAAAGTGAAGATAGTTAATTACGGTTTGGGATTAATTGGAAATGATTAATATTGTGCTTAATTAATGAAATTAAATTATGATTAGGATAAATTAAAATGAATTAGGAAATCCTTAATTTATAAAATTGATTATATAATTAATGATTGATTAATTAATCAGCAATAAGTGACTTATGAGAAGTAAATTAATATAAGTAATTATGGATTAATTATGGGAAAAAAATAATAAAATAAATAATTAATTAATTCGTGAAGTAATTAAGATTTCTTATTGATCTTGGTTTAGAATAATTAATATTGTGAAGGTAATTAAGGATAATTACTTGAATAATAAAAATAATAATTAATCCAGGGTGATTAATTAAGATGAATAGTGAAGGGCTGACTAATTAATTGATTTGTAATTAATTAATATTGAATGAAGGAATCTAAGTCTTTAAGTTTGAAAATTCAATTAAAATCAATTAAATTGATTTGTATGAGATTTAGCTTTGCTTATGAATGAGTAAATGGTATTGGATGTTTTGGATGAGTGGATATCTCTGATATAGAATTTTGTTTATTCCATTTGAATATCTTGGGTTAGAATAACATGTGTGTCGAAGAAACCACGTTTAATTTTATAAATTGAATTGAGAAATTAATAGGGTCCAATAAAACTGGAATGGTTTATCTAAGTCTGGTACTTAGAAATTGAGATATGAAATAAGGTTGCTTATAGCAAATTATGAATTGATTAAATTGATATGTTACCTGGGTTTATATGAGCTGATTTTTTAGGTATTACATGTTAGTTGGGTTTACTCACGCTGGTTTCCAGCCTGACCCGGGTGTTACTTTGGTGTAATGCTCGGGTCAGACCGAGTATTACAGATTTGCAGGTTAGGACGTTCAGGAGCTCAGGAGGCGAGCTGGTGGCAGTATCGTATAGAGTATATCCGCTGTATTTATGTTATTGTTTATCTGAGTCATGATAATTGTAAATATTCAGTGACTGCATATTATGTGAAACTCTGATGTATATTAAATGTAATCGACAGTTATAATATTCTTTTGTAAACTGTTATTATTTATTATTATATTTTATCCGCTGCGAATGTGAGATGTATGGTGTTTCTGTTCTTCTTCTCCTATCTCTTTCTTCTTTTTCATAACTATCTGGAATTTTCGGGTCCGAAAATTTCGGGTCGTTATAGTTTCAAAGGCAAAATAAATATACCTATTCATATTTTAATCTACTAGTTTATCTCAAATTACTGTAGTTCGGGTGGTTAACTTGTCTAATAAACCTATTTAAATTATGTGTCACTAAAAGTATTCTATTAAAAGAAAATAGTTTAAATCAAATTATTAGTTAATTAAATCTGTTAAATGGTAATTGACTATTCGAATAGTTCAAATGTTGATGAAGCACCTAATGTTTATACAAGGTCTGAAAGTCGTGGAAAACAAGTTGAGATGGGGTGAATGGCGAATGCAAAATCAAAGGTGAGTAAATCTCACTCAGTTAAATTTAAATTTAAATTTAAATTTAAATGATTAAATTTAAATAATTGTTTGAATGGTTGAATTGATTGATGTTATATAGTATGATATTTTGGAATTGGCATATTATATTGCACTAACATTTATGGATGCAGGAAAAACAGGTTGGAGGGATCCAACTGGACCCCTCACATTTATTTAAATTATTCAATATTCTCTGCTGTGATTATTTGATATCCTATGATGAGTTATATTGGAATATTGAATGTTATGGTTTGATTGGATATTTGGGTATAATGAATTACCAAAATATATGAATTGGGTTGTTGAAAAGAAATTAAAAGGAAGTAAATTTATAAGCGAAATAATTATAGAATGTTTGAATAAATTAAGAATGAATTGAAAAGAAATAGAAGTAATATGAAAATAATAATAAATAACTTCGAGTATGAAGAGAAGTGGAATTTTGAATAAAATGAAATTGATGAATTGTAAACTTAAGTTATATCAATTAAAGAAATAAAGAATTATTTTAAAATTTAAAGTTTAAATCTATTTAAAAGAATAAAGAAGTAATTGAGAAATCTAAAAATTGAAATTTTTAGTTAAGGTGTTTTTAAAATCATAATCAAGAAATGAGATCTGAAATTAATAGATTCGGAATTAAAAGGGAATAAATTGGAAATCAATTTGGGAAATTGATTTAAGTGATTGAAGCTGGGATTTTTCTCTAGATAACCAAGTACATGTTTAAAGTAAATTCTTAAATAAACTTAAAGGTTTTAAAGTTGTTGTAAAAAGCAAGTTTTAAAAAATTTATTATTTCTCATATTTAAATTCAAAAGTAAGTATTTTCTCAAATCTATTATAGTAGTAATTACTTAAAAAGTGACCTAGTATTTTGTTTTCAAAAGTGAAAATCTAGTTTTATATTCTATTAAGTAACTTTATTTTCAAATAATCATATAGTATGTATTTTTACAAAATATTGAAGTAATTTAACTTAAATGTTTAAAAGTATATTTTCAAAGTAAAGTGTTTTTAAATTATTTTAGAAATCTTAAGTTTTGTGCTTGGCGATTTCAGTGGAAATAGAAACTATTTGGGAAATTGATTCTGAGAAAGGAAGATAGTTTTAAAACCACTTTTCAAAGGGGTTTGAAAAGTGGAAATATATCTTGTGAAGATATTTTTGAGGGTAATAAATAAGTCGGGAAAATTATTTATTGGTTGATGGTTGATTGTGAATATTAATTGATAGTTAAATAACTGACTATCAATATTGGCCAACTGCGTTGATCGTTTCGAAGAGACCGGGATCGAGATTTATTTCTCGAAAACCACTTCGATCCGGTTTGTACGTTTCGTGAAAAACCTTTTTGGATTCGAAGATGGAGCAATGAAGTGCAAGGGCTAGTCGCTACTAATCCTGAGGATATTTCCAAAATGGATGTAGTAGGAATAGTGCCTTCGGTTCCGTTCGAACCCGGGACGGACTTGTATGGACGAATGCTTGCGAAACATCGTCAGGTGGACGATGGGCATTCTAAGGAATATGTTCTATAAAGGTAACTCTTAGCCTCAATCCTCATCAACCGGGAATGAATGAAAATCAGGGGATATGCAGCAAGGTTAGGTGGGTCATGCCCAAGCAGGACAAGATATTTCCCCTGTCTAGATGTCCCTTTTTATATTTCGGCTTAGTGGGTGGTTGGTCGCGCCAACCACGGGGTTTATCTTGTTCGGGACTGTTCAGTAAGGAATGGTTTCGGCCTTGTGCTGCAGGGGATGAAGGGAGTAATCCTCGGTACGGTGATCTAGGCCTCGTACTGTGACAGGTGGTACCCCAGTGCCTAGTTATTGTTGGAAATCCATTCTCCCTACGAGCCTTGTACGAGTTTTGTTTGTATTACCAACTCTGTGGCTAGTAGCTGGAATTTAATAATGTAACAATTTCGGCTATTTTATAAGTATTTGTATATAAACCCTATTATAATATCAGAGGATTTCTATAAAAATTGTTTTAGCTATCGTAAGGTAAAAACCCGACATGTTTATTTGTGGCATGGTCTTACGAGATGCTTTTATTTTCAAAGAATTTTTGAAACTTTAATAATCAATTGGGTGTGATTTTCTCACGCTGGTATTCCAGACTGACTCGGGTGTTATTTAACTGTAATGCTCGGGTCAGACCGAGTATTATAGAATACAGGATATGATGCTGTGGAGCTCAGGAGACGAGCTGGATGACGATACGTATTCTCGTACTTGTATATGTATATATTTCTGCTGTGTTGAGTTGTTGTGTACCCATTGTATGTTATTGATGTGAGCTGTGACTGATGTACTCTGGTGATGTAATATATGTAAACTGATATATTTGATTTCGAGTAAAGATTATTTATTATCTATTATATTTTATTCCGCTGCGATGGTTAGATTCTGATGTTGATTTTGTTTTCTCTTCTTCTACCTCTTCTTCTTAAACCCAAATGGTTCGTATTTCTGTGCAACTTGAGTTGATTTAGGTAGAATAGTGTTGACTCAAGGGGTACGGATTTGCGGGCTGTTACAGATATGCAATATTTGTAATTCTTGCATGTATGTTTATATGTGGTGATTATGATGGATCCCGGGTATGTCTACCTTACAGTTATCTGAGAGATGATCGGGGGAATTGTTGAGGGCATGCCCTATGTAATTATGATTATTTATATTAATGATATTTGGATGTATGGATTACTTCATCCATTTGATATTTTCACTTGTACATGGTTTGACTTCACTTTGTATATGGGTGATACAACCTATACATATTTTATGATGTGTTTCTACATTAAGTACCCTTACATCACTTCATGTTATCTTTGATATACCTTACTATTATTGGGATGCATTGACATCTACAATCTAGACATAGTATGACCTTGTGTTATTCATGTAATAGTCGGGTCGGTTCGAGTCGTTTCAAGTTAAGAGACAAGTTAACTAGTTTGTGGATGTTGGGCTTAGATGGAGGATGAATTATTTGTAAATCATTTTGTATATATTAGCTACATGTGTTCACATGTTGATGGGATGTATATATATTGGACATCTTATGTACATTTTTTAGGTTAGTGGTTATTTAACTACTTTTGTAAACCCACTTGGATTCATGTATATTTATTATTATGTATTATCACTACATCAATGACTATGTTTTATCTACGATCTATTTTATGTTGTGTATTGTTTTATCCTGGAGTCACATGTGTTTATTTCTTTGTGCCGATACCATGTAGATATATTTGAGTTGTTTATGATTTTTCTGAAATACATACCAGTGTTAGCCTAAAGGAATATTCACATGTATAAGCCCAATATAGCCTTCTTCTTCATATTATCTAATAGTGTTACCCATTAATACTCTTGGATAGTATAAGTATATGGGGGGGTGTTATAGTGTCCACCTCTTAATGGTAGTTTATGCTCATATTACATGCGTTAGGATCTATCAACAACACAATATCATGTCGCTTCAATATCCATGCATACCAATGAACTCCTACTGTATCGAGCCTACAAATTTCATCAAGCATCAATCAGTGTCGTGCTTCCATTGTAGAACCTTCTGTGAACATGGCCTGAGCCTTCAATGTCCTTGCATTGTCTCATAAGGAACTAGCTTCCCTACTATTCCTAATACTCACATATACATATATATAATTAATAATAACTGAAAAACCTAGGCCTTATGCTAAGGTTCAATCTACGTTTCAGAACGCCTACTGGATGACAGATATACCCTGGGTGATCAACCACTTGCTATCAAATGCTTAGGTAGCGCGGTCGACCAGTCGTTGTGCAAATTTTAGGGTTCATCATTGGTTTTATTTGTATAATTACTATTTAATCTTCATCTCTTCAAACATCAGCAAAACTATAGTTAGCACATAGTTTTCGGATTTGATAGTTTGTTTCCTTTTACTAATCCTTGTAAATTTATAGTAATTAGTTTCACTTAGGTTTAGTTCAATAATATCAAGTTACATAAACAAATTATAAGGATATCTATTTGATTTAAACTAAAGAGGTACAAACTAGGTTAATTTCCGTTTAACTGATTTGCATCAATTTAATTCCTCATCAACTCTCAAATTAAACAATATGATTTACAAGTTAGTTACTAACTTCCAAGATTAGATAATGTAAACTAAAATTAACTGCAATTAATTGACTTATTAAAATGTTCGACTCATCTTGGATCCAAGCTTTTTCCCTATTCTTCATTTGAAAATCAGCACTCGATTACTTACCCCTTCCTTGATCTGATCTCCTTAGATTCTTTTTATTTATTTATTTTTTTAGAAAATTTTATAAGTGGAGGATAAAAGATTTTGACAGAGTTTCGGTGTGCTAATAATTTTTAATGAATTGGTTAGCTCTATATTTATAGGAGTTTTAGACCAGTCCTAACCATTAGACTAGCTCTATAGAATATTAGATTTCATCCAGAATGTCAATAGATTACTTCATAGACAAGTAAAATCTTTCACTCGATGCAGACCATTCGTCACTTCAGATTAGCCGACTTACAATGTCAACCGGTGACCACTAATAGTGATCAGTCGACTGCTTCATGTCGATTGTAGAACCCTATGGGTCGACCGCTTGAGTTGTTTAATTAGGGGAAGTTTTATATTGTAATTTATTTTATTTCCAAATTTAAAAACATTTTTACTTTCTCCACACTTTTCGATTTTAAAATGTTATATATAAAAATTGTCCAGAAAATCAATACAAATGCAATGGTGTAAGTTTCATGGCCAAATTCGAGCATTTGTATAAAAAATTATTTTCATTCTAATTATATTTAATTTAATTCTTTTATTTAATTTTCCATTTAAATTTTCAAGTTGTTACAAAATCTCCCAAAGGTATTATTAGTTTTCCCTTTTGTGTTCGAGAAGGTTCATATGACACTCATAGATGTTTCTAATTTTTATTTTTTTCTCCGTCTAGTTTTAGTCTACCTGCCTTCACCCCTTTACCCGAGGTGATCCTAGCTTGTGACCCCAAACTTCATTAATAGAGCTAGTTATTGTTTCGGCCGCAATCCTACTCCCGACATCTTAACCGAGGCCCACTCCGGGTCTTCATACCAAAAGGTTTCATGCGTGGACTGAGGTGGCCATGGATGATCCCAACATGACATCGAGAGATTGGGACCTGACCATTACGAGTGCCAAGGATCATAACTCTAAGCCGTCAATGTTAGAGAGGGAGACTGCATATCTATCAATGCAGAAGAACATAAAAAAGGAGAAAGGTGTGGATGATATTCCACCCCCACTCTAAAAATCCTTGTCGACTCAACCATTCATTATCCTAACATCCATGCTCCTAGGGGTAGGCATTAACGCCAAAAACCCAAAATCTTTTGTGGGGTAACTATAACTAGGATAAGGATTCTTAGGGTCCTTTATCAAAGGGAAGGAAGTGGATTCTCAGAAAAGATAAGTACAACCTCTCCATATAGTAAGAAGAAAAGGAAGAGTAAGAGAAAGCACGACTAAAGGTCGTTTTCTTGTGTAGCCTTTTGTTTTATTTTTTGTTTTGGTACATGCATATAAGCCATTGCTCTGTAGGTATGGCCCTTGCTTTTTCTTCTGAAAAGTTTAGATGTAAATAAAGTTGCTTTTCTTTTTTTCAATCTTGTTGTACTTTCCGTTTTTGTATCTATGTGCCTATATACATGACGTGTGCATAAATGGTTATCTATATTTCAATTAGGTTTGTGCTATTCACCAAGCTCAGCATTTATGAATAACTTCATGCAAGTTCTTAGTACTCATTTAGCCAACTCTGTGGCCTATCTTACTTATCCTTGGCCGGATCCTGTTCGACTATGGGCAATGTTGTAGTCAGAGAAGCTTTTAGCTTCAGGTCATTTCCTATCTCCAAGAGATGGGGTTTTGGACGTCTATCTTTGAACATCCACTCTCGATCCCTCTTACCTTCGAGGGTTAATCAAATCTATTTATTGGCTGCCTTCACTTATCACCAGCTTTGTTAGTTCCTGAGATGATGGTTTTGATGACAACAATCTTAGGAATTGTTATAAAAATAAATACTAATATTCTTGTTTAGATATATATACACACACACACACATATACATACATACATACATACATACATACATATACATATATATATATATATATATATGCAGGTACTGAGAATGAAGACTGTATAGTATAGAGATTCAAGACTGACGAATTCAAGATTGAAAAAAAATCAAGACTGAAGACTCATGAGTATCAAGAGTTCAAGAGCTCAAGATATCAAGATAACTAATAGAATCTAGATTTATGTTAAAACTTCATAATAGCACTAAAATCTTTATTCGGATTTTAATTGTGGAATGGAATCCACCTCGCTTTAATAGTGGGATGGAACCCACGACCTCATTAGTAGGATGGAACCCAAAACCTTCTCTAATGGAATGGAATCCACGAAATTTTCAAAATGATTTATTTTTACGATTTTTTTCAAAACTATCTATTTAAAAGTTATCTCTTTAGGTTTAAATATTTTAGCCTTAACTATTTTTTAATTTCAAACTCATTTCTTGTTTTTAAACTGCATCCTGGATTTTATATTAGCTTTAAATCTCAAAAATATATCTATAGTTAGTTTTAATATTTTATAGATTTTATATATATATATATATATATATATGTTGATTATTTTCTAAAACTCTTTTATAAGTTTAAACTATATTCAAAATGGTTTACAAAGTTTAGAAATTGCTTTGATAAGTTTTAGAATAGAAATTATTTTAAAGCAAAATCAATTTTCAAAAAATACATGGGAATATCGAGATCCCCCATCCCCCATGTCGACATGGTAGCCGTAGAATTCAAATTTCAAAATTTCAAAATAAGTGTCTATTCATCATAATCTTTCACGAATGGACATGACCGTTGTTCTACTATAAATACCAGTTCTTTTCAACGAATTTTTAGTTAGTTTTTCTTCATTTCTTCACTCCTTCTTCTCCATATAAATATTCTCTTATATTTCAAATGCTTTAACAAAACTCTACCAAAATCCTAAGTAAATCAAACTCGATCATCTCTTGTTTGATTCTCTGCCACTCTCTCTAAAAGATCTCTATGCTATTTAGAGTTATATGATCATTTATAATCAAAGAAGTGTATCGAGGCTCTCTCTATCAAAGTGTGATTTGAAACTATGTGATTATTGTTCGTAAATCAGTTGGGTGTGATTGTAGCCCATAAATCAATTCGGTGATCTTGTAGCCTGGTTGAATCAAAAGAGTTTGCCATGGCTTGGAGCCGGGAGGGTGTATCACGTGGCCTTGAAATCGAGGTTGTAATATCGATATTATATTTGAAAAGAAATCTACACAAGAAATTGTGTGGGACTGGATGTAGGGTAACTCCGAACTGGGATAAAATTCCGATGTGTTCTTTCCTTTACTGCTTTTATTTACTATTTGCATATTTGTCTGATTCTGTGATTGTTTATGTGTTTGTGAATTGCATTTGTTATGATTTAATTTGAAAAGATTTCAAAAGGATTCATAAAATTAATTTAATAATATTCATTCCCCGTCTAGTGTTAATTCTACCTTAAGATCCGTAATCTTCATTTCCTACATTTGGTATCAAAGCATTGGTTTTCAAACTTATCATAATCCGAATTTTTAAAATTTTAAAATGGCTATTTTTGGAGATTCTGTTAACACTAGTTCAAAACTATCCAAATCATCATTGTCTCATAAGCCTGCATATTGTTATTATAGAAAATCAAGTTATCTACCGAATTGGTGTATTGTACAGGAACAGTTGTGTTATATGGCTTTTGAAGAATCAACACTCAAATAAATGGTGCAAATCAAGAAAAAAATGGATACTTGATAGTGAATGTTCAAGACACATGACTGGTAATCCGTAGATATTGAATGACATAATTTATAAAGATGGAAGAATTGTCAAATTTGGAGACAATTCAAAAGGATATGTGACTGGCATCGACAATGTCAGTAATTCTTAATCTCCCACCATTTCTGATATTCTATTAGTTAGGAATCTAAAACACAACTTACTTTGAATAAGTCAAATATGTGATAAGGGATACAAAATTAAATTTAAAAAGGATATGCGTCACATCGAAGATAATAAATCAAATATTATCTTTGAAGGAATTAGAAAGAAAAATATTTATATTCTCAGTATGAAAATCTCAAATGATAACCTCTTTAGATCTGTTTGGCCCATCTCAAATTTAGTCTATAAATTACAGTAAATATGGTTTTGTAATTGTAGATGGTTATTCTAGATTTACGTGGATAATTTTTCTAAAAGTTAAAAGTGATGCTTTTGATTTATTTAAAATTTTTGCAAAATGAATTCAAAATCAACTTTCTTTAAAAACCAAAATTATTCGCAGTGGTCACGGTGGAGAATTTGAAAATGAAAATTTTGAGAATTTTTATAATAAAAAAAGAATAACTCATAATTTTTCTTTTTCAAGAACTCCACAACAAAACGAAGTGGTAGAGCGTAAAAATATGACATTCAAGAGTGTCCAAGAACTATGCTTTTAGATAGTAAATTACCAAGAAATTTTTAGGCTGAAGCAATCGCTACAGCTTGTTACATTCTGAACAGGATTTTAATTAGACCTCTAACCGATAAAAAAACCATATGAACTTCTTTTCAATAAGAAACCAAAGGTATCTTATTTAAAAGTTTTTGAAAGTAAATATTTTATTTTAAATACAAAGGATAAATTTGATGCTAAATTCGACAAAGGAATCTTTATCGGATATTCTAATAGATGTAAAGCATATAGAGTTTTTTTAAAAAACTAACACCGTCCAAGAAACAATGCATGTATCTTTTGATGAAAATTTCAAAGATTTTGTTCAAATAAATAATGAAGACGATTTTGTCACTCTAAATAATGAAATAAATGAAACAAATTATGAAACTATTCATCCTAATAAAAAGATTAGGCTTTTGAAAGATCAGCTGTAGAAAATAACTAGGAAATATAGAATCTGTTGTTTGAACTAGAAATCAACTAAACAAGATGAGTAATGTAGCTTTTATATCAATTATTTAACCCAAAAATCCAAAGGAAGCATTATCTGATGATTCATGGATACTTGCTATGCAAGAAGAACTGAATGAGCTCACCAGAAATGATGTATGAGAACTTGTTCCTAGACCCGAGGACAAAACTATAATAGGAACTAAATAGGTTTATAAAAATAAAATGAATGAACAAGGTGAGGTCGTTAGAAATATAGCTCGGTAATCGCGCAAGGTTATTGTCAAGAAGAAGGAATAGACTATGATGAAACCTTTTCACCCGTAGCAAGATTAGAAGCTATTAGAATTCCACTTGCTTTTGCAAACCACAACAATTTCAAATTATTTCTAACGGATGTTAAAAATTTTTAAATGGCTAAAGAGGTTGTTTATGTTGAACAACCTCCACTTTTTGAAGAAGAAAAGTTTCCAAATCATGTTTACAAATTAAAGAAAGCTTTACATGGTCTAAAACAAGCTCCTAGAGCCTGGTACGATAGACTAATACCTTGCCTATTATAATCAAATATTGAACTGGTAAAGTAGATAATACTCTTTTATTAAGAGAAACAAAAATGATACCCAATTCGTACAGATTTATGTAGATGATATAATTTCTAAATCAACTAACAATGAAATGAACAAAGAGTTTTATAAAATAATGATAAAAGAGTTTGAAATAAGTCATATAGGTGAACTTACTTTCTTTTTAGGATTGCAAATAAAACAATTAGATAGCGGTATTTTCTTTAATGGATCTAGTTAGTAAGTTTGGTATGACCACTGCGAGTGGAAAACCCACTCCTATGGCAATCAATGAAGCCTTAAATAAACAAGACATGTCAAAAGATGTTGATTAAAAACTATACAGGGAATGATTGGATTGCTACTCTATATAACTACGAGTAGGCCTGATATCATGCCTAGTGTCTGTCTCTGCGCAAGGCACTAATCTCAACCCAAAGAGACCCATTTAAAAGCTGTTAAACGTATCCTAAGATATGTTAAACACACTTTAGACTATGGCCTATTTTACCTTAAAATTGATTCATTTGATTTAATCTCATATTGTGATACTGATTATGCTGGTTGTAAATCAGACCGAAAAAGTACAAGTGGAACTTGTCACTTTTAGGACATTCTCTTGTTTTCTGGTTTAGTAAAAAGAGAAATATTGTCTCATTATCAACAACCGAAGCAAAATATATCTCTGCTACTTTGGCTTCTTCTCAAGTAATCTATATGCAACAGACCCTAAATGACTTTGGATTAAATATTTCAAAATCACCAATTTATAGTAACAATACAAGTGCAATAAATTTATCCAAAAATTATATTCATCATGCCAGAACCAAACATATTGATATCAGACATCATTTTCTCGGTGACAATATAAGTAAAGAGATTATTTCTCTTGAATTTATTAACATTTAGAATCAAATACCTGATATTCTTACCAAACCCTTGAATCAATCAATCTTTATTAAATTAAGAAGAGAACTAGGTATTTATTCTATAACTGAGATATAGAATAAAGATATAGTAACATATATATTTTACATAAATAAAGAAACACAAATTTTTCAAAGGGATGTCTCCATTACCCTAATTGTTCGACTCACAAGTCATAATTATCAAGGACTCTCGTTAGATTGTTATTATATTAGTTGTAACAACCTTGGTTTTGGTGGTTACCTGTAAATATTAAATTATAACGGTAGTTATAATTTAATATTGTGAACTAAAATAAAATCGGAGATTTTAAATTGTTTATTTGGAATAAACAATGAATTTTGGAAATAAAACGTGAAATAAAGTTTGGAAACTTTATTTTCTTTGTCTGAGTTAATAATGAATGGAAAATGATTTTTATTTAGTGTAAATGCAATAAGTTTATTAATTAAATTACTTCTTTGAATAATTTTTAAAGGAAGTATTTGATTTTTAAATGTTGTTTATTTAAATAAAAAGATGAAATTTGGTTTAAAAATATGTTTTGGCTATAATATTGAGTTTGAAATGGTTTGTCCTATTTTTCTATGCAAGAAAATAATTTTGTAAAATTATTGAAGTTAAAATAAGGATTTATACATTTGGAAATATTGTGCATTTATGTATAAATAAGGGTTTTAATATTAAAAATATCTTTTAAACTAAAATTATGTTTTTACACAGTGTAAAATATTTTATCTTATATGTAAGTATGTTTACATAAATGGTTAGTGTTAAAAACTTGGAGAAATGTATTGTTTTCATTATAACTTTGTGAATATGAGCAAATTTGATTTTAACGTTGAATTATTTCCTAGGCCTAATTGATTTTTCTTTTAATTTTTGGGTCCAAAGCCCATTAGTGCACTAAATCTACATGTATAAATTTTGTTCCCATCTTCTTCCTCAAAAGGCAGTAAATAGAAAACTTCCCATTTTCTCAAATTCAAGGCTTTCAATCTCAAAATTTCTTCAAACAAGCTGAGATTTTTACCAATCTAGAGAAAAATTTATGGGTAATCCAATCCAAAACCTAACTATTTAACCAAAATCTTAATTTTTGATAGGAATTGTCTTTTTCTTGTTTGCATGTATCTGTTCTTCCTTTCTAAGGGTTCTTGAAGGCTAAAATCATCACAAGCTCCAATCTTTCAGCATAAAATCTAAATTTTGCACTTCAAAAGCAAGGTGGGTTGATAAGCTCACGAATCTAGCTGAAGCCAATGCTTCAAATCGCTTAAAACTGTGATTTTTTTTGCTTCGTAACTTATTTTATGCTTAGTTTTGTTTCTGTGCTAAAACTGCTCTGAAGTCCACTTTGCATGTCAATTTCTTGTAATTCCGGCAACGAAATGTTGTAGGATTTTCTTCACACAATATTTCATGTGTTGTAGTATAAGCACGCAAAATTTCACAGCAAAACTCTTTCTTTTGATACTTGAAAACTTTGCTGCAAATTAAATACAAACCTAGATTTTTTGCCTGTACACATTTCTATTTTGAGTTGCTGCAAACATGGCCCAAGTCCATGTTTGAGACAACATATCATTTTTGTTTCCTGTCAAAATTCATTGATTCATTCTTTTATTTGAAAGTTGAAGTTTTATACTCTATGCATACCAATTTTCAGTTTAACCTGAGTTAGTTCGTTCCTCTATTTCATGCCTGAAAGTTGAACCCGGGATGGTTTTCAGGACTGTACATATTTCCGTTTTATGAGCTGTTGTAAACATGGCCTGAGTCTATTTTCATTTCCTGTCGGAATTATTGATTCTTTTTTATTTGAAAGTTGAAGTTTTTAACTATGTGCATACCATTTTTTAGTTCAATCAGAACGCGTTTGGTCACCTGTATCATATTTGAAAGTGGAACCCGGGAGGGTCTTCAGACCTGGGCAGAATTCAACATGGCGTGAGTCCATGTTTGGAATAACATATTTTTACCATTTCATATCATAATTCAGTGAATCTTTTTCCAGTTTATAAATAAAATTTTCTACTTTGAGCGTGTCAAATTTTAGACAATTCCGAGGTCATTAAGCTATTCAAATTATGTCTGAAAGTTGAACCTGGAGAAGATTTCAGACCTAGGTATTGTTTTTGCCTATGCATTTTCAGTGTGTTCCACCTTCTTTCTCCGTTCGACTTTTGATTTCTACTTCATGTTTTTATGATATTTATGAACTATTTAGAGGGCTATGATGCCTATCAATAGGCTAGCCAAGATTTTGTAGAATTTGAGATTCAAATTCAATCGTTTTTGAAATGAATTCGAGTGTCGGTTTTGAGTATTTTTTGATGTTTTCTTTGATTTCTAGCGTGGGTTTTTCCAAAAAATTTGAAATAATTTTTAAAATAACTTGGCTTTTGAAATAATTATTATATAATATTTTTCAATTATTTCCAAGTTATAAAAACTATATATTCTCTATAATAAGGAAATTTTAAAAGTTTGTTTTCAAAAATGATTTCGAAAAATTGTTTTAAAAGCTTATTTTCCCAAATATATTATTTTATATATAAAATACATGTTTTTGCACTATTCAAGTGAATGAGAATTAAATGGTTCGAAAAAACATGTAGTATGGGACATGTATGTTTATCTTATCGGTTAATTCCTAAGTTGTCCGTTCGATTGTTTTGACCTTCGGGTCGTGTTTATCGATGAGATGAGATAAACATTTTATTGCTTTCTAGTGTGGCATTTACTAGCAGTTAGTAAACCGTTGAGTGCAATTTGCATTATTGGCCATTTTAGATATCATAAATAGGAGATCACATCTTTAGAAATTTGAACTCCTTTGTGTTCTATATTTAGGATTTGAGTTACCAACACTTGGCATTTATTTGAGATTTATATTCTCTTATTTTAGGGATATATGTAAATGCCTTTGTGGCGTATTTTTAAGATTGAGATTTCCCTTTTTGGAATGCATTTGAGATTGCCGTTATGGAGGGTTTTGAGATTCCTCTTATTTAGGAGTTATGGTTTCTCTAAACCATTATTGTTGTTTTGGGATATGCCAATGATATGAGGCATGCTATGTTTTGTGCTTTTGTTATGGAGTTTATCTCTTTAAGATTGTACATTTGTTTAGTGATACCACTCATCACTTGAAGTAATCATAGGAACTTAGAATTATTTCTTCTCATTTCAGAAGAATTATCACCCTTATCATCATGCATTACATTATCGTTTATCCTATTAAACTCATTTTTTTAGCTAGACTGATCCGTGTATTTTATACTCGGGTCAGACCGAGTTATTTCAGATTAGGTACCTACTTTTGGACTTAGCTTTGCTTAGATGCTTCCGCTTGGATATCTGTCTATCACCTTTTGTTGTTGTAGTCTCTTTGCTTGACTCTGATATGTATATTATTTTGACTCGTTGTATATAGTGCGGTATTCGGACCACTTATGATGTATCATTTTGTATTGTACTGTGATATATCTGTATATATGTATATATTTGCTACTTGTTGTTCTGTGATGTGATGTACATTTTATTTTTTGCATTTTTTTCTTATAGAACCGTAAGCTACCTATAGTTTTGTATTAAGCAATTATTAGATATGTCAATCCACTTGAGATAGAAAAAAATTTAGAGCATTAATCGATGTATTTAATTGATGTTTAAGACAGAGGCATAGATAGTCGCTCCTAACCAGCCCTATTCTCCGCATTAGCACATAGTATTACCCAGAAATACTCTTTGTTAACGTGGGTCTTTAGGTGGGGCATCAGAGCTTGGTATTAGAGCCGACTTAATAAAAAAATATGATAAACATAGAACAGAAGCATATATTACGGTACAACAAAGTATAGTACAAGTGTTACTAAACCCCTAATCGTCGTATCCCTGACTTTTTCGTGTCCTTTGGGATAGATATAGGTGGGAATACGTATAGGAATGCATTTTAAATTCTGTAATATTCCATATTTGAATCAATGATATTAACCCTACGAATAATCTTTATCTTATGTAAAGACCCGGAATTTTTGCCGTCTTGAGTTTGAATATTAATTTTTAATGTTCAGTAATACGGTATTTTAATCAAAATAAGATCCCCGTTAAGTGATGATTGGTGATAATATATAACTGTAAACCAAGATAGTATTTTGAATTTCCAGATTTTATTTATAAAATAGGAAATTGATTTAATTAGAAACTCTAATATATATATATATATACATATATATATACAAATATTCAGGACAGCGAAATTTATATATATGATACGGAAACTAATTCATAGCAAATAAATGTAGATGAATAAGAAGAATGAGTATTAAATAGAAATGATATGACTTATGGAAAGTATAATGCATATTAATAGTAAGAGTTTAAATTGAATTTTCTTACACACACACACATATATATGTATGTATGTATATGCACATATACATATTAGTTAACTAGGATGTGTATATATATATATAAGTTCAAAAGGAAAGTATAGTATTTATAAACAAATAAATATAGTATGTTAATAATAATATATTGTATATATTAAAAAATAAAAGAAGAAATAGATATGAAAATATTATATAATAAATATGAGAAAAATATATAAATCATTTTAAAAAGGAAATCTCTTATAATATGGTGTTTGACAAAAATGTCATTTCATACTTTTAAAATGAAATAACAATGATTTCATTTTCTTTGAATTGTAATTTTTTTTTAAAAGAGAGGTGTTAAAAAAATGTTGTTTTATTTACAAATGAAATGTCAAAATTTTCAATTGCCTTGAGTTATATATTTTAATAGAAGTATATATATAGATATGAAGACTAAAAGTCGTTTATTTAAAAGTCCCTGTACATCTTGTGTTTAATATGAAAGCATGTTAAAATCCATAGGAGTTTAACTAAGTAAATAACATAAGTAAAAAAGTTAAACAAGTCAAAATGAAAAGAAAATAAAATAAATAATAAATATATACATGCATATGTTTGCCTGGTTTAAAAGGGAAAAACTAAAACATTATCCCAACCTCTTTTCAACTCAAAGCAAAAGAAATGAAGGTTGAATGATTATTCATCTCAAACCTCAAATCCCCATTTCAATCCATCAAAAACAATGGTACATCAGCTATAATCTTTTGAGCCTCCAAAAAATATATATTATTGTACGTTTACAACGTTCTTAGATATAAATGTATGTATATAGGCTTGTTTGTGTGTAGCTAGATATTGCAAAATCCTATAACAAAGCCTGTAAACCCAAAAATGTAAGAAGAGAAAAAAAAGAATACAAGTTCTGTAAACAAAAAGATAAGAGGAAAGAAGCATACTATTCAAATCCAAGGAAAAGCAATATTTTATCACGTTCAGATCATAAAATAAAGTTTTCAAAAAAAAATCATCATGTGGAAGGTGAGATTTGAATTTTAATGCCTGGAAATGTTTGATCAGTCTGTCATTTCAACAGAGTAAAATATATCCTTATGATCTGGTTTTTAAAACTCTTTACCTCTTGATTCAATTGGAATTAGCCAATTTGATTAAGTGTTCGAATCTGATTGTAGATTACATTAAAATTTGTTTGAAGCTTGATTATGCTATATATTATGTGAAATTATGGTAATACAGTAAACTTGGCTTTTGACAAAATCGAAGATATTTAAATCATCGAATCAAGACCATGGATGTGATTTTCATCTAAAAATATGAATTTTACTGAAAATTTCATGATTTTTAATGGCCTATATAGTGAGGAATTTAAAGATGATCAAAATTTAAAGAAAAAATATTTTTCGGCGATCTAGACGTCGAGGGGGCGGGGCATGGCTGAGGAGAAGCGTCGTACCATGGTTGATAAGTTCACTGTAGCTGAAGTTAGGTTTTGGTTTTGGATTGGGGCTGCGTGACTTTTCTAGGGTTTAAGGACTTGTTTCAGGAGGGGTTCAGTCATCTTCTGACTGGCGGAGGAGGACGGCCTTGAGCTTGGTTGTGGTGGAGGATGTAGGGGTCACTGTGGTGGTGGAAGCATGTATCTTGGTGTTGGGATAAGGAAGGGCAAAGCCGATTTTGGATGATGGACGAAAACTGGAGGTTGACGTTTTGGGTGCTCGCAGCGAAAACTTGGTGGAAGGAGTGGAAACTTCGGGGAAAATGCGAAACCGAATGTAGGGATGACGGGAGACTTGGGAGTGTGATCAGCTAGGTGAGCGGTGGCCGGGTGGTGACAAGCATGTGGACATGCACGCATGCATGATGATGGGTATATGGATTTGGGAAGGATATCGAATTTGGGTGATGAGGTTACTGGAGTTTTGAGTGTGGGCGAGTCGCGCACGTAGGAAGCCACGTTCATCGGAGGAGGTTGGAAATTGATCGAAAAACGAGGCGTTTGGGTGAGCAAAACTTTGGGTAAAGGGAAAGAAGAAAGAAAAAGAAGAAGAAGGGAAAATTGGGTTTCGGTTATGGGTTGGCTTCAGCCCAGAAGCATAATTAAAAAAAGTTTAAATTTAAATGTGTGTGTATATATATATATATTGTAAATTTTAAAGTGTGATAACTAATGCATACGAATTCCGATTTACGTGAATTTGTTGCATTGAATTCGTATCGACGAACACTACGTCGTCAGATAATCTGTTGTCAAGATTGAAGAAGTGAAAATTTATGGTATTTAAAAGGCTAGAAATTTAATTACCTGATTAAAAAAAATATCGTCTTTTAAATTTATATGACCTGCCTATTGAAGTTATTAGCCCCAATAAAAATAACGATGAGTTATTTAAGTAAATTACAATACTTTGACATCTGTTTTTGCAGAATAAAACACTGTTCCACTAATTTTATTTAATTGGACCCCTGTTGGCAGAATAAATCACCGTTCTTCCATTATTACTGAATATATCCGTTTTTAACAATTACTAGTGGACATATAACCCTGTTCTGCTATTACATTTGTATGGACATCTATTTATTTTCCTGCTAATTATGTTGGGCAATATAATTGAATTGATTGTTTAAAATAGATTGATGTGAATATCTATATTTGTTATTCTAGTTTGTTATAGAACGAATGGTAAATTGATTAAATACCATTGGAATTAATAAGTATTTTGCGATTTGGAGGTCGACTTTTGAACCAAAATTATTTAAGGATGATTATTATTTATTAATGATATTTTAAAGTTAATAAATAAATATTTTGATATTGATTTAAGGTTAATTATTTTATTATTCTTAAAAATTGTTTAAAAAGTATTTAATTATTATTTCAAAGCTATTTAAGTATTCTAATTGTTTAAAAGTATATAAATTATTAATAAAAGTTATTCATAATGATTTGTTTATAGTTATTTATTACTTAAGGATTAATTAATATTAGGATATTATTACTATTCCAAAGATAATTTGTTTAAATATTAATTATGCTTTAAAAATAATATATATTATAGTAAACAGCTATAAAAGAGTATTTTTCCTAAATTAAACTTGGAAAATTTATATAGAAAATTTATACGTATTATTTTGAGATAATTATTAAATAAAGTTTTCGAGAAATAATGGTGTACTTTCATGGCATAATCGGGAGGCAGAGACACTCTACAATTAAGTTTGGATTTCTCTGGGACAGAAACATAATCTTTGAGCTACGAATGCATGGTTGATTCCGCAAAGTATTTTTCATATTTATTTTAAAAAGTTTTCAAATATATTTGAAGGAAAATGGTTTGTGAATATACTTATTCCTGTGAGATAAGTATATACTTTTTGATTAAGATATTTAATTTAAATAAATTTTAAAACTAAAGAAGGCTTAGTGATTTCAGTGGGAAATGTAATCTTTGATTGAATGATTATTTGTTTGATAGTTAAATAACCGACTATCCAGACCCATTTATAACTTTGGAAATATCTAGGAGAAATACAGGAATTATGTGGTACAGTTACCGTCCAAGGTGCTATACTATACCTATAAACTCATTTCGTTCTTCTAGGAGCATTATAAGGAAATCCATCCACTAACGGTTAGGAAATGACCTCCGATCTTATTTTCGTTTGTTTATTTCCTAAATAACCAGGGTTGAGTTTATCGGAAATATCGAACGTTGTTTTGAAGTGACGAGGATCGGATAAGATACCCAAACACCACTTCGATCCAATAAATATGTTTTCGTGATGAAGACAAAAGCATGTAATTGAAGATGGACCATTGAAGTGCAAGGGTTAATCGCTATGATTCCAAAATGGATGTAGTAGGAATAGTGCCTTTGGTTCCGTTTAGGCTCAGAATGGACTTGTACGGATAAATGCTATCAGTACATTGTCATTGAAGGACAATGAGCATTCCAAGTGTAAATTCCGTAAAAGGTAATCGTAGCCTGAAGCCTCATCAACCAAGAATGACTTAAAATCATGGGAGATATAGCAAGGCTAAGTGGGTCTCGCCCAATTATGATATGTTTATCACCTTTAGATATGTTCGGCTATTATTACTACGGTGCGTGGAAGGATTCAGAAAGGGTGGGAACACCTAGGGTGATAGCATATTTGGTCTATCCAGGTTAAGGGTAGTCCGGTCTTGTGTTGCAGGGGATCCTGGCGTGGTCCTCGGTACATTCTTTGAGATGTGTACTGTAATAGTGGTACCTCAGTGCCTAGTCATTTGTATGAAATTCATTCTCCAATACATGCCTTTATGGTTTTAGTTGTAGATCCTAGTATGCTGGAATTTAATTAATGTAACAATTTCGGCTATTTAAGTGAGTATTTTTACTTAGACACTATGATAATATCATTGGATTTTCTATTTGAATAAGGTTTCGGTTACCGTAAGGGAAAAATCTGTCGTGTTTATGTGTGACGTAGTCTTACGGGATACTTTTGATTTTAAAAGGATTTAGAAGGTTATAATGAATAAAATTCCTCGTGATTTAAATTCCCACGCTGGTTCTACCAGACTGACCAGGGTGTGGTTTTTCCTATATGCTCGGGTCAGACCGAGCATATTTTTTAGGTTTAGCTGGAAGATTAGAACTTCGGGAGAGGAGCTGGAGGCCAGAGACGTATTCACGTAGATGATTTATATTTCCAATGCATTTTAGTTGTGTTTATCAGCAATTGTAAGGACAGAATAATATAACTCCATGTTGTATAGGTTGGTGTACTTTGACTGTTATCTGTTATGAAAATATTATAGTTTTGTTTTAGGTAAAGATATTTTCTATATTATAGATCATTTGTTTCCGCTGTGATATTCTGTGTTGTTCTATTTTCTATCTTTCTTCTTTCTACTTTCTTTTTGTTTACTATCCGCCTTTCTATTTAATATGGACTGGACAAGTATGGTAAAGTGTTAGTTCGAACTGTATGGAAAAGTGGGTCGTGATATCGTGGTATCAGAGCTTAGGTTGAGGGAATACCAAGGCTTTGGTGGGGTTACTCATTAAAGATAGGGTCAGCAGTGCCCTAGAATGAGTTTGAGTGTATATATATACGATAGCACGTATTTGTTAGTGATATAAAATGTTTTGTATTATGTTAATTGATCTATTGAGTGGCATATGGATTCTAGTCAATATGATAGCTAATATTATGGATAGGGATCTCTAAACACTTGAATAAGGCCAACAGACACAATATTGTTTTAAGTGGGTAATTGAAATAACTTACCCAAGATATATTTTATATATTAAAGGAAATGAATTTCAAAATATATAGTATTTTGAAGGGATTTTGATAAGTGATGATAATATTTTATCATCTAGGAATTAAGTGGTCATAACCATTGGCTTTGAGTATCCTCTACCACTGTCCCTTTTTACTTGAGTATTTCCTTAAAGACCCGAGTCTTGTAAGATAGGAACTTTGGAATTTGGATTTTGAGAAAACTTTGTTTGCTAAAGGAATTTTAAATATTTTATGATAAATATATAGGAAGATTTTTCAAATACAGACGCTAATTTTATAATAACTAATTTATAGAAAGAGATATTTAAGGATTTCGAACTCCACTGATTTTGGGAAAATTGTTTTAAACAAATTTTTGAGGAAAAATGATTTTGTTATTACTTAAAGTAATTTTTTTTTAATGATAGTAATCTAAAAGAAGAGTTACTTGAAATATGTACCTATATGTACCCTTTAGCTTATGTAAATTGTTGAAACCTTAGGATCTAATTCATTGGTTTTGTTAATTCGTTGTAGACAACCTGTATTATCGTCCGTGGAGGAGCACTTTTGAAAGCTAGGAGAGCTGGCGATTGTTATCCCGCCTTTTGGTAAGTTTGGGACACCAAGAAGTTGACTGGAAATCAAGGACAGTTCATCTCGAAGATCGGTTGTACGCAGGTTCACTATGGATACTGGTAAATTTTGCCCGAGTACGTATTGAGCTACAATTGATATGGCACGACGAACAAAGCTATGAAAGCCAACGTTCCAAATTTCCAGTCAAGCCGAGTTCGTATGCTCATGATATGATTTGCAACTCAAGTGATCACATTTTTCGTATCCATCAAGCAACCAGAAAAAAACCTCCTTTGTATCGATCTGGTTCGAATCCATCAGGTGCGCATGGCTTCGTATCGATCAAGGAAGCACAAGTTCGTATCCATAGAGAGCGATGTTCTTCATATCCATCCTTCCTCATACTGGTTCGCATCCATCATCTCTAGCCTGTTCGTATCGATCAAGCAACATCCACTTCATATCCATCGAAACCATACAAAGCCGCTACTTTGTATCGATCCATTAACACACACTGCATTTGTATCGATCGGCTAGAGATCGATGCAAACAGTACAAGATGAACTGGTGCGAAATGCACTTATTATTGATCGATGCGAAATAGAGCAGTGACGATCAATACAAACAGGGCTATAATAATCGATACGAACAGGGCAGTGACGATGGATACGAAGAGAGCAGTGATGATCAATACGAACAGGGCTAAACTTGGTCGATACGAATGAGGCGGATCCATAATGTAGACTCGGTCGCTCGGTATAAAATGTGGATCGATCCTAAAAGCAAGTGCCACATCATCAGACATCATGTGTAGAACCATCGATACGAAGCTATCGACACGAACAAAATCAATACAAAGTCAACAGCCTTCAAAAATCCAAAATTGCATCGATCATAACTCACAATCTACAAGTCCAAATGCTACCAAATTTACACAGGAGCTGGCATACATCCTCAAGAATGTTCGTGATCGATCTCGACTCGATTAGGCAAAATATTGATCGATACGAAGTTCGTTCGTATCGATCATGGATTGAGTACAAATGGCATGGGGTCGATCGTGTGGGCCCACCCACGTGAGAGAAGAGGTCTTCCGAGACCTGAGCGAGATATTTGCAGCCTACGCCTATAAATAGCAGCCCAAGACCTATAGAAAAGGGACTTTGAGCTCTTCTACATTCAGACTCTGCCGAAATCACTGTTGTGCTTAATTTTTACTATTGTAATTCATTGTAACCAGCAAGCAAAAGTTAATAAAAGTCAATCATTTCATAGCGGACGTAGGCCATATGCCGAACCACTCTAAATCTCTGTGTTTCTCTGCTGTTTTTCTAATTATTGTTTGGATTGTTTGTTAGATAATCCTATTTTTCCAATTATTTTCTTCATTTCTATCTCTTCAAACAGTTCCAAAGAGTGTTGTGCCCAATTTTGGTACAAACGCTTTGGTTCTTTTATTGAGAAAACCTAGTTGTCTCCTGCTTATTGGATCTACTATCTATATTGGTTTGCGTAAATCTAGAAGAAGATCCAGATTTCACGTCTAAATTTCTTCCATCCTATTCAGATTTGCATCAAGTCTAAGATAGAGCTTCGCTATCCATTATGGTTAACACTAGGACCACTTCTACAGCTGCAGACCCAGAAGGACGGGATAGACAGAACCCCGTACAACTTCCTCCTACCGATAAGAATGCTTCCGGACCATCAGATCCACAAGGCCATGTCACTAGGGAAGAATATCAAATGCTAATGCAAGAGCTGACATAGAGTCAACAACAACTTGATCAGCAACTGCTTGCCAATGCAGAATTAACCAATCAATTGAATCGTCAAAGACGAAGGAGATCCAAAAGGGATCAGGCTTCTTATTCATCCATGGATTGTTCGGCCTCTTCTGACTATCACCATAGACCCACGTGCCCATGGCTGGACGAAAGCTATACACAAGCTACTAGACAGCAGTGCACCCTGAGTCTTGGGCAACTGAGGGTTGGCCCGTCAACTAGCCATTAGACTGGACCCTCCTCCCGAGGAGGTACTATTCCTTATCATGCCACAGACAACCGCACTACCACCACTGCTACCGAATTAGGAGTTGATGCCCGAAATCGGATGGAACCAAACCGTCGCCAACATGAACTTACTTCAGAACCTTACGTTCCAAAGAACTTGGACCCAAGGAGGCGAGATATGGACCGTCGACCGCGTCCGACCCATCCTCGCATTATGGAACCCGACGACACCTTGGCCCAGCAGACCTAGAACGTCCAGATGCCGGACATCCCAATGATGATCCGTCAGATGACCCGAGAAAGTCAAGGCCTCACCCATGATGATTGAGGAATCTCCCAGAGTCATTCTTCCTCTATTGATGATATACTCTATGCTGAATCACCTCGGCGATTCAGGATACCGACTTTTCCTGTTTATGAAGGGAGTTATGATCCTAATCAGCATATCTTGAAGTATGAATGGTTAATGAATGTTGCACGAGATGATGATGCAATTAAGTTCCCTAGTTTCCCGATCTCTCTAGAGGGCATAGATACTATGTGGTTTTTCTCGTTTACCACCTCGATCAATCTCTTCTTTTGATCAGCTGGCGACAAAGTTAGTTGAGCAATTCCGCATGCATGTTACAAGGCCTAAAGATGTTAATACTTCGTCTAGTGTCATTCAAGCTCCTGGAGAGACACTCAGACGTTATTTGGAGAGATTTCATGCTGCAAGCGCTGAGATTAGCAATCCTAATGATAAATCTATCCTAATGGCACTGACTAAGGGGATTCATCCCAATTCCGAGTTCGGCAACTGGTTGGCCAGAAAACCACACGTGTCATTGGACTGTTTCTATTCCAAGGCAGCCCAATTCTTGAAAAGGGAGGATGCGAAAAGGTCCAGGAAAAAGGGTGACTCATGGCCTAGTGTGGGAGGGATTCAGAGCAATGTTTCTGCTAAAAAAACCGGGGAGAGTTCTATAATTGAACATATAGAATAAAAAATCAACAGAAAGGCAACGGAAATAAAAAAGGCAACAAGATCAGAATCGTGGGCCATGACTACAAGAAACCTGCTCTAAAGCAATCGTTGAAAAAACAGATGCAGACAGTGAAGTTTTGTAGATTCCAGGAAAGCTATGGCCATAGTACAAATAAGTGCCGTCACTTGCAGGATCTCATTGAAAAGTTGGTACGTGAGAAAAAGTTGGAGCAATTTGTGTAGGCGCCGTAGTCTAGAGGTGCGGGCCCATCAAATCAGAACCACACACCAAATGAGGTAAAACAGGAGGAACCCGCTCGTACTAGCGGGAGGTTGGTGATCAATACTGTTGGAGGTGGTCCTCATCCAGCAGACTGAAGTAGGAAGGAAATGGAGTGGTATGCCAGTTCTATTAGGCATTCGAGCTTCGAGTGTTGTAGTAGTTTAGAAGATGGGGCTCCAGCCAAGCCACAAAAGACGATGACTTACGACATCGTCTTTCGAGACAGAGACGCCGACAGGATCGAAGCCCCAACCATCGATCCACTTTTCATATCAGCTCAACTAGGTCCTGCTTGGATGAAGAGGATTTCGGTAGACAGTGGAATTTCTATGAATATATTGTTTAAGCGAGCCTATGACCAAATGAAAATGGAAATTAAAGATTTGAAGCCTTGTCAGTCTCGTATTCATGGCTTCAGCAGAAGTGCAACTATACCCACTGGGGTGGTGGAACTGCCACTGGAGTTAGGAATTAGAGAACATCGGAGATTTCAGTTATTACAATTTGTTTTTTTGGATATAGACTTTCCATACAACTGGTGTGTGGCACGTGCTATGCACACGGGCAGATACGGACTTTCAAATTTTGTTTTTTCATTTTTACTAATGGTTCTCTTTCGTTTTGTACTAAGATTTTATTGCACTTGTTGAAAATATGTCTGCAGTACAGCTACATGCTTTTAGATGGCGTGTAAGTTTTTAAAATTTGTTTAACTTACTACTTTTAGTGTTGCGGAAGGGAAAAACTAAAATTGATTTTAGTCCGCAGGAGACATGTTTTAATATTTAATCCGAGGGACAATAGAATGATATATTCATATATCATTACAAATATAGTGCTATATTCACATACCATTGCACTATATATGTGTAACGCTATATGTGTAATGCGATATGAATATAATATGGATATATATTTATATATAACATTATATCAATTAGGAGATCATAACGATAAAGTGAGTTTATGAGATTGAAGGGTGATATCAAATCAGTGTATTTTCGGTGTCATTTACATTGTAAGCACATTCGTCATATTTAGCAGCTCCATATCAAGGTCATCATCAATATTATCACTATCATCAATATGGATTCCGTCGCTATCATCAATATCGATATCATCAATAAGATACTCTTTAGGCTTGTCATCCAAGAACTTGTTCGGAAATACCGTAAAGAAAGGAACATGGGAGTTTGCCGCTAGGTTTCCGGAGGAAGGTGAGGATGACGTCAAGTCATCATGCCCATTTTGCTCTGGGTGACACATGTGCTACAATGGGAGGGACAAAGAATCGCGATCCCATGAGTGTGAGCTAACTCCAAAAACCCATCCTCAATTTGGATTGCAGGCTGCAACTCTCTTGCATTAAGCCGGAATCGCTAGCAATCGCCGGTCAGCCATACGGCGGTGAATTCGGATAATACTTCATCATTCATTGGTTCTAAATCTTGGTCTGTAACAATATGACCTTTTCATTGCTAAGCACTTGTTATAAAATTCTACCTATATTTGCATAGAATGTATTTGCTTCATGTTAGTAGAGTCTCTTACCGTTGTGAACAGCAATTTGTTCTGATTTTGTTTGTAACTTTTTGGAACACCACGAAATTACATTCTGTGTTTTGGTTTTTACAATGTCGATTTTGCACAATAGAACATATAATACAAAGGGTGGAGAACCATACTGACATAAATTACAAACAATAACAAAATTATAGAGTGGATAGTGCAAGGTTCGGAAAGTTGGTCGAAATATGCAGCCCATCACCATAGTACTTTGACTTCGTAACTCTGTCTTCCTTGTTTTTTCCTTGAGTCTTATTTGGATGAGCTTCACGTGTTTCTCTTTAAAGCATGGATCGCCCTTGCGTTGGTAAGTCTTCTATCATATCATCCATTTATTTCTCTTTGTCAAGCTACACAATCGTTATGTTGCGAGCAGTCTTCTCTATGCAATTGAAATAACCTTATATAATCTTCAATGGAAACAACTTGGGTACTGAAGTAGGATTTTAGCTTGACATTTGCAATTTTATTATTATATTATTTAAATACTATTTATATTTTAAATATGCAAAATATGAATTATCTATGTTAGTAGCATGAACAAAAGACTGGAATAGTGTTCTAGAAATCCAATATATAACAACTATCCTTTGTGTTTTCATTATTGTCTTTCAAATATATTTTGATAAACTGAATATGCTCAACCATTGAAAAATTGCAATGATATCATTCCCTATGACTATGGTACTTTTCACAACATTTTGCAATTTTTGATGCTAAATTAAGCTACGAATGCACAAACACACATACAGACATATGAAAAATGAGAATTTCAATCTGAACATGGTAACATTTTCCAAATATTATACCGAAGTAAAAATATTATAGACAAATAGTGTTGATCTGAAGCTTATGGTTTCATTACTTATGAAAAGATGATGGTCATGACCATTTGGCCAACTCCTGATGGAATGACATTGTTTGGGGTTCTGCTTAATTTGGCATTCTTTACGCACAATAAAATCGATAAAGTATAATGAAGTAGTAATTTAGGATGCTAACTATATCCTAGTGCCTATTGATATAATTTGATATTCAAATTATTAACTTACGTGACTATAGAAATTTGTCTTCAACGTTATATCTCTCATCCATTTTTGATCATTTATGGATAGGTTGTCACTTGTAAACTATTTATCTTCAAACATAAGTTATGTACTCTCAAACATGAATAATGAATCTCAATTTAGTAGAGGTAAACTGTTGTTATTTCAAAATATTTAGTTATATAGCTATAAATAATCTTAAACATTGCGGACGGTGAGGGACCAAAGTCATAATAAGTTTAAGCTTTCCCCAAATAGCGATATATTAAAAATTAGTTCACATTTCATACCACATTATTTAAAGGCTATCATGTACCCAAATCACAAATAGTAAACTATTAGAATTCAAAGTAATGAAAATATGTTGTTATAAGCTGATATTGGGTCATGTGAACAATGAAGAAGATGTGTGTGTGTGTAATACATGATACCTGATCATACATTAATGTAAAGAATGAAGAGGTAGAAGAGCAGAAACAATAACAGAATCTCACATTTCACAGTGGAACAAATATAACAAAAAAATGAATAATCTTTAAAATAAAGAATCATCACTGTTAATACAATACAACATCAGAGTTTACAACGACATCATACATCACTGACAGTTATTATAACTTGCCTATATGGAAGATGATTTACACTAACCATACGCAACAGACACTACATAGTAAAGAGATATGTCTCGCCATCTAGTTTATCTCCATAATAACTCTTTTCTGACTTCACTCCCGAATAACTGACAACCTGACTCTAGGCTGCCCGTGTGGAAAATTATGGGCACCCAGAGTTTAGAAAGAGAACAATAAACTCTAGGTCAGTCATGGGACTAGTGTGAGATCTTAAAAATATTTCTTCTTTAACAAAAGGAAAACAAAGGAATTTAAAAGAAATCCGCTATGCTTTTTGAAAATGAAACTACCATAAGGCCTCTCGGCACACACACAATGCAATTCACACATGAGGGATATTTCTCCTTATGATAGTCAAACATGCTTAATACGCAAAAAATCTTTTTAATATTATCATTAGTGCATAGTGCAGAAAACATTTCCAAGTATAATATTAATCTTAGCCAGCATACGTACCAATATAGTACGCCTACTATAGCTACCATATTAAATGGCAGGTTCTACAACTAAAACCGTACAAGGTGCGTATTGGTAATTGGATTTCCAACAAATGATTAGGCTAAAGAACTTCCTATTGCAACATGGGTACGCCTCTGGATGGACGCCCCGAGAACCTAACCGGATCTCTGCCAACACAAGGTCGGGTTACCTCTGCAAAATAGGTAACAACTACACGAGTATGCCATCGTCCGGTTGTAAACAACCTTTATCCGAGGATCCTCAACAACGACAATCACAAAGTAATATATATTTGCGACATTCACATAAGTTAAGTATCTGGGCTCCATACCATGATACCACTTCTATCCAGAAGGAAATGTACATACCCTAAGGGGCGCTACCCCCTATAACCCTGATGCATCCTTCCTGTTTCGACCATTCCGGGGTGTGAGGTTCGACGAAGTTTCTTCCACAAAGCTACGCTTTTTACAAAAGCCATGCTTTGATCAACAAATGATCAGCAGCACTTCATATGCCACATTACCAATTTGGGAATGCATCACTAGTAACCATCAACTACATAACCTCTGAGCTCCTACGTCTCAGAGAAGGGTGTTAAGCTAAGAGAATAAATTCCCGCCACCAACAGAAATGTATTTGATAGAAACCAGCAGACACACATCCATACAAGTTCGTTCCGGGATCAAACGGAACAGAAGGAACCTCCGAAGAAGCCCTTGTAATCCGGAAATCCACTAATCACGTCTGGAATCCCCATCACGAAGGGTGATAAAATCTCTATACCGGAGCAACCCGGTGCAGAGACATTCGACAAGTAATCCTTTCGCTTTTGAAAATACCCGGTCTTCAACACCATCTTCAAATGTAATCCCATTTCGTCGTATCATTATTCGGAATGGGTTTTATGACATAAGGTCCTCTCCCGGCTAATTTGAATAACGAGTGCTTATTTTAAAAATAAGTGTTACATTCAGATTCAAACAAATCATAGCAATTTCACTTTGATCTTTTAAATAAAAGATCCATCACAATCACAAAGGTTCGATGTGGTTTTCGAATATCCAGTTGGAATTCGACTCCCGGTCGCATCGAAATTCAAATGCCGATTAAGGCCAATATTGATAGTCGGTTATTTAACTATCAATCATCATTCACAACGGTCACTGAATTTCAAATAATTTTCCCCCAATTATTATTATTTTCAATATATCTTCGCAAGGTAAAATTTCATACTTCAATCCTTTGAAAATAAATTCAAATCAATTTTTCCTTACGCGGAAAACATTTCCAATATTTATTGATTTCCATTGAAAATCTGCCGATTTCAAATATCTTAAAATAATATAAAAATACTTATTCAAAATATACTTGGAAACAATTCAAATAAACTATTTTAGAATATTAACTTAAATATTAGTTATGAAAAATATTATACTAATATCTCATACTAAATTTCAAGTCCAAAACTAATTTTAGAATAAAATTTGTAGATAGAGTACAAAGATGTCAATAACTATTTTCTAAATCAAATATCAGTTTAAATCATTAAAATAATCCCTTATGTAATTAGTTAAAAAAAACTACTTTAAAACAATTTCCAAAAGTAATTTTTTATTTAACAATATTATTTTAAAATCAAATCTAAAACTATTAAATTTTATTCAAAAGGTATTTTAGAAATATACTCGGCATTTCAGGAAAGAATTCTTTTTCCATTACAAAATGGTCCATTCCAATAAATTAATAAATCTTCTTGATTTAATTTAATTTACATTCCAATTTGTAAATTTCTTTCTACACTTAAAAAAATAAACCAATATTTATTTTTAAACAATTTCCCTTTTCTTCACAAATTCTCATTGTGAATTTACATTTCCTAATATCAACTAATATAAAAAATTTAAATCGATTCCCAAATATCATCTTCAAACCCAATCAAATCCCAAATTGATTTCCAGTTTATTTCAAACACAAAATCAAATTCCAATTTGATTTCCCAAATTAATTTTCCAATATCAAATAAATTTCAAATTGATTTTCCAAGTTATTTCCAAAACACCTAACCAAATTTCCAAATCGATTTCTAAGATTTATTCTAACTCCAAATTAATTCCCCAATCGATTTCTAAAATTAATTTCAACTCTAAATTAAATTCCAAATTTAATTTCTAAATTGATTTCCTTTTGAAATAAATTCTTTTATCTCTTTCAAATATTTAAAATACGTATCTTAAATAAATCCTTCAACTATTAAACAACATTACTCGAAATTCCTTTATTAAAATATTTTTCCATATTTTTGGAATTTATTCAATAAGTTTCAAAGATAAAACTTTATCTACTTAAAGTTCCTTCTTTTAAAATTCACCCGATTCCTTTGAGTGAATTTATTATAATTTTTCTACCCAAATTTTCAAAATTAAATTTATATTTATTTCTGGTATCCTACGATACCAAAAATATATACGGCTAAATTACAGCCTTCAACGGTTTCAATCAAAAATAGTCACACGAATTTTAAAAAAAAAAAAATCAACACACAACATACGAAACAAATTAAAAATTTGAGGAATCCAGTTGGATCCCTCCAACCTGTTTACCTAAATCCACAGACGTTAGCACAACAATTAAATACCCATTCCACTTCAAGGTGGAATATCGCGGTTTATGGGATTTATAAAATATTATCCGCTATTATGCGGCGCAATAGGGTCTCATCCGCTATATAATGCGGGAAATCAACAACTCCAAATACATATATAATACCAATAACACTTCGAGGTGGAATATCGCGGTATATGGGTTTAATATAATAACCTCCGCTATTATACGGCGCATAGGGTCTAAACTATTATAACTAATAATAAATTAATTATCCAAACACACAATCAATAAATTTTTAAATTTAACTAAAAAAATGAAATCAGCGATTGAGTGAGAAGATCTCACCTTTTTTATTGCAATCTGTTTCCAATCCGGCTCGTTTGTCCATTTTAAACCTTGTAAAATTATTGGATGATAAATTAATATTTGAAATAATCAAACAATTTATTATTCATTTTAAAATTTTAAATCAACCACAAAATTTATTTTAAACTAACCATTGGGTTTTAAACTAATAATTTATCTTTATTATTATTATTATTATTAAACAAATTTCCTTTTTATGAAATATTTTCAGTGACTTATAAGATAATCTATATAGATTTAAAAATATTTTTTTATATATAAACTCCTCACATTCAAAATTTTAGCCTTTTCAAAACCTTATTTACGACTATATATATATTTAAACAAAAATACAAATGTGAACATATTCATTCCTACTGCTCAACAATAAAAATTTATATTTCAAAAACTTATATATATTTACATATATTCCTACTGTTTTAGTTTAAATGTGTATCTGAATGTGTGTGTGTGTATATGTAATGACCAGATTAAAAGTAGAATTATGTTTACTGCAAATAATTTTTTTTATTTCAGCTTCCTGTATAAACATATAAATTGGAAACTGCGTTCAAATACATATATCTCATCCTGTAATTATTCTTGTCTGTATTAATTAATTAATTAGAATAAATTATCTTCAATCCCAGATCGAATCGAGCACGAAGATGCTGCCTTCCCGAAACTCTTGCCAACGTCGAAGTCTGCCACTTCCAGCGTGCTCGTGAACGAGCTCCATCTCCAAAGCTAACCACCGAAATCCTATATTGCGTATCTCACTGCTTGAACGAACCCTAGCCCAGCACTCCACGCGCGCGCGTCACCCTCATCCTTGCCGACCTCGAGACCACCCCTCGCCGCTACCACGACCTCATCACAAACCCACGCGACCAACGACGAGCACTGCCCTCGCTTCAGAGTTGCCGCTATCGCGATCAGCTACCCCCATTCACACGCGTGGAGCTCAACGCGATTTCCCCCTTCGATCTAAGCCCTACCTCGCCATCGACTAACCCACTACAAGCTGCCGTGACAACACTCCCATGTGCACGAGCATGCAATTTGAGATCAACGCACCTCCACCTTCTCAATTTCGATCGTGTGTTTTTTTATGTCGATTTTATTTTTATTTTGTTTTGCTTCCAAGAGAAGGCTCGGCCATTGTTTTTGAACAAGAGAATAAAGATGAAGGCTTGTTCTTTTATTAATTATTTTTCTTTTCTAAGGAACGAACGCGTGTGGAAATTCGTCAGCACCAGAGAAACACGTGTTTGAAAGTTTTATCTTCAAAAGTCTGATATAATATTAAATGCAAAACTATTATATTTTTAAATTCAAATTCGTTTTTAAATTGTATTGGTTTTCGCAATTCAAAATCTTGATCTCAAATTGAGGCGTGCCGCTAGGCGTTTATAATGTTATACGCCTATTCCAAACACAATGGAAAAAGTGTCGAGTCTAAAATCGATCGTATGGAGAAGATAACTGTTTTTGAACCAGTTAAAACATTAAATTTTCAATTTAATTTTCAACGCATTTATTTATTGTACGGCCAAACGATCACTTCGAACACTACGAAAATTGAAATCCGATAATAACACAATATTACGGATCCAATGGAACTGGTTTCGTCGAATTCTGAGAGTGTGCATTGGAAATCTATTTTTAATTATTGATTTAAACGATAAAATTCAATGCTGAACAAAACAGTTCTAAATTAAATTCTGAAGCTTCTATCATCTTCAGTATTATCAATATAAATTTTCTAAGCCATCAAATTATTTTTAACAGGCTCAAAATTGAAGATTTACAATTTTACCCAAATTTCTATAATTAATTCAATAATTAAATTGCCAAATTCATTCTGAAATTTGAAATTCAGGTTAAACTATCATTCAAACATTTAAAATTAATTAAATGTTTCAATTTCAAATGTTAAAATTTTCGGGTCGTCACATCCTTCCCCCTTAAAAGAATTTCGTCCCGAAATTACTAGTTAAAAAGAATGATCCTTAACCTGTTTAATACTTTCCCAAAATAAATAGTATTCAACAATTTGTCAAAGCAAATCTTTTATTAACAACCCATTATTGATTCAACTAACTTTCCAACCTCAACCGTAAACTCCAAACAATATTATTTTCTTAACTATTCAAATTTAAATTCAAATTCAAATTTTAAATTTTCTCAAATTTTTTTCTAACTCCCTAAACTTCGAAAAAATGTCGCCAGTGTCTCCTTTGCGCAGCTTGCTCGGTACGACTACAAAAATGGCACCACGGCCCCCGGATTTCAAAAAGAAAAGAAAACGCCAAGCGACAGACAAGAAGATCATCAAATTTCATACTGAAATTCAAATACATACCTTTTTTTCGAGCAATTCAATTTTATCTTCGAAATCAAAATCCCAATTCCATTTCCTTTAATACGCCTGTAAATCCTGCTAGCCATAATATCCAGTTACAATATTCAAATTTACTTTGCACATTCCTTTACAAAATTTTCAATATATACTTCTTATACCATCTTTAGTTTACTACTGAAATTATATATTCATTTTCATTATATCTTGCATTTTCACTTTCATTTGAATTCAACTTACAATTTCAATTTGGATTCAGTTTAGCTTCTGAATATTGAATTTTTCAATTATCTTTCATTCACAATTGATTCATGTCACTATTTTAAATCAGTTTCATTTACTAATTCACTACAAATTGCAATTCATTTTATCTCAACCCATTTTTTCATCTTTATTATCTTTAGTTCACTTCGAACTAATTTTAGAACTTCACTTGATTTCACACAATTCAAATTGGTTTTCAATATTCAGTTTCAATTCCAGTTTTATTATTTTTTTCATTTTTTAAAAATTTATTTTCAATTCACTATTATGGTTTATAACCACTTATATTTAAACTGGACTTCAAATCCCATATGAATTTAATTTATCTTTCTTTTATAATTATTGAATTCAAATCATTTCAACCCATATTAATTTGTCATTTCTTCCATTAATTTCACTTACTAATTTCATTTCGATTCTTCGCTTTGTTTATCAAAATCAAATTCAATTCTAATTCTGTTCTATTTGCTTACAAATTCGAAATGAATTTCAACATTCAATTTCGCTTTCATTTAATTTTAATTGTAAATTTATTCATTCATTCACAATTTTATTTTCCATCTTTATAGATTTTATTCAAATTATTTAGTCTATAAGACATCTCAAATTCGCATTTATTCAAATTAACTCAAATTTTCAATCTCAATTCTTCTTTTTTTTTCATTTTTCATTCTTTAATTCTACTTGAATTAAATTTCCATTCTAACTTATTTTGTTTCTACATTTTCCTTTTTCTAACTTCTCTTTAAGTTATATTTTTATTTTAAAAACTTCAAACTTTACAAGTTATCAACTTAATGATATTCCATAAATATTTTGTATAACATTCCAGAGTCTTTTCAACCTTTCAAAAATTCATTTTTTTGAAATCAATTCAAATTTTCTTTGAATTTCCAAAACCAAACCCATTTTTCAAAACAACCTTAAATTTTAAATAATTTGATAGCAATTCCTCTCTTTGAAACTCGAAAATGAACACCGATGATGTCGCGATCATCATCGGAATTATTTTCCAGCGACCGAAAAGAGTTTAGAGTGTTTACCCTTCAAAACACTTTCCAAACCTTTGAAAATCATTTTCAAACTTAATGAAATTTAATTTACAAAATTCCAAATCCTTTCAAAAACATTTCCAAAAACTTCTCTTGAATTCTATTTCTAATTATAAATCACATTTATAATTTACATTCTCAAATCATTTGTATATGGATTTTATTTCTAAACTTTTGATTATGATTCCAATTTCTTATTCAATTTCAATGATAATAATTTAATATTATCACTTCCTAACAAACAAGCAACCATATACTATAATAATTTATAAAGAATTATACTTTTTATATACAAAATAGTTTTGGGTAAAATTATTTCATTTACCCGATTTTAAAAAAATATCATGTCGAATTGTTTTGTACGAGTGTTTAGAGATCCCTATCGATAGAGTTGTACGGACTATATCGATCTGAATCTATATACCACTCGACAAACCAATCATCACAATATAAAACAACTTTTTATATTCACTAACAAATACGCGCTCATATCTATTATTACTCTCAAACTCATTCTAGAGTACTACTAACTCTATCTCTAATGAGTAACACCCAACAGAGCCAAGGTTGTCGCTTAACCAAATGCTCTGATACCAAATGTAAAGAATGAAGAGGTAGAAGAACAGAAACAATAATAGAATCTCACATTTCACAGCGGAACAAATATAATAGATAAATGAATAATCTTTAAAACAAAGAATCATCACTGTTAGTACAATACACCATCAAAGTTTACAACGACATCATACATCACTGATAGTTAATATAACTTGCCTATATGGAAGCTGATTTGCACTAACCATACGCAACGGACACTACATAGTAAAGGGATACGTCTCGCCATCCAGCTTCAACTCCTGATATCCACAACAACTGTTTTCTGACTTCGCTCCCGAATAACTACATCCTGTCTCTAGGCTGCCCGTGTGGAAAATTATGGTCACCCAGAGTTTAGAAAGGGAACAATAAACTCCAGGTCAGTCAAGGGACTGGTGTGAGATCCTAAAAATAGTTCTTCTTTAACAAAAGGAAAACAAAGGAATTTAAAAGAAATCCGATATCCTTTTTGAAAATGAAACTACCATAAGGCCTTCCGGCACACAAACAATGCAATCGCACACTTGGGGGAGATTTCTCCTTATGATAGTCAAACATGCTTAATACGCAAAAAATCTTTTTAGTATTATCATTAGTGCATGGTGCAGAAAACATTTGCAAGTATAATATTAATCTTAGCCAGCATACGTACCATTATAGTATGCCTACTATAGCTACCATATTAAATGGAAGGTTCTACAACTAAAACCGTACAAGGTGCGTATTGGTAATTGGATTTCCAACAAATGGTCACGCTAAGGAACTTCCTATTGCCACATAGGTACGCTTCTGGATGGATGCCCCGAGGACCTAACCGGATCTCTGCCAATACAAGGCCGGGTTACCTCTACAAAAATAGGTAACTACTACACGAGTATGCCATCCCCCAGTTGTAAACAACCTTTATCCGAGGATCCTCAACAACAACAATCACGAAGTAATATATATTTGCGACATTCACATAAGTTAAGTATCTGGGCTCCATACCATGATACGACTTCTATCCAGAAGGAAATGTACATAACCTAAGGGGCGCTACCCCCTATAACCTTGCTACATCCTTCCTGTTTCGACCATTCCGGGGTGTGAGGTTCGATGAAGTCTCGTCCACAAAGCTACGCTTTTCACAAAAGCCATGCTTTGATCAACAAATGATTAGAAGCACTTCATATGCCACATTACCAATTTGGGAATGCGTCACTAGTAACCATCAACTACATAACCTCTGAGCTCGTACGTCTCAGAGAAGTGTGTTAAGCCAAGAGAATAAATTCTCCACCACCAACAGAAATGTATTTGATAGAAACCAGCTTTACATCTCAAAGTGTAACGTCAGACACACATCCATACAAGTCCGTTTCGAGATCGAACGGAACCAAAGGCACTTCCGAAGAAGCCTTTGCAATCCGGATATTCACTAATCACGTCCGAAATCCCCATCACAAAGGGTGATAAAATCTCTATACCGGAGCAACCCGGTGCGGAGACATTCGATAGGTAATCCTTTCGCTTTCGAAAATACCCGGTCTTCAACACCATCTTCAAATGCAATCTCATTTCGTCGTATCGTTATTTGGAATGGGTTTTATGACACAAGGTCCTCTCCTGGCTAATCCGAATCACGAGCCTTATTTTAAAATAAGTGTTACATTCAGATTCAAACAAATCACAACAATTTCACTTTGATCTTTTAAACAAAAGATCCATGACAATCACAAAGGTTCGTTGTGGTTTTCGAATATCCAGTTGGAATTCAACTCCCGGTCGCATTGAAATTCAAATGCTGATTAAGGCCAATATTGATAGTCGGTTATTTAACTATCAATCATCATTCACAACAGTCATTGGATTCAAATAATTTTCCCCCAGTTATTATTATTTTCAATATATCTTCGCAAGGTAAAATTTCACACTTCAATCCTTCGAAAATAAATTCAAATCAATTTTTCCTTACGCGGAAAAAATTTCCAATATTTATTCATTTCCACTGAAAATCTGCCGATTTCAAATATCTTAAAATAATATAAAAATACTTATTCAAAATATACTTGGAAACATTTCAAATAAACTATTTTAGAATATTAACTTAAATATTAGTTATGAAAAATATTATACTAATATCTCATATAAAAATTCAAGTCCAAAACCAATTTTAAAATAAAATTTGTAGATAGAGTACAAATATTTAAATAACTATTTTCTAAATCAAATATCAATTTAAATCATTAAAATAATCCCCTATATAATTAGTTAAATTTTTTTTACTTTAAAACAATTTCCAAAAGTAATTTTTTATTTAGAAATATTATTTTAAAATCAAATCTAAAACTATTAAATTTTATTCAAAAGCTATTTTAGAAATATACTCGGCTTTCCACGAAAGAATTCTTTTTCCATTACAAAATGGTCCATTCCAATAAATTAATAAATCTTCTTGATTTAATTTAATTTACATTCCAATTTGTAAATTTCTTTCCACACTTAAAAAAATAAACCAATATTTATTTTTAAACAATTTCCCTTTGCTTTACAAATTCCCATTGTGAATTTACATTTCCTAATATCAACTGATATACAAATTTTAAATCGATTCTCAAATATCATCTTCAAACCCGATCAAATCCCAAATTGATTTCCAGTTTATTTCAAATACAAAATCAAATTTCAATTTGATTTCCCAAATTAATATTCCAATATCAAATCAATTTCAAATTGATTTTCCAAGTTATTTCCAAAACACCTAACCAAATTTCCAAATCGATTCCTAAGATTTATTCTAACTCCAAATTAATTCTCGAATTGATTTCTAAAATTAATTTCAACTCTAAATTAAATTCCAAATTTAATTTCTAAATTGATTTCCTTTTGAAATAAATTCTTTTATCTCTTTCAAATATTTAAAATACGTATCTTAAATAAATCCTTCAACTATTAAACAACATTACTCGAAATTCCTTTATTAAAATATTTTTCCATATTTTTGAAATTTATTCAATAAGTTTCAAAGATAAAACTTTATCTACTTAAATTTCCTTATTTTAAAATTCACCTGATTCCTTTGAGTGAATTTATTATAAATTTTCTACCCAAATTTTCAGAATTAAATTTTTATTTATTTCTGGTATCCTACGACACCAAAAATATATACGGCTAAATTACAGCCTTCAACAGTTTCAATCACAAATAGTCACACGAATTTAAAAAAAATCAACACACAACATACGAAACAAATTAAATATTTGAGGAATCCAGTTGGATCCCTCCAACCTATTTCCCTGCATCCACAGACGTTAGCACAACAATTAAGTATCCATTCCACTTCAAGGTGGAAAATCGCGGTATATGGGATTTATAAAATATTATCCGCTATTATGCGGCGCAATAGGGTCTCATCCGCTATATAATGTGGGAAATCAACAACTCCAAATACATATATAATACCAATTCCGAGGTGGAATATCGCGATATATGGGTTTAATATAATAACCTCCACTATTATGCGGCGCATAGGGTCTAAACTATTATAACTAATAATAAATTAATTATCCAAACACACAGTCAATAAAATTTTAAATTTAACTAAAAAAATTAAATCAGCGATTGAGTGAGAAGATCCCACCTTTTTTATTGCAATCTGTTTCCAATCCGGCTCGTTTCTTCATTTTAAACCTTGTAAAATTATTAGACGATAAATTAATATTTGAACTAACCAAATAATTTATTATTCATTTTAAAATTTTAAATCAACCACTAAATTTATTTTAAACTAACCATTGGGTTTTAAACTAATAATTTATCTTTATTATTATTATTATTTTTAAACAAATTTCCTTTTTATGAAATATTTTCCGTGACTTATAAGACAATCTATATAGATTTAAAAATATATTTTTTATATATAAATTCCTCAAATTTAAAATTTCAGCCTGTTCAAAACCTTATCTATGACTATATATATATTTATACAAAAACACGAATGTGAACATATTCATTCCTACTGCTCAACAATAAAAATTTATATTTCAAAAACTTATATATATTTACATATATTCCTATTGTTTTAGTTTAAATGCGTATTTGAATGTGTGTGTATATATAATGACCATATTAAAAGTAGAATTATGTCGACTGCAAATAATTTTTTTTTATATTTCAGCTTCGTGTATAAACATATAAATTGGAAACTGCGTTCAAATACATATATCTCATCCTGTAATTATTCTTGTCTATATTAATTAATTAATTAGAATAAATTACCTTCAATCGCAGATCGAATCAAGCACGAAGATGCTGCCTTCCCGAAACTCTTGCCAACGCCGAAGTCTGCCACTTCCAGCTTGCTCGTGAACGAGCTCCATCTCTAAAGCTAACCACCGAAACCCTCCCACGCGAATCTCACTGCTCGAACGAACCCTAGCCCAGTACTCCATGCGCGCGCGTCCCCCTCAGCATTGCCGACGTCGAGACCACCCCTCCCCGCTACCATGACCTCACCACAAACCCACGCGACCAACGACGAGCACTGCCCTCGCTTCAGAGCTGCCGCCATTGCGATCAGCTACACCCACTCACATGTGCGGAGATCAACGCGATTTCCCCCTTCGATCAAAGCCCTACCTTGCCATCGACTAACCCACTACAAGCTGCCGTGACAACACTCCCCTATGCACGAGCATGCGATTTGAGATCAACACGACCTCCACCTTCTCGATTTCGATCGTGTGTTTTTTATGTCGATTTTATTTTTATTTTGTTTTGCTTCCAAGAGAAGGCTCGGCCATTGTTTTTGAACAGGAGAATAAAGATGAAGGCTCGTTTTTTATTAATTATTTTTCTTTTCTAAGGAACGAACACGTGTGGAAATTTATCAACACCAGATAAACACGTGTGTGAAAGTTTTATCTTCAAAAGTTTGATATAATATTAAATGCAAAACTATTATATTTTTAATTCAAATTCGTTTTAAACTGTATTGGTTTTCGCAAATTAAAATCTTGATCTCAAATTGAGGCGTGCTGCTAGGCGTTTATAATGTTATAACCCTATTTCGAACGCAATGGAAAAGGTTTCGAGTCGAAAATCGATCGTATGGAGAAGGTAACTTTTTTGAACCAGTTAAAACATTAAATTTTCAATTTAATATTCAATGCGTTTATTTATCATACGGTCAAAGGATCACTTCAAACACTACGAAAATTAAAATCGGATAATAATACAATATTAAGGATCCAATGGAACTGGTTTCGTCGAATTCCGAGACTGTGCCTCTGAAAGTTATTTCCAAATATCGATTTAAACGATAAAATTCAATATTGAACAAAACAGTTCCAAATTAAAGTCTGAAGCTTCTATCATCTTCAGTATTATCAATATAAATTTTCTAAGCCATCAAATTATTTTTAACAGGCCCAAAATTGAAGATTTACAATTTTACCCAAATTTCTATAATTAAATTCAATAATTAAATTGCCAAATTCATTCTGAAATTTGAAATTCAAGTTAAACACTATATTTCAAGTAATATCGTGTATCTGAATAGGTACGCAACAACCCAAATGAATCTTGATTACATTAAATAGAAAACGTAAAATAAAGCAATTATGTGATTTTCAACTACAAAGCCTACTATAAGCATGTTAAAAAAAAGTGCAATGCATTTCATCTTAGGAATTGCAAGCAAACTCACAAAATAATTTCAAAATAATGTTTTTGGAATAATTTTATATTTTCAATAGAAAAGTAACTTAGAGTCAGAAAAAAATGAGAAATGCAATGTATAATCGAAAAATAGAGGTATATAATATTCATGGAAGCAGATTTGGAAAAATATGCACCGGTTCATTCTACCAACTGTAACAAATTCTACATTTAGAAACATCTAAGAAATTAATAAGTGGATGATATGTAGTAAAATTATAAAAGTATTAATCAATTGAAATTTAGAAAATTAATTACAGAAAGGTAAATGTTAGATAAACACTTTAAGTTGACCTAGGCCTGGCCTTAAATTTATAACCCGTTAGATTAATTTTTAACTCGAGTTCGCCTTCAAAACTGTTCTATCAATGAAAATAAAACAAAAAATGCAAATAATTTTGTCTTGAATAAAGTTTTGAAACATAGTAAACAAATTATGCCTACCAACCATGATATCATTCAATCAACCATATGTATTATATTTGTTTATAATCTACTGTAATAGAATTTAATCATATAATGTTTCAGAAATAGTTGAAATGGTTATTTGAACAGCTGAATGAGATTCAGGATAGAAGAAAAATGGATAACAATGCAAGTTGAAAGAGGATGAAAATATTGTTAAAATTAAGAGTTCAAATAACCACGACTGCCACATGGAACAGCTACTATCAAAAACAAAACTTATATCAGGTGCTGAATATTCTTCAAAAATATTTATAATATTGTTTTTCAATCTCATACCCTATGCAATGCACGAGCTACACTCAAACACGTATATCAGGTGTTAAATATAAGTATAAAAGCTTTAGTAATTCTCTATGTTTCAAATCTAACCATAATTTATATTCAAATAACCGAATTTTTAGATAATCAAGAATATTATCGCAAATATGATGTAGAAAATAAGTAGTTAATAAAGGGTATAAGAGATTTCAATAGAGTGGGTAGTAGGAACATGTGTGTCAATGCTTAATATTGAGCCATAAAGTACAACATTATTTGGAAAAGTTTTAAATGAAAGTGCATTGGATCCACTTGGTTGCTAAAAATAATGGAGTAACTTAAAGGACTAAGCATGAGGCATGCATGTATGTCCTACAGGATGAATATGTCCATGTGGAACATGTTGGAAGTTTTTTATAAAATTGTTTAAATTGATTGTCACTACGAAGTGGGGTCTAGAGGGGTGGCAACCCCCCTAGGTGGAGGTTTGGGGAAACATCTTCGCTGATAGCGATTGACCTGGCAGGTCAGGATATGGGGTCCAGGGATAGCGTTCCATGGCATGGTGTGGGGCAATTCCCCATCCGAAAATGGTAAATTTCGTTTACTTATTGAACTTGACTTCAAATAGAAAACGGGTAGGACTGTTGTGAAGTTCATTTCGAACATTCACCAACTTTGTCGTGTCAAAGTTACTTTGCCAAACGGGTAGGACTGTTGTGAAGTTCATTTCGAACGTTCACCAAATTTGTTCATTCTTCTTCATTTCTGTTAACGTTACTTTGCCATGCTCCAACTCTTTAATTATATTTCTAATCTTTGTTAAACCACTCCAAAATCTTCCTTTGTTTAACAATCTGCTAGAATAAATTCATAACGTAACAAAAATTAAACATATCATTAAAACAATATTTATAAATGAACAACTCCAGCGCTTAAAAATATATATATATAAGAAAAAAATCTAGTTTTTCAACATGTTAAAGAATATACCGTGTCAAAGAGTAATGAGAAAAGGAATAATGGATAGCTCATGATTTTTCTTAGATGCCATCTATATTCAATTTTTGTTCTAGAAATAATTAGTGAATATTGGAGATCCCTTATCCAAACAGTAATGAGAAGTAAAAAAAGGGTGGTCCGAATAGCTGATTTACCATGAAAGTAAACATAAATGGGTACTATGTTAATTGTAAATTAACCAAATTACTAAATTTAAAAGTTTTCAAAAATAGCTCTATTTATGGAAAAGATGGTTCTCAATTCAGTATGGTTAACTGAAAAATGTTTTTGTATTTTACTCAAAGCAGCAATCTTGGAAAGCAAATATAGTAAACTGTTAAAAGTGTTTTGTGAGTAGGAAGAAGAAAAACATGACCATCTTACTACAAATGGCTGTGAAATATATAATCATTTTAAATTATTTTTATATTCAACATTTTCATTTGGAAATAACCAGGAAAAAAATCCTCAAGATTCACTAATCATCTTCCATAATCTTGCATCAAATAATCCTGCTTACATCAAACCAGCGTAAAATTTGGATGAAATTTAACCTGTGTGAGGCAAGGTATATCTATCACCAACTAGAAGTAGAAATTAAAGGAATAAAGTCATTTACAACGAAGTCAATTCTATTGATAACTGTAAGTAGAGGAGAAAGGAGTAAATGAAATTACCATAACCGGCTTTTCCCTCAACTGAATTGTGATTACCCAAGATGGGTAATGAAGACAAAATTACGTACCTGGAAAACCATACTTTTCGAAATCGTTGTTAAGGCAGCGGAGGAATCATTGGTGCGCACATCTGAGTGGTAGGATTATCTGACAGGGAAAGTGATGTTGGCGAGCATGGGAAATGGATGACCACAATGGTGTGTAGTTAAGATGCAGTTGTTTGGAAAGGGAAATGTCTAGGTAGGGAAGGCGAGTACTACCGAATGTTGTTCTGTTTAGTTACAAAAAGGCCCATTGTGGAAATAGGACAGGTGTCGCTGTATAAACGTTTCGGTTTTTCTTTTCCTATGTAACTAATTTGAATGCAGCACGCAAGGAAATAAAGAGGGAGGACACGTGTTAGAATTAGAAGATGCTGGTTTCTTCTTTCCTATTTAAGTAATAGATAGATGCTTTCTTGGGCCGACCGGCCCCAGTTGAATTTAGGGCTGCCATTGCCCCTTATTGTCTGACTTTAAAATTCCCTACCGACAATAGAGTCGGAGTCGTTCAGGGAGACCAAACTGTTGGGCGTTCCTGTTATGTTGCTGAGCTATGGAGGTGCAGCGAAAGGAAAAAAGGGAAGGTCGTAGAAGAATCTCTCTACGTCCCCTTTGTTGAGAATTAACAATTGATGCCTGGGCCCAAGCTCGGGCACCACAACCGATTTCCCAAGGGATCTTGATCCGAGAGATATCGAAAATGAGGATGAAAGTAAAGACAGTCAAGCTTTCTCGACCGAGCTGATGATCGATGCCCCAATCGATGAATGACGTCGATTCTAAAATGATAAGGATTGAATCTTAGTTAAGCCAACAAATGCATGAGGAATTGGTTGAATTTCTCCTGGAAAACCTCGATGTGTTTGCCTGGACACATTCTGACATGAGTGGAATCTCCTTAGACATCGTGAGCCACGCAATGAATATTGACCCATGGCATATCCCGGTCAAACAAAAAAGGCGTGATATGGATCCAGAGAGATCTGCCGCCCTTAAAGAAGAGGTAGATAAGCTGAAATCGAACGGGTTTATTCGAGATGCATTATACCTAGAATGGGTGTCAAATCCTGTACTCATCCATAAGCCAAATGAGAAATGGAGAACGTGCATCAATTATATAGATTTGAATAAGGCTTGCCCTAAAGATAGTTTTCCACTCTTCCTAATCGATCAGCTCGTAGACTCAACATCTAGACATGAAATCTTATCCTTCGAGGATGCGTATTCTGGTTACAACCAAATACCCATGCACTTACCTGACCAGGAATAGACCAACATTATAACCAACCTGGAACTTTACTGTTGTAAAGTCATGCCATTCGAACTTGAGCACACCGGCGCAACTTACCAATGATTGGTTAATCGGATGTTCGCCAATCAGATTGGAAAAACCATGGAGGTATACATGGATGACATGCTAGTAAAGTCACGATTCTCCACTGATCATATCGGACACCTGGAATCAATGTTTAACATCCTCCGAGAATATAGAATGAAGCTCAATCTGTTGAAATGTAACTTCAGGGTCGCATCAGGAAAATTCCTTGGGTTTATCGTCAACGTCCAAGGGGTTGAAGCCAATCCCGAAAAGATCTAGGCAATTAGAAGTCTTGAGGCTCCAAGAACTATAAAGCAAGTCCAGAGCCTCAACGGAAAAGTAGCAGCACTAAGCAGGCTTATTTCAAAATCCCCTGACAAATGTATTCCCTTCTTCTATTTGATCAGAAAAGGGAAACAAAACTTTGAATGGACTACGGAATGTGAGCGCGCGTTCCAAGCACTGGTACAACATCTCTCTACACCGCTCATTCTGTCAAAGCCGATTGATCACGAGAGATTATACATCTACCTGGCAGTGTCAGAAAATGCAATCGGTTCTGCCCTAATTCGATAGGAAGATTGAGTACTACGCCCGGTATATTACATTAGTAAACGACTGATCCGGCAGAGAGAAATTATGCGAAGCTAGAAAAGTTGGCTTATTGCCATGTTATTGCCTCAAGGAAGCTTCGTCCGTATTTCCAGGCTCATCCTATCACCATTTACACCGACCAACCATTGTGATAGGTTCTTACTCGGCCTAAGATGTCTGGTAGGTTACTCAAGTGGAATATCAACCTGAGTCGGTTTGAGATTGCTTACACCCCAAGGCGAGCCATTCAAGGACAAATTATAGCAGATTTCATAGCTGAATTTACTACCCCAGGAGACTTGCTCGAAACCATTGAATCTCCCAAGTAGATCTAGAAGCTACATACTTATGGTGCATCAAATGACCATTTCTCGGGTACCATGGTCGTACTTGAAACTCCTGAAGGTCGATCTTAATGTTGTGCTTTAAAGTTCGATTTTTGTGCGACCAAAAACAAAGCCGAATATGAAGCCCTACTTGCTGGATTGGGACTTGCCTAGGATTTAAGAATCATTGCTATTGAGATTTATTGTGACTCGCAATTGGTTGTGTGCCAAGTTCGAGGGGAATACCAGGCCAAGGACCGAAGGATGGCCTTTTACCTTGCTCGGGTCCAGGAAATACTAAACCAGTTCGATTATTATGCCATTTACTACATACCTCGAGAGCGCAATCAAAATTCCGATTCGTTAGCAAAGTTAGTCAGTACAGGTGAGCCACAACAAATGTGACTCATTTCCATGGAAACGTTATCTTCCTCGAGCATCGATCAAATGGAGATAGGTTGGATATTTGAGGTTGTTCCCAATAAGGAGTCAAGGATGACTCCGTTTAGAAATTATCTTAAGCATGAGACCCTGTCAGAGCGCAGAAGTGAAAAGAGAAAAATTCTTCGAAAAGTTTCACGGTTCACTATTCAAAAAGGAATCATCTATAGAAAAAAATACTCTGTCCCTTTACTCTAGTGTATTACTCATGATGAAATCAAATGATTATTGCATGATGTGCACGAAGGAGAATGTGCGATCACACTGGGGGCAAGCTCTTGCCAAGAAAGTGCTCGATAATGATACTATTGGCCGACTGTAAATCCCGATGCATCAGATTACGCCAGAAAATATGATAGATGTCAGAAGCACGCTCGGATTCCTAGAGACCCACCTACCGAGGTAACTTAGATGGCCCGTCCATGGCCGTTCGCAGTATGGTGCATCGACATTATTGGTTCTCTACCTCTTACTAAGGGTGGTGCGAAGTACGCTATCGTCGCGGTTGATTATTTTACCAAGTGGGCAAAAGGTGAACCCCTCGCTACAATCACGACGAAGAAAGTAATCAACTTTGTAGTGCACAACATTGTCTAACGATTTGGCCTCCCATATACCATCATCACATACAATGGAGCCCAATTTGACAGTGTTGAATTTAAGAACTTCTGCCAACGGTTCCACGTCCAGAAGAAATTCTTCGCAGATTCACACCCTCAAGCGAATGGACAAGTTGAAGCTGTTAATAAAGTAATAAAGTTTATTCTGAAGAAATGACTCAAAAAGGTCGGGGTAAATGGGTCGATGAACTTCCTATGGCTTTATGGGCTTATCGAATAACCTATGAATCTGCGACCGGCCACACTCCATTCTCTCTTTCCTATGGTTTTGAAGTTGTTATTCCAGCCAAGATGAAAGTACCTTCTCATCGCATGAATTACTTACCGAATCTTTGGATTTATTGGATGAGAAGCGTGAAGGGACTGATTTGAGGGCAGCCGCATACCGAAGTCGAGTCGCCCGATTATACAATGCCAAGGTCCGACCTCAAACCTTCGAACTCAACGATCTTGTCCTCAAAGAATCTACCTGGTTCCTTCACATATGAAACCAACGTGGGAAAGACCGTATGTAATTGAACGAAAACTCGAAGATGGTACATTCAAACTATCGACCGTTGACGGTCTCACTCTGCCAAGAGCCTAGAACAACGAAAGTCTACGTCGCTATTACACATAACATGCCCTGTTTATTTATTTAGTCTATTTTTCATTTGCAATTTGTTTATGCATTTCGAAATTTGATTTTGTAATAAGGCCACTGATTGTGCCGTATTTTCTTATTTCAACAATAAAATGCAATCTCTTCAAGCCAAAGATGGAATTTTTTGAAATGCGTCATATAACTATCACTAGGCACGGAGAGCTAAATTCAACCCGATGGTGGGGTTTATTAAAATACGGAGTAACTGCGATACGACCGGTTATTCGCCAAGTGAAACCCGAGCTCGGGGGCAAGTCATCACACTGAAGCCAAAATAGAATTGACAAACGACAATCCTATAACTAACTCCAGATTCCTAGAGTGCGAACTGGAGTACAAACTTACAAATACGGTCTCGAAGAGGGTGGATCCTTCCACCCAACGAATTCGCCCGTTTTCAAACCAAGTTCGAGGGAGATGGACCGGTTCATCTAACGACCTCTCTTGTTAACTCAGGGTGGATGTGAGTCGACCATCCATGATCGTGAAATCCGTCGTTCTTAGAGTGTGAAAAAAATCCTAAATCCTAAACAGATGTGACTGACCATCTGTCGGCCAACTCTAGATTCCCAAAATGCGAACTGGAGCATAAACATCAACTAACTCCGGATTCCCAGAATGTGAACCGGAGTGTCAACATCAACAAACTTCAGATTCCCGAAGTGGGAACAAGGGTACAAACGTCAGCAAACTTCAGATTCCTAGAGTGCGAGCCAGAGTATCGATAGCAATTAACTCTAAGTCCCCGAAGCATGGATTGGAGTATAAACTTCGATTAACTCTAAATCCCCAGAGAGTGGATTGGAGTTTAGATGAAAAACGGATGCGAATCGATTATCTGTAAGATAAATCTAAGTCCTCGGAATGCGGTCAGAGTATAAACATAAATCGGGTGTGACTGACCACCCATGAATCAATCTAAAGTCCCCAGAGTGTAGATGCAGTTATAAATATTAAACGGGTGTGATTGTCTACTCGTGAAAATAACTTTAGTCCCCGAAGCATGGACGTATCACTAAAACTTAAGCGGGCAAAATTGACCGCCGACAAACAAGTGAAACCTCTAGAGTATGGATGCGATCGCCAATTGGTGAGCCAGTATAGTTCGACTACCTGAATTCACCGTGCTTTAGCTTTGTTTCATAAAGATTGAGGTCAATGTGTTAAAGGAAAATAGCAATTGCTGAACGATCTTTCCAATGTATCCCTGAATCTGGGGGTAGAATTTAAGTACCGTCACTGAGACAGTGCAGTATCAGAATTCGACCTAACACTCGATCGTGACCCGAAACAGTGGCCCCAGAACATAGCGACAAAACCCGGGCTGGGTTCGAAGACTAAAATTTCATTAGTACAATGAGTTGAAGTTCAAACGCTAGAGCACTCAAGAAAATGAACACAAATTGAGCTAGAGATAAAAATGAAATTTTATTTCAATCATTCTTCGGAAGAAAAGGTAAAGTACAAAACTATATCAAAAGTCCTGCTAATGGGCACCGAACTCGCATCTATACATAGCCTACAAAAAGAAAATAAAAGTAGATTCCTGTCTATCTACTAAAATAAGCCGAAGAGACATGTCTACTCTTTCTTTTTTCTCGGCTTCTTCTTCGGCGTTGACCTGCTGGAGCTGCTACTTGGTTCCTCTTTGAGCTCTTGCCTTTTGACGGCTGGTCTCCTATCGGGTGCATTTTATCAACTTCCTCCTACAAACTCACATGTATTGGAACGCTTCCTGAAGGCGGAGTTAGAAGGGCAGGATTAATAGCATGAGGCGGGAGAGGAACACTGGTGTCGGTGACTGTACCGCCAGGAGAAATCATTCGTAACGGGGCTAGACCAAGGCCAGCCATTCCACCTCCAAAGCTGCTAGCCCGGGCGGCTGTTTCCATTTCGGCATTAATCTCGGCTATTATTTCCTCTTCGTGAGCGTTAACAGTTGGGCCTAAGGAGCTAGTCGCAGGTGCGCTTCCACTCATGACAAACGACAGGTCAGCAAAGGGGTCACTATGATGACAGTGAAGTTCCTCCATCATCTGTTCGTCAAACATAAGTGTGCTTCCATGTAACCCATCTTCAATACAGTAGCCATTGTCGTGGTCACTTCCGTAATAATAGCCTCTTGCTCGTGATGCAACTCTTGAGTTGCAAGAGGCATGGCAGATGTCACTCCAATCACTGTATAAGGACAAAGAGAAAACAGTTAATAGTTACTTCAATTAAAGCTTCCGATTTTGAGCAAGCATAGGAAATGTTCAGAGTACCTTCCTCAGTTTGACTTGTGGCTGGCTGAACTGCTTCAGATACTTGTTTTTGGACCGAAGACAACTACGGTTGATCGGGATTGTATGCAGGGATAGACTAGGGATCAACCGCAGATAAAGTCTCAGGCTGGGTCAGCGTAAGAATTTTAAGACTTACGTCATGGTGTGCAACACCAGAACTTTCTCCGGCTTCCGAACGTTGAGTGCCAAATCTCTCCTTCTCATATGAAATCATGGTATCATGGAGAACTTTCCTTTCATCTTCGCTCAACACCCGGTTCTCAATCTCAAATTCATCAATCGATTCAGCTTGGTGCTCAGCCTTTTCATCTTCTACTAATCAGCCCCAAGCGTTGTACACGTGCACTGGATAATTGTCAAGCCAGGCTAGATATCTGTGATTCAGAACACTGACATTGTATGTGATCAGAAGGTCTTCAATGTCGGTCCCTATCCAGGCCTCTACCATCTTAACTTCGTCCGCAACCATGGCCTCGGACTCCCGAACTTTAAGTATTACAACATTCTTTTCACCCTAGAACGCCATAGCTTGCTCGCACGCCCTCTGGGCTGCATTATTCACATCATTCTTTTCCTTGATGATTTCAAAGAGTTTGGCTTTAAGCTCGTTAAGTTCCTTTAATGCAGCGTCACTTTCGGCTGTAATTGTGGTATTCGGATGACCTATCTCCTTAACCAATGCGAAATGCGCTTATCGCATCCTCTCTATGAAACATGACCTCGTCAGCTTTCTGGATGGCTTCTATTTCGGATTATCGAGAAGATTCAGCTTCATTATTCAATATGTGAATTATATGATCCTTTTGGGCGAGGTCGGTTTCTAAGTTCTCAATAGTCTTTGCTCGCTCAAAAGCCACCGCCGATGCTTTATCTTTTCTTAACTGGGCGATTTTGTTTGCTCCTTTCCCAGTAGGCTCAGTAATGGCTTGTTCTATGACAATGGGAGTTTCGGCCTCTATTCTGCGACGTTGCAGATCGGGCCTGGGAGCTTGAGAAGATGGTTTTTGATGTGAAGGCTTTAAGGGTTGTCTATCGCGGCCAGAAGGTTGTGTTGGAGCTCGAGGGGGTAGGAGTGTGATCGGAAGCGATATCTGTATTCTCTGTCTCTATCCCTATCCCCCTTATAACGTTCTTGGCAAGAAAAACCACGATTACGGTCTCTGTCAATCTCCCTCCGGTGGGTTGCATAGTGCGAACTAGATAACTGACGTGCTAAGCGGAGGCTTCCCAACATGGATTCTCGTCTAGCCATTGTATCTGTAAAGTAAAAGAAAAGCAGGGTCGGTAATCTTCAGGGATAAATAATTTATGGTTGGAAATCGTGTGGTGTCGTGAAGTGTATGTATGCATGTGCAACCCCACGACCAACCGGTAATGTCGGCCACCTTCGTGGGAAGAGACTTGCTTAAATCTAGGGAGCTTTGAAGCCCTTCCAATCTGGTGTCGTGTTGGAGAGACATGTAGTCTGGAATTGGAATGTCGGCAAGCTCTTCAAAGGGATTTTCTATTTGCGAGGAAGGAGCCTTCGAGGTTCTAACACCAGAGACTGGCAAAGACACAATCATGGATTTTCATCTCATGGACTTGTAACGCTTATATGCTATTTCCTTGCCTTACCTCCTTCCCTTTAAGTCCTGAAAATTGCCAGAAGGCCCGGCTACGGGTTCATTGTCAGTGGACGTGTTCTCTTCATCGCCCTCCTCAGCAATTACGATCCCAGGCGTTCTATGTTTAGCCCATCTCACCGGAGCCGCCCTAAGTGATCCCTCCAGCCTTATGCTCTTATTTCGATCGATTAGCCTGACAATCCTCAAATTTCTATCTGTGAGCACTAAATCGATTTCTCTCATTTCACCCAGCACTTCTTGAAGAATTCAAACTATTTCTTTGAAGGAGGCGCCTTCGGATCGTGGAATTACGGCAATAAAGGAAGAAAGGTATTAGTTTCAACATCAACTATGATTATCTCGTTAACTACAACAAAAAATGCAGCACTTACGTCTGACTAACCACCGGCTGGCAAATCTTGGAGGGAATCGGACGTAGAACCACTCTGTCTTAAAATAGCTAAGTCTGGTCCAAGATCCCACCACTACATGGAAGTTCGTGACTGCCTCTAGAAATGCGAATGAAGGACTATCTCCCAGACTCTTAACATTAAACAAGTATTTGATTTCGATCGGTGTCGGAGGTCGAAAAAGATGCTCCCTGAATACAATGAATAGACTGTTCAACAACGCATATCCATTGGGATGTAATTGCGAGGGGGCGATTCCAAAGAAAGCCAACCTTCTCTAATATATTGGTTGAACGGAGAAATTGTTCTTGGTGTTCACAAATGGCGATTAAAGGCTATAAATCCTTCTGGGGGAGCATGTGGCCTGTCATTTGGTCTGGGTAATAAAACGCTATCTAATGGTAGACCGGGCGTTAAGCATAATCTTCCTAACATATCTTCGGAGACATTAGACAGCATAGAATCTTGTGGGTTCGTAATAAAATTTGCTCCTGGCAGCTCATCCAGAGCTGGGCCTATTACTTCGGCTGTAATGGCCGGCACCTCTATTATTGGAGAAGTTGATTTTTGAGTTTCCTACTACTGAGAACTTATAGATTCCATAACTAATCAACTCACCAAAAACCATCATTAGATGATAATAAGCCTGTGTGTTCCCCAGTGTGAAGTGCATGATTGTGTTGTGCAGTGTAGTGCAGTGCTACGTAATACTTAAGAAATTCTACAAAAATTTAAGGAATGTTCAAATGATAAGACTTCGAGATTCAACAGGAGTGACCGTCATCGTTAAACATCACAACCGTGCCAAGCTAACTTCGAAGAATGATCCATGTTAAAGTTCTTTATGTTTTTCAAATTACGGTTCCGTCGACGAGCTTCAGAGGATAGTCAAATATGAAATTTAACAATTAAATCCAGGTATGCAAGGCAAAAGCTCGTTAGGGTCAAATGTTCGAATGTGGGAAAGATTTTGTATCCATCAAGGTCAAGATAGGGATCGATCACCAAAGGCTCCATTCGTATCGATCATAAAGAAAAGAGTTTCGCACCAATCACACAGGAGTCTAGTTCGTATTGATCAACAGAACCCTCATCTTCGTATTGATCAATAGGACTACTACTTCGTATCAATCACATAGTTAGTTTTTCGTATCGATCACTCCAAGTCGATACGAACTCCCCCCATCTCCTATTGATACGAAGTCACTCCCTTTCTCGATATGAATCTCTGATGTTTTTGATCAGTATGAACTTCAAGTACTCTCGGATCGATATGAATCACTCCTTATCGATCAACACGAATGTCGCCTTCGCATCCTTCTGCAGTCCTTCTTCTCCAATCGGCTTGGATGTCATTTCCTCCTTCCCTCAACTTTACTTTGGCCTCCACACCATCGGAATCGGCCAGGTATACGAGTGGAATGGCATGAGAATTTGATTCTCGTCATTTGGGGCTGATTCTAATTGATTGATTACCTAATTGGGGGAGTTAATTCAAGGGATTATTGGATTAAATGATTCGAAGATGAAGGAAAGTTCTTTTCCTCTTTTTTTCTGATCGATACGAAGGCGATGTGTAGTAATAAAAGCAAGTGGAATTTTTACTAAGTCTAAAAAGTATTTATATGGGCTCAAACTCAAGGGAAAAAAGCGAATCGTCTCTCAGTAAAATGGACCGGTCAGAACGATCAAGGCCAGAATGATACAAAGTGCATTGAGCAAACATGCATGGAATGATTCTCTCCATCGACACGAAGACGTAACTTCGTATCCATCAGCCCAGAGCAATGCAAAGGTTGACATCTCGTATCCATCAACGAGTCACCATCTATTTCGTATCCATCAATTCGAATCTCATCGATACGAAACTTACAACAAATTCTTACTTGAATCACTGAATTTCATCGATACAAAACACTTATTTCATATCCATATGCTCAAAGACTCGAGCTTATATCCGTTAATATGAAGCATCTCCAAGGATTATCCATTTCGTATCGATACGAAGCATGCATTCCAACATCTCGGATCGATCCAGGAGAGGATCAATACGAAGGAAGTTACTTAAAACGACTATCGATTATTGCTACAACTCGAATTTACATTGATTCAGAAGAGAATTGATAAAAAAACTCGATCTAAACAAGAACTAAAGAACTTGACAACAACCTGTGAACATGCAAATGTGAACAAGAGTCAAGCTAACATACGTGCATGTATGTCGATCTGATATTCAATTTTTAAAATTCATAGGAATTGAATGCTCACCTAGTGACAATTACAACAAAAAACAAAAGATGACTATCATGCAACACTCGGTTACAACAGTACATGGTACAACAATTGGCAGTTAACGGTTCATTATTTATATTTCTAAAGATCAATCAAAAGTCACAACTTTCGACAAGAAGACAATAACCGCCAAAACGAGTTAGATAAAACTGTTCAGAATGAAGATTGCAACTTGTCAAAGCACGTCATGTTATCACAAGACGTACTTTGGGGGGAAAATGTTATTTCGCCTTTTGGCAAGGCCGTGACGCCAAGAAGTTGACTGGAAATCAAGAATAGTCCATCCTAAAGATCGGTTGTACACAGTTTCACTATGGATATTAGTAAATTTTGTCCGAGTTTGCATCGAGCTACAATTGATATGGCACGACGAACAAAGCTATGAAAGCCAACGTTTTAAATTTCAAGTCAAGCCGAGTTCGCATGCTCAAGATATGATTGATTCAACTCAAGTGATCACATTGTTTGTATCCATCAAACAACCAAGAAAAAAACATCCTTTATATCAATCTGGTTTGAATCCATCAGGTGTTCATGGCTTCGTATCGATCAGGGGAGCACAAGTTCGTATCTATAGAGAGTGACGTTCTTCGTATCCATCCTCCCTCATACTGCTTTGCATCCATCATCTCCAGCTTGTTCGTATCGATTAAACAACATCCACTTCGTATCCATTGAAACCATACAAAGCCGCAACATTGTATCGATTCATTAACACACTATACTCGTATCAATCGACCAATGATCAATGCGAACAGTACAAGATGAACCGGTGCGAAATGCACGTATTGTTGATCGATACGAAATAGAGCAGTGATAATCGATACGAGCAAGGCAGTGAAGATCGATACGAACAAGGCAGTGACGATCGATATGAACAGAGCAGTGGCGATCGATACGAACAGGGCTAAACTTGGTCGATACGAACGAGGCGCATCCATGATGTAGATTCGATCGCTCAGCATAAAATGTGGATCGATCCTAAAAGCAAGTGCCACTTCATCAGACATCACGTGTAGAACCATCGATACGAAGCTATCGATACGAACAACATCGATACAACTTCAACAGCCTTTGAAAAATCCAAACTTGCATCGATCATAACTTAAAATCTACAAGTCCAAATGCTACCAAATTCAGAAGCTTGCGTACATCCTCAAGAATGTTCATGATCGATCTCGACTCGATTGGGCAAAATATTGATCGATGCGAAGTTCGTTCGTATCGATCACGGATTAAGTGCAAACGACCTAGGATCGATTGTGTGGGCCCACCTACATGAGAGAAGAGGTCTTCTGAGATCTTAGCAAGATATTTGCAACCTAGCCTATAAATAGCAGCCCAGGACCTATAGAAAAGGGACTTTTAAGCTCTTCTACGTCTAGACTCTGGCGAAATCACTATTGTACTCGAGTTTTATTGTTGTAATTCGTTGTAACCAGCAAGCAAAAGTAAAAAAAAGTCAATCATTTCATAATGGATGTAGGCCATACGCCGAACCACTTTGAAGCTCTTTGTTTCTCTGCTGTTTTTTCGATTATTGTTTGGAATGTTTATTAGATAATCCTTGTTTTCCATTTATTTTCTTCATTTATATCTCTTCAAACACTTCCGTAGAGTTTGCGTACAATTTTGGTTCAAACAACGACCATGACTTAGTTAACAGGATTCTGGAGGATCTTAATGAGCCATCGATATATGAGGAGGAGTTGGAGGAGGAAATAGAGCCTATCGAACAGCCATCACATCATAAAGAAGAGCCCAAGAAAGAAAAAGAAGAAGAGGAATTTGAGGAGGAATTCGACGAAGAAAATGAAGAGGAATTCAAGGAGGAAGAAGAGGAATTTGAAGAAGAAGAAGAAGAGCTTGAATCAGAAAATGATGATGCTGTCATATAGGAGATGGGTGAGATAGATAGTGAGCCACTTGCAATAGGGGATAACATTTGGAAGGAACCAAGCCCAGAGATGGTATGGGTTTCGGATAATGGTGTTGAATCTAGGGAAATGAAAGGACCCGAAGTGGAGGACTCTGATGGAGAGAGTCCACTGTGAGTGTTTGTTTGGGTTGAGTGGTCTCTTGGTAGTGTATACCCTATTAGTATATATTAGTAGCATGTAGACGTCATGTTTGTTTGGATTGTGCTCCAGTAAAGTATCTTAGTAGATATTTTAGTATGACTATATATGTGTATGTGTATGTGTATATGATGACGGTAATTGTGAAAGTATTCTATTGATACTCGGTATAACTGATATTTTGTAATATATATAAATATGTATGTTGATTTGTGTTATATGAGTGTTTATTAATTCGTTAATAAATTAAAATTTGGTTAGTTATGTTACTAGCCTGGTTATGGAAATTTCGAGGATGAAATTCTTTTATGGGGGAGGAATATAACGACCTGGAATTTTTATCATCTTGAGTTTGAATATTAATTTTTAATATTCAATAATACAGTATTTTTATCAAAACGAAATCTTTGTTAAGGGATGATTGGTGATGATATAAAACTTTATACCAAGGTAATATTTTGAATTTCCAGATTTTATTTATAAAATAGGAAATTGATTTAATTAGAAACTCTTATATCTATATTCAAGACAACAGAATTTATATATATAATTTGGAAACTAATTCATTACAAACAAATGTAGATGAATAAGAAGATTGGGTTTTAAATAGAAAAGATATGACTTATGGAAAGTGTAATGTATTTTAAATTATAAGAGTTTAAACTGGATTTTCTTATATATATGTGTGTGTATATGTGTGTGTGTATATGCATATATACATATTAGTTAACAAGGATGTGTATGTATATATAAGTTCAAAAAGGAAAGTATAGTATTTATAAACAAATAAATATAGTATATTAAGAATAATATATGTATACATTGAAAAATGAAAGAAGAAATAGATATGAAAATATTATATGAATAATATGATAAAAATTTATAAAATCATTTTAAAAAAGAAATCTCTTATAAAATAGTATTTGACAAAAATGATATTTCATACTTTTAAAATGAAATAGCAAAGATTTCATTTGCTTTGAATTGTACGTTTTTAAAAAAAGAAAAGTGTTAAAAAAATGTTGTTTTATTTAAAAATGAAATAGCAAAATTTTCAGTTACCTTGAGTTATATATTTTAGTAGAAGTACATATGTAGATATGAAGACTAAAAGTTGTTTATTTAAAAGCCCCTTTACATCTTGTTTTCAATACGAAAGCATATTAAAATCCAAAGAAGTTTAACTGAGTAAATAACATACGTAAAAAAGTTAAACAAGTCAAAGTGAAAAGAAAAGAAAAGAAAAATAAATATATACATGCATATGTTTGTCTGGTCTAAAAAGGAAAGACTAAAACATTAACCTAACCTCTTTTCATCACAAAGCAAAAGAAATGAAGGTTGAAACATTATTTCATCTCAAACCTCAAATCCTCATTTCAATCCATCAAAAACAATGGTACGGCAGTTATAATCTTTTGATCCTCCAAAAAAAATATAATATTGTACATTTACACATTCTTAGCTATAATTGTATATACAAAGGCTTGATTGTGTGTAGCTAGAAATTGCAAAACCCTGTAACAAAGCCTGTAAACCAAAAACTATGAAGAAGTGAAAAAAAAATATAAGCTCTGTAAACAAAACGAAAGGAGGAAAGAAGCATACTATTCAAATCCAAGGCAAAGCAACATTTTATCAAGTTTAGATCGTAAACTACACTTTTCAAAAAAAAATTCATCATGTGGAAGGTGAGATTTGAATTTTTAATGCATAGAAATGTTTGATCTAGTCTGTCATATTCAACAGAGTAAAATATATCCCTATGATTTGGTTTTTAAAAATCTTTATCTCTCGATTCAATTCAAATTAACCAATGACATAAACTGATTAAGTATTCAAATCTGAGTAAAGATTACATTAAAATTTGTTTGAAGCTCGATCATGCTATATATTATGTGAAATTGTGGTAACACAATAAACAGCCTAGCTTTTGACAAAATTCAAGATGTTTAAATCATCTAATCAAGACCATGGATGTGATTATCATTTGTAAATAGAAATTTTAATGAAAATTTCATGATTTTTAATGGCCTATATGGTGAGGATTTCGAAGGTGATCAGAATTTGGAGAAAAAAGATGTAAATTATTAATAAAAGTTATTCATAATGATTTGTTTAAAGTTAATTATTACTTAAGGATTAATTAATATTAGGATATTATTATTATTCCAAAGATAATCTGTTTAAATATTAATTGTGTTTTAAATATAATATATATTATAGTAAATTGTTATAAAAGAGTGTTTTTCCTAAATTATAATTGGAAAATATATATAGAAACTTTATAAGTATTATTTTGAGATAATTATTAAATAAAATTTTTGGTAAGTAATGGTATACTTTCATGGTGTAATTGGGAGGCAGAGACTGTCTATAGTTTAGCTTGGATTTCTCTAGGATAGAGATGTAATCTTTAAGCTACGAATCCGTGGTTAATTCCTAATGTACTTCCCATATTTATTTTAAAGGGTTTTCAAATGTATTTGAAGGAAAATGGTTTGTTAATATACTTATTCTTGTGAGATAAGTATATACGATTTGATTAAGAGATTTAATTTAATTAAATTTTAAAATTAAAGAAGGCTTAGTGATTTCAGTGAGAATTGGAATATTTGATTGAATGATTGTTTTTTGATAGTTAAATAACCAACTATCCAATCTGGACCCAAACATAACTTTGGAAATAAGTAGGAGAAACACGGGAATTATGTGGTACAGCTATCGTTTGCGATGCTATATTTTACATATAAACTCGTTTCATTCTTCTAGGACGATTACAAGGAAATCCGTCCACTAACGGTTAGGAGGTGATCTTCGATTTTGTTTTCGTTTTTTATTACCTAAAGAACCGGGGTTGAGTTTACTGGAAATATCGAACGTTGTTTCGAAGAGACCGGGATCAGATAAGTCATCCGAATATCCACATACCACTTTGATCCAACGAATACCTTTTTTAAAAAGAAAACAAGAGCATGGAATCGAAGATGGAGCACTGAAGTGCAACGGTTAATCACTACTGATCCTGAGGATGATTCCGAAATGGATGTAGTAGGAATAGTGCCTTCGGTTTCGTTCAGGCCCAGAACGAACTCGTATGGATGAATGCTATCAATACATTATCATTGGAGGACAATGAGCATTCCAAGCATAAATTTCTTAAAAGGTAATCGTAGCCTCAAGCCTTATCGACCGGGATGCAGCAAGGCTAAGTGGGTCGCACCCATTTAGGGTTTGTTTACACCTTTCTAGATACCCTTGGATATTATTACTACGGTGCATGAAAGAACTTAGAAAGGGTGGGAACACCTGGGGTGATAGCATATTCGGTCTATCCATGTTAGGGGTAGTTTGGTTTGTGTTGTAGGGGATCCCGGCGTAGTCCTCGGTACATTTTTATAGATGTGTACTATTATAGGTGTTACCCCAGTGCCTAGTCATTTGTATGGAATCCATTCTCCAATACATGCCTTTACGGTTTTCGTTGTAGAGCCTAGTATGCTGAAATTTAATTAATGCAACAATTTTGGCTATTTGAATAAGCATTTGTACTTGGACACTATTATTAATATCATTGGATTTTCTATAAAAAAGATTGGTTACCGTGAGGGAAAAACCCACTGTGTTCATGTGTGACGTGATCTTATGTGATACTTTTGATTTTAAAAGGATTTTGAAAGTTATAATGAATAAAATTCCTTGTTATTTAATCCTCACGCTGTTCTTACCAGACTGACCCAGACGTGGATTTTCCTATATGCTCGGGTGAGACCAAGCATATTTTCCAAGATTAGCTGGAAGATTAGAACTTCAAAATAGAAGCTGGAGGTAGAGACGTATTCACGTAGATGATTTATATTTCCGTTGCATTTTAGTTATGTTTGTATGCAAATGTAAGAACCGGATGTTATAACTGTCTGTGCTGTTTAGGTTAGTGTACTCTGATTGTTATCTATTATGTAAATATTATAGATTTGTCTTTGGTAAAGATTTGTTCTATATTATAGATTATTCGTTTCCGCTGTGAGATTCTGTGTTCTATTTTCTTTCTATCTTCTTTCTACTTTCTTTTTCTTACTATCCGCCTTTCTGTTCAATTTGGACTAGGAAAGTGTGGTAAAGTGTCAGCCCGAACTGTATGGAAAAGTGGGTGATGACAGCTTATCTTAACTTTCAGCTAACTTTGGAAAAGGCAGAGGACATTGCTCGGATGCTGGGAAAACCAGCGACTCGCATCCAGACAGCGTATAACTATTTACCGATCGGTTTAGGGAGTTAGTCAAGGGCACTTAGTCTCCAGCTCCTACTCCAGTGTCTCCTCTATGCAAGTCTGCCTTTGCGTGCATGTGTAGTGATTTCTCTCATCTCGAAGGCAAGCCATTCAGAGGCCCCGAGTCTGTATTAGAGGTCCAGGCTTGGATTCGCATGTGCGAGCACATCTTCTCTCACATGGATCTTTCTAACCACTACAGAGTTCTTATAGCATCGAGTATGCCGTAAGATCGTGCTCTCGATTGTTACGAGCTTCTCATTGCCAAGCTCGATGAGTCCACTTTCACTTGGACACATTTTAAGGAACGACTCGAGCTTAAGTTCATTCCTGAATCAGAGAACGCCTTTTTAGCCCATTTCTTCCTCGAGTTGAAGGAAGGGAAATCTTCCATTTCCGATTATGTATCTTCCGTCGAGGCCTTATCCAAGTAAGGTCTCGAATATACAGCATTTCTTACAAGAAGAATTTGAAGCTTGTATCTAGTTTGAAGAAATATCTGAAGGAGTCTTTGATGCTCTAGCTCAAATTATCTTTCAAGGAGTTAGTTGACTCAGTGCTTCACCTCAAAGCCGTCAAGAAAGAGAGGAACAGCAGTGACGAGACTGATGTTCGCAAGAACCACAATAAGGCGAAGTTAAGTCTTTTCCTCATAACAACAGGAAGAAGTCTATTGGTTCCAGTTCTCAGCCTCGTGGAGTACTTCCCACTAAGAAGGGATGTTTCACTTATGGCTCATCTAACATATGATCCATGATAGCCCTAAGCCTCTTATTTGCTGCTATTGCAAGAAGGAGGGTCATTGAGTTGCCACTAGTCCTATTTCTTTGAATAATTCTAAATCTGGCAAGCTGAATGTAGTGGATGCTTCTAGACATTCTTCTCAGCGTAGAAGTACATCTCCTTCTATCCTTGAAGGTTCTTTGTTGTTTCATAATGATCTGTTTGACCCCTCTTTGATATGGGTGCATCGCATTCATTCGTATCGAAGGAGCTCTTCGATGCTATTCCTTTGAATGTTTCTTATTTGGTTACTTCATTGAGGATTGCGAATCCTATTGAGGGATCCGCAACCCTTAGCATGCTTTGTGAGGATGTTGAGATTGTTTTGTGTGGCTTTTCTTTCCATGCATATCCACACGTTATTTATTTTCTGGGTTTTGATATGATTTTGGGTATGGACTGGCTAGTGCGATACGATGCCAGGATTATTTTTCTTAGAGAGTTTTATATCTTCGACATCCAGATTCGTCTGCTCACCTATCACTTGTTCTTCGGAATGTGGATAATTCTGAAGCATCTTTATTTTCTCTCGACTCGTGACATGATGATGATATATCTCGTATTCCTATTGTTTGTGACTTCTTCGATGTGTTTGAGCATGTTTCGGGTTTGCCACCCAAGTGGGCTATCGAGTTCCGCATTGATCTCATTCTAGGTGTGTAACTAGTTAGTGATCCTCGCATGAGGATATCTACAAAGGAAAATGAGGATACCAAGAATCATTTGTTGGAGCTTGAAGCTAAGTAGTTTATCTAATCTAGTTCTTCAACGTGGGGCGCCACGGTCGTCTTTGTGAAGAAGTTTGATGGTGCTCTTAGGCTTTGCATTAATTATCACAAGCTTAATGAGGTAACCAATAAGAATAAGTATCCGTTGCCTAGGATCGATGATATGTTCGATCAATGGAGTGGTGCTAAGGTCTTTTCTCAGCTCGACCTTACCACTAGTTTTTATCAGCTGCGAATTGCGAAGGACAGCATTCCTCTCACAGCTTTTTGCACTCGTTATGGTTCTTTTGAGTGGCTTGTTATGCGTTCGGTTTGACGAACGCTCCTGCTTTCTTTGTCAATCTTATGAATCGAGTATTCTGGAAATATCTCGATAAGTTCGTCCTTATGTTTATTGATGACATCCTTGTCTACTCTAAGTCTGCAGTTGATCATGCTCACCATGTGAGAATTGTTTTGAGTACCTTTCGTCAACATCAACTCAAAGCCAAATTCCCCAAGTGCCACTTTTGGGAGAATAAGGTGAAGTTATTAGGCCACGTTATTTCTTTTGAGGGCATTTCGATCGGTCGGTCAAAGATTGAATCCATCCAGAAATTGAAAAGACCTAAGAATGTTATTGAGATTCGTAACTTCCTTGGATTGGCGGATTATTACCGTTGATTCATTAAGGATTTTTCCCGCATCGTGCTTCCTATGGCTAGCCTTACCGAGAAAGGCATTCGATTATTTGGTCTGATAAGTGTGAAGCTTCTTTTCAGCAGTTGAAGGAGCTTCTCACTAATGCTCCTATTCTAGTGGCTCCCGAAGGGAATCATGATCTCGTTGTCTACACCAATGCTAGTAGATGTAGCCTCGATGCCATGCTTATGCAAAAGGATCGGGTAGGTTGTTATGCTTCTAGGCAACTACGACCGAATAAAGTTTGCTATGCCACTCATGACCTCGAGTTAGCCGCCATAGTCTTCGCGTTGAAGATTTGGCGACATTCACTTTTAGGCGAGCGTTTCATTCTCTATACCGATCACAAATCTTTAAAGTATATGTTCACCCAGAAGGAGCTCAATATGTGGCAATAGCATTGGCTCGAGTTCCTTGCCCTTTATGACTTCGATATCCAGTACACTCCTAGAAAGGGGAATCGAGTCATTGTTGCGCTTAGTCGCAAACACTCGGTCGTTGTTTCTACGATGCTAGCCGAGTAGGTTGTCTTAGAGACCTTATCATTTTGTGATATCCATGATCGTGCCCCAGCTTTTGATTCTTCTATTTTGTTACTCTATTTGGAAGCTCGATCCAGTTTATTGAATCGTATTGCCGATGCTTAGCGGCAAGATCTAGATCTTATGCATCTCATTTAGATTTGTGAGTCTAAATCCTGTGACGAGGAGTCGAGGGATTTTATCATTGTGCTCATGGGTGTCTTCGTAAGAAGAACCGTATAGTCATACCTTCTGATTCTGGACTTAGGCGAGACATTCTCGATGATTGTAACTATTCTAAGTATACCATTCATCCCAGCAGTAGCAAGTTGTATGTCGACATGAGACGCCTTTATTATTGGGAAGGCATGAAGCGTGATGTGGCAAGTTTTTTGAGTAACTGCATGACTTGTCAACTCATCAAAGCCGAGAATCAGTGCCATTCTGGTCTTCTTCGGCCTCTTGAAGTCCCATTGTAGAAGTGGGATCAGATTTCCATGGATTTCATTGATGGCCTACCTCGTTCGAGATCAGGCCATTGCAGTATTTGGGTTATTGTTGATCACCTCACTAAGTCAACTCACTTCATTCCTATTAAGTCTAAGAGGACCGCTTCTCATCTTGCCAAGATTTATATTAAGGAAATCGTGAGACTTCATGGGGTTCCTAGTTCGATTGTTTGTGACCGTGATCCACTTTTCATGAGTCATTTCTGGTAGACTCTTCCGCAAGCTTTGGGAACAATGCATAATTTCAGCACATCTTATCATCCACAGTCTGATGGACAGAATGAATGGGTGAATCGTATTCTTGAGGATCTTCTTTGTGCTTACATTCTAGATTTTGGTGGTAGTTGGGAGGACCACTTACCGCTTATAGAGTTCTCCTATAACAACAGCTTTTAGTCTAGTATCGGTATGGCTCCTTTCAAAATCTTATACAGAAGGCCATGTTAATCACCTTCTTGTTGGTTGGAATCCGGAGAGAAACTTACTTTAGGTGCCGATTCTATTCATGTGTCTTCTTAGAAGATTATTCTCATCCGTTAGAGAATGAAAGAGGCACAGAACCGTCATAAATCCTATGCGGACAACCGTAGGAAGCCTCTTGATTTCTCTATTGGTTATCATATGGATACCCGTATCCCTCCTTTAAAGGGGGTTATGCATTTCAGCATGATTGGAAAATTGGCTCCTCGTTTTATAACACTGTTTCCTATTACTAAGCTTATTGGCCCCGTGGCTTATAGAGTTACACTTCCAGCTCATCAATCTGGCATTCATGACGTGTTTCACGTCTCTCAGCTTCGTAAGTGTCTTCGAGAGTCGGATTCCATTATCGATTTTCCTGATTTGCAAGAGCTTGAGATCTCATCGGACCTATCTACTGTGCAGTAGCCTATTTGCATACTTGCTTCGAAGGTAAGACGCCTTTGGAACAAGGACATGCCACTCATTAATGTTCAATGGTCCACAAATTCTTATGACTGCACTTGGGAAACCAGAGAGATTATCGAGCGATCATACCCTGGTTTTCTTTCCTCTCATAGCGATGGTGAGAATATTTTTAACTCAAGCTTATCTTTTTCTTTTGGTTGATGAAATAATTGTGTTGAATACAAATTCTCCTCTAGAAATTGTGAGGATGAAATTTTCATAAGGGGGAGTCTGTAACAACCCTGATTTTGACGATTACCTGTAAAAATTAAATTATAACGGTAGTTATAATTTAATACCGTGAATTAAAATAAAATGGGAGATTTTAAATTGTTTATTTGGAATAAAAAATTAATTTTGGAAATAAAATGTGAAAATAGAGTTTGGAAACTTTATTTTGTTTGTTTGAGTTAATAATGATTGGAAAATGATTTTATTTAGCGTAAATGCAATAATTTTATTAATTATCGCCAGTTGCTTCTTTTAATAATTTTTAGAGGAATTATTCGATTTTTGAATGTTGTTTATTTAAATACAAGGATGAAATTTGGTTTAAAATGTGTTTTGGTTATAAAATTGAGCTTAAAACGGTTTGTCCTATTTTTCTATACAAGAAAATAATTTTTGTAAAATTGTTGAACTTAAAAATAAGGATTTATGCATTTATTTGCAAAAATTATGTATTTATGTATAAATAAGGGTTTCTAATAATAAAAATGTATTTTGAAATAAATTTATCTTTTTATGTAGTGTAGAATATTTTATCTTATATGTAAGTATGTTTACATAAATTGTTAGTGTTAAAAACTTGGAGAAATGTATTGTTTTCATTATAACTTTGTGCATATATGCAAATTTGATTTTAGTGTTTAATTAATTCCTAGGCCTAACTAATTTTCTTTTAATTTTTGGGTCCAAAGCCTATTAGTGCACTAAACCAGAAATTGAAGAAGTGAGAAAACATTTATTTTACATGCAAAATTTGTTCTCATCTTCTTCCTCAAAAGCCAGTAAATAGAAAACTTTCCATTTCTCAAATTCAAAGCTTTCAATCTCAAAATTTCTTCAAATAAGCTGTGATTTTTATCAATCTAGGGTGAATTTTATAGGTAATCCAATCCAAAACCTAAATATATAACCAAAATCATAATTTCTAATAAGATTTGTCTGTTAATTGTCTTTTCCTTGTTTACATGTATCTACTCTTCCTTTCTACAGGTTCTTGAAGGCTAAATTCATCACAAGCTTCAATCTTTCAGCATAAAATCCAACTTTTGCACTTTAAAAACAAGGTGAGTTGATAGGCTCATGAATCTAGCTAAATCCAATGCTTCAAATCGCTTAAAACTATGAATTTTTTTGCTTTGTAACTTGTTGTATGCTCAGTTTTGTTTCTATGCTAAAACTGTTCTGGCCTCTACTTTGCATGTCAATTTCTTGCAATTCTAGCAACGAAATGCTATCGGATTTTCTTCTGATAGTATTTCATGTGTTGTAGTATAGGTATGCAAAATTTCATAGAAAAATTCTTTTGTTTAATACCTAAAAACATTGCTGCAAAATCGATACGAAACCAGATTTTTGCCTGTGCTTATTTCTATTTTCTGAATTGCTGTAAACATGGCCTAAGTCCATGTTTGAGACAGCATATCTTTTTCATTTTCTGTTGGAATTCATTGATTCTTTTCTTATTTGAAAATTGAAGTTTTCTACCATGTGCATATCAATTTTCAATTCAATATGAGGTCGTTTGGTTCTTGTTTCATGCCTGAAATTTGAATCCGAGATGGTTTTCAGGCCTGTACATATTTTCGTTTTACGAGCTATTGCAAACATGGCCTGAGTCCATGTTTGAGACAGCATATCTTTTTCATTTCCTGTCGGAATTTATTGATTCTTTTTTATTCCAAAGTTGAAGTTTTCTACTATGTGCATACTGGTTTTAAGTTCAATCAGCAGTCATTTGGTCACCTTTTTCATGTCTGAAATTCGAACCTGAGAGGGTCTTCGAACTTGGGCAGAATTCAACATCGCATGAGTCCATGTTTGGAATTCCATATCTTACCATTTCATGCTAGAATTCTGTATATCTTTTTCCATTTCATAGATAAATGGTTCTAATTCGTGTATGTCGCATTTTAGACCATTCCGAGGTCATTAAGCCATTGAAATTATGTCCGAAAGTTGAACCCGGAGAAAATTTTAGACCTGGGTATTGCTTTTGCCTATGCATTTTTTGTGTGTTCTGCCTTCTTTTTCCGTCCGACTTTTGACTTCTACTTCATGTTCTTGTGATATTTATGAACTATTTGAGGGCTACGATGCCCATCAATAGGCTAGCTAAGATTTTGGAGAATTTTAGATTCAAATTGAATCATTTTTGAAATGAATTCGAGTGTCGGTTTTGAGTATTTTTTTTGATTTTTTCTTTGATGTCGAGCACGGGTTTTTCCAAAAAATTTGAAATAATATTTAAAATGATTTGGCTTTTGAAATAATTATTATACAATATTTTCCCATTATTTCCAAGTTATGAAAACTACATGTTCTTTATAATAATGGAATTTTCAAAGATTGATTTCAGAAACAATTTCGAAAAATTGTTCTAAAAGCTTGTTTTCTCAAATAAATTATTTTATATATAAAATACACGATTTTGCCTATTTGAGCGAATGAATAGGAGAATCAAATGGTTCGGTAAAACACGTAGTATGGGATACGTGCATTAATCTTATCGGTTAATTCATGACTTGCCCGTTTGATGGTTTTGACCTTCGAGTCGTGTTTTCCAATGAGATGAGGTAAACATTTTACTGCTTTCTACTGTGGCTTTTACTAGAGGTTAGTAAACCATTGGGTGCGAACATATGGTATGGGATGCACGTTAACACTTTTGGGTTCCTACGTGGGGGTTTGTGACACATTTTTCTTCGAGACGTATTTGCCAGTACAGGACCTTTGGGTCATTTGTCCTTCGGCATGTTTATCATTGCGACGTATTTGTCCTTCGGGGTGTTTGTAATTGCAATGTATTTGTCCTTCGGGACATTCATCTTCAAGACATGGCTTCTTATTTTGAGAGAACAATACTTGGCAGGCTTCGACCAAAAGCATCTATTATATCTTTGAGATGATTCCATTAATTAGTTGTGATTTTCCAAGGGTATCGCCTTTTTACATTATTCGCCATTTGAGCCGTTATACACACACGCGCGCGCGCGCGCGACAATCACATCTTTAGAAATTTGAACTCCTTTGAGTTCTATATTTGGAATTTGAATTGCCAACACTTGGCATTTATTTGAGATTTATATTCTTCTATTTTGAAGATATATGTATTTGGCTTCATGGCATATTTTTTAGATTGAGATTTCTCTTTTGGGAATGCATTTGATATTGCCGATATGGAAGGTTTCGAGATTCCTCCTATTTAGGAGTTATGGTTTCTCTAAACCATTATTGTTATTTTGGGATATGCCGAAGATATGAGGCATGCTATGTTTAGTGCTTTTGTTACGGAGTTTATCTCTTTGAGATTATATATTTGTTTAGTGATACCACCTCATCACTTGAAGTAATGACAAGAACTTAGAATTATTTCTTCTCATTTGAGAAGAATTATCACTCTTATCCCCATGCATTATATTGTCGTTTATCCTTTTACACCGATTTTTTAGCTAGACTGACTGGTGCATTTTACACTCGGGTCAGACCAAGTTGTTTCAGGTTAGGTACCTATTTTTGGACTTAGCTTTTCTTAGATGCTTCCGCTTAGATATCTGTCTACCATCTTTGTTGTTGTAGTCTTTTTGCTTGACTCTAATATGTACATTATTTTGACTCGTTATATATAGTATGATCTGTGAACCACTTATGATGTATCATTTTTTATTGTACTGGGGATGTATCTGTATATATGTATATATCTGTTGTTTTCTGTTCTGTGATGTGATGTACATTTTGGTTGTTGTATTTTGTTCTAATAGATCCATTAGGCACCCATAGTTCTGTATTAAGCAATCATTACATATGTTGATCCACTTGAGATAGAAAAAAATTAGAGCATTAATCGACTTATTTAATAGATGTTTAAGACAAAGCTATATATGATCACTCCTAACCAGCCCTATTCTCCGCATTAGCAGATAGTATTACCCAGAAATAATCTTTGTTAATTTGGGTCTTGGGGTGGGGAATCATATTAATATTTCTATATTTTGTGTACTTGCATATATTTGTTTCTGTGTTTCATATATATGTGTAATGTAACATTACATATAATAAAATTAAATTTATGTTTCACTTATTATACTTCATTATTAGCGTTTAGTTCCATAGTATTAGTTTAAGGTGATTTATATAGTTTAGGCTTAGTTTTTGATTGATGACAAAGGGAGAGAACTATAAAATAGGTTAGATAGGCTTATATTAAGGGGGGTTAGTAGATTAAGGGGGAGTTGTTGGAATAAGGGGGAGTCGGAGTAGAATCAAAGTTTGTTGGAGTAGAAATTTTAAACATAGATTGTCATCATCCAAAAAGGGGAGATTGTTAGTTCCTGAGATGACGGTTTTGATGACAACAACCTTATGACTTGTTATAAAATATGAATACTAATATTCTTGTCTGGATATATATGTATATGCAAGTTATACATATGCAGGCACTGAGTACGAAGACTGTACAGTATAGAGGTTCAAGACTGATGAATTCAAGATTGAAGAAATCAAGACCGAAGACTCATGAGTATCAAGAGTTCGAGATATCAAGATAAGTAATAGAGTCTAGATTTATGTTAAAACTTCATAATAGCTCTAAGATCTTTATTCGGGTTTTAATTGTGGAATGAAATCCACCTTCTCGCGTTAATAGTGGGATGGATCCATGATGTCTTTAGTGAGATGGAACCCACGGCCATCTCTGGTGGAATGGAATCCATGGAATTTTCAAGTTGATTTATTTTTTAGATCTTTTTTCAAAGCTATCTTTTTACAAGTCATCTCTCCAGGTTTAAATATTTTAGCCTTAACTATTTTTTAATTTCAAAATCATTTCTTGTTTTTCAGCTATCTCCTAGATTTTATATTTTGTCTTTAAATCTCAAAAATATATCTATACTTAGTTTTTAATATTTTATAGATTAGATATATATTTTTAGATTATTTTCTAAAACTCTTTTATAAGTTTAAACTATATTAAAAATGGTTTACAGAGTTTAGAAATTGTTTCGAAAAGTTTTAAAATAGAAATCATTTTAAAGTGAAATCAATTTTCAAAAAATAAATAGGCATGTCGACATCCCCCATCCCCCCATGTCTACATAGTAGCCATAGAATTCAAATTTCAAACTTTCAAAAGTAGTGTCCATTCATCATAACCTTTCATGAATGGACATAACCGTTGTTCTCCTATAAGTACCAGTTGTTTTCAACGAATTTTAAATTAGTTTTCCTTCATTTCTTCACTCCTTCTCCACTCAAATATTCACTTATATTCAAATGCTTTAACAAAAACTCTGCCAAAATCCTAAGTAAATCAAACTCAATCGTCTCTAGTTTAATTCTCTGCTACTCTCTCTAAAAGATCTCAGTTCTATTCAGAGTTATAGGATCATTTGTAATCAAAGATGTGTGTCAAGTCTCTCTCTATCAAAGTGTGATTGGAAACGGTGTGATTGTGGCCCGTAAATCATTTGGTGTGATTGTAGCCTGTAAATCAATTAGGTGATCTTGTAGCTTGGTTAAATCAAGAGAGTTTCCCTTGGACTCAAAGCCAGGAGGGTGTGTCTCGTGGACTTGAAATCGAGGTTGGAATTATCGAAATTATATTTGTAAAGAAATCTACACAAGAAATTGTGTAGGACTGGATGTAGGCTAACTCCGAACAAATATAAAATTCTGGTGTATTCTTTTCTTTATTTCTTTTATTTACTATTTGCATATGTGTCTGATTCTATGATTTTTTCTATGTTTGTGAATTGCATCTTCTTGGATTTAATTTGAAAAGATTTCAAAAGGATCCAAAAAATTAATTGAGAACTATTTACCCCCTCCCTCTAGTGTTAATTCTGGCTTAAGGTCCGTAATTCGCATTTCCTACAAGTCAAGCATGTCTCACTAGGCTAAAAGTGTGGTTGTTCCTATAAAAAAACTAATTACACACTGATTCATATATCCAAAGACATGATTTTTTAGATGTCTGTCTTCGAGCATCAACATTGGACCTTGTCTATCTCTAGGCATTGACCAGAGATAAGATGTGTAGGGCGAATTGTTCGATCGACCCTAGTATGATTATTCTTTGACGACCTGATCATGGATCGAAGGATTTCATTGGTGCCAATCTTTAAGCACCAATTTCAAACCATGAATATCCTTGGGCATTGGATAAAGATTAGATATGCAGGGGTGAATTGTCCAATCGACCCCAGTATGAGTATACTGTGGCGACTCGATTATGGATCAGAGGATTTAACCTGTACCTATCTCCAGATACCTAGACATCTGGGTTTTCGAAACTCAAAATGTTCAATTTTTTCTTTGTTCGAATTGCACAAAGTCAGGTTTTTAAGAATAGTTTCATCAACTCCAAAAGCCAGTTCTATTTATAAACACAAGAATGGAAAATTTTTCTTATTACATCAGAGCCTAATCAACTATTCATAGGGATAAATCTAAGTGAAAGTGCATCTTATGTGCTTATTATTCTATACTCATAGAATTTAGATCCTAATAACAGCTGATAGCTTGAAATTTCCATCTCCAAGCTTCTGCTGAATCACACAGGGACCTTCGCTATTTGAACGAAGTATCCAATACGAGGAATGCTTGTTGCAAAATAAGATTGCCTATCTCAAAAGTATGGCTTATGACACGTTAAACTATCTTGATACTCTTTTTTTGGTGAGAATCTACCCTTAGATTAGTTTCTTCTCGTTTCTCGTTGACCAAGTCAAGGGACTCAAGCAAGAGTTCCTCATTCATCTTGGAATCATAATGCATTATTTGGTGAGAATGGATTTTCAGTTCAATTAGAATCATGGCCTTAAATCAATAGGCCAAAGAGAATGGAGTATTATTAATTGTGGACTTGTAGGTTTTTTAATAGAAACTGCATTACTAATGGTGATCTTTTGATACTGACTGCAGAAATCTTTCGATTCGGCTTTCTCAAATTGCATTCCATTATAAATGATGATCTTCTATGGAACTCCAAATCCTCATTTAATTTTTTTCTCCATAAATTTATTCTCTTTTTTGTAGTGATCATGGATAGCGATTCTGTTTTAGCCCACTTTATAGAGTAATCCACAGCTAGATAACATACTTCGCTCCACTTTTGACATCATAGCACATTGATCATGTCAAGCCCTCAAATCACAAATAACCACGGGCTAACCATTTACGTAATCCCTATGGATGGATCTCTTAGGATCATCACAAATCTTTGGCATCTATCGCATTTTCTAGTGTAACCAGTCATGTCCTGGTTGATTGTTGGTCAAAAGTATCCATAATGAAGAACCTTCCTCGCCAGATTCTACCTCCTAATATGATCACTACAACTTCCCTCATGCACATCGATAAGGATCGTCTTAGCTTTTTCTTTAAGGAAACATAGTAGTAAGGAAGCAAAGAATCCTCTCATATATAGTACTCCTTGCAAGATAAACCATCGTTCCTTTCACTTATCAGAGTCCACTTTAGCAAGTACTCCTTTATTGGAGTCATTCATGATTCCTTTTCCTCCTTGATCTCTAAGATCCAATTGACATCCATTTGTCAATGCTCGAAGCCAACAAACCTCCCTTATAACAAGTCCCATAAGCTGCACATCCCTCGAGCTAGCCAGTTTGGCAAATGAATCATCCTTCGTGTTCTCTTCTCTAGGAATGTGCGTAATCATGTAGTATTCAATGTCATTTATCTAGAACCTTCATTAAGTAAGGTCCAAATCCTTCTCAGTTAGCTAGAAATTCATTCTTGACTTAGAAAACCACAAAATAAAAGTCACTAAATATATTTAGTGTTTTGACTCCTAATTCTTTTTCTATCTTGAGTTTCACGATCAATGTTTCATACTCAACTTCATTATTCATTGTCGGGAACTCAAGCTTCAGGGCATGACATATCTTTTGCTCTTTTGGGGTTATCAAGATTACTCCTGCCCCATAACTATGTTTATTGGATGCTCCTTCCACATACAAATTCCATTGTGCCAACCGAAACACATCTTCTTCCACCCCTCATCCTAGACAGCAAACTCAACTATGAAATCAGCCAATGTCTATCCTCGTATCATCCTCCTAGGATGGTGGGTAATATCATATTGGCTTAGCTCGATATTCCACTTTAGCAATCTTCCCAAATTCTCAGGTCGGTGTAGCACTTTCCTCAAAGGTTGATCGATCGACACTTTGATTAGCTGGGCCTAGAAGTTTGGTTACAACTTACTTGGAGCAAGTGAAAAATACCATAATAGCTTCTCTATCTTTGTATAATCCTTTTCTACTTCGATGAACCACTTATTGATATAATACAGAAGCCTTTGGACTCTTGATTCCTTGTGTACTAAGGCTACAATAAGTGTGTGAGATGATACTGCTTCTTCTCCTTCAAAAGGCTTTAACAAGATCAGTGGTCTTTCCATATGATTGAATAGATTTTTGAAAAGCTTCCTAGCATTCCTTCATCTAAACAAACTTCCCTTTTTCTTTATTAAGGGCATCAAAGAATGACACATTTATTTGCCCCCTTCGAAATAAATCGACTTGGTGCATCGATTTTCCATTCAAGTTCTACATTTCACTCCTTAATTTTGGGGCAGTAACATCTTTCAACGCTTTTATCTACTCTGGATCAACTTCAATAGCCCCTGAGTCCACTTAAAACCCAAAATTTTTCCCAATGTGACTCCAAAACAACATATCAACGAATTAAACATCGTTTTGAACTTTCGGAGCACACCGAACATCTTTAAGAGGTCACACATGTAATTTATCAATCATCGTGACTTCACAAGTATATAGTCCATATAGACCTCCATCGTCCGTCTGATTTGATCTTTAAACACCGAGTTTACCAATTGCTGGTAAGTAGCTCCATTGTTCTTCAAACCAAATGACATTACTTGATAACAATATAATCCTAAATATGTGATGATACTGGTATACCCTTGATTTGGAATGTGATTTACTATTTGATTGTAGCTAGAGTATGCATCCATTAAGGATAATAATTCATGTTCGGCAGTTGCATCGACAAGTTGTTTGATTCTAGGCAGTAGGAAGCTATCCTTTAGGCATGCTTTGTTTAGGTCTGAATAATTGATGCATATCCACCATTTTCCATTTGGCTTTTGACCAGCAAAGGATTCGATCCCCATTCAGGGGATACATCATCATAGATATCCACTTTTTCTTTTAATGCAATGCATCACTTCAGTCCTATGTTGCACCTCTTCTGCTTCACATGAGGGTATCAAGGGTCCACATTCAATGTATGACACTCTATCTCTAGTGATATTCCACACATATAAGAATGCGCCCAGGAAAAACATCCAGAATTTCTTGGAGAAACCCTACAAACTCTTTTTTATCTTTATGCCAATTTGAGAACCGACCTTTAGGAACAAAGTATGGTCATCCTCATCGAATGGAATGTTGATTTTCAGCTATACCGACGTCACATCCTCTAGCTCTCTCCATACGTCCATATGCCCAATCCAGGGCCTAGGCGGTGTTAGAAATATGTCAAAGGTTTTAAGGCAGAGAGCCTTCTTTGCACCCTTTCCATTTCCCTTTCGCCTCGTCTCTTTGAGCTGCGCAACATAATACTCAAGGCTATTACTCTGATCCTACTAAATAGCTCCTACCGCTTTCTTGGTGGGGAATTTCATCATTAGGCACCATGGGGCAACGGCTACTCTAATACCCGCAATAGGTAATCGGCTTAAGAAAGCGTTATAAGCTAAGTATGTATCAATCACCACAAACGTCTGCACTTGCATTATCTTACGGTCTTTTTCACTCAGTTCAACCGATAAATCAATACAATTAATAGGCTCCTTAGCCTCTCTAGCAAAACCCTAAATATTGGACTTACATTGCTTCAGATCATGTATACTAATCTTCATCTAGTTGAAAGTTTTCTTAAACAAAATGTTAACCAAACTCCCACAGTTAATCAGAACTTGGTGTACAGTCATTAGCCCAACAACAACCATAGTTACCATGGGGATAAATGTCAGTGCTTCTACCTCATCGGCATCCTTACCTTTGAAAACAATATCGTCATGCACTATCTTTTTTTGCCTTATCATAATTCCATCTTTCCCAATGAAAGAAGTCTCCTGAACCACATACTTCAAAGAACTACCATGCTACTCCATCTCATTCCAGCTCTTCTCAGTTGGATGGGGTCCTGCATTAATAGTATTAATTACAATCCTTTTTTCAAGCTGCTTGGGTCCATCACATTAGGCCCAACCTAATTCCATTGGGTCGTCTAGCCATATGGTCTATTTTTCATCAATCCACTATCCTATAGGTCTCTCAAATACCACTGCAATTTCTTTTACCTGATCAAGTCCTCAATTGTATCCCTAAGATTCCGGCGCTTATTTGTATTATGCTCATGTAACTTATGGAATACTTCCCTAAGTGTCATGTTCAATTTCTTCCCTCTGAGGTGATTTCCTATAGTTTTATATTCCTTGCATAGCAAGGTAAATGTTTTCAATGAATTCATTTAATAGAAAATAGTCCTTGGGCTCATTCATCTAGGACGTTTCATGGTGTATGGCTTCTTCCCACCATCATCTTGGTTCCTCCTTTTTGGGTTACTATTCCTAACATTCACAGCAACGTTCTTAGCGCTCTCACTGAATTACTTAATTGCGACATTGCTTTGCACTATATCATTCGACATCCTACCTCCTATAGCCAAATGACCTGTTTGGCCTCCTCCAAGCGTATAAACTGGGAATTTTTTCGATAAAACTCGTCCAAATTAGGTGGTTACTTCCTTTTCAACCATCCATCAAATTTCATGTCAGGGTCAATGCCTTGAATCAAAGCCATCGGAACTATATTATCTTTTGGATTATTACTTTAGTCACAACATCGTTTTAGGAAATCTTTCAGAGTCTCTCTAGAACTTTGATGAATGTTTAATAAGGACATTACATCCATGGCTAGAGTTGTATGGAGCCTAAACTGCTTTAAGAACTTTTTTGCTAACTGTTCAAAGGAAGATATCGATCTCGAAATGATCCGAATTAACTGCATCATAGCCACCCCTTGAAGAAATATAAGGAAGCACCTACACCTTATTGCATCAGTATCTCCAGCACCATCCTTGTGCCATTCATATTTCAAAAGATGTAATGTTCAATCTGTCATTATGTCGTAAGATGACATCATTAGCAAAATGAACCTTGTGGAATAATTTTCCTATAATGTATCATCAGTGAATGGGGTACTGCTAGGTTACGAACCCTAGTCATCATTACTTCTCTATCGATTCTCAGTAAGTAACCTTCTCACTATATCTACTATTTATTCTGAACTAGTCTAATCGATTAGATGACAATCGTAGAGATAACCCCAAAATGTTTGACTTTGCAAATTCTCTCGTTAGTTATACGACGTTTGGGTTCCTCTATCTCTGGAAGAGCCATCTGTCCAGTCCTTTTTTATTATTATTCTTTCTTAAATGGTTCTTTGGTATTTATTAAAACACCACAGCTATGACCATTAGTAACTCACTTAAGATCGACACCAACCTCCTCACGAAGTTCATTATTAGAATCATCAATATCCATGCACACCAATAACTCAGTATCGAGTCGTTATGGTTCAGTGTCAAGTTGTAGTTTTTAACCAGGGCTTTTCTAAGTCCCATTTTTATGTCCTAGCTTCTCCCCTTTTCATCTTCTGATTTCCATCTCTCTGATTCATGTTAGTCAAAAAAGGACCTTCTTCCTTTGAATCGGAAGATAATAACTCCCTATGGCTCTTCTCTTACCTTTAGGGTAGTTGAGTTATCATAGCAATACTTCTCTCCATCTGCTTAAAAATAGAGTTTTGACCCTCTAACATTTTTCTATGCATTTTGGACATTATCTAATCCAACTCCACCCCTGTGACTACCTTTGGTGCACTCAGAATTTAGTTGGAGTGGGTTAATTCATTTCCTCTCGGTACTAAACATCCTCATTCTCTACTTCATTGATGGGTCTTGAGGTGGTTGACTTCTCTTTATCCTTCCTAATTGCCATTATTTCTACATCCAACGATAGAATTTCTTCCAATTCTAAGTAAACATGAATCTTTCACCAAATGTCTTGATTTAACTTTTGGATAACTGAAACCCAAAATTCGATAGATCTACAACCGAAAATCTCAAATGGGACAAACATCTAATCAATTAATAAGTGAAAACTAGACAACTAAGAAATTAAAATGAGGTAAGAACACATAAGATTTACAGTGGCTCGGCTAGAATCAATAGCTTACATTAACCACCAACTTTTTTACTGATTGTTTCTTTCTTTTACAAGGATGATCATACAACTTGGATGCATACAACTTGGGTTAGGATCCAACAGAGTTTCAGAATAGATAAGATAATAAAGAAGGTAAAAAAAGATCTAAAATGTCAAAAGTCTCCTTCCTTTGTACCTCTCCCTTTATTTATAGAGGAAAAACCATCACAAAGGTCACCGAAGTAGGCTTCCCACATTCTCCGCTACTGATGTGAAGCTTCAGGCAAGAGAATATGATCAAATCATAAATAACAATAACTCGGTACCTAGTGGTAGCATAATTTCTTTTTGTGCTTTACTTGCTTTGGCTTCCATCTGTCCGCTAAGATGACTCATCACAGATTACAAAAGTTGATGTTAATTTGTTCCATTGACTAATAATTTCATCTTTTGTTTCCCCTTACATGACTTATTTGAAAAATGTCTAATTGCCTTCCCGTAGCTAGTTAGGATCAGTACTAGCTCTTGAGACTTCGCTTGAACTTTGGTATTAGACTTGTCTTCCTGAATCTGGTTCGTCTTATGGGCATTCAACGGTTCTGATTCACCAACTTGTTGCTTAAGTTTAAAAGTAGCATAACTATATATAACATCATCTATTTTTTTAATTAATTTTAAGGCCTCTAGAAGTAACTAATTGCCACAAAAATTCAATATAACATTTGTATTAATATTTATTATAATATTTAACATCTATAAATTAATTTAAACTAGTTGAACTCAGAAATTAAAAACTCAGTTGTGTTGACTCCTTGGGGTGAACTCAATACTTACTTAATATTTAAATATTAAAGCCTATTATCGAATTTGCAGTAGTACAATATCATGCACAAGTTTAGTTTCTTTTTGATCATTTAGGTGAAATTCAAATTCTAATCTTTATTAAGCTATACCTTTGTAACGACATTTCTTGTACGTTTTCTTTTCATCATTACTATATCACTAAGATATCTAACATTTAGTCAATGGTCGAAAAATCCAATAACACCATTGGTTAATTGCATAGACCACTTTAAAGTTCTTGGTTCAATCCATAACATTTGTTGATATACCATTTTGCTTTGGTTAGGATTTTGACATTAAATTAACTGCCAATTACGGTGATACTAACCTTCTACTAAGAAGGATATTAACTATCTATAGAGTATTGTTTTGCTTAAAGAAATTCAAAGTGTACCCAACAATGGTCGTAAGATTATGAAGTTGTCCTTTGATTCACCATAACCAGAGTACTGCCTAGCTATTTAGGACAAATGGTACCCTCAAGTATGAAGAATGCTATACATTGTTACTATTGGAACTGGCCCGCTTGGCGTTGGGTGAAATAAGTAAATTTCAAAAAAAAAAAAACTTTTTGGATCTTAATGTGCCTATGTAAACTATTAATTGGCATTTTATGGAATCAATATATTAAAATAAAATCTTATGTTTTAAACTTTATATAAATATACATATATATATACATATATATATATATATTCATTTGATATTTATGATTTTGAATATATCACATATATTGCTAAAATAACGTAGCAATATAATTAATATGAGCAAGTGTTAACTATATAGAGACGAAGATATTAAGATTTATATCTATCATATATACACGTATATTACATATATGCACGCACGCATATACATACACATATGTATATCTATGTGTGTATGTGTATATATATTTGATAACTTCATAAACGTATTAAGGCAATATAACTACCTAAGTATATATATGTTCAACTATACTAAAAATTTATGCATATAGTTTCTATACACATATTATTAGTGCCACATATATATAGTTTAGATATATACATATATACATATATACATAATATTTCCATTTACACACACACACACAAACACATATACATACTCAAAATATTTATATCTAAATAAAATTAAAAATTTATTAAAACTTGTAAAACATATTAATTTGAACTAAAAATTAATACCTGAAAATTTAAATCCAATATTCACAAAGCTCAAACTATTTTATATGATTAACTTATAAATCAAATTTGATTATTTCAAAATATTTTGAAATTCAAGATATGAAATATCTAAATATTAACTAATTCAAAATATATAAATTTTAAAATATGTGTATATATATATAATACTAATATTAATTTTGGCCTAATAAATAATATATATATATTATATTTAGTATAAATTTATATAATAATTAATATAGTTAATAATATATAATTTTCGGCGTAAATTTTTAAGCCTGCGAGAAAAATAATTTCTATAAATTGGAAACAAAAGTACAAATATATGTACATAACTTTAGGCAAAATTTAATTTGCATTTATAAACTCTTATTTAAAAAATTTATACAAAATAATGATATGGAGGAATATAGTATTATATATGTACAATTTTAAATATTTGCACTTTTTTAAAGGGCGAGGGGGCTTTTATCCTTGTTCCCTACTAGCTTGTTAATGAAAAGAAAATTACAGGGAAAAGCATGAAGAAAAATACAAGGAAAAAATACGCAGCAGAGGAAGAAAATGTTGTAGATAAACATAGGGAAAGTTCCGATATCATGTAGCAGAATTTTCCTCTCTGTCACCATACATAAATTCTTTTGCACGGGAGATGGAAAGTAATATTTTGGTGTAGAGTTCCACGTCAATAGCCAAGAGAGATTCGAAGATTCTACTATTCCTCTCTTGCCAAATTTCAACTGTAAACTTTTGAGAATTGGTAGGAACATCTTCCTATTAGCATCCTTCATCCTTGTGGCTTTATATATCCAATAACATTCAAAGTTCAATCCTCTGAAAGGATGGGCGATAAACAAGGTCATTTAAGAGCCTTCTTAAAGGGGAAACAACATATGAACAATCGAAATATAAATGGGTCATGTTATACGTCTAGTATAGAAAAATAGAGACTAATCAATAATAAACTTGTCTCACAAGTTTACAACTCAGATTTCCACTACTTTGGAATTCTGTATTATTTATTTGAACATTAAGTATGTTGTAATTAATTACAACAACAAAGAAACAACTATAGTAATAATAACTATAGTGCTAAATCAAACGTTATACTATTTAAAGAAATAGTACAACGTATAAAGAAAACGATATTTATACATATAAATATGTAAATCAACTAGAAATCTAACTAGTTGAAGAAGAAAATTATGTCTGAGGCTTGTCGTAACAATATCCTTAAGACTTTATTCAAAGTCTCCCAAGATACAACAGACGTGATCCGCTTGAGATTGTGATGTGCATGATGTTCTGCATGATATGCAAAAGTGCACGGATTGTAGATATTAAGAACTGAAGACGAAGAAGAGAAAGTTCAAAATTGATTGAGTGAGGAAAGTGATCAGGTTTCCTCCTTATTTATAGCTGAATTCCCAGTGGCTACACCCCTTGAGAAAATTAGCATCCTTTCATTTGCAATGCCCAAAAGCGTTACTGTTCGCAATAGTCACGCCTCTTCGTTTTGCAATGGCTAAAAACTGTTGTTGTTCACAATAGTCGCGCCTCTTCGTTTTGCAACGGCCAGAAACTGTTGTGGTTCGCAACAGTCGCGTCTCTTCGTTTGCAACGACCAGAAACTATTGTGGTTCTCAATAGCCGCGTCCAATCCAGTAGTCACTTCTTTTGAATTTAAACGGTAGAAAACAGTTCACTTCTGTACAGCAAAAATATAACACGGTCCACTTTTATTGGACCCATATCCGACCCGGCCCGGTTTGGTCGGTCGGACGGATGGGCGACGGCGCGTGCGCGTGTCTTAGTCCATGGCCATATAGGTCCTCCTCCTCGCACAAAATTACTTGACCCTAAGGACCAATATAGGGATTGAGAATACACTATATAAACAAGAATAAGGACTTATTTTTAGCTATGTGGGACATATCTCATTCACCAATTTTAGAGAATTATAACAATCCCCCACATGAATGACGATATATGTCTCCCCCAGACAAAGTGTAATATCACACAGTTCATATGAAAATAATGTTATATCGAGGATAAGTAGATATTTCACTTTGTAATTTCCCTAGTTAAAACTTATCGGATATACTTGGCTAATCGGTGAATTATTTCATCTTGAACCCTCAACCGTTATTGTATAACCAGATAATAAGCTTTACAAAGCATTATTTCCCTTCACATCCATTCTCTTGGTTGTGTTCATTTTGGTCCTTAACAATTTCTGGTTCTGTGACGTTTTTAGAGAATAAAAGACTTTAATATTCTCATAGACCGACCCAGCTCACACTAACATAGGTGATTTCAACCATTAAGCGTATCCTACATATACCCCACTTGTTATATTCAAGATATGATCGTCATTAAAAACATAGTTTTAACTTTAAATACTTTTGTAGACATGCATTTATATTGTGCACCATAGGAATGGAGTTGGACTATGTCCAAGCAAATGCATTACTCCTTGAGTTACTCAGAACCGGTTTGCCTATTGATCCTAGTCCGTGGGATCTCTAGTCGCTAAGATAGGTTTCCATATAAGAAAATCTTGTCGTTTAGGCTTTTAAACCCATTACATTCGATGTGTAGTCAATTTTCTCTCTTGATAAACCTTTAGTAAATGGATCCGCTAGGTTATCATTTGTTCTCACATAACCTATGGAAATAGTCCCATTTGAGAGTAACTGCCTACCTGTGTTATGACGTCGATGAATGTGTCATGACTGTCCATTATACACAAAGTTGTGGGCTCTGCTTAGTGCGGCTTGGTTATCACAGTGTATGCATATGGCCGGTACAGGTTTAGGCCAAAATGGAATATCTTCTAAAAAATGACGAAGCCATTCTGCTTCTTCACCTGCTTTATCTAAACCGATGAACTCTGATTCCATAGTGGATCAAGCTATGCATGTTTGTTTAGCAGATTTCCATGACACTACTGCCTCTGCTAAGGTAAATACATAACCACTTATTAATTTTGATTCCTTCGAATCAGCAATCCAGTTTGCATCACTATATCCTTCTAAGAGAGCAGGATATTTTCCATAATATAAGGAATAAATTGTGGCATTTTCTAAATATCCAAGCACTCTCATTAGTGTTTTCCAGTGTTCCTTTCCTGGATTGCTTATATACCTGCTCAGTCGACTTACTGCATAAGCTATATTTGGTCTTGTTCAATTCATGAGATACATAAGACATCCTATTACACGAGAGTATTCCAGTTGCATTACACTCTCATTAGTCTTTTTATGCAGTACTTATGATGGATTAAAAGATGTTCTTACTCCTTTAACTCCAAAATTTTGAAAATTTTCAATCACCTTTTCAACATAGTGTGAGTGTGATAATTCAATTCCACTAGGTGTTCTTATTATTTTGATTCCCAAAATAACATCTGCAACTCCTAAGTCTTTCATATCGAAATTGCTAATTAACATCTTCTTTATGGTCTCTATTACCTGAGTATTTGGACCAAATATTAACATATCGTCTACATATAAACAAATCATCACATATGATTGTCCAATTTGTTTATAATAAACACACTTATCGCCTTCATTTATATGGAAACCATTTCTCATCACGACACTATCGAATTTTGCATGCCATTGTTTTGGAGCTCGTTTTAGTCCGTATAGTGATTTTACTAATCTACAGACTTTGTTTTCATTTCCTTTGGAAACAAAACCTTCAGGTTGCTCCATGTAGATCTCCTCATCGAGATCTCCATTTAAGAATGTTGTCTTTACATTCATTTGATAAATTTCTAGATTGTAGATCGATGCAATTGCTATTAGCATTCTTATAAAGGTTATTCGTGTTACCAGCGACTATGTATCAAAGAAGGCTACTCCTTCTTTTTGACGATATCCTTTGGCTGCTATTCTGGCTTTATACTTGTCGATAGAGCCATATGCTTTCATTTTCTTCTTAAAAATCTATTTACGGCCAATAGGTTTAATTTTAGGTGGAATATCAACAATTTCCTAAGTTTTATTACTTAGAATTGAATCAATCACACTTTGGATTGCTTCTTTCCAACATGAAGATTCAGAAGATGACATTGCTTCCTTGTACATTTGAGGTTCGTGTTCTAGCACATATGTGAAAAAATCCGAACCAAATGTCTTGGAAGTCCTAGCCCTTACGCTTCTTCTTGGTTCAACTTTCTCAATCTCATGATGAGTTTCATCTTCATTGAATTACTTGATTCTTCTCTCGTCCTTTTAGGGACATTATTCCCTTTATTCCATTTGTGCAGAAACACATCTTCAAAGAATGAGGCATCTCTAGATTCCATGATTGTATTTACATGAATATCAACTACATCAGACTTGAATACCAAAAATTTGTAGGCACTACTATTTTGAGCTGACCCTAAATAGTAACAATCTGCTGTTTTTGGTCCAAGTTTGACTTTCTTGGGTGGCGGAACTGGAACTTTTTCCAAGCACCCTCACACTTTTAGGTATTTAAAACTTGGTTTGTGTCCTTTCCATAACTCATATGGAATTGTTCCTATTTTATTGTGAGGGACTTTGTTTAATAGTGATTAGACATATTTAAGGCCCCCCCACAAGTTCGTCGGTAGACCAGAGGTTAAAAGCATGGCATTAATCATGTCTTTTAACGTTTTGTTCTTCCTCTCGGCTACACCATTTTGTTGTGGTGAATATGGAGTTGTTGTTTGATGAATTATACCATTTTCTGCACAGAACTGTTCAAATGGTGATTCATATTCTCCATCTCGATCAGATCTCAATATCTTGACCTTTTTATTTAACTGATTTTCTACCTCATCCTTGTATTTTATAAATGTTGTAATTGCTTCATCTTTACTATTCAAAAGGTATACATAGCAACATCGCGTATAATCGTCAATAAACATCATAAAGTACTTTTTCCCACCTCTTGTAGGCAATGATTTAAAATCATATAAATCTGCATAAACCAAACCTAGTGGTTTAGTGCTTCTATCAACAGATTGAAATGGTTTTTTAACCATTTTTGCTTCTACACATGTCTCACATTTGTAGTTCTTATCTACTTGGAATTTCGGAATTAATCCAAGTTTGATAATGTTTTCATTTTTTGAAAATTTATTTGTGAGACAAATTTATTATTGATTAGTCTCTATTTTTCTATACTAGACGTATAATAATCTTAAGACTTTATTCAAAGTCTCTCAAGATAAAACAGACGTGATCTGCTCGAGATTGTGATGTGTATGATTCTTTGTGTGATATGCAAAAGCGCACGGATTGTAGGTATTAAGAAACGAAGAGGAAGAAGGGAAATTTTGGAATTGATTGAGTGAGGAAAATGATCAAGTTTCCTCCTTATTTATAGCCGAATTCCCAATGGATACACCCGTTGAGAAAAGTAGCATTCCTTCATTTGCAACGCTAGAAAGCGTTATTGTTCGCAACAGTCGCACCTCTTTGTTTAGCAACGGCCGAAAACTGTTGTTGTTCGCAACAGTCGGACCTCTTCGTTTTGCAACGGCCGAAAACTGTTGCTGTTCGCAATAGTCGCGCACCTTCATTTTGCAATGGCTAGAAACTGTTGTGGTTCGCAACAGTCGAGTCCCTTCATTTGCAACGACCAGAAACTATTACGGTTCACAATAGTCGCATCCAATCCAGTAGTCATTTTTGAATTTAAACGGTAGAAAACCGTTCACTTCTGTACAGCAAAAATATAACATGGTCCACTCTTATTGGGCCCATACCCGACCCGATCTGGCCCGGTCGGTCGGACGCGCGCGTGTATTAGTCCATGGCCATATTGATCCTCCCTCTCGCACAAAATTACCTGACCCTAAAGGCCAATATAGGGATTGAGAATACACTATATAAACAAGAATAAGGACTTAGTATGGCGATGTAGGACATATCTCATTCACCAGTTTTAAAGAATTCTAACAGGTCATAGATTCTGTATCAGGAAGACACTGAACATAACATCTATCAATAAGAAATCGAAGAGAGAAGAGCCTGTCTCATGTCTGAATAGCACATAGCATCTATCAGATTGTTTTGGTAGTTCCAAATTTATCCCAAATTCTATTGCTTTACGGGGATTGAATATCTAAATCATAGCATTTTAGACAGCACTTGTAGAATGTGTTTTGTCTAAATGTGTCCAAGAAAGGCCATTTTTTCTCATTTCATAGTTGTTGGTCATCAAGGAGTTCCATAGTTGTCAGACTGCAGTGCAATTGGAATAGGGAAGAATGATCCTTCCAAAGTGAGTGTTGTCAGATGCTAGCACAAAATCAGGGATTTCGGGGCTTATTTTTTCATTGTATTATAGGATATTGTTAAAAATGAGGCCATGAGTAGCCCAAGGAGTGTTCCAGAATAATTTTGTAGGGGAATTTGATGCGTTGTGCTTTACGTGAGGTAGAATAGTGGTTCTCAGCTTCAACAAGCATCTCCATGGCAAGTTGGTGGAAGATGGAATGACCATAATCCAAAATCTTTAATCTTTTAAATGATATTTATGCATCCAGAGGACCCAAATAGAGGAATTATCAGTGGGGATAGCGTTGGCATGTTTTGAAGCAGCAACCAAGTTCCAATTTCTTAGATTGATAATTCCTAGGCCACCACGGCATTTTGGGATGGAAATTTTCTTGAAGGAGATAGGGATTGGCTTCCTAAGAAAGAAATCACCATGCAATAGAAAATTATTAGAAGCCCTATTAAGATTAGATAAGAGCTTCTTTGAAAAAATAAATGTCTTGGAGTAATATGAGACCGTGGTAGTACTAATGGATGTAATGATTGTAAGTCTTCTAGCCTGGGATAATAGATGAGTAGGCCATGAAGAAAATTTGGATATGATATGCTTAAATAAAGGAACATATTAATTAGTAGTGATCCTAGAAGATGTCAGGGGAGTGCCTAGATAAACTGAGTTGGGAGGCATAATTGCAACACTAGAAATGCTTAACAAGTCAGTGCATTGGGCAATAGTATAACCAGCATAGGTGATACTAGATTTAGAATAGTTTATGGCAAGGCTAGAAATTTATTGAAAGATGATGAGAGAGTTCTTAAAGGTGGAGATGCTCTCATGATTTCAGGTTTGGAAAAGATAAGGAGATCGTATGTAAACATCAGGCAGCACATATCACGGTTCCTACACTTAGGATGGAGTTTTATATTTTTCAAATTGATCTGCTCTTGAAGTAAACATGTTAAAAACTCCATAGTGATAATGAATAAGTAAGCGAACATAGGATCACCACGCCTAATCCTATGTGTGGAGGAGAATAACCTCGAGGAATGCCACTGAGTATTACGGAGAAATTAGCAGTAGAAATACAAGTGTAATTCCATGCAAGAAACGGTTGTGGAAATCTCATCTTAACCATGATGGCTATTAATGAAAAGCAGCTTACAAAATCAAATGCTCTTTGAATGTCAAGATTTATCATAAATCTTGGAGATATGTTGCCAGTATTGTAGCCCTTTAGTACTTCGTAGGTCAAAAGAATGTTGTATAAGATATCTCTATTAGGTAAGTAGGCTACTTGGTTAGCGGAAATGATTCTTGTGAGAACAGACTTTGTTCTACTAGAAATAAGTTTTGTAATAACATTGTAGATCACAGAGGAACGGGAAATAGGCCTGTAGTGTTGAACTGATGTACGGTTAGCTATCTTGGGCAAGATTGGTTGTATTGATTCCTCCAAGCAATTTTTTGGTATTGAAAAAGTGAGTGATAGCTTTTGTAAAGGCAGTTCCAACGATGGACCAGGTTTGAGAGAAGAAGAAGAGTTAAAAGCATGCAATCCACCCATGCTTGTAGAGTTTAGCCTAAATAGTGCATCTTTAATCTTAGAGGCGGTAATAAGTGATATAAGAGACAGCTTCTAATTGAGAGACGGTAGAAAGAGAGTGTAACCTTCCATATTTTTATAACTAATCTAGGGTATTTAATTAGTTAAATTAGATAAAATAATATAATAATATAAAGATTAATAGGTTGAGATTTGATTAAATTAAAGATAGTCGTGCCATGTTAATGTGTAAATTAAAATGAGAAAAAATATAAACTAATGTGTCAGGAAATGAATAAGGGCTATATGGAAAATAAATGAAGTTTTATAAAATTTAAAATATTTTACCAAACTTTAAAGGGTTAAGGAAGATTTTGAAATAAATTTGAATTTAAATGATTGGGTTTAAAACTCTTATATAAACTTCTTTATATGATGAATGTTTCTTTAACATTTGATTTAAAAAGGTTTTAACTTGGCTTAAATTTGTTAAAGTTAAATTGTTAATTATTTCAAATCTTTATTCGAAATGGAATTTAAAAGAAAATTTAAAGATAAGGTGTTTTTGAAAGATTTTGTAAATGATGATTAAATCATTCATAAAGGAAATGATTTTCTAAAAGCTAATTTAGATTTAATGATTTGAGATTTCATTAAATTAATAAGTTAATCAATTTAGAATTTAATTAATAAAGTTATTGAGGGTTTTAAAATTTATTAATTGAGGATTAAGTTAATTAATTTAGGATAAATTAATTTGTAAATTTAGAATTAATTAATTTGAAATTAATAATGTTTGATTAAGCTTAATTACTTAGAGAAGTAATTAAAGAGTTATAAATAGTTAATGAAGGTCATTAACTTGGAATTTGTTAAGTAATTAATTAATGTGATTAATTTTAACAATTAATTAGATTAATTAATTAAAGAATAATCATATATGGAATTAGTTAAGTATAATTACTTAATGAAAGTGATTAAACGAATTAATTACTTAAGATAATTAATTAAATAAATTAGATTAGTTTAAGTTAATTAATTAAGTTCAATTAATTTAAACAAATCACTTGATGATTTGATAAGTATAATTATTTAATGAAGGTCATTAACTAAGATTATTTAACAATTAATTAATGTGATTAATTTTAATAATTAATTAGATTAATTAATTAATGATAATCATTTGTGAAATTGTTACTTAATAGAAGTAATTAATGAATTAATTACGTAATGTAATTAATTAAGTTTAATATGATTAGTTTAAGTTAATTAATTAAGTTTAATTAATTTAAACACTGGATGATTTGATAATAATTACTTTATTTAATTGATGGAGTGCAATTACTTAGTGAAGTAAATAATTGATAATTACTAGAGGTAATTTGTGGAAGATGATGTAAGAATGGAACTAATTTGGATTAAATTACTTAGTAATTAATCAAGGGATTAATTAAGGATAATTAATTGAGGAGTAAGTAATTTATTTAGTGAAGTAATTAAGGGTTAATTACTGAAAATGGTTAATCAAGTGTGATTAATAAATGTGGTTCAACTAAAGATTAATTACTTAATGTAAGTAATTAAAAATGTAATTAGGATTTTAATATAATTAATGATGAAATTAAGGTTGATTAAGTAAGATAAATTAATCAATGATAAGTGATTAAGTAATTAATTAATGTAATTAATTAAGGATTAATGTAATTAATTATAGTTAACTAAATTAATGAAGTAATTAAAGGTTAATTACTGTTTTTGGTTAAGGACAATTAATTTGTGAAATTAATTAAAGGATAATTACTTGAATGTAATTAAAGAATAATTAATCAAGGGTGATTAATTAAGGTGATTAATTAGAAGATGATTAAATAATTGATTTATAATTAAGTAATGGTTATGTAAGCAATATTTATATTGAGGAAGTAATTGATATAATTCACTTTAAATTAATTAGAGATAGGAGTAATTAATTTAATTCATTTTAAATTAATTATAGATGGTACGATTATAGACCATTTCTTATGTATGAATGGATTATATTGGTTGCCTTGAATGGTATGAAATCTCAGAAATGAGATAAGTAATGTTGTGTGATATGGACGCATTGGTTGCATTTTGATGATAATATGGATTATCCTTTAATAATGATAATATGGATTATCTGTTGTGATGATAATGTTGATTATCTATTGTGAATGTGTGAATTATCTATCTATGTGTATATAGATAATGAATTGAAATTATTTTAAACTTTAAAACAACTTGGACCTTAAAAGATATGCTTTGGATTCGGTGAGACCGGGATCGTGTTTCCAGATTTGGATATCCGAAAACCACATCGATCCAAATTAACGATAGGTCGTGAATCTCAAGTGAAGATAAAGATTCAGAGTGCAAGGGTTATCGTCGTTAACTCTGAGGGTGATTCCAAAATGAGTGTAACGAGATAATGCCTTCAGTTTCGTTCGAACCCAGAACAAACTTGTATGGATTGAATGCTTTCAGAACATCCTCAGGTGGACGATGAGCATTCTAAGAGATGTGTTCTATAAAGGTAATCGTAGCCTCAAGGCTCATCAATCGGGAATGGCTAAAACAGGGGTGGTGCAGCAAGGCTAAGTGGGTCATGCCCACGTAGGACGAGATTTACCCCTGTCTAGATGTCCCTTTTATCTCGGTTGTGTGGTGCGGTTGCTGATCACAACTGCGGGGTGGTCTTGTTCGGAACTGTTCAGTAAGGAATGGTTCCGGCTTTGTGTTGCAGGGGATTGGGAGTAATCTTCGGTATGATGATCTAGGCACCGTACTGTGACGGCGGTACCCCGGTAGCCCTGCCATTGTATGGAATCCAAAATCCAATAAGTGCCATCGGTTTTGATTGTATTACCCACTTTTACGGCTAGTAGCTGGAATTTAATAAATGTAACAATTTCGTCTATTTTCTATTTATTTGAAAACCTAGACCTATTATAATATCATCGGATTTCCTATCAAATGTTTTGGTTCGCGTAAGGTAAAAACTTTTCCATGTTTATGTGTGGGAAGTCTTACGTGATACCTTTCTTTTCAAAGTTTTTTCAAAAGTTAATCAACTTTAACCTGTTACTCACACCAAACCCATGTCTGACCAGGAGTTTATTTCTGTTTTTCTTAAACTTTTGGGTACTCAAATTTTTATGAGTAGCCAAGGGATTCAGAATTGCTTTGACGAATGGTGGAGAAGCAATGGAGCAGGAGGCTTCTGCGTTATAGTTATATAGTGTTCCGCTGTGTTGGTACCTTTGAGTGATTTCTTTGTATTGCACTGAGTTGTAATAACTAGACAGGTGTTTATAACTGTCAAATATGTGATGTATTGTCTGTGTAACTCTGATAATTGTTGTATATTATGTAATACTTATGTTATCAATATAATTTATTCGTTCCACTGTTGAGATTCTGGCGTTGTTTTTTCTTTCTCTTCTTTCTTTTCTCTTTTCCATCCCTTTCTTTCTTAAGGATAATGCGACTTTCTGGTCGTTGAAAGTCGGGTCGATTTCCTGTCCTTTACTCAAGGTTGCAACAACCAAATGCTACCACGTTTGAGATTATATTTAGATGTTTTGGAAAAGTGGCAATCGACAAGGAGGAAATTGGATCGTGTAGGGAATTATGGAGACTAGTGTTGATGGCAACAAGTGGAAATGTGCTAGGTTTGGGTTGGTATTTATAGAGGGAGAAGTGGAGCAAAATCCTACTAACTTCTACTCGTTCACCCATACCATTCAAACCATATCCAATTCCTATTATAGTTGGCCTCACTATGATCAAAGCATAGGTCAAAATTCATTCGGCTTATTTAACAAATGTTTATATCATAAAACGGTTTAAATAAATAAATAAATATATATATATATATATATATATATATATATATCAATATCGTACACCGATGTATACACATATAACACTTATATATACATCCAAACAATTACTAATGGCATTTAGAAAAAAGTTAAGAGCGACCCCGATTACAAAAACATCTAAACACCAAATATATTAACAATTAATATTTCATATATATATATATATATATATATATATATATATATATATATATATATTTACTAATTTATTTTATTTACAACATTTCACGAACTAGTTAAATCTTGTGATATTTTGAAGAATTCATAGGTGTAGTTATGTGACTCGCAGATGTCAATTCAATCGACGATTAGTATTAAACAAATTAAATATTAATGTTCACACCTTAGCTTAGCTGATTTTTTGATTTCTTGGTTGAATTCGTCACTTAAAGATATTTTTTTGGTAAAATAAAATTTTAAATGACCTTAAACAAAACCATAAAGTGACAATATAATATACATACGTTCGTTAATCAACGCTGTATCACTTTAAGATATATAGAGTTTGGTATCGGTAAAAACTCAAATAGTATAATTATTCAACTATTCGGTTCATTTACAATGTCCTTAGTTCAATAGCAAAATTTATTGTTAGTTGTTCTACTATGGCTAGAGATTTGGTTTTTGAGTTGACTACAATTGACTGTGGTACTTCCCTCATACAACCGAAGAGTCGAATTCTCTATTAAATAGTACTTTACTTCCTATGCTTCATCTTTGACCCAACTATAGTTGCTCAATGTTCGCGATGCCATAATTTAACTATAATCAAAGTAGAGTATCCATGAAAAAGTATCATAATATTCTCAAGTTGACAGAGCGGTGTAAGTTCATCACACTGAGATTTCCCATTTGACCAAATTATTATCGACAAATAAGAAACTTTGAACCGAGTCATTCTATTGTTATCTAGTGTTAATAGTATATTTCCCCTTGAAGCCCCATCAGCTATGAGTAACACACTGTCCAATGATTAGAGAACGTTATGTACTTCAGTCTTAATGGATGTACAAAATATTACTTCTTCAAACACCTTGACTAGAAATATTTAAAATAAAATTTTATTTTATATTATGTTTAGTTAATCACAATTGCAAATATTTACAAATACAATCGCTTAACATTTTATATAAGATTTTTCTTATTTATATACTTTGAATTAATTACTTAATTATTTATATCACAATATGACAAAATATGTAAAACAAAAAACACCAAATAACTTTTATTACGAACAAGATTGATTACATAGTTAGATACATATGACAAAATTACATAATTTTCCTAAGGACATACCACTAATTCTGTCAATTTCCCACTTTCCCTCAGGGCCACTAATGGATTCCATATCCCATCTTTCTATCAGTTTTTTCAGAACTAACCAAGCTAATCCTTTAGTGGATGGATCTACTATATTATATTAATATCTACTTTATCAGCTAACATCTCTCCATTGCCGATAAAATGCCTTTATAATGTGGAACTTTAAGAGTATGTTTCTAGATATCTTATGAACCCTAGGTTCTTTCATCATCTATGTCATGACATTTTATGCATAACAATGTCATGAGCTTCTCAACATTCGAAATCATCCCTAATTCGGTCATAAATTTGTGCATATATATACACTACATGTATTATGATGCTATACAGGGCAATGTACTTAACTTTTTGGTTGAATTAGCCATTACTTTTCATTTGAAACATTTCCAACTTACAGCTCCTTAATTGTGATTGAATATGAATTTAGTATTGACATGTTATATGTGATATCACTTTTGAAGCTTGAGTTTAAACACTCCTTCATAAGGAATTCGTTGTTTTCATAAACGATTCTCTAATATTTTATAAATACTCTTGAAGGCTCTTAACTACTATTTAGCGACTTAACTTTAATTTGATATTTTCTCAATGTACCAAGTACATAAGCGAAATATGTTATAATACCTAATACAGCATAAATGGTTGTTTCTATTATTTATGCATAAGGAATCCATCTTTTATGCTCCATATTAAATATTTTAACATGGTAACTATGTATACATTTGTGAAAATCCTAATATTCTTTTATACTAATTATAAAAGATGTCCTTCCCAAATCTTATATCGAGAATTAAACAACCAACTAAAACCAATTCTAACATGGGTACATCGTTAACAACGAACAGTATTTGTTCACTTATAGTTTTAGAAATATTTTATTACCTCTATACGTTTTTTCTTACAGACACGTGTTTCCTCTATAATTTGACCAGAAATCAAACATTTGAATCCTCTAATAAAATATTTGCTTAACTATGATGCTTGTCGAACGATACTGTCATGTCATTCCTTGGATCCTATTCGTACCCATAAACTCTGTTATCGCCCCTATTTACTTCGTGACATTTAGGTTATTATGTGCAACCATTCTATTCTAAATCGTTATTTAGAATTTTTGTTCCAAAATAGATATGCCAAAAAAATCATAACGGATGATACTTTCATGAGTTGAATTTGAATGAACTTAAGCGTGTTGACTAGTAAAATTACTTCACTAATTTAAACATTTGAAACCAATGAAGCCATTCCTATCAACTTCGCTTTATGTAATTCCAATTGCATTGATTTTCTTGAAGACAAACTTGCAGCCAATGGGTCATATCATTTCGGGTATAACTATCAAAATCGTATTTTGATAATGTACTTGGAATCCATTTCGAATTTAAAGAATCATGTCATATGGCAGAGTCTATACTCGTCATGACTTATTGGCTACTGAGGAATTTATTATTACTAATGATTCATTTTCTTTACATTAATAAGCAACTCATAGTTTCTCTCAATGTGCAAGAATTACTTTTAGACATTCTAATTAGCTGTGTCCATTTTAGACTCAATTAATTTTATTTCATCATGTAATCAGTTTCTATATAAGAATATTTGGATTATATCTGTGTCCATTGTATTACACTAATTTCAAAATAAATTCTTTTGTCATGAAGTTGGTGTTTCATGAAACAACAATCTTTTCAGTGTGACGGAATATGCATTCAGAATCATTTTACGATCTGCATATGCACTTACATAATTACATAAAACTAATTCAATAGCTCTTCTCGACGATAATCCCATCACTTAGTCAAATTCATCTACATATTCCTAAAACACTAAAACTTTATTAATCTTCTCTTCTAGGTTTTCCATTGCATAAAAAAATCTCGGACCACCCCATCATCTCATCCAGAGTAACCAAGATCTTTTCTCCCCCATTTAGGTTTCGTAAAGAGATAACCCTCTCTGCATAATGAATTTTGGCATCTTTCAAGGCTAACCAATCCATACTCAAAATTACTATATACCCTAAGAAGTCAAATACATATAGGGCTTGGGAAAAAATGTTCACAAAGAACAAATTCTAAACTAGTGAACTTTAACTCATGAGTGACAAAACCCTTAATCGGATAAGCAATGTACAAAGAAGTAACTGGATAGGTAACATATAACCCTAACTACCAACCAAATCATTCAAAATGAAAGAGTGTGCTTGTAAGGATCTGCCTTCCTTACTCCGAAAGATGAGCCATTTGGGTAAAAAGGAAAACAAAAGACAAGAATAAAGAATCACAGAATCTAACAATGTAAGGCAATCACATATAATAGTCAACATAAGGCAATACATAATCACTTCCACAATAATACGTAAAAGTCACATAGTTACAAATTTCAACCAGGATGAATATAACCACCTTACCCCACAAATGCTAACACAAACATGCATACACAGCGGAAAATAAGAAGATTACTACATATCGATGAAGCCATCTTCTCCATGCTCCTCCAAAATGCATCTGTGCGAACCTGGACTACTTGCTACTCATACAAATTTGACTACTTAGGAGTTTTAGCGAAAGAAAATAAAACTCCAGACCAAACATGGGTCAAGTCTGAGTAAACATCAAACAACTGAATTATTAAACTTATAAAACTCTTTTTTAACAAAGGTATCTCATAAGACCATGCCACATATAAACACAGATGAGTTTTTACCTCATGATAACCAAAATATTTCTATAAAATGCCTAGTGATATTATAATACTCTCTAGGGTTTAAAGTAAATTATGAATGTAGCTAAAATGCTTCATCTCATATTCCAACATAATTGGGCACATTTAAGTCCGTAAAACACTTATTGAATGTCGGGTTCCATCAATGACAAGGCTATGGGGTACCGTCTGTCATAGTACACTTCTAGATAAAATGTACCAAGGTCCTCGCATGGACCCCCTGCATGGCAGGACCAGCCTATCCATTACTGGATAGTACTGAATATATCACTACCCTGGTTGTGATCAACAGCCATACCTAGGTTGCTAGTATCCATAATTTTAGAATATCGATCTAGATCAGATGGTGATTATACCCTAATAGGTGCAATCCACATACTCTTACAGCATATCCCCTATTTTGGTCATTCTCTTTTGTGAGGCTTCAGGCAATGCTTAACCTATCTTTAGCAATCCCATTTGAAATGCTAACACCACCCTCTGGGCGACAATGCAATGCTAGCATTCGTCCGTATAAGTTATTTACGATATGAATAAGCCAAAGGAACTACTTCTACTACATCCATTTTGAAATCACCCTTGGGATCAGTAATAAGTAGCCCTTTCACTTCAAGCTTTTCACCTTGAATTCTATCATTTCAGATGTTACTAATTCGAACACTTATGTTAGTTTGAAGTGCTTTTCAGATAACTAATGTAGTCCGTTTCCAATCACTTCGAACCAACATTCGATAATTTTAAAAGGGTCATGTTATCGATAGTGGACAATTCCACTCTCAGGAGTGTGTGTATAGATTTTTCATATGAAAAATAAGACATTCTATAATTATCCTCACTTTGATATTTCAAATAGTACTATCCCTTGATTAACAATGAAGTCGAACAAGTTAGAAACTAAACTTGACTTGACGTACATTCTTGCTTCTTGGGATAGAGCCGAGTTTCCATACCTCGGAATTTGGTGTTAAGTATACGATGAAATGTCATTCATATACTTAATTTATCATGACCCATTTATCAAAATTAACTCAATTATGTTTATCATGTTTCGAACATTTTGACTTCCCTATCTCTTGCATAGAAACAAGTTTTAGATCTCACAAATATAGGAAAGTTTTAATCATCGGCTATTAGCGTAAAATACAAGATGACTTACTTTCAATAAAATATGTCATTGTTTTAGAATAACATATTCATATTAGTTTGACTACTTAATAGCACAGACAAAGAGAATCCCTTGTTTAAACTCATTCGCTTATAAAAGAAAGCTGCCTTTAAATAAAACTAATCCTTGTAAATAAAGTATCTAAAAATAAAACCTTTATTTAATAATAATTAAATTCCCAATCAAATCTTAATAAAAATCTTAATCAAACCTTAATTAAATCTTAATTAATTAATAATTAAACCTTATTTGATTATTAATTAATTAATAATTAAACCTTATTTGATTAGTAATTAATTAATAATTAAACCTTACTTGATTAATAATTAATTAAATAATTAAACTTTAATCCAATAGAAATTAATGCTTAACTAACTTTTAACTTAATTAATAATTAATTAAAAATCTTTCAATTAACTAATTATAATTATTTACTTAATTAATACTTAGGTACTAATTACCTTTACTTAATAACTAATTTAATATTAATTATCTTAAATTAATTTTTAATTAAATAATCGCTAAAAATAATTCTTAATTAATTAGTAAAAGTTAGTTTTATGCTTAAAATATGCTTTGGAAATAATTTCAAAATTACTTAAAGAGACAAACATTGTAAGTTTGCAAAAAGTGTTTGTTTTTACGAACTGCATCCATAGCGACTATGCTATGGTTACCATAATTTATAAACTATTAGATTTATCTTATTTTATAAAACATAGTATGAATTTTTGAAAACTAAAATTAAATTTTGAAACTTCGTAACTTTCCTAGTAAATTGAAATAGTAACATGATTTTTAATTCAAGGGATCTCAAAGTCACTTATACAAGTCCAAATGCTAACTTTTTTTGGCATATACATCACATACATGAGCATAATCATTTATTCACATGTCAAGAAACTAGCCACAAACAAGATCATAACTTTCAAACTATTCTCAGAAAAATACTTCATTTTCAAGTCTGAATTCAACATCAAACACTAGCATATATATACATAACCAAATCATCATTATAATCGATCAAACAACCAATTATTAACAACAATAATGAGCAACATAATAAGGGTTTAATCTTTCCCTGAAAGAAGTGAATTTAACCCATAAAAATTTGAAGGAAATCCAAATTATAGAACTATAACTTGTACCAACCTCGGATCTTGTATTTACTTTAGGAAAAATGGATTTTTGCTTAAGGAGGAGGATTTTTGGGCATGGCCTAGAGGTATAGGGCTCGTCCAAAAAGTGTTTGAGGAGTTTTTGAACTTGTTTAGAGAAGAAGAGGTTGTAGGAAGGAAAAGGGAGGTGTTTTAAACAATTTTTAAAAGTTAGTGGAAAAAGAAGGATTTTTATTTTAACATTTTAAAAGAAGCCATGGATGGAAAAAAGATTTTTTGAAATGAAGATAAAGAAGGTTTGAAAAATGGAAAAATGTGAAATGAGGTGAGAGATGGAAAATAATGAAATTGTGTTTTATATAAAGTGATATAAGGTAAATTACCTTTTTTCCCCCGTCCTTTACCTTCCTTAAACTCTTCCCACATCACCACTCCCTCCCTTTTCATGTTTCACATGCAACCTACAAGGCTCTCCCTTGTATCCAATATTTAAACTCCTCCTTCGTATTATGATGTTACATAGTAATGTGACTTTTCAGTTTATTTTTCTTTTATTTGATTTCTTGGAAAAAAAGTCACATCTCCTTCTTTCTTTACTTTACTACATACTTTTTACCATATATTATCATTAACCGTACATAAGTTATTTGTATACATGTGAGTGTTTACAACATTTTTGACAACTATTACATGACGAAAAATCGAAAATACGGAAAATGATTTATGGCCATATTTTCTATTTTTCTTCAAACTAATTATATTTATAAACCAATTATGAATACTGTTTCACCGCCACTAGTTATTATTTAAATGTGTTTCATTTGGGTTATATATTTCATAAATTAATTATTTAAAAATATATTAAATATTCATATTCAAAGTGATTAAAATCTGGATCGTTACATTCTCCCCTTCCCACCTCCCTTGAAAGAATTTCGTCTCGAAAGCATAACAAAAAAGATAACTCAAATAGTTCATATTATCATATATCATGAAACTAGTACAAAAGGAACACACTAAGCGACAACGTCACAAATAGTGCATACACAATCCATACAACAAGCGAACAACTAGCCTATCATTAATTCAGGATAAGCTTCCCTCATACTATCCTCTGTCTCTCAAGTACAATCTTTGAGATCTTGACTCCACTGGATCTTAACCAATCCCGCTACCTTATTCCATGGTCTCTTCTCATCCTGATCCATAATAAAAACTGGATGCCCAATCACCATCGAGTTAGGTTCCACTTCCAAATCCTCTTGCACAGATGCCTCCACAATCAACGATGGGTCATACACATATTCTTCAAGTGGGACCCATGGATAATATTATGGACCCTCAAAAATCTCTCCATCAACTCAACTCTATAAGCAAGCGGGCCAATCCTCTCAAAAATTCAAAAAGGTCCAACATACCTCGGTTCCAACTTCCCAGCTCTCCCAAATCAAAACACTCCTCTAATCGAAAAAATTCTTTACAAATACAAAAACTCCAATTGCAAATTACAACTCCCTTCGCCTTTGATCTATGTAACTATTCTATAGATCATGGGATTCCTTCATTCTTCTCCTAATCACTACAACCTTCTTCGTAACCTCTTGAATCATATCAACTCTAAGCACCAGTCAATCCTCGGTCTCTACCTAACATGCCGGTGACTTACATGGCCATCTATAAAGGGCTTAATAAGGTGTCATGTTAATGCTTACTTGATAGCTGTTATTTGGGAGAATTCTACCAAGTACAGATGATCATACCACGATCCTCCAAAGTCCAAGATGCAAGCTCTTAACAGATCCTTCAAGTTTCGGTTCACCCTCTCGGTTTGACAATTGGTTTGAAGGTGGTAGACAGTGCTCAGATTTAGCCTTATCATTAAAGCCACTAGCAACGCCTTCCAAAATTATCCGGTAAATATGGGATCATGACCACCAACTATACTAATCAGAACTCCATGCAGTTGAACGATCTCCCTAATATTATCTCTATTAATGATGCTGCAGTCCTCATCGGCTTTACCGGATTAAAATGAGCACTCTTGGTTAGCCAATTCACAATGACCCACAAACCTTCATTCCCTTTCCTTGATCGAGACAATCCATAGATAAAATCCATTAATATCTGTTCCTACTTCCAATTTGAGATCTCAAGGTTTGGAGTAGCTTAGCGGTCCTTTGGTTGTCTCCTTTGATCTACTGACGGTTCGCGCACCTGCCCATATAGATTGAGATATCCCTCTTTATTCTAAGCCACAAAAATACTCTCTTTATATCCTTGTACATCGTATTGACCCTAGGGTGGATACTCAACTTTGATTAATGTCATTCTGCCAAAACTTCCAGTCTAAGTCCATCAACATCTGAAACACACAACCTTCCATTCAACCTTATAGCAGCATGGCTATCCATATTAAAATTCAAAATTCGTCCCTCCTCGATTCCTTGAATAAATTCAAGCAGAAGACTATAATCCCTTTGTTTACTCGCAATCCTTTCCTGAAGAATCGGAGTAACTTCCAAGAGAGCCAACACTACATTCCTGTTCAAAGCATCACTACTACATTTGCCTTGCCTGGCGTATACAAAATGTCCAAATCATACGCCGCAAGAATTTCCGACCACTTTTTTGCCTCAAACTCAAATCCTTTCAAGTGAAAAGATACTTTAAGGACTTATGATCTATAAAGAGTTCAAACTTCTCACCAGTAAGTAATGTCTCCATACATTCAAAGCAAACAAGACCGCTAATGATTTTAAATCATGTGTGAATAATTCTTCTTATGAGGCTTCAGCTGCCTGTTAGCATACACAATAACATTCCCATGCTGCATTGGAATTACACCCAAATCTACTCCACAAGCATCGGTACACACCATTATTCCTCCACTTCCATCCAAAATGGATAAAACTGGAGCATTGGTCAACCTCCTGTTCAACTCAATGAAGGATTCCTTTTATTTTAGAGTCTAAACAAACTTCTCATTATTCTTTGTCAACATACTCAAATATAAAGCGATCATAGAGTTTTCCTAGATGAATTTCCTATAAAATCTAGCTAGGCCTAAGAAACTTCGAACTTCAGTGGGAGTCTACAACGTCTTCTATTCTTGCATAGCTGCAACTTTTAGAGAATCAATTAAGATACCATCTCCTAACACAATAAGGTCTATGTACCATATTTCTAACTCCCAAAAGTGACACTAAGAAAATTTTTCCTTTAGAACATTTTCCTTAATGTTTCTAATAGCACTTACAAATGGCGTTGTTGATCTTCTTCAATATTAAAGTAGATAAGGATATTATCTATAAAGACCAATACGAAATTACTGAGAACATCCCTGAAAATGCAATTTATAAGGTCAACGAATACATAGGTATATTGAATAGCCCAAAAGGCATAACCAAGCATCGAAGGAAAAGTCCGGTCCTCTGAACGTAGTTAAGGGTATACTATCTTCCGCTACTCTCGTCTGGAAAAAATCCAGTAGCCAGGTCCATTTGGGAGAATACTCTAGCTCCATGAAGCTGGTCGGAAAGACCGTCTATGTAGGGTAAGGGATACTTCTTACGAATGGTCTGCTTATTTAACTCCCAGTAACCCACACATAGTCTTAAAGAACCAACCGAATTTCGGACGAAAACAAAAGCTACACCCCAATTAGAATGACTTGGTCTTATCTGACCTATTTTTAACAAATCGGTCGTTTGATCTATTAACTCCTTCCTCTCTTTCGACCCCATTTTACATGTGGGTTCAACAACGGGTCTCGCATCGAAATTTAAGTTAATGCCGAACTCGATGTCCTAATATAGAGGTAGATTATTAACTTCTTCAAAGACATCAGGAAGATTCTTAACAATTTCTGTCGACCCTAATTATTCTTGGGATGATTCTAAGGTATAAAGGAAACTTCTCATACATTTAGTTGGATCTTCACATGATACTTTAAAAATGATTCCCTCTCCAATTTTGAAATACTACCGACCTTTCAACATAATCTAGAACGGCTTTACTTTCTGACAACTAATTTGTACCAAGAATGACATATAACCCCTTAAAATCTAAAACGAATAGGTCACAAGGAAAAAAAGTGGGTGAGGTAAGAAATCAGTGTATCTTCACATACCATGCACAGATTGGTTTCGTCCTTTATAGGGTTCAACACACAAATATGAGATTGTACAAATTCTGGGGAAAGTTAATATTTTTCCACCAATTCTAAAGAAATGAAACTATAGGAAGCCCAATATTAAACAATATGTAACATCCCCCATCTTAAGGCCCAAAAACAAGTGCTATAGATGTTGCAATCGTCTAAACTATTAATTTTCAGTGATAAAATGCAGTCATGTTAATTGTATCCATAATATAAAAAGCAAAAGAATATGAAATAATTTTAACAACAATTTCGAAGAAAACTTTCACATTTCATTTCAAAGATAGTACTCCATATTTGTTACATGATCCCAAACATAGCCCGAGTTTAAAATAATATATAATTATTAAGTAATACTCTAAGAGTGACATATGTAGATACCATCTTGGTTGATCGGAGTTACTAATAAATAGATACATCTATTGTCCATACATTCACACAACAACTGACATAACACAGTGGATAATAATAATAATAAATAGACTCTACATAGCTAGTTTGGCCTCCTGTATATCTCCGGAAGTTTTGTTCATCAAAACCTACTTAACCTAAAAAGCCCTTACTCCCGACCCACTTAAATCAAATTTTGAGCACCCAAAAGTTTAAAGGGAAAATATAAACTTCGAGTCGGTAAAAATTCCTAGTGTGAATAATAATATGCCATCTCGATTTATAGATAACTAGAGAGACCACGGTGCCGAGTGGAATGAGTTTTTCCCTCACAACTACCCATTTTAAAAACATATCATTTGCAGATCAAATTTCTATAAACAAATTGGTTAAAATAGATAATATAAACAATAATGTGCATGCATGCTACAGGGGTAATAATGACTATCCATCAAATTGGTGGACTATCCGTCCCAATATTTAGTTTCATAGGTTAACTACCTACCTATATGGTTGACTCGAGCCTACCAAATATACCGAATTTCCCGACTGACCGTTAGAAGAAAAATGGACGATCTGTCCCGATACACATATACTAGTGTTTACCTAACTACTTGTCAATCTCATAGTTTTGTTAGGCTTACTATGAACCAAAAGGTTTTGCATACCAATCTATAACCTATTTTATCTTTATATATTCCTTTCTACGTGTAAATCAACGTTTTGTTTTACCCTTGACAATGCCTACACAATGGATTTTTGGACTTATATCGGTCAGCGGCTAATAACTGAAGTATAGGGTGCTACCCTACAGCAACCCTATCTGGTTTTCTAATCTCTAATTCAAATTTATCTTATCACAATCTATCCGAAAGTGACAAGGAAAATAATCTCTTTAGTAAAAATTTTGGGCTAAATACCCTTTTCTAGTTCTTCGAAAACATAACTTTCACAAATGATTTAGCACTTGAAGCCATACTTTTAAGATAAGGAAATTATAACCCTTTATTCTATCCCAAATTATTTATGCCACGACGTATGCTTTTACAAAATAGTATTAATGAATCTCGAAATCACTTGGGAGTTACCTCGATTCAAAAACATGGCTATATACCAAATTTAATAAAACTATTAAATTATTAAAGTCAGTAACCTCATCGCCAATAAGGATTTTCTCCCCTCTTCAATATGACATGTTGAAGTATTTGATTTATAAACATAAGAGTATATAGTCAAAGTCAACCACTTCGTATAACATATTATAAAACCTTAAAAAATATGGTCCACATAGATAAATCTCAGCATCACTGCCTTAATGAAAAATAAGCAGCTTCATTGGAGCTGAAATCTATATGAGGGGCATCGTAGCCCACTTCGAAAACAAGTTACTAGGATTAAGATCAATAACCATTAAATTCGAGGTTATAACACATGGCACTATATAGTTGAAGTCACTAATAGCGGCATGGTTGTTTATAGAGTCGAAGTCGATATGTTTAAAATATACGGAATCATTATTGCTGCTATAAACTACTTCGAAATCAATAGAGTCAGTGTCCTCAATAAGAAAATAAGCGGCATTTCTTTTGTCACTGTTGGACATGGTTAAGTGTGTCATCATCATAACAAGGGTTGGAATAATATTAGTGGAAATGCTACCGATAGATTCGGTGTCATTGTTGGAAATAGGTGGCAATGTTCACTTTGAAATCTGTGACATCGACTTCATGCCCTACGTCGGGCCTCAACCCAGGCCCATCTATTTCATACCAACCGAAGTTGGTATCCTATGCATATCTTATGATTGACGTTGAAGGCCCTAAATGCGGCCTAGTGGAAGGCGACATCATTGACTTCGGCGATGCATTTTGGTAATTAACCTTGAAACTACAATTTTGCTATTAAAAGTGATTTCTTTTTACCAACACGTTCTGTTTGTCAGAAGCTCATTTATTAACAACTTTATTTATCAAATACTTTTCTAAAATCTACATAACCTAGAATTTATATTTACAAAACATATTGCAAATAATATTTATTAATATTTTAATATAAATAGCAAGCTTTTCTAGCCTAATAAATTTATATAAAACCATAAACTCATCAGAAAAATGCCCAAAAATCATAATAAACCAAATTAATCTTATTATTCAACATATAAAAATTTTGAGACCAAAAAAATTATTAAATTATTTTTAGTAATTAAAACCCGAAATAATCCATATTTTCCACATACAAAATTCATGATAAATTCATGCTTACTTGGAAAATTGTGAATGTAAAAACCCATTTCTAATAATGTTTCTAATATCATATCAAAATCTCAAGTCTTTTAGGTATCATATGACAGGTTTTCATGCTTAAACCTATTATTTACCTTCATAAATAAATCCAAATATTCATCAATAAGCGTATAATCATTCAAACTATCATAGCATGACATTATATAAGAAAAAGTATCAGATTTATACTTAAAACCAAAAATAAAGCTTAAAATATAAGGTGCGTAACTATTATTCACCTTAAATGATTAAAGAAGGTTGAGATTTGTGTTTTGATTCCCCTAACTTCCTGTTCGATTTCCTAGCTTTTTTCCCTTGAATACTTTGTTTACGGCTGTCCTTATTCGTTTGTGAATAATTAAGTAAGGGAGGAAATGAGAATGGGAATGGATCTTTTCTAGGAGATACACTCCTTTTTTATTTTTCCCTCCTCATGTATCCTCTTTCTTATTAATGTTCTAATTAATCCCATAAGTTCATTAATTAAGGTTCGACCCATTCTAATTACCAAATCCCAATCTCCTCATCCCTTTACATTATTTTATTTTATTTTCCCAATTAAATATCATAAATAATGTTAATCAAAATTAGGGTTTTCACACAATGTTATAAAAAAATTCCTTTAATCATTAAAGTACCTTTAAGGAATCCCTTTCCCTTCACATCTGCCAAAGTCGAAGGCTCATCCTTGATAGCACATACTTTAACCTGTTGCCCCTTCTTTATAAGTAGGAAATCCTTTACATATGCCCATGTTGTTGATAGTTGTAGCAAAGCATCTTCTTAATCATTGGAGAGATGGGTACTCCTTGTTGCTTTGAGGCTTCAAAATTCTTACAATATCTGGCCAGATGGTCCTTCTACTTGCACCTATAGTATTCAACATTTTAGAATATGTCTCCCAAGCCTCCCTCGGGCATCCCCTTCCTCGGATTCTTCCATTTTGGGTTAAACTTTCTCTTAAATGGGTTACTGAAATTACCTTTGGGTGCTGTTGTTGGCTTCTTTTTCTCCATAACTTCGTACCTCAAGACATATCTACTAAATCCACAAAGAACCCTTAGGATAACTTCATACCTCAAGACATATCTACTAAATCACAAAAGAACCCTTAGGATGGGAGGTCATCTTTTCCTGTAAACCTTCTCTCATTCCCTTTACAAACATCTCATTCTTCTTAAGAGGCGTATTGGTTAACTCTGGTCCAAAATGAGATAGTTCATTAAACTGCGTCTCATACTCGGCCACTAACAGGTCTCCTTTCTTAAGGTCCAAGAAATTCCTATACATTCAAGTTTTTCCAACTATGGGCATGAACTAATCCTTAAATACTTCCTTAAATATGTCTCATAAAAAATCATTCTTTGGAACATTAGTTGTAACAGAGTCCCACCATGTTGTCGCTCCATCATGCAATTGACAAGATACTAAGAACCACTTTTGCTCATCTGAAAGATCAGGTCCCTTAAAAATCTTCTCACAAGGTCGAAGCTAAGTTTGAAATTCAACAATGGATTTTTTTTCCCTTGAACAGGTTACCTTCTAGATTTGTATAATCCTTGCACATGGTTGCAAAATTCGTCCGGGGCTGCACTGGTACTACCTCATCAACAATTCCCACTCTTCCAGTATTTAGAGCTCGACTGTTGATGGTCGTAGTGCTACTAGCTCCTCTACCTCATGTTGCCCTATTGCTCATTTCTTACTTCCTAGATATAGTAAGATGAATCTTTAGAATACTTAGATGGGAATAATCTTAAGGAAAAAAGTACCAATCAAACAATTCATTGCTGATCTAACTAACCCACATATACACGTACAGACACACATACACGAATGAAAATTACAAATACGCAATCTCAAAGACTACACTCATTCTAGGTTATTACTATCCTATCCCTAGTGAGTTGACCAAAACCAAGCCTAGGTGTTCGCTTAACCTATGCTTTGATACCACGTGTAATAGTCCATCTTTCTCTAAGAGACAAGCCATTTAGGTAAAAAAAGAAAAGGCAAGAAGAAAAATCACATAATCTAATAATGTAAGGCAGACACATATAATAGTCAATATAAGATAATAAACAGTCACTTCCACAACGACACATTAAAGTCACATAGTTACAAATTTCAGCCAAGGACAATAATGACTGCTTGTCCCTACAAATGCCGACACAAAATATGTACACAAACACGGTGGAAAATAAGAAGATAATTATATATTGACGAAGCCACCTGCACCGTACTCCTCCAAAATACATCCGTGCGAACATGGACTAAATGGCTATTCATACAAATTTAATTACCTATGAGTTTCAGAGAAAGAAAATAAAAATTCAAGTCAGACATGGGTCTGCTGTGAGTAAACTTCAAACAACTAAATTATTAAACTTATAAAACTCTTTTTTAAATAAATGTATCTCGTAAGACCACACCGTATATAAACACGGACAGGTTTTTGCCTTATGATAACCAAAACATTTATATAAATATCCAGTGGTATTATAATAATGTTTAGAGTCTAAAGTAAATTATGAATGTAGCTGAAATTCTTGCACCTCACATTCCAACATAATTGGGCACGTCTAAGTCTTTAAGGCACTTATTGAAAGTTGGATTTCGTCAATGACAAGGCTATAGGGGTACCGCCTGTCATAGTACAACTTTAGATAAAATGTACCGAGGCACTCGCATGGACCTCCTACATGGGAAGATTGGCCTGCCCCTTACTGGATAGTACCAAATATATCACCATCTCAATTGTGATCAACAACCGTATGCGGTCACTAGCATATATAATCTGAGAATATCGATCTAGATCGGTGGTGACTATACCCTAATGGGTGTGATCCGCATAGACTTGCGGCATATCCCCTGTTTTAGTCATTCTTGGCTGTAAGGCTTGAGGGTATGCTTTTCCTTTTCTTTAACAATCCCACTTGAGGGTATGCTTTTCCTTTTCTTTAACAATCCTACTTGGAATGCGAACACTACCCTCCAGGAGATAATGCAATGCTAGCATTCGTCCATACAAGTCATTCGGGATATAAACAAACCGAAGGAACTACTTCTACTTCATCCATTTTAGAATCATCCTCGGGACTAGTAGCAAGTAGCCTTTGCACTTCAAGGTCTTCGTCTTGAATTCTATCATTTAAGCTGTTACCCATTCGGATGCTTACATTGATATGAAGTGGCTTTCGGATAACTCTTGATTTTTCATATATCACTACCTCATCAACAATTCCATTATCAGGGGTGAGTATAGATTTTTCATATGAAAAGTAAGACATCTCTAGTTTTCCCCACATTTAGATTTCAAGCAGTACCAACCCTTGATTAACAATGAAGTTAAACAAGTTAGAAAACAAGCCTTAAATCAACGTACATTCTTACTTCTTGGGATAGAGATGAGTTTCCATACCTCATAATTTGGTTTCAAGTATACAATGAAATATCATTCATATGCGTAATTTATCATGACCCTTATATTGAAATTAAATCCATTATGTTTATGACATTTCCGACATTTCGACTACCCTATCTCTCGCATAGAAGAAATTAAATCCATTATATTTATCACATTTTCGACATTTCGACTACCCTATCTCTCGCATAGAAACAAGTTCTAGATATCACAGATAGAGAAAAGTTCTACTCGTCGGCTATTATTGTTAAATACAAGACGACTTATTTTCAATAAAATGTGTCAATCTTTTAGAATAACTTATTCATAATAGTTTGACTATTTTAATGGTGAAGACAAAGAGAATTCTTTGTTCAAACTTATTCGCTTACAAAAGAAAGCTACCTTAAAATAAATCGATCCTTACAAATGAAGTAATTAAAAATAAAACCTTTATTCAATAATAATTAAATCTTAATTAAATTCCAAATTAAATCTTAAGAAAACCTTAATTAAATCTTAATTAATTAATCAATCAATAATTAAATGCTACCTAATTGGTAATTGATAAATAATAAAATCCTAACAAATCAATAATTAATTAAATAATTAAACCTTAATTAAATAAAAATTAATCTTTATTAACTCTTAAATTAATTAATAATTAATTAGAACTCTTTTAATTAACTAATACAATTATCTTACTTAATTAATACTTCAGGTCTAATTACCTTTACTAATTAGTAATTTATTAATAAGTACCTTAATTTAATCAATTAATTAATTGCCACTAAAATTCGTACTTAATTACTAAGCAATAACTACCTTTTACATTAAAATATGCTTTGGAAATAATTTCAAAAGTACTTAAAGAATAAAATCCTTTAAGTTTGCAAAAAGTGTTCGTTTTATGAACTACATCTATAGCGACTATTTTCATATCCACCATAACTTATAAACTAGTTTGAAGCCAACCTTTTACTCTTAGATTTAACTTATTTTATAAAAAATAGTATTAAGTTTTGAAAAAAAGAAATAAAGTTTGAAACTTTGTAACTTTTCTTGTAAATTAAAATAGTAAACATGGTTTTGAATTCAAAGGACCTCAAAGTCACTTATATAAGTCCAAATGCTAACTTTCTTTAGCATATACATCACACGCATGAGCATAATCATTTATTCACATGACAAGCTAAAAACAACATTATAACTTTCAAACTATTCTCAAAATTAAACTTCATTTTCGAGTCTGAATTCAACATCGCACACAAGCATATATATATATATATATATATATATATATATATATGCATAACCAAATCATCACTATAATCCATCAAACAACCAATTATTTACAACAATAATGAACAGTATAATAAGGATTTAATCTTTCCATAAAAGAATTGAATTTTACTCACAAATGGATAAAGAAAATCCAAAACAAATCCATATAACTTGAACCAACCTTGGATCTTGTAATTACTTCAGGAAAAATGGCATTTTACTTAAGGTGGGGGGTTTTTGTGCTCGGCGTAGAGGTATAGGGCTCGACCATGATGTGTTTGAGGGGTTTTTGAACTTATTTTGAGAAGTAGGAGTTGTAGGAGGGAAAAAAGAGATGTTTTAAACAAGTTTTAAAAGTTTAAAGTGGTAAAGGAAGGATTTTTTATTTTAAAATTTTAAAAGAAACCATGGATCGAGAAGAGAGTTTTTGAAATGAAGATGAAGAAAGTTTTGAAAAATGGAAAAAAGTGAAATGAAGTGAAAGGTGGAAAATAATGAAATTGTGTTTTATATAAAATGATATTAGGTAAATTAGCTTGTTGCCCCTTGTCCTTTACTCTCCTTAAACTCTTGCCATATCACCAGTCCCTTCCCCTTTCATGTTACACACACAATCTAAAAGGCTCCCCCATTTATCCAACATTTAAACTCCTCCATCGTACTATGATGTTACATAGTAATGTGACTTTTTATTTCATTTAATATCTTTGAAAAAATTCATATCTCCTTCTTTCTTTACTTTAATAATACTTTTTACCATATATAATCATTAACCTTACATAAGTTAATTGTATATGTGTGTCTATGTGTATATTAAAGTCTTTACAACAGTTCCAACAACTTTTTACATGACGAACAATCAAAAAATCAAAAAACGATTTCTAGTCATGTTTTCTATTTTTCTTCGAACTAATTAGTTTTATAAATAAATTATAAAAACCATTTCACCATCATTAGTTATTATTCAAAAGAGCTTTATTTGAATTATATATTTAGTAAATTAATTAGTTAAAAATATATTAAATATTCATATTCAAAGTGATTAAATTATGCGTCGTTACAGTGTTGCTCTAGTATCAAAAGAACTCTAACTGAAAAACTGGAAATTAAAATCATTCCTTCAAACATAACTTCCTTGCTTTTCTTCTTAGCAGATTGTCCTTTTTTTTATCTTTCCAAAGCAAAACATTAGCCCATTTCAGCTTTGAACAATCCTTCTTATGGCCAAACTTATTACAATCAAAACACTTGATCATGGATATTCCAACTAGTTAGGGACACTTTAATGCATAATGCCCTATCTACTCACAATTATAACCGGTAACTTTCGAAAATACTTTTGGCCTCCTCCTTCTTGTGCTTTTCCTTTCTGCTACTACCCCTATTTTACCATTCTGGTGTGGGAGAACCTCTTCATCTACTCTTCCCTGTGCTTCCCTTTCACATTTCTCCACTCTTGATACACTTTATCATATCTTCATGCCATATTCAAATAAACTTAAAAGGAGATGCTTAATGCGCCATCATGTTATGATCCATACCTTGCTTCACCCAAAGAATGAACTTATCATTCTTCTTTAGTGGGGTTTCAATCATCACCTGCTCATACTTTGCTAAAGCAACGAACTTCTAAATATACTCTTCCACCAAAAGATCTCATTGCTTCAAATCAATGAACTCTCATAGCAACATACCCCTTTGTGACTTAGAAATAAGCTAAGCCTTGAACCTTAAGTGATCTCTTTTTCAAGGGTTTCAGATGTTACCATTTCTTACTAATCCAAAGCATCCTCATGCAGCTTCCTTAAGGGCATCCTTCAATTCTATGCATCATCTACTTTAGGTCTTTGAAGATTCACTCACAAACCTATAATTGATTCAACACTTCAATAGCTTCCCTTCCGTTAAACTTCTTGCCTCCTAAGTTTTGATCATATTGATTCATCTTTCAGAAGGCTTCTCTAGCTAGTGGCCTTGGCGCACAGCCTTTGAAATATTCTCTTTCATTATTTGTACCATGAATTACTCAAAAAAGTATTTACATCCAATCCCATGACATTGATAGGTAGGATGGATTTGTTTTCAGCCGTCGATGGCACTTCTCGACTTTTTCGTCCATTTGTTTGAGTACTTTTATTCTCTCTTATACCATTAGCTCTATCTATAGTAATCCTTCTATTTCTTATTTTTATCCTTGCTTTTTTGTTAAGAATGTCTTTATTAAAACAAAAGGATAGAGTGTGAAACCATAATAGGAAGATGGATACATCCACTTATATCTATATAGCAGAATACAAGCACATCGTATAGTAGCATATATCCTCCCTAATGTGTTATTAACTAGTCTCTACCTAAATAAACAACTTTTTTTACTTAAGTGACTTCTAATCTAACTTAAGTTCTAACACTAGCTGTAGCCTCCCCTATTTTAAACCCATAGGTGGAACTTCTTTGTGCTACATTTACCTCATTATTATCCTTCGACGATGATATGAGTTCAGTTACTTATGCATATATATATAGGTTAAGTAATTAGAGCACCTAATATATGTCAACATAATCTTTCTTACAACTTGAAATTATTCCCATAAACATGCCCATGTAGGGGTCAAAAATATTATACAACATAGATAATAATGTCAAATCTGAAATATGAAAATATTGACACTTCGTATAGTGGAATCAAAACAATATTTATATCACCTAAACCTTCTGCCTCATCTTCGGGACTCTTCGACTGATTCTCGAAAACAAACTTCTTAGATCAATAAAATTAACCTAATCAAATGAGCACCAGTGAGTTTATAGGGAAAATAATAATAAAATGAGTCAGACATGAAGTCTGGTATGAGCATTTTAGTACCCTAAACATAAAACTTTGTGAGACCTTGCCACTAATGCACATACGTGTTTTATCCTCATTATAAAAAAAACATTCATTTAACAACTTGAATCATCAACATAAATCGTTATTTCATTCTTTAGGGTCTTACACATGCTATGATATCATGCCTAGAATCAATAGCCATTTCACATGGTACTTCGTTCACTACGTATCCGCTTTTCCTTCAAAACCTAAGCTTCAAAGCCTTTAGCTACCATTAAGGTCGTATGCCTTCACCGCTTCCTTAGTTTTATTTCATATACTATCGGTTTTGCTCATCACACTAGGTCTTACACATATGCTTTCATGTTTCAGTTGTAACTCCAGGCCTATGCATTTAGTTTCGGTTGCCACCTAGGCCTTACACCTATACATTCGTGTTTTAGTTGCCAAACTAGGCCTTACATATATTATTTAGTGTTTAAGTTGACACTCCTGACCTTACACCTACACTTTAGTTTTGTCACTCCAGGCCTTACATCTATGCTTCCATGTTTCTTGACTATCACAAAAGGCCTTAAACCAACTACCAAACGCTCTACCTATACATTCGTTTATTAGGATTTACCTTTAGTTACTCATTAAGCTATTTAAAGTTCTAAACTATCTTTAGTCCCTTAACCCTAGAACCATCTTTGTTGTACGTCATAGTTCATAATGCTCTAAGTACTTGTTTCATCCAACTTAAGCCTCATTATTAACCCTACCCTCCAAAAGTCAATAAATTCTAGTATTAACCTTCCATCGAAAGTTATTAGACGTTGACAATCACTACACAAGGTCTCATCAAGGGAAGCCTTGCCTAATTCATTTATGTTCCATTAACATGTGGAATCTATATTTTTGGTATCAGAAATCACCTCCTCTGCCTATAATTCCTCTTCCATCATCATTTCTTTTTTCTCCTTTAGCCCTAGGTTGTTGCCTTTGGTTAATAACTAAGGGTCATTATTAGCCTTTTTAGTTCATTACACCAAGGTCTTATACTTAGTGTTATTTAGTTCCTTTTTCTTTTAGTTCGGTTACTCTAACCTTGTAACCGCCTGTGTAACAACCTTGATTTTTTAGTATTGTTTAAGATAAATTAAATAAAGATTTAAACTGGAAATTTAAACTGGAAATTTAAGTAAGAAATTTGATGTCCCATTTATTGAAGTTAGAGGAATAAGATTTTAAGTGTTTTATTAGAATAATAATTAAAACAAAAATAATTATAACATGTATTTATAGGAAATACAATATGTGTAATTTATTGATGTTAAATTCTTGCTTTAAAACTTGTTAAAAAAACATGCTTGTGTTTTCTAAATAATGAGTTATTTAATTCAAAGAGACAATGGGAATTTTTGGTGTCGAAAATGATTTTATCTATTATGTTGTCTTATTTTAGAAAATGAAAAATACATTATTTTCAATAATCAAATAAGTGTTTAAAATTATTAAAAATTTTGTTTCATTAATTAATCATGAAGATTAGGTGATGAACTTAATTTTAGTTTATTAATGTTAATTTTTATGTTTTCAAATCAATGAGATATTAGTGTTTTAAAATGGTAGAAAGTAAGAAAATGTTTTAATTTATTTTATTGGGTTTAGGCTTAAAGTGCATTTTCAGCCCATTAGCGGATAAGAGGATGGCAAACGAACTATGCATTCATTCCATTTACAGTAAATAGAAAACCATCTCCTCCTCCTTATTTCTCAGCCTTATCTATCTCAAATTTAAGGTTTTAAATCAAAATAAGTTCCAAAATATTGTGATAAAATCAAAGTAAGATCTCCTTTTTCTTATAACTTTTTAGTCTAACTGATTTCTGTAAATTATAGTGTTTTATTTTTGTTGTTCTTTCCTCTAGCTTGAGGTATTCTAGGGTTTTTTGAAATCTTGAGAAGAAGGTAGAATTCATTGTTTGGTTCAAGGTAGAATTTGTTGTTTGGATAGCTAATCAAAAAGAAAAGGTGAGTTTACACTCACACCTATCTCTAATTTAATTCCAGTTGTTGTGTTGAATTGATGAATATATGATCGAATTAATCTCCAGTTTGTGTGCTATCTTTTATCATATGAACTCTTATTATTGTTTTTTAAGAACCCATACTATAATATCATTAAATCATCAAGTTTTAGTAGTTTATAGGCTTGCATGATATCCGTATCAGTACTCCGAAGGTCGTAAGAAATAACACTGGGGATATAAGAGCCAACGGATCGTCGGCATCACCCGGGGTTCAGCTCAGGCATTGCAACCGATCACCAGTCAACAGACCGGTGTACCAGTCATGAACTGGGTTGAAACCTAGGTCATGCCGTTTGACCCTCGGTCGGGCCCGTTTGATCGTTCTTTTATCCGCTTGACTTATATTTGTTAATTGTTTATTTGACTTGATGTTTATGATTATTTTAGCGTCGATTTGAAGTTGATTTTTGATGAACAATTTTTGCATTTTTATGTGCTAGAATTTAATTTTGTTCAACTTGTTGGCATAGAAGTCTTCCATATGATGGTTGTCAAACACACTATTTAATTGCATCGGTTTGTGAAGCTATTTATAAAAGAAATTATTTTTGAAAATGAGTTTATATATAGACATATAGGAAATAAAAATAGTTTGGATAAGAAGGATTTTGGAGAATACACACACACCCACACACTCTTTAAATTTCATAGTGGTTTTGAAGCAAGTTTCTATAAGTATAGATATGAATTAAATCATAGTTTCTACTATATAGTATTAAAAATCTTTTTGAATGTAATTAAATTACATTTCAAAGGAAAACTATTTTTATAACCAAAATACACTATCTCACTTGAATAAGAAACTGAATAAAACGGTCTAGTAAAGCAAGTGGTATAAATCGCTTGAATTCATTTCATGGTTTCAAGGACTTGTTTGAATGAACATTTATTTGTACAAGTGGAATTTACTAGATTTTAGTAAATATTCAAGCATCGTCAAGTAGTTATGGTACATTACTCGGTAGTCTTATAATTACTAATCAAAAGTGGATAACACTTATTTCAAAATTTTCATATTCGTTCGTAGGTGATACGTTTAACCGAATTAAATGGGATTTCAGGCCCATCTTGTGATACTCATTTTCAAGCAAGTTATATCTGCGAAGTACAACCTCTTATATTGGCACACGAAGTGCGTGTTGTGGGTATTGACTTACGAAGTGCGTGTCTATTTGTTTGCATATACGGATGCGATTATCCATGCTCTTATTGTTGTGGTTGCTTTGACTTTGTTGAATATTAAATGAGCATAAGTTTAACTATAAATTACAAAGTAATTAAATGAAGCATTAGTATGTTAATGAAGTACAATTTGTTGATAATTATCCTTAGCATTTATGCAAGTTTATTACGATTAGTATCTCACGTTATGTGATAATTAGAGATTGTCTAACTCAGGTGTTATTTTAATGCTCAAGTCAGACCAAAATATGACATGTACAAAGACTCAATGGCCTTGAATGTGAGCTAGGTTAAGAAGTCTATTTTGATGTTGTTACTATTTTTGATGTACCATTTGAGTCTTGTATAGATGCTTGTTTATGTTATAGACTTTATGGTTATGTATATGTTTGAGATCTATTAGTGTTCATTTAAGTATATGGATATAAATGTGAGTCTAGTATTCCTTTTATAAACTCGCACTTTTGAGAAGTATTTGATATATTTTATTTCCGTTGTGATGTTTGATTCTATGTTGTATATTATATCGTGTATTGTTCTGAATTAGATTAAACCATTGTATCATTGTTTTGCGCCTGAATCGACTATGTCGAATTACTACGTTTTAGAATAGTAAAGAAAAATATAGTCACATTATTCGACATATATGATACTCATGCAAAGAAATTATACAGATGGTCCCTTCTAACCTGCCCTATTCTCTGCATTAACAAACAGTATCACCTTGTAATATCCCTTGTTAATGTGGGTCTCAGGGTGGGGCATTACAGTTGATATCAAAGCATAGATTTAGAACAATATAGAATGTATATAAAATACGAATCGTGGCCCAGACAGACTTAGAGTCATGTCCTTTAGGTGTATGAGTTCATGATTTATTTCCAAACTGAAATAGAAGTATAAATGATATTTGGATATAATCGTTAGGACGTATTTGTGAAAATTTTGAATTAATTTATAAATTAATTTCATAAAATGGTTTCAAGAAATTTAATATTGTAGTGTTGTCTCGATCCGTTAGTGATTAGAGTTGCACGGCGGAAGCTGACAAACTATTTTTACTAAGCACAATAGTTAGATATTTATTTAAGTTTGATTGCACGATGTGTGCATAAATGAATGGATGTGTAAAAAATTCCTATTAACGGATTTTTAATTATACAAAGATATATAGATCAACAAGGAAATATTTGAAAATATTTTTGTGTTAAGTTGCCTGTTGAGTGCATTAAGAATTTTGATCGATGCGTCTAACAACATTATCAATGGGAATTCATAAACGCTTCGACGAGATAGTCGGACACAATGCTTTGAGTTTTAATATTCTATAAATGTTTTCATTTATAAATAATAGTTGAAAAGTTGGTAATTATTTAATTAAGTTAAATATTCTTTTGAAAAAAGAGTTCAGAAGAGTAAATCAAGGAGAGAAATTTAATTTCATAAATATATATATTTGTCCAATAATTTTAGCGGTTAGAAATTTTTTATTGAAAACTATAAAAATATTTTATATATACTAATTTTGACGACGGTTGCAACCACCGAGCATTAGCAATAGTAAAGATCAATGTTGAGCCAATATTGATTTAACGATCAACATCGCATCCATTTGACAAAGGAATTTACTATAAATAAATGACAAAACAATGTCATTATATTATATTTGATATATGTGAAATTGTGTGGGATGCTTTTGTTTTGCTGTGTATATCATTTTATGATTTAAATGGATGTTAATTTTGAGTACTAATTTAAAAGAAGTTAAAACGGAAGATGTAAGAAATTGTGTAAATTATTTTGGAATTTCAAAGTAAAGAACAAATGGGAAAAGAAAGTTTGAACCTATAATTGATGATTTGGAATTTAAAAAGGATAAATCTTTTATTTTAATTGGTGTATAAATATTATAAGAAGTTAATATGTTGCTTGAAGAATGTAGAGTTAGAAAATTATTTTGAAGAAAAGATTTATCCATTAAAATCATTTAAATTTTGAAAGGAAGTTTGGAGTTTTAAACTATAAACTTTTACAAGATAAATATTTTGAGATCCTTAGTTCTATAATATAGGTAATTGACATAGAGTTACCGATTGGTTCAAATGCTCTCAATAAATGCTTCATCGAATATTATACAACTTATCGAATAGAATGTTTGAGTGGTACTTACTAGTCCACTAGTGAATACTCAAATTTATCAGGTAGTATGGGATGTCTTGTTTAAATTCATGTAATTTCTATTAGGAAATATTTAACAATTTTGTGTTGTTTTCTCTTTTGATGTTCGATGGGACCAATAAATCTCTAATGGAATATAGTTCAGGTCTTCCAATATGAGGAAAATTCTTTTAGTTTGATTATTAGATGTAACTTCTTATCAGAAGTTAGTTTTCTAGTTGTAAAATTCAAATGAAGAAATTTGAATTGAATGAAATTACAAATGAGTCATGGCTGAATATTCGTGATTTTCATGTTATGAAAAATATAATTCTTTAAATTGATATTCTTTGCTAATTACTGCATCTATGGAATAAGAACTATGATTAAACGATTTGGTAAGTCTAAATGTTCATGGGATATTCAGGATTACCTTATCGATTAATTGTATGACTTGTTTTATAGAATATTAGAGTAAGTGGATCTTAATGACTTGTAGTAATTGTTTAAATAAACTTGAACGGCTATAAGACACACCGGCATTACTTGAATGATTACTACTAGAGGGTATTTGACACTTTGTGATGACGTGTGAAGTGCATATCATTTGTGTTAAACTTTGAAGAGCAGTAATTTGTGATTGGCCTTGGTTCTAAACTTGCGATGCGCGGTCATTTATGTTAGGCTTGCGATGTGCAAGTAGACTTGCGATATGCAATCGTTTATGTTAAACTTGCGTCGTGCAATCATTTATCTTAAGCTTGCATGTAGAAGTAGACTTGCGATGTGCATGTAGACTAGCGATATGCAGTCATTGGTCTTAATCTTGTAAAGTGCAGGGCATATAGGTAGATTTGCAATATGAAGTCATCGATGTTAGACTTGCTATGTTCAGGAAGACTTGTGAAGAGTAGTCATTTGTGATAGACCTAGGACCTAGACTAGTGAAGTGCGATCATTTGTTTAGACAAGTGAAGTACTTGCCTGTGAATATTCGACAAGTGAAGTGCAGTCTTTTGGTGTAAGCTTGTGAAGTGCATACCATTATTGGTGTGTTGGATTTGTAACTTGCTTTCATGCTAGTTTATTTGTGATGATATGAGTTGACTGTTAGCTAGAATATGATGGATGATGATTGCGGTTATAGTATGATTTTAATATATGATAAATACATTAAAATGCTTTAACTTGAATTACAATTTGTGAAGTACAATTTGTGAAGTATAATTTGTGAAGCATAAGTTTTTAAAGAAGTTGATCTTTGCTTTTAAAATGGTCTAAATTGTGAAGCATAGATTTATGGAGAAATTAATTTTTTACGAATAACTAAGAGATCCAATTTGAAATATTAATTTAAAAATAAGTAATATTATTGGAAATTGATTGATGAAATCTAATTCTTGAAAAATCACTAGGGTAAATTTATAAATTAGATGTTTTTACCTTTCAAAAATGAAAGTTAAATTCTTTTTGAAGAATATATATACAAGGATTTTCTTATATATTGCTCGATTATTTGGTTGTTTGGATGCTTCGTTGGTTGAACGTTCGTATATAATTGAAAAATAGAATTATTATTATAGTAATATGTTTCTTTTAGTTATAAACTTTGCTCTGAATTAGAAATTGCTATGAAGCAATTTTTTAAGGGGAGAATTCTGTAACAACCCTGATTTTCAGTGTTGTTTAAAATAAATTAAATAAAGATTTAAACTAGAAATTTAAATGAGAAATTTGATTTCTCATTTATTGAATTTGGAGAAATCAGAATTTAAGTGTATTATTAGAATAATAATTGAAATGAGAATTTTATAATGTGTATTTATGGAAAACATAATATATGTAATTTATAGATGTTAAATTCTTGGTTTGAGACTTGTTAAACAATGTGTTAATGTTTTCTAAATAAGTAATTTTATTTAAAGAGAAAATGGGAATATTTGGTGTTAAAAATGATTTATTTGTTATGTTGTCTTATTTTAAAAATTACAAAATACCTTATTTTTAATAATAAAAATAAGGGTTTATAAATTATGTTTCATTAATTAATCATAAATATTAGGTGATGACATTAATTTTAGTGTATTAACATTAATTTTTCTATGTTGAAATCAATGAGATATTAGTGTTTTAAAATGGTAGAAAGTGAGAAAATGCTTAATTCTTTAATTTGATTGGGCTTAGGCTTAAATTGCATTTTCACTATTAGTGGATAAGAGAATGAATTTCCTCTCTTCTGTACTTGGCAAATGAACTATACATTCGTTCCATTTACGGTAAGTAGAAATCATCTCCTTCTCCTTGTTTCTCAACCCTACCTATCTCAAAAATCAATTTTTTAAATCAAAATAAATTCCATAAAATTGTGATAAAATCAAAGTAAGTTCTCCTATTTCTAGCTCACTTTTTAATCTAATTGATTTATATAAATTATAGTGTTTAATGTTAGTTTTTCTTTTTTTGCCTAGAAGTATTCTTGGGTTTTCTAAAATCTTAAGAAGCAAGGCAGAATTCATTATTTGGTTAGCTAATTAAAGAGAAAAGGTGATTTTATACTTACAAATATCTCTAATTTTAATTCCAGTTGCTGTTGTGTTGAATTGAACAATATATCATTGAATTGATCTCAAGTTCGTATGCTATCTTTTATCATATGAAACCCTAATTTCTGTTTGCGAAGAACCCTTATTATACAATCATTAATTCATCAAGTCATAGTGGTTTATAGGCTTGCATGATAGCTAAATCAATAGTCTGGAGGTTGCAAGAAACAACGCTGGAGATGGAAGTGCCAACAGATTGTTGGAGGACTGTCAACATCACTTAGGGTTCAACTCGGGCATTGCAACCGGCCAATCGGTCCATATGACCAGTTCATCGGTTGTGACCTAGAGCCCCAGGTCATGTCGTTTGATCCTCTGGGCTAGCCCATTTGATCGTTCATTTGTCTGTTTGACCTATAGATGTTAATTGTTTTTTGAATTGATGTTTGCGATGGTTTTAACATCAATTTGAAGTTGATTTCTGATGAATTATTTGTGCATTTCTAGGTGCTTGAATTTAATTTTTTTTTGAACGTGCTGGCATGGAAGTCTTGCTCTATAATGGTCGTCAAACACACAATTTAATTGCACTAGTTTGTGAAATTATTTATAAAAGAAATTCCATTTAGAAATGAACTGATTTTATATATATATGGGAAATATTAATAGTTTGGATAAGAAGGATTTTGGAGAATATATATATACACACACTCCAAAATTCAAAGTGATTTCGAAGCAAGTTTCTGTAAGTATAGATCTGAATTAAATCATAGTTTCTACTATATAATATTATAAATCTTTTGAAATCAATATTTTTTAATTATATTTCAACGTAAAACTATTTTTATTACAAAAATGCACTATCTCTCTTGAATGAGAAATTGAATTAAATGGTCCGGTAAAACAAGTGGTATGGAACACTTGCTTTTATTTTACCGGTTAGTTCTAGGATTTGTTCGAATGAACGTTTATTTGCACGAGTGTAATTTTCTACCTTTTAGTAAATATTCGAGTGTCGTTAAGTGGTTATTGGACATTAGTCGATGCTCTTGTAATTACTAATCGAAAGTGGATAATAATTATTTGATGGGTTTCATACTCGTTTCTAGGTGATCCGTTTAAGCAGAATAAATGGGATTTCAAGCTCATCTTTTGATACTCGTTTTCAAAAGAGTTATAACTGAAAAGTGCTAGCTCTTGTATTGCCGCACAAAGTGCGTGTTACAGGTATTTACTTGTGAAGAGCATGTCTATTTGTTTGCATATATGAATGTGTTTATCTATGCTCTTATTGCTATGGTTGCTTTGACTTTGTTGAATATTGTAAATAAGCATAAGTTTAACTATGAACTATGAAGTAATCAAATGAAGTATTTTTATGTTAGTGAAGTACAACTTGTAGATAATTATCCTTGGCATTTATGTAAGGTTATTATTATCAGTGTCTCACCTTATAAGATAATTAGAGATAGTCTGACCCGAGTGTTATTTTAATGCTCGGTTTAGACTGAAACTTGATTGTTACAAGGACTCAGTGGCTTTGGATGTGAGCTATCTTAAGGAGACTATTTTGGTACTGTTATTTTTTTTGATGTACCATTTGAGTTTTGTATAGATGCTTGTTTGTTATGTTACATCTCAAAGTTTATCAATTTAAAATTTGGTAATTTATTTAAACTTTTGGAATATAATTTTAAAATAATTCGAAAGGTTTCAAAACAAATTAAATAAGTGATAATTTATATGAATAAAATTTAAATTTCTTTTGTGTTTAAAAATTTGAAATAATAAATGTTTTAAAAATCATTTGAATTTAAATTATATGTATATAATACATATATGAGTAGACTTGAATGTATATATTGAATTTGAATTTAAATTATACAAGTAGATGTATGAGTATATGAATAGATATAATGGATTATAATTCAAGTTTGAATTGGAATTTGAGGTTAAATTTTAAAATACATGTTTTCGAAAAATAATTTGCATTGAAATCATAAATGTGCAATTTATATAATGTAAAAAATTGGTCAAAAATTTCTTCTTTTAACGTTGTATATATACGAATAAATAAGGGATGTAATTACTAATAAAGTGAATTTGATATAGGATTTCCTTAAAAATTCTTTTATCTTTGTAAAAAAAATACGAGTGTTTAGCATGCGTGAGGAAGATGGGGTGAAAATAAACAAGTGTAGAAATCTCATAATTGGTTTTAACAAGTGGCATTCAATTTGGTTAATTGAGAAAAAATAATAAAACTTAAATTCATAAAAACTTTTCAGCTTCTCTTTTTCATTCCTTAGCTTCCTAAATTTCTGACAAAAAAAGTGGAAAAAAAATCTTGAACATTACACACTTCAACACCAAAGAAAAAAAAATCTGAAAACTACAACTTTTTCTTGAATTCAAAATTTTAAATATCAGAATCATCTCCAACATCAAAACAGTAGTTTTAATTCCTTATCTCAGGTAAGTTTTAAACTTCATAATTAATTGAATTAGCAATTTTGAAAATCAGGTTTTAACATCAAAATTTCAAACTACATCCCAGTGAAATCAATGCTCCAGTTTTCCCCAAGAAACAGAGCTGGATTCTTCTGAAGTAAATTTAAGGCAAGTAAAATTCTTTTTAAAAAATTTGAATTTGTTAATCAGTAGTAAAGCAAGAATTAAGCAAGTTGTATCAATCAGTTGCAGAAAAAAATCAAGTTCAAAGACTAAATTGATTTCTGGATTTCAAGCAGCAGATCAAGTTTCTCTGTTGCATTAAAATAAAGCAGTACGTAAGCTTGGATTTTTGTTTGTTATTGATGAATTAAGTAAGAAAATACATCAGAAATTAAACAAAATCTGTATTTACAAGTTATAGATAAAATTTCAAGATAAAAGTAGAAAGAACCAGTATCCAGGCTTTCAAATTTAAAAAAAAAATGGTAAGAAGCTTCTGTTCTCTGTTCTCAGGCAACAAGGTGAGTAAACTTCTGATAAATCTAGTTACTTGTTGTTGTATGCATGCCTGAAATGACGTTGAAAACTTTTGCATGTGAACAAATAAGTGTGCATGTGTATATTTGCTTGGGCATGTTCTTCCATCCCTGTTCTTCTTAGTCTCAGGTTTACAGAGTAAACCTATGTCAAATTATAAACCTCCCTTTCTTTGGTTTTCTTCTAGAATTGAAATCTAAAAAAAATAAAGTGCTTTTTGTAACATGCATTATGTTTTCAGAATAAATCAAAGCAAAAACAACCTAGTTTTCCCAGGAAAATGTGAAGACACGGCCACAATTCAACTATGTAAAAAATTAGAATATCAAAAATTTGAATTTCAGGAATACTATCTGAATCTCATTGAAAATAACGATTTTTGAAAGTTAAATCTAAATTTTTAATACAGTTTTGACTAAGAAATTTTAACTTGATCAGAAAATGAGATTTTGTAAAATTCTGATGATCTGTGTGTTTGTGTGCCTCGAGATTGTAGTCGCGGTTAGCTTGAGGGATTGTAATCCTCGGAAAAATGTAAGTTGAATTTTTAAAACATCATAGTGTAGGATCGAATCGATTTAGGGTTAAAAATCTAGATTTACTCGTAGTCGAAAATGGTTGTGTTGCGTTGTCGTTGGGTGATCCGAATCTCCGACGCCAATGCCAATCGAGGCATCGAACGTGGGTAAAGCTTCGGTCGAATTTTTGTGGCCCTTGATGGCCAGACGTGGAGGGACGAGGCAGTTTCCTGATGGTGGTTTATGATGAACTATGGGTCATGAGGCTCGATTTCAAACGTGACGTTGGTTCACGCTTTGGGGTGGCTCGATGGGTCGAGGAGTTAATCGTCGATTGGACGATGGTCGTAGCCTAGACCAGAGACGACCGGAATGGTGTGCAGCGTGCACACGTCTTCGTTTGTGTCATTTGTTTATTTTTGGAAGCGATGCTGCTTGACTCGAAGTACCACTCGGGGTTTAGGGGAGATGACTTGAAGATAGGGTCGAGTCATTTTGGCTTCGCTTTGGGTCGTTTTCAAAACACTTAAACAAATTTAAGTGGAAAATTTTATCACGGGTTGATCTTGGAAAAACTTGAAGTAATGAGCATTCTCGCTCGAGGGTGACTCAACATAGCCTTGGGTTGGTCGTTGAATCGATTCCAGTTTTAAAATTTTAAAATTATAAGTTTAAATGATTTCTAAATTCATTCTTTGTAAAATGATGATTCTTTGTTAATGGAATTTGAAGTTAATGGTATTGAAATAATTATTTGAAATTAATTAAGTTCAAAGATGTTTAAACTTATATTTTTAAATAAAGTTGTTTTAAATTTAACTTAATAAAATAATTGAGAAGTTAATCAAATATTCAAATTGTTAACTTAAGAATAAAATTATTTATATTAATTAAATAATGATTAAATAATTGATGGTTTGTAATTACTTTGCAATTAATAATTAATTAAAGAATAATTAATCAATAGGAGTAGTTAAGATTTAATTTATTAACAATTAAGAATTAATGAAGATAATTAATTAAAGAATAATTAATTAATAAAGTTAATTAAGATTTAATTAATTTATAATTCAGAATGATTAATCATTGATTAAAAATAACTAATAAAAATAATTATGTGGTTAATTAATTTAAATCACACAATTAATTCATCTTAATTGAAGATGATTGACTATTATCAAATGTTGTGTACTGGATTTATATTTCTGTTTGTGATTGTGATACTGTGTGACATGAATTGCTTTATGCTGAACTATGATTTGTGATTTATTTTCTGTATGTATGTGAAAACCCTTTTGCCCATAAAGCAGCATTTAAACTTCGATGCAACAGAGAGTCGGATTCCAGTTATTTATCCGAAACCCACATCGAACCCTGAATGTGAATCTTTGTGATCGATACATCCACGTGTTTTAAAATTGAGCGCTCACTATTCGGTTTAGCCGGGGGAGGACCTTCGTGTCATATAATCCATTCCCAATAGTGATACGACGAAATGAATAGCATTTGAAGACGGTGGTGAAGACCGGGTGTCTTCGAAAACGATAGGATAACCTATCGAACGTCTCTGCACTGAGTTGTTTCGGTATAGATATCTCCATATGTGATGGGGAGTTCGATCGGGATTGCGGATATCCAGATTTGCAAGGGTTTCTTCCTTTATTGGACGAAGTGCCTTCGGTTCTGTTCGAACCCAGAACAGACTTGTATGGTTGTATGTCTCACACTACATTTTGAGATATAAAACATATTTCTTTCAAATACATATCTGGTGGTGGCGGAGAATTTGTTCTTTTAGCTTAACACCCTTCTCTGAGACGTATGAGCTCAGAGGTTATGTAGTTGAAGTTATCAGTAATATACTCCCAATTTGGTAGTGTGGCATGCTAAGTGCTACTGTGTGTTTATGATCATTTGTTGATCATTTGTGATCAAAGCATGGCTTTCGTGTAAAGCGTAGCTTTATGGATGAGACCTCATCGGACCTCACACCCTGGAAATGGTCGAAATAGGAAAGATGCGGCAAGGTTACGAGGGTCGCGCCCTTTAGGGTATGTCATTCCCTTTTGGAAAAAGGTGGTATCATGGTATGGAGCCTAGATACTTAACCTATGTGGTTGCTGCAATCTCATTACCGTGTGGTTGTTGCTTTGTGACTGAGGGCCCTCGGATAAAGGTCGCAAACGACCGTGGGGTGGCATACTCGAGTAGTAGTTACCTAGTTACAGAGGTAACCCGGCCTTGTGTTGGCAGAGAGCCGGGTAGGTTCTTGGGACGTCCCTCCAGAGGCGTACCCATTTGGCATAGGAAGTTCCTTAGCCTGACCATTTGTTTGAATTCTAATTCCCAATATGAACCCAGTATGGTTTTAGTTGTAGACCTGCTATTTAACATGGCAGCTATAGTAGGCATAGTATAATGGTACCTATGCTAGCTAAGATTAATATTATATTTTCGAAATGTCTTCACACTATGCACTAGTAATAATATCAAAGAGTTTTCTCGTATTAAGCATATTTGACTATCATAAGGAGAAATCTCCCCCAAGTGTGCGATTGCATTGTGTGTGTGCTGGGAGGACTTATGGTAGTTTCATTTTCCAAAAGCGTAAATGGTTTTCTTTTAAAATATGTTTTTATTCAAAGCAACTGTTTTTGTTTACTTATACCAGTCCCATGACTGACCCGGAGTTTGTTGTTTTATTTCTAAACTCTGGGTGCCCATAATTTCCACACGGGCAGCCTAGTAGCAGGTTTTTCGTGTTTTGGTGCTAGCTGTATTTTGAAGTCTTTTGGTTTGGAGGCTATCGGTTTTTGAAGGCCTTTGACTTGGAGATATTTTGAAAGCTTTTGGATCTCAAGGTGCTTAGTTTTGGATGTTCGCTATCACTTTATTTCTTTGAAGACTTTTCTAGGAATGTGATCACTTGTTGTTCTATTATGAAGCTCCATTTTGAAGTTGTGTTATATGTATAAAAATACTCTAACGTTGATGATGATGTTGTATATGTGATGTAAATGAATGATATTCATTTTGTTTCCACTGTTTTTATATTCATCTAATGTTGTTATAAGCTCCATCGATTGGATTTCGATGTTTGAATCTTCGAAAGTCGAATACAAGTGAGGTATTTGATGTCAATTTCGAACATTGGGTTTCGGATCGTGACATGTGGTATCAGACCTAAAGGTTGAGTAAGAACTTTAGCTACGGAGTATAACACATTAGATGGCTCATTAGAAATAGGGTGAAGTATACCATAGAATGAGTATAACCCAAGACCGAAACCCTAAATTTTCTAAGTCTACTTCTTTTGACTGCTGATATTCCTTAAGATATCTCGTCCGTATATCTAAATCAAGTTTTCTTACTAATTACAGATAGTAAGAATGAGCGGACGAAGAGGAAGAGCTGGGGGGTGAGGAAATGCCACAACACCTAGTCAAGTTCCTCCAACAGCAGAAGCAGCTTTAACTACTCAGCATCAGCCGAATCTGGCTGATTTATATAAGAGTTTCTCAAGGCTTGGTGGTAAGCCATTCACCGGCAAGGAGTCGATTGTTGAGGCCCAAGCATGGATCAGATCATGTGAAAGAATCTTTAAAGGGCTAAACCTGCAAGACGATCAGATGCGACTCATAGCTTCTTGGCAACTTCAAGAAGAATCCTTAGCATGGTGGGAGACAGTCACCGTAGATGAGCCAGAAGACGAGTTTACTTGGGAGAGATTTGTAGATGAGCCAGAAGACGAGTTTACTTAGGAGAGATTTAAATAAGTATTTGAAAAGCGCTATATGCCATCAGTTGGAATTTCTCGAATGTACCAGGAATTTATGGACTTAAAGCAAGGGAGTTTGTCATTCGAGGAGTATCTAAACAAATACAATGAATTGTCTCGTTTCGGTCCAGAATTGGTAAACACTTTAAAGAAAAATGAAAGGTTCATTCGTGGGATGAATAAGAAGTTCCACGAAAGGATGACTGGCCACGTTAAAGAATCCTTTTCAGATCTGATTGATATGGGGTACAGATATGCTACACTGGATATGCTAGAAGTCCCGGTAGAGAAAGGAAATACGAGTAATCAAAATTGGAAGAAGAGGAAATTTGGAGGCAAGAAACCATGGCAGGGTAAGAAAAGAAGAAGAACAATCAAGGAAGCCCGACAGGGAATGTTACTTGCTTCAATTGTCTGGAAAAAGGCCACTATTCAAACAGTTGCAAGAAGCCAAAGAGAGATCAATCCATACAAGAGAAACCTTGGAAATGTTATTATTATCAGAAATTGGGACACGAGGTTAAAGACTGTCCAACTATGAAGCAAGCTCAGACAGCTAAGGTGTACACAGTCAAAGACAAACCTGCATCTTCCAAAGCAAAAAAAGGGAAAAGAGTTCTGGATGGTAAGCTCACTATTTATGATAGCATTTTTAGAGTTCTGTTTTACACGGGAGCTACACATAGTTTTATTTCTCAGCAAGCTATAAATGAATTAAATCTTGAACTTGATTTTATTGATGAGCCTATATGCATAAAGAATCCAGCTGGGATCCCCGCGAACCTTTGTCTTCGATGTAGAGACGTTCGTATCTCATATTCTTGTTACCAATTCCCTATCGGTCTCTTTGTCCTTGATTTCAATGAGTTTGAAGTTTTACTCGGAATGGATTGGCTAACAAAATACGAAGCCAAATTGGATTGTAACAATCGATTGATTTTGATTAAAACTAAATTTGGAGATTTCATTGAGATTTCTTGTAAGGACCCTAGTCCTAAAAGAGAAGGATTGATGTATAACTTGGGTTATCCCGAACCCAGTCTGGAGTCCATACCCATTGTTAGTGATTTTCTAGACGTGTTCAAAGAAGTGAAAACCTTACCTCCACATCGAGAAATAGAATTTAGAATTGACCTAGTACCTAATGCTCGTCCTGTCGTTCACGCAAGTCGTAGGATGGCACCCATGGAAAGGGTTGAATTAGTCAAGCAAACCAATGATTTGTTAGATAAAGGGTTAATTCATACTAGTGTTTTTGAATGGGGTTCAGCCGTCGTGTTTGTTGCTAACTCTGACGGATCTTTAAGATTGTGTGTGGATTACCACGATCTGAATAAGCTGACTCTTAAGAACAAATTTCCTCTACCTAGAATTGATGGTCTGTTTGATCAATTGCACGGCGCTCGTTTCTTTTCGAAGATGGATCTATCCTAGGGGTTCCATCGACTACGAATCGCCGAAGATTGTGTTCATTTGACTGCCTTCAGGGGTCCTAATATGTTCTACGAATGGTTAGTCATGCCTTTCGGGCTAACCAATGCTCCAGCATACTTCGTAGATCTTATGACCCGTGTGTTCTAGGAAGTATTGAATAAATTTTTTCTTGTGTTTATTGACGATATTTTGGTCTATTCCAAGACCGAAGAGGAGCATGCCGAGCATCTTAGAATCATTTTGGAGATATTGAGGAGAAATATTCTGTTCACCAAATTTTTCAAATGCCATTTTAGGGTCAAAGAAGTTAAATTTCTCGGCCGTATTGTTAATGAAGAAGGGATTTCTGTTGATCCTAGCAAAATTTCCGCCATTCTTGATTGGAGGAAACCCACCACACCAAAAGAAGTTCGAAGCTTTCTGGGTTTAACGGGTTATTACAAGAAGTTTTTTTAGGACTTTTCTAAGATATCTAGTCCGTTGACTAAGCTAACAATAAAGAATGCAAAATTTAATTGGACTCTGAAATGCGACAAAGCTTTTCAGGAGTTGAAGGAAAGATTAACCACCGCTCTTGTTCTCGCTGTTATTAATGGGAACCAGGGTTTATCTGTCTATACCGATGCTCGTGGCGATGGTTTGGGTGCGGTATTAATGCAAAATGGGAAGGTAATTCCCTACACGAGTAGACAATTATGTCCACATGAAAGAAATTACCAACCCATGATTTGGAACTCTTAGCTGTTATTTTTGCTTTGAAAATATGGCGACATTATCTTCTGGGTAAGAACCTCTTTCAGCTTTCTTAAAAATTTACGAATTTAACTTAACTTAATAAATATACTTATTGAACTCTCTTTATTTTAGGTGAAAAATTCGAATTATTCATCGACCACAAATCTCTGAAATACCTCTTCACCCAAAAAGATTTAAATCTACGGCAACAACGTTGGCTGGAATTTTTGGAATCTTATGACCTAGACATTCTATATACGCCCGATAAGCCCAATGCAATTGCCAACGCCTTGAGTAGGAAGCATGCTATTCTTGCTCACCTTGTCATTTCTCCTACTCTTCTTGAGAAAGTCGCCAGCAAACAAAAAGAAGATGAGTTTCTTCATCAAATTTATGAGTAAATGCGTCGTGGTAAAAATACTAGTTTTGAAGTCGACGACAATAAAGTTATAAGATTGAAAGGAAGAATTTGTGTCCCAAATATTCCGAAGCTGAAACGTGAAGTTTTGGACGAATGTCACAAGTCTAAACTTTACATCCATCCAGGAGTCAATAAAATGTATTGTGATATCAAAAGAACTTTCTGATGGAAGACAATGAAAAGGGACATATCTATATATATGAGTCGTTGTACTACTTCCCAACAAATTAAAAGCGATCAAAAGAAAGTGGCAGGTTTACTTCAGCCTTTAGAGGTACCCAAGTGGAAATGAGAACAAGTATCGATGGATTTCATTAACGGGTTGCCTCGTACTCGGAAAGGAAATGAAGCAATCTGGGTCTTTATGGACCGTTTGACTAAGACAGCCCACTTTTTGCTAGTGAAATCTACCAGCACGGCAGCAAGTTTAGTTGAGTTATATGTGAAAGAAATTGCCCATTTCCACGGCATTCCTAGCAGTATAGTGAGTGATTGTGACCCGATCTTCACTAGTAGATTTTAGGAGGCATTTCAAGACGCCCATTGGCAACAAAACTGAATTTCAGCACTGCTTATCACCTACAGTCTAATGGGCAGACTGAGAGGATTAACCAAATCTTAGAAGACCTATTGCATGCTTGTGTACTTAATTTTGGTGGTTCTTGGGAGTACCATTTACATCTCGTCGAATTCTCATATAACAATAGCTATCAGGCCAGTATAGAAATGGTTTCTTTTGAAGCTTTATATGGTCGTCCGTGTCGATCACCTGCATGCTGGATCGAGGCAGGTGATAGACTCGTCCTTGGACCAGATATGATTAAGGAAGCCACAGAGAAAGTTGATTTTATACGGAAGAAATGGAAACGGCTCAGAGTCGTCAAAAGAGTTATTATGATCGCAGAAGAAGGGATTTGGAATTCCAGACCGGAGACTCTGTCTTTCTCAAAGTATCTCCAATGTAAGGTGTATTAAGGTTTGGGAAGACCGGTAAGCTGGCACCACGGTATATTGGTCATTTTCCTATTCTGGAGAGGATCGGTTCTTTAGCCTATCTAGTGCAGCTGCCTAGCTGGTTGTCTGGCGTGCATGATGTGTTTCACATTTCTAACCTTCGGAAGTATGTGCACGATCCAGATAGTATTATTGAAGAAGCTGCTCGGTAGGATCTCGAAATCACTCCCAATTTAACAGTTAAAAGAGAACCAATAAAGATTGTAGATCGTGATAAAAAGCAATTGAGAAACAAAATTGTGAAACTAGTTAAAGTAAAGTGGAGTGGCGATCCAAAGGAATGCACTTGAGAAACTGAAGATAATATGCAGAAATCATATCCCAATTGCATAGCGGATATCTCGGCTTAAACTGGTAAGCCATTTCTCTATCCTTATAAAAATTCATATATTCTCCGTTTGTTTTTCTCTCTTTAAAATTTCGAGGACGAAATTGTCTTAAGGAGAGATATCTGTAACATCCCAAAATTTATCAATTTAAAATTTGGTAATTTATTTAAACTTTTGGAATTTAATTCGAAAATAATTTGAAAGGTTTCAAAAAAAATTAATAAGCGATAGTTTTTAAGAATAAAATTTCATTTTCTTTTGTGTTTAAAATTTTGAAATAATAAATGTTTTAAAAATCATTTGAATTTAAATTATATGTATATAATACATATATGAGTAGACTTGAATGTATATATTGAATTTGAATTTAAATTATACAAGTAGATGTATGAGTATATAAATAGGTATAAATGGATTATAATTCAAGTTTGAGTTGGAATTTTAGGTTAAATTTTAAAATAAATGTTTTAGAAAAATAATTTGCATTGAAATCATAAATGTGTAATTTATATAATGTAAAAGACTGGTTAAAAATTTCTTCTTTTAACATTGTATATATATACAAATGAATAAGGGATGTAATTATTAATAAAATGAATTTGATATAGGATTTCCTTAAAAATTCTTTTATCTTTGTCAAAAAATACAAGTGTTAAGCATGCATGAGGAACATGGTGTGAAAATAAACAAGTGTAGAAATCTCATAATTGGTTTTAACTGGCATTTAATTTGGTTAATTGAGAAAAAATAATAAAACTTACATTCATAAAAACGTTTTAGCTTCTTTTTTTCTTCCTTAGCTTCTCAAATTTCTAAAAAAGAAGTGGAAAAAAAATCTTGAACGCTACACACTTCAACACTAAAGAAAGAAAAAATCTGAAAACCGCAACTTTTTCTTGAAATCAAAATTTTAAATCTGAGAATCATCTCCACATAAAAATAGTAGTTTTAATTCCATATCTTAGGTAAGTTTTAAACTTCATAATTAAGTGAATTAGCAATTTTGAAAATCAAGTTTTAACATCAAAATTTCAAGCTGCAGCTCAGTGAAATCAATGATCCAGTTTTCCCCAAGAAACAGAGCTGGATTCTTCTGAAGTAAACTTAAGGCAAGTAAAATTCTTTTTAAAAATTTGAAGTTAAATTTGTTAACCAGTAGTAAAGCAAGAATTAAGCAAGTTGTACCAATCAGTTGCAGAAAAAAATCAAGTTCAAAGACTAAATTGATTTCTGGATTTCAAGTAGCAGATCAAGTTTCTCTGGTGCATTAAAATGAAATAGTAAGCTTGGAATTTTGTTTGCTATTAATGAATTAAGTAAGCAAATACATTAGAAATTAAACAAAATTTGTATTTACAAGTTGCAGATAAAATTTCAAGATCAAAGTGGAAAGAATCAATATCCAGGCTTTCAAATTTAAAAAAAACAGTAAGAAGATTCTATTCTCTGTTCTCAGGCAACAAGGTGAGTAAACTTCCGATTAATCCAGTTACTTCTTGTTGTATGCTTGCCTAAAATGATGTTGAAATTTTTTGCATGTGAACAAATAAGTGTGCAAGTGTATATTTGCTTAGGCATGTTCTTCCATCCCTGTTCTTCTTAGTCTCAGGTTTACAGAGTAAACCTATGTCAAATTCTAAACCTTCCTTTCTTTGGTTTTCTTCTACAATTGAAATCTAAACAAAATAAAGTGTTTTTTGTAACATGCATTATGTTTTCAGAATAAATCAAAGCAAAAACAACTTAGTTTTCCCTGGAAAATGTGAAGACACGGCAACAATTCAACTATGTAAAAAATTAGAATATCAAAAATTTGAATTTCAGGAATACTATCTGAATCGTCATTGAAAATAACGATTTTTGAAAGTTAAATCTAAATTTTTAATACAGTTTTGACTGAGAAGTTTTAACTTGATCAGAAAATGAGATTTTGTAAAATTCTAATGATCTGTGTGTTTGTGTGCCTCGAGATTGTAGTCGCGGTTAGCTTGAGGGATTGAAATCCTCGGAAAAATGTAAGTTGAATTTTTAAATCATCATAGTGTAGGATCGAGATCGATTTAGGGTTGAAAATCTAGATTTACTCTTAGTCGAAAATAGTTGTGTTGCGTTGTCGTTCGGTGATCCGAATCTCCGACGCCATTGCCAATCGAGGCATCGAACGTGGGTAAAGCTTCGGTCGAATTTTTGTGGCCCTTGATGGCCAGATGTGGAGGGACGAGGCAGTTTCCTGATGGTGGTTTATGATGAACTATGGGTCATGAGGCTCGATTTCGAACGTGACGTTGGTTCACGCTTTGGGGTGACTCGATGGGTCAAGGAGTTAATCGTCGATTGGACGATGGTCGTAGCCTAGACCAGAGACGACCGGAATGGTGTGCAGCGTCCACACGTCTTCGTTTGTGTCAGTTGTTTATTTTTGGAAGGGATGCTGCTTGACTCGAAGTACCACTCGGGGTTTAGGGGAGATGACTTGAAGATAGGGTTGAGTCATTTTGGCTTCGCTTTGGGTCATTTTCAAAACACTTAAACAAATTTAAGTGGAAAATTTTGTCACGGGTTGATCTTGGCAAAACCTGAAGTAATGAGCATTCTCGCTCGGGGGTGACTCGAGATAGCCTCGGGTTGGTCGTTGAATCAGCAATTCCAGTTTTAAAATTATAAGTTTAAATTATTTATAAATTCATTCTTTATAAAATAATGATTGTTTGTTAATGGAATGTGAAGTTAATGGTATAGAAATAATTATTTGAAATTAATTACGTTCAAAGATGTTTTAAACTTATGTTTTTAAATAAAAGTTGTTTTAAATTTAACTTAATAAAATAATTGAGAAGTTAATCAAATATTCAAATTTTTAACTTAAAAATAAATTTATTTATAATGATTAAATAATTATTAAATAATTGATGATTAGTAATTACTTTGCAATTAATAATTAATTAAAGAATAATTAATCAATAGGAGTAATTAAGATTTAATTAATTAACAACTAAGAATTAATTAATTATGATAATTAATTAAAGAATAATTAATTAATAAAGTTAATTAAGATTTAATTAATTTATAATTCAGAATAATTAATCATTGATTAAAAATAATTAATAAAAATAATTATGTGGTTAATTAATTTAAATCACACAATTAATTCATCTTAATTGAAGATGATTGACTATTATCAAATGTTGTGTACTAGATTTATATTTTTGTTTGTGATTGTGATACCGTGTGATGTGAATTGCTTTGTGCTGAACTGTAATTTGTGATTTATTTTCTTTATTATGTGAAAACCCTTTTGCCCATAAAACGGCATTTAAACTTCGATGCGACAGTGAGTCGGATTCCAGTTATTTATCCAAAACACACATCGAATCCTGAATGTGAATCTTTGTGATTGATACATCCACGTGTTTTAAAATTGAGCGCTCACTATTCGGTTTAGCCGAGGGATGACCTTTGTGTCATATAACCCATTACGAATAGTGATACGACGAAATGAATAGCATTTGAAGACGGCGGTGAAGACCGGGTTTCTTCGAAAACGATAGGATAACCTATAGAATGTCTCTGCACTGAGTTGCTTCGGTATAGAGATCTCCACATGTGATGGGGAGTCTAATCGGGATTGTGGATATCCGAATTTGCAAAGGCTTCTTCCATTATTGGACGAAGTACCTTAGGTTCTGTTCGAACCCATAACAGACTTTTATGGTTGTATGTCTGACACTACATTTTGAGATATAAAGCAGATTTCTTTCAAATACATATCTGTTGGTGGCGGAGAATTTATTCTCTTCGCTTAACACCCTTCTCTGAGACGTACGAGCTCAGAGGTTATGTAGATGAAGGTTATCAGTAATATACTCCCAATTTGGTAGTGCGGCATGTTAAGTGTTGCTGTGTGTTTATAATCATTTGTTGATCATTTTTGATCAAAGCATGGCTTTCGTGTAAAGCGTAGCTTTGTGGATGAGACCTCATCAGACCTCACACCCCGAAAATTGTCGAAACAGGAAAGATGCGGCAAGGTTATGTGGGTCGTGCCCTTTAGGGTATGTCATTCCCTTTTGGAAAAAGGTGGTACCATGGTATGGAGCTCAGATACTTAACCTATGTGGTTGCTGCAATCTCATTATTGTGTGGTTGTTTCTTTATGATTGAGGGCCCTTGAATAAAGGACGCAAACGACAGGGGGGTGGCATACTCGAGTAGTAGTTACCTAGTTACAGAGGTAACCCGGCCTTGTGTTGGCAAAGAACTGGGTAGGTTCTCGGGACGTCCCTCCAGAGGCGTCCACATGTGGCATAGGAAGTTCCTTAGCCTGACCATTTGTTGGAAATCCAATTCCCAATACGAACCTAGTGCGGCTTTAGTTGTAGAACCTTCCATTTAACATGGCAACTATAGTAGACATAGTATAATGGTACCTATGCTAGCTAAGATTAATATTATATTTTCGAAATGTTTTCACACTATGCACTAGTAATAATATCAAAGAGTTTTCTCGTATTAAGCATATTTGACTATCATATGGAGAAATCTCCCCTAAGTGTGCAATTGCATTATGTGTGTGCCGAGAGGCCTTATGGTAGTTTCATTTTCCAAAAGCATGAACGGTTTTCTTTTAAAATCTGTTTTTATTCAAAGCAACCATTTTTTTTACACATACCAGTCCCATGACTGACCCGAAGTTTATTATTTCCTTTCTAAACTCTGGGTGCCCATAATTTCTACACTGGCAGCCTAGTAGCAGGTTTCCGTGTTTTGATGCTAGCTGTATTTTGAAGCCTTTTGGTTTGGAGGCTATCAGTTTTTGAAGGCTTTTGACTTGGAGATATTTTGAAAGCTTTTGGATCTCAAGGTGCTTGGTTTTGGAAGTTCGCTATCACTTAATTTTTTTGAAGACTTTCTTGGAATGTGATCACTTGTTGTTCTATTATGAAGTTCCATTTTGAAGTTGTGTTATATGTGTAAAAATACTCTGATGTTGATGATGTTGTTGTATCTATGATGTAAATGAATGATATTCATTTTGTTTCTGCTATTTTTATATTTATCTAATGTTGTTATAAGCTCCATCCGACTGGAGTTCGATATTTGAATCTTTGGCAGTCGAATACAAGTGAGGTATTTGATGTCAATTTCGAACATTGGATTTTGGGTCATGACAGGTGTGTTTACATTTGAGATCTGTTGGTGTTTATTTATGTATATAAATATAAATGTGAGGCTTGTATTTTATTTTGTAGACTCGTACTTTTGAGAAGTATCTGATGTATTTTATTTCCGTTGCAATATTCGACTATGTGTTGAATATTATATTATGTATTATTCTGAATTAGATTAAACTACTGTATTATTGTTTTTATGCCTTGATCGAATATGTAAAATTACAACTTGTCAAAAAAGAAAAGAAAAATATAGTCACATTATTCGAGGTATTCGATACTCGTCCAAAGAAATTTTACGGATGGTCGCTCATAACTAGCCCTATTCTCTACACTAACAGACTGTTTACCCATTAATACACTTTGTTAGTGTGGGTCTCAGGGTGGGGCATTATAATATATGTCAAAAGCCTACCTTTTATGCATTTGACTCCATCTATGCATGTGTCAACACCTAATTCATTTTGACTTCTTCCTTTTATAGTTATTGCAGTACTTTTCTTACTTATTCGGCCTATATTATGGATCTGGTCCCTTGACCATTATTTGAATACTTTACTAATTTAAACTAACTCATGGCCTCCTATATTTTCCTTTTGGCACTCATAAACCCTCTTTGGCTATGAGTGTTTTAATTTAGAAATTACTTATAAAACTTCCAAAAATTATCATAAAACATATATATGCATACATATATATGTATATATATCTGTATGTGTGTGTATCTTTGTATTTTCTTTCATACCATATTTCTAGCCAGTTTCTATAATAAACATTTCCTTCGATAATTCATATATAATTATCTATTTATGGGTAATTTCTACAAATCAATACACCTTTCTGAAATCGTGCTTGCAACATCATATAAAATTTTGGTTTATTTTAATCTCAAGAGGTATAAGAACCACTCATAGAATTTATGGTTATTCCTAGTTATTAGAGAAGACTGGGATTAGTGAAATATATTACTTACATAAGTATTCTGTTACTCAATCTTTGTTAGTTTCCTTAGCTTTGATCTTCTTCCCATCTTTCTCTTTCTTAGGCTATTACCAAAATTAAAGGAATTTAAAGCCTTTGTTTTTTTTGATAAAGTGAATGAAGAGGAAATGTGGTATTACTTAGTTTTCATTCCATAATAATTTGGGCCGCCAAAGCTTATTAGCCCTCTTTCCCACTTTAATTCATTTAGCTAGTTTCATTAAATCATGACATAATAAGTAAATGTACATCTAAATATTTATTATTTTGAAAAAAATTATCATGGTCCTAGGATAGATTCAGACTAGAAAATTTGAGTACGAAAAGATAAATGGTTTAAAAAGCTCAGAAGCTGTTAAGACAAAAACAAAGAGAAATTGGCCCAGTTTGATAAAGCAAAATTGCTCAGTACCGACCGATGTGGGTTGGTACTGAATTATCATAGAAAGATGGGTGCTCACTAAATTACATATGCCTTGGTACTTGGAGTTGAAGAAAGATACAAAAAATGTGAAGTGAAATCGGTAGGTATCGACCGATATGGGTCGATACCTAATGATTTAGATTTTCTTTATTTGTGCACTTTAGAACTTAGAGACTTGGACTACATGGAAAAGTAAGAAAAATGAAAGCAAGGAATTGGATGATACTAAATGATATTGATAGTTGAAAATGTCGATTTGACTTGATCATTTTTGCTAGGACTTCAGATCTGGGTACTAACCTATTCTAATTTGATTAGCCGACTTTGATGGAGGGATACATCCATGAATACAATGTTATCTTCAACTAAGATAGAACTTTTGTATCTTCTTATATTTCTCATAAGATTGTAAGAAAAACTGGGGTCTATTTGATTCTAACTTGAAATTGATTGTATATCGAGTATTCTGGAGAAAATAAATCAATGAAAACAACTATATGGATGTATACCTGATATTTAGTAAAAAACTATAAAAATATTTTTTTTTCGTTTTATCTCTCTTTGATTTCTTATATTTTTATAGATAATTCATGATTCAATTTCAATTTGGTGTGTTAGCCTAGAAAAAGGCTAACATTTTTGGTCCTTACACTGAGAGAAACTTGGATCTGATTTGATTGAAGATAAAGGAGCCTATAATAAGGAAAGCCATTGCAAGAGGGAATCGACCAAAGCATGGGTGCAGCTAAGAGGTTTCCTCTAGTTCATATCTACCTTACATCCATCAGACTAAAGAACATATGGTAGGAATGATGATGGAGATGCAAACGATATTGCTTGCATAGCAAGACTATATTTTTAATGACTTTTTCCAATGAACAGAGCAATAAAGCATAGTCGGAGTTACCGAAAATAAAGACAAAAGGAGGTCAGAAAACATAAATGATGGATCATGAGTTCAGATTGAAGTGATAAATAAATTCAGAAAAACTTCAACCCTCTAGAATCGTTCGATATTAATCGATGATGGTAAGGGGTTGCAGTCAATCTACTTGATTAGCATGGGATAACGTGTCAGATAGATGTTTTCAAGCATCATATGGAAGCTATGGATCAAAGGCATTCCGAGCTTCAAATATTCAAGCGAATCAAGATGATAGAATAGATTGGATGATAAGGCAGATGCTTCCAGATGGAGCTGTAAATAGGAGTATGGAGGATATGAATAGAAACCACTTTTCCCTAAACATTTGGTATGCTAGAAATCCACTTGATTTCAATCTACCTTCCATAGAATTAAATGATAAAAGGATGGATCCTATAGTCCATTTAATGAGACACATCCAACACATATGAGTGTTGGATGCCTTTGAGGAAATGATGGGGCTTTACTTCCCATTGTGCTTGACAAATTTGGCTACCATGTGGTTTTGCCAACGGGATAGTGGATCCATCAACACGTGGATCTAGTTAGTGAAATGATTTATGAGCCAATTTAGGGTTCACATTTTATGACCTAGAAATGTTATGACACTTTCGAATGTAAATCAAAAAGAGAATGAAATATTATGGAATTATTTGACCAGATTTATTGCAATAATCGTCGCAGTTCAAAAAAAGAAATGTCAATAGTTCCTATGGAGGTGCTTGATAGAGTCGTATATAAAAACAAGTTTAAGAAAGCTTTGGAAAGGGATCTACCAATGGATCTCGTGGATTTCAACTATCAAGTAAAAAGATACTTATGTCAAGAAGAAGCAGAATCTGAGAATGATGATGTCAATATTATGGAAGATAGAGGACCCTCCAAGGCAGGGTTTGGAAAGATAAAGGAAAAAAGAAAAGCTGATGGTTGCTTTATAATTCAAAATGATCAAATAGGGATCTAAATTTTCCTCTTAACTGATTTGACTAAGACCATGGAGAGGATGATCTAGATGCTAGGGGTGGATCCCATATAGAAAATCCCCTAAGAGAGAGTCCATGGGATGAGAAAGCAAATCTAAGAAGTATTGTCCATCGCATAAGCTGGATGAGAATAAGACGAATGAACGTAGGCACTTAAGGGAGTTAATAGAAGAGAAAGTTCAGAGTAATGTACGAAACCGAAATTTTTAATGTTTCGAATGGGAATATTCAATTTATTTAACTAATCATATTTGATTCAAATCTAATGAATAATAAGAAAATCAATTGCTAATAAAAATGACTATAATTTTATTAAAGTATTTTTATTTTTAATTTATAGTAGTTTTCCTTAATTTTTAATTTGAAAAAAATATTTAAATTATCGTTTGATGTATTTTTTACAAACGATGGTATTTTTCAAATTTTGCAGAATTAGTTAACTAGTGTATATGATTATTATTTTATGATCATATTACATTTTTATGCACAATTGTATTTTTTCTTTATCATTTGTGGTTTGTACGTGAACGAAATACTACGAAGAGAGTTGCCAAAAATATTATTTTAACCAAGACTTTTCAACACAACTTAACTTTTCTTTTTTCCCTCTCTTTTCATTTTCATTTCCTAGAAACAAAAAAAGAGTAAACCCTTCATCTTCAAAAATTCAAAACAAAAGATTAACTCAATAAAAAATATAAAGCAAGATTATTTGGGTTCAGGTGACTAGATCTTTGAATCCCTATAATTTAGTAGCATGTGGTATATGTCTAAAGGTAGTGAAACTATTGTTTCACTTGGTCGTTGATTGGATGAGAATTTGGCGAAATGGAATGGACTTGGGATTGTCGTAAGGAGGAACATCTACGATGAAGTTTTGGTGTAGCTCGGTTGTGGAATGGGAGGTGCGATTTTTTGGGATTCTTGGTCGCTTGCTAGGTCAGATTGGAAGGGGATGCATCAAGCTTAGGTTGAAGGAGACGGATGTAGAGAGGAAGAAGAGAGAAAGCCGTTGATGATGTCGAAATTTGATTTCGTTGGGTGTGGGTAGAGTTGTCGCATGCATGCATGGGAAGGGGGCTGTGGTATCACATGCAGGTGATTTGATTTGGGTTAGGGAGGAAGAGTATTAAGGATGGTTAATTAAATTAGTTTTGTAATTAGTGTATTAATTATGTTAATAAATTATCAAAACTTATAAAATTCATAACTATTTCATACAAGGTCCAATCGAGATGCGGTCATTTGCATTGTACTTGATGGAGCAATATCTATGCGCTAGAACTGGTTTTGTTGAGTTTAGAGTAAGTGAAATTTTGAGCTAAAATTGAACGCCGTATTTTGAAAGTAAGTATTGTGAAAGGTTTTATATAAAAAATTGTACAAATGAATAGATTTATAAATGGTATTTTATAAATTAAAAAAACTGTTTTTAAATGGTGTTTTATAAAAAGGAAGGATTAATTTTTTTTAAGTGGGAGCATATTGCCACTTCCATAGAGCTAATGATCACCGTACCGATAATTGCCGACACTTAAGGAATGAAATTGAGTGATTAATTAAAAAGAGCTAATTAGGAAGCTATAAAAAATGAAACGATGGGGAGAAGCCTAGGAATATCTCTCCAGATTCGAATGAAGTACTAGTAGGAAACCCCTCCAATCTCATAGCCTTGATTTATGAAAGACTACATTTCGCTAGAAAAAGTAGTAAAGCACAGGAGCGGAATGTACAAGAGGCTAAAAGGAGAATAGAGAACCATATTCCATGTAAAACTAAAGCCTGCTTAGGACAATCTTAACTACTGCTGATGTCGCTAGAGTCATTTTTCCGCAACAAGATCCACTAATCGTTACGATGCATATCTCAAACTACACCATGAAGAATTGTGGATTCTGGAAGCTATGTTAACGTCATTTTCAAATCTGCATTTAACAAGATGAAGCTTCTAGTAAAAATACTAAAGTTAATCCCTAAACCAATTTATGGCTTCAATAATACTACGACTGTCCCTACTGGATCAGCATATCTTCTCGCATGGATGGAACTGCTCCTCTTCACAAGTCATTCTATGTAAGCTTCCTGATCATTGATCATCCATCTCCATACAATGCTATTTTAGGAAGGCCTACACTAATTAAAATGTGGGTAGTATTTTATCATAAGGATTTGCTTATGAAGTTCTATACTCCTGCTGGAATAGGATCAATTAGGGAGGAACAATTGTTAGATAGAGAATCATACAATGTAAATCTCAATTCTAGCGATAGAAATTTTCAAATTTAATTTGTTGTTTTTTCTAATAATTGTGATGATAGTAATGAAAAAGAAATCAAACCAGTTCCAACAACTACATCAGTATGAAGTTCCAAGACTGATGTTGAAATAGGTCACTCTACAACCACAACATTGGTAAGGAAGAAAAAAAAGAGTATGGGAACATGAGCAGCACCTAGTCTATGCATGGTATTTTTCCGAAGAAGCTCGGAGACAGACTTTCTTCTCCATTTCCCAACTCGAATAAAAAGAAGAAACTGAAATGGATCTGAGATTAGGGAAACCAAAGAGAGTGCTGAAGCCATTGGATGATCTTAAAGATATACAAATAGATCCTAAAGATCATTTGAAGGTTCTCAACATAGGAAAAGCTTTAGTATAGAAACCAAGATAGAATTAGGCTTCCTCAAGATATTAGCAGATGCTTTCTCTTGGGCATACTTAAATATGGTACGGATAGACCCAATTATCATCTACCACACACTCAAAATCGATCCCAATGCTCATTCGGTTCGGAAAAAGTGTTAGACTCACGATAAGGAAAAGGATAATGCTTTGCATGAAGAAGTTAAGAAGCTGAAGGCAAATGGATTCATCAGGGAAGTGTATTACCCAAAGTGAATCATCAACCATGTTCCTATGAAGAAGTTTAATGGAAAATTGAGAACTTGCATAGAATACACCAACCTCAATAAGTCATGTCCAAAGGATAGCTTTCTTCTACCTAAAATTGATTAATTAGTAGATGGAACTAATGGACACGGACTGCCCTCATTCATGAATGCATACTTAGGTTACAATCAGACAGCTATGTTTGCGCCAAATCAGGAGCGTACCAATTTTGTGACGGACAAAGGCTTATACTGCTACAATGTCATGCCGTTCGGACTTATGAATGCTAGAATAATATGCTAAAGGTTAGTTAATATGATAATCTTAGGTTATAATGGTAACAATGTCAAAGTATATGTGGATGACATGCTCATCAAGTCAAAAGCAACATCGAGTCATGTGGAAGATTTGGATGAAGCTTTTGCGGTCCTGAGGCAATATAACATGAAGTTACATCCCTTGAAGTATGCTTTTGCCATTCAACCAAGAAAATTCCTGGGGAACATGGTAAGCACTCATGACACTGAAGCAAACCCGGAGAAAATTAAGGCTATAAGGATGATGGTAGTTCCAAAGAGGTCAAAAGATATCATGAGCCTAAACAGTAGAGTAGTAGCTCTAAGCAGATTCATTTCCAAAGCAACCGATAAATATATACGTTCTTCAACCAAGTGAAAAAGGACAAAATTTCAAATGGATTGAGAATGAAAATCACATTTCAAAATCTGAAGGAATACTTAATTGGTACTTATCCTCTCAAATACAGTAACAGGTGAGGACTTATATGTATATTTAGCTATAACCGATAAAGTTATTAGTGTTGCACTGGTTCAAGAAGATGAAGGAAACCAGAGGCCTATATACTTTACAAGCAAGCCGCTTGTACGGGGTGGAACTCAACTACTCCGTCATCAAATTTAGCCTACAACATGCCCCATATAGTGAGAAAATTATGGCCATACTTTCAAGCGCATCTCTTTAAAGTCCTCATAGACAAACCACTGAAGCAAACACTGTAGAAGTCAGAGACATTGGGTCGCTTACTAAAATAGGCAGTTGAACTTAGCCACTATGACATCTCCTACTGCTAAGGAAAGTAATCAAAGGACAAGCATTAGTAGATTTCATTGTATAATGTACGCTACCCACTGAGCCATAATCCGAGGAAGAGATGCCCACTCCATAATTCTAGCAATTATTCATGGATGGGGCATTAAATGAATAGAGGGTAGGGATCGGATATGTACTGATCACTCTAGATGAACAAATTGTATAGGGTAGTGCAGCTCAGGTTCAAAGCTACTAATAACATGACAGAATATGAAGTTCTCCTCATAGGCTTAAGGATGGCTCAGGTAATGAAAGTAACCCATACTAATTTCATAGTGATTTCGATTTAGTTGTAAATCTAGTGCATGGTAATTACAAAATATGTAGAAATTTCCGAAAGGTTGTTAAAGCATTTTGTCAATTGGATGTCGAGCAAATCCTGCGTAAGAACAATTCTTCCGTGGACTCGTTGGCCAAACTTGCTTGCACTAAAGTAGCTCAAAAAATGAAATCTACCCCAATAAAACGTAAAACCGAACCAAGCATCACTGAGGCCAACCAAATATTTCTCATAACTAAAGCATAATAAGCTACGGTTAGAGAAGCTTAGAACCAAGAAATAGTTGAAAATCAAGAGCAGTTTTCGACTATGTCTATCCCCAAAAAGATAGAAAAAGGCTCATAAATGATCCCTATCAAACGATTCTTAATAAATAGAGTTCTATTTCCCAACAAGAATGAAGCCCATTAAATAAGATATCAGGCTCCGTATTTTTCCTTCTTTGACGGCATATTATACAAGAGAGGGCACCTTACCCTTTATCTTAGAAGCGTTTCCAAAGAAGGAATACGAATCTTGGGCGAAGCACATGAAGGTCGATGTGGAGGTCATTCTGAAGGATCTAAGCTAGGAAAGAAGGTGCTAAGTCATGGTTACTACCGGCCCACCACACTTCAAGATGAGTAGGAGTATGTGAGAAAATGTGATGGATGCCAATGATTTACCAGTGTCTTATGCCTACCTTTCCATGAGCTCATTTGGTTAGTCAGCGCATGATTGTTTGATATATAGGGCATAGGTTTGATAGAACCACTTCCCATGTCAAAAGAAGCGGCAATGTATGTTGTGGTAGCAGTAGATTACTTCACCAAGTGGGTAGAAGAAGTACCCTTAGGTATAATCACTGCAAAGAAGATAATCACTTTTTATTGTGAGGAAGATAATGATTAGGTTTGGAATCCCCTATAAAATAATTTTTGATAATAAAACCCAATTTGAAAGTAAGGATTTCATAGACCTATGTGAAAGGAATGGAACAATAAAAAGTTTCTCCTCTATCACACATCCATAAGCAAATAGACAAGTCGAAGTAGCAAATAAAACCATCAAGAAATTTCTCAAGAAAAGACTATAAAGGGCTAATTAGAAAATAGTGATGGGGTTATTGTTAGTACTATGGGATTATAGAACCTCATCTAAATATCCAATTGGCCACATATCTTTCTCCTTAATCTATGGCTATGAGGCGATGCTCTTGGTTGAAACAAAGATTCCATCACATAGAAGGATATCATATGTGGCAGAACAGAATTGGAAGTTAAAAGAGGCCGCCCTTGATCTTATTCAAGAGAGAAGAGATGAGGTGGCATTTAGTTCTTCCATATACTGGCAAAGGATGGAAAATAATTACAATGCTAGGCTGAAGGAAAAGAACTTAAACAAGGGAGATCTAGTACTACGAAGTATAGTGGCTAACATCAAGGACCTAGTAAACGGAGCTCTGGGCCCAATTTGCGAAGGTCCTCAGGTTGTAGCAGAAGTCTTAGCTAATGAGGCATACCGATTCTCAAGACCTGATGGAAATCTAATTCCGAGAACTTGGAATTTCGAGCGTCTCAGGCCTTATTTTGTATAAGCAGTGTCATTCATATAGCAAAATAAAAAGCGTTGTAACTATTAGGAAAAGTTGTAATACAATTATCTAGATAAAGCGATATAAGATGGCCCAAACTAGTATAAAAAATTTTCTATGTTAATTTTACTAACACAACTAACAACATTGAGTTGTAACTAGCACAACTTGACTTTTTAGCCAAACGATTACACTGGATGTAAGGAAATTAGACCTTCTAAACCAATATAAAAAACCATGCGCATAAATTAAATAGTTGTAAATACATAACTTTACTTCATATCAAAAAATAATACAAATAACAGGACCATGCTAAGCGCGTGACAAGGCATGAATGCCAAAGACCAAGTGCAAAAAGTATGAACTGCATGAGGAATCAATCAAAAGTCGAAAGAAAAAATAATGCATGGAATGTAGTACAACATGCAAATCAGGTACAATACCAGAAATAACATAAAGCTTGCCAATAAATATGAAAAACTGAAATCTGCTTATATTTATTGAAATCTACTCATGTTTGCATATTCCCCACATTCGTACATGAATTGAAAGTGGAAAATAAAATGAGCATCACATAAAATTACATCAAAATTTAAGCCCAAAACTATAGCTTATAATAAAATAAACTACGTCATGATTCTAATTCACCTCCAGAAGAATCATAGATTATGATTCTATCATGGCGATGAGATTTGCGATTACCCAACGCAGGATGTTTAATAGAATCGCCTCTTGCTTGAGAAGTTGGGGATGCTTTGCTTCATTTAGTAACAACAACCAATAAGCAACAGGGGCGACACAACCAAAAGTGACCCTAGGATCGTAGTTTGCGCCGGCTAAAATATTTCCAAGATTCTTCGGACTGGAAACAAAATCCTCATGATTATATAAAAAGGCTAACTCGAATTTCGATAGGAAGTGAGTAAAAACATCGATTGCATGCTTCACAATAATATCTTCCATAACCCTTATGACCCTCTTCTTATGAAGTTTCTCCATCAAGGAATTCTTATCCAAACATTCTGAAGCAGCAATAGAAATCCTAGACAATGCAGTAGTAGGAATTTGTCTAAGGGGCTGCAAATTAGATTAAGACTCTAAGGTAGATATTTTATTCATAGGCATTCACGCACTCCATATCCACCCTTCTAACTTGTTCAATCCATCCAAAAGATGATCTTTGGTCCTCTTATGTGCACTAGATATAACATGCAAATAGCTACCCATAGGGGTCTACGATTCCTTTTTATAATAATTTTTCAGCTTATGAAATTAGGCCTTATAATAGTTCTTTAAATCCTCCTTCCATTGGAAAAAAAGATCAGTATCTGCCTCAGATGGAGGCAAAAGAGCAGTGTTAGGCCTCGATACTATGCTAAGGGTCTGGGAGGCAATAGGATCATCTTCTGCACTAATTTATTTAGCAAACTATAAAGATAACTCTTTAACTTTCTATTTAGTACCATGATCTCATCTTCATATAAAAATCTATATACATCCTCGGCATCTTTCAACAATCCCTCAAGTTATGTAATTTGAGCCCGAGTAGACATAAGCTTTTCTTCCAAGTCGGTTATCCCCGAATCTTGCTTAGAGATGCAAAGCTAAAAATCAAGCAAATCTAAATTAAGAAAATTAAAAGAAAGTACGAACAAACTAAAGTTCACAAGACACTTATACTCATTTATAGGAAAGTTCAATTTATTAAACCATAGGATGCTAGCCAAAGGTCAATCCATTCTTAGACAAAAATTCTTCTTAGGATCATAGTTAGCACCTATCTACAGGTCCATTGGATCCTCCATGGTGACCACAAAGTGATCTTTATTGTAGAGAAAACTCAGATCAAGCACATGTAAAAATAATTAAAACATCTATGGCTCATTGTAAATAACGCTGCCCCATCTTGCATCTAGCATTCTCATTTCTAAGTTTCTCCTCAAGATCAACAATCTAAACCCGCCCCGGGGCATTAATAGGTGCTGCTGTGACACTAGAAGTAGCCTAAGCTTCTTTCAGTCGACCTTCGACTTCATTAATCTTAAGTACAATAGTCTCTCTCATCCGTACTAAATTATTTATTAATTCATCCTTTTTCGTTTCTGAGTTGTTTGAAAAACCACCAAAATATTTAAGAGCATCCACTTTCCACCTCTTCCTTTGTGTATGGGGGAGTACCTTTAGCCTTGGCCACTCTAACTGCTGCTTATAATGATCCTCCAGTTCTCTAAGCCTACTTTGATAGTGTAAATCTAATTTCATATTCCACTCATCTGCCAATACGACATCCAGTCTATAGGAGGAGCGGGAGCTACACCCACACTAAGGCCTTTTACCGACTCCCTTTCTTTATCATCCCTTCTTTCTTTATACTATTGAGCAGCCTATAGAGATAATCTTTCTATGGTTTTTCTCAATACCTTGATCTCATATTCGCAGAAAACTCCATAGAGTGCTTCACTTTCCTTCAATATTTTTTATAGTTCCACCATCTTTGAATTTACGACAACAAGCTCGAGTGAATTATATAGGTACTAGCGCTCATGTGCATCTTTGCTCTCGAAATCAAAAATAGCAGTCCTTAGACATCTTTCAAGTTTTTTGTTGTTTAGTGTTAGGTGAAAGTTCACTTCCTTGAAGGCTACATTATAAATTATGGCCTCAACCTCAAATTCAGGTATACTTGAGTCATCCAAATCATAGATAATAAGAGCTAGAGGTGCATTGAATTTAGAGACCATCTTAGCTTCTAAGGGATGCCTGTATGAAGGAAGGGAAATGACCTAATTCATAATCATTAGAAATGATTTCAATGGAACTCAAATAATGTAAAGCAAAATTTGGAAAAACATATTATATGAGACAAGTTTTATATAAAGAATGCCATAAATTCACAAAAAATACATAATATATGGGGTTCAACACCTATCTAGATTCTAAGCCTAAATCTAAACTATTTTAGTCGAGAGCTATCGAGAGGAAAAGAACCGCTCTTTATTGTATTGCGCTAACGTTGTAGCAAAAAATTATTAAATGCTTCTTTTTCTTTAACCACTTGGTCAATTTTTAAAAGCAACCCTTGGGTTTCTCTCAAAATGCACGAACATCTCACCTAACTCTTCCCCTTGCTTGCAAATTATGGCTGCACTAATACCAAGGCAATCTATGGTTGGAGCCTGAAGTTTTTCCATGTTTTCATTTAGGAGTCTGTTAAAAATTATTTCCTTAAATGGTTATAAAAAACAATGGAATGAAAACAATGCAATTATTCGTTGCTCGGTAGTAAAACAGTAAGATAAATAAAAGAATTGGCCATGACAAAATTGGAAAAAGAAATTTACTTAATCATATACCAAAAGATTCAAACAGTCAAGAAGAATAATAGAATTATTTATAAAGGTTCAACCAATTATATGGGCTTGGCAAGTAAAGGTGACCTCACCCCCCTTAGACGGTGCATTATCATCATCCTGCTATAGCAAGGTGTCTTGGAAAGTAGAAGGGGAAGTATTATCCTTAGCCATCTCCTTAGCCCACTTGGCCATGCAATAGGCAAGGATATCCATAATTCTTGCGGGGTCTTTAAGTTAACCTCAATGGTAGTATCACCCAAGCAGTTAGCAAAAAATTGATGCTTAACTGCGGCGTATACTTTGAAAAGCACCCGATAAGTAATCCACTTAAGCCTATCCTTAGACTCCCCAGCTCCTTCTCTTTGTCCCCTAATGCTTTATCTTTCCCTTCCAACTCCTAACCCTTCAACTTCAAGGCCTCCTCCATGGCCTTCATGGCCCCTCTAACTTTTATTATTTCTCCCATTTAGCCTTAAGCTCTTCGTATATTTTGGTCTTCTTAGATGCTACCATAATGATGTCCGCCTCAAGCTTAGCAATCTGAGTAGTAGATAAGACCTGGTCACTCACAGCCTTCTTCCTAGCCTCGGATGCCTAAGCTCTAATCTATTACGAAGCAAACATAAACAATATGAGAATCTACAAATAAATCATCACTAAGGAAAGAGAAGAAGGCACTTGCATAGGCCCAATTTCTTGCAAACTCAGTAGCAAGCTCCGGAAAGGAGAGTGAAGGAAAAGGTAGAGCAATGGTATAAGATTATGGGGTAGAGGTGATGTAGGATAAACATCCGAAGAAATATTCCCTGCCCTCAGCAAGATCCGTGATGGTACCCTTGGGCAAGGGCAAGAAGCGAATGCTCGGGTCTTGGAAGAACCAAAGAGGTGAGATGGGAAGTTCTTCTGAGGAAGGAAGAGGAGGAGGAGGCGTATGAGGTTTCTAGAGGATTCGATCAGAGGATTGAGCGACATCCTTTCCCCTCTTCTCTCCCCACTTTTTCTTTGTCGTCTCTAATTTCTTTGATGGGGAATCATCAAGAAATGCATCAAAAAGGCCACAAGCCATTTTATTTTCATAAAAGAAGTTAGGATCAGTAATTATCTTAAAACAAATTTCATCATCCATCGTTTTTGTCATGACCCGTCTTCCACTAACCAGAAAGACGCATCCTGAACTAAGAAAGAAAGGGATAGAGAATAGAAAGAAAGAGAAGAAAGAAGAAACAATATCAGAATCTCAACAGCGGAATGAATAAATTATATTAATAACATAAGTATTACATAGTATACAACCATTATCAGAGTTACACAGATTATACATCACATACTAGACAGTTATAAACAACTGTGTAGTTATTACAACTCAATACAATACAAGGAAACTACTCAGAGAAACCAACACATCGGAACACTATAAATATCTACAACGCAGAAGCCTCCTGCTACATTACTCCTCCACAATTCGTCAAAGCTAACCTGAATCGCTTGGCTACTCGTAAAAATTTGAGTACCCAAGAGTTTAAGAAAACAGAAGATAAACTCCAGGTCAGACATGGGTCTGGTGTGAGTAACAAGTTAAAGTTGCCTAACTTTTGAAAAACCTTTTGAAAGGAAAGGTATCACGTAAGACTTTCCACATATAAACATGGAAAAGTTTTTACCTTACGCTAACCAAAACATTTTGATAGGAAATCCAGTGATATTATAATAGGTCTAGGGTTTTCAAATAAATATGAAATAGCTGAAATTGTTACATTCATTAAATTCTAGCTACTAGCCACAAAAGTGGGTAATACAAGCAAAATCGTTGGCACTTATTGGATTTTGGATTCCATACAATGGCAGGGCTACCGGGGTACCGCCCGTCATAGTACGGGACCTAGATCACCGTACCGAGGATTACTCCCAATCCCCTGCAATACAAGGCTGCAACCATCCCTTACTAGACAGTTCCGAACAAGACAACCCCGCAGTTGGCCCCGACCCAACTGCCCACACAGCCGAATAAAAAGGGACTTCCAGACAGGGGAAAATCTCGTCCTACTTGGGCATGATTCACTTAGCCTTGCTGCACCTCCCATGTTTTATCCATTCCCGGTTGATGAGGTTTGAGGCTACGATTACCTTTAGAGATCACATTTCTTAGAATGCTCATCGTCCACCTGATGATGTTCTGAAAGCATTCATCCATACAAGTTCGTTCTGGGTTCGAGCGAAACCGAAGGCATTATCTCGTTACACTCATTTTGGAATCACCCTCAGAGTTAACGACGATAACCCTTTCATTCTGAATCTTCATATTCACTTGAGATTCACGACCTATCGTTAATTTGGATCGATGTGGTTTTCGGATATCCAAATATGGAAACCCGATCCCGGTCTCATCGAATCCAAAACATATCTTTTAGGTCCAAGTTGTTTTAAGTTTAAAACAATTAAATTTAATTACCTATATACGCACAGATAGATAATTCACATCATCACAATAGATAATCAAAATTATCATCATAAACAGATAATCCATATTATCATCACAAATTGATAATCTACATTATCATCATCAAAAGATAATTCATATTATCATCACAATGCAACCAAAGCATCCATATCTCATAGCATTACTAATCTCATATCTGAGATCACAAACAATTCAAGGCAATCAAAATTATTCATCAATACATAGGCAATGATTTAATAGTCACACTATCTATAATTAATTTAAAATGAATTAAATTAATTACTTCCATCTCTAATTAATTTAAAGTGAATTAAATTAATTATTTTATCTTTAATTAATTTAAAATAAATTAAATTAATTACTTCATCATTTTAAATCTTGCTTACTTAACCATTAATTGATTACAAGTCAATTAATTAATCACCATCTCATTACTTATTTCAATTAATCATTCCTGATTAACAATTTTCCTAATTACAATAAGTAATTAGCCTTTAAACTAATTACAAGTTAATTATACGTAACTCTTTACAATAATTAACTTTTAATTACTTAATCAATTAATTAACTAATCCTCAAATTAATCACCTTAATTAATCACCCTGGATTAATTATCTTTTAATTACATTCAAGTAATTATCTTTATTAATTTTACAAACTAATTATCCTTAACCAAAAACAGTAATTAACCTTTAATTACTTCATTAATTAATTAATTATATTAATCTTTAATTAATTACATTAATTAATTACTTCATTAATCACTTATCATTGATTAATTAATCTTAATTAATTAATCCTTAATTACATCATTAATTATATTAATTGATGATCCCTAATTACATTTAAATTAATTAACTACATTAAGTAATTAACCTTAATTAAACCATAATTATTCATCACTTTCGATTAATCACCTTCAATAATTAACTACTCTTAATTACTTCATTGAGTAAATTAATTACTCCTAAATTAATTACATTTAATAATTAATTATATTCATTAATCATCTTTGATTAATCACCCTTAACTAATTACATCACTTAATTATTTTTCAAATGACTTAATCAATCAATGCTTAAATTAATTACCCTAAGTAATTAATTATTGATCACTTTCACTAAGTAATTATCCTTCATCTTAATTACACAAAACAATAAATCCCAAAACTTTTCCATACTTCAATTAATTACCTCTAGTAAATTACTTATCTTAATTACTTTTTTAAGTAATTATTCTTCATTGATAACTTATCAACCCATCCTAAATTAATTAAACTTAATTAATTAATTTAAACTAATCAAATTAATTAATTAATTACAATGAGTAATTAATATCTTCAATTACTTTCATAAAGCAATCATACTTAACCAAATTACATCAATGATTATCTAAATTAATTAATCTAATTAATTAATAAAATTAATCACATTAATTAATTATTAAATAATCTCAAGTTAATGACCTTCATTAACTTATCAAAAATTCTTTAATTACTTTTTCTAAGTAATTAACTTAAATTAATCATTACTAATTCAAATTAATTATCTTAATTACTTAATTAAACCTTAATTAATTTATTCAAATCCTTAATTACTTAATTAAATAAATTAATTAATTATCCATCTAATTACCTTACTAATTTAATGAATCAAAAATCATTAAATCCGTATTAGCTAAAAATAAAAACATTTCTTATTAATGATTAAATTATCATTAACAAAGCAATTTAAAACAATTTACTTGAAATTTGTTTCAAATTTCAATTTAAATTTTAGATTTAAAATGAAGTCAAACTTATCTTTAACAAAGTTTAAAAACATTTTAAAAACCCTTTAAAACTTATTCTAAAGAATTTCTTATTTTGTAAAGAAGTTTAAAGGAATTTAAGCCCAAATTCATTTTAAAATACAAATCATACTTTAAATTACACCTTAAACATTCAAAGTTGTTTTAAAACAATTTAAATTTAAAAACTTCCTTTATTTCTAAATTGTGATTCAAATTTGGGTTTGAATCCAGATTTAAACTTAAGTCAAATCTCTACTTTAATTTTAAAGTTTTACTTTTAAATTAAACTATTTTAACCCTTTTTAAAGTTGTTTAAAACATTTTAATTTATAAAATTTAATTAATTTTTTTAAAACATGGATTCAAACTCAGTTTTGAATCCATACTTTAGATTTAGGTTTTAAATTTTGTTTTAAAACTTGCTTTCAAATTTTAAATCTGGAAACAATCAGGTTTCTAGAGAAACCTGTAACCACTAATGTACCCGAACCCCTCTTCTATTACTTCGAGTCCCGCCTGAACTATTTCGAGCAAATGATCAAATCACCCGAGTAAAACTCGAGTAACCATCTCCTTAAATAAATCATCACCTGACACAGACCACTGCACCGTGCATATGCACGGTGGTCCTGACCACCTCCGGTCGTCACCACTGCCTTGAGCAAGTCGTCGATTGCCCTCAGATCCATCATCGACCATCAGAACCACCCAAAAATCACGAATTCAAAATCGAACACCCAAATCAGAAACTGGAAGCAACAGGCACACCCTCCTCAAAACCTAAAAAACTCCTCGTCGTTACTCCTCCGACCATCGGAGGCTTTGAAACTCCGTCCAACCCTTCTTCAACACTTAATCTACCATCTCATCAAATATTGTAGCACTCGATCACCTATAGCAACCATGCCGATCAAAAAATGCTGCACTACCCAAAACTAGGTTTAGAAATTTAAAACAGTCGTCGCCGCCGCCACCGTTCCTTGATCACCACCCTAACAATTTTCCCATCATCACTGATTCCCCCATTATCACCACAAGCAACTTCGACCTCCCTGATCTTCGAGAACATCAACAAACCCTCAAATACCAATTTTTAGAAAAACAAGAACTGCTCATTCAATTTACTATTAAAATTTGTGATTTTATTTTTAAAAATCATGATTTTGTATAAGTATTCAAATTTTAATCCTGAATTAATGAATTCAAGAGTTTGACTTTTCCCCTAAACTTAAATCTCCCTGCTCATTTTGGTTTCCTGTGCAATATCCAATTTATTTTGACTCAAACAAATTTTTAAACTTGATTTAAGATCAAACATACAATTTTTGTTTATAACACAAATCCTGGTAGTGACTAGATCTAGAGATAAGAAATTTTAAATCAAAGCTTGAGTTTCTTTTTTTCTTTTCTTTTTTTTTCTTAAAAACTGGAAACAGAGATGTTTACTGACATTCACATACATGCATATATTATACATCCAAAATGCACAGAAATTCATCAATATACATTCACACAAAACATATTTAATCCAGGGGGAAAAACATGCAACAGATTCATACTAAATCTTTTAAATTAGTGATGTTACTCACCTGACATTGCATGAAACAGAGGCAGAGAGCTTTTGAAAATTTGTTTCAAAACTTGCACTTGAATGCTTTTACTTCTTTGTTTTAAAACTGAGTTGCTGTTGTTTTAGACTTGCATGCATGCTTGACTCCAAATGCATTTGAAACTTTAAATTTGAATGCTTTAATTTTAAAAACTTGCAGTTGCATGCGGAGATGGCTTTGAATGTTTTGATTAAAACTCAGGTTGAAGAAAGTGAACTACAGGTAGGCTTGATCAGATTTGATTTTGAGGAGGGTTTGCATGCTCTTGATTTTTACAGTGGATTATAGGATTAAACATGCAGGCTTTTGATTTTTAGTTTTGAGGAAGAGTTTCAGATTTTGATTTGTATTGAATTTTTGGTTTGAGGAGTTTTAGAAACCGATTTAATTCTCAACTGAAGTTTTATCTTTACTTTTGAAAATTAAGAAAGGAAATGAAAAGAAGAAAACATGTTTATATGAGTCAATTGATTTTCCAAAATAGAAGAAAAAAATACAAATGACACTTGTAAAAGAACTAACATTTGTCACTTACCTTGTTTATTATCTTTAACACATGTTATTATAAGCTCTAGGATGTTTACACATGTCCCTAAAGAAATTATCATTTATTTTAAATGTTAAGAAAAGCTTTTTAATTTAATTAATTAGTTTTTACTTATATATATATATATATATAATTCATTCTAAGGAATAAAACTATTTATATTTGTAATAATAATAATAATAATAAATACATATATTCTTTATTTGAAAATAACACACTTGACAATTTAAAATAAAATTTATAAAGAGATTATAAATTACTTATTATTTAAATGAATAAACGTTTCATATATTAATTTTAAACCTTCATAGCTAATTTATATCAACATATTAAATTTAAAAATAACAATAATATTGTCTTTTAAAACCTATCTGTATTTACATTTATTAATATTATTTGAAAATAACATATTCATCAATTTAAGTAATTTATAAAAGAAATTATAAATTACTTATCACTTATCTTATTTAACTTATTTAAATGCATTAATGTTTAATATATAAATGGTATTTTAAATTTTCATATATAATTTAAAAATATATTTATCCAGCTAAAAAAATAAAATAAACTTTTGTTTATATTATTTAAAATTTAAACTTATGCTTAAAATATATTTTAAACAATTTAAAGCATTTTTCCTTAAGTATTTTAAAACCATATAGTTACTTATTAAATAGTTTTGAATAGCTATATATTAAATTAAATCATAGTCTTCCAAATTATCAAATTGTATTTTAGAATTTAAAAACTAGATTTATTTATTAAATTCAAAACTTATCTATTCACAATATATATAAATATATATATTTATATACACACACACACATTATAAATAGAAAAACATTTTATTAGCTTTTAAAAGATACTAACTAAATATTCATTTAATTAGATCATTAAATCAAATCATATCTTATTTAACAAAAATTTATCAAATCAATTTAATTTTAAATACAGGTTATTAAATTGATATGGATATCACATTCCTTCCCCCTTAAAAGAATTTCGTCTCCGAAATTTAAAAGCAAAGGTAATTTAATAACCCATCGAAGATTTTAAATTTTAAATCACAAGCATACATCAATCATATGCTAACAACCATAGCAACCGATTTATCAAATCAAACAAATTTAACTATGTAGACAAAATTCTGTATAGAATTTCCTCAAATTTCCCCAAGTATATATATATACCGGGATACTCGCTCTACAGAATCCAAACAATCAAAACTACGAAGCTACAGAGCTCCTCCTTATCTAGATCTACAAAACTAAACAGGATATCAGACAACAGACGAGCCTGACTCAACAACCAAACCTCCCTGAACTGCTAGTTCCACAATCAGAGATACACGTACTCCCTTAGAGATACGTGAAACGCATCGAATCTCAGTTATCCAAACTGGCAATTCAACCCAGAGGACCAAACACTTATTCTCACAAGAACATAGAAAAGATCCAAGATACCTCAGACTAGCTTTCCAGACTTACCCAACCTTATAGCTCCATTGATCGGAGAAACTTATCCAAAATCAAATCTTCGACTCCAGAATCCAAATTCTATCGTCTCTTATCCTCAAAACTGTTCGGACGATCGTGGGCTACCTATATCCTCCATGCTCTGCTCAACCTTTGCTGATGCCTCTAGAAACAAACTAGACCAGAAACAACCCATCAAAATGATCCTCTCAAGATCAACCATCAACCAAGAACACAACTCTACTCCACAAACAACAGAAGACTGAACTTACTTCTTCTATCCGAAAAAGACAATATAGATGCACTCCCAAACTGCTTCCGCTGCATAACTCTGATCTGGAATAGAAAGAAAAATGCTGATGATGAACACGAGCACAATATGGACAACACATCCCAGAAATATGGTTCAACAGATCCATAAAAGAAAACTTAGAAGTTCCACCAATCCTGAGCTGCTTCACCAAACCTTATCTCAAGAAACCATCCTTCTACTATCTGAACCACCGGTATCAATCCTGAAATCCAGTCGATAAGAAAAAAGTTAATCTCCAGATGCAGACAAACCTCTGACTTCCCTGAAGATATAGGAAAAACTCTAATAACTTAAGAGGACACTCAAACTATCGTAAGTTTCTTTTGCGATCAACCAAGCCTAATATCCAAAGAAAACTGTTCTCTCTTTACCAATCAGAACAGCTTATGCTTATCTAGCCAATCCATCGAAGAATTGGATTCACTCTAGTGCTTTTGAACTCCACCTCCAGAAAAATTGCTCAGCCAGAAAACTTCCTTGCCGACATATAGAACACTTCGAGCTGCACTGCTAACACAGATGCCAAAGACTTCCTAATCCATAAGCTCTTCGAGAAACTCGGACCTCAAATCCAACCACCACATCCTGCTGAATCCAGCCAGAACACCGGAGCAGACACGCTTCTTAAAACTTGTTCCAAAAAACATCTTCGGATACAATCCATAGTCACTACATCTCATCATGCAGCTACTACTTCCTGAGGTATCAAGATACCATTACTCACTTCTGCCAACTAACAGATCCAAACTCTACTTATCCATCTTCAAAGATAGACTCCGAACGTTAACAGGTTTCTTTTAGAGATCGATGAAATCCTTTCATTACAGCAAAGCTTACTCGAGACGGTGTTGGGTCTATAGTCTCGATAGTTACACTTCCAACCTCAAACATCAAACTCCAACCAATGGTAGTAGTCGTGTTACACACATCACTACCTTATCTACCTTTATAACCTATATTGGAAAACCCTAAACAGGTAACCTAAAAAATAGGTAGAAATATATATATATATATATATATATATATATATATATATATATATTAAAATTACAAATACGCTCTCTCAAGAAAGAAAACACTCCAAAGCCTAGGTATTCACTCAACCTAGCTCTCTGATACAAACTGCCACGGCCCATCTTCCACTAACCAGAAAGACGCATCATGAATTAAGAAAGAAAGGGATAGAGAATAGAAAGAAAGAGAAGAAAGAAGAAACAACATCAGAATCTCAACGGCAGAAAGAATAAATTATATTAATAACATAAGTATTACAACCATTATCAGAGTTACACAGATTATACATCACATACTAGATGGTTATAAACACATGTCTAATTATTAAAACTCAATACAATACAAGGAAACTACCCAGAGAAACCAACACAGTGGAACACTATAAATATCTACGCAGAAGCCTCCTACTCCATTGCTCCTCCACAATTCGTCAAAGCTAACCTGAATCTCTTGGCTACTCGTAAAAATTTGAGTACTCAAGAGTTTAAGAAAACAGAAGATAAGCACCGGGTCAGCCATGGGTCTGGTGTGAGTAACGATATAAAGTTGCTTAATTTTTGAAAAACCTTTTGAAAAGAAAGGTATCACGTAAGACTTACCATACATAAACATGGAAAAGTTTTTACCTTAAGCTGACCAAAACATTTTGATAGGAAATCCAGTAATATTATAATAGGTCTAGGGTTTTCAAATAAATATGAAATAGCCGAAATTGTTACATTCATTAAATTCCAGCTACTAGCCACAAAAGTGGGTAATACAATCAAAACTGTTGGCACTTATTGGATTTTGGATTCCATACAATGGAAGGGCTACTGGGGTACCGCCCGTCACAATACGGGGCCTACATCACCGTACCGAGGATTACCCCTCATCCCCTGCAATACAAGGCCGGAACCATCCCTTACTGGACAGTCCCGAACAAGAAAACCCCACAGTTGGCCGCGACCCAACTGCCCACACAGCCGAATAAAAAGGGACTTCTAGACAGGGGAAAATCACGTCCTACTTGGGCATGACCCACTTAGCCTTGCTTCACCTCCCCTATTTTAGCCATTCCCGGTTGATGAGATTTGAGGCTACGATTACCTTTAGAGATCACATTTCTTAGAATGTCCATCGTCCACTTGACGATGTTCTGAAAGCATTCAATCTATACAAGTTCGTTTCGGGGTCGAACTAAACCAAAGGCATTATCTCGTTACACTCATTTTGGAATCACCCTCAGAGTTAACGACGATAACCCTTGCATTCTGAATCTTCATCTTCACTTGAGATTCACGACCTATCGTTAATTTGGATCGATGTGGTTTTCGGATATCCAAATATGGAAACCCGATCCCGGTCTCATCGAATCCAAAACGTATCTTTTAGGTCCAAGTTGTTTTAAGTTTAAAGCAATTAAATTTAATTATCTATATACGCACAGATAGATAATTCACATCATCATAATAGATAATCAACATTATCATCATAAACAGATAATCCATATTATCATCACAAATTGATAATCTACATTATCATCATCAATAGATAATTCATTATCATCACAATGCAACCAAAGCATCCATATCTCACAGCATTACTAATCTCATATCTGATATCACAAACAATTCAAGGCAGCAAAATTATTCATCTATACATAAGCAATGATTTAATAATCACACTATCTATAATTAATTTAAAATGAGTTAAATTAATTACTTCCATCTCTAATTAATTTAAAGTGAATTAAATTAATTATTTTATCTTTAATTAATTTAAAATAAATTAAATTAATTACTTCATCATTTTAAATCTTGCTTACTTAACCATTAATTGATTACAAATCAATTAATTAATCACCATCTCATTATTTATTCAATTAATCATTCCTGATTAATAATTTTCCTAATTACAATAAGTAATTAGCCTTTAAATTAATTACACATGTTAATTATACTTAACCCTTTACAATAATTAACTTTTAATTACTTAACCAATTAATTAACTAATCCTCAAATTAGTCACCTTAATTAATCACCCTGGATGAATTATCCTTTAATTACATTCAAGTAATTATCTTTAATTAATTTTTCAAATTAATTATCCTTAACCAAAAACAGTAATTAATCTTTAATTACTTCATTAATTAATTATAATTAATTATATTAATCCTTAATTAATTACATTAATTAATTACTTCATTAATCACTTATCATTGATTAATTAATTAATCCTTAATTACACATTAATTATATTAATTAATGATCCCTAATTACATTTAAATTAATTAACTACATTAAGTACTTAACCTTAATTAAACCATAATTATTCATTACTTTCGATTAATCACCTTTAGTAATTAACTACTCTTATTTACTTCATTGAGTAAATTAATTACTCCTAAATTAATTACATTTAATAATTAATTATATTTATTAATCATCCTTGATTAATCTCGTTAGTAATTAATTACCCTTAGTTAATTACACCACTTAATTATTTTTCAAATGACTTAATCAATCAATGCTTAAATTAATTACCCTAAGCAATTAATTATTAATTACTTTCACTGGGTAATTATCCTTCATATTAATTACACAAAACAATAAATCCCAAAACTTTTCCATACTTCAATTAATTACCTCCAGTAAATTACTTATCTTAATTACTTTTCTAAGTAATTATTCTTCATTGATTACTTATCAACCCATCCAATGATTATTCTAAATTAATTAAACTTAATTAATTAATTTAAAATAATTAAATAATTAACTAATTACAATGGGTAATTAATATCTTTAATTACTTTCATAACGTAATCATACTTAACCAAATTCCATAAATGATTATCTAAATTAATTAATCCAATTAAGTATTAAAATTAATCACATTAATTAATTATTAAATAATCTCAAGTTAATGACCTTCATTAACATATCAACAGTTCTTTAATTACTTTTTCTAAGTAATTAACTTAAATTAATCATTACTACTCAAATTAATTATCTTAATTACTTAACTAAACCTTAATTAATTTATTCAAATCCTTAATTACTTAATTAAATAAATAAATTAATTATCAATCTAATTACCTTACTAATTTAATGAATAAAAAATCATTAAATCTGTATTAACTAAAAATAAAAACATTTCTTATTAATGATTAAATTATCATTAACAAAGAAATTTAAAACAATTTACTTGAAATTTATTGCAAATTTCAATTTAAATTTTAGATTTAAAATGAAGTCAACCTTATCTTTAACAAAGTTTAAATACATTTTAAAAACCCTTTAGAACTTATGCTAAAGAATTTCTTATTTTGTAAAGAAGTTTAAAGGAATTTAAACCCAAATTCATTTTAAAATACAAATCATACTTTAAATTACACCTTAAACATTCAAAGTTGTTTTAAAACAATTTAAATTTAAAAACTTCCTTTATTTCTAAATTATGATTCAAATTTGGATTTGAATCCAGATTTAAACTTAAGTTAAATCTCTGCTTTTATTTTAAAGTTTTGCTTTTAAACTAAACTATTTAAACTCTTTTTAAAGTTGTTTAAAACATTTTATTTTATAAAATTTAATTAATTTTTTTAAAACAACGATTCAAACTCAGTTTTGAATCCATACTTTAGATTTAGGTTTTAAATTCTGTTTTAAAACTTGCTTTCAGATTTTAAATCTAATTTTAAATTTGGAAACAATCTGGTTTCCAGAGAAACCTGTAACCACTAATATACCCAAACCCCTCTTCTATTACTTCGAGTCTCGCCTGAACTATCTTCGAGCAAATGATCCAATCACCCGAGTAAAACTCGAGTACACCATCCCCTTAAACAAATCATCACTTGACATAGACCACTGCACCGTGCATATGCACGGTGGTCCTGACCACCTCCGGTCATCATCACTGCGTTGAGCAAGTCGTCGATTGCCCTCAGATCCATCATCGACCATCAGAACCACCCAAAAATCACGAATTCAAAATCGAACACCCAAATCAAAAACTGGAAGCAACAGGCACACCCTCCTCAAAACCTAAAAAACTCCTCGTCCTCGCTCCTCCGACCATCGGAGGCTTTAAAACTTTGTCCAACCCTTCTTTAACACTTAAGCTACCATCTCATCAAATATTGCAACACTCGATCACCTATAGCAACCATGCCGATCAAAAACTACTGCACTACCCAAAACTAGGTTTAGAAATTTAAAACAGTCGTCGCCGCCGCCGCCGTTCCTTGATCACCACCCTGATAATTTTCCCATCATCACTGATTCCCCCACTATCACCAGAAGCAACTTCAACCTCCATGATCTTCGAGAACATCAGCAAACCCTCAAATACCAATTTTTAGAAAAACCAGAACTGCTCATTCAATTTACTATTAAAATTTGTGATTTTATTTTTAAAAATCATGATTTTGTATATGTATTCATATTTTAATCCTAAATTAATGAATTCAAGAGTTTGAATTTTCCCCAAAACTTAAATCTCCCTGCTCATTTTGGTTTCATATGCAATATCCAATTTATTTTGACTCAAACAAATTTTTAAACTTTGATTTAAGATCAAACATACAATTTTTGTTTATAACACAAATCCTAATAGTGACTAGATCTAGAGATAAGAAATTTTAAATCAAAGCTTGAGTTTCCTTTTTTATCTTAAAAAACTAGAAATAGAGATGTTTACTGACATTCACATACATGCATATATTATACATCCAAAATGCACAGAAATTCATCAATATACATTCACACAAAACATATTTAATTCAGAGGGAAAAACATGCATCATATTCATACTAAATCTTTTAAATTAGTGATGTTACTCACCTGACATTGCATGAAACAGAGGCAGAGAGCTTTTGAAAACTGGTTTCAAAACTTGAACTTGAATGCTTTTACTTCTATGTTTTAAAACTGAGTTGCTATTTTTTTAGACTTGCATGTAGGCTTGACTCCAGATGCATTCGAAACTTTAAATTTGAATGCTTTAATTTTAAAAACTTGCAGTTGCATGCTGAGATGGCTTTGAATGTTTTGATTAAAACTCAGGTTGAAGAAAGTGAACTATAGGTAGGCTTGATCAGATTTGATTTTGAGGAGGGGTTTGCATGCTCTTGATTTTTACAGTGGATTACAGGATTAAACATGCAGGCTTTTGATTTTTAGTTTTGGGGAAGAGTTTCAGCTTTTGATTTGTATTGAATTTTTGGTTTGAGGAGTTTTAGAAACCGATTTAATTCTCAACTGAAGTTTTATCTTTACTTTTGAAAATTAAGAAAGGAAATGAAAAGAAGAAAACATTTTTATATGAGTTAATTGATTTTCCAAAATAAAAGAAAAAAAATACAAATGACACTTGTAAAAGAACTAACATTTGTCACTTACCTTGTTTATTATCTTTAACACATGTTATTATAAGCTCTAGGATGTTTACACATGTCCTTAAAGAAATTATCATTTATTTTAAATGTTAAGAAAAGCTTTTTAATTTAATTAATTAGTTTTTACTTATATATATATAGTTCATTCTAAGGAATAAAACTATTTATATTTGTAATAATAATAATAATAAATACATATACTCTTTATTTGAAAATAACACACTTGACAATTTAAAATAAAATTTATAAAGAGATTATAAATTACTTATTATTTAAACGAATAAATGTTTCATATATTAATTTTAAACCTTCATAGCTAATTTATATCAACATATTAAATTTAAAAATAACAATAATATTATCTTTTAAACGTATCTGTATTTATACATTTATATTATATATTTATCAATTTAAATAATTTATAAAAGAAATTATAAATTACTTATCACTTATCTTATTTAACTTATTTAAGTGCATTAATGTTTAATATATAAATGGTATTTCATATTTTCATATATAATTTCAAATTATATTTATCCAGCTATATTTAAAAAGAAAATAAAATAAACTTTTGTTTATATTATTTAAAATTCAAACTTTTGCTTAAAATATATTTTAAACAATTTAAAGCATTTTCCTTTAGTATTTTAAGACCATATAGTTACCTATTAAATAGTTTTGAATAGTTATATATTAAATTAAATCATAACCTTCCAAATTATCAAATTGTATTTCAGAATTTAAAAACTATATTTATTTATTAAATTCAAAACTTATCTATTCACAATATATATAAATATATATATATACATTATAAATAGGAAAACATTTTATTAGCTTTTAAAAGATAAAATTCACTAAATAAATATTCATTTAATTGGATCATTAAATCAAATCAAATCAATTTAATTTTAAATACAGATTATTAAATTGATATTGCCAAAATTTCCGGGATATCACAGTTTTGAATTATACCCCTAGTCTCCGTAACTGAGGAAAGTTTAAAGATAAAGCGAGAGAAGATGTGGTTAGTACACATAAAATCATACTTGCGCAGTAGCAACTCAGTAAAAATGAATTTGTTTACCTCTTGTCCGTACCTAAATCCAAGATGTCCTTCTTATTAGATACAAATGACCTAATGGTCTCATCGAAAAAGATAGGACGATTAGAATGTAGTTAGAAAGAAAATGGAAAGTTATCAAAAATTGAAAACGAAAAAATATTGATTATTCCACTTCTGGGTCATTCAGGGAACAGGCGTTAGAACCGGCTTCTTTTCCTTGATGTAATAAAACCCAAAATCACCCCTCGAAGGACTCTTATGAATGTCGAATAGGAATCGAAATTTATCATAGGAAGGAACAGAGCACTAATCTGCATAATGTATAAAAGTGGCGATCAAAACTGGAATAAGAAATGGAAACATGTTGGGTGGTGGCAATACCAATGATGGATAGCCATTCGTAAGGATGTTCATTAGAAGGAAGGTAAAGCCAGCATCGAATGCATTGGAAGTAATAGAAATAAAGCCGTTTGGGGGAGTATGGATACAATCATGAGATTCAGGTACCTTGCCCATTTAATCCTTGAACCCAAAATCACCCATAATACCTTTTATTTCCCTTAATACAATTATTCTAGATAGCAAGGATAAGGGAGAAATTAGTCCCTTGATAGAAGTAAATTTCGAAACAAAAATACTAGATTAGTTACTGACTACCACTAGGATATAGAGGAAGGGATAACCAGAAAAAGAATACTCTTACTTTTTTTCAAAAGATAAATCGTCTATCGGAAAAATGAGACTTGTAACTAAAATGTCCAAGATCACATAAAGAAATAAAGAAGAAAGAGAAGAATATATACTCACCTCGATTTGAATCTTAGCCGAAAAATTGAAATGATGAAAAACCCCCCAAAGTGTCTATTGATTAATGACAAGGGAGATTAACGCAAGAATCAATATAGATTTTCTTAGGAAATGAAAAGAATAAAGAAACGGCTTTTTCAGAAAATCATCCAATAGAAAATTGATGCGTGTACTTGGACATTAAGTGCAAGATGGCGATAAAGACTTTTCTCCTATCTAAATAAAAGAAAGAGAAAAAAAGAAGTGATAGGTCATAGAAAAATATTGGAGTACAAACAAATTCACACCAATCTCTGATTGCTGCAGACTTAGGGGAAAGTGTGTTGCCCATATTTTGCCAATGTTATCAAAAGAAAATTGATGTAAACACCAAGTGAAAAGAACAGCTACCATACTAGGAGTCGGATTATGGAAAGAAAGTAAGATCACATTTCAAATAGTAATGCGCCAAAGTCCTAAGACGATGGAAAAACACATGGACTGCGCCTTTCTATTGAGTATAGCTTCAACACTATAACTCAACGCTGAAAAATACGAGATAGCCCCAATGTGCAATGACTGGTCTGCAACCCTAACACTTTTTACTATGGGCAGACCTACATCATAACATTTAAGTACCAAATATGAAGATTGTGGCACGGTTCCAAAAAGTAAGCCTTATTATGTTAGAATTGCAACACGATCTTTAAATAACAACCAGATGTAGAGCTTGTGTTGCGGCCCCAAAAACAATACCAATGATCTAAAACTATTGCAAAATCCTTAAAGCAACTATATGCATTAGGGATGCACCACAATCTTAAACTAACATTAAAGTGGCAGGGCTGCACCGCTCTCTAATATTAAAATCTAAGTGATAAGGATATGCCATAGTAAGAAGCCACCCTCAACATAGAAGGACTGCATGGTTGTAAGCACTCCAAAACTCCACCATAAAAAGTGGATCATTGAAAGCTACACCTTCGTAATTCACATAAGAAAGCAGTTTCATATGATGTTTGGACTGTGCTAACACTTCCAAATCCATACTGCACTACTCCATCCAAAATAACGACAAAGCACAATGATAAGAATAACAAAGGTCAAACTGTTCAACTTAGTAAACAAGACTGCACCGCCATTTTGAAGCCTTGCTTCATCACCAAAATCCAACCTAAGTTGTTTTAGCAATAATATAGACTATGGCTTTGCCCTCATAGAAGAAATGCTTAATGAATAAAGACCAATAGTGCTCAACCCCCGCAGTTCCAAGACAAATAAGAAACCCGTACCAAGTCAAGGCTTATTCAAATTCAAATTTCCCGCTTCAATTTCAAGGTTACCGCTAAAGTTTAAAATCCATCGAACCAAATCAAAGTTTCTCGCCAAAGATCTCGTCGGTAATCCGGGTATGAAAAATAAGAAAGACATATGATGGACATATGGCATAATCCAAAAGAAGGAATCAAAAGGGCGGAATATATATGGTTGCAATTCGTGAGAAACTCTGTATACTACAAATGAATAGGGCACTGTGGTAGAGAGGGGATTTTTGGACTTTACTCTTTTTGAACATTAAAAATCAAAAATAATACTCTTGGACATTTTGGTTTGTACTAAGAATCAAAGAAGAAGATAAAGACATTTTTCCCATGAATGTAGGGTTGATTAAGATCCGAATCAAGTAAATTCTCTGTATCCTTTATTGCTTTCAGTACACTGCTTTACTATTTTTTGTCATAGGTACTTGAATTGAAATGGATTGCTTTAAAGAGTTAATGGAGGGTATCCATATAATTTCTAATATTTTGCCTTATAATTATATAAGAATTAAAGCTACATAATTTCCTCTTTTAAAGGAAATTTTAATATTACTTAATTCTGCTGATTCATAATCAAGAAAGTTTTTTGCATCATGATTACTTAAAAAAATTAGATGTTCTGAGACGAAAAATCTCATTAACGGTAATAGTATATAATAAATATTCAATATAAATGTTATATTAAATTAATATTAAATTAATTGAATAAGATTCAATTAATATAATATTATACATTAGACTATTATATAAGTTTCATAAAATATGAAAGTCAAATAATAACAAAACTTATATAATATGAATGTATACTGAAGATGGAATATCAAAGATATCCAAACAGACTTGAGGAATAAATACATGCGTAAATAAATACATTATTCCATTAGTTGATATCACTCAATATAACATATTTCTTTAATATAATATTGTCCTTTTCCGTATATATATATATATATATATATATATATATATATATATATATGTATATTACTTACATACCCCTTATTTGTTGAGCAAACTCAAGCTAGGATTTTATGTGTAGTATTATTAATATACTAAACAGACAAGGTAAGATAGCTATATTTATTTGCCAAGAAAATTCAAGGTACGAGCGAATAATTTAATATGGTAGGTACGAGCGAGTAATTTAATATGAATTTATTAAGAAAGCTCAAGTCAAAGTGAAATTTAGACAAGGTACCATGGGTTAGGAGTTGTATATGATACAACCGAAGGAGTTATCTATCATCTGTTGAGCTATGACTTATTGAACAAATTCAAGGTCAAAATTCCAAGATAGACGAGTCTAACATCCACTAATGAAGTCAAAGGACTTCGATATTTTGACTTAGGATTTCGTGAAACTTAAAAGACTAGTGGGAGCCTTATTAGAAAAATGAAATAATAACATTTAACTTCTAATATTGTAAGAACATACGGTATATAACATTATTATAATCTACAATTGTAAATTTGTGCACTTAATATGACTAATAATATGTTTATTAATTAAGATATATAAATAAACTAATTTGAAGGTTGGCAAATAGAAACATAGTATATACTTACTAATAAAATGCTTATTGCATGTTAATATTTCAACACCTATGCAAGCACCTAATTTTACAATTACTAAATATGTTCATAATTTGGTCGCTTATGTGTTTATTTGGTGATGACCGTGGATTGCATTCTATAAGCTCTGAACTCAAAAGCAATATAATATAATGGGTATTTTATTCATATACAATCACATTTAATGTTATATGGTGAACGGCTACAAATTGTAATATATAATATCTCGATGAAATTAATTTAACCAAAATAATCATATTTGATGTCCTTAAATGTTAATGATAAACAAATGCATTTCTGTAAAGTGTTCATTATGATATTGTAATTATAAATTTCTTTGAATGGTTCGACTATTTATAAATAATAATGAATAAACAAGGACAGATGTGATTTAAGCTACAGTTGGGATGATGAGAGTGAATGGTGACTTCTACTTCATACAAAAACATTGGAAATGAGAACCGTAATAATATGATTAATGCTTAAGATTGGAATAGGATACATGATTTATATTCTAAATATATTTTCATATAGAAATTTATTTTCTATGATATTCATTTCTTTGAGTCCAAGATACTTGATCAAAGAACTCTCTATTATAAACTATTTAAATTATATGAAATAAATAATCTATATTAAGTGAATGATAGACCTCCAAATTCAGTATGCTGTTATAGTAATTGCAGAAATAGTGGGAGTATGCCATATATTCACTTATTGATTGCATCAAGTCACGAATTTTTTTTAAAACACTGAACATTATTTATGAAATATTAACTACTTTTTGGTGTCAACTGACAGATAGACATATTTATATTTCAATATGAACATTTTTTTTGAGAAAAATGTGTGATCCTATAATAAAAAGGAGAGCACATATGAAACTATATATATAACACATAATATGGTGCTGCCAACATGCCTGGCAGGTGAAAAATCTATGTACTAGAAACGGGGTAAAAAACAAGTACCCCTATAATGAGCTCCGGCAAAGCCATCGCCCATTACACCCCAATATCGAGCTCTGGCATGGCCACCGCCCGATAATAGGGTGTTGGAAGTACCTATAAAACTGAAATAAAATCTACATCCAGAGATACTGAAAGTCGGAACCATCTATAAGGAGACTCTATGTAGCTGCCTCTGAAGAAATAGGCTAATCTAGAGAAGAAAATGATCCATAAAGTAGAACTCCACTCGAAAGACTCAATATAGCTGAAAGTAATGCCTGACGCAATCAGTACTCCTGGAAATGGCTATCCTGCACACCTTTACGAAGATGGTAACTATCCTGCAAACCTGAAAGAGACACTAGCAACCTATCTATTCCAAACCTGAAAGAAAACTATGAAAAAATTAGTAAAAATCACATATATGTATATAAATAGAATTTATATACATATATGCTTGAATAAAATCTAATATGATAAAATAAAGCCATGATAATCTAGTACAAAAACTAACAATTCTAAAAAGAAAGGGTAATATGATCCATACTGAATAAGATAGACGAACTATAAATTAGAATAATAGTTACTAAATTAAAAACAAAAACAAATCTAGAAATATCTTGTGGACCTACATTAGGAAGCAAATTATTATACACCGAGTGATCATCATTTAAGTTAGAAAAGGTATTAACACAAATATTATTTATGTCAAAATTATTACTGTTATGTCTGAATATATTAGTATTATTACTAACCTTATTAAGATATTCCTTAAAAAGTTTATTTTTGGCTAATTTATATTTAGGATTAGAGACCCAATTTAAGCAAAAAGATGAAATTAAAAATATCAATTTATTAATGTGATTATTGTTATTATTAAAAATTCTTTGATTTCTTTCAAACCAAATGTACCAACTAGATATAGTGAATAAAGTATCAAGCAAGTATCTATTATCCTTATTGAACTTAAATCTAAAAGTGTTCCAATAGAAAACACAATCAGTAATTCTAGTACTAATATTAAATTCAAAAATATTAAGGATATTCATAAGAACAAAATAAGTATCCATACAATCGTAGTAAATATCATTAATATCCTCTAAATGTATATTACAAAAGCAACATTTATTATCAATGCGAATATTTTTTATTTTTAAAAATTCTATAGTATTTAATTTACCATGAATAACAAGCCACATGTGTAATTTAGATTTTGGAGGAGCATTAGATTTTCAAATAAACTTAAAAAAATTATTAGTTACACCCGAAAGTTGATAAATCTATAAAAAGAATTAGTTGAATATTTCTTGCTCTTATCCCACTCCCAACTAATATAATCATTATCATTATCAATATTATAAAGATTTAATCTAGCAAAAAGCAAATTAAGCTGTCTAAGAGTTAAACCTACTAAAATTCTGCTAAACTGAAAATCCAAGGAGGTTCATTTTCAGAATCAAAAACTTCAGATATAAATGCATATTTAAAGTTACAAATATCGTACAATTCTTTAAACTCGTTCCTAAAAGAAGTAGCGGAAATCCAACTATCATGCCAAAAAGATGTATTATTACCTGAGTGAACACTAATATTAACACCTAAGTTAAAAATATCACTACATTTTAAAATGGATTTTCAAAAATAAGATTACTTACGAGAAACCGAAGGACTAGTCTGATAGAGATTATTGCTACCATTGTAGTAATATTTATAAATGATCTCCTTTCAAGTGGCATTATCATTGGTATCTCTGAACTTCCATAACCATTTACCTAGAAGAGACAAATTCATATTATGCAAATTAATGACTCCTAAACCACCATCCTTTTTGGACTTACAAACAGTTTCCCAATTTACTAAACATTTGATACAACTATTTGGATTTTCGCCGCTCCATAGGTAATCTCTTCTTTATTTATCACCCAATCAGGAAAAAGATGCATAGACATCCAATAAATTAGGAGAGCTGATAAAACTGAATTAATTAGAACCAGTCTACCTGCTCTAGATAAAAATCTCCTATTCCAGTTAGAAATCCTATTTTTGATTTTATCTATGATTATTAACGAATCATCATGTTTAAGTTTAGTACGTCTAATAACAAAACCTAGATAGTCAAACGGAAAATTCATAGTTTTACAATTTAATGTATTAGCAACTAAATTTTCAACTTTTTCAAAATCATTTAAAACTAAAGCAGAACTTTTATCAAAGTTTATTTTTAAATCCGATAAAAGCTCAAAATTATATATAATAAATTTAAGAGCAATTATGTATCTAAGAAGATGAGAGGAAAAAAGCAAGGTCTCATCTCCAAATTGTAGGACTGATATGCTATAACTCGATATATCATTACCTATATTACCCAGAGAACCATTATTAACTGCTTTTTTTAATAATCTTTGCAAAAACATCAGCATTGAAGTTAAATAGAAGGGGTGATAAAGGGTCCCCTTGCCTTAAAATTCTCTTAGATTGAATTTTATTACCTAAAATACCATTTACCGTAATACTAGAGTACTAGTTTTAAGTAAATTCATGATCCAGTTAATCCATCTATTACTAAAGCCTCTGGCTTGAAAAATATCTACAAGAAAATCCCAATCAACCGAATCAAAATTTTTAGCCAAAGTCTAATTTTAAAATAGCACAAGTAATGTTATTCTTAGAACAATGATTAATATATTCTTGAACAACCGCCACACCATCTGTGATATTTCTTCCTTTTATGAATGCCGATTGTGAACAATCAATTATTTCATTCATTTTTATACTAAGTGTATCAGCTAAAACTTTAGAAATTATTTTAACAGAGCAATTATCAATGAAATGGGTCTAAATTTTTTTAAATTATTAACACCTGCTTTTTTGTGTAATAAAATAACATTTGCAAAATTAAATCTACCTAATTGAAGATTTCCATTATAAAAATCATTAAACATACTAATTAAGTCAAATTTTAAAACTTCCCAAAATGTTTTTTGAAGAAAATTAGAAAGCCATCCATACTCGGGGATTTACTACCCGGTAAATCGAAAATGGCTTTTCAGATTTCCTCTTCAGTAAAAGGTCATCTAACTCAGAAGATTAATATTGAAGACAGCCGGATAAAGATCGTTCCATCTAACACTAATTCAATATTTATTTTTATTGCCAAACATATCTTTATAATAATCTACGAAAGCCTTATTGAGGTCTCTTTGGTCAACTAATTCCACATTGTTAACTAAAATCGAATTAATTGTATTACTATGTTTTTTACTATTGGCCATATTATGAAAAAAATTAGTATTATTATCACCTTCATCGATCCACTGGATTCTGGATCTTTGTTTCGACATAACTTCCTCTTTTTCAAGAATAGAGTTAAGTTCTTCTTTTAAGTTAGTGAGAACATTCCGCTCGCCAAGATTTAGATGTCTAGTTTCTTCTATCTTATTTAATTTTATCATCTCATTAAGAATATTTTCTTTTTTAATTTTAATATTACCAAAAATATTTTTATTCCAGTTTTTAAGTGAAATCCTACATTCTCTAAGTTTAAAAACAAAAGTTTTAGCTGAATTATCACAATGTTTAATATTATAAAAACTCATAGACTACCATTTATTAATAATTAAATTTGAAAAGCCAGGATCTAGTAACCACATTTTTTTCAAATTTAAAAGATCTACTAATAGCTCTATGGCGATCATAAGTGAGGATAATGGGACAATGGTCTGAAAAAGTGTAAGGCAAACTAGACACTCTATAAATAGGAAATTTATCCTCTATTTCATCTCTAATGAAAAACCTATCTAAGAGACCCATGGAGGGAGATTCCCTAATATTACTCCAAGTAAATTCTCTATTAGAAAGAGGAATTTCAATAAAATTATAATTAATAATAAATTGATCAAATTCCTTCATAGCAGAATAGTCTTCCTCTCATAGAGAACGCTCCCCTATAAAACGAGTAACATTAAAATCTCCCCCCGATATCCAAGATCCCGGTGCAAAAGATCCGAACTCAAGGCATTCATTCCATAAAGTCCATCTGTCTATTTTTGAATTAGGCCCATAAACATTAGAAATATTTAAAAAAGAATTGTCAGTTAGATTAATTATAATAATGTGTAAAGAGTGTTGTTTGTAAATACATTGAAGTAATTTAAAGAAATTATCCCTCCAACTAATCATTAAACCCCAGAATAACCTACAGAAGGTATAAAAACCCATTTTTTAAAATGATATCCACCTAGTCTTCTATAAAAATGAATATCATGACAATCAATTTTAGTCTCTTGAAGGAGAGCAATGTCAATAGAATAGTCTTTAAAAAAGATTCTAACCTTATCACATTTATTTAACTCATTCAAACCCCTAATATTCCAACTAATGATCCTCATGTACCAATAGACCTAGCCCTATCAAGTTCCTTACTTCTAATATACTCACGATCTACCTCAATATTAGAAAAAATGAAAGAAGTGTCACTAGCTAACTGACTAAACTCCGAAGAAGACAAATTACCTAAGGCATAAGATGAATAAGTACTACCTAAACTAGAAAACATACCTGAGCCTGAATTCATAGCACCACTCACGGTACTCGAATCAGGAAACTCACCTGAGGACTGAGAGTGGCTACTCTATAGCCTAACACTGCGACGAACAAAACCATTAGTAGACATGTACTTCCTACGTCTACCTCTATTCAATGAAGAAGAATAAGAATCTGAATTACAAGCAACTATGATATCCTCTTTCATTGACAAATGAGAAGAATCTCTGTCATCCCCAAGCTTATCCAAAACAAACGCACCACCAACTATAGAAGAACCATCGCTCAATCACCAAAACCAACCACTGCCTTATGACCTAGCAAAAATTCACCCATACTTTCAACAACACCCTTCCTCTCTTCTAAAAAATCAACTATCTTTCTATTTTCAGGCATTTGCAAATTCTGTGCAACAGCAACATGCAAGCTCTGTGCAGCATGCACACCTGAATCCACGTGATTATCTGCCATAATATCATAAAAAATGCAATCTTCCAACACTAATTCCTTTTCTTCATCAATGTGATTATCTATTGATAAAATCCATTCATAAAAATCTCCTAACTGCCACAACAAATTGTTACCTTCATGATCAAGCTCATTCATGATTAGAGACTCCTCAAGAACTACCGATAACTCATAGATCCAATTACCAAAATCAAATCTATCATTGCTAAGCTTAGAATCAACTACCAAAGACATATCAGCATCTAATACTTTCAATCTCAAGTCATTAATATAGCTCTTATTGTACTTAGAGAACAGTTCAATACCACTTTTAATCTCTGAATCACTATCTAATATGAGTTTATGATGATCAAGATCAAACATAAATTTATTTACAATAGAACTGTCTTTCAAACTTCTATGCATACAGTTAATAGTAGATTCATCACAAACTATTACCTCACTAGTATGAAAACATCCATCAGACTTAGCTGCCAAAACATTCTCTATGGAAAAGATTTTTGAGATGGCCTCTGTTTCTAGACATGCGAATTTAAAGTAAAAATCTCAAAAATTTCCATACTATGAGAAAATGATTTACCTTTTTGGTCTTTACTTGAATGAAGCCACTATTCAATTCAATACCTTTTCCCCTTGCCTCTGTGACAGTCAGAAGATAATCACATTTACAAGAAGCAACATCTGGATCATACAAGATAGGATCAAATGATGATGATCCTTCACTCCTTTCATTATCAAAAATAGCTCTTTCCTCCTTATTCAAGAAGTCTAGGTTTTCCTCTGGAAAATTGGCAGAAAAATCAGATCTTTCAAAGATTTTTTCTGGAACAACAAATCTGTCTTGATAGCCCTTTCCAATATTTGGCGAGTTTACAATGTAAAAATGAATTAAAAGATCTTCTAAAAACTTTATGCCCTCGTTTCTTTTTTGCTAAAGACGATTTTTTTGAAATTCCTTTCAACAGAATGAATTTTAGTACAAATTGGAAGCCATGTTCCACCGGCATTGAAGAAGAGACAGCGTGATTAGAAGAAGACTCCATTTCACCAAAGTATTGTTTTGGATCGCCAAATCTTGCTTCGTATCCCATACCAATATTTGGAGAATTAACAATATTAAAATGAATTAGCATGCCCTCTAGATACTTAATTCCTTCAATTATTTTCTACCAAAGATAATCAAGGAGAATCCCTTTCAATAACATGCTCTTTAAAACGAATTGAACGCCATGTTCTACCAGCGTATCAAAAGAGACAGGTAGACTAGGTTTGATCGAACACCTATTCCTCTTGCGGCCAAACTTTCCGCAAGTGGAACATCTTATTAGATCTCGGCATTGAGACGCAGAATGATTACTATCTCCACATCTATAATAGAAATTTTGTTGATTTTTGAATCTATCCAATTCTTGTTTGACTGCTGGAATCTAGATTTACTTGAACCTATCCAATTCTTGTTCGACTGTAGGAATCTAGATTTCACTTGATGGCAATCGATCCTTAACCACTTGTTCATAAGTATGATGATGAAAAGAATCTCGAATTAGATTTCAATCAGGATTATCCACTTGTGCATAAGTACGAATCGAAGATGATTGGTATGGATTTAGAGAGCAGAGACAAGAAACTGTCGCCATTATGTAATTTCCAAGTTGATTTCTAGATTACAATTCAATGTGAACATATGACTATTCGTTATGAAATAAAACTATATTATAATATTTTTTAATTAAAACTGATGCATTGGAAAATACTGAAGTATCTAATATTACTTATAATTAATTTAGAGTTATAGCCTAAGCTATAGTGTCAAGAAATAATTTTTATTATATGGTCATGAACCATATGATACTGGTTACTTATATCTCAAAAAATTAAGAGTAAAGCACTCATTCAGTAGGAGTGTCATAAGAACTGATGAAGTCTTCAAATTGATACATATAGATGAATGCAATCGCAAGACTATTGGTACTAAAATGGTTCCACATATTTAGTCGTATTCACCAAGGAGTTATATAGACATTGATATATGTAATTGATATGCGTGTATAAGTCTATGATAAGCTCTTAGAATATAAGACTAAATTAAATTATATAACATGCCATAGAAATGATTTGATTTAATCAAATTGGTAAGTACATTGGAAAGAGTTATGTATGTATCTAATACCGATAAAGATCCAATCTTAAAGGTCCCTTTTTCTATAATACATAACGATGTATTAATAAAGAGCAATCAAACTTTTTTGGACAAAACACAGCTAATGATGAGTGAAGCTGAGTTAACTTCCCTATATGAGGTGTGTACTCAAGAGTAGTACACAAAGTTAAAATTAACATCATCCAAAGAATAGTTTACAAATCTGCACAAGATAAGGGTTTATAAGAAAACTTTATGTTTCCTAAGCTAAGGAGTTGGCAAGTTGTGCGAGTCGAAAGAATATATGTAATAATTGTATGTAAGGGATCCGTGTGAATTGTCCCAAGAGAATTTTGGTAACGACAATCATTAGATGACTAATTTTTGTTATGAACATAAATATATTATGAAGTACTACAAAATCAATTTTATAAGGCAATTTATGTGATGTTTATCAATGCTTATTATGTTGCACTAAGAAAAACATGTTGTTTCTAGAAATACCAACTTCATAGCGAAGGAATTTACTTAAAAAATTATTGGCATAAAATAAGTTTGTGTACGATCCAAGGATAAAACTGATTATTAAGGATGAAATGAAATTGACTGGACCTAAATGAACACAATACATTAGAACATTTAATGAGCATTCTTGTATATTAAAGAGTAACCGTGAGTTTCTTATCAATATCAAGAATAAATAATCCTCGGTTGTCTAATTAAACCATTAAGAGTACCGACTCTATGAGATGGTATAATGCGCAGATCTGAAATAGATACAAAGTACATTATCAATATATGATTTTGATAGATTACCTGGAGAGATATGATTCATTGGCCGAAAATATGTCTTCAAGAGAATGTGTATAGCATATAATAAGCAACATTTGTAAGAATAAAATCATAAATTTCAAATTAACGTAAAAGATTCACCATTCGTTATACTCAAGTTGGTTCGGATTTTACTCACAAAATTATTGCATGGTATGACTTTACGTTTTGGTATGTATGTGTTGAAATAGAAAATTCTAAATAACGATTTGGAGTAAACTATTTACACATAATAACCAAGTATCTCGAAGTTAATGGAACCTATATTGAGTTTGTGAATTTTTTATATGACTTAAGAACAGATACGAAAGTGTCGTTCGATGGGCATTAAAATTAATAAAGTGTTGTGATAGAAATATAAAATAGTATGAATATTAGTCAAAATGAAAAGGAAGCATATGCTCATAAGAAAGAACATTAAAAGGTACATAAATATTTCTGAACCATAAGCAACAACACACTGCTGATTGTTAACGGTGTACTGATGTTAAAATCAGCTTTAGTGTTTTACATTGGATTTGTAAATGATGTCTTTTATAGCAAGTATAAAAGTATCGGGAATGTCTCAAATAATAAGCAAGGACACCTTATTTTGAACGTTTAATACAAAACCCGTAAGATTGATTCCTTATGCATTGGCAAAAGAAATTATCATACATGTTATGTTATCCACGATGTTGTGATTTGTTCATGTATTTGATACATGAAGAAAATATCAAATCCAAATAGATATCACTAAATAGTTGTTTGAGGTGTTCTCATGAATTTATAAAACACTAGAGAATTGTTTATAAAAACAAAGCATTCCTTATGAAGGAGTATTCAGACTCAAACTTCATAAGTGATATTGAGTACATTATGTCAATAATAAATTCAAATTACAAATCTCTAAGTTGGAAATGTTCTAAACAAAAGAGATTGTAATGGATTAAATGAAAAGGCTAAGTACATTGATTTGAATAGCGCCAGAATCAAAGCAATATATATATATATATATAATTGATGCACAAATTTATAATTGAGTTGAGGGTGATTCCAAATATTGAGAATCCCATAACATGGTTATAAGATAACAATGTCGATAGTTCATAATAAAAATTAGAGCTCACTATAAGTCGAGAAATATACTTAGAATCGTTCCACATAATAAAACAATTATTAACATCGAGGATAATTCATTGGCTGAATAGATAATTGAAGCAAAATAGCGTACCCGGTTACTGAGAGACTGGCCTAATTGACTTTGAGGAAACCAATTAGAGAAGTTGGGGTAAGATTCCATAATTGAGCATAAATACAAGTGAGATTGATAGAGTTATGGGTATGCCCTAGAAATAATTATGTAATTTGTTACATATATCTAACTCGATAATTAATATTGTCCGAAATAAAAGCTGCTTTCTTCTATTATATGCTTAATATAATGCGTTAAGTTAATTAATTAATTTAATTAAAAGTACATTTATATTTAATAGCATATCTACAAATGGTATGTCTTCTGATAGTAGTCACAGAGTGTTATAATTGCGAATAATTTATCAAAATGAAAATAAATATACAATTTCAAATATTCTAAGCCAAGACATATTGAGACTGGATATCGATGCATCCATTAAAACTATAGTACATGAAAATCTCCAGATAGTGGACTGTGTATTACTCACGGCTGTTAGGGGCATCAATTAGTTGCATACTGATAGTTATTGGATAACTATGATATGACTCACTCGATAGTTTTATGTTGGGTGATATAACTATGGTCAAATGGAAAATGTTGATGTGATGAAATAAACAATTCTCTTGACTTAAGAATACTATTGATCTTTAATGTGGAAGCTTTGCTTTGATTATAGTTAAATCTTGGCACGACATCCACCGAACGACTATAGTTGGATCGAGTGGAAGTATTGGAAGTGTGAGCGCTAAAAATGGTCACTAACACCCAAAAGCAAATGAAAGCACCAAATAACAGTCACAGATAATAGATAGAGTGCATGTAGGGAGTTTAAATATGAAGAGCAGTAAAAATGAAAAAGAAAGCAATAGTAATAGAGGATTTATAGTGGTCTGGCTGACTCTGGCCTACGTCCACTCTAGAAATTTCCTTTTTATCGATATGAGAATCAATTACAGTTACAATCCTGAGTTTTTAAAGCAATAATGGCAAAGTAGCCTTAATGGAGAAGAAGACGGGAAAAGAATGAAGATCTCTTTTTTGAAGCCCTGCCTGTTGTATTTATAGGCAAAATCCGAGTTACTGGGCTTCCTGAGAGATCTAAGCCCATCAAGACCATACCTGAACCCAAATCCATCATTACGACCGACCCCAAGCTCTAGATATGCCGACCTGATGTTGCCTATGTGATGACCTGAAGCAACCTTATGCTTGACTCGAAGTAAACAAGGCTACGACTTGAAGTGAGAAACACACCGACCCAAAAATGTTGCCGACCTAATCCTTTATACCGACCCGGGGATACAATGTAGTCGATCCGAAGCACAAAGCTCACCAACTCGAAGCAGCTTGCGCCATGACTCGAAGTAATAAACCGACCCTTGCCTTCAAAACATCGACCTAGCTTCCCTTAACCGACCAGGAGCCTTCGTTCCACCGACCCAAAGTTGGATGAGCTACAAACCAAAGTAGCCGACCTCGTGCCGTTTGTCGACCTAAAAAACATGTCGACCCGAAGAAGAGCATGAGTCGAACTAAAGCCTTCAATCATGTTGATCCCATCTATTTTCTCCAACGCCGACCCCATCTCCAAAGTTCTTACCGACCTGATGATCCACACTGGCCCGAAGGAACACGCGTGTCGACCCGAATTCATGGCCTTGCCGACCCAAAGCAAAGATTTAACCGATCCCAGAAGGATGCTGACCTAAAGTAGAAGAAATACCGACTGGGAGTAAACAAAAACATGTCGATCCAATTTTTGCCAACCCCTAGCCTGTGGATGTGCCGATCACTTGGAAACCCGTAGTAAAGCATGGAATGACTCGAAGCAACCTAGGTGAAAACCTAAAGTAAACCCACAAGCGACTCGAAGTGAACTCCAACCATCTCGAATCAACTCGAATTTGTCAATCCTCATATTTCAAGCATTCCGTGACTTTTTTTCATCGATTACGCTGAATCCCAACTTCATAATCATGATTATCATCCATGATTGATCGCCTATCCATCCAGTCATCTCAAATCCATCGTATTCCAACCTTGACAACCAAGAAATCAATTTAGTTAAATCCTCCTATCTACGGCCTTGTCAAAAGCCGGGTTAACATTTTCCTCCAAAACATGCCTTAGTATCCGAAGGTGTGTTTTGAATAGCCTTAAATCTGATATCCGAAGTCCATGTTCCATTCGTTATCAAGCAATTCCATCCAAATCCGCTAGTCAACTTCGCGACTGTTCCGAGTCGTTATCCAATTTCGAATTCATTCCAAATATATTAACAAAATACACGACCTCTCCAAATCATTTTTATCCAAGTCCGAGACCTCTTCGTTTCTCGTAATCCAAATCTGCGCTGGGTCCAAATCCAAAGTCGGGACCTCGTTGGATCCAATAATCCATATCTAGGACCTCGCTGGGTCCATCTTCAAAACCGAAACCACTCCGGGTCCTTAGCCAAATCCATCGCTGTTTGAAGCCGCTATCCAAATCCATTTCACACCTTGGAAGTCAGTAATCAAATCCTATGATTTCTCCAGATCGTTGACGGCCTCTCTCGACCTTTGTTAAGCTCAATCTAAACTTAATGATTGAATAGACAGATCCTATCGCGCTCCGGCAAATCAACCCATCCCTTGCACTTCGGTTCAGTGTCCCTGAACATTAAATGATTCCACGGTCCTCTTGGACCGATGTCAGCCTCTCTAGGCTCTTACTGGATCCCATCACGTCACTCTCTAGTGAATGGGGAACAACGTTGAGCGAGCCGATCCTGTCGCTCTCCGACGAAGCGGGGCCGCTCCCTACACTCTGGTTCAGTATCCCTAAACATTAAGCGATGCCATAGCTATGACCTAGAGAGATTATAGCCTCTCCTGGCTCTTGTTGGATCCCATCCTGTCAATCTTTGGTGAAGGGGAAACAACGACAAGCGGGTCGATCATGTCGCTCTTCGACGAAGCGGCGTCACTCCCTGCACTCTGGTTCAGTATCCCTAAACATAAGGCGATTAATTTTCAACCGACTTCCAATATCCGTCCCATAACTCCGTGGTTAGGGATTTTTTTCATGAAGTCCAAATTCATTTATTGAATCCAAGCTCTAAATGTCCAATAAGAAAAACAAAAAAAACTAAGTGCTGCCTCTCTGGGCAAAGCAGCCTATTACCATCTTAGAGCATGCCTGGGAATCGCTCTGGTTCCCTTACATGTGTAAGTGGCATAGTTGTTGTTTATCTTTTAAAACAAAATCAAAAAAATTATTCGATGACCATAGTCCAAATCCTGAACTCGGCCATTGCCATCGCGATTAGCGGATGACAAGTCGTGACCCCAATCCAGGGTTGTTCCTGTTTGGCACAAGCTGTAGCTGCTTGTGTTCTACCGCTCTCGCCCGGTCCCTCGCATATTGTGACAGTCTTCCACTTCTAACATGCTCCTCCACCACATCCTTTAAGCGGCGGCATTTATCCATGGCATGCACTTCAAGCTCATGGAACAGGCAGTACTTCCCGCTCCTACATTCCCGTTTTGTGGGATCCCTCCTAGGTAGTTTCTGATAGGGGAGCTGTCTCTAAAATCTGTTCCAGATTATCTATCAAATCCACGTACATCGCAAATTTGGGTTCTCGAACTCTCCTCCGTTTGTCAAAACCACCATATCCATCGTCCTTCTTTCACTTTCCTTTGTCCATTCCACGTCCTTCTCCAGACGTTCCTTCTACTTCCACGACATTTGTCTCCTATCTTTTGACGCGTGAATCCTCTAACCAAATGAATCTTTCCATCTCATGATAGAACTCCACAAGATCCTATGATGGATCCCTTGCCAGTGAATCCTTAAACTCAATGCCCTTAGCAATCCCTGCTACTGCCACCATCAAAATCATTGATGGATCTGGGTGATCTACTAAAGCTACGATTGCATTGGACCGCATTAGAAAACCCCTTACGGACTCTCTGGTCCTCTGTTTCATTGATGCCAACATCGTCACATTCTTTGGTAACATCACGTGGACCTTGAACTGTCTAATGAAGCGTTCCACTAGCTAGCCCTATGTCTTGATCAATCCATTCTCTAGCTGCTTGAACCAGAGTGCAACCAAATCTATAAAGTATAGAGGGAAACATCTCACCATCACCTCCTCAGATGCCCCCCAGTACTTCGATATGTCTGATGCACCTAATCACATGCATCCTTAGGTCTGACTTCCCATTATAAACCTCCAGTGTTGGCAATTTGAACTCTAGAGGGTTCCCTGCATTTCTGATATTAGATTTAATGGACTCCGACTAACTTCCTCCAAACCTCTACTCGGTAGTTCTCCTCCCATAATCCTTCTTGTCAATCCATCCATCCGCTCATCTATGTCCGATGGTGGTCCCCTGTTTGCATCTCCACCCTACCCCCCATGTCCTGGAGGATATTCTGGGTAGTACTGCTCATGTTGTTCATTTGTAGTTGCGTTGGCCCCAGCTCGCTGAGCTTCATTCACAATCCTTCCAGTATCCAATCCCGGGTGTCTTCCCCCAGGCCTTTGCTGATTTCCTTCAATCTCTCTAGTCTGGTTCTGGTTCTGGCCTTAGAGACTTCTATAGCTCTGGTTCTTTGTTCTACATTGCCAGCAGCTGCAGTTGGTCCATTCTCTTGATTATGCACTCCAACTTGTCCAACCTGTTGGAGTAGGTTATGTATCATGTCCTCTTGCCTCTTAAGCATCGTCTCCATCTCGTCTCTAGTAATATAGATTGAGGCTTGGTTAGCTCTAGAGGAAGCTTTCCAACTTCCTTCTTGCCGACTCCTTTCCATCCTCTATTTCCTTGTTATTTGCTTTGCCATAATCTCTAGAACCTGAGTCTCTAAGACTTTAAATCCAAAATCCAAGCTTTAGAATCACTGAGTGCTAGTGTTCTCAGTGAAAGCGCCAAAATGTTAGTGCCAAAAATGGTCACTAACACCCAGACGTAGTTGAAAGTACCAACTAATAGTCATAAATAACAAATAGAGTGTATGTAGAGAGTGTAAACATGAAGAGCGGTAAAAATTAAAAAGAAAGCAATAGTAATAGAGGATTTATAGTGGTTCGGTTGACTCTGGCCTACATCCACTCCTGAAATTTCCTTTTTATTGATATGATAATCAATTACAGTTATAATTTGGAGTCTTTAAAAAAGCAATGGCAAAGTAGCCTAATGGAGACAAAAAGGAAAACAGAATGAAGATTCCTTTTTTGAAGCCCCGCCTGCTGTATTTATAGGAAAAATCCAAGTTACTGGGCTTCCTGAGTGATCCAGGCCCATCAAGACCATACCCGAATCCAAATCCATCATTACAACCGACCCTAAGCTCTGGATATGCTGACTTGATGTTGCCTAGTTGATGACCTGAAGCAACCTTATGCTTGACTCGAATTAAACAAAGCTGGGACTCGAAGTAAGAAACATACAGACCCAAAAATGTTGCCGACCTGATCCTTTTTACCAACCCGGGGATACACTGCAGGCGATCCGAAGCACACAGCTCATTGACCCGAAGCAGCTTGCGCCATGACTCGAAGTAATAAACCGACCCAGTGCCTTCAAAACATCGACCCAACTTCCCTTAACCGACCCGAAGCTTTCGTTCCACCGACCCAAAGTTGGATGAGCTACGACCCGTAGTAGCCGACCTCATGCCATTTGTCGACCCTAAAAACAAGCTGACCCGAAGAAGTGTATGAGCCTTCAATCATGTCGATCCCATCTATTTTCTCCAACGCCGACCCCATCTCCAAAGTTCTTGCAGACCTAAGATCCACACCGACCTGGAGAAACATGCGTGCCTACCCAAAGTCATGGCCTTGCCGACCCGTAGCAATGATTTAACCGATCCTAGAAGGATGCCGACCTAAAGAGAAGAAATACCGACTCAGAGTAAACTAAAACATGTCGATCCAATTTCTGCCAACACCGAGCCTGTGGATGTGTCGATCGCTTGGCAACCTGAAGTAAACCCCGGAATGACTCGAAGCAACCTAGGTGAAAACCTGAAGTAAACCCACAAGTGATTCGAAGCGAACTCCAACCATTTCGAATCAACTCGACTATTGTCGAAACTCATATTTCGAGCATTCCACAACTTTTGTCCATCAATTATGCTGAATCTTGGCTTCATAATCATGATTATGATTGATCGTCTATCGATCCAGTTGACTCAAAGCCATCATATTCCGGCCTCAACAACCGAGCAATCGATTTAATTATATCCGCTTATCTATGGCCTTGCCAAAGGCAGGTTAACAAGAAGTGTGACGCAATTCAAGAGAGGATTCCACTTCTCAGTTGTATGTGGTTAGTCAAAGTCGCTCACCAGAGTACTTTGGTTAATAATAATTGTTTTTATTAAACTGAGGACTTTATGTTTGGACTGTAGAGTTGAACATGGATTATATTGGAATTTTGACTAATACCAAATTTCATATGTCCTATGTGATATAGTTTTGGCGAAGAATTAGGGTAAATAACAGTCATAATTGGGTAATGCTTAACAAAGTAAAATTGGATTTTATTGAAACCAAGTAAGTGCTAAATTTGACCAAAATGCCACACCACCTACTAAATGACGTGTGAATGTTAATATTCAAATAGTTCAAAAATAATCATCGACCAAATTTACTCCTAAGGGGTTACACAACCGAAACGGTTAATGCTACTTTGACCAAACATTTTAATTTTTTTAGTTGTTGTAAAATTAATTAAATTACTTAATATTTATGAAAGATTAGTTATAAAAATTTATTTTTATTTGATGAACAAATATTATTAAATATTATATAATAGTTATAATATATTAATCGATATACAATATTGATACGCGTTTAAATCAGATTTAAATGCAATATTATTTTTTTGGACTTTAAATGACTTTGAAAGCCCATATAAGGGATGTAAATTTTGGCTACAATAGACCAGTAAATGGGCAACGATAAGATGGCTAAAGGGGCTAGGGTTTGAATGGATAAGAGGAAATAAAGGGTAAGAGAGTAATGTGGATCTTGATAATAGTATATCTCTTCATTCTCTCCGCTATAAAATCATCTCAGCCTACTCTTATAAAAAACCTCCATCTACCTCTATTTAAATCGAAAAATACATTCTATCTCCTCGTCTATTTCTAAAGTTCAAATCAAGTAAAATAGTTGTTATTCGATAGTCAGCGTTCATCAGTTCAGGACCTAGCACCTTGTTGGATTGGAAACTAGTTCAAGGAGTTTATCTCATCGTTTCAAGGTGTACCAATAGGCTTTGGAGATAACGTAATCTTTTTATTTACAATTATATAATAATATTTAGATAAATTATATATCATATATTTTTGCTTAGTTAGGTGACGATTCTATTATATCGATATATCATCACATTCAAAATATATACTTGTATATAAAATATTTTTCTATGTATATTTAATTATGGCTCAAACTTAAAAAAATTGATCTTTTTATTATTTAAATTAATTAATATACATTATTTAATTATATTAGCTTCATAATTCAAATATTAATTCTTATAGTATACGAAATATAGTTTTAAAATTTTATACAGATAATTTTATACTTAAGCATAAATAAAATATTTATACATATTATTTAATTATTTAATTATATAAATAATATATATATATATATATTAAATAAAATATGTATTAAATTTTACAAAGATTGAATTCACATCGAATAAAATGTTTGGCAAATTAAAATTAAAATTTTAACTTTTTATATATAATTATAATATTGAAATCATAGTCAAAGTTAGTAATTGATTTTAAAATCTACATTAATTATAAAACATTAAAAGATCAAAATATCAATGGAATTATGGTGGAATACTTAAATTTGAAATTTTCTATCAAAAATATTTTTTTATTTTTATTAGTTTCCGTGTGAAATTTAATATATATAAATATTTAAAAAATTTAGAAAAAAACCAACTTTTGCCATGAACATTATTATAAGCATATGTTTACTTTATATACTATATATATATATATATCATTTAAATATACTTATATATATGTATGTATTGTTATTTAATTATTTATAATATATATGTATGTATGTATGTATGTATATGCATATATGTATATATATTTTTGGAAAAGGGTTAAAATTTTATTAATGGGCTTTGCGGACCAAGCTCTGAGCCAAATATACAACCGTAGGCAAAACAAAAACACGCTTTACTTTAAAGTAAACATCCCTACTTTACATTGAAACATTCTCGAAGTAAAAATCAGGTCAGAGCTTTACGAGCTATGGCGGCTTTCAGGTCGTTGCTTGATTTTCTTGCTGATCAACCCTCTAGATCCAATTCTCTTGTAGTCGTTTTTCTCATCCCTCTAAGATGTTAATTCTATGTCATTTTATCTTTTCGATTATGATAGTGATATCACTCACAATTTGTTCAGATAATACTAACTCTTCTTTCTGCTCATTGTTGAAAGTCTGTTCGTCACATTCATACCAGAGGTGTCTCATGGTAGTTGTCAAGCTAATTTTTCCAACTTCCTTCATTAAGTAAGAGGTCTCTATCCGATCATTTAGGTTTGCTACTTCTTCTTGATGATTTTTAACCGCATCTGTTTGCAAAGCTTTTTAATTTTTGAATAGCCCAAACTCTTTTTCTACACACACACACACGCATATATACACATATTATTTATATGTACATTATATATGTCTATCTAAAACAAAAAATGGTTTTGATTCCAAATTCTCATTAAAATACGTACATAAATATTTAATATAATTTTAAATGATTTTAAATGTATACATGTACACACACACACACATATATATTATAAATTTTATTTACAATTATTTATAAATAATTTCAAAATAAAAATATAGCTTTATATGCATATGTATCTATGCAGTTAAAGCACTCAACGGATTTAATACGGTAGAGGTGCAAAAAGTCATAATGTGGATACCGCGAGGGAATAGCAAGGATATAGCGGACGACTCGAAAATAGCATATAAAGCTTGTACTTAATGATTTTACATGTATATAAATGGTAATTAAATGCATAATTAACATTCAATTTAATTATAATCAACACATATTTAGTTTTAAATAAAAACTTGCGTAAATAAATTGTAAATAAACATAAACTGATATTTAACATGATTAAATTCAATGGAATACTAAAGTACTGTTGTTTATGAAAATAATGTTAACAAGTTCAATTTAAAAAAATAATTTCACAATTTTTGTAATGTATAAATGTTGATTTTCATTTCATTTAATTTAAAGTAGATATAGCGGGAATATCGGGGTATAGCGGAAATAGTGGGATATAGCAGAAATATCGGGGCTTAAAGTAGAAAAGCTATATCTGAGGCTATTTGGGAAAATAGTAGCATTAGAAATCCGCTATGGGATATAGTGGGACAATATCGATCATTAATTGCATAGATGTGCGTGTATGTATATATATTTGTAATATTTTGAATGCATAAATAAAGTATAAAAACATACATTTAAATGATATATTTATATACTAGACGAGCTACCATATCCATTGCGGTGTAAATCTCAACATTTATATACAAGCATGTTATACCTTATAAGCATTATTATATGACACATGCACATACATATTTATATGTGTATATGGTACACATGTATATATCTGTAATATAATATTAATTACATAATATAAAAATATATCATAAATTTAAACAAAATAATGATTTTAGTTAAAAGAAATTTAGAAATGTTCTCAATAAATTATACTTCATAGGTTCAATAATGATCCAAATGGATTTTTTTTTGAAATTCACCCATTACTTCCACTACATGCTGGTCCAGTTGCCGCATAAATAAATGTCATCATCAGTATCCCATATACATCAGTCTGGGACACATGTGTGAAACAGTAAAACATGTATGAAACAAAAAACAACACTAGTCTATAGAATTTGACCCAATACCACTCCACTCATCGTTGTTATCCTCATTGATATCATCCCAGTCACATGGCTCTGTTGGCAGTTGATATTGCTATTGAACTTGCTGAATCTAAGCTTGATAATCATGTATCCGAGCCTCATACTAAGTCGTTTGAGCCTGATGCCAAGTATACTACTGTTGTATAGCGGTCTAATAACCTTGATAAATAAGCTAAGTATAATCAAGTGTTATGCACTTAGTTGCAGCAATCACCCGTCAGTCTGATCCATGTACTGAGGAAACTATTATAACAAAAGAAAACTATACATATATCACGGCTGTAAATAATAGTGAACTATACGAAAATTTGAATTTCATATGCGCCTGATGAGAATGATATAAAGCAATAGAAAGTATATCCTATACATGCTCATCTATAGGATACTATAATGGATACTCGACGACTTCACCTGTAATATGTGCGCTCTGAATGCATGTTGAGGAGGATCGAATATAAGAGGCTGCGTGTACTTAGACGACGTGGGCTTAAAAGTAGCTGGTCGTAATGACTCTATCGGAAGAGATATGTAAGCCAATATGATCGAAGTTCAAAACCCGTATATAATCAAATAACAAATAAGCATGTGGGGCAACTCGAGTCCAATATGCATTGAAATCTCCGAGCATGGGGAAAATCCCACCATCTACCCATCACAAAGCCATCATACTAGCAACATAAGCCAAGGTATCCTGTATAGATTTATACATATCATCCCATAAAAGCAGATCAGAGGGGATGTGAACTATAACATACAACTGCAATTAACACCGCTCTCCTAAATACCAGATGAAAGGACATGTAGGAACCTGAAAGAAAATCCTACATCTTGAAGTAGAATGCTAGAAAGTGATGGGATGCTTGTAACTTCCTCTATCTTGAGGCCAAAAGCCAAAAACTACATATGTTGCAGTCATCTATAGTATTAACTTATGGTGACAAAATACGGTAATATTAATGGTATCCATAACATTAGGGGCACATGAATATGAAATAAAATCATTATAGATTAAAACAACTTTTCTGATTATATCTCAAAACAACATTTCATATTCAAATTACATAATCCCATGGCTTTCCTAGGTTCAGATAAAATATAATTGCTACATAAATACGCTAAGGGTGACATATGATGATGCCCCCTTGGTTGACCAGAGTACTATATAATCATAACTGACATAATACAATACAGCGGAATCAAACAAAATATAACATTAACTCCTAAATAACTATCCGTCAGCCACCTTCTCATCTCCAGAAGCTTTATTCGCTAACCTAATAAAAACTTGAAAATCATCAACCTTTAGCCTAATCAAATCAATTTTGAGCACTTGACAGTTTAAGGGGAAAATATAAAATTCGAGTCAGACATTAAGCCTAGTGTGAAAAGTACCATACACTTAGTCATTTGATATTAAGTGAGACAATGCCACTTAGCAGAACAGGTTTCGCCTCACTAATATTCTTTTAAAATAAATATTTTGCAAATCATAATCCTGTAGCTAAAACTGTTTAAAAACTGTAAAGCAATATCATATAAACTTACATGTCCCGTAACAACTATCTCCCCGAACACTATTTTTTTTTTTGGCTTACTACTAACATTTGGCTAACTTGGGCCAACCAGACAAAATAAACAAATAATCTAACATCTGTTAGACACTCCTCTTCTTGGCAGCCTGCCCTAACTTATCTTCCCTCAGAGTCACTCGATCCTAATGTTTTTGCGGGCTCACCAAAAACCTATCTCTGTACAATCATTTTAGTCTTACCCGTGACAAAGCCTTACACATTGGAATTTTGGATTAAACTAGCTGGGGCTAATAGTAATGTATAGGGTGTGACTGTATACCAGTCCAATTCGGTGTACAAATATCTACGTCATTCTACTTAGGGTAGTCTTCCCTTAAATTTCCTTGAAAATCTTTTCATCTCAAATTGATTTAATCAAACTTAAACAAGAAAAATATATTCTCTATGTTTTACTCAAAATCACCTTTCCATGTTATATATATTTTACTCAAATCTTTGTTGATGAAAACATCTAAAAGTACCCATTTTCAATCCATTGAAAGTACCCGTTTGAAACCATTGAAAGTACCCCTTTAAAACCAAATAAACCCTTTTTACAACCTAGGCCGAAAGGCCAAAACATTTCTTTCGAAACAATTCAGAATCGCCTTTCGAAAACATTGAAAAACCTTCCCTTCGAAAGCTTTAAAACATGAGACATCCTATCCTTAAAAAACTTAAACATTGTCTTTTGAAAACACTAGAAAACCTTTCCTTTCAAACCTTTCGAAACTATTGGGGAACCACCCCTTCAAAACATACATTAAAACCTTTCGAAAGCATTAAAACATCAAACCTTTTAAAAGCCTTGGGTTTAAGTAAAACATGTGGAACATCCTTTCGAAACCATTAGAACCGTCTTCTTCAAAACCATTTGGGTTCACCCTTTAACAAAGAAAAAGGGTCATTAAAACATTTAAGTACAAAGCAAAATGGTCATTAAAACATTTAAGTCTAAAACATTCCTTTCGAAAGCATTCCTAAGTAAAGAAGTGATGGTGTTGTAACCAACCCCTTTGAAAGCATTGGAGAAGCGACTTGGGCTTTAAAACAAAGTATACCTTCCGAAAACATTTGCTTCGAAAGGTAGAAAAGCGGCCGCTAGGGCTTTCGACCCATTCGAAAGCATTTACTTAAAACAAAGGTGCAACTTATTTCAAAACCTTTCCTTTAAAACATTTTGACCCAGTCAAAGCCAACTAGGTCGAAAGCATACCCTTCGAAAGCCAAGCAGGTGTGTTTTCATTTAAAAGCAAAGTAGTGCTTCGACCCCTTCGGAATCCCTAGTTTTGACCCAATGCCTTCCGCCTATATCCAATTTGCTACTTACCTAGTCTTTGATGTCGTGCGCCTTCGTTTCGATGGTAATGGTGAGGGAACTACTAAGTCAGAACCTAGGTGCCGAAAGTGGCAAAACATCCTAAAAGCATGTAAAAATTGATATTAACTTTAAAAAGATATTCTTTTCAACTAACCTGCCTTGTTTTGTTAAAATACTATCGGCTGCCAATTTTCTTTTCTAAAAGTGCTGCCATAATTTCAGAATTAAACAATCAACCAATTTACAAAATATCCCTTCTCCTTTCATAAATTTATAAAACATTTGAGTCCTATACCTTAAATAATTTTATATATCTATTAAACTGCTTAGGAAAATTCTTCAAAAACTCTAAAAATCAGTATTAATATGTTTTCTAACATATATTAATTTTAGATCCAAAACATAAACAATTAGCCGTAAATTATTTTAAACCCAAATAATCATTTTCCTCACTAGAAAATTAATATAAAATCCATATTAATTCAGAAAATTGTGAACTCGTCTCTAAAATATCATTTTTGATCTAAGTCCAAAATCACAAGGCATTTAGACGTCATTACATAGGGTTTTCACATTAAAACATATCATAAAACCAATATGAATTATCATAAATCATCAACAAGCATATGTAAATATTTAATCCCTCAAAATCATGGCACAACATTTCAAATAAATTCAGATTATCCTTAAAACCGAAAACAATTAAGAAAATAAGAGATGTAATCATTATTCATCTTAGCTTTGAGATTAAGGTTTTGAGATTTAATCTTGATTAAGTTGCTTAAGTTTTCCTCTTGAAATCTTCTTTTTTATTTTCTTAATAGTGGCCGGCCTCTTGCTTGTATTTTGTTTTTTAGAATGAACGTGAAAATGATAGGGATAAGGGTTTAGGATATTAGAATACTCTTCTTCTAACTTTGCCTTTTATCTATTTGCCTTAACATTTAATTCTTTAGTTTATTTATATATGGCACGGCTACCCTTACTAATCACAAATCTCAACCCATAACCATTTTACATAATTTCATTTAATCTACCTAATTAAATGTTCCTAATAATGTTACTGAAAATATGGGGCGTCACAGTCTCCCCACCTTAAAGAATTTTTTTCTTGAAATTATGATAAGGTACACAACCAAACAATCAAAAAGGTAAAACATACCATTAAAAAAAATCAAGATAAGCATCTCTAATCCAGTTCTCAGTCTCCCAAGTACAGTCTCTCTCATCGACGCTCCACTGGACTTTCACTAATCTAACTGTCTTGTTTCAAAGCCTCTCCTCATCTCTCGCAACTATCCGAGCTGGTTTTCTTACTATAGTCATGTTTATTTCTACTACTAACTCATCTAACACAGTCGGTGCTATAGTAGACTCTGGATCTCTAACACACTTCCTTAAATGAGAAATATGAAAAACATCATGTACTCCTGCCAAACTGTTTGGTAACTCTACTCTATACGTGAGTTTTACGATCCTCTCTCTAATAGGAAATGGTCCTACAAATCTTGGTGCAAACTTTCCTGATTTCCCAAATCTAATCACACCCTTCATTGGCGACACCTTAATGAAAACATGATCTCCAACGGAGAACTCCAAGTATTTCCGTCTTCTGTTTGCATAATTCTTCTGCCTAGACTGAGCTTCCTTTATCCTAACCCGAATTAACTCAATCTTCTCTGCAGCTTCTCTAACCAAATCTGGACCAAGAACCAACCTTATGCCCGGTCTCTAACCAACAAACGGGTGATTTGCATGACCTTCCATATAAGGCTTCAAACGGTGCCATCTCTATACTTGTCTGATAACTGTTCTTATACAAAAATTCGACTAAGTGTAGATGGTCTTCCCACGATCCTTCAAAATATAACACACAAGCTCGTAACAAATCCTCCAAAACTTTGTTAACTCTTTCTATTATCCCATTGGTCTGTGGATAGTAAGTGGTAATCATCTTGAGCTTGGTTCCTAAAATATCCAGCAGACTTTTTTCAGAAGTCATTAGTGAATAAGGAGTCTCTATCACTTACTATACTACGAGAAATTCCATGAAGTCTAACTACATTCTTCATAAATAACTTAGCCAAAACAGATGTTGTCCAAGTTGACTTAACTGGAATGAAATGGGCACTCTTGGTCAACCTGTCCACTATAACCCATATGTTTCATTTCCTCTGTTTGACCCTGGTAACCCATCTATAAAATCCATCGAAATAGAATCCTATTTCCAGACTGGAACACCTAACGGCTGAAGCAAACCACTTGGCTTCTGATGTTCGACCTTTACCCATTGATAGTTCAAACACTACTTTACCCATTAGCCTACATCCCTCTTCATACCTTCCTAGAAGAAACTCCGCTTTATATCTTGATACATCTTAGTTCCTCCTAGATGAATAGTGAACTTCGAATAATGGCATCCCTCCAAAACTTCCTTATGTCTCCCACATTCGGAATACATAATCTTCCTTTCTTTCTCAACCACTCATTCTGGTCAAGATCAAAGTCCTTCAAGTCATCGCTCTCCGTTCCATCCCTTGACTTCCTGATCTATTCAACTAATACTGGATCCTCCATCTGTTTAGAAGTAATTTTTCAATCATAACCGGTGGAACTTCCAAAAATGAAAACATAGCATATCCTCCACTAGACCTAACTTCAGATCTCCACTGCACACTGCAAGTCGACAATGCTTCCATGTCTTTCCACTCTATTATCATTGCCAATACTGCATTTAGGTGCTTTCTACTAAGCGCTTCTGCAACCTTATTGTCTTTTTCTGTTGTGTATTCAACACTGAAGTCATAGGTAGCAAAAAAACTCCAACCACCTCTGCTGCCTCATATTCACTCCTTTTGAGAGAACAAATACTTATGATCCGTATAAAGCTCAAACCTCTCTCCTAAAATGTAATGTCTCCACGTCTTCAATGCAAAAATCATTGTAGAAAATTCCAAATCATGCGTTGGATATCTAACCTCATGCGGTTTAAGCTGTCGAGAAGCATAGGCAATTACTTTATCTCTCTACATCAACACAGCTCCTAATCTAGTTCCTCACGCATCTGTATAAACAACCAAATCCTGATTCCTCTCTGAAACAACTAACACAGGTGCATGAGTCAATAAGTGTTTCAAGCTCTGGAATGCTTCCTCATACGTATCGTTCAAAAAAAACTTTACATCCTTTCGCATTAGCTTAGTCACCGCTACGACTATCCATGAAAAGTCATTAATGAACCTATGATAATATCTAGCAAATTCAAGAAAAATCCTTATCTCGGTCATCGTCTCGGGTCTCTTTTAATTATTCATCGCTTCAATCTTAGTCGTATCTACAGATATCTCTTTCTCTAAGACTACATGACCAAGAAACTTCACTTCCTTCTTTCAGAAATGACATTTTGAAAACTTCGTCTTCATATGATTCTGCCTAAGCTCCTGAAGCACCACTTTAAGATGAACTTCATGCTCCCTTTTATCCTTAGAGTATATCAAAATATCATCTATAAACACCAACAGGAATCTATCCAAATATTCTCGGAAGATTCGGTTCATCATATCCACAAAGAATGCTGGCGCGTTAATTAGTCCGAACCGCATAACTAACCATTCGTACGATCCATATTTAGTTGTAAACACCGTCAAATGAATACTATGCTTTGCTACTCTAAGCCGATGGAAACCTATTGTTAAATCAAACTGAGAAAATACCTTGGCTCCACTCAAATGATTGAACAAATCGTCAATTCAAGGCAATGGATATCGATTCGTTATCGTTTTCTCATTCAACTTACAATAATCGATACATAACCTTAACGATCCTTTCGTCTTCTTAGAAAACATTGCGGCTGCTCCGCAAGGTGAACTACTCGGTCTAATTAAATTCTTACTTTCCAAATCCACCAACTGCATCTTCAACTCTCTCATCTCTGTAGGTGTCATCCTACTTAGCGGCCTACTCACCAGTTTTGCTCTAGGTACCAAATCTATCCAATACTCAATGGCTTATTTCGGTTGTAGTCCTACTACAGGTTCAAAAACATCCATGAATTCTCTAACCATGAAAACTCGATTCAACTCATCTTCTACCTCCACAACACCCAACAAAGCATTCACCTCACAACTAGGGTTTTCTACAATATATACAATCCGATCACTACAGTTAGGGTTCTAAGTGATATTTTTTTTATCATGGAAAAATACTCTAGCATCATACTTACTTAACCAATCCATATCCAAAATAATTCTGAACTCTACAAAGTCAAACACATGCAAACTGAAAACAAAGGCATGACCTAGCAAATCAAACTCTAGGTGGTCACACTTCATCCCAAGTGTCGCATACCCTCCTATCGTATTTGCAACTCTTAAGGAAGTAAGTAAGAATGAGGGTTCTAGATTAAGCTTATCTACCAAACAACGAGATATAAAAGAATGTGATGCACTAGTATCAAACAGAATGCTAACAGACATACCATGAATCTGAAGCGTACCTTCCAACATTGTCTTCCCTTTCTCCTGTGCGGTTAGTCCCGATGTAGCAGGTTCCAATGCAGATACTTTTCCCCTTCCATCCCTAGCAGGCTCCTTACAGTGATTCTTATATTGACCAATCTAGTTGTAGTTAAAGCATCTGATATTCTTCTTCCCGATCACTTCCTTCGCTTTTCCAGTATGATATTCATTAGCAAAATGTCCTTTCTTATTGTACTTAAGGCAGATAGCTTCTGACTTTCCCTTCTTTGCGGCTCCACCTTTCTAAGTATCCTTCTTATGAAAGAACTTTCTTTTCTGACTCTGCCCCGCCTGGACCTCCTTTTCTTTATTCTTCTCCAGAGAAGCAAGCATTTCCTTATGTTTTAAAGCCATCTCCACTACAACATCACAAGGATCTCTAATATGAAGTAACATAGCCCTAGTCAACTCAGGCTTCAACCCCTGATGAACTTCTTATTTCTCTTCATCGTGGTATCCGCAGTAGCATACCCATATCTGGCCAACTCCTCAAACCTTCTTTCATACTCTAACACTGTCATCTTCCCTTGCTCTAACTCAGTAAACTTTCTGAGCAAAGTAGATTGCGCTGTCACAGACATGAAACTCTTATGGAACCTTCTCCTAAATTCAGCCTGTGTCATCGTCTCTTCATTCACTCCAGCGGTCGTACTATTCACCTGAATAAAGTTGCTCCCTGAAGCTGTCTTGAAGAAAGTCTCCTCTTCTGCTCATCATTGAGCCTCACGTCAGCAAAGATTCTCTCATAATGCAACAACCAGCTCTCCATCTCAATAGCATCTTCAGTTTCGATAAATGGCATCCTTCCAAGCCTAATATAATCTCTGCTCAGGATGACATAGTTATTCACCACTAAAGCTTAATGGTTCACTCCTCCGGCATTTCCTCCAACTATTCCAGTAGTAATTTCAGCTTGCATTGTGTTCATGAAAAATTGATATATAGCTCCCATATCCATTTGTGGAACTCTAGCACCAACATTTCCAGCTTGTGCCTGACCTTGATTCCTTCTAGTATTCAGCCTGGTATTTCCATTTGCAGTGGTGCTTCCCCCAAGTTTCACTCTTCCACTTCTAGCGTCCATATTCGTATTCAAGCCTCATGGGATACAGAAGAATAGCCTAAAAGAGATAGGAGAATAGAGATATACTGTATACTTATGTATGGCGAATACAAGTACGTTATTATAGCGTTATAACATACCCCGATCTTATCTCTAATTTCTTATGATTATGCTTTCAAAAATAACTTTAGTTTAAAAAATTTCATAAACCTATGCTCTAATACCAAGTTGTAACATCTCCTATCTTGAGGATAAAAGCTAAACGCTACAAATACTACAGTCATCTATAGTATTAACTTCTGGTGATAAAATACGGTAATATTAGTGATATCCATAATATCAGAGGCACAGAATATGAAATAAAATCATCATAGCTAAAAACCACTTTTCTGATTACATTTCAAAACAACATTTCATATTCAAATTACAAAATCCCATTGCTTTCTTAGGTTCAGATAAAATATAGTTATTACATAAATACGCCAAGAGCGACATATGATGATGCCACCTTGGTTGACCAGAGTATTATATAGTCATAATTGACATAATACAACACAGCAGACTCAAATAAAATAAAACATTAACTCCTAAATAGATATTTGTTAGCCACCAGCTCGTCTCCGGAATCTTTATTAGTCAGCCTACTAAAAACATGGAAATTCTCAACCCTCATTGATGTGCACGTAAATGTGCATATTTTTACTTTCATATTTTATCGAATTAAATAAAATAAATGATCATACTGGGTGTTTTAAAAGATTTAAATCAAAATTCAAATTATTTCAAACCGTCACATATCATCTTCATCCAGAGGCAAAATGATCATTTTTGTGCATATATTAATTTGAGAAAAATTAATTGGAAATTTCTATATTATTTTTAGGAATTTGACTACGTATACAAGTGGTTTCATGAAGATATACATATACACAAGAGTGAATACAAAGGAATGAAGATGAAAATAATTCATTTCATGGACATGGAGGACCCCACCTACCCACCTACCTTCATGTACAAATTAAAAGCTAATACACATGCTGATGGTCATTAAAGCTTCATGCACACTTAAATAATGACTATTTGATGTTAATGATAACTTGATGGCCATACTTCCTAAGAGGGTACTTTGGGTAGTTCCCAAAAAATGGATTAGGGTTTTAAAACTTGTATAAATACCCCATATGTTCATGTAACTCTCTCCTCTCTTAGCCTCCCTTTAGTTTAGTTTAGGCTCACAAATAAATTAAGTTCTCTTCTTTCTTTTCATGACAACTTAGCCATTTCTATTATCTAATTTTTTCATGCAATTTTAATGCAAGGCTTTTCTTGTTTATTTCCTTTCATGCTAGCAGTGTAGTTTCATTTGTTCATGCAAGTAGAATAGTTTTATTTCTTTTTAATTAGCTTTTATTTCATTTAGCTTTCTTTTTATTTTTGTTCTATGTTGCAATCTATATTTGTTGATATGATAACAAATATGAGAAACTAAACCCTTTCAATTTATGGGTAATGAAGCTCTCTAATTATATAGATTCAACATAATTCGGTAATCTATGCTCTTTTTTTTGCTTAACGACAACACTTGAAGTGGTTTAACTTGTTGTTTATGCTTCGAATTTGATAGCTTATATTGTTGACCTACGCTTAGACATTCAACAAACAATAACTACCTCTTCATCTACATATGATGATGGAAATGAAGTGAATGTTGAAATCAAAATTTGATGGTCTACGTTTCTAATTCATGGTGAATATACAATTCTTAAAATAGATTTTATTTTAAACTTTGTTGTCGTTTTTCATATGAGTATGTAAGTGGTTTAATGAGTGTATTATAGTTTGATGGTTTATGTTGAGCTAACTAATAGCATAAATAGGCCACTTATGATAAACAAATCAATTAAATTCACTAATGACCAAAAAATAAGGGATCATAATTTCATGTTGTATTGATTTACATGATCTAGAGAGTGGAAATTATCTCTAAATTTTCTTTCTACTCTCATTTTTTTATCACTTTTTTGCCATTTTCTTACATTTTAGCTAATCACTCTCAACATTGGTTCAATTTGATTGAATCGAAATTTAGAATCTAACAATTCCCTGCGGATCGACCTGTATTCGTAACGTACTAATTTTTGTACGCCGTGCGCTTGCGGTTAATTTTAAGTTAAATTTTTCAACGATTTTCTAAACCGATAGAAAAACCGTCGTTAAACAAATTTTTGACGCCGTTGTCAGGAATTTTTTTTATTTTGATTTTCTATTATTCGAATTATTTCGTTTGGTTTCGAGTGTTTTATTTTGTGCGTTAGTTGTTATTCTTAAAAAAAACAATGCCATAGTTTCATCCGTGTTGTGTGCATTTTGTCCATTTCATTTGTTTGCATTGGGTTTGAAGTGTCGGTTTATATAAACAACAATACTCAATTGAAATTGCATTCATTTTTGTATTCATTCACTTTTTGTTTTTATTTCTCTCTTAAAAAAAAGAAAAAGAGGTTTTCATCAGTTTACATTCTCTTGCATTTCAATACAAACTGTTTCTGCATTTCAATCTCTGTTTACTGTTTCATTTGTTCGCATTTCTCAGTCAATCTACCCTCAAAACAAACTCCTCTTTCACCACCACTTCAGAAACACCATTCCTATTGCTTACATCACTCCACAGTGCCATACATAGAGCCTTGCCATCAAGCTCCACATTCATCACTTCACAGCAACCACCATTCCATTACACTTGCTTCTGCCACATTCATCAATTCACAAACTGTGCATATTCCATCACAAACTTCTGCCACTGCCAATACCGTCACTTGCACAGTCAACTCCTGTGCACCATACTCCAACCACCCTTCGTATTCACCTATACATACATTTCAACCATACACGCTGCTCCACTGCGATAATTTTCTACCATCATCCCACATCACAACTTCATCCAAGAAAAAGAAAATAAAATAAACTGCTATTAAACACACTGACCATTCTCAACCACAATCGAACACCCTTGCTACTGTGCTTTCATCCTTAGAGCACTGCCTACCTTCATCCAAACCGCCGTTGTTTGAACCACAGCACAAATCGCGACTTTTTCACAAACCTCCCCCATACACTTGCCTTAAACCGCGTCCATTATCACATGACCACCAGCAAAACTCCACGACGAACTTAACATCCTCTCCGCAATCCTCCACTCGCGACCTTCTTTAACCAAACCTCCGACACTTCGAACCCACGAACCACCCACCACAACAAACACGGGACCACTTCCTCCCACCATAGCAATCGAACAGCCACGAATCAACTCGATTTGTGAACAAACAAAAAAGAAGAAGAAAAAGCTTTCGCTTTGCAATTTTCAACTCGATTGGAGATTTTTGGAAATTTTCCAATTCTTGACGTTCTGTTGTTTTTATTTTGCTGTAATGTAGTAGTTTGTTTCCTTTAGTAGGATGGGCTGGCCTGTTAAAAAAACAATAAAAGAAAAAGAAAAGAGAGGAGTGGAAACATGTTTGGGCAGGGCTTTTAGATGCATTTGTTTTTACTTTTACTTGTTTTATTTTATTTTAATTTGGTTAGTTTTGGTTTGGTTAAAAAAATTTCAAAATAAAAAATAAAAAATAAAATTGTTTTGTTTGCCTTTGCTTTCATTTGACCTTTATTTATCTCTAAATAAAAAAAAAGGTTTGCTTTCTTTTTGTTCTGTTTTATACTTAAAAAAATTTAAAATTTGTTTTGTTTTGGTTTTAAATTGTTTTAGTTCAATTTGTTTTAAGTTCCATCCATATTAAAAAAATTGCATGTATCTTGTTCTTATTTTCAGGTGGCCAAAGCAGATAGAAAGAGTTGCTTGCTTCGCTTAGCTTGCCAAAAAATAACTGTTTGCTTACTTATAATTTATTTTGCTGTTTTAACTCCTATCTCTTTTTTTATTTGTCTTGCATTGTTATTTGCTTGCATTTAAAAAAATCAAAAAAAAAAATTCATTCGTAATTGCATTGTTAATACATGTTTAATTTCAGCTTTGCATTTCGTTCTAGAATTTGACTAATAATAACAGTTAGACATCAATAACACTTAATTGTACATTGATAAGTTGTTTTCTTTTGATAATTTAAATTGTTGGTGTCTAGGCTTCGGTAGAGCAATAATCAGTTATAAATATTACGGTGGTTCGTAAAAATTATACTGATTGTTTCTCTAAAGGTACTTAAACCTTCGGCTACATTGCTGCGGTGATTTGTGGTGCACCGATAAACCCTACCCGTTACTAGGCTGAGAACTATCTTGTTGAATTAAGACAAAGTGTGATTATACAATTTTAGGTCAGGGGCTACTTAGGTAGAAAAATTGTAATTAAATTCTTGCATTCATTCAGTTGCATTAGTTCATGCATATTTAAAAAGAAAAATTCAAAATCCAAATCAAAACAAAATTGTAAATATTCCTTTTCCTTTGAAAATTTTAAATCCTTTTCCTTTGAAAATTTTCAAAATCAAAAATCTGGAGAAAAAATTAATTTTTTAAGAAAAACAAAAACCCAAAAAAAATAACCATCTTTTCAAAAAAATTGAAAAATAAATCCAAAAACCAAACAAAATTCAAATTTCCTTTTGAAAAATAAATCTCTTTTGGTAAATAGTTTTCCACTATAAAAGAAGTCCAAAAAAAGAAAACCAAAAAAATTCTTAAAAATGTCCAAGTTTCTGTATTCTTACTCACTAGAATTTTACAATAGTTGCGAAGATCAATATATTCCATAAAATTTCACATCAAATTCTTATGGACATTTCAATGACAACCATTATACAAACAACTCGTATTTCGAACAACAAATTTTTTAAAATGATGACCAACCAACAAATCTTAAAAAAAGAATTGAGTCTTTACTTGAACTTGTTACACTACAAAATCAAAGGATGACCGAATTGTGCAATAACTCAAGTCAAGAATTTGAAAATAATCAAAATTTGAATTCACTTCAAATTCAAATGATTTTAACTATAACCCATGCCAATTCAATTTTGAACTCTAAAATAAATTTCAAACTCAAAATGGAAATGTGAACCACTTTTTAAATGAATTTGGCAATGAGAATAATTTCAATAATGTTGCAACTGAAAATATTTGTTCTCAGCAAATTCAAAATGAAAATTCTCAATTTAATAATCATGAATTTAATTTAGTTGAGCAAACAGACAAAGATTACGAGGATTTGTTGCGTGAAGCCTACAAAAAAATTCATGAGAAACAAAATCAAATCCCAACGTGTGAAAAATCAAACGATAATCCATCGTTTATCGAAATTGACGATTCTTGTTCTCAACAGATCCAAATCGAAAATCCTCAAGTTAACAATTATAAATTAGATTTTATTGAACAAATGAACGAAATTTACTATGATCACACGAATTTGTTGATTGAAACATATAAAAAATTAGATGAACAACAAAATCAAATCCTAACATATGAAGAGTCGAGTGGTAATCCATTGTTTACCCAATCTGACGAAAATTTTAACGAAGTTGTTGAAAATACAGTAATTGAGTTGGATTTCAATTCTTTTGAGAGTGTAGAACCAAATTTAAAATTCGATCTTCCTTTTCTAGATTTCAATAATTTGAATGCAACAATTTTGGATTTTGAACTTGAGATACGCAATGATGTTGTTGATAATCCAACAAAGGAAGATGAATTTAGCGAACACTATTTCTATGGACTTTTTAAAGATGAGTTGTTTAATTTTGAAGGGGAAGATTTAAACTGCCATTTTAATTTTGAAATCAATAATTCCGAGGAAGTTTTCAATGATAAGTTTGAATTTCAAAATGGTGAAAATAAACTTGAATTTCAATCAATCATTTTCTCAACCTCGAAAACAATCGAAAATAAAACAACTCGTATGATTTTCAATAAAACGACATTCGTTTTTCCAAATCAACATTTAACTTTAAAATCTTTGAAGGTTTGGCTTTTCAAGCTTTAGCTGCATCTCGCATACTTGACGAGACAAATGAATAGGTCTTTGGAAGACCATTTCACTTACTTTTTAACGATATAATTTCTGATGCTATGTAAATACATTTTAAATGATAATGAACGTTCCTTTCACTTGTTTTGACTATGGGGACACGGTCAAAATCAAGTGTGAGTGGGAGCTCATCTTCATTTTTCTATTTTCGTTGTTTATTTTTGCATTTTCTTTCCAAAACTCAAAAAAATTAAAAAAAAAAGAAAAAGAAAATCCAATAAAAAATTCTTTTAGCATTTTGATTTATTTTTAAAGAAACATTATAGGATAAATATACGATTTTGTTTTATTAAATTGGTATGTTTGAAAATTTATTTGTCTCAACAAAAATAAAAATAAAGTTTGATTACAAATAACAATGGTTTAACTAATATATAGGAAGGCTCACACTGTTAATTATAAAATATCCAAATTGAAGATCTTTGTTTTAAAAAAGTGGTGAATTCAAATAAAAGGATATAACATTTTTTTTCTTCTAAGTTAAATGGTGTTAAGAAGATTTTGCAAAACTCTCTCCTAAAAAAACAAAAAATTATTTCTTGTATATTTGTATATATTTATTAATACCTACAGTTGACAGGTGTACACATTTGTGTGTACACTAGTCATGCTCAGTACCCTTCTCATATAAGCCCAAAAGGCAGTGCTTGATTGGTATATCTAGCCTCAGTTTACATGAGCTAGGTGTATGTATATAAAAATCTTTTATTAATAATTCCTACAGTCGATAAGTGTTCACACTCGTGTGTTCACTTGTCACGCTCTGTATTCCCCTCACATAAGCCCGAATGGCAGTGCATGGGCAATATATCCGGCCTCAGTTTTCTGAGTTAGGCATATGTAAATATATTAAGTATAAATAAAATTTTCATACAAAATGTAGAGAGAGTAAGCAAATGAAATCCCAGCACTATTTTAACTTGTTTTACTTGACTTGTTATTGAAAAGAAATGAAAATACCACTTTGAAATTTTTTGATAATCAACTAAGGATACATTTCATAATTACACCGTATTATCAACCAAAACGAGTAAACTATAGTCTATTTGCTATCATAACTTGATTTTTGTTCGAAATTTTGACGAGTGAATGGCTTAAATTTCAAGATAATGACCAAAAAGTATATTTAACTTATTTGTATCAATTTAAAAGTATATCCATCATTGTAAATATTTTCAAAAACTCACCTTCATCTCTTTGTAAATAAATCTTGCATTTTGTAAATATTTTCATCCTACATTTGGATTTGTGGGTAGTATCTGCTGAAAACCCTCATGAGGCAATACTCGTCCTACTGGGGACACCCAAAGGTTTAACGGCTTGTTGCATACGCTCAAGAAAATCATGTTTCCTACAAAAATGGATTTAACTTAATTTTTTCTTTATTCGAGGACGAATAAAAAGATAATGTCGGGGTCTTTGATGTGCACGTAAATGTGCATATTTTTACTTTCATATTTTATCGAATTAAATTAAATAAATGACCATATTGGGTGTTTTAACATGTTTAAACCAAAATTTAAATTATTTTCAAATCGTCACATTATCATCTTAATCCAGGGGCAAAATGGTCATTTTGTGCAAATATTAATTTGAGAAAAAATTAATTGGAAATTTCTATATTATTTTGTACAAATTTGGCTATATACACAAGTGGTTTCATGAGATATATGCGTGCACAAGAGTGAATGCTTTAGGAATGTAGATGGAAATAATTGTCACTAAAGCTTCATGCATACTTAAATGATGATTATTTGATGCTAATGATAACTTGGAGGCCACACTTCTCAAATGGGTAGTTTGGGTAGTTTCGAAAAAATGAATTATGGTTTTAAAACTTGTATAAATATCTCATATGTCCATGTAACCCTCTTCTCACTTAGTCTCTCTTTAGTTTTGTTTAGGTTCACAAATAAATCAAGTTCTCTTCTTTCTTTTCATGGCAACTTAGCCATTTCTATTATCTAATTTTTTCATGCAATTTTAATTCAAGTATTTTCTTGTTTATTTCCTTTCATGCTAGCAGTGTAGTTTCATTTATTCATGCAAATAGAATAGTTTTATTTCTTTTTAGTTAGCTTTTACTTCATTTAGCTTTTTTCTTCTTCTTGTTTTTGTTCTATGTTGCAATCTATATTTGTTGATATGATAACAAATATGAGAGGCTAAACCCCTTCAATTTAGGGATAATGAAGCTCTCTAATTATATAGATTCAACATAATTTGGTGATCTATGCTCTCGTTTTGTGCTTAATGAAAATGCTTGAAGTGGTTTAAATTGTTGTTTGTTCTTTGAATTTGATAGCCAATATTGTTGGCACCAAATAGACTATGCTTAAACAATCACAAACAATAATTAGCTCTTCATCTACATATAAGGAAGGTAATGGAGTAAATGTTGAAATCAAAATTTGATGGTCTATATTTCTAATTCGTGATTGATAGCCATTCTTAAAATAGATTTTATTTTCAACTTTGTTGTCGTTTTTCATTTGAGTGTATAAGTGGTTTAAGGAGTATGTTATAGTTTGATGGCTTATGTTGAGCTAATTAATAGCAAAAATAAACCTAAATAGTCAATCTTCTCACTAGAAAATTAATATAAAATATACAGTAATTCAGAAAATTATGAAAATTGAAACCCGACTCTAAATTATCATTTCTGATCTAAATCTAAAATCGCAAGGCATTTGGATGTCATTAATTAGGATTCTCACATTAAAACATATCATAAAACCTATATGAATTATCATAAATCATCAACAAGCATATACAAATATTTAATCCTTCAAAATCATGGCATAATGTTGCAAATAAATTTGGATTATCCGTAAAACCAAAAAAATTAAGAAAACAAGAGATGTAGTCATTATTCGCCCTAATTTTGAGATTAAGGATTTGAGATCAAATCTTGATTAAGTTGCTTAAGCTTTTTCTCTTGAAATCTATTCTTTGCTTTTCTTAATAGTGGTTGGCCTCTAGCTTGTATTTTTGTTTTATAAATTTAGAATGAAGATGAAAATGATGGGGTTAAGGGTTTAGGATATTAAAATACTCCTATTCCAACTTCGCCCCTTATCTATTTGCCTTAACATTTAGTTCTTTAATTCATTTGTATATGTCACGACTTCCCTTACTAATAACAAATCTCAACCCATTAATCATTTTACATTATTTCATTTAATCTAGCTATAAATGTTCCTAATAATGTTACTAAAAATATGGAGTATTACAATGCTCGTCGCTGCGCTCCATAAACTGAATATACTCATGTAAGGGACAAATAATAATGTTGTTGCATCGCCTTATATCCATCTGATGTCTAGCCTCCGTCAACTCATTATGCACCCCCTGTGCAGCACAGTGCACATGCATAGAACTCCCTCAACGACGTAATTTGAAGAAGTAAATATATGGAGTAGCGTTCGCTTCATTAATAAGTCATAGGTGCATGTTGACTGTATAATCATAATATCTAAATGGAAGGATGTACCAAAACAAAACATTTGTCGGGACATTGTATAGCACATTAGTATCCAATGCTACGTACAGATATCCAAGGATGGCAGTACCGTATTCGTAAATATGAAGTCTGTCTACATCAACCAATCCAGTGGATATCCAAGTCTAATCGTGCACTTATTGTTTGGAAAAAAGTGTAGAACCAAACAGATATGATGGAAAGGCACATATCGCAGGGGTGTGCATCTCCTTAATGTCCATATAGTCTGCTATATACACTACTAGAAAATGGTCAAATAGCGACGGGGAGGAGCGACGGCTTCCGATGGGCCGTCGGCGGCCGTCGGAAACCGTCGGAAAATCGCGAATACCTGCAGTTCGGCCGAGCCTTTCTTCCTCATTTTCCAGCCAACTCAAATTAACGAAAAACCCCCAAATCATCATTTTCCACCTCCAATCGCTGATTTTGTGATTTTTTCTCCTTCCCCGCTGTGAATTCAACACCTCTTGCTCTTAATCGGAGGTATAATCTCTTATTTTTGTGAAAAATTCAGTTTTTACCCTAATTCTATATTTGCATAAATCGATAAATTAGGGCGAATTAGTGATTGAAATTGTTTCCAATAGCGTAATAACGGTTTATAGCATCACATGGTATACCTATTTCATCTTTTATCGTGAAATTGTGAAAAACATGTACAATTTGTGGTTGTTCATGTATATGTAAATCGTTGTGTATGCCTTGATTTTACGATTGTATATGTGTGTAGCGCTGCTATCGTTGTATTGTGTTAGTTGGAATAAGATAAAATGAATGAACGAGATAGGAGTATTATATTGTGCACATATTGACTTATGAAACAAAAAAAATGCATGAGTCTAAATTATAATTGTGTGTATTGAAAAATGAAAAAAATGCTAAACCAGCCTTAAGTTGATGTAATACGCCGAATAAATGTGTTAAATTAATATATATTTTTGTAAATGTGAACAGTGAGTAAAACTGTATTTTTTCGTAAAATGCACGCATGTAATTTTGACAAATGTCCCTTAGAGAGTTTTTGGCCCCGTCTGACGAGTGTTGTACATGATCGTTGTGTAAATAGCGTTTTTTCGAAAAACGACCATTTACATTCATCTGGTACAATATTTGTTGGATTTGTCCCTGTATTGGACAAGTTATGAACATAGTAAGCATTTTATATTTTGTATACTATTTCGTCTCAAACGGTTCATAACATTTCGGTCTAACTTTTCTTTTTTGTTTCCTGCGTACACGCATTTGTGTACAATGCAGAGAACAAAAGGGAAATGCTGCCGAAATTTTATTGAATCGTTTGAGACGAAGTAATATACGAAATGTAAATGCTTACTGTGTTTGTAATGGGAAGTAGGATGTCCGACCAATGAAAAAAATTATACAATTTTTTATATCGAAACGTTAAAAAATAAAATGTGCCATATTTGAAAATATTTTTAAATTTGTGAAGTTGTTCTTTAAATTCAAATATTATACGACCATGAAAATAATCCTTTTCGAATTTGTATTCTTGAAAATAAATACTAAATTTTGAGCATCTCATTTTGTCAAACAGGAAAAATGATTGATTATTTTGTTGATCGGAGGAGATGGATGTACCAAAGAAAATGACTTAGAGGCTCAATAAAAGAAGATTTTCATTATGGTATAAACGTGTTTGTTGAATTCGCTTTAAGTAATAACAGAAACGATTCATAAATTCGTTGTCCGTGTAGTAGGTGTAGACATTTGAAGTATTCGTTACCAAATATTGTGAAAGTTCATTTGTGCCAAAATAGTTCGTACCCGAGTATTATGTTTGGGATCGACATGGAGAAGTTGTAGCAAATACTTCTGTAGAGTCTGAAAGTGTCGTTAACGAAATAGTTTCGACGACCCATATAGAAAATATGGTCGAAGATGCAGCACGATCAATGTTTCCTATGGTTGAAGTTGACGACGACGATGGAAATGTTGAAGAACCAAATATTGAAGCAAACAAAATTTATGATTTACTAGATGCTGCTAAGAAACCTATTTGGAATGGTTGTAAAAGCGGCACTCAACTGTCAGTGATCGCAGAATACATTGCGATGAAGTCAAAATACAACATCACTGAAGCTGGGTTTACGGCTGTTTTACAAGCTGCAAAAAGACATATGCCGCTCGGTAATCTAATGTGTGAAAATCACTATGAAGTTAAAAAACTTATGTCGGCTTTTGGTTTACCTTATCAAAAAAAAAGATACATCTTTAAAAGGTTGCACGTTGTTCTGAAAAGAAGACGCAAACCTTAGAAATTATAAAGTTTGTAATCAGGAAAGATACAAACCAAGAAAAAAGAAGGGGAAGGAAGTTCCGTACAAGCGTATGCATTACTTACCCATAACTCCAAAACTTCAAAGATTATATGCATCCTCTGTAACTGCATCTAATATGAGATGGCATAGCGTGAGAACGGAGGAAGAGAGTACGTTGACACATCCGACCGATGGAGAAGCATGGAAGCATTTCGATAAAACGTATCCAAATTTTGAAGCGGAGAGCCGAAATGTTAGATTAGGATTATGTACGGACGGTTTTTCTCCATTTTCTCAATTGGTTCTAAATATTCATCCTGGTCCATTATCGTCACACCGTATAATTTACCTCCATGGATGTGTATGAAAACGCAATATATGTTTCTTACTATTGTCGTTCCTAGCCCCGACGATCCGGCACAAGGAATCGATGTATATTTACAACCGTTGTTGAGGAGTTAAAAATACTGACGATGTGTCCAAGGAGAAATTTTTTCATATGTTTGCTTCTTTGTTGTGGACTATAAGTGATTTTTCTGCCTATGCAATGCTTTCGGAATGGAGCACTGCCAGTCGTTTAGCATGTCCATATTGCATGAATGAAACACGAGCGTTTTCTTTACCTCATGGTAAGAAAATTTCATGGTTTGACTGTCATCGACAATTTTTCAATGTAAATCATCCCTTCAGATGAGACAAGAAAAACTTTTTAGTTAATAGAGCAGAAACCAGACAACCACCGACGATATGGTCAAGCGAAGACATATATAAACTTGTTAGGGACTATCCAAAAATATATGAAACTAGCGAGCAAACAAAAATTGAAGGCAAATCAGTTGTTCATAACTAGTGCAAACAAACTATTCTTTAGGAGTTGCCGTATTGGAAACATCTTCTACTTCGTCATAACATAGATGTGATGCACAATGAGAAAAATGTATTTGATAATGTTTTTAACACAATTTTGAATGTGAAACGGAAGACGAAGGATGATTTTAAATCAAGACGTGATATAGAAGAATTATGCAAACGTCTTGAGCTTCATATGAAACCAAATGACAGTAAAAAACACAAAGCATGTTACGAATTAGATAATAATCAAGTTAAAGCTGTGTTAAAATGGGTGGAAGGGTTAAGATTTCCTGATGGGATATCATCAAATCTTCGTAGATGTGTTGACTATAAAAATGGTAGATTGAGCGGAATGAAAAGTCATGACTTTCACATAATGATGGAAAATTTATTTCCCGTTATGTTCAAAGAACTACTGCCGTTAAAAGTTTGAAAGGTAGTAATGGAGCTTAGTATGTTTTACAAAGGGATTTGTTCGACTACTTTAAAAGTGCAACGTTTACATAAACTTGAAGTGGACATTCCTATATTGCTTTACAAATTAGAGAAAATATTTCCGCCAGGTTTTTTTAATGTAATGGAACATTTACCTGTTCATCTCTCATCTGAAGCACGACTTCGAGGTCCTGTCCAATATGGATGGATGTATCCATTTGAGAGGTATGTAACATGTTATCACGTAATTTAATTGCATTTGAAAGATTAAATTAATATAAATTAATTTTGCATAGATATTTGAATCATATGAAGAAAAAAGTGAGGCAAAAAGCACGAGTTGAAGGTTCGATATGTAAATCTTACATTGAAGAAGAAGCTTCGTTCTTTTTCTCACTATTTCAGTGACCATGTGAATATTTCATTTTAAAGTGTTCCTCGTAATGACGAAGGCGATGAACAAGAGTCCTCCCAAGCAATATTATCTATTTTTAGACAACATGGTCAGTCTTTTGGAAAATGTGTAGAAATATAGCTAGACGATAGAGATCTTCATGTAGCACACACTTATATTCTACAAATTTGTGTCGAGGTTGCACCGTTTATTAGGTAATCTGAAATAATAATTTGTGTTTTATTCTTTTCTATAATGCATGCGCGTGTATAACCTAACGTAATAATTTGTTTATATAAACAGTCTTTATGAACGTGAACATCCGAACGGAGATCTCAGTAAAGAATTTTCTGTTGGTTTTCAAATTACGGTTATGAGCCGAGAAATTGTGTTGTTGACGAAGGGTTGAAACATCTTGCGATGGGACCAAAAAGAGTGGTCAAGACATATCCAATATATTTCGCCAATGGATATAAATTTAACACCAAAGAATACGGTGCAGAAAAATTAATAAATAATATTGGTGTATTTGTTAAAGGTAGTGACGATCTAGAAAATCACTTAAATGATTTTTATGGCGTTCTAACACAAATTTTGCAACTGACATATTCTTCACGACCCGCGGAGGAGTTGTTTCTATTAGATGCAATTGGTTTAGCAATGTTCTAGGTTCTGGAATTAATGTGCACAAGGATTATAATCTTATCGAAATAAAGCATACATCGCACTATCACAAGTGTGATCCTTTTGTACTAGCAAAACAAGCATTGCAAGTTTATTATGCTCCTTATCCGTCTCTAAAAAGAGATAAAGAAGATTGGGCTGCAGTTTTTAAAACAAAGGCCAGATTCACATTCGATGGGGGGAATATTCCGGACGAACAAGCTTATCAGGCAGATCTTGAGCAAAATAACGAAATAATAATTACAGTCGATCATACAAATTTTGGTCCTTTTATCGATGAATCAAATGTTTTGATAGAAGCGTTTGACAGTGTAGAGGAAATATCGTAGAAAACGAGACCGAATCTGAATCAGAAGACGATGATGAATGATATAAATCTGAATCTGTTTTTTTTGCAATTGATGTAACTATGTTGAATTCTTGATGTATTAAGAAATTGATGTAACTATGAAACCAAATCCGTTTACCATTGTTTACATGTTTTATGTCATTTCAATTTGTCATTTATTTAGCAATTTTTATTAAAAATGCAATGAAATCTGCTTATCGTCGGAAGAGTACACCCATTACGAATTAGGTATCACACACTTCCATTTCTATTTCCATTTCAGTCATTAATTAAGCAATTTATACCGTTGATGTCATTTTCATATGAAATATATCTCATTATGATGTTATTATTCTCTTATATAATGATGTGTGTATATTTCACAGGTTTATCATAATGTCATATAGAGGTAGGAGCTCTTCTCGATCATCAGGAGGCGATGGCAGTGGCCCATCGCAAGAGCCATAGCGTCCAGTAGTTTCGTTAGTCCCTAGAGCAGAAGGGTAAGAATTAAATTTTATCCAGCATCTTATTTTTTATATGATATACGTACGTACTTATCTATATCGTACTTAAAAACATGAGGTTTGACCTACTTCCCTCGAAGGTTGTGTTGGACGTCTCTAGATCTTCTTATCGCAGTAGGATAAGTGCTTGCTGGCCGAAGTGGGTAACAACCCTCCTCACATCATAGAGTGTACATGGCAGGATTTCCTAGTATGTATATTTTTCTGTTTTCCATTTTTAATTCGTTTTTGTCGTTTTTCTACTGTTTATCGTTTAAAGTGTAATTTTTTTTTTTTTACTTTTTATCATGAAACACAGGCTGAGATAGACATCCAAACAGACGATATGGTGCTGGCACGAGGATACTGGATGAAGAAGATGCGGAAGAACTACAGGGACACGATATCTGAGATTAAAAAATCTGGTAAAACCACGGTGGATGGGAGAGAGCGTGTGACAAGCTTGGTTGGGATACTGGGAGACGGACGAGGCGAAGGCAAGTATACTAAATTTTTTGAATTATTAATTTGACGTGATAAAAAATAATGTATCAAATTTTGAATGTACAGCCAGGGTCGGATAGAAATTCTGCAAATAGAAATAAGAATCCCGTCACTCATCGTGGAGGAAGTCGTTTCAGAAGTATCGGCAGGAGTTGGTAAATTTACTGAATAATAAATGTAAATAGTTTATGCTATATGATTTTAAATGTATAATAATTGTACGTACAATCAACTTCAGGAAGCCGAGACACATGGTCCTGTCGGCTATATGGACGTGTTCACCCGTACGCATGCTGTCGAGAATGTTAATCCAGAAGGGACTGTTTCGTATACATGGCAGGACGATAAATCCAGAAAAAGCCATGTAAGCATATTTTATTTTATTCAGTATTAGTAATGGTTTTGCTTGTTAAACTATAAGGAAATAAGTTATGATATTATTAATTTGTTAATGCAGGAGAAGTTTATGAAGCAGTGGCAGAAACTCCTTGCTGATACGGGTCGAGATCCGCTGACGACTGATGAGGAGGACGCTATTTTTGAGTCCGTTATGGATCCAACAGAGCATGGTCGACGATACGGATTTGGCAATCAAGTGGTAAATAATTTATTTTATCTTAAAATACTTCAAATATGATATTTTGACCTTTTCAAAATAATAAACTTGCATTTTATTCATTTTGCCATTATTGCAGGCTAGCAGTCAGAGTAGGGGACAGCGGAGTAGAGCTCAGAGCGATCTAGCAGATATAGAAGAATTGCGGACTAGAGTGTCCCAGCTGGAGGAGCAGAGCCGCCAACAGGCCATGCAGACCACACAGTAGCTAGAGTACATGCAGCAGTTTAGTATCCGCTTCCCTTCCTCGGCTAGCTCTGTATCAGAAGGAGATTGATTCATTGCTTGCTTGTTCGTTCATGTATGTTTTTTTAGTTTTGAATGATTTGGTAGACGGTGGAGGTAATTGTTGATTTTTGTATAATTATGTTTGATACATTTGGTTTTGTGGTTGTATGAGGATGTTGATGATTTTGTGTATTTATAACATGATAGAACACTTATTGTTAGGGTTATTGTCAACGTTGGAATGCTTATGTATATTATGCATTTTATTTTGATGTAATTTTATTTATTTGTGTGTATATTGAATATTTTGTAGTTTGGGTTTTGATATTTGGTTGGAATATTGTATACTGCATTGTGCGGTATTGATGTAATAGTGTTTGGAAGAGAAATGTAGATGGAAGGCTATATTTGCATCAGAATTTAGAAAAAAACAGCAGATTTCCGGCGGCTTCCGACGGTTACCGACAGCTTACAGGTCAAAATTTCTAACGGCTACTGACGGCCTGTAGCACGCGATTGTCGACGGCTTCCGACGGATCCCGTCATGTGTCGAGATCCGTCAGAATCCGTCGGAAATTGGTACGGCATGCGTCGTCGGAAACCGTCGGAAATGCTGCTCCCCGACGCACTATATTCCGACGGCTTTTTGCGGCGGCGGCCGACGGCTTCCGACGGCCGCCGACGGTTGTCAGCCGTCGGAAATTGTTAATCCCCTTGTAGTGATACCTCTATAGACATGTAAGTGTAACAAGATCTCCTCCAACCTCATCTTAGGTCAAAGCCGGTAAAAACACAAAATAGGACTTAAAATCCTCATATGAACTATCAAATGGTGGTCGCATGGTCTGATCGGTCAACCTCTATACCAATCATTATATAAAAGTCTAAAGGAGTTAATCCCAACTCAAAATTTGCAAAATGAAACGAACGAGTGATAGGCTACCATCTCTCAATAATATCCCCTACTACACAACAGTCGACATGTGCAAATGTAAGTAATTATAGAAAATCAACTAAATGTGATGCACATAGTCTAGTCTTAATTGGCTTAGATGATGTGTAAAAGTGCTCGGTGATGTATCTATGCCAACTATAGTGCTTAACTATGTGACCGACCTATATAAGTAATTATTTAAAGTTAATGGTAAACTAAGCAAACCGATAAACATTTACAGTTTATGATAGACATGTATATCTAATGATTACTTATTAAAAAATTACATGTGTCATCGCTAGCACTGCACTCAATCGATGTATCCTCGTCAGGGCAGCTCGTAAAAGAATCGTAGATCATCTGGAATGATGTGAGTTGCACCAGCATTGACGACGGTCGTATAACAGATAGTCCATCTATATTAGGATAATATCCTAATAATCTAGCAATTTTAACGAATGGTGACAACATTTCTACGCATTAGCAAATAAAAGTAGAAAATCAAAAGTGAAGTTACAAATGAAGAAAATGAGATGAAAACGGTTCATAACGACGCTGAGATTTAGACGTTTGTTGAACAAGCGTCTAAGCATCTAAAAGAGACGTGCGGCTATTTCACAAGCGTCCCGTCTTCACACACTTGTTGAACAAGTTCATGCGCTTGTCAAAGGAGCTTTTGTTCTCCAAAATATTTGGGAAACCAAAGCCTTACATTTCGTACTTTCATAAAATCTAACTTTGGATGCAAAAATGACAGGAGATGCCCGGTAAAATGTGACAACAAAGGAAAGAAATTAAATCTGTTTAAACCATACGCCACAAGCTCAAATTGCAAATTTTGTCCTTGCGCTGATTTGTCTTTATGCCTACAGTCGGAATCAAAAACCATTTGTGTATTGCTTGATGTACAACCAAACTTAACTTATATGCGTTATAAGTACGACTTTTCATACTTAAAAAGTCTCTCTAATATTTGTTTTTTTTAAACTCCGATAAAATTAAAAGTAAACTTATCCGAAATCCAAAGAAGAAGATAACACAACAAAAAGCGTGTATCCTATCCCAAAGGACCTAAACTCCCATGAAATTATAAGTAAACTTCACACTATTAGTTACTTGCGAAGCAAACTAAGGAGTCGACTCACGTATCACACGTGGCACGACACACGTGGCAGAAAAATTAGACATGACGCCATGTTTACTCGCTTGTGTGCTCATCCAACATTCTTGACCAGTTATATATCGAAGCCAAGTCATCTTAAAAATACAGGAAATTAAAAATAAAATATAAAAAGAAAAGTAAAGAAAGGAAAATGGAGGGTGAGAAAGAAGAGTTTCAGGAGTCGGAGATACTATGGCCGGAAACTGCAAAGACGAAGGCGAACTTAAATGTAAATACAGATGTATGGAAGGACCAAAGTGAAAAGGTAAAGGGAGTGAAAAGGAGGGTGATGGTGCCGCCTCATGTAATGATGGCTCGTAGAAGGAACTCGTGCATGGTGTGCGGAGGGAGTGGAAGAACTCTGAAAGGGAGAGATCAAAGAGAAGTTAGAGATGCTGTTTTAAGGATGACCGGCTTCATTGAGAGATGACATTTATGCTGTCATTTTCTCTTATTCTTTTGTTATGATTTTCGTTCACTTTGTTCGATGCTTTGTCTGATTTAGATTGATTGATCTATGAGAATGTTGTATTGTATTTTAGGGATGCTGTTATTTTATTTTTTAATGTATTCAGCTTGGGCAAGATTATTTGTAGTTGTGTACGCTAAAAACAATGAATTGTCTCTTTTAACTAGTGTCTTGAGGAGCTTACTCTGTCGAACAACGGTTATCTGATATGTATCACAGTTGCAGACCTTGCAGCTTTCAATAAATAGATTACAGACGCATAAACATGTAGAAGAAAGCAGGAGAAAGAACGAACACATGATATTTTATTAGTACTTCAGTCAATCAGTCTATGCTTTATAGTTGTTTTATTACTGAGAACGATTCTCCATACACAACATTACAACATTGATTACAAAATTCAATCTAAAAATTATAAGAGAAAGTGTCGGTAATGCTTGCAAACTATGCTTTTAATGCCGGCAAGAAGATCTCTGGAGTCCACGTGTTATTTATGGATGGAGATGCATGCTTCTAGATCCGGCTTCTTGAGTGTATCTATTGTGAATATCCTCCAAGAGTCGTCTAGGACCATGGATATCCATATTCGGTAAACTAGGAGTGGGGGTAAGTCCCCGTTAATTCGTTCATCCCTTGTTGTACAGTTGTTTGACCAAGCTTTGGTTTCATGTTGGGGTGATTCAGCATTAGAGTGGTCCGGCAACCGTTTAGGAAGTGTAATAGTTCAACATAGTAGTGGATTAATGGTGTTAGAGTGGAGTATAGAAACGGGTAGAGTTAAGTAGAGTGGCACACCACTCCTTACCTTGACCAACCCACAAAAGTGGATTAGTATAAGATAAGATTGTCAATTGATACTTTCAGATGCAGAAAGTGCTATATTCACATCTACCTTTAAAATCATTTTCGAATATCAAATATCTGCATTCGTAAATATTGATGGATATCGAATAATTATCTTAGTCGCTAATGATCGATAAATCAAGAAACATAAATAGAAAAATTGATTTAACGTAATTTATTTCAATACCACTGATTATAAAAAGAATTGATAATAAATAGTTTTAAGTAGTTAATACGCATTTTAATGTATATAATACGAAATATTAACTTAATAAAACAATAAATACATTTCTTTCATTAAAATACACATAATATAAATTATAATCTTAACAGAAACCAATGGATAATTTTTGAATGTCGATGTCTTCTTATCCGCATCTATATCTGTTTTTCCAGCTATCGTATATATATATTTGTTTACAGGATAGAAATGCAGATGGATATTAGATTTTTGGATATCCATTTACGGACTTAATATAAGAGGCTCGGTTTGGTAAGCCAAGTCTACTCCTTAGTTGAGCCAATGTTCGAAACCACCCTAGTATCCTCCTATCTCGCAACCTAGAATCAAAAAATCTTTTACATCAAACTCACCACAAAGATTCACAATACTAAATGCGTATGTTGTAACAACCGGCACTTTCATATAGTTAGGTTGACGATGAACTACACATGTCCAACCCAAATGGAACGAAATTCGGATGGTTAAGGATAAAAAGTAAAAGAAAACATAACAGAATTTCACACGAATAAAATAACATATATTATTTCAATAATCTTTACAGTGGAAAAACTTTTAAATACATATATCAAAACCTATTCTAAGCTCGGCCTGGACAATTATAAATACTTGTTCTTACAAATGCTAAAAAACAACAAACACAGTGGAAAGGGAAACTACGTCTATATGTTGATGAAGATCTCCAACCCTCCTTTGGAAACTCCAAGCGTTTTCAGCTAATCCTGAAACTAAGTGGATCTGACCCGAGTATTAAAAATACCAGGATCAGACTTGGGAAACTAGTGTGAGACACAAATTATAAATATATATGACAATATCATAGACCAAATTTCATGTCAAACAAAACATTTGCAAAAAAGAGTATTTCATAAGACCACGCCGCATAAAAACACGGACGGGTTTTTACTTTATGATAACTAAAACATTTTTATCAAATCATTTGATATTATTTCTAATGACATTGCTTTGAAAATCATTTCAAATAACATATTAAAATAGCCGAAATTGTTACATTTGTTAAATTTAACTGCATATTTAGATATACAATTAAGTCCGTTAAAGGCATGTATTGGAGAATAGATTCCAACAATGATAAGGTAAGGGACTACCTTTCGTATAGTACATTTATAGAGGAATGCACCAGCACACATCCCCATTGACCTCTACCAACACAGGACCGGCCTACTTCTACCGTAGATAGTAACGAATATGCCATCACCCCGGTCGTTCCCGACCTATCTGTGGCCACAGCGTACACAACAAACCCGATATATAGAGGAAAATCCAGAAAAGTGGTGATCATCTCCTAATGGGTGCGACCCAAATAGCCCTGCCGCATCTACCATGTTTTTGCCATCACCGACGTGTGAGGCTTGAGGTAACGTTTTACCTTTTTCAAAACAGCAAATTCCACTTTGAATGCCACATTACCATATCTAATGACACACTAATTAGTTTCCGCAAAAGTACAACCGCTGAGTTCATATGCCTTAGGGAAGGTTGTTAAGTATAAGAGAAGTTATCTTCTACACCACCAAACAGATGTACGTTTGTAAAAACCAATGTACATGTTTTTAGAAATGCAATGTCATATATTCGTTGATACAAGTTATCCAGAAACAGGGTAAACCGAAGGTACTTCTAGTACATCCTCTTTGAGAATCACCATTAGGATTAGTAGCGAGAAATCCTTGCACTGACGATTTTAGAATGAACGTACTGCTGCCAGCATATGTATATAATATAGGAATCACGAGGTTAGTGACAAGCAGCCCTACATATGAAGACCTCCATCTTTAAAATCATTGTTTTTAACATGTCTTCGCTTTCGAACGCGTACACTGGTTCGTAGTGGTTATCGGATAGGAATAACTCAAATCCGATCCCGGATTCTCCGAACCAATTATCGACAGAAAAGATGTTAAGTATGTGGATGATTGGTGATCATCATTCAATCAATTAATATCTTTTTCTCCACTATATATCTTTAGAGTTTCAACCATTTCTTCTTGGTATATAAAGATTTATTAAACTTTTTTTACTTTGGAAATATCAAATCATTTCCTTTAAATTACTTGGGAAAAATATTTTCATCTTCTATTTTTGGTATAATTTCAATTTTAATGGAGATTACTTATTTCCAACACATACCTTTTAATTGGTTAAAAGCAATGTTATTTAAGACATCGTTTATAGTATACCCAAACCAATTAGTACCAATTAAAAAGGATTCATAGATTTTACATTAATTATACTCAATACTAATTTCTGTATTCAACATGTACTATTCGTCGAATAACAGCGAAATCACCTTTTAAATTCACATGGATAGTATGGATTCCCTCCTCGGAATTTAAAAAAAAGTTTAACTAGAATATTTTTTATTCCACCATAACCTTATTTGAAATCTTGTTTAACTTTATGGAAAAATTGCAATTGTCTTTTCATTTATCTTAAGAAAATATGATTCGAGTAAATCAAATTAACTATGCCCTCCGTCAGACCAATCCAGATAGCTTAAGGGAGCAGGCAACTGGTTTTTCAAACTCCAACTTAGAGACTATCTCTATGTCACTCGTAAGACAGTCAATATATTTGATCCACTCTAAACTTTTAAAAATATTTGATTTATCTTTCGAAAATCATTTCCAAAATATTTGGAAGGAAAAACCAAAGTTTAAACTGTGTATTTAAAAGCTACCAAATTCCATTGTTAAATTGTCGATAAACAGTGAATTTATCGCTTTATAAATCAGACACCAATTTTATTTCCTATATATTCATTTTTATTACTCAAATTCTTTTTAAAACATTTTACTATATTTATGGAATTTATTTCATAATTTTAAGATTTTAAAATATCAAATTTTAAAAGGTTAAAAACCATGGTTTACGAATTGCCAAAACACGACTACTTTAAAAACTTGATTTGAGCATATTTCAAACTTTATTAAATGAAAATTTGATTTTTCTTTTTCATTTGTAAACTATGATTACAAGAGTCTGGAAAATTCTTATTCCAAAGAATTCCGAATCGTATTCCATTCTATAAATGAATTTAACTTTTTACAGCGCGAAATCGCGAACTACTGTTACGCGACGTGCTTATTTTCACTCCATTTTCCAATCTTTTCAAACTTTGTCGAATGAGTTTTAATGTTTATAAAACATTTATGAACTATTTTAAACCACTTCTATCCATTTTTAAAGAGGTTAATAATGTTATATATACCATTATAATTTATAAATGGAAGTGATTCCTTTGTGTAAATATGATGTATATTTTACCATGAATTATTTCCATATCAAGTAAGAAAATAATTGACATCCAAAACATGATGATCAAGCAACATAACAAGCATATGAACATATTATATAATCATAGAAATTATTAATAAAAGGTACAGAGTTGTTCTTACTTATATAACGATCTAGACTCTGTCAATCAAGGGTCGTTCCAGACTTGTAATAGCCTATGACTCTAGACTATGCCTAAGCGTTGTCTATAGATAATTACAATTCCGATTTTATTTGGAGTCATTACATCACATATCAAAATTGTCCCGTGTTCATTCGGTATTTACATCATTATCATTATGATTTTATTTAGAGTTATTACATTACATATCAAAATCGTCCCGTGTTCATCTCGGATTTGTCTGTTTTGTTGTAATTTCAAGGCGTTCAAATCCTTTCACCGGAATCAAATCTATTTTCATTCTTAGGTTCGACCTTTTCGCATCCTTTTATATTCAGTTTAATGTGTGCTCTCTCTGGATGGTAATTAAATTCGTGGTCGTTCAGGATCGATGGTTGAATTCGCGATCTCTTCGCATGGGTAATCAAATTCGTAGCTGTTCAGGGCTAATAATCAAATCCATGGTCTCTTCCTACCATTGCCGAGCCCAATTCGCTTGCTCTACGTTGAGGGGACTCAACGACAAGCAAGTCCATCCACTCAGGCGTTGGCAAGGTGCTTACTTTTTGCACTCCGGTCCCGTCTTTCCAGACGGGACTTAAAGTGATCAATGTTGTGCAAGTCCAACCGCTCGTACTCCAACGAGGGGATTTGCACCTTGCACTCTGGTCCCGTCACTCCAAGCGGGACTTTATCACGACTAATGTCGTACAAGTCATCTGCTTGCACTCCAATGAGGGAACATGCACCTTGCACTCTGGTCCCGTCTCCTTGGACGGGACTTAAAGCGATCAATATCAGTTATCATATTCAAATGATTTATAAAAACCTAATCAACTCCAAGAGGTCATCAATATCCGTTGGTCTTTCCTAACCAGTTTTGGTGATCACTCATGGAGTCTAAATCAAGGCATCTAGCAGACATCCAATCCTATCAAGGTCACCTTCAAACTTCACTTCACTGCGTGCCTAGGGACCGTTTGACATCCCATAAACATGTAAACGGCCCGAGGTGATATTGTACCATTTATTGAGAATAGAGGGAGAGATAAAGAATTCGAACCTAACCCCAAGTCGTCCCGAACTTGGGATTATCATCCATTCGAGGTTTCTGATTCATATTGTCATCCTGCCCACCATTTCTATAGGGAAATTCTAGCATGTACTTCTCCGATAGCACTTATGTATTTGGATTCAAGTTCATACGTTCTGCATCATCTCGAGGACGCACATCATTCCTTCTTAGGTCAGGACGACCATGCCCTCGAGCCTTTGTGGGTCAGTATCGACCCGTGCCTGTAGGTCAGCACTGACCTGTATGTTTGTCTTGGGGTTTGCCCTCGGTCATTCTACCCACTTCTAGTAACCTACGCTCCAAGTTCTGGTTTTTGTTCTGATTTACAGGAACTTCGGCTATTCCCATCTGATCCATTCTCCTAAATAAATTCTCTATCATCTCTTTCTGACGAGCAATCATCCTGTCCTACAATCCATTCAACGTAGTTCATCCCCTCCCTAGTGATGTAGATTGATGGTAGGTTAGCTCCTTAGTATGCCTCTTAGCTACCCTCTTATTGATTTCCTCTAGATACGACCTTCCTAGTTGATTGTCTAGTCATTCCGAATCTTCCCAAGTCTGAAATCAGCGAGTTCAAGTGTTTCTCAGTGAAAGCACCAAAATGTTTCAAACAAAAATAACATAAACACCCAATAGGTTAAATAGAGAATGAAAAGTGAGGAAAATAAATGAAAAATGAGTAAGAAAGTACATAGAGTTTATAGTGGTTTGGTTAATCTTGACCTACGTCCACTTAATGATTTTATTGCTTATACTTTTACTTGGAGGGAGAAGTTCTTATGGGCCGGTATAATTTTGAGAGAGATTATAAGAAATTAGAAAGAAAAAAAGAGTGAGAGCCAAAGATCCTTAAAAACGAGCCATACCCCTCTATTTATAGAGGTAGGAAGCCTAAAATCTCACCCAAAAGATCTCCACCTCGTTTTCCATGCCTTAGACCGTTTCTCTACCAAAGTAGGTGCTACCTCATCAACTTATACGGGTCGGTACAATTTCAAGGGCTTGGATCGGTACGACTCTAAAATTTATCCAATCTGGTCATTTTGAAATCTTCGCTTTTGTTCGTCCTTTGGTAAGCTTTGTGATTCCGCAATTGTTTGCACCAATGTTAGTTTGTTTCTGAATCTAAAGGATGGGTCCATGGAAGTGCAGAGTAGCTGATTCAAGAGTTCATGGAGATCGATAGAGTTCTACATAGGATTGACAAAACAACACTTGGAATAGGCTTGTAATATCAAATAGAATAGGTAGGCGGAAGATGAGCCCCACTAGATGAAGGAACACAAGTCGGTACCGATCCGGGGGTTGGATCTAGCACTTCGGATTTTTGGGGATAGACTCATATTTGCTTGGTGATGTTGGCTGTAATTATTTTTAGGCTTCGCGGTCATCTCCCCGGACGTCTTGTTTTAATAACTTTAAAGTTTGTTTTTTCGGGTTTGTTTGTATATTACCTGGTCAAAAGGCGGGATAACATGTGGCATGGTATATTATTGCAATTTGTATGATAGATGTTACTTTGAGTCGTATTGGTACTTAGCTTTCTAATAGCATGCTTATTATTATGTTCTCACATTGGGATTTAGATAAAGTTTAAGTCATTTATCATTTATATGATACTTGAGTCAGTCCAAGACTTTAAGGTATAGTGACATTAGCCATTTTGGATGTAGGCCTTAGAGGAGACAAGGTGTATATATATATTATATCATGTTTGAGTTATCGATTTATATTTTTCTTTGGATGTGTTCTTGTATGTATTTTGATGAGATGACCAAGAATTGTATATAATGAAATTGACTTGATCTTTATTGTCGTATTGAGACAGACATCATTTGGTATCAATTTGTATATATTATATTTGTAAAAACCCGCTTTTCCGTACCCCTTGAAGTGACACTAATCTCCACAGATTAACTCAAGATGAACGGAAATACGAACCATTAGGGTTTTAAGAAAGAAGAAAGAGGTAGAAGGAGAGAGAAAAGATAGAAAATAAAAAGAAAAGAAAATAGAAAGAAAACAACAGAACAATAACAGAATCTCACAATCGCAGCGGAACAATATATAATAGATAAATGAATAATCTTTAAACAAAGAACTATATCAGTTATTACATTACATTACATTACATCATATCATCAGAGTGTACAACAACAAACAAACAGCGAAAAAAGAAGTACTATATACTAGTAATACGCCATGCCATCCATCTTGCCTCCAGCAATTCCTGAATTTCAGAATATCCTGATAAACCTTAACTCTTGACTGCTCGTGTGGAAATTGGTGGGCACCCAGAGTTTAGGAAGGAAAACAATAAACTCCGAGTCAGTCATGTGACTGGTGTGACAACTCAAAACAGTTTATTGATCTTTAAAATCAAAATAGAGGAATATTTTTAAAGTCAATTCGCAATGCTTTTTAAAAATGAAACTACCATAAGACCTCTCGCCACACACACAATGCAAACGTGGACTTGGAGGAGATTTCTTCTTATGTTAGTCAAAGATGCTTACTACGCAAAATCAAATAAATTTTTATATTATTATTAGTGCATAGTGTAGAAACATTTCGAAAGTAGAATATAAATCTTAGCCAGCATAGGTACCATTATAGTATGCTTATTATAGCTACCATATTAAATGGCAGGTTCTACAACTAAAACCGTACAAGTCTCGTATTGTTTCTTTGGATTTCCAACGAATGATCAGGCCAAGGAACTTCCCATTGCCACATGGAAACGCCTCCGGAAGGACGTCCCGAGAACCTAACCGGATCTCTGCCAACACAAGGCCGGGTTACCCCTAACTGGGTAACAACTGACATGAATATGCCATCCCCCGGTCCTTTGGGACCTTTATCCGAGAGCTCTCTAATCAACATCACACCATAATAATAAGTGTTTCAACATGAGTAAGCATCTGGGCTCCATACCATGATACCACCCTTTTCCAGAAGGAAATGCACATACCCTAAAGGGAGCTACCCCTCATAACCTTGCCGCATCTTTCCTGTTTTGACCATTCCGGGGTGTAAGGCTCGACGAAGTCACGTCCACAAAAACACGCTTTATACAAAGTCATGCTTTGGGTCAACAAATGATCATAGAAATGATCACCAAGATAGACGATCAAACAAATGATCCTATCACAAATAATCAACACAATGATCATTTCACAGCAACACTCAGCATGTCACATTACCAAATTGGGAATATATTGCTGATAACCTTCAACTATATAACCTTTGAGCTCGTACGTCTCAGAGAAGGGTGTTAAGCTAAGAGAATAAATTCTCCGCCACCAACAGAAATATATTTGAAAGAAATCGGCTTTATATCTCAATTTGTAATGTCAGACATACAATCCATACAAGTCTGTTCCGGGATCGAACAGAACCGAAGGCACTTACAACGAAGTCCTTGCAATCCGGATATTCACTAATCACGACCGAATTTCCCATCACATATGGAGATCTCTATACCGGGGATCAGCCAGTGCAGAGACAATCAACAAGAAACCCTTTCGTTTTCGAAAATATCCGGTCTTCAACACCGATCTTCAAATGCAATTCATAACGACGTATCACATATTCAGAATGGGTTATACGACCCCAAGGTCCTTTCCCGGTTAACCCGAATAGTGAGTGCTTATTTTTTTTTAAAAATAAGTGTGGCATTCAATTTCAAGCAAATCACAACAAATACCTATTTAAAGGTAAATATTGATAGTCGGTTATTGAACTATCAATGGATATGCACAACATCACCAGATTCCAAATAATTTTCCAAATTACTTATTTTCCAAAAATATCTTTACAAGATATATATAATCTCAATACTTCAAAAATAAATCAATATTTATTTTTAAACGAATTCCAAGTTTCATTTATAAATTCCATATTGAATTTATATTTCCAAAAATATTTATGAATATACAATTTCCATTATTCATTTTCAATTTATCTTCAAAAAGATAAATTCTCTAAACTTTTCATTTCACATTTGAAAAACATTTCCATACTTATTTATTTATAAGTAATTCACAAATCTTTTTATTTTCTATACTTGGAAAACATTCAATATACTTAAATCGAAATTAAGTATAGATTTCATTCTTTTAAGGAAACCATTCTCTTAAACATATTTATTTGGGCCAAAACGAATGTTGCGTAAAACATCGTTACGACAACCCAAAATCACTAGTATAGGGATTCGAAATTAAAATAGATATATAAATCCTAATACTATACAAACATTTCCTTTCGGAAATCATCTATTATAACAACAGTGTTATAATCTACCATTCCTTCTATTTCTCGAAAACGTCTATTTCAACAATGAATGTTGAAATCTATGGTTTCGATCTTAACACATTTAAAAATATCGTTAGATCGTTTTAATTCTATTTAAAACATCACATCCAAAATATTTCTTTAACATATTATTCACTATTCAAAAACGTGAATATACTTGTTAACAAATTTTATCATTTCTATTCACTTTATTTTAAAGGATTATTCACTGTTTAAAACATGAATATAACTCCATTAACAAGTTACAACAATTTACTTATCAAAATAAGTAGTTTGCGGATTTATAAAACAATGTTTATAAATTCCATTTCTATTTACTTTATAACAACTTCCTCTTATAAATTTCCTTTATTAACTCTATTCAATTTCATATCTAAATGATATACTAAAAGTTCATATTATAAGTTAAATACTTATAATTTATTCGTTTACAAAAAACGTTCTTTTAAATTTACCAAATTATAAATCTTATAACTTATAAGATTCATTTATTTATCCAAATCTATTCCTTTAAATAACTTCACAAATTTTATTTATAAAATTCCATTTATAACTTCACCGTTATAATCCTATAGATTTCATTCATTTATGAAATTCATTCGCAATTCATTCTAACACTTATAAAAGCTCGTTTTAAAATTCCAACATTTTAAATTTCTAAATATCAATTTATAAATCTTTTATATGGATCAATTTATATTATTCTTTTAAAACGTCTTTAAACTCCTTTATAATTTCATCCTTTTGATTTATAAAATAATCAAATTTTATAAATCCTATTTTTAAACTTTTTATAATAAATTCAGAAATCCCAGTTTAAACTATTTTATAAAATCATTAATCCTATATTTTCAAAAATCAACTTTTAACTGTATTTCTCAAAAATCATAATTTTTATAATATTAAAGTTATAACGTTTATTTATTAAGATAAATCAATTCCAATATTTTTATAAACGTATACTTTCAAAAATCACTTTAGAATTTCCTTAAAATCAAAATCGTTATTTTTAACCTCAAAATTGGATTCGATGATGCAACACATCTAATAGTCAATCACGACTTTCCAATATCATATATCGATATGATAATCAATCAAACATCATAATATCTAAAATCAAATAAATATTTGTGAGGAATGCAGTTGGATCCCTCCAACCTGTTTCCCTGCATCCACAGACATTAGCACAATACCCATTCCACTTCGAGGTGGAATATCGCGGTATATGGGATTTTATAAAATAATATCCTCTTAATAGACGGCGCAATAGGGTCTCATCCGCTATACAATGCGGGAAATCAATCAACTGCAATATATACATATGCCAATATATATATTGCTATATACTAATATAATACCAATTCCACTTCAAGGTGGAATATCGCGGTATTTTTGTGTAATAAATAACCTCCGCTTACTAACGGCGTATAGGGACTATTCACATCCAATATATATATATATATATATATATATATATATATATATAACAATCATCATTCAAGCATTTAATCAACACAACTAACAATTTTAAATCTAACTATTTAAAATTTAAATAAATCCATTTTGAGTGAGAAGTTCTCACCTTCTCTTTTATTAGCAATCCATTTCCAATCCAGTTTGTTTTCCTTTGTAGTTTCGACCTTGTATAAACATTTTTATACAACTGATTAATATTCGAAAGATAAATCGAATAATACATTTTCGTTTTGTAATCTTAATTATTCAAGGGTATTGTTTTAAACCAATTCCTTTAACAAATAAATCCCCTACTTATTATATTAAACTAACTCCTTTTTATAAATTAAATCAACTAATTATTTTACTTTAAATTTATATCTTTAAATCAATTTCTTTTTAATAAATTTGTTTAACTAAAAACTTAAATTTTAAACTAAATTCCCTTTAAATAACTTCATAAATTTTTCTTTTAAAATTAATTTAAATTAACCAAGGGTTTTATTTTGAACTAATAATTTCCTTTTGACAATTTGATTTAACAAAAAAAAATTAAATTCAAAACTATTCTTTATAAATTCCAATCTTTATTTTATATAACCTTTGGACAAATCGCATAATTAATTTCCATTTGCTATATTTAATTAACCAAAAGTTTAATTTAAACTAATAATTAAATTTTAAACCCATTTTATTATATAGATTTATAAATTGAAATCATATATATATATATATATATATATATATATATATTTTATTCTTAATTAAAAACTACATGTATTTTTAACTTACTGCATTATATATTTTTTTCTTTATATTTTCCCACTGCCTATATTTATATTTTCAAATTTAAATTGAACCGAGAATTTTTGAATATACCTTGCTGCAAATCTGAGAATCCAAAACCCCCATCCACGTTTCCCTTCATCACGAACGCGGCCTCCACCTTCAATCGCGACCCCAACATCGCCGTGCCCTAGATCCACGCGACACCTCACTGCCATTCGAAATCCCCAAGCTCGAACTCGAGCTTCCAGTACCCACGAGATCGCGACTTCATCAATCCACGCGCACCTTGTTGTCGCCGCCATCACCTCCCCTCGCGACATGGCCTCGTGCGAACCCTAACTCCATCGTCCCTCCAACCTCGAATCGCGCGCCTTGCTTGGAAGCCTTGCCTCCCTATCGCGACCTCGCCCCCACGCCTGCGCACGCGCGATTTTGATTCTTTTTTTTTTTTTATATCAGCCGAACTAAAGAGGCTTCGGCCATGATTTGAATTCGAAGAGGGAGAGTATGTGAATTGAACTAAAGGGGAGGAGATTGCGATTTACTGAAGGGAAAAGGGATAGATTTTAAGGTATCGGCCATTAATGTTTTGAGGTTTTTCTTCTGCGTTGCTCGTGTTTTAAAAAGAAGAGGGAGGGGACAAGAGATCGTGTATTTGCAGAGGAAAAATCGTGCTTACCTGTTCGTGATCTGCTGCGTGATTTTTGGCGTGAGTTTAGGCATAATGTTAGGGAGATAATATGTTGATATTTAACTAATTATATTTAAATTTCAAATTGAATTCAATTTGATTTCGATGCGTTTACTCACCGTTTGCTCACATATCAACTCAGAAAAATACGACATTTGAAATCCGAGAATAATTCAATATTACGGACCCAATGGAACTGGTTTCGTCGAATTCCGAGACTGTGCCTCGGACGACTATTTTTAAATATCGATTCAAACGATATAATTTCAAAACTGAACAATTCACTTTCAAATTCAATTCTGAAGCTTCTATTATCTTCAGTATTATCAATATGAATTTTACAAGCCTTTGAAATATTTTTAATCAGCTTAAAATTGAAGATTCAAATTTTTATTCAGCTTTCAATAGATTAAATTATATAATTTAATCGCCAATTTCAAAGTTATATTGAAAATTCAACCCAAACCATCATTCAAATATTTAAAATTAATTACATATTTCATTTTCAAATGTTCAAAAATTCTGGGTCGTTACAATCTTCCCTCCTTAAAAGAATTTCGTCCCGAAATTACAAGTTAAGAAGAATGCCCCAATTCCCATTAACTATTTTTTACAATCCAAATAGTTTTATCAGCTTTCTAAAACAAATCTTTTTACTAGAGATTCACTATCATTTCAACTAGCTTTCGAACTTCAATTATAAGTTTTAACCAACATTGTTTTCCTTTAAAATTCAAATTTAAATTCAAATTCAAATTTTAAACTTTCAAAATTTTCTCAAAAATTTTCCAACACCCTAAATTTTCGAAAAATTTCGCCAGCGTCTTCTTTGCGCGGCTAGCTCGGTATGACTACAAAATGGCACCACGGCCCCTCAGAATCAAAAAGAAAAGAGAAAGCCAAGTGGCTGGAGAAGATAATCATCAAATCTCATGCTGAAATTAAAATACGTACCTTTTTGTCGAGCATTTAAATTATCTTCAAAATCAAAATCCAATCCCTTTATAATACCTGTATATCCTGCTATTCATAATATCCAATTCCAACATTCAAACCATTTTGCACTTTCCATTACAAAATTTTCCAACATATGCTTCTTATACATTTTTACTTCACTATTGAAGTTACACATTCATTCTCATTCAATTTTACATTTCAATTCAATTCATAATTTCAATTCTATTTGAATTCAATTCATAATTTAAATTTCATTCGAATTCAATTCTCAATTAAATATTGAATTCTAATGATTAACTTTCATTTACTAATTCATATTACTACTTTAAATTAGTTTCATCCACTAATTCATTTCTATTTGCAAATTTCTAAATTGATTTGTCGTCAACAAAAATTTTCAAAATTTTTTTCTAACTCCCTAAATTCACGGATAATTTTGGCAGAGTCTCCTTTGTACGGAGAAGCTTTTGCAATTTTACAATATGTATACATCGACCCACATGGTCGAAAAACAGAAAAACAGTTCATATTTCCTATTTTTATTGCGTAGGCGTACCTTATTTAGCATTTTTAAGCAAAGCGGCTATTTATTAGCTTATCAGCACAATCAAATCCAGCCCAACGACTTCGCTGAACCTGTACTTACTTAGTTTAAACATGTCAGTGACAAATATAAGAAATCTATTAACATTCCATTCATTTTTAATAACAAATATATAGATTTCATTAGCAATACATCCAAGATAAATTACATTAGCAATACATATGGTTTTAATTCATCTTTAGTCGCTTACGAACAAATCACATGACATTTCCATTAAATCAAGTGGTTTATAACTCATTTTCTTCATTCTATTCATTTCTAAGCAAAACGAATTCATACTATTTTAATTGATTCAAAAATCAATTTTATTTGCTTTCATTAACTCATATAATTTTATACAAACTTGTTTATGTCAAATGACAATTATTTCTATGCAAATTTAATGATATTCACTTAATAGAATATCCATTCTAGTTTATTACTAATTTAAATTGATACCAATTCAATTTATTTTAATTCCACTCCAATTCAATTTTCATTTCATATTTTCATTCGGTTTATTTTATCAACCAAACAAATTTCATTCAAACCATTTCAAATCTATTCCATTCACTAATTTAATTCAATTAGTATATTCACTTATTCATTTTAAATTTCAATTTCCATATTCAATTCATCTCGAATTTACTTAATTACTAACAAAGGGAATTTCAATTTATTTCTTTTACTTACTTGAATTTATATACAAATTCAAATTTATCTTCAAATTTAGCTCACAATCTAAACTTTAATTTAACCAATTCATTAGTCCATGAAGAATTAATTTATCAAGTTAGTTTACTTGAATTCAATCCATTTTATTTCGTATTTAATTCCATATAATAATGATAATATTTTAATATTATTAACAACCATGCAACCATATACTATAATAATTCATAGAAAGTCATTTCTTTTCTATACTAAAATAGTTTTTGGGCAAAATTATCTTATTTACCCGATTCAAAAACAATTTTATATTCACTAACAAATACGCGCTCATATCTATTATTACACTCAACCTCATTCTAGAGTACTACTGACTCTATCTCTAATGAGTAACACCCAACAGAACCATGGTTGTTGCTTAACCATATGCTCTGATACCAAATGTAAAAACTCGCTTTTCCGTACCCCTTGAAGTGACACTAATCTCCATAGATTAACTCAAGATGAACGGGAATACGAACCATTAGGGTTTTAAGAAAGAAGAAAGAGGTAGAAGGAGAGAGAAAAGATAGAAAATAGAAAGAAAACAACAGAACAATAACAGAATCTCACAATCGCAGCGGAACAACATATAATAGATAAATGAATAATCTTTAAACAAAGAACTATATCAGTTATTACATTACATCATATCATCAGAGTGTACAACAACAATCAAACAGCGAAAAAAGAAGTACTATATACTAGTAATACGTCATGCCATCCATCTTGCCTCCAGCAATTCCTGAATTTCAGAATATCCTGATAAACCTTAACTCTTGACTGCCCGTGTGGAAATTGGTGGGCACCCAGAGTTTAGGAAGAAAAACAATAAACTCCGAGTCAGTCATGTGACTGGTGTGAGAACTCAAAACAGTTTATTGATCTTTAAAATTAAAATAGAGGAATATTTTTAAAGTCAATTCGCAATGCTTTTTAAAAATGATACTACCATAAGACCTCCCGCCACACACACAATGCAAACGTAGACTTGGAGGAGATTTCTTCTTATGTTAGTCAAAGATGCTTACTACGCAAAATCAAATAAATTTTTATATTATTATTAGTGCATAGTGTAGAAACATTTCGAAAGTAGAATATAAATCTTAGCCAGTATAGGTATCATTATAGTATACTTACTATAGCTACCATATTAAATGGCAGGTTCTACAACTAAAACCGTACAAGTCTTGTATTGTTTCTTTGGATTTTCAACAAATGGTCAGGCCAAGGAACTTCCCATTGCCACATGGAAACGCCTCTGGAAGGACGTCCCGAGAACCTAACCGGATCTCTGCCAACACAAGGCCGGGTTACCCCTAACTGGGTAACAACTGACACGAGTATGCCATCCCCCGGTCCTTTGGGACCTTTATCCGAGAGCTCTCTAATCAACATCACACCATAATAATAAGTGTTTCAACATGAGTAAGCATCTGGGCTCCATACCATGATACCACCCTTTTCCAGAAGGAAATGCACATACCCTAAAGGGAGCTACCCCTCATAACCTTGCCGCATCTTTCCTGTTTTGACCATTCCGGGGTGTGAGGCTCGACGAAGTCACGTCCACAAAAACACGCTTTATACAAAGTCATGCTTTGGGTCAACAAATGATCATAGAAATGATCACCAAGATAGACGATCAAACAAATGATCCTATCACAAATAATCAACACAATGATCATTTCACAGCAACACTCAGCATGTCACATTACCAAATTGGGAATATATTGCTGATAACCTTCAACTATATAACCTCTGAGCTCGTACGTCTCAGAGAAGGGTGTTAAGCTAAGAGAATAAATTCTTCGCCACCAACAGAAATATATTTGAAAGAAATCGGCTTTATATCTCAATTTGTAATGTCAGACATACAATCCATACAAGTCTGTTCCGGGATCGAACAGAACCGAAGGCACTTACAACGAAGTCCTTGCAATCCGGATATTCACTAATCACGACCGAATTTCCCATCACATATGGAGATCTCTATACCGGGGATCAGCCAGTGCAGAGACAATCAACAAGAAACCCTTTCGTTTTCGAAAATATCCGGTCTTTAACACCGATCTTCAAATGCAATTCATAACGACGTATCACATATTCGGAATGGGTTATACGACCCCAAGGTCCTTTCCCGGTTAACCCGAATAGTGAGCGCTTATTTTTTTAAAAAAATAAGTGTGGCATTCAATTTCAAGCAAATCACAACAAATACCTATTTAAAGGTAAATATTGATAGTCGGTTATTGAACTATCAATGGATATGCACAACATCACCAGATTCCAAATAATTTTCCAAATTACTTATTTTCCAAAAATATCTTTACAAGATATAATCTACTTCAAAAATAAATCAATATTTATTTTTAAACGAATTCCAAGTTTCATTTATAAATTCCATATTGAATTTATATTTCCAAAAATATTTATGAACATACAGTTTCCATTATTCATTTTCAATTTATCTTCAAAAAGATAAATTCTCTAAATTTTCATTTCACATTTGAAAAACATTTCCATACTTATTTATTTATAAGTAATTCACAAATCTTTTTATTTTCTATACTTGGAAAACATTCAATATACTTAAATCGAAATTAAGTATAGATTTCATTCTTTTAAGGAAACCATTCTCTTAAACATATTTATTTGGGCCAAAACCAATGTTGCGTAAAACATCGCTACGACAACCCAAAATCACTAGTATAGGGATTCGAAATTAAAATAGATATATAAATCCCAATACTATACAAACATTTCCTTTCGGAAATCATCTATTATAACAACAGTGTTATAATCTACCATTCCTTCTATTTCTCGAAAACGTCTATTTCAACAATGAATGTTGAAATCTATGGTTTCGATCTTAACACATTTAAAAATATCGTTAGATCGTTTTAATTCTATTTAGGACATCACATCCAAAATATTTCTTTAACATATTATTCACTATTCAAAAACGTGAATATACTTGTTAACAAATTTTATCATTTCTATTCACTTTATTTTAAAGGATTATTCACTGTTTAAAACATGAATATAACTCCATTAACAAGTTACAACAATTTACTTATCAAAATAAGTAGTTTGCGGATTTATAAAACAATGTTTATAAATTCCATTTCTATTTACTTTATAACAACTTCCTCTTATAAATTTCCTTTATTAACTCTATGCAATTTCATATCTAAATGATATACTAAAAGTTCATATTATAAGTTAAATACTTATAATTTATTCGTTTACAAAAAACGTTCTTTTAAACTTACCAAATTATAAATCTTATAACTTATAAGATTCATTTATTTATCCAAATCTATTCCTTTAAATAACTTCACAAATTTTATTTATAAAATTCCATTTATAACTTCACCGTTATAATCCTATAGATTTCATTCATTTATGAAATTCATTCGCAATTCGTTCTAACACTTATAAAAGCTCGTTTTAAAATTCCAACATTTTAAATTTATAAATATCAATTTATAAATCTTTTACATGGATCAATTTATATTATTCTTTTAAAACGTCTTTAAACTCCTTTATAATTTCATCCTTTTGATTTATAAAATAATCAAATTTCATAAATCCTATTTTTAAACTTTTTATAATAAATTCAAAAATCCCAGTTTAAACTATTTTATAAAATCATTAATCCTATATTTTCAAAAATTAACATTTAACTGTATTTCTCAAAAATCATAATTTTTATAATATTAAAATTATAACGTTTATTTATTTAAGATAAATCAATTCCAATATTTTTATAAACGTATACTTTCAAAAATCACTTTAGAAATCCCTTAACCTAACCTCAAAATTGGATTCGATGATGCAACACATCTAATAGTCAATCACGACTTTCCGATATCATATATCGATATAATAATCAATCAAACATCACAATATCTAAAATCAATTAAATATTTGTGAGGAATGCAGTTGGATCCCTCCAACCTGTTTCCCTGCATCCACAGACATTAGCACAATACCCATTCCATTTCGAGGTGGAATATCGCGGTATATGGGATTTTATAAAATAATATCTGCTTAATAGGCGGCGCAATAGGGTCTCATCCGCTATACACTGCGGGAAATCAATCAACTGCAATATATACATATGCCAATATATATATATTGCTATATACTAATATAATACCAATTCCACTTCAAGGTGGAATATCGCGGTATATGTGTGTAATAAATAACCTCCGCTTACTAACGACGTATAGGGTCTATTCACATCCAATATATATATATATATATATATATATATATATATATATATATATATATATAACAATCATCATTCAAGCATTTAATCAACACAACTAACAATTTTAAATCTAACTATTTAAAATTTAAATAAATCCTTTTTGAGTGAGAAGTTCTCACCTTCTCTTTTATTAGCAATCCATTTCCAATCCAGTTTGTTTTCCTTTGTAGTTTCTACCTTGTATAAACATTTTTATACAACTGATTAATATTCGAAAGAAAAATCGAATAATAAATTTTTGTTTTGTAATCTTAATTATTCAAGGGTTTTGTTTTAAACCAATTCCTTTAACAAATAAATCCCCTACTTATTATATTAAACTAACTCCTTTTTATAAATTAAATCAACTAATTATTTTACTTTAAATTTATATCTTTAAATCAATTTCTTTTTAATAAATTTGTTTAACTAAAAATTTAAATTTTAAACTAAATTCCCTTTAAATAACTTCATAAATTTTTCTTTTAAAATTAATTTAAATTAACCAAGGGTTTTATTTTGAACTAATAATTTCCTTTTGACAATTTGATTTAACAAAAAAAAAAAAAATTCAAAACTATTCTTTATAAATTCCAATCTTTATTTTATATAACCTTTGGACAAATCGCATAATTAATTTCCATTTGCTATATTTAATTAACCAAAATAATTTAAACTAATAATTAAATTTTAAACCCATTTTCTTATATAGATTTATAAATTGAAATCACACACACACACATATATATATATATTTATTATTATTCTTAATTAAAAACTACATGTATTTTTAACTTACTGCATTATATATTTTTTTCTTTATATTTTCCCACTGCATATATTTATATTTTCAAATTTAAATTGAACCGAAAAAATTTGAATATACCTTACTGCAAATCTGAGAATCCAAAACCCCCATCCACGTTTCCCTTCATCACGAACGCGGCCTCCACCTTCAATCGTGACCCCAACATCGCCGTGCCCTAGATCCACGCGACGCCTCACTGCCATTCGAAATCCCCAAGCTCGAACTCGAGCTTCCAGTACCCACGAGATCGCGACTTCATCCATCCACGCGCGCCTTGTCGTCGCCGCCATCACATCCCCTCGCGACATGGCCTCGTGCGAACCCTAACTCCATCGTCCCTCCAACCTCGAATCGTGCGCCTTGCTTGGAAGCCTCGCCTCCCTATCGCGACCTCGCCCCCACGCCTGCGCACGCGCGATTTTGATTCTTCTTCCTTTTTTTATATCAGCCGAACTAAAGAGGCTTCGGCCATGATTTGAATTCGAAGAGGGAGAGGATGTGAATTGAACTAAAGGGGAGGAGATTGCGATTTACTGAAGGGAAAAGGGATAGATTTTAAGGTATCGGCCATTAATGTTTTGAGGTTTTTCTTCTGCGTTGCTCGTGTTTTAAAAAGAAGAGGGAGGGGACAAGAGATCGTGTCTTTGCAGAGGAAAAATCATGCTTACCTGTTCGTGATCTGCTGCGTGATTTTTGGCGTGAGTTTAGGCATAATGTTAGGGAGATAATATGTTGATATTTAACTAATTATATTTAAATTTCAAATTGAATTCAATTTGATTTCGACGCGTTTACTCACCGTTTGCTCACATATCAACTCAGAAAAATACGAAATTTGAAATCCGAGAATAATTTAATATTACGGACCCAATGGAACTGGTTTCGTCGAATTCCGAGACTGTGCCTCGGACGACTATTTTTAAATATCGATTCAAATGATATAATTTCAAAACTGAACAATTCACTTTCAAATTCAATTCTGAAGCTTCTATTATTTTCAGTATTATCAATATGAATTTTACAAGCCTTTGAAATATTTTTAATCAGCTTAAAATTGAAGATTCAAATTTTTATTCAGCTTTCAATAGATTAAATTCTATAATTTAATCGCCAATTTCAAAGTTATATTGAAAATTCAACCCAAACCATCATTCAAATATTTAAAATTAATTAAATATTTCATTTTCAAATGTTCAAAAATTCTGGGTCGTTACAATATTTTTATGAGGCGATCAACTCTATGTTCATTTATATATGTTTTGTTCTATCCTGGCAAATCCACATGTTTATTGCTTTGTGCCGATATTGAATACGTATTGACGGATTATACGCGATTTTTAATATGTACCGGTGTTGGCTTAAGGGAATATTCATGAAATGTCGCTCCTAATAAGCTTCGTTCTCCGTATTATCAAGTATGATTACCTAGTAATTCTCTTTGGTAGTAACGGTATAGAGGCGGGGCTTGACAATTTGGTATCAAAGTAGGGTTCAAAACAATATAGAATATTTATGGCACGAATCTTGGCCTTAGAGTTACTGTAAAGTCCATGTATCCCTCATTGGGTGTGTGGTAGTTTTCTTATATTTAAGGGATGGCAGGATTATATGATGATTACTAGGGTAATCATTTGATGGACATACTTGTTATTTTTCCTACTACACACACACATACACACACATATCACATATCTCTACCTCTTATGTATATTTTTATTGTCGAGTGAAATGGAAGTTGTTGAGGGTGGTAATGAAGTAGGAATGGTTAACCCGACGAGCAATATTAGTGTCGGTGATGGTATATAAACATCCGTGTAGCTTAAATATGAATGAATTGATCCAGTGATCAGATTTGCACAGCGGAAGCTGATATATAGTTTTTGGCTAAAGGCATTGTTTGTTTGTTTGGAATTGTTGTCTAATGCTTGTTTGATTTTATTGATGAATTGGAAGTATATACGATTTTGAAAATAAAGATTTATACTCAAACAGGCAAATGATCTGGTAAAATATGAATTTGATTTTGTAAAATGATTGAAAATCTTAGTAGTTCATTTTGAAGTTAATTTTTCCATCGAGTGATTTAAGAATTCTGGTCGATGCGGGTGCACACGTATTCGATTGAGATTCCTAAAAAAACTTAAATGAGGCAAAACCGACACGTTATTTTGGAATGATATTGGAAATATTTTGTTCAAAAATATATATATATACATATTGATTTGTGGAACAAAATATTATTTGGAGAATGAAATTATTATTTACCTAGATTTGAATATGTATTTTGATCAACGTATGCAGCCATCGAATATTTAGTATGAAGTTGAGATCACTGACGAGGTAGTCTTGATATAAAATCTTAGACAGTCAATATTGTAGCCAACTGGAAAAACGAATCAGTAAAGTTTATGGCGCGGCAACATTGTATATTTTAATATAAAAGTATAAAGAAATATTTGTTTAAGATTGAACCAAAAGAAATTTTCTAATGAAATATGTATTTGTGGATATATGTAATAGATTTGTCTTGAGTTAAAGATAAACTATCTAGAAAGAAAAACAAAGTATTTTGTAAGATGTTTCGTGCATAAATGTTGTATAAATCATTGTGCTGGTTAGTTATTACTGGAAAACCAATGTAATAACGTGAATAAGGATGCTTGGAAATTATTTGTGAAATACTTAATTGCTTCTTCACAAATTATAATGGTAACCTAACTGGACATTCCCAAGATGAATATACTTTGGTTAAATTAGTTGATTGGGCCTGATAACCATCTTAATTTTATTCTTTAAATATTGTTGCTTCATGCTTACTGGAATGGAATTACTCTATCAGGAAATTTCTTGAACTAATTTAAGAAACCTATGTACCATGGAGAGTTGGTGCATTCCCTAGATAAAACTGTTCAGAATATGAAGAGAACATCACCTTCATAATCAACAATGCTGTTTAAGTTTTAATCTCTAATGGTGATGTGATTGAACTGTGTAATATGATGTATCACATCAATGTTGAAAACTATCTCCTGTCGTAGCTAATATTCATGTTTTGAGGCCATTGAATAGTTATATTAAAAAAAAAAAAAAGAACTGGACTGAGTTCTGCTTGTACGTTTATAGCTTAGATTTAACTTCTTGATGCTCTGAAGTCGCTAGGACTAATGTACAGCCAACAGTTGCAATCATCTAGTATTTATTTGTTTATAATTTGAAAGAAAAAAAATTTGCCTGAGAATAGAAGAAAACTTGAACGTATATTGGGAGCATGTGAAAGTACAAACTATGTTTCATTGAATCAAGCTAGTGAACTCTAAAACTATCAAGCTATAGCTCACAGAGTTTAATTTATTTCTCAATTATATTGGCTGTATGACAGTCAACCATGCATACAAGTTTTGAACAAATAGTTGTAACCGTAGTATTAAAAAAAAAAACAACAGGCCTGTGTACATGTGCAGTGTTTATTTGGCCATAAAATTAATCCAATTTTGACCATTTTATCTATTTCCAAAAGCCAAGAAGCAAAGCAACAGCTTTTGTTTTGAATGTTTTGTAAAATTTTGACGTTTAATAAGCTAAAAACGCACGCTTTACAGACAGATCTGCACTTAATACTAGTTTCTGAGATTGCATTGTCTAAAGTATAACCATAACCTTTGATGCACTCAATATTTTGCAATTCAAAAATATTTTGGAAAGCCAACACATTATATAACAATTCACTTTTAGAAACTATAGCTTGATTTAGTGGTTTTGCAATTTAAAAGTTTGTCGGGAAGTGGAGAAATATGGAAGTCGCTTTTCTTTTACATCACATAAGTGCATATGTACTATACTTCCCGGTATGAAGCTAATCTTTAAAGTTGAGTTGAGTATATGTATAATTGAAGCATATAAGGACTAAATGGTGACTTTCAACTCGCTTTTGGGCGCATAAAAGTGAAATAGCTCGCTTAAACGCTAAAGAAATGGTATGTTTTTACATTATATTGGTATATATGTGATATATGTTGTTTTCGCATATTTCGAGATGCCCAATTGATTGGGATGTATATTTATATTGTGTTATATTATGTTTTGATTTTTCGAAATGTACTCGGTGTAAATGGGACTCTGTCGAAATTTTTCGAAAATTCCAACACTTAGAAAGTTTTCATAAAATATCATGTGTGAAAATTGAAAGTTATTGAATGATTTATAGCATACGATAAGAGAATTTGGTGAAAGAGACACATAAAGGATTGTATATCCTGTAGAAGTTAGTAGAATATGCAGAAAGTCAAGGTATGAGTTGTATGTGACGTTTTCTTATAAGAGATTGCGAGAACTTAATTTTTTTTATGTAGGAAAGTTTGTAACAATCCTACGTTCTACGTCGTATAAATAAATATATTTAATTAAAATAAAATATTTGAATTTGATTTATTTAATTATTATTTTGGAAATAAATTTTTATTTGTTCAAAGTTTATTTAATATTTTTATTTAATAAATTAATAAATTCTTTTCAAATAGTTAATTTAAAATTGAACAAAATGTTTAAAATTGATTATAAAATATTTTAATGCGTAAATAATTCTTATGTGACTAGAATAGTGGAAAATAATTTAGCGAATATCGAATTAAATGAAATTGGATAATTATTGAACTATAATCAGGTGGAATGAAGCGTAAATAAATTCAAATTAAATTGAAATTTATTTACAAACAAAAGAAAAGAGAATAAATGAATAAAAGGAGCTATATTTTTCTTAGTTCTAGAAACTCCTCCATATTTCACCATTTGATCCCAAAAATAAAACCAAACCTATTTAATAATCGAACCCCTATTCTTTCCTCATCTTCAAACACGTATTTGTCTTAATTCTTCCAAATCGAAAATTGCAACATTCAACAAAATAAAAAATCAATAAAAAAACGATCGAAGGCGCAAGCCTGGTAGCGTTGAGTCCACTCGAAGATGGCTGTGACATGGAAGAAGGGGGTTAGTGATTGAGGCATCGATGTTGGGAAATCATGCATGTTCGTGTGCGGGCAAGGCAATGTTAAGGAGGCATCGCAGCTGGAGATTGGTGGCAACCTGGAGGAAGCTAGGGTGGAGGAGCAAACGCCAATGGAGTGCGGTTGATGTATGGCTGCCGGTGAGGCGACTCTTTAGAGGTAAGTAATCGAGAGTTCTATTACTCTCCAATGGCCACAAGCCGAGTTATGCTATATTACTCCTAGGCTAGTAGTCGAGGAATTAATATGTTGTGAAGCTCTCATTAGAACGTGTGGCGTCGAGAGTAATTATTATCATTACTCCCATGAGGACTCATCTCGTCGAAAGTATATTTCATTGTATCCTCTAAGGATTAGTTAGTCTAGTATCATTATCTACTCTTAGGGTAAGTAATCGAGGATTTGTTATATTGATATGCTTTCACCAGGACTCATATTGTTAATAGCAGTTACTGTTACTCTCACCAGGATTCCTAGAGTCGAAAGTATAAGTTATATCTCTCATTGCGACTTATATAGTCAAGAGTATTAGTTGGAATCTACGTCATAGGGTTCACGCCACTATGGGAAGCGCATAAATTAGACCCACCAACTAGGCTAATTATCCATTCTTGTGGTCCTGATTGCTGGGTCGCATCTTGAATCCTTTATGTCAACTTATTGAGTTTGTAGGCTAATTTCTCTCATTAGAGACATTGCCTTGACGTCAGTTTAGGGCCGAAGGTTTATCACCAAGGGCAAGTAGGAATCATGGCCAATGCTTGGTGTAGTCCGGCAGCATGTTTATGACATGAGATGGATACAGGTGTCAGATTCTAAGAGTAACTAAGGGACTTGTAACGACTCATCCCACGACAGGCCTAAATTCTGATCCAGAAAAGGCCCATTGAAACTTAAACCGATTCCAAAGCTTGTTGTTGGTTGGTAAAAAGAAAAACAATAGAGAGCTATCTATCTATTTTTTCAAAACTCATGGCGGAAGGAATAAAATATATTAACAATAATAGTGCCTGTTTATTTCAATCCATTTCAAATGCTACAAAATGTATCATAATGATAACGGCAACTATTACATCAATTTTTTCAAAAGTAAATTTTGTGGATACAATAGAAAATAACATGAAAATATAGATAATAACTTCCACAAGCTTCACTCTTGCCATCTTAAAGCATCAACTCCTTCTTTACCTTTGTTGTAATGAGGAGGGAGTCAGAACAACAAGTGTGTAATGAATAAAAATCTTGAGCCTTACTATTTCAATACTTGAAAAGCATATTCCATAATAAGAATATGTCTTACATATTTAAACCATTTAATATTTCACCTAAGGAAAGGAGGAAGACCTCAATCAACCACTTAATAACTTCCATTACGATGTAAGTTTTCCTATCCCATAACCCATAACCAACGTCATTAATGTCTAAGAATGCGAGAGATATAACTCAAACCACCTAAACCATTTAGTGGAAAATAGGTAGACTCTGACCATTTCAAACCTCAATTGAGATAGGCCACCATCATTAAATACATATTACTAAGAAGGACTCCACATAGGCATCTATCAAGCTGACATTGCATGGAAATCTATTTGGACACATAATACTTTCTATTGAAGTGGTCCTTTTCGATATATCCTTAACGATGCCTAAACCCAATCCTGACAATTTAATACTTCATTTAGGGAAGAACATAGGACCTCAAACAACCACTTAATACCTCCAAAACCCCGAAGCATGTCCTCCGTCTTATGACCCCGTACCAAGGTGACGTCTCACATTAGCCCAACTATTCGTAAGTATTGGTAGCCAAATTGACTGGAAAGATTTACACTGCAGAATTGAGACTAATCTCGCGTAATCGTAGTTACTTATCATAGGTCAAGTCTCACATCAGCCTCAAAGTCACACTGCTGGTAGCTAGGTTAGCCGGATAGACTTTCGCGTGCCTCTTGTTGGATATGCGATTATATGATTTTTGTTTGATGATAATAAACATATATATATATATTCGTGTAAACATATTTGTTAATCTACTATTTTATTTTCATAGATTAAATAAATATTTGCTGAATAAAAATAAATAACACAGAATTTGAATTCAAACAGAAAGTTTACTCAAACAAATATTTATTACAATCTTTGAATAGTACAAAGTTCAAGCTCTCACTATATATATATATATAATTTCAATTACAGTACAACTTTGATTACATCACGATTCACATTTACATTTGACCTCACTAAATATCACTCTGTCACTCAACAATTACTTTATCTTCAACTTCACTCCAAATTGAATCCAGCATCTAAGCAATCTGCAAAAATAAATATTGACGTAGTAAAATTGAAAAGGAAATATTTTTGCAGTATAAAACAAAATGTGGATTTTGAAAATAATATTTGCCTCGGTTATTTGGGTTGTTCGTCATCATTTAATTTTCAATTCAGCATACACGAACAACTTGTGACATACACAGTGTATCAATGTATATGCCACAAGACCGTGCACACAAATATATACTCTTGATAGTTTTACAAGGACAGGTGAGAACATGTCAAACCCAAAACGCCGGGTTCAACTCAAGTGTAATAAAAATAATGTCACAATATCAGCACAAGGTCAAACCCGAGCTTTAAGCTGGATTCAACTCAGGTGCAATACAAAATTGTCAAGTACAAGTGAAAATGCTCGATCAAAACAACACGGTCTCAACAATTCAATGGGCATTTTCAAAACAACACCACAACTAGAAACATGAAACTGGACAGTACAAGCTTGGATGAGCAAGTGACAACCAAGCTAAATATTCTAACCAGAAGTTCACATGAAGGTTACAATGAAATAGGTCCGGAAAGCAAGCATATATGCAACCTGAACATCTCAATGAATACATGAACCAGACTCAAGTCAATGAAGCAAGACATGAAACAAATAAAATGACAACATACATATACATGAACTAGAGTAATCAAGCTACAACATGGCAGAAATGCACAGATCACACTAGAGTACACATACTCAAAGCACGATGCACATTAAACCAGAAAGGAGCTCGAGGCTATAACTCAAAAGCAATCAAACCAGACTTGATGTAAAAAAAATGCAACACAACATGAATTATATCAGTGGACATATATAAGCACTGAAACAAAGGAGCAAACCAAACATTGAAACCAAACACCAAGTAACAGTTTAAAAATAACTGAGTCAATATCAAAACAACACTGCACACATACACAAAGTAGTGTCAACAATCAGTGGTGATGCAATGCAATCTGTCTACAACATGAACAACTATTCTTACATCAGTATAGACTCAAATGTACAAATCAATAAAGATTCATTGAAGCCAGAAGCAACAGAATAACCAAGATCAAAGTCAAGGCTTAATGTCACAAATATTATAACATGATTATCAAAGTGTATACATGATGAAACAACCAAGTAAAGTGGCCGAAATCAACAAATGATAGAGATTCAACTGTAACAGTTTTTTTTTTCTTAAAACATCATCAAACGTTATCACGTAAGCAAAGCAAAGATAAAATCAAGTTTAAAAAGTCAAGGCCGATGCACAAAGTCAGCTGCAGTTTAAATCAAACCGTACCAAAGTCATAGATACCAAATAAACAGAGTTCAAAGCAGTGTTTTATCAAAATCGAACAAGTCCAGGTTGACACAAATGGCCAAAGTCCACAGAGTGCGGTTCAATATCAAAACAATGGTGATGACCGAAGTCATGGAATCACATACACAAAATCAAATGACCGAAGTCAAATGCAAATCAAGCCGTGGTGGCCATGAAATCAAACAGTGCCGTGATAACCAAGAAAACAAGAAATCGAACCCAGACAAAAATCAATACCGTGAGAAGCAAGTATCAATTTATACGAATTTGATTAAGTCAGAGAAATCATCAACGTCCAACAATAATCTAATGGCCGAAGCACAATATTGAAAAAATCAGACGAACGCAAATAAAGGAGATCGAATCCATATGTAAACCCACAAATCATCATCGGCAACGAATGAATTGAGTTCAAGCATTCAGTCAGAAAAGAAAAGGAGCAAAAATCACATACTGAAGTCTTCTCGAACTCAATCAATTCGAAGCAGTCGAAGTAATTAACAGAGACCATCGATTGACAAAAAGGAACGTTGAATCATCTAATTCAATCGAGCATTTGAAGTAGGCATCTTCGAATTTATGAAAGCCCTAATTTTGAAGGAAGAGGAACGAACGAAGAAAAAAGTGCCTCCATTATCGCAAACAAAGGAATGGGCCGATAAAAAGAGAAAGAATAATTTTTGGGCCGACCTTTATTTTAATCTTTGGGTTTATAGTAATTAATAAGGGTCTAGTTAAATTAGGGTTTATTTGATTTTAAATTGTTTTAAATTTGTATTTTCTTTTTTAAACCATTGTAATTTCTAGTCGCGTGACTAGGGGACAAACTACGTGGCGTAGTTTGAGAATTCGTAACTCAGTGGCTGAGTTGTGGCAGTGTTTTGAGCGTAGAGTTAGGTTAGTCAGTAGCGGGTGTCGCGAGTTTACGTGTGTAAACATGTGACTACTTAATTTCTAGTAGAAACCTTAGTGGCAGCACGTAGGTAGGGTTTTGCCGAAGATGGGTAAATTCTGTATCGTTCTATTTCTGCTTTTATTATTCTGCTATTATCTGTGCTGCTATTATTTTGATATATTTGTGTTGAAATAATTTTATAAGCTTTTCGCAATTAATTTTTATAATTAATAGCATCACCCTATTCACCCCCCCTCTAGGGTAAAATCGATCCTTCAAGTGGTATCAGAGCTAGGAATAGAAGTCAACTTTTGTTTTTAAAAATTCGTATCTCAAAAATCAGTTTTTGTTTTAAAAATTTGAATTTTTAAAATGGATTATTTTAATAATGCTTTTGTTGAGGGTCAGTCCATAATTAGACCATCAATGTTCAATGGTGAATATGCTTACTGGAAAAATAGGATGGAAATTTTTCTGAAAACCTTTGACGCTTGGAATATTGTTGAGACAGGTTATAGAACACCAACTATAACTTAGATAATCAGGAAATAGAGAAACCAAAGGATCAATGGACAGAACTAGAAAATAAATTACAAAATGCTAATGCTAAAGCTATGAATTCTATTATCTGTTTATTGGATCAATTTGAATTTAATCGTGTCTCACATTGTCTAACTGCACAGGAAATATGGCACACACTAGAAGTGACTCACAAAAGAACATCTCAAGTCAAAGAATCTTGCATTGTCGTGCCAAACAGCGAATACGAGAATTTCACAATGGCGAAGGAAGAAAATGACAAAGAGATGTATGGACGACTTTCCAATATCGTATACGAATCAAAATCTCTTGGAAAATCATACACAGAGTTGGAGATAGTCCGAAAAATCCTCAGAGTCCTTCCACGAAGATTTGAATCAAAAGTGACTGCCATTCAAGAATCAAAAGATTTAAAACAAATGAAAGTTGAAGAACTCATCGAAAATCTCACCACTTATGAGCTAGAAATGAAATTCAAGGTAGAGCGTGAAGGAGGAGATACTCGAAAGAAATCAATAGCTCTCAAAGGAACAACCGAAAGTAACGATGATAACGATGATGATGGAGCAGTGGAGCTGGCGCTACTAATAAAGAAATTTAAAAAGTGGAATAACAGATATGGAAATCCAGCTCAAAATCAGAAATTGAAAAGAAGAATAGCCAAAGCACTAGATTACTCAGAAGAACATAAAATCATCTATCACAAGTGCAACCAATCCAGACACATCAAGCCCAATTGTCCTCAAAATCGACGCGACTTTGAAAAGAAATCAGAAAGGATAAGTTTTGCAACCACGTGGAATACAAGTGATGAAGATAATCAAAGTACTAGCAGTGACAGTGAGAAAGCAGATATGTGCCTTCAAGGAAATATAACTGATAGCGACGATGACGAGCCAAGCAAGGTATCAAAACTCACTCACTCAGAATTACTTATATATTTCCACAAAGTAAATGGCTGTTTTGAATGACTTAGGGAGAAGTATGCCAAACTTGAATCACAAAAAGAAACTTTGATAGAATTAAATGAACAACTTGACCAATTAGTTAACACCTATCAAAGTAGGATCCCTAAGTGCGATAAGTGTCTAACATTTGAAGAAGAAATTAAAAAATCAGAAATTAATATAAAATCACTTGAAAATGAAATTCTGATTTTGAAAGAGAGTGAAAATACTAGGAGAGAGAACTCTATCAAAAAGTGCACACAAATGTTAAACGAAAATGAATCCCTCAAAACACAAGTCCAACAATTGTCAACGACTTTGGATAAATTTTCAAAAAGTGAAAAATCGTTGAATATGCTATTAGGGAAGCAAACAGTTAATACATTTAGACAAGGACTTCGATATAATCAATCTGAAAATGTTAAAAGCAAGATTAATCAAGAAAATTCAATGTGCACAATTTGTAGAAAATTTAGACACAATCAAAATAGTTGTTGGTATAGACCCAAACATGAGAAAAATATACCAATTTAGGTTCCAAAAGACACAAATATAAAATCTCTCTAAGTTAAACAAATTTGGGTGCTGAAGAGAACAATTATAAATAGTTTTGGATCTCCACAAAATTATTTTTCTAAATATTCTGCCACTAACAACCATGGACCTATAAAAACAAATAGGTCATAAAAACCTTTTTCCGTGTAGGTGTGGTGGGAGGTTAAGGAACAACAATAGTGTTACTTGGATTCTGGCTGTTCCAAGGACACAACGAGCGGCAAAGCAAAGTTCCTTAGCATAGTATAAAGGTGACAGAATCACAATGAACAACAATGAAAAATATCATAAAGGTAAAATAGGTAATGGTATATTTATTTGAAAGATATATTAAATGTGATAATCAGCACTGTAATCTAAGTTAAATCAGCCAATAATGAGATGATGAAATAATAATGATTTTGATTCCGACTTACTTAAAATTGTTGGCCAGTTATATTCTTATGCCAAAAAAACTATTAAAAAAACTCTAGAACATTTGAATTACTTCGTATATATATATATATATATATATATATATATATATATATTAGTTTGGATTAATAATGGTGTTTTGTTGGATGTTAATACATTTGGTTATAATACGGCTAACTCTATATTCACGGTTTCTGATTATTTACACAGCTTCAATTCAAATTCAAGAGAATGTCATTTGAAATGCTGTTAAAATTGAGATTGAAATTTTTGATGCACATTTCATGGTCTGGTCTATCAAATTCAATTAGTGATAATTTGGAGTGAAAGAGAAATTCATATGCAGATTACACCGGTAATCTAGTTGACAGAAAACTTACTAGTTGAATGTGATTTTTGTGGAGACATTTAGTAACTGCATCGTTTTTAAGAAAATATCTGCATATTTTTCAATTCAAATAATTTTCAAATAGCATAAATTTTTCTCATATAATCACTTCGAGAAAATAATTTTTGACCACATTGTCAGATAGTCATTTTTGAAAAATTGATTTTATAATTATTTTTGAATTTGATTTTAAATAACTATTGTGACTAATCTAACTCCCTAATAATTATCAAAAAGATAAATAGTGATTGAAAAAGTGACGAGTGTTGATATTTATCATATATTATGACTCGAGACGGTATAATTAGTAAATTTCTTTAGAAATTTAAACAAGAGTTACAAAACTTTTGTTGGTAAAAATTCCATGACCATCTCTATTTCTGTCATATTTCTAATGACCATCACTCATCAAAATTCTATATAGTTTGTCAATATGTGGTACTTTAAATAGCAATCGTTCGTTTTTCATTTTACGTTCTTTTTAATAAAAAATAGTAGATAGAATAATCACAAAATAAAATAAAATAAAATCCGAAGTATTCACTCTCATTTAAAAGTCCTTATGGTTATGCATGGGTGAATTACTTGAAATTTGTTATATGCTTCCATGCTCATTTAAAGTCCTCACGGTTATGCATGTATGGAACACATATCAAAATTGGTTTTTAAAATAAACAAGTTGATTCTAATCCTATTTAAAGGTCCTCACGGTTATGTGTGGTTAGAAGATACTTGAATTCAATTTTTTTTAAATAAAACTGGAATACTACTAATCTCATTTAAAAGTCCTAACGGTTATGCATGGTTAGTAGATATTCAAATTCCTGATATAAATATACCACAAATAGACACAACTATATGGTTTTTATGATGATATCATTCCCATCACTCTAAAAATGGAATATGCGTCTAACAAAGTATTTATGATTTTTGTTTGATTTTTTATTGAAATTTAATATTTATACTCAATTGAGTTTTAATATCGATCACTTTATCTCTATTTTCTCTAACACAATTACTCTTTTGCTGATAACAAAAGGGGGAGAGAAAAGTTAAAATTTTGTCAAATAAAATCAAGCAAAGGTCAAATATTTTCCATTTGCATCTAGGCTCATTTGCATATTTTTAATTGTATGCATATATGTAGGAGAAGCTTTGTGTAGAGAGGAAGCATTTAAATAGGAGGAGCAATTAGAGTATATCAATGATCAAATACATTTAACATATCCAAAATCTTAAATATATGTTTGTTATCATCAAAAGGGGGAGATTGTTGAATATGCGATTATATGATTTTTGTTTGATGATAATAAACATATATATATATATATATATATATATATTCGTGTAAACGTATTTGTTAATGTACTATTTTGTTTTTCATAGATTAAATAAATATTTTTTGAATAAAAATAAATAACACAGAATTTGAATTCAAACAGAAATTTTATTCAAACAAATATTTATTACAATCTTTGAATAGTACAAAGTTCAAGTTATCACTATATATATATATATATAATTTCAATTACAGTACAACTTTGATTACATCACGATTCACATTTACATTTGACCTCACTACATATCACTCAGTCACTCAACTCGTACTTTATCTTCAACTTCACTCCAAATTGAATCCAGCATCTAAGCAATCTGCAAAAATAAATATTGACGCGGTAAAATTGAAAAGGAAATATTTTTGCAGTATAAAACAAAATGTGGATTTTGAAAATAATATTTGCCTCTGTTATTTAGGTTGTTCGTCATCATTTAATTTTCAATTCATCATACACGAACAGCTTGTGACATACACATTGTATCACTGTATATGCCACAAGACCGTACACACCAATATATACACTTGATAGATTTACAGGGACAGGTGAGCACATGTCAAACCCAAAACGCCGGGTTCAACTCAAGTGTAATAAAAATATTGTCACAATATCATCACAAGATCAAACCCGAGCTTTAAGCTGGATTCAACTCAGGTGCAATACAAAATTGTCAAGTACAAGTGAAAATGCTCGATCAAAGAAACACAGTCTCAACAATGCAATGGGCATTTTCAAAACAACATCACAACTAGAAACATGAAACTGGACAGTACAAGCTTGGATGAGCAAGTGACAACCAAGCTAAATATGCTAACCAGAAGTTCACATGAAGGTTACAATGAAACAGGTCGGGAAAGCAAGCATATATACAACCTGAACATCTCAATGAATACATGAACCAGACTCAAGTCAATGAAGCAAGACATGAAACCAATAAAGTGGCAACATACATATACATGAACCAGAGCAATCAAGCTATAGCATGGCAAAAATGCACAGATCACACTCGAGTACACATACTCGAAGCACAGTGCACATCAAACCAGAAAGGAACTCGAGGCTATAACTCAAAAGCAGTCAAACCAGACTAGATGTAAACAAAATGCAATACAACATGAATTTTATCAGTGGACACATATAAGCACTGAAACAAAGGAGCAAACCAAACATTGAAACCAAACACCAAGTAACAGTTTCAAAATAACTGAGTCAATATCAAAACAACACTGCACACATACACAAAGTAGTGTCAGCAGTCAGTGGTGATGAAATGCAAACTGTCTACAACACGAACAACTATTCTTACATCAGTATAGACTCAAATGTACAAGTCAATAAAGTGTCATTGAAGCCAGAAGCAATAGAGTGCAACGACCCGAAATGTTCGAAGCCGAAAATTCCAGATAGTTATGAAAAAGAAGAAAGAGATAGAAGAAGAAGAACAGAAACACTAAACATCTCCCGTTCGCAGCGGATAAAATATAATAATAATAATAACAGTCTACAAAAGGATACTATATTTGACGAATACATTTAATATACATCAGAGTTTCACATTATATACAATCACTGAATATTTACAATTATCATAGAATTACAATAATATAATTACAACGGAATATTCTAGCGATACTGCCATCCTGCTTGCCTCCTGAGCTCCAGAACGTACCTACCTGAAAATATGTAATACTCGGTCTGACCTGAGCATTACACCAAAGTAACACCTGGGTCAGGCTGGAAACCAGCGTGAGTAAACCCATGGAATACAAAAGTATAAAACTCATATAAAACCCGGGGTAACTCGTATCAAGTTATAAATTCACAACTTTGTTATAGGCAACACTTATTCCGCATATAAATTTCTAAGTACCAAAAATTAGATTTCAAAGGTCCAATTTACTTAAACCATTTCATTCCAGCCTATTTATTTCACATATCAATCTATAGAAATACGAAGTGGCTTCGGGTATTTTCTAATACCCGACTCCGGTCTCTTCGAATTCAACACCATATGATCTCAAATTATTCAATCATTTATAAGCGAGATAAATTAGTCACCATTTAACAAATTAAATTAATTTCTTTGACCTCCCTTAAATCCTGCTTACTTAACATTAATTAATTACAAACAAATTAATCAATCATCCTTAGATTTTCCATTTTAATTAGTCATTCTTGATTAATTATCTTCAATTTCATAAAGTAATTAACCCTTAATTAATTACCTTAACAAATCATTAATCACATCATCAATTAACTCTCAAACCAATTATATTAATTAATCCTTTAATTATTAATATCAAAAAATTAACCCTTAACCACTTCCACTTAATTACTTCCATAAGTAATTATTCTTAATTATAAATAAGTAATTAACTTTTCATTACTTCACTAATTAATTATCTTATAATCACCTGCATTGATTTACTATCTTTTAATTAATTACACTCATTAAATTTACTAATCCCTTAATCTTTTTCTTTAACCAATCAGCCCTTAATTAACTGTCCTATAAAATTACTTCCCTAAACATTTATACCTTAATTAACAATTAATTTATTTACAAAAATTAAAATTTTAAATTGTCTTAAAATTAAACTTAACAAACATAAGTTAAACCATCATATCATTTCCTTAACTAAAGGTTAAAGAAACATTTAAAATAGGAAGAAATTATTTAAGACAAGTTAAACAATCATTTCCCTTTCAAAACGTTTTTTTTAGCCCACTTGTTTTAAAAAAAAACTGACCCGAGCCATGTTATGATTTTCTCGAGCATATCTCCGAGTAACCCACGAGTTTCCTGCCCTTTTCCCAAGTTCCAGTTTCTTCTTCTTTTTGTATTTACAGAAAAACTTAGTTTAAATATAAATTTGTTTATAAGTATACTTCTGCTGCCCTGCATATTCTTGACAAAGAAACCGAGCCACACTGCAATCTTCTCCGAACAACCCACTCGATCAACTCGAGAAAACAATCTTTCCCAAACTAGCGAACAACATCAGAAAACAAACGTGCGTTGTGCACATGCACGTCACTTCCACCCATCTCCGACCATCTTTCCATACCCAGACCAGTCGACGATGGCCTCAACAATCCCCTCGATCTCCCAGTCCATATGATTACCCAGAAAATCAAAAACAAGCACTTCACCACAAATAAGAATTCAACCCCAGACAACATCTTTCCCTGCCGACGTCAACCTCCACCACCGGAACCCATACCCTTCCATCCAGAACAGCGTCACAAATTCCCTCATCGTTTCCACACTTCGCGATCGAGCGCCATGTCCCGCCAACGTCTCACGAATCTCGACAATGTCATTTACATATACAGGTGCTTAAACCCTAACCTGACGTCCCCTAGCTATAACGATGGATTAAAAATTCGAGCATCATTTTTCAAATGATTCTCATACCTCACTCAACCTTCAGACCCAAATACGCCGACGATTTCATCTTTGATCGACGAAAATCAACAAAGAAGCAAAAACAGATCATCTCAAGGTTCCTCGATGAGTACTAGCTTAGAAATCATGATTGTTCTTCCTAAATTCATCATATACGAATTTGGATCAGATTCTAAAATCAAAACTTGAAAGTAACAACATCGATTTTTCACTTATTTCTGATCATCACTATATTTTCTTGTTTTGGAATTAATTACAAAATTATAACTCTTATAACCCTTGTTAGATTTGTTATTATGTAGTAATGATCATACTTTATTCAAAGATCCAAGCTTTAATTTACTTGAGTGAAAAGATATGAAATTTTTCTTCAGAAAGTTAACTCTGTAAGAAAGAACAGAGAAATGTATATGTATTCAGGAAAACTTATATGAATACACAGACTTTCATATCTCAACATGTATTCACAGTCAACGTATAAACAAAATCGCATCATCACAACATAATTTGTCACTTGCCTCAAGTTATTCGTAGATTTTCAGAACTATTTAAAAGATAGATATACTCACCTGTAAAAAGAAGTGTAAACTGAGAACAACTTCTGGGAGCTGCAAACTTGATTTTCTTTTAAACCTTCCTTACTTTGTTTAGTTGAATTATAAGGTGATGCTTTTTTTTTCTCCTGGTTTTCTATCTTATGAACGAACCAAAGGGCTCAGATGTATACATATATGTATAAGATAATAGTATATATGAGGGAGGTATTATCTGGTCAATGTTTTTTTTCCTTCTCTTGGCTTTGATTGATCAGATTTTTTTCTGAAAAATATAAGATTTGTCAATATTTGAATAGACCAAATATTAGGCTGAGATGATGGCAATTAAATGCCTTGTCTCTTAATTAGTTTACATAATTATCATCATGTTTGCTATAGTTAAATATTTGTATGAAGACATACATATGGCAGGTAGACACATGGCTTGTAAATGAAGATACTTGTATAAAAATGTTTGTTTTTATTAACTTTCTAATTTGAATAGTTGCATACATATGTTTGTGTCAGGTTTTTGCTTTATACATTTGTGCTTTCAATTTTTAGGTTATGTTGTATGTCTACCAACATTACTTAATCCTTGTTTTTCTTTTACTTAATTTCTAACTATCAACATTTAAGTTATATTCAATATGGTTTACTTACCTATATTTATATTTATTTCCATTCGTATTTTAACTATTAATATTTAAATTATATTCGTATGTTTTACTTATATTTAATATTTATATTTTATTTTGATGGATCTTGATTTTATTTCAAACATTAGATGTTAACAAGGTAAGCATTTTAATTTAATTATAGAAGATAAATTTTATTATAAATATTATCAAGAGATTTATTTTAAATTTTCAAAATCAGTTTTTCCTTTCAAAAATACAAATTTAGGACAATTATTCCAAAAGTCATATTCATTTTAAAATGATCGGTTTACATTTCATTTAATTGGATTAAATATTTATTAAAATAATACTGCTAAAATACCGGGTCATCACATTCCTCCTCCCTTTGAATCTTTTCGTCCTCGAAAAGGAACGAAGCCAGATTTTTTTTTAGGCTTAAAATCATATAAATTTTATTTGATCATTTTTAAACTACTTTAAATTAATTTTCTACTAATTCTGTATTTAATTCCATTTCATTCTAATTTATTTACCTACCATTCGTTTAGTTCGACACATTCCATTCTTGTATACTTCTAGTCATTCCCAAATTAATTCAATCCAAGCTTTATTTAATGGGTTTTCACCCTTATTCGAAGCCAAGCTTCCATAAATTTTAAACTTAAGTTAATTTACGTTAATTTTTTCCAACGTCAAACTTAAGTTTACTTCTATTTGATCCTCATTTAATCAACTTCCATTAAATTCAGTTAGCCCATCAATTTTAAATTTTAATTTTAAATTCACCTTCTCAATTTATCTAAATAATATCCAACCTCATACTACTTCTAATTAATTTCCACCAAATTTAGGTTTAGTCTGTTAATCCAATTCCAATCACAGTTTTGATTTAGTTTTTATTCAATCAGACTTCATCCATTTATTATTTAAATCAATTAACCCGTTTTAAATTTTTAATTCGCTTGCTCAATTTGTTATCGAATTTATTTTATTAATATAAGGCCACTCTCAATTTATTTCTATTTACTTGGGTTTTGTTTTGCAACTCAAAACATTGCTATTAAATCACTTTTCTTATATCCAATTTTCTTGCAAATTTCATTAAACATTATTCAAATCACCCTTAGATTTTATTTGTAATTCAAACCATCACATTTTCAACCCAACTCTATTTTATTTTTATTTTACAACATCTCTTCTTATTTAATTCATTATCAAATCCAAGTCGAATTCTATTTACAATTCGAATTTATAACCAAATATTATTAATTTACAATCCATTTGTTTACCCAACTTAAATTTTATTAACATACACTATAAATAATTTATTTAGCCGATTGGTTTACTTTCACTTTTAATTTAATATTCGATTTCCTTTAATTGTAAAGAATCACTTCATTAAATTTTCCCGAGTTTTAATTTTATAATTTCAGTTTGGATTTTCCCTTTTAATCTCCCAAAATTCCAACATCTTATTATTAAAAATTTTAGGAATGCTTTTAAATTCAGATAATACTATTAAAATAGTTTTTTAATAAAAATACTTTTATAACTCGATGTCTCAACCAGTCCATCCTTGTTCTCACAGAAATTCAGTCATACGTTGATCAGGCGTAGGACTGAAAATCTATAAGTACTTGGTAAACCCGTTTTCAACATCCAGTGAAATACTTGAAAAATAATTTTATTGAAAATATCGCAAACAGTTTTTGAAAATAGAGGAAATATCTTGGTGAGAATGCTCTGGAAATCATCACCCCCATCCATGATCGCAGTTAATCCGATGATTACGTTGTCGTGCCGACAAAATCCATAGATAACTGTAGGCCTCCGCGCCCCACGATTACACCATGGAAACCACGACAGATCGCAGCTACAACTGGGGTTACGTAGCTATCAAAGCAAAAACCCATATAACTGTAGGCATCAGCGCCCTCGAATTTCGCTGCCAAAAATGAAACTTCTCCACTCCACTTGACCATAGATCGCAGACTACCGATGTTGCGTTGCCTTCCCGGCAAAATCAAGTGTAGACCGTTGACACTCATCCTCCACATGATTTCGCTATGGTCCCCACAGTAGATCGCAGCGACATCGAGTTACACTGTCGTCACAGCATAACCCAAATGCCTCTGTAGGCATCAACGTCATCGACTTACGCTACCCAATAATCCTCAGGAACTAGTTTTGTCCGGACTCCTCACAGGATCAACTTTAGAACCCCCGTGGGCTCAAGGCAGCACCACCCGGTGGCACTCCTGAGAAGTTCATTTCAAAAGAGCGCCTTTTTCCCCAGAGCAATCATCAAAACACTTTACACTATACATATAGTATCTTCAAATCATACACCTAGTATGATATCATACAAAGCTCCTTTACACAAAATCGATTATCCCAAAATCGATAATTCTCAAACTAGGCTTTCCAAATTCAATATTGATTTTACCCAAAAATCAAAAGCCTTTCCAAATCCAAATGTTTTCAAAACCCTTTTTCCAAAATTCTCATAAGATCCTTTATATATATATATAGATATATATTATTTTTAAAAACTTTGGATCACTTTAAACTCGTATAAAATCCTTTTTATACTTCAAACACTTCCAAAATCCTTTTTCTTCCAACAACAGATTTAACAAGGGAAGAATATATATACAAAGATATAACTTTGTTCACCCATAATCAAATATTCAAATTTGATTACTCTTTCCAATATCAATTTCCTTTCTATTCACATTCACTTATTCACATTTGCCTTTATCCCCATTTGGATTATTACCTCAATTCTTATCCCAGTTGGGTATTTAATCAATAACAGTTTGAACTCCGACCAGTATATTTAGAAAATAGCTTGAAAATTTTGAAAAATAGATAAGTAGTTGAAAAATAATTATTAGTTTGCAAAATAACTATTAACATAGTTAACTAATTGTAAAATAGTTGAGGAATGGTTAAATAGTTCCAAACATTGTAGATAATTGCAAAATGGTTGTAAAATAGAAATTAGTTTGTGAAATAGTTGAAAAATAGGAATTAGTTTAGAAAACAGTTGAAAAATGGTTACATAACTCCAAACCATAAAATAATTTGGCTTTAAGAAAGAAAGGTTGTATATATTTAATAGCTTAGAAAAATAAGTTTATATCAAAACAATTTATTAAAAATAATCAAGAGTCCAACTGTTCACTCCCCCAATAATTCAATTTAAATCTCCATTTAAATTGACCCAATTCCAATTCAAATAACTCCAAATTCCATTGGACTAGATTAATTCTCAATTCAAGTTGAATCAATCTTGATTCCTTTCCCAATTCAAATCAAATTCTAGTTGATTTTAATCCTGTTCAATTTTAAATTTGAATTAGTATCAATTTAATTTCAGAATCCAAATCACTTCAATTTAATCCAATCCAATTTCCCATTTAAAAATTTTAAACTTAGACATCTTCAATCACCAATCCAATTACTTCAAACCGAATTCAATTTTAAACTAATTCAATTAAATCTTGAATTTAAACTATCTCGAAGTATAGAAATTCGAGTTAAATTCTCAAAGGTTGGTTTAACTCTTTAAACCAAATTAACCTTTAAATCAAAGTGTTTAATCATTTTAATTTCTGAGCCCAATTTCTCAAAATTCTCATTTTAAATTATTTTTACTTATGTATTCAAGATTCAATATAATTTTATTTTAAAATTTTAATTTATTATTCAATCTAATTTTCCAGTTTGAAGCCAGTTCTTAATAAGTTTATTTTACAATTCAATTATTCAAACTTATTTTATTTATACAATTCCATTCTCAATTTAAAGATTTTTATTAACAATAGGATGATAACATCCAATTTGTTTGAAAACGTCCCTCCATTTAAAATTTTTAAATCTCAAACCGTTTGAGATCACACACATTCCCAATTCCAATCAACCATTTATCTTTCCAAGTTAAATTCCAATTTCATCTTAAAATCTTCAATCCAAGTTGTTCATTCAAACTTATTTAACTTCTTCCAAGGTAAATTCAATTTACTTAGTCCAGTCAACCTCATTCTCACATTGAATTTCCCACTTCAAACTTCAAATTCTTTCTCTTTTATAAGTTCAAAACTTATATCACCTTGGGTTGTAATATCACATTTCAGGGGAAAATCAAAACTCAACCTCATAGAGTTTATTTCAAATTATCTTTAATATCATGTATATCCATACATATATATACATATTTATTTCTTGGCCCTCCCAGCCATGTTTTACAAATTTAAACCACCTTTGGTTTTAAATTCAAATCAATTTCAAACAACCCATTGTTTTCAACAAATCTCAGTTATCCAAATAATACTTATTTATTATTTTCATTACTTTCAACCAAATTTTCAAATTCTGGGATTAGATTTAGAATTTCATTTAAAATCACTTAAATTTTTATTTAGTTGTATTTTTCTTTCCTACTTAATTTAATTCCAATTCTAAACTTCAGTTTCAGTTTGAATCCATTTCAAACTTATCTTTATTAAATTTCAGTTTGGTTGTATTATATTATTCCTTAATTTTAATTCCAATAATTAACAACCAATCACCTAATATTTATATGAAGGAAATATTGCTTATATATCAAAATATATTTTATATAAAATCATTAAAAAAAATTATAAGCAAATCAAGTACGCTCTCATATATATATATATATATATACACACACCCAACTCACTCTAGAGTACTACGGACTCTATTCAATGAGTAATCCCCACCAGAGCCAAGGTTCTCGCTTAACCTTTCAGCTCTGATACCAAATGTAACGACCCGAAATTTTCGAAGCCAAAAATTCCAGATAGTTATGAAAAAGAAGAAAGAGATAGAAGAAGAAGAACAGAAACACTAAACATCTCCCGTTCGCAGTGGATAAAATATAATAATAATAACAACAGTTTACAAAAGGATACTATATTTGGCGAATACATTTAATATACATCAGAGTTTCACATTATATACAATCACTGAATATTTACAATTATCACAGAATTACAATAATATAATTACAGCGGAATATTCTAGCGATACTGCCATCCTGCTTGCCTCCTGAGCTCCAGAACGTACCTAGCTGAAAATATGTAATACTCGGTCTGACCCGAGCATTACACCAAAGTAACACCCGGGTCAGGCTGGAAACCAGCGTGAGTAAACCCATGGAATACAAAAGTATAAAACTCATATAAAACCCGGGGTAACTCGTATCAAGTTATAAATTCACAATTTTGTTATAGACAACACTTATTCCGCATATAAATTTCTAAGTACCAAAACTTAGATTTCAAAGGTCCAATTTACTTAAACCATTTCATTCCAGCCTATTTATTTCACATATCAATCTATAGAATTCGAAGTGGCTTCGGGTATTTTCTAATACCCGACTCCGGTCTCTTCGAATTCAACACCATATGATCTCAAATTATGCAATCATTTATAAGCGAGATAAATTAGTCACCATTTAACAAATTAAATTAATTTCTTTGACCTCCCTTAAATCCTGCTTACTTAACATTAATTAATTACAAACAAATTAATCAATCATCCTTAGATTTTCCATTTTAATTAGTCATTCTTGATTAATTATCTTCAATTTCATAAAGTAATTAACCCTTAATTAATTACCTTAACAAATCATTAATCACATCATCAATTAACTCTCAAGCCAATTATATTAATTAATCCTTTAATTAATAATATCAAGTGATTAACCCTTAACCACTTCCACTTAATTACTTCCATAAGTAATTATTATTAATTATAAATAAGTAATTAACTTTTCATTACTTCACTAATTAATTATCTTATAATCACCTGCATTGATTTACTATCCTTTAATTAATTACACTCATTAAATTTACTAATCCCTTAATTTGTTTCTTTAACCAATCAACCCTTAATTAACTGTCCTATAAAATTACTTCCCTAAACATTTATCCCTTAATTAACAATTAATTTATTTACAAAAATTAAAATTTTAAATTGTCTTAAAATTCAACTTAACAAACATAAGTTAAACCATCATATCATTTCCTTAACTAAAGGTTAAAGAAACATTTAAAATAGGAAGAAATTATTTAAGACAAGTTAAACAATCATTTCCCTTTCAAAACGTTTTTTTTAGCCTACTTGTTTTAAAAAAAAACTAACCCGAGCCATGTTATGATTTTCTCGAGCATATCTCCGAGTAACCCACGAGTTTCCTGCCCTTTTCCCAAGTTCCAGTTTCTTCTTCTTTTTGTATTTACAGAAAAACTTAGTTTAAATATAAATCTGTTTATAAGTATACTTCTGCTGCCCTACATATTCTTGACAAAGAAACCGAGCCACACTGCAATCTTCTACGAACAACCCACTCGATCAACTCGAGAAAACAATCTTTCCCAAACTAGCAAACAACATTAGAAAACAAACGTGCGTTGTGCACGTGCACGTCACTTCCACCCATCTCCGACCATCTTTCCATACCCAGACCAGTCGACGATGGCCTCAACAATCCCCTCGATCTCCCAGTCCATATGATTACCCAGAAAATCAAAAACAAGCACTTCACCACAAATAAGAATTCAACCCCAGACAACATCTTTCCCTGCCGACGTCAACCTCCACCACCGGAACCCATACCCTTCCATCCAGAACAGCGTCACAAATTCCCTCATCGTTTCCACACTTCGCGATCGAGCGCCATGTCCTGCCAACGTCTCACGAATCTCGACAATGTCATTTACATATACAGGTGCTTAAACCCTAACCTGACGTCCCCTAGCTACAACGATGGATTAAAAATTCGAGCATCATTTTTCTAATGTTTCTCATACCTCACTCAACCTTCAGACCCAAATACGCCAACGATTTCATCTTTGATCGACGAAAATCAACAAAGAAGCAAAAAACAGATCATCTCAAGGTTCCTCGACGAGTACTAGCTTAAAAATCATGATTGTTCTTCCTAAATTCATCATATACGAATTTGGATCAGATTCTAAAATCAAAACTTGAAAGTAACAACATCGATTTTTCACTTATTTCTGATCATCACTATATTTTCTTGTTTTTGAATTAATTACAAAATTATAACTCTTATAACCCTTGTTAGATTTGTTATTATGTAGTAATGATCATACTTTATTCAAAGATCCAAGCTTTAATTTATTTGAGTGAAAAGATATGAAATTTTTCTTCAGAAAGTTAAACTCTGTAAGTAAGAACAGAGAAATGTATATGTATTCAGGAAAACTTATATGAATACACAGACTTTCATATCTCAACATGTATTCACAGTCAACGTATAAACAAAATCACATCATCACAACATAATTTGTCACTTGCCTCAAGTTATTCATAGATTTTCAGAACTATTTAAAAGATAGATATACTCACCTGTAAAAAGAAGTGTAAACAGAGAACAACTTTTGGGAGCTGCAAACTTGATTTTCTTTTAAACCTTCCTTACTTTGTTTAGTTGAATTATAAGGTGATGCTTTTTTTCCTCCTGGTTTTCTATCTTATGAACGAACCAAAGGCCTCAGATGTATACATATATGTATAAGATAACAGTATATATGAGGGAGGTTTTATCTGGTCAATGTTTTTTTTTCTTCTCATGGCTTTGATTGATCAGATTTTTTTTTCTGAAAAATATAATATTTGTCAATATTTGAATAGACCAAATATTAGGCTGAGATGATGGCAATTAAATGCCTTGTCTCTTAATTAGTTTACATAATTATCATCATGTTTGCTATAGTTAAATATTTGTATGAAGACATACATATGGCAGGTAGACACATGGCTTGTAAATGAAGATACTTGTATAAAAATTTTTGTTTTTATTAACTTTCTAATTTGAATAGTTGCATACATATGTTTGTGTCAGGTTTTTGCTTTATACATTTGTGCTTTCAATTTTTAGGTTATGTTGTATGTCTACCAAAATTACTTAATCCTTGTTTTTCTTTTACTTAATTTCTAACTATCAACATTTAAGTTATATTCAATATGGTTTACTTACCTATATTTATATTTATTTCCATTCGTATTTTAACGATCAATATTTAAATTATATTCGTATGTTTTACTTATATTTAATATTTATATTTTATTTTGATGGACCTTGATTTTATTTCAAACATTAGATGTTAACAAGGTAAGCATTTTAATTTAATTATATAAGATAAATTTTATTATAAATATTATCAGGAGATTTATTTTAAATTTTCAAAATCAATTTTTCCTTTCAAAAATAAAAATATAGAACAATTATTCCAAAAGTCATATTCATTTTAAAATGATCGGTTTACATTTCATTTAATTGGATTAAATATTTATTAAAATAATACTGCTAAAATACTGGGTCATCACATAGAGTAACCAAGATCAAAGTCAAGGCTCAATGTCACAAATATTACAACATGATTATCAAAGTGTATACATGATAAAGCAACCAAGTAAAGTGGCCGAAATCGACAAATGACAGAGATTCAACTGTAACAGTTTGTTTTTCTTAAAACATCATCAAACATTATCACGTAAGCAAAGCAAAGACAAAATCAGGTTTAAAAAGTCAAGGCTGATGCACAATAAGTCAGCTGCAGTTTAAATCAAACTGTGCCAAAGTCATAGATACCAAATAAATAGAAATCAAAGCCGTGTTTTATCAAAATCGAACAAGTCCAGTTTGACACAAATGGCCAAAGTCCACAGAGTGCAGTTCAATATCAAAGCAATGGTGATGGCCGAAGTCATGAAATCGTATATATAAAATCAAGTGACCGAAGTCAAATGCAAATCAAGCCGTGGTGGCTATGAAATCAAAGAGTGCCGTGATGACCAAGAAAAGAAGAAATCGAACCCAGTCAAAAATCTGTACCGTGAGAAGCAAGTATCAATTTATACGAATTTGATAAAGTCAGAAAAATCATCAACGTCCAACAATAATCTAATGGCCGAAGCACAATATTGAAAAAATCAGACGAACGCAAATAAAGGAGATCAAATCCATATGTAACCCATCATCGGCAACGAATGAATTGAGTTCAAGCATTCAATCAGAAAAGAAAACGAGAAAAAATCACATACCGAAGTCTTCTCGAACTCAATCAGTTTGAAGCAGTCGAAGTAATTAACAGAGAACATTGATTGAAAAAAAGGAACGCTGAATCATCTAATTCAGTCGAGCATTTGAAGTCGGCATCTTCGAATTTACGAAAGCCCTAATTTTTGAAGGAAGAGGAACGGACGAAGAAACAACAGCCACCATTATCACAAACAAACGAGCGGGCCGATAAAAAGAGAGAGAATAATTTTTGGGCCGGCCTTTATTTTAATCTTTGGGTTTATAGTTATTAATAAGGCTCTAGTTAAATTAGGGTTTATTTGATTTTAAATTGTTTTAAATTTGTATTTTCCTTTTTAAACCATTGTAATTTCTAGTCGTGTGACTAGGGGACAAACTACGTGGCGTAGTTTGAGAATTCGCAACTCAGTGGCTGAGTTGTGGCAGGGTTTTGAGCGTAGAGTTAGGTTAGTCAGTAGCGGGTGTTACGAGTTTACGTGTGTAAGCGTGTGACTACTTAATTTCTAGTAGAAACCTTGAGGGCAGCACGTAAGCAGGGTTTTGCCGAAGCTGGGTAAATTCTATATCGTTCTATTTCTGCTTTTATTATTCTGCTATTATCTGTGCTGCTATTATTTTGATATATTTGTGTTGAAATAATTTTATAAGCTTCCGCAATTAATTTTTATAATTAATAGCATCACCATATTCACCCCCCTCTAGGGTGAAATCGATCCTACACCTCTTGACTAACCTCGTATCACTATGACTTAGTTATATTTGCAATACTCTTAATATATTATCACACACCTCACCATAACCATTAATTAGGCTGTATAATAATTCCTTCATATTATGCTTAACAATTAATTACTTTCCTAAGGAGGATTTATTGACAATTATTATCTAAATAACTACACAACTATATGTTATAACTGTATGCTATTTACGATAATTAATATATAAATAAATACACACTTATTATTTCTATGCGTGTGGGGATTACGCCTTAACTAACATTTAAATTTCAATTCCTTTTTAACTATAATAATATAAGTCATTTTTCCATATTATTAATGATGCCAAAATTCCAATATCCATAAGAAGGGATTCTAATATCCACGACAAGGATTCAATACTCATATCCAAAATTGCAATAAATAAACTTGAATATATAATCTAAATCCAAATTATCTCATATTAAATAATAGAATAAACCAAGAATGAAAACTTATAATTTAATCAATTCTACTCTCTATTCAACTTCTTTTACATGAATTTAGACAAGAGAAATTCTATTAAATTTTACAGAAATAGGTGGTGTATACTACAAATAAAGATTCATAAGTTACACACTATTGCTTAGTGAAATCACCTTAATCAGATCTGAAGAAAAGGAGTAAGAAGTGGAATAGAATGTAGAATACATAAACTACAAAATCTACACAAACTACATTATTTTAATACAAAAAAATTAAGGTTGAAACCTAAGAATTGACATTTCAAATTAAAGGAATTTTGGAGGATATAGTAGTGCTTTATTTTCATAATCCTAAAACCCCTTAAGGCATATCCAAGCCCATCATACACTAATAAATTATTTGAATAGAAAACTAATATTTCCACTCAAAGTTGGTCTTTAGCTTGGTTCTTTTTGGATTTGAAACGCCCACAATAATCTCCTTCTGATCTCTTCTTTTTGATATATACAACAAGGGATTTGTATATATGCTAAATTTGAAAAGGTTGGAGGATAAGAGGTTTAGAAATTAATTAAATAAAGATAGATATATAGGATTCTTACCTGAAATCCTAATAGATTTTTCTGAATCTAAGAAGAGATGAACTGATAGAGCTTCGTTGATGCTCCTAAAATATTTGTGAATAAAGGTGTGGGTTCCAGGGTCTTATTTGTTAGGGTTAAGAGGCACCAAAACCACAGGATGAAAATATTTTAAAAATGGAAAATATGGTCATCACCTCAAAATCCTAGCCGCCACCTCTAGGTAGGGTTAACCGCTAGCGATTAACTGATTGGATCGCGTGGTCGACCACCCCCCCTTATTTTGGAGCGTTTATTCATTACCGTGGCTTAATTATATTTTGATGTTCACGTTAACTTATGTTTACTTAACCCATAAGTCTAATAGCATTTAATTTTTGAAATTCAAATTTGAAAATTAATTTTTTACCTGAATTCGAATTCGAATTATATTATTTTAGACTTGAAAAATTCAAACGCTTATAACTTCTTCGTTCGAGCTCCGTTTTTAGCATATTATATATGGAAATTGATCAGAATTTCATCACAAACGCAATGGTAAAACTTTCATGACCAAATTAAAAAATTTACGAAATTTTAATTTTTACCTTTACCTTATTTGATCTAATTTACTAGCTTTATTTACTTGTTTACTTATTCACCTATGGTAAGTTTTATGAGGTTTTCGATTCTCTCCGCATAAAAGGATTTTGCCCTGAAATCTTTTCAAGGGACGAACAACATAACATGTAATAATGTCTATGTTATACATCTAAGTTATTTACACAACCATGCATGTACCCAACCAAAGTGCAATGTGATTATGTATTGCAGACATGTTATAAATGAGCTCAATCCTAGCGTGAATGTTTGACCGTGTCTTGCAAATATGTATGCAAATACCCTAAACATGCATAAAAATTATATATGAGTGTAAAGTGATTGTGAAAAAGTAGCAGCCATCTCCTACTATCCAATCTAGCAATCAAAATGCAACCAGAAACCTAATTTAAGAAGGAAAGTTTATCAAAGAAAATCTTAGGCGAGAAGCCCTCATGCCATCTACTGGACTTTCTCCCGATTGTGCTCAGACCTACCTAATTTCTTTATTATGGAGTTTCCTAGTTCTGTGCTCCATAATGCATGCAGTGGCATGGGAAGCAATTGGCTCCATCTCAATTTCCCCCAATTGATTAGGGTTTACAACAATAGCTATGCTATGAAGGCATTTCCTCAAATTCTAAATGTGGAAAACATCATGGGCTCTAGCTAACTTATTAGTTTTCTTACTTTTCCTAATATTGAGGAAAGCCTGATAGACCTTGGTGCTAAATTTTCTAATTTTTCAAACCTAACGACTTTCAGACGCTGCCTAACCAACTCTAACTTTCCGAAGTATCTTAATTCAAATCTGGTCCGAGTAAAATTTCGTCGGTGGTTTCCCATTAACAATTTAGCGATATATATAGCCTCCCATAAAGTGCTTCAAAGGTTCCATACCAATCATCTATTGGTGACTACTCTTATACACGAATTCTATTAAAGGTAAGTGTTGCTCTCAATGTCCTCCAAAGTCCATGATGTAAGCTCTCAACAAATCCTTCAAGTTCTCATTCACTCCTTTAGTTTATTCGTCGGCCTTCGGATGGTGAGTGGTGCTAAGAGTTAACGAAGTTCCTAAAACTAACGAAGTTCCTAAAACTAACGAAGTTCCCAAGATTGCCAGCAAACTCCTCTAATTTTTCTATCAAATAAGGGGTCCTTATTAATAATGATGCACCGAAATTCCAGGAAATTGAACCTCCTTCTTGATATGAATCTGTGTTAGAGATGTTGTGGTCCTATTGTCCAAAATGGGAATAAAAGGTTCTCTTTGTTGGTTAGTGACATTCTATGAGCTAAAGTTTTCTGTTTTCCAAAATTCTAAAGTTTTGGAATTGAAACATTTATTTACCTTAGGTTACTAACCTAATTCCATAATAATTTCCAGTCTTACCAATGGTTTATCACTAGTTAAGTGTCCCCATAAAATTTTCTTATTCATGTTGCTTCTCAATAAGTATATATTTATCAAGTAGTCTAATCCTAGTTATAAAATCAACGTAGGAATAAAACATTGATATACCTTATTCCACATCATACACTTTTCTGATAACTAAGGGAGACACCTAGCTATTACAACCCTAAAACTCTAAAAGAAAATTTTGTTGGAAGCTACCATTTATTATCAAGTGGTATAAATGGTGTTGAGGTCCTAACACTCCTTACTAAATGAAGATGGGTATTTGTTAATATGTCATCCATTATTACCCATTTCCTTTAGTTTTCTTTTCTGGTTCCTAATAAATGTGGTCCATCCGTTGCTTTAATTAATATATCCATAATAGTTGATCATTGCTGTCAAAATTTGACCATCCATAATTAATCCTTATTTAATCCCTTTAACCTTCTTTAGGTTTCAAAATATGTCCATTACTTAGATCCAATTCTTATATAAATTCCATATTAAGTTCCTTAATTAGTCCCCGTTTATTCCTCTTTCCTCTCATCAATTACAAATTTTTTACTCATTAAATTTATAATTAATGTCTATAAATCCAAATTCGTTAATCATGCATATAGTCGTAATTATGCTATATATATATTCTTATTTCTAGTCAATAAGCATGGTTATTCGTATATACTAATTTCTAAACTAGAGCACTTATCTCTACATTTTTAATTTATTAGAGCTATCCCTAAAAAGAGTTACCATTACAATATTCCATAAATTAATCGCAAATGAGATTTTTTCCTTGTTTTAATTTACGAAGAATTATTTCTTTTCTTCTATTGAAAGAGATAATGTAAATAAACAGAAAGGATATACATATCCTATACATCTATTTCCCTTTTTGGTGCATCCTTTGTTAATTCTAACAACGCACTTTTATACATATTTTGGAATATGGTAGTTTCTGAAAATTTCAAGGAGACCGGTAAAAATAAATTGAAACATAGAAATTCACAATCTAAGTTATCTATGAAACCTAATTTACAACCCAATTATATATCTGGAATATCTTTACACGTTACCAATTCTTCAAATAAAGGTTTGAGACTGATCAAATTTCCAGATCAGGTTGCGCACTCTTTTCCTATTTTATCTTAATCCTAAAAACTTTTAATTTGTTCTTCCTAGTATTAATCTCTATCTACTCCATAAAAGATTGGTTTTTATCAACATTGCAGCTGCATATAAAGTAATTTAAAATAAATTATTTTTATACAAATAAATTTACTTCATTAAATTCAAAATTAGAATTTATTACCTTATTTATTGTAATTACTAAATTCAAAATCTCCCTCTTTGAAAATACAAACTTATAAACCTTTTCCAAGAATTTATAATTGCTTAGTTTTAAGAAGGAGCAAAATAATTTCTTTTTTAAAGAACATACTTTCTTTATCAAAGACTTATTTTTCTAAAAGTTACTCTTAATTCATAATATTCAAAATTTGCTTGGTTTTCAGAAAGGAACTATGAAAAAATTCCATTTTCAACGTCTTACTATAATAAAGACTTACTTCTTTTTGAAAATAGTATTTTTGACCCAAAACATTCAAAAAATTAATTATCATTCTAGAATAATAATATTAGACATTTATTATTCTAAAGATTTTTCTAGTTACAAGACAGTTATATTATTTTAAAATATACATCAGCATCTACTGTTTTATTACTTAACATATACTGTCATTTAACCAAATATTTTCATAAATTTTTTTAAAACATGCGCAATCTTTTGCAATCCTTTTCTTTATCAATTCCAATTTATTTGATTTCCATTTTAAGTCCAATAATATTCTTATTCAAACAAGTTCTAAGTCCAAACAAATGTATATATAAAATTCTTATGCTTTTCCTTATATACAAAATATCCATCATTCATTAATTACCATTATTAATTCCATTCAATTGTCAAAAACACCATATACAACTTTAAACGATGGAAAAATGGAATAAACAAAGATAACTTCTATCTTATTAATTTACTACTACCTAAATTTCATCTATTATTCTCTGTATTTCCTTATATGGAAATGCTCCTCTTACCTACCTTATCGCATAATCTTACCCTTCTATCTTCTATTTTCATATTCCACTTATGTGTCATTTCCATTTATGCAGCCTTTTAAAAAGAACTTCAAAAAAAGAACATCTAAATTTATAAAAGAGAAGAAATTATATAGAAAATGAAAGAATCCAAAAACCAAAAAATCCAAAAGTTGAAAACTTTTTAATTCGATAAATTTTAAATTGAGAAGTTAACAAATTAAAACCTTCTTTTTTTAAATTTTCCAGTCATTAAATTAAAAATCATCCGCCATTTTGTTTTTAAAACATTTCACCCCATTTAAAATTACATCCACTTTTCAAACTTTTCACAAAACAAACGGTAGTATATTTCCAAAGCCATCTAAAATCACATTTATCAAAGAAAATTCAACTTATAATACATAAGATCTTCATTTAAAATATTTTGAAAAACTCTTTGAAATATTCAAGGATTTTTTAAAAACCTGTTTATCAAATTCTTGGCTTTAATTGTTCTTTCGTTTGAACACTTTCCTACTCAATCTTCTTACAAATATGGTTGTCTTCTTATGCTGGTTAATGTACACCTTCTTATCAAAGCTTCTTTCATTCATTCTTTATACCTTACTTTCAAATTTTTACCAGTAATCTGCCTTATACTATTTAATTAATACTTAACATTTTGTTCATTACCTTCATAAATGTCACTTTGTCCGCATTAAATAGTTGTTATCTTAATAAACGTTTCCTAAGGACATTTACTTGCTTATTCAAATTTTACCTATTTAATTTCTTCCTTATCTTCCCATAGTTACTTTAATAGTCTTATTAATCTATTTAATTTCTTGTGACTCCTCACTAATTGCACATTCATTGTCTGTTAAAATTTTAGAGTTGCAACCTTTCCTTTAATGTTTTCTATCCCTATTATCCAATGTGCTTATAGGGTAAACAATTAAAAGGAAATCTAGGTCTAACAAAAGACTCAAGTACTATTTAGCTTCTAGGGTGCTTCCTTATGTTGCGGTCATCCAATTCTTAGTCCACTCCTCACGATACGATATCCGCTTCGTAAGTAATTAGAGTAAGAGTATGAATTTAATTTATTTATTATTTTCCAACCCATAGTCACTTCCCCATCCTTTCATAATATGGTCATAACTACTTCTATATCGAAATCTAAAGAGTTAGGCATATATTCAAAATAAGTATATATATTTATAGTAAAATCGCTTGTAAAATCTTTTCAAAAATAACAGGTACGTCACTCATACGTATATTTTTCACATCAATCACACAACTTAAGCTATGATATCAAACATAAAACCGCCCTGAAATAGGGTTAAATTCCGACCTTGAAAAGGCCTATCAAAACATAGACCCGTTCTAAAGCCGGCTGTTGGTTGGTAAAAAGAAAAACAATATAACAGTATCTATCTGTTCTTTCAGAACTCATAGCAGAGGGAATAAAATATAATAGCAATAATCGTACCCATTTATTTTTAAACCATTTCATATGCCACAAAACATATCATAATTTTAATAATAACTGTTACATCAATTTGTGCAAAAGTAAATTTTATTGGTACAATAGAAAATAGCGTGAAAATGTAGATAATAACTACCACAAGCATCGCTCTTGCCATCTTCAAGCATCGTCAACTTCTCTAATCTTTATTGTAATGAAAAGGGAGTCATAACAATAAGTGTCTGATGAATAAAAACCTCAAGCCTTACTATTTCAATACATAGGAAGTATATTTCATAATAAGAACATGTCTTCCATATTTAAACCATTTCAAAACCACTTATTACTTCATCTAAGGAAAGGAGGTATGCCCATAATTAACCATTTAATATTTTCCATTCCAAAGCAGGTTTTCCTACCACATAACCCATAACCAATGTCATAATGGCCTAACAATGTGAGAGATATAACCCAAACCACCTAACAACATTTAATGGAGACCATTTTAGACCTCAATTGAGGTAGTCCTCCATCATTTAGTACTTATTCTGAAAGTGGACTCCACATATGCGTCTATCTAGCTGACGTTGCATAGAAATCTCTTTGGATATGTAATACTTCCTATTGAAATGATCCTTTCCGAGATATCCTTAACCGTGCCTAAACCTAATCCTTACTATTTAGTGCTTCATTTGGCCAAGAAGACGGGCCCTCAAACCACCACTTAATACCTCCAAAACTCCAAAGCATGTCTTTCGTCTTATGACCCGTACATCTTATGACCCTTACTCACGGTGACGTCTCACATTAGCCCGACTATTTGTATGTACTGGTAGCCAGATTAACGGGGGAAGAATTACCCTACATAATTGGCACTTACCTCACGTGATCGTAGTTACTTATCATGGGTGATATCACACATCAGCCACAAAGTCACACTACTAGTAGCCAAGTTAGTTGAGAAGTCTTTTTGTGTCTCTTGACTGACCTCGCATCACTATGACTTAGTCATATTTACAACACTCTTAATACATTATCACACACCTCACCATAACCATTAACTAGGATATATAATAATTCCTTTGTATTGTGCCTTAACAATCAGTTTCTTTCCTAAAGGGATTTAATGACAATTATTACCAAATTAACTACACGATTATACATTATAATTGTATGTTATTTACAATAATTAATGTATAAATGAATACGCACTTGTTATTTTCTATGCATACAGAGATTACGCCCTAACAAACGTTTAAATGTCAATTCCTTTCTAACCACAATAATACACGTCCTTTTTCCATATTATTAATGATGCCAAAATTTTAATATCCGTAACAAGGGATTCTAATATACTTAACAAGGATTCAACATTCTTATCCAAATGGCGTTAAATAAACTTGTATATAGAATCTAAATCCATCTTATCTCATATTACACAATAGAATAAACCAAGAATGGAAACTTATAATTTAATCATTCTACTCTCTATTCAAATTCTTTTGCATGAACTTAAATAAGGGACATTTTATTAAATTTTATAGAAATAGATGGTGTAAAATACGAATAAATTTTCGTGTTTTACATAATATTTCTTAGTGAAATCACCTTAACTGGATCTAAAGAAAAGGAATAAGAAGTGGAATAGAAGGTATAATATGCAAACTGCAAAATCCATTCAAACTCCATTATTTTAGCACAAAACAATTAAGATTTCAACCTAAGAATTAACATTTCGAATTAAAGAATTTTTAAGGGATTTAATAGTGTTTTGTTTTCGGAATTCGAAAACTCCTTAAGGTATATCCAAATCCATCATATACTAATCGATTACTAAAATAATAACAAAGATTTCCACTCACAGTTGTTCCTTAGCTTTGCTTCTCTTTGGATTTGAAACCCCATAATAATCTCCTTCAGATCTCATCTTTTTGATATATACAACAAGAGATTCGTGTGTATGTGTGTTAGTTTCGAAAAGATTGGAGGAGAAGAGATTTAGAAAGTAAATAATAAACAAAGATATGTTTATAGGATTTCTTACCTGAAACCCTAATGGAGTTTTCTGAGTCTAAGATGAGATGACTAACAAGGCTTTACTAATGCTTCCAAAATATTTGTGAATAAAAGTGAGGAGTCTAGGGTCTTATTTTTAGGATTGAAGCAGACCAGAATTGTAGAGTGAAAATATGTTAAAAATAGAAAAATCCGGTACATTCATCACCTCAAAAACCTAGCCACCACCCCTAGGTAGCGCTCGACCAACACCCCTTGTGCACTGATTGACTACTAACGGTTGGCCGATTGGGTCAAATGATCGATCGTACCCCTTGTTTCAGAGCGTTTATTTATTACCATTGCAAAATTTATTTTATTCTTTAATTATATGTTAATTTTCATTTTAAATTTAATGTTTACTTAACCCTCATATCTAATTATAGTTAGATGTTGAAATTCAATTTTGATAATTAATTGTTTATTTGAATTTCAATTACATTATTTTAAACCTAAAAACTTTAAATGCTTATAACTTCTTCGTTCGATCTCCGTTTTTCGCATTTTATATATAGAAATTAATCTGAATTTCACCATGAATGCAATGGTAAAACATTCATAGCCATATTCCAAATTTTACAAATTTCCATTTTACCCCTGTCTTATTTTATTTTATTTATTCATTTTATTCACTTGTTTGCTTATTTACTTATGGTAAATTTTACGGGTTGTTATAGGAATGTAGAAAACAGGCTGTGGTTTTTAGCATTTCTTGGAACTGTGCTATGCTATGTCAGTCTCCCGTCTAGATGACTTAGGTAGTTCCGTTATATTTGAAATATTTGATATTATTACCTCATTAGCGATAATGAATGTTTGACAATAAAGACTTGATGCGTGTCTGCCTATGATTTAAGATACTCTAACCAAAGACAATTGCATGTTATTTATCTATGACTTTAGAGGCTTTCTCTAAGCTTATTTGTCATTATTTCATAAGAGTGTATGGCTGGGAGATCTTGTTTTTGTTTGATTTCTTTTTCTATCTCCTAGGACCTTTCAGTCATTAGTTTTGTCTCTCTAAGGACTAGGGGTCAGATATATTGTTATTCGAGTTTTTATTCCAACAGATTCGAAGGAAGACGGAACAGTTTCGTTGAGTTAGAGCAACTTAAGAGCCAACCAAAAGGACTAGAAGAACTAACTAAGAAAAATTAGAGTAAAAGAAAGCGAAAACATGCTAAGGTGATGGATCGTTGGCGATCCATAAGGTTCGCTTGTAGTTCCACCAATCCTCTTGCACCATGATCCAATAGGTATTTTAGAAATGGTCGCTATGTTTGATGGAGTACCAGACTAGTTAGATCGAGAAGTGAGCATTTGTCTAATTCAATCAGCAGTCCAATGTAACCAGTATATGGATCATCATCAAAACAAGGCAACAAGTGTAACGACCCACATTTTTTATAATTAAAATATAAATTTAATAAGATTTTAGAATTTAATATTGTCAGAATTAAAATTTCTGATTTATTAATGATAAAAATAATTAATATACAATTTAATATTATTGTTTGAATGTTATTGACATCCGTTTTAATGACATTCCAATTAATTATAACTACAAAGGTCAATAAGGAATAAATTAAATGTTGTACTAAAATAGAAATTATACGTTATTTAATTGGTATTATTTTTAATATAGAATTTGAAATCATTTAGTTAGTAAAAAGATCTATGAACCTTGTTTATAACAATGATTTTATTAATGTGTTTAAATTACTAAGATGTAACTTTTGTTTTATTTATCACCTTCTATTTAATGCATTTGAAATAATTTGAAAATCAATGAAAATAATATTGCACTTAATATAAGAAAAGATGTTAACTATAGAATATGAATGTAATAATTGGAAACTTATGTTAAATAATACACATAAGATAATGGTTGATTTAATATGAAGAACTTGTGATCAAAGTAAAAGAATTTGATGAAATATATAGATTATAATAAACTAAGATTTTATTACTATTGTAATTTGACATGAAATTAATTTAATATTTAAATATTAGATTTAACATGGAAAGTTTAATTTTAAAAAAGATCATTAAATTTCTGTGTAACCAAGAATGATGAAAATTGTTAACTTTTAAATATGAATTTAAAATAATAATTCAACTAATTAACGTGTAAAATTAGTCTTTTTGGGCACTATCTCGGATTTCGACGAAACCAGTTTCATCGGATCCATAGCGGTAGATTATTATAGATATCGAGTTTCATAGCGATCAGATTTATCGTTCAATTGTGCGAGCTCGAAACGCGTAGAAATCAATTAAAGAAATTTCAATGAATATAATTCAATTTTAAAAAATAACTTCTATATAAGATAGAATTGGAGTTTGAAATTGGTTTCATTGTGTATAAAAATATTGGAAATATATATTTCGATATATGGGATGACCTATTTTCGTTCCAAAAACGAAACGGACTTTTCGGGTCTTTATTGTCGCTTAAACCCCATTTGATCTGTTCCATCCGTTCTTATCCATCTCTGCCTATACATAGGCTATTGTAAACCCTAGCTGCTTCAATTCTATTTTTGATACATACAATTTCTGTATTTATCTGTTCCATTATTTGTTTCTTCTCAATGGTAGACATCTCAAATCCTAATTGCAATTCCAAATCAAATCCAAAAATTCAAACTTCTCAAACCCTATCATATAATATATCATCGCGAAACTCTCGATGAACGTAATCCGCGACTACAATTCAGTTTTGGATTGGAGGTTCCATTTTTCTAGAAATTGGAAAAATAGTCACGGTTGTTCATGTTTGGTTTGTCATTTAACGGTCGATCATCGATCAATCGACGATTGGGAACTGCTGCTAGGTAGAGGAGGACGTACGCTTCTATACGGTTGGATTGTGTGTGGGGTGCTCGAATGCGCTTCACCAAAAAGGTGTGCATTTTGGGCTCGGCCAGAGGCCTGGCGGAGCGGTACGATCGTCGTGGTGGACCCCAGAGGGGAGCCTGGTCAGGGCGAGCATGATGGTGGCTTTGGATTTTGGTGATGTTGCGTGTGGCAGCAGTAATCATGCCTTAAAGGCAGCGGCGATGGTAACGCTCGAAGTTGAATATACGGCTAGGGTTAGTAAGGAAGGTAGTTACACTTTTTCCCTTCATCTTTATTTTGTTTAAAATTTTAATTTTCAACCTTCTAACGTGTGTAACTTTTGCATACAAACTCGGATTGATGCGCGGTTCCTTCCATGGGTTCGTACCAAAATTCTAGACAGTGTGTAACTAGTTTGATTGAATTTGGAGACTGTTCAAATTTTAGGCTTTTATTGGATTTTAAATCAGCTATAAGTCAAAGGTGAGTGATTTATACTAAATCTTATTATATTAGTTGAATTAAATTTATGAAGTGATAAGAAATTTATTGATAACTGTCTGGTAATTTTAATTGTCATTTCAATTTAATTTGAATTTATATTGAATTTAATTGACATTTGAATTAATATTTAATTTATTGCTAGTTAAATACTTGATATGATAACTAGTTAACCGTTGCGATTTATTGGCTGATTTGGATGTTAACTGTGACGGATGTCAAATTTGACATTTTGGATGATTGGGTATCTATTTATTTATGTATATCCCTTTTATCACCCTGTATATTAATTGCAAGCATATAAACTATTGTTTAAATTATTTCAAATAAATTAAGAAATAGGTTGAAATTAATCGAACCTAAGACATTTTGATTTGGATTGAAATGATATATATCCATCCTTATAATTAAAATTGAAATAACTTATCACTTGGCCATAGGATAGAAAATTATATACGGACACCGGATTGGTTAAATTAAATGGATTTAAAATCTTGATTTTTGGATTTTGATTAAATGACATTGTTTTAAAGGAAATAAATTGTGGATTTGTATGAATAAATTATTTTCTAATTCAAGCTTTGAAATGTTGAAATTGAAATCGGTTAAAAGAAATCGTTTAAAGAATTGAAGTGGAAATGTAAAGTTATAATCGAATTATGACGTTAATTTTGGAAATTGAATTATTTTAAAGATTTGGACATTAAAATGGTTTAATTTGATTTAACTGTTTTAAATTGGAAAACTGAAATTGGACTTGAAATTGATGTAAATTTAAACGGTTTAAAATGAGAATTGGGTTGAAATTTAAATCATTGAATTGAACTGTTGAATCAAATTTGAAGTTAAAAATGAATGTTTCGAAAATTAAAGTTAATTTGAATTGAAACTGAAATCAATTTGATTTGAAACAAGATCGAAATTGAGTCAATTGAATTGAAAGGTTGGGAATAGAGTTTTGTTGACTTGAAATTTGGACATGGGTCCCAATTTGTTGAAGTGGAAGGAAACAGTTTGATTTGATAATATTTTCAAAATAAATTATTTTAATATAAACTGTTTTAAATCTATTTTTATCCTCAAATTATCTTGATTTTCCAAACTATTTTTCTATATAAACCATTTTCAGAACTCAAATCATTTTACATTGAACTATTTTAAATCTCTAAACTATTCAAACTATTTACAACTATTCAAAATATTTTCTAAAAATTTCAAACTGCGCAAGCTGGAATGTTTATATTTAAATCGTTGAATGCGAATGTGGTTTAATGAGGTTACAACCTAAGTTGGAATTTGGAATGATACCTTCAAGTGAAAATGACATATTTTGAGTAAATATGATAATGTTGATGTTTTGAAGTGTATATGATATTATGATATCAAATATGAATTGTTTTGAAGTGTAAAAGATCCTACCGGTGTGAAAAATGACGTTTGGTTGTTAAAGAGACCAGGGACTCTTATTTGCGTACTCTCTGTCAAAATGGGAACCACTTTAAAAACTATGTACGCGGTGGATGTTATCAAGAATGGTTAAATTGGAGGCGTTTGCTGGTTTTGAAAAAAGAGAACGATGATGGATGACACCGACACTTATGTCAATTGAAAATGACTAAAACAGAAGCATATATCTGGCCAAAGGGTTCACAACCTTTAGGGGTCCTCACCCCTTCATATTATTATATTGATTTTGGAGTTGATTGGTGCACCTTGATTTAATTTTAAGGAAGGTGGACTCGGTGGGCGGTTATAGCTAGGAGCATTACCATCGGCTAGAAAGGGTAAATTGGTAAAATACTACTTTGGGGATTACCTCACATGCCTTGTCATACTTTTTATTGTTATATGCGCCCACTATGATTTTTTTAGTATGGTACCTATAGGGGACTCACTAGCTACCGACGTTACAGGTTATGTTAAAGGACCTGCATGGACTACCTTCTTAAAAATGTGTTAAGGGGGATCGATGTAAAGCCTTAACACTATTTTAATACTTTACATTACTGATAGACACTACATATATAGCATATTTTAATACCTATAGATATTTTAACGGATCCTTAGGAGATGGAAAATCCCGTAACATCTCTTAAGTTATTGTACTCATGTTGTACATTTGATAGGAGATGTAAAACCCCGTAAACATCTCTGAAGCTATTACAATTATATTTACCTATTATTGGTTTAACTTACATGAGAAAATTTAGTTCAAACTTGAGTGTTTTGCTTTTCATTAGGCTTGGGTCAACTGAGTATTTCGGTGTTAAAGACATATTCCTTGAAGATGGAGATGGAGTTTCTAGATCGTATTTACTATTATTATTCCGCATCATTATTTTGGTATGTTTGTAGTATATACTATGATTATGTTGTAAAAATTTGTGTAATCAAATGTATATTGTAAAATAGCTTCATGAACTGTTTATTGGTTAATATATTGTGTCAACTCCACTTTGAGATTCTATGTTTTGTTTTTCTCTTCTTTTATCTTATTTTCTTATTTACTCCATTGACAATCCTTCCTTTGAATGGTTTGAGTAGGCATGTATGGTTTATTATCGATTTAAATTGTCCAAAAAAGGTGGGTCATCACAGTTGGTATCAGAGCATTAGTTTAGAGATAACTTAGCTTGTTTGGGGTTAACTCATTAAAGATAGGGTTAATAATACCCTAGAATGAGTCTGAGTGTATATGTATATGAGAGAACGTATTTGTTTGTGCAATAAAAATGTATTCTATTGTGTTAATTTGTTCTGTTGAGTATTTATAAATTTTGGTCGGTACATAGGGACGCTATGGCTTTGATAGGGGTTTCTAAACACTTGAACAAGGTAAACCAACACAATGTTGTTTTTAAAAAATTAATAAATGAAATAATTTTACCTACTTTTATATTTTGTATATGAATATATATATTATATATACATAATTTTTCATAAATTGATTTTTTTAGTTTTGTTGTGTTGGATGTTAGTAAATGATAATATTTAATTATCGTCATTTATTGTTTGGTTAGTCAGGGTCAGTAAAACTACCGACTATTGTACGTTATAAGAAAATTTAATTTTATAAATATGGTATATAAAATAGGATTTATCAATAGAATGAATCTAAAATGGAAATTTGAGAACTTAAATTCTGGTGTTTTGAAATTGTTTTTCATAAATTTTGGAAATAATATTAGTATTATTTGGAAGTATTTTAGGATAAAAATATTCTTAATAAGATTTAAAAGAAATGTTTCTAGAAGAATTTTAAACAAAATATAAGTTCTGTACCCCCCTCTTCTGTCGCTAGAAAATAATTTCGGTGATGATCGCGACATCATCGATGTTCATTTTCGAGTTTCAAAGTGGAAAGAATACTATAGCAGCTTTGCTACATAGTTATTTTGGTAAAACAGATTTTGATTTAAAATTTCTAAATAAATATGATTTGATATATATATATATATAATGATATCAGTATATATTATTTCAAAATGATTTGAAATGAACCCGGTATTTGAATTCTTAAGTTCCTGCTAATTAATTATTTCAGTTGTAGAAATAAAGTGAAATTTTAATAGTTAGAAACTTCAAAAATGATAGATAAGAAATTAAAAGATAAGTGTTTGATGAAACTGTAAAGAAATTGGTGATTTGTAACTTGTAATTAAAAGATAATGAAAATTATGATGAAAATTAAGAAGATGTAAACTAGTGAACATCTTTATTAACTAAAATGACTAAGATAAACTTATATAATACTCAATTACATTTAAAAAAAAAATATAAACCTTACCAGAAATGTTTAAAAAGTTGAAATGTTAAATATGAATATATAATAGAATATTATATAAGTAAATGCTTAATAACAAAAATGCTTCAAAATGAACATATGTTTATAATTAAAGAATTAAGATGTTACAAATTATAAACTTAAGTTAATGTTTTGAAGTGATTAACAATTAAATTGAATTGTAAAAACTGAATACTATTTCGGTAAATGATTATAAACTTAAGGAAATGTTAAAATGATTCATTAATATATTTAATATTAATTTATTCATAAGTTGATGAAATATTAAATGATATTATATATGATGGAATAAATGTGAATTAAAAAGAATGGAGAAACTTAAATATGAAATGTTTTATTAATGAATATTAATATTAGATGGAAATCAAGAATATACGTAAATAACAAACGTGAACTAAACTGCAATGAAATATATGTGATACCTTAATAATGGATTCATTGATGATTTCAAACATTTAGTGGAAAATAATTTATGTAAGTAAATGAATGTAAATTGATAAAAGATGACCTTGTAGGAATGAATGAGAATTAAAATAAAAGAAAGTAAATTATGTGTTAAATAAGCCAACAGAATAAAATATGTAAATTGGGCATAGATTATTTTTTTGTGCCAAAATTGGTCATAAAAATACAATTGTCAATGAAAGCACCCGTTTACAATCACAGATCACAGACAACAAGTATTTAGAGAATATAAATATGAAGAACACTCAAAATTAAAAAGGAAAGCAGTAGAAACACATGATTTATTGTAGTTCGGAGTTGTAGCCTGCGTCCACTTTGAAGAATTGCTATTTTATTGATTATCACTTGTTGGTTACAAGAGTATAGATGATAATAATAAAGTCACAGTGCGGCATTGAAGAACCAAAAGGACCCCTTTTCTGAAGCTCTTGGACTTCTTTTTATAGGCGTAGGCTGCAAATATCTCGCTTAGATCTCGGTAGACTCCTTCTCTCACACGCGTGGGCCCACATGATCGATCCCTGGTCATTTCGACTCGATCCATGATTGATACGAATGAGATTCGTATCAATCCAAATCTTGCCCAATCAAGCTTAGATCGATCATGAACATTCCTGAGGTTGTACACAAGCTCCTATGAAAATTTGGTAGATTTGGACTTGTAGATTTTGAGTTATGATCGATGCAAGTTTGTGTTTGTAAGGCATTATCGAGCTCATATCGATGCCATTCGTATCAATCTCGTTTGTATCAATCAGACGATGGTGACATGGAGCGATAAGCTAGGGTAGATCCATCTTTTATGCCGCGTTGACCGCTTCTTCCTTCGTATCCATCGGAAGCTATGCACTTTGTATCGATCCTCATCTTTTCTCGTATCAATGCATGGCATGCATTCTTCGTATCGATCACCTGGCATTGGCTTCGTATCGATGGAAAGGGATAGTTTCGTATCGATCGTCCGATTGATTGGTACGAAATATACACCAATATGATCGATACGAAGTAGAAATCTATGTGCTACTTCATATCGATGGAAAGGGTTGGGTTTCATATTGATCATCTGGTTGATCGATACGAAACATATATCGATATGAAGCGAACAACCTTGATCGACCTAGGAGATGCATTTGTCTAATGGATAAGAAAGAATTAAGTGCAAACTTAATGGATACGAAATTAATGGGGACCTTGATTGCCGATCGATTCATGGCTCTGACCCAAAGTAGCCTCCTCCTTGACTCGAAGTAGACCCTTTGGTGACTCGAAGCAAGTGTTGTGGTGACTCGAAGCAACTATCCAAGACCCGTAGCAGACCCATCTCTGACTCGAAGCATTTTGCTTGGAAACCCGAAGTAAAGCTTGGTACGACTCGAAGCAAACCCCAAACAACTTGAAGCGACTTGATTTTGATCGATCAATATCTTGAGCGCACGAGCTCCGATTGACCTAAAATTTGAAACATTGGCTTTCATAGCTCTGATTGTCGTGTTATATTAATTGTAGCTTGATCCGGACTTGGACCAAATTTGTCAGTATCCATAGCGAATTGGTGTATAACTAATCTTCGAGACTGATTACCTTTGATTTTCAGTCGATTCTTTGGTATCACAGCCTTGCCAAAATGTGGGATGACAATTTTATTCGCACAACAGTTCTGATTCAGTTTTGAATACATGATATGTGGAAATTCACACAATCTGATTTAGGATTTTTTGCTCGATTCTAGATGACGAACATTTGATACAAATTTTTGAAATGATTTTGAAATTTTCTATCATATTTTGTAGCTATGCAAGGAGAATAAAGATTTATAATCAAGAAATCGGATCAGTGTCCACACTAGAGTAGTCGAGTTAATAATACTAGCTCAGAAGTGAAATGTGTGTATTCAAGTAAGCGATCAGAATTGATATTGTAAACAAATGATATGTGTACATCATAAAAACTTAAATAATATTCAAATTCTATGTTTGCGGCTTATGGGATGTTTAGGAAACGGTACTTCAAATTGTTTAAGGTTGTATGAATAATCTATTAATTAATTACCTAAGGCTGTTAAGCGTAAGATACACTTGATAGTTTATTTATCAACCTTGTATGATGAAAAGTTTCTAAACCCGAACAAACCATTAATTTTGATTGCTATGCATGTGTAATGGATTCTTTTGTTGTATACGTTGAATGTACTGCTTTTGTTTGCATATGATTATTATATATTGTGTGCTGTGTAACGATAGCGATTTTTCGTTGCCGAAAAACCGAAATGTTATGGCTTTAAAGAAAAAGGAAGAGGTAGAAGAAGAGAGAAAGAAAAATAGAACAGAACAGAACAACTAAAGAACAACATCAGAATCTCACACTTCGCAGCGGAACAACATATAATAATAAATGAATAATCTTTAAACAAAGAACCATATCAGTTATTACATCACGTTGTATTACATTACATCAAATCATCAGAGTGTACAACAACAACAATAAACAGCGGAAAAAGAAGTACTATATACTAGTAATACGCCATGCCATCCAGCTTGCCTCCAGCAACTCCAGAATATCCAGAATATCCTGATAAACCTAACTCTTGACTTTTTTTTTTTTAATTTGTTCAGAGGCTTTGAATTTATTATAAAGGGGAACGTGATTTCTGATGGAAGCAAGGGAGAACGTGTCTGCCTCCGTGATTATCTGCTTGATACTAGGCATATTTTTAGGGAAGGACGTGTACATGTTGACTAATTAATAAAATTAAATTTAAATTTAATTTGAATTCGATTTAATTGCAACGCGTTTACTCACCGTGTGCTCACATACCAACTCAGAAAAATACAAGATTTGAAATCCGGCAATAATTCGATATTCCGGACCCAATGGAACTGGTTTCGTTGAATTCCGAGACTGTGCCTCGGACGGCTATTTTAAATATCAATTCAAACGATTAAATTTTTTAAAACTGAATAATTCACTTTCAAATTAAATTCTGAAGCTTCTAAAATCTTCAGTACTATCAATATGGATTTTACAAGCCTTTGAAATATTTTAAATCGGCTTAAAATTGAAGATTCAAATTTTTATTTAACTTTCAATCGATTAAATTCTATAATTTAATCGCCAATTCATTCTGATAATTTGAAATTCAATTCAAACCATCATTCAAATATTTAAAATAAATTAAATATTCTCAAATTAAATTATTCAAAATCCTGGGTCGTTACAATCTTTCCCCCTTAAAAGAATTTCGTCCCGAAATTACAAGTTAAGAAGAATGTCCCTAATCCCGTCTATTATTTTTCACAATTCAAATAATTTTATCAACTTACTAACCTAAATCTTTTTACTAGTGATTCGTTATCATTTCAACTAGCTTTCCAACTTCACTTATAGGTTCCAAACAATATTGTTTTACTAACCATTCAAATTTAAATTCAAATTCAAATTTCAAACTTTCAAATTTTTCTCAAAATTTTTCTAACACCCTAAATTTTCGAAAAATTTCGCCAGCGTTTCCTTTGCGCGGCTCGCTCGGTACGACTACAAAATGGCACCACGGCCCCTCAGAATCAAAAAGAAAAGAGAAAAGCCAAGTGGCTTGAGAAGAAAATCATCAAATTTCATACTGAAATTGAAATACGTACCTTTTTGTCGAGCAATTCAATTTTATCTTTGAAATCAAAATCTCAATTCCTTTATATACCTGTATATCCTGCTAATAGTAGCATCCAAATCCAACATTCAAACCATTTTGCACATTTACATTACAAAACATTCCAACTTATGTTTCTTATACATTTTTACTTCACTATTGAAGTTGCATATTCATTTTCATTCAATTTTATATTTCATTTTTATTCACAATTTAAATTTCATTCGAATTCAATTCACAACTTCAAAATATTGAATTTTATCGATTAACTTTCATTTAGTAATTCATATTACTACTTTAAATTAGTTTCATTCCCTAATTCATTTCAATATTTCAATTCATCACGAATTTACTTAATTACTCAATTCAATTCTATCTTATTCACATTCCATATTCATATTCATTCCCTTTGAAATTATTTCACAAATGAATAAATTATCAAGTTAATTTACTTGAATTCAATCTATTTATTTTTTTCATATACTAATGATAATAATTCAATATTATCACTTCCTAACAATCATGCAACCATATACTATAATAATTCATAGAAAATCATTTTCTTCTATACAAAAATAGTTTTGGGCAAAATTATCTTATTTACCCGATTCAAAACAATTTTTATATTCACTAACAAATACGCGCTCATATCTATTATTACACTCAAACTCATTCTAGAGTACTGCTGACTCTATCTCTAATGAGTAATACCCTACAAAACCATGGTTGTCGCTTAACCAACAGCTCTGATACCAAATGTAACGATAGCGATTTTTCGTTGCCGAAAAACCGAAATGTTATGGCTTTAAAGAAAAAGGAAGAGGTAGAAGAAGAGAGAAAGAAAAATAGAACAGAACAGAACAACTAAAGAACAACATCAGAATCTCACACTTCGCAGCGGAACAACATATAATAATAAATGAATAATCTTTAAACAAAGAACCATATCAGTTATTACATCACATTGTATTACATTACATCAAATCATCAGAGTGTACAACAACAACAATAAACAACGGAAAAAGAAGTACTATATACTAGTAATACGCCATGCCATCCAGCTTGCCTCCAGCAACTCCAGAATATCCAGAATATCCTGATAAACCTAACTCTTGACTCTTTTTTTTTTAATTTGTTCAGAGGCTTTGAATTTATTATAAAGGGGAACGTGATTTCTGGTGGAAGCAAGGGAGAACGTGTCTGCCTCCGTGATTATCTGCTTGATACTAGGCATATTTTTAGGGAAGGACGTGTACATGTTGACTAATTAATAAAATTAAATTTAAATTTAATTTGAATTCGATTTAATTGCAACGCGTTTACTCACCGTGTGCTCACATACCAACTCAGAAAAATACAAGATTTGAAATCCGGCAATAATTCGATATTCCGGACCCAATGGAACTGGTTTCGTTGAATTCCGAGACTGTGCCTCGGACGGCTATTTTAAATATCAATTCAAACGATTAAATTTTTTAAAACTGAATAATTCACTTTCAAATTAAATTCTGAAGCTTCTAAAATCTTCAGTACTATCAATATGGATTTTACAAGCCTTTGAAATATTTTAAATCGGCTTAAAATTGAAGATTCAAATTTTTATTTAACTTTCAATCGATTAAATTCTATAATTTAATCGCCAATTCATTCTGATAATTTGAAATTCAATTCAAACCATCATTCAAATATTTAAAATAAATTAAATATTCTCAAATTAAATTATTCAAAATCCTGGGTCGTTACATGCTGCTTGTGCTATTAATTGAAATAACTAATATATAACTCTTTTTACATATTTTAACTCTTTTGGACCATGTAATTGAAATACAGGTTTATAGAAGACATAGCTGCTGCTTTTGGTTTCATAAATAAAGTTTGTTGTATAACAACCCGAATTCCAACGGGTCTGATTTTTCGCAAAATGCTAAAACCCAACCCATTGAAACCCAGTTGGGAATCTAGTATCCTGTAAATAGCCAAAAAAATAATATCATAGCTCAATTAAATATCTCATAGCAGAATTGACTAAAATATAATAGTAAGTAAATACTTACTGATATAATAACACTTTCTAAGCAAGTGTCTTAAAGCAGGGAAACCTCTGCCATCTACCTAACCTGTAAAATGTTATAAGGAGGGGATCAAAACTAAAGTTCTGGTGAGTGAATAAATTACATACTTCTAGGCTTAATTCTACATATATCGTTTTATTTCCGTTTACTTTTATATTAGGTTCATTAGGTTACAATACTCTCGCCTCCGTTCGTGAACAGTGCCCATCTACTCTATGATAGATTAAAACCTAATCACTAATATATACATATATGTAGATATATGCCCAATGACCATATTGGTCCTAGGTACCACCCATGGTACCTTCCGTATCCTCCTCGAAAAGGGCTCCATCATCTTGCTTCGAGAGCATTCCATAACTACATCTGTAAATGACCACTTCTTAAGGCCATCAAAACAGATGCTACATCTTCTTTCCCCGTAACTATATCTGTAAAGGACTGTTTCGTAAGGCCTACAATACAGATACTCCATCGTCTTTCTCCACGAGCATTCCATAGCTACATCTGTAAAGGACTTCTTTGTAAGGCCAACAATACAGATGCTCCACTACTTTCTATGAAAACGTAAATCACGTCCGCACTAGTCTATGCCAACTCTCGGGCATCCATAATGTATCAACTAGTGCGTACATTGAGGACTACGTAATCGTTCTGTCTACTATATGAATCCCACCAACATGGTCTACATTGTATGGACTTTAGTCAAGAATTTTTTATATCTGTAAAGGACTGCTTCGTTAAACCTACAATACAGATACTCTAGTTGGTCTATATTATTTTCATCGTGGCTATGGCCCCACGCATCCACCCCTTAACTAACCAAAAGACTTCTAAAGAGTTAAGTGGTCGTACCCTGCTGCAAACAACCTAACATCCAAATGGCGATGCCCCTCATCCAATGTCTCGATAGTGAAAGAATCATTAGCCTGATGGTTTAACTTTAGTCTTTCCCAAAATCGCTCTTGGTGTTGATATTGGCCAATATCCGCATGTGACTATCCTTAAACATACTTGCAAGTACTGTAGACACGAATACCCTACTCCAAACACCAAGCCCTTTTGACTGCCTACAAAGGTCTGCTTCGTTAGGCGTACAATGCAAATGCAATCAAGGCATACTCTTTTGACGGAACACCTACAGACCCGCTTTCGGGGGTGCAGCTTCATTAGGTCTACCCAAAAGGCCATCCTAGAGTATCCTCACATCCCGTTGAAGTCTCGTACTTTCATGAAGCCAAAAAATGCTAAGTTGTACGTTCTTCTCCATTTCTGAAATCCATCATGAACTTCTTCGTTGGACGCTTCATCCTTTGGGCTGCTCCAAACGTATCTCAATTCTTTTATTAGACCTAAGTCTAATCTTTTAATTTGCATTTAGTTTACTTTCTTACTTCATTGGCTATTTATTTACCCCATTTAACATACTCTTGCCCTCGTTTCACCTTTATCTATTGTGAGATTTCCGTTTATTTAATAGGGAATGTTGATGGTATGAGCCATATTCATTATCCTGCTTATTTAACTTAATCTTAAGTTCATTAAAATAAGCCTCTTTTATCATTCCCGCTTTATTTTCTTATTGACTTAATATAAATTATTTAAATAAGCTTCTACCATTATTATTTCTCATTAATTTATTCAAAGTCTCAAAATAAGCTTTTCCGTTCTTATTACTTAATTATAACCTATGCTATAATTCTCCCTGTAATTGTCATTTTCTCTTCTTTTATAGTCCGTACATAATTCCAACATTTCTTTTCTGTTCTAATCTGCTTTTTTATTATGATATAGAATATTCTTTTATTCTCTTATATTATATAATTCACTTCCCATAATAACTATCTTCTTAAATAGTCTCTGCAGTGAAAGCAGACCAAGGTTCATTAGCTTCAAGTTCTTATCTAATAATTTACTTGATTCATGTCGTACTTTGCTTTATTATCTTCTATTCTAGGAAGTAATTCTATTTTATTTGGTTGGTTATGAAAACTATATTTAAAATTCCATTTCCATATTTTAATATTAAATAATATTATAAACAATAATCCGTAACTACTAGATATTTCGTTTACTATTGTGGAATAGTGTAAAATACAGTGGTTTCTCTATTTTACACTAATTCTCTTTTTCTTTCTTTTATTCTAGAAATTACATTCATTATTATATTTTAAATATTAAATTATAGAAATGTATCCTATTTTCTAAACCAACCAATTAACCTTTTAGTTACTCCTAAATCCAGTTATTTGATTAATTAACTTTTCCCACCTTAACGTAATTTATTAGTGCAATTCCATTCCTTAAACTTTTATTACTTCACATCTTATTTCCTTCATTTCATTGTACTTATTTATTTAATCCGTATTCACGTATAATCTATTCTAATCCATATGCAAAGAAAGAGAGAAAATAGAAGAAGAGTGATGCTTGCATGGAAATCCAAAACGTAGAAACTGATGTAAATAAATACTAATGCTGTAAATAAACTATAAATTCCTTGTAGTTCAGCATAAGTTAATTAATAGGATTAATTATTGAATAAAATTATCTAAATGGTAATTTAATGATAATATATCTTAAACTTAAAAGATATATAAATAAATCCACTCACATGTCGTCCTTAGCTTCAATCTCTATCCTTTTAATTTGCTACGCTTTCCTCCACTTTTTTCCTTTTTAATTCGTTGTAAATTCACTGATTTGTTTGCGCAATTCTCTTATTTTCTTGTATGGATATCCTTGCTTAATTTTTATTTTTTATTTAGAAAAATATTTAATTGATGGAAGAGAAAGGAAGAGGGAGAAGAGAAGAGGAGTTTGCTGTAAATGACAGCAGCTGATTCAGAGAAAATAGTGTGGGCTAGGGTTAAGTTATGTTCACTACATAGGTGTAGTGAACAAATATGAATCATCCGATTAGCCCTAAAAACAATCCTCACCATCATTTATTGATTTGTTTACATTAGCTTATAACGTATAATTCTCTAATGTTATTCATTTATTCCTTTGTTATACGATCCTATTAATTCACGTTTCCTTCTAAATAAGATTCTCCAATTAATTATCCAATATAGGTCATACATACATACATACATACATACATACATACATACATACATACATACATACATACATACATACATACATACATATTTATATGTGTATATGTATGTATGTGTATATATATATCCAATATTAATTGATTCTTATACGTTATAATTTTTGTACTTATTTGAACATGTCAATTAATATATCTATTAATTGATTATATATAAAAGTTATACTTTTTAGCTTATTCTTGTTAACTTACCTTCATCATAAACTTAATTACTCCGTTTGATTTTTATATGCATTCCAATTCTTTTTTTCTTTTTAACTTGGAAACAATTAATCCTACAACTGGCTTTTTCTTCTAAATAATTGATTTATATTATTAGCTATTGTAAGAATCGCATATTCATTGATTAATTGACACCCTTTTTAAACGCCCAACTAATAGCCAATTAATTAGTTGACGTTTTTTTCCATTTTAATCGATATCCTAATTAATTCTTATGCATCAGTCAGTCATGCATTTACTAGTTGTATATATTTAAACTGCCAATCCATTATCCAATTTATTAACATATAAGTTTCTCTCTTTTATTAATTGATGCTTACTTAATGTATTTATTTAATTTCTTAGTTAATTTATTGCATCAATTATAAATTAATATATGTATATTATCATTTAATTTATTCCCCACATATATCCCCCTCTATTAGAAGATCCCTTAATTAATTAATGTTATAAAAGTGACATACTCTTTGACTAATTGACGCCTATGTGTCTCTTAATTAATTCTCATTTTAATTAATTGATGCGTCAATTAATCACACACTCATAGCTTGCGTAAATCTATATAACCTCTTAATTGTAAAACGCATATATTTGACATTTATATTCTGTCCTGCAGTCATGTTAAATCACTTGATTTTATTTAATTGTATAAAATTTCCCGATGTTACAATTTGCCCGACAAATAGGTACATTTTCGGATTACGGTTTTGTAGCGGTATTTTATTATCTTTCCCATGGTTTAGAATGCTTTATTATTGAAATAAGATATATATATATATATATATATATATATATATCTTGTAATTATTGATATTATTTTTGCAGACCTAATCACGTAAAGGAGACTCTACCAAAAAATTTCATAAATTTAGGACATAGAATTTTTTGCAGAAGTTGAGTTATTTTCAAATTTTGATTAAACTTGACTATGTAAGTTAAATTTTTATAAATTGATTATTTTAAATATAATATACCAAATTTCTTGATTCGTTCTTGTTCCTTTTTGGGGATGAAAAGTTTTAAGTGGGGGAGATTGTAACGACCCGTATTTTTGATAATTATAATATTAAATTTAGTACGATTTTAGAATTTAATATTATCAGAAATTAAAATTTATGATTTATTAATGATAAAAATAACTAGAATATAATTTGATATTATTGTTTGAATGTTATTGACATTTATATTAATGAAATTCTAATCAATTATAATTGCAAAGGTTAATAAGGAATAAATTAAATGTTGTATTAAAAATAGAAATTACATGTTATTTAATTGGGATTGGTTTTAATACAGAATATGAAATCAATTAGTTAGTGAATAAATCTATTAACCTTGTTTGAAAACAATAATTTTATTAATGTGTTTAAATCAATAAGATGTAACTATAGTTTTATTTATCACCTTCTATTTAATCGGTTTGAAATAATTTGAAAATCAATGAAATTAAATGTAATTAAATACTGCATTTAATATAAGAAAAGATGTTAACCGTAGAATATGAATTTAATAATTGAAAACTTGTTTTAAATAAAATACATAAGGTAATTTTTGATTTAATATGAATAAATTATGATCAAAGTAAAAGGATTTGTTGAAACATAGATTATAATTAACTAGGATTTTATTACTGTTGTAACTTGATGTGAAATTAATTTAATATTTATATATTAGATTTAACATGTAAAGTTTAATTTTAAAAAAGATCTTTAAATTTCTATGTAATCAGGAATGGTGAAAATTGTTAACTTTTAAATTTGAATTTAAAAGCTATTAAATTGATTTTAAAATAATAATTCATTTAATTAACGTGTAAAATTAGCCGTTTTGGGCACTGTCTCGGTTTTCAATGAAACTAGTTTCATCAGTTTTGTAATGGTATATTATTATAGGATTTCCAGTTTCATAGTGATCGAACTTACCGTTTGATCATGCGAGCTCGAAATGCGTAAAAAATAATTAATGAAATTTAAATGAATATAATTCAAATTTAAAAGGTAACTTCTATATACGATGGAATTAGGGTTTGAAATTGATTTCATTGAGTTTAAGAATATTGGAAATCTATATTTTGATATACGGGATGACCTATTTTCGTTTCAAAACAGGCTTTTTGAGTCTTTGTTATTGCTTAAACCCCATTCGATCTATTCCATTCATACATATCCACCTCTGCTTATATATCGGTTCTTATAAACACTAGCTGCTTCTATTTCATTTACTGTATGCACAATTTCTGTTCTTATTTGTTCCATTATTTGTTCCTTCTTAGTGGCAGACATCTCAAATTCTAATTGCAATTCCAAATCAAATCAAGAAATCCAAATTTCTCAAACCTTATCATATAATATATCATCATGAAGCTCTCGAGGAATGTAATCTTTATCTGCAATTTGTTTTTAGATTGGAGGTTCTGTTTGTTTATAAATTGGCGAAACAGTCACGACCATTCAAGTTTGGGTTTTTCTTTTAACGGTCAATCGTCGACCAATCGACCATCGGGAAGCGCTGCTGGGTAGAGAAGGATGTATGGAGTTCATTTATATGGTTGGATTGTGTGTGGGTTGCCCAAAATCATTGGATTTTTGCTAAAAAGGTGCATGTTTTAGGCTCGGCCGGAGGCCTAGGGGAGCGGCGCAGTCATCGAGGTGGAGCCTAAAGGGGCGCCTGGCCTGGATAAGCACGATGGTGGCTTTGGATCTTGGTGGCGTCGTGTGTGGCAGCGGCGATTATGGCTTGAAGGCGGCGGCTGCAGGATGGTAGCAATCGAAGTTGAATGTACGGCTAAGGTTAGAGAGGAGGGAAATTACGCTTTTTCCCTGCATCTTTATTTTATTTAAAATTTGACTTTTCAACCTTTGAATGTGCGTAGCTTTTGCATACAAACTTGGATCGACGCAGTTTCTTCCATTAGGTTCGTGTTGAAATTCCGAATAACATGAAGCTAGTTTTGTTGAATTTGAAGATTGTTCAAATTTTGGGATTTTATTGGATTTTAAATCGGCTATAAATCAAAGATGAGTGATTTAACCCACTCACGCAATACTAAATCTTCTTATGTTAGTTGAATTAAATTTATGAAGTGGTAAGAATTTTATTGATTGTTGTTTGGTAAATTAAATTGTCATTTCAATTTAATTTGAATTAAATTGACATTTAAATTAATATTGCATTTGTTGCTAGTTAAATACCTGATATTGATAACCAGTTAATTGTTGTGATTTATTGGCTGGATGTTGACTGTGATGGATGTCGTCTATTTGTTGACATTTTAGATGATTAGATGTCTATACACTTATATATATCCCTGTTATCACCCAGTATATTAATTGAAAGCATGTAAAATAGTTTATTTAAATTATTTCGAATAAATTAATAAATAGGTTGAAATGATGCATACCTATGACAGATAGTTTCATTTGTTTTTTTTCTTATGTTAATTTTATTCAATTTTCATTCAGTTTAGTTCATCTCCGTAAGGTGTCGTAGTCATATTGGAACCACTTTAACATTGTGTATGCGGTGGACGTTATCCAGAATGAAGTGGTTGAATTGGAGACGTTTGCTGAATTTAAAGAAAGAGAACGATGATGATGACCCCGACACTTGTATCAATTGGAAATAACAAGAACAGGAGCCTACGTCTAGCTAAGGGGTTCGCAACCTTTAGGGGCCACCACCACTTCGTGTTGTTATATTTATTTTGGACTTGACCGGTGCACCTTGATTTGACTTTGGGGGTGGTGGACTCGGTGGGCGATTGTAGCTATGATGTGTTACCATCAGCCAAAAAGGATAAACTGGTAGAATCCTACCTTGGCCATTGCCTCATGTGCTTTGTCATACTTTTTATCCTTATATGCGCCTACTACGATTTTGTTTTAGTATGGTACCTATAGGAGACTCTCTGGCTACCGACGTTACTAGTTGTGTTACAGGACCTACATAGACTACGTGCTTAAAAATGTGGTAAGGGGGATAAATGTAAAGCCTTAATGCTATTTTAATACTTTACATTACTGATAGACACTACATATATTGCGTATTTGACTACCTTTAGATAATTCAACGGATCCTTAGGAGATGAAAAATCTCATAACATCTCTTAAATAATTGCACTCACATTGTACACTTGATAGGAGATGTAAAAATCCATAAACATCTCTGAAGTTGTTACACTTATATTTACCTGTTATTAGCTTAACTTACGTAAGAAATTTTAATTTTGACTCGACTACTTTGTCCTTTCATTACGCTTGGGTTAGCCTGAGTATTTCAGAGTTGAAGATATTATTCCTTGAAGATGGTGATGGAGTTGCTAGATCATATTTAATATTATTATTCTGCTGCATTATTTGGTATGTTTTTTATTGTACTCTAAGATTGTTGTAAAAGTATGTGTAATCAAATGTATATTGTGAAATAGCTTCATGAACTATTTTGAGTATTATATTTTGTCCATTACGCTGTGAGATTCTGTGTTTTGTTTTTATCTTCTTTTCTCTTATTTTCTTATTTGCCCTAGACAATCCTCCCTTTTGAATGGTTTGAGTTAGACGTGTATGGTTTATTGTTGATTTAAACTGTCCAAAAAGGTGGGTCGTCATAACAAGTGAGAAATTCACATGGAGAATACGAACACAATATAACAAATGCAATTCAAAAGACGGAGTCCAAAAATCCCCTAAGTACATGGATCTTTGGAGATCCATATGTTTGCACTAGATTTCCATAAAGTTTAAAGGAAAGGATGAAGGATAGCACCCCCAAGCAGTTGAATCGTCAATGACCCAAAAACTATGGATAGCTAGCGATCCATCGCCCAAGGATCATTAGAGATCCATCAAATTAACTCAGTTGGCTTTGAAACTTTCAGTGCATCTTCGTATTTCCAAAGGTAAGCTTTGAGCATGGCGACCTGGTCCAATAGCACTCAAATCCTTATAAATACAATCCTTTCTGCAACATAAACAAGATCTTTTGGGCTGGCTGCTGAAACTCTACAGAACCTACTCTTCTTCTCCCACACAAAAGTGATCTACAGGGTTCACTATGATTCTCCTATGAATTCTAATGCTAGCAACTTGATCTAACTTATAAGATTCAGTCACATTATAATCAGATTCAACTTGTAATTGCAGTCAGTCAATAATAAAAGTTATAAAGTGGATGTAGGTTCGTTAACAGCCGAACCACTATAAAAATATCTTATTCATTTACTCTTTTCTTTTTTCCTATTTTATTTGCCTTGATAAATAAGGCTGGTGCTTTCATACTTGTTTACCCAATAAATTGTTCAACACCTTGGATTTGGTGTAAAAGCACCAGCCCTGTTCTTACAGAGAAATAGTACAAAGAATAAATGTAAGAAGAGCAGAAATAGTAAAAAGTCAAAAATATTTTTGTAGTGGTTCGGCTTTTAATGAAGCCTACATCCACTTTATAACTTTCTATTAACTGACTGTTGTTACATGTTTTATCAGTTTACAATATGATTGAATCTTCTAGGTTAGATTAAGTCACAAGTACAAGAGTTCATTGGTGAATCACAGTAAACCTCTACATGACTATTGTGTGGGGAGAGAAGAGTGAGGAATAATCTCTTCAGAGTTCTAGAAGATCCTCTTTATGTTGCTGGTATGATCATATTTATAAGGGTTGGAGAGCATTTGGACCAGGAGTTTAAGCGCAGAAGAGTCAAGTTGTTATACCAAGTCATCAACGAAAATCTCAACTCAAACTAATTAATTTCTATGGATCATTAGCTACCCATAGGAAATGATCACTTGATATCCATCAACTTAGCATATTTTTCTACCAGGAGTCTTAGTGCTATGAAGGAGCTCTGAAAGTTTGAGGGTGGTCAACCTATCTTGATGGATCACTAGCTATTCATAGGAGATGGGTCGCTAGCTATTAATAGGGGATGGATCGCTAGTTAACCATACAAGGATGAATCGTTATCTATCCATCAACTTAGCATATTTTTCTATCAGAAGCCTTTACTTTATGCTATGAAGGAGCTACGAACGTTTGATGATGATTCGACCTATCTTAATGGATCACTAGCTATCCATGGGGGATGGGTTGCTAGCTATCCATGGGGGATGGATCGCTAGTTATCCATCCACTTAGCATATTTTTGAGTGATCTTAGTTTGGTTGTCTTTCTGTGTTCTATTTAAATGCCTTGTCCAAATATCAAGTCGTTTGGATTTGTTTGATCATCCGTCTTCGCAGGTCATTCAGCCTAGAAGAATCATTCATAACACACTCAAAACTTAATGAAATGAAATGAAATGAAACTTTACAGGTATACTCTAAAGGGTGTCTGGGACCTATTACAAAAATTTCAAGTAGTTGAGCCCATTCTACATGGGAGGTTAATGAACCTTCTAGTTAAGTCGCTAGTGACCCATCTAGCCTTATCCAATCTAGCTCATTTTTTTCGAGTGTTTTCTTTTATAACTTCTAAGTATTCTCCTATAGTTTCAAGTCAATTTGACTTTATATGAGTTCCCTAGACCTGCTTTAAGTTAGCTGGTTGTTTAAAAAGTGGGTAAACAGCTTGAATCATATGGATCTTTACTTCTTGAACTACGCTGCTTGGAATGCTCTGAAACTTGGTAAGTATTATTAGAAGAGGTCGTAGATCATGATGCAAGAGGCTTAAACAACTCGTAATTCTTTCTTCTGGATTGCAAGTGATCCATGGATGATGGATCGCCAACGATCCATCTACTTAGTGGATTTTTCGCTTGTTTCTCTTAAGTTCCACTGGTTTGTTCTTTTAGATGCCTTGTTCAAGTTTCAAGTCATTCTGGCTTAGTCTGGATGTTCTAACTCCAGTTGAATTCTACTGGGTTAAAAACCCAGTTCAGAATATTCAATGCAGAGTGTTGATCCATTTTTTGGGTTAACATTTTGGTACTTTTCAATGGAAATCCAACTCAGGCAAAGATCTAGCTATCTACTTTGGATCAGATAGGTCCAGAATTTAGATCCTCAAGTCCTATTCAAAAGATCTACTGTTGAATATGCGATTATATGATTTTTGTTTGATGATAATAAACATATATATATATATATATATTCATTTAAATGTACTTGTCAATATACTATTTTATTTTCATAGATTAAATAAATATTTGCTGAATAAAATAAATAACACAGAATTTGAATTCAAACAGAAATTTTATTCAAACAAATATTTATTACAATTTTTGAATACTACAAATTTCAAGCCCTCACTATATATACACACACACACAACTTCAATAACAATACAATTTTGATTACATCACGATTAATATTTACATTTGACCTAATTATGTATCACTCATTCACTCAACTCGTATTTTATCTTCAACTTCACTCCAAATTGAATCCAGCATCTGAGCAATCTGCAAAAATAAATATTGACGCAGTAAAATTGAAAATAAAATATTTGTGCAGCATAAAATAAAACATGATTTTGAAAATAATATTTGCCTCGGTTATTTGGTTTGTTCATCATCATTTAAATTTGAATTCATCATGCACGAATAGCTTGTGACATGCACAGTGTATCACTGTACATGCCACAAGGCAGTGCACACCGATATACACTTGATAAAATTACAGGGACAGGTGAGTACATGTCAAACCTAAAAAGCCGGGTTCAACTCAAGTGCAATGAAAATAATGTCACAATATCAGCACAAGGTCAAACCTGAGCTCCAAGCTGGATTCAGCACAGGTGCAAGTTCATGAAAATGGTCAAGACAACTAAAACAAGCCTCGACCAAAATCCAAATGTACAAATGCAATATGAACCAAACGGCGCACAAAGGCAGTGGTACAAACTATATGAAGACAATGCACATATATACACTGTGACAACAGATGCCAAAGTGAAGCCACCAGACTTCGAGTCAAGTAGTAGACAGGGATGTGCAGACTAATAGATGTGCGTAAAGAAATGGCACATGTATATGCAGTGCATAGCATCATCAATGAAACCAAACTGCCCAAGGTCAAAGACATATATATATGCTATGCACATAACAATCAAATAAATCAAAGGAGAACCAGACCTAAAGCTAACAAGGACAAAATGTAAACACACACATATATATGTGCAGTGAAACCAGAGGCACAAAATAACTTAATACATTAAGACATGCACACATATATGTATCAATGAAGTAGTGCAACAGTAAGTGGCAACAGCAAATAAATAGGCAAATTTTCAATACAGTGAACAATGCATATGATCAAGCAACAAAGTAGCATGATCAGACCAGTGAAGACATGAACAAGGCTCGAACTCAAGTCAGTGCACAAGAACCCAATTCAAAATACAATGAACCAGGTGAGGCAACTTGAGCTCCAAAAGATACAACATAATGCACCAGTGAAAAACTAAATGAAACTGGACAGTGCAAGCTCAAATACAAACACTGGACAGAAGAATATATAGGAGACTGTACATGAAGAATATATGAAATAAGACTTGGCATGTACATGAAGAGCAGACAATAAAACAATCATATACAAGTTTCATTGACTCGAAGGAACAAGCCAATATGGCAATAATGCAAACACAGTTCAAATGAACGTCACATGCAATAGCGACAGTGAAGGCAACAAAGATCAGTTCAAGCATATCATTGAATCACACAGCAGTTCCAAACTAATGATATACAGCAAGTTCGAAATCATGGATCAATAGTTGAATCCCAAAAATGATCAAAGAGCCAGCAAACATAAATGGCCAGAGTCGAGCACAAAGTGTCAACAACCAATAGATTATCAAAAATTCCAAAATGGTCGAGCATTGAAAATGCTACAGTTTTAGTCAAAGCTGTGGATCATCAAAGTAGTTTTCAAACTAACAGTAATGGTGACAGTAGAATATCAAGTCAACAAACACAAAGAAAGAAATCATCGTCACAGTAAAGTCAGAGCCTTGGCAATCAAGGAATCGAACCAAGTCAGAAATCAAAACCGTGTTATTCAAGTAAATTGAAAAAGTCAGGAATCATCTCAAACATTCAATCAAAATCATACGGCCGAGATAAATAAATTGAGGAAGTCAAATGATCATATACGAATGAATATATATGAGTTCAAATCCCTTATAAATAGTAACATCATCGGCAATTTTATCATCGAGTTCAAGCAAGAAAATCAAAAGAAGCAAAAAAAAAATTTACATACCAAATCAAAGTAGAACTCGATCAATGAGGAGGAGGAGCGAACGAATCAATTGAAGTAAGAAACCGAAGCATCAGCCATCAATTTAAGCGGCAACTTCACAAAGCTCTAATTTTAGAGCTAAGAGGAATGAACGAAAGAAGGAACTAGGCCATTGTTTGACTGAAGAGTAAAGAAAAGAAAAACGGCCGGCAATATTTTGTTTGCGATAAGATTATTTAGGGCCGGTTATTAAAATAGAATTGGGCCTTAATATCTTAAAAATTAGGGTTTATTTATTTTATTGTTTTAAAGTGTTTTTAATTTCTTTATTAAATCGCTGTAATTTCTAGTCGTGTGACTAGGGGACAAACTACATGGCATAGTTTGAGAATTCACAACTCCGTGGCTGAGTTGTGGCAGTGTTTTGAGCATAGAGTTAGGTTAGTCAGTAGCGGGTGTCGCGAGTTTGCGTGTGTAAGCGTGTGACTACTTAATTTCTAGTAGAAACCTTGGGGGCAGCACGTAGGCACGGATTTGCCGAAGCTGGGAAATTTTGTGTCATTTTATTTCTGCATTTATTATTCTACTATTATCTATGTTGCTATTATTTTGATATATCTGAAATAATTTTATAAGCTTCCGTAATAATTTTTATAATTAATAGCATTACCCTATTCACATCCCTTTAGGGTGAAATCGATTCTACAAGTGGTATCAGAGCGAGGTTTAGAAGTCAGCTTTTGTTTTTAAAAAATTTGATTTTTTTTTCAAAAATCAATTTTTGTTTTAAAAAGTTGAATTTTTAAAATGGCTTCTTTTAATAATGTTTTTGCCGAGGGTCAGTCCATAGTTAGACCACCAATGTTCACTGGTGAATACGCCTACTGGAAAAATAGAATGAAATTTTTTCTGAAAACCATTGATGCTTGGAATATTGTTGAGACAGGTTATAAAGCACCAACTATAATTGTAGATAATCAGGAAATAGATAAACCGATGGATCAATGGACAAAACTAGAAAATAAATTACAAAATTCCAATGCTAAAGCTATGAATTCTATCATCTGTTCATTGGATCAGTTTGAATTTAATCGTGTCTCACATTGTCTAACTGCATAGGAAATATGGCACACACTCGAAGTGACTCACGAAGGTACGTCGCAAGTCAAAAAATCTCGCCTTGCCATGCTAAGCAGCGAATACGAGAACTTCACAATGGCGAAGGTAGAAAATGTCAAAGAGATGTATGGACGACTTTCCAATATCGTATACAAATCAAAAGCTCTCGGAAAATCATACACAGAGTTGGAGATAGTCCGAAAAATCCTCAGAGTCCTTCCACGAAATTTTGAAGCAAAAGTGACTGCCGTTCAAGAATCAAAAGATTTAAAACAAATCAAAGTTGAAGAACTCATTGGAAATCTCACCACTTATGAGCTAGAAATGAAATTCAAGGAAGAGCGTAAAGGAGGTGACACTCGAAAGAAATCAATAGCTCTTAAAGGAACAACAAAAAATGATGGTGGTGATGATGATGATGATAGAGCAGTAGAATTGGAGCTGATAATAAAGAAATTCAAAAGGTGGAATTACAAATGCGAAAATCTAGCTCTAAATCGAAAATTTTAAAAAGCAAAATAGTCAAAGCACTAGACAACTCAGACGAACAGAAGATCATCTGTCATAAGTGCAACCAACCCGGACACATCAAGCCCAACTGTCCTCAAAATCGACGCGACTTTGAAAAGAAATCAAAAAGGAGAAGTTTTGCAGCCACGTGGAATACAAGTGATGATGATAATCAAAGTACTAGCAGTGAGAGTGAGAAAGCAGATATGTGCCTTCAAGGTATATAGCTGATAGCGACGATGACGAGCCAAGCGAGGTATCAAAACTTACTCATTCAGAATTACTTATACATTTCCACGAAGTAAATGCCTATTTTGAACGAATTAGGGAGAAGTATGCCAAACTTGAATCACAAAAAGATACTTTGATAGATTTAAATAAACAAGTTGACCAATTAGTTAAAACCTATCAAAGTAGGATCATTAAGTGTGATAAGTGTCCAACAATCGAAGAAGAAATTAAAAAATCAGAAATCAAAATTAAATCGCTTGAAGATGAAATTCTGATTTTGAAAGAGAGTTAAAATACAAGAAGTGAAAATTCTATTAAAAAATGTACACAATTACTGAACGAAAATGAATCTCTCAAGACATAAGTCCAACAACTGTCAACAACTTTAGATAAATTTTCAAAAAGTGAAAAATCGTTGAATAAGCTATTAGGAAAACAAACTGTTAATACAGTTAGACAAGGACTTGGATACTATTAATCTAAAAATGTTAGAAATGAAATTAATCAAGTCGATTCAATGTGCACAATTTGTAGAAAATTTGGATACAATCAAAATAATTGTTGGTATAGACCCAAACACATAAAAACCATTCCAATTTGGGTTCCAAAAGGTACAAATATAAAATCCCTCACAGTTAAACAAATCTGGGTGCCAAAAGGAACATATATAAATAGTTTTGGGTCTCCACAAAATTATTTTTCAAAATATTCTGCCACTAACAATAATGCACCTATAAAAATAAATAGGTCACAAAAATCTTTTATCGTGTAGGAGTGGTGGCAGGCTATGGAACAACAACGGTGTTTTCTGGATTCTTCCTGTTCCAGAAACACAACGAACAACAAAGCAAAGTTCCTTAGCCTAGTACAAAGGTGACAGAATCACAATGGGCAACAACGAAAAATTATCGTAAAGATAAAACAAGTAATGGTATATTTTGAACGATATATTAAATGTGATAATCTGCACTGTAGTCTGAATTAAATCAGCCAATAATGTGATGATAAAATAAATGATGATTTTGATTCTAACTTATTCAAAATTATTGGCCAATATACTCTTATGCCAAGAACACTATAAAAATCTCTAGAGTCTTTGAATTACTTCATATATATTAGTTTGGATTAATAATAGTGTTTTATTGGATGATAATACTTTTGACTATTTTACAGCTGACTCTGTATTCACGGTTTTTGATTATTTACATAGCTTCAATTAAAATTCAAGAGAATTTCATTTAAAAAGTTGTTGTTAAAAATGATTTTGAGATATTTTGTTACACAACTCATGATCTGGTTTGAAACATTCAACTAATAATAAGTTTGAGTGAAAAGAAATTCAGATGCAGATTACACTGGTAATCTAGTTAATAGAAAAATTAATCGTAGAACGTGATTTTTGTTGAGACATTTATTAACTGCATCGTTTTTCAAAAAAAATATCTGCATATTTTTCATTTCAAATAATTTTCAAATAGCAGAAATTTTTCTAATAAAACCCCTTTTAGAAAATCATTTTTGACCTTGTTTTCAGATTGGTCTGTTTTAGAAAAATTTGGTTTTACAATTATTTTTGGATTTGATTTTAAATTATTACATTGACTAATTTGACTCCCTAATAATTATCGAAAAGATAAATAGTGATTAAAAAACTGCCGAGTGTTAATATTAATCATATATTATAACCTGAGACGATATAATTAGTAAATTTCTTTAGAAATTTAAACAAGAATTATAAAACTTTTTGTTGGTAAAAATTCCACGACCATCTCTATTTCTATCACATTTCTAAGGACCATCACTCATCAAAATTCAATATAGTTTGTCGATATGTGGTACTTTAAACAGGAATCATTCGTTTTTCATTTTATATTTTTTAAGAAAAAAATTATAACAATAAAATAAAATCTAAAGTATTCATTCTCATTTAAAAGTCCTCACGGTTATGCATGGGTGAATTACTTGGAATTTGTTATGTGCTTCCATGCTCATTTAAAAGTCCTTACGGTTATGCATGTATGGAACAAATATCAAAATTGTTTTTTAATAAACAAGTTGATTCTAATCCCATTTAAAAGTCCTCACTGATATGCGTAGTTAGAAGATAATTGAATTTATTTTTTAAAATAAAATTGGAATACTACTAATCTCATTTAAAAGTCCTAACGGTCATGCATGGTTGGTAGATATTCAAATTCCTTATATAAATATAGCACAAATAGACACAACTGTATGGTTTTATATGATGATATCATTCACATCATTCTAAAAGTGGAATATGTACCTAACAAAGTATTTATGATTTTTTTTTGATTTTTTATTGAAATTTAATATTTATATTCGATTGAGTTTTAATGTTGTATTAATGTCTATCACTTTATCTCCATTTTTCTAACTCTATTATTCTTTTGCTGATAACAAAAGGGGGAGAGAAAAGTTAAGATTTTCTCAAATAAAATCAAGTAAAGGTCAAATATTTTTTATTTGCATCTAGGCTTATTTGCATATTTTTATTTACATGCATATATGAAGAGGGAGCTTTGTGTAGAGAGGAAGCATTCAAATAGGGGGAGCAAATTGAATGTTCAAATACATTTAACAAATTTAAAATCTTAAATATATGTTTGTTATCATCAAAAGGGGGAGATTGTTGAATATACAATTATATGATTTTTGTTTGGTGACAATAAACATATATATATTCATTTAAATGTAATTGTTAACATACTATTTTATTTTCATAGATTAAATAAATATTTACTGAATAAAATAAATAATACAGTATTTGAATTCAAATACAAATTTTATTCAAACAAATATTTATTACAATTTTTGAATAGCACAAAGTTCAAGCTCTCACTATATATATATATATACAACTTCAGTAATAATACAATTTTGGTTACATCACAATTCACATTTACATTTGATCTCATTACATATCACTCATTCACTCAACTCGTATTTTATCTTCAACTTCACTCCAAATTGAATCCAGCATCTGAGCAATCTGCAAAAATAAATATTGAAGCAGTAAAATTGAAAATAAAATATTTTTGCAGTATAAAATAAAATGTGATTTTGAAAATAATATTTGCCTCAATTATTTGGGTTGTTCGTCATCATTTAAATTTAAATTCATCATAAACGAACAGTTGTGACATGCACAGTCACGAGGCCGTGCACACCGATATACACTTGATAAAATTACAGGGACAGGTGAGCACATGTCAAACCCAAAACGCCGGGTTCAACTCAAGTGCAATGAAAATAATGTCACAATATCAGCAAAAGGTCAAACCTGAGCTCCAAGCTGGATTCAACACAGGTGCAGGTTCATGAAAATGGTCAAGACAACTAAAACAAGCCTCGACCAAAATCCAAATGTACAAATGCAATATGAACCAAACAGTGCACAAAGGCAGTGGTACAAACTACATGAAGACAATGCACATATATACACAGTGACAACAGATGCCACAGTAAAGCCACCAGACTTCGAGTCAAGCAGTAGATAGGGATGTGTGGACTAATAGATGTAAGCAAAGAAATGGCACATATATATGTAGGTGCATGGCATCATCAATGAAACCAAACTGCCGAGGGTCAAAGACACACACACACACACACACATACACACACATATATATATATGCTATGCACGTAACAATCAAATAAATCAAAGGTGTACCAGACCTAAAGCTAGCAAGGACAAAATATAAACACACACATATATATGTGCAGTGAAACCAGAGGCACAAAATAACTTAATACATTAAGACATGCACACATATATATGTATCAATGAAGCAGTGCAACAGTAAGTGGCAACAACAAATAAATAGTTAAATCTCAATACAGTGAACAATGCATATGATCAAGCAACAAAGTAGCATGATCAGATCAGTGAAGACATGAACAAGGCTCGAACTCAAGTCAGTGCACAACAGCCCAATTCAAACTACAATGAACCTGGTGAGGCAACTTGAGCTCCAAAAGATACAATATAATGCACCAATGAACAACTAAATGAAACTAGACAGTGCAAGCTCAAATAGAAACAGTGGACAGAACAAGTGCATCTGAAATAAGACTCGGCATGTACATGAAGAGCTGACAACAAAATAATCATATACAAGTTTCACTGACTCGAAGGAACGAGCCAATATGGTAATAATGCAAACACGGTTCAAATGAACATCACATGCAACAACGACAGTGAAGGCAACAAAGATCAGTTCAAGCATATCATTGAATCACACAGCAGCTCCAAACTAATGATATACAGCAAGTTTGAAATCATAGATCACTAGTTGAATCCCAAAAATGATCAAAGAGGCAGTAAACACAAATGGCCAGAGTCGAGCACAAAGTGTCAGCAACCACCAGATTATCAAAAATTCCAAAATGGCCAAGCATTGAAAATGCTACAGTTTTAGTCAAAGTCGTGGGTCATCAAAGTAGTTTTCAAACTAACAGTAATGGTGACAGTAGAATATCAAGTCAACAAACACAAAGAAAGAAATCATCGTCACAGTAAAATCAGAGCCTTGGCAATCAAGAAATCGAACCAAGTCAGAAATCAAAACCGTGTTAATCAAGTAAATTGAAAAAGTCAGGAATCATCTCAAACATTCAATCCAAATCAGACGGCCGAGATAAGTAAATTGATGAAGTCAAACGATCATATACGAACGAATATATAGGAGTTCAAATCCTATATAAACAGTGACATCATCGGCAATTTAATCATCGAGTTCAAGCAAGCAAATCAGAAGAAGCAAAAATTTTTTTACATACCCAATCAAAGTCGAACTCGATCAAGGAGGAGGATCCGCGAACAAATCAATTGAAGTAAGAAATCGAAGCACCAACCATCAATTTAAGCGGCGACTTCACAAATCCCTAATTTCAGAGCCAAGAGGAACGAACGAAAGAAGGAACGAGGCCATTGTTTGACTGAAGAGCAAAGAAAAGAAAAAGGACCGGCAATATTTTGTTTGTGATAAGATTATTTTGGGCCTGTTATTAAAATAGAATTGGGCCTTAATATCTTAAAAATTAGGGTTTATTTATTTTATTTTTTTAAAGTGTTTTTTATTTCTTTCTTAAATCGTTGTAATTTCTAGTCGTGTGACTAGGGGACAAACTACATGGTGTAGTTTAAGAATTCACAACTCAGTCGCTGAGTTGTGGCATGGTTTTGAGCGCAGAGATAGGTTAGTCAGTAGCGGGTGTCACGAGTTTATGTGTGTAAGCATGTGACTACTTAATTTCTAGTAGAAACCTTGGGGGCAGCACGTAGGCAGAGTTTTGCCGAAGCTGGGTAAATTCTGTGTCGTTCTATTTCTGCATTTATTATTCTGGTATTATCTGTGCTGCTATTATTTTGATATATCTGAAATAATTTTATATGCTTCCACAACAATTTTTATAATTAATAGCATCACCCTATTCACCCCCTCTTGGGTGAAATCGATTCTCTACATCTACCGTTAAGAATCAATGGCTCCGAGAAGAAAAAGAACTGCTTTTGGAAGATCCGTAGGGGTGGTAATTGCCAAAGAAGAGATGAATCATCAATAAATCGAAGTAAATGGCGCCAACATGGGAGATTAAGTGCTAGGATCCTCTAATCAATGCAAAGTTGTAACAAGAGATGAATTGAATAAAATGGTTGACGAAATTAATCAAAAAATGGTAAGCTATTGGAGAGATCTTATGGACAAACTTAATTCCCTCTTGACTTTACGATCACATCCTACTCTAAGAAACATGGAAGAACATGCAGCTATCGTAGTACAAGGAAATTCTCCCATTTCTAGTAAAAATAAAAGGAACGGGAAGTAGCTGTAGAAAGGAGTGATAGTTGGAACCATGGGAATTAACATAGAAGGAAACACAAGCACTCCACTAACCGCGAGACTACCAGCCATGAACTTAAATCTAGGAGTGAAGACCCCAAATGATGATATAGGCATGGACCTCTCCGATTCGGAAGATGGGGAGCAACTTAACGACGGTAAGCTAAAAGGAAATGCCAAAGCATTTGATAACGCCAGGGATATCCAAGCTGCCCCAATCCGGCTAACGATAAGCCAATGGAATCCTGAGGATCTTTCGAAGACAGGAGAGTCTAGGCTTCAGCCTGCTTACTAAGATCGTTTTCAAAGCCAAACACTCGGTGTAGTTGCTGATAGCCAACCCTCGAATGACCAGACATCCAAGGAATATATAACGGACATGGTCAAGCAAGTGATAAATAAGAGTAAGAACACAAAGTATGATGAATGGGGATCTTCTCCAAGTCTAACCCCTTTCATTGATGAGATTTTGTATGAGCGATACCCAAAAAAATTCACTGTGCTAACAATTTCGTCCTATGACAGAACGAGAGACCCGAAACACCATCTATACAATTGTAGTTTGTACATGGACGGAGGAATGCTTCAGACACCGTTCGATGTAGATGTTTCAAAAAATTTCTGATGAGAATTTCTTCCATTTGGTTCACTAGGCTTCCACCAAGATTCATCTCTACTTTAGATCAACTAACAATAGGATTCCTTGATCAATTCATACTTAACACGACGCAGCCTAAGGATGTGATCTTTGTTCGGTCTATTCGAGGAACGAAATGGATCTCTGAAGTCTTTTATGAATTGGTTCAACACCATGGTGACAAAAGTAAGCAATCCGAATGAGGATATGGTTTTTATGACCTTGGTCCGCCCATCCACCCCAAAACTGAGTTCGAAAAATGGATCAAAACAAGATATTCTGTCACTAGGAAGGACTTCAACCATAAGGAGAGTCAATACTTGAGATTAGAAGAGGCACAAGAGATAGAAAGAAAATCTACTAGCTTACAACCAATGAACATTAGGTACAATGGCATGGTGATGAACCAGGACATACATGCCTCCGGAACTGCTAAAGGAATAGTGTGGGAAAAGATGGAAACCAGAAAAGGAAAAAAAAATCAAAATTCCAACAAACGAAATGGTAACAATAAGCAGATTAAAGGCTTCAGGCCCGTGGATTACACCATACTCAACGATACTTTGGAAAACATCTATCTCGCAAGGGACAGAGGAGTATAAGAAACCCCCTAAAAAGGAAGTAACTGAACAGCAAAAGCGTTACGGGAAGTACTATTGCCTCTGCGTAACGCATGGCCACACCACGAATGAGTGTCATCACCTAAAGAACTTTATTAAAGAGCTGATTTTGGAAAAAAAAAACTACAGCAATACGTGCGGAAATCGCAAAATTCTAACCAACCTATGGCTCCTCATGCTCCTAGGGATCAAGGAAACAAAGCTAGAACCAACAAAGAGGAATCTAGATGAACTGACCAAACTCTCATCATTGGAATGATATCTGGAGGATCTTATCCCGTACAGAGGAGTTGTGGGGAAATGGAGAGATATGCGAGCTCATTGAAACACGCTCCGAAGGATTCGTGCCTCGCGGTCGAAGATGAAGCCCCTGCCAAGCAGTAAAGAACCATGAACGATGACATAGTATTCAGAAATCAGGACATCAAGAGAGTAAAAGCTCCAACTCTAGATCCCATGGTCAAGACAGTAGGAATTGGGCCCACTATGGTTCGAAGAGTATTGGTAGACAACGGTAGTTCTATGAATATCCTCTTCAAACGCACCTTTGATCAGATGAAGATCAACATGAAAGATGTTTTTGCATGACAAACCAAAATTCAAGGATTCATCGAAGAACCCAAACAATCCTTCGGAACAATTGACTTGCCTATGGAACTTCTAGAAGGTGACCGAAGAGTCACCTTCAACCAAAAATTTATGATCGTAGATGAAACTTTCACGTATAATGCCTTCTTGGGACGACCCATACTGGTGGATTTCAAAATTGCTTTAGCCTAATGGTGCCTTAACATGAAATTCCCAATGGAGAATGGAGTTGGGGTGATCAAAGGAGATCAAAGTTCTACTAGAGAATGTTATATGGTAGAACTACGTGAATCTAAGAGAAAGGAAAAGGGGAAGAATGTGGGGAGAACTCTCCATCTTCTCGAACCTCCCAAATAGCAACTACAGAGCCGCCCCTAGCTTGGGGACCATAACCGATTCCATAAGACTTTGGACCCTAGAAAGAAGAGTTTAGTGGAGGATCAGGCTGCACCGGAAGAATTGACAATGCCCATCCCCGTCGATATGGATGACCCAATGTGGGTTTTGAAAATTGGATCGCACCTTGGAAACGAGATGCGATTGGAACTCCCTAAATTTCTTCAGGCCAACTTGGATGTATTCACTTGGACACATTTCGATATGTGTGGGGTATCATCAGAAATTTCATGTCATGTACTCAACATTGATCCCAAGTACACACTAGTAAAGCAAAAGAGGCACAGCCTGATCCCCAAATGGTCCAAGGCATTGAGAGAAGAATGGGCAAGCTGATGGCCAATGTTTTATCCATGATGCGACCTACTCTAAATGAGTATTTAACCCGATTTTGGTCAAGAAGCCCAATGGGAAATTTCAAACCTATATCGACTATTTGGACTTAAACAAAGGTTGCCTAAATGATAGCTTTCCTCTGCCCAAAATTGGCCAGCTTATTGACGGGATGGCTGGACATGAGCTGCTATCATTTATGAATGCATACTCGGGATACAACAAGATCATGATGCACGAACCTGATCTAGAAAACACCAGGTTCATCACCGACCTAGTATTATACTGCTACAGAGTAATGCCATTCGGTTTAAAGGATGCTGGGGCAACCTACCAAATATTAGTAAATGCCATGTTCAAGCGTCATATCGAAAAAACCATGGAAGTCTATGTGGATAACATGTTGGTTAAATCGTGAATAGCTGCCAATCACTTGGATATTCTTGCCAAAATGTTTGAAATACTTTGAAAATATGGGATGAAGCTCAATCCACTTAAATGTCACTTCGGAGCAGTCTCTAGAAAGTTCTTGGGATTCATAGTGAGTGCTAGAGGCATCAAAGCAAACCCAGAGCAAATTACCGCCCTATGACAAGTCGAAGCCCTAAAGAACATGAATGGGTTACAAAGACTGAATGGGAATGTCACATCGCTAAGTCGGTTCATCTCAAAAGCCAACGGAAAATGTATACCATTGTTTAATGCAATAAAGAAAGGAAAGAAGAACTTTGAATGAATTGAGGCTTGTCGAACCGCACTTAAAGAGTTGCTGCCATATATGGAAACCCCGTTGATCCTATCAAAGCAAGTAGATGGAGAGGGCTTGTTCATCTACTTAGCAATCTCACCTCATGCATTAAGTGTGCTCTTGTAGTGAAGAAGCTAGGATCCAGTGACCCATGTATTACATCAGTAAAAGTTTAACTAGAGACGAGAAAAATTATCCGAAATTGGAAAACCTAGCGTATTGTTTCTTGATCACGTCTAGGAAGTTATGACCATATTTCCAGGCACATCCGATCGAAGTATTGACTGATCAACCCATGAAGCAAGTATTGTACCGCCCCAAGACTTCTAGGCGTCTCATCAAATGGAATATCGTATTAAGTCAATATAAAATAACTTACCATCCTAGAAGGGCAATCGACAGTTAAGCGTTGGTAGATTTCATCGTCGAATTTACCATACGAGATAATAAAGAGGAAATTATACCGGAGGTAGAAACACAATGGAAGCTCTTCGTAGATAGCGCATCTAATAACTTCTGCTCGGGGCAGGGTAGTGGTTGAGAATCCAGAAGGATGAGCCATCTACTACGCTTTACGATTATAATTCCCAGCGAGAAATAATGAAGTAGAAAATGAGGGATTGATAACTGGGCTTAAAATTATGAAAGAGCTGGAGATAAAATCCATACACATCTATAGCGACTCTCAGTTAGTCGTCTATCGAGTGAAAGGCGAATACCAAGCTCGAGGGAAGAACCTTTCCCTTTATCTATCGAAAGAAAGAGTTGTTGAACGACGTCAAACATTACACATTAACTCACATTCCAAAGGAGCAGAACACGAAAGCTGACTACTTGGCTAGTCTGACCAGTTCCGGAGAAACGCGATCATTGGGACTAGTTTCGGTTCAAACCCTGACCACTCCAAGCATAAGCGAAATGGATGTCAACTGGATTTTTGAGACTACTATTGAAGAAGAAACATGGATGACGCTGATCAAAGACTACTTCCTTACAGCAAATCTTCTCATAGATAGGAAGCAACGGAAAAATCTTCTTCTAAAGGCACCACGATTCATGATATAGGATGAGAGACTCTACCGAAGGGGGTTCTCTACCTCCTACGCAAATGTGTGACCAACAACGAATCTCAAAGGATCCTAAGAGAAGTTCAAAATGGCGACCATGGAGACGATACCAAAGGGCAACCTCTTGCAAAGAAAATCCTCTAATACAGGTATTTTTGGCCAATAGTAAACCATGATGCAGCAAATTACGCCAGAGGTGTGATGGATGCTAAAGATTCAGCAAGATTAAAAGAGCTCCCTCAACAGAACTAATACAGATGGTCAGCCCATAGTCATTCGCAATATAGAGAATCGATCCGATTGGCATATTGCCTATAACTAAAAGAGGGGCTAAATATGCTATAGTTGTCGTTGACTATCTCACCAAGTGGGCTAAAGCGGAATCGCTGACCACTATTACCACAAAGAAAGTCATTAATTTTGTTACTAAAAACATTATTTGCATGTATGGTGTGCCATAGAAAATCATCACTGATAACTGGACCCAATTTGAAAGTGCCAAGTTCAAAGACTTTTGCAAATGCTTCCGAATCAAGAAGAGCTTTTTCGCAGCCGCTCATCCTTAAGTAAACAGGCAAGTGGAAGCAATAGATAAGATCATCAAGTCCACCATCAAAAAGAGACTAACTAAAGCTAAAGGGAATTAGATTGATGAATTTCCACTCGCACTATGGCTTACAAAACAACACACAAAGCAGAAACCGATCATACCCAATTCGCCTTGGCATATGGTTTAGAAGCGATAATCCCTATCAAACTAGAAGTCCTCTCTTATCGAAGGTATAATATCAACCAGTGGCAAAACGAGTAGCTCATACTTTAGTCGCTTGATATAATTGACGAGAAGAGGAAAGAAGCCGAATGAAGGACCACGGCTCGCCAAAAAAGGGTCGCACGGTACTTCAACTCCCGTACTGAGAACCTTTAGGCTAAACTAGGAAGGGTTGTATTTGATGAGTCAAAGCTAGGGAATGGAACACTTAAATTGACAATCGTAGGCGGAATCCAAATTCCCCGAGCATCGAAAAGCGAATCACTGCATCGTTACTTTATCTAAAACTATCTTATGTACTTCTTATTTTTAGCAAATCCATTTTGGAATACACGGGGTACTGTAAATAGGCAGAATTTGCCCAACTTTTCTTGATAAACTTGCTTTGCTTTCTGAACCAATGAAATTGTGTTCATAAATGTAATCTGTTGAGTCGATGGGGTCAAATCGGCTCAAAACCATCCAATTGCTACTTGAGATAATGGAACCATGTTCAGTATGCCTCCACTTACTCGGTAGGTTGATGAAAAAAAATCGACTCAAACCAATGGATCGGCGGAAATCGATCCCCCTCTTCTAAGAACCGATGTTGCTCCGACGAGTCCATGAAGGCCCAAATCAAAGCTACGCACTTCCATAAGTCATGCATTACCTTTTAAGCCATGGAATCATGCTCTTGAAGCATAAACTCCTCACATTGACCAAAGATCGGCAACATCTAGAAGTTTCAAACTGTTCCGGATCAACAGATCATATCTATCACAAAAGCCGCACGTTTCATTAGCCGTGTGCACTTTTAAGTATGGTATTTCTCTGGCAATACCAAAAATAATCCTCACATTGCTCGAAGATGGCAACGTTAAGAAGTTTCGAACTATTCCAGATCGATGGGTCATATCGATCCCAAAAGTCGCGCACACCATAAGTCGTGCATCTTCTCAAAAGCCATGCATTTCATAAGCCGCACATACTCTTAAGTATCAGTATTGCCCTGGTGATACAGTGAAACTCTTACATTAAAGGAATAACAAGAATCAACCCACTCCCACAATCGGGAGCAACATGTATGAATCCAACAACGCTAAACTACTACGAGTTAGCAGAAAGTTCCAATTTTTCACTGACAATAAATATGAAATCAACCTGTACAAATCATAAGTTCCCAAAGATTAGAACCATAAAACAGGTCCGATTATAGACCCAAAAAAACATTCGAATCTAATGTGAGAAGTGGTCAAGGTCAGGCGCAAGCAGAGAATGTGGGTGCCAAAGTCCCGTAGGTTGGAATGGAAGCTATGTATCTATTTTTAGGAATATGGTGCAGGCAAGAGTTACAGCTGTAGTGTTAGGAGGAAATGCTCCAGGAGCGAGAATTTCGAAAGTTCTGGTAGTCGACCATTATGCAAAGCTAAGTGGGGATTACACCAAGCTTGAAGGGAAGCCGTTTGTTGTAATGGATGATGACATTGGGGTAGAGAACTGATTGTTACACCGTGAAAGGATTTTTGCAGATCTGGGGTCAATGATGAGTAGAAGAGGAGGTTAGCATCCAGGCAGCTTCAGGAAGTAGTTCTACTCTGGTGGAATAGTGTGACTGCGGTAGTGGATGAGGAAACTATGACCTAGGAAGATTTCAAGGGAAGGTTCCAGCAGAGGTTTATGTCAGCAATGGCACAGTCAGCTCTGATCAGGAAGTTTGTTGAATTAGAGCAGGGGGAGATGTCAGTTTTGGAGTATGCAAGAAAGTTTAAGGAGTTGGTCCGATATAGGTATGCTTGAGTGGACATAGGCATGAAGAGGAACGAGAAGTTTATTAAGGGGTTAAAGCCTAAGTTGGCCAGTGTTACATTACCTCACATTAGAGATCCTTCTGACTTTGTTGTAGAGAAGGCCTTGAGGCATGAGGAGTTGCATGATTCTCTAAAGAAGATTCAGGCTAAAAAGTTCAGGTCGGGCAGAATCAGAAGAGGAAGTTCTTTCCAAAGAAAGGTGCTTATAAGGGTGCAGTAGCTAAGAAGGGGAAGTTTGAGATTGTCTATTTCAAGTGTGATAAAAGGGCGATATGCAAATTAATGTCGTGTCGGGAAGGCTAAGGAAGTGGCACGTAGGAAGAATGTCAGGTGCTACAACTGTGGCCATATAGGCCACTACAAGAGCCAATGCAAGGAGTCCGTTAAGGGTGGAAAGGGGAAGGTTATGCATTGAAGCCTACTGCTTCTAAGCCGACAGCTCAGGAAAAAGGAAAGGCGGTCTTGGGAGGTACGTTTCAGATTCGTGGTATAACTGTTAGCGTTCTATTTGATACTAGTGCATCACATTCGTTTATATCTAGATGTTTGATAGATAAGCTTAACCTATAACCTACTTATTTAGTTACTTTCTTACGGGTTGCAAATCCAATAGAAGGGTATGCAACTCTAGGGATGGGATGTGATCGGTTAGAGTTTGACCTCTTAGGTCATACTTTTTTTGCAGTTTGCATGTGTTTGATTTTGTGTGGTTCAGAATTACTCTTAGTATGGATTAGTTAAGTGAGTATGATGCGAGGATATTTTGCCAACACAGGAAAATATCTCTTAGACACCCAGATTGTAATGATCAGATACTGTATACCGTCGAGGATATGAGTTGAGTCGGGTTTTCATGGTTAGAGAATTCGTAGATGTTTTTGAGCCTGTAGTTGGATTGCGGCCGAAATGGGCCACTAAGTTTCGGATAGATTTGGTTCTGGGAGAATAACTAGTGAGTAGACCGCCAAGCAGGATAATCCCTTCAGAGATGAGGGAGTTAAAGGTGTTGTTGATGGATTTAGAAGGTAAGAATTTTATCAGGCCGAGTAGTTCGGTTTGGGGACCAGCCGCGGTGTTTGCTAAGTAGTCGGATGAATCGTTAAGGCTATGTATCGATTATCGTAAGTTGAATGAGAGGATGATAAAGAATTGATATCCATTGCCTAGGATTGACGATTTATTCGACCAGTTGAGTGGAGCCAAGGTATTCTCACAGTTGGATTTAGCGACAGGTTTCCATTAGTTCAGGGTAGCAGAAGATAGTATACCTTTACCGGCGTTTAAGACCAGGTATGATCGTACGAATGGTTAGTCATGCCGTTTGGATTGACTAATGCGCCAGCTTTCTTTGTAGATTTGATGAACCAGGTTTTCCGAGAGCACTTGTATAGGTTTTTATTGGTTTTCATAGATGATATTTTGATTTACTCTAATGATGAAAGTGAGCTTGAAATTCATCTTATAGTGGTGCTTGAGACGTTGGGGCAGCATCAGCTGAAGGCGAAGTTTTCGAAGTGTCAATTCTGGAAGAAAGAAGTGTAGTTTTTTAGTCATGTAGTCTCAAAGGAAGGGTTTTCAACAGATCCGACTAAGATTGAAGCATTGAATTATTGGAAGAGACTCGAGACAGTGACGGAGATAAAGAGTTTCCTTGGGTTGGCTGGTTACTATTAGAGATTCATTAAGGATTTCTCGCGGATAGCGGCGTCGATGACCAAGCTGACAAGAAAAGATGTGAAGTTTGTGTGGACCCATAAGCGTGAGAAAGCATTCCATAGTCTGAAATACTTATTAACCCATGCATCGGTGTTAGTTGTTCTGGAAGGGAATCAAGATTTGGTAGTTTACACCGATGCATGTGGAACAAGACTAGGAGCTGTGCTGATGCAGAGGGGTAAAGTGATTGCCTATGCTTCTAGATAGCTTAGACCGCATGAGGTCAGATATCCAATGCATGATTTTGAATTAGTTGTAGTGATTTTTTCTTTTAAAGTATGGAGACATTACCTTTTGGGAGAAAGCTTTGATCTATATACAGAACCTAAGTCGTTGAAGTTTTTGTTCTCTCAGAAGGAGTTGAACATGAGACAGCAAAGGTAGTTTGAGTTCACCGCTACTTATGATTTTGGGATTGATTACACGGGGAAAAGGCCACAAGATTGCAGATGCACTTAGCAGAAAGCATCACAATGCAGTTTTTGCGATGATTGCTGAGTGAAGGATTAGGAAGCATTAGCAGATTTTAGAATGCATTGGAGATCCGAGGTTGGGTCTAGTGGAGATATAGTTGTATTATCTTATTTGGAAGTTCGACCAATGATGATTGAAAGAATTGCTTCTAAATAGGAAGAAGATCCGGTATTAGCTGAATGGAGTAGGAAGTGAAGAGAAGGAACTGAGAGCGACCTTGTAGTGTTTCGATCTTGACTCGAAAGGGAGGTCGAAAAAGAGAGGAAGATTATGTGTTTCGAGTGTAGGAAACATAAGGAAAGAAGTCTTGGAGGAATGCCATTGTTCGAAGTTCTCAATTTAGCCAGGAGGTATTAAGATGTATCAAGATATGACGAGAAGTTTCTTCTGGGAAGGTATGAAGCGAGATATTGGGTTATGTGTGAAGCAGTGTATGGTTTTCCAATAGGCATAGGCCGAACACCAAAAACCAAGTGTGTTGCTTCAGCCATTGGATATTCTAGTATGGAAGTGGGATTCTATATCCATGGATTTTATTGACGGGTTGGCAATGTCGAACAAAGAAAATGATACTATATGGGTCATAGTGGACAGATTGACCAAGAGTGCACATTTCATTCTAGTTAGGTCAACCAAAACGGCTCTTGTTTTGGTGGGGTTATTCCTGAAGAATGTAGTAAACTACATGGAGTTCCTAATAGCATAGTTAGTGATAGAGATCCTTTGTTCTAATTATGGAAGAGTCTATAGGAAGTTTTGAGAGCCAAGCTCAAGATAAGTACCGCTTACCATCTGATGTCCGATGGGCGAACAGAAAGTGTTAACAAGATCTTGGAAGATTTGTTAAGAGCTTGTGATCTAGATTTCGAGGGATATTGGAAAGACTGTCTGCATTTAGTCGATTTTTTTATATAACAACAATTATTAGACTAGTATTGGGATGGCAGCATTTGAAGCATTGTATGGAAGGCCTTGCAAATCTTCCATTTGTTGGCCAGAGACTGGGGATACGTTGGTTCTTGGTCCAAATTTAGTCCGAGAAGTTACAAATAATATTGAGGTCTTTCGGGCTAGAATAAAGGAGGCTCGGTCCAGCTAGAAAAGCTATGCAGATAAGAGACGGAAAGATCTAGACTTCTCAGTTGAAGACCAGGTTTTCGTCAAAGTGTCACCAATGAAGAGTGTGATTAGATTTGAGAAATGGGGGAAGTTAGCTTTGAGATTCGTTGGACCTTTTCCTATTATTGAGAGGATCGGAAAACTCATATATAGGGTGGAGTTATCGAACAGTTTAGGATGATTCCAGATGTTTTTTATGTTTCTCATCTCAGAAAGTGTATTATGGACCTAGAGACTGCTATTGCACCGACCGTGCTAGATGATTTAGTGGTAGAGCCAAATTTGACCATAATGAGGAAGCCAGTGTTCATAATTACGAGAGATGAGAAGAGGCTTAAAACCAAGTTAGTCATAGTCCAGTGGAGCGGCGATGATAGGGACTGTACTTGGGAGACTAAGAGGAAATTAGAGATACTTATCCTGACTTGTTCGATGGTATGTTTTACCTTATTGTTTGATTTGTTGTGTACCTTATCATAATTTTGAGGACGAAATTCTTTAAGGAGAGGAGTTTGTAATACCCTAGATTTTTGATAATATTATTTAGGATATTTAATTAGTTGAATTAAATAAAATAATGTGTTGATTAAGGGGTTAAGATTTGATTTTTTGTATATGGGTAGTCGTGCCATTTAACAATGAACTAAAGAAGAGTTAAAATGAAATAAAAGAGGGTTAAATAGTAAAGAGGTCATTCCTATATCCTCCAAACCTTGGTCATGTAAGGTTTTTACACGTTCATTTCATTTCCAAAAATTTTAAAAGAGGCCGGCCACCATTAACAAGGAAGAAAGAAGAAAAGCTAGGAAGAAGCTATTTCAAATCAAATCTATTTACATCTCAATCTCCATAATCTCTAAAGCTAAGATGAATAATGTTTACATCTCATTTTTGATTGTATTTTCCATTTTAATATGAATTTTGAATATTTTACAAAGATTAGCCATGTTTTTGAATAATGGAATGAATATATATATGCTTGTGATTAATTATGGTTATTCATATTGAATTTATGATATGTTTTAAGGTGAAAACCCTATAAAATCAAATCTAAATTCCTTATGAATTTTTATGAAGATTATAAATATTATTTTGGAGATGGGTGTCAATTTTCAGATTTTTCTGACTTTTCATGGAATTAATATGAATTTTCTAGTAAAGAAAATGGTATTTTGAGTTATAAATTAATCACGGGTAAATAATTAATTATTTGGGTCTGAAATTTGTATATGTTGTAAAACATAAATGATGTGATTTTTTGGAATTTATCTAGATTTTTTCCTAAGTGTTTTAATGGTTATATAAAATTATTTTAGGTATGGGACTTAAATATTTTATATAATTAAAAGAGAAGAAGGGGTTTTTTGTAAAAGATTTAAATTATAAAATCTGGAAAAGATGGTAGCACTTTTATAATAACTCGGAATTTTAGGCAATATCAATTTAATAATCTGTATTAATAATTAAATTGATTAGATAATTTTTCTTTATAATTCTAATTTAAATTGGTAAGTTTATTTTTTTAAAAGTTAATAAATTTTTAATCTGGTAATTTTGATCAATATCTTTTTAATAATTTAAAATTGATAAGAATTTTTTTTCAAAGCTAATAAAATTTTATTCTATTTGTAATATATATATTTGATATATATGTGAATAGGAAGATCTTTTGTTTTAAATTAAAGTTGTATTTTCAAATTGTAATATATATGTATGTATATGTTATAATTTGGAATTGTTTTGGAAATTTAATTTAATCTATTAATAATTTATGTATGAATGAATATTGTAATTTAAAGCTTTGTTTTAAAATTACTATTTTTTCAAAAGTTAATTTAAGATGTAATTCAATTGTTTTCAATTATAAGATAATTGTTTGTTTTTAAAAAAAATGATAGTTTAAAAATGATTTAAACAAAGTTTTTTTTGCTTTCTTTTTAAATGCTTCAATTTAAATGATTATAAATGTATATATAAATGTTTTAGATTTTTTTTAAATCCTTGTATAAGAATTTATTTGTATTTTAATTAGTATTAGAATATTTTCTTTTAAGAGTAAATTTATATTTACATATGTAAGCATTTATTAATAAAGTAAATTAAATATGTAAGTTTATATTACATTTAAGTTAAATGAAAAATTAATTAAAAATATCTAAAGACATGTGTAAACATAATAGTCGTCTTGATAACATTTGTAAAGCAATTAAAATATATTTGTGATAAGTGTAAATTTTTGGAACAAGTGGCAACCCTTTCATTTTAATTTTTAATAAATTTTTTTTAGAAGAAAACTAGTTTCTTTTACATAACATTTTCATTATTTTCTTAACTAAAACAAGAAACTTTTTCTCAAACCTGAAAATGAAAACCAAAAGCAAAGTAAAATCTGAAATTTAAAATCTGCAAAATTGATCACCTGCAATTCAAAGTGATGTTCAACTGCAAATCAACATTTGTTTCAACCTTTTAAAATCATCAAGTCACCTGCAATAACTTCAACAGCATGCACTAGGATTTCTACAGCAAATCAAGGCATTTTTCAAATTAAAGTTGTTCAAGCCTGAAAATAAAGTCAAATCTGCTCTGCTTTTGTTCACTGCAAATAACAAGTGAGTAAATGGAATTTTAAAAACAGTTTGATTCCAGATTTCATCTTGATTTTGTGATGATATCATGATGTTATATGAAATATTTGTTTTAAATTGAATGCATGTTGAATTGAGTTTATTGAATGCCTGTAAAGATAAAAATTGTTACTGTGTTTATAAAACAGTTTCAAATCCTATAATAATTTCAATAACTTGATTTTGAACACGAATTGGACTTTGATTTGTATATGGAAGTTGTTTGTAATCACGTAATTTATCATCTAAAAATAGTTATTGGACTTTAAAATGAATGATTAACTGATATTTTTCAAATTACAATAAAAAATCAAATTTGGCCAAAATTATGAATTCAAATTCTAGTTTTGATTTTGTAATTGAATTGCAATTGGGAAATTATGATTTCTAGTGCTTGTATCATAATTTTTAATTGTGTAATTAGTGAGATATTTGGGTTTGTTCAATTTAGGTCGAGTTTTGCAGTTTGTTTCGAGCTAAGAGGTCAAATTTTGATTCGCAAATCAATTGTTGGATCTGGGTTTACGGTTGTGCTCGCGAGTGGTTTTGTGATCGACGACGATTGTCGCGACGACCGTTGGTGGCCGGTGGTGAGGGGACACGTGCACGTGTGTATATGCCGTGCACTGGGCTTCTTGATTTGGGGGAGAAGGGTCATCCCGAAGTGGAGCTCGCGAATTCTCGTGATCATCTCGAATCAGGGTGTTTGGGTTTTTCTTCAGGGATTGCTCGTTTATTTTGAGTGATCGACTCGAGTGTTTTAGGTCGCTTACTTTCTGGTTTGACTGTATAATGTTAGTACTGTAAATAAAAATTTAATGCAATAAGGTTGCTGTTTTAAAATCTGTTAATGAAATAAAGATGCAAATAAACTTGAGTTTGAATAATTAAAGTAAGCATTAAAATTATAAAACAAGTTTATAAAAGAAAACAATTCAAAACTTGTTGTTTAAAAATAAATATAAATCAAACTTTTAAAAATGGTAATTGAATTTATTCTCAAATTTAAATATTTTGAGGTGATTTCTTTTGTAAGTAATAATCTTAACTAAATTTTGAACTTCAATTTAATAGAAAGTTTTGAATTTAAATATTGATTCAAAGTTTTTAAGTAAATCTTAAAATAATGTTTTAATAAAAAAGTTTCCAAAATTTTATTGAAAATAAATAAGTTTATATTAGATAATTTAAAGTGTTTTAAATTTGGAAATTTGTTTCTAAATACTTTATTTCCAAATAAAGTTTAAGTTATAATTATGTAAACCAAATTGAATGAATTTGTCCTTAAGTTATTAAAATTTGATTAATTTCAAATGATTTATTTATGTTGATAAATATGGTTAATTTATCTTTGATATGAACTTAAGAATACTTGATTATATGATTTGTTAATAAGTAAAAGATTAATTAAGATAATTATTTTCCTAATTAATTAAGGATTTTAAAATATTAGAAGTTAATTGATTAATTATTTAATTAATTTTAAATAATTAGTTAATTGTTTATTTAATTTTAAATAATCACTTAATTATGGATTAATTAAGTGTGATTACTTAATGAAGTAATCAATGGTTAATTATTTAATGTAATTAAGTAAGGAATAATTACTTATGGAAGTAATTACTAGAGATTACTTATGGGAGTAATTAAAGTTGGGGCGATTATTGGATAATCACTAGGTGTTATTAATCTAGGAATTGATTAATATAATTGTTGAGGTTAATTAATTATGGAGTAATTAATTATTGAATTAAGAATTATTTAATGATGGAAGTAATTATTTGTTAAGTAATTAATTAAGAGGGTAATGAAGATTTATTAATGGAAGTAATTAGAAGATAATTACTTATGCAAGTAATTAAGAGTTAAATTACTTAATTATTTTAGTTAATTAATTAATGTGGTTAGTTAATTAATTTAAATGTGATTTATTTAAGGTTAATTACTAAGTGTAATTAATTAAAATTGTAAATGATTAATAAAGTAATTAATTAAGGATTATTTGTTAATTTAATTGATTAATAATTACTTAATGAAGTAATTAAAGATTAATATAATTAATTAAGAAGTTACTTAATTAAGATAAGTAATATCAAGTTGTTAATTACTTTTATGATTAATGTGATGATTAATTACAAATTAATTATTAATTAAAGATTATTAATTAATAAGGATCATTAGTTAATATGATTAATGAATTAATCAAGGTTGATTAATAAAAGTAATTAATAAAGTGTGATTAATTAATTGTAATTAATTAAGATTTAATGTAATTAATTATAATTGATTAATTAATGGAAGTATGTGAAGGATCATTAATTATTGTAATTAATGATAGTAATTAAAGGTTAATTACTATATATGGTTACGGATAATTACTTGAATGTAATTAAAGTATAATTAATCTAGGAAGATTAATTAAGGAAGATCATTAAGAGATGATTAATTTATTAATTTATTTATTTGGAATAAATTAATAAAGAAGGATTTAGGTAATCCAATTGATTTAGAGTTAATCAATTCTGTTTATGGATGATTGCTTGATACTGGATGATTGATACTGGGTGATTGGTTGATACTGGATGATTTGGATATCTATGATATGTGATATGCTGCTTTTTGAGATGAATGGTTGATATGAATTATCTGTTGTGATAATGCGATTCATCTATTTGTTTATATCATTCTGAATATAAGTTAATTGTTTAAAACCCTTTAAACAACTTGGACATTAAAATGGCGTTTGGTTTCGGTGAGACCGGGATGGGGTTTCCATATTTGGATATCCGAAAATCACATTGATTCCTATTAAACGTTAGGTCGTGAATCCAAGTGGAGCTTAGTGAAGACTCGAGGTGTAAGAACTATACGTCAATATAACTCTGTGGGTGATTCCGTGATGAGTTTGACGAGATAGTACTTACAGGTTCGAGATGGTGTTTCAGAGTGCAAGGGCTATGGTCGTTGACTTCGAGGGTGATTCCAAAATGAGTGAAACGAGATAGTGCCTTTGGTTTCGTTCGAACCCGAAATGAACTTGTATGGATTGAATGCTTTCAGAACATCGTCAGGTGGACGATGAGCATTCTAAGATAGATGTTCTACAAAGGTAATTGCAGCCTCAAGCCTCATCAACCCCGAAATGGCTAAAATAGGGGAGGTGCAGCAAGGCTAGGTGGGTAGCACCCATTTCAGGGTGAGGTCATTCCTGTCTAGATGTCCCTTTATTTCGGCTTAGTGGGTGGTTGGTCGCGCCAACCACGGGGTGATCTTACTCGGGACTGTTCAGTAAGGAACGGTTCCGGCTTTGTGATGTAGGGGATTTGGCGTAATCCTCGGTACTGTGATCTAGACCACGTACTGTGACGGGCGGTACCCCGGTAGCCCTGCCATTGATGGAAACCCATTCTTCCTACGAGACCCTACGGTTTTGTTTGTATTACCCACTTTTGTGGCTAGTAGCTGGAATTTAATAATGTAACAATTTCGGCTATTTCATATTTACTTGAAAACCCTAGAAACTATTATAATATCACTGGATTTCCTATCAAATATTTTGGTTAGCGTAAGGTAAAAACTTTTCAATGTTTATGTGTGGGAAGTCTTACGTGATACCTTTTCTTTTCAAAGATTTTTCTAAAGTTAAGCAATTTTAACCCGTTTACTCACACCAGACCCCTGTCTGACCCGAGTGTTTATTTTCTGTTTTATTAAACTCTTGGGTACTCATATTATGTATGAATAGTCAAGTGATTTAGGTTAGCTTGACAAACTCTAGAGGAGATATGGAGCAGGAGGCTTCCACGTGTAGATATATTATGGTTCCGCTGTATTTGTTTGATATCTGTATCTTGTGTACTTGAGTTGTATAGTAAGATAGATGTTTGTAACGGTCTAATATCTATTGTATAAGTTGTGTACTCTGATGTAATATGATACTATGTAATATTTTATGTGATATATTATATTTCATTCATTCCGCTGTGAGTTCTCTGATGTCGTTATGTTTCTTTCTTCTCTTTCTTTTCTTCTTCTATCCCTTTCTTTCTTAATTAGTGATACGACTTTCTGGAGATAGGGTCGCTACATTTGGTATCAGAGCATTAGGTTGAGTGAATACCTAGGCTCTGGAGTGGTGTCTTTCTTGAGAGAGCGTACTTGTAATTTTTATATATAACTATATATATCTACCTGATCTGTTGGGTTATCTGTTCGGATTTTCCAACATAGGTTTCAAAGGTAGATGGAGTAGTGGTGTGTGTGTGTAACACGACTACCACTGATGGAAGAGGTCCATATGTTTGAGGTTGGAAGTATTTTTGTCGAGACTGAAGACCTAATACTGTCTCGAGTAGGATTTGTAGTTCGGAGTAAGGATTTCTCTGATATCTGAAGGAAATCTTTTTAAAGATTCGGAGTTTATCTTTGAAGTGTAAGTTTGGATCTGTCGGAAGTGCAGAAGTAAGTGATAGTATCTTGATAACTGCGTAATGAGATGCTGTATCCATGGATATTTTCCGAAGATGTTTTCTCTTGAAGCAGTTTTAGAAGTAGTTGAGGAGCAGTTTTTACCTGCCACAGAGAAGATTCGTCTGTGTAGAAGATGTCTGGATCTTTAGCAATGAGGTTGGCTGTTTTGGAATATGAGACTAAGGTCTATGAGTTTCTTCGTTTCGGCATGGTATCATTTGTCATTCCTTAAAGAGAGCGAGATGTTGATGCTCGGTTTGGAGTCCGAATTTCTTGAGAGGATGTCTGCCATCTCAAAGGTTCGTTGTGTGGTTTATTGTTAGTTTTGGTTTTCGAGGAGCCTTTGGGTTAGAAGTCTTTGATTAGCTGTGGTAGCAGTGTAACTCGAAGTGTTCGGTGTGCTAACGAGGAGGTCTTTTAGCTCTGCAGTGTCATTGAGGTAGAGTTTGGAGGCAGCAACGTGGCTCGTTTCTCCGATGGTTCAGGATTCTTTGTGGTTCTTCTTCAGCAATCCGGGCAGTTGATGAAAGTTTTCTTGAAGGGTTAACCTTGTTTGGAGAAGCTTAAATTTGTTCTAATTGGTAAACAGAGGACAGTTTCTTGGGAATTCGAATTAGGTTGGATCGCAAAAAGTGACTTGCAATTAGTTTGGAAATTTATCTTGGGTAATCTTTTGTTTAAGACTGAGAGTTCTCATGTGGTAGTAGGAGCTACTGATGTAATCAGAAGTTTGTCTGCATCTGGAGTTGAGTTCCATGTTGTTTGGTTTCAGAAGCGATTCTGGTAGACCGTAACTCGAGCGCATCCGACTGCTATCAACCTACTCTGATTGCAGCCTAGTAGAGAGAGTTGGTGTAGCAGCTCAGAAATTTTTGGATTTGGATTTGGTCAGATCTAGTTTTTGAGTTGGATTCTGCTGTAAGGTTGTGTGACCGAGTCAGATGTGTCACTCAGATTTTATGATGTGATGAACAAAGTTTCCCTGATATGTTGGATAAGTTTGTACTCGTGTTCATCAACAGCATTCTCATCTATTCCAGAATCAGAGTTGTGCAGCGGAAGCGAGGTAGTAGCTGTGCAAGGAAGGAAGCAAGTTCAGTTTGCTATTACTTGGGAAGTAGAGCTTGTGTTCTGGATTTCGACGGATCTTGGAAGACTTTTCTGTTGGATAGGATCCAGAAACTGGTTTTCTTTGGTCTAGTTGTTTCTGGAAGCATCAGCATAGGTTGAGCTGATCAGGAGAAGATTGGCAGCCCAGGATTGTCTGTTGAGTTATGCAGATATGAGATAAGGAGTTTAGAATTCGAAGTTGAAGACTTCATTGTTGTTAAGATTTCTATGGTTAAGAGAAAGTAATTGGATGGCTAGTTCTGAGGCATTTGGATTTTCTTATCTGTGTTTTTGATTGGATAAGATTGAATTGCTAGTTTGGATAGCCGGGATTCATTGTATTTCACGTATCTCTAAGGGAGTACGTGTATGATTCATTGTTGGTTGTAGAATCTGTAGTTCAGTTGGATTTGGAAGCTGTGCTAGACTTGGTATGGTCTGATGTTCTGTTTAGATTGATGGATCTAGAGATGAGTGGAGCTCTGGATTTTGGGGGTGTAGTTTGTTAGCTTCTGTAGAGCGAGTCTCCCGACGATTTATACTTGGGAAACTCTAGATAGTATTTGAGATTTATTCTGATTTGTGTCAGGATAATTAGTTAGGTTTGTTTGTTTGGTTGATTGCAATGGTTGTTAGTAACTGGTTGATAGGTATGCTTTGCTGTTTGAAATTGAAATCTTTGTTGGGTTATTAAATTACCTTTGCTTTTAAATTTCGGGGACGAAATTCTTTTAAGGGGGAGGATTGTAACGACCCGGAATTTTAGGCAATATGAATTTAATAATCTGTATTAATAATTAAATTGATTAGATAATTTTTCATTATAATTCTAATTTAAATTGGTAAGTTTATTTTTTAAAAAGTTAATAAATTTTTAATCTGGTAATTTTGATCAATATCTTTTTAACAATTTAAAATTTGTAAGAATTTTTTTTCAAAGCTAATAAAATTTTATTCTATTTATAATATATATATATTTGATATATATTGTGAATAGGAAGATCTTTTATTTTAAATTAAAGTTGTATTTTCAAATTGTAATATATATGTGTACATGTTATAATTTGGAATTGTTTTGGAAATTTAATTTAATCTATTAATAATTTATGTATGAATGAATATTGTAATTTAAAGCTTTGTTTTAAAATTACTATTTTTTCAAAAGTTAATTTAAGATGTAATTCAATTATTTTCAATTACAAGATAATTGTTTGTTTTTAAAAAAAATGATAGTTTAAAAAGGATCTAAACAAAGTTTTGTTTTGCTTTCTTTTAAAATGCTTCAATTTAAATGATTATAAATGTATATATAAATGTTTTAGATTTTTTTAAATCCTTGTATAAGAATTTATTTGTATTTTAATTAGTTTTAGAATATTTTCTTTTAAGAGTAAATTTATATTTACATATGTAAGCATTTATTAATAAAGTAAATTAAATATGTAAGTTTATATTATATTTAAATTAAATGAAAAATTAATTAAAAATATCTAAAGACATGTGTTAACATAATAGTCATCTTGATAACATTTGAAAAGCAACTAAAATATATTTGTGACAAGTGTAAATTTTTGGAACAAGTGGCAACCCTTTCATTTTAATTTTTAATAAAAAAAATTTCAGAAGAAAACTAGTTTCTTTTACATAAAATTTTCATTCTTTTCTTAACTCAAACTAGAAAATTTTTCTCAAACCTGAAAATGAAAACCAAAAGCAGAGTAAAATCTGAAATTTAAAATCTGCAAAATTGATCACCTGCAATTCAAAGTGATGTTCAACTGCAAATCAACATTTGTTTTAACCTTTTAACATCATCAAGTCACCTGCAATTTCAACATGCAAAGAGACCATCTTCAACAGCATGCATTAGGATTTCTACAGCAAATCAAGGCATTTTTTAAATTAAAGTTGTCCAAGCCTAAAATTAAAGTCAAATCTGCTCTGCTTTTGTTCACTGCAAATAACTAGTGAGTGAATTGAATTTTAAAAACAGTTTGATTCTAGATTTCATCTTGATTTTGTGATGATATCATGATGTTATATGAAATATTTGTTTTAAATTGAATGCATGTTGAATTGAGTTTATTCAATGCCTGTAAAGATAAAAATTGTTACTGTGTTTATAAAACCGTTTCAAATCCTATAATAATTTCAATAACTTGATTTTGAACACGAACTGGACTTTGATTTGTAAATGGAAGTTGTTTGTAATCACGTAATTTATCATCTAAAAATAGTTATAGAATTTTAAAATGAATGATTAACTGATATTTTTCAAATTACAGTAAAAAATCAAATTTGGGCAAAAATTTATGAATTCAAATTCTAGTTTTGATTTTATAATTGAATTACAATTGGGAAATTATGATTTTTAGTGCTTGTATCATAATTTTTAATTATGTAATTAGTGAGATATTTGGGTTTGTTCGATTTGTGAACTTTGGTGATTTGTCGAAGAACAACATGATGATTGAAGCTTGAATTTTGATCGAAGCGTGTTTTTAGGTTGTAGATGTTGGGAAAATTGTTCAAGAATTTTTCTAATGGCTGAATTGTTCGTATTGGATCAAACTAGGGTTTTTACCTTGTTTTTGCTCGGTTTGTCTGTGGAGGGAATTGCGTAGTGGAAGTTGGACCGGAGGCGATCGTTTCTGGGAAGGACGAAGTCTGTGACGTGGCGGTTTGGTGGTGGGGACGGCGATGTTCGGCAACGTTAAGTTTATCGGCGGTGATTGGGTTTAGGGGTCGAGTTCTGCAGTTTGTTTCGAGCTAAGAGGTCAAATTTTGATTCGCAAATCAATTGTTGGATCTGGGTTTACAGTTGTGCTCGCGAGTGGTTTTGTGATCGGCGACGATTGTCACGACGACTGTTGGTGGCCGGTGGTGAGGGGACACGTGCACGCGTGTATATGCTGTGCACTGGAAATCTTGATTTGGGGAAGAAGGGTCGTCCGAAGTGGAGCTCGTGAATTCTCGTGATCGTCTCGAAGCAGGGTGTTTGGGTTTTTCTTCGGGGCTTGCTCGTGTATTTTGAGTGATCGACTCGAGTGTTTTAGGTTAATTTTAGTACTGTAAACAAAAATTTAATGTTATAAGGTTGTTGTTTTAAAACCTGTTAATAAAATAAAGATGCAAATAAACTTGAGTTTGAATAATTAAAGTAAGCATTAAAATTATAAACCAAGTTTATAAAAGAAAACAATTCAAAACTTGTTGTTTAAAAATAAATATAAATCAAACTTTTAAAAATGTTAATTGAATTTATTCTCAAATTTAAATATTTTGAGGTGATTTCTTTTGTAAGTAATAATCTTAACTAAATTTTGAACTTCAATTTAAAAGAAAGTTTTGAATTTAAATATTGACTCAAAATTTTTAAGTAAATCTTAAAATAATGTTTTAATAACAAAGTTTCCAAAATTTTATTGAAAATAAATAAGTTTATATTAGATAATTTAAAGTGTTTTAAATTTGGAAATTTGTTTCTAAATACTTTATTTCCAAATAAAGTTTAAGTTATAATTATGTAAACCAAATTGAATGAATTTGTCCTTAAGGTTATTAAAATTTGATTAATTTCAAATGATTTATTTATGTAGATAAATATGGTTAATTTATCTTTGATATGAACTTAAAAATACTTGATTATATGATTTGTTAATAAGTAAAAGATTAATTAAGATAATTGCTTTCTTAATTAATTAAGGATTTTGAAATATTAGAAGTTAATTGATTAATTATTTAATTAATTTTAAATAACTAGTTAATTGTTTATATAATTTTAAATAATCACTTAATTATGGATTAATTAAGTGTGATTACTTAATGAAGTAATCAATGGTTAATTATTGAATGTAATTAAGGAATAATTACTTATGGAAGTAATTAGTAGAGATTACTCACGGGAGCAATTAAAGTTGAAGTGATTATTGGATAATCACTAGGTGTTATTAATCTAGGAATTGATTAATATAATTGTTGAGGTTAATTAATTATGGAGTAATTAATTAATTAATGAATTAAGAATTATTTAATAATGGAAGTAATTATTTGTTAAGTAATTAATTAAGAGGGTAATCAAGATTTATTAATGGAAGTAATTAGAAGATAATTACTTATGTAAGTAATTAAGAGTTAAATTACTTAATTATATTAGTTAATTAATTAATGTGATTAGTTAATTAATTTAAATGTGATTTATTTAAGATTAATTACTAAGTGTAATTAATTAAAATTGTAAATGATTAATAAAGTAATTAATTAAGGATTATTTGTTAATTTAATTAATTAATAATTACTTAATGAAGTAATTAAAGATTAATATAATTAATTAAGAAGTTAATTAATCAAGATAAGTAATTTCAAGTTGTTAATTACTATTTATGATTAATGTGATGATTAATTACAAATTAATTATTAGTTAAAGATTATTAATTAATAAGGATCATTAGTTAATATGATTAATGAATTAATCAAGGTTGATTAATAAAAGTAATTAATAAAGTGTGATTAATTAATTGTAATTAATTAAGATTTAATGTAATTAATTATAATTGATTAATTAATGGAAGTATGTGAAGGATCATTAATTATTGTAATTAATGATAGTAATTAAAGGTTAATTACTATATATGGTTAAGGATAATTACTTGAATGTAATTAAAGTATAATTAATCTAGGAAGATTAATTAAGGAAGATCATTAAGAGATGATTAATTAATTTATTTATTTATTTGGAATAAATTAATGAAGAAGGATTTAGGTAATCCAATTGATTTAGAGTTAATCAATTCTATTTATGGATGATTGCTTGATATTGGGTGATTGGTTGATACTGGATGATTTGGATATCTATGATATGTGATGTGCTGCTTTGTGAGATGAATGGTTGATATGAATAATCTGTTGTGATGATGTGATTCATCTATTTGTTTATATCATCCTGAATATAAGTTTATTGCTTAAAACCCTTTAAACAACTTTGACATTAAAATGGTGTTTGGTTTCGGTGAGACCGGGATCGGGTTTCCATATTTGGATATCCGAAAACCACATCGATTCCAATTAAACGTTAAGTTGTGAATCCAGGTGGAGCTTAGTGAAGACTTGAGGTGTAAGAACTATACGTCAGTATAACTCTATGGGTGATTCCATGATGAGTTTGACGAGATAGTACTTACAGGTTCGAGATGGTGTTTCAGAGTGCAAGGGCTATGGTCGTTGACTCCGAGGGTGATTCCAAAATGAGTGCAACGAGATAGTGCCTTTGGTTTCGTTCGAACCCGGAACGAACTTGTATGGATTGAATGCTTTTAGAACATCGTCAGGTGGACGATAAGCATTCTAAGATAGATGTTCTATAAAGGTAATCGCAGCCTCAAGCCTCATTAACCCGGAAATGGCTAAAACAGGAGAGGTGCAGCAAGGCTAGGTGGGTAGCACCCATTTCAGGGTGAGGTCATTCCTGTCTAGATGTCCCTTTATTTCGGCTTAGTGGGTGGTTGGTCGCGCCAACCACGGGTTGATCTTACTCGGGACTGTTCAGTAAGGAACGGTTCCGGCTTTGTGATGTAGGGGATTTAGCGTAATCCTCAGTACTGTGATCTAGACCACGTACTGTGACGGCGGTACCCCAGTAGCCCTGCCATTGTTGGAAACCCATTCTTCCTACGAGACCCTACGGTTTTGTTTGTATTACCCACTTTTGTGGCTAGTAGCTGGAATTTAATAATGTAACAATTTCGGCTATTTCATATTTACTTGAAAACCCTAGAAACTATTATAATATCACTGGATTTCCTATCAAATATGTTGGTTAGCGTAAGGTAAAAACTTTTCAATGTTTATGTGTGGGAAGTCTTACGTGATACCTTTTCTTTTCAAAGATTTTTCTAAAGTTAAGCAATTTTAACCCGTTTACTCACACCAGACCCCTGTCTGACCCGAGTGTTTATTTTCTGTTTTATTAAACTCTTGGGTACTCGTATTATGTATGAGTAGTCAAGTGATTCAGGTTAGCTTGACGAACTCTGGAGGAGATATGGAGCAGGAGGCTTCCACGTGTGGATATATTATGGTTCCGCTGTGTTTGTTTGATATCTGTATCTTGTGTACTTGAGTGGTATAGTTGGACTGTTGTCTATAATTGTCTAATATCTGTCGTATAAGTTGTGTACTCTGATGTAATGTTATACTATGTAATATTTTATGTGATATATTATATTTCATTTGTTCCGCTATGAGTTCTCTGATGTTGTGTTTCTTTCTTCTCTTTCTTTTCTTCTTTTATCCCTTTCTTTCTTAATTAGTGATACGACTTTCTGGAGATAGGAAGTCGGGTCACTACAACTTTTGACAAAGTGCGGTACTTTTTATTGGTAAAGAAAGAGGAAGCCAATCGCAATTGGACATGTATGGCAGGTTAGGTGAAAAGAACTATTTGCTATAAGTTTTTCACTGTTTCGGTCTCTTTCGACACTACGTTCCGCCTCCACACTATTGCTTCCAACACAGTCGAGACCAATGCATATGGTACCAGGCAACTTGTAGTAATAAATTGGATGAGGGCAGAAGGTAGGGAGTTGAAACCAGGGATTTCGAAGGGATTGAGGCGGTACTTTATTTTTAAATAAAAAGAAATACACCTGCTTGCTTTCGACTAAAAGGCTTTTGACTAAGTAGCTTTCGATCAAGTCAAATGATTTAAAGGAAATGGTTTCGATTGGGTAGCGCCTCTGTTTTTAAATAATTGCTTTCGACTAAATTGAGACCTTTTTGCTGCCGTCTTTCTACCTTTCCTTCTAGATGGTTTCGAAAGGGTTGTTTTGTTTTTTTTTCAAATCAGGCCACCACTTTAATGCTTTCGAAGGGATTGTTTTGACACCATCACTTTCTTAGGAAATGGTTTCGAAGCAGTTGCTTTCGACTTAAAAGTTTTAAGACCCTTATTCTATAAGTAAAGTAAAACCCAAATGGTTTCAAAAGAGATAATTTTAAAAGGTTTCGAAACTAATGCTTTCGACTTTAATGTGTTTACGATCCTTTTGCTCTCCTTAAACGCAGAATCCGAATGTTTTCGACCGAGATGTTTTTGAATGGTTTTGAAATGTTTCCACATGTTTTAAATTGAAACCAAAGTGCTTTCTAAAGGATTGAGTTTGACTGTTTCGAAAGGTTTAATGAATGGTTTCGAAAGGGATGGTTCCCTAGGATTTCGAAAGGATTGAAAGGAAGGCTTTTCTTATGTTTTTGAAAGGTGGTATTTAAAAGGTTTAAAGGGGGAAGTCTGTTATTTTAAAGCTTTCAGAGAGAAGAAAGGGAAGGATTTTTCAATGTTTTCGAAAGGTGGTATTCAATGGTTTCGAAAGGGTTGTTTAACGGTTTTAAACAAAGGTTTCGAATGTAATAAATAGGCAATGTAGCCTAAGTATTTTCAAGTTACAAAGGATTTTGACTTGTTTTCAAATTCCTTATTAAATCTCATCAACAATATTTTAAGTAAAGTATATATAACACGGCATAATGGCTTAGAGTAAATCTAAAGATATATTTTCCTCGTATATGTATATGATTTGAAGGACTAAATCATTTTGAAGAGGTTTTCAAGGAAAAATTTAAAAGGCAGTTAACCTTAAGAAAATAATTCGAACATTAGTCCATTTTGCATGCAGTCAGTCTAGATTTCGGACGGTTAGACCAGTTTGCGGGCAGTCAGCCCAGTTGTATGGAGAGTCCATTTGTAGCATAAAGGACATTGATATTATAAGTGGGCGGATAGTTCATATATTACTTGTTTTACGGACAGATGGTCCATTTATTAGCATAAATGATATTGCTATTTTGATATAATCAGTTTGATTAACCAGTTTGTTTGCAGGAAAGGATTGCAAAATATACATGTTTTGAAAAGGATATTAGTGAGGGAAAATCTGTTCCGCTAAGCGGTGTGGTCTCACTTAATATCAGTAAACCGAGATGTAACAAAATTACTCATACTAAGCTTTATATTTGGGTCAAAATTTTTGTTTTCCCTTAAACTCTCGGGTTCTCAAAATTGAATTGAGTAGGCTGAGAGTTGGGGCTTTCAGGTTTTTGACTTTTGGCAAATAAAGCATCCGAAGACGGGCGGGTGGCTGATGGATACCTAATTAGGATTTGCCATTTCATTTTGTTTTGATTCCGCTACGTATGTAAGTCAGATATGACTATAGTGCTTTGATCAACCAAGTGGGCATCGTCATATTTCGCTCTTAGTGTATTTTTGTAATGATATATTTAATCATTGCCTGGGAAACATTAAGGGATAATGTAACATGGATATGAATTATTGTTTTGAAATGTAATCAGCTAAATGTTTGTTTTTTAAATCTATGATTTTGTTCATATTCGTGTGCTTCAGATATTACGGATACCATTATCGTTACCGTATTTTGTCACCATAAGTTAATACTATGGATGACGCAGCATCTATTGCGCTTAGCTTTTGGCCTACAAATACGGGATGCTACAGTGAAGGTGCAATGAGGAGATGATCTGGTGGAGAGTACATAGGAGCATTATGAGAAAATACGGGATTCTCGTCCTGCATCCTTTACTAGTACGTTCTTTTGGTTGGTGTGATTTATTAGAAAATTAGGTTTTGGTTGCTCAAATTGGAAGTTAGGACTCGTATGTGACATTTATTAGATGTTATTTTATGTAATACCTCCTATGCCACTAAATTTTTATTTATATAGAAATGCCAGTTTTAAACTAGGGTTGATATGCATTTTTCCTACTATGTCGTACTCTTGGATTCATATAGATTGCATTTATCACATTAATTGCATTATGCTATATTTTCACAAGATATCATGATTAATGTAAACGGTTTCTTTGGAAAGTCTTTAATGTAAACGGTTGCTTTTTTGAATAGTTGTGCGTAGACACAAGTGATACGTGTGTGTAAATGAAAGAGTAAGCATCTATTATGTTTCCCATTCCTTTGGAATCTTAGGAATGAATTTCTTTTAAATTGTGGAATGTAATACGCCAAAATTTTATTTAACTTAAATATTAATATATAAATAATAAATAAATAAATTTGAAATCTAATTTAATGGTATTTTGGTAAATGTCCGTTAGAAGGGCAAAATAGTAATTTTTACAAATAGTTGAATTTGCTGGCTGGAATCACACCATTGCGTACCTGTTGTTTCATAGATCAAGATGGAGTATTCATTTGGTTAAATCGGATGTCATGTGAGCCAGATGTCATTGAATTAATAAAGTTTGTTGGAATTCTGTGCGGATAATGGGCCAGGTTGGGCTGAATTAGGTCGTATTTGTAATTTGAATTCAAAATAAATTATCATTTCAATTTTCCCTCCTAAAACATATTTTAAATGTATGTAAAAATGGAAATATTTTTTTTCTCATTTCTGGGTAAACTACCGAACCCTTCTTCTTCCTCCTTCCTTCATCTTAACACAAAATACTCATTTCTCAATGAAATTTGACGAAACGAAGTGCTCTGGAATCATGAAAAGATTCTCTACCTTCTGGAGCAAAGATTATAGGCCATTGTAGAGATTTAATTTATTTAAAATTTGGTACAGCAGGCGAATTCAAGTTCTTTTGGCTTAAGATTGGTGAGTGATTCTTCTTCGATCATGTATAATGCTTTGATGATGTTATAAGATGGTTTAGGGCTAACCTAAGGTTATATTATGATGAAGTCTGAAATATGAAATAAAAGTACATACTTTATTCGTAAGAAATTGACATAAATCTAATTTCAACATCAGTTCGAATCAAAACCTTGTGGAAACTATATTTTGATGATATAAATATGTTAGGAACCTAAAAACCTAGTAGATGATATATATATATATATATATATATATATATGACATAGAATCACCAAAATAAGAACGAAGTAAATAATAAAAATCAGGAACAAAAGAAAACAAAATAATTTGAAAATCTAGTAACTGGAATGTGCACCGATGCATCGGTAGGTGCACAACGGTCCACCAATGGACAACCCTGTTGGGTATTTTTGGGCTTTTAAACGCCCAAACTGACATGAAATGCTCCAACTTTCTACATGGTGATATCTTGATGTGTATGGTTGCCATTTGGATGCATATTTCGGTGATAGTAGGAGATATGGGCGTAGGGCATATGGGTTCGGAACAATAAATGAATATAACGTATATAGTTTTAGGACGATGAGTGAATACATAAACCATGTAGCACACTCAGTTGGTACTTGATTCATGAAATTGGCAAGCTTTCTCCCGTGGAGCAATAAGGTTGGTTCAATAAGTTTGATATGGACAAAATTCAACCTGTAATGCACATGGTGGTACCAAACATGTGTCTAATATGTATTACTATTGTAACAACCCCGCTTTCTACACCGTACTAATATGTAAAATTTAATTAAAATTGAAATATTCGATTTCGCTTTTTGATATTTATTATTTTGAAAATAATTTTTTACTTAAATTCTATTTAATAAAATATTTTTTCTTAAAAAATTAGAAAATTAAATAATAAATTCTTTTTAGATAAAAAAATTTAATTGAATAAAATGTATTAATAAATACGAAATACTTTTTATAGTAAATAATTTTCATATGATTGAAATAGTTGAAAATAATCTTATTTCTGAAATAGTATAATAATGTTTAAATAGGAATATACAAGCATTAGATTGAATAAAATTGTACAGCTATATTTCGTAATTGAAGTGTGGATCAGTTTAAATTAAACTGAAATTTAGTTACAAATAAATGTAAGAATTATTTAAAAGAAAAGAACAGAGAAATGAATTGATTAAAACTAGAGCCCAAATTAAAGCTCAAACCAAATCAAGCCCATTCCTTTTACCCATCCTTTATTTTCCCTAAACCAGCTCATGCACTTATCTATTTTCCATCCTATAGCCCTAACCCCTCCTCTAGAAAAGTCTTGAAATCAAAATTTATGACAAAAAAATGATAGCACAAATATGTGAGAGCCTATACGGTGAGAGAAACATCGGGGCCGACGACTGGTGCGATGTGACATGAGATAGAAACAACTACTAGTAGCGAAGCCGATGTCGCAAAATAGGACTTTGGTGACGGAGGCATGGATCTAGCATTGCAACGTGGAAGTTATGACGGAGGCAACGAGATAAGGTGGCGGAGGTGCAGTCTTGATGACGAACAGGAGTCAAGCTTTGTTCTGGAGGAGGAATGCATAAGGTGGTGCAAGGTAGGGTTGGAGCAATTAGGGATTTGGTGATTTGGGGTTGCTTTAGGGAGAAGGAAAGCGTCGATAAGGTGAGTTATTTGATTTTTGAACACATTAATATTTTATATCGTGCACAATAAATAGATGCTTGCAATAGTTGGACCACACTTAAAGTTGATCGAAAGGGGATAATGAACTAAAGTTGGAAGCTTTGAATAAAATATTTTGAATATAAATTATGATTTAAAATGAAAATGTTGTTATTAACAGAAAATATAGAAGTGGGATAATTCTAAGAATTACTAGAATAGAAATTATTCGAAAAGTGATGATTTTCGGTATTTGATCAAATAAGTGAATCTTTAAATATACACATATTTATTTATTTATGATTATAAAAATATTTTTGAGGGATCTTTACATTTAAAGTTTATATTCTAAAGTGATAAGTTAATTTGATTTGGATTTAATAAATGTGAATGCAATTTATTTAATTGTAAGGGAAATTTACAAAATGATATTTTGATTTGCATGTCTAAGAAAAGGGCTATTATATCTCTATGAAGAGAACTATCATAAATCTAAGAGGAAGGTTATCGCATATCTATGGTAAGAGTTATTGCAAATCTAAAAGAAGGACTATCGCATGCCTAAGAAAAGAACTATCACAGGTCTAAAAGAAGATCCGTCGCATGTATAAGATAAGATGTATCATAAGTCTAAAAGAAGAGATGTCATAAATCTAAAAGAAGGTGTGTCATATGTCTAAGATTAAGGAGCTATCGCATGTAAGATTGGAAAGCTATTGCTTGTCAAAGATCGGGGAGCTATCACGTGTTTAAGATTGAAGAGCTATTGCATGTATATGTTTGAAGAATTATCGCATATCCATGATTAAAAAGCTATCACACATATAAGTTTGAAGATCTATCACGTGTCGAGGATTGAAGGGCTATCACATATCTAAAATTGAAGAGCTATCGCACATCTAAGATTGAGGATCTATCACATGTCCAAGATTAAAGAGATATCACACGTCTAAGATTAAGGAGGTATCGTATGTTTAGGATTGAGAAGCTATCGCATGTTTAAAATTGAGTAGCTGTCATATGTCTAAGATTTAAGAGCTATGGCATGTCTAAGATGAAACCAATCACATGTGTAAAGAGGGATATCACATATCTAAAGAGATCTATTGCATGTTTAAGTCGAAAGGTATCGCATGTCTAGGATCGAATTATTATCTAATATATAACTTGAAGGTTATTGCATGAATAAGATTGAAGTGTTATCACTTGTCTAAGTTGAAAGGTGCCACATGCCAAAGGTTGAAGTACTATCATATGTATAAGTTGAAGGTTATTGCATGAATAGGATTGAAGTGCAATCGCATGTCTAAAATGTGCTATCGAGCTTTTGTAAAATGCCATCGAAGTCATTAAGATTATTAGGGATCATCCATGTCTCATCTTCCTATTATTGCAGCCATACAGCCTTAGCATGAAAGAAAGAGAAATGAAACTTTTGCCACATGTCATATTGAAAGCCAACCACATCGTTAATTTACAATGAAGATCTCAACTGTCCAAGGGTGGCACTCGCCACATGTCAAGAATATATGATGTAATTTTCCTATAAATAGTCATGTACCCCGCCTTTAAGAAGGTGTACTATTCTAAATTCTCTTCTTCTTCATTTTTCATTTGTAATCAAAGCATAAATAAAGGCTCGAAATGGGAATTAAATGGCCGTTTAGGTCAAAATAATTGACAAACTGTGGCAAATGACTCTCAAACTTTATATTCACATATTTGTCCAAAAGGAAATTTTCTTGCATAAATAACTGTTAATACCTTAGATACTGATTTTGATGACAACAACCATATAAATATAGATATTAATGTTTTCCAAGTTGTATAGTATATATTGAAATATATTACATAGATATAAAATGATTAAACTTGAAGACCGATCAGTATAAAGTCTAAAGTTCAAGATTCAAAGATGATCAAGACTCATGCATTTAAAGACAAAGATTTGAAGAGCTCAAGACATTAGTGCGTTGTTATGAGTCATTAGAAAAATTAATGAAGTCCCTAATAGCAAATTCTGATCTATATCACAAAATTCTGATCTTTGATATATTAACAAAAGAAATTATTTAAATTCAAAATATATTTTACAAATATTTTATAATTTTTTCATATGTTTAAGGTATTTACAAACAATGTTTAAATTACTTCACAAAAATATAGAAGTTTAAAAATAATTTAAAAGAAAATCATATTTCAAGGGTATGTCGACATAGCCCTCCTAGATATGTCAACAAATTGACCGTTGGTTTATTTTTTTAAATTGAAAAGAAGCGTCTTTTGGACACACCTCTTCATGAATGGATACATTTATTTATTCACTATACAAAGAGGAGTGTAAATGAATTTTATAACTAATTTCTCTTATTTCTTCTTACTCCTTACTCCTATGAAATATTTCTTGAAATCTACTCACTACATTCTTCAAAGCTACATGGAATCAATCCATACACTGCTAGATTTATTCTATATAAATTATTTACTGTTTTGGAAGCATTCTCTCTACAAACACAAATACCAAACCACTATCAGAAGGACTACAAGATATCTTGTATCATAAGTACAATTGTTTGTATTTGGAAATCAACCATTCTACTCTTATTTATTTCGGTATGTCTTGCTGTTCATTCAAATCAATTGAGTGTGCTTAGTTGCCCATCTAATTCTAGTGGGTGATCTTGTTTCTCGGTAAATCAAGAGAGTTTTCCTAGACTCGTGAGACATGATGGTGTATCTTATAACCCTGAAATTGAGACTGTATTATGGTTTGCTTGCTACCTGGTTAAATTAGACAACTGTAAAGAAATATGTACAGTATAATATTATTAGATCATTTATGGATAAGAACAAGAATCTCTCTATTTCAGAACATGGTTTCCGATTTACGTTAAAATGCATGAGACTCGGTAGAATATTATTAGATCATTTATGGATCCAAAGATCAGAGGGGATTGATATTCTCGAAGAACTTTTATGGCATTTCGAAGTGATTAATGAAGTTAATATTGGTAGTGGGTATATCAAGAAGTTTGGGAATCAGAAGATTATTTTGGAATTTCTATGTTTTACCCAATAAGGATATCTCTGATAATGGCAAGTCAATTGAACATATAACATTTTCGAATGATTCTTTCGATGTTTTAGCGGATTCTGCTGTCTCTTTTGTAGTGTTTGGGGATAATTATAATTTCTAGGATCCTATATTATTAGACCCCACCGTTGTTTCTCGTAGAAGGGATTCTCATTCTTTTTTAGGCATACCCTTTGTACACTCTGATGCTGATGTAAATTTTGAAAAGTATGTTACTCCTATTCTTCAATGAGAGAAGAAGGATGATTTTGTTTCTATTCACAACAAAAGATCCAATGCAAAATCTTATGATATGAGTTGTTTCAAGTTAGATATTTTTAACATATATGATTATCTGATGTCTAAAGGTGATGAAGGAGTAGACTCTATTTTGATAGAAGAAGCTAATATGACTGCTGAGAGAAACATCGATGTTGGTTCTGGTAATTTGAAGTAGTGATTTGATAGAAACAATGATAACGGTTCAAAGGCTCATGTAGGTGATTATGTTGGTTCTAATAATAAGATCATTGTACCTCAAGTTTTTGAAGATAAAATGTTCTCTTGTTATTTTTCAAAGGATTTGAGTGATACCTGTGATATGAATGATTATTATGTGGATGAACTTAAGTCCAATGGAGCTATTGTGTTATGTAATGGTAATGAAAATCTTGGATGTCCGAGGGAGACCTATGATGGTAATGTTGATAAGCACAGTGGGACATGCACAGAATATACCATAAATGAAGAAATCGAATATAAGTGTGATGATGCTCTGGTTTCTGTTGTTGGTCTTATATCGAATGATAGGGTGAATGAAGTTAAGTTATGCAGTGTGTTTCAGGTATTAATTGATGATGTGAAGATGGGTTATGGAGATGCATTGGTTAACATGCACAGAGAAGACGAGAATTGTGTTGCTTCAGTTGATGAATTGCACAAAGACAATGAAAGTATATTGAAATGCTCTATGATAAATGGTGATAGCTTAAGGGAAATAGTTGGTTTAATACAGAAGTAGCTGCTTTATCTATTTCTAATGCATTGGTGAATGGGGACGTATGTCAAAGAGCTACATTGTTGAAAATTGCAGTATTCAAGTTGGCAAAGGGATGGAGGTTGTTGATGATCTGGATGGAGGTAGATGGTCAGTCTTTGATGTTGATGTCAAAGATGATCTTATTGATAATTGTAGTTGTGGTGGTACTAGTGTACATGATGTTGATGCACACAAATATTGTGTTTCTCTAGTTGTCTAGATACAAAGAGATAATGCTATAAATTCCAACTGTATGGTGATCTATGATGAAAAGTTATGTGATGTGGCAGGAGATAATAAAAGGAGGCTGATAATTCTTTTGTCTTTTGAAGTTTTAATGGAAGGGGTTAGCTTGCCAGTGAGATATGATGTTATAGCTGGTGGTTGTTCAATCATGTGAGGAGATGGGGATCGTGGATGATGTGATTGGGGGTAGTTTGTTAATGGAGAGGCAAACAGAGGTTTTGGGTACTCTGAATGATGATGTTAATGGGAATTCAAACACGCACAAATATATGATAATTGTATCGACACTCATCAGCGTAAGGAAGTCATATTTCAGTATAAGGATCATTAGTCGGAGATGGTAGGGACATAGTTAGAGCATGCATCATGCACGACACAGGTAGATTCTAGCGTTTGTAATATTGGTAGTAAATCTGCACCTTTTTTATCATCATCAAGGAGTGGTAGGTGTAGGAAATCAATGGCCATAAGTGGGTCGGTTCGACGCAGTGTAGGCAGTATTTGCAACTAAGTTGGCCACAAACACCTAAGAATAGATTTAATTTGTGATAAAAATGAAGAAATTAAATGAAAACGAAAGAATAACACTAAATATCAAGAAAAATGCAACAGAAAGAAAAAACGACAAGATTTATAGTGCTTCGGCGTTGATTGCCTACGTCTACTTTGAATATTTTCTTTATTGCTTCACAACTCACTTGATTACAATTACAATGAGTAAGAAAATAGCAAAAGATCAAAAAAGAACAAAAGGAGATTGGTTACAATAATGGGAGAGTTTCCCTTGCAAGCCAAAAGTCCCTCAAAATGGACCCTGCCCCTGTATTTATAGATGAAGCCAGCCTCTAATCTCACTGAAACTTCGGCATCTAGACCCCCTTAACCACATGGGTCCACCATAGAGAGGGATAGGCCGAAGTCTCAATGGATAGAGGTCGGTATCGACCACTCCATGTGTTGATTTTGGGCTAGTGATCCCTATGCTATCTCTTTTAGGGTGTGACATATGGTACTTCAAGTATCATGACATTTGGACGTGTGGAACTATGGTTCTTGTAATAATTTAGTTGGAACCTTGACTCGGTTTGGGTTGTGTCGATCCCTTCTGACCTTGCAATGTATGCTGATCCCTTCCTTACATACCATGCAACTATAATCCAAACGTCTTATGAAGACCCATATCCTACGAATGAGCCATGCCGACCCCTTTGGCTTAACAATTCATGTCGATCCATTCACACTATGCCAATCCACATCTTTGAAGTGCAGCTGTGCCGAACCAAACATGCCATGCCAACCCATTTAGTTTCCTAAATGCTATGCCGATCCATCTGCGCTTCATCCATATTATGTCGAGCCAAACACACTATGCCGACCCTTTTTGCATAAGCCATTAATGTGTCGATCCCGTTGGTTTTACAAGTTATGCTAACCCATCCATACTTCCTCCAAATTATCAAACATCCTTGTCGACCCCTATTCCATCCAAACTAAATTCCATAATTCTGACATCCTGCATTATCTATCCATCGATCTTATTTACCCTAGGTTGGATACAACTATTCGGACATTATACTCTGGTCATATGGACGTTGTCTCATGACTAACCTTCCTATCAACAGTCGAGTATGGCCTTCGTAATCATCCTTGTGTAGCCGGGTCAAGGTACCAGGTAATAGGCAGTACTTATTCTTCTTATGCTTCGGTAGTTTGTCTTCCAATGGGTTATATGCTTCGGTAGTTTGTCTTCCAATGAGTTATGTCAGTTAGCTAGAGATACCCTTTTATTTTTATTGATGTTGAATTAGATATTGCTTATATTAGGAATAGGGAGATAGAGAGGCTAGATCTGCTTGATCATGAGGATTATTAGCTGGAATATTAGGGGTTTAAATTATTTAAATAAATGTGATAAAATTAGAACATGTTTTAAGGACCATTCTATTGATATTGCACTCTTAAAAGAAACTAAAATAGATTGTCCCTATATTTGTTTATATAGAAGACTAGGTGGCTATCGTTTTGGACACTGGGCCTGTTTACCATCTATTGAAACTTCTAGCGATTTACTTATAGGGTGGCGAGATAACTTTTTTTAAACTTCTTCAAACTATTACTAAGAAACATTTTTTACATATTATTCTCATTAATCTTAGTGATAACTTATTATTAAATATTTCAAATGCTTATGGTCCAAAATCTAAAATTGGTCATAGAGTTCTTTGGAACTAATGTCTAGAATTTAGATCATTCGGTCATGGATCTTGGATTATGGGTGGAGACTTCAACGTTACACGTTTTTTAGGCGAACGTTCACCTCGGGAGGGTGATTTCTCTTCTTCGGAAGAGTTTGACAAATTTATTATCAATAACAATTTAATAGAATTACCACTTTCTAATAGGGAATTCGCTTGGAGTAATGCTAGAGAATCCCGATCTATGGCCCTTCTAGATAACTTTTTCATCAGTGGAGAAATTGAGGATAAATTCCATATTTGTAGAGTTTCTGGTTTTCTTAAACTTACTCTGATCATTGCCTATTATTCTTACGTGTGATCATCATAGAATTGTTAATGGAATTTTCAAATTTGAAAAAAATTGTGATTATTAGAATATAATTTCTCTAATCTAATTAAAAATAAATGGATTTCAATGAATTTTTATAATATTAGAAATACAGATAATTCTGCAAAAATTTTTGTTTTAAAACTTAGGTGCCTAAGGAATTATCTTAAAATTTGGAGTAAGAATGCTTTTGGTAATATTAAAATTAAAAAAGAAAATTCACATTCTGAAATGCTTCAAATTAACAAGATATAAGAAACTAGACAACTAAATCTAGGTGAGCGTGACGTTCTCGCTAATTTAAAAGAAGAGGTTAATTCACTTTTAGAAAAAGAAGAGCTTATGTGGAAATAGAGATCTAGAATTCAATGGATTAACGAAGGTGATGATAATACAATTTTTTTATATAATATGGCTAATGGTAGAAAACGTAGTAACACGATAAATTCTATTTTGTGAGTAATGTAGAATTAGTTGATCAAAGGGATCTTAATAAGGCATTTACTGATTATTATAGAGATATTTTTGGTAATAAAATAAGAATACAATTAATGTTAAATGGAATGATCTTTATCCTTCTGAATCTAGAATTTACCTTTCCGAGTTTGATAATCCTATTTCTAAAGCGGAAATTTTAAAGGCTATTAATGACATGCCCAGTGATAAAGCCTCGGTCCCAATGGATTTCCTATTTTCTTTTAGAAATCTTTTTAGGATGTTTTAAAATTATATTTAATCAGCAAGGTTAATGAATTTTATAATGGGAAATTACAATTAGAAAGATTTAATTTTGCAAATGTAATTTTATTACATAAAAAATCCACCCTAATAATTTAAAAGATTTTAGACTTGTTTCTTTAAATAACTGCTCTGTTAAAATTATTTCAAAATTTTTAGCTGATAGACTTAGCAAAAGAATGAATGATCTAATTGATTGTTCACAAACTACTTTCATTAAGGGTAGAAATATCATTGATGGAGTGATTGTTGTTCAAGAATGCATAAATCACTGTTGTAAGAATAATATTACTTATGCGATTCTAAAACTGGACTTTACGAACGCTTTTGACTCAGTGGATTAGGATTTTCTTATTGATATGTTTCCAGGTAGAGGTTTTAGTAGCAAATGGGTTAGTTGGATTATGACTTTGCTTAAATCCGGTAATTCTAGTATAATGTTTAATAGTATTTTGGGAAATAAAATACAGTCAAAACGTAGTTTAAGGCAAGGTGATCCTTTATCGCCTCTTTGTTTAACCTAGCTGCAGATGTTTTTGCCGTGATTATTAAAAAAGCAGTCAGTAATGGACCTTTGGCGAGTGTTGGTAGTGAAATCTCTCGCAGTGGTCTCTCTTTCTTCAATTACAGATGATGCTTTATTATTTATCTCTCATTTTCCTAACATTGTCATTACACTTAAATTTATTTTATGCAGTTTAGAACTTCTTTCAGTGCTAAAAATAATTTTTATAAAAGTTTCGTTTTAATATTGAATGACGTTGATAAGGTTGAAGGTTTAGTTGCTAATACGCTTAATTGTAAAACTATGACTTTCCCTTTTGATTATCTTGGTTTATCGATTAGACCGACTAAACTTAAGCATGATGACTGGTTAATTATAACAGATAAAATTAAAAAAAGGAATCTCTAATTGGAATAGAAGGTTTATATCGAAAGCGGGTAGATTAGTTCTCATCAATTATGTTCTATCTGCTCTTCCGATCTGTTGGATGTCTATGCATCTTTTTCCTAATTGTGTGATTAATAAAATCGATAAAATTAGAAGGGATTTTTTGTGGAGTGTAGATAGCTCTAACAGAAATCTTAAATGTTTAATTAATTGGTAAATAGTTTGTAAATAAAAAAGGGAGGTGAGTCATTAGTTTGCGTAAAATGAATTTGTCTTTGTTAGGGAAGTGGTTATGGAAAATTAAAGATGTTAACTCTATTTGGAAAGAAATCATTTCTAAACATTATTATAATGATAGTAATAATTTATACCAAATTACACCTAATGTTACTAATATATTGTCTAATTTTTGGAAATCAAATTTAAAATGTCATGAGATTATTAACCTTAGTACTAGTACGCTTGTTTATTTAGGTAATAATACTTCTTTTTGGCACGATCGTTGGATATCGGTCATTCCTCTTAGGGTAGAATTTAAAGAGCTTTACGAAATTTGTAACTTTAAAAATGCTTCAATTTTAGATGTTTTTTTGGAAAATGATCCCCCTTTGAATTTTAGTTTTAGTAGAATTTTAGAAGGTACAACTCTTAGGCAATTTGCTTTATTATTTGCTAGTTTAAATTTATATAATATTGATAATGAAAATGATACTATTAACTCGGAATGGGATAAGAGTGATAAATTCACTTCAAATTATTTTTATAAATTTCTTAATTACTCGGGTGTAACTAATAACTCTTTTAAACTTATTTGGAAAACAAACGCCCCTCCTAAATCTAAAGTTCATATGTGGTTAATCATGCTTGGAAATTAAATACTATCGAATTTTTAAAAGAAAGAGCACGCAAATTGATAATAAATGTTCTTTATGTAATTTGTATTTTGAAGATGTTGTGTATGTATATTATGATTGCATAGCAGCTTGCAATATTCTTAATAATACTCTCAACTTTAGTCTTACAACCAAAGTTAATTATTGTGATTATTATTGGAATAATCTAAGGTTTAATTTTAATAAGGAAAATAGATTTTTACTTGATGCTTTATTTATTATAATTTGTAGTACATTTAGTTTGAGAGAAACCAAAGACTTTTTAATAATAATAATAATAGTCATATTAATAAATTGATTTTTATAATATCATCATTTTGTTTTAATTGGATCTCAAATCCTAAATACAGATTAGCTAAAAATAATCACTTCCAAGAATATATCTTAATAAGGATAGTAATATCATTGAGTTGTTAATGCATAAAAGCAATAGTTTTAACATTAATAATTATAGCATTAACATATTCTCAAATTTAAATGATGATTTTACTAATTATCACAATGTTCTTTTGATTAAAGGAGCACGAGGACAATTCTAAAAGATAATTTAGTTTATATGTTTTAACTTCATAGTTTGTTAATTTTATCTTTTTCATTTCGATATATCTTTATTACATCTTTAGAGTTGGATGTTGCATAGAGTTGGTTAAGATGTTGCATAACGGGCTTAGATTCTTTTTTAGTCTGTTTCTTATTTTAGTTGCTTTTCTGTCTTAGAATTTTAGCTTCAGTTTTATAACTTTTACTTCATTAATACATATATAAACTTCATTATATACATATATGTGTATTATTCTTATAGTTTTCTTTAGTTCCTTTTATAGATACCGGTTCAGGCTATAAATGGTGCTAGATTACAATTTGTTGGTTTTAAGGATTGCTCCTCATAGGATCGTAGTGAGACATACGTTCCGGACCATCCGCATTCGCATTGAGGATTTCTTTCCGGTTCTTCCACGTCTATAATGTGGCATTTTTCATTCTAGATCATTTGCAGTGAAGGTTCTTTCCAGTTCTTTTACGACTGCGGTGTGACATTCTTTATTCTGGATCATCTGCATGTGTAGTGAGGCATTCTTTTTGGTCCTTTTGCATTTGTAGTGTGGCTTCCTTCATTCTGGTTCATCCACATTGGTAGGATTTTCTGAGTTTGTAGTAAGGTGTTCTTTCTCAGCTGGAGCTGTCTATCGACCTTGTCCACACTGGGTTATATCATGGCTTTCTTGGGTACTTCTAATACCTCACTACCGGACGGTGGACTTGTCGGATCTCGATATTGAGGTGTAATGGGTTGTGGCCTTGTCGGAGCTCATTCTAGATGTACCTGAGTCCTTTTTATTGTTTTTTCTTATGATTAGTTACCTGTAACGACCCAGAATTTCTATTAATTAAAATTCGAATATTTAATTGAATTTAAATATTAATAAGTGAAATTTATAAGTCGAATAATTTTATTTCGAATAATTGGATATAATTGGATAATTAAATCGATAATTTAATAGTTGAAAATACAGAAATAATTGAAAATTGGGTTAAATATGATTAAAATTGATTTGTAAAATTTTATTTAATCATGTTGGAGTTAGAATGACATTTTAGAACTTTTAAAATTGAATTTAGAGTTAATCTATGAAAATTGAATATTTTAATATTCAATTATCGATTGAAAAATAGCCAATTTTCGAACAATCTTAGAATTGGACGAAACTAGTTCCATTAGATCCATAATAGTTCGTTATTATTGGATTTCAATTTTTGTAACAATCGGAGTTTTCGTCTGACCATGCCGCTCGAAACGCATCGAAATTGTTTTAATATTAATTTGGCGAGTTAAAATAGTCACTTTTCAAACAGTCTCGGATTTCAACAAAACTAGTTTCATCGGATCTGTAATATGATATTATTTTATGGTTTCAAATTTCAAGTCAATCGGATTCACCGTTTGTCCGGGGCGAGCCAAAACGCATAGAAATTAGTTTAAATCTATTTAATTTGAAATCGATCGTTTATTGCCGTAACTCGCATAGATGATCGAATTAGCCTCCGAAACACGTTCCATTGTGTTCGGAACGCGGGGTAAGCCTTATAAACGTCAGCCAGCACGATTCGTTTGGAGTTCGGAAAATTCGGATGAATAGTAATTTGGGCAATTTTCTATATAAGGACTTCATAACTCACAAATTGCTCAAACCCTAGGTTAAATGTTTCCAGCCGCCACCTAATATTTCTATGGCCAGAAACTCCTAATCTTTTCCTCTTAATCACTCTCAATCCGTAGACAATTAGCAAGAGCTTTCAACTAACAAATTGGAGAGCAAGAAGAGAGCTTCAGATCCATACGGCTACTTTGTCGAATCGTCGACCAGAGACGAAGAATTTGACCCACGTTTACATGCGTTTCGTGCATGTTTTCCAATATTAGGGGGTGGCCGAGCTGGCCAACGTTCTGGCCGTGGGTGGTGGTCGTGGTGAGCTTCGTAATGAGGGTCTCTGATCGTGTTTTCGTGCATCGTGTTGGTCGCGACTTGGAACCCTAGGCAACGTGAGATGGGTTATCTTTGCGTGTATTGCCTGGAGCTTGGAACGAGAGGGAAGAAACATAGTCACGACCTGATGCAAAGGGAGTGAAATCCAACGGCCAGGATTTGCTTTGGGTAAAAATAAAAATAATGTTGCAAATTTAATTATATTGAAAATTTGTATAACTTTAAACGTGTATAACTTTTTGATACGAGGTCCGTTTTGGACGAAACCAGTTGCGTTGGAATCGTATGGACGAGCACTACGCTAAGGAATTGGATTGGAGTCGTTTGGAGCTAGTGAAAATTTCGGGTAAAATTAAACGTCCGTTTAATTTTATTCAAAATAAAAGCTGAAAACGGAATTGAAATCAAGGTGAGAATTTCTCACTCAATCGAATTAGTTTCGATTTTAATTTTAAATAGTTAGATTTAAAATTTCTTGATTGTGTGATTGGATGATAATTTGTTATTTATTGTGTTAAATAGACATTATGCACCATTAGTAAGCGGATGTTATTTATTAAAAACATATACCGCGATAATTCCAACTTGTATGGAATTGGTATTATATATGTACTTGGAGTTGATTTCCCGCATTATATAGCGGATGAGACCCTATTGCGCCGTCTATTAAGCGGATAATATTTTATAAATCCCATATACCGCGATAATTCCGTACTGGAACGGAATTGGTATTGTGCTAACATCTTTGGATGCAGGAAACAGGTTGGAGGGATCCAACTGGATTCCTCAAACATTTGAATTGGTTTCAATGTTGTGTGTTGATCTATTTATAATCTACGTGATTATCTTTGTGATTGAGATTGTTAAAGGCTAAATTTTAGCCGAATATATTTTGGTATCGTTAGATGCCGAAAATAAATAAAATTTGATTTTTGAAAATTTAAGTTGAGAATTCGTAATAAAATTTGATTTTGAAATTGATTCATTTTAAATGAATAAATGTTGTAATTTATATGTTATAAAAAGTTATGATTTTTGAGAAATATAACTAAAAGGTGATTTTTTTTAGATAAATAGTTGATAAATTTATAAAATGGTTTAAATTGGGATTTTTGAATTATTATAAATGAATTACATAAAATATTTAAAAAATTGATATTTATAAGTTAAAAATATTGGAATTATAAAACAAGTTTTTATAAGTGTTAAAATGGAATATAAATGGGTTTCACAAGCGAATGAAATTCACAGTTTTATAAATTGTGAAGTTATAAAAATGAATAGATTTTTATCAAATAAAAGAATTATAAGTAATTAACTTATAAATCGGATTTTTGTGTGTAAATGGAATATAAATAGAATTTGTCCATTAAGTGATTTAAAAGTTGAAGTTTCCATAAAATATAAATGGAATTTATAAACATTGTTTTATAAATCCGAAAACGACTTATTTTGATAAGTTAATTATTATAGCTTATTAAAGGAAATATATCCACGATTTTGGACAGTGGATAGTTCTTTAAATAAAATATGTAGAAATGTTGAATTTGGATAAGGAAATATATTCACGATTTTGGACAGTGAATAATATATTAAAGAAATATTTTGGGAAAGTGATGTTTTAAATAGAATTAGAACGATTTAAAGATGTTTTAAAATGTATAAAGTATCGAAACCATAGATTTCAACATTCATTGTTGAAATAGACGTTTTCGAGAAAGAGAAGGAAATGGTGGACTATAACACTGTTGTTATAGTAAATGATTTCCGAAATGAAATGTTTTTGTATAGTATTGGGATTTATATATCTATCTAAATTTCGAATCCCTATACTAGTGATTTTGGATTGTCGTAACGGTGTTTAACGCAACATTCGTTTTGGCCCAAATAAATATGTTTAAGTGAATGATTTCCTTAAAGAATGAAATATATACTTAATTTCGATTTAAGTATAGTGAATATTTTCCAAATGTTGAAAATAAATAGATTTGTAAATTACTTATTAATAAATAAGTATGGAAATGTTTTTCCAATGTGAAATGAAACGTTTTGAGAATTTACCTTTTTGAAGATAAATTGAAAATGAATAATTGAAATCGTATATTCATAGATATTTTGGAATTGTAAATTCACTATGGAATTTATAAAAGAAAGGGAAATTAGTTAAAAATAAACGTTGATTTATTTTGAAGTATGGAGATTAATTTACGGATTTGGAACGTAAATTTAATAAATCGGTAAAGATTTATTTAATTGGTTTAATGAACCATTTTGAAATGAAAGTTGTAAGGGTGTAAATTTATTTGAAATTGGTTTTCAAAGGGTTGAAGTGTGGGATATATTCTTATAAAGATATTTTTGAAAATAAATATTTTGGGAAATTATTTGAAATCGGGTGATGTTGTGCATACCTATTGATAGTTAAATAACCGACTGTCAACATTTACCTTTAAATAGGTATTTGTTGTGATTTGCTTGAATTTGAATGCTACACTTATTTTTGAATAAGCGCTCACTATTCGGGTTAGCCGGGAAAGGACCTTGGGGTCGTATAACCCATTCCGAATATGTGATACGTCGTTATGGATTGCGTTTGATGACCGGTGGTGAAGACCGGGTATTTGTGAAAATGATAGGATGACCTATCGATTGTCTCTGCACTGTTAGCTACGGTATGGAGATTTCCTTTGATGATGGGAAGTTTTATCGGGATTGTGAATACCCGGATTGCAAGGGCTTCTTTGAAGTGCCTTCGGTTCTGTTCGAACCCGGAACAGACTTGTATGGTTACATGTTCGACATTACATTTTGAGATATAAAGCAGATTTCTTTCAAATACATTTATGTTGGTGGCGGAGAATTTATTCTCTTAGCTTAACACCCTTCTCTGAGGCGTACGCGCTTAGAGGTTATGTAGTTGAAGGTTATCAGCGATATATTCCCAATTTGGTAATGTGGCATGCTGAGTGTTGCTGTGTGATGATCATTGTATGATCATTTGTGATATGATCATTTGTTTGATCGTTTATCTTTGTGATCATTACTTTGATCATTTGTTGACCCAAAGCAACTTTTGTATAAAGCGTAGCTTTGTGGACGAGACTTCGTCAAACCTCACTCACCGGAAATGGTCAAAACAGGAATAATGTGGCAAGGTTATGAGGGTCGCGCCCTTTAGGGTATGTCATTTCCTTCTGGAAAGGGTGGTATCATGGTATGGAGCCCAGATACTTACTCGCGTTGATACACTATATCTATTACGTGTGGTGTTGTTGGAATCGAGCGCTCAGATAAAGGTCCAAAGGGACCGGGAGATGACATAGTCGTGTAGTAGTTACCTAGTGACAAAGGTAATCCGGTCTTGTGTTGGCAGAGAGCTGGTTGAGTTCTCGAGACGTCCCGCCAGAGGCGATCCCATGTGGCGGTAAGAAGTTCCTTAGCCTGACCATTTGTTGGAAATCCAAATAAAACAATACGATCTTATACGATTTTAGTTGTATAACCTGCCATGGAATGTGGCGGTAACCTGCTATTGAACATGGTAGCTATAGTAGGCATAAGTGTGGAATGCCTATGCTGGCTAAGATTTATATCTTTACTTTCGAAATGATTTTTCCTACACTATGCACTAGTAATAATATCAAATGTTTCTTTTTAATGCGTATCAAGCATCTTTGACTATCATAAGGAGAAATCTCCTCCGATTCTGCGTTAGCATTGTGTGTGTGCGGGAGGCCTTATGGTAGTCTCATTTTTAAAAGCATTGCGAATTGACTTTAAAAATATTCCTCCATTTTGTTTTTGAAGATAAAAATAAACTGTTTTAGTTCTCACACCAGTCACATGACTGACTCGGAGTTTATTGTTTTCCTTCCTAAACTCTGGGTGCCCACCAATTTTCACACGGGCAGTCAAGAGTCAGGTTTATCAGGATATTCTGGAATTCAGGAGTTGCTGGAGGCAAGCTGGAGAGCATGGCGTATTCACTAGTATATAGTATTTCTTTTCCGCTGTTTATTGTTGTTTGTTGTTGTACACTCTGATAATGTAATATAATGTGATGTAATAACTGATATAGTTCTTTGTTTAAAGATTATTCATTTATCTATTATATGTTGTTCCGCTGCGACTGTGAGATTCTGATATTGTTTCTGTTCTGTTTTCTTATTTCTTCTATCTTTTCTTCTACATCTTCTTCTTTAACCCTAACAATTCGGTTTTCCGGCATTCGATTATGCGGCATTTGATACAGTGGACGTATTGATGTTGGTTTTCGAGCGACGAAAAATCGCAACGTTACATTACCTGCCGGGTACTTTGGCAGCACCTTGTTTTCCGTTATACACACATACACATGTGTGCTTCCCTCTACTTTTGAGGATACCACATTTCTCTCAAAAAAGGAATTTTATAAAAGGAATAAGATTTTATTTCCATAAATGACCAATTTAAATTACGGTGGTATGGAAAGTATTCTTTTCATACTTAACACCAGATTCTAAGGTAAGAAAACTTGTTCCTATCTTGAGAATTAAGAATGTATGTCGAGACAAGGATAGTAAGCTAACTTTTTCAGTTACATTGTTAATCAAGGGATAGTATGAGTTTGAAATCAGAAAGTGGGGGTAAGTATACTAGGTCTAATTTCCCTACGATCCATCTACTTACACCAGAAAATGAGTTTGGGTGTATAGTAAACAATGTAAATGACATTAGTTTTGACCCATTAAATATGATTTTGGAAAAAAAAATCTTACTTAAGATTTGTGAATATACTTATACCATTAAGATAAGTATACAAAGTCATTTTCTAAATATTGAAAGTGGAATGGGTTGTGAATACACTTATACTGTCGAGGTACGTATATGAATATTTTTCAAGTATTGAAAAGAGTAAAGAGGATCGTGAATATATCTTTGAAAAGGGTATTTTAAATATGAATATTTGAAAAGAGATTTCAATTAATGAAAGGATTAATTAAATATGGTTAGTGGTTGCTTATGAATTTAACCATGTTTGGTTTCCATGTGAAATTAAATCTTTGATTGGATTTTCTGTTGATTTGATAGTTGAATAACTATCAAAATTATAGCTGGTTTTGAAATTATATTTTGTCAGTTCGATGAGACTAGGATTGGACACGCATGAGTTATTTGTAAACCACTTCGAACCGACATAAGCATTCGAATAGGAGATATCTTAAAGATGAAGGATATTGAAGACGAAGTCCTTTGAAGTGCAAAGGCAACCTGCTACTAATCTTGAGAGTGATTCCAAATGGATGTAGAATAAATAGTGCCTTCGGTATGTTCATATCCTTAAAAACTAGTATGAATGAATGCTGGTATTACACTATTGCCCGAAGGACACTGTTAGCATTCCAAGAGGGATTTGCTAAAAAGGTAAAACGTAGCCTCAGACCTCACAACCGGTAATGACTAAAATAGGGGATATGCAGTAAGGCTATGTGGCTCGCTACCATTAGGGTATGCTCATCAATCGTTCTAAAATGATATTGACCCATTTATGTATGTTAGTACGGTTGTTGGTCAGCAACCAATGATATGACATATTCAAAATAATCCACGAAGGCGTAGGCCGGTCTTGCCATATGGGGGGTCCTAATGAGGCCCTTGGTACATTTTACAAGAGGTGTACTATGACAAGCGGTACCCAGTAGCTCAGTCATTGTATGGAATTCATTCTCCAATACGTTGCTTTATAGACTTAGTTGTGTACTAAATATGCTGTTGAATGTAATTAATGTAACCATTTCGGTTATGATTCATATTAAACCCTAGGCATTATTATAATATCACAAGATTACCTATAAAATGGTTTGGTTATCGTATGGAAAAATTCCATTCATGTTTATATGAGGCATGGTCTTATGAGATACTTTTATTTTTAAAAGGTTTTATAACATTAAAAATCTATATGATCTTTGTTTCTCATGTTGGTTTACTAGACTGATCCGGGTATTATTTTTTTATGATGCATGGGTCAGACCTGAGTCATTTCAAATTTAGTTGGATGCTTTGGAGCTTCAGGAGACGAGTTGGATGCCTCTAAGACTTATTCACGAATCTTTTTATTTCTTCTGCATTTCTTTTTTGGTATTTATCAGCATTTGTGAGGATAGGCTATTATAACTGTCCAGACTAATGGTAGATTAGTTTACTCTGATTGATGTATGTATATTATAGTTTTCTCTTGTAAAGATCTTGTGTATGCTATATATTACTCATCATAATTTGAGATTTTATTGTCTTTTCTTTCCTTTTACCCTACAATTGGTCTCTTCAGCACTTGGGTGCTCAGCATGTGAATATCGTTGATGTATTATTGTCGAATTTTGAGGGCCAAAAGGTCGGTCATTACATATGTTACCAAAGCTTAGGTAGAGTGGACACATAGGCTTTGGTGGGGTAAACTCATAAGAGATAGAGATAGCAACACCCTAGAATGAGTTTGAGGAGGGGGTGTGTGTGTATGTATGCATGTATGTATGTAGTATGTATGTATGAGAACACGTAATTGATAGTGCCATAAAAGTTGTTTTATATTGTGTTGATTGAATTGTTGCGTGGTTTATGAATTTTGGTCTAGACATAAGATACCACAGTGTCGATAAGAGTTTCTAAACACTTAGACAAGGTAAACTGACATAGTATTGTTTTTAAAATTTGTAAATCAAAACAGTTTTACATAGATTTTATATTCTATATATAAAAGAACAGTTTTTCAAAAAATAGATATAGTTAATTTTGTATGTTAGTTTGTTAGGAAATGATAATATTCAATTATTATCATTTATTGTTTGATTAGTCATGCTTTTCTAGTTTAGGAGCATTGACTATTGTTTGTTGATTGATTATTTATACTCAGTCGGTTTATGAGCATTTATTGTTTGATTAAATTAAATATGAATATCTTGTAAACTAAGTTTTATAGTTTGACTATAAGGTGTTTGGCGATAATGTTAGGTTAAAATTTAATTCAAATAAAAGTTTATTACTATAATCTAAACAAAGTTATACATTTGTGAAATGATTTAGATAAGAAAGTAACTTTACATACGAATGGTTTATAAATAAAAGATGATTTAAACCGAGAATTTAAGAACGTAAATTCCGTTGTTTTAAAAATTGTGTTTCAAAGTTTTGGGAAAAATAATAATAGTATTATTTGAAAATATTGTTTAATAGAAATATTGTAAAAGGATTTAAAGAAGATAGAAAGCACTAAACTCACTTCTTTCGTTGATAATCCTAGTGATGACTACGCATCATCAACATTCACTTTTGAGTTTCTATGTGGGGGATGCTAACAAAATAGTATGCTATAGAGTTGTTTGGTAAAGCAGATTTTGATTTAATCCCAAGTAGATATGTATAATATTATTGTTATTTCAAAGTGATTTGGATTAAACCTAGTGCTTTGTCCTTAAGTTTTCTTTTAAGTTATTTTACGGACTCATATATCCTATGCATTAGGGTAATTTGGTTTGTTTATATTATTATGATATGTTGTTTGGTAGTTTTCATTTGTTGAAATGAAATGGGATTTTCAATGATTTTGGATAGTCAAAAGATTTCTGAATTAGTTGAGAACTTAAAGCTAAGTGATTTTAGGAAAATATAAGAAAATAATTTTTTGTAATCTATAAATTTAAGATGGTAGTAAGTTAAACAAATATTAAATTTACTAGACATTCCTATTAAGTAAAGCAAATTGATATCGTGTATATACTATTAGGATGTAGAAGAGTGTTTTACGAACATGGACTTAAGTATGGAATGGTTTAAAATAAAGGAATGTCTTTATTGCATGTTAATAAACTTAAGTAATGGTTTTGTGAAATGGTTTGTAAATGATTTTATTATCAAATAAATGGTTTTTAAATGATTTTAGTATTAAATAAAACACTACAAGTATAGATGAATGTGGTTTAAGATGAAAAGAAATTGCTACAGTTAAGAAACTAATGGAATAGATACGTAGTTGTATGTAGATTATTTTATTTACATAACTGTTATTTATCCATATTCCAGCACATGATTTCAAGCATATTTACACCTACCCAAACAAGGATATTTCAACCAAATTCTTGACAGTGAATACCTGATACAGATTCTTGATATGATCGTGAAATTTTATATCGTAGTATGTGACTATGTAAGGAGAATGAAGGTTTCTAATCAAGGAACCTAATTGGATCTGCACTAGAGAAGTCGAGTGAGCCATACTAGTTTGAAAGTAGAATTTGTGCGATTGAGGAAGTGATCATATTTGATATTGTATACCGATGGTCCGTGCGCATCGTAGAGATGGTTTGATATGGCATGTTTATGTGAGACGATTGTTATATAAGACTTAGCATGCTTAGATTCATAATATATAATGGATGGGTGGTTGTATTGTTTCATTTGTCATGTTTAACTCTCTTTTAGGTAATGTAAGTGAAATTCAGGTATATAGTATCAAGGACTTGCTAGTTGCTTTTGGTTTCATGAGTAGAGTATGATTTCAAGCAATTAGTACGTGTTTTTGCTTAATGAGTGTGTTTGTTATGTGTTATACATACTCTATAAGACATATCGTAAGTATATATTATTGTAGATGATTTTATGCCCCAGTTATGGAAGGTCACCTTTGGGCTTTTGTTTTTTTGTTGATTTGGGCCAGTTGTGGCGAGTTATTGTTTTTCTGGAGTGAGCCGTGCATAGAAGGTACTACCGACGTTTTCATAACTTAAGGGATTTTATAAGCTTAATAACTCATTTTAGTCAACTGATTTTGAAAATCTGAGGGTCTAATGATGTTCTCTTGCTTTGAGAATTTTGGGATGAAATTTTTTTAAAGGGGAAGAATATAACAGCATGGAAATTTTAGTGTTTTAATTGGAAACATTCAATTTATTTAAATATTAAAATTTGATTCAAATTTTATAAATTATAAGAAATCAATTGTAAAAAAGACTTTATTTTTAAAAAAGTGTTTTTAAATAAATTTCTAAGATTTTTCCATAGTTTTTAGTTTGAAAAGTATTTAAATTACCGTTTGACGTATTTTTGGTAAACGTTGGTATTTTTGAAATTTAATAGAATAAGATAACAGGTGTATTTAATTGTTGTTTTGTGATCATTTTGCATTGATATGTGTGATCGTATTTTTATTTCTACCACTTGTAGTTCGTACACAAACGTGATACTGTGTGGCGAAGTGTTGGAAATTGTAAAATAAACAAACCACCCTTATAATTTTCTAAACTTTCTTTTTTCCCACTTTCGTTTCACTTTCCCTCTCCTATAAAATATTTTAACCAAGAATCCTCTTTAAAAAATCAAATCAAGAGCTACGGTTCACGAAAGATATAAAAACTGGATTCGTTGAGCTCATGTAGTTGAGAGCTTCAAATCCATGTAAGATGGTATGGTCATGTTTGGGGAAGTCAACGTAACCAAGCCGTGAGCTAGGGTTAGGTTTTCCCGGAGTTTTAATCGATGATTGGTGGAATAGAGTGTGGATTTGGATTTCTCAGGTAGAGGAACATGGTTGGTGGCGAAATGGGGTGGTGCGGCTCAATGTACTAATGTGTGATGTTGCAGCAGTCGGAATGAGGGGTTCTAGGTCAAAGGGGGCAATCGATCTTTGGCTCGTAGGGTTCACTGCATCGAGCACATAAAGAGGAAGTCAATGGTTAAGTTAATTCGTCGAACGGTGGAGCATAGCTCTGTATCATGGTAAAGTAATGCGCGGCGGAGGGCTGTATCCTTGTGCATGTATAGGGATTGTTTAATATGGGAAGAAGTATTAGATGATAAGATAATTAGTTAACTGTAATTAATTATTTTAATTGATTTAAAAATTATAAAATGAATATCTTCTCCATATGAGATCAAATTGAGACATGGTCTTTTACGTTGCGCTTGTAGGAGCGTTATCTATGCACTGAATTTGTTTTCGTCGAGTTTGAAGCAAGTGAAATTTTGAACTAAAATCAAACGTCGATCGAATAAGAACGCCTAACTATCAACTGGAATTTTGATGAGTCAACTCACCTTTGGATGAGCAGCATATGATATATAGTAGACATAAATTATTATTTTTATGCCTGAATGATTTATTGGTTTGATTTGGTTGAATTTCCGCTTTGAAAAGCGATTGACATATAAAATAAAATATATGAAATTTTATAGAGGAATCCAGATTCCTTAATTGTTGATTTTAAATTTTATTTATATACTTGTATAAATTATTAAATGCTAAAAGTATGGTAGTTGGCCATATTGGATATGGCATTGACGTATGTTAAAAGTTGATCTTTTTTAATGAAGTATGTAGAATAGCATTGGTTAAGTGCTATGGTAGTTATTGGCCTTATTATAGAATTTTAAAATATTATGGTTTGCTATTTTGATTTGAAAATGCTTTAGATTCGGATGATGATTTTAAAAGTGATTTTTGGAATTTTCTATGGCATTTTTATTAGAAACGGTTTTTGAGCTTCTTTTTTTTATTTCAACCTTTCTGTTAATCTTTTCTACTTTATGTGGAAATGTTTTAAAAGTATTTTGGAAAGTATTTATTGTAAAGGAAAATTCATATAATAATTAATGATTATTTTAATGGAAAACGAAAGGAAATTTATCGTTTATCATAAACTAATTTTGTCTTAAAAGAAGAGAAATATTTTGGGACAAATATAGATGAAACATTTTATGTAAAATGTTGTATAGAAAGATAGGTTTATAAATAGTATTTTATAGTTATAAAGAGATTTATAAAGAAATTTATGAAAAGGAATTTTATAAAAATAAAGAGACTTGTAAAAAGGAGTTCCATAAATATAAAGGAGATCTATAAAAAGGAGTTTTATAAATATTAAGAGATTTATAAAATGAAGTTTTGTAAATATAAAATAAATTTATTAAAAGTTGTTTTATAAAAGAATGAAGTTTGCTTTCTATAAATGATCAATTTAAATTATGGTGGTATGGAATGTATTCTTTTCATACTTAACACCAATTACCGAGGTAGGGAAACTTGTCTCCATCTTGAGAATTAAGAATGTATGTCAAGGCAAGGATAGTAAGCTAACTTGTTCGCTACATTGTTAATCAAGAACAGTATGAATTTGAAATTGGAAAGTGTGGGTTAGTATACTTGGCCTAATTCCCTACAATCTATCTACTTACACTAGAAAATGAGTTTGGGCTTATAGTAAACAATATTTTTAAATGACATTTTCTTGATTTATTAAATGTGATTTTGGAAAAAGGGAAATCTTACATAAGATTTGTGAATATATATGCACATTGAGATAAGTATACAGAGATATTTTTCAAATATTGATAGTAAAATGGGTTGTGTATACCGTCGAGATAAGTATATGAATGTTTTTCAAGTATTGACAAGATTTAAGAGGGCTGTGGATATATCTCTGAAAAAAGGTATTTTAAATACGAATATCTGAAAAGAGATTTTAATTAATGAGAAGATTGATTAAAGAGGCTTAGTGGTTGTTTATGTGCCTAACCATGCTTGGCTTTCATGTGGAATTAAATCTTTAATCGGATTGTACGTCCTGACTATCAAGATTAGACCCGTCAAACGGGTCGGGTCGGGTCATAAATGGGTTGGGTAGAATTTGACCCGTCTCATTCTAGCCATAAAAAAACCTAACTTATTTGACCTATTTAATAAATGGATTGACCCGGCCCGATTATTAGAGGGGTCAACCCAACCCGACCCATTGAACAAAAAATTTCAGCAAAAACTTCACCAAAAAAGAAAAGAACTGCATACTACATACAAAATGAAAAAATAACACTGAAAAACTAAGAAACTGAACTAGATAATACAAAACCCAGAAAATATTTGAATGTCCTACATAACATAATTACAAACTACAACATTAAAAACTGAAAGATACAACATAGTACAATTTTAGTTGACAAACTCCATAGTTAAACATAAAAACTGCATCAAAAAACTAAAGAAAATACTACAAAAACAGCAACATGTTATGTAAGTAATAAAACTACAAAATAATTGAAAGTTTTGCGGCATATGAGCAGTCTCGTAATCCTAAAGCTTTAAGCATGACCCTGTAATCCTAAAGCAAGTCACAAAATAGAAGTTCACAAGATTTAGAATGATGGAAACTCATACATATATGCAGTTACAAAAAACAGAATAAACTCATACATAAATAGGTATGTTCAGAATTTAATACATCTCTGTCATCATACATATCAAACTCAGTACATTTAAAGATCCTTTAAGACCTGAAGTATATCAAACTCAAAAGGCATTTGTTTATTCATGCTATCATTGATTCTGAGGCTGACGTGAAATTCAGTCATCTCTTTAAATAGACAAATGGTGTATGTGTTTATCCATTGCTCTCTCAGTGAAATTAAGTCATCTCTTTGTTTGCTCTCCTATCTAGTTTTTATAAAACTATTGTTGCATTTTACTTCACATACTATTTGACCCTGTATTTCATACATATCTAAGCTTCAATAGTTTATGAAAATAGTATCTAAAAGTATAAAGCATGAGTAACAAAATGATTTATAAAACATCATTTTTGTTGTTTATTAATTCACATTCCATTTATTTCTGCATTTTGTATTTTGTCTAGTATACATCACTATAGTCATCGACTGGAAAATTATTGCATGAGTGTGGTGTATGAGTGCGGACACAGGTTTCGGTGTGTGTTATTGGGTTTTATATGTGGCAGTCTGGGTAAATTAATTTGGGCCAGTGCCTCTATGGGTTTAAATACATTATCTTGTTGTGTTTGTGGTGCAGTGGGAATGTATGGTGTGCGTGTTTATAGAGCACTGAATTTCAATATTTACAGCATATATCTATTCAAATTGAAATTCTTTTCTTCCACTTTCAAATAATTTCCAAGATGTACGTGCTTTTACCAATATTTTACATTAGTTCCATGGAATAAACATGGCTTAAATTTCCTGTTAAAAAGACTTTTCATACAGTATTAATGCTCTAATAAACATTCAAACTAAAATTTATCACTATGCATTTTTTGTATGCAGAAAGTTCCTATTCAGCTGTACTTTCTCCTTTATAATACTCGTATTTATTATCTTACCATTCCTTTCAGGTTTAACTTATCATAAATGATAAGGCTAATAGTACCAGCTTTTCACATATGGCTTGCTTTTCAAATTTTTAATAAATTTGAGGTTTTAAGTAAGAATAGCCATTTCAGACATGAGTATGTCTATATTATTATGAACAAAGTAAGAATAGCCATTTCATGGTTTTTTTATTGAAAAAAAATAAATTTAATCAATAAGTGTGCATGTACTGAGGTTTATGTTCAGTAAAAGTATTTGGTTGTCTTGTTAAGAAAAGTTTCATACTGATCATTTTCATGTTGAGATCCATCTACGGCAAAGATACGCTACACTGTATGAGACATGTAACTAGTAACGTTTTATTTAGTTTAAATAATGCTTCAGTAAGATTATTTTCTATGCATCCAACTTGTAGATTCGAATCCAATATATATCTGACTCACGCCGCCTAAAAGCTAGTGTGAGGTTCCTATTATGAGAGTACATGGAACGATCAATGAATGGGAGGGAGCAAGATGTACAAAGCCAGCTATCAAATTCAAATAAACTGTTGGAGCCTAGTACTGGTGGAGCCAGAGTTATGTGTTTCAGATACATGCATAGAGATGCACGGAGGATATATAATTATCTATTTACTTATTTATTTTAAAAAGTAACAGATATATTGAATTATGAGTTGCATTTTACACACAGTACAGTACCATGAAAATACAACACAGAAGACAACAAAACTACAGTCCATGACAATACGATACATGAAAGTGCACCACTTAAACCATTCCTTTTTAATTGTATTTCAAACTTCACACTTTTTAATTGTATTAAGATAGTGGGTGATGTATATAAAGATATACTGGGTATAGTTAAAAGAGGGAAAAAACTTTCAGCCAATGAATAACAATATGTAGAAAAATAATGTAACTACCAGAGAAGAAGAAAGAACAAGCAAAAATAACGTTGAGCAGTTCAATTAAAGTACATGTAAATGATATTCTATAAGCACTGGAAGCTGATCCCAAATTTTACAGCTCCTAAGTCCAGTTTCTGTTTAACCTTCCTATACATTTTAGGCTCTGCAAAAGGTCAAAAAACAAGTTAACATACTTCAAATCATGATTCTTAACAGAAACCATTTCACAGATATACTTCAAAGCATTACTGAAGATGGGTCTATTATCATGAGTAACCTTTCCCAAAATAGTCGATTAACTACGGTTAACTGATTTTTTAACCGCGTTTAACAGTTAAAAATTAACTGATACCAACAAACTCAAAACATAATAAGTTAAAAATGCCTCGGCTCAAACTTAAAACAGCCTATATTAAACAGCACAAAATTGTCTTATATCAAACTTCAATTCAAGACCGACTTAGTTTATGATGCAACAACATCCTACACTACAACACATGACTTCAAAGTTCAAACAATTCAATAGTTACAATACTTGAATACAAAGTTCAAATCACTATTTTTATGACAAAGTTCAAAGTCGAATACAAAATTAATTAAATTATGTAAAAGCATATATAATTAATTTAATTCAGATTGTAAACAATTTGAATTAATTTAATTTAAATCAAATTGGTATTTGATAAGATTACAGAATAGAAGAATGTGAGGGTGGATGTATATGCATGTGTATATACCAAATCGTCATCACGCAACATAAGACATTCAGAAACCAAACAAAAAGCCCAACTGGTTTCAGTTATGGCTAGTTAATTGCAAAATAATTCAAAGGCTAAATTATCGATTTGAAGAAAAAATTTGTACACAACGTAAATCAAATCAACACATTAGTTTTGTCTGGTCAGTGAACTTTCCATATAGAGATATTGACAATTTAACAATAAACATGATTATAAACATATATATACACATTATGACAAAATGGGATGTAAACAAGAATTATCAGTGGCTATTGTAATTCTAAAATTTGATTTCACGATTTAAAATATTGACACTAAATGAATTTCACAATAAGGTAATCAAACATTTCGTAAAATGTGGTGATACACAAAAGTTGCATCATTTACTTGTTATAGTTGATTGCTTACTGATTGTTCATGCTGTAGGTAACTTGGTATATGAATATAATATTAAAATGCAAATAATTATGGTATATGAATATAATATTAAAATACAAATAATTATGCTTTAGTTGTCTTAAAAAAGCTATTGCTACAGCCTACAGGTCCACTCCTCCAAACTTTTTGGTTAAAAAAATGGCAACAGCATTTGGTAACATAGCTTAAATGGATAAATCACATTTACCATTGTTGACTACTGAGTTTGTGTAACAAATTTTTGTTAGAACATAGATTCCGACTTAATGCACGGGGCCAAAAGTAAATTTGGTAATTAAGATCACCATTAAGAATTTGAATATATGATGTACAAATATATTAGCTTGGATCTTCTCTATTTATATCAAAATCCAATGCAATCAACTTTCTTAATTAACTAAAGCCCTATAAATGAGCTTAATGAGTCAACCTTAAACAAGGAAAAATTCTCAATATTATCATGCTAGGCTAAGTTTAGTTGTATTCTTATTATTGCCATCAAGCTAAGATTAGCATACAAAAAAGGTAATATATTGCTCAGGGAAATTCACAATAAAACCAAATATTATTACCAGACATGGGAACAATTCTATCAATTAACTTGGTTGTTAGAACATATTCCAACAATCATGATAAAAAAGTGTTCTTCAACCAAGAAAGACTAGCCACAAAAAAAAACGCCGGAAAAAAGATGCAAAAATAATGGCATACTCAAGTATTTTCCTATAGTTTATGCAAACCGTTAACAATTATTAACAATTCCCTTCCGGATGATTCTATGTACCACAAAAAAAGCTTAATGAATGTACCACGTTGTTCTTACTACTATTTTCTTACAGTTTATGCAAACTGTTAACAATTATTAAGTAGCAAAGTGTGCAGCAGTAACAATTATTTACAGTACATAGATGGAATCACCGTAAACAAAAACCGAATGCCAGATTTTATTTCACAACCAGAAAATCCATAATGGATAGTGAAGAAAGCAGTTTCGCTCAAGTATCCAAGATGATATATTGACATAACAAATCAAAAATTGCAACAAGTTAATTACCTAGGGTTTGCAGATTTGAAAGACGATGAAGCTCGCATTGAGGAGGAGTCACTCGAGTTTGAATTTAGGGTTGTCGAACGTTTCAATGATGATCTCGCTCTTAAATTACGTAACTTAAGTATCAAGTGTACAAATCGTCGGTTTCTCCTATCGTGGTTTGGGGAAAGACTAGGGTCCGAAGCAGCAAACGGGTTGGGTCAGATTTGAGATTTTCTCACAAGAAACGTAAACGGGTTGGGTAGAAAAAAGAAAAAAATTGAAGGGCTTATACCCAACCATTTTAATTGGGTATATGGATATGGGTTGGTTTTGACAGGTCTAATCAAGATCTTTGTCATTTTTGAAAACTACATTTGACGGTTCAAGGAGACCGCAAATAGATAAGCACGAGTTATCCAAAAACTAATTCGAATCGACATAAGCGTCCAAATTGGAGATACATGAAGGTAATCGACGATGGAGTTCTTTGAAGTGAAAGGGTTATTTGCTACTAAACGTGAGGGAGATTCCAAATAGATGTTGTAGAAGTAGTTCTTTCACTTTGTTCATATTCTGAACAACTAGTATAGATAAATGCTGGCATTGCATAGTTGCTTGGAGGGCAGTGTCGGCATTCCAAGTTGGACTTGGTAAAAAGGTAAAACGTAGCATTAACCTCATGCCCGGTAATGATTAAATTAAGGAATATGCTGCAATGCTATGTAGTCGCTACTATTAGGATATGGTCACCACCCGATCTAGATCAATATTGACCCATTTATGTATGCTAGTGACTCAATCTGGTTGTTGGACGACAGCGGGTTCATGACATATTTGAAACTATCCAAGAAGGGGTAGGCCGGTTTTCATGCAAGGGGTCCCAGTGAGGTCCTCGGTACATTTTTATAGAGGTGTATTGTGATAGGCGGTACCCTAGTAGCCTTTTCATTATATGCACCTTTTCATTATATGCAATCCATTCTCCAATATGTGGCTTTACGGACTTAGTTGTACGCTAAATATGTTGTTGAATGTAATTAATGCAAACATTCCTACTACGATTCAATATTTATTTTAAACCCTAGATATTATTATAATACCATAAGATTTCCTACAAATGGATTGGATATCGTAAGGTAAAAGCCCTTCGTGTTTACTTGTGGCATAGTCTTTCGAGATACTTTCATTTTCGAAAGGTTTTATAATATTAAAAATCCATATGATTTGTATTTCTTACGCTGGTGTACTAGAGAAATACGGACGTTTTTCTTATGATACTCAAGTCAGACCCGAGTCATTTTTGAAAATGTGCTATGGGTCGTGTAAATGGATATACGATAATACAGAGTATAGTGATGATACCTATACAGTAAATAGTGCGGAATATAAAAGCAGTATAATAAAAATAACACCAGATGTTTTTATAATGGTTCGAAGCTCCGTCCTAAGTCCTGTCCCAGACTCCTCCTAGAATTTCACTAAACCAACAACCCCTACTTAACCCGAAGGAACAGGTCTATACAACCCCTGAGCAGATGAATATGGACTTGAGCAGCGGAACAGGATTTTTCCTTAGCAGCCGAAGAAGACTTCACACGCCTGAGTAGTGGAACATGATTTCAACAAATACAAAATATTGTTTGACTTTTTGTGTTTTGATAACACAGACAAGTCTGTTTATAGTACATCCCCTTCCTATGATCTTCTCCTCGTGTATAAATATGTATATTTGAAGTTTATGAAGATTAGAAAGGAATAGTATTTCTTAGAATATGATATATAAATCTAACTCGAGCAATAAGTATGTTAAGAATGCTGAATACTTGAGAGTATAGTTGCAAGGATATTCGAGAGAGTTGGATAAGAGAGATGGCAGATTAAGTTATATGGAATGAAGTTAGGATATGTATTTATAATTGTTAAATAACAGCACCATTAGCAAAGAGTTCCAATTGGAGCATCTCATCCAAATCTCTTTGTAGAGATTCGTAACTCATCAGAATGATCATGTCTTTTCAGAAAATATAGCCGTTATAGAAATTCAGTCAGCTGAGCCTCTGCGTCAGTCGACTAAATATTCAAACGATTTTTATTATATATTATATATATACTTGTGCGCCTGTGCATGTTGCATAGATTCTAGCAGGTCAGTCGATTGACCAACTAAGTCAGTCGACTGGCCTAATATTATCTATGCAATTTGCACAGTTTACATAGGTATATAATATATATATATATTATATGATTCTAACTTTAATAATATATATATATTATATGCTTATATATGCATAAATCATTCGAAATTAAGAAGATTATATATATAAGCTAATATATATGCAAAAAAGGAGAGATCTTAACAATATTGACTTAAGACTCAAAAGAAAATAATATAAAAGTTGATGTATCAATTTTGATGTCTTGTCTCCATGTAGTATATATTCTCTTTTTTGTCGTAACAATCGTCGAATCTGTATATTGAGGTGATACTTTTGTGTCATGAATCAAAATCAAGTCTCAACAATTTTCAAATTTAGCTAGATAATTTGAAGCTTCGGGAGACGAGTTAGACACCTCTAAGACGTATTCACGTATCTTTTATTTCTGTTGCATTCCTTGTTTTATATTTGTCAGCATTTGTGAGGACAGGCTGTTATAACTATCCCGGCCGATGATAGATTAATTTACTCTAATTAATATATGTTAATTATATTTTTCTCTTGTAAACTTCCTGTGTATATTATAAATTACTTATCATGATGTGGGATTCTGTTATGTCTTTTCTTTCCTTCCGCCCCAATAATCTTTCTTTTCGACACTTAGATGCTCGGCACGTGAATACCATGGATGTATTAGTGTCGACTGTTGACTATGGGAAAGGCCAGCCATTAAATTATCTCTTAAAACCTTGAAATCGAGACTGTATTTTGTTTACTTGCTACCTGGTTAAAGTAGACGATTGAAAAGAAATCTGTATAGTATTGTATCGGATTGGATGTAGGATTGGTTAATCCAAACCAATGTAAAATTCATATTGTCATCTCTCTTACTTTAGTTTTTGTTTTTGCTTTTATATTTATCTACGATTGCATCTGTGACTGCTTGATTAGTATATATCTGATTGATAATTTATGATTTGATTTGAATCTTGAAACAAAATTAAAAAGATTCATAAAAGGTTATAAAACACTATTCACCCCCTCTAGTGTTAAAGTAGCCTTAAGATCCATTACACCGTAATCCACATTTGGTATCAAATCATTTGGATTTTCAAAATTACATAATTTGATTTTTGAAATGTATAAACGACTAGTAATACTGTTAGCACATTGTTCAACATTTTTGTAGAAAAACGAAATTACAAAATCTGAATGTTACTTGAAACTAAATATTATAAAAAGTTAGTTGATGTTTTGGAAAGATATAATGTGAAATTGCAGGAATAAGAATGCTATATGGCTGATGACGAACATACACTTGATACTCATACATAACTCAAGAAGGACAAATGGATACAAGATAGTTGATGCTTAAGATACATGACTGGAAATCCGAAGATCTTAAAAGATATAGTTTATAAAGATAGAGGATTAGTTCACTTTGGAGAACTCTCAGAAGGATATGTTATTGGCATTGATAATGTCATTAACTATAAAACTCATATTATTTATAACATTTTGCTAGCTACGAATTAGAAACATAACCTGCTTAGTATTAGTCAGTTGTGTGATAAGGGTTTTAAAATTAAGTTTGAAAAAGATATTTGCCACATCGAGGATAGTGAGACTAAAATTATCTTTAAAGGTGTTAGGAAACATAATATTACATCTTGAGAATGAAAGTGTCTAATTACAATCTTTGTCTTTTGTTGAATCCAGTACCCTTGTATTTGGCACAAAAGATTTCATCATTTAAATTTTAATCACTTGACAAATGTTATTAGATATGAACTTGTTAGGGGACTTCCTAAAATGTTTTTTTATTGTCAACAACTTATATGATGCTTTCCAACTAGGAAAGCTTCAATAAATAATTTTAAATCAAAAGGTATAATCTCAACTTCTCAACACTTGGAACTTCTTCAACTATATTTTTTCGGAATATGGAAAATACAACCAATAAATCATAATAGATATATTTTCATAATAGTAAATGAATTTTCAAGATAAACTTGGACAACATTCCTAAATATAAAAGTAAAACATTCAAAATGTTTAAAATCTTTGCTAGTAAAACACAAAATCAAAAATCAATTAAAATTAAAACGATCAAGACTGATCATAGAGGAGAGTTCAAAAATGAAAATTTTGAAAACTTTCGTAATAAGAAAGAAATTACTCATAAATTTTATTTCAGTAGAACTCCTCAACAAAATGGAGTAATAGAACCTAAAAATAGACCTATAACAACAACATGCTAGGACTATGCTAAATTATAGTAATTTACCTAAAAATTTCTAGGCTAAATCAATTGCCGCAGCATGCTATATTTTAAATAGAATTTTAATAAGATCGTTTATCAAGAAAACTCCTTATGGATTATTTTACGATAAAAAGCTTTAAGTATCTTATTTTATAGTTTTTTGAAAGTAAATGTTTTATATTAAATACAAAATATAATTTAGATAAATTAGATGATAAATTAGACAGAGGAATTTTTATTGGCTATTCCAATACAAGTAAAGCTTATAGATTTTTTTAACCCTGGAACTAACACATTCAAAATCATACATGTTTCATTTGATTGAAACTTTAAAGTAAATAATATTAGTATTGATGAAGAAGAAAATATTAATCCAAACAAAAATAATAAACTTACAATAATGAAACCTCTAATAATGAAAATAATGATAATTCTAAAAATTCATATCCAAATAAAATAATAAAATGTTTGAAACATCATCCTATAGAGAATATTCTAGGATATTTAGAGTCGGTTGTAATAACAAGAAATCAATAAAATAAAATGAGTAATATAGCCTTTATCTTAACTAATGGACCTAAAAATCCAAAGGAAGTAGCATTAGATGATTTATGGATTCTTGCTATGTAAGAAGAACTGAATCAGTTTACCAGAAATGATGTTTGGGAATTAGTTCCAAGACTTGAAAATAAATCTTTAATAGGAACTAAGTGGGTCTATTGAAATAAAATTATTAAACAAGAAGAAGTCATTTGAAATAAAACATGGTTAGTTCCTCAAGGTTATAGTAAGGAAGAAGGTATAGGTTTTGATGAAACTTTTGCCCATTCAGCTAATTAGAGGCCATTAGAATTTTACTTGTTTTGCAAATCATAATAATTGTTAACCCGCCTTTTTACAAGGCCAGGGACAGACGGGTTTAACCAAATCGACTGTTCATTTGTCAAAACAGGAATACGATTGGTTGGAGCCGGTTGGATGGATAGACGATCGGTTAGGAATGGTTCGATGTGCATGGCTCGACATTGGAAAGGCGGCTCGGCATTGGAGAGGCCGCTCGGCATCAGAGAGGCGGCTCGGCGTGGAGGGGCCGCTCGGCATCAGAGAGGCCGCTCGGCGTCGTGGGTAGCTCGGCGTTGGGTCGCTCGGCGTCGTGGGTCGCTTGGCATTACAGAAGAGGCCAGGGTCGCTCGGGATTGTCGCTCGGTCGGGGTCGTTCGGTACTCGATTGTGGCCAGCATTTGGATGGTTCGGCACTCGAAGGTGGTTCATATTACTTCGAGTCGCTGAGCATATCACTTCAGTGCAGTACCATGGTTACTTCAGGTTGTCCTATGAAGGACTTGGGGTCGGTAGTGGTGAAGGATGCGAACTCGACCAAAGTCTTAATGGGCCCGTATCACATGAGAAGCCCAACTGCCTGGTTTTGCCCATAAATATAGCATGTAGGGCTTCAGAAAAGGGATCTTCTTATGGCTCTCTGGCTTTCTATTTCCTAAGGCTAAGGTAACTCTATCATTTTGTAACTGTAACTTATTCTTACATCAATAAAAAGTAAACTTCTAGAGTGGATATAGGCCGGAGTTAGCCGAACCACTATAAAATCTGTTATTCTCTACTACTTTCATTTTAATTTTGATTCTTCACGTTATTACTCTCAAATATATTCTATCTATGAGTTGTGACTGTTATTTGGCGATTTCATCTGAATTTAGGTGTCAGTGTCCTATTTTGGCGCTAACATTTTGGAGCTTTCACTGAGAAGGCAAGCAGTCGGAGATTTTGGAGCTAGGAACTTGGATTCTAGAAAGCAATGGCTAAGCCATCAACAAGGAAGCAAGTGATGGAAAGAAGCAACCGGGAGGGAAGTCAAGAGGCCTCCTTTGGAGCTGGAGCAGGTCAAGCATCAATCTATATCACTAGGGACGAGATGGAGACGATGCTGAAAAGGTAGGAAGACATGATACAGAACCTGCTTCGACAGATTGGTCATGTTGGAGCAGGAAGTCAGGAGAATGGACCAACCACGGCCGCTGGCATTGTAGAACAAGGAACCGGAGTTGTAAAAGTTTCTAGAGGTCAACACCAGAACCAGGCTGGAGGGATTGAAGGAAATCAGCAAAGGCTTGAGGGCATACTTCCAGGATTGGACACTGGGAGAGCGGTGAATGAAGCTCAGCAAGCAGGGACCAACATGAATGTAAATGACCAACATGAAGAGTACTACCCGGAGTACCCCCTAGGACATGGGGGGAAAGGTAGAGATGCAAACAGGGGACTACCCGCTGATGAAGACGAGTGGATGGCTGGAATAATGAGAAGGATTATGAGAGGTAGACTATCAGGCGGAGGCTTAGAGGAAGTTAGTCGGAGTCCGTTCACTCCGAACATCGAAAATGCAAGGCATCCTCCAAAGTTCAAGTTACCAATGCCGGATCCTTATGATGTGAAATCATACCCAACGATGCATATTACTATATATATATCAGGCATATGGAAGTGCTGGGGGCATCCGAGGAAGTGATGGTACGATGCTTCCCTCTATATCTAACAGACATGGCTATGCGTTGGTTCAGGTAGCTAGAGAATGGATCAATCAGAACATGGGGTGAGCTAGTGGAATGCTTCATGAGATAGATTAGGGTCCACGTGACGCGAACCAAGAGTATGATGACCTTAGCCTCAATGCAGCAGAGGACCGAAGAGTCCATAAAAGATTTTCTATTGCAATCCAATGCAACAGTGGCTTCAGTAGATCGCCCGGATCCATCGATGATTTTGATGGCGGCGGTAGCAGGGGTTGCAGAAGGCATAGAGTTTAAGGATTCTTTGGCAAGAGATCCACCACAAGACCTTGGAGAATTTTATCATAAAGCTGAAAGGTTCATTCGGCTAGAAGATTCACGAACCGAAAGGCAAGAAATAAATGCCATGCAAGGCGAAGGAACAGACTGGAATTAACAAGGGAAAACGAAAACAGGATGATAGACACGATGGTCCTGACAAACGGAAGAAATTCCAAGAACCCAGATTCAGACAATATGCTGACTTGATGGCAAGCCTAGAATGGATTTACATGGAAACTCAGGGGCACCTCCCCTATCAGAAACCACCCAGGAGAGATTCCATGGAACGGGAACATAGAAGTGGAAAGTATTGCCTATTCCATGAGCTTGAAGGGCATGCTACTGACGAATGCCACCATTTGAAGGATGAGGTGGAAGAGCATATTAGAAATGGTAAATTGCCACAGTAACAAATAGGACAGCGGCCGTAGGACCTGAGCAACTACCGCCTCCACCTGAAAGAACTAATCTTGGATCGAGATCGCAACTCGTCATCAATTAATCATGATGGAAAGGACCAAGTTCATGTCTTGAACTTAGGTCGATCATTTAAATTTCTTAGATTTGATTCAAAATAAAACGGCTATTCCACTTACACATGTACGGGAACTGGAGAGATCCCCAGGCATGCTCTGAGATGGTAATGGACTGCTCTGCCCATTGAGGCAGTATCTAGATTTTTCCTTTGTTGATGATTGGACATTTAGAATTTGAATTTATAAAATGAACTTGAATTTCATAAAATAAATCTTTGACCGGAGAGTTAAAGGATGAATATTAGAAGTTAATTTGAAATTAATCGCTTTATGACCCTATCAAGAGAGATGGGGTCCGAAGTGCAAAAAGTGAGTTGCTTCGCCAGAGAGCGACAAGATCGGCTCACTCAATGTTGTTTCCCCTTCACCGAGGAGTGACAGGATGAGATCTAGTAAGAGCCTGGAGAGGCTGACATCGATCTAGGAGGACCATGACATCGCTTAATGTTCAAGGACAATGAACCAGAGTGTAGGGAGTGACTCTGCTTTGCCGGAGAATGACAAGATCGGCTCACTCAAGGTTGTTTCCCTTTCACCGAAGAGTGACAGGATAGGAACTAGTAAGAACATAGAGAGGCTGATATCGGTCTAAGAGGATCATAGCATCGCTTAGCGTTCAAAGACACTGAACCAGAGTGTAGGGAGTGATGCTGCTTCATCGAAGAACGACATGATCGGCTCACTCAACGCTATTTCCCCTTCACCGGAGAGTGATAGGATGGGATTCAGTAAGAGCCCGGAGAGGCTATGATCAGTCTGGGATGACCAAGACATTGCTATATACCCTCACTGGGGTAAGAGTACGAGGGATAAAAAGCAACGTCGAAGCACAATAGGATCTTTCTATTCGACCGTCGAATTTGGAATGGACTTGGCAAGGGTCCGAAGTGACCATCGGTAGTCCGGAGAGGCTGAAGAATTTAATTAGTGACTTTCACAGGTGGAAATGAATACCGATTCGGCTTCGAACAGCCACGAAAACTTGATCAAGTATACTCTAGCTATTAATAAAATAGGAACTCACGATATTGGATGTGAAGCTATTCAAAACACACCTTCCAGTAGCAAGGCATGTTTTGGGGGGAAAATGTTAACCCGCCTTTTTTCAAGGCCATGGACGGGGGGTTTAAGCAAATCGACTGTTCATTTGTCAAAACTGGAATACAATCGGTTGGAGTAGGCTGGATGGATAGATGGTCGGTTAGGAATGGTTCGATATGCATGGCTCGGCATTGGAAAGGCGGCTCGGCATTAGAGAGACTGCTCAGCATCGGAGAGGCCGCTCGGCATCGTGGGTCGCTCGGCGTCGTGGGTCGCTCGGCGTCGTGGGTCGCTCGGCGTCGTAGGTCGCTCGGCGTCGTGGGTCGCTCGGCATCCTGGGTCGCTCTGCATTATGGGTCGCTCGGCATCATTTGTCGCTCGGCAATGTCGCTCGGTCGGTGTCGTTCGGTACTTGATGGTGGCTCGGCATTTGGGTGGTTCGTCACTCGATGGTGGCTGGGCATTTGGGTGGTTCACAACTCAAAGGTGGGTCATATTACTTCGAGTCGCTGAGCATATCGCTTCGGTGCAGTACCATGGTTACTTCAGGTTGGCCTATGAAGGACTTGGGGTCGGTTGAGGTGAACAGTGCGAACTCGACCGAAGTCTTAATGGGCCTGTATCACATCAGAAACCCAACTTCTTGGTTTTGCCTATAAATACAACATGTAGGGCTTCAGAAAAGGGATCTTCTTCTGGCTCTCTGACTTTCTATTTCCTAAGCTTAAGGTTACTTTACCATTTTATAACTGTAAATGATTCTTACATCAATAAAAAGTAAACTTCTAGAGTGGATGAAGGCCGGAGTTAGACGAACCACTATAAAATCTATTGTTCTCTACTACTTTCATTTTAATTTTGATTGTTCTTCACATTATTACTCTCTACATATATCCTATCTGTGAGTTGTGACTATTATTTGGTGCTTTCATCTGGATTTGGGTGTTAGTGACCAATTTTGGCGCTAACAATAATTTTCAATTATTTCAAATAAATGTCAAAAGTGTCTTTCTAAATGATTTTATTAAAGTGGATGTTTTTGTAGAACAACCCCAACATTTCAAAGATCAAAAACTTCCAAATCATGTTTATAAACCAAAGAAAGCTTTATATGGATTAAAACAAACTCCTAGAGCCTGGTATGAAAGACTCAAATCTTATTTAGTCCAATTTGACTTTGAAATAGGAAAAGTAGATAATACACTATTTTATTAAAAGAAATAATAATGATATTCAACTTATAAGAACATATGTAGATTATATCATTTTTCTATCAATAAATGAACAATTAAATAAAGAATTTTCTGATATAATGACTAATGAATTTGAAATGAATCATATGGGTGGACTATATTTCTTTTTAGGATCACAAATAAGACAATTAAGTAATGGTATATCATAAGTCGAGAAAGTATGCTGAAAAACTAGTAAAGAAATTTGCTATGTCTGATACTAGTGATAAACCAACTCTCATGGCAACTAACCAAAAAACTAAATAAGGAAGAAAATTCAAGAGATATAGATCAAAAACTATATAGAGGTATGATATGATCTTTATTTTATATAACCGCTAGTATACCTGATGTATTGTATAGTGTATGTCTCTATGAAAGATAACAATCCCAACCTAAGGAGACTAATCTAAAAGCCGTAAAACGTATTTTAAGATATGTAAACAACGTACTGGACTACAAAATCTTCTACCCAAAAGAAGACTCCTTAAATTCAATAACATAAACTAGCGCTGACTATGCTAGATGCAAACCAGATCGAAAAAGTACAAGTAGAACTTGTCACTTTTTAGGACACTCTCTTGTTTCCGAGTTTAATAATAAACAAAATCATGTATCTCTATCCACAGCAAAGGCATAATATATCTAACTGCATTAGCATGTTTAAAGGTTATCTGTATGCAAAAAACTTTAAAAGATTATTGTTTAAATTTAAAACAATCACCAATTTATTGTAATAATACTATTAAAATAAATTTTTCTAAGAACCTAATGCATCATGCTAGGACCAAAAATATAGATATAAGACATTAATTTATAAGAGACAGCGTAAATAAAGGAGTTATTTCACTCGAATTTATAAATACTTAAAATCATATAGCCGATATTTTAACAAAACCTTTAGCACAAACTTCCTTCAGTAAACTAAGAAGAGGGCTAGGAATGTATTCTTTAATAGAAATCTAAATATGATAGCTTCTATTGATTAAAATAAAAAGAATATGAAAAATACATTTTAGGTGCATATGTCGACATATGCTTCCTATATATTTCGACATACCTGACAGTTTTTTTGAAAACTACCTTTCCCTCTTTGATTCAAAATTTGAAATCTATTTATATAACCAACAAATTTTGAATTTACTCAAATTTCCCAATTTTCTTGTTCTTGAGAACTCAAATTAAAAAATAAATCCATGGATCCTTTAAACTTCAAAAGGCAAAGAGAGGAATCTACCCCTATAAACTTCAATGTCTCTAATCTAGGAACCTTTCAAAATACTACTCTAGCCAAACTCACCAATATTGAAGATGATCTAAAGCATGTACTTCACATATTTTATGAAACAAAAGTTGTTCTAATTCACATCTTGAGCAAGAGAAACAAGGAATATTCTCTGCAACCTTCGAAAAAATACATTGGACAATGAGGCTAATCAACAATGATTGAGGAAGATATCCTCAATCTTGTCATTCAGAACCCATGAATGATGAGGAAATAGGGAAGAGGAGGAAGATAATGATATTGATGGCGATAAGATTAATGTGTAGGAGAAGTTCTCTTTGACTCTAATGGAAATCTTGTGGAATAAAAAGGAAATTTTTGCCTCCATTTTTCCAATTGTTCTATTCATAGTCTCCAATAATATAAAAACATTGATTTACATGAAGTTTTTTTAATTTAATTTGTTGGTTTATTTATATAATTAAGTTTGGATTGTTATAGGTTTGTATGGTTTGTTTCAGATTGTTTTTATAATAATTTGATTTATTAATAAAGTTTGTGTTGTCTTCAATATTTAGTATATGATATAGAAATTAATCATTACTCAATGTATATCTTGAATATATATCCTATACGGCATTTAAATGACTAGTATTTCCATAAATATGTGCTTATATATAATTTAGTCCTAATTTGTTTATAGTTTAAATCTCTAAAAATTGCTTAGAATTTGAATATTGATTTTGACTCCATAATTCATCATTTGGGGGGAGTTTGTTTTTCACTCATTTTTATTGATGGAAAGGGGGAGGAAAACGTAAAATATAACACAAGCATATACTAATAGAGTTATTTAACTCCGCGGGAGTTATATTATATTTTATATACATAAATATTTACACTGTTTTCATCATCAAAAAGGGGGATATTGTTAATACGCCATATATTGATTTTGATGAAACCAACCACATAAATATAGGTACTAATGTTTTTTCAAATTGTATAGCATATATTACAGAATATTACACAGGTACACAATGATTAAACTTGAAGATTGCTCGGCATAAAGGCTAAAGTTTAAGATTCAGAGATGATCAAGACTCGTGAGTTTAAAGATAAAGATTTGAAAAGCTTAAGAATTTAGTGCATGAGTCATCATAATAAATTGCTAAAGTCCCTGATGGCATATTCTGATCTTTATCACAGAATTCCGATCTTTGATATTTTATCAAAATAAATTATTTAAAATTTGTATAATTTTATAAATATTTTATTGAAAATATTATGTGTTGAAAGTATGTAAAAACTAGGTTTAAATTAGTTTACAAAAACATAGAAATTTAAAAACAATTTAAAAGAAAATTGTAAAGGCCCGCAAATCCGTACCCCTTTTGATTTGGCAAAATTCCACAACAATTCAGCCCAAAGTGGGACAAATGTACTAGTCTTCGGGTTTAAAGAAGAAAGAGGTAGAAGAAAAAGAAAAGAAAACAACATCAGAATCTCACATTTCGCAGCGGAACAAATATAATAGATAAATGAATATCTTTGAAACAAAGAACTATATCAGTTGTTACATTACATCACATTGCATTATCAGAGTGTTACGACAATAAACAGCGGAAAAGAATATAACATATACTAGTGATATTCTTCGCCATCCAGCTTGCTCCTGATCTCCACGGCATCTCTTTTTCGACTTCGCTCTAGAATAATGGTAACCTGACTTTAGGCTGGCCATGTGGAAAATTATGGGCACCTAGAGTTTAGAAAGGGAACAATAAACTCCAGGTCAGTCATGGGACTGGTGTGAGATCTTAAAAACAGTTATTTTTCACAAAGAAAATAAAAAGAAATTCGCTATGCTTTTTGAAAAATAAAACTACCATAAGGCCTCCCGTCACACACACACAATGCAAACGTAGAATTGGAGGAGATTTCTCCTGTGATAGTCTAACATGCTTAATACGCAAAAACCTTTTTAATATTATCATTAGTGCATAGTGCAGAAAACATTTCGAAAGTATAATATCAATCTTAGCCATCATACAACCATTATAGTATGCCTACTATAGCTACCATGTTTAATAGCAGGTTATCACCACATTCCATGGCAGGTTATACAACTAAAACCGTACAGGGCATGTATTGTTTCTTTGGATTTCCAACAAATGGTCAGACTAAGGAACTTCCTACTGCCACATGGGTATGCCTCTGGAGGGACATCCCGAGAACTTAACCATCTCTCTGCCAACACAAGGCCGGGTTACCTCTGTAACTAGGTAACTACTACACGAGTATGCCATCCCCCGGTCGTTTGCGACCTTTATACGAGGATCCTCAACCACAAAGCAACAACCACAAAGAGTAATAGATTTGCAACAACCGCATATGTTAAATATCTGGGCTCCATACCATGATACCTCCCTTTTCCAAAAGGAAATGACATACCCTAAAGGGCACGACCTTCATAACCTTGCCGCATCTTTCTTGTTTTGACCATTTCCGGGTTGTGAGGTCCGACGAGATCTCGTCCACAAAGCTACACTTTTTCACAAAGTCATGCTTCCATCAACAAATGATCAGCAGCACTTCGTATGCCACATTACCAAATTGGGAATGTATCACTAGTAACCATCAACTATATAACCTCTGAGCTCGTACGTCTTAGAGAAGGGTGTTAAGCTCAGAGAATAAATCCTCCGCCATCAATAGAAATGTATTTGATAGAAACCAGCATTACATCTCAAAGTGTAACGTCAGATCCACATCCATACAAGTCCGTTCCGGGATCGAACGGAACCGAAGGCACTTCAAAGAAGCTCTTGCAAATCTGGATATTTACTAATCACGTCAGGAATCCCCATCACAATGGGTGATAAAATATCTATATCGGAGCAAACCGGTGCAGAGACATTCGACAGGTAATCCTTTCGCTTTCGAAAATACCAGGTGTTCGACACCGCCTTCAAATGCAATCACATTTCTTCGTATCATTATTCGGAATGAGTTTTATGACACAAAGTCCTCTCCCGGCTAATCCGAATAATGAGCACTTATTTTTTTAAAAATAAGTGTTCAATCAGATTTGAAGCAAATCACAACATTTTTTAAATAAAAGATCCATCACAATCACAAAGGCTCGATGTGGATTTCGAATGTCCATTTGGAATTCGACTCCCGGTCACATCGAAATTCAAATCACATTAAAAAAGGCCAATATTGATAGTCGATTATTTAACTATCAATCAACATTCACAACAATCACTAGGATTTTAAAAAAAATTCCTCAATTATTATTATTATTAATATATCTTCGTACGATATACTTTTAACGCTCCAACCATTTGAAAACAAATTTCAAATCAATTTCCACCTTTCAATCCTTTGAAAACAAATTTCAAATAATTTTCCACATTTCAATACCTTGAAAACAAATTTCAAATCATTTTTTCCGTATGCGGAAAACATTTCCAAATATTTATTCTTTTCCGCTGAAAAAAAGCCGAGTTCAAATATTTTAAAAATAATTTAAATCACTTATCCAAAATATTCTGGGAGACATTAAAATAAAACTACCTTCACTTAAACATTAGTTATGAAAATATTATACTAATTATCACAAATATAAGACTTCAAGTCCAAACTAATTTTATAATAAAATTAGTAGATAGAGTATAAGTATTTAAATAACTATTTTCTAAATCAAATATCACTTTAATCTTTAAAATAATCCCTTCTATACTTAATTAAATAAATCTTTACTTTAAAGATTTAAAACATTTCCTAAGAATAATCTATTCAACAATATTCTTTTTAAAATCAAATCTAGAACTTTTAATTTTATTTTAAAAGCTATTTTACAAACATACTCGGCTTTTCAGCGAAAATACACCTTCCTTTTCAAAATGGATATTTTTTAATCAATTAATAAATCCTTCTGGATTTAATTTAAATTTACATTCCAGATCCATAAATTTCTTTACACACTTTTAAAAATAAAACAATATCTATTTTAAAAATAAATTTCCTTTCTTTTATAAAATTCCCATTGTGAATTTTAAATTTTCAAATATCCACAGATATACGATTTTCAAATCGATTCCCAAATATTCACTTTCAACACCAAATCAATTTTCAAATTGATTTCCAAATTTATTTCAAACATCAAATTTATTATCTTTTGAAACAAATTACTTCTTTTAAATTTATTCAATTTTCTAAAATTAATTTATTATAAATTTTCTACTAAATTTCAAAAATTCAATTTTATTTATTTCTGATATCCTACGATACCAAAAATATATTCGCCAAAATTATAGCCTTCAACAGTTTCAATCATAAACAGTCACACACAGATAATAAATAATCAACACACAATATTGAAACTAATTCAAATATTTAAGGAATCCAGTTGGATCCCTCCAAGCTGTTTTCCCTGCGTCCACAGACGTTAGCGTAACAATTAAAAACCAATTCCACTTCGAGGTGGAATATCGCGGTACATGGGATTTATAAAATATCATCCGCTATTATGCAGCGCATAGGGTCTCATCCGCTGTATAATGCGGGAAATCAACAACTCCAAATACATATATAATACCAATTCCACTTCGAGGTGGAACATCGCGGTATATGGGATTAAATATAATATCATCCGCTATTATGTGGCGTATAGGGTCTCATCCGCTATATAATGCGGGAAATCAACAACTCCAAATACATATATAATACCAATTCCACTTCGAGGTGGAATATCGCGGTATATGGAATTAAATATAATATCATCCGCTATTATGCGGCGCGTAGGTTCTATTTCAATCCAACAAATAACAACCATCATCCAAGCAACATCCAAAAATTTAAATAAACTATTTAAATTAAATCAAGTATCCAATTGAGTGAGAAGTTCTCACTTTTGCTCCTTCATTTCGCAATCCATTTCCAATTTGACTTGTTTCTCGATTTTAGACCTTGTATCAAACAATTATATAATTTATAAATATTCGAAATAAATCGAACAATTAATTCTTCCATTTACTAAATTTAATTACTAATGATTTAATTTAACTCAGTGATTAATTTTAAACGTGTATATATAAAAAAATCTTTTCAAACCAATTTTCTATTTTAAATAATATATTTATTTTCTTTCAAACCTAAGAAGGACGGAAATTTCTTTATTGTAAAAACCTTTTATTTTTATACTCGTATATTTTTATACTCAAAAGAAAATTTCTTTTTCCTTTGTCTGCACCATATGTATTTTTTTTTTGTTACATATTAAACCAAATAAAAACCAAAATCAATACCTTACCGACTTCACCACGCAACAGCACGAAGCTACTGCCGCGCCTCAACCCAGTTATGGCCGCCCAAACTCTGACCAATGAACTCCCATCGCCTGCCCGCGCGTGCTCGCGCCTACTTCCTCTCCACTTCGCCCTAAACAAAGACTGCCTGCTTCATGCGCCCACCATCGCCAGAGACTCCGTCTCTATAGAGCATGACTCCACCTCAACTGCTTCCATCGTGATGTCTTAGACAACCGCGACCTCCACAGTAACCTGCCACAACATCCTCGCGCGCGCACGCGCAAGCCCCTAGGTTGGCCACCTTCTACCGTGAACCCTAACTAACGTCACGAGCCCAAATGCCACCGCGGCCACCTCTTCGAAGCCTCGGCATCGCGCCGCCATCCATCGCGACTTAGAGCACTTCCGCTTCCATTCGACAATTGCGCCTCCTCAGCTCGAACTCGAGTATTACCTTCCACGTATGCGATTTCGTTTTGAGAAATCTTGAAAGGATTTAGGGCTTTCTAATGAATTCATGAATTAAAATTGAAAAGGGAATTTTTTTTTTGAATTAAGAAGGTCATTCTTTTTTATTATTATTATACGAACTGATTTCGAGTTAAGCAGAGAGAACGAGATTCATCTGAACAATACTTATTTCGTCCATTCCTTTTTTATGCTTTGAAGTGGACATCTGGAATTCTTAGAAAGAAAACAGGTGACACATCCTAGTAAGAGAAGATGCGTGGCAAGAAAGCTACAGTGTTCAATGTAATTTATCATTTATATTTGAATTTAAATTCAATTTTTAATCATCTTAAAATCGAAGCTTAAATTTTTTTTGCACCCTATCGAGACGTGCCGCCAGATGTTTATAATGTTATATGCCCACTCTGAATACAATGGAAAAGGTTTCGAGTCCAAATTCAATCGTACGGAGAAGATAGCTTTTTGAACTAGTTAAAATATCGAACTGTCGATTTAAATTTAGCGCGTTTGCTTATCTTACGATCACACAACAACTTCAAATGCTACGAAAATTGAAATCCGATAATAACTAACTATTACGGATTCAATGAGACTGGTTTCGTCGAATTCCGAGACTATGCCTCGGAAGGCTATTTTTAAATATCAATTTAAATCATATAATTTCAAAACTGAATAAACTGCTTTTAAATTTATATTTTAAAAGTTTTATTACCTCCAGTATTATCAATATTAATTTTTCAAGCCTTTAAATTATTTTTAATCGGCATAAAATTGAAGATTTAATATTTTACCCAAATTTCAAAAATTAAATCTAAAAATTTAATTGCCAAATCCATATTTATATTCGAAATTCAAGTTAAACTAACCTTTAAATATTTAAAATCAATTAAATATTCCATTTCAAATGTTAAAAATTTCTGGGTCGTCGCAAAAATCGATTTTACAAGGGTATGTCGATATACCCGTCCTAGATTTGTTGACATTGTGACCTTTGGTTTGTTTTTTAAAATTTAAAAAGAAGTGTATTTTGGACACACCTCTTCATGAATAGATATATCTATTCATTCACTGTATAAAAGAGAGAACGGACAAATTTTCTAACCAATTTCTTTTTCCTTGTTCTTATTCTTACTCCCTTGAAATATTTCTTGAAATCTAATTGCTAAATTCTTCAAAACTACATGGATTAAATCGATAAACTACTAGATTGGTTATTTATAAAATATTTACCGATTAGAAGCATTCTCTCCGCAAACTCAAAGACCAAACCACTATCAGAAGGCTATGAGATATCTTAGAGTACAATGGTTTATATTTGGAATCAACAACTCTACTCTTATTTGTTTAGGTGTGTTTGTTGTCGTTCAAATCAAGTAAGTGTGCTTATTGCTCGTTCAAATGAAGCGGGTGTATTTAGTAGCCGGCTAAATTTAGTTATCTTGTTGCCCGGTATATCAAGAGAGTTTACTAGGACTCGTGAGATAGGAGGGTGTATCTCGTAGCCTTGAAATTGAGACTGTATTCTGGTCTGCATGCTACCTGGTTAAAGTAGGTGATTGAAAACAAATCTATATAGTATTGTCTAGACTAGATATAGGATTGGTTAATCCAAACTAGTATAAAATTTCTAGTGTTATCTCTCTTACTTTACTTTTTGTTGTTGCTTTTATATTTATCTGTGATTGCTTAATTAGTATAGATTTTTGGTAATAATTTGTGATTTGGTTTAAATTTTGAAACAAAGTTAAAAAGACTCATAAAATGTTATAAAACCTTGTTCACCCCTAGTGTTATAAAGTAGTCTTAAGATCCATTACACCATAACCCACAATAACATATAATCCTATTTCATAAGCTTTTAGTCTAAGCCAAATCCAAGGTTTAACTCCAATAAATTAGCTCCAAGTTATTTTAGTTAATTGATTTTGAATTAAATTAGATTTCTAGGAATAACCAAAAAGTCAAATTTTGAAGACGATTGAATTAGGGCTTGAGACCACATTCATTGCTTCAGAAATGTTATTTCAAAGCTTTTTGAGTATGATCATTGAGATGTTTAGGATTTTAGATTTTAAGTTAGATGTCAGGAATTGACTAATAAATGATCCAAAAATCTATTTAAGTTGAATAGTAAGCCCTAAGACCTTAATCTTATCATTTGATATCTGTTGTTTGTTTAGGAGTGATATATATGCGCATAAGCATAATGGATTAATCTACACTCATTATTTCATTAGTAACTACTTAAATAAAGAATCCTTAATGTGTTAAGTAAAATACTATATGAAAGTTTGGAATGCAATCAATAAAGTCAAACAACACAAAATTTTGGTCACTAAATTTTAAATATTTAATTAATTTTAAATATTTAAATAATTGGATTTCGGAATTTAAGAACTTATATTCAATTATAAAGATTATTTAAAATACTATAATTATGAATTAATATTTGAATAGCGTTTCCAATAAACGTATTTTAAATTGAATAATAACGTGATGGATTGAATAATATTATTTAACTCTTTTTAGTTTATAAATAATGACTGTGAATTAATTTTGTAAACTTAATTGTAACAATAAACAGTTCGAAGAAATAATCAAAAAAAAATTATTTTTACGACTCAATCCCCATTGAAATATTTCTAATTTAATTTAATTAATTTTTTCTTAATTTTTAATTTAAAAATATTGTAATTTTTATTTGACGATTTATGAGCAAACGGTAGTATTTTGGGTGATTTTTTTAGAGTCAAATAACAAGTGTATATTTTTATTGTTTTGGAGCCACGCCGTTGTTTTAAGCATGACAATATTTTTGTGTTGTTGTTCGTCGTTCATATGCGAAGGAAAATCTGTATGGGGGATGTTGAAAATTTTCTATATATAGTATGTCAAAAATATCAAGCCGACCAAAACACTACTTGCTTTTTGTTCTTTGTCGTTCCATTCCTTTCTTTTCACAGAAACAAGAAAAAAGTTGCAAACCTTACATAAATATATTGCATGTATTTGCTTCAACATTTTGGTGGCTAAGAAAAATGTGTTTTATGGATAAACCAATGTCACCAAACACTTTGCTCAATTTCTTTATTCTCTGATTCCTCTTTTATCCACGCCAGTAAAAAGAAACATTGCCGACCCTTCAAAAATAAAAATAAATGCATATAGTCAACGAAAAATATTAATATCTTGAACTACGCTCCATTAAAAATCCCAAGACTTATCCCGTTGAATTTGTTTAGGCATAGGCTTCGATTCTGTGTGCTGTTTGTATTGTTCGACGTCCTTAGGTGGAGTTCGGACTTTAATAGCTGAATTAGGGCTGGATGGGGTTGGAGTTTGAGGCATCAAGGGGTGAATCGGAGCTTGGTCTGGGATTGGTGGTGTTGAGGGGTAGCTATGGTCGCGCTTTGGTGGAGCTTGGCCTTCCGTGGTTGAACGCAACATTTCTATTGTCGTGCATGGTTGCCCAGTCGGATCTTGGAGGAGTGGGGCGTACTGCAGGTGATGGTGGGGGATCGACAACTCGGGTGATGAGGAGTTCATCGGAGTTGTTGGATTTCGTTTCGGTTGAGAGAAGGCGAAGTTATCGCGTGTGTGTACATGTAGAAGATGCACCGTGTTCAGACGTCAGGCGTAGGGAACTTATTTATGATTTTGGGGAAAAAATAGATAGGTGTAATTTTGTAATTAAAGCGTGTTTAGTAATTAATTATTAAAATTAATTCTCAAAACTTATAAATCTAATATCTATTTCATATGAGGTTGGATTCTGGCGTGATCAGTCGCGTTGGACTCGTATCAACAATATTTTCGCAATGGAATCGGATTGGTTGAAATTGGAGTTGACTGAATTTTGGACTAAAATGAGTGTTGATTGATTTAAGATTAAATCAGAACTCATTGGCAATAACTGGAATTTCTTTGAGTTTACTCCCTTTAAATAACTAAATAATATCTATGATGCTATAAATTTATTATTGAATGCTTGGTTGATAATTCAGATATTGTTGGACTCTCATTTTGGAAAACGAATGATATAACTTAATTGTTGTGAACCCGCATGGTTATATATGTTGTCTGTTACCATTGCTTTGCAGGGAATATTTGTAGACAGATCCTAAGATGTTTCTTACCAATAATTTTCATTACCTTATTCAACTTCTACTGATGTTTAGTTGAAATTAAACGTGATATTCTATTTAAATTATTTAGGTGTCGTATAGCAATTTTCTCTATATCGACAATTATTTAATATCATCTCCTAAACCCTTTGTGTATGTTGAACTTTAGCTTATATATTCACAAAATTAGATGTTTACAATTCATTAATTATTTTAATTAATGATATTTAATTTAGTTAATCATTTTAATTAATGATTATTTGAATTTAATATATTGTTTCAATTAATGATGTTTTAAAAGCAATTAATCATTTTAATTAACGATGTTTGAGTTTAATAAATCATTTTAATTAATGATGTGATGTTGAAAAGTAATTTACTTTTTTAAATAATGATATTTGAGTTTAATTAAGGGGTCGACTAGTTGGACACAATTTGGTGACACAGATGGTGACATATAAGATTTGGACCATCGAATCTTTTTGTCTTTATATGGAAGGTGGAATTCAATGGGCGATCCAATGATGGAGATTCTTTATGTCACCAATTATTTCACAAAATTATGTTCAAATACTCTTTCACTTTAATTAATGATGTTTTAAATTTAGTAATCGTTCAATTTAATGATGTTTGAGCCTAACTTATCATTTTAATTAATGATATTTGAATTTAGTTAATATTTTTAATTAACGGTGTTCTAAAACTTTATTAATTGATTTAGTAAAAGAGTTTTAAAGTAAATTAATTGATTTAAAGTTAGTTAATTGATTTAGTGTATTAAAGTTAATAAACTGATTTAATAAGGTTTAAAGGTTAATTTACTAATTAAAAAAGGTGTTTTTGAGATAATTAACTATTTAATAAAGATGTTTGATTGGTTTATCAAAAGAGATTACAAATTTTATAAAATATCTTCCTGGATAATTGATATTGTTTTTAAAATTATGAGTACAAATGTGGTTAATTATCTTTCAAGATAATTAATGTTGGTTTAAATTTATAAAAGGGATTTTAATTTGGTTTATTTTGTTTAAGGAAAATTAGGTGGTTTTAAAAGTTATAAAAAGGTTATATAAATTATCCTTCGGGACGATTAACCATTGATTTAAAATTTATAAAAGTAATTTAATCGAATTATTTATCTTTTAGGATAATAAATATTACTTTAAAATTTATAAATAATAGTTTATAAATAAGAAGATTTTTTTAAATTATTTCAAATAAAACTAAGTGTAAATTGTTTTGGGTTTATAATAAACAATATTTTGACATTTGTTTTGACCTTGGTTTTAATACACTTTGAAAATATAGTTTGCCCTTTAAAAATAATATTTTAAAATGTAATTTTAAAGTGTCGTAACGTGAAAATCAAGATCAAGAAAATAACCATCTTATCAATCCCGATAGTTGGTTTATCGACTATTGACTTTGATTCTACTTTTTTCTTTATATCATGTCACTCTAAGACGATGTGTTGCTCATTTGAGCCTTGCCTTTGTTAGAAATGACCAAATCCAAAGAGCGAGTGAGGGCCAAGCTTAATGGGGTTGCTCCCATTAAGATATTTTCACATCTACTCTAGATTGGATTCGGTGTTGCGCTTTGAGATGTGAATTACTCGGATTCTCGGTAACAGCTGGCGAGGTCCAACTTGGAGGTTTTCGAGAACCATCAGAGTTCTTAAGTATATTTATAGAGGTATACTTGGGTAAGGGGGGCTCCTATTCATTGTCGGAAAATTTTCTCTTTCCCTTGTTGTTAATTCAAATCTTTGAGTTGTTTCCTCAATGGCATGGAGAACCGCGTTGTGCTTTTCTCTATGTTCAATTATTTATAACCATTCTTTCAAGTCTGGAATTTGATATTATTTATGCCCATTCATTCAGTATGGGATTTGTTCTTACTAGTAAGCACCCATTTATTTGGATTATTTCTGTTGTTTATTTTCATTCTTTCTTGACTGAATTGTTACTCTAATTTGTTTCCCAATTTTCATTTGTGAAGGTAAAAACTCATTCCCTGTTAGCGACGTAGTCTCACAGGGTTTTTATATGTTCATCATAATACTTTAGTTTTCTCACGTTGGTTTTCCAAACTGACCAGAGTGTTATTTTATTATAATTCTCAGCTCAGACCGAGTTTTTCCCAGGTTGGATTTGGTGATATGAGATTATTGGAGAAGAACTGGAGGTTCACCTATTATATTGTTTTATTTCTACTGTATTATATTGTATATCTATCAACAATTGTAAGGTCGGAATTTTACAACTGTCCAGCTGATAAGGTTTATTTTAACTTTGATGTATGCTGTATTATTGAGTACCAATTTTTACCGTCTTTGTTATAATATATGTTGTCGATTCTGCTATGATATTCTGAGTTCCCTGTTCTTTGCTCTTTTCTTTTTATTTTAGCCTAACCGTATGCATTTCTGGCAATTGACGTTCGACATTTGAATACCGTGGATGTATTTGGTGTCGACTTTTGCTGGTCGAAAAGGCGGGCTATTACATAAAGAATGAGATCTTAATAAATGATATAAAATGTTTAAGCTAATCATTTGAATATATTGTATGAATTTATAAGTAAGTTAGTTACCTTATTTACTGATATTAATAGTTACATGAAGTGCTTATGAATGTTTGATTATTTAATGAAAAAACTAATATATCTAAGGCTGCAATGAATGTGATACCTTCAATGTTTGAATTTAATTATGCTATATGCATTTGATTATGGTTGAGTTAAATGCATAGAAACTATGTTAGAATGGTATGAAATGGTTTTGTTGATGACTTGTTTAGTTTGGATAATACCGGGTGGTTGTTCGCTTACGATAGTCGATTGGTGTTTCATATCTCAAAGCTATTTATCCAATTGTCAAAGAGAAGAGGTATTTGTCCAAATGACAAATAACTTTTAAATAACGCTTGGATATGAGAAGTGAGACATACATGAGAGGTGTTGTGTTTATACTTAAAACATGTTTGTTGAAATTTCATCGCATTACAAAGGGTAAGAATTCACCCTATGTGGTGTCTATATAGTGTATGTGATTGCTTGTGCAGCTTGTTATGTATGTTTTGCTCTCTATGTGATGTTTGAGTAAGTTATCATTTATGATAATCTAGTAAAGCTACCGAGGTCTTTTTTCTTCACACCATATTAATCTGTAAAAATGGCATGACCAATAATAATCTAGCTTGCCTGTGTAAAATAATAATATTTTTATTTTACCTACAAAAATGGTAGGAATTCAAAATATAGTATACCAAGATCGAAGAGAATTTCATTACGATCGCAACAGAAGAAATAACAAGTCACTTGAGCTGTGGATCAAAAGAAATGGGAGTTTAAATATCAAGTGCACTTGATGGTTGGATTCAGCCAGCCAATCGATTTGTTGAACTAGTCAGTCGACCAGTAGAAGCCAGAATCAAAGAAGAAAGGTTAAATTGCAATTTAGTAGGTTTTCATTTGATTAGTGAAGGTGACCAATCGAATAAGTAACTATTTAGTCAAATTTTGTTTCAGGGTAATAATAACACCCGCTTCAATACGTATTCCAAGACTAAAGGCTTAATAGGGCTCAAGAGGATTCGTTAGTGACGTTGGAAAAAATAGGGGCCATGGAGAATGTTTGTAACACATTTCGACTCGTGTGATAATTTTGATGGTGTCGTTTGGTGGTTTTTGAAATGTGATGACTGAGATGTTTTGATATCGACCTAATATGGAATATTACTTGTATGCAGTAAATTTATGTTCCTTAGCTTCAGCCTAGGGACTTGATATTATTATACCATTGGTCGTGGGAGTGACATTGTATCAGGTGCATTTGTGCAACGTCAAGTCGAAGGTAGGAGATGTCCTATATTGGTAACAGGGGCTTTGTCACCTTGGGTTACCTGACTTTTGACCTCATATGTAACTCAATGGGTAATGGTGAGGCACATGATGTATATATTCATGTTTTATACGATAAAAGGTGGCGGTGCACATGCTTTGGTGCATCACTATATTAGTATTATATTAGTTACCGTACTTGATGGGTCTTGTAACAACCTGGAATTGTATCGTTTTGATTTTTGAATATTTAATTAATTTTAAATATTTGAATAATTGATTTTGATAACCCATTTTAATTAATAAATAATAATGGTGAATTGTTTATAGAAAAATATTTACAAAAATAAATAGTTCGAATTGATATTGATAGTGTGACCAAAAATCATTTTATCAAAAAACGATCGCGAAACGTGTAAAATTATCAATCTGAGGCACGATCTTGGATTTCGATGAAACTAGTGCTAGGAAAAGGAATAATAAGGTGATGTATGCCGTCGGGTTTTGTGGTGATCAGATGTGTTGTATAGTCGTGCAAGCTCAGAACGTATAACTTTGTATGGTCCCCCACTTTTCCTTTTCTTTTCCCTTTGCCTATAAGTGAAAAATGAGCTTCCTCCTATTTTTTAATTTTTCTCTAGGATTTTCTTAATGAAATCGAGCGATACCAGATCCATTGAGTTCGTATGAGCGAGGGCATCAACTCCATGCAGTCGATGATGGGTGTTGTTGACTTATGAGGCGACCAACGTTAGCTTGATCAAGTCAGGCTGGGTTTTTTTTAGAGATTTTGGCGACGATTTGCGAAAGGGAGTGTGGATTTGGATTTCTCATATGAAGGAGCATCTTTCCATAATTTTTCATCATCTCCAAAGGACTATAGAAAAACGCAAAAGTTGAAGGGAGGGACTCGGCTTCCAGGTTGTGTAGAGAAGGAGGGGATCGACCGTAACTATTTTGGGTCGGTCACGAAGCATCTTCGAAGTGGAGTTGATTGCAGGTGGTTTCGATCGGTTTCGTCGACCGCAGTTCCATTGGTGGTAGTGCGTATATGGTCGAGGATAGGTATATGCATGCACGGTCGTGTACAGGCATTTGGGAAGAATGATTAAAGGAAGGAGATAATTAACTAATTAATTGATTTAATTAATTACAAAATTTAATTCGACAACTTCTTCGTACGAGGTCCAATCGAGACGCGGTCTTTTGCGTTGCACTCGTAAAAGAATTATCTTTGTAAATGAGTGGATTTTTTCAAGCTCAAATCAAGTGAATTTTGATCTAAAATCAAATTAGATCGAGCAAGAATGCATAAGCATCAGCTGGAATAAATCTGAGTTAACTCACCTTCAGTTTAAGCTACATGATATATGCATTATGGTAAATTGTTATTTGTATGCTTGGATTTTTTATTTTTTGGCTTTGGGTGGGAGTTATTATTTTTTAGTTGTTTAATTAATGCATCAAAGTTAAAGTAAGATATCTTGTTCATGTTAAATCTGATTAACCCGTAGATTTTTGCACTAGATTCATATCAACATTTAGAAAACGATAGTATAACTTGTTGATAGTTTTAACGAAGTATAAAATATTGATAATTAATGGTGGTAAAATATAATTACGTTGATTTGAATAATAATATTGTTGCATTCATTATACTTCTATGGTGATGTCTATTTGGCAAAATAAAATGCCATTCTGCTACAATTATATTGTATAGATTTATTTGGACATCTATCGAGTAGAATAAACCCTGTTCTATGCTTGCAAAGCAAAAAGATGATTTTTCTAGCTAAATAATATTTGGATTAATTGATATTGGACAAATAATGTGTGAGATACCGATTGTTAATTATAGATAATAATGTGTTTGTTATCATTGTTGTTTAGTTGTTTGGTTTGTTTGAATTCTCGTTTTGGAAAGCGGATAGCATATGAAATGAAATACAAAGAATCTTATAGACGGATCCGGTTTCCTCATCACTATTGACTTTAATTTCGTTTATATATTTATTATATAAATTATTAAATGTCAAAAAATTGGTAGCTTGGCCTTATTGGATGGGATTTTTGATATATGACTTGATATTGGCTTTCTGTTATTACACTTGTCACATTTATATAAAAACTACTTATACGTGTTATGGTAGCTCTAAACCTCATTGTAGTATTTTGAGATACTATTATTAGCTGTTTTGATTGGAAAATGGTTTTGATTCAGAGATGATTTTAAATGTGCTTCTGGTGTTTTCTATGGCATTTTATCTAAAAATGGTTTTTGAACTTCTTTATTTCAGTTCAACCTTTTTATTAGCCTTTTGTAACATATATGTAAATATCTGAAAAGTATTTTGGTAAGTATTTATTTTATAAAAAAGTTAATATAATAACGATGTTTATTCATAAAGAAAAAGGGGGAATTTTCTTTTATAATAAAGTGATTTTGTTTTCAATGAAGATAGAAATATTTTAAAATAAATATTTGTGAAATGATTTATATAAAATGTTGTATAGAAAGATAGATTTACAAATGGTATTTTATCAATAAAAAAATAGATTTATAAATGGTATTTTGGGAAAAAAGCGATATGATATCATTTTGATAAATTGGAAAAAATAAATCACGTTTTGAATATATAATGATATATGGAATAATCAATTTATTTAATATAAAAGGACATTTAAGAAAGGATTTTTACAAATATAAAAGAGATTTATAAAAGGAGTTTTGTAAATATAAAGGGGATTTACAAAAGGAGTTTTATAAACATAAATGGAGATATATAAAAGGAGTCTTATAAATATAAAAGGAGTTTTATAAATATAAAAAGAGATTTATAAAAAGGAATTTTATAAAAGGAATAAGATTTGATTTCTATAAATGATCATTTTAAATTATGGTGTATTCTTTCCATACTTAACACCAAATTTCGACGTAGGGGAACTCATCAGTTTCCAGAGAATTAGAATTGCATGTCGAGGCAATGATAGTTCTCTAACTTGTCCGACTTTATTGTTAATCTTGAGATTGTATAAGTTTGAAATCAAGAAGTAGGGTTAGTATAACTGGTCTAATTCCTATACGATCCATTTACTTACACCAAAAGGAAAGTGTTTTGGGTTGATAGTATATAATGTTTTTAAATTATATTGTTTTAACCCAAATAAGTGTGGTATTGAAAGTGAAATCTTTCTGAAGATTTTGTGAATATACTTATACCATTGAGATAAGTATATGGTTATATTTTATAAGAATTGAAAGTGTAGTGTTTTTATGAATATACTTATACTGATGAGATAAGTATAGGCATAATTTTCTAAGCATTGAAAGTGTTAAATGAATAGTGAATGAGTAGTGTACATATGTATATCTTTTTAAAAGCATTTTGATATAAGTATTTACAAATTGATTTTAATTAATGAAAGAATAAATTAAAGAGGCTTAGTGGTTGCTTATATGCTCAACTATGCTTAGTTTCTATATGCAGTTAAATCTTTGATTTGATTGTGTTATCCGGCCTTTTGGAAAGGCCGTGACACCAAGGACTTGACTAGGGACTAGAGACAATCCGCCTCATAGATCGGTTATCTACCGGCCCATGATGGATATAGGCAAACCTGGTTCAAGTTCGGATCGAGCTACAATTAGCATGGTATGACAAGCAAAGCTATAGAAGGCAACATTTAAAATTTCAAGTCAATCAGAGTTCGTATGCCTGAGTTATGAATCGATCAAAATCCATGTAATACATATCGATTTCATATCCATCAACCCATATCCATCATTTCGTATACATCCAGAACGATACGAAATGAGCATAACCCCATCCATTAGAATCCATCATTCGTATCCATCAGATTTCAATAGCCTTCAGCACTTCCTGGATCAATCATCGTCCACTCATTCACCAACTACACATTTCGTATCGATTACATCAACCAACTGCTTCGTATTTCGTATCGATCAGCTAATCGATCGATACGAAGAGAGGGGCCAAGGATTGATATGAAGGAAAGAGTTCAGCATCGATACGAAAGATAAGACATGGCATAGATGCGAGGAGCAATGTATAGGATGGATACGAAGGAAGAGGTCACTAAGCTTGAAATATGGGTCTCCACGGAATACTCGCGCCACGTCATCAACACAAGATGATCGATACGAATTGTATCGATACGAAGAGGTTCGATGGCAATTGATCGATATAAAGCCTTCAGCCTTCTTAGAAAATTCAACCTTGGATCTCTCAAACTACCAGTCCAAATACCTTGAAATTTTCATAGAAGCTTACATATCAACCCAAGAACCACTATGATTGATCGCAGCTCAATTGGACCATATCTTGATCGATAAGCATGCATGGATTGATCAAGGATCGATCCCAAACAGCTCTTGATTGATCATGTGGGCCCACCTACGTATGAGAAAGGGTTTTTCGAGATTTGTGGCAGATATTTCCAGCTCTTCACCTATAAATAGCACCCCTATGCCAACTAAAAGAGGACTTTATTTAGTACTTCTACACTACTGCTCTGTTGAAACTCCATTGTAATTTGAGTGCTAGCTATTGTATTGTTGTATCTCAGTTGAGAATCAGCAATAAATATCAAACTCTTTAAAGTGGATGTACGATACAACGCCGAACCACTATAAATTCTTGTCTTTTTCTATTAGGCTTACTTTTCTTGGTGTGATTGTTAGATAAGCCTCATTTTCTATTTAATTTCTTCGTTCTAATCTCTTCAATAACATCTGAAGATTATTTTGCCCGTTTTTGGTACAAACACTTTGGTGCTTTCACTGAGAAACTCTGTTTTTCTCTGATTCCATGGATCCCATGCCGTTGTTGGATTGCTAAATCTAAGGAGGAGATCTAGATCTGTCTTCCGGTAGTTCCTTCCATTCTACTCAGATTATTCCAGATCTAGTAAGAGCTACATTCAACATGGTGCACACTACCAGAACTGCTTCCAATGCTGTAGATCCAAAAGGAAAGGATAAACAAAATCCCACACAGCTGACCATTGCAGGACAAACGTCAGGTGGAACTCAAGACCCACTTAGTCCGGTGACTAGATAGGAGTTCCAAAACCTTATGCAAGAGCTTACTCAGAGTCGTTAGGTGCTCACTCAGCAGATCTGTGCCTACATGGAGCTCGCTAATCAGCTGAACGAGGAAAGGTGAGGGAGATCTAGAAGGAAACATACGTCTTATTCCTTGTCTGAAAGCTCGGTTTCATCTTACCTCAATAAAGATCTACATGCCACCGATTAGATGGGAATTGCGAGGAAGTCTCCGGGCACCTATATGCTACGAATTCCGAACATGCCGAAATAGGTCCTACCACAGGGCATCAAGCTGCACCCTCCTCCCGAGGAGGGACACTTCCTAACAATGCTACCTATGACATACAGCAGCTGTTGCTATAGCTCTTGATGCCGAGATCTAGAACCAATTAGATCCGTCACCTCGCTACCATATTCATGTTCAGCATCCTCACTTTCATGAAGACTGGGAGTCAAGGAGGCATGGAATGGAATGTAGACAGCGAGTAGACTGTTCTCGTGACAAGGAACCCGATCATGCCATGGTCTCGAACATCCAGATGCCCGATATTCCAACTATGATATGCTAAAGAGAAAGTCAAGGCCCCATGAACGATGACCGGGAATCTCTAGAAGTCATACTCCATTCATTAATGACATCTCTATGCACAACCACCCCGTCAATTCAAGATGTCAACCTTGTCGATGTACGAAGCTGATAATGTGGTTAAGTGTAGAAACTTCCCTATCACCTTGGGAGGAATCGCAACTATGTGGTTCACCCATTTACCTCCCCAATCCATTTCATGTTTTGAGCAGTTAGCTACTAAATTTATTGAGCAGTTTCGTATGCATGCTACTAAACCGAAGGATGTTAATACCTTTCCTAGTGTTAGTCAAGCTCCAAGAGAGACTCTAAGGCATTATCTGAAAAGGTTCCACGCAACTGATGCCAAAGTCAGCAATCCTAATGACAACTCTATTCTGATAACATTGGCAAAGGGGATCGATCCCAATTCTGGATTTAGCGATTGGTTGGCTAGGAAACCCGCCGCTTCTTTTGATCGTTTCTATGCTAAGGTAGCCTAGTTTTTGAGGAGGTAAGACGCTAGATGATCTAGGAAGCAGGATATTTTAGGGCCTAATAGTGAAGATATCTAGAGTAATGTTGTAGTGAAGCAGGCCGGGGAGAGTTTCGGTAAAGTACGGTTGAAAATTCAAAATAAGAAAAGTAAGCAGAAGGGTGATGGAGGTCAAGGAAAGAAGAGAGACCCTCATCGTGGGAGACCAAGAGCTCCTATGTTCGATCGATATACTCCTTTGAAAATGTCACTAGATAATGTTAACCTTCAAACCTGCAATATAGGGCAGTATAAGAAGCCAGCTCCGAAACCATAGTCAGAGAAGCAGATTTAGACCGAAAAGTTTTGTAGGTTCCACAATTGTTACGGCCATAACACTAATGAGTTCCATCATTTGCAAGATATCATAGAAAGATTGATTAGAGAAAGAAAGTTAGAACAGTTCGTTCGAGCCTCGCAGGATGGAGATGCGGGTTTGTCTAATCCAAATCAAGGTGAAGGTCAAGCTAGGCCTGAAGAACTCATACATACTGGTGGGAGGTTGGTAATTAATACAGTGAGTGGTGGTCCTCATCCAGCTGATCGGAGCTTGAAGGAAATGGAGTCATATGCTAGTTCGATTAGGCATGTGGATTTCGAATGTTGTATTAGTACTGATGAAGGGGCCCCAGCAAAGCAACAAAGGATGATGATAGACTACATCATTTTCAAAAATTGAGATGCCAACAGAGTTGAGGCCCCCACTATTGATCCATTGATCATTTCTGCCCAAATAGTTCTTCCTTGGATGAAGAGGATCTTAATTGACAGTAAAAGTTCTGTTAACATACTTTTCAAGTGTGCTTATGACCAAGTGATGATGGAAGCGAAAGACCTAAAACTGTGCCAGTCATGTATACATGGTTTCAATGGTAATGCAACCATACTAACTGGAATGGTGGACTTAACCGTTAAGTTGGGTATTGGTGATCGTCGGAGAGTCTGGATGTTGCAATTTGTTGTGTTAGATATTCATTCTCCTTATAATGCTTCCTAGGCCGACAGGGCCTTCGGAGTTCAGGGCAGTGATTTCCTCTTGGTGTTTGACTCTAAAATTCCCCACTGATAATGGAGTCGGGGTAGTACATGGTGATCAGGCAACTGAACTTGCCTGTTATGTTGCAAAACCGAGAGCATGGAACAGCGAAAGTCTCCGTTGCTATTACATATGATTGGCTTTCATGCATTTAGTCTTCTTTCCTTTTTCAAGTTTTCTTATGCAATTAGAGAATTTGAATTTATAATAAGGCAACTGATTTTTCCATGATTTCTTATTTCAGCGACAAAGCGCAGACTCATCGAGCCAGCCTAGCGATTCTTGAAATGCATCGTGTGATCGTCACGATGTATGAAGAGCTAAGTTCCATATTATGGTTGGACTTATTCAAGTAGAGAGTGATCGTGATCCGACCGGTCACTCGCTAAGTGAAACCCCCACCTCGGGGGCAAGCAACGATAAAATAAAGAAGGATTGAAACACGACGATCCTTTGATGAACTCCAGCTCCCAAAGTGCGAGCTAAAGTACAAAATCATATATCTAAGCTGGAGGAGGATGGATCCATCCATCCACGACCTCGCTTATTTCCAAAAACTCGAGGAGGATGGATCCATTCATCCATGACCTCGCTTATTTCCAAAATCTCAAGGGGGATGGATCCGTCCACCTGCAACCTCGCTTATTTCCTAAAGCTCGAGGAGGATGGATCCATCCATCCACGACCTTGCTTATTTCGGAAAGCTCGAGGAGTATGGATCTGTCCATCCACTACCTAACTTATTTCCAAAAGCTTGAGGAGGATGGATCCCATGACCACGCTTATTTCCAAAAGCTCGAGAAGTATGGATCCGTCCATCCAGAACCTCGCTTATTTTCGAAAGCTCAAGGAGGATGGATCGGTCCATCCATGACCTCGCTTATTTCCAAAATCTCGAGGAGGATAGATCCGTCCATCCAAGACCTTGCTTATTTCCAAAAGCTCGAGGATGATGGATCCGTCCATCCATGACCTCGTTTATTTCCAAAATCTCAAGGAGGATGGATCCGTCCATCCACAACCTCACTTCTTCCCAAGCTCGAAGAAGATGGATCCATCCATCTACGACTTTGCTTACCGAATCAAGAAGGATGCGATTCGACCATCCATGACCTCGACCAACTCCTTATTCCTAGAGAGCGAATAAGATCCTAATACTTAAGTAGATGTGATCGACCTCTGTCAATTGACTTTAGATTCCTGGAGTGGGAACTAGAGTGTAAACATTAAATGGGCGCGACTAACCGCCCATAAAATAAATTATGTCCTCGGAGAGTGTATGTTATTCTAAAACAACGAGCAGGCGTAATTGATCATCGGCGTACAAGTCTAGTCCCCAAAGTATGGATGTGAATACTAGAAAATGAGCGAGCATGATCCGACCGCTCAAACTTGTGTCACTTCAAATTCATTCCGACTAAGTTAAATTAAAGTTAGTGAGGGCGGAGGACGACTGCCAACTAACTACTTTAATTCTCTCGAGAACTGGGGGAAATAACTCTAGTACTTGTCGTTAACTGAGACAGCGCAACATTAGGACTTGACTCGACGTTTGATTACGACCCTAAGCCATGACATTAGAATCTAAAGCGGATTTAAGTTCGACTCAGAGATTTAAACTTAACAAGCACATTGAATGGAAATGTGAGTGCAAAAGGACTTAGACAAATGAACATAGGGTTATGCTGAAAACAAAAAAGGAATTTTATTCACACTATTCTTTGAGAAAGTAAGTGCAAAATTTGTTCAAAGAATTCCTATAAGTAGGGGACAAGCCTGCATCTATACGTGGCCTACAAAAAGCAAAAGAGAAGCTTATTCTAATCATCTACAAAAGAGAAAGCAAAAATGCGAATCTACGCCTTCGGTTTCTTATTTATTTTTTTCGACGTAGACCCGCTCGAGCTCTCGCTCGATTCTCTCTTTGAACCTTTACCTCCCCGGCCTGCTCCAGCTGGATTATCTCTTGCCAGGGGAATTAATGTGGTCTCCTCTTGAGAACTCACAGGGACTGAAGTATCCTCTATGTGCAGAACCGATAGAATGGTGGCACTCTCAAAACCAAAAGAATGAGGTGCTCTAGTTTCAATTATGGTGCCAACCGAAGAAAGCATGAAGATCGGGACTGTACCGGGACCCGCCATACCTTCATCGACCCTACGAGGCTGCTCAGCCTGCTCAATCTCGTCTTTTATTTCTTCCATTATTTGCTCCTCTTTCTCCGTGTGATCACCCATCGAAACACTGCCAATCAGACGCAAGAATCCCATGATAACTACGTCATCGTCTACGTTGAAGGGCCCTTCAGTACTTGGATCACTTTGATGGCCAAGGAGAATTTCCATTAGTTGGTCATCAATTACATAGCTGCTATCATGTATCTCCCTAGCCGAAGAGGTAGCTGTTATGGTTCTGGCCTCCATTATTAAAGCCTCCTGCTTGTGATGAACTTCTTGAGTTACAGAAGGGTCGGCCGGTGCAGAATCTAAGACTGGAAAAAGATAAGAGAATATATTAGTAATATCATCTGATAGTGCTCCTGCATTTTGAGGAATAGGAGAAGTGTCCCGAATACCCTCGTTAATTCAGCTCCCAGGTTGGGCCGGTGGCCATCCGAGCTACGCTTAGTGATCGGAGAGAGATGCGGCCTATCGAAATCATAACCCGAGATGGCCGAAGGATTAACAGAAGAAGTAGGCTCAGTCTGAGACACTAGGGGCACTTCAAAACTAACTCTACAGTGTTAACTCCCGGATCCTTCTTCGGCTGTCGGATACTTAGCGGATAGGTCCTCTCTCTGAAGAGTGATCGCGGCGTCGTGAAGGACTTTTGGCTCATCTCCGATTAGAACTTGAGTTTCTAGTTCAAATTCATCAACAGTTGCAACATTACGGATCGCCTTTTCATCCTTAAGCAAGCAATTTCAGGCCATATATAATTGAAAAGAGTAGTCTTCGCCGAGCCAGTTAAGGTTGCAGATTTTCAAGACATTAGCATTGTAAGTGACCATAAGATCTTCAAATTCACTTTCCATCCTCGCCTCTATAGCTTTTATTTCCTTTTCAACCCTGGTATCGGCTTCCTCGGCCTTTTGGTTCGCAGCATCCCACTCTTCCCTAGGCCTAACCGCCTACTCACATGCCTCCTAGGCCACTTTATTAGCTTCGTCTTTCTCTTTAAGGGCCTCGGTCAGCTTAGCCTTTAGCTCATCAACTTCTTTCCGTGCAGAGTCCCTTTCCTGGATAATTACGGTGTGACAATGACCTATCTCCTACCCTAAGTCCTAGTGAGTCTGTCTTATGTTTTCCATGGATTTCCTGGCCTCCTCGGCTCTCTGGCCAGCCTCTATCTTGGTCTTCATTGAAGATTCAAGATCGTTGGTGAGCGTCGTTATTATTCTTCCTTTTTGAGAAAGGTCGCCCTCCAGTTTTTCAATTTTTTAGCCCGCTCAAAAGACACCGCCAAAACCTACCGTTTTGACCCATTCTCGATACTGGTTGTATGTGCCATGAACACCTTGTACCAGTTTTTCTATGTCATTTGGGATTCTTTTCAAGTTAGAGGAGAAGTGGAATCCATCGAAGCAAATGTTCGGAAAATCTTTCTTCAACTTGCCAATACGAATAGCTGCTTTCCCTGTAGGCTCAATGGCAGTCTGTTCTTTGATGATAAGGCTTCTGTTTCAGTTCAACGGCACTGATCGTAGGATTTTGGAGTGTGAGATGGCCCTATTTGATATGCAGTTTTGGAAGGTGGCCTACCAGAGTCAGATGGTTTTGAAGGTCCTTTTGATGGTGGAGATCATGACTGATAGTGGCGCCTGCTTTGATATGACCTTTCCTTCTCCTTTCATGGCACTCGCACTCTTGGATAGAGTGATAGCCATGACCATAGCCTCTCTCATTTTCATGTCGATGTGATTCAGAGTACGAACTGGAAGAATGGCATGAAGAGCGAAGCTTGCTGAGCATGTAGCCTTGTTTCACTATTGTATCTGCAAAAACGAAGAAAGGAATAGAATTATTTGTCACCGGAAATTAAGAAGCATGTGATTAGAAGCCGTGTGGTGCCATGAAGTGTGTGTATGCATATACAAAGCACCCAATCGACCAATTGTGGTTGCCTTGCTCGTTGGAGTTTGCTCCCCTATATCTATTAAAGGTAGGCCTGTGCCAGTTCTTGATGGGGAGTGAAGCCTCTCTAACCAGAGATCTGAGAATGGCAATATATCATCCGAGATAGGAATGTCCGACAACCCTTTCAATGCACTTTCCTCTACGGAGAAGAGGTCTCCTCACTATAGAAGTTGCAACGGGCTGAGTTGTCTCAATAACCTTTTGCCTCTTAGCATTGTGGGCTAGAGTTTTTCCCCTTCTTTTTGATTTTAATGACCGAAAGCCTTGTGAAGGCACGACTATGGGCTTATGTCTAGCTGTTATACCCTCGTCATCGCCCAGTTTGATGATTGCGATTCTAGGTGCACTCTGAACTCCCTCGATGGGGGGCATGACAGGAGCTCGTCTTACACTTTATCTTATAGGAGCTGCTCTGGGAACCCCATCCACTCTATACTCTAGCCTCTTTCTATAAGCCCGATGGCAATCAAGTTATCGTCAATAAGAACTTCGTCTATTTCTCTAAGTTCAGCAGGCGCCTGTTTGTGCCAAAATTGGCCACAAACACCCGATATCGTGAAAGCACCCGTTTATGAACACAAATCAGCAATAATTAATACAAAACTCAGATCTAAGCAAAAGCAATCACAATAATTCAGCAATAACAATCAGAAACACAGGATTTATAGTGGTTCGGCGATCTTGCCTACGTCCACTCTGAAGTTTATGTCTTTATTGATTCAATTGATGATTTCAATCGATTACAGCGGATTACAGTTGATGATAGCTTTTAAATCTGATTACAACAGCGATAATGAAGAATAGCATTGAATCCGGCAGAGTCTGGGCATTGAATAGCCAAAAGGTCCCCTTTCTGTAGGCTTTAGGGTGCTATTTATAGGCGTAGGAGGCCTAGATCTCGCTCAAACTTCGGGAGACTTTTTCTGGCACGTGAGTGGGCCCACGCGACCGACCCCACCAATTTTCGACTCGATCTGAGATCGATACAAAGTGATTTCGTATCCATCAAAAAATGATCCAATCGAGCTGAAACTTGGCAGGAACAATCTTTACCTTGTATGGAAGCTACTGTGAAAATTTCGTTGCATTTGGATTAGTGGTTTGGGAGATATGATCGATACGAGCTTATATGTTTCGGTTGGCTGTTTATTTCAAATCCATCCATTCGAATCGATTCCTTCGAACCGATCACCTCACGTGGTCTTGTGATGATGTGGCGTGCATACTTCGCCTCGATCTGGTCTTTGCTCCTAGTTGACCATCTCGACTCCATAAAATTCGCCTTGTTCGTATCGAGGATGACACGTCACCCAAGATTAGTTGACCTGATGGATACGAACAAGCCTCTACGCATGGATTCGAACACGGTCTTGGGATGGAGACGAAGCAGCGAATCTCTGATGGATGCGAAGTTGATGTTAGGTGATCGATACGAAGCCGATGAATATGAACCGAGCCATGCCGATGGATTCGAATAAGACACTCTAGCCGAAGTTCGATCGATACGAAGTCCATCGATGCTAAGGCCTGGCCACTCCGATCGATATGAAGCCGATGGATATGAACCAAGGTGTAGTGATGGATATGCGTATTGATACAAAGTGCGGCCTACTGATGGATACGAAACAGTGCTCTTAGGATGGATACGAACATGCTGAGGGGGCGACTATTTGATCGATTCGAAATCGATCGATTCGAAATGACCGATATCATACTACTGATCGATTCGAACTCGATCGATTCGAAGTATGCAGAACCTGATGGATTCGAACAAAGAAAACATTGATGGATTCGAATCCCATCGATTCAAAATGGGCATCTTCCCAACAAATTTGATGGATACGAACTGTGTACTTTGACTAACTTGCATCGATCATATCTCGTTCATACGAACTCCGATTAACCTGAAATTTGAAACACTGGCTTTCATGGCTTTGCTTGTCATGTCCTATTAATTGTAGCCTAATCCGGGCTCGGGCGAAATTCATCGATATCCATTGTGAAGCAGTACAACCAATCTTTGAGATGAACTGTCTTTGGTTTTCGACCGATCTTTTGGTACCACGGCTTTGCCCAAAAGCGGGATAAAATTTGCCCCCCAAAACATGCCTTGCGATAGGAAGGTGTGTTTTGTAATTCCATAAGCTGGATGTTCATATCGTGTCAACAACCTGCAAAGAACTTGACAATTTCATATGACCTCGAATGACGATCGTTCAGGATCGTTCGCCATTCGAGGTGAAACGGGACCGTTCGCGGTCGATGCCTTTCGCGGCGAACGATGGAATGGGACCGTTCGCGGTCGTATGCCATTCGCAGCGGATGGTAACATGGGACCGTTCGCGGTCGTATGCCGTTCGTGGCGGGTATCGACCGTTCGCGATCGAGTGTCGCTCAAGGCTGATTGTGACCGCTCGAGGTCGTACATAGTAAGTGAATCGTGACCGTTCGCGGTCGGGTGCCGTTTGAGGCAAATTGTGATCGTTCGCGATCGTGTGCCTTTCGAGGCCAATTATGTGTGCCCGGGGGGGACTTAGTATTATCGATGCCGGAGTTCATGTTCGGGAGAGTTTCTGAATCAAAGACATTTGGCGGTTCATCGCCATACAAGAGGTGCTCGTGGACCGTTCGTGATCCAACGGGCATATCAATAAAACTTTTTTCACAGAATTGCAAATATCAAAGCAATAATCATACGAATCCCACAACAGAAATGTTCAAATGAGCAGAGTCTAAATGTCCAAATCAACATGAAAGAAAAGCAAAGTAAGGATGTCAAAGTGCAAACTCTCACTATGGTGCCGTCGGTAGTCATTCAGAGCATGCCTATGGATCGTGCGCGATCGCTCACATGTGTAAATGATTTAACCGTGTCAGTGAGAGGTTTACGACTTGTTCATCATTATTTCAGTCAATCAATCAATTGATAATCAAAGGGTGCCCCGAGCCAGGGACGCCTCTAGATGATGTAGACGGTGGTCATTCTGGTTCCACTGTTGGAGTTCGCCTCCTCACGTACTGAAGGAGTATATCGTTCCTGATATTCTCTTCCACCTCGTCCTTCAGATGCCTACAATCATTAGTGTTATGACCATTCAATTCATGAAATACACAAAATTTATCTGATTTTCTTTCGTCATAAGTTGGATCCTTTCGCATCAGTCTACGATACGAAACCTGCTCTTTGGTATCCTGATAGATTCGCTCCAAACTCTCATTCAGCTCAGAGTAAGTTGTGAACCTTGGTTCCTTTCGTGGCCGCATTGGTCTATTATGGCTACTCTTAGCCTTTCGTTTCCCCTTGCTAGTTCCTGTACCTTTCTCGGGGGGATTTCCATCTTTGACCGTATAAACATTAAGTTCATCTCCTTCTTCTCTTTCTGCAGTTGCGTCTTCCAGTCGCAGGAACTTTTCTGCCTCGTGATAGAATTCTCCTAGATCCAAAGGTGGATCTTTAGTCAAAGAATGTTTAAATTCTATGCCATCAGCTATTCCGGACATAGCTGCCATCATAACCATGGATGAATCTGGTCGATCCACCGATATTGCTGCTGCTTTGAATCGCGTCAGAAAATACCTCAAAGTCTCCCCAGCTTTCTTTTTTAGAGTTACCAAAGTCATCACATTCTTGGGTCTTGCAATGTGAACCATGAATTGCCTCATGAATCTCTCAGTTCAATCTGTCCATGTCTCTATGGAGCCGCTCTCCAGCTGTCTAAACCACAACGCCGCAATATCTACCAAGTACAACGGGAAGCATCGGGCCATAACCTCCTCTGATGCCCCCAGCACCTCCATATGCCTCATGTATTTTATCAGATGACCTGTAGGGTCTGTCCTTCCATTATACATATCCAACGATGGTAACTTAAAGTCTGGTGGGTTCCTAGCTCGTCTGATTGCCGTAGTAAAAGGGCTCCTATTAACATCCTCTAAATCCTTGTTCACTAATCCGCCTCTCATGGCTTGCCGACCATCTTTGCCAACCTGTCGTTGTCTCCGAGATGCAATCTTCTTCAACCTGGCCCCCGAGTTCACGAGGGAACTCTGGGATCTGCCCCTTGACTGAGCGTTCACTCCTCTGCTACTCCCGGTTGCGCAGATGCTCCTCTCTCTCTCTCTCTCTGAGGTTGGATCAACATTCTCCATGTGCGTGCCTCCTAATCCAAGTGCTACACCGGATGGTCCTGCTCCGTTCTGAACTCCATCCGCTTCTCTATTCTATGCTCCAAGTTGTCCTATCTGTTGAAATAAACTCTGAATCAACTCCTCCTATTTCTTCATCATCGTCTCCATCTCGTCCCTAGTGATGAAGATCGATGCTTGATTCGCTCCTGAAGAAGCCTCTTGACTTCCCTCATGTTGACTTCTCTCTGGTCTTTGTTTTTTTACTCATTTGTCTTATCATAGCTCTTAGATCTGAATTCTTAAATCTTCAAATTCAACTTCTCCGGAGTTCAATTCTTAGTGAAAGCACCAAAATGTTTGCGCCAAAATTGCCACAAACACCCGATATCGTGAAAGCACCCGTTTATGAACACAAATCAGCAATAATCAATACAACACTCATGTCTAAGCAATAGCAATCACAATAATTCAGCAATAACAATCAGAAACACAGGATTTATAGTGGTTCGGCGATCTTGCCTATGTCCACTCTGAAGTTTATGTCTTTATTGATTCACTTGATGATTTCAATCGATTACAGCAGATTACAGTTAATGATAGCTTTGAAATCTGATTACAACAGCGATAATGAAGAATAGCATTGAATCCGGTAGAGTCTGGACGTTGAATAGCCAAAAGGTCCCCTTTCTGTAGGATTCAGGGTGTTATTTATAGGCGTAGGAGGCCCAGATCTCGCTCAAACTTCGGGAGACTTTTTCTGGCACGTGAGTGGGCCCACGCGACCGGCCCCACCAAGTTTCGACTCGATCTGAGATCGATACGAAGTGATTTCGTATCCATCAAAAAATGATCTAATCGAGCTGAAAATTGGCAGGAACAATCTTTACCTTGTATGGAAACTACTATGAAAATTTCGTTGCATTTGGATCAGTGGTTTGGGAGATATGATCGATACGAGCTTGTACGTTTCGATTGGCTGTTTATTTTGAATCCATCCATTCGAATTGATTCCTTCGAACTGATCACCTCACGTGGTCTTGTGATGACATGGCGTGCATACTTCGCCTCAATCCGGTCTTTGCTCCAAGTTGATCGTCTCGACTTCATAAAATTTGCCTTGTTCGTATCGAGGATGACACGTCACCCAACGTTAGTTGACCTGATGGATACGAACAAGCCTCTGGGCATGGATTCGAACACGGTCTTGGGATGGAGACGAAGCAGCGAATCTCTGATGGATGCGAAGTTGATGTTAGGTGATCGATACGAAGCCGATGAATACGAACCGAGCCATGCTGATGGATTCGAATAAGACACTCTAGCCGAAGTTCGAGCGATACAAAGTCCATCGATGCGAAGGTCTGGCCACTCCGATCGATATGAAGCCGATGGATACGAACCAAGGTGTGGTGATGGATATGCATATCAATACGAAGTGCGGCCTACTGATGGATACGAAACAGTGCTCTTAGGATGGATACGAACATGCTGAGGGGATACCTATTTGATCGATTCGAAATCGATCGATTCGAAATGATCGATATCATACTACTGATCGATTCGAACTCGATCGATTCGAAGTATGCAGAAACTGATGGATTCGAAGAAAGCAAACATTGATGGATTCGAATCCCATCGATTCGAAATGGGCATCTTCTCAACAATTTGATGGATACGAACTGTGTACTTTGACTAACTTGCATCGATCATATCTCGTTCATACGAACTCCGATTAACCTGAAATTTGAAACACTGGCTTTCATGGCTTTGCTTGTCATGTCCTATCAATTATAGCCTGATCCGGGCTTGGGCAAAATTCATCGATATCTATTGTGAAGCAAAGTACAACCAATCTTTGAGATGAACTGTCTTTGGTTTTCGACCGATCTTTTGGTATCACAGCTTTACCAAAAAGCGGGATAACAGGCACCTATTAGACTGTCCTTACTATCTCCTTGAACCATGCTCCTACGGGCCTTGGAATTGAAGCTATAAAAGAAATGCAATGATGAGTTCAACATTGATTTATATGACCCAGTTAATTGACGAACAAGTTAAAGTACTTACGTCTGATAAACCCTAATGGGCATCTCACAAAGAACCACTCTGTCTTGAAGTAACTCAACTTACTCCAAGCACCTGCCACCACTTGGCAGTTCCTGACCACTTCTTGAAAGGTAAATGATGGATTATCCCCCGACTCTTGATAATGAATAAGTATCTGATCTCATCGATAGTTGGGGGTCGAAGGAGATGCTCCATAAATATGATGTATAGTCTCTTAAAAAGCACATATCCATTAGGATATAGTTGAGAAAGGGCGATCCTCAAGAAAAATAGTACGTACCGATTGAATTGGTTAAATGGGGGAAATGTCCCAGCTACACACATGAATCTATTGCATGTGGTAAACCCCTCTGGGGATTATGCGCTCTACCTTCTGGCCTCGGTAATAGAACTTCTTCCAAAGATAGTCCATGCCCGAGACAAATTCTACCTAGCATTTCCTCTAAAATCTTGGACCGGATGGAGTCCTCTGGATTGATAACTAAGATTGCATCCGGAAGTTCATCCGGAGCATGATATATTGTATTTTTCGCGATGTCTGGCCTTTCTATTCTAAGAAAAAGAGGAATCCGAACTTCCTACTGCTCGGAGCTTCTGGGATTCATAGCTATTGAACTCGGTAAAAAAATATTAGATGGTAAGAAACCTGTGTTCCCCCCGGTGCAAGGTAGATGATCGTGTTGTGTAGCAAAGTGCTACACAATACTCTAAATTTCTACAAGTTTGAAAGATGGTAAAGCGACAAAACTTCGAGATTTGACCAGAGTGACCATCATTGCTGACTGTCTCAACCATGCCATCCTGACTTCGAAGAATAATCCATGTTTAAATTAGTTATGTTTGTCAAGTTACAATTCCATCGACGAGCTTTAAAGGGTAGTCATATATGCAATTTTACAGTCAAATCCAAGTATGCAAGGCTAAAGCTCGTTAGAGTTAAGTGTTCGAGTATGCGTAAGGAAATTGATTTCGTATCCATCATGGTTTGAATTGGATCGTTCCCTTAAAGCCTGAGTTTGTACCGATCCAACGATAACCTGTTCATATCGATAAGTTTCGTATTGACAGCTCATTCGTATCGATCATCTTCGTGTCGATCAGTTCGTATCGATCCAAGGCAATTAGTTTCGTATCTATCAATCTGCATCGATATGAATTTCCATGATTTTAGATCGATCATGGAGGCAGCCTTCCACCATCTCCTATTGATACGAATTTGAGGAAAACTTGAAGTCACTGACTACTTCAATTCCCTCCAGTGCTCTCCTTCTTCCTCAACTGCCAAGTCGCCATCAACTACTTCCTCAACCAACCCTAGCCTCACTCCGGCACCAACAATGTCGAAGATGGCCATCACAATGAATGGAGTGGCATGGATCTTGAATCTTATCATTTTAAGAATGGTTTTAGCCAATCGATTACCTAGATTGAAGAATTTGGATTAAGGATTGATGGTTAGCTATTTGGAAGAAGAAGGCTCTCTAGTTCTTTTCTCTCTTTGGATCCATATGAAATAATAGAAAAAGCGAGTGAAAATATTCTAAGTCCAAAAAACTATTTATATGTGTTATACCGCCTTTTGGCAAGGCCGTGATACCAAAAGATTAATTAAACCAAAGGCAGTTCATCTCAAAGATTGGTTATATATTGTTTCACCATGGATATCGATGAATTTTTTCCAAGCCCGGATCAGGCTACAATTGATAGAACACGGCAAGCAAATTCATGAAAGCCAACATTTCAAATTTCAAATCAATCTGAGTCTGTATGTTCAAGTTATGATCGATGCAAGTTGGAGGAGATAACCCTGTTTTCGCATCCATCACTAACCCACAGTTCGAATCGATCGCGTTCGCCTTAATCAGAATAGCCTCGTCTTCGTATCCATCAGTGAGCCATGTTTTGAATCAATCATTTCTGTATCCATCATCGCATCACACTTTGCATCGATCTACTTTGTATCCATCCTCAAGCACTAGTTCGTATCGATCGACTCCGTCAACAAGTAACTCGCTTCGTATCGATTGATCAATATCTAGTTAGTATCCATAGAGAATGCGTTTGTTCGAATCCATCAGATAGCCTTGGTTCGTATCCATTAGGCAACCTTAGTTCGTATCCATCACAAATATCACCTTCCATCAATACAAACTACGCCACCTTCATCGATACGAGCTAAGCCGTTTCCTTCGATTCGAACCGGGTATACTGCAAATCAATATGAAGTGCACGTTGTTGATCGGTTCGAGCTATATAACGGCCCTCGATACAAAGGAGGCAAAGTTCAAGGAGCGACCCAGTCGATTCGGCATAAGAAGCGGATCGATCCGAGGAGTGCGCGCCAAGTCATCCCGATGGCATGTGCATCCATCGATTCGAAGACATGGATCCGAAGTGATCGACTCGAAGCAAACAGCCAACCGAGAAACTTCAACTCGTATCGATCATAACTCACAATCCACCAGTCCAAATGATTTAAAATTTTCATAGGAGCTTACGTACAAGGTAAAGAATGTCTCTTCCAAGTTTCAGCTCGATTGGACGATCTCTTGATCGATACGAAATCAATTCGCATCGACCATAGATCGAGTCGAACTTGGTAGGACCGGTCGCGTGGGCCCACATACGTGTCAGAAGGAGTCTCTCGAAGTTTGAGCACGGTATCAGCCTCCTACGCCTATAAATAGCCCCCTGAAGCCTACAGAAAAGGGATCCTTTGGCTATTTGACGTTCAGACTCTGCCGGATTCAATTCTACATCTTACCATCACCATTGTATTCGAACATCAGAGCTATAATCTACTGTAACCTGCTGTAATAGATAGAAATCATCAAATGTATCAATAAAGTCATAAACTTCAAAGTGGACATAGGCCAGATTGTCGAACCACTATAAATTCTGTGTTGTTTACTGCGTTGCTTTGGATTTTCTAAGTGATATTCATACTTGTTATATATCTGAGTTCTGTGATTGTGAATTATCAACTATCGGGTGTTTGTGACCAATTTTGGCGCAAACATTTTGGTGCTTCCATTGAGAAGGCTAATTCAGGAGTTCTGTCAGTTGAATTTGAAAGTTTAAAGATTCGGATTCGAAGAGTCATGACAAGGAAATCTAGTGAAGGCAGAGACCAGACATAAGTCAACACGAAGCGAGTCAAGAGGCTTCCTCAGGAGCGAACCAAGCTTCGGTCTTCATCACCAAGGGATGAGATGTAGACAATGATGAGAAGGCAAGAAGAGATGATCCAGAATCTGTTTCAACAGATTAGGCAACTTGGAGCGCAGAATTGAGGAGCAGATAGAGTTCAGAACAGAGCAGGACCTTCTGAGGCAGCACCAGAGCTAGGGGGCACTCGTCTAGAGCAGGCTGACCAAATACCAAAAAGAGCATGGGTGGATTCGAACAACACGGCATTGGCAGAGAAGAGGAAGCTCATCTAGTAGAACAGATTCCAGAATTCCCTCGTGAACTCGGGGGCAGGTTGAAGGCAATGGACGAGGACTACAGCTAGGAGACAATGACAGGTTGGCGAAGATGGTCAGACGGGCTATGAGAGGTGGATTGGTAAAAAAAGACTTGGAGGATGTGAATAGAAGTCCTTTTACCACAGCAATCAGGCGAGCTAGGAACCCAGCGGATTTTAAGCTACCATCATTGGATATGTATAATAGGGGGACGGACCCTATGGTTCACTTGACAAAATATATGAGGCATATGGAAGTGATGGGGGCATCAGAGGAGGTCATGGCACGGTGCTTCCCATTGTACCTGGCGGATATTGCGGCATTATGGTTTAGGCAGCTGGAGAGCGGAACTATCGCGACATGTAATGATTTTACTGAAAGGTTTATGAGGCAATTAAGGGTCCACATTTCGAGACTCAAGAATGTGATGAGTTTGGCAGCATTGAAACAAAGAGCTGGGGAGTCTTTAAGAATCTTTTTGACACGATTTAATGCAGCTGCAGCATCGGTGGATCGACCGAATCCATCCATGGTCTTGATGGCAGCTATATCGGGCATAGCTGATGGCATAGAATTCAAGAATTCACTAACAAAAGATCCCCTTATGGATCTAGGGGAATTTTATCATGATGCTAAAGGATTTTTACGGTTAGAGGATGCAAATGCTGAAAGAGAGGAATGAGAGGGAATCGATGTTTATGCAGTTAAAGGCGGAAATCCTACTGAAAAAGGTGCAGAAACAAGCAAAGGGAAATGAAAGACTAAGGATAATAACAATAGATCAACATGGCTATGAAAAGAACCAAGATTCACCTCATATACGGAGCTAAATGAAACTTTGGAGCGGATCTATCAGGACACCAGGGGACAGGTTCCTTATCTAAAGCCGATGAGGAGAGATCCGACTAGCAACGTGAGAAGGTCAGACAAATATTGCTCTTTCCATGAGTTGAATGGTCACAGCCCAAACGATTGTAGACACCTGAAAGACGAAATCGAGGGGCATATCCGAAATGGCTTGCTATCGCAATATGTGAGAAGGAGAGCCACAATGGTGGGATAAGAGCGACCACCGCCTGCACCAATGGAAAATGGCTCAGGATCGAGACGTCGGTTGATATCAATTGATTGAAATAATGAAGGACGAGTGGCAAACTCCACACCACTGCGATTAAGTTGTTTACACATGTACAGGACCGCGAACGATCCTCAGGCATGCTCTGATACAACTATAAATCATATCGATGTAGGTGTTTGCGCTCTGACGCCGCTGTTTTTTTTTACTTCTTATGTTTGGATTTGATTTTGTTGGACATTTCTGTTGAAAATCTCGGTTGAATGTATATTTAGTTTTGATAATTCTGAAACGGCTAAGCTGCTTACACATGTACGGGGCCGTGAACGGTCCTTAAGCATGCTCTGAGATAGCGACAAACCGCCTTGACAAACGATACAGAAACCCACTCGAACGTGAAATCTGGTATCGATAATACTAAGTCCCCTCGGGCACACTCATTTGCCATGAACGACATCCGACCTCGAACGGTCACATTTCGCCAAGAACGGCACCCGATCGCGAACGATCACAATTTGCCTCGAACGGCATCCGACCTCGAACAGTCACATTTCGCCATGAACGGCACCCGATCGCGAACGATCACAATTTGCTTCGAACGGCATCCGTCCTCGAACGGTCGCATTTCACCTCGAACGGCACCCGATCGCGAACAATCACAATTAGCCTCGAACGGCATCCGACCTCGAACAGTCACATTTCGCCACGAACGGCACCGATCACGAACGATCACAATTTGCCTCGAACGGCATCCGACCTCGAATGGTCACATTTCGCCACGAACGGCACCCGATCGCAAACTATCACAATTTGCCTCGAGCGGCATTCGACTGCAAACGGTCACGTTTCACCTCAAATGGCATACGATCCCGAACGATCATCATTTGAGGTCATATGAAACTATAAGTTCTTTACAGGTCGTCGACATGACATGAACATCCAGCTCATAGCATTGCAAAACACACCTTCTTATCGCAAGGCATATTTTGGGGGGTAAGTGTTATCCCGCATTTTGGCAAGGCCATGATACCAAAAGATTAATCGAAAACCAAAGACAGTTCGTCTCAAAGATTGGTTATATATTGTTTCACCATGGATATCGATGAATTTTGTCCGAGCTCATATCTGGCTACAATTGATAGGACACGGCAAGCAAAGTCATGAAAGCCAACATTTCAAATTTCAAGTCAATCCGAGTCTGTATGTTCAAGTTATGATCGATGCAAGTTGGAGGAGATAACCCTGTTTTCGCATCCATCTCTAACCCACAGTTCGAATCGATCGCGTTTGCCTCGATCAGAATAGCCTTCTCTTCGTATCCATCAGTGAGCCATGTTTCGAATCGATCATTTCTGTATCCATCATCGCATCACAGTTTGCATCGATCTACTTCGTATCCATCCTCAAGCACTAGTTCATATAAATCGACTCCATCAACAAGTAACTCGCTTCGTATGGATCGATCAATATCTAATTAGTATCCATAGAGGATGCGTTTGTTCGAATCCATCAGATAGCCTTGGTTCATATCCATCAGGCAACCTTAATTCGTATCCATCACAAATATCACCTTCCATCGATATGAACTACGCCACCTTCATCGATACGAGCTAAGCCGTCTCCTTCGATTCGAACCGGATATACTGTAAATCGATGTGAAGTGCATGTTGTTGATCGGTTTGAGCTATGTAACAGCCCTCGATACAAAGGAGGCGAAGTTCAAGGAGTGACCCAGTCGATTTGGCATAAGAAGTGGATCGATCCGAGGAGTGCACGCCACGTCGTCTCGACGACATGTGCATCCATCGATTCGAAGACATGGATTCGAAGTGATCGACTCGAAGCAAACAGCCAATCGAGAAACTTCAACTCGTATCGATCATAATTCACAATCCACCAGTCCAAATGCTATGAAATTTTCACAGGAGCTTACATACAAGGTAAAGAATGTCTTTGCCAAGTTTCAGCTCGATTGGATGATTTCTTGATTGATACGAAATCAATTCGCATCGATCACAGATCGAGTCGAAACTTGGTGGGACCGGTCGTGTGGGCCCACTCACGTGTCAGAAGGAGTCTCCCGAAGTTTGAGCACAGTATCAGCCTCCTACGCCTATAAATAGCCCCCTGAAGCCTACAAAAAAGGGATCCTTTGGCTATTCGACGTCCATACTCTACCGGATTCAATTCTACATCTTACCATCACCATTGTATTCGAACTTCAGAGCTATAATCTACTATAACATGTTGTAATAGATAGAAATCATCAAGTGAATCAATAAAGTTATAAACTTCAAAGTGGACGTAGGCCAGATCGCCGAATCACTATAAATTCTGTGTTGTTTACTGCGTTGCTTTGGATTTTCTGAGTGATATTCATACTTTTATATATCTGAGATCTGTGATTGTGAATTATCAACTATCGGGTGTTCGTGTCCAATTTTGGCGCAAACAATATGCCTTTGTATCCAAAGAAAAACATTTGGCATCCTAGTCACAAAATCGATAGAGGCGGTCAACACCCCCATCGATACAAAGAGCTTTGCACAATCATGTCAGGATTGTTCGTATCTATCGATACAAAGCGCGACTTTCATGGCAAATCGATCAATGTGAATCCATTACTTTGTATCCATCGTTGCAAATCTATCCGAAGCCCAATATTTGTATCCATCGATACGAAGATCGCTGCATGATTATGCCTAGACCGTTCAACTCCATCGATACGAAAAATCACTTTCGTGCCTATCGATTCGAGACCCAAAATTTCGTATCCAGCGATACGAAGGGCACTTGATGCAAAAACTCAAGCAAGCAAAGTCACATCCATCTCGTATCGATCGCCATCGATACGAAGTCTATCATAATGCATCCCAGATCGGTCCAACAGAGGATCAGTACGAAGAAATGGATCAAGGCAACCGTCGATCGTTGTCGCAACTCAGATTTCACATCGATCCAGGAGAGGATCGATACAGAACTTGATCCAAACATGAAAAAAGAACTTGGAAACGACCCATGAACGTGCAAACATGAACGGGAGTTAGGTTAACATACGTGCATGTATGCAATATTAACATTAGATTTTCAAAGTTAACAGGAATCGAATGTGTGCCTAGTGATAACTAGAATAATGAACAACAAATTGCTAGCACTTGACCTCCAGTTACACCCAAAAACTGCATGGTCATTGACAGTCTACAACTCAACATTTATACTATTGGAATTCTACCAAAAGTCACATCACCTGATGAAAGAACAACAACTGTTCAGCAAATCAGATGGAATCCTTTTAGAATGAAGATTGCAGCATTTCAAAGCACGTCATGTTCATACTTGATCTACTTTGGGGGGGAAATGTTATCCTGCCTTTTGGCAAGGCCGTGGCACCAAGGACTTGACTAAGGACTGGAGACAATCTGCCTCGGAGATCGGTTACCTACAGGTCAATGATGGATATAGGCAAACTTCGTCCGAGTCCGGATCAAGCTATAATTAGCATGGTATGACAAGCAAAGCTATGGAAGGCAACATTCCAAATTTCAGATCAATCGAAGTACATATACCTGAGTTATGAATCGATCAAAATCCATATAATACATGTCCATTTCGTATTCCATCAACCCATATCCATCATTTCGTACCCACCTAGATCGATATGAAATGAGCACAACTCCATCCATTAGAATCCATCATTCATATCCATCGAATTTTAATAGCCTTCAGCATTTCCTGGATCGATCATAGTCTACTCGTTCACTAACTACACATTTCATATTTATCACATCAACCGAGTGCTACATATTTCGTATCGATCAGCTAATCGATTGACATGAAGAGAGGGGCTAGGGATCGACATGAAGGAAAGAGTTCAGCATCGATACGAAAGCAAAAACATAGCATCGATGCGAGGAGCAATGTATAGGATGGATATGAAGGAAGAGGTCAACTAGAAGGAAGCGGTCACTAAGCTTGAAATATGGGTCTTCGGGGCTTGATCGATACAAATTGTATACGAAGATGTTCGATACGAAGCCTTCAATCTTCCTAGCAAATTCAACCTTGGATCGATCATATCTATCAAAGTACAAGTCCAAATGCCATGAAATTTTCATAGATGCTTGCATATCAACTCAAGAACCGCCATGAACAATCGTAGCCAATTGGGCCATTTCTTGATCGATTCGATCAGAGATCGATCTCAAACAACTCTGGATTGATCATGTGGACCCATCTACGTATGAGAAAGGGTATTCCGAAATTTGTGGTAGATTTTTCCAGCTATTCACCTATAAATAGCACCCCTGCACCAACTAAAAGAGGATTTTTTTTGGAACTTCTACGCGGTTGCTCTATTGAAACTCCATTGTAACTTGAGTGCTAGCTATTGTATAGTTGTAACTCAGTTGAGAATCAGCAATAAACATCAAACTCTTTAAAGTGGACTTAGGCTACAACGCCAAACCACTATAAATTCTTGTCTTTTTCTTTTATTTCTAACTTTTTTTGGTGTGATTGTTAGATTAGCCTCATTTTCCATTTAATTTCTACATTCTAATCTCTTCCATTACATTTGAAGAGTGTTGTGTCCATTTTTGGTACAAACAGATTGTTTTTTATTTGATATTTAAATAATCGACTATCGAATCTTGGTTAGTTTTAAAACAATTGATTATTAGTTCAAATAGACTAGGATTGAATAGGTATGAGTTATCGAAAAACCACTTCGAAATGGCATAAGCGTTCGGATTTTAGACATCTTGAATATAATTAAAGATGGATTTCTTTGAAGTGCAAGGACTACTTTCTGCCAATCCTGAGGACGATTCCAAAATGGATGTAATAGCAATGCCTTTGATTTATTCATATTCTGAACAACTTGTATAGATGAATGCTGGCCTTACATTGTTGTTTGGAGGGTAGTGTTAGCATTCTAAATGGGATTTGCTAAAAAGGTAAAACTTAGACTCAAGCCTCACATTCGAAAATGACTAAAATAATAGTTATGTTGTAGGGCAATGTGGGTCACTTCCATCAGGGTATGGTCATCACACATGGTATCAGAGCTTAGGTTGAGCGAACACCTAAGCATTAGTGGGCTAAACTTATTAAAGATAGGGTTAGTAACACCCTAGAATAAGTTTGAGCGTATATGTATAAGAGCGCATATTCTTTAGTGCTATATAAATGTTTAATATTGTGTTAATTAATCTGTTGAGTGGTTTATGAATTCTAATCGAAATGTGGGATGCCACGGTATCAATAAGGGTTTCTATACACATTAACAAGGCAAACACACATAGAATTATTTTTGAAAATTGTTAAATTAAATGAGTTCACCTAGGATTATATTTTATATATGGAAGGATAATTTTCAAAAGATGATGTAGTTGTTTATGATGTGTTTGTTTGTTAGAAAATGATATTATTCAATTATTATAATTATTATTTGATTAGTCATGCTCATCCAACTTAGGAGCATTGACTATTGTTTGTTGATTAATTATTTATGCTTGGCCTGTTTATGAGCGTTCATCGTTTGATTAAATAAAATATGAACACCTGTGAATTAAGTTTCATAGTTTAATTATAAGGCATTCAATGATAATGTTGACCTAAAATTCAATATAATAAAAGTTGTTTATTACAGTCTAAACAGAGATATATTTATGAAATGATTTTAGATAAGGAAGCAATTTTATATAGGTTTGATTTACAAATAAAAGAGATTTAAGCTGAAAATTTGAGAATTTAAATCCTAGTGTTTTTTGAAAATTGTTTTTCAAATTTTTGGGAAAATAATAGTAGCAATTACAAATAGAAATATTTTAAAGGGGTTTTGTAGCAGATAGAAAGTACTGAAGTTACTTCAGTCATTGGAAAATAATTCTGGTGATGACTGCTACATCGTCAGCATTCATTTTTGAATTTCTAAGTGGATGATGCTACTAAAGCAGTTTGATACATAGTTTTTTAAGACAAATTTTGATTTAATCCTAAAAGTATGATTTGATACACAAAAGAAGATATGTATATTAGTATTATTTCAACATGATTTGAAATAAAACCCAATGTTTGGTTCTAAAGTTTTCTTTAAAGAAATTGGACACACGTATCATATGCATTAGGGTAGTTCAGTTTGTGCATCTCATTATGACATGATGTTTGGTAGTTTTCATTTGTTGTAAGGAAATGGAAATTTCAACGATTTTGGACAGTCGGAAAACTTCCGAATTAGTTGAGAACTTGAAGCTAACTGTTTGCGAAAATATAAGAGTACAGTTTTATCAATCTAGAATGGGAAGACAACAAATTAAGACTAGCTTTAAAATTGTTGAACATTTTGGTTAAGTAAAACAAATCCGATATGGTATACATACTCTTAGGATGCAGAAGAGTGTTATATAAATATGAACTTGAGATAAAATGTCAATAACTTAAGTAATGGTTTTACGAAATGGTTCATAAATGATTTTAGTATTAAAGGAAATATACTAAGTAAAAAATGAATGTGATTTAATGTAAAAATAAATTAATGCAATTAAGAAACCAATGGAATATATATGTAATTTGTACATAGATTATTTTATTCGCATAACTATTCTTGATCCAAATTGAGTGCATGATTTCGCGGTGATTCACACCGATCCAAACAAGGATTTTTTACTCGACTCTTGATGATGAATACTTGATACGGATTCTTGATATGATTCTGAGGTTTTCTATCATAATATATAGCTATACAAGAAAAATAACCAAGGAACCCGATCGAAGTTCGCACTATAGAAGTTGAGTGAGAAATACTAGTTCGAAAGAGAAGTTTATGTGATCAAGAAAGTGACTGGATTTTGTATTGCGTACAAATGATATAGGTACATCATACAAGCTTTAACGTAATTTTGTACTTCTTACCTTGGAAATTTAAGTTATATGGTTTGATGGCATGTTGACATGAGATGATTGCTACATACGATTTAATATGCTTAGATTAATGATATATGATGGATGAGTTGTTGTATTATTTCATTTGTCATGTTTAACTTTCTTATAAGTTATGTAAGTGAAATTCAGGTACATGTCAACAATGGCTTGCTGGTTGCTTTTGGTTTCATAAGTAGAGTTTGATGCTCGACAATCGATATGTGTTTATGCTTAATGGGTGTATTTACTATGTGACATATACACTCTATAAGGTATATCATAAGTATCTAATTTTGTTGTGTTATCCCCAGATAAAGGTCGTAGATATGGGATTATATTAATATTGTGGCTTTTCCGGACCTAGTTGGGCAAAAGAGGTGCTGTTGAAATTTTCTGTAACATTAGAAGTTTTTAAAGTTAAAGGGTTTGGAGACATTTTCTTTCTTTGGGAATTTCAGGGACGAAATTATTTTATGAGAAAAAGAATGTAACCACCCGGGATTTTATCGTTTTGATTTTTGAATATTTAATTAATTTTGAATATTTAAACAATCGATTTTATAAGCTTAATAATTCCTTTAATTAATAAAAATAATGGTGAAATAGTTATAGAAAAAATTTACAAAAATAAATAGCTCAAATTAATATCGATAGAGTGATCAAAAATCGTTTAATCGATAAATGATCTCGGAATGCGTGAAATTATCATTTTGGGATACTATCACGGGTTTTGACGAAACTATTGCCATTAAAACCATAATAATAAGATGATATAAGCCGTAACCTTTCGTGGCGATCGGACGTGCTGTGTGGTCGTGCGGGCTCAAAACATGTAAAGATTTAATAAGAAAATTAAAATAATAATATAAATTATTACATAAACTAACCCTCATTTCTCTCTCCTCACTTTACCCTTTTTTTTCTTTTCTTTTCTTTTTCCTATTCCTTTTCCTGTAAGTGTGAAATGAGCCACCTTCTATTTTTTATTTTTTCAAAAGATTCGCTCAATGAAATCGAGCGACGTCGGATCTATTGAGTTCGTATGAACGAGAGCTTCAAATTCATGTAGCAGATAATAGGTGTGGTAGATTTTGGAGGTGATCAATATTAGCTTGGCTGAGCTAGGGTTGGATTTTCCGAAGATTAAGGCGATGATTGACGAAATAGACTATGGATTTGGGTTTCTCGTGTGAAGGAGCATCTTCCTGTAAGTTTTCAACATCTCCGGACGACTAGAGAAAAACGTGACAATTGAAAGGGGAACATGACTTCCACGTTGGGTGGAGGACGAGGGGTCGAGCTTAACATTTTAGATTGGTAGCGGAGCATCTTTAATGTAGAGTTGATTGCGAGTGGTTTCTGTTGATTTCGTCAACCATAGCTCCATTGGTGATAAACTAGTTAACTAATTAATTAAGTTAATTAAATACAAATTTAATTTTAAAACTTATAAAATCAATAACTTCTTCATACGAGGTACAATCGAGATGTAGCATTTTACGTTGCACTCGTGGAAGCTTTACCTACGCATTGGATTTGATTTCGTCAAGTTTGGAGTAAGTGAAATTTTAAGTTAAAATCGAACTTTAGGTCGACGAGGAACGCATAAGCATTGGCTAGATTAAATGTGAGTTAACTCACCTTTGGTTTAACATTGTATGGTATATGTGTTGAGATAAATTGTTATTTGTACGTTTGAACAATTGATTATTTGGTTTTGGGTGAGATTTATTATTTATTTAGTTGTTTAATTATATTAACTAAATGTGTTGACGTTAAAATGAGATATCTTGTTCGTTTTAAATCTGGTTAAATTTTTGCATTAGATTTGTATCGACATTTAAAGAATGATAGTGTAACTTGTTGATAGTTTTATGAAGTATAAAATATTGATAAACTAATGGTAGAAAAATATAATTACGTTTATTTGAATAATAATGTAGTTAAATTAATTATACTTTGTCTATTATGCCTATTTGGCAGAATAAAATGTCATTCTGCTATTATTAATATTATTTTGGACATCTATTAAGTATAATAAATCCATGTTCTATGCTTGCGAAGTAAAAAGATTATTTTATGTGGATTAATTAATATTAGATAATAATATGACGGTTGTTGATTATTAATTATCAATAATAATGTGTTTGTTATCGTTGTTGTTTGGTTGTTTGGCTTGGCTGAATTTTCATTTTGCAAAGTGGATATCATATGAAATGAAATACTAGGAATTTTGTAGAAGGATCAAGATTCCTCGTTACTATTTACTTTAGTTTAATTTATATATTTATTGTATAAATGGTTAAATGAAAAAAGCCTGGTAGCTTGGTCGTATTGGATGTGATTTTGATATGTTACTTGATATTAGCCTTATACACTTGTCACATTTATATGGAAAGCACTTGTTAAGTGCTATAGTAGCTATAAGTCTCATTGTTGTATTTTGAAATACTATTATTAGCTATTCTGTTTGGAAAATGATTTTGATTCGGAGAATGATTTTAAATGTGACTTTTGGAATTTTCTATGGCATTTAATTTTGAAATGGTTTTTGAACTTGTCTATTTCACTTCTCTATTTCACTTCAACCTTTTTATTAGTCTTTTCTAACATATATGGAAATTTTTAAAAGTACTTCGGGAAGTATTTATTTTGTAGAAAAGTTCATATAATAACATATGTTTATTTATAAAGCAGTGGAAATTTATTTTTTATAATAATGTGATTCTATATTAAAAGAAGATAGAAATATTTTGGAATAAATATTTGTGAAATGATTTAGAAGGATAGATTTATAAAGGCATTTTATAAATAAAATAATAAATTTAGAAAAGGTAATTTGCAAAAAATAAAATGATATCATTTTGATAAATTGGAAAAATAAATCACATTTATGAATTTGTAGTGATATATGGAATGATCTTTTTATGGAATATAAAAGGAGTTTTACAAATATAAAGTAGATTTATAAAAGGAGTTTCATAAACATTAAAGGAGATTTACACAAGGATTTTTATAAATATAAAAGGAGTTTTATAAACATAAAAAGAGATTATAAAAAGGAATTTTATAAAAGGAATAAGATTTTATTTTTACAAATGATCATTTTAAATTATGGTGGCATAGAAAGTATTCATTTCATACTTAACACCAAATTTCAAGGTATGAAAACTCATCATTATCCTGAGAATTAAGAATGTATGTCGAGGCAATGATAGTTCTTTAACTTGTCTGATTTCATTATTAATCTCGGGATGGTACAATTTTGAAATCGGGAAGTGGATGTAAGTATAATTGGTATAGTTCCCATAGGATCCAATTACTTACACTAAAAGGAAAGTGGTTTGGGTTTATAATAAATAATATTTTCAAATGACATTTGTTTTAACCCAAATAAGTGTGGTTTTGGAAGTGAAATCTTTCTTAAATTTTGTGAATATACTTATACCGTTGAGACAAGTATATGGTTACATTTTCTAAGTATTGAAAGTTGAGTGCTTTGTGGATATACTTATACCAATGGGATAAGTATAAGGATAGTTTTCCAAGCATTGAAAGAGAATAAATAAATAGTGAATGAGTAGTATACATATGATTACCTTTGTAAAAGTATTTTGGTATAAGTATTTATAAAGTGGTTTTAATTAATGAAAGGATTAATTAAATAGGCTTAGTGGTTGCTTATGTGCATAACCATGTTTGGTTTCTGTATGAAGTTAAATCTCTAATTTGATTGTTTGTTTATTTGATAGTTAAATAACCGACTATCAAATCTTAGCCAGCGTATCAGTTGTTGGTTCGAAGAGACTGAGATCGGATAAGTATGATTTTTCCAAAAATCACTTCGAACCGATGTAGGCATTCGATTTTTAGATATCTTTAAGACAATCGAAGATAGAGTTCTTTGAAGTGCAAGAGATAGTTGCTACTAATCCTAAGGATTACTCTAAAATGGATGTAATAGAAGTGGTGCCTTCGGTTTGTTTATATCCTGAACAACTTGTGTGGATGAATGTTGGCGTTGCATTGTTGCATGGAGCGCAGTGTTAGCATTCCAAGTGAGATTTGCTGAAAGGGTAAAATGTAGGCTCAAGCCTCATACCCAAAAATGACTAAAACATAATTTATGCCACAAGGCTACATGTGTCGCTCCCGTTAGGGTATGGTCATCACAAGTCTTGGCCTTGTTGAAAGACGTGAGACATACTAGCTTATAGTTATGTGTTTCTTTACACTTAAGGTGTCGCTATGATTTTAGTAGTTTGATGGAATTATCACATATTATGTAGCACTATTATAGAAATATGATAGCTTGTTGTATGTAGGATAAGATAAAGGTTATGTTACGGTTTCGTTACCTCGTATGTATACCACTTATTATATTTTTCATGACATATTTGTAGTTTAGAGATATTTTTCACTCATCGGCTTCATGTCCGACTCTCTCTATATTTTCTCTTTTTTATCTATTCCTTGGATAGGTTGACTTAGGGAATGAAACATTATTAGCTAGAGGAGAGTCTAGAGCGATAACCATTACCACTATTATTATCTATCCAACGTTTGTGGTTATAGACATGCTAAACTTATTCATGTATGTGAGATTTATCATATATGGGATTTGATGTATTTATTAGACATCACCTGCTTGGTGTGTTATGTTCCATTGCGTGGTTCCTTTTGTCTCATCCACATACACACACAGAGATATATATATATATATATATATATATATACACATATATATATATATTGTGTTGTATGTATGTATGTGTGCATACGCATGCATGCATGTATATGAATTCCTTTTAGTCTTGCAATTGTATATTGTAGTCCTATTAGTCTTGCAATTGTATATCGCTTATATTATACTTTATTCCTTCTGTCACGATGTTATTATAAACATGTGATAGATAAACTCCATTTAGTTTAAGTTTTACTCGAAGAACCATCTTCCATTGAATTTTTTGATCATTGGGTCGTTTTACGCATCGATTCAAGATGGTATGAATGACTTACCTTTACATTAGCATAATTATTAACATGGAATCTACGTTAATTGCTTTGGATTAACCATTGTAGGTAGGAACACTTGTTCATGGCTGGTCATTACCCCAAGAAGGATTGTATTTTTAAAGAATTGGAGATTTTGGAATCGATAGAGGCAAGCGAAAAGGGAATATGTATTCCTAGAATAACCAACGATCAAAATCAATGAAGTCCTCGAAATCAGCACATCCAACTCAATTGATCGGTATAAGTTTTAATGATTAATGAAAGTGTATCGATGTTAATGAGGATATCGATGTTAGAAGCTCATGACGTGATACACAGTGTCAAATCAACAAAGAATGACACTCAAATTGGCATGGATTAAGCATGCCTAAAAGTGCATGGAATTGAAGCGAAACTAGTATGGATTAAGCGGAAATAGATGAGAATCATCCTCTAGAGTTGGCTGGAATAATATGGGATGGATTGGAAGGAATTTGGATCGATTTGGGTCCCTAGGTCATAGGAAGTATTGATAGAAGGAAAAGTCGATGACAAAGAAAGTGAATGACTTAAAATTTGGATAAGTTTTGGTTATATAGTTAGGACCATCGATTGGTACTAACTGATCAAAATTGATGATTCTGCGATTTTCTTCAAGTAACTTCGTATCATGATGTTTACAACTAGATTTTGGTGTAATATGGATTATAGTCCACCTATGGATGGATGAAGCTCCCGTTGGAAAAGATGAGTTCTTCTAATAGTAAAGATTTGAAAATTAAATCGACAAAATAGACGTGACTCGATGGCTTTCTGAAGCTAAAGTGTTCTTTGAAAGACTGGCCTCTTCATGGAAATGGTCTGAGTAATGGTATCATCTAATCAACTCATGCTTCGATCGCTTGACTCTTAGTAAGGCATGCTTTGAATACAAAAAAGCATATTTAAGGGCAAGTGTTATCCATGATTTCGCACACACGATGATTTGAAGATGTTGGACTTCAAACTGATGAATGGGTGAATGCAAAGCTCATGGATAATCAAGAGCAAAGTGGTACAAAATAAAATTGGAGAAACAATGAAGTACCATCGACCAGTACCGATCGATAGCGTGGATCAATATCTATTAATCGATTTCTCAATTCTCGATTAAGTGTTGATGTATTATGGCCTTGGAGCATTGTTTGAAGCTAAGACATGAAGCAATGACGGATTAATGGAAAATACACTACAAAGTAGAACAAAATAGAAATTTTATTCCAGTCCATCAAGCAGTACCGATCAATAGACTATTAATTGGTATTAATTGATGCGGCCGAGTCAATGATTCCTTTGATAGTTCTTCTATTTTTGCATATCTAAAGGAGATATTTTTATATTTTACTTCTAAATTAAGATGTTAATCTTAGCCTACAAATTCATCCCTCTATGTCTATAAATATAGAGAGACATCAATCACAAAGAGATCAAACAATTTTTTACCAAGAGAAGAATTTGTCAAATTTTTAACTCAAATCCGACCTTGATTTTGAGTTATTAATTGTAAATCTCTCTGAAAATTATTAAAAACAAGTAATGAAATCATAATAAAGTGGACGTAGTAAACCACTAGAAAATTCTTATGTGACTTTCTCTTGCTTTCCTTTCCGTTTCCATATATTTTACTATATTGCATAGGTTGAACTCTTGATAAATGTAAATAAGATGCTCAATACACAAATAAACAATAATCAACAATTACATTCCATATTGTTTGTTCTCCGTGCAGAAGCACGGGTGCTAGACCAATTTTAGGACCAACATTAGTTAAACAAATATACTTAAAATTGCATTAGTAGTTAAACAAATATACTTTAAAATTGCATTGAAACATCAAAAAATTAAATTTTTGCTTGTGAAAGTAAGTTTAACCCACAATTGAAAAAACATGATTTACAAACTATGTTTTATGTGTAACATATATCGCTAAAAAACTTACAAAATTTGCGATTTAATGATGAAAATAGCTTTTAAATCTGAAATTTCTACAAAGAGTATCGTAAGTTGGAGATTCAAATTAAATGTTTTTACAGGTAAAAATATCGAACAACTGCGAAATTAACCAGACTTAATGTATAATTTTTTGGATATAAAGTGACCTGTTTTATATTTAGATTATCGATTGAATTTTCAGTTTATGTAATTTATTATAAGTGCAAAGTTATGATGTCTAATATTATTTCTTGGACTAAAATAAAAGAAACTTTTGTAAAAACAATATCTTTAAGTTTTAAACTACATAGCCGCTCATCCTCAAAAACAAGCTTTAAAAAACACCCTTGCTTTTTGTTTCAGCCAGATAGTGCAAAAATTTGCAATTTAAACTGCAAATATGCAAATTTTTCATTAACTTATGTATTTATTTACCTCCTCAAGATTAGTTAGAACTAGTAGACAAATAAGTTAACATTCGACATAAAATAGCTCCTAGTTTGGTTCTAAATATTATTTTATTTCTTTTCCAAGTAGAAATTTTTTTATCCAAATATTTGCACTTTTTAGGACTGCATTTGCAATAAAAACTGCAGATATTTATACATTTTCAAAAAAAATGAATTTGTTTTGATTATAGAAAATACGACTAAGCTCAAATATAATTTATGGAAAAAAAGAAGAAACAAAAATTCTTTTTACTGAAATGAGAATATGGTGCAATTTAAAACATTAAAAAAAATTCGTCTATAAAAATTGAAAATAAGAAACAGATCCTAATTTCTATTAAAATAAATATTGTCTTATTGGCTTTCTGCCATAAAAGAAATTCATAACATAGAATTTATAAAAATAAACAAAACGTTCTTCTCTACCCTTGCATATATGTTGTTCGAACAAATATAAGAATAATGAGCGACTGCATATCTTTCTTATGTTTTATGTTTGGGTATATAGGATAGCGGGTTCTAGTTAAAGCCTATTAGCCCAAATATCTTTAAAATATGCTATTTATACCAAAGCCTGTACTCATGAACTGTATTGAAAATTATTCAGCATATATCATCAATAAAGATCATTTTTTTAGTTCTTTCTATTCAAAATCATATAAGTATGAAATCATACTCAATTTGTAACATGGTATCAGAGACATATTAGCCAAAACTGCATTGAAATCTTAAAAATGAAGAAGAAAAGCTAATCTTCATCAAAGAAACCTCATCGTTTGAAGAATAGTTAACCACTGGCAATTTTTCATCATTTGGGAAGTATTGAATTTGTCTCCAATGACTGTTGCCTCGCCAAAAGTTGCTAGGCTGCAATGGTCTTCTTTACCGATCAAATTCTAGCTTAAAGAAATCATAAACCAGTCAAGAAATAAAGAATCTCAACAATCTAGAAAAGAAGTAAGTGTCATACCACTGGCCTATCAGAAACAGTTTCATCACTTAAACCCAGTTGCAACATACCTGATTTCTACAGAGGCAAGATTTCTTATTATTTCTCTATTGATTTACGACATCTTAAGCACGTTCTTGATTCAAGAAACTTCATCATGGTTGAAGGCAGTTCAGCAACCTCTGATTATTATTCAAACCCATCTCAACAAGTCTCTACAATTGCAGAGAGTTTTCTAAAATCCATCATTAGTCCTCAAACACAATCATCACTGCTCAACTCGATGAAGACAACTATCTTCTCTGGAAAATACAAGTTGAAACTGCAGCCAGAGGTTATGACTTGGAAGGATTTATTCTTGGCACTATTACTACCAAATTCATCACTAATCAAAAAAACAAGACTGTGAGTAATAAAGAATTTGAAAAATATCAAAGGCAAATAGTCTAATAAGTTCTTGGCTATTTTCATCAATAAATGTGAAATTACTGCCTCAAGTAATTGGTTGAAGAACTGCTAATGAGATCTGGCTGAAAGTTGAAAGAATTTTTAATACCCAATCTGCAACTAGAGTAATGCGTTACAAAAGGAAACTACAAAATGTAAATAAAGACAATCAAGCAATGAGAGATTATCTTGCAAAAGTCAAGAACATATGTGATATGCTTAAAGCTGCAGGGCATATAGTTTCTAATACTGAGCAAGTGCTGACTATTCTAAATGGCTTAAGTGATGAGTATGAGGCTTAGTGGCAGTTATATCTTCTCAAGAAACTCTACCATCTCTTGAGTATGTTCACTCCATTCTCCTTGCATATGAAGGAAGATTGGATTTCAAAAAACCCATAGATACCGACATGTCTATTAATTATGCCTCAAATAACAAGACCAGAAATCATAATTATGGTAATCAACATATCAAAGAGGAAATTCCACTGCCAGTGGCAGAGGGAGATGGGGTAGTGGCAACAAACCAAAATGTCCAATATGTGAAAAAATTGGTCACACTGCACCAAAGTGTAATTTTAGATTTACTGCTAACTATGTTCCTGGACCGAGTTCAAACAATCAAAGAAATGACAATTACAGTGCTAATCTGACATAAGTTCAACAAGAACCAAACAAACTATCCAGTGGTAACAAGAATCAGTACCAGGATGAGATCACTAAGCCAAAACATATAAAAGATGAGGCATGGTACCCAGACTCCATGGCACCCAGACTCGGGAACAACCAATCATTTGACAAGCAATCTTGACAACTTAAATCTAGGAAAAAGGAGTATAGAGGTAAACAGTCCATTTTCATGGAAAATGGTAAGTCTATTAAAATCACTAATATTGGTAATGCCTACAACAAAGGTGAAAGACAATTATATCTTACTAATCTTCTAAGAGTTCCAAAAATAAAGAAAAATCTTATAAGTGTTTCTCAATTTGCTCATGATACTAATGTTTGCTTTGAATTTTATCCAAAATATTACTTAGCGAAAGATATATTGACTGGTGAAATACTGTTCGTCGACGAAAATTCTATCGGTTTAGAAAACCGTCGAACGAATTTGAATTAAAAATAACCGCAAGCGCACGGTGTACGAATGTAGCACGCGGCGAATACGGGTCGATCCGTAGGGAATTGATGATTTTAAAATTCTACTCAATCAAATTAACCGAAGTTGAAAGAGTGATTAACCTAAAAAATGTAGAAAAATGAGAAAAGAAAATAGATAAAAATATGAGAGTGTTAAGACAATTTAGAGGCAATTTCTACTCTCTAGATCACATAAATCAACAAATTGAAGTTATGATCTCTCTTTTCTTGTCATTAGTGAATTAGTTGATGTGCTTATTATAAGTATGGTATATTCATGTTATTAATTAGCTCAATATAAACCATCAAACTATAACACAACCACTAATACACATTTAACTCTCATGAAATATGACAACAAGTTGAAATAGAAATCTATTTTAAGCATAGCCTATTAACTATTGTTTAGAAATATAGGCTATCAAATTTCAATTTCAACATTCACTTCTTTGCCATAGTCATATTTAGATGAAGAGGCAATTTGTGTTATGTTTGTTTAAGCATAGCCTATTTGTTATGAACAACATAGACTATCAAATTCAAAGCTAAACAATATCATTAAACCACTTCAAATGTTTCCATTAAAGCACAAAAAGAGAGTATAAACATCAAAATGTTGCATCTACATACTAGAGAGCTTCATTACCCCTAAATTGTAGGGATTAAGCTCTCATATTTGTTATCAAATCAACAAATGTAGAAAGCAACATGAAAGCAAAAAAGAAAGAAAAAGAGAGCAAAGCAAAGAAACAAAACTAATCTACTTGCATGAAATAAGAGAAACCTACACTACAACATGAAAGTAAATGAACATGAAAAGGAAAGAGCATGTATTAAATTGCATAAAATAAAAAAGATTACAAGAAATAAAAATTGGCTAAGTAGCCATTAAAAGAGAAAGAGAGCTTTCTTTTATTTGATCTAAACTAAACTCAAGAGAAGGAGGCCTAAGAGAGACTAAGAGAAGAGATCATGTTACATGAAACATATGGGTATTTATACATGTATGAAACCCTAATTCATATTTTTGGGGAATACCCAAAATGCCCCTTAGGAAGTGTGGAGGCCAAGTAACCATTAACATGTCTTAATCCCCCATTAAGTGTACATGAAACCATTAAGTCCAAAAGCATGTGCATTAGCCTTTAATTTGTACATTAAGGTAGGTGGGTAGGTGGGGTCCTCCATGTTCTTCACTTTGAATTATTTCCATCTTCATTCCTTTGTATTAATTTTGTGCATGCATATCTTCATGAAACCACTTCTATTTGAGATCAATTTCCTACAAAAATACATACAAATTTTCAATTAATTTTTCTCAAAGAAATATATGCACTTAAATGACCGTTTTGCCCCTATATGAAGATGAATATATGAAAATTTGGAATTAATATGAATTTTGGTTAAAACAAGTTAAAATACCCAATATGATCATTTATTTAATTTAAATAGAATAAATATGGTGGTAAAAATATGCACATTTACGTGCACATCAAATACTTTTGCAAGATGATGCAGTAAATGGATTGTACAAGTTTACTTTGACTAAATGCAGAAACTCTGTTGAGAAAGTAAAGTGTTGTAATAATAGTGAAATGTCATCTACTAAAAACAACAAAAATGTATTTGATCTTTGGTATTGCAAGTTAGGACACCCTAATGCAAGTGTCGTGAAACAGGCTCTGGTAGAAAATAGAATTTTCTTTAAAGATTTTCCTTTACCTTATGTCTGCACTTATTTTCAAATGGGCAAAAGTCATAAATTAGCTTTTGCAGATTCCTCGACTGAATATAAGATGCCTTTAGAATTGTTGCAACTGGTCTATGGGGTCCAGCACCCATTAATTCAGATTATGGCTACGAATATTACATATCTTTTGTTGGTGCACACACTAAATACACATGGATTTACTTTCTGAAAACAAAGGCAGAAGCCTAATAGCTGTCATATATTTTATTACTCAAACTGAAAAGCAAACTGGTCACAAAGTCAAAATTATTCAAAGTGATGGTGGTATCGAATATAGATCACCTGACAAATATTTTTTAGACAAGGGTATAATGCATAGAACTACTTGTCCCTACATTTCTAAGCAGAATGGCCTTGTTGAGAGAAAAACAGACACATAGTTGAAACTGGTCTAACTTTACTTGCATATGCTTCTCTACCTTCAAACTTTTGGCTAGATTCCTTCAGTACTACTGTGTATCTAATCAGTAGACTTCCAACAAAAGCACTGAAGGGAGCAAGTCCACTTGAGAAGCTCACAGGAACTAAACCTCATTATGATGGTTTAAGGACATTTCGATGTCTATGCCTCCTATACTTAAGCCATATAACAGACACAAATTGGACTTTAGATCTCAACCATGTACATTTTTAGGTTATGCAACCAAGCAGAAAGGGTCTAAATGTCTAGATTGCACTGGAAAAATAATTATTTCCCTTTGCTTGCACTAATGTTAGAACAACACAGAAGTATACAATCCTAGAATATCTATACCTAATATACCTGTGTATTCCAACACATGAAATCAGAATGAAACTGAGAAGAAGGCAGGAGCCACTGAGCCACAAAACACATTGTTATCTGAACCAGGTCATGGAACAAAGGAGCGTCTTGACATGCATGCTCAGTGTTTGCACAAAAAATGGGCAAACACCTCCAAGTCGTATGATTTTGTTGATTATATGTTGATCTTAATGATTTGGGTGATTTATGCAAATATATAAAATAAATGGACTAAACTGTAAAAGACACACAGATTTATAGTGGTTCGGCTAGAATGTGCCTACGTCCACTTTATGTGTTATTCTCCTTTTCTGTTCAGATTACAAGTACAAAGCTTTGATTACAAGTATCTGAAAGTTGTTTGAAAGTTCTATCCGTGCTTGAGCTATCAAACTTGTCTGTCATTGTTGTACCCCTACCCCTCTATTTATAGAGTGAGGCTGGGGGTAGGGGTCTTGGATGTATATAGCTGTTGGTGGGCCTGGGCCAATGTAATCTGGCCCGGCAATGTTGGTTTAGTAGCACCTTGGTTCGGCGGTGAGTGAAGTGTTGATTGGACCGGTAGTGGGTGGAGCGTGGGTTGGTTCGGCAGCTCCGGTCCGGAAGTGGTTGGTTCGGTGGAGGTTGATTCGGTGGAGGGTTGTCCGGTAGTACCTTCTTTACTCTGGTTCGGTAGTATGTTGGTCCGGTAGTAGCTGGGAGATGGGTTGGTTCGGTGGGCATGGGAAGAGAGTTGGTTCGACAGGCATGGGGAAGGAGATGGTTCGGCAGGCATGGGGAAGGAGACGGTTCGGTAGTGCTTAGGAAACGGGTTGGTCCGGTAGTCTTTCCTAGCCTTCATTCGGCATCATTGGTCTGATGGCCTTGGACAAGTAGAAACTCGCCCAACATTTGCCCCCCAAAGTTGGGCATATGCCTGCATATGTCGCGCTTTGTTTTAGGCCGTCCAACTTGAACACTCTCATTCGGTGCCGAGCGTCGAACCAGTTGATCCGATTATCTAGGCTCGCCTATAAGTATAGGCTTGATGCTTTCGTTATTCCTTATTAGCCGAACCAAACTCTTGTCTTTGCCGAACCAAACGTATTAGCCGAATCAAACGTATTAGCTGAATCAAACGTATTAGCCGAATCAAACGTATTAGCCGAATCAAACCTCAACTGCCGGACCAGGTGAAGCCTCCTTCTGCCGAATGAGTTTTCGCTTTGAACTACCGAATGAACTCAGGGATTCTGAGTGCCGAATGAACCTTATGCTTTGTCTTACCGAATGAAAATCTTATGTTTTTTTTTACTATGAATGAGATTCCAGACTGTAGGCATTTGCTCGTTTACACTTCTACACTCCTTGTTCTAACGGCGTACTTTTTTGTGTTTGCAGATAAATGTCTCATAAAGTGGAGACTCGATCAGATAAGAAGAAATCCAAGGACAGAGAAGAGTCCTCCACAGTCCCCCCAGCTCAGCCAGGACCGGGACGACAGGGACCCACCCCGAGATCACTAGTGGATGGATATGGCCCTTAGGAGCTCTTGAACTCTCCTCCTGACTGCTTTCCTAGCTCCCTCAAAGAGGAGCAGCTTAATGTTATATCTCATTCTTTCGGGATTGATAGAGCACACATAGTGCTGCCAGGGAATGGAGTTATGCCGTATGACCCTCCTGAAAGATATTTTGCTTACAGCAGGTACCACTGCATGTATGGGGCCATTCCCCCGATCAATGCTTGGATAGTCAGCTTCATCACCTACCAAAGGTGGCCCCTTTCCAGCTTCATCCCAACTCTTACGCTATCCTGGTGAACCTATTCATCATTTTTCAGAGAAAATACGGGCGTCCCCCTTCCAACCGGGAGATCCGATATTTGTACAAGTTGAGAGGCTACAAGAAGGGGTCTACATACATCAGCTTGGAATCGACCGTGTCCTTCAAGCCGGTCCTGGACTTATATTCGAAGTTCAGCATGTTCAAGAAAGAATGGTTTTTTGTCAAGGATGACTCTATTTCTATCCGTCGCTTCACCTCCGGCTGTAGGTTGAAGCTTATTTATAACTTCCATTCTGATTGCAATGCTTCTTCTTATGTGTTTTTATTTCTTGCTAGCGACAGGTGGCTTTGCGGTCGTGGAGAACGATCGCCTGGTTCAGATGGCTGTGGAGATAGAAGCCATTTCGGGAAGGAAGAGGTCAGCTTCTTACCTGATCAGGAATGCTACTTTTCTACAGCACAACTTGATTCTACCACGTCAGTCTGTGGTCAAGCAGAAAGACACAGCTGAGGAGAGGGCTGTCAAAGCCAAAGGAGGGGCCACGTCGAAGAGCAGCAAGAGGAAACCTTTCTCGATACCTCCAGTCGTCGGGGGGAAGAAGCTTAAGAAATTCGATGGACCCTCCCCTAGCACATGTCCAGATGTTCCAGAGGAGGAAAATGTAGAGAAGGAAATAGGCGAGGAGGAGAGCGGAGGTGATGGAGAAGGTGATGGTGGTGATGGCGTCGGGGCTTTGTCTTTTGGGCAAGCAAGGGAGATCCAAGAGTGGACAGATGATGCTTTCCGCCAGGCTTTCGAGGGGTTGGAGGAAGGATCGGCCTTGGTGGAGGAGCCAAAGAAAACTGATAAGGCCGAGACTGGTGTCGGTCCATCTTCTGAGAGCATTTCAGCTAGAGCAACTCCGGCGGTTCAAGGTGAATTTTTGACTCCTCTTTTAGCTTCACATGTTTCTTGGATTATAGTCCCATGCATGCTTGTAACACTTGGTTTTTATTCCAGAAACGGGTAAGGCGGCCAAGCCATCAAACATTCGGCACCGCCTCGAACAATTCAAACTCCGCATCCATAAGAGAATCCTACCGTTACTCATATTGATCGTCCCGGCTTGGCTCGTAATCCATTTGCAGGTCATCCAGATCTGAATCCGGGTTCTCATGATATTTCCTTTGACGAGGTTACTGGTGAGCACCTTCTCCCTCGCAATCCTATGGTAAGGGTGCTTGATGAAGCCAAGTTCCTGGACCTTGATTTTCTTGCTACTAGGATTATAACTATGGGGGATGAACCCAAGGCAAATATCGACCGGGTTGCTGAGGAGACTAGGAAGTTGATGGGGCATCACGCCCGACTGGTTAAGGCCGAGGAGGAAATTGGGAGTGCCAACATAAGATTGCGACTAGTGGTTGTCGACCAGGCCAAGCAACTCGCCGATCAGGCCATCTAGATCTCTCAGCACGAGGCTGCCTCCAGACGGCTAAAGAAAACTATGGAAGAGGCTAGCAGAGCCGAGCTGCGGAAAATGGAGGCCATCTGCAAGGAACGGATCGATATGGCCATTGCAACGGTGGATGAGGTTCGGAAAGCGGATCTCGAGCGGGCAGAGGAGTTATCTGGGAAGCTTGAAGCCATAGAGCTTGCTCAAGCCAAGCTGAAGGAGGAGATGGAGGCGATGAGGAAATCCCTTCAGGCTGACCGCTCGCGATACCGATCGGAGAGGGATGTTGTCGTTGCAAAGCTGTCGGCTTCTGAGGTCCGAATGAGGGAGTTTGAGGAGAACGAGGGGATGATGGATGAGATGCTCCAGGATATGTATTTCTGTATTTGAAAGCAGGACAACTTATCCTGGATGGATGATTATCCCCGGATCATGGTCAGGATTTATCTCCGGGCTCTGGAGGAGGCCAAGGCTGATGCGGATAAGGAGGGTGGCATGGCCTTCAGAATGGATGTGGTTACGGCCCAATTCACTCAGGAGGAGAAAGTGGCGGTGAAGGAGGGCATGCGGTTGCTTGCTGCTGAGGAGGTAGGCGTGCAGTTGGGGGATGATGATCAAGGAACAGATGCTGGTAAGTCTTCCCTTTTAGCCTTTTCATAGCTTGGTTGCTTATTGTTCATTCAATGAATTTTTCTCTTGAATTGGACAGGTGGGACCTCTGAAGCGTCAACTACCTCTGGTCAGCATGCTGGGAGTTCTGATCCGGCGGTTAAGTAGACCTCGGAGGGCCAGCAGGATAGAGGCGAAGCCTCGATGCAGTCGGCTCCTTGGCTTGATCTGAACATTTTTCAGTTTACTTGACATCGCTGTCTATGTTAGTCTTAAAACATTGATGTAATTTTCAGGCTGTGGTTATGTAACGAACAACTTGATTTTTGGCATGTAACTTTATAACATAAGCTGATTCTGTCATGTTTGAATGCTGTCGTTATTTCGATGTATTGCATAAAATATAGCTGTGCATGTGTTAGTAATTCAATTGTGTTTGACGCTAAGTTCTTGCTTAAAATATAATTCCATGTCTTGCAATGTTAGTGTGATGTGTGAATAAATTATAGTTACATATTTTATGTAAAAGAGAAGAAAGTACCGCCCTTCAAGTTTTAGTTGTAGACGGTAGCTTTGAATGCCTTGTGTAATCGAATGTGAAATGCAGCTGAGTGACCTGCCATCCAGCTGTGCGTTCTTTTTCCCATTAGCGAGTGTCTCCCATTTTGTATCCTGTACTTTAGCGATCGTTATAGAGGATAGGAGGAAAGTTTTTATAAATAAAATGGAAATATAAGAAATAGTAAAACTTCTAATCACGGAAGGCCTTCGATGCGCTTAAGTTCGTGGCAAACGGGCCTTGTAGTCACTTTCCCTAGTTGTGGGTCTTGGAGACATTTGTCACCCATCTTACGCCTCCGCGGGGAGTTTTCTTTTTTACCACAGCCGTACTTAAGACACATCGGAGCCGAGATCGTGCACGGTAACTACCCGGGCCATTATGGCCCGTAATCGTGGGTATTATTCGATTTACCGTGCCCGGCTAGCGCGGGTGCCGATCGTCAATTGTGAACTGCTCCTGGTTGGCCACACCTTATGTTGGGGCTTATAATCGGTTCACAGTTGTCGGCGAGCCGAACGCCGTAATGAGCTGCCTAGGCTATTTTCGGCCTCCTCGATGGCTTATAATCGGCTCATTACAGTTGGCTTTGAGGGCCGGCGCGAGCAATGAGTTAACCCGCAGCAGAGGGATGCTGGAGCAAAAGTGTCTCATTGGCGAGGGCATAGATTCGTATAGTACCTGTTAGGTCTTGTCCAGGTGAGGTTGCGCCGTGAAGTGTCTAGGATGGAAATGCCATTACACAGGATTTTGTTCAACAGAAAAGGATAAAGCTTAACAAGCAGCCAAGATATAAAGGAACAAGTTAAAAAGAGACAAGATTTTTAAAGTGGTTCGGCTTGCCTACGTCCACTAATTCTCTTTGTTAATCCACTTTATATGGGCAGTACAAGTTAAGAAAAGTATCGACGAAGGTGTTGGATGTTCCATGCCCTCTGGAACACCTCTCCGTCCACTGTTGACAAAATATAAGCTCCGTTGTGGAGATCTTTATGAATTACATATGGTCCATCCCAGATGGGATCTAGCACTCCGGGGCGCGGGAAAATTCGCTTGAGGACAAAATCTCCTTCTTGTAAGTTGCGATGTTTGACTTTGGAGTTGTATTGTGCTGCCACTTTTTGCTTGTGAGCTGCTGCTTTGAGTGCTGCATCATTTCTTCTTTCTTCGATTAGATCCAAAGACATGTGGAGGAGTTCTTCGTTCTCTTCTGGGTTGTAGTGGATCCCACGGTGGGATGGCACTACAGTTTCAACTGGGAGCATGGCCATCGATCCGTATGCCAAAGAGAAAGGAGTATGCCCTGTTGATGTTCTGAAAGATGTGTGGTAGGCCCAAAGTGCCGTAGGAAGTTCATCCACCCAAGCGCCTTTTGACTTTTCAAGCTTCTTCTTGATTAGAGTTTTAAGAATTTTGTTGACAGTTTCGACTTGTCCATTTTCCTAGGGATAAGTCAAAGATGAGAAGCTTTTGTGAATTTCGTGCTCTTGGCACCAATCGGCGAACTCCTCGCTGTCAAACTGAAGTCCATTGCCCGATATGATTTTGAGTGGAACCCCGTACCTGCATAGAACATTTTTGATCAAGAAGTTAATAACTTTTGCCGAAGATATTTTATTTAGGGGTTCCGCTTCCACCCATTTGGTGAAATAGTCGACTGCCATTATAGCATATTTGGCTCCGCCTCGGCCCATCGGCAGTTCGCCAATCAAATCAATTCTCCATACTGCAAAGGGCCAAGGGCTAGTCATCTGAGTAACCTCATTTGTTGGTAGTTGAGGAATCTTAGCAAATTTCTGACATCTGTCGCATTTTTTGACGAAGTCTAAGGCATCTTTGTTTAAAGTGGGCCAGTAGTATCCATATCGGATCGTCTTCTTCGCCAGAGTCTGCCCACCAGTGTGATCTCCGCAGCTCCCTTGATGGATGTTGGATAAGATTTTCTTGGCTTCCCTTCTAGCAACACACCTTAATAAGGGGTTAGAGAAGCCACGTCGATAGAGGATGCCTTCTTGTATTGTGTAGCGGGAAGCTCTCCTCAAGATTTTCCTGACTTCGTTACGCTCGTTGGGTAGTGTGCCATCTTGTAAGTATTTCCGGATAGGAGTCATCTAGATTTCTTCTTCAATTGCAGCTATCTGATCTTCTTATTCGAAACTTGGGGATGGTTGTTTCAAGATGGCTACTATTCCGAAAATGGTGATGTTCTTCATGCTAGCTTGCTTTGCCAGTTCGTCGGCCTCTCGATTCTCTTCTCGAGGAATGTGTTTGATTAAATAGTGATCCAATTGATCGAGCAGCAGCTTGGTCTTCTTTAGATATGTTGTGAGTCGTTCTCCTCGAGTCAAAAACTCTCCTAGTACTTGGTTTACGATAAGTTGAGAATCACTATGAAGACATAAAGAACTGACTCCAATTTCTAAGGCAAGTTCTAATCCTGCTATTACTGCTTCATATTCTGCATCGTTGTTGGTGGCGGCGAATTCCAACCTTAGGGCATAGTGCAGCTTCCTTCCCCTCGGGGTGATTATCACAATACCTGCCCCCGAGCCCTGTTCGTTTGATGCTCCATCTACAAAGAGATTCCACTTGATATCTCCTGTTATTTCAGATTGCTCCTTACCTTCGTTGGCAGTGAATTCGACAATGAAATCGGTCATGGCTTGTCCCTTGATGGCGGTGCGAGGATGGTAGGTGATATCATATTGACTCAGTTTAATGCACCATTTAAGTAGTCGCGCAGAAGTGTCGGGCGATGGAGTACCTGCCTTAGCGGTTGATCGGTTAAAACTCTGATGGAATGAGATTGGAAATAGTGTCGCAGTTTCCGTGACGTGATTAGCAAACAGTATGCTAGCTTCTCAAGTATAGGGTATCTGGCTTCTGCCCCTGTAAATCTCTTGCTTACAAAGTATACGGACCGCTGCGCATGGTTGTCTTCTCTCACCAAAGCGGCGCTTAGAGCATGGGACGATACAGCAAGGTATAGGTATAGTTCTTCGCTTTCATTTGGAGTTGAGAGTACTGGTGGTCTTTGGAGGTGTTCGATTAGGTTAAGGAAGGCTGTTGAGCATTCGTCAGTCCATTCGAACTTCCCTTTGTCTTTCTTTAGAGCTTCGAAAAAAGGGATGCATTTGTCGGTTGCTTTAGAGATGAATCTGCTTAGGGCGGCCACCTTCCCGTTTAGGCTTTGCATCTCTCTTCGAGGGGATGGTATCTTGATATCTCGTAAAGCCCGGACTTGTACAGGGTTTGCTTCAATCCCCCTGGCATGAACGATGAATCCCAAGAACTTTTCCAACGATACTTTGAAGGAGCATTTTAGAGGATTCAGCTTCATTCCATATTGGCGAAGTACTTGAAACATATCGTCCAGGTGGCTTACATGATCGTTGGCTTTCCTCGATTTTACCAGCATGTCGTCCACATAGACTTCCATAGTTCGTCCTATTAGTTCCGTAAACATCTTGTTGACGAGGCGCTGATAAGTAGCTCCGGCGTTTTTAAGTCCAAAAGGCATTACCCTGTAGCAGTACAATCCCCGGTCAGTGATGAAACTAGTGTGGTCTTGATCGGGGGCGTGCATAGGAATCTGGTTATATCCTGAGTATGCGTCCATAAAAGATAAGGGTTTGTGCCCGGCCGTGTTGTCCACTAGTTGATCGATTTGGGGGAGTGGGAAACAATCCTTCGGGAAAGCGTCATTTAAGTTGGAGAAGTCAATGCATGTTCGCCACTTCCTGTTAGCCTTCTTTACCAGTACAGGGTTGGCGATCCATTCTGGGTAGATGGCTTCTCGTATGAAGTTATTGGCAAGTAGGTTCTTTACTTCTTCCTCGAGGGCTGTTGATCGTTCTGCCCTCATACTTCTTTTTTTCTGCTTTACTGGTACCTTGGTGGGATCGATGTTCAGTACGTGGCACGCTACGTCTGGGGAGATTCCAGTCATGTCAGTGTGCGTTCACGCAAATACATCCAAGTTGTGGCGAAGAAAATCGACGAGTTGATCCTTCAACTCTGCTCTTAACTGAGACCCGATTCTCAGCAGTCTACTTGGGTCGTGTTTGTCTACAGATACAAATTCCATGGCCTCTGCAGGCTCGGCGGTGGCCTCCTCCTCTTTGTCCCTGGGGTCTAATTCATTGAAAGGAACACTAGTATATCGAAGAGGATGGGCTTTCTTTAGTTGCTATGCTTCCAAGTTTTTCTTGCAGTGAGTAGTCTCTGCATCCTTCCCTTTATCCTTCCTGCGGTTATTGCGAAGTTCAGTTACGTAGCAGTCTCGAGCGGCGTCTTGATCTCCCTCTACTTCTCCTATTCCATTGTCTGTTGGGAATTTCATCTTCAGGCACCACGGGGCCAGGACAATTTGGAAGTCGGACAAGGCTGGTCTTCCCAAAAAGGCGTTGTAGGCCGAGTGGTTTTCTATTAGCACAAATGTTTGTTTCCGCACAACGGAGCGGGGATGACTTCCTATTTCAACAAAGAGGTCCAGTTGCCCGAGAGGCATCTTCGCGTCTCCAGTGAAACCATGTAGCGGTTTGTTGCAGGGAGACACATCCTTCATTGACAGCTTTATTTTGTCAAAAGCATGCTTGAATAGAATGTTTACGGAGCTTCTAGTATCTACCAGAATTCGAAAAACTTCGGCTGGGCCAAACCAGGCAGAGATAACCATAGGATCTATGTGAGGGTACTTCCTTCCTTCTAGGTCTCGCCTACTGAATGTGATGTCATTATCCTCTTTCCGCTTCGGGCGGCGTTCTTCCATGACGGAATTGATGCAGTCTACATTGTTTCTAAGCGACTTTCCATATCTTTCCATTTCTGCCCAGTTTCTGTCGGCGATGTGTGGTCCTCCCGATATTGTATGGACCACTATCTTCTCTTGACTGGAACCGCTGGTGTTGTGATTTCTTCCACCTATCTCTGGGTGGAGTTGCCCTGGGTTCTCCTTGGTAGGAGCTGGAGTCCTGTCCTGACCCTTTACATAGTGTTCCAATCTCTTCCTTCTGATGTGTTCTTCAATCAGGTCCCGGAGATGACGGCATTCATTGGTATCATGCCCATGGGATTCGTGGAAACGGCAGAACTTTCCAGACTTGATTGCGTGATCTGATTCCTTCTTGTACGGGGGGCGTTTGTATTTAAGCTCGTCTTGGGTGGCCAGGAAGATGTTTTCGACTGTTTCATTCAAAGGGGTGTAAGCATCAAATCTTGGTCTTGGCCGATATAGGCGTTTTTCTCCCTTCCTGCCCCCAACATTGTCTCGAGAGTCATTTCTCCCGACGCCCTTTGCTGCAGCGGGTGCGTTGCCATGAGCTGCCTTGGCCTGTTGCCCTGTCTGTCTTTCGGTGGCAGCGTCTTCAAGTCTCATATACTTTCCGGCTTAATGGAAGAAATCGAGTAAGGTAGTCGGTTTTTCTTCCGTTAATCTTCTAGCAAACTTGGTATCCGGATGTACGCCACTACAAAGAGCCATTAGGATAAGTTTCTCATCGGCATCTTGGACTGCGGCCGCTGCGGCGTTGAATCGGGTCAGATATTGTTGCACTGTCTCTCCGGGCTTCTGTTTAATATTAGATAGGGAATAAGCGTCCTTGGGTTGTTCCACATGAATGCGGAACTGGCTGATGAACTTTTCTTTCAACATCTCCCATGAGCTGATGGATCCTTGGGGTAGATGGCAGAACCAGGAGGTAGCTAGATCTGCCAAGAATAGTGGGAAGCATTTGCACAACACTCCTTCTGTTTCTCCGCTCATGAGCATATGTTGTGTGTATCTCTGCAAGTGTACAACGGGGTCAGAGGTTCCCTTATAAGGTTCCATTGTTGGCATTCTCCATTCTCGAGGGGGTGATGGCAATTTCGATATTGCGGGTGAAGGGGCTGGTTACCCTAGCGCCTATCCCTCGATCCCTTTGATCCCGTTGGACGCACTCTCTGAACAATCGCGCCATCCTTTCATCAGAATTTGGGGCGGATAGAAATGAGTTTGGTTCTTCTCTGCGGAATTGATCCCGTCCGAATGACCTGTAGGGATGGTATCGTCTATCACTCCTAACATTTTCCAATGGCTGTCTCTGGTCTTCTGGGAGCATGCTGGGGTCAGCCACAGTTGGCCCTTGTCTCGACCTTCCTCCGCTGGGCTTTGTTCTAAGCATTCCCTCGGGCCCAACTTTGGGCTGGACTCCAGCTCGGCCCCGTCCATTGGTGTTCCCATGGTTAGGTAGCATGACAGGCTCAGCCATATCCGACCCCTGCCTGGTACCTCCCCCGTTAGGTTCGGTTCCAAGTGTTTCCTCGGGCTGGAATTCGGGCTGAGTCTGGGATCGGCTCCTACCATTGTTGTTTCTGTTGTTAGCCTCTTCGAAAAAGAAAGATCTTTGTCGCCTCCCAGATCCTCCAAACTGGGACTCTCCCCATGATTCGGTGTTGCGGTTGGATTCTTCAGCATCCCTTAAGCGTGACATGAGTTGGTCCACCAAGGCTTCTTGTTAAGATGTGAAGCGGTTAGTTACTTCAGCCACAACCCTGTCCAGATCTGCCCTAGTAATTGGTTGTCCTGTAGCAGGGGCTGTCGGATTTGCCTGATTTCCATTTGCTGTTGGAATAAGACGATTCTCTTGATCTCCGATCATTGGATCTGGGATACTGCTAGTTGCGATTGTAACGATCCCGAATTTTAATCAATTTTAAATTGATAATTAAATTATTATTATTTTTAATAAAATTGTAAGATAAATTGATTTAAATGGAAGCGAGTTTCCCCGATTCGACTAGAAAATATATAAAGTCATATGGATTTGACAATTTGTATATATATACATATATTTAAATTGGATTTGAAATAAAATCTTAAATAAATGGTTTTAAAAATAAATATAGAGATATATATGTATATACATTAGATATGAATTGTAAATTAATGGTTTAATAATAATTGATAATAATAAGTATTACAATTGATGGTTAATAATAATTTGAATTTATAAATTTAATATAAAACAATAAATATTAAAGTAAAATAAAAAATTTAAGTTAAAATAAAAGAGGAATAAAAATAAGACAATGGAACAAAAGAAATGACAAAACAAATGTATGCATACAAACATAATTAAAATAGAAAATTATTTGCAAGACAAAGTAATACACTCAAATGAGAAAAGAAAAGAAAGAATATAAGTATAAGTATGTAGGAATATGAACAAGACAAAAATCTGCAAAATATCAACATAAAAATGTATTTAAGTAATAAAGCAATGTACAATAGCATGTTAAAGCAAAAGAAAGAGGTATACTCAAGTATATAAACAAACAGAAGCTAGTAAAGGAATAAATAAAGTACAAAACAAAACCAAATATATCATCACAGCCGAGTATAGCATGTTGCCTGTAAAATAAATATGCAGGCAAGGCAAAACAAGAGGAAAATAAAATAAAAAGTACTTTCACAAAATCAAATAAGATGCTATAACATACAAAGGGGAGCATGAACAATACATAGCATGCTTTCATTAAATGCCACATGCTCTGGTAACATCAAAACAAGACTATCAGCCTGCATAAAGTTGTAAGCAATTAATGCAAAGATAACATTCCCTATTCAATACTGTTTCTCTTTTATATATACATCCTCTATACCAGATCGTTTATTTACTCAGCAAGCCTAAAGAAAAAAAAATGTGCAATGATTTAAAATCCAAATCATCTAGATCAAGCATGTAAGTTCAGGTCTGTGGTGAGGGAGCTTCATTTAAAACTTAAGTGAAATATTCAAACATCATCAAGCTGCGCTGTCATTTCTGGAAACAACATGCTCTGTTTTTTTCTTCTTTGTTCTTCAGGAGACAGGTGAGCAGACCCTTCGACCCTGTTTTAATCTCTTGATATCTGAAATTTTACTTGAAGAAAGAGTTGAATATGCTTGTATTTAACTGCCTGCATGTGTTTAGATAGGTAGAAAAAAAAATGGTGTGCATGTTTACATATATATACACATAAGTATGTCTCTGTCATATACAGGCTTAAGCACAACCAAAATTTAATTCAATTCTCTATACAATCAATTTTAGACCAGTATGTTTAAAGGTAAAAGGACTACAGTGTGTTAATGAGAATTTCAAAAATATTTACAGTGATTCATTTTAAGTTTATATCTTAGGAATTTAGAAAGAACATTGGGAAATTTAAAACATGTAATTTTCAACCATCACAATTTCTTGATTTATTTATATAACTTGAATCCTTACTGTATGACAAGATTTTTGAAACAAAATTTGGGATTTTTAGTTATGTATGCTATGAGCAGTTTGGAGATGAGCGTGTGAGGCATTTCGATCGAATCCTGGTGATCAAGTGGACTGGAGAGGTCGGGTTTCTGTCTGGAGGTGGAGGAGTCTACCATGGGTCAGGAAAAAATGAAGCGGCGGTGGTCAGACCACGGTGGCGGCGGCGGCGAGCGTTTAACATTTCTAAACCTAGTTTTGTAAGGTCGAAGCTTTTTGGTTCGTTCATCCTATAGAAAGCATCGAGTTGCACGTCATTGGAAGGGGAAGAAGCTAGGTGGGTAGCGGAGTGGTCACCGGAGTTTGGAGCCGCCTAGTGATCGGAACGCCGAGAACTTGGCGTTGACAGGTTCGAAGGGGGGGTAGCTGTGTAAGTTTCCAGGTTTTGAATTTTAATCTCGAATTCAATTTCGAGTTGCTGTTGGATTTTTGGTGGTTGCGATTGGATCTGGAGATGGTCGCCGATGTGTTGAAGCCTTCGTGGATAGCCGGAGTTCGCCAGCGCCATGGTGCACGTGCACCGTGCACTAGTATCAGGGATTTGAAAAGGAAAGTTTTTGGGTTTGGGAAGTAAATGTATTCGGGGTTGAACGCGAGTTATCTCGAGTATTTACTCGAAGTCCTTAGCTGTTGGACTCGAAGCAAACTTAAGTTGCCTCGGGTTGGTTTAACAGAGTTACAGTTTTGTTTAAAACTGTTTGCAAATTGAAATTTAAACCAAAATTAAATGAATTTGCAAACTAGATATGAATAAAGTTAAATCAGATTTAAGTTAGATTCAAATAGAACTTTGAATCTTAAAGTTTTAAAAAGGAAATTTAAATTTTAAATTTAAAGTGTAAGTTTAAAATACACTCGAATGATTAATGAAATCATTAATAAAGGAATTGATTTTATATTAGAAACAATTAAGGCATTAAGTGATGTAATTTATATGATAATTAATTAAAGACTCATTTATTTAATTTATAAATTTATGATTTAGATTTATTTATAATTAGAGATTAATTAAAAGTAATTAAGAAATGTTATTAGTTAATGAAGATGATTAATTAAGGATAATTAAGTATTACTTAATATGATTAATTTTGATAATTAATTAGATAAATTAATTTAGATAATCAATTATAGATTGTAAATTGTAAATTACATAATGAAAGCAATCAGAAATAATTACTTATTATGATTAATTAAGGATAATAAATCAAATAGAGGTTAATTAAGGATTAATTAATAAATGAGATTTATTAATATTAATTAAAGATTTATTAAAGTAAATTTATTTAAATGATTAGATTTATTAAAGTAAATTTATTTAAATGATTAAGGATAGTTTGAATCTGAGTTTAAAAAGAAAATAAAGTTTTAGAATTTGAATTGTTTTTAACAACCTTAAATGTTTAAATAGTTTGAATTTGAAAATAAAGTTTTTAATTGTAGATAAGTTTTTATGTTAAATTTAAATCTGAATCAAAGATAATTTGAATCCTAGTTCTGAAATCAAAGAAGTTTTAATATTTAAATTGTTTAAATTTGCTTTGTGATGATAATTAAAACATTAGTTAGAAAATGTTTTAAATTTGAATTAGTGAAGATAAAATGATATGCACTCATTAAATTAGTTCAAGTGAATAATTGATTAATTTATTTAATCAAGAAATTAAGATTTGAGTTAAATTAATTAAGGTAAATTAATTTGTAAATAAGATTCATGAATTTAATAAAGAGTTGTCTTTTAAAACAAATGATTAAGGTTATTTAATCAAGTAATTAAGATTTATTAAGCTACAGTTTAGAACTTAATTAATTAAGTAATTAGTGATTAAATATATGATTTTAAAAGGTTAATTAAATAATAGTTAACAATAATTAAATTGAGTTTAATTACTTAAGAATAGTAATTAAATGATTATGAATAGTTAATGAGGATCATTTACTTGAAATTTATTCGATAATAAATGTAAAAAGAATTATTCATAGAAATTTAATCTGATTTAAATTTATCAGATAACTAAATTGATCCTACTTATGGATGTTTGGATTTTATTGGATGTTGAATTGTTAATATCCCTGATATGTGATGCTTTGTGATATATCCTGATTTGTGTTGTGACCTGTAATTTATTATCGGTGACCTTTATATATCTGTGATCTGTGAATGGACGATGAGCGTTATAGTTTATATCGCTTATCAACAATATTTCTGTGTTTTGATCTGTGATGATTGATTGTTGTTGCACTATTGTGTTAAACCTGGACCACACTTATACACACACCAATATGGATTTCACGAGGAAATCGATTAAGTCACAGATTTTTGAAATAGTTTTGATTTTGAATTTTAAATTCAAATGGTTTGACAATAAGATTGGGTTTTAAAGTGAAAAGCTTTTGAAATGAAATTTCGTAGATGAAATTTATTTTGAATAACTCGATATAATATGAAGTTGAATAATTTGATTTGAACTTAAATTCAATATTTGAAATTGAATTCTATAATTTGGAAACTAGGCTATAAAGGAAAGTTATTCAACTTATAAATGAGTTATATGGGTTTTTAAACCATTTTAAATGTATTGATTTGGAAATTTGAATTTAATTCAAGGGCTTTAACTCGTGTAAATATAATTGAATTATTCTGAAACGAAAACTGTTTGTTTTCAAATAATAAAAGCTTTCACATAAGAAATGAATGTTCAATTTGTGTTAAAAAGAATTTCAAGTTTGAAAATGAAGATAATTTCCAAGTTATGAAAACGATTTGAAAGCTATAAGTTAAATCTTTGATTTAAAGATTTAACGAGTTAATCCAATTGAAATGGAAATTGTTTTGAAATCTATGAATTGATCTTTGTGAAATAAATCTTTTTGTAATATAAAGATTTGAAATGGTAATTGGTTTAAAGCATTTGAAGAAAAATTTTGGGTTTTAAGTTGTGACTTAATTGAAATCCCAATATCCATATGTTTTTGAAATACTGCGCTCACTGTTCGGTTTAGCCGGGAGAGGACCTTTGTGTCATATATCCCATTCCGAATATGTGATATGTCGTTATGGATAGCATTTGAAGACCGGTGTTGAAGACCGGATATTTTTGAAAGCGAAAGGACAACTCGTCGAATGTCTTTGCATCGACTGGTCCCCGGTATAGAGACTCCATATGTGATGGGAAGTCCGAACGTGATTAGTGAATATCCGGATTGCAAGGACTTCTTTGTAAGTGCCTTCGGTTCTGTTCGAGCCCGGAACAGACTTGTATGGATAGTATGTCTGACATTACAATTTGAGATATAAAGCTGATTTCTTTCAAATATATTTCTGTTGGTGGCGGAGAATTTATTCTCTTAGCTTAACACCCTTCTCTGAGACGTACGAGCTCAGAGGTTATGTAGTTGAAGGTTATCAGCGATATATTCCCAATTTGGTAATGCGACATGCTGAGTGTTGCTGTGAAATGATCATTGTGTTGATCATTGGTGATAGGATCATTTGTTTGATCGTTTATCTTGGTGATCATTTCTATGATCATTTGTTGACCCAAAGCATGGCTTCTGTATAAAGTATGTTTTTGTGGACGTGACTTCGTCGAGCCTCACACCCCGGAATGGTCAAAACAGGAAAGATGCAGCAAGGTTATGAGGGGTAGCTCCCTTTAGGGTGTGTGCATTTCCTTCTGGAAAAGGGTGGTATCATGGTATGGAGCCCAGATACTTACTCATGTGGAAACACTTTATTTATGATTGTGTGATGATGGTGACGAGCGCTCGGTTAAAGGTCCTAAAGGACCGGGGGATGGCATACTCGTGTCAGTAGTTACCCAGTTAGGGGTAACCCGGCCTTGTGTTGGTAGAGATCCGGTTTGGTTCTCGGGGACGTCCTTCCAGAGGCGTTCTCATGTGGCAATGGGAAGTTCCTTGGCCTGACCATTTGTTGGAAATCCAATTCCCAATACGAAACCCTGTACGGTTTTAGTTGTAGAACCTGTCATTTACTTATGGTGGTCACCACTGTTTAGATGGTAGCTATAGTAGGCATAGTTCGAAATGTCTATGTTGGCTAAGATTTATATCTTTATTTTCGAAATGAATTTTTCCTACACTATGCACTAGTAATAATATGAAATGTTTCTTTTTAATGCGTATCAAGCATCTTTGACTATCATAAGGAGAAATCTCCTCTGATTCTGCGTTTGCATTGTGTGTGTGTGTGCGGGAGGCCTTATGGTTGTCTCATTTTTAAAAAGCATTGCGAATTGACTTTGAAAATCTTTTGTTGAATGTTTTAAAAGATAAGCTGTTTTTGTTGCTCACACCAGTCCCACGACTGATCCAGAGTTTATTGTTTCTTTCCTAAACTCTGAGTGCTCATTATTTTCTACACGAGCAGTCTAGAGTTGGGTTTTTCAGATAGTCAGATTAGTAGGTTATTTGGAGCTAGTTCAATCTTTGGATATGGACTATACTCGCTTATCTTTGTGCATCGTTATTGGGAGTTCGAGCTATTGCTGGATTGGTTCTTGGAGATGGAGTTGCAATTCTCGGAGTTCTCTTTTGAAGACTATCTTAGAGTTGTATTGTTCCGCTGCTAGATGTTATCTATCGTTTTCTTTTCCGCTGCTATTTTATTGTATCATATCTCTGATGTATATTGATATCTACTGGATCATCTGTTGTATCGGATATTGTATCAAAGCTGTATATCAATGTATTATTCTTTTATTCCGTTGTGTTGTTTACTTAATGTTGTTATAAGCTCCGGCGAATCGGATTTGAACGGTCGAATTTATGACATTCGAATACGATATGAAGTATGGATGTCGATTTTCGAGCGGGCAAAATCCGTCTCGTTACAGCGATGTTCTTTCCTTTGCTAGCATCTTTCCTCTGCCTGGGAGACATGTTTTCCAAGTAATGAGTGATGCTGTTGGGAAGAAGGTTGAGTGGGAAAAGCTGAAGCTTCTAGCTCGAGCTCTCAATGAAAGCACCAAAAATGTTTGCACAAAAAATGGACAAACACATCCAAGTCGTATGATTTTGTTGATTATATGTTGATCTTAATGATTTGGGTGATTTATGCAAATATATAAAATAGATGGACTAAACTGTAAAAGACACACAGATTTATAGTGGTTCGGGCAGAATGTGTCTACGTCCACTTTATATGTTATTCTCATTTTCTGTTCAGATTACAAGTACAAAGCTTTGATTACAAGTATTTGAAAGTTGTTTGAAAGTTCTATCCGTGCTTGAGCTATCAAGCTTGTCTGCTATTGTTGTACCCCTACCCCTCTATTTATAGTGTGAGGCTGGGGGTAGGGGTCTTGGATGTATATAGCTGCTGGTGGGCCTGGGCCAATGTAATCTGGCTCGGCAATGCTGGTTTAGTAGCACCTTGGTTCGGCGGTGAGTGAAGTGTTGATTGGACCGGTAGTGGTGGAGCGTGGGTTGGTTCGGCGGCTCCGGTCCGGTAGTGGTTGGTTCGGTGGAGGTTGATTCGGTGGAGGGTTGTCCGGTAGTACCTTCTTTACTCTGGTTCGGTAGTATGTTGGTCCGGTAGTACCTGGGAGATGGGTTGGTTCGGTGGGCATGGGAAGGGAGTTGGTTCGGCAGGCATGGGAAAGGAGATGGTTCGGCAGGCATGGGGAAGGAGATGGTTCGGTAGTGCTTAGGAAACGGGTTGGTCCGGTAGTCTTTCCTAGCCTTCATTCGGCATCATTGGTCTGATGGCCTTGGAATAGTAGAAACTCGTCCAACACTCAGTCACCTGTTGAGTCAAGCAACCAAAATCAAAGCATAAGTGACAACATTCAGCAAAATCAATCTCTGGACAACACTGATCAGGATAGCAATTCAGTATCAACTAATACTGAATTACCAAACAGAACAGGTCATCCTATGATAACAGATCTAAAAGTGGAATATTCAAACCAAAGATCTACACTGCAACATCCAAAATTGATGAGCCAGAATCTTTTGAGCGAGCTCTTAAAGATGAAAACTGAAAAGCAACAATGGATGAGGAATATCGAGCACTTATGGAAAATAAAACTTGGAGCCTAGTATATCCTCCAGCAAACAAGAACATAATAGGATGTAAGTGGACCTATAAAATAAAGAAAAATCCAGATGGAACTATGTCAAGGTACAAGGCAAGACTTGTTGCTAAAGGATATACTCAACAGTATGATTTTGACTTCAGTGAAACTTTTTCACCAGTGGTGAAACCAACAACTGTCAAAGTTGTTCTTACAATTGCTCTAAGCAAGAACGGGAATATAAGGCAATTGGATGTTAATAACGCATTTCTCAATGACATTTTACAGGAAGAAATTTATATGGAGCAACCACAGGGATACAAACAAGATGTTCATCATGTGTGCAAACTAAACAAAGCAATATATGGTTTGAAGCGGCACCAAGAGTATGGTTTGATAGACTGAAGCCACATTGATTACTCTAAGCTATCAGTCCACCAAATCTGATAACTCCTTATTTGTTAAAATTTATAACAATCATATTATTTACATTCTAACATATGTTGATGACTTGACTATAACAGGTGATGATACAAGTGAGATCAACAATATAATACATTATCTCAACAAACAATTTTCTATCAAGGATCTTGGCAACCTTAACTATTTCATGGGTATAGAAGTCAACAGAAAATCAGAATCAGAAGTACTACTAAGCCAAAGGAAATATATTAAAGAAATACTTGTCAGATCAAAAATGCATGAAGCAAAGCCATAGCCTACACCTATGATCAATCATCAACAACTTTCTAGAAACAAGGGAGACTCCATATCAAATATTAAACAATATAGGAGTGTTGTAAGAGCACTACAATACACTACTATAACCAAACCATATATTTCATTCAGTGTTAACAAGATGTCTCAATTTATGCAAGAACGCCGTAATAAACATTGGAAAGCAGTAAAAAATGATTATCGAATATCTCAAAGGGACCGCAGACTATGGGCTTACTTTAAAGAGATGCAACAACTTAAATATCACAGCATATGCAGATGCAGACTGGGCTACAGACATTGATGATAGAAAATCTACAACTGTATTACATTTACAATGGAGATAATCCTGTATCTTGGTGTTCAAAGAAAAAAACTAATATTTCAAGATCCAATACAGAAACGGAGTACATGAGCATTGCTAGTGCCACAACAGAGATAATCTGGTTACAATCTTTACTAAAAGAACTATATATCAAAGCTGAAACCAAATCAATATTATGGTGTGACAATCATAGTACTATTGACAGCAAACCCAATATTGCATGTTAGAACAAAACACATCGAGATTGATCTGTATTTTGTTCGAGAGCAAATACAAAGAGGAGTTTACCAGAAATCACATACCTTCAACTTACCAACGTGCTGACATACTTACCAAAGCTCTGTCAGCAAGGAACTTTTTAAAGTTTCGAGCTGAGCTAAAAGTGGAACAAGGTGGACAACATGCAGATCCAGTATACAACAAGAAGTTGGACGCTTTGCCACAATCTCTCTAAATCAGTGAAGGCGTTATTGTCGATTCTCACCTCAGTATTCTTAGATCAAGCTTCGGATAGAACTAAGGGTGAATCAAGGCTGAAAAGCATGCAGATCTAGCTTGCAACAGATGTATGAACTCTCATGCTCAGCCGCTTCAAAATTGATGAAGCCGTTGCTATCAATCTATGCTTAAGCTTATGATGAAGATTCTTTGCTGAAAATCTAAGGAGAAAGACTTTTTTTTTTTTTTGATTGCCGCCGAAGCCTTAAAAAATGCCCATCGTAACCCTAAACCTAATATTGGTTTGAGGCGGAATGAAGAATAATGAGTGGCCGCATATCTTTCTTACGTTTTATGTTTGGGTATATAGGATAGCATGTTCTTGTCAAAGCCCATTAGCCCAAATATCTGTTAAAATATGCTATTTACATCAAAGCTTGTATTCATGAACTGGATTGAAAATCATTCAGCATATATCATCAATAAAGATCATTTTCTTCAATTCTTTCTATTCAAAATCATACACGTATGAAATCATATTCAATTTCTAACATAATCTGGAATACTTGATTCGGATACGATCCCTGATGCCTAAAAGCAATTTAGCGACCAGCAACTACATAATTGCAAACATTGTAGGAATTACATAAATCTTGACCTCCGTCCCATTTCTAGCGCTTGCCTTGCCAAATAATGAAATGCCATCCGATAAATTATGGTATCGTGGTCTTCATCATTCTTTATAGTAAGTAAAAATAACTTATCTAAGTTAGTAAACTTTTTCCTGCAGTTTTGTTTATAGGTGTATCATCAATCAATTTTCTTGTATCTAATGAAGAATCCCACAATCCAGAAGCAGCATATATATTCGATAAAACAATATAATTCACTGATTTTTCAGGGTCTAAATGAAAAAGATGTGATGCAGCAATTTTCCCTAGGGATAAGTTTCCATGCATGCTACAAGCTCCCAGCAAAGAACCCCAAAGTGAAGTATTTGGTTTAACATTCATACTGTATGCAACTTCATATGCATGTTTCAGTAGACCTCCTCGAGCAAGAAGATCAACAATGCATGTATAATGTTCACCTCTAGGGTTAATACCATATTTACTGATCATCAAATTGAAATAATTCATTCCTTTGTTAGTCAACCCACAATGACTGCATGCAAATAAAAGGGAAAGGAACGTGACTTCATTTGGCTTTACACCACTATCCTCCATTCTAGAAAACAAACTAATCGCATCTTCTCCATAGCCATGGTTTGCATAACCTGTAATCAAAGAAGTCCACGATACCACATTCTGTTGTTGTGTTTCATTAAAAGATTTATGAGCATCCTCAAGTTCTCCTGATTTTGAATACATGTCGATAAGTGAATTGCTTAAGGCTACATCATAGTTAGGTTTGTCCTTGACAACAAGAGCATGGATTTGCCTACCCATGCATAAATAAGCTTCATCGGCACATATACTTAACATGGAACATAAGATGAAATCATCAAGTGACATTCCCATCCTATGTATTTCACAAAAAATTCCAAATGCTTCCTTGTAGTTAGACCTTTTCTCTAATGCATATCCATTGATTAATGCGGTGCAAGAAACAATATCATTTATGGGTGTCAGATCGTAAAGTAATCTTGCACTGCACATTTTTCTACATTTTGCATATGCATCTATCAGCGATCCAGTGACCATTTCGTGTTTATGGTATCCTAATTTAATTACAAAAACATGGATCTGAAAGACTTTAGATGAAGATTGAGTAGAACCGCTGCGACATGCACGTAGAATATTAGTAAATGTGAAATGGTCAGGAAGAAAACCATCTTCTAACATAGAGCAAAACAATTCGAATGCATTATGACTTAATCCTCTGATTGCATAACCTCCTATTATTGAATTCCAAGACACAACGTCCTTTCTCTTCATTCTATGAAATAACCTTTGTGCATCATCAACCAATCCATGTTTTAGATGTAAATCTAAAAGTGCACTTTGCACAATTATATCGCTTGAAAATCTAGTCTTTTCAACGCATGCATGAATTTGCTCTCCTATTTGAATATCACCCATTCTAGTACAAGCTTGAAGAGCGCTTCCAAATGTAAACTGATTTGGCACAAAACTCGAATCCTGCATTAATGAGAATAGATTGACAGCTTCTTTAAACATACCGTTTTTAGAATAACCTGAAATCATGGCGGTCCAGGAAACCACATTCCTGTCTGGCATATCATCAAATATTTTCCGTGCAGTGTCCAAGTAGGCAAATTTGGTGTAAAAAATGATAAATTTAGTGTTCAAGTTCAGATCTGGAACTAACCCAGTTGCTGATATATGATTGTGAAGAGATATTCCATCTTCTTTCGAGTTAGAATCAATGCAAGATTGGAGAATAGATGAGTAAGATTGTGTAGGAGCATCTGGCATAGAAGGGTTTAGTGGTGGAAGAAATTTATCAAATTTGTTCAATGGCTGGTTAAGGACTTGGAAAGTAGAATAATTTCTTACTGAATATTTGAGAAATAAATTAGTTTTCGTGTTCATGGAAGCTGACCATTTATTTGAATAAGGGGGGTATGGATGAGAATAAGGGAAAGGAGGAGGGGGTGACGTTTGATTTCTATGACCTTGATCCGCTTAAACTTTTAAAGAATTCCCAAAAGGCCGATCTATTAGCATTCCAAATTTTGTATGCTCCACTTCAGCTTTTACAAAATAAATATCAAATCCAACATTTTTTTATTTTCCACCCTATTATATTCATAATCATCCTTCTTCTTCCCTTCTCCTTCTTCTTCTCTTTTTCTTTCTTTTTCCTTTTTCCTTATTTTTTTACTTTACTGTGTTCAATCTATCTTTTCATCATCCATACATATTTCTTATGGCTTCTTTTAACTCTTAATCATAACACAAGTTAATAGATTATTTTTTTTCCTAATATTAAGTTTGTAATTAAGCCTCTTAGAAACGAAATGTTTAAACATTTGAGGCCACGTATTTAATAAGGATATAATAGTCATTTTGTTCTTTTTAATTTTTCATGAAGTGGAAAAGGCAAAATTAATGGTATTATTACAATTAGCCTTCCAAAAATTCACAAATTTTAAGTTGAAAATTTAATTTGAGGTAACATTATCTTAGAGCAGTGCTAAATGCACCGTAATATAAACTTCTTTTTACCCAAAAAATTGAAAAATTAGGAATGGTGCTATATTTTATCAACACGGACGACAGCATACTACCGGATGGCAATATAGAGCAGCATAGTTTCTTTTCTTTTTTTTAATATAGTAGTTTCGAACGACAGTATACTACCGGACGGCAGTATGGAACCGAACAGTGGGATTCAAAAAAATTTGTTTGGGTAATTGGTTCATACGGATAGTTTGATTCGAAAAAATTTGTTTGGGTAATTGGTTCATACGGCATTATGAAATTGTGGAAGTCTTCAAATCATACAACATTGTGATCGTCGGACGATGGTATGGAGCCGGGCAATGGGATTCGTAGTTCAATCGATGGTATGGATAACACGTGGGTAACTCTAAGCCAGTAAAAATATTTTATTGGGTAAAAAAGAGACTGGATAAAATAAAGTCTATATTGCGGTACATTTAGCACTGCTCTTATCTTAACTTCATTTTAAAAGAGCATCATCATATACTAAAATTAACATATTCCTAAATCACAATGCTTGTCCAAGCTCAAACTTTGATAGATCTTTTAGCTCAACGATACTGACTTCGTTTTTTAGCGCCAAGACAAAGTTATTACAAAAATAAAGCCGAAATCCAAAACCTTAATCCTTGATCAAGCTCATCTTTCATGATAAATATGTTGAAACCAGGTCATCAACAGCGGAAGAAATAGATAGATTTTAAAAGAAATTCATATTTTGGATTATAGTGGACCTATGAAGTGTAATTGGTTGTACTTGATCTAATCTAGTAATTTAAATAAAATCCAATATTACTAAGTTTTCTGATTTATTTGATTAATGATTTTAATTAATCAATAATTATATAGTTTATGAGTATATCATGATATACTCATTTATGTATGTCGTGCATGTGCAACATATATCAAAGCATACATAGTTAATGTCAATGTATATAGATGTTGGAATTTAATATATATTTATTTAATTACTTAAGCGTACATATGTGTGTAAATAAATATACGTATATTATAAACAGGAAAATAGGCACAAGGACAAACTTAGAAGAAAAAAATAGGCTGAAGGACAACAATTTTGTTTTTAGGCTGAAGGACAATACTAGTTATAAGCACCATTTTGTATAAACTGAATATAATGCTAGCATTTTGTATAGTGTAAAAGTTGAATATAATGCTAGTTATAAATAGCATTTGTCCTTCGGCCTAAAAATAAAACTTCATGTCCTTCAGCCTAATTTTTTTTCAAATTTGTCTTTTTCCCTATTTCCCCCTATTATAAAATAGTATTTTAAAATTGTACAAATAAAAAATATAATTTAATAAAACTTTCGGCTATTAAATTAATTTTTAAAAAATATATATATTTTTAACTAAATAAAAATATATATGATATATATGTGTGTGTACGCTACAATATAAGTTTAGCCGATTTTTTATAAATATTTTCTAAATGCAATTAAAATGAATTTATTATATTTATGAATTTTAAACACGTATTAATGGAATTTTGGTTTGATATTGTTATATAATTATTTAAATCATTAAATTATATATATATATAATATTTTAAAATTATATAAACCGTATAGTCTAAAAAAATAAGTTATGTGCTAAAAATTATTATTTTATCACAACATATTTGTGGCAGCTATTTAAGGAGAACAAAATAAAGACATAGTTGGGTGAAATGATTATGCATATGTAAAATTGCTATTCAAATACAAAACTAACTAACATATGATTATAAAATTAAAATAGAATTTAAACCTTATCAAATATAGCCGTTGAATGCATGTTTGTTGAATATAACTCCTAGTTTCACCATGAACCGGTCACTAAACCTTACGACGATTAAGAGCACCACGGTGTTTATTTAATTTAATGTGTATTTGGGCTATTAGAAGGCGTAGGTATAGGGCATTGAGAGCTAGAGAATGGCAAGAAAGATAGGATGGTTTTAGGAATAAAATAGTGAGAAGATAAGTTGATTTATTCAAAGGAAGAGTGAGAGATAAATTATACTCCTTTTACTAATTTTCCTCTTATTAATTATAAGACAAGATTTAGAATTCAAATAAAAAATATCTCCACTCCTCCCCTTGTTATGGCTGGCCATGACTAAGGCTATATCGGTCATGACTAAAATGTACTTAGATGTGTATCGATATCATATATCGATTAATACATATATGGCTTTTATTTAAGCGTCCAATTAATTACTAATGACACCTAAAAAATACTAATGGCATCCAATACATCAACCAAATAAATAATTAGTAATTTATAAATATTAATTAATTTATGACAATATAGATCGATTAAATTGTGTAGTATTTCAAAAAAAATAACGCTATTGTGCAACTCGTCGGTGTAAATTCAATCAGCGATTAATATTGAACAATTCAAATGTCAACGTTCATACATTACATTAGCTAATGGTGTGATAGTTTAGTTGAATTTATCGCTTGCAATTCTTCATCGGTAAAATCTGAATTTACATCTTAATGTTTCCTCTTAGTAATTATTGTTTACATCAATTTTCTTCACATTGGGACTTATTGAATTTATTTTTGGTCAAAATTTCAATATCATCCATATTCAAACTTGATTGGTTCATAAACATTTATTATTAACCGTACTACTCTAGCCAAAGATTTTAACTTTGCATTGACTAAAGCCAATATGATACTAACCTAATACAGTTGAGGAGATCAATTTTCTATTAAACAACATTTCACTTCTAATGCTTCAACTCAAACCTAATTATAGTCATCCAATGGTCACTGTATTTAACTATAACAATGTGGAGTATCTATAACAACGTGCATTTTTGCGACTGGATATTTAAATAATTACTTTAAATATTGAATCGCTGATTAACTGAAGATCCAAAATCTTATATTTTTCACATACGGTCGAATTAGAATTCCAACTACTTCTGTTGAATCTGGATCGATGTTGCAAATCAAAATGAGTATAAATACCAATATAACAATTGTATTTTTATGATTCACATATTGTTATATATATTTTATTAAATATGTATGTAGTTGGGTCCAGTAGGATCTCGACTGATGGCTTGTGTTTCTACAGTGAGGACTTTACTATGAGACTGCGGTTGAAATATTTTAGGAATCGAACAATTTGATGGTTAAAACAACTTTGATATGCGTGAAATTATCATCATGGAGCCCCATCTCGGATTGCAATGAAATGTATACCATTGGGATCGGAAAAATGAGGTAATGTGCACGGACGAGTTTCGTGGCGATCTAATTTGTCGTATGATTGTAAGAGATCAAAACTTGTGGCTATTTATTTGAGAAATGTAGTAATACATACGTACATACATATACATTTACATATATATATATATATTTCCACATAGCCATAATATTTTATCTCCTCACGTTTAATTCTTCAGCTCCTTACTTAAGCTTAGCCTCCTCCATCTTCGAATTTATTCAAGAAATATGGACAACGATAGAAGTTGGCATTGGATCCGTTAAACTCGTGGGGAGGAGGGCATCAAATCTATGGCATCATTCGAGTGTACGATAATGCATGGCCGAGACCCATGAGTGAGCCTACCGCCTAAGGTTGAACTTCATCAAAGTTAAAGAGGTTTTTGGGTGAAAATGAAATGCATCATTGTGTTTCCTGTGGTGATGTGCATCTTTCCCCACATCATCCATAGCTCCGGCCTTGGATGCCTTGAATTGAGGTTTGCAACATAGCGTAGCTGAAGGAGGATGTGGCAGGTCGCAAATTCAAAGAGGGGGTCGGACTTGTCAAGCTTGGTTCCGTCGCGAAGAGCATGTTAGAATCTCAATTGTCAGATTTTATTGACAACAACTATACAATTATATCAAAGAATCTCTAAGCTAATTTGCAGGTACACAAGCATCAAAAAGAGATAATCAAATACGTTCAAAATGAAGATATACAGTACAAAAGGTTGAAAGAATGTATATGGAGATACAAGAAGAGATATACACGATAGAGACAAGACGAAGGCGACAAACAAAGTATTATTAGTCATACGGTGTCGTGTCTAGAGTTTAAAAATATTAAAATCTTCTCCAAATAGTATACACACATATACATTCATATTTTAGATGAAAAATCAAGTTTTCAAAAAATTACATGGAGCGGGACTCGAACCCGGGCCACTGGTTTAGAAGACAAGTGCTCTAACCATTTGAGCTAGGTAATTTTTTTTACAGGCTAAATTCAGTAGTCTGAATTATTCTATTCAAAAGTTTGAATATTGTTTAGTGCAAATTCAGAAGTCTGAATTATTCAATTCAGAAGTCTGAATATCTACAACGACTATATTTTCAAATAGGCACTTCCTTTCATGAGGAGATGCGTCCTTCATTTCAATAGATATGACCATATCTCTTTGTGATAGATAACTCTTCACGAACAAACGCACCTATTTATAATCTATATAAACACATTAGAATCATGTTTCGATAACAAGAATTCAATCTATTCTTACTCTACTCTCATATTCTTTTAATACTCTTGTGCATTCAATTTCATACAAATTCATTCTATTACTTCCTTATTCTTCACGTATTCATATATATATATATATATATATATATATATATATATATATATATATATATCATAGAGGAGAAGATTATAGGAAGATTGTACTTAATTGACTTATCAGTGTTTTTTAAGAACACACTACAGTCACATACATTTGATTGTTGTAAAGAAGTCCTGTTCGGTTGCTCACGCAGTTGAAGTCCTATTCGGTTGCTTAGGAGGGTGAAGTCCTGTTCGGTTGCTCATGCAGTGTAAACCTGTTCTTCCGGATTAAGTGAGGGTTGTTGTAGTTGAAATTCCAGAAGGAGTTTGGGACTGGACGTAGAACGGGAAGTTCGAACCAGTATAAAAATTCCTGGTGTGCTTGTATTATTTTACTTATTCATATTGCTATAGTAACTTAGTTTATTTCCGCACTAGTATAATATAACTCCATATAGCACGATCCACACGTTATTTTCATTTGGTATCAGGCCTGGTATTCTAGAGATCGTAACAACATCCTAGAATAAATGGCTACAAAGAGATCTAGTTAAGGCAATAAGAAGAGGAAGAGCAATAAAGAAAAATCAAAGGAGCAAACAAACAAATGCTTCATGGCAAAAGATAATGAGGTTAGTGATCTAACTTTTGATGATATGATAGAAATAAATTCAAAACTTCTAAACACTTTGAAAAATCTCAAAAGAAAATATAAGGAAGCTCTGGAAAATCAGAAGAAAGCAGAATTTGAAAGAGTTATGCTTAAAGACGAGAAGAAAATATTAGAAGAAGAACTTAAGAATATTCAAGATTCACTCTCTGGCAATTCACAACTTGCTCTATTAAGTCAAAAAATAGAAGCTCAAAAAGAAAAGAATAATGCTCTAGCTTCTGAGAATCATGAGTTAAAAACAAAAATTAAAATTGTTGAGTTAGAAAACACTAGTCTCAAAACTAAGCTTGATGACATTACTAAAAATATTTCCAATTTTAATAAAAGGAGAGAAAATTTATTCAGAATTATTGAAAATTCTCAACCTACTTCAAATAAGAAGGGATAAGGTTATGTTAAGAATCTAAAAGCTCACAATGATAAAAGCGGTTTAGGCTATAAACAAGCTAAAAGTAAAAATAGTACTAGATATGCATTCTTGTATACTAATTTTAGTGCTAGTAACCAAGATAGTTTTAAAACCAGTTATAGTCACATTTGTACTTTGTTTAGGAATAATAGAAATTATTCTTCAAGTACTAAGCTAATGACAAATAGTATTAAGATATGGATTAGCTAATATGATTGATCATGATAAACAACTTTATATTAGCAACTATTATAAGAATGTGATTTGTAATGAAAATTATATTTACAAATGTTCAACCACACCCAAATGGGTATGGTTTCCAAAGACCTAACCCTCCTGGACCCTAACATAGTAAGTGGGTTACCGAAAATGATTATTATTTATTGTAGGTACTCGGAGAAACAAAAGGAAAATGATAGATTTTGGAATTTTGAAGAATGATCCATACGTTTAATAGAATTAAGTGCTTACAATGAAATGTGGACTTCAGCAATTATGGTAAAATCTATTTTATTTTTTCTCCATAATTAATATTAAGTTTATCCCACTATTTACAAGGTATTTTATATAATTTATTATATTCCCTCATTCTTTTTTATAATGACAAAGGGGGAGAAATTCATATGCAAATTGATAGAGGGAGATATATACTTAAGGGGAGATGTTATACTTAGGGGGAGCTTTAAACATATTAGTATATTTTTTATATAGAATGAATATATATTTTTAATTGTATAGTTGTCATCATCAAAAAGGGAGAGAATGTTAGAACCTCAATTGTTGGATTTTAATGACAACAACTATACAAATATTTCAAAGAATCTCTAAGCTTATTTGCAGGTACACGAGCATCAAAAAGAGATAATCAAATACGTTCAAAATGAAGATATATAGTACAAAAGGATGAAAGAATGTACATGGAGATACAAGAATAGATATACACAATAGAGACAAGACGAAGGCGACAAACAAAGTATTATTAGTCATATAGTGTCGTGTCTAGAGTTTAAAAATGTTAAAATCTTCTCCAAATGGTATACACACATATACATTCATATTTTAAATGAAAAATCAAGTTTTCAAAAAATTGCATGGAGCGAGACTCAAACCCGGGTCACTGGTTCAGAAGGCAAGTGCTCTAACCATTTGAGCTATGGTAATTTTTTGTTACAGGCTAAATTCAGACGTCTGAAATACTTCATTCAGACGTTTGAATGCTGAAACCAAAATACTGTTTCACAATATTCAGACGTCTAAATGAAAATTTTCAGACGTCTGAATAAGGCCAAAAGTAGCCTATTCCTTGCTGTTTGCGTTTCAACTTAATTCAGAAGTCTGAATTATTCAATTCAGAAGTCTGAATATTGTTTAGTGCAAATTGAGAAGTTTGGATTATTCTATTCAGAAGTCTGAATATTGTTTAGTGCAAATTCAGAAGTCTGAATTATTCAATTCAGAAGTCTGAATATCTATAACGCTATATTTTCAAATAGGCACTTCCTTTCATGAAGAGATGCATCCTTCATTTCAATAGATATGACCATATCTCTTCATGATAACTCTTCACGAACAAACGCGCCTATTTATAATCTATATAAACACATTAGAATCATGTTTCCATAACAAGAATTCAATCTATTCTTACTCTACTCTCATATTCTTTTAATACTCTTGTGCATTCAGTTTCATACAAATTCATCCTATTACTTCCTTATTCTTCACGTATTCATATATATATATATATATATATCATAGGGGAGAAGATTATAGAAAGATTGTACTTAATTGACTTATCAGTGTTATTTAAGAACACACTACAGTCGGATACATTTGATTGTTGTAAAGAAGTCATGTTCGGTTGCTCAGGCAGTTGAAGTCCTATTCGGTTGCTTAGGAGGGTGGAGTCCTGTTCGGTTGCCCATGCAGTGTAAACCTGTTCCTCCGGGTTAAGTGAGGGTTGTTGTAGTTGAAATTCCAGAAGGAGTCTGGGACTGGACGTAGAACGGAAAGTTCGAACCAGTATAAAAATTCCTGGTGTTCTTGTTTTATTTTACTTATTCATATTGCTATAGTAACTTAGTTTATTTCCGCACTAGTATAATATAACTCCATATAGCACGATCCACATGTTATTTTCAGAGCATATGTAGTGGAGCACATTGGAGCTTGTTGTTCATCGTTTTATGGTGTGTGGAAGCAGAATTTAGCAAGGAAGTAAACATGGCTATGGGTTGTGCACGTTTTCTAGTATGTAAGTTTGCAGAAGAAGAAGGATTAGGGGTCAATGAGGCAATTAAGTTTATTAATTATTTTAATTGATCTTATTTCATATTTAATTCGTATCTCTTGCATACAAGGTCCAATCAAGATGCGTTCTTCACCATTGCACTCATAGTGAGATTATTTACAATACGGTATACATTTGGACTAGATTCAAATAGTTGAGAAATTACGTTTCAAATGGGTAGAATTATAACTCTAAATTTATATTTTAGTATAAATCCCCATAATTATATATATTAAAAATTATTGCCTAAAAGAGGTATAAAATATACGAGTATATATGCACGTCCAAATATATTTGCATCTAATCACAATGTGTGCATAAATGCAACAATATGCTTGTATAGCATTATCGCATACTATATAAAGCTCGACACAATAAAACATCGATTAAACAAATAATTAGCATAGATAATTTTATAAATCTATTGCAAGGAACATAATTGACAATGCAATATATTACAATAGTCGTTCAAATTCTAAAATAGAAAAAAGAAAATATAAAAAGAAGTAAAAGAGGTCAACTTATTTCACTCACAGCAAACAAGAAACTAAATCACGCATTGCATGACGTTCGAATAATGAAGACATGTAATGATACTGTAACGACCCAGAATTTTTAGAAATTAAAATTTGAATATTTAATTTATTTTAAATATAAATGAGTGAATTTATAAGTCAAATAAATTTTAATTTGAATTATTGAATTTAATTGGATTATTAAATCGATAATTTAATACGTTAAATTATGGAAATAATTGAAAATTGAGTTAAATATGATAGAAAATGATTTGTAAAATTTTATTTTATCATATGGGAGTTAGAACGATATTTTAGAACTTTTAAAATCGAATTAAAAGTTAATTTGTGAAAATTGAATATTTTAATATTTAATAATCGACTGTAAAATAGTCAATTTTTGAACAGTCTCAGAATTGAACGAAACCAGTTCCATTGGATCCGTAATAGTTAGTTATTACCGGATTTCAAATTTCGTGTCAATCGGAGTTATCGTTTGATCGTGGCAGCTCGAAACGCATCGATTTGTTTTTAATTTTAATTTGACGAGTGAAAATAGCCATTTTTCAAAAAGTCTCGGATTTCGACGAAACCAGTTTCATCGGATCCGTAATGTGATATTATTGTAAGGTTTCAAATTTCAAGTCAATTGGATTTACCGTTTGTCCGGTACAAATTAAAACGCCTAGAAATCGACTTAAATCGATTTAATTTAAATTGAGCGTTTATTGCCATAACTCGCACATACTTCCGAATTAGCTTCCGAAACCTGTTCCATTATGTTCGGAACGCGGGGTAAACCCTAGAAACGCTGGTTACGGCGCGTAAATCGGAGTTTGGAATTTCCGAAATGAATAGTGTTTACGCTTGATTTTCCTATAAATATACACCCTAACCCTTCATTTATAAAAAAAAAAAAAAAACTAAAAACCCTAATTTTCAACGCAGCCGCCTCCCCCCTATAAGAACGGCCAGAAATGATCATCCTTTCCCCCTCGATTTCTTCCAATCCATCAGCAATTAGACGAAGCTTTCAACTAGAGAATTGAAGAGCATGTTGAGATCTACAGATTCAACGGTTATGATGGAAAAACTCGAAGTGGATCGCCTGTAATTTAGCTGTGAAGTGCACCGGTTGCGCACGCATTTCGTGATGAAATAGAGGGCCGAGTTCAACATGCTTATGGCCGGAGATAGAGCTCGTGACGAGCTTCGACGTGGTGGCGATGTGATGGAGTTTCATGTAGCAAGGAGGCGACGGCAAGTAACCCTAATTTGAGCTTGTTGGGTTCATGTGCGTTCGGTGTTTACCTGGAGCTGCTATGCGCGCGTGAAACATGAGGGTGATGAAGTGAGGCGCGTTGGATCTGCAATGGACGGCCACAATCTTGATTTAGGTTTATAAAAGTAAATTATAGGTTGTAATTTATATAATAAAATTCGTATAAACTTCATAATATCATAACTTTTTCATACGAGGTCGAAAAAATGCAAACTCAGTTGCGTTGGAATCGTATGGACGAGCCCTATGCGATGGAGTTGGTTTGGAGTTGTTTGGAGTTAGTGAGAATTTTGGGTAAAATTAAACGTCCGTTTAATTTTATTCGAAATAAATCGCTAAAACGGAAATAAAATCAAGGTGAGAACTTCTCACTCAATCGAATCAGTTTCGATTTTATTTTAAATAGTTAGATTTAAAATATTTGAATGCATGTTTGAATGTTGATTAATATCTATTGATTGTTAAAATAGACATTATACGCCGTTAGTAAGCGGATGTTATTTAGTAAAAACATATACCGCGAATATTTCATAAACAGTGAAATTGGTATTATATATAATAGCAATATATATATATTGGCATATGTATATATTGGAGTTATTGATTTCTCGCATTTTTTGTTTAGCGGATGACACCCTATTACGCCGTTATTAAGCGGATAATATTTAATAAGAACATATACCGCGATAATTTCGTATTGGAGCGAAATTGGTATTGTACTAATGTTTTTGGATGCAGGAAAACAGGTTGGAGGGATCCAACTGGATTCCTCAACAGTTTTTATTTGATTTCAGATATTTTGATATTTGATGGATTTTCATATTGATATATGATATCGTTGTAGTCGTGATTGACTATTTGGTGTGTAGCATCATTGAACCAAATTTTGGGATTTTAAAATGATTTTTAAAGTGATTTTTGAGAATATACTATATTTTGGAATTGATCCATTATAAATAAATAAACGTTATAATTTTTAAAGCTATAAAAATTATGATTTTTAAGAAATATAGTTAAAAGCTGATTTTTGAAAATAAGGAATTAATGATTTTATAAAATAGTTAAATCGGAATTTTTGAATTTATTATGAAAAGTTGAAATATAGGATTTATAAAATTTAATTATTTTATGAATCAAAAGGATGAAGTTTTTAAAGGAATTTGAAGACGTTTTAAAAGAATAATATAAATTGATTTATATTAAGAGATTTATACATAGATATTTATAAATTGAAATATTGACATTATAAAACAAGTTTTTATAAGTGTTTGAATGAAGTGGAAATGAATTTCATAATTGAATGGAATTTATAGAATTTTAAACAGTGAAGTTATAAATGGAATTTTATAAACAGTAGGTTTATAAGATTTATAAAGTTATTGAAAGAATGAATTTTGGATAAATAAACAATCTTATAAGTTATAAGATTTATAATTATGAAGTTTAAAAGAACGATTTTGTAAAATAATCGTTTTATAAGCATTTAACTTATAATATGGAATTTTAGTTCATAATTGGGATATAAATCGAATAGGCTAATAAAGGAGATTTATAAAGGAAGTTGTTATAAAATAAATAGAAATGGAATTTATAAACGTTGTTTTGTAAATTCGCAAAAGACTTATTTTGATAAGTAAATTGTTGAAACCTATAAATGGAGTTATATTCACATTTTTGAATAGTGAATAATCCTTTGAATTAAAATGAATAAAAGGATGAAATTGTTAATGAAGTATATTCACGTTTTTGAATAGTGAATAAGATGTTAAAGAAAATTGTTTTGAATGTGATATTTGAAATAGAATTAAAACGATCTAACGAAGTTTTAATTGTGTTGAGATTCGAAACCATAGATTTCAACATTGATTGTTGGAATAGACGTTTTCGAGAAATAGAAGGAAATAGTAGACTATAACACTGTTGTTATAGTAAATGATTTCCGAAAGGAAATGTTTTGCATAGTATTGGGATTTATATATCTATTTTAATTTCGAATCCCTATACTAGTGATTTTGGGTTGTCGTAACGATGTTTTACGCAACATTCGTTTTGGCCCAAATAAATATGTTTATGAGAATGATTTCCTTAAAGAATGAAATATATACTAAATTTCGATTGAAGTATATTGAACATTTTCTAAGTGTTGAAAATAAATAAAATCTGTGAATTACTTATTAAATAAGTATGGAATTGTTTTCCAATATAAAGTGAATATTTTGAGAATTTATCTTTTTTGAAGATAAATTGAAAAGGAATATTGAAATGAATAATTGAAATCGTATATTCATTAATACTTTGGAATGTAAATTCACTATTGAATTTATAAAAGAAAGTGGAATTGGTTTAAAAATAAATATTGATTTATTTTTGAAGTGTTGAAAATTATATATCTAGTGAATATATTTTGGAAAATAAATAATTTGGAAAATTATTTGGAAACTGGTGATGTGTGCATATCCAGTGATAGTTCAATAACCGACTATCAATATTTCCCTTTGAATGGGTATTTGAGGTGATTTGTTTGAATGTGAATGCTACACTTATTTTTGAATAAGCGCTCACTATTCGGGTTAACCGGGAAAGGACCATGGGGTCGTATAACCCATTCCGAATATGTGATACGTCGTTATAATTGCATTGAAGATCGGTGTTGAAGACCCGGTATTTGCGAGAGCGATAGGATGACCTGTCGATTGTCTCTGCACTGAGTTGCAACGGTATAGAGACTCCCTAAGTGATGGGAAATCCGATCAGGATTGTGAATATCCGGATTGCAAGGACTTCTTTGTAAGTGCCTTCGGTTTTGTTCGAGCCCGGAACAGACTTGTATGGATTGTATGTCTGACATTACAAGTTGAGATATAAAGCCGATTTCTTTCAAATATATTTCTGTTGGTGGCGAAGAATTTATTCTTTTAGCTTAACACCCTTCTCTGAGACGTACGAGCTCAGAGGTTATGTAGTTGAATGTTATCAGCGATATATTCCCAATTTGGTAATGTGATATGCTGAGTGATGCTGTAAATGATCATTGTGTTGATTATTATGATAGGATCATTTATTTGATCGTCTATCTTAGTGATCATTGTGTTGATCATTTGTTGACCCAAAGCATGACTTTTGTATAAAGTATGTTTTTGTGGACGTGACTTCGTCGAACCTCACACCCCGGAAATGGTCAAAACAGGAAAGATGCGGCAAGGTTATGAGGGGTAGCACCCTTTAGGGTATGTACATTTCCTTCTGGATAGAGGTGGTATCATGGTATGGAGCCCAGATATTTAACCTATGTGGTTACTACGAATTTATTACTTTGTGGTTGTTGGTTTTCGGGATCCCGTGAGAAAGGTCATTTACGATCGAGGAATGGCGTGCTCGTGTCAGTAGTTACCCAGTTAGGGGTAACCCGGCCTTGTGTTGGCAGAGTTCCGGTTTGGTTCTCGGGGATGTCTTTTCAGAGGCATTCTCATGTGGCAATGGGAAGTTTCTTGGCCTGACCATTTGTTGGAAATCCAAAGAAACAATACGAAACTTGTACGGTATTAGTTGTAGAACCTATCATTCACTTACGGTGTCGCAACACTGTTTGGATGGTAGCTATAGTAGGCATACGATAATGGTCGTATGTTGGCTAAGATTTATATTCTACTTTCAAAATGAATTTCTTCTACACTATGCACTAGTAATAATATCAAATGTTCTTTTTAAATGCGTATTAAGCATCTTTGGCTATCATAAGGAGAAATCTCCTCCGATTCTGCGTTTGCATGTGTGTGTGTGCGGGAGGCCTTATGGTAGTCTCATTTTTAAAAGCATTGCGAATTGAAATAAAAATATTCCTCTATTTTGATTTTAAAGATAAATAAACTGTTTTGAGTTCTCACACCAGTCACATGACTGACTTGGAGTTTATTGTTTTCCTTCCTAAACTCTGGGTGCCCACCAATTTCCACACGGGCAGTTAAGAGTTAAGGTTTATCAGGATATTCTGGATATTCTGGAGTTGCTGGAGGCAAGCTGAATGGCATGGCGTATTACTAGTTTATATAGTATTTCTTTTTCCGCTGCACTGTTGTTGTTGTTGTTGTTGTTGTACACTCTGATGATATGATGTAATGTAATGTATAAAAAGTAATAACTGATATAGTTCTTTGTTTAAAGATTATTCATTTATTATTATATGTTGTTCCGCTGCGAATTGTGAGATTCTGATGTTGTTCTATTGTTTTCTGTTCCGTCCTATTTTCTTCTGTTTTTCTTTTTCCTCTATTCTCTTTTTCTTCTATTTTAAAATATTCTGTTTTCTTTCTGTTCTATCTTCTATTTTCTCTCCTCCCTAATTTCTATCTTTTCCTCTTCTCTTTTCTTAAATTTTTTTCTTAAACCCATAACTATTCGGTTTTTCGGCAACGAAAAATCGCGTACGTTACAGATACTTGGTTCAAAAGACACGATGATGCATTAATGAAATGAAGAAAATATAACAGTGATCTGGTAAAAAAAGAAGATAATAAGAGTACAAAGTATCAGCAAACACCTATTAAACAAAGCTGTCAATGCAGAGAAAAAGTAAATAATAACTCTAAAATGTGACAGCAAAAAAATACATATCATGCAAAGAAACACTCCGCTAAAAGTACAAGTTCTGCAATGCCTACTCTAAGATTCGCTTTAAGTGACTTTTGTCTTTATACATCATGCAAATATCATTCCTTCTTATAACATACAAACAAAATTCATACTTGTAGCCATTAATTAATCTGAAATAAGTGTTTACAAAATTTAATTCCAGTGCACGTTTATCAAGCTACATGACTAATTACAGCTGAAAAAATTCTTGTCAAAAACCCAAGTTAGTAAACCAATTAACTTTATTGTTTCAAAGTTGAAACATATAGAGGAGGAGGTTGTCTCGATCGAGCTCTACGACGATGCTTGTCATTATCCATGGTTAAGGTATTGTGTAGTATTTATTCAGCAACTCCTGAAATCATTTTACATTATCATCTGGATTACTCCTAATAGTTAATAGGGACACGGAGAGTTATACACATTATATCAAATAACACATACAGAGAGTTATACATTATTCCATTGACAATAACATATAGAGGTAACATAATGTAAATACACAAAAACTAAATGGTTCTCCTATGGCAGTGGAGTTGATATAAACGAAAATTTAGTTAAATGCCAGTATTCAGAATTTAATTATACATGAAGATGAAACAATACTGCTAATTATCCAATAATAAGTTGTAGAATAATAAAACCAATTTTATCCATGATGTAAGCTTGAAACCCGTAAGTAACTTGTTTAACAACAAAATGAAACATATGACATAAATATATGAGGGTTTTTTTGGGTTAACAACATAGGTAATATCATTTTTTGACACAGTTAGTGAAGATCCATTATTCAGTTTCAATGATATGATGAAATTCTTATTCAATGAATACTCTATAGAAATGATACACACATGCACACATTAGGATTTGTGGTCATATGTATATGACTAAAATCCTAATAGAGAGTGTGTGTGAGAGAAGCGTTCAATAGGCCTTGTAATATTTAATATTTCAAAAGAAAAAAAGAGGTAGTAGGAAGGGGGGGGTGAGCGGCGTTGGTGGTCAGCAATATGGTACTGCTCAAGAATACTTGCTTAACATATTTTATCATATGTCCAATATAAATTGCATTGAGTTTTTATCTGACCACGATAACATCTATTTTTTCCCCAAAAATGCAGTATAGTGGGATTTTAATCATGTACAATATTCCTAAATCATAGAGCTACCCATTCCAAAATTCACAATCTAATTCAGATTATTTTATTTTGAATAAGATCAATAATAGAAACCGTGAAGGGAGTTTATCCTGGATGCATACATAAAATATTGCAAATATCTTAGCTACTCATATCCTTTAATTACAAACTACTATCATCAAATTAATTAGTTTCATATTTAGTACAAATATACATAGATTACTCCTCAAACCCAATAGTTTCCACACGCACTATGTATGTGGTCATACGGAGAACTTTGGCAAATTCTTTGTAGTCCTTTACCTCATTTTCAAATATAATTAAATAATCATTTAGCTTGCATTTGGTCAGGAGACGGTTAAAAGGAATTTTATTACCGATTTAAAAGTATAGTGACTTTACTTCTATTCATGCTTATTGTTGAAATTATATAAACATTTCTCTTAATTTTTATTTCAATAACAATCATAACATCCTTATCTCACAATAAAACCATATACATCATAGGTCACATGGTACATTAAAAGAAGAATCATATATATATATATATAATAAAAAAACCTTTGGTAGTAAACAAATCAACAAACGTTCTATGACAATGGGATTCACTCTTTTCAATATAATAATATAAAAATTACAATTTATCACAGCCTAATTGATTGAGTTTTTGTAATGAACATCATACTGTTACTCATAAGAATGACTGACTTTTTAATGACCTACATCGTAATATTCATTTTTTTCCCAAATACGTAGACATTAGTTGCATTATTTGACATGTTGGATATTAAATGCTTAATACTTCATGTTGAACATGTTGTTTATTTATGTTTAAAATTTTCTAACTATGAATGCGTTTAATAAAAATAAATGATAAATTTGACAAAAAAGTCCATCGATATTGATGCTGCAAAAAGAAATTAGTTATTAATTTCTAATACTTTTTTTATAATATCAAATGTATACTTGTAATGAATAAGAAGCTTTTCATTAGATTATACGATTAAATTACAATAACAATGATTCTACAGTATTTGATATTTAATATATGTTGCAATTAATAGCAAGTATTTTGTGAATAAACAATCTTTCTTATTATAATTTTAGAAAATCAAAATAAGCAATGTTTATGCAACATTAGAGTTTAAAGAAAAATAAATAAAATGATCAGCTAATAATTCTCATTTTTGGAGAACTTCAAATAATGTCCTGGGTGAGATATGGTGTTCGAACTACTTGAAACCAATAAAAATTCGTCTTGCCGGGTGAATTCAAACAATTTTATCAAGCGAAAAAATATTGCCTTTTCAACTTCTAGTTAGAATGAAACAAATATGTTTGACATCCACAATTTAAGTCAATGGAAAAAATAATGAGTGAGGACGTAAAAATTGAAGCAAATCCAAACAGGGGAACATTTTAATTAAAATACATATGTTAAATCAAATTATGTCGGGGAGGAAAATAGAAGCTGATAAGACGCCTAACCTATCTTTGGCAGTCATTGAATCACCTGTTGCCGACGCTATCCTTGGTGATACCACAAACATCAATTCGTAAGTAAGAGAAGCTGTTTGTTAGGGAGGATTTTTTAGCTTTTATGAATCAAATGATGGTAATAGATGGAATAAGGGTTTTGAGGAAATTGATTTAGAAAGGCAGACAAATTTGGAGAGAAACACAGTTAGTTGTATGAAGCAAGAGTGGAAATGGGAGGAACGCAAATGGGTCTGATTGGATATGCAAGGGCATTTCGGGAAGTTCAAAAAGACGCGGTTAAAGCCAGTAGATTGAATTTTCATTATTAGTAGTAAATATATATATATAGGTAATTGTTCCCCTATTTGATTGGATTGAATGGAACTGATACTTGGGATGATTGATTAGAATCCCATATATATATATATACATATATATAAATATTGTGTTCTATTCGTATTAAATAGAGTTAGAAGCGTTGATATTAATTTATAACATGATTTTAAATTAATTAAAATCAAATTTGTTGTTATATTAGTGAGAGAAATAATGTTATATATTTTACTACTAATCAGAAGTTAAAAGTATGACCTTTAAAAATAGCTATAATGCTAATATAATTGTTTAGGCAGGTTAAACTTATATTGAAATGGCTTTGAAGTTTATATGGCATTCGTATTGGTTTATTATAGTGTAGTTTAATAATTAACTAATTAGTGAATTTTTAAAGGTGATTTGAAAAGTTAGAAATTACAAAAGAAGCATCGTATTATTTAATAGGGTTTGATTAAGGTTATAAAATCCTAAATATTATTATAACATGATTTATTAACTTTAGACCCTTAGGAATGTTTGTGATATATATGTATAATATTTTGAGGCCTTATTAATAGCTGAACTTAACTTTAATAGAAGAATTAAGTAATATTAAGCTATAATAAGATTGAAAGGCGAGAGTATTTAAAATATGTTCGAGACGTTTATAAATAATACCAAGAAGATATAATTGTTAGATTGGTTATTTACATAAGATACATATTTGTTATATTGTTTATATGATTGTATGTGTAAATTGTCATTGATCATGAGACGATGGATTTTTTACTTTGGTTATGTATTGCCTTTGTGTTTGTAAATGTGCATGCTATGTGTTTATTAGTTCACTATAGTTGGACTAGTTATGCACACACTTGCATACAATTATTGTGATTTACATATGTCTACATATATAAATACAGTTCTGTTATGTCCGACTTGGGGCTACTAGGAGATGCACGGAATAATATGTGTGTGTGTGTGTATTTGTGTTTGTATATGCAGTTTAAAGCGTTTATATATAATTGCGGTATATTCTACTTGAGTTTACCGATTGGTTCATCGAATCCACTGTACCATTGGGATGCACGACCAACAAACGTTGTCTTAGAACAGGGCGGAGAGAGATTGAGATTCCGGTCTAGAGTATGTCATATATTGTTCCGTAGTATGATTGGGGGTTGCGACAGGATCTACGGGCCAAATTTTTTTGAAGTGTCAGTTTTCATGGGAGTCCACAAGCTAGTAGTGGCTCTTAATGGGTCTCTTTAGTAGCTAATGGCAATTTGACATAATTTGTCAATACGCAATTTAAGCGTATGTATAGTTCGGTATTCTCGACTAAGGGTTACCGAATAATGGAAAAAATATATTATATAGATGTATAAATATGCGGTTCAAGTGATATATATATGTGTGTGTGTGTGTGTGTTTATATGTATGTATGTATGTATGTATGTATGTATGTATATGTAATCATAGATGCACGGTTTAAGCAACTTATATATATTGGTTTGGTATGCCTGAATTGGGGCAACTGGATAGTGTAAGACACTTCAAGTATGAACCACGATCCATACGACGATGATAATTCTTTCAGTGTTGTATACATGTGTGGGAAGAGTGTACGTGAGTTTTAGCATTTACATATGGTTGTTGTATGTCGGTGAATACAATCGGAAGAAAATAACGCTAGTGAGGGAATCCATTATACCATTGGGATGCATGACGTGTAAATGTAGTCACAGAGTAGGGGTGGAGAGAGATTGAAATGTCAATCTAGAGTAGATAAAATATTGTTTTGTAGTACGATTAGGAAAACAATAGGACCTATAGGCCAACGTCTTTTGAGGTGTTGGTTTTCAAAGAAGTCCAAAGGTTAGTTGTGGCTCTTGAACGTCTCTTTGGTTGCTAACGGCAATTCAACATGGGTATTGGTTATAGATATTCTTATTTTATGTTTTAGGCATAGAGATGCTATATTAGTAGCATTATTATATTGTTGTAGTTGTTTTGCATTTCAAATGCTTCGATAGGGATTGAGATATCTGTAGCATCGATGCTTATAAAGTGTAGTATTACCCTTACACTTGTTTTTCATATTCAATAGCATGCCTTATAAAATAAATAGCAGTAAATTAAAGAGAATTAATAAATAATGATTAATGCTTAAAAATGAAATTCTTGGAAACATAAGAATTTGGCCGTGAAACTTATACTATTGTGTTCACGACAATTTCTAGTTAACTTTCATATATAAAATTTTGCAATTGGAGTTTAAAAGAAGAAGTTATAAATGTTTGAAGTTTTAGATTGAAATTAATTAAAAAGGAATTAAGGAAATAAATCAAAATTAGTGCTTGGACCCACCAGTCGACACCCTAGGCACAGTTGATCGACCCCTAGTGGTCGACCACCACCTAAGATCGGTTGACCTAGGGCCGGCGTGCCCTGAACCTCGGCATAATGACCCGGATTTAATAAATATTAATCTAACAGATAGAATTGATTTTAGCACCTATAAGTACAGCCCCTTACTTTTTTCTCATATTTTCTGAATAAAGCAACAGAGCTCTAACATTTTCTATTCTCCTCTATTTATAGAAATTATAAAAATATTATATATATATATATGAGAAGGGTGGAAAATAGAAGGGAAGAAGAGGAGCGAATCAATTCTGCATAAAATTTAAATTTTATATTTATAAATCTATATTTGACTTAACTCAAATCTCATTCTTAGACTTATAATCATAATGGGTATGTACATATCTAGTTATACGTATTTTGGGATTTAAAGGGAAAAGGAGCGAATTAAAGGAATGAATTTGAATTCGAGAGATTTGAAAAGCGAGAAATGTGAGTGGAAAATTATATTATTTATATATAACACTGAATTTATATCTTTGAATTTTATTTGACTACTATACCTATGCAAGGTCTGTTGAATTGTAGGCTTAAAATGAATATATCTTATTGAAATCTCACCTACATATTTTGTAAGTTAGGTAGTTATGATGGAAATATATATGCACCATAATCTGGAAATTTTGGAAATTAGTCCTTTAAAATTTTAAACTATGATGTTGATGAGATTGTGAAGTTTATACCATTTTTATGTTAACTAAATTGTAAATTGTTAAATATTCATTTGAAATGCCCTAATTTGACTTGGAATGTAAATTTCTATGTTTTAGTTTATTGGGAGCGTTGAAGGAGTAATTTAGCTGTATCCCGTTTCCATGTAAATTTACATAGGCTGTCTAACTTCACAACTATGTATAAAAAGTGCATCGATGGCAATAATAAGGAATGTACTAAAATGAAAGAGATGTGTAAAGTACAAATGTCCTACTTCGGTAGTTTTCACTGCCTTTTTCAATAGAAATGAAAGAGATAATTTCTCGTAATTCAAATAGAGCAAAAGTCTCACATTTAGGTAGTTTATGGAAAGTTGTAATTATAATAAATTCCTTGTTGGGAAGGATGGTTCCAATACATAAAAATGTGGAAACTAATATTCTTTATAGAATGTACATATAAGTGTATATTCTAAAATCCCTAAACATGGGAATTAGAAATTTAAGAATATATATATAACGTATAACCATGCCTACTAATTAAAATTATACACACACACATAAGGTACGCTAATAAATAAATATATGTGGTACTCATATTAGTTACAATAAGGACAATTAAGTAATAATAACGTAGTCAATCGTATGATTAGGAGGTTTCAATCTAAAAGATGTAGTAACTCCAACATTTATGAATAATGATTGCAATGGATACGCAGTTTGTAAGGAGTTACGAAAACCAAATGAGTAGATAAATGTGTTTAAGAGGATTAACTGTAGAATTAAACATGACCTTTATAGAGAAAACAGAATAAACATAGTAAGTTAGATTTGAAATGAATAAATAAATGCCATTAGTAATTGTTTAATTTGAATAATTATGACCATTTATTAAGGACGATTAATTGGAGGTAAAGAAATAAGTGGCGTTTAAGTGACATAAAAAGGAAATGAAGAATAGAAGAAATAAGTGTATAAGAAAAGAATAGGTTCACAGCAAATAAATAAACAAGTGCTAATAAATAAACTTAGGTGGCAATATAACTTTCATTGTGGAAATTATGTACCCTCGACAATAAGTTAATGATAAGTATTAATTAGTGGGCCTAGCCTAATATTTAGATTTAGGACAAATGGTTTAGTTTAGTATGGATTGAGACACGAGGTTTATAGAGTTACACAAAAGAAGTCTTCCCTTCACCTAACGGCTACCGGAAATTTTGTATACATACTACTGATGTGGGACATCTCCAACTATAGGACCCATTAGGAAGTGGGTATACGTTCGTGTATAGGTATGCAAGGGTTTGCCATAGATTTGAAGTATTAAATGGCGCTGTACCTTTAAGGAATGTCAAGGGATTTACTTTGGAGTGGAAGGTATTAAATGGCCGTTGGGCTTGCCTCCTCCCTATATAAGAAGTCTTAAACAACCTATGATGGTACCTAATAAGGAAGTTGGTCCGCTTTATTTCCAAACTAGAGCTATTAAATAACCGGAATGAGCATTTTCCTTGACTTGTCTCAGGGAAGTCTAAAATGGATTTTGGCTATGTGAGGTCAGTGGACTACGTCAGTATTGTTGATAGACCAGTATTTAGAAGTAGGATTAACATATAATCTTTGATTCTAGTGGTCTCGAGCAGTTGTTAGCAAAGACATGGGTTACGCCCTGACGGATTTCGCTTCCTACTGTGTAGAATCAATAGGACATGCAACAACCTCAAAGTTTAATTAATTATTTGGTTATCGAAGTTGGGCTAGTTAATCCTTAGATAGGTTTTTGAGATACATTAGTAATATGCATCTAGGGTTCATTAGCCTTCGTAGCTAGGGCCCATTGACGAGCAATTATGCTATGGAGGGACAACTTCATGGTTGAGGTATTAAATGGTCATTGGGTTTGCCTTCACCTATTTAAGAAGTATTAAGTGGCTATGGTTTCCTTTTTGGGAAGTACAACCTTACATATATGCATATATATATATATATAGTTATACCTCGGAGAAGGTGGGATATATCTTACGCGCATATGGAAGTAAATGCATAAACCATGAATAATATATGTGATGCTTAAATAAAAATCAATCGGTATAAACTAGTGTTATGGTTAAAGTATGTATTTTTCCAATTAGCAGAATGTTGTTCTGACCCCTCCTCATCATAGCCCACTTGATAGATTTAAAGGGACAGACTACTAGAGCAAGACGGGTATGGTAAGTGGAGAGATCTTCTCATTCATGCTTGGCACTGACAAGGAAACTAGATATTCAAGGAATAATACTGAGTCCAAGGGAGTAGCCTTAGTTGGTATATGTGTTTTATTATATTTTACTATTTAGCTATGAGTTCGCTCTCTGATATACTTAGTTTATTACATGTGACCAATACCATTGATCCATACCCAAATGGATTTGGGTTTCAATTTGGTTTAATTTTAGGCCTATTAAGGTTTCAGTTGTTACACATGGCTTGTTATAGTATATACTGTTTTAATAAGAGAACCACTATTATGTATCATCCTGACTTTTTGGTGTACTGATAATGTAGGGTAATGTATGATTAGTAATACCCATTGATCCTTGCTCATGTTTATTAGATGTTTATATGTTGCATGTATATGCATTGCTTAGAGATAGCTCCCCTCACACATGGCTTTATGTCTGACCCATGTTTTTCCTTTGCATGTTTATGTCATGACAAACCTCGGGTACTGGATTGAGTAGTTTGGAAGTCAGGTGCTTTTGAGGATAGGCTTACAGGAAAGGCACAACATTCTAGAGGCATGATGTTAAAATATTGGATACGTATTGTTATTGATGATACAGTACTTGGAAGTTATGTTAGTTTGTATATGAGACTTATGATTCAGATGTTATATTTAGAAATTCATATGAATGGAGTTAATGTATTTGTCTTTCTATATTGACAATTATTTATTAGTTCTTTTGCTAATACGGTCTTTTATATATTGTTTATCATATTTTGTTCATGTATATATTATATATTATTTTCCTGTTACGATATTGTATCAGTGTGCCTTGGTATGGTGTTTTTTTTAATTTTGCCCATGATGGACTGTCTTTTATTGTATTCATGAGTCAAAAATTAACATTTGAAATTGATTAGGTTATTACAAAGGATAGGTCATCACGGTTGGTATTAGAGCCGAGGCTCAACACTCAGGACAAAGTACACCTATTTGAGTAAGAAACCTAGTAGGGAAAGATATGTTGAGAGAGCATACTTGTATTTTTATAGTATATAATACTACATACACCACTTGTCTCTTGAACTTTGATTTATTTGGTTGTTAGTAGCTAAGTTGTCTTTGGTTAAGGCTATCTGTATGAGCTAATGGAGTGCACGAGCAACTTTGAATAAACATTTTGTGATGCCTGATTGGTTTAGAGACTATTAGGATACCACATGGAGTGTTCAACCATCCACGAACATTCAAGTAGGCAATGGGTATCGCAGGTGCTATAGCCCTTGGGGAATAGCAGTAGAAGTGGTGGACGAACAGACTATGAATTATATTTATTCTAGATGTCGTTTTGAGTCTTGGTTTATTCCTAAGATCAAAAGGGATATGTAGCTTAAGTGTTTCACCTAGTTGCAATAAGGTGGCTTTTCAGTGAAGGAGTATATTTTCCAATTTAACCTTTTGGCTAAATTTATGGTGGAGATGCTTATTACTCCTTTGAAGTAGGCAAGCACACTTTCCTAAGGCCTTAGTGCTTATTTACTACTTAGTCATATCCCAGTTTGGGCCACTTTAGAGAGTCTGGTGGGGATGGCTCTCCTTTATGAAAGCACCATGAGGCACTACTAGAGGTATCGAAGGCCAAGTGTGAGTACTTCAGTTGCAATCAGCTTGGTCACTTGAAGAAGAATTGTCATGTATGGGTAATCTTGGCTATTGAGCTAATGTATAATAGCCGAGAGTACTACCATTCAAACTTAATGCACGAGCTTTCGAGTAGAGTGGAGCTATTGATAAAGCGTGACTAGGATTTTGTATCTAAGTAGGATCCTATGGCTGATTAGAAATGAGCAGGGACTGAACAGATAATTTCTACATTTTGTGCTAAGTCATTCATGTTAGAAGTGTTTAACTTTGAGTTAGCACACCTTCAATGATGGGATTAATCTCATAAACTACGTTATTATTTTAAAAGGATCGATCCATTCATGTACCAGTTCTTAATCGTAGTTTGAAAGTGGAGTTTCTAGGTGATTTACACTAGCTGGGTAAGGGTTTTTCACTTGGTTCTTAAAGATAAGCACTTGAGTTAGATTCTTGGGGTGACGTAGAGATTTTTGAAGCATGACTATAGTCATATAGGGAAATTTTAGTGGTTGAACCAGGAAATTGGATCGAAGTTCGTATGAGAGGAATCGGGTGGCTAACCCTAGTTTAATAAGGAAATCTTGCAAGCGAAAAAGGGATTGGATCGGGCATCTTATAATATTTTGGATAATCTTTATTCGTTGTAAAATTATTTATAGTATAATATAGTTAATATCGCTGAGATAGTCCAAAGAAGGACTTCTGGACTATTTTTGTGATGATTCGAGTAATCTTTTAAGTAGTGATATGATACTTACCAGGGTGAGCATCGTAATACACTTAGTATATCATCCTTATTATCATTGTGTGGTTGAGGTGAGTTTGAACTCGGGGAAACCTAACCATTTATAGATTGTCATAATGAGTTCCATTGGAACGGAAAGGAAAGTTGAGACTTAGACTGTTGGGTTTGATTCAAGAGTTTTGTGGATTGGTGAATTAACCTATTATAAATTTTCCTTTTAAGAGATGGAGGCGTGATAGTCTTTCATGTATTGTATTCATGAAAGGGAGTTGCACCACTTAAACGTTTGGGTCATTTTGGATGTCGAATAGACTCATAGGAGTTTACAGCCTGTCGTGCTTAATTTAACTATTAATAAACAACCCTACTGTGCTTGTTTAGACTCCTTTTGAATAAAGTTGTTTATATGGTAATCATTATTGATTTTTATTTCTTATTGTTGACTATTGGTTGATGTTTATTATAGTTTATTGATTTTTATTGATTATTGATTACTATCGTTGCTTGACTATTGGTTAATTGTTTGTGCTTTTTTATTAATTTTTATTGCTTATTGATTGCTTGATTATTTATTTATGCTGACTGATTTTTGTTGCTTATCGATTGCTCTTTGTTGATTGTTATTACTAACATATTATGTTAATTTTCCTTTCCCGTAGAAGGAGTACACGATGAATTTCATGAATTCATCTCATATAAGGTGTAATTCTAGTGATGTGGTCGTGACGAGTCGATTAGAGAATGTGGAAGTGAACCAGATGTGGCTTTAAGCCTCAAGAGCCTATTTAGTTTTGAGAATATGGCTATACAGCTTCAGATCGATGGGGTTTAGCTTTTCCGTGTTTGATGGAGCTTTGTATTTCCAGTCACTGAAGGAAATTTTTATTTTCCTTTTTGTTGTAAAATTGTAATAGAACACCTTGTAAAGCTTGCTTTGTTATTGCTTGTATCTTACAAGTGTGCTTATTGTTTTCGATGGTAACTTATTTTTCAGAGATGCTTGTTAAATTAAAGATGCCCGTTGCATTAGGGATGCATGTTACATAGTTTGTTATATCATGTTTATTTGAGATGTTTGTTGCGTTAGAGATGTTTATTGCATTAGATGTATCTGTTGCATAATTGGTTGTAACATATTTATTTGAGATGCTTGTTGAATAATTTGATATAACATGTTTATTTGAGATGATTGCTATTATGATTTAGCATGCTTAAATCCATGGTTTAATATTGCAATTATGTTTAATCATCTTTATTGAGTACATGATTAGCTAAATGGAATTAATGCTGCAATTATGTTTAATCTTCTATGTTGAGTACATGATTAGGTAAATGGAAGAAGTTATGCACTACTGGGATGTTTATTACATGGATTCACATCTAAGTGACATGCTCTTACTGTGATAGAGGTGCATAAGATCTGTAGTGTAGATGGTATGGATATATGCTGGTATATCTTCGAAAATGAGAAGTCTTGGATATAAGATGCCTCAGAAAAGAGACGTATGTGCGTGCGTGTGCATGTATGTTTGTGTTTGTGTATTGTTTGTGATTTTTCCAGACCTAACTATGCAAAGGAGGTTCTTGCGAATATCGTTGAAACAAGAGGGGTTTTAGAATCCTGAGGTTAGGAGCTATACTCTATATTTTAGAAGTTCCATGACGCTAGCCGGGAAAATCTATTGAAATTTATAGAAGCAAATGCTTGGAAATTTTGGATGGTTGGGTTGCATTATCATACAAATAAGAATTACAAGGATGAAATACTTTTACGGAGGGGATAATGCAACAACCCTCTTTTTTATGATTAAATATTTAAATAATTAATTTAAATATTGAATTGTTAATTTATTGGAGGTCCAAAATATGATTTTTTTTCACATACATTAAAATGGAATTCAAGACTACTTATGTTGATTCTAGATCAACATTGGGAATAAAAATGAGTATAAATATTGCTATATTTGGAGTCACGGTATTTTTACAATTTACATATTGTTATATGTATTATATAAAATACATACATAGTCCGGTTCGATGGGATCTCGATTGACGGCTTGTGTTTTTAGGATGGGGACTTCACCATGAGACATGCAGTTGAAAAGGTTTTAAAATCAAACTATCCAATGGCCAAAATGACCTCAAAATAAATGAGATTATCATCCTAGAGCATCATCTTGTATGGCGATGAAATGTATATCATTGGGACTGTAGGAATGAGGTAACGTGCATGGGCAATTTCCATGGTGATCTGAATATACTGTAACACCCAACCAAATATTATCGAAAAATTTAGTAAAATAAATTAAATTAAATATAAAATGGATAAAAATAGAATTTTCACAAACATTCGCATTATGCTATGGAACTTGCACAATTGCGTTCGTAGCAATTTTTTGGACAACTTTCATTTATAGAGTTTTGTAATCCGAGTTCATATGAAAAAGTTACTGAAGTTTAAAGATTTGAATTCAAAAATAATTAAGGAATTACAACGTTAATAATAATAATTAATATTAAATTATTCAACTGGTCGACACCCTAGTCGGGACCTATTGACACCTAGCAGTCGACTGCTCCAAACCAAACAGTCAATCGGTTGATACTTGTCAGCTAGGGTTACCCTAGGCCGAATGGCGCGGATTTAATCCAATTAAATCAATGGTTGTCATCGTTTCGTGTAGTTATAAATAAGATGTTAATCCAAACCCTAATCCCACACCAATAGTATATCCAAATTCTTTATCTTCTCCAAATCTCTGTCTCCTCTAGAAAAATTTCTGAAATAAAGTAAAAATAAGTTGAAGATAAAATCAAGCAAAAAGGAGAGATTAGTTGGTAGAAGAAAAGGCAACTCCACACGAATCAAAGAAGAAAAACTAATAAGAGGTGAGTGAGTTTATAATTAATATGATGATTTATATGTAATTAAGTTTGTTTATACCTTATTTGATCAATAACTATTTTAATTTGATTAGAGACAAATAACTATAGCAGATTGGGAATTTGATAGTAATTCAACCTATATAAATATATAAACATGATCCTCTTTTTAATCTAAATTTATTTAAAGTAAAATTGGTTGGGTAAAAGTTGATTTAGGTTGAACACGCTATTTTTGTTAAATTGAATATAGATTGATATTCCGTACCCACTAAACCTAAGTTAATTAGAATTGATGACAAACACTTTTATAAAATTATGAAATAGTTATAAACTGAAATTGAGAATAATGTGAATTGTACGTTTATACATTAGGGATTATTGTAAAACAAAATTAACAAAAAAATGTGGGGGAAATTTCGCAATAATTAACTCCGATTGGTCGACAGGCTCACTAGAGTCGGTAAACTTCTACAGTGGCAAGCGGTCGATCGATTAACGGTTTACAACGCAATCTAAACCTCGGCCTAAGGGCCAGTTTATAATTTTATATATTTATATGCATCATATGTATATATATGTTTTATATATGAATGTTAGTATATTATTAGGAAAATTAGTTCCCTAAGTTTACAACCCTTGGACGTTACGGGATCGGATAGATGTATACGCTTGTAATTAGGCTTAAACACTAGTTATTCTGTATACTCAGTATTCGATAGGGGAAACTGATCGTAAATTGCACTCGTACGAGATTCTATGGTGTGTGTGCAATACCGACGATGATGCTTGGAGAAGTGTGTGGTCAGAGACGAGAGGTTCCTTGATATATGTAACGATGAGAACGTGATACTGTAGTTGTTGATGGATGTCCGACGCAGTGCGATAAGTGGCGTTACGTTACTATTGATAGTGGACACGGATGCAACAAACCCTAAGATGTCTTTGGCACGAGTCGACATTGCGCTCTCTCCTAAATGCATAAGTATAATACATGCAATCATAATTTGAGCATGTAGTTCCAAGGTTGATATTATAGGCGATTCTTTTTTAGAATAGTTACTGTAGTTATGGACCCGATCCACCATTGTTTTCGAGGTTCAATTAGTTGTTTGAACCTAAGTATAAACCTTCATAAGATGTTGGTGTAGGTGTATTTAGAACTATACCCCTTAGATAAATAAAACTAAACTTAGTAAAGGATCACAAACACAAGTTGGACACCTTAGGTCACATAGCGTATTAATAAAGTAAACTGCATGTGATCACCGTACATTAATGATGTAACTCACTCACGGGACTATGTCTGACCCACTCCTTTTCTTCTTCCCCACCATAGGAGGATAGGGTAGCAGGTGATTGGCCTAGATCTAGTACATGTAGAGGTGAGCTTGGCGTTGGCAGTTCTTACTACTTTTCATTACTATCCATGTAACTTTTTATCATATTTAGTATTTATCAGACAATATGTTGTATTTTCTATAAACTCTAGATTATGATTACGTATGTTTTATGACCGTATTTTTTGGGATATTTTGTGAGACAACTATTTTTTACTTATATTTTACTGCCTTCCACTATGGTCTAAAAATGTAGAATGTCTTAGATTTTATTCTCATATTCTTAGTCACTGTAATGTTTTAAAAACACGATAGCTCATAGGTATTACATAAGTCCAAAAGTCACCTTAGGCTATGGATCAGTGTCCACGGAGGTGCGGGTTATCACACTTGGTGGCAAAGCATAGGCTTAAAATTCCTTAGGAGCTAGGTATTTAATGAGAGAACATATTCTAATATTTTGAAAAAGAATATGGGTTTTCCAAAAGGTTTTCAAAAGTTCTTAAGAATGGGTTTCTAAAAATATGTATATGTATAGATTAAAAAAATTCGATGGTTTTATATAAGTATAATACGAAAAAAACGCTATCACTTATTCTTGCCAATACCATCTGTGGAAAAGTTGCTAATAATTCCTAAATCACAGATAGAGAGGATGAGTGATCCTATTGGTTGCGGCTCAGGTGATGCAGTTGAGATTCCAGATGTGAATGTACTGATATGGATCAACCGATAATTGTAAGGGAGAGGACAAGCTGAGCTTAACCCTAATATGGAACCCATAGAGTGGGCACCGAGTGTAGTTTCTACCCACCCACCTATCTTCGATTTTGATAAACTACGTAAGGACTAACGAGTCTATGAGCGAAGCTGTATATGGGGACTGAGTCGTATATGGACTCAAAAGCATAGATTGGTACTTGTGAGAGATTTTTAGATTAATGGGTCTTAGAGATGGCATTAGGTGACAACTTGCTACCTGGCATTTACAGGGTGAGGCTCATAATTCTTAGGACATAGTAGTGGTGAAGATCGATGAAGGAGATATTACTTAAGGAGAGTTCAGGAGGCATTTTGAGAAAAAGTTCCCTTCCAGGGTAGAGCAAAGGAGTACAGCTGCAGAAGTTCATACATTTGTAGTAATGACAGATGTCCGTGAAGGAATGTGTAAATTAGTTCGATGAGTTAGCTAGGTCTGGTTTGGATCTAATCAATACCCTTCATAAGAAAATTTTTAAGTTTACAAAAGGGATGAATCAATCTTTTCGAGATTTGGCCCTTAGCCACATTCCCATTTGTGCAACTTTCGAGGATTTAATGGAGATGGCCTTATTGGGTACTATTTCCAAAGAGGAAGTGAAGAGCGAGTCCAAGAAGTCAGGAGAAAAGATACCCTAGTAGAATCTGCACATGGGCAGAATAGGGGCCTATGGGAAGATTAAGTAGCAAGAGCTCCAGTGCAGATGATGGGGTAAGTAGGGCATTTTATGAAGTACAAGATGGAAATATCACAAATTAAAATTTTCAACTGCAACCAATTCGAGCACATGAGGATGCAGAGTCCGGCACCACCAAAGACCTTTACCCAAGTGGTTTCAGCTTACGCACTAGATGTTGTTCCCAACTCGTGTGCGCCTTCAGTAGTAGACAATAAGGAAAAGGTCATAATTAAGGGTGTGTTAACTTTATCTAATTTACTCGTTTCTACCTTATTTGGCATAGGGGCATCACATTCTTTTATCTCAAGTAGACTTGAAGGCGAGTTACACTTCACTAGCATATCAAGTCTCCACTATACCCACAAAAGACAAGTCGGTCTCTTTGTCCCTGAAACTAAAATGTTTTGGACTGACCCGAGCATTATGCAAATAACACATGGGTCAGACTATGTATAAATATAGAGGTCAATATACATATATAACTCAGTATATGCATGGAATAATAATATGATAAACAACATCAAAATAACTCAACGTACTTTCACATAACCATAAATAAAGTTTTCATCACCCACATCAAATCGGAAATCTTGGATCAATGTCATATGGGTGAATCATACATATAAAAATAAAATTAAAGTCCATAAAACATCAATACTAGAGATATCATCAAGTATAATCAGGCTAGCATACAGCAATGTCCAATTATATCTCTCAATCTCATATAATAAAATATCGTCATCAAATTATAGAAATCAGCAAAAAAGATTAGGTTAGCACATAACAATGCATTAAATAAATATGAAGTAACATTACCAGGTCTGATGAACTCATAAAGGTATAATAAATAACATCCATGTATTCAATAAAATAAGAATAGGACGTCTACTTAAAAAGGATAGGCCCTCTGCCCATCAGTCATATAGATGTAACATATGGGGATTGACCGTACACTGAACATAGTCTCGGGTCTAATCACAGCTCATCATCTCATGTAAAGAGTATAAGTAATACTTGTCTATCGACCACACATTAGAACAAAATGGGAGATTGATGGATGTCTGCCTTCTCCAAAAGCCACATGTTTGTCCACTTGACACGACTCCTACAGTCTTTGGTTACCTTCCCTCGAAATTGTGTAAATATCTATAACAACCTACATTTCAATAACTAGATATTTAAATAATTAATTTGAATATTGAATTGTTAATGAGATGATGGTCAAAATTTAAATTTTTACACATCAGTGAATTAGGACTTGAGAACGCTTCCATTGAGTTCGGATCGACGTTGTGAATCAAAATGTGTAAATATATCTATATTTGAAGTTATGGCATTTATGATTTACATATCGTTATACATATTTTGTAAAGATACATGCATAGTCGAGTCCAGTGGGATCTCGACTGATAGCTTGTGATTCTAGGATAAGGACTTCATTATGAGACGTACTATTGAGGAATTTTTTAATTGGGAAATTCGATGGCAAAAACAACCTCGAAATGTGTGAAATTATCATTTCAAAGCATTCTCCTAGATAGTGACGAAATTTATACCATTGGGACTAAAAAAATAAGGTGATGCACACCTGCGCAGTTAATGCCCCGCTATAACCCTGCTATATCTCATAGCGGACTTATACTCCTACGATTTTTTCCATATAGCCCCAAATATAGCCTTTCCGCTTTAAGCCCCGCTATTTTCGCTATATCCCGTTATTCCCGCTATATTCCGCTATTTCCACTATATCTTCTTTAAAAGAAATGAATTGAAAAATAATATTTATATATTATGAAAATTATGAAATTAATTTATTTAATTTAATTTTTAATATATTTTCAAAAATGAAAATTATGTAATATTCTACTAAGTTCAATTATGTTATATAATAGTTTTATGTTTATTTATAGTATATTCGCACATGTCTTTATTTAAAATTATTTATGTATTAATTATAATTCAATTTAATGTTAAATTTTCATTTAGTTACCATTTATATTTTTGTAAAAACTATAAGTACGAGTTTTATATGCTATTTTAAAGTCGTCTGCTATATCCCGCTATATCCTCGTTATATCTCCGCTATGACTTTTTGCACCTCTTCCGCAATGAATCCGTCGAGGGCTTTAAGTGCACAGAATTGCACGCCGACGAGTTTCATGATGACTCGATGTGCGTGTGATCATACGAGTTCAAAACATATGGCAATTTATTTAAAAATTAAATTATAATATATATATAATATAGCAAATCCCCCACACACAGCTCCTCACTTTCTCTTGCTTTCTCCTTTATAATATCCAAATCGGGTTACATATATGGGTAACGGGTCCTCTTTGATTCACAGAGCTACGAGTGACGATAAGGATTGAGGATGGATCCATTGGACTCGTGAAGGGGAGAGCATCACATCTATGGTGGCGGCATTTGGTGAGGTGAACCATGGTTGAGCTCCACTTTCGCTTGTGTTTGCTAGGGTTAGATTTGTCAAGGCTAGAGGAGGAGTTAGGGGAATTGGATGGTACCATCATGTTTCTCTTTATGGTGGGCTTCTTCCTGCGTTATTGCTTTGAAGTTCGATTATCATAGGTGGTGCGCAACATTTGGTGGCTACATAGGACAGACCAAATCGCGTTCTACAAGAGGGAGTTAGACATGAACAAGAGGACTGTGGTGCAGAGAGCGCATTATGAGAGTGTGATGGAGCCGAAAGTGCCTCAATTCACGAAGCATAGGTTGAGATTGGGAAGAGAGAAGGTGGGGCTATGGTAGTGTCTGCACGTTTGTGTACTATGGTATGGATTCCGGGATGAAGGATTATACAAGTAATTAAGTTATTAATTAATATTTATTATCCTTTTTATTATAGAATTAGTATCTTTCGCATACGAGGTCCAATCGAGACGTGCACTTCACCATTGCACTCATAGTGAGATTATCCATAACATAGTATGGGCTTGGACTAGATTCAAATACTTGAGAAATTACAGTCCAGGTGAACGGAATTATAACTCCAAATGTCTATTTCAGTACAAAATCTTCGTGATTATATATATATAAAGATTATTCCTCTATTTGGTTTATAGTCTGTGTAGATATTTTGGGATAATTGAGTAAGATCTTGAATATATATAAAAAATTCTATTCATATTGAATAGTGTTAGATAGGGTTAATATTAAGTTACAACATCATTATAAATTAATGAAACTCTAGTTTGTTGTCATGTTAATGATAGGAATATTATTATATATTTCATAATTAATTGAAAGTTAAAACTATGACTTTTAAAATTATTTGTAAGGCTTATTGAAGATTTACTAGTACTTATAAATATTTTTAAAATAAACAAATGATTTTTTATGTAAATGTTTATTTATAAATATTATTCATGTAAAGGAATAATTTTATAAATAAAAGAGATTTTATAAAGCAATATAAAAGAGATATTTTATAAAATATTGTGAGATTTTATAAAATAGTATAAAAGTGATATTTTATAAAGTAGTATGAAATTTTATAAAATAGAATGAAAGAATATTTAATAAATAGTGTATGTGTATGTATATATACACAAACGTAAGTAATAAGCCCAGTAGTGTGCGTTTAAACATGGATTCTTCCCCTGTTCCGAATTCGAGTCGATGCAAGGCTTTTGGATAACTTTAGGGAAGACTTCTGGCCACTCGAAGAAGTGAAGAGCAAGACAAAGTTTGGAACCTAGATGCAGTGTATAGTGATGCATGTGCGATCAATAATGATCGGATATGGTATCGATACAACAATTGGTTTCACAGTCACATCTAGTGGGCGTGTACGATTGAGCGGAGTTTGTCCATTCCCTTTAGATTTGACCTTTGGCAGATGTGCTTTGATTAATGGTATTGGTATTATATTAGTGACCATACTCAATATCAGTCTTATATTAGTGACCGTACGTTGTACTGGCCTTATATTAGCAGTTGTACATATTACTGGTTTTTTTGTGGTGACCACACGTATAGATAGACAATGACAAGATATCGGTATTCACTATGCTAGGCATATTTAATTACGCGACATTATAATTGGTATATTTTTGTATGTGTATATGTATATATATGGCATCGGTTTTCCTTTGTGGCCCCTATGATATATTATATAGAATATGGTGTGTCGTTCTATTTTGTAGACATTATGTAAAGTTATTAAGAAATCCGTGACGGTGGGGGGGAGATAATGATGATCATCTAAAAGTGGATCATATATCACTTATGCTCACTAAGGGGTACAGTGAGATCCACGTAGGCTACAAGTAAATAAAGTAGGTTATGTATCACATATGCTCATTAAGGGGTAATGTGAGACCTACACGAGTTCGATCATTGAGGATGTGGCTCGGGGTGTATGGTCACTGAGGTGCCGACTCAATTTATTTGATGCCCTCAACGGGAATAATTGGATAATGATAATTTGAACTATAGATTGATGTCTAACATAGAATTAGGTTTCAAATATATAGAGTAGGTCATACATCACTTATGCTCACTAAAGGGTACAGTGAGATCTGCATGAGTTCAATCACACTGGATGTGACTCGAGGTCTATGGTATATTGAGGTAACGACTCTATTTATCTTGGGCACAAGTCCATTGTGGACTTTACCCGTCAGCAATAATGAGTATCAATTTATACTAGCTGTCTATTGCTTATTATTAGATTGTGTGTGTTATATTAATTGGTTGATAATATTATTGTGTATTCTAGGATATGCTCATATTGTGATAATTGTGTTATCTTTTCATTTGTAGTTTGGATTGCTTATTATGGTATATTGTTACACATTAGTCACATTAGATTAGTGTGCTGACTCATTGATGACAGGTGAAGAGGGGGTTATGGTATGATTCCCTACATACGATTAGTTTACAGGTACTCCAAATTATTCCTAAGCCAAGTTAGTGGAGAGGACCAGATGTGCCTTAGTAGTTTCCTATTTAATATATGTATATAGTTTTGATGTACAGTATTTAGAGATAGTTTCCCTTGGATCAAGCTTTATGTCTGACCCGCATTTTGTCCTTGTCTGTTTATGTCATGGCAATTTTCAGGTACTCGATTAAGTAGTTTGGAAATCGGGTGCTTTTTAGGAATGCATTTCCAGGACAATTGGAGCTTTAGAGGCAAAAACAAGACTTTGGATATATACTTTATATTGTAGTAGTACATAACATATGTTATTTGTATACAAGACTTATTGTATTAGAAATTCTATTCCGACTTTCTATATTGATATTTATTTATCAGTTACTTCCTCCAGTGTGGTATCTTATATATTATTCATCATATTCTGTTCACGTATGTTCAGTATATTATATATTATCATTCCGCTACGAGATTATCATTATGCCTTGGTATAGTATTTTTTATTTATTTTACCCTAATAATCTATCTTTTGTAGTACTCAAAAGTTAGACAAGGGTATAAGGTGTTGATTTTTGGATGTTACGAAGGATGGGTTGTTACAATATCCATCAGCATGCTCGTTAATGCGAGGATTAAACTTGGTCATGACCCAGCACATGCCCCTATGGTAACATATTGCTTGCCTAGGTGACACAGGAACGAACGTACACAACGATAACACTTAGTTATATAAATATAGAGTGTCATGGATTTGGGGCGCGACCTCGCAATAAGGATGCCATGTTAGATACTGGCCTAATCTAGTTCGCTTACACATCATAAAGGAAGCAAGATAGTGATAGAAAAACAGATACTACCTATATATACACACATTGGCCGACACACAACCATATAAATATGTCGACACATGGAAATAACTACAAAGCCTAGCTCACCGCAGCGAGCTCCATATCTCAGTCTCGTCATGCATATCCCGTATGAGTGTCATCCACGAGAAAAGAATAACCAAATAAATATCACAACGACATCCCATATCACCATGTGTTACTATTCCTTTTATTGAGTGCTCACAAGTCATAGTCGCTCTATCACATTTTCTATATCATGAGTCATAAGAGTAACTGAAAAAATATTATCAAATGTCTACAGAATAAGCGAAGAAATATTACCTGCAGTGCAATACCAGATGATATTATAACTCCGTTTATTCGTATTCCTCATTACATAGAAATAAATTGGTCAATAACATTTAGATTAGTATAATAAATCTTCTCAGAATAGACAATAAAATATATTTACTAAATTTACAGTATAATCTACAATATTCAATATTCAAATAAAGATTAAATAATTCTTATACAATATTCAATCTTTAAATATATTTATATGAAGCTACCAAATCTCTATAAATATCTCAATATAATTCATAAAAACTTCTCTTTAATTTTCCCATTTTCAAATACTGCTTTTTAAAATAAGTTATAAGCTTCAACATAATTTCTTTTATTTCCAAACCTTAAGTTTATCTCAAATCCTTTGTTTTATATGCAAAATCATTTATAACACATTAAAAATCACTTAATAGTATCCAGAAACCCACTTATTATTTCATAGAATTAAATTGGATATATTGATGAATTTGTATATACTGAATACAAATTTTCCTTTTATTTAAATAACTTAAATACGTTTAAAAAACACTTATTATAACTTATAAATTATGATATATACTTCCAAAACACTTAAAATATTAGTTATAAACCGTTTTCTAAATTTCCAAGAAATATTTAAGATCTTACATAACTACTTCATACCATAAATCAAATTTATTATTATTTAATTATCCTTTAATAACATTTAATATCAAATTAAAATAAATCTTTTCTTAAAATTATTTAAGTAGATATAAAATCCTTAACAATATTTTGTATTTAAAACATATATACTAATCGTATATTTATATAAAAAAATTATAAAAAACAAAATAACATGAATAAAATAGGATTATGGTTTTCAGGTCGCCGCTAGTCGACCGATAGGGGATCGATCGTTGGATGCCCCTTATCACAATTCCCTGAAGCCATAATTCGATCATTTTGATCCCAATTCAGGCATAAAATGCCCAACTCAGTCATCATCAAGAGTAGAAATGACATACAATCTGCTAAACTAACATATAACAAGGAATTCATACAATATTGACATACATAGACATAGATTAGTGGGTAAAATTACTCACCTTAGCTTCAAGAAGCTTCTACTTCTTCTATTGCTTCCTTCTTCTCCTCTTTCTCACTTATTATAAATTATTCTATGCTCTAAATCTTGATCTAAACTTGAATTTATTCTTAGCAATTGGCGTAGATCGATGTTAAGAAGCTCATATTTAAATTCTGAAATTTATATAAATTTGATTTTATTTTAATTTATGAAGGAGGAGAAGGGTTTTTTTAGTTCATGTTTCCTGAAGTAGAAAACTTCCTCGATGTAGAAAGTAACATATATAGAATGAATATTAGAGTGAGATGGACAATTATCTAGACAAAGAAAAATCTAGGTACACATCACATGGGTGGGCTTGCATTCTTAGGCTTGGTCTAAGCTTCACATAATTTCCCAAGCTCACTTTAATTTAATTATTCTTTTAACTCATGATGTAATTTAAATTTCCACTTAAAATTATTACTAACTCAAATCCATATCATTCCTCCATTCCATAATTTTACAAAATATTATTTTCATATGTTAACGTATTTTAATTTAATTACCACTTATTTACATTTTCAACCCATTTATTAAATCAATTCCAAAATTATTCTCATTTAACCTTTAAGAATAAATTTTAATTACTTAGTCATCATTAATAATTTTTAATTAATTATCTCTCAATACTAAGTTTTTACACATTCGCTAGATCCTTGCTTATTATTGGGAATCCACCGAACCCTACTTGGATGCAAATCCAAGTAGCACTTCAACGACTAACCCTACTCAACTTGAAAGCTCGTGCATCAAGTTTGAATGGAATTACTGTAACGTTACACCTTTTCGATCCTCAACAGTCGACACTAATACATCCAAGTATTCGTGTGCCGAACATCCAAGTGCCGGAAAGACGGATCATTGGGGTGAAAGAAAGTAAGACGGAGCATAATCTCACAACATGAAGAGTGATATATAATATATCACCGGTCTTTACAAAAGAAAACTGAACTTTAATATATATATATATACATCAATCATAGTATAATTATCTTATCATCGTCCCCTGGACAATTATAGCAACATGTCCTTGCAATTGCTGATAAATACAACAAGAACAAAACAGTGGAAGATAAAACACGGTAATACATCTTAGAGGATCCAACTCATCTCCTGAAGCTCCAAAGTGTCCAACTAAATTTGGAAAATATGTTGTGCTGACCTCGAGCATTATAAGAAAAATAACGTCCAGATCAGTCTGGTAAAACCAGCATGAAAAACACAATCAAATGGATTACTTAGTATAATAAAAACTTTTCAGAAATGAAGGTATCTCGTAAAATTGCACCGCACATAAACATGGATGATTTTTTATCTAATGATAACCAAATCATTTTTATTATAACATCCAGTGATATTATAATAATGTCCAGGGGTTGAAAAAATATATAAAATAGCTGAAATGCTTGGATCTCACACTCCAACATAGTTGGGCATAACCAAATTCGTAAAGGCATGTATTGAAGATTGGATTTCCATCAATGACAAGGCCACTGGGGTACTGCCTGCCATAGTACACCTCTAGACAAATATATCGAGGTCCTTACATGGACCTTCTGCTAACACAGGACTGGCCTACCCCATAATCGATAGTACTGAATATTTCATTACCTCGGATGCTTTGTAACCTTTTCTTGTGATCTCTTATGTAAATCCAAATCCATATATATATATATATATAGACACACACACAGATATATATATATATAAGGGTGATGACAATACCCTAATGGGTGCGATCCACATAGCCCTGCTACGTATCCCATGTTTAGTCATTCCTAGTTGTCAGGCTTGAGGCTACATTTACCTTTCCATATAGCAATCCCACTTGAAATGCTAACACTGCCTTCCAAGCAATGATGCAATGCTAGCATTCGTCCATATAAATGATAATGAGATTGGAAGGCAGTGTTAGCATTTGTATGGACGAATGCTAGCATTGCATTATTGCTTGGAAGGCAGTGTTAGTTGGCATTTCAAGGAAAGGTAAATGTAGCCTCAAGCCTCACAACCAGGAATGACTAAAACATGGAATATGTAGCAGGGCTATGTGGATCGCACCCATTAGGGTATTGCCATCACCCTTGTGTGTGTGTGTGTGTGTGTGTATGTGTCTATAGATTGGCTATGCATGAGAGCTCTCGAGAAAAGGTTGCAAAATAATCGAGGTAATGAAATATTCAGTACTATCGAGTAAGGAGTAGGCCGGTCCTGTGTTGGCAGGGGTTTATGTGAGGCCCTCGGTACATTGTCTAGATGTGTACTATGGCAGGCGGTACCCCAGTGGCCTTGTCATTGATGGAAATCCAATCTCCAATATGTGCCTTTACGAATTTAGTTGTTCCCAACTATTTGGATTATGAGATGCAATCTTTTTAGCTATTATATTTTTTTCAACCCCTAGACATTATTATAGTATCATTGGATTTTATAACAAAAATGATTTGGTTATCGTAATATAAAAAATCGTCCGCGTTTATGTGCGACGTGGTCATACAAGATACCTTTATTTCTGAAAGGTTTTTATTAAGTAATCCATTTAATTATGTTTCTCATACTGGCTTTACCACACTAATCCGGTTGTTATTTTTCTTATAATGTTCGGGTCAACCCGATCATATTTTATAGATTTAGCAGGACAATCTAGAGCTTGAGGAAACAAGCTGGATCCTCCAAGCCTTATTATCGTATTTTATCTTTTGTTATTTTTGTTGATGTATTTATCAGCAATTGCAAGGACAAGTTGCTATAACCGTCCAAGAGCTGATGATAGGATAATTGTACTTTGATTGATGTATGTATATTAAAGTTCGATTTTCTTTTGTAAAAACCACTGGCATGTTATATATTACCCGTCATGTTATGAGATTATATTCTGTCTTTCTTTCTTCTATCCCGACGATATATCTTTCCGGCACTTGAATATTCGGCACATGAATATCGTGGATGTATTATTGTCGCGTTTGAGGATCGAAAAGGCGGAACGTTACAGTTAGTATCAGAGCGAGGTTAAGCGAGAACCTTGGCGCTGGTGGGGTAAACTCATTAGAGATAGGGTTAGCAACACCTAAAATGAGTTTGAGTGTATATGTAAGAGCGCATATTTGTTAGTACTATAAAAATGTTTTATATTGTGTGGATTGATCCGTTGAGGTTTTAGAGATTCTGTTCGATAAGAGTAGCTAATGTTGTTGATAGGAATCTCTAAACACTTGGACAAGGCCAACTAATACATTATTGTTTTTTATTTGGTAAATGAGATAATTTTACCTAGGAGTATTATTTTACATATAAATGTATAGTTTTCAAAAGTATAATATTGTTATTTTGAAGTGTTTGTTTGTTGGGAAATGATAATATGCAATTATTATAATTTTGGATTTGATAATTCACTCGTCCAATTTTAGGCATTGACAGTTTTGTTAGTTTATATGTAATTGTTCTTTTCTTGAGCCTGGGTTGGGTAAGTAGAAATTGTGAAAACATTTAAATGAATATCTTATGAATTAATTTTCATAATTTCATTATAAGGCGTTCGGTGATAATGTCGGGTTAAACAATTTGATGTTAATAGTGAGTATTTATTTAAACAAAGCTAAAATATTTTAGGATAAATATTTAGAAATGATTTTATATAAAAATGATTTTATGAAATTGGTTTCTAAAGATGTTGTATATAAATAAAAAGGATTTAAAACTGAGAAATTGAGAACTTAAAATCCGGGTATTTTGGAAAAAAAATTCCAAAGTTTGGAAGAAAATAATCATAATATTATTTTAAAGTATTTAAAAATAGAAATATTTCCATGGGATTTTGAAGGGCGATAGAAAGCACATAACTCACTTTTATCACTGGAAAATAATTCTGGTGATGATTGCAGTATCATCAGTGTTCATTTCAAGTTTCTAAGTGGGAAAATGCTACCGTAGCAATTTGTTATAGAATTGTTTAATAAAGCATATTTTGATTTGATCCCAAAATCATGATTTGACTTACAAAAGGAAAAATGTATATTGTTATTTCAGATGTTTTTTGGGAAATAGTAGTAATAGTTTACTTGAAAATATTTTGTTTACGTATGAATATTTTAGGAAGGAATATTTAAAGTAGATGCGTTTTCTTTGGATTGGTTTGGAAAATGTGCCTTACATGTTTTGTGATAATCAGAATAAACTTCTAAGTGAAAATCAGATGTTTGCCTAGGCAAATGTTGTAGTGCACTTAGTAAATTATTCTCTTTATCGTTGTACAATCGAAACAAGTTCAAATCCAAACGAACCCAAAGCAATTTGGTAATAGATATTTTGTTAAAACATTTTATAATAACTATTTCGACTAACTCGAAAAATAACTGAAAATGGAGAAGAGATGTGTTAGGATGGTAAATATTTATCTTAAGTATTACCCTTTTAGAATATAATATACTATTTGGTAGTACACAGTTCCTTAGTATCATTTTTGGGTTTCTTGGGCTATATGTATTTATCTACGATTAAAATGTATAGTAGCATTTCAAAAAGGGTTTTGAAATGAAACTGGATATTTGGATCTTGAGTTCACTTAAGATAAATAAATTCAAATTAAAAAAGTTTAAACCAAATAATGGTATATCCTCATGAAGTAGTGGGATATTGTACAGGTTTGTGAACATAAGTTGGGTTTTATGAAAATGTTCTCATAAATAGTTATGGAAGTAAAATACTTAAGTTTTGTTTTAACTGGTTTCCTTCTTTGTTTATTTGAGATGAAATTTCAACGTCAAAATTCTTTTAGGGGGAAGATTGTAACGATCTGGAATTTTATCGCTTTGATATGAGAATATTTAATTTAAATTCAAATATTCAATTCAGGTTTTTAATAATCAAATAGCCCTCTTTTAATTTATAACTAATTAAATAGCCCTCTTTCAATGTCATCTCCGCTTTGCCACATGACCATCCCATCGTCGGAAATCAATTTATGACCAGAAAAGGGTTCGCCACCTCCTACAGCCAACTCCGACCATATCATGACCTGCGACTACTCCCAAAAATAATAGCTTGGCAAGATGGATGCGACCATGACCTCCGTTCGCAATTGCGTTTCCATCGAATTTTGATAAACACTACACCATCGGCAGTCATAAATTCGCCATTGCTTCCTCGCTTGACGAAACCATGCACGACTATTTTTGTAGAAAACTATGGGACATGCTCTACAACTTTATAGTTGAGAAATTTAGCTAATTGTTAATGGTTTGGGAGTTGTTGATTTTTGAAGTGAGAGAGATGGTATTATTTTCATTGTTTTGAGTTGTATAGGAAGATGAAGAACAAAATACTAATGATAGTGAGAAGGAGGGAAAATGAAGTGATAAATTTTTGAGCTAAAAGATGTATTTTCACAAATGAAAAGGAAGTAGAGAAAATGGAGTTAAGAACTATGAAGAGGAAGAAAATGAAATATAGAAATGAAAAGTGGTTGTGTGTGTATATAAGATGAAAATAAAAATATATAATAAAAATAAAAATAGGAAAACAAAAGACCAAAATGCCCATCTACTCAATTTCCACTTTACCATCATAACTTTAGCCACCTAAAGTACAAACACTTATGTAAATATGGTAGATATTAGGAAGTACCATGTATTTAAGTTGATTTTCACACTTAAGTCATCATTTCTTTTCAAATCCATTTTATCATATTTTCAAATTCAAACAAAATAAGTTCTTTAGTATTATCTCTCTTCCTTATACATTTCAAAATAAAAGTGTTCCCTTTAATCATTTTTAATGTTGTTTTTTATTTAAAGAATAAACAAAGGGTTTACACCATTTTACAACTTTTCATTCGATAAAAAGCTAAAAATTCAAAAAACAGGTTTCGATCACTTTTTCAGTTTTCCATTGAATTACCTATTTTTCTAAACAAAATTCAAAAATGAATTCTCTATCAGTAGTTATAAATTAAAAGAGGTATATTTAATTATTAAAAACCTTAATTGAATATTTGAATTATAGTTAAATATTCTTAAATCAAAGCAATAAAATTCAGGGTTGTTACAACCACTCTCGGTCGCTTCACCTTAGCTTAGCAACTAAGTTCACTCATACAAAGATTATCTCCACAAAATAATTTACCCACCATGGAAGGTGTTAGTTTTAGACTACCAAGTAGCTAGCAATAGATGAATATATAACTCAAGCATTGAAAAGAACAGAGGTGAGTACTTCAAATATAAAGAAAACCTTGCTACATATGCTTCTTCCTTTTTTCCTAAGCAGTAGGCCTGCTAGGACTTGGTAATCCTTGTAAGGAATAATTCATCATCACTTGTGCACTCCACTGAAATGTAGGATAATTCTTCCTCAAGTGATTGGGCTAATCGCAATGGAAGCACTTACGGTTCTCTTTAGTTGATTGACATTTCATAGCAAAATTCCCCCATATGCCACATAAGTGACATACAAGGCCAGCTCTCTTCTTCGCATAAGCTTGATCTTTCCTTTTTCTTGGCTTTGCGCTTCGGTTAGAAATTCGATTTTGCTTTCCACCTCTGCTACCTCTAATGGTACCTTACAGATGCTCTTATGGAGAAGAGTCATCCTAACGAGACTCTCAAAAATGGTTTCATCACAGAGATATGATTAAGCATTCAATCTCCAATTGATGCTTTAAGCCCTTGACAAATTTATTTGTCCTCGCTAATGGAGTGCCGACCATCTCAATCTCGAATTAAACCAAAAGATCGAAATGGATTGACATGCTCCTTCACTGACGAGCTACCCCACTGAAAATGGATGAAATACTCAAACTATACGCCCTTCTCAATCTTAGAAATGAACCGAGACCCAAAGCGATATCTATATTCAATCTAAGTCACAGCGTGGTCATCAACCTCCTCTACCACAATGTTCCACCAAGCCAAAGCAATCCTTTCTAAGATGCAAGGAAACAAATTTTCTTATGAGAACATTCCCAATGTCCACACTGGCAAAAGCCCTCTCATTTGCGCATATCCAAGCTTGTGTCTCAGCAACAATCTCAAAACCAAAATAAGGCTTCCCACCAAGGCTAAGGAAATCCTGTAATAGCTTGGAAAAATCTAAAAATGGTGTAGTAAGAAATATTGATTCCCCGAGGGCTACACGATCCCTAACGCCAATTGCAATAGTTAGAAATGTTCACAGGTGGTGGAACATTCTATGCGATAACTAAATAGTCTTTGATCCAAATTGGACATCTCAGACTGCCTATCCGCAGTCGCTTGCATACCCCATCTGCTCATACTGATAGCCTGACAAAGATACCTTAGAAACTAGTGATAGAAGTAAATCAAAGTCTAGAGGGCAAGTAATGTATAGTAGAAAAATACAAGTATGCTCCCTTAGTGTATCTCCTTCCACCAGATTGTTTAACTTAATTTGGTATCCTTGGCCTTGAGTGTTGAACCAAGGCTCCGATACCAAATGTAACAACCCGCTCTTTGTAATATCCTAAAATCAGCATCGAATGACAATGTCTGACTCTTGAATACCACAAAAGACAGATTGTCAAGGAAAGAAAATTTAAAACAAATGCTATCCTAAAGGATGTCAATGGAATCGCATGGCGGGGTGATAACATATAATATACATGAATATGATAGGATAACAACATATACAAAAGAGATTGGACTGGCAAAAATAAATGATAGATGAATATCGATATCAATACAGAAAGTCAGAATACATCAAAGTCCTCATAATATGGGGTTCTAAATATGATATAAGATATATCAAATCTCATACACAAATACATATGTATCATGTACTACTACGATATCAAGTATATATACAAAGTATTGACATCGCCTCCATAGAATTCTCCAGTTGTCCTCAAGGTGTATCTCCAAAAGCATCGACTCCCAAACACTCAATCGTGTACTCGAGGGGTGTCATGATATAAACAGACAAAGACAAGAAGCAAGTCAGATATAAAGCTTGGTATGAGGGAGCTATCTCAGAATACTATATATTAAAAGTATATATAAATAAATAGGAACTATTATGGCATAATCGGTCCCCTTCATGAATGTGGCTCATGGGTAAGCCAGACTGTCCGTATGCAAGTAATGTAAACCTATCCCAAAGATAGGAAATCATATCATAATCTGATCTTCTTCTGTAATCAACAAGTCTACTCAACTAATGTAATGTGAATGCCATGTGACAATATACCATGATATAGATAACTAAACATACAAAGGTAGAGTAATCATGATATAAGTCTATCACGAAGTACATAATAATAATAATAATAATAATAATAATAATAATAATAATAATAATAATTGGTAGTAATTGGTAGTAATAATAATCTTAACTAACTAATAACACTACAACATAACAATAAAAGAGAATACAAATTGGTACCTATCATTACTAATGGGTTAAGTCTGCTATGAACATCTAACATGGTCCATTGATCCCCATGTACTATCCGAAATAAATAGAGTCGGTCACTCATTGTACGTAGATCTCAAGTCGCATCTAGTGTGATCAAACTCATGTAGATGTTACTGTACCCTATAGTGAGCATAAGTGATATGTATCCTACTCTAGATATTGACGCCTATATAGAACTCGCCATAAACCGATGATTCTTGTTGAGGGTCAAAAATAAATAGAGTCGGTATCTAAATGTACCATAGACCCCAAGCACCATCCTCGGTGATGGGTCTCGTGTAGATCTCACCGTACCCCTTAGTGAGCATAGGTGATATATGACTTACTCTATATTCTTGAAATCTACATGGATCTCACCATGTCCCTCATTGAGCATAGGTAATAATTAACCCACTTTCTATACTTGGTTTCAATATCCTAAAAGAACTAGAATTGGTACCTCAGTATACCGTAAATCCTGAGATGCACCCAAAGTGGTCGTACTCATGTTGGTCTCACCGTACCCTATAGCAAGCATAAGTGATATATAAACTATTATAGATATTTGAGACATATATGGACCTCATTGTACCCCCACATTAAGCGTAAGTGATATATGAACCACTCACAGATGGTTGTCGTCATCCATCATCGTATCCCTCGATGAGCATAGGTGATATGTAACTCATTCGCATATGACCATCATCTACCAACATGTATGGTTACTCATATAAGAATAATAATATGATATACAATCACTAATATATGACCAGTACTAAGTATAGTCACTAATATAAGGCCAATACCATTCATAAAAACATATATACTCCAAGGTCAAAGCCAAGAGGTACGAACTTACTTTATTTGATCGTACATGCTCGTCAGACGTGATCGCACAACCAAGTACGTGCTGATTTAATGCCTAATTGTTATGGATGGCTATTGATCACATAAACATCACTTACATAAGCATCTGAATCTTAAGCATCACCTTACATCCCATTTCCCCGAGTAGCCCATAGTCTCCCCCAAAGTCATGTAGAAGCCTTACGTCAACTCACATTTGGAACTAGGGAAGAAACTCCTACCAACTTTCCTATCAATCTTATTATAACTCAATATCACTTAATTCTTTTACTAAAGTTAAGTTTGGCTATCAACAAGGCTTTAAAAAATTATATAGTTCATGTATATAATACATACGCACACATACACACATATATATCACAAACTATTTCTTAGGATCTAATGTTAATAAATCACGTTATAACAATATTCAGGATTTTATAACCTTAATCAAACCCGATTAAATAACATAATACTTCTTTTGTAATTCCTAATTAAACCACCTTTATAAAAATTCACTACTTAGTTAATTACTGAATTGCACCATAGTAAACCAATATCAAGGCCAAAAAACTTCAAAGCCATTTTAATATAAGTTTAACCTACCTAAAACATTATTTTAGCCTTACATCATATGTTAATTTCAAACTTCTAACTTTTGATTACTAATAAAATATAATAATACTTATATCACTAATACAACTACAAATTAGATTTTAATTAATTTATATCCAAGTTATAAATAAATATCAACTCTATCTAACTCTATTCAATATGAATAAAACATAATATTTATATATACAGGATCTTAATTAATTATCCAATTATCTGGCCTTTTGGCATGGCCGTGATATCATTAGTTTAACCCAATGAATCTTGTAATCATCAAGGTAGGAAGCTTGGAGAGATGATTGTCAGGTTCAAAGATAAGTTATAAGTAAGGCTATGGATGATAGTCAACCGGACTCAAGCAAATAACGTGCAAGAATTGGCTAAGTATGGAATAGACACTTCCCCGAGGTAAGGGATCGGATCGGAACATTAGGATGGAGTAAGGATTGGACCGGATTAATACGGCTATGGATTATATGGATCGGAAGTGCAACTCAACGATGATCGTCCAATAACTCAACAAACACCACACCAACTCAGGAAACAACTTTGGAAACATGAAGTAGAGATGAAGCGGGACCCACTCTAAGGATTGCATGTTGCCATGTGGCGTTCTATACTGATCGGGGATAATTCCTCATAGGGGGCGCGGTTGGTCTCGTACATCCTGGATCGGTTCGTCTTGGTCTAGAGATTCTTCATGCGGATTTTCAGCCGGATATTTATACGTCTTCTCCTATAAATACAGGACCATTGGTTTATTGCAAAGGATCTTCTTTTAGCTCTTCTTAATTGTTTATCTTTCCTATCTCCATTATTTTTCGAAGGATAAAACAAACTTTTTCTGTAATTCTACGTATAATAAAAGGATTATTGGAGTGAACATAGGTCAGAGTTTGCTGAACCACTATAAAATTCGTTTGTTCGTTTACTTTTTTGCAATTGAATCTATGATCTGGTCATTTATTTCTCTATTTGGATATTTAATAATAGATTAGTGGTGCTTCTATACTATTTGGATATTGAGCACTTTCTAGTGTCAACATTTTGGTGTTTTCACTGAGAACAGTAGCACCCACTAATTTGGAAAGGATTTGGAGCTTAGATTTGGATCATTGTTGAAGCAATCAACAAGGAGAGAACTTGCGGATAGGAGTTACCATGAAGGGAGTCGGGAGGCTTCCACTATAGCTAAAGCTAATCAAACCTCCATATACATCATTGGGAATGAGATGGAGACTATGATGGATGCTATGCATGAACGGATGATAAAACGGTAAGAGGAGATGATGCAAAATTTTCTTAGGCAAATTGGACAATCTAGAGCATAAAATCAAAGGATTAGAGTAGCAGAAACTGATGGAATTATGGATCAGGGAGTTCGAGCAGCAGGAGCTACAGAAAATAAAAATCAGAAACAGGGAAACATAGCTATTAAATAGGAGAATGGAGTGGAGTAGCAGGGAGCATTCCCTCAGGCAATAACATAGGATCGTCCCTGATCCCTCTATAGGGGTCGACGTCGATCGCCTAGGATTCGGGGGCATGCCCCTAGTCGGGCTAGATTGGTTCATGGCAGGCCTGTGGATGGTGCTGTGCAGTTGGTGTGGATTAGAATGTAGATGCACATCATATAGAGTATGTTCCGGAGTACCCACGCAGAGTCGGGAGGTAGGTTAGGAATATGAATTGGAGACCACCTATAGATGAGAATGAAAGGATGGCTAAGCTGATACTTAGGATAATGAGAGGTGGATTGCTTAATAGGAGTCTGAAGGATGTCAATTGAAGTCCATTCACTCCGAATGTCAGGAATTCTAGAAATGCACCGGAGGTTAAACTACAAACACTGGAGGTATATGAGGAAAAGTCGGATCCAACATTGCATATGATAAGGTATATCCAGCATATGGAAGTGCTAGGGGAATTAGAAGAGGTTATGGCAAGGTGTTTTCCTTTACACTTGATGGAGTTAGCCACGCTCTGGTTCAGGCAGTTGGAAAATGGATCAATCAGAATATGGAACGAGTTGGTAGATCGGTTCATAAGGTAGTTTACGGTCCACATCTCTAGACCTAAGAACGTAATGACATTAGTGGCACTAAAATAGAGGACTAGAGAGTCCTTGAGGAGTTTCTTAACATGGATTAATGAGGCGGTGCTTTGGTGGATCAGCAGGATCCATCAATGGTTTTATAGCGGTATCTGGAATTTCCTACAACATGGACTTTAAGGATTTGCTGGCTCGGGATCCTCCAATGGTCTTGGGGAATTTTATCATGAAGCGGAAAGGTTCCTATGGCAGGAGAGGGCACGAACCAACAAACAGAAAGTTAACACTACTCAAGGTGAAGGATCTTCTGGAAATGGAACTAGGAAGGATAAGGGTAAATGAAAACTGGACGATGGATATGATGGACCGAATAGGAATATGAAGGAATGGGAGCAAAAGTTCTCTTCCTACTCGGAATTGACGGATAATTTGGAATGGATTTATCCGGACACAAGGGGAAACTCCCTTATTGGAGACCGACAAGGAGGGATCCCATGGAGCGGGAGCACAAATCTGGAAAATATTGCATGCACCATGAATTGGATGAGCACACCACGAATGAATGCAAACACTTGAAGGATATGATCAAATAACATATTAGGAATGGAAGGCTGCCATAGTAGGTGAGGACTCGGGCAATAGCGATGGAACAGGAGCAGCCATCAAGCATCGCAAATCGGAGTAGGCCCAGCTTTTGGACATAACTTATCATCTCCTAATCGGGATGGCAAGAGCGGAATAGTAATAATAAACTCCACAATAAAGCAGCTAAGTCACTTACACATGCATGGGAAAGAGAACGGACCCTAGACATGCACTGAGATAATGGCAAGTCGTCATGCTCGAAGAGGCGATATTTGGTTTTCTTTGTTTTTTGGGTTTCTAGCTGTATAAACATAGATTCAAAATTTTAGTTTAGATCTGCATGGATGCGATGAACAAAACAGGTCGCAGTCATCCTGAACGGAGAGATGGGGCGATAATTACAAGGTGCGAATCCTTTTGCCGGAGAGCGACAATATGGATTTGTACATCATGGATTAAGCCCTCGACCAAAGAGTCAAGGCTGGAGTAAGGAAGTCAGCATGGCATTGATCACTTTATGTCCCTGACCGGAAAGTTGGGGACCGGGGTGCAAGAAGTGAGTCGCTTCGTCAAAGAGCGACAAGATCGACTCACTTATCGTTGTTCCCCTTATCACCAAAGAGTGACTGGATAGGGTTCGGCAAGGGTCCAGAGAGACCATGATTGGCCTAGGGAGGCCATGACATTGCTTTAACCCAAGGACACTGAACCAGAGTGTAGGAAGTAATGCCGCCTCACTAGAGAGCGATATAATCAGCTACTTGTCATTGTTTCCGCTTCATTGAGGATTGATAGAAGGAGATCCAGAAAGAACTCGGGAAGGCTATAATCGGTCCAGAAGGATCATGACATTTCTATATGCCCCAAAGGGGCCGGAGTGAAAGGGGTAGGACGCTTCCCGAAGAGCGACATAATTGGCCTACTCATCGTGAAGTTTGGATTAAGTTTAGTAAGGGTATAAAGAGGCCATCGATTGGTCCAAAGAGACTATGAACAGGGCTATTGGTCTTAGAGATCTTGGAATTGGCAAATGATCTAATGGGGTCATGGATCCGGTTATTGGCTTTAGATGGAAATGGATTCGGCTATGGATTTGGAATGGATTTGGAGTTGGCTATCAATTTGGAACAGTCATGGACTATGATAATTTGATTTGGAAAAGGATTGGATTCTGAATTTAAAACATGGCTATCAATGGATTGCAGATTACAAATTTTGGACTTATGGAAATTCAGAACATACTTTCCTATCGCAAGGCATGTTTTAAGGGGCAAATATTATCCCATCTTTTGGCAAGGGCATGATATCATGGATTCGACCCAATGAATCTCGTAATCATCAAGGAAGAAAGGCTAGAGAGATGATTTTCAGGTTTAGAGATCAGTTATAAGCATGGCTATAGATGATAATCAAGAAGATTCAAGCAAACAACATCCAAGAATTGGCTAAATATGGAATTGGCACTTCCTTTGGGCAGAGGATCGGATCAATAGGATGCAGTAGGGATCGGATTGGATTAATATGGCTATGGATCACATGGGTGATAGTGCAACCCAATGACGATCGCTCAATAACTCAACAAACACCACACCAACTCAGGAAAAAACTTTAGAATCATGAAGTATAGATGGATAAGGGCCCACTACACAGATCGCACACCACCACGTGGCATTCTATACCGATCGAGGACAATCCCTTATAGGGGATGCGATCGCTCCTTCTTGGTTTGGAGGTTCTTCGTGCAAATTTTCAGCTGGATATTTGCATGTCTTCTCCTATAAATACAAGATGGTTGGCTTATTGTAAAGGATCTTCTTTTAGCTCTTCTTGATTGTTTCTCTTTCCTTCCTCCGTTAATTTCCTAAGGCTAAAACAAGCTGTATTTGTAATCCTATAGTATGATAAAAATATTATTGGAGTGGACGTAGGCTTGAGTTTGCCGAACCACTACAAAATTTGTGTGTTCATTTACACTTTTGTGATTGAATCTGTGATCTACGCATTTGTTTCTCTGTTTGGATATTTAATAATGGATTGGTGGTGCTTTTATACTATTTGGATGTTGACCACTTTCTAGCGTCAACATATCCCAAATATCTACTCAAACCAATTCAATCAAATAGGGAAATGTATACACACACACACACTTATACATATACATACATATATAATTCTACCTCTTCTAGGTAATATTTTCCAATATATATAATTATGGGGATTTATATTGCAATATAAATTCAAAGTAATAATTACACTCACCTAAGCTATATAACTGTTGGAATCTAGTCCAAGCCTATACCATGTCGTAGATAATCTCCCTATAAGTGTAATGGTAAAGACCGCATCTCGATTGAATCTCATATGCAAGAGATATAAATTTATAAGAATCCAAAATATTAATATTAATTAATTAAATAAATTGGTTAATAATTACCTTAATTATCCCTTTAATCTTTCTTCCCCTTCATTTGAATTCCCGCCTATAGCTCACTACACATAAACCCAGTAAAATCGTGCACTCTTTCATCCCCAATGGAGCTATGATCGAAGAAATCAAGTGCAACCTTCTCTATGCACCTTTTTGAGCAACGACAAACCTAACCATGCCGGAGTTGCCATGTTTGATCACCCCTAGCTAGCCACGATTTAACCTTGCCCTAGCTAGGCTCATGAGAACGTGATTTTCCATGGTCTACTCGAGCTCCCTTGACCAACGTCAAACGACTCTCCTTCGAAATAATTTCACTGTGGCACCCTCTATTTCCCCCACCATTGCCTCTAACATTGTCACCTTATCATCAAAGTCATGGCAAAGAGGAGTGGAGCTTGGCCAACCACCACTGGAACTGCCAATGTCTACATGGATTCAACACCCACCTCTCCACGAGTCCAATGGATCTGGTCTCACCACCTAATGGGGCCTGTAGCTTCCCCTATTGGGATGGACTCAATATCCATTAATGTTAACCTATTTGATTTTGCAGAGAGATGAAAAATATAAGGAAGAATGGTTTGAGGCTATATGAACACACATGCACATATTATTAAATTTCTCAAATAAATCGTAATACATTTTAAACTCTTATGATCACATAGCATATGAGATCATCATGAAACTCGTCATTGCACATCACCTTATTTTTGTGATCTGGATTAATAAACTTCGTCATCGTTTGAGATGACAGTCCAAGATGACAATTTCATGCATTTTGAGGTCGTTTTGCCCATTGGATCGCCTAGTTCCAAACATTCTTCAACATACATCTAATAATGAAGTACTCATCCCACAATCACAAGCTGTCTATCGAGATTCCACTACTGTACGCAATCGTATTTTTATTTTATCATTCACGGCTCGTACGTGAACGGGATATTGTGCAGCATAGTGACCCAAAACTTCTTATTTTAAAAAAAAATAAGTACATACAAGAAGATAAACGTGCTTCTTGCATTGTCTCTCCCCTTGCCAGGAAATATTTGTTTTGGAGAAACATAATAATTATGTTTTTTATATTATTTTATTTAGTTATAAAACTACGCAAACTCATTTCCCCTTTCAATTTTTGTTCCCTTTTCTCCTTTATGTCTGATTTCATTTCCAGTAAAATGAAACATGGCCGATCCTTCAAAAATAAAAATCAATTCGTTTAGTCAACAAAAAAATATAAAAACTTGGATCGTCGAACTTGTTTTGAATAGATGTTCAATCTATATACATAGTGGAAGCTGCGGCTGCCATTTTGGGAGATCATCTTTTTAGGTAGCATATTAGGGTTAGAGTATACCAGCGATTTAGGGAGTGATTTGCGAATCTGAGTTTGGCGTTGGCTTCGGGAAGGCTAGGAGAGTTTGTGGGCATTTTTTGTGGAATGTGATCTTCATTTAGGAAATGTGTTGGAGCAAGGGGGATTTGTTGTGCCAAGGTCGCATTTTAGGATGGTGGGTCGGAGGTTGGATGGTGAAGATGGTCGCGGAGAGGAGGTAAGGTGGAGAACGATGGTGGAGGGGGATTTGGAAATTATTTAGTGTTGGGGATAGGGGAGTGTGCAAGTACAGGTAGGGACACTGTGCCTGTACAAGCAAGGAACAGTGTGGAGGGTGGAGGAAGAAAGGTTAGGCAGAGAGGATTGGTGTTTAATTAGGTAATTAGTAAGTGATTAGTGATTAAAATATATTAATTAATATCAAACACTTATAAAATTCTTATCTCTCTCCTACGAGGTTGGAGTTGGACGCAACCAGTTGTGTTGAGCTCGTATCGTCATAATAAACAATGTTTTGACCTTGGTTTTAGTACACTTAAAAAATATAATTTTCCCCTTTAAAAGAATTTTTTTAAAGAGTAATTTTAAAGTGTCTTTAAAAGTGTTGTGATGTGAAAATCAGCATAAGTGAAAACAACCATCTTATCATTCCTTATTGACTATCGACTTTAATTCTGCTTTCTTCTTTATATTTTGTCACTCTAGGACGATGAGTTGCTCATTTGAACGTTGTTATCCTTTATCAAAAATGACTAAACCCAAAGAGCGAGTGGGGCTAAGCTATGTGAGGTTACTTCCATTAGAGTATTTTCACATCCACTCTAGATTGGATTCGTGTTGTGCATTGAGATGTGAAATATCTACATTCTCGGTAACATTTGACGGGGTTCGGTTTAGAGGTTTCCGAGAGCCATTGGAGTTCTCAAGTATATTCTAGAGGTAAACTTTCGGTAAGGGAGGTGCACCCTTCTAGTCGTTATTGGAAAAAATTCTCGTTTTCATATTGTTAATTTAAATCTTTGAATTGTTTCTTTTATGCATTGAGAACTGCCTTATGCTCTTCTCTACGTTTAATTATGTATGTCTGTTCTTTCATGTCTGGAATTCGATGTTATTTATTCTCATTCATTAAGTATGAGATTTGTTCTTACTAGTACCCACCCTTTTTTTGGACTCTTTCTGTTGTTTATTTCCATTCTTTCTTGATTGGATTATTGTTCTGGTTTGTTTTCCATTTCTTCATCTATGGATATCATTCTTGTGAGGTAAAAACCCATTCCACGTTAACGGCGTGGTCTCATAGACTTTTTATACGTTTATTGAATTGTTTGAGTTTTCTCACGCTAGTTTTCGAGACTGACTGGATATTATTTTATTATAATGTTCGGGTCAGACAGAGTTTTTCCCAGGCTGGCTTAGATGATATCGAATTATTGGAGAAGAGATGGATGTTCACCTATCGTAGTTTTTTATTTTTTGTTGTATACCTATTAGTAATTATAAGGTCATGATTTTATTGTTGTCCAGCTGATAAGATTTGTTTTTAACTCTGATGTACTATGTATTTTGAAATGATAGTTTTTACCATCTTTGTTATATTATATGTTGTCGATTCCGCTATGAGATTCTAACTTCTTTGTTCTTTGTTCTTTTCTTTTTATTTTACCCAAACAATCTGCCTTTCGACGATTGGATGTTTGGCGTTTGAATACTGTGAATGTATCAGTGTCGACTTTCGATGATCGAAAAGGCAGGTTGTTACACATCCCCTGTCAGATTTCTTTCCGCTATTATCTTAAAATTTGTTTTCTTAGCAACTTCAGAAACTATCGCTATCAGCATTATTGATGAATCTGACTTCTATACTACAACAATTGCTGCATTGAATCTAGTCAATAGCTTTGTATGGTCTCACCTACCATTTGCATCATGCTAGACAGCGTCGTCACATTCCTCAACCGATCAATGTGAACTATAAATGGTTCATGATTCTTTCCACTAATTCGGTCCATGTTGATGGATCCATTATCCAATTGGTGAAACCGCATGGCTAGCAAATCAGGCAAATGCAACGGGAAGCACCGTTCCATCACCTCTTCCAAAGCTCCCAACACTCCCATTTGTGTTGGATATATGTCATCAAGTGAACTGTTGGATCTGTCATTCTAGCATACGGCTCTATAGTTGGTAATTGAAATCTAATGGATTCTTAACATATTGTATGTTTGTGATGAAAGGGTTTCTGTTTAGATTTTCTAAACTTCGATAACGAGCTCCACCTCTAATCACATGTCTTATAGTATCAGCAATTCTATTGTTATCATTTAACTGGTATCTCTATGGCCTCACGCGCCTTTAATTCAAATCTTCATCGTGCCCTCTGTTCCTACGAAGACCTTCTGGTTCTAATCATTACGGTTGTATGTTTGCATCCATTCCCGAGTCCCATGTCATCCTTTTCAAGCATCCTTGCTCGCTCCAGATCTGGATCGACTATTCCCCCGTACAAAAAAGGTTGGTACTAACCTATCTTGAATGGTCAGTACCGAGTCATTGCACCTTCGAGGGATTTGGACGACCTTGCTCTGCTCCATTTGCTGATGCTCCATTATCTTGAAGGTAATCTGCATCACCTTCTGGCCTTCGATTCTGATTTCATGATGCTCTAGTTGTCCTTTGTCGCTCCATTATCTCGAAGAACTCATTCATCATTTTCTCTTGCAGAACCATCAATCTCGCTTGCATCTTTGTCATTATCTCTTGCATCTCTTCCCTAGTCACATAGATAGAAGGAAGGTTTGAATTTGAAGAAACCTCTTGGCCGCTTCCATGCACTAGTTGACTTGGTCTAGCAATGGCACTTATAGTAGGCATTTTCATCTTTTCCAATTTGAGGTCCAATTCTTTCTCAGTGAAAGCACAAAAAATATTATACCAAAAATTGACACAACACCCCATTATTAATCCGAATTAAACAATATAAATTTGAAGAAATTAAAGGGAAAAATAAGAAAGATATGAAATTTTTATAGTGGTTCGACGAAATTTTCGGCCTACGCCCACCTAACTCTTTTTATTGATGAATTCTCTCTAGAATACCACAATTTACCGTCAATGTCCAATAGGTCTAGTAGATCTCGAATTTGCCTAGAAGATATAAATGAAAGAGCCCCCCTTCCTCCCCCTTCCTCCCCTCTTAGTTGAAGCTTCCTTGCTATTTATAGACAAAAAAACAAATGCTACTCCGATGGAAAAACGTGGCTTTGGGATTCAAAAGGGTGAAATGCAATGGAATATACGGTGGATATTAGGAGGGGGAGTTATAATTGTAAGGGGAGATTTGCTGCTTTGATTTTTGATAAAAATTCTTTCGGTCAAAATAGTATATTTGATAAACAAATCATAGCACGAATCTCGTCGTTTCAGGCTTGAACAAATCGTTTTCTTCAAATTCAAAAGTCCAGCGCAAAGAACAGTTTGTCGTGCACGAATTCCAAGGACGCAAAACAACTTGGTATCGACCATATTAGGTTGGTACCGAAATATTTTTGTCCATCCATTCTTCAGGCTTTGCTTCACGGGAGGGCCCCCAACTCATTTGCATGCATTCCAAGGAAGTAGAAAACGATCAGTATTGACTATAATAAGTCAATACCAACTTATTTAGCACTTCAGATTTCCAAATAGACTCCACGACTTAAGCTTCTAAGTTCAAAGCACACAATCCAAAACAACCAATTAACGCGGTATTAATCAAAACAACTCGGTGCTAAGCTATTTTCCTTGTCCATTCTTAGCCAAATTTGGTGAGCTCCTTCATCTTGTGATTCTGAATGGTATCTAAGTCTCTGATTTCATTCTTTTATTATTTTACGGTTAAGTTTATCTGTTTGAGTTTGTTAAGAATTTGTTGGAAACAGAGAGTGCTTGAATGGTCAAATCCTTTTGAATTGGTTATTTTAGAGACAGTTTATATTATTGAGTGGAAAATGTTATTTTAGTCTGTTTCTTTTAAAGGTATGCCTGTTTTCATAAAAAAATTACAATCCAAGAATGCAAACACTAATTTTTTAGTAGGATATAATTCCTTAATAACCATTTGGTATATAGGTGATTTTACCATTTTATGTCAAGCCGAGAAAATTAAGCTCCTAAGCATGATTTCTTATGCTATGAAACGATCGTAAAAAGTCTCTGTAAACTGAACCATTTATCAACGGATAAAACCGCTAACGTCAAAACCTTTCACAAAAAATGCTTCGAAAAACTCACGATGAGCTTAAGGATAAGGTTTAATTGTCATGTGACTACAGGCCGGCCTTCCTCAAAGGGCCAGCACCCCTTAATACGAAGCATGGAGCCTTCCACTGTGAAGCCTTTTAGTTTCGAACTTTAGATTGTGGATCTAGAAATTTTAGGATCGAATCTCCTTGACCACTAACTAGCAACTTTAGAAAATTTGTATGGTGTCGTATTTTTGTTTGGGAGGATCAATATTGCAGGCTGTTTGTATTTGTTATGCTGATTGTTGTTTGTAAAATTTATATGCAGACTGTCCATTATAAAAAACCGATTTGTCTTGTAAATAAATAAATAAACATATAAAATTATGAAAGTCATTGATTGTTAGGCTTATGCTTTTGGTCTGGAACAAACGCAATTTCTCATCTAAATCAAAATTCAGATCATCTTTTTCTTTCTATTTCACACTTGTGCACACAAGAAGAAAGATTTCTTGCTTTCCAACAAACCAGAATTACAACAAGCAACAATGCAATAAACAAGTTCATTAAATGATGTACTCTTTTCAACATATGAAACAAATTAGTATCATCAACTGATACCCAAAAAATTCAAAATATGTCCATATATGTATTCGAAAAACACATAAACATTTGATATTCAAAAGAACAGATGCGGAAAAGAAGCCATCTATATTCAAAATTTATTCGTTCGGTTTTTTTTCATAATTATAATTTAAATCATATGTATTTTATTACAATGAAAAATATTTATTTATTATTTTATTAAGTTAGAAATTCATATCATACACACTAAATGCATATTAACCACCCAAAACTATTTATTATCATCATACTTGTTTATTTTTAAAACTTTAATATTCAATGAAATTGAAAAATGTTTATATTAAACTAAAATTTTCCATTTATGTTTTTGATTTATCGATCGTTGTCGGATAGAAAATTACCCGATATCCGTACATATCCGTGGATGCGGATATTCGAAATAATTTCGAATACGGATGCGGTATTATCTACATCCAAATGTATTCATTAACATGCCTAAAACAAATCTGTGCTTCCAAGTTCACACTGCAGTCCAAAATCATAAAGCAACAATACAAACTTTGTATTATTACATTGACAACTATATCACAACTGTAATTAAATTCATGTGCCTACATGGAACGCTGCTATAAAAAACTCTATGCTATCCTGGTTGCGACTGGAGGTGATGATGGCCTTGCCAGAAAGGAATAATTTATAACAACAAATTATATTACATTGAGAACTATATCCTACACCTCATATTCACATATATTATCAAAACCCATGTACTCATGATTCCCAATCTTGTTAATCATGTTTGAAATGCCCACTCCACCTGTCATAAGTACACAATTAGTATATTGCACATTGAAAAAACAATAAAAAGTTTTAAAGATCAATTATTTGGAGTTTTGAAGAATTGAACTATACTATACCTAGAGAAATCGCACTGATGAAAATTGTAAAAGCTAAGATAAAGATGATGATTGATGCTCTTCCCAGCACGATAATAATCTTTCTCACTACATGTTGGCCTACGAATGCAGCAATAGTTGCCACAACAACAAAATATATAGCTGCCAAAACAAAATAAAAAATAAAGAACTTCATTTATTTATGGGTTCTGAATAACAAAATTCGTTGAATTTACTTTATATATTTAATACCATATGGAACAGGGAAACGACGAAGAAGGTAGTATTCAACTACAGACATGGATGCTGAGAACGTCATGGCAAAGGTGGCTGTAGCACTTGACACCTGCAGTCAAAATTAAGCAGTTGATACAAATGTACAATTTTTCGTTTTCTTTTTATTCTATTTGTTGCATATATCATACAGTATCATGCTATTTTAATAATAGTGGAAAATATGTACAAAGACAAACTATGAAGAAGAAAAAAATTAGGCAAAAGGACAGTAAGTTTCACTTCTAGGCTGAAGGACAAACTTTGAAAAAAATTAGATCGAAAAACAATGCTAAATATAGGTAGCATTTTGTACAGTATGAAACTGAATATAATGCTAATTATAACTAGCAATTTGTATAGTGTAAAAACTGAATATAATGCATTGTCCTTTAGTTTAATTTTCTTTCAAAAAATTTCCTTCAGCCTAAATGTTTTTGAAAGTTTGTCATTTTGCCTGATTCCCTCTTAATAATATATGTAGAATGTAAACAAACCTGAGGAGGAATTCCTAATTCCAGAAAAAGAGGCCCTAAAATAAACCCTCCTCCTAAACCCAGCAAACCTCCTACTATACCAGCTACAACACCAGATATGCAGTATAATACTAGCTGACTGATTTTTAACTGAGTTTCTGCATCTCCTTTGGAAGCAATTGCACTTTTGCCTGTATATAAATTTACTGCTTCATACGAGCTTACCCCGACAGCCACTGGAATCTGAAAGAAATCATTAAAAAGAAGATTTATCATTGATAAAAAGTGTGTATCATGTGGCTCTTGTCAAAGTGTAATGTCTGTTCACCTGAAGCAGATTCAACAACCAGTACCAAGTCGAACAGGTTGTTGTATAATTCTGCAGTTATACAAAAAGTAAGTAATAGTTAAAGACTAACAAAACACTTGCAGAAAAATTATATTACCTTAGTAATCTGCAAAATTAGAAAAACAACCCATACAAAGACAAGAAGACCGAGTTCTTTCCAACAAACATTTTCAAGAATTGGGACCTGCATTATTATTAAAGTAAGTTTACATAATTTTGGTATATTCAAAGATGTATTACTACAGTTTATGCTTTAAATACCTCTGTTCTCAAGTTTGACTTGACATCTTGATGATTTCCAGGACCAGTAGGTATAGCTGTGTATTCTGTTTCATCTGCAACGTGTACCATTATGTTTCAGATGAATGCATTCGCTGGTATTTTGCAAATTATAATACATATTTAAAAGGAAAGATGGTAGTTTTTACAGCTTACCGTTACTATCTTTTTCTTTAGCAGACTCCTGCAGTTAGAAACTAGTAATTGTAAATCAAATGTGGTGTAAGCAATAAAAGAAAAGTACGACAAATGGTTACCTTCAAAGTTATCGTCTCTTTCTTCCATGTATCGACCCCTTTTAAAAATGCTTTCGTCGATGTAACTATAAAATACACGTGAAAAATATTAGACTTACTTTCCAAAATTAATGGAAGATAAGTGGTGTATAGATTAAGCAGTTACTTACAGATGAAGATTATTATTAGCAGAACAGTTACCAACCAGTCAGGAAATACTACATTGAAAATGACTCCAATGCTAATCCCCAGCACGAGCATTGGTTGAATAAGAAGAGCTAAGTTGTAGTCGATAATTGGCATATCCAAAGTAGGATGCCTAAGCTTAAGATTATAGTAAACAGTTGAGCCTGCAGCGCCTGTTATCATGCCTGATCACGCAAATATCATGCTCTCGTGTCAAACTAAAAGTGAACTAATTATTGCTCACATAATTAATTTTCTACTATATATAGATTAGATAAAGAAAGTCAAATTTAAAGACACAGGTCAAAAACTAAAAATGAAGTGGAGAAAGCATTTATCATTTAACAAAATCACATTCGGGACAATTCTAAATTCAGGAAGTACAACATAAAGTTTCATGTTTAGCTGCTACTGTCTGTGCTTTCCCCTAATCTCGAAAAGTGGCAGGCATCCCAAAGTTGGAGAGAGGGGAACAAATGAATGGATAAACTAGCAAAAGGTGTCATAGGGTTAAAGAAGGAAAAAAAAAAATATACAAACAAACTACACTATAAAAAGGTACCATAATCAAATTATTCAAAATTATCAAGATTATTACAAGACAAACACTTTGACTGGAATTGCATTACAAAGAATAATGCAAAACCCAGTGATGTTCTTAAAAAAAGTCAGTGTTTCAAATTAGTATCACATACACATATATAGTATATCAGGAAGTCATGTTCAAGGCTCAAATCCACAATATATGAAAGCATATTTATCATAATTTTCGTTTCATTTGAACACTTAATATGAAGTAACAACATCGCTTGCATGATTATGTAACTAATACTCCCTATGCATATAAAAATATCAGTTTAGGCTTTTATTTTGTCCTTTCGGAAATATATAATCAATATTGATTTGCAGTCAAGTTCAAATTAAAATGTTAGATTGTTCCTATTTGGAAAATGAAGTTTGGAACCTGTAAACAATTCTATAACAATTTGCTTTGAAAGATGAAAAGACTATAATACTCAATAAATTCTAAAACAATTTGCTTTGAATGATAAAGGGAGTGTAATACTCAATTTGATGTTTATCTTTCTTAATAGAGGCTTGTTTCATTTTTTACGAATTCTTCATCCTCCTTTTTTGCGTCACTATATGCTTCCTCGTATCTCAACCATCCGTTATAATGATTTGATTAATATTCGAGATTCACCATATTAAAAGTGAATGTCATGATAGAAAAGTTAATGATTGATATGTAGTTGGCACATGGGGACATTAAGAATGAGGACGGAGGAATTAAGCTATTTTTATAAATACAATAATGATTTGATTAATATTCGAGATTCACCATGTTAAAAGTGAATGTCATGATAGAAAAATCAATGATTGATATGTAGTTGGCACATGGAGACATTAAGAATGAGGACGGAGGAATTGAGCTATTTTTATAAATACAACAAGAGCATAGTTGGATTTTGTTGACGTGAATAACAAATGGTGTCAACTTTTCAAACTAAAATCTCTCACCATTAGATTTTTAATTCCACGTCAGGTGGGGCTATCAAAATTGATTCCACGAAGGCATGTGCTATATACAGCACAACATTGAAGTTGATGTTAACTTTTTTGATAAAAGCCCCGCTTCTGTTTTGTATGAATACAGCAAGAGCACGTGCTACAAAATAAATAGCATTTAACATGCCATTTAATTAGATCCACCAACTAAACTTCAACTACTCCAATAAGAGAAAGATTCCAAGATTTAGGAAAAGGCCTGCTATTCATTCTTCATTTGTATTAACATACTACATCTTTTTTCAAATTACTACTTGCAAAATTCTAAATGTGGAACATTAAAATACAAGGCTCCAAGAGAAATAATATCAACACAGAATCTTGCACTCCTATACCCCATTGTTCCTCAAATTACTCCACTATCTTCATACTGATATTTTAGTATATTTGGTGTACTTGCAAATAAAAATTATCTTTGGAAAAAACATCACATAATTAAACATATTTAGCATGAATTATTAATTGTGTTTTACATCTGAAAGATACACGTTTCTGCATTTCAATTGACATGTGAACTTATTTTACTGCTATCACTTAATAGAATTATAATTTTTAAATGTTGGGTTTTACGTATATAGCTTTCTAGTTGTCTGTAAAATAATATTTTGTATAAAAAAGAACAAACCAATTTATAACATATTTTAAAGAAGTTGATAATTTTTAAATGCCTTCTTTGGTTGAGTTAAAACTTTTTGAATTTTTAATGCATTGCTAATTTTACCGTTAAGGCTATAAAATAAATTAACAAAATAAATTATAAATAGTAAAATAGACCTTGAAAAAGATAGATACTTTTTTTTTCTTTGAAATCCAGGAACCAATTAAGTAAACCTGGGATAGACTGAACCGAACCCACTTGCATAATCATCATACCAGTCAAAAAGTTATAATGTATTCTTAACAGTTATGAAGCATCCATTAAAGCCATTTGTTATAGAACTAAATTAATCCAATTTTTCTACAATTAATAAATGAACAATTAACATAATCAAAAAATAAATAAATATTGCTGTATTTATACCTTCAACCATGGTTAATTAATCTTTATTCTTTACTGTTATTTTGAAATCATTGTCTCAATAATAAATTATAAATATGTTTTTAATATTTATGATGCATCCATTAGAGCTATTTGTTATAAGACTATAACACTAATAAGATTTCTAAAATTAACAACCAAACAATTATTAACATCAAAGGATAACAAAAATGTAGTATTTGTAATATTCTGATGAGAGATATTATTAAAGAGGAAAAGATTGATAAAATATTTTGAATCACAAACTTCAGAAGAATATTTCAATATATTCTGAAAATAATTTAAGAAACGTAAACTTTTTATACACATTTTCTACCAATATCACTCTCCTTTCATATTGTTAAAAGCATATTGTTTAAAGTATGAAGGTGGCGTGACAGGTAAAAGAGAACGAGAAGCAATAAACTTATTATATACATCTTTTACCAATTGTTTACAGTCCGAAGGTATTGTGACAGGGAAAAAAAGGAAAAAAAACAGAGAGACGCTGTTATTTTCAACTTTTTTTTTTGACATTATCTAAACATCTCACCTATACATTAAAAAATATTTTGACATTGACATTTGTCCAAAATCCTAATTATTGAATGTACTAGTGTGTTTCCCTGCATGTATGTATGTGTATGTATACATATGCATACATATGCATACATACATGCACATATACATACATATAGAGACACACATATACATATTCATAGATAAATGGGTTTATTACCTTTTATGGCAAAAGTTGCGTGTAGTTTATACATTTTACAAAGAAAAAGCAATGAAACTTTTATATGTCGTGGTCACAAAACCAAAAACTTTATAAATTAAAGGAACTGAAATACTTTACATCTTTAAAATTTTCATATACTTCCCTTAATCCTCTTATCAGCACTTCCACCCAACAACTCTACATCTTCATTTAATCATTCACTTCATTCAATGACGTCATCCATATTTTCACTAAAGTTATCCACATCGTCAAGATTACCATTCATTTGAGTACGTTTTTTTTTTCCTTTCTAATTATAGATCTATTTATTATTTATCGTTTATTTACACACCCTCTCCGTGTAAGCAAATTAGACACAAAATTCAGAAGTTGCTCAAATAAATACAACTACCCATTTCTACCAAAATTAACAACTAACGAATCTAAAAGTACTCAAAAACGTAATTAAACTACAATTCATTTATTCACATAAAAATAATAAATCCTAAAAATAAAGATTTCGTCCATACTTTATTTATCTTAGAAAATATAAGAAAGTTAAATTGGTTTTTTCACATGTAAAAATGTATAAATCAAATAACAAAATACAAAATATTTAGATTATTAATACTATTATTTTTCTAATGTTTACCACATGATTCATAAGTAACAAGTATTTTTCATCTCTTCTTCACTAATTCTCCAATTGTATTTATCATTTATTTTCTCCAGTACATACATAAAATCATTATCAATCCACTTAATCCCTCCTAAATATTGTCACATAAGCCATCCAACATCTTCAAAAATTCTCATTCGCTTACTTTAATGTCATCACCAATCACCATATTCTCTTTTTTTATTCTTTATACTTTCAAAATTAGTATTAACCTTAAAGTAAAATTTCCATTTCAATCTGTTCACCATATATCTCTAGATTAAGTAAAAATTGGAAAATTTCCGAAATAAAGCTTTACGTCAAAAAATAGCTAAATTTTGAATTTTCAGTCAATCAAGCAAACACAATCAGTGAATATTTATATATTCACGTAACAAATATTAGATCCAAAGAAAAGCAAAAACTAACTATATCTTATATGTCCCAATAAAGATCACACATAAAAACGTATAAATCACATAACTAAATTAATATGTAAATAAAATATAAAAATTTATAATACAGTTTACGCAAGGTACGGGTTGCATAAAAAGTTAAACTCTAATGCAATTTCGACTATTAAAACACGTTATTGATGTATCTTGCTTTAATACGGAGAAAAGAGAGTCCTAGCTGCATTGGAGAGAATTTCCGATACATGTAAAAAATCATAATTGATCTTGTTCATCAGAGACTGATCTACCCAGTTATCAATTGCAACATAGCTTCCACGACATAATTTATTTTTTATTTGAGAAGTATTTTATGGTTGAAACATTAATAATAGGTGATGCTAACTACAGCCACTAGAGTGGGGTTATGCTCTCCACCTTATTGATGGAAAGTATAACCATCTACATTTTAACAATGATTGCCTACACTCTCTAGCAATAAGATAGAAGTACAACTGAAATCTTTCTAAGAGTGGCTAGCCTGATTTTAGTAATAGTTGTTTTATGTTAGAGGTCTGACATTGCACATAATTAAACAGGAGAAACCATAATTTTATTTTTACATAGCATAACGCCATTATGCACAGTTTGAGATAATACTAAAACAATTACTTGAAAAAGGAACATGGAAAACAGAATATAAATAATAAGTGGGGAGCAAATTGGAAAATGGAGTCAAAGATTCATCGTTAATTATAAAGATAATAATGTAAGGGCCCAAATAAAAGATTCTAAATAGCAATCGTCTGTTGGAATGACAATCCAATACGCAACAAAATGAAAGATCATCATTAAAAAAAGAACAGTATTCTTACATTTGGACATAGCAGTAGACGATTTGGGATCAAAGCCAATAATCAAAGCAAGCATTGGAACAAAAATTCCACCACCGCCAACTCCTCCTACACTTCCAAATGCCGCCCCCAAAAATGCAATAATCGTTCCCACTACTATCCTCCATCCGAACTCCATATCCTGTTATACATTTGTGCTTAATTTTTAATTAGAAAACCAATGGTTGATCACAAATTCACAACTAAAAGAGGAAAGAGCAACAAGTAAAAATTGGACGCAGAAAAATTACCGGCCAAACATGCCGATACGAAGACCCATCAGCCGCCCATAAGAAATTCAAAACCCTCTTAAGCTGATTCAAACTATAAATGGGTCCCACTTCATCGATCTCCACTGCGGCAGCCGCCAGAGCAACGAAGAAGAAGATGGAGATTACCTGGCCGCCCCTCATTTCACGTGGCGAAAAATCGATGATAAGAAACGAGGGAGCGAGAAATCGAAGAAAAGTAAAAGAAGAATTTGAGTGCAGGATTGGTTACAGGAGTTCATTTATAAGGATTTTTACGTGGTTGGGTTAGCTTAACGTCAAATAATTTCGAATACGGAGATGACGATAAGGCCCTTATTGATAAGGCCGTTTGGACCATGAGGTAACGATCAAGGTCATGCGGGTCCAAATTTATTAATTTATCCGTGTCCAAATATATTAATTCCTACGTCCTGTTGGTTTAGATAAACGTGAAAAGCAACCACCACCTCCTTCTTCCAAGCAACTACCTCTTCTTCCTGCCAAATTAGACGTAGAGAGGTTGGGAACTGTTAGGTCAGCTTATTTTGCATTTAGGAAAGTCCCCACTTCTCACCAAGATCAGTGTAAAATGTGTAATAGCATTTAATGAATTATCATTCTATGGTCAGCAACGATCATTAAGGTTGACTTATTTGCTACTTGGTTCAGATTCAGTTGTCAAAATACTGACTTGTTGACAAGCACCATTATCCAAGTGGTTAATTGATTCGGTTTTGGTGTAATAGGTTACAAGTTTGAAACTTGCTTTCGAACGTTTACTGACATAGGATATGTTGTCTCAATGATTTGTTGTATATAAAGTAACATTTCAAAAAAAAATGCCGAGTTGTTAAATGAAAGGAGCAAAGATTGATTTCTTTTTTATTTTTAGCATGCCTGCAATTCCAATTATGCACAACTGCACATAAAAGTGGTTAACATTGCCAATCTAACATTAACATTTTAAAAGTAGGACATCCAAGTAACTTCCATAGGACTATAGGAATGTTTTCACTTTTTTTTAATGAAATTGATGTATGTTTTGATTTGTAACTGTAGCATCCTGTACTTGAGAACGTTTACTTATTATTTCATGAGTTAGGATAGTTCCAGGTAGCTTCGCTTTAGTATTAGCGGGATCCAGTGCTCCGTAAAGTATAACGAAAAGATATTCTACAACAGATGAATTGCTATTGAATTTTTCTGTGCAACATTTGACAAACTTTCATATGTACAGGGAGATTAATTGAAAGCCCAACCATCGGGACATTGACATTCATTGATAAGAAGATCGCTGAAAACTGTTTGAGCATTCTTATAGTGCGAATGCTAACATAATTGGGCACGTGAACGCTTACGGCTTATCACATCAAAATCAAGATTGAGAATGACAAATATTTCATTTTAGGTATAATTTTGCGAGAGCCGGTCAACTTTCAATTCCATAACAATGGGTTCATACAGACGATGGAATTTCTACAAGAGACTAAATGCATCGCATATAAGAATATTGGACATGGAATAGTACAAAATGTCGAATAATAAATCATAGATGTAAAGCAGGTGAAGTGGTTAAGACATTGAAAAGATTTAATCATCCATACCATCCCTCTCAGTTCCTACGTCCTTTACTTTTACATCATTAACTCTTATAATTCTTTTATATATTAATAATAATAGTAATAACATGGTTAACTCCAATGGGTAACGCTTTGTGCTTTGTGTATATATATACTTATGTTTATGAGATGTTTGGATGAATATACGTGACACATATAATGTTTTACGGAAGTATCCGTATAGCAACTACCGTTATACTAACACTTTGAAAATATCATCTCTTTTGAAATCTTTTGTGTACAGTTTCATGCTTCAAAAGCAAAATGATTATTTTAATAAAGTTAATTAATCATTTAAATAATGATGCATTAAAGTTAATTAATCATTTTAATAATGATGGCTTAAAGTTAAATAATCATTTTAATAATAATGTTTTAAAGTTTATTAATCATTTAAAACTGATGTTTAAAGTTAATTAATCATTTTAATAATGATGTTTAAAGTTAATTAATCATTTTACTAATGACATTTAAAATTAATTAATCACTTTGATAAAGCTATTTAAAGTTAATATTTGTGATGTGAATACTATGCAAAAATTTGATTTTCAAAAGTTTACAAGTTTGGTTCGGTTATGGAAAGGATAATAAATTTAATTTTCGTAAATAATATCACTCATACGGAAAGGATTTAGTCATATTCTCAACATTAAACGTCGAGTTATGGAAACTCGTTACTATCGTGAAGGTTAAAAATGTCGTCAAGGCAAGACTTAGAGGTAAAACTAACCTAACTGGTCCTACTTCATTTTTAATCAAGGAATGGTACAAGTTTGAAATTGGTGAATGCTGATAAGGATAAGAAATTTAATTTCCATATATGATCGTTTTGATTATTCTCGATAGTTGATTTATTGACTATCGATTCCGTTACATTTTCTGTTTCGTCGATGCATGATGATTTGTTGTTCATTTGGAGCATTAATATCCTTTGTCGGAAATGACAAAAACAGAAAAACGAGTGGGAGCCAAAATATATAGTGTTGCTCCCATTATGGTATTATCACATCTACTCCAAATTGGTTTTAGTTATACGCGCACTGAGATGTGAAATACTGGGATACTCGGTAAGATTGGCGGGTTCCGGCTACAAGGTTTCCAAGAGCTATTGTAGTTCTTAAGTATATACCAGAGGTATACTTTCAGTAAAGGGGGTGCACCCTCCTAGTCATTATTGAAAATTTTCTCTTTCCTTATTTTTGATTCAAACCTATTAATTAATTCTTTCTTAATTGCATCGAGAAGTTGCACACTTCGCGATGTTTAATTGTTTGTATCCACTCTTTATGCTTGGATGTTAATCTCGTGAGAGGAAACCTGTTCCATGATTTGTTGCGTGGTCCCACATGTTGTTTATGTGTTCCATTTTTATTTGGAGTTTACTCATACTGGACTTATTGTCTGACCCAAGTTGTTTATTTTTCCTAAATACTTGAGTACTCATTTATATTTGAGTAGTCTGAAAGTGACAGGTTTCTTAGGGCTGTTTTAAAAATGATAGACGAGCATGAGCATCCTTATCTATCAAGCCATCCATTTCCGTTATTTTTTAATTTACATATGTATATGTTATATCAGCAAGTGTAAAGGCGGGTTGTTATAACTGCATAGGCCGATGGTAGTACTTTGTTGTAACTCTGATAACTCCATGTGAGAGAATAACCTTGTGTACTATTTAACTGTTCCATTGTGAGATTTCTGTTCTTTTATTTTACCCCATGACACTCGTCCCTCGGATGCTTCGGCAATGACATACGAATACCGTGGATGTATTAAGTGTCATTCTTAGAATGTCATAAATGTGGGTCGTCACAACTCAAGTCAAAATCTTTGGCCCGAGTGGAATAGTTAATGATAAATGTTATTATTGAATCAAGGCTTTGTAAATGGACTAAACAGTTTTATGCAGATATTGTTGGGGGTTTGATTGATACCAAACTCCATACATCTTAAAGTGATATAGTATTGACAAAGAAAACGTGCGTGTATTATATCATTACTTAATGGAACAACTTTGGTTGATTTAAAATTTGATTTTAGCGAAATGAACTGCAAGTGGTGAATTCAACTAAACTATCACACTATTAGCTAAGGTGACGTGTGAACATTACTATTTGAACTGTTCAATATTAATCACTGACTAAATTCACATATGTGAATCACACAACCATATTTGTGCAATCTTTGAAATTACCTACGATTTAATTAGTTCATAATGTGTTATAAATTAAGTAATATTTAAAAAATATTAATTATAAGTGCATTTATGATTGGGGTACCTTTGGCAATTGGGAGCTCCTATTAACTTTTTGAGTGCCATTAGTGATCATTTGGGTGTGTATATAAATGTTATATATGCATGTATCAATATATGATATTGATATATATATATATATATATATATATATATAATGGGTTTTAAATATATACAAATGATAAATTGGGTTGGAAATATATTGACCTAATTGTCAATATAAGGCTAGCCATATACGGTCAATGGGAGGGTTTACGAGAGTTTGAATTGATTTTGGAGACAAGTAAAGAGGGCTAAATATTTTTCTTTTGGTTCTCCCTAGAAATACTCCCTTATTTCCTCCCTTGCCTCCACTTAATGAAAGCTTGATCGCCTAATCTATCCTATAGGTGAACCCCATCACTCCTCCTCCTCCAAATCAAAGTGCATCCTATTAGTGATTCATCTCATTCCTTACAAGCTTGAGTGGTGGATTTTAATCCAAAGGGATTAAAGCAAATCAAGGTGTTACAAGCGGATAGATCTTCAAAGGTAACAACCTTTTCAAATATATATAATATACATATCTAATCACATGTCATTATCTAAATCTTAAAATATCTGTTTTCATGTATATGATTTTAAATAATAACTTAGGATTAATAACAATTAATATGATTTCTACACACAAGTATGTATTAAATTAGAAAAATAAAATAAAATATATTTTTCAACCATAGAATATAAATCTATTTTATATAAACTTATTTTATGGAAAGTTATTTTATTATTGTTATATATATATATACATATATTATTTCCAATGAAAAACATTATTTTCAGCTTTAGTGCATATTTACATACATACACACATATATATCTATGTGTGTGTTTGTGTGTGTTAATTAATTAATGTAAGTGTATGTACGTAAGTGTGCATGTGTGTGTATATTAACAATAAAATTTGCTGCTTGCATTAAAAAGAATCAATTTTTGTTTCGATCATAATTTAATATTAATATACATTAATCAATATAAATATATTTTATTCATAATTTATGTGTGTGTGTGTGTGTATTATGGTAAAATAATTTTGGCTGAGAATAAATGTATGTATTATATAAAACAAAACTATTTGAATTAGTCAAAATATAAGATTTTATTTTTATAATTTTAAATTTACATGATTTTGGAATTGTTAAATTGTTTTTAAAATCGCAATATAAATTATATCTCTGACCTATTCAAATAATTTTGAGGTTTAAAATCAAATTTAAACTAATGTTTTTACTTAGTCAAACTAATAAAATTTTGTAAAATTTAAATTTTGAATATATACAATATATTTTATATTTTTCTATACATACATAAGCACATGCACACATATAACAACTATTCTATATATGGTAATAAGAATATGTGTATACAAACCATATGCATATATCTTGTTACATTCAAACATATATATAAATACTTAGATATTTACATATTGATGGAACCGGGCCAGCATGCAATGGGTTAAATGAGTGATTTTTTAAAAGAAAATTTTCCATTTTAGGTCTTACTGGCATATTAAGTCTAAATTAATTCAGAACTGATTTAAATAAATTTTAAATAAAATATTTGTTTTATTTAATTAATTTATATAAAAATTTGATTTATTATATATATAGTATATAATGTATCTGTCTATCAAATACAAACACACACACACATATATAAACGTGTACATGCAACAAGTAGATGTGTACTTGCTTTAATGTGCCTACAAATATGCAACACCTCCATATTCTGAGGCACGAAAATAAGCGCTATTGATGCTGCAGTCATTGATAGTATTATTCCTCGGTAACAAAATGAGATCAGTTAATAGTGTCTATAACATCAGAAGCATAGAAATATGAAAATTTTCAAAACACATTTCATTAATAAACTTTCATGTTCATTACATAATCCCGTCGATCTCTCGTTCAGATAAAATATAATAACTATTAGTTATATTTCAAGCAACATATGGCAATGCTCCATTGGATGATCAGAGTCTAAATACTAACAGTTAAAACCCTGTTATTACATTCATTCAAACATGGCAAAAAAATAGCAGAAAATAAACTCCTAATAAAGCTTGCCTCCTGCACGTCTTTAGAAACTTATTCATCAAAACCTAAAAACCTTACTTTCGGCCTACTCAAATGAACACCCGAGAATTTAAGGGAAAAAACAAAAGCTTTGGGTCGGATAAAAAGTCTGCTGTGAATAATAATATACCATCTCGAACCAAAACAGATATCTATTGAGGCCATGCCGTTGAGCGGAACTAGTTTTCCCTTTCTAGTATCATATCAAAATATGTCAATGATAACATAAATCCTGCACCTGCAACCACAATGGTTAAAATAAAATATGATATGATCATATGCATGCAATATGTGTAAAGGTGACTAGTCTGTCATTAAGGGTTACACATTCCCAAAATTTACCCATCCAAAAATTTATGTCTATCTCAAATCATATTTTTCCTAGATCACTATGAACATTAGTTTTCACATGCCAACTAGGCTGACTCGGGCCAAAACATAATCAGATGTCCAAAAATCTCTAATTATGGTTAGGAGTAAAACAAATTAAACGATATAGTGAGTATACAGAGATACGAGTTCATTTATGTGCATAAACATCTTTTAGTCTCACTTTTGATAAAGCCTAATGCACTGGAATCGTGGACCTTTACCAACCGAAGGCTAATGGCTGAAACATAGAGTGCGACACTACACCAATCCCACCTAAAGTCTTATATATTTTAAATCCATGAGTCAAATCTTTCTATTAGTTCATGACATCCTAACATGGTTGATCTACTCAATCTCCTGGATGCAATTCTGCTCACTCAGGAATTTAGTCTGACCATACTCACCACCAGAACTACCTAACTTGTAATTCTATTTTCCAATCCCAATATGCAATGTTGGTTAATATAGATGTGAGTATGATAAATGATCAAACATGTAAATTTAATTGATCTATATATAACATCATTCATCAAAATATGTTCAATCGATAGTCACATCCTTACATAGCTTTTACAACGTTCACTACAAAATAGGGCTATTGAGCTTCTAAAATACATAAGCAATATAAGGTAAAGAGCCTCTAAAATGCATAAGCAATGTGAGGTAAAGAGCCTCTAAAATATGAGATAAAGAGTTTCTATATATGAGGTGTCATGCCTCTAAAACAAGAGATAAGAAGTTTCTACATATGAGGTGTTATGCCTCTAAATTATGAGATATATAGTTTCTAGATATGAGGTGTCGTACCTCTAAATTATAAGATAAAGAGTTTCAATATATGAGGTGTCACACCTATAAAAATGAGATAAAGAATCTCTAAAATATGAGTTGTTATGCCTCTAAATTATGAAATAAAGAGTTTCTAGATATGAGGTATCGTGCCTTTAAAATATGAGATATAGAGTTTCTAAATATGAGGCGTCGTACCTCTAAAATATGAGGTAAAGAGTTTCTAGATATGAGGCTTTGTACCACTAAAATATGAGATAAAGAGTCTCAAAAATATGAGGTGTCTTAATGTAACATCATCTATCTTGAGGCCCAAAGCTAAGCACTACAGATGTTGTAGTCATCCATAATATTAACTTCCGGTGACAAAATACGATAATGTTAATGGTATCCATAATATCAGAAGCACATGAATATGAAACAAAATCATCATAAATTAAAACAACTTTTCTGATTACATTTCAAAGCAATAGTACATATTCAATCTACATAATCGATTCTCATGTTTTGATCAAATATAATTATTACCAAATATGCCAAGAGCGACATATGAATATGCCCCTTGGATGATCAGAGTTTAGACACAAAAGTCTTAATAAATCATGGCGGAAATAAAAATAAATAGCAACTCCTAAGTAGGTAAATTTACCTCTTGCACGTCTTCGGAAGCTTTATTCGTCCATCTACTAAACCTGTAAAACCTTAACTCTCAATCGACTCAAAATAATTTTGAGCACCTGAAGTTTAAGGGGAAAACGTAAACTTTGAGTCACATATAAGCCTGGTGTGAGTAATACTATTACATCTCGGTTTACTGATATTAAGTGAGGCCACGCCACTCAGTGGAACGGCTTTCCCCTCACTAATATCCCTTTAAAACATGTCTTTTGCAAATCATAATCCTGCAATCAAACTGATTAAAACAATAAAGGCAATATCATATATGCTCATAAATCAGGCTACAAATAGACTATCTGTCCGAACAATGTAGTTTTTTTTGGCTAGCTACTAACCATTAGCTGACTCGGGCCTACCATACAAAATAAATAATCTAACAACTATTGGACAAACTACTGGATGGTCTGTTCTTAACTTACTTCTCCCAGAATCACCTGATTCTAATGGTTTTTCGGGCTCACCAATAACCTATTTTCCTTCTCTATATATATTCATTTCTGTGTGTAACCATCATATAACTCTTATCTGCGACTAAGCCATCCACACTGGAATTTTGGACTAAATTAGCTAGGGGATATAACTAATGTATTGGGCGCGACCCTATACTAATCCCATCTGCTATAAAATATCTGAGTCATTTTTTTAGGGTTAACTACCCATCAAAATTTTATTTGATAACGTTTTCAAATGGATTTAACCCTTTAAATCATACTTAAGCAAGAAAAACATACGATTTGCTCAAATCTCTTTGGCATGATATATGCTTTATTCAAAACATTATTGATGAAAACATTCAAAACCTTTGTTTAAAAGCATTAAACAACCTTTTTCGAAACCTTCGAAAGCATCCCTTTCGAAACCATTGAAAGTACCTCTTTCAAAACATGTTAACTCTTTACTTCTAAACCTTAGGCCGCAAGGCCAAAACTTCCCTTTGAAAACATTGAAAACATCCTTTTCGAAAGCATTATAAAATTTTAGACTTCCTACTTCCAAACACTTTAAACATGCCTTTCGAAAACATTAGAAACCCCCCATTTAAACACTAAAGGTAAACCTTTCGGAAACTTTAGGGGAACCACCCCTTCGAAATCTTTGTCATATACCTTTCGAAAACATTAAGTCCTTTACATAAATCAAACCTTTCGAAAGCATTGGGTTCAAGTAAATACGTATGGAACATAGTTCGAAACCTTTAAAACCATTCCTTTCGAAACCTTTGGGTTTAACTTTCAAAATGTAAAAAAGGTCTTAAAACAACTGGGACGAAAGCCAATCCTTCAAAAGCATTTTCCTAAATAAAGAAGTGGATGGTGTCGAAACCATCCCCCTCGAAGGTATTGGTGAAGCGGCACCAGGTTTAAAGCGAAAGAACCCTTTCGAAAGCATTGCTTCGAAAGGTAACATGAGGCAGCTGGGGTTTCGACCCCTCTGAAAGCTCATTTCTAAAAAAAAGGCGGCAACCTCTTTCAAAAGCTCTTTTCTTTAAAACATTTGACCAAGTTGAAAGCTATCTCATTCGAAAGCATTCTTTTTTAAAAGCAAAACAAGCGGCATTTCTTTTAAAAGAAAAACATGGTATCGACCCCTTCGAAAGCCCTGTTTCGACCCTATACCTTTTTTCTATCTCCAATCCACTATATACCAAGCCTTTGATACCATGTGTATTGGTTTCGAACTGGTTAGAGGCGGAAGTATGAAGTCGAAAGGTAGCTGCCGAAAGTGGTGACATGGCAAGACCTTGTAAAACTGATTTTTAGCTTTCTAAAGTAGTTTCTTTCTAACTAACTTGCTTTGTTTGTCAAAATATTATTGGTTGGCAATATTTTTCCAAAATCTTTTCTAAAAAAACCGCCGAATTTCAAAGATTAACATTTTAAAACATTTACAAATTGTCCCTTCTCCTTTTATAAATGTATAAAACATTAGGTTCCATTCCTTAAATAATTTTATATACTTATTAAAACATTTAGAAAAAAATCTCCAAAAATTCCCATAAATCACTTTTAATATGTTTTCTATCATATTTAAATTTTTGACCCAAAGCTAACATATAGTAGCCATAATTAAGTTAAACCCAATTTAACTATTTTCTTTAATAGAAAATTCATAATAAATCCACATTAATTCTGAAAATTACGAAACTTGAAACACATCCCTAAAATATTATTTCTGTCCTTATTTCAAAATCGCAAGGCATTTGGATGTCATTTGATAGGATTTTCAATCATAACTTATCATAAAAATCTATATGAACAAGCAAAATTCATCAACAAGCGTCTATATATATATATATATATATATATATATATATCATACAAAACATGAAATAATACTTAGCAAAACATATTTGAATCTAATCTAGAACCTGAAATGAGAAAATCTAAGATATAACCTGTTATTCGCATTTAGCTTGTGATTAAGGAGTTTGAGATTTGCTTCTTAGATTTGATTAATTAAGCTTCCTTCCTCTTAATTTTTGCTTATCTTTCTCTTGCTTTCTCTTAATGGTGGCCGCCCTCTTCTAGGTTTAGTTTTGGCTTGTGAACATGTAAAATGAAAAGGTACGAGGGTTTAGGGTATAAGAATATTACTTATTCCTACTTTAACCTTTCTATTAGCCTTACTTATTTCATTTTAATTCCTTTTAGTTCATTGTTTAACTAGGCGTGGCTACCCATTACTATTCAACTCTCAATTCCCTTAATCATTTACATTATTTCATTTAATTTAACTAATTAAATGTCATAAATAATGTTAATCAAAATTAGGGTCGTTACATGTAAGTCTAAAACATGATAAAGAGTTTCAAAAGCATGATGATGTTGTAAGTCTAAAACAAGATAAAGAGTTTCAACAGCATGATGATGTCGTAAGCCTAAAACAGGATAAAGAGTTTCAACATCATGATGATGTCATAAGTCTAAAATTGGATAAAGAGTTTCAATGGCATGATGATTTAGTTAGTCTAAAACATGGTATAACATTTCTGTAAATAATTTGAAAACCAATTTATTTCCTTTTGAGATAATAATTTCCACCAACTCTTACCTCCTGTCAAATTTTTATCGGATAACAAAATCTCTTTTCATATACTTTTCAGTGTTTGTTGGAAGATTGTATTTTGCTTTCCCAGAATAATTTGCAAACCATTATAATTAATACCATTAATTAATATTAATTAAAAGCTTTTTCATAATCAAAAATTAATAGAAATCATAAACACTTGGGAAAAACCCCCATAAATACTAAAAGTATGATTTCCATCTTCTTTCATGTATGAAAATTTCGGGTCCAAAATATGAATTTTATTATTTTTTAATAATTAAAACCTGAAACAAACACTTTTCCATCTTAGAAAATTCATAAAATATTGGTACGAACTTGGAAAATTATAAAATTAAAAACCTATCTCCAAAATAATACACAACATATTCGAATTTCAAGTCAATTAGAGATCGAAAACTAGATTTTTACCTTTAAAACCTTAAGCATAATTCCATAAAAATTCCAATAAATCATCATTCAATCAAATAATTATAAACTATCCAGTCACGACATATCATCATAATAATTCAGAAATCAAAAATTGATCTAAAAATAAACATAAATAAATGAGATGTATATCATTATTCATCTTAGATTGGATAAGAGGGATTGAGATTTGATGTAAATTAGGTTTCCTAAGTTTTTCCTTTTAAATTGTTTAAATTTTCCTCTTCTTTTCTTCTTGGTAATGGTCGACCTCCTTTTGGTTTATTTTTATTTATGTGAAAATGAAATGAGAATGATTGAAAGAGGAATGGTTTAGGGAATGAATAAAGGAGTTATTCTCATTAGCCCTTCTCATTAACTCTTTCGTATTCTATGTTTAAAACAATCTTTTTAATTAATTATTGAAGGCTTAACCCAAATTAGTTGACAAATCTCATTCTTCTTTTCACCTCACATTGTTCCATTTTATTTATCTAATTAAATTCCCTAAATAATGTTAAACAAAAATTAGTAATGTTATAAAATAAGTATTGGGATTTACACAACGGATACAGTTGCCTCTTTATGTACATATTTATTGTTTATAATTAGTTTACTATCACATACATGTGTATATACATACGTATAAACGCACACACACAGATATATATATATATATATATATATAATAGTGTTTACATAAAAGATATTGACCAACCCAAAATAATAGCTAAAATATCTAAAGATATATTTAAATTAAAAAACAGTTCTAAATCTATAATAAAATCTATTTCAGATTTAAAATTCAAATTTTGAATGTTGATATTTTTAAATATATATGCATGCATATATGTATATATGAAAATTTTAACTTTTGAGAAAAACTATATATATGTAATTTAAAAATTATTTATAAAATAATAACTGGTAACTATGAAATAAATATGTTTAGAAATTAAAAAAATTAGATCAAATCAAATTAAATAAAAAAATATTTTATTTTACAAATCCATACTGATTTGTAAAACCTTTTCTTTTAATATAAAATCCATATGGATTTAATATAAAAACTTAATTTTTTTAAACCTTAAGGATTTTTTTTGGAATCCCAGCAAATCTGGCTTTGCTGGCAGCATCTAGGGGATACAAAAGAAGGCCCGCCACAACCTGCATATCCAATTTAAGCCAGCCTTTTTAGAAAACTGAGCGTGGTTGCTAGGAAGCAACCCTCTTCCTTCTGTGAGGGAGTCTAATGCTCCTTCCAACTTCACTAAGCCTGTGTACAAACAGTAAGGATTATATATATATATATATATATATAATTTTATTTAATACATAATGATCTAATTTTTTTTAAATATATTCACAAATTATTTTTCCATTCCTTTTAGATTTAATTATAAAGTGTAGATATCATTTTTTGTTGTTATAAATATAATTTCGTATGGAGTACACACACACACGCATATATGTATGTATGTATGTATGTATGTATGTATATAATGTATAAATATACAAATTAAAAAATCAAAATTCTAATTTTAAAAACTATTTGAAAACAATTTTAAATTTCGAAGATAAGATATTATTTATTTATTAAAATGGTCGAAATGAATTATACATGTATATATTGTTATTATTTTTAATCAATTTAAATATGTTTGTATGTGTATATTGATCTGACAGCAAATAAATGTATAAATTCATGATATAATAAGGTTCTAATCTACACACATGTATTGACATAATATATGTATATAAATGAATAAAAATTAGATGTTACCAATGTTGTGGCCTGTATGGGGCACCTTGAATGTTGAATCCAAACTCCTTAGATCGAATTTATACTCCTCCAAATATGTCTGTCAATGGATATTTTCAGATACGAATAGTATCATATCCGTATCCACATTCAAAATCAATTGTGGATATCGAATATCTACATCTACGTGTACGGGCAGATATCAGATAATTATCTTATCCATTAACGATCTATAAATGAAGAAACATATATAGAAAATTTTAGTTTAATAAAGAATTTCTTCAATCCGGTTGATATAAAAGTACGAAAAATAAACAAATATGAAGATAATAAATAGTTTCGAGTAGAAAACGCATATAATATAAACGATTAACTCAATAAAACAATAAATACATATTTTTTTAACACATAATATAAACTTTGATTTTGACAAAAAACAAGACAAATAACTTTCGGATGCAGATATCTTTCTTATCTATTTCTTTTGAATTGGATATTTATTTTTTGAATTTTGATTTGGATTTGTATACGGGCGGATTCCAGATTTTTCGGTTATCCATTGACATAACTACTTCTAGAAAATCAGCTAACTAAAGAGATCGCTGCACTTTTGCACTAGATTGGATTTGATTTGATTTTATTTTGGAAATAAAGAGGGGAAGGGCTCTTGTATCTTGTGGCCTTGGGGTTTCAAGGAGGAGGCAAAATTTAAAAAGTAAAAGAATAGAGATGGTTGGTTTAAATAGGTAAGAGAATGAAATAAAAAGAGGGGATCTAGATCTCCTTGTTTACTTCTTCTCCTTACCAATTGAAAACTCATATTTCAAACCCCTCCCCTCCAAGCATGGCCGACCATAACTATGAGCAAAGGGGACCACATATATTGCCAAATCAGATCAATATTTAAATAATTTAAATCCAATGTAAATGTTTATTTATAGCGTATATCGATAAGTGTATATATAACTTTTATATGCACAATTGATTCAAATAAATAAAATAAATTTTTTATAATTAATATTTCACAAAATAATTATAATATAATTAAATTGTGTGGTATTTCGGAATGTTCAATGTTTCGACTGTGCGACCCATAGGTATAAATTCAGTCAATGAATAATATCGAACAAATCGAATATTAATGTTCACACATCTTAGCTAGTAGTGTGACAGTTTGGTTAATTTATCGCTTACAAAATTATGATAAAATTCAATCTTACGATTTTAAGCGGTCCCTGGTAGTAAATATTGTATACACCATTCTCTTGTTAAAACTATATCATATTAGAACTTATAGAATTTGATTTTAATTCCAATATCATTCATATTCAACTTGTATAATCCAAAAAACAAAGTATTTAGTTTACATTTACAATTATTATTAATCAAACTGCTCTGGCCAGAGATTTTGACTTTGAGTTCACTATATTCGACATGATACTAACTCATATTACTAAGTAGATGAATTCTCTATTAAATTGTATTTCACTTTTAATGCTTCAACCCAGACTCAACTATAGTCCTTCAATAAACGTCATGCTAGGACTTAATTATAATCAAAGTGGAGTGTCCACATTGAAGTTTAACAATATTCACAAGTTGAGAGAACCGTATAATATTATCATTCGATATTCTTTGTTTGATTTTTGTTATATTAAACAACAGAAAACTATCAAGTGATTCATTCTATAATTATCAAATAACTATCAACACGTAATCCTTTAGTGCCACCAACAACTATGAGTAATACACTGCCTAACATTTGAAAAACGTTACGTACTCTAGTCTCAACGGTTGTATCGATATCATGCTTGATATATCTTAACGAGGAAAATAAAAAACAATATGTTATTTCATTATGGTAAAAAAATTATGATTACAATACCTTGTAATTACTATCAAAAACATATCGTTTAAGGATTTCTATTATGGATAATTAAAATAAAAAAATAATCAACACAACACATTATGGTAAATATATAATAGAAAGAAAAACACCTTTTATTTCGAGCGAGATTTTGTAACAGAGTGAAAATTTTATAATAAATATAGAATTGCCTCTAGGATATACTATAGCTTTACCGATCTCCCATCTGCACTTACGGCCAATTATGGGATCTCAATCCCATCTCTTTGATTAGTTACCTGAATACTGATCAAGTTAAACCTTTTTGGAATACATCTGTTATGTTGTCATTTGTATCTACTCAGTCAATCAACTCTTTATGGTGCTGATAAACCGCCTTTATCATATGGAAATTTTCAGGGTATGTTTCTCAACTTGTAATGCGTCTAGGTTCTTTCATGATCTATATCACAACGTTGTTATCATGTAACAATGACATAGTGTTCTCGAGACTTGGAATCACCTCAAGCTAAATTATAAATTTATGCATTTATATTTATATATACATTACTTTTATTTGGCACTATTCAGGGTGATGTACTTTACATTTTGGTTAAATCAGTCATAACCATTTCGTTTGGAACATTTTCACCTTAAAGCTCCGTAACTAAGGCTTGAACATGAATTTAATACTGGTATATTATACAAGATGTCGTTTATGAAGTTTGAATCTGAGCACTCCTTCATAAGGAGTTCGTTGTTTCCATAAATAACAATCTAGTATTTCATAAATACCCGAGAACACTCTAAACTACCATATAGTTATCTTAACTTGGATTCGATACTAGCTCACTATACTAAATACATAAGCATAATGTAATATAGTAGATTACATAGAAAATGTGATACTCCTACCGTCAACGCATAAGGAATCTATCTCATATGCTTTACATTAAACATTTTAATATGTTCTCTATGTATACCATATGGGATTATCCCAACATCCATTTATAACAATTACGAAAGATGTAATTTTCAAGTCCAATATTGATAATTAAACAACCAAAGTAAAATGATTTTAACACGAGTACATCGTCATCGATATTAAGTTTGTTGTTTACTTACAATTTTGAAATATATAAGTACCTTTTAGTATCGTTTCTTATAGAAACACGCTTCCTTTTTATTCTGACTGAAAATCAAACTAAGTGATTTATGTCAAAATACTTGTCAACTTCGATACTTAACAAAAAAATAACCTCATATCAGTTATTGGATCATATCCAAAACTCATAGACTAAGTATCGCTCCTATTGACTTTGAGACACTTTGGTCGTTGTATGTAAACAGTCTATTCTAAATCACTATTTAGAATTTTATATTTCAACACACATGTACAAAAGTCAAAGTCATACCATGCGATAATGTAGTGAGTAAAATTCAAATTAACTTAAGCATATTGAATGACGAGTATGTCATGTTAATTTCAACAGCTGAACTTAACGACGTTATTCCTATCTATTGGATCTAGGCCAATACGTAACGGATTAAATGGTGAAATTTTTAAAAAAATGTCATTTGGATCTTATTATGCATATGTAGTCTAAATTTAAATATGATCTAAATTAATTTTCAATAAAATTGTTATTTTATTTTATTTGCAAATAAAATATTATTTTTATATTATAATTGTATTATATAATATGAATATGCATATCATACACATATATGTGTGCATATGCTCATGCAACGTATATAGTGTACATGGTTTAACATGCCCGTATATAAGAATTGTAATTTGCACCACAATTGAAATATTAGCCCCTCTACATACATATACATTGTCTAATATATATATATATATATATATGATAAAATTATATTTACAATAGTATATATATGTATATATATATAACATTGCAAAATAGTAATAATTGTAAATACAAGTATAAACAATTTCAAATTTAAATTCAAATTCAAATTTCAAATTCAGATCTGGATCTAGATTATAAAATATCGTTCAATTTCAAAACTAGTTTATGATAAAATATGCCTAAAAACATAAAATATATATGTATATTTTTGAACGAAAATATGTACAATATAAACATATTTTTTGTATATTAATGTAACGACCCGGATTTTTGAACGATTAATTTGCAATATTTAAATTAGATTTAAATATTTAATTTGAACTTTAATTTGATTATAATATGAACAGTTTGGTTTTACATGATAGAAATGATTCAGAATTTAAATATAACGACCTGTTGAATTAATTAATTATTAAAATAGTAATTGGACATCGGGTAAAATATTAAATCTGGGGTAGTAAGCTTGTTTAAAATATTTTAAAGGCTTATAGAATTTATATTAATAATACTGAAAATAATAGATGAGTTAAAATTTGAATTTAACATTGGTTTGTCCGATTTTAAAATTACATCGTTTAAATTAATATTTAGAAATAGCCTTCCGAGGCATTGTCTCGGATTTCAACGAAACCAGTTCCATTGGATCCGTAATATAGAATTATTACCGGATTTCAAAATTCGTAATTTTCGAAGCTTCCGTGTGACCGTATGAGATAGAAACGTTTAGACAATAATTAATCGTTTTAAAATTTAAATATCTTTCGTCTTTTCATCAGCCAAAATCATTTCATTGCAGGCCGACCTCCTCCGAAATAAGCCACCATCCTATTCCCTTTTCTCGTTTAAATCACACAACCTTCTTCTCCTCTGAATCAAAATCGAGAGAAATTAACAAATAAAATAATGGCCGCTTCTTTTCTTCGAAATCGTGAAAACCATTCACTTCCCATATTTTAACTTACGAAGTTCACTTCGTTTCCCTTTTTCTTCTCAGCCGATTCACGACATACTAAAAAAAAGAAGAAGAAAAAACCCTAGCATGAAATCGAAATCAAATGGGGGGGAAGAGCACGCGAATCGCTTCGCGTTCGTGCTGTGCCATGCTGTGTTGTCATAGTTGGATCTCGCGATGGGTGGAGGCGCGACTTTGTGGAGTTCGCGCGGTGATTGGGAGGCGAAGTGGATGTACGGCGGTTCGATGATGGTGGGAGTTCTTGTGTCGAGCTTCGCGAGGCGCGGCTTCCGTAGGGATTGGTGATGACGTGCGTGACTCAGGAACTCGCGACGAAGTCGTTTCGAACGGCAGCATCTCGGAGGCTGATGAGGGTTTTGTGCGTGGTTCAGTGAGGTATAATTATTTATTTAGTTAGTTAATTTAAGTTCTAAATTTGAGGATTAAATTTAAATTTACAGTAAGTTAGGGTTTTGATTTTGAATTTTTTTTTTTTACTGTTAAATAGTTTTAGATCTTCAGAATTTATTCTAGTTTAATTTAAAATATGTGTATATATATAGGATTTTTAGGAGTTAATATGAATTTTAAACTATTTGAAGTCTATATAAAAATTTGATTTTTTTGAAATCTATTTACTTATTTTTATAAGTATATATATGTAGTTTCAAAATAAAATCAATATATGTCAATTTGGGATAAGTAGGTTCAAAGAGAAAAATATAAAAAAATAAAATAAATATACATCTCTACAATTTAAATATTGCTAGTTCCTTTAAAAATAATTTACTTAGGTGATTAATTTGTTTAATTAGCTTATTTAATTATTTTAGTCACTAAAAGTTTTTTTTATAAAGGAGGATTAGTTTAAAATTTAATTATTTGTTGAAATAAATCATTGGTTGAAATTAAATTTAAAGAATAAATTATTTAATCGAAAATTAATTGTTCGATCTGTTCGAATATTAATAAAATCATATAATTGTTTATATAAGGTCAAAAGTCGGGGAATTGGGTCAAGTTTGGAAGGGATTGCAACTTAAAAGTAAAGGTGAGATTTTCTCACTCATTTGGATGCCATAGTTAAAAATTTAAATGTTAAATTTAAATCATTGGATGTGTTTGGATGATTTATAATAGTTTATCCACTAAATGAAATTATAAACTCATATACCGTGATATCCCACTTTGAAAGTGGAATTGATATGTTATTGTGCTAACATTTGTGGATGCAGGGAAAACAGGTTGGAGAGATCCAACATGATTCCTCAAAGATATTTATTTATTATATATATGTTGTCATATGACAGGATGAATGAATTGATATGGAATTGCATGCGAATTGAAATATATAGTGTTAAATAACATGGAAATTGGAATTTACTAATTTTTAAATGCTATAAATAATTTAATTGAAGGAAGTTAAATGAAACATAGATTAAAAGAATATTTCTTTAGAATTTGGATTTACTTCTATTGAGACTAAAGTAAAATTAAAAGAATATTTATTACCTGGTTATACTTAAATTAGTTAAAGTTGAGTTTGGGAAAAATTAAATTATATACAAAGACTCTAAGAAATATTGTAATCGATGAATAGAAATAAAGTAAAAGGAACTTTATTAGGAAATAAAATAAAAGGAACCTTATTAAGAAAATGAAATTTTGTTAAAGAACAAATATGAGATTTTATTGAAGAATAAAATTATAAAGATGGGATCTTTGAATAAAAATTGTTTTTATAAATAAAAAGAAAACTCAGGGGAGTTATAAATTTATAAACGTAGTTCATAAATGAGATAGAAAGTAACGGTGGATACGTAATGAGATAAGTCATGGCGAGAACTTAATTTGAGTTATGAAAATTGGTTTTGGAAGGAAATAGTTGAATATTTCCGAAAGTAAGAAATGAGAACACAGTCAAGAGGAATTTATGAGTGAATATTGGATTTTCTAAAAATATAAATTGGTTTTAAAGGAATATTTAAAAAAAATATTACTATACTATATAAATTGTAAAGAACTATTATCTAGATTTAGAATATTTCGGAAAAGTTATTTAATGCTTAGTATTTATTATAATAAATTATAGTTTTCTAAACCAGCTTTGAAAATTTATTAATAACTGGATATGAATTAAATTTTTACCTTAAACCATAATTTGAAATAAAACCATTATTCTTACTTTATATGTCAAGATGTTTTCAAAAATGTTTTGAAAATCCAATTATAAATCCTCTTGAGAAGTAAAGCAAGTGTAATTAATTTGAATAAGATCTTTAGGGAAGATTTTATAGAGGGTTATGAGAACTTGAATAAATCCCAAGTTTAAGATTAGTGAATTTCGAGGTGAGATAAAATTCTCAAGAATAGCACGAATGAAACCTGAAATATTAATAAGCTAAATGGCTTTGGAAAATTTACAAATGAGACTGTAAATGATTTTTGAGAAAAGAAATAAGAGATAAAGAATATTTTCCAAGTTTTGAGAACTATTGAAGTGGGAAAATATTATAAACGGTTGGCAAAGACTTAAATGGTTTCACGAGAAATAGAGTGAATTGAATCTAATTTCAAGGCATTGAAATATGAAGATAATATCTTAAGTAGATATTTGAGATAAATAACTTGAGGAAATTATTTGATGGTTGCTTGTGAATGATTAATTGATAGTTAAATAACCGACTATCAATATTGGACAATGCGCTGATCGTTTCGAAGAGTCCGGGATCGGATTTAATTATCCGAAAACCACTTCGATCCGGTTTGAACGATAACGAATGAAGACCGTGAAGAGTTGAAGACGGTGATTCGGTTTGTCCAGACCCAAGGCAACTTGTATGGATTGAATGCTTTCAGAACATCGTCAGGTGGACGATGAGCTTTCTAAGTGGGACTCGTTCTTGAAAGGTAACGCTTAGCCTCAAGCCTCATCAACCGGGAATGGCTAAAATAGGGGGAGGTGCAGCAAGACTTCGTGGATAGCCCCCACTGGAGAGTAAGGTTTCCCCTGTCTAGATGTCCCTTTTTATTTCGGCTTAGTGGGTGGTTGGTCGCGCCAACCACGGGGTGATCTTACTTGGGACTGTCCAGTAAGGGATGGTTCCAGTCTTGTGTTGCAGGGGAGTTAGGGTGGCTCCTCGGTACTCTGATCTAGACCAGGTATTGTGATGGGCGGTACCCCAGTAGCCCTGCCATTGTATGGAACCCAATCTCCAATAAGCGTATGTACGGTTTTAATTGTGCCCAACTATTGCTGAAACGTGAGATGCAAGCATTTCATCTAGATTCTATTTTACTTTCTATAGACACTATTATAATATCAGACGAATTTAATAAAAATGTTTTGGCTATCGTAAGGTAAAAACCCGGCATGTTTATTTGTGGCGTGGTCTTACGAGATGCTCTTGTTTTTCAAAGGATTTTTGAAAATAATATAATCCAATTGAGTGTGATTTTTCTCACGCTGGTTTTTCAGACTGACTCGGGTGTTGTTTTATATGATGCTCGGGTCAGACCGAGTTAAACAGGATCAAGTTAAAAGCTAAGAAGTTCAGGAGACGAGCGGATGACATAGCGTACTTCCGTATTTGACTATTATTTCCGCTGTGTATGGACAATTATTAGTTGTCTCTGTATGGATGTTGATGTACTCTGATGATGGTATGTATGTATATGTATACAGAACATATTTCTTTGTATTTAAAAGCTGTTACTATATATATATTATATTTTGTGCCGCTGCGATTGTAAGACTCTGATGTTGTTTTCTTTTCTTCTTCTTCTACCTCTTTCTTCTTTTACCCGAAGACTCGTACTTTTGTGCCACTTTGGACTGAACCGTTGTGGAATTTTGTTAGTCCAAAGGGGTACGGATTTGCGGGCCTTTACACTTGGTATCAGAGTTGAAAGGTTAAGTGAGAACCTTGGCTCTGGTGGGAATTACTCATTAGAGATAGAGTCATTAGTACTCTAGAATGATCTTGGGTGTATTAATAGATATGAGCGCTTATTTGTTAGTGAATATAAATGATTTTATATTGTGTTGATTGATTTATTGAGTGGCATATGAACCTTCGTCGGCACAGCCTCGAAAACTGTATCGAAGGGGTTTCTAAACACTTAAATAAAGCAATTCGACACAATATTGATTTTCAAAAGTGGGTGAAAGAAATAATTTCATCCAAAATATATTTTGATATAAAGGGAATATTTTCTGAAATTATTATAACCTGGATGTTTGGATGATAATATTTTTTGACAAATGAGATAATTAAATATAAAATAGTTATCTAATCAAGGAAAACATTAAATGTTGAATTTTGGAATTAAAATTTAAAGCGAAAAGTTAAAGATGGAAATTTAACTTGGATTAAATTTTAAAACTTGAAATTTAATTAATGATTTGGAAGGGATAAATTAGTAGATTTTAAATGAAGTTGAAATGAGAAATAAAACTTAAAGTGGATTGAAATTAATTTAAGTTATGTGAATGGAAGTAAATTGAATTAAACTGAAAATAAAATTCAGTTGTATTTGAATTAAATTGTAATTTGAATTAAAAACAGGATTAGGTGATGAAACCCGAGTTATAAATAGAAATTCCATTAAAATAGTAAGTAAAATTAAATATGAATCACAATTATTATGAATTGGATTAAAGTAAAGATAGTTTGAATTTACAAATAAAATCCAAATCAAGTATGGATGGAATAAATTGGCCTTGGATATTATCTTAACAAATTTAGAATGGCTAATTAAATCACATGGGATTTGATCTAGATGAGTATCAAATAAATTGGAAATGAATTTAAGTAAGAAGTTGCAATAAATAAATTAACTTAAGATTTAAAATTTATGGAAAGGTGATTTCGAAGAAAGTGAAAGTTCATTGAATAAAATAGATTGGTAAAGTACCTTAAACTTTGGATGTGATTGGATGGTAAATAGCAAATTTAATTGGATTGAGAACTTTGATTGAACTGGAATTATCTTAAGCTAAGTTAATGTTTGAATTTGAATGAAGATGAATTAAATTGAGATGTAGATGATATAGTAATAAAACTCTCATTTGGGTAAAATTCATAATAATGAAATGAGGTTGAATTTAATGTAAGCTGAGTTAAATGAAATTTGAATTTGAATAAATAAGACTTCGATAGCTTATAAAAGAATTGGGAAGTGTTGAAATAAAAATATGTACTTGGCTAAGTAAAACTGTATAAACCCGAATTAAAATAAAAATGGGAATGTGGTTAACTGTAAATGAATGGAACTGTGAAGATAAATAAGAAGTGGGACTTATAAAATTAAGGTGGAATAAATAAGTCAAATAGAATTGTTTGAATTTGGGAAATGAATAGAAATCCGAACCTGAACTACAAAATAGAATTGAACCAAAGAAATTTAAATGAAGAGATTTTTGAAGCTAAAAGTCAAGTATTGAATTATAAATTGGGAGTAAACTAATTTGGGATAAATTAGTAATTTGAATATGAGGATAAACTTTGAATTGGTTAAATAAAAGTTGAATGGTAAATTAATAAAAGTGGAGGGTGAATTAAAGTAAATGGGAGGAAGAGACCTTGAATTATAAATATAAAATTCAACTTGGATTGGTTAGCAAATAAAATGAAATTGGATTAAATATAATGGTTAGAAGTGCAAACAAAATCCAATTATGTATAAATAAAGTGAAAATGGTCTTGTGATAAGTTAAATAAGTTCGAGAATGAACCGAACATGGAAATTGAAATTTTTAAATGGAATAATTAATTGAGCTAAGAAGTAAATGAAAGAGATTTGATTTAAATAAAATCAAATTAAATTGGAAAAGAATTTATGGGCAAATGAAATAAACTTAAGTTATGAAAGTTAAATAATTCGAAGTAAATTAACTTAAGTCTAAAATTCAATGAAGCACGACTTATATAAATTTGGGACATGATTGTTAAATTTTAAGCATTGAGGTTGTGGAGCTTAATAAAAATGGTTTTAAATAAAATCAATGCGAAAATGCAATCAATGCAAAGATATGGTTTTAAAAAAATTTTAGAATGGAATGGAATTTCATATAACTTGAGTTGGAATCAATTTTAAAACAGTTATAAAACTAAAGAAATTGTTTGTTTGAATGAAAATTGTTGAATTTGCATAGAAATAATTGTTGTTGTCGTAAACAAGATTAAATAAAGTTCTATGGAATAATAGAATTAAATAAACTTGATTTTTGAATAAATTGCCATGAATACAAAATAGTTCGGATTAAGAACGAATTGAATAAAAGAATGATGTGAAAATCATTTCGAATTGGATAGGATGATATAAATAAGTAAAAGCAACTGAATTAATCTGGAAACCTTATTACTTGTTTATAAAACTTGATTCGCATATAATTGTTTATAAAATACGGTTTTGAATTGATAAGAAGCAGAAATTGATTTTTGAAATCAATTAAATTGAAAATGGGTTTGTTTGGACATAATTATGAATTGAAGATAAGTAAATGAGTTGTAACTCACTTAAAGCTGAATGCAAATGGTATATAATCGATTAAAAAACAAATTGAACTAAAGTTAAAAACCATACCAATTGCATACGTAAGTCATTTGGAATGCATTACTTATGTTATTGATTGTTGTGGTTGTTTGAATGAGTAAAATGTTATGGATTTCATAAGTTTGTTGCTTATATGTTTAAATTGAGTATGTACAGGCACCAGAAGACCGTATAGCGGGATTTTGGGCACACAAATGCTTAAATAAATACGCCGCTTGCTTAAAATGCTAAATAAGGTACGCCTACGCAATACAAACTAGGAAATATGAACTGTTTTTGTTTTTTCCGACCGTGTGGGTCGATGTATATATATTTATATCTATTGTAAAATTGCAAAAGCTCCTCCGTACAAAGGGGACTCTGCCAAAAAAATTCGAAAATTTTGGGAGTTAGAAAATTTTTGAAATTTTTGTTAACAATAAACGTTTTCAAATTAGAAATTGAAATAAATTAGTAAATGAAACTAAAATAATGACACGAATTTGTTATAAATGAAAAATAGAAATTAAATATTCAGAGTTAAAGATATATTGAATTCATATGGAAATGGAAGAATCAATTTGAATAAGAATAGACACAAACAAAAGTGGTAAGATGAAAATAAATATAAGAAACACATAAAATGCTTATACTAACTTAAGTAAGGAATGATGCATTCTCAATTGGGAATTGATGTTTCAAATATAATCTAAAATAATATTTGAATGAATAGATATTGGCATTTGTAAGAAAGTCGATAAAATGTTTTTGAATATTGCGATTGGACATATTGCGATATAAGATTTGCAGGTAATATAAAGGGAAAGAGAATTGATTTTGATTTTAGAAGATAAATTTGAAATGCTCGACAAAAAGGTATGTGCTTAAGTTTCTATATGAAAATTGATTGGGATTTTGATCGAGCAACTTGGCCTTTTGTTTTCTTTTGGGATTTGGGAGGCCGTAGAGCCATTTTGTAGTTGTACCGAGCTAGCCGCGCAAAGGAGACGTTGGCAAAAAATTTCGGGAATTCAGGGAGTTAGAAAAATTTTGAGAAAATTTTGATAAGTCAAAATTTGGTTTTAAATTGAAACTTGAATGGTTAAACAAATAGTATAGTTTGAAACTAGGGAAAAGTTAATAAGAAAAGTAATGCGTCTTTTATTAAAAAGATAGTTGGTAGGATGTTGAATTGTTGGTTTTGAGAAATACTAACGGGTATTAGACCATTCTGCCTAATTAGTAATTTCGGGGACGAAATTTTTTTAAGGGGGGAGAAATGTAACGACCCGGATTTTTGAACGATTAATTTGCAATATTTAAATTGGATTTAAATATTTAATTTGAACTTTAATTTGATTATAATATGAACAATTTGGTTTTATATGATAGAAAGGATTCAGAATTTAAATATAACGACCTGCTGAATTAATTAATTATTAAAATAGTAATTGAACATTGGGTAAAATATTAAATCTGGGGTAGTAAGCTTGTTTAAAATATTTTAAAGGCTTATAGAATTTATATTAATAATACTGGAAATAATAGATGAGTTAAAATTTGAATTTAACATTGGTTTGTCCGATTTTAAAATTACATCGTTCAAATTAATATTTAAAAATAGCCTTCCGAGGCATAGTCTTGGATTTCAACGAAACCAGTTCCATTGGATCCGTAATATTGAATTATTACCGGATTTCAAATTTCGTAATTTTCGAAGTTTCCGTGTGACCGTATGAGATAGAAACGTTTAGACAATAATTAATCGTTCTAAAATTTAAATATCTTTCGTCTTTTCATCAGCCAAAATCATTTCATCGCAGGCCGACCTCCTCTGAACTAAGCCACCATCCTGTTCCCTTTTCTCGTTTAAATCACACAACCTTCTTCTCCTCTGAATCAAAATCGAGAGAAATTAATAAATAAAATAATTGCCGCTTCTTTTCTTCAGAATCGCGAAAACTATTCACTTCCCGTATTTTAACTACGAAGTTCTTCGTTTCCCTTTTTCTTATCAGCTGATTCACGGCATACTAAAAAAAACCCTAGCTTGAAATCTAAATCGAATGGGGGGGGAAGAGCACGCGAATCACTTCGCGTTCGTGCTATGCCATGTCGTGTTGTCATAGTTGGATCTCGCGATGGGTGGAGGCACGACTTTGTGGAGTTCGCGCGGTGATTGGTAGGCGACGTGAATGTACGGCGGTTTGATGATGGTGGGAGTTTTTGTGTCGAGCTTTGCGAGGCGCGGCTTCGCGTAGGGATCGGTGATGACGTGCGCGACTCAGGAACTCGCGACGAAGTCGTTTCGAACGGCAGCATCTCGAAGGCTGATGAGGGTTTTGTGTGTGGTTCAGTGAGGTATAATTATTCATTTAGTTAGTTAATTTAAGTTCTAAATTTGAGGATTAAATTTAAATTTACAGTAAGTTAGGGTTTTGATTTTGAAAAAAAAAATTATTTTTACTGTTAAATAGTTTTAGATCTTCAGAATTTATTCTAGTTTAATTTAAAATATATGTGTGTGTATATGTATATAGGATTTTTAGGAGTAAAAATGAATTTCAAACTATTTGAAGTCCATATAAAAATTTGATTTTTTTTGAAATCTGTTTACTTATTTTTATAAGTATATATATGTAGTTTCAAAATAAAACCAATATATGTCAATTTGGGATAAGTAGGTTCAAAGAGAAAAATATAAAATAAATAAAATAAATATACACCTCTGCAATTTAAATATTGCTAGTTCGTTTAAAAATAATTTACTCAGGTGATTAATTTGTTTAATTAGCTTATTTAATTATTTTAGTCACTAAAAGTTTTTTTATAAAGGAGGGATTAGTTTAAAATTTAATTATTTGTTGAAATAAATCATTGGCTAAAATTAAATTATTAGAGTTAAAGAATAAATTATTTAATCGGAAATTAATTGTTCGATCTGTTCAAATATTAGTAAAATCATATAATTGTTTATGTAAGGTCAAAAGTCGGGGAATTGGGTCAAGTTTGGAAGGGATTGCAACTTAAAAGCAAATGTGAGATTTTCTCACTCATTTGGATGCCATGGTTAAAAATTTAAATGTTAAATTTAAATCATAAGATGTGTTTGGATGATTTATAATAGTTTATCCACTGAATGATATTATAAACTCATATACCATGATATCCCACTTTGAAAGTGGAATTGATATGTTATTGTGCTAACATTTGTGGATGCAGAGAAAACAGGTTAGAGGGATCCAACATGATTCCTCAAAGATATTTATTTATTATATATATGTTGTCATGTGACAGGATGAATGAATTGATATGGAATTGCATGCAAATTGAATTATATAGTGTTAAATAACATGGAAATTGGAATTTACTAATTTTTAAATGCTATAAATAATTTAATTGAAGGAAGTTAAATGAAACTTAGATTAAAAGAATATTTCTTTAGAATTTGGATTTACTTCTATTGAGACTAAAGTAAAATTAAAAGAATATTTATTACCTGGTTATACTTAAATTAGTTAAAGTTGAGTTTGGGAAAAATTAAATTATATACAAAGACTCTAAGAAATATTGTAATCGATGAATAGAAATAAAGTAAAAGGAACTTTATTAGGAAATAAAATAAAAGAAACCTTATTAAGAAATGAAATTTTGTTAAAGAACAAATATGGGATTTTATTGAAGAATAAAATTATAAAGATGGGATCTTTGAATAAAAATTGTTTTTATAAATAAAAAGAAAACTCAGGGGAGTTATAAATTTATAAACGGGGTTCATAAATGAGATAGAAAGTAACGGTGGATACGTAATGAGATAAGTCATGGTGAGAACTTAATTTGAGTTATGAAAATTGGTTTTGGAAGGAAATAGTTGAATATTTCCGAAAGTAAGAAATGAGAACACAGTTAAGAGGAATTTATGAGTGAATATTGGATTTTCTAAAAATATAAATTGGTTTTAAAGGAATATTTTAAAAAAATATATTACTATAGTATATAAATTGTAAAGAACTATTATCTAGATTTAGAATATTTCGAAAAAGTTATTTAATGCTTAGTATTTATTATAATAAATTATAGTTTTCTAAACCAGCTTTGAAAATTTATTAATAACTGGATATGAATTAATTTTTTACCTTAAACCATAATTTGAAATAAAACCATTATTCTTACTTTATAAGTCAAGATGTTTTCAAAAATGTTTTTGAAAATCCAATTATAAATCCTCTTGAGAAGTAAAGCAAGTGTAATTAATTTGAATAAGATCTTTAGGGAAGATTTTATAGAGGGTTATGAGAACTTGAATAAATCCTAAGTTTAAGATTAGTGAATTTCGAGGTGAGATAAAATTCTCAAGAATAGCAGGAATGAAACCTGAAATATTAATAAGCTAAATGGCTTTGGAAAATTTACAAATGAGACTGTAAATGATTTTTGAGAAAAGAAATAAGAGATAAAGAATATTTTCCAAGTTTTGAGAACTATTGAAGTGGGAAAATATTATAAATGGTTGGCAAAGACTTAAATGGTTTCACGAGAAACAGAGTGAATTGAATCTAATTTCAAGGCACTGAAATATGAAGATAATATCTTAAGTAGATATTCGAGATAAATAACTTGAGGAAATTATTTGATGGTTGCTTGTGAATGATTAATTGATAGTTAAATAACCGACTATCAATATTGGACAATGCGTTGATCGTTTCGAAGAGTCCGGGATCGGATTTAATTATCCGAAAACCACTTCGATCCGGTTTGAACGATAACGAATGAAGACCGTGAAGAGTTGAAGATGGTGATTCGGTTTGTCCAGACCCAAGACAACTTATATGGATTGAATGCTTTAAGAACATCGTCAGGTGGACGATGAGCATTCTAAGTGGGACTCGTTCTTGAAAGGTAACGCTTAGCCTCAAGCCTCATCAACCGGGAATGGCTAAAACAGGGGGAGGTGCAGCAAGACTTCGTGGATAGCCCCCACTGGAGAGTAAGGTTTTCCCTGTCTAGATGTCCCTTTTTATTTCGGATTAGTGGGTGGTTGGTCGCGCCAACCACGGGGTGATCTTACTTGGGACTGTCCAGTAAGGGATGGTTCCAGTCTTGTGTTGCAGAGGAGTTAGGCTGGTCTTTTACCCGAAGACTCGTACTTTTGTGCCACTTTGGACTGAACTGTTATGGAATTTTGTTAGTTCAAAGGGGTATGGATTTGCGGGCCTTTACAATCAAAAATTAATGCTTAAAAATTAATATATAGATAAAAGGATGATATATATGAATATATGTCTCTGTAGTTAAAGCCTTGCTAAAGCCCTGCAAAATCCTTGTTATAGCCTATAGAGCTCTTCGACCGCTACATTTTTTCGATATAGTATTGTTAGATTGTAGAATAGCTTTAAGCCCCGCTATTTTCTGCTATACTGCTAAATCAAGGTTTTTTAGCACCCTCTTTAGCAACCTTAGTATCCAAGGTTGATTTGACTAGTTATTATTTAGACCAAATCATCAAAGTTAGGGAAAAACCCAATTTTAGGGCATAAGTGCTCAATATAAGCTAGAAATCGATTGTGTACGCTAAATCTAGTGTGCATAAATCAAGATATTCTTTGGTTTTCTTATATAAAATTAAAATTATTTTCCTACAAAAATTATGTGAAAATGAGTGTAACAACCCTATATTTTTGTATATTATTTAAATTGGACTTTCTTTTATTTTTAAATTATTTTAAATTTTTTTATTTCAAACATTTCATTTTAAATATAAATGTGACTTTTAAGTGATTTATAATTCAAACTAGTATAATTTGAATATTTTACTATAAAGTGAATTTCTGGTCAAACTATTAAAACTTTGACTTCTAAAACTTCAAATTTAAATCATTTTTAAATCTTTAATTTTATCTTTTATTATGAAAATAGATGTAATAACTTTAACACTGCTTTTCGTTTCGTTGAAAACAGAGTTAAACTGTGAAAGTTATGTATATTTCAATATTGAGTGCAATTTGTTTATTCTGCAATTTTGTTATTTCTAAATTATATAAATCATATTTTATTGTCATATTTCATTTTAATCTGGGTCAATATGTTATTGTATGTATATTTTCGTATTATAATAATTTTAAAATGAAGTAAACAATTTTTCCAAAGTTTACTGTGTTGATTTCTTTTTTTTAAGGTTGTTTTCTTATTTTCTGCTATTTTCTTCATTAAAATTATATTTAAATTTAATTTTTTAATATTTATTTTTTGAATGTACCTTTATTTTATATTATTATTTATGTTTAAAAATATATTACAAGCTCATATGAATTTTCTAAAATTTATTTCATTTAATTTCAAATTTTCTAGACTAGTTTACTATTTTTAGCTATTTTCCTTAATTTAACTTTATATAATTAATAAATATTATATATATTTTTATATTTTGATAAATTTTAGAAATTTTATCTGGGATTATTATTATTTCCAGAAATATCAAGTTATATAAACAACATTAAGGAAATTTGAAAGGTTTTAAAAGCTTTTGAAACGTAAGTCGTTTCTTTTACCGTTTCCTCATTTACTCTTTGACCTTTTTTTTTCTCTTTTAGCCACGACTTCCTCCTTCATTTTTCATGTGGATCTCAGATCCATTTCTCATCTAAAAAAAAAAAAACGGCCATGGCTTGAGGGAGTTGAGGTAAAAATTATCTTCTTCTTCCTTTGTTTTTCTACTTTTCTATTTTGAATTTTGTACTTGTTCTCACCTTCATAGCTTGGCTCCTCCTCAACCGGATCTGACCTGACCTCTACCACCCCTTTCCTCTGACCATCACCCATCCTACTACCTCTCCATTTCAGGTCGAGACCATCCATGGCAAGGACCACCACAAAATCCACCAAAAACCATCACCTATTGCACTAGCCTAGCCTAGTTTATCATCTCCTCCTTCTACCACCATTAGCCACCACTACCTCCACCACCACCACTCTGACCTGACCTCCACCCTCTGCCACATCACCCACCACCACCTGCACCACTGGTTGGGCCCACCTAGCCTCTGGCCGAACCAAACAAGAGCAACAAATGATGTATGTTGCATAGTTTTAGCCATGCACACCTAATTTTATGCACCTAGACTAAACCCACCTTCAAACCAATGTGTAGGCCGACCCTTACACACCCAAACCTGACCCAATTCCCTGAGTTAGCTGAGCCTAATCACTGCCTAACTGAACTACATGAGGTTGAGAACAAGTGTAATTCATTCGATGTTGTTTTGGGCTTTAAATTCTAATGTTATTTGATGTTTAAATCGTGTTGAAACTTACATACATTTGTATTGTTTTGTGTAAATGTTTGAACAAGTCAAATTGCTTTGGCTCTCCACTCTTAAGTCATATCCATGTCATTGTGCCTTCATTGTGTTGCGTTGTGTGCTTTGGTAGATATCTCCAGCTTTGAAAATGTGAGTTATTCTCACCAGACAGTATGTACATATATAACTAGTAAATTGACCCCTTTTGAATCTGTAAAATGCATTATCATGTTACACCTGCTATATTATGATTTTATGATGTTCACTCATATTTAAACACCTGCTATAACATCTGTTACTGTTATATTATGTTGTTCTGCTATTCTATCAGTTTATCACACTGCAAGTTCCCTTTAGATTAGAATCACTATGGGTTGAAATGATACATACTCGAACGAACTTTAGAATAGGGGAAAATCGTTATGGGCTGAAATGATAGGCCTGAACGATTTTCAACTTATTTTATTTGCTTGGGATTGCGGGTTTGAAATGATAAAACCCGGATTTTTCTTTGTAAATTACGGGTTGAAATGATACATTACCCGTATCACTTTACCTAGCGTAGAAAATTATATACAGGCCCGTAGTTAAAATATGTTTTTCTAAAAAAATTAAAATATTTTAGAAATTCAATTATTATAATATATTGATTTAAAATTAAATAAAAATATATTTTTTGTAAAGTATTATTGATTTTCTGGAAATCTATAAGTTAAATAAATTATGGAAAAGTTAGAAAATCTGAATGTAAGTTATTTTGGAAATTTTGATTTAATTTTTAATGGAATTTAAATTAAATTTGAAATATGATAAATTTATGATACTTTGAATTTAAATTAATTTAAAATGATTTTATAACATATTAATGATTTTTGAATAAAGTTAAAATGTTAATGAGTGAATATTGAGTGGAATTTGGAAATATAACTTAAATTGGAATTTATGAATTTGGTTTAAAAGTGAAATTTTAAGTTAAGTTAAATAAAATGGAATTAAGTTATATTTGAAATTTTAAACTTAAGTGTTAAGTTGAAATTTAATGTAATGAATTTAAATTGAATGTTGAAATTTAATAAGCGAATTATTAATAAATATTGATTTTTGAAAGGAAACTTAACTTTATAAAATCATGAATTTAAGGAAAATTAAATGATGCTTATAAATGTGAAAATGTATGATTTTATAAGTTAAAAATGATTTAAATAAAAATATAAGTGTTTGTGAAATTCTATTGAATATTTGAAGTTAATTAACAACATTTTAATACAGTCTTTTGTTATATTGAATTGTTTGAATTGTTTTTGAATGTAACTTTCTGTAGCATTTTCTAAATGCTGCGAAACTTGAATTTTCATTGTTTTAATAAATTTAAGTGCATAAATGAACATTGAAAAGTTTAAATTTTTGGAATTTAATTATTAAATGTAATAACTTCATTTTTATGATTTAGAATGAAGTAATTTGTTTTGAAATATAACTTTTGACATATTAAATTGATTTGAAATGTGGTACTGAAAGATATGATATTTTGGTATATTGAAATGATTTGAAATGTGGTTTTGAAAAAATATAGCTATTTTGATATATTAAAATGATTTGAAATGTAGTTTTGAAAAGATATGGTATCTTGATATATTAAAATGATTTGAAACGAAGTTTTGAAAGATATGATACTTTGATATTAAAATGATTTGAAAGAAGTTCTGAAAGATATGATATTTTGAAAATGAAGCTCTGAAAGGTTATGATATTTTGATATATTAAAATGATTTGAAAGGAAATGATAATTTAATATATTGAAATGGTTAGAAATGACTTAATATTTATTTTGATAAATATTTGAATTGAAATATATGGTATGATGATATATTGAAATGGTTTGGAAATGATTTAATCTTTATTTTGATAAAGATTTGGGTTGAAATGATATTTTATTTTGAAATATAAAATATTGTTTTAAAGTTATAACTATGGGTTATAATAACGATTGGTTGTTAAAGAGACCGGGATCGGATATTGTCTTATAGCCGGCCAATACCGAAAACCACTTTAACAACTGTATACGCGGTGGAGATTCCAAAATGAAGTAGGATGGTGGCGACGTTCTCGAGGTATATTACGTGGATCCAACTCCGGTGAGTTGGCATATATGACTAAAACAGGAGCTATACCGGGCTACACAAAGGGTCGCACCCTTTCATCGAGCATGCTCCATCGGAAACCATTCTATTACTTTTGCGATTCGATACGTGACACCACTTTGATTCGGGGGTATTGTTCGAGGTGGGCGGAAGCTGCTGGCTTGCCGTCACCATCGGTCCGGGAGTGCAAACGGTGTATCCACCCTGGCATTGCCTCGCGTGCCGTGTCATATCCTTATATCGAGCCCACTACGATTTTGGTTTTAAAGATCCGATCGGCGTTAAGGTTCACCATCCCCTTAACGCTATTTTCTATATGATTATACTTTACAGATTAGACACTACTGTATATAGCGTATATTACTACATAGTAAATAGTTTAACGGATCCTTAGAGGATGGGCGGTCCAAAGAATCTTCTAAGTTACTTGTACCTTTACTACAGTTCACTTGAGTTGGTTTACATTGTATAAGTATGTATGTCCTGACTCGAGTTTTTGTATTTTTTATTTACGCTCGGGTCAGCCTGAGTTATTCACAGATTTGGATTTCCACTTTCTAGAGATTGGAATCGCTGGAGATTATCTACTTGTCAAATTTTATCTTTTGCAGTCTGTTGGTCCTTTCAGCTCTTGTATTAGTAGACTTCTATGTAGTGAGACTTCATTTGTACTTTATTTCTTCTGTTATATTTTATGTAACTCTAATATATTTATATAGTAGCTTCATGAACTACTATCTCTTTTAATTCTGCTGCATTATTATTACTCTGTGTCTGTGATCTGTGATTATTATTTACTGTATATTCTGAGATTTTCCAAATTCTTATTTACAACGCGGTATTTTGAGCAATTCAATTCCGGCATGAGTGTCTACCTATACACTTATAATGGATGCGAATGGTTGAATATATCGGGTCGTTACAATGAGAATAAATTATCTTTAAGTATTTGATTTTAATAATGAAGATTTTTGCACCTCCATTATTTTCTCTAAATCCCCGTTATAACTTTTAGCACCTCCACCTCTATAGAACCGCTAAGTGATTTAACTGCATTGATACATACATACATATATATATGTATGTATGTATGTAAGTATGCATGTATGTATGTATATTTGTATGTGCGTGTGTTCATTCATAAAATTTTGGCCAAAATACAATTATTACCTAAAACATATAGTTTTAAAATTTGTTTAAATTTTTTTATTAAAACAATTTTCGTACGAAAATTGATTTAACACACACACACACATTTAAAAGTTTAGTTACACAATGTTAAATTTTGTTTTTATTAAACATATATTTACATGTATTATAAAATATTTATATATACACTATATTAAGTTATATCTGTAGGAACTGGACTAGCCAGCGGCGAAAGTTATAGGCGAATTTCCAAAATTTTACCCTATTGGATCTTTTATTAGGCCTATGAAGTCTAACTGAATTAGAATATTTCTGAATTTTATTTAAATAAAATCATTTATTTTATTTAAATTCAAATATATTAAGATATGAAATTAATTTTATTTGATTTAGTTTATACATAAATGTATCATATACATATATGTGTGAGTGCATGTGTAACATAATAATCCATGAAAGGTATAATATGCCCATATGTAGATGTTGGGATTTACATCGCAATAAATATATTAGCACATTTTGTATGTCTTGTATGTTGTGCAAATATATGCATGTATATGTGTTACAAAATATGGACACACACACATATATGTATAAATATATTATATATAATATATGAACATAAAACATTTATATTTAGATAGATATATATAGAAAGAGAGAGAACAAGTATACAAAGTTATTTATAACTAAAATTTAACTTAGTTTTGCAAACATAATAATTTTAATATTTTAATTTGCATATATTATGAATAAAATAATGTTTTCATCCATAAATAATTAACATAAAATAATATATTGAAAAAAATTCAGATTCTACAATTTTCAAAAATCTAGGATCATAAAGTAGAGCTTAAGATAAATCTGGAGATATTTCAAAGTTCAAATATTATTTTTAAAAACAAATACATTGATCTTGGAAATAATGATTTAATATAAAATAATATATTATTAAAAACACAAATTTTTAAATTTTAGAAATTATAGGACCATGAATGAAAGGTTACAAAAATTTTAAAGGATTTCTTGATCATATTATTATTTTTTATAAATCATAAACAGTTTTTTCGAAATAATATTAATTATTACCAATAATAAATTTTATTGAAAAATTCCTAAATTTTTTCTATATAGTTCTGAAGTGATGTAATATTTTTTAAAAAAATATAAAATTGAAATTTTAATGTAATGATTATTTTATATATAAACAACAATTCAAAAATTCAATAAATGTTAATTTAAAAATATGAATATATGTATGATAATTAATTTTCACATTTATAAATTAAAATTGTATTTAAATAAGTGTACTATGATTTTTAAATCATATATATATACACATATATCTTATATATGCACATATGCTATTATGAGAGAGAAATATACACTAATATATATATATATATATGAATTTATTAATAAATATATATAAAACAATTATTAATGAAAAAAATTGATTTTATACAGTAAACAAAATTTGTCTATATATGAATCAAATAGTATAATAAAAAAATTATGCACATAACCAAACTGATTTGTGACAACCACATCTACTTACAAAATCTCACCTAACTAAATATATAGTAGCAATATATATAAACAGATATAAAATTACTCATTATAGGATCATAGAATATAATTTACTTACTGTAATATGAATTAAAATTACCAATTTAATGATGCCTTTGAATCCATGTTGAAGCATTGACTTTCCTTCCTTTTACTGTTCTTGATTCGTCAGATTGCATGTCCGAAATCACTGACCTCTAACTATCGAATAGTATTACTTTAATTTGAAATATATTTGAGAATTTTGAAGTGGACTGAGAAATATGTTTTGATCAGCAATGTAGAAGGCAATGGCAGCCAAAAAAGTTCATCATTATTTTTAGAGATATATACATACATATATACATGTATATACATATATATATATGGTTGTATTAGAGAGAAAAGAGGAAAACCTATTTACCCATTCTTACTTGATCTCAACTCATTATCTCCAAGCCAATTCCCTACATTTTAGCCACCCCTAAACCTTCCCAAAACAAAAATTTGCAGCCCTAACGATGGGTCTTAAACATATCTAAGCCCAAAAATACTATGCAATTAAATCTAATTTAATCGCTTGTCGATATTGTACATCGATCGATAAATTTATAACTGTTATAAATATATATAATATTATTTATTTCTCAAATCACATTTAAATTTTATAATTAATATTTCGTAAATATTAATTAATTTAATTAATTTGTAACAATTATAAATTAATTAAATCATTCGGTCTTAAGGGAATTCATCATTTCGGTTGTGTAACTTTTGGGTGTAAAATTGGTCAGCGATTAACATCGAACAATTCTAACGTTAACATACACACGTCACGCAACAGGTGGTGTGACATTATGGCCATATTTGTGGCTTGCTTATTTTCAGTGAAAATCCAATTTTAGTATAATAAGCGTTACCTAGTTGTGACAATTGTTTACACCAATTCTCTTCGTCAAAACTATATCACTTTGGACTTATGAAATTTGGTAATGGTCAAAATTCCAACCTCATCCACATTCAAATTTATAGTCCAAACACAAAGTTATTGGTTCAATAATAACTATTATTATTAACCGAAATGCTTTAGCTAGAGACTTTGAATTTGAGTTGACTTGAGCTGACTGTGATATTAACCGCATATAACTAAGGAGATGAATCCACTCTTGAATAGTGTTTCACTTTCAATACTTCCACTCGACCCAACTATAGTCACTCGATGGAAGTCATGTCATAATTTGGCTATAATCAAAGCGGAGCTTTCATATAGAAGATCTATAGTATTCTCAAGTCGAGAGAACTGTGTAAATCAGTCACATCGATATTTTATGTTTGACCTTAGTTATATTAACCAACAAAAAAGTATTGAGTGATTTGTTCCATAGTTATCCAATAACTATTAGTACGTAACCCCTAGGTGCCCTCAGAAGTCATGAGTAATACATTGCCCAACATTTGGAGAGCGTTACGTTCTCCGGTCTCAACGGGTACATCGATATCCAGCTCGATGCATCTTGACTAGGAACATTTAAAATGGTATATTTGTTTCGTTGTGATAAATTACTCATAGTTACAGCACTTTGTAAAAACTATCACAAAATATGACATTTATGGATTTTTCTATTAAATATACTTTAGTTAAGTTAATTAATTGATATAATCAAATTATATCAAGTATATAATAGGAAGAAAATACTTTTTATTTCGAACAAGATTGGTCAACGAGTTAGATATATGTAACAAATTATATAATTGCCCCTAGGGCATACCCCTAACTCTATCAAATACATCATATTTCAAAATATATATTAATATATTAATATTTGGTTTTATAAATTAATACATATTCATAATAAAATGTATTCTGTATTATTATCATGCACATGATTGAATAAAAATTTATATGTAATATATGTATGTATGTTTGTATACATTAAAATGTCAAATTTTGTTTTAAAATCCCTTGGATAATATTATTTAAATTCAAAATTTTGCCTTTTCTGGCCTTGATCTATACACACACACATATAAAAAAATAAATTACAGTACACACACAGATAATTACACATGCACACATCATATGTTGATAGCACACATATATACAGGGATTCGTGATATTATGATCTAAACTAAGCAAATATATTTCAAGATAATTATCATATAATGTATAAAATCATAAATATAAGAGTTACCTTGACTATAGCTTAATTACTACACGTTGAATGTTGAATCGATTGACTCCTTTGAATATGTATTCGTATCTTCCAAAGAGAGTTACCTGATTGAAAACACTATGCACCGTTGTTGAATTTGATTTGATTGTGTGTTTTTAAAGCTAGAGTTAATGGAGGAGCGTGGTTGCAAATTTTGTCGATAAATGGGGTTGAATGGAGGCTAAGAGAGAGAGAGACAAATGAGGGGTTAAGACTGTTTAAATAGCTGAGAGATAGAGGAGCCAAAGTGGATATGGATCCACTATTTCCCCATTCCATTTCAAAACCTTTTGAATGAAAATCCAACCTCTTATTCTACCATGTATATCCGCCACACCTGCCCCTTAATGGGCCTCCATATTGCTTCAATCCCGATAGGAAAATTATACATTTAAATCAATTAAACACACATCGATATCGTATATCGATGTGTGTGTATACAACTTTTTATATACACTATCTTCAATACTATGCACAAATAAAATGAAAAATTTCATTAATATTTCAAATATATCTATTAGTTTATAACAATTATAGTTTAATTAAATCATGTGGTAGTCAAAGTATTCTACATTTCGATTATGTGACTCTTATGTGTAAATTTGGTCAGCGATCAATATTGAACAATTAGAGTATCAACATTTTTATGTCATCTTAGCTAGTGTATGATATTTATGACCAATTTATCACTTACATAGCTTCGGTGAAATCTAATTTTATTTGTTTTAAGCGTTATTCGGTAATGACAATTGTTTACACCGATTCTCTGCGTTGAAACAATACGACAGTAGGATTTATGAAATTTGATAATCATCAAAATTCCAATATCATCCACATTCAACTTTATAATTCAAATACATAATCCTTGGTTTAATAATAATAATAATTAGTTGAACTGCTCTGCACAGAGACTTTGACTTTGGATTGACTCCAGTTGACCGTGATACTAATCCCACATAACCGAGGAGTCGAATTCTCTCTTAAATAGTGTTTCACTTCCATTACTTCCACTCGACCCAACTATAGTCGTTCAATGGATGTCGTGCCACGATTTAACTATAATTAAAGTAGAGTTTTCACATTGAAGCTCGAAAGTATTCTCAAGTCGGGAGAATTTTTAATATTGCCACATCGACATATATTTTCAATTTGATCTTAGTTATATTAACCATCATAAAACCATCGAGTGAGTCATTCCATAATTATGCAATAACTATCAATAATAATCCCTTGGTGCCCCTAATAGTCATGTGTAATACACTACCTAACATTTGGAGAACTTTATGTACTCTAATCTCAATGGAAGCATCGATATCCTGTCTCGATACACCTTGACTAGGAATTTTTAAAATGATGCGTTTATTATTATGATAAATCGCTCATGATTACAGCAACTTGTAGTTACTATCACAATACACACCATTTATGGATTTTCTATTACATACACTTAAATTAAGTAATCATAATCATAACACATTATAACAAGTTTAAACGAGAATTTATTAAAGAGTTAAGAATTTATTAAAGAGTTAATAATTTATAATAAATTACAGTATTACCTCTAGAGCATGGCCATAAATCTATCAATCTCCCATTTGCGCTTGAGGCCAATTGTGGAATCTCAATCCTATCTCTTTGATCAGCTTGATGAAAACTGGACGAGCTAGTCCCTTCATGAATGGATTTGCTATATTATTTTAGTTTTTACCTTATCAATTAACCCTCTTCGATGCTGATAAACTACTTTTACCATATGGAACTATTCGATGTATGTTTCTTGACTTTTAATGAGCTCTTATCATTACTTTTTTTAATATAGCAATGATGTAGTATTCTCAACACTTGGTGTCACCCCTAGATCAGCTATAAATTATGCATATATATTTATACATTGCTTTTTTATTATGGTGCTATTCAAGGTGAGATATACTTAGACTTTTCATTGAATTAGCCACAACATTTTGTTTGAAACATTTTTGACTTAAAGCCCCTTAGCTAAGGCTTAAACATGAATTTAATATTGACACATTATACTCAATATCACTTATGAAGTTTGAGTCTGAATACTCCTTGTTAAGGAGTTTGTTGTTTCTATGAACAATTCTCTTATATTTCGTAAATACTCAAGAACACTCTAAACTACCATTTAATGTTCTTAAATTGTATTTAATATTTGCTTAATATATCGAATACGTAACTAGAAATGATATTGTATAAAGTACATCACGTATGATGATTCTTATTGCTAATGCATAAGGAAACGATCATATATGATCCATATTAAACATTTAAATGCAGTGTCTGTGTATATCGCTTGGAAAAATCCCAACATCCTTTTCATACTGATTATAAATGATATCATTTACAAACCCAATGTTGAGTATTAAACGACCAAACTATAATGACATTCACTCGAGTACATCACTAGTAATCATAATTTTTTCTTTACCTTTTAGAAATACCATACTACCTTTATTTTTCTTTTTATAGAAACATGTTTGCTCTGCACTTTGATTGAAAATCAAACTATTTAATATTTATCATAATACTTGTTCAACTCGAATGCTTTTCAAACGATAATTTTGCATCCATTCTTGGTTCATATTTGAAAATCCACAAACTCAATATCATTCCCACTGATTTCGAGACACTTTGGTTATTATATGCAAACAGCTATTGTAAATCAATATTTATAATTTTCTGTTTCAACATATATGTACCCAAACTAAAATTCGTACTAGGCGATGATTTTGTAACTAAAATCTAAACTAACTTGAGCATATTGAATGGAGAATCTGTTACGCTAATTTCAACAATTGAAATTTACGATTTTATTCTTATCAATGTGGCTCACTATATTCCAACTGCATTAGTCTTTCTTTTGAAGACAAATTTGTGACTGATTAATCATTTCTCTTCGGGTACAACTATCAAAATTATATTTTGATAATGTACTTGGAATGTTTTCGAAGTTGTGCATCATACCATATGGTAGAGTCAATACTTTTAATGGTTTAATTGATAGCCGTGGATTATCTATTCTCGATAGTGATAAGAAACTCATAGTTTCTTTTTAATATGCAAGAAACTTATTAAACACTCTAATGTGTAATGCTCATTTAGATTTGGTTAATTTCGTTTCATTCCATATAGTCGGTTTCATCTTTGGATTGCATCCAAATCCTTTTTACTACCAATAATTCTAAAGGAAATTCCTATGCTACGAAATTGGTATTTCTTGAAACAAAAATTGTTTCTCAATGCATTGTAAACACTTTATGAGTTACCATATATATAATTCATTTTGTTTTTACGATACGTATGTTCGAAATATAAATTGGTCATCTAATGACGATTATTCTCAAATTCCTTTTAAGTCGATCCATACAAGATCCCTCATGAAAAATCATTATGTGTAGTCTTCCAACTTGCACAACCTGTTGACTCCTTGACCTAGGCTATGTTAGGGTTTCTTATAAACCCCTATCTTGTATGATTTCGTAAAATATTCATTATATGAAATTAATTTCAATCTCATTTACTACTCTTAAGTACACATTCTTATAGGAAAAGGTAACTCAACTTTCCTCATTGTCAATCGTACTTTGTTCAACAAAATCCGATTACTCATTATCGATACATCATTATGTACTAATTAAGAAGTGATTTTTGAGATTTAATCTTTATTCATTTTTAGGTATGTTCAAAAATCTTTCCAATATACCCACGTATTCGATCAAATCATCATTTTATTTTCTTTTGCATGTTATTTTATTTCCTTCTATTTTATATTATGAATTTATTATAAACATAATACATGTATACCAAATGCATATGTTCATGTTTGTGATGTTTCATTGGTGAATTCAGTGAAGTATGTGGAACCATTCTGGTATTACTAGACTTATGATTTCATACATCTACATGTAGCAGTCTGAAGAGTTCATCAGACCTTATGTTGCTCTCACTGAATGAATGCTTTGCCCTTAATTGTTCGAGATATAATTCACTAGTATCATATGATTCATAATCATATAATCAATGAGTTATTTCTTAAAACTAAGAGTTAGTCTATAATTCCAAAATAATTACGAATAATTTTAGATACTTCTATATTTTCCAATCCATCACTTAGTTATGAATACAAATACAACTAATGTAGTTTTATTTTATAATGAATATTCATAATATTCATATTGAATAAAACGATGTTTATTTTTCAGTCAACATTGAAAACAATTGTTATTCATAGATAATATTTGGTATCTTTTACTGTTGATTATCCATACTTATTGCTCCATATAAGATTCATACATAGATGTTGGTGTATGTACTTATTGTTCCATATACGATTCATAATAGACGTTGGTGTATGGAGGATAAAGTTAGCATGATTGTGTTGTTATGGTTCACTTTACATTCAGATTGGACGTAGATAAACCTTGGACACCATTGACCATTGAGGGTAGCATTACCCCTACACTTGTTTATCATGTTGTTATTAGAATATCTTGTTGTTGTATGTATATACTATATTATTCTAACTAGTTCATTGCAAGAAAAATGTGAGAAGGGTTATGTTAGTATTTAAACGATATAGACTCATCCTCATGTTTTGGTATGTATATTCATGTATTATATGTTGAGGTTAGTTTCGCTCACTAGAAATTTGTTTCATTCTCATTTTGTCTCTTTATTTTTATTTTGGACAACTTTTAGATACTTTTTTATGTAGATCGAGAGTCTAAATTCATTTGAAGATACACTAGCCGAATAGCTGGGCTGTTAAAGGCATAGTGATCGATATTATACATTTGTATTTTGGTTTTATGCATGAAAAACTCGATTATTTATGTAAAAGACTATATATTTTATTTATGCGGTACTCTATATGTATGGAGTTAGTGTACTCCATTTATGTAGATTTATTACTTCATCGATTTTTTACTTGAACACAAACGCATGAATGTGTGTGTACACACTATCAATGAAGAGAATTCAATAAATAAGATTTCCACTGTGTTTTTTGAAATTCCGAAAATACCATATCATTCATCAATGGAATCTCACTAACAGTTTGCAACCTCTACTACCATCCTTTCCGACCATCCATTAATAGATATCATTATCAATTTGCATCCGACACCACCAACAAAATTGCTTGAAATGAAGGTGTTGTGACCATTAATACTTTTGCAACACATCCATTCATTAATTTTTACTAAATAAATAATAAATTTCTTTAGATATTAGATTCACGTATGTGCGATTTATACTAATATATATAGTAATGTTTATGTGTATTTCAGATATTATATTCCATCGGTCCGTTGTAATATTTTATATCGATATGTCATATTAAATAGTTTTGTTTAAATGTCCTAAATGGTTGGTCACTTAAGATATTTGGAATCATGTGTGGTTGTTTAGGATTGATTCATGTTATTGTATATGATAGGTCCTTGTACTACATACAAAAATCTTTAGTTGTTGTCGTGGTAGTCGTTAATAGTATGAATTGCTAAACTGCTCCCACAACTAGCATCAATAATACTAATAGTTCCTCCTATTTTAGAAAGAAAAAAATCTATAGTCATTTCAAACTGCATATTATAATATCTTGTACCATTTTATGGTGAAGTAAGACATTAACTTGGTGAAAGGACTAACTCTTGCTCCCTAGAAGAAAAATTTAATGGAAGCCTCTGATCAGAATCTCAAGGGCTCTTCGACCCTTTCCATTGATTTTTCACCAACCTACAATCTTCCCTTTTTCCTAAATCAAAAGGAAAAGCCCCCAGATCTTGACAAGGATAGGCTTCAACCTGTAAGAAATCCTTAAAGAAACCCACCAACAAAGATTCGGTGATCCACTCAAGTCTCAACAAGAAACACATCGAAAGGGTTCAATTACAACCAAAATGTTTCAGAACAACTACCGATAATGAATAGGCACAGCCGAAACATCACAAGGAACCCTCTAAATAATCCTAACAATCAAGCAAATCCTCATCTTCTTGGGCAGATCTGTTGAAAAATGGCGGTCTAAATTCCAATTTTGATTTGGACTTTGTTGCGCCTATCAAAGTAGGCAATTAAAGAGTAGCAGCAGTAAAGGAAGCATTCAACAAAAGAACCGAAAGTAAGTGGGAAAATTCAGTCCTAGCCAATGTATTTGGAACATGCCCTTACTGTCATCATTTCAAAGCTTTTGTCAGTAGAACGTGGAAGACTTTAAATGAATTCGAAATCTATATAAGAAAGTATGTTTTCTTTGTTAATAAGGTTCTCTAATGCAGCTAATTGTAATAAGGTGATTTATGGTGCACCATATTTTATTAACGGTAAGCTAATCATTCTGAAAAAATGGAACAAGAAAATGTTTCTTGACAGAGATCTACTACCAACTATTCCAATTTGGATCAGACCATCGAAGCTAAACTTGAAATTATGGAAGAAGCATTTAGTGTTGTAGTAAATATAGTGGTATCCCACTAAAATTCAATGAGCCAACGGATAACTTCGAAATTTTATAAATTAAGTTGTTAACTTTGAAATGTCATAACTCATTCATTGTAAATCCGTTTAAACCGTAGATTTTTGCATTAGACTCATATTGATGATTGCGATATTATGGTATAAATAGTTAATTTATTTGGCCAAATAAATCCTCATTTTGCTAATTTAATTAGGTAGACTATTTTGAATAATTTTTTTAGTAGAATAAATCACTGTTATGCTATATTTAATTGAATAGATTATTTTGGACAAATATAGAACATAATAAATCTCCATTCTGCTATTATGTTAATTTGGATACTCGTTCATATGCCAGTTAATTTATACGTGGATTTATCAAATAAGTGAGGTGTTAGTTGTTTACTGTTAATTGTTGTTTTCTTACATAAATGCTTGCTTATGTAAATACCAATAGTATGACTTGGAAAGTTGGATTAAAATAAATGGTGGCTTATTTAAGTACCATAGTGGTCGCTAAGCCTCTTTTTGAATCCGAAAGATTATGGATTTAAATTAACTTCGATTTTATAGCAATTTGAGATTAAGTGTTTATTTAGTTATAAATTATTTTATTATTTTATATAATGATGTTTAAGATAATTGATTATTTTATTTAATGATGTTTAAATTAATTAATTATTTTATTTAATGGTGTTCAAGTTAATTAATTATTTTATTTAATGATGTTTTATATTTAATTAATTATGTTTTATTTTATTAATGATGTTTTAAAGTTAATTAGTTATTTTATTAATGATGTTTTAAAGTTAATTAATTATTTTATTAATGATGTTTTAAAGTTAATTAATAATTATAAATGATGTTTAAAGGTAATTAATCAAATTTAATAAAGATGTTTATAAATAATAAATTGTTTTATAGATGATATTTTGTAAGAGAGATTTATAAATGGTATTTTATAAATAAAAGAGAGATTTATAAATGGTAATTTATAAATAAAAGAATGGAATGATAAGTGATGTTTTAATAACAACGATGTTTTATGCCCAATATATATAAGATTTATAAAAATAAGTTTAGATTTATAAAAAGATTTTTATAAAAGCTTTTTGAAAAGGATTTTCTAAAGTGTTTTATAATTATATTTGGAGATTTATAAAAGGAGTTTTACAAATAATTTCAAGGATTTATAAAAGAAGTTATGCAAATTATATTTGGAGATTTATAAAAGGACTTGTAAAAATGGAACGAGTTTATAAAATTGAAATTTATAAAAGGAATGAGATTTGATTTTGATAAATGATCCATCTTAATTATGGTGGTATGGAAGCATCTTTTATACTTAACGCCGAAGGAAAATTGGTTTTGGTTTATATTAACAATGCTTTATAGTGACATTTGTCTTGGCCCGGTTAAATATGATTTTGGAAAATTGGAAAATATTTTCTAAGTATTGAAATGATTTGTGAATATAGTTGTACCGTTGAGATAAGTATATGAATATTTTTTAAGTATTTTCAAAGTTATTTTCAATTAATGAAAGAATTAATTAAAGAGGCTTAGTTTGTTTATGTGTTTTAACTGTGCTTGGGTTCATATGAAATTAAATCTCTGACTAGATTTTTTTTATTTGATAGTTAAATAACCGACTATCAAACCTTGGCCAAATATAATTCTGGAAATATCTAGAAGAAACACGGGAATTATACGGTACCATTATTCGGTGATACTATATTGTATGTGTAAACCTACTGTGTTTTTCTAAGACAAATGATAAGGAAATCTGTCCACTTAAATGGCTAGGAGGTGATTTCCGCTCTTATGTATTGTCTACTTATTTTCAAAAGAACCGGAGTTGAGTTTACCGGAAATATAGATTGGTTTTGGAGCGACCGATAAATGGGGGAGTGTACTTATATGAGAAGACTCAAAACCATAACCACTCCAAAACCATATACGTATTCGATGCCAGGGAAGACACCTTGAAGATGGTGGAATCGAATACGAATTTCTCTGAAGTGTAAGGGATACTTGCTACTAATATTGTGCGTAATTCCAAATTGGGTGTAGTAAAAGTATTACCATTGGTTTGTTCATATCCTGAAAAACTCGTATAAATGGATGTTGGCATTGCATTGTGCCTGGAGGGTAGTGATAACATTTCAAGTGGGACTTGCTAAGAGAGGAAAAAGGTAAAAATGTGGCCTCGCAAGCCTCACAACCCAGTAACGACAAAAACATGAGATATTCTTTAGAGCTATGTGGTTTGGTATCATTAGGAGCATCATTCCTTGATCTAAAATCGATATTTATGGATTTGGTATGCTTGCCATGGGAAGAGTGGAGCCAGGTGCAATAGGTTTGCAGCCTTGGTGTCCAAAGAATGATGTAATCTGGTATGCCATGTTAAAGGGGCACCGACTTTGATTTGTAGAGGGTCCATATGAGGGCCTCGATACATAATCTAGAGATGTACCTTGATAGATGGTACCACAGTAGTCTTGTCATTGATGGAATCTAATATCTAGTACATGCCCTACGAACTTAGTTATGGCCAACTGTTGGAATGTGACATGCAAGCATTTTAGCTATGTTAGTATTTATTTTAAACCATATATATTATTATAATATCACAATATTTCCTATAAAATGATTTGGTTATCGTAAGGTAAAAATTCATATGTGTTTATACGCGGAATGTTCTTATGAGATACTTTTATTTTGAAAGGTTTTTAAAATATTAAATAATTATTTGATTGTGTTTCTCGGTTTGGTTTACCAGACTTATCCAGGCGTTATTTCTTATAGTGCTCAGATCAGCCCGAGCATATTTCTAGATCTAGCTATGGATGCTTTGGAATTTTAGGAGACAAGCTGGATATCTTCAAGATGTATTCATGTATCTTTATTTCCCCTGCATTTGTTGTGTTGCATTTACCAGCATTTGTAAGGATATGCTGTTATAACTGTTCAGGCTGATGATATGTTAGTTTTGCTCCGATGATAGTATGTATATTAAAGTTCGTTTTCCACTTGCAAAGACCTATTGTATATTATATATTACTTGTCATATTGTGAGATTCTGTTCTATCCTTTCTTTCTTCCACCCCAACAATATATCTTTCTGGCACTTGGATATTTGGTACGTGAATTCATGGATGTATTAATGTCGACTTCTAAAGATCGTAAAGAGGGGTTGTTGCATACAGGGTCGCCCAAGTTTAGCTACAAATAATGACAATACAAAGAAGATCCTAAACTTAAATTTAACTAGCATGGCCAATATTGGCTTGCAAAAGGCTGCTATATCCAACCCATAAATATTGATTTAGAATGCTGCTAAACTCTTGTCCTTTTCCTCCTCTCATGTCAACAATAAAAGGGAAAAGAGCAGAAAGAAAAGCAAACGATATATTATGGCCAATAGTAATGAGGATAGTAAAGTCTCATGAATTTTAAAGAAAACTATATCATTAAAAATCCAAAATGGAAAGAGCATCTCAAAATTCAAGACAAGTAGGCTTGTAAAAAAAGAGGAGCAAAAACTTCTGAGAATATCGCAATTCTAGTTTCTCACTGTAGCTGCTTATGATATCCTTTAAGTATCCTTTATAATAATATTTATATATGTCTATTGTTGCTTGAAATGTTAGGAGATTAAATTCTCCAAAAAGAAAATTAGACCTTTTTGATTTGCTTGCTTCATGCAAACCTAAAATTGTTTGTATACTTGAACACAAACTTGATGATCATAATTTAACTAATTATCAAAATAGATACTTAAATAATTAGGATGTTGTTAATAACAATTCAGTGGGGGTAATGGTAGAATAATAGTAATTTGGGACTTCAATATCTGGAAATTATATCTGCTTTTTTCAAATTTACAATACATTAATTGTAGATTTAAAAATAAGGATAGTTTAGAGTTGGAAATAACCTTTGTCTATGCTTTAAATATGAAACATGTAGAAAATTGTTATGCAATCACATGGAGCTTCTAAGTAATAATATTGTTAACCATTGGATTCTAATTGAGGACCTTAACACAGTATTACTTGAAAATAGTGGAGGTATTCTAATTTTTTTTTAAGAAATTGAAAATTTTCACGAACTTTTATGTTAAAAGATGGTTTGGTTGTACCTATTATAATGGGAAACAAAGATACTTGGAAATCTAATGAATTTAGAAATATTCAATGTGTACTTTATAGAATTTTAGTTAACCAGATTTTTACCAATATTTTCCTAGATTTTAAATGTAATACTCTACCATAAGCAACATGTGATCATACTCCTTTACAACTAATTTTATCAAAAAAATTAACCAAAATTAATTTTCCTTTTAGATTAAAAATGGTTGGTGACAAGGAGTATAGATTGATAGTTAAAAATAGTTTTCAAACTCAAATAGAGGGTATAACTCAATTCAAATTTAGAAAATTTCTACAAAAAACAAAGGAAAATATGAAACCGTGGAATAAAAATAAAAACAGCAAGGAAAAAAAAATCAATTTTGACAGAATTGTGTGAGATTGCAGGATAGTATTGATTTTGATAGCTCAGGCAGCATGCAAATTAATAATTTTTTTCATATACACAAGATATTAATTAAATAATTGCATGTTGAAGTTGTTAATATCAAACAGAGAGAAAAACTTGATTGGCTTACAAAATGGAATGCACTAAGTAAATTTTTCATGTCAAAATGTCAAATAGAAAATACAAAAATGACGTACGAAAATTATTCAATGATAAGGGTGTAATAATAAATAAAGCTTGACAATTAGAGTAAGAAGTTATTAAGTATGTCTCTGATTTATATAATTCGGAGGGGTCCAGTTGATTTTCCAAGCATTACTACTAAATTCTTGCCGCATACTCATATTGAGGAAATATTACTTGCTCAATTTTGTTTAGAGGATATCATAAATATTATATTTAATGCCAATGATGATAAAAGCCCTAAACCAGATAGTTTTGATGATAAATTTTATAAAACTTATGAAGAAATAAAATTTATTCTTTTTGAAGCTATTAATGGGTATTTTTTCTACTAGAAAAATATTGAAAAATATTAATCATACTTTTTTAACCCTTGTGCCAAAAGTGAAAGTTCCAAACTGCCTGAGGGGAATATAGGCCTATAGCCTGTTGTAACTATAGTTACAAAATAATAGCTACTATTTTGGGTGATAAAATAAATTTTTTTCCTAAAATATCTAATTTCAGAAAACCAAAGTGCTTTTATCCCAAGCAGACTTATTGTTGAAAACAATCTATTGGATCATGAAATGTTTGGAAATTTTAATCAGGGAGGAAAAAAATAAAATATGCATTTAAGTTGATTTGCATAGGGCATTTGATAAGATAAACTGGCACTTTATTATACATATAATGAAGCAACTAAGATTTCATGAACAATTCTGTAATTTTTTCTTTTTTTGGCAAAGTCAATGGAGTTAACTGGACCCCTACCAGTTTCATTGCAGTGAAAGGAAAAGAAATACAAACATGCTACATAGAGGCATAACAGGACACAAAGGAAAAAAGAAAGCAAAGTCCCAAACAAGAAGGATAGATGCAAAACAAAAGAAGGACAAAGTTAACATACACTACAACAAAGAAAGAAATAAACAAGGACAAAACAAAAAAGATAGAAGAAGGGAAGGACACATTAAATCATCCAAATTTATGTAAGACAATGGAAGAGAAATTAAAAGCACCCATCTCCATACCTTCCATTATTTCATGCAATAGAACATGGTTCAATTATACTTGGTTTTTATATTTCCCATGAAAGACAACCTGATTTCGTTTGAACCATACCAACTTGATAAACTTTTTGAGAATAAAGAGAAGGACATAGGACTACAGACATCTCCATCCAGTAGATTTAAATATTATGAGCCATTTCTGTTCATTATTTCTTGAGCAGCACTGTCTACCCGTCTTAGACATGATATAAGGCCATAGGTGGTGGACATACTGGCAATTGAAAAATAAATGAAGGTTATCTTTAACTGCATTAGCACAAAAACTACAACCAACAGGAACATCAAACCCCTTAGCAACAAGATTGGATTTAGTATGTAGAGCATTGTTAATGACCTTCCATAGTAACAGATTTTCTCTCCCATTGTTATGCTTCAACCAAACTCTCTGATTCCAACAGAAGTTTGGGATATTATCATTGCACATTAGAGTGTGGTAAATAGTAGATATGTTGAATAGGACCTCCCTATCAGGCCAAAAGACGATTAACTTATCCACTAATTTGATATTCAACTGTTGAAAGACTATGCCATAACTTCCTATTAAAGTGGTTCGAATTAACAGGGAATATAATGTGACCTTCATGAACATACTCATAGGCTTTGGCATTGTTCCTAATACTAGACTGCATCATCTATTGATTGGTCAAAACTTTGTGTAGGATTAAACCATGCTTCATCTAAGGATCATCCCAGCATTTTCGAAGGCAACACCATATCGGATATGAGGTAAAAGCAACGGCCTTAGGTTAAGGGTACTGCGCCATGTCCAACTACTATTTTCTGGTATAGCCATAAGCCAGAATATTCTCTTACCCAGAATGTGTTTGTATGACCATTGAAACCATAAGCTTTCTTTGTTACATAAAAAATCATCAATGCGTCTACTATAAGCTGCTTGATTCTAGATTAACAAATTCTTGAGACCGAGCCCTCCTTTCCGCGGGGGAGTTCAAATTTCTCGAAAGAGCAAGGAGATAATTTGGATGAAAAAACACTGCCAGTCCAAAAAAATTGCATCATGGAGCTTCTAATCATTTTTAAGTTTAATGGGAAATATAAATTTTCTAGACCAATAAAAAAACCGTAGAAAAAATCACAGATTTAATTAGTGTCAATCTCCCAGCTTTGGATAAGAACCTATTTGTCCAGGTGTTAAAGGTAACCATGATACGTTTGTACATAGGCATATACTAGACTTTAGATATCCTTGAAGTGACCAATGAAATTCCAAGATAAGACATGGATTCATGACTATGTTGCAAAGAAGTAGCGTTGAGAATATCACTGCGGAGCTGGTGAGAGATACTCGTAGTAAGAATAGCAGATTTGGACAAGTTTATCTTAAGACCAGTTAACATGTAGAAATCATTGAGAACATTCATGATACATACCATAGAAGACATAGTTGGCTTAGTGAAAACTATGAGGTCATCAGCAAACATGAGACTAACAATTTGTGGGTCCTTACATTTTGGATATAGAATGATATTTCTTGCAACATCATGTTTATTAAGAATTTGAATTAAGACCTCCATTACAATGATGAAAATGTAAGATGACGTTGGATCTCCTTATCGTATGCCACATTACTTTTAAAATAACCAATGCGGCTACCAATGACAGTTATTGAAAATCTAGCAGTGGAAATGCAAGCATGAATCCAGGCTACAAAATGCTTAGGGAAATTCATGTACGCCAAGACTCTAACTATAGTGTCCCAGTTAATAGTATCATATGCTTTCATAATGTCTATCTTGACCATGGCTCTAGGAGAGACAGAGGATCTATCATAACCCTTAAGGAGTCCATTTGTTAGAAGAACATTGCTCAATATGGACCGAGTTGGAAGGAAGGCAGCTTGATTAGGTGAAATAATGCTAGGGACGACAGATTTAAGCCTGGCAGCAATAATTGTTGCGATTGCCTTGTAGACAACATTACAACAAGAGATCGGTCTGAAAGAAGCAACAAAATCAGCATGTTTAACTTTTGGGATCAAAGCAATTTTGGTGGCATTCATAGAAGTAAGCATTAAACATTTATTGAAAAAAAATGAATGGCCTTGCACACATCATACAGTATAAAATCCCAACAAGCAATGAAAATGAGACACTGAAGCCATCAGGACCTGCACATGAATTACTATTCATATAACAAAAACTTGTTTTATCTCAGAGTTTGATATTTCCGAGGATAGAGCATTCTTGTCAACACCTGTTAATCTTGGAAGATTATAAGTGTCCAGGATATCAAGTTGAGGGATGAAGTTACTAGTATTACAAAGGAGAATTTTGAAATAAGAAAGAAAACTATCATTGATTTCCTTAGGTGTACTATGGAGAATACCATCTTGATCATGAATAGATATAATGTTCTCTCTAGAATGTTTAGCCTTGAGGGTAGCATGGTAAAAAGCAGTATTTCTATCACCATCCAATTCCCGTTGAAGCGTTGTTTTCTCCTTGAGCATGCTTGCTTCCACTTGAAGGGCCTGTCTATAATCAAGGTTTAGCCTGGTCTCACGAACAGAAAAATTGGGATCATCAGGGTTATCCAGCATGAGCTTCTGCATTTCCTCCAACTTGATTTTGATGGAAGAAGAAGTAGTGGTGCCATTACCAAATTTAACTCTATACCGAACCTTCAGTTCCTCCTTACATGCTTTGAACTTTTTCTACAAAAGCAACATTGGGTTACCATAAAATGGTTTAGACCAGACATATTTAACAATGTTCAGCATCATGTAACCATGATCTAAAAAATTTAAAAGAGGATTTGACATTCAGTGCAGGGACTCCAAATGAAAGAATTTAAGGAGAATGATTAGACAACAAGGGAAGGAGGATATGATTGTGGACATTAGGAAAAGACTTGAGGGTGTATTGGTTACAGAAATAGTAGTCAATTTTGCTAAAAGTTCTTGCACCATTTCTACTACAGTTATTCCAAGTGTATTGGGCACCAGAAGTCATGATCTCAATAAGAGTAGTCATTTATAGCATTATTGAGGGGTTTAATCTCACTTAGGGACATGACACTGCCACCATGAAGATCACTGGTTCTACGGCAGCAGTTAAAGTCCCTAAGCACAAGCCAAGGGTGAGTGTTCTGACATAATGAAGGAAAAGTGTCAAGAAAGTATTGCCTCGATGCAACATTGTTATCAGCATAAACAACAATGACATAAAGGGAAGCTGTGGTGAGAAGATGAATGACATAGTAGTGAATAAACTATTTGGAAGAAAGGATGGGGGAGAGGGTGAAAATAAGTGGATTGTGTAGAACCATGATCCTACCATAAGGAGCATGCTCATGATTACTTGTAAGTTTCTAATTAGGACGGATGTAGAAAGCAGCCCTATAAGTTAAGGCAGAGTTAAGATTGGTTTCAAGAATAGCAATGAATTTGAGATTGTGTGTTTGGATTAAGTTTTTGACCTGATTAAGCTTCTCATCTCAGTGTGCACCTCTAATGCTCCATACCCCAACATTGTGCATCATGGAGAAAACTACAGGGGGGTTGGTAAAGCTTTTGTTTCTGCTTCCCCTCATTATAAGAGAATTAGTGATCTTGGTTAGAGAATAATAGGGGTAGAGCTGTGGGAAGAGTTTTCATTAAAGTAAAGATTTGAACCTTTTTTGTTCTTCTTATATATTTTTTCTTTTTGGTGATAACACTATTGCCAACAATTTGATGATCAAAAGGTTGAATTGTAGTAGTGGTGGTGGTTGGTAGAGAAGAGATAGAGGAAGGGTTTGAAAGGCTACAGTCTGATGAGGGGAGGCTTCTTTAACATTAACTATGATATCATCAGATGTGGTTGAATTTGGAATAAGAGTTGAGGAGGTAGTTGCAGTGTTGTGCATGCATGTATGCACACAGAGGTTTGTAGAGTTTATAGTTGTTTGAGTAGTTTGGTAAGGAGGACTGGTTGTAACTGCATTAGCATTGGAGCAAAAAAAGCTGGAATATTGCACCATGGAGGACTTGGGTTCACTAGAGGATATAGTGTGCAAAGTGTCAGATGATATAAATGGGCTTGTTTGGACAAAGCCTAGCTCATCAGAAATATTTGCAGGAGATTTCAATTCATTTCCCATATTGACACTAGAACTAAAGGAAAAGCTTCGGGTTCAACTTCGAGCACAACATCAGGAAATATTATTACTTGCACAACTTCGGGACCAACTTCGGGACTAGCTTCGGGCACAACTTTAGGAACTTCAGAAGGTAAGATTACAACTTGAACTTCCTCAGGCACAACTTCTTTAGAATTAGCAATAGCAACGGAAAAATCATCAACATTAAAAACAACAGCCTCAGACTTTTCAATATCCATGTTGATATGCTCCCCAACATTTCCACCCCAAGGAATTTGTTCATGGTAGGAACACCACCATAATATGGTTGAGTATTACCTTTAGAAGTAAAACTTACAGGAGAGTCAATATTATTGTCAGTGTCTACTATTGATGCCTCATTTCTAGTGACCACTGCTGGTTGGCAAGGAAATTTTTGGTTTCCCTCGGCTTTATTATTACTGTCATCCTCTCTGCCATATTTCTCTTTAAACACAGCTAATTTCTTTTTCCTCTTATGAACAACAAACCATTTATTTTTCTTACATTATTTTTCTAAATTTCATGTATCTTTACTTCCCCAAGAGCATCGGTTTTATTGTCTTTCACCAAATCTTTCTCAACTGCAAACACTTCTTTCTCACAGTGAGTGGTATTGTGGCCAAAGGTACTGGAAACTGTACATATTTCTGGCTTCTACAAGTACTTGACATCAATGGATTACGTTCCTCCATCTATCAGCTGCACCGCAAAGCTAGCAGGCAAAACCTTTTCAAGGGAGACTTCAACCAAGAATTTAGTATATCTCAAATGCTCAAGCTTTTTGTTGATTCTTCCATACAAAACAACTTGTCAATCCTACAAGTTAGCCAATTGATGCCTAAATGCGACAAAGCATACATAGGTATATTATAAAATTGCACCCAAATAGGGACTGACCGCATACTACCACAGATGTTACCAATAGTAGGGTCCCAAGGCTTGATAATGAAAAGCTTATCTTACATGATAATGGGATCACCTTGTAAAATTCTGCACCTATCCTCAACAGAAGAGAGAGAGAGAAAAGAGGAAGATGAACCCATCAAATTTGACTTGGATGAACCCTTAAGTTTCCATGTGTTTATAAGGTGGTATACCATAGCCGAGTAGGAAAGTGGCTTATCTAAAAAGAAACCCACTAGATAATCACCCCAAATCACCTTTCTAGCCTCAAGAATGGAAAAGGGAGGAAGAAGGACATCACCAGAAAATCTTGGGCTAAGGTCTACAGGGATGTACTTCCCTGCATTCTTTGGTTTATGCTTGAAAAGGAAAGTCCATTCCTGTTGACACACATCAGACGAAGAAGGAGCAAGAGGTGAGACAGAATGCACGGGTCCAAGAAGAGAAGAAGGATCAGGTAAAGGAAAAGAAATAAAACTAATGCACTTGTTACATTAAAGAATGCATTAATAATGTTACATATTCCATTCTTATTAGTAGACCCCCTTGTGGATTTATACACAATAATAAGAAATTAGGCAAGGAGATCCTCTCTTTTCTTACTTATTCACTATAGCTATGAAACATTTTTCATTGCAAATGAAAAAGAAACGGTTGAATAAAAATTAAAACCTCTAAGTACAACTGTTCCATGTATTACCCATTTGTTGTATGCGGTTGATTTATTGATTTTTTAAATGAAAATATCCAGAATGCAAAAATCATTGGAAAGATATTTGATAATCTCAAACCCTATGCTAGACTGCAAATTAATGAAAGCAAGAGCAAAGTGTATTTCAACAAAGCATGCAGCAGAAAGGAGGAGATCGTCAGAAGTTTAAAATTTCAAAAAAATGAACTTCGAGTTAAATATTTGGGACTCCCTCCCAGTTTAAATCAAATTAAGACAGAGATTTTTCTAGATTACATGATATCATTCAGAGCAAATTAGATAACTGGTCTAGCAAGCTATTATCAATAGCACGTCGAATAGAGATCACTCGTACAATCATCACAGATATAATAATGTACTGGATACAATCTCACAACATTCGACAAAAATAATGAAAAATATAGAAAGATTATGTGCAAACTTTATATGGAGGGGAAAACATCACAAAATTGCTTGGAATAGAGTAACAAAAACAAAGAGGGCTGGTGGCTTAGCTCTGAGAAATTTTAAAGACCTAAGTGAAGCTTGTAACTTTAAATAAGTTTGAAAATTCATTGAACACAAATTACTTGGGCTAAATGGATGAAAGCAAAATATGTCAAAAGTAAAAATTTCTGGGCAATGCCAGTGAAAATCATTATTCACATATTTGAAAAAGTATATTGAAATGCAGAGAAACATGCCCAAAACTTATAGAAATAAAATTTTAGAAAGGAAAACAAACTAGCATTTGTTTTAACCCTTTGATGAATGGAAAATCCCAGATTAATATGTTAGGCGGAACAATCTTTATTAGTTTGACGGAACAAAGGAGAAAGTTGAAAGTATAATACAAAATGCATCATGGAATACTCAAATACAGCCACCAACATCTGTATTTAATGCAACAATTAGCAAATTGGAAATTGATACAAGCCTTACAGAAGACAGTTGGAATTGAAAATTATGTTAGAATATAAACTTGATTTATTGAATTACGTTTTTTTTAATCAAGTAAAGACGTTTCTAGAAGTATGTTTTATTTGTAATCAAGTAAAGACGTTTCAAGAATTACGTTTTATTTGTAATTAAGTAAAGGCGTTTCTAGAATTACGTTTTCTTTGTAATCAAGTAATTCTAGAATAATCTATTAGAGCTTATAAATAGAGGAGCTCTCCTCATTTGTATGAATGCAACAAGCAAAGAAAATAATATTAAATCATTATTAGTGAGAACAAGTTTCTTCTCTTGTGTGTGAGTTGTGTGGATTAGTGAGAACAAGTTTCTTCTCTCTAGTCTCCAACCTTCTTTTTCTAAACATATATTCCAACAAAGTGGTATCAGAGCAAGGTTTAGAGATGACTTCCAACAATATGTTGCAACCTCAACTTCCTCGTTTGACGGGAAAGAATTACAATCAATGGAGCATTCAAATGAAGGTCTTTTATGGCTCTCAAGATCTTTGGGAGATTGTTGAAAATGGATACGAAGAACCGGAGAATCAAGCAACACTTTCAACACAACAATTGAATACTTTGAAAGAGATTCGAAAGAAGGATAAGAAGGCTCTTTATTTTATCTATCAAGCTGTGGATGAAGCAATTTTTGAAAGGATCTCTACGGCATCAACATCAAAGGAGGCATGGGACATCCTCAACAAGGCGTACAAAGGTGAAGAAAAGGTAAAGATGGTAAGACTTCAAGCTCTAAGAGGTGAGTTTGATTTACTCAAAATGAAAGAAAGTGAATCGGTGAAGGAATTTTATAATAGAACTATTTCTATTGCTAATCAACTTCGAATCAATGGTGAAGAAATTTCGGATAAAAGAATTATTGAAAAAATTCTTCGAAGTATGACAAGGAAATTTGAGCATGTTATTGTTGCTATTGAAGAATCAAAATATTTGAATACTTTCTCTCTTGAAGAATTGTTGGGCTCACTACAATCTCATGAGCTTCGCATCAAACAATTTGATTCCTCTCCTTCCGAGCAAGCTTTGCAAATTCGAGACACCAACCATGGTGGTTTTAGAGGAAGAGGTGGAAGATCAACCCGTGGTAGAGGACAAGGAAGAGACCAAATTCAAAGTGAAAATTCAAGCCCGTCTCAAGGAGGAAGAGGAAGAGGTCGTGGCGGATACAGTGGAAGAGGAAGATGTAACTCTTATAATATTCAATGTCATTATTGTCATAAATATGGGCATATGCAAAAGGATTGTTTTAAAAGAATTAATGATGAAAAAGATAATTCTAATTTTCTACATGAGAATTTGGAGACACAAGATGAAAGTATGCTTCTTGCGTTGAATGTTCAAGAAGCTTCTTTTGATGATATATGGTATATTGATAGTGGTTGTAGTAACCACATGACTGGAAATAAAAGTTGCTTTGTGAATTTTGATAAAAGTGTCCAAAGAGAAGTCAAGACAGGTGATAACAAAAGGCTCATTGTCAAAGGCAGTGGCGATATTCCGATATGGACAAATCAAGGTACAAATTATATTTCTAATGTTTATTATGTTCCCGATCTTAAATACAATCTTTTGAGTGTTGGAAAACTTTTAAAGAAGGGACATAATGTGAATTTCAAAAATGATTTATGTGAGATCAAAGACAAAACTGGTGTTCTTATTGCAAAAGTGAAGATGGCACCAACAAAAATGTTTCCGTTGAAAATTAAAAATGAAGCATTTCCATGTTTTGCTAATATTGTTAATGACAAGTCATGGCTTTGGCATCTTCGTTATAATCACTTGAGTTTTAGCACTCTATCCAAGATTTGCAAAGATCATTTGGTGAGAGGCATCCCAAATATTAGCAAACAAGATCATGTATGCGAAAGTTGTGTTTTTGGCAAGCACCACGAGATCCATTTCCAAAAGAAAAGGCATGGCGAGCAAAGAATCCTATGGAGCTAGTGCACTCGGATTTATGTGGACCTATGCGCACAAACTCTCTTGGAGGTAGTCGGTATTTTCTCACTTTTATTGATGACTATAGTCGCAGGATGTGGATTTACTTTCTCAAAGAAAAATCTCAAGTATTTGAAGCATTCTAGATTTTTAAAGCACTTGTGGAGAAGCAAAGTGGTTTTTCTATAAAGACACTTCGATCCGATCGCGGTGGAGAATATATGGCGGAAGATTCGGAAATTTCTTAAAGGATCATGGCATTCATCATCAACTAACGGTCCGCTCAACCCCTCAACAAAATGGGGTGGCAGAAAGAAAGAATCGTATCATCATGAAACTTGTTCGAAGTATGTTAAAGACAAAAGGATTGCCAAAAATATTTTGGGCCGAAGCTGTAGCATGTGCATGCTATGTTCTCAACCGTGCAACAACTAAAAGTGTTCAAGGAAAGACTCCACAAGAAGCATGGAGCGGTCACAAGCCATGTGTCTCCCACTTTCGAATTTTTGAAAGCATTTGTTACTCTCATGTGCCAGATGAAAAGAGAGGAAAACTTGATGACAAATCTGAAAAATGCATCTTTGTTGGCTATAGTGAAAGATCCAAGGCATATAAATTATATAACCCCATCACAAAGAAGACTATTATTAGTCGTGATGTAATTTTCAATGAGGAAGAAGCATGGGAATGGAAAAATGAAGAAAAGAGCACAAGTATCTTGCTTGATAATGATGCATTTGAGCCAATTGAAGAAGAAGTATCGACTCCACCTACTCCACCATCTAATTCTCCTCCAAGCTCATCATTTTCAAGTTCAAAATCAACACCTAGAAGGACAAGACCTCTTGCGGAGATATATGGAGAAACAAGAAGAATTTTAGAAGATGAATTTGTTGATTTTGCTTTATATGCAACTGCGGATCCAGTTGATTTTGAAGAAGTCGCCAAGGAAGACAATTGGAGACAAGCCATGGATCAAGAAATCGATACAATTGAAAGGAACCAAACATGGAAGTTGGTTGAAGTACCTGAAGGGAAGAAACCCATTGGAGTCAAATGGGTTTACAAGACAAAATTGAATGCACAAGGTGAAGTTGAAAAACATAAAGCACGATTAGTTGTGAAAGGCTACAAGCAAAAGTATGGTGTTGATTACAAAGAAGTTTTTGCTCCCGTAGACTTGGTTGGGAAAGGAGAAATAGTTGTCAAGCATTGCAAGACGCAAGATCAAATTGCTGATATTTTAACGAAGCCTTTGAAGTTGGAGATTTTCAAGGAGTTAAAGAAGAAACTTGGTATGCGTAAAAGTTTAACTCAAAGAGAGGCAAATCAAGTTTAAAGGGGGGTGTTAGAATATAAACTTGATTTATTGAATTACGTTTTTTTTTAATCAAGTAAAGACGTTTCTAGAAGTACGTTTTATTTGTAATCAAGTAAAGACGTTTCAAGAATTACGTTTTATTTGTAATTAAGTAAAGGCGTTTCTAGAATTACGTTTTCTTTGTAATCAAGTAATTCTAGAATAATCTATTAGAGCTTATAAATAGAGGAGCTCTCCTCATTTGTATGAATGCAACAAGCAAAGAAAATAATATTAAATCATTATTAGTGAGAACAAGTTTTTTCTCTTGTGTGTGAGTTGTGTGGATTAGTGAGAACAAGTTTCTTCTCTCTAGTCTCCAACCTTCTTTTTCTAAACATATATTCCAACAAATTAGCAATCAAAGGAAAATTCTCATTCAAAAATACTTAGGAATTTAGCAAAGGTGAACAGATGAAAGTGGAATGACATAAAACAATTTGGAATAATGTAAATTGCCCAAAAATGGTTCTCCGTTCATACTTTGCCATATTAAATCGATGCCAACAAGAGTAGATGTATAAAATGGAACAAAAATGGAAGCATCAACTGTTCTTATGTTATAATGAGCCAGAAAGCATAGATCATGTATTTTTTTATTGCATCTACTCAAGGCATCTATGGTTTATAGCCAAAAACAAATTAAAGCTCAACCAACATGTGGCTTTACGAAACATCAAAGATAACATCCAACTTATTTAGAAGGTGTTCAAAAACAAGAAAAAAGAACAACATAGTATGTATTAACAACTGTTATATACTTCGTATGAAAGGAAAGAAATGACAGACTGCATAAAGGAACATAAAAGATAGTTTGAGACTTTGGAAATCCATAGAAACTGAATATGAAATTCTGTTCTTAATAACTTGCGAGGAAGCAAACTTAGCAGCCAAATTCTAAGCATATATGATTTAGATAACTATGAGGAAAGAGTGGAAGGTTACTTATAAAGCGGGAAATTCTTCTTAAAGATCTTTCGAGGAAAAAGTTCCGGCAATTACTTTCAACACGGTGATAGTCACTTGTAAAATCCCAGCTGGAGGCGACAGTTTCAACGTCCAAACCAGAAATAATTTCTACAAGGGGAGTGAACAAGCAATTAATAAATATAACTCAGATTATAATCTAAGTAAAAACACTAATTATAAATTTTTATCACCTGATTTGAAAACAAGCTACCGCACGTTCAACGACAGGTTGAAGGAGTTAATATTTCTGCAGTAAGACAGAATTTTGCAGCTTGAAATTAACAATTAAAGATTGGACAAAAGCTATTACAGAAGCAAGCTTAACAATCAAGCATGTCACTTATTTGTATGAAATAGAGGAGAAAGCAACAAGCTTCAACGCCACGTAAAGCAAGCAACATGCAACATGTGAATACGATAGCTAAAGCAAATCCAAAGAAAATCCTTCGATTCGGAGACGAGTGTTGCTAATAATAGCAATGAGAGGATCTCGAAGCCTCCATGAAGAAAGCGCAAAGCTCATAAATTAAGGATTGTGAAGAATCGCCCCAAACTGAAGTAACCGTAATTTTTAGTTTTAGGAGCATTTTTTTTACTGAAGATGATCGAAAGTTTGAAGGAAAAAAATATGGCTAAGGTTGCAGTGAAGTGTAACGAATGTTGCGATCAGGTAGTCGTAAATGGGTAGGGTATTTTATCCGGTTTGTATGGGCATCGGATCATTTTTTTTAACATTTCAAAAATAATAATTATATATGAATTTATAAATCAAATTGAATGATTGATGGTTCAACCATAAGAGTCCTAATTGATTGAGCTATTATCCAAGAGAGCATCCTATGCATATTACATCCTTAATATGCATGTTGAGCTATTAGCTACAAAGACCACAAACATATTCTGAAACAGGTTTTGCTACTTTAATATGACATATTATTTTGTTATTCTAGTACATGCATCCGTACAAAATTGAACTCCTAAAATGGAATAAGAACGGGAAACATGTGATGCCAACCCCAACTATAAATTCAAATCACAGCTATTCATTAAAACTGAAAATGAAGTAAAGCAGAGAGAGGAAGCCATCTTACGACAGTAATTCCAACAACTAAAATTACAGTGGAGATGACTAGTTTCAGTCTGTCACGTAACGATAACTCTTGCTTGTTTTTGTTCAAAATTTAGTAGATCATTATACTTTCTTAAACTTCGCTTGGACCTCTGCCATCAAACAACTATTTGACACGTTACATTCAACATGATTGCAAGTTACATGTGGCCTTTAATCGTTTTCCAACTTGTGTCCTTTCCTATAAATAAATAACCAGATAACTCTTCAAATCATTTTCCTAAACAAATTACAATGTACGTAACACTTTCCAATCAATTTCATACTTTGCATGTAATATTTTGTTTTAAACAAATGTAACATTTCTTAAACGTGTGTGACTCAAATATTTATACATAAGTTTATCATCACCCACCGACAAAATTGGTGCAGGTTATCACAGTACACAAAACCACCAATTCATACACACAACACAACGTTACAATATCAAATCCATTTACTTGTGCTTAATAAATTATTTGATTTTTAGAATTCGTATTCATATAAATTGCCAGAGAAGACAAGGAAGAACATTTTAGTCGGAAACATTAGCAAACAATGTGTCTCCACTTGGACTTCTCTCTTCAAAATATTCATTCTCATCTAAAACGCAATTGTTATCCCATCTTTAGATAACTACGATAATACTTGGTCTTTTTATTTATCCGACCTATTATATTTTTTCTTAATGGACGACCCCTATAAATCATTTGATAAACAAATCTATCTTCTTCATTTTCTTCCATTCAAAAATTCACTAAAAACAAAATCACCTTCGAAATACAATTAAACCTCGTGGACAATCTATCATTTTTTAAATTCTTCAATCTTGAATGTGCAAGTTTGAAAGATTATTTTATTTATCTCGATGAGCAGACGACATTATCCACTGTATCTTAATCGTGTCAAATTTCACTTTAGAGACAATGGTTTATCTATGACATAACAATATTTTATAGATTACTCGCTATTATTGTCACCCTAAAATTTCAACTCTCAAATGAAAGCAGTTCTCATTTTTATTTCTTTTCTCAAGCTTCAATGGTTGAAATTTAAGCTAAAAAACAAGAAAAAGCAAGAATCCTTTCTTTTTTTTACAAGTGTAAATCACTAAATGAAAATCTGTAAACCGCTCAATTTTTAAATAATTTTTAGAAAACTGTTTAGGAATAAAAATATATTACCAAATGGTTTTTTCAAAACCGTTAAATGAATTAATTCTTTTAATAAGAAAATCTAAGCTCAACTGCTGGAATGATGAGAATTCACGCTCAAAATCCACCTTCTCCTGGAGATGCTATAAGATAGCGTTTTGAAATTGCTTTTTTGAGTTACAGCGATGCAATATCATTAACGAATAATAATTCTGCTAAAGCCTAAGATACCGTTCTGAAACAAAAGCAATGAATAATATTACTAATGAATAATAATTCTGCTGGATACAAATCATGGTAGCAATACAAAAATTCACAAGTTTTGATAAAATTAAGATTTCATCAGCTAGAGAGGGATGAGAGAAATGTATTTACAATAAAACAATAATAATCTATTCGCCTTTTTATTTTCCACAAATCAATTTAAATACATCCTATCTAAACAAAACCGCAAAACTCCCTTATTAAACACCTTTTTCAGATAATATCAAAATGCTCAAGTTAACGGAGTGATCTGGCAAAACTGATTTATTAAACCCAATCTCAACTGCTTAAACTATGACTGTGTCTATTGTCTTTTGCCACTTTCGCTTCCACTGGCTGTTGGTAGAGTGTATTCGCTGCTTGCTTCATCTGTGCTTGATAATGCTAAATTCCTAAATTTTCTCATATCTTCCTCATATTGCATTCTATCATAGTCAGTGCTACCGTATAAAGAGTACTGACCGGGTCTAGTGCCCTCGTTCAGATCATTGAGTGAAACATCTCCCTCCAGTGCCCGAACTATCTGTTTATGTGAAGTGAAATGTCGAATTAAACAAGCAATATAGTTTATGATTTCATGTTTAAAAGCTACGTCCTTAGCCTTTTGTTGCTAGGTAATATTTTTTTTTTATAGATGCTTTATTATGAAGACTCAAGCTTACGGTCTGACGGTGTGATTAAATAAACTAAAGAGGTAAATTCAGAGCTAGAAACATAATTTGCTTTCTTGGTCCATTGGAGTTTTGATGATTTATGAACAGCATATGTCCTCTCTTATGGAGATGCATCTCATAAATATTGTGCCTAAAACAGAGAGAGAAGTGCTATGAAAAATAATATGCTTTAATTGCAATCATTTCTCCTGCCTAGGAATAACAATCTCGTGATTCTAATAAAATGACAATGAACTTTTTGAGAAAATCATCATTAGATTGCAGGGCTAAACAAGTGTTTCCAGAGTGTTGTGTAGTACCATTGGAAAAGGTGGAATATTTAAACTGTGTGTTTGTATGTGTGTATATATTTGTGTGTTAGTCCATGAGTTTAAAATATCCTAAAAATAAATTAAAATAAACCATTTTTGTAAGTTTATAACAACATTATTACAAAAATTAGATTGATCATGTAATTTAATCTATTTTACACAACGTACGTACAAAAATTGAAAGCGTGTTTATGGATTCTAACTTTTAAAAGCTTGTTTATCATAATCGTCCATCATGAATGATGCACTTGGTTGAGAAACCCGACTTCCACTAGCAATATCGAGAGTTCGATTCACACTGGCTACATTATTCACGTGATTTACCGGAATATGAGTCAAACGCACGAATCATACTTCCATGGAGTTTACAAGCAAAATATTAATTCTTTGGTCTCAACAAAAAAAAAGTTGGTTAGTTGAGTTTAGTTTTTCCTGCTTCAGTAAGTACATAATCATTCCTTAATTTCATTTTTATAAGCTTCTCCTACTTCAATAAATACAACATCATTGCTTAAATGCTAAAGTTATCGTCAAAATATAGCGGAGATATAACCGATGGTTCCAAAATAACATATAACACTTTATTTAAATTTGTTTACATATATAAGTAGCAATTTAGTGTGAAGTTAACATTTTTGAAATCAATATATTATTGAAGAAAACTTATTGTTAAGCTTATGTTTAAATAAATAAATAATTTTGTGTAAAAATGTTCATCTTCAATTTTAGTTAACGGAAAATTCAGCGATTCAAATTAATTGTTATTACACACAAATTCATGCTACAACAATGAATCTAACCGTCCATTTTATACTAATTGGCGAACATCAATAGCCTTCAATCAGATGTTGGCACATGTAGAAGATATAAATAGCCTGCACATATTCGAATTCGAGCGATAATAACTGGTCAATCCAACGGCCACGATCTTATGCATCCAGTGATTAAAAAATGTGAAAATTGAGCTTAATTATGCATACGATAGCAGCCACTGTTTCCTACCAAACTGGACTGCAATGCTCAGAATGTGAAAATAAATTTCCATATCGGTTTGAAAACAAATGGACAAATTCCAGTGTAGTGGGAAACATTCATTATTCAAGGGCCTTAATTATTCTTCTTCAGTGAGAAATGGACAAATTCAAGTGTAATAGGATTCCTCTGGTCCCAATTGTGGATCTTAATTTTCCATCACACGTACATATAACGTTTTTAACGATTTTTTTTTTTTTTTTTTTTTTTTTTTTTACAGATTTATATCTATATCAGAAACATGCAGGTCCCAGTACCAATATAGGGCTCTAAGAACTTGCTTAGCCAGTTTTGCTATTGACCTGTCTTTGAATGTGGTTTAGAAGCCCATATAACAAAAAGAGGATGAGTGTCATAGGCATGGAACAGCTAACATTTGTATGCCATCACATTCTTACCAATACGGTTACATATGATGATCGTAAGCGATGGAGAGGTAGTATCTGAAAATTATATTTGATAAGAGCTTTTATCCATGCACATATAGCCAACTTCATTTATCAGGAATTCAGGGTAAGCTTGAAACGAAGATGAAAATGATGATATGGACAGTTTATAGTGATACACATGAAAGATGAATCTGAAGTTTTAAACTACGAATACCTTGCTCATCATTGGCCTGCGTCGAGCAGAGTGACGTACACAAGATGCAGCACATGCAACCATTCGTGCTACTTCATCTTTGTTGTAGTTATCTCCAAGCTTTGGATCAATGAGATCAACATAGTCATCATCAGTCATAGCTTTGCTCAGCAATGGCCTTGCCTACAAGAAATTAACCCTAAATCATCCAAGATCTGATAAATATATCACAAAATTATCTAACCACATAACACTAACCCAGTCAACTAAGCTATCATATCCATAAAACTGGCTTGATTCAACTGGTCTCTTTCCAGTAATTATCTCCAAAAGCACGACTCCAAAAGAAAAGACATCAGATTTCTCGGTGAGTTTACCAGAAGATGCATACTCTGGTGCAAGATACCTGTATTCAAAAATTAGGTAAAAGACCAATGAATACGACTAAAGGATCATGCAGGTTTATACACACATTCGGCATTTTATATTTCAATACAAGAGCTCGATGTCTCCAACGAGATAATACTGCCTGGAAAAAATGTCTCTTACCATTGAATTACAGCAATTTTTGATTTAAAATGTTCTAAAACTTCAACTGTTGCAGCATGCTATAAACATGACTTGGTCAACATATCTGATCTTTGGAGTAGAAATTTAAAACAAATTTTGAACATACAATTAATTAGACTTAGAGACTGGAATCGCATTTCTTTGTAAGAACTGCATTTCAAAGTTCTTTTTGGTACTTGGAAATTCTATGGGAACAGAATTCTAGGTAAAGGATGACACATTTGAAAACGATAAGAACACATTCTTTACAACATGAACATCTGAAATAACATGATAGGCTAAAATTTCAAATAATAATAATAATAATTCTATATAAAATACAATACAAAATTATTTGAACAATATATTCAAATATTTTAATATACTTTATCATTAAAATAAGATCACTTTCGGTTCCTACTTTAGATATTCAGAATCAAGTCTCCTGTCTATGTTCCCACAGTCCACATGCATCTTTGTACCATTCAGTATTAAAATGAATTTTTTTCCTCCTAAGTTCAATACATTTGCTATCTCATTTTTTCTCTCAATCAAATATAGTATTCGTTCGCAGCCTTTTCGTGGCCCGTTATAATTTTTGACGCGTCTGATACGTCAGAAATTGAAACAAACCACGTGGATCGAATGTAACATTCAATTGTAGCGGTTCGAATTGGACCGTTTGGTTGGATGCATCGAGACCCAACGGTCCAATTCGAACCGTTGTTTTTCTAGCTATATAAACCCCCAACTTCATTCTCTCTTCCACCATCCTGAATCCGAAAATACAAACCTAATTTTAGCTTCTTCCAATCACAACCGAGATAATTTCTTTTCCTTGTTTATTTCACTATTTTGTACAACACGTATATTTCATACCTTTTTTATTTTATTTTTTAAATTCTAGAATGTCAACCTTCTCTACTGACTATTTGATGGTACACAGTCGTCGATTGGAATGTCCAAAACGCTTGCTTTCATAGACATGTGCTCAACGCGAATATCTACTTATGTTGGAAGAGTTGACAATTGGTACCAAGAAATTGCGAATGATTTCAACGGACACTTAGGCCTTGCTTTCACCGTTATCCATATGAAATAAACGAGATTATTTGAAACGTGTTTGGACGCCATGAAATAAATTACTGCAAACAGTAGGAGATGTTTGGTTGGTTTAACAAGATTGCATTCAAGAAGATGAAGAATGGTGGAAGACAGTTGTCTCGCGATTTCGCTGCTTTAAAGACCATGCTTTCCCCAACTTTAGGTAGCCGAATAGATATAAAAAAAGACAAGCGCATTTACAACATTAGTCCAAAACCTCTGGTCCACTTCGACGATCAACTCTGATATTCTTAATGGGTTAGTGTAAACGAGCTTCTTTCTAGTTCTACCACCATGTACAGTTAAAACATTGGTGCTGTAGCGATGGAAGTGTAAAAAACTATAACGGAAATAAACGGGAATATAACGAAGAATAGCGAGGTGCAACAAACTTCCTTAGATATAAAATCAAATATTTAAATTTAATTTATCTCATTCTCACACCATTTGCGCAGGGAAAAAAATATTGTTTTAATATTATATAACAAAACCGAATGATATCATGATTTGTGCAATCCAAATTTGATGACTACAACAGATTTTCAACTTATGTTGAGTACTTATGCCTCAAAATTAGATATTTATCCTAACTTTCTTGATTTGATTTAAAAGAGAACCAGTCAAATCAATCTTTTTATATTAATGTTGTTATAACGAATGGTAAGAAACCTTGATTTAGCGGATGTAGGGGAAAATAACAGGGTTTAAAGCGAATCTATTATTCAATAGTGCTAAATTGAAAAGGCGTAGCAATCGAAGAGCGTTGTGCACAATAGCGACGATTTTGCAGGGCTTTAATTGCAACTACAGATACTCCACAATGGATTTCAAAACCCCTTCATAGTCTAGACAAGGTAATGAGGATCCTCTATTTTGAGACGATTCGATATTGATGTGACAAACTATTGAATAGTGTATCAGAATTTGGTCGCCGCTCGACAATTATGAAGAGTGAGAGCTTGGAGTAATATTTGTGAATGAAACAAAATATAATCAGCTGATTCGTTCTATGTTGAACAAGGAGAATTAACTTAGATGCGTGTTGAATTATTATTTTTAGCAATTTAGATCAAAATAGATGCGATGTACCGATATTTTCAAACATATCTTTTTTAAAATTAAATATACCAATGCTCTTTTCCACAGTGTACAATTTTTTTCCTTCGCATTTTTTACGTAATTTATAATTTATTTCAGTTACTAACATTTATTCAAGAATACATAAAAATATTTAAAACAAATAAAAAATATAAAGTCATACAAACAAGCATTCACCATTCCATGCCGCTTTCGCAGCACATAAACGGATTTTTCTTTCGCTAAATTTCACCATTCATGTCCCGTTCAGAATGCTGGAAGTTTTTCATAAAATTGTCTAAATTGATTGTCGTTGGATAGAATTGGGGGGTAGAGGGTGGCAACCCCCTAGTGGAGGTGTGGGGCCAACACCCCCGCCGTCGGCAATCGACATGGTCGGTCAGACCGGGGGATTCAGGAGGTAGCGTCATGTCTTATTCTAAAAACGGTACATCTCGTTTATGTTTGAGTTTGAATTCAAACAACAAACGGTTATGACCGTTGGGATCAAAAGGTGTTTGTTCATTTCAACAATCACCACCAACAGAAGTATCCTCCATACACACACACGACAATACTTCGTCACCGTAACATAACTTATATTCTGCATTCATGAGTCAAGAAATTAATACACGCATCATCTGACCATTTCGAGTATTCTTCTGATTTGTGCAAGTGATCACAACTTGCATATATTTACTCCAACGTGCCCTGAAAAAACTTTTTCTAACAACCCTCTGTAATCTGAAATAGGAGAAAACAATCTTAAAAGAGAGCGATTCAATCATGCCTTGAAGTGATCTATATACTCACACATCAGTTCACAACACAGAATACCCTCTCGGGTGGCCCTTTCACTTTGTAAAGAATACGTCCATACTCTTGGTAAACTGCGCGATACGTTAACTTTTAAACCTCTTTCAACTCAATGCCAAAATATCACAATATGTTAACTTGTATGTTCATATCTATCTGTGAGGTCTAGCTTATAGTAAAACCATAGTTTTGTGAGTTATGATAGATTGAAAGTAAAAAAATCAATATCGCATTATAAACCTGAAGTTATAAATAATGTTATCTAAATATTTTAGGGAAATTTCACTGTATATACTTCAGCGGGGAGCATATGTTATGAAACAAAAGAAATAACATTTTTTACTTGCACACCGTCTTTGTTGTGTAAACGAGCACTCTGATCACCAAAGAACAAACACACACAAATCACCAAAGAACAAACAAATTTAGCAGATGCATGCAGATGGGGTAGTAGGAAGAAGCAATTGCTCTGGTCAATTAAGGACTTAGTGATGAAGCAATTGCTCTGGTCAATTAAGGACTTAGTGATGAAGCAATTAGTCAATGGTATACTTAACGAAGATTACATGGATGTCAAAAAGTACTGCATTATCATGCATGAAGAAGATGTTCAGGTCATCAACATTAGCAATGGGTTCTACTCTCATACTGATTGTCATACCAATTCACTTTTATTTCAGTACTTATCAGTTTGAGACGTTCATCTAAAAAATGTGGGTATATATCTCAAATTTATGCCAATGTTTAATAGTCAGAAGACTTAGACACAAAAGGTAACAATGATAAAAATCTAATGGAAATTTAGATGTATTTTTATCTGGGAGCTCATACCCAAATGTTCCCATAACACGTGTAGAGACATGGGTGTTATTTTCAGTATTTGGTTTTGCCAGGCCAAAATCTGCAACCTACAAGCAATACGAAATACTACAAAATTAATTTTTGCACCTATAATAGAGTTTCAAGCATCATATGTCAGGCCTAAGCCTACCTTCGCGTCAAAGTTTAACTCAAGAAGAATATTAGCTGCTTTGATATCACGATGGATAATCTTCGGTCGGCCTTCACAAAAGGAAGATAAGTTGAAAATATTTCATTACAATCATATTGAAAGATAAAAGTATTAATAAACTTACAATCCTCATGGAGATATGCTAAACCCTTAGCAGAAGCCAAGGCAATTTTCAACCGTGTTGGCCAATCCATAGGAGGTACATTCTTTGCTGTAAAATGTATATTATGAGAATGAAAATAATACTATATGACAGAAGAAGAAGGATAGCTACTCAAAGAAGAATGAGGTGTATCTTACTTTTGTTTAAACTCTGGGTATACGAGAAAAGGAGAGAGGGAGAGAGAAGAGGACAAGGGAGGGAGGGACTGAAGCATCATAAATTCCATAACATGCAATTCAAATTTTTTGGTTTTTATTCAACCATAGAAATAAAAATAAAATAATTGTTAAAGGACAAATGGAAGCAAATTGCGGACTGGTGCATGGATTTTGGTAAAATGCTATAAAAACAGGAGGCCTTGGTTACCAGAATTAAGCTTATATATCAAAATAATATGAAAATCTGTATGCTATAAAAAGATCATTTGCATGTTGATCACGATGAAATCTGGTTGTAAGTGTTATTTTTGGAGCACTGTAGAAAAATTCCAATTGAAAGCTGAAAAAAATCAGCTATTACCCAAAAAAAATGTATAGCTCAAAATTTGCATTTTGTACCCTCAAAACTGATTTAAACATCACCATTGTATTACTTAAATATATATCCTATAATGGCTTGCGTGCTCAGTCAAAACAACCACATACTATGTATGCATACTGTTTAGCAACTCACGTATATACTTAGGTTTGATTTCTCTCGCAACTGATCTACATGGCAATTTCATTCCCAGCTTGTTCGCTAAAGAAATAAGTGGAAAAAAAAAAATATCTTGAAACCACCACATTCAAAATATTTACCTCTTAGGATTCAATTCCATCGTCATTTTTGTCTTTTGAATATCATTAACTACAACTGAACAGCGTTGCAATTTTCTTTTTCTTTTTTGGTTTATTGGGGTTTTTAGAGCCTGAGTTACTATAATAATGATTCAAGAGTGGTAAACAAAGGATGATGATTTGGTCAGTAAAAAAAATTATAACTTTATAAGCAGATACGAAAGGCAGTTTGACAGGTTAAAAAAGAACTGACCTAACATATGATCAAATTCCAGCTAACTAATTGAAATGTGTGAGTAAACTGTTAACTGTTAATACAGATGATGTAGATGCCATGTTTCGGATCCATGACTGGTGTAGATGTCATTACTATAATATGCCAGGAAAACAAGTTTGTTAAATAATTTTATCCAGAGTTATGTTAATGTGTGCTCACTTGGCCAATGTCTAACATGCAAGGATAAACAAAGGCAACGGGGAGAAAACTGAAAAAATCATAAACAGACATAAACCATCAGGATGGTTAGCAAAATTATACAGATTAAATTTTCTCAACCATTTTACAAAGAACTTGCAGGACAGGTGTTTTTTCTGACTACCAGTGTAGTGTGTAATAACCAAACAATTACAATACTACACAGAGACAAACACATTTCCAGCAGAAAGAAGAAAAGAAAGCTTACCATGCAAATGGAACTCGAGAGTCTTGTTAGGAACATATTCATACACAAGCAATCTGTGATATCCAGAAATGCAATAACCAACTAACGAAACCAAATGTCTATGATGCACACGACTGATAATTTCAACTTCTGCTTGGAACTCACGTTCTCCTTGTCCACTGCCTGCTTTTAATTGCTTGATTGCAACTTCTTTACCATTTGGAAGTACTCCTTTGTGCACATATCCAAATCCACCTTGTCCAAGAAGATTAAATTCAGAAAATCCATTTGTAGCGACTGACAGTTCTTCATATGTAAAACTGCTGTTTGCATAAGACGGAGTAAAATTAGGGGTTGGCGGAGCAAAACTAGGAGTTAATGGTTCAGATCCGGAATTATTACCACCAGATGCACTACAAAATTGTACATGTGGCGGCAGCGGCAGCGGTGGAAAAGGCAAATGTGGAGAAGCATAAGGTGGTGGTGGAGCAGGAGGTCTTGGTTGCACTTCACCTTGTGATGCATCATTATCATTATGTTGCCAGTGTTGGGGTTTGACATCATGACAATTGTCTACAAACAAACACACATTGAACAAAGAACTTGAGAAATTTAATTTCAGTAAAAATTATATAAATTTTGAATAGTAACCACTAATAATCGCAAAAAATATTTTAAAAACAAGTAGACGAATTTTAAATCACCATACAATGCAAAAAAAAGGGTATGTCTCTTTCTAACTTAAATAAAATTAAAACTCTAAAAAAAGTTTTGAATCTTCTTTACTATTAACTTAAAAATCATCAATCTAGTACTGTATGTAGTAAGCAATAATACACAGTTGTTTATGATTTACTAGTTACTTTGACTGTTTCACCAGAGTGAGTTGTAAGAAAATTGGTTTTTGTTTTATGTGGAAAAATTGACTCAAAAACATGCGTTTAAAAAACCACAATCCAAAATTTATCTAATCAATCAATATTTGATAGTTCTGAAAAACATAAACTCCATTGGAAGAAGAAAAAAAACCGAACGTGCACTTAAATTTTCAATGTGGATGAGCACATGTTATTCTATACAAAAATAAAAATGCAAAGATTTGCATATTTATAGCTGTTAAATACACTTCAAAACCTCTAACTGTACAAAGATGTGAAAGTTGAAAGTGAAATGTGAGAGTATCTATTTGGAGTGAGGATAACAATTTTTATATCTTATGGTGGGCTATAGAATATCCTTATTTATTAAAACAAGGAGAAGAGACACTCTTTCATTTTGACTGATGAATTAAAAAATAAATGGATTAAATCAAAAATAAGTATGGATGCAATATAATAATTTTACATGGATAAATTATGATATATTAATTTGGACCTTTGGATTCTATTCTCGACTTTTTTAGTGGAGAAGAAGATCAGAATCTTTTATGAGCTACATCAAAATATGCTCTACTTAACATCAAGATATCGCTTTGCTTAACATGAAGAGCTACTCTACTATTTTCTAGTTACAAACTTATTAAATTGTATCGACATGCCTATGTTAACTGGTTCAGTAGCAGTACCTTTCATTGTTTGAATATTTATTCATATTTCTCTTCAACACTATATTTTCTTTTATTGCATGTTTTAGATAGAGAATTTTATGAAGATGTTAGTGTCCAAAATAAATATATGTTTCTAAAACAAAATTGTGAATAATGAACACATTATATTTAAATATGTTCAACGATAATAACAAGGATAAACTGGAAAAATAGAAAGTGAAAATATAAGCACTTTTTGTGACGATCAACATTCAAACATGTGATTTTGGTGATCTATGAAAATTCCTAACTAAAAATAAAAGTTTATTTATGTTACAACTGGAATCCGAGTTTGAGACTGCATTTGTAAAACAAGAGTGCTTTCGAAACTTCATGTCCAGATCTAAAAGCTGATATGTGCATAAAAGCATTCTTGTAAAAGAATTATCTGAGGCTTGTCGAAACAATTTCCTTAAGAATTTTTTTATTTAAATTCTTCCAAGATACAATAGACGTAATTTGCACGATATTGTAATGAGTATGTCAACTTTGTGATTTATTGTATAGAGCAGTAGAGAAGAAGAAGAAAATAGAATTGGAATAGAATGAGAATATGATCAGTATTCTCTCCTATTTATAATTTCGTCAGAATCCTTTCAAACAGCCGCGTCCGCTTGACGGGTCGCACTCGTTGCCTTTTAACTGCTATTGTTCGTTAACGGGTCGCACCCGCCTGCTTCTGTTCGTCTGTGCTTCTTCAGTCGGGTCGCACCCGCCTGCTACTCGTGTCTCTTCAGTCAATCCGCGTTCGTTTCTGAACAGATCTGCACATGTTCGTATAGCCTGCAACTGTCAGAAAATCCGACTCAGTTTTGCAGTAAAAATAGAATCATATTAGACACAAACCTAAACCCGGCCCGGTTCGGTCGGACGGCGGCCGCACGCGTGTGGTGGTGATGCATGATCTCCCTCCTCACAACGAAGCAAACATTTGGGTGCTCCAAGGCCTCAACCCCTTCATTGCAAAGCTATTAATATATTAGAATTGCTTTGCAATTTTTGACGATGTGAGACTGTTATTTTCATTCAATTTAGTATTGGGAATTCCAACAATCCCCACATGAATGATAATATACACATCCCCACACAAAGCGAAATATCACAGAGTACATATGGAATAATATTTTATCGTGGATAAATAGATATTTCACTTTGAACTTTTCCTAGTTAAAACTTATCGGATCTACTTGGCTAATCGGTGAATTATTTCATCTTGAACCGTCGGCCTTTATTGTATATCCAGACAATAAGCTTTACGAAGCATTGATTCCCTTCTCATCCAATCTCTTGGTTATGTTCGTTTTAGTCCTGAACAATTTTTGGTTCTACGAGTATTTATAGAAAATCTAAGCCTTTAATATTCTCATAGAGCCGACCCAGCTCACACTAACATAGGTGATCGCAACCATTAAGAGTATCCTACATATACCATACTTGTTATATTTCAAGATATGGTCATCATTAAAAAACATAGTTTTAACCTTTAACTATTTCTGTAGGCATGCATTATATTTTGCGCCATAGGAATGGAATAGGACTAAGTCCAAACAAATGCATTGCTTTTTGAGTCACTCATAACTGGTTTGTCTATTGATCCTAGTCCATGGGATCTCCAGTTGGTAGAATAGGCTTCCGTCTAAGGCAACTCTTGTTGATTTAGGCTTTTAAACTCATTCCGCTCGATGCGCAGTCAATTTTCTCTCTCGATAAATCTTTAGTAAATGTATCTGTTATGTTATCATTTGTTCTCACATAATCAATGAAAATAGTTCCATTAGAGAGTAACTGTCTAAGTGTGTTATGTCAACGACGAACGTGTTGTGATTTGCCATTATACACAAAGTTTTTCGCTCTACTTAGCGCTGCTTGATTATCACAGTGAATACATATGGCCGTTACAGGTTTGGGGCAAAATGGAATATCTTCTAAGAATTGACGAAGTCATTCTGCTTCTTCGCCTGCTTTATCTAATACGATAAACTCAGATTCCATAGTGGATCGAGCTATGCATGTTTGTTTAGTAGATTTCCATGACACTGCTGGTCCTGCAAGGGTAAAGACGTAACCACTTGTGGATTTTGATTCCTCTGAATCTGCGATCCAATTTGCATCACTATATCCTTTTAAGACCGCAGAATATTTTCCATAATGTAAGGAAAAATTAGTGGTATTCTTTAAATATTCCAACACTCTCATTAGTGCTTTCCAGTGTTCCTTCTTTGGGTTACTTGTATATCTGTTTAGTCGACTTACCACGTAAGCAATATCTGGTCTAGTGCAATTCATGAGATACATTAAGCATCCTATTACACGAGAGTATTCCAATTGCATTATACTCTCATTAAAGTTTTTATGCAGTACTTCTAATGGATTAAAAGGTGTTCTCGCTTTTTTAATTCCATAGTTTTGAAATTTTCAATCACTTTGTCTACATAGTGTAACTGAGACAATTCGATTCCATTAGGTGTTCTTGTTATTTTGATTCCCAAAATAACGTCTGCGACTCTTAAGTCTTTCATATCGAAATTGTTGATTAATATCTTCTGTGTGGTCTCTATTACTTTAGTGTTAGGACCAAAGATTAGCATCGTCTACATATAAACAAATCATAACGTACGATTTTCCAACTTATTTGTAATAAACACATTTATCACATTCATACGAAATCCATTTTTCATCATGACACTATCAAATTTTTCATGCCATTGTTTTGGAGCTTGTTTGAGTCTGTATATTGATTTTACTAACCGACATACTTTGTTTTCATTTCCTTTGGAAATAAAACCCTCAGATTGCTTCATGTAAATCTACTCATCGAGATCTCCATTTAAGAATGCTATTTTTACATCCATCTGATGAATCTCTAGATTATATATGGATGCAATTGCTATTAACATTCTTATAGAGGTTATTCGTGTAACCAGTGAATAGGTATCAAAGAAATCTACATCTTCTTTTGGACGATATCCTTTAGCTACTAATATGGCTTTATATTCATCAATAGAGCCATCTGGTTTCATTTTCTTCTTAAAAATCCATTTGCAACCAATTGTTTTATTCGAGGTGGAATATCAACTATTTTTCAAGTTTTATTACTTAGAATTGAATCAATCTCACTTTGTATTGCTTCTTTCCAACATGAAGATTCAGAAAATAACATTGCTTCCTTGTCCGTTTGAGGTTCGTGTTCTAACATATAAGTTAAAAAATCCGAACCAAATGTCTTGAAAGTTCTTGCCCTTACACTTCTTCTTGGTTCAACTTCATCTTTGTCTTGATGAGTTTCATCTTCATATGTCTCATCTCTGTTATCTCTTGTCCTCTTTGAGACAAGGTTTTCATCGTTTCTTTTATGTGGGAACACATCTTCAAAAAACGAGGCATCTCTTGATTTCATGATTGTATTTACATGAACATCAGCTATATCAGACTTGAATATCAAAAATCTGTAGGCATTACTATTTTGGGCTGGCCCTAAATAATAATAATCTACTATTTTTTATCCAAGTTTGACTTTCTTTGGAGGCGGAACTGGAACTTTTGCCAAGCACCCCACGCTTTGAGGTATTTAAAACTTGGTATGTGTCCTTTCCATACCTCATATGGAATTGTTCCTGTTTTATTGTGAGGGATTTTGTTTAATATGTGATTAGACATATTTAAGGCTCCCCCCACAAATTCGTCGGTAGACCAGAGGTTAACAGCATGACATTAATCATGTCTTTTAACGTTCTGTTCTTCTTCTCGGCTACACCATTTTGTTGTAGTGAATATGGAGCTGTTGTTTGATGAATTATATCATTTTCTGCACAGAGTTCAAATGGTGATTCATATTCTCCTCCTCGATCAGATCTCAATATTTTGATCTTTTTTGACTGATTTTCTACCTCAGCTTTGTACTTCATAAACGATGTAATTGCTTCATCCTTACTATTTAAAAGATATACATAGCAATATCGTGTATAGTCATCAATAAAAGTGATAAAGTACTTTTTTCCACCGCTTGTTGGTAATGATTTAAAATCATATAAGTCTGTATGAACCAAACCTAGTGGTTCGGCGCTCCTATTAATAGATTGAAATGGTTTTTTAACCATTTTTGCTTCTACACATGTCTCACATTTGTAGTTCTTATCTACTTGGAATTTCGGAATTAATCCCAAGTTTGATAACGTTTTCATTTTTCGAGAATTTATGTGTCCCAATCTATCATGCCGTGGTAAAATTTCATGCTCAAGCAAGTAAGAAACTTCAATTTTATTAATAGCATAATCAGAATACATAGTTTTACTGCCGATAACGGCTACATTTGCCTTAAATAGGCCATCACATAAATATCCACTTCCGATATACATTCCAGCTTTGGACAGAACCATCTTGTCTGACTCGAACACCATTTTGCATCCTTTCTTTGATAGTACTGAACCAGAGATCAGATTCTTGCGTATGTCTGAAACATGGAGCACGTCATTCAATTTGACGATTTTTCCAGAAGTAAACTTGAGGATTACTGTGTCACTGCCTTCGATCATGAAAACAACAGAATTGCCCATGTAGAGTTTTTCTTTCTGATCGAAATTCTGATATGTAGAAAACATGAATTTTTCAGAGTAGACATGACAAGTAGCTCCTGTGTCCACCCACCATTGGTTAAGATTCTGAACCAAATTGCATTCAGATATAACTGTTGAAAAATTGGACTCGTCCACTTCCATGTTGTCAATTATATTTGCCTCTGAGTTGCGTTCCTTTTTGTGTCTGCAATCTCTAGCGGCGTGTCCCATTTTGCCACAAACGCAACATTCGCCATTAAACTTCTTGGTTTTATTATCTTTGGGTTTGTTTTCAGAAGCTTTCATCTTCTTTGAGAAGTTCTTATTTTTGTTGAAGCGGCATTTATTCTTGTTCTTCGACCCTTCTGTTACCAACGCCTCCTCGCTTTGGTTGGTAATTCCACGGTTATCTGCCGCAATCTTTAATCGTACGATGAGGTTCTGCAAAGAAATCTCTTTCGTTTTATGTTTTAGATAGTTGCGGTAGTCTCTCCATGATGATGGCAGCTTTCCTGTTATGGCTTCAACTAAGAAAGATTCTCCAATCTTATGGCCTTCTGATTCAAGTTCATAAATAATAATTTGGAGTTCATGCAATTGAGTAGTCACAGATTTGAAGTCTATCATTTTGTAGTCCATGAATTTGTCTACAATGAATTTCTTCAGACTGACTTTCTGTGTCTTGTACTTTGCGGCAAGTGCATTCCAGAGGGCCTTTGCTGTCTTTAGAGGCTGATACACTTTGTATAGCATTTTGTCCAGATAGTTCAGAATATAGTTTCTGCACAGGAAGTACGAATGCTTCCATGTATCAACAGCAGAAATGCATCTTTGTGTGTTTCTATGGTTTGGCCTGGTGCAGGCACTGGTTCCTCCTCCTCGAGGTACCGTTGCAGACCGAGTGGTGAGATAGAACAACATCTGATTCTGCCATGTTAGAAAATCGTCACCATCTTCTTTGAAAGGATCAGGCCTGTTATGTGTAGTAGCAGTTATTGATAGTTCAACTATTGCCATCTCAGTTTCAGTAAAAATAAAAAAATTCTTAAGATGTTATAGGTCTAGTATAGCAAAATAGAGAATAATCAATTATAAACTTGTCTCACAAGTTTATCAATCAGATTTCCACTACTCTGAAAGTTTGTATTAGCTAACTTAAGCAATAGGTATGTTGTAATTAAATTACAACAATAACGTTATACTATCGTAAAAATAGCACAACGTAGAAACCGGAAAGATAAAAGATTAATGTATAAGAATATACAAATGGACTAGAATCTAACCTGTTAACTGAGAAAATTCTGTCTGAGGCTTGTCGAAACAATTTACTTAAGATTTTTTTTATTTAAATTCTCTCAAGATACAACAGACGTAATGTGCACGAGATTGTAACGCGTATGTCAACTTTGTGATTTGTTATATAGAGCAGTAGAGAAGAAGAAGAAAATAGAATTGGAATAGAATGAGAATGTGATCAGTATTCTCTCCTATTTATAATTTCGTCAGCATCCCTTCAAACAGTCGCGTCCGCCTGCTACTCGCATACGGCCCGGTCGAACGGACGGCGGCGGCACGCGCGTGTGTGGTGGTGATGCATGATCTCCCTCCTCACAACGAAACAAACATTTGGGTGCCCCAAGGCCCCAATCCCTTCATTGCAAAGCTATTAATATACTAGAATAGCTTTGCAATTTTTGGCGATGTGAGATTGTTATTTTCATTCAATTTGGTATTAGGAATTCCAACGTTAAATTACAAAATTGTATATCTAATGGAGAGTAAAATAAAGATAATACTGAATGTATGAACGTAAAACAAAACCGTGACAAATTATATAGCATAAGCATTGGACTTTGTTTGTGATATAAGAAATTTGAATAAACATCAACCCTTTATCATAAATTTGGATTCACATCTCAAGCATTATTTCACTTCATTTAGTGTATTTAATTATTTTTGGTATTCAATTTCTGAGGAGTTCACTTTTAATTTCATCTATACTATTATATTATTATTAGTGAGTTGGATTTCAAGAGCACACAAGCCTCTTTGAATTTTGGCAACTGAACAGTCTCCATGTTATCTATTTATACTATTATATTGCTATTTCAACAACGCAGAAGCCTGCTTTGAATTTTAACCTCAAATGTCGCGATTTTTCCTTCCTCTATCATACGTCTCCCTTTCCTTCTTTTTCCCAACCCTAAATTGTAAGCCCCACCTCAATTTGTGTGTTTTTCACTCTCCCATCGTCATCCACTCCTTCCGCCAACGTCGCCAGCCAAATAAAGTCTAATTTAGGTATGAAGCCTTCTTTTGTTGAGACCTTTATCTATTGTCTGAAGCCAAATAGAGTCACACCGGCATGAAAATCAAAAACCGCCCATCTCTTTCATCCTATATATTAAGCATTCCTCTATTATTTATACTTTTCCACGGTTCTCCAGTCACCTACCGATTGAGGTAATTTTCAGATTTTTGGCTCCTTTATTTTGGATTTATAGAACTATTACTTATTTAATTGTTTGATTCATTCGATTTGCAGATATATTTGTTTCCTAATTTAACCGATCCTGATTTAATTGCTTAATCATTTACATTATCAGTGTTGCATCGTGCATCTTTCGGCCTCTGTATTTCAGGTACCATTACCATTACCAGGTATCTCATTTCAATGTTATTTAACAGGTTCTATTGATGTAGGTACTTAGGAGGTAATTGATTTGTTGTATTGTACTTTACCCTTAATACATATGATTGATGATTGATTTGATTTGGTTTTGCAGATATGACCTGTTTGAAATTTATATTATGATAATTACTGGAAATTGCACTTAGGTATTTGAAAAAGTTCACGGAAAAGAAGTCTCTGTTAACTAACCAAACATTGTTTTTTATTCTATTTTGCCAAGTCAAGAGATACGAGGCTGCATAGAGTAAACTTTTGACATCACCAATAAAAAAGGATAGGATATTTACTTTGTTCTGCAGATGAAATCGCTACTGAAACCAATACTTGAATATACATAATGTTAATCTTCTTTTTTATATTTCAGGTCACTACAGTAAGTCCTAACTCAAATTGAACGATTTTGGTTTCCTTAGAATCACTTAGTCATGGACTCATCATTTACAAGGTATGATTTCGATAAAAAAATTATATTTATTTATCAATTTACTTCACATTAAAACACTTATTATAAATTTTTGTAAATAATAAATATGAGTACTACTATTAAAGATTGTACATTTATCAATGTTTATAACCATTCAGTTTCTATTATAATAAGCTAATCATCTTTGCTATATTTCGAGTAATCACTTTAAATCCTAAATCAGCATCATATGCTGATGGAATAGTTTTATTTTAAACAATTTTTGTTTTCTTAGGACCACTTGGTCATAAAGTCGCCATTTGTAAGGTAAACTTCAACTAAACTTTGAATATTATCTATTTATTCATTTCATGTTAGAACACCTATTATAGTTTTTAGTAGATAATAAACATGAATCCTGCTATTGAAGTTCGTACATGTTGCCGATGTTGTTGACCATTCAATTTGCTTTATATTATTTTCATAAATTTTGGATAACGTATGTTGGTATAGCATGCAATTATTTAAAGTCCTTTCACTATAACTTATGGCAATTCAGGATATTATTTGTTACATTGGTTTTTATTTGTGTTCAAGTTTGTGTTAGTATCATTTCTGAATGTTTCGATGCTAGGAGGAAAGCACTTATACTAGTGGCCCTAGACCTGAAATATTATAAATATATTATAAATGGTAAACCAAATCATTTTTGGTTGAAACTATAATTTTTGGTTGGATATTACAATACTTCTTAAGTATAAATTTTATCGGTTAATAAACCTTTTCCATTTTCCAATAATTTTATACATGTAATTATTACATCTTTGTATTGATCTTTAATTATGCAAAATGGTAATGTATTTCATTTAATGTTTTAAACTTCCTGTTCATCTTACCCGTTGTTGGATGTTTGCAAATTTTACTTGGCGAGTTCTCAAATTTTCTTTTTACAATTGTGTTGCAACTCTATCACCTACATTATTTAGTCACAATTGTGTATTACATTATTGTTATAAGGTTGTATGTTTATTTTATAAGCTTTGTATTAATGTCAAATTCTCCTATATACTTCAATTATATAGCTAAAATTTATTGATAATGACAATCAAGTTTAAAGCTAAAGTGTTGAACTTATTTTATACACATAAATCTATTTTAGTTTCTTCTCCCTCGCCTTGTTAAGTTAGGAAACCGACGTGGAATTTTGAATAATGGAGACAAATAATGATATGAATTGGTAAACAAAGGATATTACTTGGTTCTATGTTTTCAACACTTATATTTTGTTGTTTGTTTTCGCTTCACTTGATATATAAAATAATATTGGTAATTTGGTATACGAAATTAGTATATTCAGATATTAAAATTGTCAACTTCTTACTTGCTAATGACGTGGTTCTGACATTTACTGTAAGAGTAGTAGCTGATACGTAAACTCCATTTCAGCCATCTCTCTATTGTAGTGGTCTAGCTCTCTCAACTACTTATTTTATTTAACATTGATTGTTGCTTTGTGTAATTGGAAATTAAAAGCTAAAACATATTTATATTTGCACAAATTGGACAAAACTATATAACCATGATATTGATCTAATAAAAAGCATAACAAAACTTATTACATGTCTAAAATTTATTGAATTTAAATACTTAACTTAGAGTTTTTATAATCAGAAATATAAGAATGGATATGAAAGAATATTATAAGATTTAATTATTACACAAATTTCTATGGTAAAAAAATATATTAGGAAATATCATTTAAGCAGAATTAACTTTTCATTATCGGACATTGGTATTTCAATACATTCATTGGTCTGTACATCTTTAAATCAGAATATATGTTTTTTCAATTCATTTTTTCCATATTTTAGAGGGAACAACCGCTGTTGCTATGGTATATAGGATAATTTTGAATTTTTTAGGTATGGTAGCCTTATATATTAAAACATCAATCCAAATTCATAACCATTTGATATATTCTTCAACGAACCTAAGCATAATACATATTATCCATGTCATGTCACCTGATAATGCAACTACATTTTTTCTTCTTTTTAATTGCGCAGTTCAACATCGATAAATTCTGTGGAATGTTATGGTGAAGTAAGTCAGAATCTATCAGTAGTTACGACTATATTTAATACACTGATAAGTAACTTTTTGTTCCTGATAGTAAACTTCCTTATAAGGTAAAATTTTATGCTCTTCGATCCAAATCCAAATCCTATCTTTTGTTAGTTTGCTTGATTTAATTTGTTATGCATCACTGAACTTAGTGCTTTTTGGATTTTTTGTGTCAATTTCATATGTACTAGAGTAGCAGACCAAATATGATTATGTAAAAGGGTTCATTTCCAGAGAATACTTTATTAAGTTGGAATGTCCTTTTATCAAAAAAAAATCTTTTCCATCTTTCAAAATATTAGACTTATTTTTGCGTATTCATGATCTTAGTAACTATAGGACTTACTACTGTTGTACAGTTATTGCTTACGATATATGTTATTTACCAACTAAATGGTTACTTATTTTGAGTTGCAATCCGACGATTCGTACGAAATTACCTGCTTTATGGTAAATTCATGGACATAAAACAGCTGGAACTATTGATAAATCCATATACAATGTAAATGCAATATAAATCAATATATATATATATATATATATATATTTGGCTTATCATGGTATTGTTATATATGTCATGTCAGTTATAATATTCCGTACTCATGATTTATTTGTTATATCTTATGCATATAATTATTTGTCATTAATGCTAAGCACATGGTTTTCTCTTAAAATTTAGTCGGTGGCATATGTTTTATTTTTGTGGTCGTCTGAAGATGAATCTCTTTGGAAATGGAGTGTATCTTTTTCGATTAGAACCTTTTTAAACTAAAATTTTGAATTTTGAATTTTGAAATTGAATTTAAATTTTGAAAATATTGTAAACTATATTGAGCTCCCAAAATGAATTACCTTATTTAACATTTTTCCTACATTATATTATATATATGTATATGTATATTCATGGATTTAAATTATACCGAACAGTACCATAATTGGTAAAACAACCGAACGTGGTTTGTTAATTTTAACGTAATAATAAACCAGTTGGCGTTTCATTTCTTTCCTTCTCAAACCAATTTGATTTGTTGCTAGAACTAATTTTTACCATTAAATTGCTATAATACTTTTTAAATGCAATTGCCCGCCATATATAATATTTATAAACAAATAATTGATCATAGACCTAAAAACTTTAAAACTGAAATGACAACTATATATTTCCATTGATAGTTCATTTTCTGTTTTATTTATAAGTTATAGTGTTTGTCCTCATTCATAATTTCTTTCTACCATTCACACTTTTATTGCTCATTGTACACCTATATTTTCAAAGATAGTTCTCTCAATTATTTCTTAATCATTCTACATGTTGTATCAATTGGTTTGTCGTCGTCATACAAATTAATTTCCCTTGGAGTTGGAGGGTAGGAAGACTTTTAATTCCCTTCATAATTAAATTAGCCATGGTGAGATTTGCATCTTCTAACCATGGCTAGACGATTTGAAAATAATTGAGAGAACTTTGTTTACAAGGTGGAACTAAATTGTTGTATAAAAGTAAAAGAGAAGGTACAAAGCTCACGTACTAATTGTCCATTATGCAGTGTAGCTCAATTGAAAATTCTTTCTTTATTTTAGGTTATAATTAACTAAATTTCTCTTCGTTTATGTAGCTCTTTCCTTATTTATGTATGCTTCGCTTTAAAGGCTGATATTCTTTTGGTGGAAATAATTTGGACGATTTTACAAGATTTCCTGAATAGATACGTCCATTTTTATGAATTTAGCTTTGTCTTTCAAGTCACGATGGTTTTTTCTTTTTCTTTTTTCTTAACTTAGATTCATGTTTCACTAAATACCAACGCCTCTGTCATATTACATCATACTTCGTTAAATCTTTAGTCTTGCTTTGTCATATGTTCATACTAAAAAGCCTTTGTCATAAGCTCATGCAGAAATACGCGATGTAAAGAAAAAACAATCCAAAGTACATCGGCTTCTGATAGCTGGTGGACTTGAAAATGTATTGAGTTTTGTGTAAAGTTGGATGTCTATTACAGCGTACCTAAGTTTGGGCAAGGTTGAATATCAATCAATATGCCATTTGAATAAACATTGTTTGACCTAAGTATAATATAAAATGGCCACCATAAAGTAACATATAATGAGATTCCAAATATATGATATAAAAGCTTTGAGAACATACGATTATTTATGCAAATTTGATTTGTTCGAATTTGTAACGAGTTTTGAGCGTACATGTGAAAGGTTAAAAATGGAAAGGAGTTGGGCATTTTAATTTCTTCAATGTATATTATATTTCCACATAATGTTATGTATTAAGAGTGCTTTTTAGTTTGCCCAGATATTTAATAAATAGCAAGTAAATTTCTCTTTGGTCAGCTTTATCTACTACTGTCACATTTTCTTAGGCTTGAATTTGATTAAAAATATTATTTTTGAAAGAAAATACCAATTAATATAATTAGTTTTTATAATCCCATTTGAATTACTCTATGAGACATGTAACTTGGTTGAATTACAAAAGTATCATAAAAGATTATGGCTGTAGTTAAATATTGTGTTTGATTATAATACTTTTATAGTTTTAGTTGCAATAAAGTTATAAAGAAATTGATATACTCAAAAGCTTAAATGATTACCAAAGGCACAACTGTTTTTTAACTTTATATTTGAAAGTTCAAAAATAATAAATGAGCGAAACCACTAAAAATTAGTTATGTTTTTGTTTCATTCAATGTATTAACACAGGTAAGACATAGACATGCTTTCATTGGGTTTTATATTCTTTTTTTGTTTCATTCAAAAATATGTATTTATATTTTTCTCACTTCTTACTAAAAAAATTTGCAGCTACTATATAATGAATTCTTTATGTTTAGAAACTCAATTAGTTTCATGCGATGTCCATATTTCATTTACAAAATCTATTAAATTTTCATATGTTTAATCATGTTTTTATGATTCTTGCCATGACATTTGTTAATTATGATTATCATGATGATTTAAGAAACGATGGTGGTTTACTATGCCCTTTTTAAAATAAAAAAAAATTGCCATTTCTTTTACAATATAGACAAATGATAAGAGAAGGCGACTATTTTTTTAGATGGAAACTACAATGAGTGTAATTTTCCTTAAATGCATGTGCTCTATGTTTACAACATAAATTTGAGGGTTAATCCACAAGTGTGTATGTGCTATGTTCACAATTGACAACTATGATTATTCAATAGTTTTACCATTTTGATGTGTTAAATTTTAGTACACCGTTATAATTCTAGTTTGAAATCAAGAATCTAAGCAGTTAACATTTTTCGCATATGAAATTTTACTGAAAACAAAGATGCAATGAACCATTGATTAGAATCATATACTGATTTTTGTAGATCGGTTTATAGCTAAAATAGGTAGATGTATTATGCTTAAGTATTTTTATTTTGGCAGTCTTAATTGATCAAGGATTAATTTATGATCTACATATGTAGGGTTTTTTGTGCAAGCGAATAAGGAACAAGTCCTAAGGTCCTTTATGTGTACGCACAATATCTAATAATTCAGTTAGAGAGTGATGGGAAAAAACTAATCATGAGATAAAGGAATATTGTTGATGAAAAGAGGTTGGTTCTTGAATCCAGGTTCCTTGGTACCACTACCCCCAAAATGACACTTTCGGTAAGTGAACATTTTGATTATTTTATGAAAAATATATTTAGATCTACTTGCTTGCTATGTTTTAATTTGATTATAATTAATATTCATTGATGATACTTGAAATGCACCAACATTCTGGGAGCTTTATAAAGGTATTGTTGTAACATGCAATTTGAAAATGTTAGTTCATAGATAAATGCAGGAAGTAAAATAAAAGATATACAAAGCAATAACTTGAAAAAAGAAATTATTAAGAATTATTAAATAAAGTATATAGTGATTATGTCAATAAACATGCAAGTCCAAAGGGTTTGCATATAAAACCGTCGTTTCTACAAATTTTAGATTTAATGATGACTATAACAAATAAACAAAGCAATATTAACGCTATTGTTTTCCAACTAATGTATGTAAACCAATAATGGGTGGGTATATGGTAGTTAGTATATCTTTGGTAATTGTAAATACGGATATGATAGGATTATCCTCAACTGTTGTTCAATTTTCATGATAATCTATTTATTCATTTTATGATTAGGTAGAAAGATGCATTTTTTTTGTGGTGCTAAATTATGGTTTTTAATAAAATGGCTTAAGTACAAATTTGAAATTTGCCTTAGAATAATTTTGTATACATCTTTTGTCCCAATTATACACAGCACAACCTCCCTGCTAATTTTCAAATTGTCTATAAAACTGCTACAAATGTGTCCAATTTTGGTTGCCTCAACATAAAATTAAGTCCAACCTCTATATTCAAGAATGCATAATTTCATATTATAGAGATAAAGATGCTGGTTATGATGCTTCCAAGTGACGTGTGATGCCATTTGAATTCAAAAGGTTCACACAAACTTGAATGAGTCTAAGGACCTATGGTACAAAGAAATTTAGCGCCTTTTATAACATTATTATTGGTCATATTCATAGAATTTAGTATATTAATACAGTAACTAAACATTTCAAATTTTGGAGCCTCTTGCTAATCTCAAAGGGATCGTGGATTAGGGCTAACATATATTGATATTAAGTGGTTTCCAAAATGGGCAAATTAATACAACACATCAAAGTTTATAAATATTCCTTAGAAAATCCTCTCTATACATTTGTGCAAGATGTATCTTATTGGTTCGATACAACTGTCATTAATAGTTTTTCTTTTTAAGGATCTATCATTTGAAATTTTACAAATTTGCTTAACCTTACTTCTTTGCAGGTTGAACACAACTTCCTAACATCTACTGCTTAAGCACAGTTTGGTCAGTGTTTTTAAGTCTTGATAGATTCTTTATTTCAGTGAGTGCATATTTCTCACAAAATTGTTTCAGTCTATTGTTATGGGAAGCTAATTTATTTACACAGTTTAACATTTCATTAATATTGATGGTAGTAGGATGAAGAGCATGTCTATACCCTGCTGATGTTCATCCTTTACTATCGATTTGCTTTTGTCATTGGTTTCCATTTAATGAATTAAGTTGTTGCATGTTAACCGGCGAAACTCTAATATTACTGGATATGTTTTCCATTTAATGATAACGAATAAAGACACCATCTTTCATCTAATAATACCATTAATGCACTATCACGATGCTTTTATATAAATCAAACACTAATATAAAGGCCTTCCTCCATTTAAAATGGTGGTTAAAAGGAAATTTTAACTTCAAAATATTATTATAATTTCACCTATCATTTAACAATAAACTTTTGATTTTGAATTACTTTATATTTAGGTATCACATTCGGGAAATTTCCTCGATGCAAATTATTAGACAGAAGTGGATAAAGACATTTAGGTTGTAAATCAGCCCGACATTGAAATGACTAATTTGAAGTCGTTGACTTACATGTCCTCAAGTTTGTTGTAAATAATATTGATGGAATATGCTAATTACACTATGTTTATAATTTATATTCCTTCTTTTATGATGAAGTAATGATATTTGTAAGTTAGGTTTATAACTTTATTTCTCTTTTGTTTTCCATACGTTTTAAAGGAAAGAAAGACGATTTGATGATTGAATCTCTATTTCAGGTTTATTATCTACTGTGCTACATTTGCATATATAAATTTTTTAAGATCTACACTATCTCATAATGTTAAAAAAAGGTACGGATCCACACATGATTGATTTGGTAAGGTTTACAGCATTTGATATTCATCTGTTTACGAGAAGAGGATATGGTATGTTCTGTGAAATGTTTAGGAGACGATATGCTGCATCGGAATAAAAATAAAACGAGCATAATTATTTTTCCAATATTTTATACCGTGATCCCTTTAAAATTAGCGGTTGTAGACCGTTATCTATTGTGTTACTTGAACTGTGATCACAATTTACATCCACTTTTCTTCTTAAGCGCTACTATATATATTTCTGTCATGTTTATCAATGCAGGAAGCTATATATTGATATAAGTAGTTTATTTTGTTAGGCACCTACGGATTTAAAAAGTACATATATGTCAAACAAATCCGTGTGCGTAGCACGGTTTCAGACTAGTTCTCTATTATGATTAACAATAAAACCTAACTAGAGCAGTTACAAAATTAGATGGACAAAGAATGTTTTAAAAGAAAAGATAACGTACGTTCATTGCATGTAATTTCACATTAAGAGGTAAATCATACCTTGACAATGATGAAGGCTCCTTTTCTTCTTCCTGTTATAAAAGAACAAGCACAAAAGAACCAAGATAGATGCAGCTCCAATTGAAATCCCCGCTATGGTACCCTTGGATATCGAAATCTCAGAATGATCAGAATCGGACGGTGTATTCTCACTTGAGGGCGGTGATGGAATCACCATAGGCGATCCGCCACGTGGTGCCGGCAGAGACGGCACAGTTGGGATCAACGGTGGCGATCCTCCAGGCATTCCAGGTGGTAAGGGCATTATCGGAGTCGTAGAGTTCGATGGGGGCGGCACAGATGGAGTGACTGGAGCTGAAGGTGGCGGTGAATATGGAGGGGATGGAAGTGGACGTGACGGTAAAGTAGGAGTGACTGGAGGTGAGGGTGGCGGTGAATATGGAGGGGATGGAAGTGGACGAGGCGGTAAAGTAGGAGTGACTGGAATCTTCGGTGGTGGAGAGGATGGGGTGGCTGGAGTCGACGAATTCGAAGGTGGCGACGGTAATGGGTCCGATGGTTTCGGTGGTGAGGGCGTAGGTTGAGGCGGCGACCTTGGGGCAGACGGAATTCGGGGAGGTGGAGATGTGGAATTCGGAGGCGGATGATCGGACGAAGACGGAGGTGTGGCATTCGTCGGAGAAGCTTCCAACCACCTTGCCAACGGCATTGTTGATTTAATCTGAAGTTGATGGATTAGAATTAAAAATATATTATTAAACAAAACAATTATTTGAGATATTTTGTGAGTAAAATTGGAGTAGGGAACAAAGAATGCGGACACTGGTCACTGGTTACCTTTTTATGCCAAAACTGATTTTGGATTGCTGCTTCAGGGATTTTAGAGTATACCAGGCAATCCTTTCAAATATTTGCCTCCCACTCAAAATGTCTATCCAGTTAAATGGAATTAACAAAAAAGGAAGCAATATAAATGCTTTTTCTTTCAATTATTAATTTTGGAGATACTGAGCGTATCAAATACTCAATTCCCCCTCTTAAAAAAAGTTTAAATTACTAACTAATATTTATTTTTCCAAAAAATAAAAAAAGAATCATTTAGATCCCTATTTCCAAAAAACATCATAAAATAATATTTAAAAGGTAAATAAAACAGCAAAGCATTTTGCCATTTTATTCTGTTGGCTTGCAAAATCAATTTTTGCAATAAAATAACAATCTCTTCGTTGTTTTAATCGCGGGTCCCTTGTTCGGTTTAGTAGCCACAAAACCAAAAAAACTGACCATGGTTAACTGAATAAACCATAACTGGTTGCGTGATAACTAGTTCATTTTATTTTTTCCACTGAACAAGGCATTGTTGTTTACGCTTTTAAAGTGTAATTCGGACCCTTACTTAATGTAAGCCGAATACTTAATGCAATATTATCAACCGATAAATGATTTTATAAAAGAAATGTGGTTTTAAAGTTCGTTTTTACTATTGAATCGCAAAGTTTTTTACTTTTTAAACTTTATAATGCTCCTGGTTAATGCATCAATATCACTTTCAAAAAATCATATTTGTTGAGTCTTTCACAGTGACATTTAAATTATTAAATATGTCTAGAAAGTGCGACTAAATTTGCATATTCATTCATTCTCGATTGTGTTGAATGAATTTTGATTAGTTACATGAGAACCTTTGAGTATGAAGCGCTATTTTCGACATTACAAATAGGAAGAACAAGTTTAATTACTTAAAAAAACCAAAGAAACACTATGAACTTAAAAGGTAATTTACAAGTGAAATTGTTTATAATTTATTTGCATATCAATATCCTCGAGTAAAATCATTCTCTTAAGGCAGTTAATTTCACATTTAAGACACTTAAACCTTTAACTGAATCAATCGAATATGTTAAAGTTTAAATTACCTTTTGTTAGTCCACTAACTTTTAACTTTGTAAAATATCGTTATCTTTATTTTAAAGTGGGTTGTATGAAGCTATAACTTTGAAAAATGTTGAGTATTGATATTTATGACCCCTAATAATTTTATTGGACGATTTTGACACTGAAAACTTGAACGGCCTACAACTATTGGTAGAAGCCAAATTATGATCTAAACCTCTCCCAGATGAAAGAAATTAAGATTTCTCTTTGTATAGAGTGATCATAATAGCTTTTTGGACTTGCCATTTAGGAGATATGGTCATTTAAAGTTATACGGTTTTGGAACATATTAGTGGGTAATTAGTGAGGCCAGATTAAACCTAATAGTTCATTTTGGGATTTGTGCCAAATAGAGCTGATCGGACAACCTCCATTCATTATTTCACTTCCCAAAAACAATTAAAAACCACCATTAATCATCTCCTTAGCCAAAAAGCAACTATAATCCTTACTTTAATTGTCTAAATCTAATCACCAAAGAGAGATTAGCAAAGTGATTAGCATATTCACCATTAGGGTGCATTGGGATTCACGGAGATTACTGTTCACTTTAGATTTGCTTTGATTTGTATGCTTTTGGGTATTTTGATGAGTGATATATCCTTCTCACTTTACTATGCTAGTTAATATAGTTAAGAATGACTTTTTTGAAATGGTTTTAAATGTTGAAATGATTTCTATGATAAACTTAAGTCTAGCATCAGTTCAAAATGGTTTTAAAAAGATCAATGTCGGTTTTAATTCATTTTTGACTATTGACCAAACTTATCGCCATTTTCCATTTTTATTAACTTAGGATGGTATGATTAGGCCTGTCAACGGATACAATCGAATACGGATAGTGCTGTATCTGAATCCGTATCCGAAAATAAAAATTCGTATCGGAATCCGTATCCGATATTCGCGGATACCAGTTAAAGAACATCCATATCCGTATCCGTGGATATCCGAAAATATCCGTATCCGGCTCAGCGAATACGGATATTTTCGAACATCCGATATCTGTATCCGAATTTCAAAATGCATATCCGAAAATGCATAAATTGTAGAAATACAACATATAATTGTAGAAAATTCATCATAAAAGCAAATACATAAATTGCAGCAAATATAGTAGCAAATTCATCATAAAAGCAAATACATAAATTACAGCAAATACATCATACATGTCATAAAAGCAAATACATCATACATGTCATAACCTAAAACAACACAAATTATAAAAGCAAATACATCATACATGTCATAAATTGTTGCAAATACCAAAAATCATCTGAATAGCACACATATAATTTAATATATTTCATTCTTTTTCCATTTTTTCATGGAGTAGCGGCTAGTCGATGCTTCAAAAGTTTACCCCTGCAAATTGTAATAGACTATCAGTTAGTAAAAAAAATCTAAAATGAAGTAGATTATTTTTGTACGTTGAGTATACTATATACATCATCATAACAATGCACTCAAAATTCCAAACGACTTTAACTTGCAAAATTACTTAACCAAACACACTTGCTGCTCCAAGCTTGGACAAGCTTTTTCATGCTTGCTGCTCCAAGCTTGGAGCAGCAATGCAAGCTTGGAGCAGCAAGCATTTCATGCTTGCTGCTGCTTCTTCATGCTTGCAGCTCCAAGCTTGGAGCATGATTATTCAAGCTTGCTGCTCCAAACTTGGAGCAACAAGCATGAAAAAGCTTGCTTGCTGCTCCAAGCTTGGAGCATGATTTTTCAAGCTTGTTGCTCCAAGCTTGGAGCAGTAAGCATGAAAAAGCTTGCTTGCTGCTCCAAGCTTGGAGCAGCAATGCAAGCTTGAAGGGTATGCACTATGCACTTAAAACAGTATTGGAGCGAGCAAGCTTGAAGGGTATGCAATATGCACTTAAAACAGTTAAATAAAATCATACCATGTGTGAAGAGTACATGTAGGCTACAGTGTAACTGATGCATCGTCCACAAGCTCAACGGTATTTCCTATAAAAAAAAGAATCGAATAATTATATGAAATAATTATTGCATTTAACCAAATTAAAAAACTAACCAATATCAGATGGTAACCAATCTTTTGTACACATTAATGCTTCTACTATATCTGAAGACAATGAAAATCTACTCTCGGTAATCAACCTTCCACCGCTACTAAAAGCCGATTCAGATGCTACAGTCGATACAGGAACTGCTAAGATGTCGCGAGCAACTTTCCAAGAATGGGAAAAGTGGGACTATTAGTTTTCCACCACATCAAAATATCAAAGTTATCTTCATCCTCACCCATTGGCAACAATTCATCTTCCAAATACTTATCAAGTTCCGTCTTTAAAACTAGTGAACTTCCAACTTTCTGCTCAACGTAGTTTCTCCATTTTAAATTAATTTTTGTTCTCTTTTTAAGAAGATTAGTAGATAAATCCACGATATTACAAGAAGAATTGGTAGATGCATTCATGGATGAAGTACTTTCCTTTTCATATAAAGAAAAAAGAGCCTTTAAATATGCATTTATTTTTCCAACATGAATATGTGAATTTTCTCCGTAGATTAAGCCAAAGAAAAACTCAATGTAAGTCATCCTATAACGGGGATCAAAAACCATACCAAGGCTCATCATTAGATTACAAGTGTTCCAATATTTGTCAAATTTAATTCTCATCTTTTGTGTCATTGATTGAATATACTCATATTCATTTAATTCCTAACTTATAATGTTTTCATAAACATCACACACGCTTTTGAAATATAGATTAGCCGTTGGATACTTGACTCCACAAAACTTAAGGGTAATATCATAGAAAACTCTTAAACATTCGCTAATTTCTTTCCCAATCTCCCATTCTTCACTTGATGGCAATGATTTATAATCATATGTCAAATCAACCAATCGCTCAAATGCAGGACGCAGTTGAAGTGCACTTTCAAGCATAAGATACGTCGAGTTCCATCGTGTTGGAACATCATAACAAACTCCTTTTCCACTAAATCTAGTCTTTGCTAATGCATTTTCCCAACTTTGTTTTCTACTTTGTGATGATTTCGTAAAATTGACACTTTCTCTTATTTTTTTAATAAGCTCATGCGCAATTTTTAAACCGTCTTGTACAATCAAATTTAATATGTATGTGCAACAACGCATTTGAAATAATACACCATCTAAAGGCAAAACACATTTACCAACTAACCATTCTTAAAAATCTCTTTTCAGAACATCGTTATTCGAAGCATTATCAACTGTAAGTGCAAATAATTTTTTATCAATATTCCAATGCAACACTTTTTCCTTCATAGCAGCACTAAGTGCCAATCCGGTGTGTGGAGGAGGCAACTCATGATAAGCAATGAATTTTTTTCATAATTACCAATCATCGTCAATATAATGACATGTTATGCAACAATATCCTATATTTTGATGTTCTGATGTCCATAAATCCGTAGTAAGACTAACACGAGCTGATAAACAATCCAACGTATCTTGTACTTTTGTTCTCATATCAACAAAAAGTTTTAGAACATCACATTTAATTGTATTTCTAGAAAACATTTTTACCGTTGGATTAATGCTTCTAACATATTCTTGAAAATAAACATGCTCAGTCATATTAAATGGGTAATCATGCTTAGCAACCATACGAGCAAAACACATTCAGGTTCGATTTTGATCAAATTTCCAACTTGATAATTTGAAAGGCTTATTGGAAGAATGTTTAGTAGTCAGTATTCGCTGCCCTACTAGCCTCTTACTATCAACATTTTTCGGACAAGATTTTATATGATTTTTTAAATGAGTTGTTCCCATAGAGGCAGCTCCATTAAATACCCTAGTACAATGTTTGCACGTTGCCTTAATACGGTTAATACTATCTTCCATTACTATTTTTCTATCAAAATCTTTCCATACTTCAGATTTTAAGGATTTCATTACAGGTTCATTTTTATCCGAATTTGTTGAAACATCTTGAATTATTAGCAAATTATTGTCTGGATTTTTACTATCTTGCGCAGTAGACATATTATCATTGACATTAGCAATATTCATTGATGAACACTGAATGGACTTACTACTGCAACTTGATGATGTATTTGACATTTTTGCAATCTACAACATAAAAAAACAGTACAAAAAATTATTTTTGCATTCAACGTAAAAACAGCTCAATTAACTACGTATATGTATAGACCATCAAATTTGTACTTGAACACATTCAATATTACTTAACGAAAATGTAGAAACTACATATAACATAGAAACTGCATACCTTTATGCTCTTTCCAGCAGGTCCAAATATATAAGATGTATACACACCAGCTTGTTTTCTCCTGTAATAAATGATTCAATTTGATAAATAAAATATAGCAACTTAATGGGAAAAAAGGTATTATGTATATTTAATTGCACAAAAAGTCACTAGATAAAATCAGTAGAAACTGCATATAACATAGAAAAAGTATGTGGAGTCAGTCCACGCTAAGAAATTGACAACATTTCTGAAAAACTTGATTGCCCAAGCAATAAACTAATTAGGTGATTATTCTATGGAACCAACATGAAAATTTACATGATCAATAAGATGGCCAATTTTCTAAATATAAACATTCCACGTCTATGCTTTTAGACATCAACTTGTAATTTATCTTGTACATTTATGCCAAAGCATACGAAATAATAGATTTTAATTATTGATTACAAATTTATCTAGAAGCATCCAATCAATTAATTATTGGTTACAAACGGTACCTTTCCAGCATTGCACCGAAAAGCAATAGCATAGCTATAAAAATTTGTTGATATTCAGTAAACTACTTCAAGCAACTAACTGATTAATTTTTTAAATCGACTAACAGTAAATCAACTAACTGCAAATCTTACTTTCATGTAGAAGTAAAGTTTATAACAAACAAGATTAGTTCACTGTTATACCAGAATCGTGCAAGCGCAAGTTTACATGAAAGAAGCCGGTATGGAAAATACCTTATAAAAATCAGTGTGCGTGAGATTGTGAAGCCCTAATCGGCAGTCGGCACGAGATTCGAACAACTGTGATGGCGGCAGACGAACTCCAATCTGCGTGATTCAAACTCCAATCGGCAGTCAGCACGAGATCGAACAACTGTGAAGACGAAGACGAAGTTAAGAAGATTGTGATTTGTGAATGGCGGTTGAATTTTGTTTTGTTTTGGGGTAGGGTTTTGAAATAAAAGAAGTGGGGAAACTGTAATTTTGTATGGGGTCCTAGTAGTTATGAAATTTCAGATCCGACCCGACTTGGTGTTAAGAAAATTATATGTACATTTATAATTTAAGCTTAATGGTCTAAGACTCTAATTAAATATTATATATATACTTACACGTTAAAAAGTCGGACAGATATTTTTCGGATACGGATACCACTATTACCATATCCGTATCCGGAATGCTTTTCGGATATCGGATATCCGTATCCGCTTTTCGGATAACAGATATTTTTCATATTTTCAGATATGGATTCGGACGGATATCGAATTTTTCGGGTACCCATTGACAGCCCTAGGTATGATTATTCGAGTATTGTTTATATTGCTTAAAAATGATGTTTAGATGCTATGTAATGTTGTATATAGTCGATTGTGTGTAGTTTGGTTCATTTGAGTGTAATTGGTGATTGGTAATCATTTGAATTAACCGACGAGCAAAAATGCTCAAAATATGACGCGACCAAGATAGGGTGTTCATGATGACCTAAGAAAGCCATATTTTTGATCGCATGAAGATAAAAGTCGGCGTGATAAAGTTTTTAAGTGGTCGGTGGTGATGCATACTTTGGGGTTTTGGTGACTTACTTCAAGATTTAAAGTGCACAACTTTGGTCTTGGATGCATTTTTTTTTGGGCAAGGAGAATGATGAGAGGTTTGGTACTTAGCAAAAATTTGGTAAGTGTTGAAGTAGAAAAGAGGTCGGCATTGAGAGATTTGGGGATGTGAGCTTTTGGAGTTGGGGCTTGGCACGTAGAAACTTCGGGTCACATGGAGTTGTATTTTAGGAAAATGAAGGGAATCGATAGGTTTTAGCTTGCTAATGCTTAGCCAAAATTGGCTAAGTACCGAGCTAAAGTAGTTAATGCCGACCACTCTAGAGTCGTCGGTATCGACCACAATTGATGGTGGTCGAAAATTTAAGGATTACAAAGGGGGGGGGGGTCTAGGGGACATGCCACGCTTGTTCATGTATTCGTTCGACATTTGGTTTTGAAGTTATCGCTCTTTGACGAGTCGTTTGGCTAATGAAGCAATGACGCGACGTTTTGACTTGGCGGCTTCGATACTTCGATGCGATGACTTTACAACTGATGTTGGGTGTTTATAGATGTTTGGATGATGACAATTCGATGATGGGAGTGTTGAAACTAGATCAACATGCAACGGGTTAAATGTGTGATTTTTTTTATACCGTTTTAGATCTTATTTGGCCTATGAAGTCTAAATTGATGTAGATATAATCTAAATTAATTTTAGATAAAATATTTATTTAATTTTATTGATTAATATAAAGGTTTGATTTTTTTATATATGTGATATATAATATGTACATGTGTATCAATACACATGTATGTGTATGTGCATGTACAACATATAATGTGTACATGGTTTAATATGCACGTATATAAGTGTTGGAATTTATAACACAACAGAATCATTATCCCCTTTATATAATTATTTGCTATCTATTATTATTTTGAAACTAATATGATATAAACTATACTTACATATATATAGTAAATATATATACACTAAAGCAAACATGTACAAATTATTTTAAATATAAACCGGTTCAAAATTCATTATTTAAAATAGCCTATGAAATATTCAAATTTGAAAAACACATCTAGATCCCAAAATAATATCTTATTTGGAATTTTAATTTTAATTTGAAAATTGTATATTTAATATACATAACCATATAAACACACACACACACATCTCTTTGTATGTGTATACGAATTAAATTATTTTTTTATTAATTCAAACAAACATTAAAAACATATGCATATATGCATATATATTATAATTTATATAATTCTAGTTTATAAATATATATATGTATATATATATAATATTATATACTATACATAAAAGAATGTATTTTTACTTTCGGCCAGAAAAATGATTTTGATAAAACTATTTCTTATTATTTTATTAGAATGTATTCTGATTAAAACAAAATGATTTTTTTTAATTTCCATACGAATTTCACATTAATTTTCTTTATAAATTATAATTTTGAATGTAGTTTGTGTTATAATATACATATATATATATATATATACACACTTACATGTATATTAAAATTTTATGACCAAACTTTAGAAATATATACATATAAAGTAATGTTTTCATTTTGGTTTAATATATATATATATATATACACACACACAAAAGTATTTTATGCAAAAATATTTTATATGAAATTTATTAAATAAATTATGTATGCATGCATGTATGTATGTATCTAAAACGAATATAATATCAATTTAAACTCAAATTCAAAATTTAAAACTAAATTACTTTCAGAATTTTTTATATTTATTTAGTGTGGCTAAAACAAAAATTCATATGCAAGAAATATTTTTTTATACACTTACATATATAGATTTAACAAAGAAAACATTTGTGACAATATAAAATCCTATTATATATATATATGGCATAGATGAATATATAAATGTATAGATATAAAATTAGATGTTACCTAAACCGTAGCTTTGATGAAACACTTTAAATGATAAATCAGAAAAGCTTCTTGAATCCGATTCAGTCTCTTCCTGAAAAGCCATTAACCTAGAGATCACCATACCTTTTAATATAGATTGAATTTGATTTAATTTAATCTGGAAACATATAAAGAGAAGGTCCTAAGATTTTCAGCCTAAACAAGATGGAGGAGGAGGCTAAAGTCAAAAAATAAACGAGCGGGATGTTGAGTTTAAACAGAGAAAAGAAAGGAGAGAAAAGGGGGATCTATATCTCCTTTTTTTATACCTAGTCTCCTTTTCTAATTCAAACTCCATATTTCAATGAAATATAATGTCCCCTCCCTTCCATATACGGCCGACCATAACAATAGGTAAAAGGACCCAAAACCATTTCCAAATCCAATCAGTACTTATACAATTTAAGTCTAATTCAAACTTTAATCAATATCCTATATCGATACATATACATATACATATATAACTTTTATGCATGCACTTTATTAAACACTAATTCAAATAAATCAAATAAAAATTTATAATTAATATTTCACAAATGTTAATTGATTTAATTAATTAATAATAATAATAATTTAATTAAATCATGTGGTATTTCAGAGTATTCAATATTACAGTTGTACGACTCATAGGTATAAATTATGCAAGCTATTAATATTGAACTATTTAAGTAATAACATTCACTTTAGCTAGTGGTGTGATAGTTTAGCCAAATTTATCGCTTATACAATTTTAGTAAAATCCAATTCTACTATATCACATTAGGACTTAAGAAATTTGATTTTGTCAAATTATAATATCATCCATATTCAGCTTGTATTCCCATCCTTTTGTCTTAGAATAGTCTTTTAGTGGCATATTACGGTCTTCTTTTCCATTACTTAAAAGTACCCTTGGTTGGAGAGGATGAACCGACGCTTAAGTTTTAATGAGTCCGATGCTTACTAATTATGCCTTGCTCTCAGATAAATGGAAAATTTATTAATAACACCTACTCAGTTATAGATAATATTCTGTTACGAATAATTCTGATTCCTTGGTTCAATAATAATAATTATTATTAACCGAACTGCTTTGGTCGAAGATTTTGACTTTATGCTATAGGGATGCGAGGTCAGTCAAAAGCACATAGAGGTATGTCCAACTAATCTGGCTACAACAGTGTGACTTTAGGGCTGATGTAAGACATCGTCTATAATAAATAATTATGAGGATGCGAGGTTAGTCCTAAATTATGTTGGGTAAATCTATCCAACAAATCTGGCTACGAGTACCTATGAATAATTGGACTAATGTGACCTGTCACCATGATTATAGGTCATAATATGAATGACATGCTTCAAAGACTAAATGTATTAAGTGGTTGTGTGAGGGCTCGCCTTTTCTCTATATAGGAAGTAATTAATGGTCGGGTGTTATAAAGAGTTAGGAACGATAGAGGATATCCTAGTAGAAGGCCCACTTCAATAGGAAGTATTTAATGGATGAAAGGGTTCTATGCAATGTCAAGTAGATATTTACTAGTGAAGCCGCCTTGGGATTATAGGTCATAAATGATGTGGACCTACCTCATATAAGGTAATAAATGATCAAAGTCTGTCTAATTCTCATTAAAAGGTATTAAGTGACTTGGGTACTATCTCTTAGATTAATAGGACATTATTGACGGTAGATATGGGTTATTGGGATGATACCAAGTTAGTTATGGGTTTATATTTGGAAAGCCTTTTATTTAAGTTTGAGATAATCCTTTGGGCTTACATTTGAAAGGACTTATGATGTAGGTAGAAATCGTAAGACATATTCCTAGTTAAATTATACTGATCAAGTACTAATATAGTAAGGCTCGAGATTTTTATTTGCTAAACATATGTTGTTCTGGCTCCCTCCCCATTACAGCATGGGTTAGGAAAGATGACGATGTTGAAGGCGATGGTGTGGAATAAACTTGTGACAGTCTACCTATTTATGTATTCATGTTATTTTTAGATGTACCCATTGGAAAATGATGTTGTAGTTTTGAATACTACGAATATGTATGGTTATTGTTGGGCTTTGACACTATGAATATTTTAACATGGTTTTGAAATTTGAATGAAATGAGTACCGTTGTTATTATTATATTTTATCCTTTCAGTGTGAGATTCTGAATGTATAAATAAATAGCTCTATATCGTTCTTTTTCCCAACCAATAGCAAGCTTTAAGATGGTTCTTAGTTTCGATGGGTCTTTTCTAGGTCGGAATTTAAGCCTGTTTCAAGGCAGGTTGTTACATTTGGTATCACATCCTAGGTTACCAAATCAATGAGGAAGAGTGTATGTATGGGAGATGTACTTGTTAATTTTGGGAATAGTTTTCCAAAAACCCCTTATTATATGTATGTACTTTATTACGAGCATATGTATATACACTAGGCAAATCTTTCTTTCAGTGTATAATACTATCTTAGGAAATTATAACTAAAAGTTTAACCTACATATAGTAGACTATGGCTGAAAATCCTTGTTCTTCTGAGACTGGGATCCCGCCAAAGGAATGCCCACCACCCGATGAATGCCTGAATGGTTTAAACAATACCTCAAGCACGCTGAACAAGTCCATATTCCTAACAAACAACACCACCAGCACCCGTCGTTCCTCCTGTTGAGGCAGCAACTCATCCCATTGATTTTCCTAAAATATGTAAAGATTTTATGAGTATGGGAGTTAGAATATATTTTGGAAAGGAAAGCTTCTTGGAGACTAATGCATGAATAAACGACCACGAGAGGATATTTCGGGAGATTGTTTGGGAGGATTAAGTGAAGCAAAGAATAACAGCTTAGCATCTTAAAGGAGAAGCCTTGGTTTGGTGGAATTTGGTGGTTGGAGAGAATGTTGGTAGGATTGTCACTTGGGATAAGTCCAAGAACCGATTTGAGACAATGTTTTCGTCAAGGGTAGAAGCGAGCTTGCAACTAGAGAAATTCATTCGGCTTATGTAGGAAGACTCCACTCTAAAGGAGTACATTAGTAAGTTTACATGATTAGCAAAATTTGGAATGAGCTTGATTGTTATACCCATGAGAAAGGACATGAAGTTTGTTAAGGGTCTGTACTCCCTACTTAGGGAATGGTTGCTGACTCAGATACCCATTGGAGCTACCTACGAGATGCTTGTTGAGATGGCTTTACTACAGACATTAAATGCTTAAGAGAAAGAGATGGAGAAGGAGAAGGAGAAGGAGGAGGCATGACCCACACAAAATCAGGGTGGGGCCAAGAAAGGAAATTTTTTGGAAAATAAGAAGTCAAAGGGGGAAGTTTAAGAAGGAAGGTAAAGTGTATAATAGATGCCGAAAGAAAGGACACCTTACAAAGGTAGAGTGAACCTATTGAAGGAAGCTTTTAAAGGGAAGTGTAACCACTGCCACGATGAAGGGCATTTCAAAAATCAGTGTCCGAAGATGGCGAAGGAAGGATAGAGTGGATAAGCCTACGCCATTGAGGCTGCCCTTATTTCATGTAGACCACCCTCAAGAGAGCAAGAAAAGTCGGCTATGGAAGGTATGAATCTCATTTTAGGAAACAAAATTTATACTCTATTTGAATCTAGAGCATCACTTTCATTCAAATCTAGGAAATATGATTAACTCCTTAAATCTTCAAACCCAAACTGTCACCCACCCAATAGTAGTTTCAAACCCTATTGGGGGAACATCACGCTTTTCTCAATTTGCAAAGTCCTGGTGTTAGACATTTGTGACATTGATTTCATATGCAATGCGTATGTCCTAAATTTCAAGGTGTGTGGATTTATTTTGGATATGGATTGGTTGTCACACTATAGAGCAGTCCTAGACTACGATAAAAAGGTAGTATGATTAAAAAGTTGTAAAGGGATAAATCTAGACGTTCGTTGTACACCCTTCAATTCAACCGAGCTAAGTTCTCTATGTTTATCATGCCTATCACGAGATGAACTTTCATCTGTACCTATAGTTCAAGAATTCTTTGATGTCTTTGAATATTTTTTGAGGCTTCCACCTCGAAGGAAGGTTGAGTTATGGATTAATGTGGAGAAGGTGCTAGACCAATCGCTCTGCTATTGAGACACATGGCCCCCAAGGAGAAGCAAGAATTTGATAAGTAGACCTCGAAGATACTATAGGAAGGTTTCATTCGATGAAGTACCTTAGAATGAGGAGCCCCTGTTGTCTTTGCCACTAAGGCTGAAGGCTCATTAAAGCTCTGTGTTAATTATAGGGAACTCAGTTAGCTATGGAAGAAGAATAGTTATTCCTTAGCTAGGATGGATGATTTTTTTTGGTCACTTGTGGGAGCTAAATTCTTCTCCCAATTGGACCTGGTAACTGGATTTCATCATTTAAGGATTACAGTGGAAAGTAAACCTAAGACTGCATTTCGCACACCAGATGGACTCTATGAATGGGACGTGATGCCTTTTGGATTGACAAATGCCTCTGCATACTTTATAGATTTGACGAGTGGAGTTTCTATGGGATAGATAAACAAATTTGTTGTAGTTTTTGTAGATGACATCTTGGTATTTCCCAAAAGTTAAAAGCATCATGAAAGTCACTTAAGGGACATATTAGGAACCTTGAAAAGTCACCAACTTAAAAATAAATTATTAAAATGCGACTTCTGGAAGAAGAAAGTGAGATTTATTATGCGTATTGTTTTCGAACATGCATTAGCGGTAGACCCTGCAAAGATGAAGCTATTCAAAATTGGAAGATTCCAAAGAATACCACGGAGGTTAGAAGCTTTCTAGGGTTAGCAGGTTATTATAGGAAATTCATAAAAGATTTTGCAAAGATAGTAGTTCCTATAACCCTTTTGACCAAAAATAATTTTATCTTTACTTGGAATGAGAAATGCGCGAAAGCATTCAGGTAGTCGAAGGAGCTATTGGAAAGTGCAATAGTACTCGTCAGTCCTAATGAAATGAAGCCTTTTATGGTTTATACAGATGCATGTGGCATAAGATTAGGAGCAGTTTTATGCAAGAAGGAAGGGTGAGAGTTGTACTAGTAGGCAACTGAAGGACCATGCGAAGACATACCCGATGCACTAATTAGAGCTGCCAACCATTGTTTTCACCTTAAAGATGTGGAATCACTATCTTTTAGGGGAAAGGTTTGAGTTGTTTACTGACCATAAGTCACTCAAATATCTATTTTTCCAAAAGGACTTAAATCTTAGGCAGCAGCGGTGGATGGAATTTATTGCATCCTACGTCTTTGGGATACGGTATACCCCCAAAAAAGGGATTGTCATCGCTGACACCCTTATCTAGAGGCATGCTACCTTGGGTGCTATATATGAGTGGAGGCAGTTGGAGTTTCTCTTGAATTTCAACTTTCGATCACCAATAGAACCCACTCAAAACTATTTGATAGCGATGAATGTTAGACATGTATTGATGTATCGTATTGGATTTGAGTAAAACAAGGATGATGAGGTAGTGGATAGCTTAGATTAGCTAAGGAGAGGAGAACAATTTCCCCACGTTAGTAGATATACAGTTAACAAGAAAGAATGTTTGAGGAGAAATGGATGCTTCTACATCCCAAAAATTGATAGTATATTGGAGGAAGTGCTTACAGAATGTGACCGTTCATGAATGACTATTCACCATGGAGGAGATAAGATGTATAGGAATATGAAACAGATTTTTTCTATTGATCAGGGATGAAGAAGAAAGTAGCTGAATTTGTTTCCAAAGGATTAAAGCTGAGCAAGGGAAGCCCAAAGGATTATTATTACCATTAGAATTTCCTCCTTGGAAATGGGAACGCATATTAGTGAATTTCGTAGATGGGTTGCCTATAAGTCAAAGAGGTAATGAAGCAATTTGGGTAATAGTTAATAGACTCACTAAAAGCGACCATTTTATTCCCGTTAGGAGCAATTGGACCACAACATCTTTAGCATATATTTATCTTAAGGAAGCGGTGCGACTTCATGGAATTTTGGTTAGCATTATTAGTGATTGAGACCCTTTTTTACGAGTTTTGAAAGAGTTTGCAGACACCTTTAGGAACATCGTTGAACCTCAATATCGCTTACTACCCATAGACAGATGGATAAACGAAAAGAGTGAATATGATCTTGGAAGACTTGCTGAGAGCATTCATCATGGACTTTGGAGGACACTGGGAGCAGTGCCTACCTTTAGTGGAATTCACTTATAATAATAGTTATCCGTCGATGATTGGTATGGCTTCCTTTGAAGTGCTTTATTGGAGGCTATGCTAGTCGTCAAATTGTTGGTGAGAAACCATCGATTTTTTTTTACTCAGACTAGATTTGATTCGCGAAAATTTGATAAAGATAGAGTTGATTAGGCAGTGAATGAAGATAGCACAAGATCATAAGAAATTCTACATGAATAAGAGAAGGAAAGAAATGGAGTTCGAGGTTGTGGATATGGTATTTATCAAGTCTCCCCTCTTAGGAAGGTTGTGAGATTCGAAAAATCAAGAAAGTTGGCACGAAGATTTGTTTGGCCTTTTTAACTTGTGGAAAGAATAGGAAGACTATCTTATCGTGTGGAATTATCTGATAAACTGCAGGAGCCCACGACGTTTTCATGTCTCACGCTTGAGGAAATGCCTTTATCTGACATAGCTTGTAACAACCCACAAATTTATTATTTTGATAAATGATATTTTCAAATACAAGGTTTTATAACACCAACTATAAATATTTAAACCTTAAAATTATGATAAGAGACCTGTTTTAAAATATAATTGTGGAATATAGTTTCATAAATAAAGCACGTGCTTTATACACAAATCTACATCGATAAATGATTTTCAGTAGAAAGGAGATTTTCACAGTACTTGAGTGTACAAGTCTGGATACATACACTTATTTATATATTCAAACAAGAATATGAAATAAAATTATTTATTTTATTTTTGGGAAATAAATTATATTTTTGACATCATCAATAATTGCATCATATTTAATAATTGATTTATGAATTTAAATTGAGATTTAATGATTTAATATTTATTATAATTATTCAAATAATTGTTTTAAAATGATAATAATTCATTTTAATTAGTTATACAGTGATAATAAATTATTTATAATAGTTTTATAAAATACATACCCGATTTGAAAATATATAGGAAAATTGTTATTACTTTATCGATAATAGCACTTTTTGTAAACAATTATTTAATATGGATTTTTACGATTTTATAGTTCAAATGAGACAATTCTGGTTAATTAATAATGATAAGAAATCAGTTTTTAAATTTTGTGTAATGGCCGGGATTTTCAAACCTCGAAAATCAAAAATAGTACGTACACTACATTGCGTGCCGAGCAATTAAATGCTGGAAAAACCGATTGTTAGGGGAAAAGAAAGAAGAAAGAAGAGAGAGAAAACAAATAACACAAAATCTGACATCAGAGTGAATAATCCATAATATACAATAATCCTTTACACAAAGAAAAAATGTAATATAAGTACATCAATCAGAGTATGCTAATCTATTTCAGCTCGGATAGTTATAGCAATCCATCCTTACAATTGTTGATAAATACAACAATGAATGCAGTTGAGAAATAACCATATACGCGAATATGTCTCTGGACCTCCAGCTCGTCTCCTGAAGCTCCAAAGCATCCGAACTAAATCTATAATATGCTTGGTCTGACCTAAGCTTTATAATAAAAGAACACCCGAGTCAGGCTGAAAAACCAGCGTGAGAAAACATACCTAACTGGATTTTGAAGGTATAAAAACCTTTGAAATCCAAAGTATCTCGTAAGAAAATGGCGCGCATAAACACAAACGGGTTTTTACCTTAAAATAACCAAGCCATTTCATATGAAATTCTCTGATATTATAATAGTGTCTAAGATATAGATACTTATTAATCTTAATCGAAATTGTTACATTAATTAAATTCCAGCATAATGGTGTACAACTAAAATCGTAAAGGCTTGTATTGGAGAATGAATTCCATACAATGACTGGCCCACTGGGGTACCATCCATCACGGTTCATCTCTAAATAAAATAACACCGAGAACCTCGCTGGGATCCCCTACCAACACAGACCCAGCCTACCCCTTGACTAGTAGTATCGAATATGATCACCCCTCTATTATTGGGCCCTGGAGCATACAGATGAGAGATAATATCGAATCTAGATATTGATGAACATACCCTACTTAGGAGCCACCCACTTAGCCCTGCTGCATCTTTCATGTTTTAGTCATTCCCGGTCGATGAGGCTTGAGGCTACGTTTTACCTTTAAATAGCACTTCCTACATAAAATGCTAATATTGCCCACCAGATAGAAATGCAGTGACAACATTCATCTATACAAGTTCATTCTGGGATTGAACGAAACGCTTGAGAGCACCATCTTCAATTTCCATCATCTTCAAGATATCTTCACTTCGAAATGCTTAAGCTGGATCGAAGTGGTTTTCGGATAACATACCTGATCCCGGTCTCTTCGAAAACAACTTCCGATAATTTTAGGTACACTTAACCCCGGTTCTTTAGGAAATAAACAGTCAAATATAAGGGCGGAGATCACCTCCTAATCATTAGTGGATGGATTTCCTTATCATCTGTTCTAGGAGAAAGAAACGAGATTTATACGCATTTTACAACATCATCAGAGATGACTGTGTCATATAACTCACGTGTTTCTCCTAGATATTTCCAAAGTTACATTTTGGGTCCATATTTGACGGTCAGTTATTTAATTATCCACAAACACATATTCAAATCAGATGTTTAATTAAAAAGGGAAAACCAACATTGATTAACCACATAAGCAACTGCTAACTTTTTAAATAAATCTTTTCATTAATTAAAGTCACTTTGTAGTATTTTTATGCCATACTTTTACAAAGATTCATTCACAAACCCTTATATTTTCAATATTTGGAAAATATCTATATACTTATATCTGATATAAGTATATTTACAAAAACTAAGATAGAATTCCTTTCTATACAATTCTAAAATCATTTAAAAATTCCTTATAAATCTCAAAAGCCATTTATAAAACTATTTTATAAATCTCTGAAACCGTTTATAAACTCTTCATAGAAACCTCTTATAAATCCAACCTCCATTTCCAACTATAAACTCTTTTTTAATTTCTCAAAATTTTTATAAACATTTTATAAATCCATAAAACTATTTATAAAACTCTTCTTATAAACCCATTTCTAAAATTCTTTTGTTAATATCTAATCCATTTATAAAACTCTTTTGTTTTGTAGATAATCTTCCTTTGAGTCTTTAAACCCTTTTATAAGACCCCTTTTATAAATTTATAAACCTAATACTGTTTATAAACTCTATTTATACGTCTCGAAGACATTTATAAATAAATAAAAATCATTTACTTCAAAAACACTATTATATAATAATATTTATTATTGATAATAAACATTATAAGTTATAATTATTAACTTTAAAACATTTTAAAATAATAACTATTAATTTCAAAATATTATTAAATAAACAATAATAATTAACCTTTACCATTATTTTAAATAGTAATAATTAATTTCCAAAACATTATTAATAAATCATTATTATAAATTTCAAGCCATATTTATTTTTAAATTAACTAACTTTAAAAATATTGAAATATTGATAAACAACTTTAAAAATGACATTAAGTAAAATAAATAATCTTTAAAATAATATTAAATAAAAATAACTTCAAAACACTACAAAATATAAAAATCTTAAAACAATATTGATTATAAGTAAATAACCTTTAAAATAATATTAAATATAAATAAATAATTTTTAAAACAATATTTCGAAACCCAAATTTGGATTGTGAAATCATTTCCTATCCCAAAATTATACTCCAACTCTAATGATTATTTATAGTACATTTAAAACACTAATTAAAGGCCAATAGCTACCCAACGCTTAACCAATACTGATATTGATTTTCTATTACTACATGTTTTTAGTTTTGAACATAAACAACATCATAACCAATAATGTCCATAAATCAGGTTTCATATCCAATAATTCGTATAGCAAGAATTTTATTGGAAATAAGTCAATAATAGCGAGGAATCCTGTTGGACCCCTTCAATCTATTCTCCAACATCACAAATAATATATAATTATATAATATAGGTCATCCTCTACTAGGGGCAGGAATAAATCCAAACCAACCGATAAAACAATAAATCATCCAAACATCCAATCAAATTTTTTTATCAACTATATAACATTTCTGGTTAACCAAAAAGGTGAGGTTAACTCATTGAAATTTTCAGTTGTCGCCAAAACGATCTTGTTTAGTGCTAAAATCAAACGACGTCCGATTTTAGCCTAAATTTCAAATGTCTCCAAGTTCATCCAAACCTATTCTATTGCGAAGTTATCGTCACCACAAGTGTAACACAACAATCCACGCCTCGAGTGGACCTCATATGCAAAATCTATTTAAATTTCAAGTTATTGATATTTTAGATTATAATATAATCAACTAATTATATAATTAATATACTAATTACTCTTATATTATAATCCATCTTCTTCCCCTTCAATTTATTCTTCCTGCTTCAGTTTATAGTGCTCTACCATGGCCGTGTACTTTCCCCTCAACTTTCTCCCTTTCCTGACCGTGAATTTTCAGACTGTCGCCGTCGTTCTCTCTCTGGTCGAGTTATCCACCTTCCCGTCTCCTCCATTCACAACCCGCTTGCACGAAAAAGTCCACGACTTTCTCCCAATCCACACGGCCGTACATATGTTGCCCGACCATCCTTAGAGCTGAACCACCCTATACTTCTCCTCCAGCTGCTCCCAGCCTCGTTGAATCCAAATCCATCCTCATATCCACACATTGATGACTACAAGTTGCATAACCTCTAACCCTAGATCTCATTATTGCTTCACGTTCACTGTAAATTCATCGAGCACCACAAACAACTGTCGCACCCCTCATTTTGCATATTTACATGTAGACCTCGGTCTCACAAACTAAAAGGTAGCATCTTTTATTTTTTTTTTCCATTTTTCTTCGATTTTATTTTGAATTTTGAAGCTAAATAAACTTGGGTTTTTTTCTTTCTGGAAGAAGAAAAGGAGGGTAGTGTTTTAAAAGAGAGGGGGTATGGCTGAAACAGGGAAGGTATGGCAAGAAGTATGATGAATATTATATATATATATTCAAAAATATATAGCTCGATGCACTTAAAAATCTCAAACTCCAAACAAGGCGCCGCCTTGCATTTTATATGTAATACTGCTATTTTGAACTCAATGGAATAAGTCTCGAGACCTAATTCGGTTATATGCAAAGGTAGCTTTTCAAACACAGTTATATTACATTAATTCCTAAAATTAATTTATATGCATTTCAAATTCGTATGACCTCACGATACATCCAATTGCCATAAAAATCGTCGACGAATAAATAACTCACTGTAACGGATCCAATGAAACAGGTTTCGTCGAAATCCGAGATAGTGCCCCGAAAGACTATTTTTACATGTTAATTAAAATGAATCGTTATAAAAACCAATTTAATCGCTTTTGAATCTAAACTAAAACTTTACAATCTTTATACTTATTTAAATATAATTTAAACCAACTTTCGAAATCATTTTAGTCACATTAAATTCAGGATTTAATTATTTAAATAATTCCAAATATTAAATTCAACAATTTAATCATCAATAAATTGCTATATTTGAAATTCAATTTATTTAATACATAAAATTATTTTTTGATATTTTAAATCGATTAAATATTTGTGGATCGTTACATTTTATTTACATTTATATGAAATTCGAAGAAGTAAAAATATGACCGGAGATCGGAATTAGAATTCGTAACGGTTTAACGTATAGAAGTTGTAAACAAATCAATACAACATTGTGATATACATACATGAACTACATATATACATTTAATTATGTTTACGAATTAGTCAAATCAAGCACTAAAAATATCCAAACACATATGTATATATACAAGCTCCTTATATGTAAACGAGAGATAAAAACAAAGCACCACATCACATGCCAAGCACATAGGGTGGGGGTGAGTGGGCTTCATGGTCGGCCGAAGTGATGGGTGTGATGGCATATGGTGGTGAAGTGCAAAGATGATGTGAAAGATGGTGAAAATATTGTAATACTTATTTTCAAACATTTGCCTATATATACAAGGCCTTAGCTCTCTCACTTCATTCATCCATTCACTTATTCTTCCTCCTTTTTCTTAAAGTTCTAAGATATCTTCTTTAAAAGCTTCCATGCCTTGAAATAATTATTTCCAAAGTTATGGAAAAATAAAGTAAAATATATACATATGTATATACCATGTTGATCCACATCCAAACCAAAGCCAAATCACTCACATCTCCACTCAAAGCTCATGGCCACCACCATCCATCACTTTGGCTGAGCACCCCACCTCCTTCCAAGCTAGCTCGAGCTTTCCAAAGGTCCAAGGCTCGACTTCATAGACTTTGGTTCGATCATAGCGAAGCTATAGTCCGTTTTCCTAAGTTTGATATCCAATAAAAGTGAGAAAGCTCTATAAAACTTTATATATATATGACAATGACGAGGTGATATGATTGCTATAGACGTTTACTATGCTTTGATCGTTGCTATAGCTGTTTAATGGTGTTAACAAGTCACGTTAATACACGTCGAATATCACAAAGGAAATCACTTTTCTTTATTAAATGAAAATGTTGTATATGAGCTTGTTAAACCTCTTTAAAATGGTTTAAAATAATTTATAAATATTTTATAAACATTTAAAAGTATGTCGAAAATTTTGAAAAGAAAATGAAATTTTGAGTTAAAGTAGGCGTGTCGCTTAATGGTAGTACGCGATTTCACGCCATAGAAAGTTAAATCCACTTATACGATGGATTCAGAGTCAAAATTCTTTGGAATAAGAATTTACAAACTTTTATATTCATAGTTTTCAAACAAAATAAAAGGATAAAGATTTCATTTGGTTGATTTTGAAATATGAGCAAATCAAGTGTTCAAAATAGTCGTGGTTCGACAGTTCATAAACCAAAGCGATAAATTCTTTAAAAATGATATATTTTATTCTTTAAAAATATGGAATAGATTCTATAAATATTTTAAAATGTATTAAAAGAGATTTGTGTTATAAAAAATGAATTTCTAAATGATATAAAAGTTGTTTTGATCAAATAAACTTTGAAACGCTATTCACAACACTTTTTGCAGCACTTTTAATAACTTTTGAAATATGGCTTTAAACTTAAGTATTCTTTCCCGTATCTTTTATAAATGTTTTCAAATAAATAGTTAAGTACTTAAAGATGATTTGGAGGTATTATAATTTATTTTAAAAAGTTTAAATAAATGATTTAAAGAAAAGCCGTTATAATCAAGTAATTTAATCTTGGCTCAAAAAGCAGATGATTAGACTCAATTTTTCTATTCATAAGATCTGGATGTGAGGTTCTTAAACTAAGGAGATGTTCAAGAGAAATCAGTGCTCACCTGGCCTCTTTTCTGGATAAGGGATAGATAAGGTCGAAATGTCGGAGACGAGAAAACCATAAAAGATTAAATTTTTATAATTAATTAATTATAGCTTGGATTGAATAGAGATAATCTTATTATACCTAGTGTTAAATTTTGAGGAGGAAACTCGTACTAATCATATGAAGTTAAAAGGCAATTCCACCGTTGTTAGGTGAATAATACAAACTGAATACGAAAATCAGTATTGAGTAAAATTAGTATAATTTCTATGGACCCATTTTACTTGAATACTAACTAATTTAGATTTACCATCTTAGATAACATAGTTTGCACGTACTGAAAAGATATGTGTTGGAAATAAGAAATATTCGTCAAAGATTTAAGTAAATGATCTCGAAATATTTTCTTGAGTAAATGATGAAATGATTTGGAATTATTCGAAGATTTAAAAAGGTTTTAAGTAACCGAAGGATTTTATAAGAGAGGTTTAATGATCCCACACATACTGAAAAGAAATGATTTTAAAAGATATATATCTCTAAGAAGATATTTTGGATAAATGGATATAAATTAATGGAATATTAATCACCCACTTAACATCTTTTTATCGATAATTAGTTCAGAGAAACTGAGGTTAGATTTGGGCAATTCCTTTTCAAAAACTACTTCAAACCTATTTACGAGTTCGAAAATGAAGATATGTTGAAGGAAATGAAGTTGAAGGCGGGGATCTTCATAACGGAAGGACTGCTTGTTGATAATTTTGGAGTAGCTTTCGAGATAAATAAATAGCAGTGGTCCCTTCGTTTTGGGATCCTCATATGCAAGGACTACTCGCTAATAATCCTAGGCGTGATTCCCAACAAGATATGGTAGGAGAGTGTCTTTGGTTTGTCATATTCCTAGACAACTTATATGGATGGATTTCCAACATTGCATTTCTAAGATCACAGTGCATTGATTTCTATAAACGTACATCTATTTGGTGGCGTAGAAGGTAATCCCACTTATGCTTAACACACTTCTCTAAGACGTACGAGCTCAAACGTTGTATATTTGTTGAAATCAATAGTGTGTTGTTGGAAATGACAATGTAGAATTTTAAGTGAATATGTTCTAATAAAGATAAACATTACCTCAAGCCTCACACTTAGGAAATTGTGAAATAGAGGTTGCTTTAAGGCTAAGTGGTTCACAACCATTAGGGTATTGTTTCACCTTTCTAGATTTATTTATTTCTATCCGCTATAACGTCGGGTTTAAATTTTGTAGTGTATGCTATGAGACGTCTTGGAGAGGTCGGGAACAACCAAGGTGATTTCATATTCAGTGATATCCGTTCCATCTGTTGGTCTCAGGTAGGCTGGTCTTAATTTGTAGAGGACCATTTGTTGCTGGCCTTGGTACATTCCTCTAGAAATGTACTGTGCGGGAGGTAGTTCCTTACCTCGCTATTTATTGAAAATAAATTCTTCAATAAGTGCCATCAGACTTAGTTGTAAACCAATTATGCCATCAAATTTAACCAATGTAACAATTTCAGCTATTTGAATATATTTATTTGAAAGGTTTTCAAAGAATGTCATTAAAAACAATATAACTGGATTTTACATAGAAATGATTTGTTTATCATAAGGTAAAAAATCTTTCCGTGTTTATGTGCAGCATGGTCTTATGAGATACTCTTTGTTTTTAAATACTAGTATTTTGTGTTTCTAACACCAGTCACATGACTGATTTGGAGTTTATTTTCTTTCCCTTAAACTCTAGGTGCCCTATTTTTTCGGGCAGCCTAGTAGTTGGGTTTAGTTTAGAGCATTTTGAAAGAGTTTGGAGCATGAGCTAGAAGATTCTTCTGAAGATTGTTATCCATTTCCACCATACTTATGTACTATTATATTTCGCATTTGCAGGGACAGAGGTTTATAACTGTCTATGTTGATGCTAAGTTGAACCTTGATAAATATATTTAAAATTTTCCGTTGTAAAGATTATATGTTGAAATAATATATGTTATTCTATTTGTGTAAGGTTATGTTCTATATTTATTTTCTTTTCTTCATAACTATCCACCTTTTTGTTCAAATCGAGTTGGACATATGTGGTTTATTGTCAATTTAAAGTACGGAATTGTGGGTCATTACACAGCTATTATGGTATAGCTCGATCAATTTGGGGATATTGAGACGGAATCAATGATATCCCGTGCCATGACATGCATTGTGAAGCATGGAACTAGGAAGCTCTGCATGAAAGAAATTAGGTTGGTTTGACTACAATAGGGAGATAACCCCACGGAAAGCACATGAGAAACTGAAGAGAAGATGAAAATCTCTCATCTTGAGGTTTTCGCAGGTAAATTTTCTCTCCAAATTTATATTTTGGTTGCATTGCAGTCGCTGGATTAGATGGTAGGAAATGGTTGCTACACTTTTCACCGTCACTTTTGCACTCATATAGAAATTTCCATGCATATTTAGGGTGTTTTGCATGCATAATTATATACCACAGTCTCATATTCATGCTAGGATTGAGTTCACGTATAGTATGTCTACAATACATAATCACATTACACTAATACTTGAGTAGATGAAGTGTGGATAACTTGGCTGTATAACATAGATGTTTAGTGCGTGTTACGCCATTCACCCCTTAGAAATTATTTTAGGGATGAAATCCTTTTTATGGAGGAAAGAATGTAACACGCTGTAAAATCAATCATATGATAAACTGGATAAATTAAATAATATAAGGTTAAAAACAAAAATTTTGCAAAAGTTCGAATTTAACCACGAAAGTTATGCACTTATGTTCATGGTGAAATTTTGATCAATTTCGTATATAATATGTTGAAAACGGATCTTGAACAGAAAAGTTAGGGACATTTGAAGTTTCAAATTTAAAATAATTTAAATAAAATTCAAATTCAAATGGGTAATTAATTTTAAAATTTGAAATTCGAAAATTAACATTAGAAAACTTGGGGATTAAGGAAACATTAAAGTTAAAATATCAAACGTCCCTAAAATAAGGGAAGAGGTCGTCCTTGATCTCGACGGGTCGACCGCCACCCGTCGACCAGTGGTGGTGCGGTCTACGACATACCACATAATGGCGGTTAGGGTTTTGCAATTTTGGACGTTCCAGATTTAATTATTTAAATCCAATGGTTCTCGTGCTTTCTCACCACTATAAGTAAGACTCTAGACCCCTTACTTTTTCACACAATAGATTGGGAACATTAACGAAGCTCTATCAGTTCATCTCTTGCAAGATTCTAAAAACTTCATTAGGGTTCCAGGTAAGCAATTCTATAGATCTGTCTTTGTTTATTATTTATTTTCTCAACTTCTTATCCTCCAAAACTTCTGTTTTCTTAATCTAACATATATACAAATCCCTTGATACATATATGTATCAAAAAAAGAGATTTGATAAGAGATTGTCAAAGGCATGTCCAATCCAAAGGAGGCAATGAAAGTGTCTGTGTTATAGGATCGTATAATATGGATAAACTACTTGTGTAGAATAAGTAAGTAAATAGTAAAAGCAGTAAAGTAAAATAACACCAGAGATTTTTATACTAGTTCGAACTCCTGTTCTGCCTCCAGTCCCAGACTCATTTTGGAATTAAACTAGCAACCCTCACTTAACCCAAAGGAATAGGTTTACACCGCCTGAGCAACCGAACATGACTTCTATCACCTAAGCAACCGAATATGACTTCTACCGCCTGAGCAACTGAATAGGACTTCTTTACAAATGACAAAAAATATCTGATTGTAGTGTGCTATTTGAATAGCACTGATAAGTCAATGAAGTGCAATCTTCCTATAATCTTATCCTTTATGATATATAGTGTAGTGTGCTTGAGAATTATGGAAGATAGAGTGATCAATGATCAAAGAATGTAAGCAATTTGATTGCAGTTTGAAAAATAGAGAATAGACAAGAATTCAAGAATATTAAAATAGTTTTCGTGAGTTGTTTGTTGAATTATGAAAACTATTTATAGAGTGTAAAAAGTTGCAACCATAGATGAAAAATTATATTGAAAAGAATAGGTGCAACCGTTGATTTTGAAAACGTTTCTCTTCGATGAAGAGAAGTGTCTTTTCCGACACTTCACCAAAAGATGTTGAGGAATATTCAACCAGCTGAATAAAGCAATTCAGCCGTCTGAATCAAATTAAAATGCAAACAGCAAGGAATTAGGCTATTTCTAGCCTTATTCAGCTAGTTGAATAAATTCATTCAGTCGGCTGAATATTGTGAACAATATTTATGTATCAGCATTCAACCATCTGAATGAAGGCATTCAGCCGGCTGAATTCAACCTGTAAAAAAATTATCATAACTCATTTGGTTAGAGCACTTGCCTTCTGAAATTGTGACCCGAGTTCGGGCCTCACTCCATACACTTTTTGGAAACTTGATTTTGATTAACATATGCATGCAAGTTGATTTGAATGTGAATGATGATTCTTGAGGAAATATTTTAACAAAGCGCTAAACTGGACTCTATATACATATTTGATGACTCTTGTTAAAATATATAACTATACGAACCATACTTTCAGTCGTTGAGTCCAGATGTTATCGCAGTCGTAGATTCATGAATATTTGTTTCATGTCAGCAATCAGAACCTATGATCCAACATTCTCCCCCTTTTGATGATGACAACTTCATTTGCTACGGACGAATCTTCAACAAGCTTTGTTGACTTATCTCTCCCCCTGAATATATTCTTGAAACTGTGCTATAGATTTCTCCCCTGAATCTATGCTATATATTCCTGTAAATAATTAATCTCTCCTCCCCCTTAATCTGTGCCTGCGTCATTTATTCCTGCAAATGGTGTTAGAGTAATATCTTTCTCCCCCTTTGTCACCGACAAAAAAGAGAGTTTATATGATGGCATAAATTATATTCCACATAAGTGTTAATATAGAACAATATAAAATAAATACTACTAATAATGTAAGGTATCAAAAAAATCAACATTTAAAGCATGCGTTACCCAAAGTTCTTATAATTTCCTAATTTTTAGAAAACCATACCCATTTGAGTGTGGTTGAACCTTTATAGATATAGTTTTCATTACAAATCACGTTCTTATAATAGTTGCTAATATAAAGTTGTTTATCATGATCAATCACATTCTTATAATAATTGCTCTGATATCAATTGATAATCGCTATGCTCTGATACCAAATGAAAGTGTTTGTGCTATAGGATCGTATAATATGGATAAACTACTTGTGTGGAATAAGTAAGTAAATAGTAAAAGCAGTAAAGTAAAATGACACCAGAGATTTTTATACTGGTTCGAACTCCCGTTCTACGTCCAGTCCCAGACTCGTTTTGGAATTAAACTAGCATTTCTCACTTAATCCGGAGGAATAGGTTTACACCGCCTATGCAAACAAACAGAACTTCTACCGCCTAAGCAACCGAATAGGACTTCTGCCGCCTGAGCAAATAAACATGACTTCTTTACAAATGAAAAAATATATCCGACTGTAATGTGCTCTTTGAATAGCACTGATAAGTCAACGAAGTACAATCTTCCTATAATCTTCTCCTTTATGATATATAGTGTAATATATTTTAGAATTATAGAAGATAAAGCGATCAATGATCAGAGAATGTAAGCAATTTGAAAACTAGAGAATAGACAAGCATTCAAGAATATTAAAATAGTTTTTGGTGAATTATTTGTTGAATTCTGAAATCTATTTATAGAGTGTAAATGGTTGCAACCATAGATACAAAATTATATTGAAAAGAACAGGTGCAACCGTTGATTTTGAAAATGTTTCTCTTCGATGAAGAGAAATGTCTTTTCATAAAAATCCGTCAGGAATATTCAGCCGGTTGAATAAAGCAATTCAGCCGTCTGAATCAAGTTAAAATGCAAACAGCAAGGAATTAAGTTGTTTCTGGCCTTATTCAGCCTTCTGGCTTTATTCGGTCGGTTGAATAAATTCATTCAACTGGCTGAATATTGTGAAACAATATATATGCTTCAGCATTCAGCCGTCTGAATGAATCCATTCACCCGGATGAATTCAACTTGTAACAAAAATTATCATAGCTCATTTGGTTTGAGCACTTGCCTTCATAACTAGTGACCTGAGTTCGAGCCCCACTCCATGCATTTTTTGGAAACTTGATTTTGATTAAAATATGCATGCAAGTTGATTTGAATGTAAATGATGATTATTGAGGAAAGATTTTAACAAAGCACTAAACTAGACTCTATATACATGTTTGATGACTCTTTTTAAAATATAAACTATACGAACCATACTTTGATTCGTTGAGTCTGAATGTCGTCGTCGTCGAAGATTCGTGAATTGTTGTTTCATGTCAGCAATCGAAACCTATGATCCAATAGGCAAAACAAAGGCTATACTGTGAGTGGAAATCTTAGCTTTTCTATTTTAGTAAATGATTAGTATAATTTGTATTTGAATATGCCTTGAGGAGTTCTGGTTTATGAAAACATCATATTATAAACCCGCAAAACTCCTTCAATGTGAGAAGTCAATTCTAGGTTGAAATCTCAGTTGTTGTATTGAAATAATGGAAATTGTGTGGATTTGTAGTTTTTATTATTTTTCCCTTCTATTCCATTCCTTATTTGTGATGCCCCCACCCCGAGACCCACATTAACAAAGAGTATTAGTGGGTAATACTGTCTGCTAATGCAGTGAATATGGTTGGATAGAAGCGACCATCTATAGCCTTGTCTTAAACATCTATTGGATACTTCGATAAATGCTTTAATTTTATTTGCCTAACTCAAGTGGATCGACATATCTAATAAATAATTAATACAAAACTATAGGTGGCTAATGGATCTATCAGAACAAAATACAACAACTACTCACATCACATAACATCAGACAAACATATACACACACACACATATACAGATACATCACCAACGTAATACAAAATGATAAACATTTATGGTGTGACGACCGCAATATACACAAGTCAAAAAAATATACATCAGAATCGACATAAAAAGATGATAACAGATACATCCACGCGGAAGCAGAAAGGCTAAGTCCAACGGGTACCTAACCTGATATATCTCGGTCTAACCCGAGTATAAAATACACGGGTCAGTCTAGGTAAAATAATCAGTTTGATAGGATAAACGATAATAAGAAGCATAATGGATAAGAGTGATATTCTTCTCAAAAGAGAAGAAACAATTCTAAGTTCATATGGTTACTTCAAGTGTTATAATATCACTTAGCAAGAGTATATGATGTCAAAAGAGATAAATCAACATTTAACAAAATACTAAATATAGCAAGCCTCATATCATCGGCTTATCCCAAAACAATAATAATGGTTTCGATGAACCATAACTCCTAAAAAGAAGAAATCCCAAACACGCCATAACGGAAATCTCAAATAAATTCGCGAAATAGAGAAATCTCAATCAAAAATACACCATAAGGTAATAAGGTATATCTCCAACATAGGAGTGTATAAATCTCAAACAAACGCCAAAAGGCAAAACTCAAATAAATACCAAGTGTGGGCAATCCAAATCTCAAATATAGAACTCAAAGGTGTTCGATTTCCAAAGATATAATCGGCATATATATGATATCTCAAACAACTCAAATGGCCAATAATAAAAATGCAATACACTTGGAAAATCTCGAATAATCAATGAAATTATCTCAAAATATTTTGCACGTGCATGTGGCCGAGCCTGCCAAGTATTGATCTCTCAAATATGGTACCATGCCAGAAGGAAAATACATCACTATGACAAATATGCCGCAATGACAAATATGCCACAATGGAAAATGCCACAATGGCAAATATGCCGCAATGACAAATGCTGCATAGAAAACGCCGCAATGACAATGACACGAAGGTCCAGTACTTGCAATATGTCGCAATGGAAAATGTGTCACAAACTTTCGGATATGGACCCGAAAAGTGTTAACGTGCATCCCATACCATACATTCACACTAAATAGTTTACTAACCGCTAGTAAATTTCACACTCAAAGCAGTAAAAAGTCTACATCATCTCATCGGTAAACTCGACCCGAAGGTCAAAACGATCAAACGGACAAATCAGGAATTAACCAATAAGATAAATGCACGTGTACCATACCATATGTTTTATCAAATCGTTTAATTCTCCTTCTTATATGCTCGAATTATGCAACAATGTGTATTTTATATAGAAAATACCATGCTTTGAGAAAACTAGTTTTTAAAACAATTTTTGAAAACCGTTTGCGAAACATTCCTTTGAAATTCAGTTTATTATAGAGAATATATAATTTTATAGCTTCGAATAATTATTTATTGTAAAATATTTATTTTGAAAGCCATTTTATTATAAAAATCTTCCAAAAACGGTTTAGAAAAACACGTTCACAGAAACAGCAAAAATCAATGAAAATCCAATGAACTTAACAAATGACAAAAATCCTATTGAAATTGTGAATTCGTAGTGAGATTCGACATTAGCATCGACCTCCCTATTAGTAGGAGTTAGCCTTTTAGAATCATCTCAAAAGAATGCTCAAATCTTCGAATCCAAAACAATTCAATGGAAACTGCCAAAACTTTGCAAAAGAACTCAAGCCTACGGCTTTTTTTGCCATTTCACCCCTTTTAAACCCATAATTTAAGAAAACATGAAACAAGAAAGCTGTAGAAGATATTCTAAACTTTGCAGAACATCAAGAATTATTGTATTCTAATAAGGAATGAAAAATTTATGACTAAAACAATTTTCAGATCTGAAGTTCGCTACTGCTGTCGTTTTAGTTTTGGGAAAGTGACACCAGAATGAACTTTTGACTATGTAAACATCAACATTTAACAACACACAAAACATGAAAGTTGTACAAAATAATCTAAGCTTTGGGTACATCAAGAATCGTCAAATTCGGACTTCAAATGAAAAAGATATCCTCAAATTACCAACAACACCGAGCACAGAAAGTCGCAATTTTACAGTGACATGGCAGGGAGTTTGAATTGGATTTTTCAACCATCTATGCTCAAAATTTTCGAAAGTGTTTAATATGAAAGTTATCACACTTTCAAGTTTTTATAACTTCAAAGAAAACCAAATTCCAATTTAAAACGAAAGAGATATGCCCTATTTACTGACAGCGATTCACAAATGAACATGCAATAAACAAAATTAAGATTTCTTACCTTGAAATCTCAATCAAAGCTAGAAAATGTGAGTTTTAAATTCACCTTAGAAAAATTTAGAGCAAATATAAGCAAGCTTGAAGAAGATGATAGCCTTATGCCTTGATTATGCTTCAGGAACCTAAATAAAAGAAATATATAGGCATGCAAAGAGAAACTGAAATTAAAGACAATACAAGTTCTCAAAACTAGAAATTGATGAAATTATCTTTGGTTTTAGATTGATTAACTAAAATATTTGGCTTCAAATTGTTTTAATTTTGCATAGAAATTGGAGAATTTGAAGGTTTGGATTCTAGGTTTAAGAGGAAAGAGGGATTTTCAATTTTTTTCTTTTTGTCTGCTGTAAACTGAATTTGCATACGTTTAGTTTGAGAAGGAGATGATTTCTTCTTAGTTAAAATAGTGAGTGGGCTATAAACCCAAAACCCAATCATCTATATGTTAATACTTAATCCAAATTAACTAACTTATTCATGTTTTTACACTTTATTTCACATATTTTAGCCAAAACAACTTACATTTTCATAGTTTCAACTTTATAAAAATCATACAAACTTATTTTATATTTAACAAATTGTTCACAACATATAAAAGATAGTTTAGCCATCAAAATTATTTTCCATCATTAAAACTCTTATTTTTACTTAAATACTCAATTTACACTATAATTTATATAAAATAATATTTTAGCAACCAAAATTTACACAAAAATCACTTTCTTGTCAAATTAAATATAACAAACCTTATTAACATCATTCTTACATCCAAATCTTATTTTAAACAAAATTAGACCTTTCTAATTACAATATTTTTTTAATATTAATAAAATTAATGTTTGGCAATAATTTGAAAAATTATTGCAATTTATCAAATTAAAACCATATAATATTCATTTTTCTTCCAAACTAACATAATAAAGCTTTCTAAAACTTTATTTTCTTCATTTTACAATTACTTCAACAAATTAATGTTGATTAAGTTATTTTGTCTCATTTAATTAATTTAATAAATTTCCAAATCATTATATTTCCAAAATTCACCGTTTATAACCAACATTATCATGTTTTACTCCATTTTATCCTTTCCAATTTTATTATTTACTCAAAATAAACGATTTTAAATCTCCAATTTATTTTTATTTTTTAATATTAAATTATAATCACGTTATAATTTAATATTATAGGTAATCATCAAAACCGGGGTTGTTACAGACTCCATCTTATAAAAATTGCGTCCTTACAATTTCTATGGAAGAGCTGTAAGCAACACGATTTAATTTCATCAAGCAAAGAGAAAGATAGACAAGCTCGATTTTTAAAAAAATTCTCACCCTCAACTCAAGATGATAGAAAACCAAGATAAAATTGCTTGATAAATTCAATGATTTTCCAAGTGTAATTACTAGGATTAGCGGGTCATTGAATTTCTTAGAGCAATACATCATGATTTTGAAGGCGTCTAACCTTCGAAACAAGAACACAAAAAGAATGCTACACAAAAGATCAGTCGTGTGAGATTGATTTCTCAGAAGCTTCTCGAATAGAGTCGGGATTTTAGCATCACTTTATCCCGGACTCATATCAACATGATGATTATCGACATGACTTTTAATGTGTCACTTGAAAAGAGCCACAACTATTTCAGATTGACGATAATAGAAATAAGAAAATTCGACGAGAGATGGTTCTTCAAATGCCACCAAACTTGGACGGCCACAAAACTACACGTCGTTAGACCATTTCACTAAGGCAAGATAAATACATGAAACCAATATATATATATATATATATATATTAATTTACAATCAAAAATTCTTAGAGTTTCAAAACTCATTATCTTCATAATCATAATGTCAATTTTCAGTACTTGAAAATTTACAAAACTCTTATTTAATTTTTAATTTTAATTCATTACTCTTTATTTGGTGTAAATAAAATTTAGGTTGTTTATTCTCTAACTCTTCCATAAATATATTTTAATTTGTAACACGTAGTGATGTTCCGGAAATTTGGGCAATATTTATTTAATAATTTTCATTAATAATTATTTTAAAATGTGAAATGTTGATTTAATAATCTAATTCAAACAGAAATTATCTTTTGAAAACTAATAATTATTTAGTTTGACAAATGTTATATTTTTAAAATTTATAATAATGATAATTTAATTTGGGAATCTTATTTTTTTCAAAGTTAAAAATATTTATATGATAAAATTTATCTTTCTAAGCTAATTTAAAAGATATTCTATTTATAATGTATATATGTGTATACGTTGTAAATAGGGAGTTTGATTTTAATTTAAACTTAAATTTAATAAGAATATTTTCAAATTTATAATATATATATGTGTATAACTTGTGAATTGGAAAATTTGATTGAAATTAATATAGAAACTTTTCAAAAGTTAATTTAAAAATCTATCTGATATTTTCAAAAGAAATTAAAGTAAATATTTATTTTGTAAAAAAAATTATAATAGTTTAAATTGTATATTATAATAAAAGTTTATTTTGTTTTCTTTTAAAAAAATTGTTTTTTGAAATAGACTTAGCTCATATACATTAAAGTACAATGATTTAGTTGAAACTTTGAAATAAGGTATAATTCAATATCTTTTTTTTTTAAAAATTCTTTCCTTAAAATTTAGCTTTGAAAATGTTAATTTTAAAAGATACAAATAAACATTAAAATATGTGATTATATAAAGGAAATTCATATGTAAACATGTAAGGCTAATTGAAAATAAATGTAAAAACATGTTAAAATAAATAAGAAATTGATTTAAAAGAATTTTAGACATTTATAAAATTAAGTGATCATTTAAAAAAAATGAAGAGAAACATGTGTAAGGTTATTTTACCATGAGGAAGACACTTGTAAATCAATCTACAACCTAATGTAACAAGTGGCAATATTAATTTATTTTTGAAAATAATTATTTATAAATATAGATAAGAAAAACTTGGAAAAATCATGTGAGTTCAATCTTTCTTCTCTTCTAAAAACTAAAATTAGATTTTTAGAAAAACAACTTGGGTCTAAAAGATGGCGTTTTGTATTTCGATGAGACCGGGATTGGATTTCCAGATATTGATATCCGAAAACCACATCGATCCAAATTAAGCGTTAGGTCATGAATCTCAAGTGAAGATGAAGATTCAGAGTACAAGGGTTATCGTCGTTAACTCTGAGGGTGATTCCAAATTTAGTGTAACGAGTTAATGCCTTCGGTTTCGTTCGAACACGGAATGAACTTGTATGGATTGAATGCTTTCAGAACATCGTCAGGTGGACGATGAGCATTCTAAGATAGATGTGTTATATAAAGGTAATCGTAGCCTCAATCCTCATCAACCGAGAATGGATAAAACAGGGGAGGTGCAGCAAGGTTAAGTGGGTCAAACCCAAGTAGGACGAGATTTACCCCTGTCTAGATATCCCTTATTTTTCGGCTGTGTAGGCAGTTGGTCTGCAGCCAACTACGGGGTTGTCTTATCGGGGACTGTTCAGTAAGGAATGGTCCCGGCCTTGTGTTGCAGGGGATTGGGAGTAATCCTCGGTACGGTGATCTACGCCACGTACTGTGATGGGCGGTACCCCAGTAGCCCTGCCATTATATGGAATCCAATCTCCAATAAGTGCCGTACGTTTTGATTGTGCCCAACTATGTTGGAACGCGAGATGTAAGCATTCCATCTATTTCTGTATGTGACTTAAAAACCCTAGACACTATTATAATATCACTGTATTTCCTATCAAATGTTTTGGTTAGCGTAAGGTAAAAACTTACCCATGTTTATTTGTGGGGAGTCTTACGTAATACCTTTTGTTTCAAAGATTTTTCAAAAAATTAAGCAACTTTAAACCGTTTACTCACACCAGACCCATGTCTTACCTGGAGTTTATTTCTGTTTTTCTTAAACTCTCGGGTACTCAATTTTTATGAGTAGCCAACAGATCAGGTTTTGGCTTGACGAATATTGGAGAGCATGGAGCAAGAGTCCAGACGTAGCTATATCTATATTTCCGCTGTGCTGAGTTGTGTTGTAGTCTTATCTGTTGTATTTGGAATGTAATGGATTAGACAGAACCCTATAACTGTCTAATGTGAAAGGTTGTTGAATCTGTGTAGCTCTGATGTAAATGACTATGTAATTTCTATTTGATATATTATATTTTGTTACGTTTCGCTGTGAGATTTTGGTATTGTTGAGTTCTTTCTTCTTTCTATTCTATTTCTACCTCTTTCTTTCTTATCGATGATGCGTCTTTCTGTGGAATGAAGGGCGGGTCGTCACATGTGGTCGTGCTCCTTTTATTTCGGCTGTGTGGGCAGTTGGACACTTGTAAATCAATCTACAACCTAATGTAACAAGTGGCAATATTAATTTATTTTTGAAAATAATTATTTATAAATATAGATAAGAAAAACTTGGAAAAATTATGTGAGTTCAATCTTTCTTCTCTTCTAAAAACTAAAATCAGATTTTTAAAAGATAATCCAAAAACCAGATTTTAAGAAAATTTCAAAACCCAAAATCTAAATCTATTCAAAATCTGCAAAAAAAATTCCATTACAAATCTGAAATCATTTTTCAAGTTTCAATTTCAAAGAGAAGATCAACTCAAACTCTAAGCAAAAGAATATGGAGGACAACTGCAAAAATTTAAATCAACTACAACAGCAAGTAATTCAACTTCAGGATTAAACTCCAACAATAGAAATTCAACATCAAGCAGATTCAAAACTCCAGATTCATAATCCAGAGCAAATTTTTTTACAGGAACAATGCTCTCTGCTTCTTTATAAGTGAGTAAACTTTTTAATTAAAAGTTAAGTAGACAAAAAAAGTTGCTTTGAAATTCTATGGTGAAGATGCTCTGCATGTTTATATATATAAGTGTAGTACTTTTATTTATTTGTTTGTGTTCAGGAGTGTGCATGTCTGTGTTATATTGTCCCCTTGTTCTTGTTATAGGATTATCAAATTTAAACCAAATTTCATGCTGCTCTTTGTAATGTCCCGCCTTTTCGCACGCTATAAATCGACACACGTGCCAATTCAAACCATACGGAAGGGCGGATTGTAATGGGGTAAATAAGAAAAACAAGAAAGAAATAAAAGAAAATAGAATCTCACAGCGAAAGGATAAAATATAATAATAAAATATACAGTTTATAAAACTGTTTACAAAACATTTGATTCTTCTTTATACAATTAAATATCAGAGTTCACATACCAATAATATCAATGCAGCGGAATACAGTGTAGTGGAATAAAATAGAAGATAGTAATACTACAAATCTTCGTCTTCGTCTTCCAGAGCTAAAACTTCAAATCCTGAAACGCTCGGGCTGACCCGAGCGAATTTGAAAAGACAAAAACACTCAAGTCAGAACTAAAAGATCTTATGTGAGTTAAATTAACAGGAATGAATATGTGTAACAACCTGGTATTTAGCATCCATTAATAATCGACATTTTAACGATGAATATTGTCGCAAATTTTCCAATTGAAGTTTTAAAATTTGAATTAAAATTCTTTTATAAATTGTTAAAATGGAATTGTGGGCTTCGAATTAAATAGTGAACCATGTTTTAATTTGGGCCGTGAAAATTAACAAAAGCATATAACCGACCTCTCCTTTTTCACTCTCGTTCGCAACCCTAATGAATGATCGAAAGAAAATAATGGCAGCCTCGTTTATTTTCATTCGTCCCCCTTTCAAAAATTAGGGCTTGCTTCTGAAGTTGCCGACCCATGATTGCTCATTCGAAAATGATTTTCAGTTTGTTGCCTTCGTCGATTGCTTGGCTCTTTGATTTGTCTTCAGCTGTTTCAATTGTGGCAAAGGTGAGTAATCTTTATTACTCACATCTAAGTCGACTCGGTATTATGCTTTGCATATGAATTGGTTTAGTTGTTGATGCTTTCTCTGATTTTGTCAAATTCGTGTAATTTCGTGATGCTTGGTTAACTCGGCTTTGCTTTTGGGCTGTTTAATGTCTCGTGACCATCACAAATTCGATTTTCTTTGTTGACTTTGGTCGCTTTGATTATTAAACCTCTATGATGTGTTTTACTTGATTTGTCGAGTGTCTGGGACCTGAACATTGATTCCTATTTGTGACTTCGGTCTTGACTCCTGGTAACACTCGTGTATTACCACTGTGTTGTTCTATTTTAGTCTTGACTTGTCGAAACATTTTTATGCTCGGTAGTTTTGGTTTTGATTCAACTAGATGTGAAGTTATCTTCACTATACACGTACAGATTGAACTACTATCTCTTTTATATATATTTAAACTCGTCCGAGCTTCTTGCACTTAACTTTAATTTGATATCATTTGACTTTGATTGTGATATTAGTTGTCATTGGCATGACTGCAACTCCCTGTTGTTGCAGTTTCTTTTTGATTCACTGAAATCTGGTATTGGGACAAACTGATTTGAATCTTGCACTTGTAAACCAGCAATTGTCATTGTCTATTTCAATTTTACACATGGATTTGATTTGTAGCCTTGACCCTGTCCACTGATTGCAATATGTTGCCCCTGTAGTTGTTGATGTTCTACACATTTGCACTGTCCTTGTCATTGTACCGGTTGTTACTGCATTTTTCATTGTGACATTCATTCTCTTCTACTCTGATTGAGTTGCAGTGTTCATTTATGGTTAATCAAAACCATTTTATTGTTGAGGCTGTTGCACTTTTCATTTGGACGCACCACTGCACTTCCATCACCTTATCTCCATCATCTATGTATCTGGCCTGGTTTGCATTTGCATTTGGTCACTTGTTGGGAGCTGTTACCTTGCATTGATGCCTTGTCCTCATTTCATTTGGCCACCATTGCATACATGTTTATGCACTTTCTTCCTGTAGCTTGTGTTAGCTGTAGCTTCGACTTTGCTCTGAACTGCAGTTGCCTTTGGCTTGTGTAATACTTTGTCAAATTCATTTGCATTGTGATTGCCTGGCCTTTCTATCTATGCAGCCCCCTCAGGTTTCACTGATATATATATATATGTGTTGTGTGTTGTGGTGCCATATTATTGGTGCCCTCACCTTCATTCGATTGTGTCTTCATGTTGTACACTGCCTTGTGCACTTGCTCATTTGAGTTGTGCTGCTTCTCGTTGCACCTCTGACTCAATTTGCCATGTGCAGTTTGTTTGTACATTCATTTGTGTACATATTTTGCATTTACTTGGTGGCAATTGGTTTGCATACCATTTACATAGTGCAGCCTTACCCCTTGCTGCATTCGTTTGATTGTTGTATCTGGTTTTTTTTTGGCTGCAGTTGTTGTCATCTTTTCTTGACCACTTTGGCATTTCTAAGCCTTGTTCGAACTTGTTTGGTTGCTGTTGCTTGAGACAGTCAAACACTTCAATTCACTTGGTCGAAGCTTTTCACTACTGTCACTTGTTTATTGCATTTGTTGGCACTGTGAATTCTTGAGCATTGGTCTTCGTGCCTTGTTGCTAATTCTGTATATACTGTTGTGGCGAGGCAGTGTACGCGTGCGTGCACTGCAGCCACACAGTATCGATATTTTGAATTGATATTTGAACCTTCATTGATTTTGGTTCATTGATCTTTTGGGTACGACATCACTGTAGTGGCAAGGCAGTGCACGCAAGCGTGAACTGCAGCCACACGGTATGGCGTGTATGATATTCTATTTGTTTTGACTTATGGATCTTTTTGCGTATTCCATATTCCATAGTGGCGAGGCAGTGCACGCGTGCGTGTGCTGCAGCCCTACTTGCATTAATATTTTAATTGATATTTCAATGGTTTGAACTGTTTTGTTTATTTCAATTCAATATTCTGAATTGCATTCTGATTTGGTTTAATTACTGTCGTCTATTCATTATTTAATTATTATTGCTTCTGTGCACTAATAACTGAGTTTGAATTAGACTGACCCGAGTATTATTTTCTTTTGAATCTAATACTCGGGTCAGACCGAGTATTTCAGGTTGTAGATATTCTGCTTTGGGTTGCTGCTAGAGCTATGAAGTTCTTTCATATCTTTTGGAGTAGTCGTCGTCATTTGTAGTAGTCTGTATAATTGTATAGGAAGATATGTATTCATGTATATTATATACGTTAATGTACTTGTATATGTAACTTCCCGAGTCGACTGTTGTAGTTGTATCATATGTATCGTGTCAAATGTATTGTAACTAACATCAGTTATTGTATATATGAGACTTTCTGTTTTATTTGTGTTCCGCATTATAATATCTGTGTAATATTTTATATTTACTGTTCTAAACTATTATGAACCATCGTAGTTGGTTTTATACTGGAATTGGGGTATGTCGATGGGAGAAAATAAATCAGAGATGAAAAATGAAAGAATATATATATATATATATATATATATATATATATATATATATATACCACTCCTATCGAGATAACCAATACTAGTGTAAGGCCTATCTATTGATGGCCGCTCCTCAATAGCCTTATTCTCTGTGCTAGTTGACAGTACTACACCGTAGTGTTCTTGGCTAGCGTGGGTATAGAGGTGGGGCATCACAGTTTGGTATCAGAGTCTGGGGTTTAGAACAAATATAAAACATAACTTGGATGGAACATATGTTACAACTATTTGTCGATATTTTATCTCTCATCTTTGAATATGATTATCTTTGATTGTTAGGTATGAATTCCTAACGCTTATTCATGTGCCTTTGATTTTGATTTCGTGAAAGTTATTTGGCTTCGGCCTCCGTTTGCTTTGCGAACTCAAGTTGGATTTTTGATGATGATGTTGAATCGTTTTGTACTCTATTATGGCCATTACTTGTTGCCTTCGGCATTGACTTGATTTTCATTCTTGTTGAAGTCATTTATGCACTTATGCTCGTTTTGCTTCGTTATTCCAATTGTTAATCGATTCTTCTTTTCCGATTAGTTTTATCTCCTTTGTCGACTTTGATAACTTCTATTTCTGGAATTTTTGGATATTCCTACTTTGATGGAATTATAATCGAATTCTTTGGATTTTATTCACGTCTTCGAATGTGAATTTTAGTGAATTGATTTGGTTTCCAAATTTAACCGATTCGTGTTATTTCCCCGATTTGTTGCTATCATTTATTAGCAACTTTGATAACATTTTCTTCGAAATTTTTTGTGAACATACCTTTCGATGAATTCGGTATCGATTTCTTTGGATTCTATTCACGTCTTCATATGTGAATTCTTGTGATTGGTTGTTTCTACAATCATTTTTGTGATTTGTCACTTTAAGAATATAAAGGTTTTCTATACTAGTAGTAAATATCAAAACCCTTTTCTCCAAACGATTTCAAAACTATTTTACTACAAAACTCTTTTCCTAAACCGTTTTCCAATCTATTAGTATATACTAACCTTTAACTCACTCGTATGAGAAATCTAATTAAACGACTTAGTAAAACGAGTGGTATATAACGCTTGCGTTTACTTCGCCGGTTAATTCTTGGACTTATTCGATTGAATCTTTTGTGACAATTTTCTAGTGAAGATTTACAGTTTGTTCGTAAATATTTAAGTTAAGCAAGTGGTTATGGGACATGAAGCTAAACTTTTATATTTACTAGCTTAGTGTAATTGACACTTCTCGTTGATCATGACGATCATTTTATAATTTAGACTAGCAATAGTGCGATGTCTCTATGTTTGCTTTTTGGTTAGCCTAGACACCACTTGTGTGATTCCATTCACACATATCTTTTTGCTTTCTGGATAGGCTAGACACCACTTGTGTGATTCCATTCACACATACCTTTTTGCTTTTCGGTTAGCCACCATGAGATAGCGTCTCTATTTGCGTTGCACGTGTTGGTGAGTTTTCATGCTCACGTGTAGGTGAGTTTTCATGCTCCCGTTCTTGCTTTCGTTACACGTGCTGATGAGTTTTCATGCTCACGTGTAGGTGAGTTTTCATGCTCCCGTTCTCGCTTTGCGTTACACGTGCTGATGAGTTTTCATGCTCGCGTGTAGGTGAGTTTTCATGCTCCCGTTCTCGCTTTGCGTTACACGTGCTGATGAGTTTTCATGCTCGCGTGTAGGTGAGTTTTCATGCTCCCGTTATCGCTTTGTGTTACACGTGTTGGTGAGTTTTCATGCTCACGTGTAGGTGAGTTTTCATGCTCCCGTTCTCGCTTTGCGTTACACGTGTAGGTGAGTCTTCATGCTCACGTGTAGGTGAGTTTTCATGCTCCCGCTCTCGCTTTGCGTTACACTTATTGGTGAACTTTCATGCTCACGTGTAGGTGAGTTTTCATACTCCCATTTGAGTTTCCATACTCCCATTCGAGTTTTCATACTCTCATTCGAGTTTTCATACTCCCATTCGAGTTTTCATACTCCCATTCGAGTTTCCATACTCCCATTTGAGTTTTCATGCTCTCATTTTGTGATATCTGGATTTCTTGTGTAGATTTCTAGAATTTGTGTTTTCTGGATTTCTTGTGATGATTTCTAGAATTTGTGCTTCACCAATTTTCGTGATTTCTATTGATAAGTTTTATCAATTTTTGTGCATTGGTGAATTCGTGTGTTATCGACTTGTTATGAATACAAGTTTAGGGTATGATATCCCTTTCTATCCTTGAAAAGATTCCTGCGACATTTTTGATGAATGAAAATTCATTGGTATTATATTTTGATGCCAATTATTTCGATGAAATTTTGACGTATGTCGAATTTGCTACGGATGTTGCTGCTTTAATCACGTGTTTTAAAAAAATTGTTTCAAAATATAAATCAAAATTGTTTTCAAAATTTTTACGATTTGCGCTTTCAAAAGAATGAGGAAGCGAATTAAACGTTTCAGTAAAATCGAGGACTGTGACCCCTTTCTTTTGCTGATTCGCTTAATTCTGGACTTGTTCGTTTGAGAATGTAAATTTTTTTTTTATATAAAATAAATGAAAATTGTTTTCAGAAGTTTTACAGTTTACGTATTCAAAAGAATGAGGAAGCGATTTAAACGTTTCAGAAAAATCGAGGACTATGACCCCTTTCTTTTACTGATTCGCTTAATTCCGGACTTGTCCGTTTGAGAATGTGAAATGTTATTTTTAAAATATACCATTATGCACTTTCAAGAAAACGATGAAGTGAATTAAACGATTTAGTAAAACTCGTGGTTATGGGTCATGTGCGTTTGCTATTTCGGTTAATTCCGGACTCGTTAATTGAATAATTTGTGATTTCTGATTATCGTTTTGATAATCGGATGTTGGTGATTTCTGATTATCGTTTTTTGATAATCAAATATTTGTTGTTTCTAATTATCGTTTGTGATAATTAGATATTTGTGATTTAATTATCGTTTGTGATAATTAAATATTTGCGATTTAAGATTTGATTATTGTGATAATTAAATATTCGTTGATTTGTGATTTCTGATTATCGTTTTTGATAATCAGATATTTATTGTTTCTGATTATCTCTTGTGATAATTAGATATTTGAGATTTAATTATCGTTTGTGAAAATTAAATATTTGTGATTTAAGATTTGATTATCGTTTTGATAATTGAATATTTGCTGATTTGAAATTTGATTACCGTTGTGGTAATTCCTGATTATCGTTTTTGATAGTTAGATATTTGTGTTTTCTAATTATCTTTGTTGATAATTAGATTTGCTGATTTTGCTGTTTTCTAATTATCGAATCAGTGATTAGATATTGCTGTTTTGTGATTTCTGTATTCTGATTATCTATTTGATAATCAAATTTTGTTGAGAATTTGGGAATTTCTTTTATGAAATTAAAAGATTTCTTTGGTGTTTGCATTGTACTACGCCGTGTACCGGCTCAATTTTCTGTTATTCATGACGTGTTTCACGCGTCTTCCTTCGACGGAAATGCGTTAGGGATTCCGATTTTATTCTCGAGCCCGGTATTATTGAAGAAATTGATGTTTCACCAGATTTGACTTTGGGCAACATTCTATTCACATGATTGCTTCCGAGGTTGAGCACCTTCGAAATAAAGATGTTTTTTTCTCGTGAATGCTCAGTGGTTCTCAAATTCTATGGATTTCACTTTGGAATCCAGAGAATTCATCGAGCAAACACGTTCAGGCTCTCTCTCTCTCTCACGTGCTCTATATGTTGAACTTCCTATTTCCAAATTTCTTCATCTCGTGATGATATGCTTTTATGGTTGTTACCAGTTGTCCCTTTATTCCTTATGATTGCGAGGACGCAATTTCTTTAAGGAGGGGAGTCTGTAATAACCTGGTATTTAGCATCCATTAATAATCGACATTTTAACGATGAATATTGTCGCAAATTTGCCAATTGAAGTTTTAAAATTTGAATTAAAATCTTTTATAAATTGTTAAAATGGAATTGTGGGCTTTGAATTAAATAGTGAACCATGTTTTAATTTGGGCTGTGAAAATTAACAAAAGCATATAACCGGCCTCTCCTTTTTCACTCTCGTTCGCAACCCTAATGAATGATCGAAAGAAAATAATGGCGGCCTCGTTTATTTTCATTCGTCCCCCTTTCAAAAATTAGGGCTTGCTTCTGAAGTTGTCGACCCATGATTGCTCATTCGAAAATGATTTTCAGTTTGTTGCCTTCGTCGATTGCTTGGCTCTTTGATTTGTCTTCGGCTGTTTCAATTGTGGCAAAGGTGAGTAATCTTTATTACTCACATCTAAGTCGACTCAGTATTATGCTTTGCGTATGAATTAGTTTAGTTGTTGATGCTTTCTCTGATTTTGTCAAATTCGTGTAATTTCGTGTTGCTTGGTTAACTCGGCTTTGCTTTTGGGCTGTTTAATGTCTCGTGACCATCACAAATTCGATTTTCTTTGTTGACTTCGGTCGCTTTGATTGTTAAACCTCTATGGTGTGTTTTACTTGATTTGTCGAGTGTCTGGGACCTGAACATTGATTCCTATTTGTGACTTCGGTCTTGACTCCTGGTAACACTCGTATATTACCACTGTGTTGTTCTATTTTAGTCTTGACTTGTCGAAACATTTTTATGCTCGGTAGTTTTGGTTTTGATTCAACTAGATGTGAAGTTATCTTCACTATACACGTACAGATTGAACTATTATCTCTTTTATATATATTTAAACTCGTCCGAGCTTCTTGCACTTAACTTGAATTTGATATCACTTGACTTTGATTGTGATATTAGTTGTCATTGGCATGACTGCCACTCCCTGTTGTTGCAGTTTCTTTTTGATTCACTGAAATCTGGTATTGGGACAAACTGATTTGAATCTTGCACTTGTAAACCAGCAATTGTCATTGTCTATTTCAATTTTACACATGGATTTGATTTGTAGCCTTGACCCTGTCCACTGATTGCAATATGTTGCCCCTGTAGTTGTTGATGTTCTACACATTTGCACTGTCGTTGTCATTGTACCGGTTGTTACTGCATTTTTCATTGTGGCATTCATTCTCTTCTACTCTGATTGAGTTGCAGTGTTCATTTATGGTTATTCAAAACCATTTTATTGTTGAGGTTGTTGCACTTTTCATTTGGACGCACCACTGCACTTCCATCACCTTATCTCCATCATCTATGTATCTGGCCTGGTTTGCATTTGCATTTGGTCACTTGTTGGGAACTGTTACCTTGCATTGGTGCCTTGTCCTCATTTCATTTGGCCACCATTGCATACATGTTTATGCACTTTCTTCCTATAGCTTGTGTTAGCTGCAACTTCGACATTGCTCTGAACTGCAGTTGCCTTTGGCTTGTGTAATACTTTGTCAAATTCATTTGCATTGTGATTTCCTGGCCTTTCTATCTATGCAGCCCCCTCAGGTTTCACTGATATATACGTGTTGTGTATTGTGGTGCCATATTATTGGTGCCCTCACCTTCATTCGGTTGTGTGTTCATGTTGTACACTGCCTTGTGCACTTGCTCATTTGAGTTGTGCTGCTTCTCGTTGCACCTCTGACTCAATTTGCCATGTGCAGTTTGTTTGTACATTCATTTGTGTACATATTTTGCATTTACTTGGTGGCAATTGGTTTGCATACCATTTACATAGTGCAGCCTTACCCCTTGCTGCATTCGTTTGATTGTTGTATCTGGTTTTTTTTTGGCTGCAGTTGTTGTCATCTTTTCTTGACCACTTTGGCATTTCTAAGCCTTGTTCGAACTTGTTTGGTTGCTGTTGCTTGAGACAGTCAAACACTTCAATTCACTTGGTCGAAGCTTTTCACTACTGTCACTTGTTTATTGCATTTGTTGGCACTGTGAATTCTTGAGCATTGGTCTTCGTGCCTTGTTGCTAATTCTGTATATACTGTTGTGGCGAGGCAGTGTACGCGTGCGTGCACTGCAGCCACACAGTATTGATATTTTGAATTGATATTTGAACCTTCATTGATTTTGGTTCATTGATCTTTTGGGTACGACATCACTGTAGTGGCAAGGCAGTGCACGCAAGCATGAACTGCAGCCACACGGTATGGCGTGTATGATATTCTATTTGTTTTGACTTATGGATCTTTTTGCGTATTCCATATTCCGTAGTGGCGTGGCAGTGCACGCGTGCGTGTACTGCAGCCCTACTTGCATTAATATTTTAATTGATATTTCAATGGTTTGAACTGTTTTTTTATTTCAATTCAATATTCTGAATTGCATTCTGATTTGGTTTAATTACTGTCGTCTATTCATTATTTAATTATTATTGCTTCTGTGCACTAATAACTGAGTTTGAATTAGACTGACCCGAGTATTATTTTCTTTTGAATCTAATACTCGGGTCAGACCGAGTATTTCAGGTTGTAGATATTCTGCTTTGGGTTGCTGCTAGAGCTATGAAGTTCTTTCATATCTTTTGGAGTAGTCGTCGTCATTTGGAGTAGTTTGTATAATTGTATAGGAAGATATGTATTCATGTACATTATATACGTTAATGTACTTGTATATGTAACTTCCCGAGTCGACTGTTGTAGTTGTATCATATGTACCATGTCAAATGTATTGTAACTGACATCAGTTATTGTAGATATGAGACTTTCTGTTTTATTTGTGTTCCGCATTATATTATCTGTGCAATATTTTATATTTACTGTTCTAAACTATTATGAACCATCGAAGTTCGTTTTATACTGGAATTGGGGTATGTCGATGGGAGAAAATAAATCAGAGATGAAAAATGAAAGAATATATATATATATATATTCCACTCCTATCGAGATAACCAATACTAGTGTAAGGCCTAACTATTGATGGCCGCTCCTCAACAGCCTTATTCTCCGTGCTAGTTGATAGCACTACACCGTAGTGTTCTTGGCTAGCGTGGGTATAGAGGTGGGGCGTCACAATATGAGTGCAGTAACTCAAGAGATGCTCGGGATTTACATCTCCTAAGGATCCGTTAAACTATTTACTATGTAGTATATTGCGCTATTATAATAGTGTCTATTTGTAAAATAAACTTACTTTTAAATAGCGTTAAGGCTTTACATTTTCCACCTTAACACAGTTTTATATTCCCATAGTCTATACAGTACCATAATCTCCCCCGTACTGGGCGTCGTCAGAGGGCACTCCATAGGTATGGTACAAAACCAAAATCGTATAAGGCGCGCTAGGGTAGGTGACACGACACAACTAGGCAATGCCAGGGTAGAAATACCAATTACGCATCCGGGCTGATGGTAACGCATAGCCGCAGCTACCTCCCACCTCGAACAAACACCCCCAAAATCAAAGAAATCAATAGTGGCCACCGAATCAATCCAAAGTCAGAGTATAGTATCGAAGGAGTGCGTTCGACCAGAGGAATGACCTCATTGGCCCGAGAATCGCTCCTATTTTAGCCACTTTACGCCAACTCACGGGAATTGGGTCCACATATTTACCTTATAGGAAACGTCGTCACCAACCTACTTCATTCTGGAATCTCCACCGCGTACACGGTTGTTAAAGTGGTTTTCGGAGTTGGCAGAGAGTGTGACAACTTCCGATCCCGGTCTCTTCAACAACCAAACGTTATTATAACACCGCGGTTCTTCAAAATAATTTATACTTTTAAAACCAGAATATAATATCCATTTCAAAACCATATAAATATGATATCATTCCCTTTTAAAACCCAAACAATATGATATCATCTTTATTTTCCAATATATTCTTTCCGAAAATCATAGTGGTTTCAAAGTAAAATATTTAGAAATCAAAACTCTTGAATATAATACTTCCAAATTTTACTACCTTGAAAACCATAACTTTGAAACAAATTCCATCTCTCAAATGGTTAAATATTAGATTACTTTTTATAAAAAAAAATAGCTTTTTTACATTTCACAAATCAATTCCAAATATCGATTTAAACTTCCAATACCATTTCAATTCTTAAGTTTCAAAGCCTTAAATATTTCACCATTTCAAAACAAACTCATTTGACAAACCCATATATATTAAATTCAATTACTTGTTATTTAGGCTTGAAATATTTACTAAATGAATTCAATATAATTTAAGAAAACCTTTAACTTCACATAACTGGAAAATCTTTCAATTTATTATATATTCATTTAAATCAACCTGATATTCATTTAAATCACTCTACACAAAAATCAAGTTATAAAAATCATATCCTTTAGAATTTATAACTTTTTATTTAATTCCAATTTAACTTAATATTCATCTTCCAACCTTATTCTCATTTAAGTCAATAGAACTTCCAGAAATTAAATTTTAAATAATTGCTTAATCGTATTTGATCTTAAAATCAAACTTTATTTTAAACTTCAAATCAAATTTATACCAAGCTTAAAACCCGAAAATTACTATATATAAATAACCTTTATCAATAACCAAATCAATATCCCATAAACTATATATATAGCTTTACAAAACCATAGAAAATTATTTCAAAAATAATTTTATATATATACCGCGGTGCCTGTATAAAATTTTCTACCCTGTGGTCAAGTGATACGAATGTTTATCATTTCAATCCGCAATTTAAAAATAAAAAATACGGTTGTATATCATTTCAAACCGCAATCCCGAATGAATGAAATGCACGATGACTTGCAGTTTATAAAATATAAAATACAGCATCCATTCATCCAAATATCAACCATTTATTACAATCATCATCCAATTTAAACAACATCAATATAGAGCATATAAATTATACAGGAAATTAATAACAGGTATTAACCAACATTATATTCAATAATAAATTCAATAACTGAATAACTGTTAAACTAGCAGTTTATATGCAAATAAATAAATTCTAACTATCAATTTATAAGCAATAAATAAAATTAATTAATAGTTAAATTAAGTAAATGCGATTTAACTGAGATGACGAATAAAACATGCCAAACAGCCATAAATAAATTTCTACTCATATCTAAAATTAATTTAACAGACATAAGAACTTTTAGAAATCGTGAGTGGGTTAAAACACTCACCTTTTTGAATTTAAATCGAATTTAAATCCGATTTAAACCCAAAAATTTAACGGTCTCCAAATCTGTCCAAACCAGCGTAAACAGATCCGAAATTTTATTACGATCCTAACAAAAAAAAATTCGTGCGAAACGGAGTTCGTAAGTGGAAGATATTCGATTTAAATCGATTGAAATTAAGAATAAATTAAAAACAAATAAAACAACTCAGCCACGTCAGCGAAACCGCTCCCTTCTTCTTCCAGGAGCCCAACGCACGAACGTAACAGGGAACGAACCCTAGTCGCCATGCATCCCGAATTTTTGCCGTCGCCTGACACACCATGGCCACGATCAAACTTCACCAACGCCACAACCACCTCAGGCCGACCCCCCTGCTGCCTCGCGCGGCCCCCGCCTCTCATCCTTTTGCAGCCGCCGCCGCCTGCCCTAACCGTCCAAACACGGCGAACCAGCGACCAATACCAACAATTAACGGCATGGATGAACCCTACTCGACAATCTCTACGCAATGGTGCCCCCCGATCGTCACCCGGACGAAGATACACCGTCGAACCATAAAACCCTAAAACGGACGGTCTGAATTGATTCAAAATTTCCGGACAAACGATGGTTCAAACTCGAAAACGAACCACACCAGGAGATTACGTATTTTGAGAACTATGACATATGATTTTTGTGAATTTTTCTGGAGATTTTGAATTTTGACTTTTCAGTTTGAACTGTAAATAGATCTAGGTTTTGCAACCATTGAGGAAGAGAAAGAGTTGAAGAAATGAACGCATAACCAAATGACAATAGATGGAGGCTAGGGTTTATCACAGCCTATTTATAGACAAAGTGCAATAGAATAGGTGGGCACGAATTTATAAACGCGCTACGCGATGGTGGGCCCAAAAGCCCGTTCTGACCCCGGAACGAAATTTGGTAAACCCATATATCCAAATAGGTGTTTTAAAATATTCTGAACGCGATGGAAAAAGTTTCACGTCCAAGTTCGATCATATGAAGAAGTTATGCTGAAAACAATATTTCCAAATTGATTTCAAATAGATTTTAATTAAATCGATTTCAAGGCGTTTCGCGTTCGTACGATTAAACGACAAGTCCGATCGATACGAAACTTGAAACCCTACAATAATTCACTGTTACGGATCAGATGAAACTGGTTTCATCAAAATCCGAGCCTGTGACAAAAATGACTATTTTTATATTAATCGATTAAATTAAGAATTTGTAAATAAATCCAAATTTTTATATTTCAGTTTTAGTATTGGAAAATTTTATCACTTAATAATCCTTCGTTGTTTATCCAAATTTAGACAATTTAAGATGTTTCTTAAATGCTGATTAAATTATTAACTTCAGCGTAAAATTTCAATTTCATTATATTTACAAATTATAAATTAACTTGTAATAATCCCTTAGTTGACCTTTCATTCAATTATCCTATCTATTGGTACCCAATAGATGGGAATTCCTTTGGATTTATACTCTATTACTAAAACATCTCCAAATTCCAACTTTAATTTCAATCAATAAAAATGTTCTATTCAATTTCCAATAAATTCAATAGATTCAAATTATCATATTCTAAATCCAAATGAATAAATAAAGCTTAATTCCCGTTTAAGCATTTATCATTTGATTGCAATTAACCTTTTATCATCAATTAAATTCCGATATATTTATAAACTTTATTTTCCATTAATTGCCTAAATTTATTTACGTAACATTAGATTTATATTTATTGCAATGATTTCAAATTTAACTGAAGGAACTAAGTATATAACTCAAAATAGTTGTTGTAAGACTCTCAATCCCACATTAATTGTTATTAATTAAAGTTGAACATCAATAAATTTCGTTTACTGATTTTTTTTTTTTAAATTTTGTTATTCAGTAAATACATAAAAGGGGTAAACATAACATTTGAATTAAAATGCATTTCTCATGCATGCTTCATCTTATACAAATTTCCCTTTATTAGCTAAATCATATTAACAAAACAAAATAAATTATATGAATGGTTAAAATTTTCAATTATCTCACATTAATCCTAAATCACCGACTTCCAATTTATTTTTAATTACTAGATTTGCATTGATTACATCAAATTGAAATTTAATACGTATTATTTCCTCAAATAAAATAAATCTTTGGATTTAAATTCACAAATCCACAAATTATGTCTTACCATAAATCTATGCTTTTATTATTTACGTTCACACTCCTGTTACTCTATAATTAATCACCAAGTAACGTTATCATAAACCAACATAAATTAATATATTATATCCTTACATTTATTTCTTTATGTCCTAATTGTTCCAACTTTATTTATTAATGCTATTCTCTTATTTTGGTTACTACTTATCAACTTGCTCAAACCTTACTACCTAAATTTCTGTTATTGTAAACCTTAAATAATTTCATCAAAATTAAATATAAATTCCAAATTAAATCACCCATTTCACCATGCCACTTAATTAGGAAATTTATACTAATTGCTATCATACCCATAATTCTACGCTTATAACTAAGTCCTACGTTTGAATAAATTTATTAAATTGGAATGTTCATTAAAGTTTATACATTACCAACTTGTACTGATTTTATACAATCGCCATTTACTTTACATTTCATTACTATTAAATATATATTTATTCATAAATCAAATCGATATTTACTCTTCTTTCCTTCTATTTGATAAATAACCTAGTATACATTTACATACATTCATTTCATTCCATTCATTTATGGGTATTGCGTTGAAATTTATATATTAACTAATACCAACGTTATTATCATTAATTATAATTGGATTCTAATTTTATTCAATACCTTGAACAAATAACATATATATTAATCAAATCCTTTTCTACTTAATTCAAATTGGATTTTATTCCAATTCCTATAAATAAGTCTTAAGTCACCATTTACATAATTAAATTTAGCGTTTATTTCAATATTTGTTTATAATTTAAAGTTTTCTACTAAATTAAATTACAAAACTTATAAATTTTAACCAATTTTAATCCACTAAATTTACGGGTCGTTACACTCTCCCCCACTCAAAACTTTTCATCCCCGAAAAGGAAAGAAGGGAAAAGAAGAATTAAATACAATACATCTTATTCAAAATATTTAACTTATAAACAATTAAATTTACAAAATTAATTACTTTAAATAAGATATGCTAATTTATAACTATTTAATCCTTTATATTTGAATTATTAAAGTTTGGAAAAACATTTTCAAAATATTTCTAAGATACTGCATTTTCTTTTATAATTCAAAGGGTTACAATTTATATAAAGTGAAATATTTAAGTGGTTTCAATCACTAACAACAAATAACTACAACAACCATCAACTTCAACAACATACACAACAAAACAAAACAACCATTCAATCAAACAAGCAAATAGTTGTTTGGGTTCAAAACTTCAAATGGTATGGAATGAAAAATAACCATCAAGTGCATCATTTACTCAACAGTCTTAAATGGAACAAAATAAATTATTTATTCATCCAACAATTTCAAATTTCCTTACCCAACCAAACATAAATCAAACAATAACAATTCAACCCAACAATCAATTTAACTTATAATAAATCTTTATTTCATACTTTAGTTGTTTGATTTCCTTGCTTTCATTAATTGAGTGATTACCTCATTTATTTCATTTATTACTTACAATATTTATTTTTAATGTCATGTAAGTTTCTTTTTATTGCATTCCATTTATGCATTTCTAAATTTTATCCATTTATTTCTCACAGTTTCATTTATTATAGAATTTCATTCTATTTACTTAAGTTTTAAAATCATCTAATTATAATACTTACCTTTAATTAGGGTAAAATTTCAATTTACAACCTAAGCTTATAACATTTAATTCTCATTTATAACAGCAAATTCATTGAATACTTTCATTTCCTCAAGCTTTACTTGTAAGATTTTCCCTCTTACATTTTCTTACTAACATTGTAACTTTTATTATATGGTAAGTTATATATATGCTTTAAGAATGTAAGTGAAAATTATACAAGTTTCTTTTCAAATCCTTTAATTAATTTATGGTTCAATAATTATGTATTCGTTTTATAAGTTACAATTTCAACTTATTTTTAATACCATTCATTTATTAAATGCTTACATTTCTCTTATATTTAATAATAGTAACATTTTAATTTCACCAAATTTGTAACCTTATAACATCAATTCTTATAAATAAAGAATTTCATTTATTTATTTACTAAGGTTTACAATCGTTTATCTGCATTACTTCTCTTCCTATTGTATTAAATTTTTACTTTAAATTAAAGGTTTCAAATTTTTAATTACTAACTTTTCATTTTACTACAATAATCTAAACAATTAATTAATGAAAATTTAAGAATTTAATACCGGGTTAAATTTCAAATTATTTTAAAATAATAGATAAATATATTCTTACAACTTATATATCTCGAATTATATTTAAAACAATTAAAAATTCGTATATTTTTCAAAAATGAATCTGCAGTAGAACTACTACAGTGGCCTTTCCCCTTCGAAACTCGAAAATGAAAGTCGATGATGCGGCCGCCATCACCGAAATTATTTTCCAGCGACAGAGAGGAAAGTACAAAACTTATTTTCTCAAAAAAAATCCTTTTTAAAACAATTCTTTCGAATTACATTGAAATATTTATATTAGAAAGTCCTTATAAACAATATTATTATATTCCAAAATTTATTCGAAATAAATTTCAAAACTCCGGATCTTAAGTTCTAAATTTCCAGATTTTATTTATTTTATTTTTCAATCTTATTACTATTATTATTTATACCCTTTATTTCCTAACAACCAATCCATTGCAGCCAAATATAGATATCATTTGAAAAAAAAAATATTTTATATATAGAAAATATAATAGGCCAAATTATTTCATTCACCTAAATTAAAAACAAGTATTATGTCGGTACGTCCTATTAAGTGTTTAGAAATCCCTATTGATGTCATAGCGTCCCATGCACCAACCAGAATTCATAAATACAAAACGGAACAGATTAACACAATATTAAAATCTTTTTATAACAATAACAAATACGCTCTCTCATATATATACACTCAGCGACTCCCATAGGGTATTACTACCCTATAAATAAAGAGTCAAACCCCACAAAGCTAAGGTTTATCGCTAAACCAAAGGTCTGATACCAGATGTAACGTCCCGCCTTTTCGCACGCTATAAATCGACACATGTGCCAGTTCAAACCATACGGAAGGGCGGATTGTTATGGGGTAAATAAGAAAAACAAGAAAGAAATAAAAGAAAATAGAATCTCACAACGGAAGGATAAAATATAATAATAAAATATACAGTTTATAAAACTGTTTACAAAACATTTGATTCTTCTTTATACAATTAAATATCAGAGTTCACATACCAATAATATCAATGCAGCGGAATACAGTGTAGTGGAATAAAATAGTAGATAGTAATACTACAAATCTTCGTCTTCGTCCTCCAGAGCTAAAACTTCAAATCCTGAAACGCTCGGGCTGACCCGAGCGAATTTGAAAAGACAAAAGCACTCGAGTCAGAACTAAAAGATCTTATGTGAGTTAAATTAACATGAATGAATATGAGTGCAGTAACTCAAGAGATGCTCGGGATTTACATCTCCTAAGGATCCGTTAAACTATTTACTATGTAGTATATTGCGCTATTATAATAGTGTCTATTTGTAAAATAAACTTACTTTTAAATAGCGTTAAGGCTTTACATTTTCCACCTTAACACAGTTATATATTCCCATAGTCTATACAGTACCGTAATCTCCCCCGTACTGGGCATCGTCAGAGGGCACTCCATAGGTATGGTACAAAACCAAAATCGTATAAGGCGTGCTAGGGTAGGTGACACGACACAACTAGGCAATGCCAGGGTAGATATACCAATTACGCATCCGGGCTGATGGTAACGCATAGCCGCAGCTACCGCTCACCTCGAACAAACACCCCCAAAATCAAAGAAATCAATAGTGGCTACCGAATCAATCCAAAGTCAGAGTATAGTATCGAAGGAGTGCGTTCGATTAGAGGAATGACCTCATTGGCCCGAGAATTGCTCCTGTTTTAGCCACCTTACGCCAACTCACGGGAGTTGGGTCCACGTATTTACCTTATAGGAAACGTCGTCACCAACCTACTTCATTCTGGAATCTCCACCACGTACACGGTTGTTAAAGTGGTTTTCGGAGTTGGCAGAGAGTGTGACAACTTCCGATCCCGGTCTCTTCAATAACCAAACGTTATTATAACACCGCGGTTCTTCAAAATAATTTATACTTTTAAAACCAGAATATAATATCCATTTCAAAACCATATAAATGTGATATCATTCCCTTTTAAAACCTAAACAATATGATATCATCTTTATTTTCCAATATATTCTTTCCGAAAATCATAGTGGTTTCAAAGTAAAATATTTAGAAATCAAAACTCTTGAATATAATACTTTCAAATTTTACTACCTTGAAAACCATAACTTTAAAACAAATTCCATCTCTCAAATGGTTAAATATTAGATTACATTTTATAAAACAAAATAGCTTTTTTACATTTCACAAATCAATTCCAAATATCGATTTAAACTTCCAATACCATTTCAATTCTTATGTTTCAAAGCCTTAAATATTTCACCATTTCAAAACAAACTCATTTGACAAACCCATATATATTAAATTCAATTACTTGTTATTTAGGCTTGAAATATTTACTAAATGAATTCAATATAATTTAAGAAAACCTTTAACTTCACATAACTAGAAAATCTTTCAATTTATTATATATTCATTTAAATCAACCTGATATTCATTTAAATCACTCTACACAAAAATCAAGTTATAAAAATCATATCCTTTGGAATTTCTAACTTTTTATTTAATTCCAATTTAACTTAATAATCATCTTCCAACCTTATTTTCATTTAAGTCAATAGAACTTCTGAAATTAAATTTTAAATAATTGCTTAATCGTATTTGATCTTAAAATTAAACTTTATTTTAAACTTCAAATCAAATTTATACCAAGCTTAAAACCCGGAAATTACTATATATAAATAACCTTTATCAATAACCAAATCAATATCCCATAAACCATATATATAGCTTTACAAAACCATAGAAAATTATTTCAAAAATAATTTTATATATATACCACGGTGCCTGTATAAAATTTTCTACCCTATGGTCAAGTGATACGGATGTTTATCATTTCAATCCGCAATTTAAAAATAAAGAATGCGGTTGTATATCATTTCAAACCGCAATCCCGAATGAATGAAATGCACGATGACTTGCAGTTTATACAATATAAAATACAGCATCCATTCATCCAAATATCAATCATCAACCATTTATTACAATCATCATCCAATTTAAACAACATCAATATAGAGCATATAAATTATACAGGAAATAAATAACAGGTATTAACCAACATTATATTCAATAATAAATTCAATAACTGAATAACTGTTGAACTAGCAGTTTATATGCAAATAAATAAATTCTAACTATCAATTTATAAGCAGTAAATAAAATTAATTAATAGTTAAATTAAGTAAATGCGATTTAACTGAGATGACGAATAAAACATGCCAAACAGCCATAAATAAATTTCTACTCGTATCTAAAATTAATTTAACAGACATAAGAACTTTTAGAAATTGTGAGTGGGTTAAAACACTCACCTTTTTGAATTTAAATCGAATTTAAATCCGATTTAAACCCAAAAATTTGACGGTCTCCAAATCTGTCCAAACCAGCGTAAACAGATCCGAAATTTTATTACGATCCTAACAAAAAAAAATTCGTGCGAAACGGAGTTCGTAAGTGGAAGATATTCGATTTAAATCGATTGAAATTAAGAATAAATTAAAAACAAATAAAACAACTCAGCCACGTCAGCGAAACCGCTCCCTTCTTCTTCCAGGAGCCCAACGCACAAACATAACAGGGAACGAACCCTAGTCGCCACGCATCCCGAATTTTTGCCGTCGCCTGACACACCCTGGCCACGATCAAACTTCACCAACGCCATAACCACCTTAGGCCGACCCCCCTGCTACCTCGCGCAGCCCCCGCGTCTCACCCTTTTGCAGCCGCCGCCGCCTCCCCTAACCGTCCAAACACGGCGAACCAATGACCAATACCAACAATTAACGGCATGGATGAACCCTACTCGACAATCTTTACGCGATGGTGCCCCCCGATCGTCACCCGGACGAAGATACACCGTCGAACCATAAAACCCTAAAACGGACGGTCTGAATTGATTCAAAATTTCCGGACAAACGATGGTTCAAACTCGAAAACGAACTACACCAGGAGATTACGTATTTTGAGAACTATGACATATGATTTTTGTGAATTCTTCTGAAGATTTTGAATTTTGACTTTTCATTTTGAACTGTAAATAGATCTAGGTTTTGCAACCATTGAGGAAGAGAAAGAGTTGAAGAAATGAACGCATAACCAAATGACAATAGATGGAGGCTAGGGTTTATCACAGCCTATTTATAGACAAAGTGCAATAGAATAGGTGGGCACGAATTTATAAACGCGCTACGCGATAGTGGGCCCAAAAGCCCGTTCTGACCCCGGAACGAAATTTGGTAAACCCATATATCCAAATAGGTGTTTTAAAATATTCCGAACGCAATGGAAAAAGTTTCACGTCCAAATTCGATCGTATGAAGAAGTTATGCTGAAAACAATATTTCCAAATTGATTTCAAATAGATTTTAATTAAATCGATTTCAAGGCGTTTCGCGTTCGTACGATTAAACGACAAGTCCGATCGATACGAAACTTGAAACCCTACAATAATTCACTGTTACAGATCAGTTGAAACTGGCTTCATCGAAATCCGAGTCTGTGACAAAAATGGCTATCTTTATATTAATTGATTAAATTAAGAATTTGTAAATAAATCCAAATTTTTATATATCAGTTTTAGTATTGGAAAATTTTATCACTTAATAATCCTTCGTTGTTTATCCAAATTTAGACAATTTAAGATGTTTCTTAAATGCTGATTAAATTATTAACTTCAGCGTAAAATTTCAATTTCATTATATTTACAAATTATAAATTAACTTGTAATAATTCCTTAGTTGACCTTTCATTCAATTATCCTATCTATTGGCACCCAATAGATGGGAATTCCTTTAGATTTATACTCTATTACTAAAACATCTCCAAATTCCAACTTTAATTTCAATCAATAAAAATGTTCTATTCAATTTCCAATAAATTCAATAGATTCAAATTATCATATTCTAAATCCAAATGAATAAATAAAGCTTAATTCTCGTTTAAGCATTTATCATTTGATTGCAATTAACCTTTTATCATCAATTAAATTCCGATATATTTATAGACTTTATTTTCCATTAATTGCCTAAATTTATTTACGTAACATTAGATTTATATTTATTGCAATGATTTCAAATTTAACTGAAGGAACTAAGTATATAACTCAAAATAGTTGTTGTAAGACTCTCAATCCCACATTAATTGTTATTATTTAAGTTGAACATCAATAAATTTCGTTTACTGATTTTTTTTTAAAATTTTGTTATTCAGTAAATACATAAAAGGGGTAAACATAACGTTTGAATTAAAATGCATTTCTCATGCATGCTTCATCTTATACAAATTTCCCTTTATTAGCTAAATCATATTAACAAAACAAAATAAATTATATGAATGGTTAAAATTTTCAATTATCTCACATTAATCCTAAATCACCGACTTCCAGTTTATTTTTAATTACTAGTTTTGCATTGATTACATCAAATTGAAATTTAATACGTATTATTTCCTCAAATAAAATAAATCTTTGGATTTAAATTCACAAATCCACAAATTATGTCTTACCACAAATCTATGCTTTTATTATTTACGTTCACACTCCCGTTACTCTATAATTAATCACCAAGTAACGTTATCATAAACCAACATAAATTAATATATTATATCCTTACATTTATTTCTTTATATCCTAATTGTTCCAACTTTATTTATTAATGCTATTCCCTTATTTTGGTTACTACTTATCAACTTGCTCAAACCTTACTACCTAAATTTCTGTTATTGTAAACCTTAAATAATTTCATCAAAATTAAATATAAATTCCAAATTAAATCACCCATTTCACAATGCCACTTAATTAGGAAATTTATACTAATTGTTATCATACCCATAATTCTACGCTTATAACTAAGTCCTACATTTGAATGAATTTATTAAATTGGAATGTTCATTAAAGTTTATACATTACCAACTTGTACTGATTTTATACAATCGCCATTTACTTTACATTTCATTACTATTCAATATATATTTATTCATAAATCAAATCGATATTTACTCTTCTTTCCTTCTATTTGACAAATAACCTAGTATACATTTACATACATTCATTTCATTCCATTCATTTATGGGTATTGCGTTGAAATTTATATATTAACTAATACCAACGTTATTATCATTAATTATAATTGGATTCCAATTTTATTCAATACCTTGAACAAATAACATATATATTAATCAAATCCTTTTCTACTTAATTCAAATTGGATTTTATTCCAATTCCTATAAATAAGTCTTAAGTCACCATTTACATAATTAAATTTAGCGTTTATTTCAATATTTGTTTATAATTTAAAGTTTTCTACTAAATTAAATTACAAAACTTATAAATTTTAACCAATTTTAATCCACTAAATTTACGGGTCGTTACACTCTCCCCCACTCAAAACTTTTCGTCCCCAAAAAGGAAAGAAGGGAAAAGAAGAATTAAATACAATACATCTTATTCAAAATATTTAACTTATAAACAATTAAATTTACAAAATTAATTACTTTAAATAAGATATGCTAATTTATAACTATTTAATCCTTTATATTTGAATTATTAAAGTTTGGAAAAACATTTTCAAAATATTTCTAAGATACTGCATTTTCTTTTATAATTCAAAGGGTTACAATTTATATAAAGTGAAATATTTAAGTGGTTTCAATCACTAACAACAAATAACTACAACAACCATCAACTTCAACAACATACACAACAAAACAAAACAACCATTCAATCAAACAAGCAAATAGTTGTTTGGGTTCAAAACTTCAAATGGTACGGAATGAAAAATAACCATCAAGTGCATCATTTACTCAACAGCCTTAGATGGAACAAAATAAATTATTTATTCATCCAACAATTTCAAATTTCCTTACCCAACCAAACATAAATCAAACAATAACAATTCAACCCAACAATCAATTTAACTTATAATAAATCTTTATTTCATACTTTAGTTGTTTGATTTCCTTTCTTTCATTAATTGAGTGATTACCTCATTTATTTCATTTATTACTTACAATATTTATTTTTAATGTCATGTAAGTTTCTTTTTATTGCATTCCATTTATGCATTTCTAAATTTTATCCATTTATTTCTCACAGTTTCATTTATTATAGAATTTCATTCTATTTACTTAAGTTTTAAAATCATCTAATTATAATACTTACCTTTAATTAGGGTAAAATTTCAATTTACAACCTAAGCTTATAACATTTAATTCTCATTTATAACAGCAAATTCATTGAATACTTTCATTTCCTCAAGCTTTACTTGTAAGATTTTCCCTCTTACATTTTCTTACTAACATTGTAACTTTTATTATATGGTAAGTTATATATATGCTTTAAGAATGTAAGTGAAAATTATACAAGTTTCTTTTCAAATCCTTTAATTAATTTATGGTTCAATAATTATGTATTCGTTTTATAAGTTACAATTTCAACTTATTTTTAATACCATTCATTTATTAAATGCTTACATTTCTCTTATATTTAATAATAGTAACATTTTAATTTCACCAAATTTGTAACCTTATAACATCAATTCTTATAAATAAAGAATTTCATGTATTTATTTACTGAGGTTTACAATCGTTTATTTACATTACTTCTCTTCCTATTGTATTAAATTTTTACTTTAAATTAAAGGTTTCAAATTTTTAATTACTAACTTTTCATTTTACTACAATAATCTAAACAATTAATTAATGAAAATTTAAGAATTTAATACCGGGTTAAATTTCAAATTATTTTAAAATAATAGATAAATATATTCTTACAACTTATATATCTCGAATTATATTTAAAACAATTAAAAATTCGTATATTTTTCAAAAATGAATCTGTAGTAGAACAACTACAGTGGCCTTTCCCCTTCGAAACTCGAAAATGAAAGTCGATGATGCGGCCGCCATCACCGAAATTATTTTCCAGGGACAGAGAGGAAAGTACAAAACTTATTTTCTCAAAAAAAACCCTTTTTAAAACAATTCTTTCGAATTACATTGAAATATTTATATTAGAAAGTCCTTATAAACAATATTATTATATTCCAAAATTTATTCGAAAGAAATTTTAAAACCCCGGATCTTAAGTTCTAAATTTCCAGATTTTATTTATTTTATTTTTCAATCTTATTACTATTATTATTTATACCCTTTATTTCCTAACAACCAATCCATTGCAGCCAAATATAGATATCATTTGAAAAAAAAAATATTTTATATATAGAAAATATAATAGGCCAAATTATTTCATTCACCTAAATTAAAAACAAGTATTATGTCGGTACGTCCTATTAAGTGTTTAGAAATCCCTATTGATGTCATAGCGTCCCATGCACCAACCAGAATTCATAAATACAAAACGGAACAGATTAACACAATATTAAAATCTTTTTATAACACTAACAAATATGCTCTCTCATATATATACACTCAGCGACTCCCATAGGGTATTACTACCCTATAAATAAAGAGTCAAACCCCACAAAGCTAAGGTTTATCGCTAAACCAAAGCTCTGATACCAGATGTAACGTCCCGCCTTTTCGCACGCTATAAATCGACACACGTGCCAATTCAAACCATACGGAAGGGCGGATTGTTATGGGGTAAATAAGAAAAACAAGAAATAAATAAAAGAAAACAGAATCTCACAGCGGAAGGATAAAATATAATAATAAAATATACAGTTTATAAAACTGTTTACAAAACATTTGATTCTTCTTTATACAATTAAATATCAGAGTTCACATACCAATAATATCAATGCAGCGGAATACAGTGTAGTGGAATAAAATAGTAGATAGTAATACTACAAATCTTCGTCTTCGTCCTCCAGAGCTAAAACTTCAAATCCTGAAACGCTCGGGCTGACTCGAGCGAATTTGAAAAGACAAAAGCACTCGAGTCAGAACTAAAAGATCTTATGTGAGTTAAATTAACAGGAATGAATATGAGTGCAGTAACTCAAGAGATGCTCGAGATTTACATCTCCTAAGGATCCGTTAAACTATTTACTATGTAGTATATTGCGCTATTATAATAGTGTCTATTTGTAAAATAAACTTACTTTTAAATAGCGTTAAGGCTTTACATTTTCCACCTTAACACAGTTATATATTCCCATAGTCTATACAGTACCGTAATCTCCCCCGTACTGGGCGTCGTCAGAGGGCACTCCATAGGTATGGTACAAAACCAAAATCGTATAAGGCGCGCTAGTGTAGGTGACACGACACAACTAGGCAATGCCAGGGTAGATATACCAATTACGCATCCGGGCTGATGGTAACGCATAGCCGCAGCTACCGCCCACCTCGAACAAACACCCCCAAAATCAAAGAAATCAATAGTGGCCACCGAATCAATCCAAAGTCAGAGTATAGTATCGAAGGAGTGCGTTCGATCAGAGGAATGACCTCATTGGCCCGAGAATCGCCCCTGTTTTAGCCACCTTACGCCAACTCACGGGAGTTGGGTCCACGTATTTACCTTATAGGAAACATCGTCACCAACCTACTTCATTCTGGAATCTCCACCGCGTACATGGTTGTTAAAGTGGTTTTCGGAGTTGGCAGAGAGTGTGACAACTTTCGATCCCGGTCTCTTCAACAACCAAACGTTATTATAACACCGCGGTTCTTCAAAATAATTTATACTTTTAAAACCAGAATATAATATCCATTTCAAAACCATATAAATATGATATTATTCCCTTTTAAAACCTAAACAATATGATATCATCTTTATTTTCCAATATATTCTTTCCGAAAATCATAGTGGTTTCAAAGTAAAATATTTAGAAATCAAAACTCTTGAATATAATACTTCCAAATTTTACTACCTTGAAAACCATAACTTTGAAACAAATTCCATCTCTCAAATGGTTAAATATTAGATTACTTCTTATAAAACAAAATAGCTTTTTTACATTTCACAAATCAATTCCAAATATCGATTTAAACTTCCAATACCATTTCAATTCTTATGTTTCAAAGCCTTAAATATTTCACCATTTCAAAACAAACTCATTTGACAAACCCATATATATTAAATTCAATTACTTGTTATTTAGGCTTGAAATATTTACTAAATGAATTCAATATAATTTAAGAAAACCTTTAACTTCACATAACTGGAAAATCTTTCAATTTATTATATATTCATTTAAATCAACCTGATATTCATTTAAATCACTCTACACAAAAATCAAGTTATAAAAATCATATCCTTTAGACTTTCTAACTTTTTATTTAATTTCAATTTAACTTAATATTCATCTTCCAACCTTATTCTCATTTAAGTCAATAGAACTTCCAGAAATCAAATTTTAAATAATTGCTTAATCGTATTTGATCTTAAAATCAAACTTTATTTTAAACTTCAAATCAAATTTATACCAAGCTTAAAACCCGGAAATTACTATATATAAATAACCTTTATCAATAACCAAATCAATATCCCATAAACCATATATATATATAGCTTTACAAAACCATAGAAAATTATTTCAAAAATAATTTTATATATATACCGCGGTGCCTGTATAAAATTTTCTACCCTATGGTCAAGTGATACCGATGTTTATCACTTCAATCCGCAATTTAAAAATAAAAAATGCAGTTGTATATCATTTCAAACCGCAATCCCGAATGAATGAAATGCACGATGACTTGCAGTTTATACAATATAAAATACAGCATCCATTCATCCAAATATCAATCATCAACCATTTATTACAATCATCATCCAATTTAAACAACATCAATATAGAGCATATAAATTATACAGGAAATAAATAACAGGTATTAACCAACATTATATTCAATAATAAATTCAATAAATGAATAACTGTTAAACTAGCAGTTTATATGCAAATAAATAAATTCTAACTATCAATTTATATGCAATAAATAAAATTAATTAACAGTTAAATTAAGTAAATGCGATTTAACTGAGATGACGAATAAAACATGCCAAATAGCCATAAATAAATTTCTACTCATATCTAAAATTAATTTAACAGACATAAGAACTTTTAGAAATTGTGAGTGGGTTAAAACACTCACCTTTTTGAATTTAAATCGAATTTAAATCCGATTTAAACCCAAAGATTTGACGGTCTCCAAATCTGTCCAAACCAGCGTAAACAGATCCGAAATTTTATTACGATCCTAACAAAAAAAATTTCGTGCGAAACGGAGTTCGTAAGTGGAAGATATTCGATTTAAATCGATTGAAATTAAGAATAAATTAAAAACAAATAAAACAACTCACCTATTAAAACTAAGCCACGTCAGCGAAACCGCTCCCTTCTTCTTCCAGGAGCCCAACGCACGAACATAACAGGGAACGAACCCTAGTCACCACGCATCCCGAATTTTTGCCGTCGCCTGACACACCCTGGCCACGATCAAACTTCACTAACGCCACAACCACCTCAGGCCGACCCCCCTGCTGCCTCGTGCGGCCCCCGCGTCTCACCCTTTTGCAGCTGCCGCCGCCTCCCCTAACCGTCCAAACACGGCGAACCAGCGACCGATACCAACAATTAACGGCATGGATGAACCCTACTCGACAATCTCTACGCGATGGTGCCCCCCGATCGTCACTCGGACGAAGATCCACCGTCGAACCATAAAACCCTAAAACGGACGGTCTGAATTGATTCGAAATTTTCGGATAAACGATGGTTCAGACTCGAAAACGAACCACACCAAGAGATTACGTATTTTGAGAACTATGACATATGATTTTTGTGAATTTTTCTGGAGATTTTGAATTTTGACTTTTCATTTTGAACTGTAAATAGATCTAGGTTTTGCAACCATTGAGGAAGAGAAAGAGTTGAAGAAATGAACACATAACCAAATGACAATAGATGGAGGCTAGGGTTTATCACAGCCTATTTATAGACAAACTGCAATAGAATAGGTGGGCACAAATTTATAAACGCGCTACGCGATAGTGGGCCTAAAAGGCTGTTCTGACCCCGAGACGAAATTTGGTAAACCTATATATCCAAATAGGTGTTTTAAAATATTCTGAACGCGATGGAAAAAGTTTCACGTCCAAATTCGAGCATATGAAGAAGTTATGCTGAAAACAATATTTCCAAATTGATTTTAATTAAATCGATTTCAAGGCGTTTCGCGTTCGTACGATTAAACGACAAGTCCAATCGATACGAAACTTGAAACCCTACAATAATTCACTGTTACGGATCAGATGAAACTGGTTTCATCGAAATCCGAGTCTGTGACAAAAATGGCTATTTTTATATTAATTGATTAAATTAAGAATTTGTAAATAAATCCAAATTTTTATATTTCAGTTTTAGTATTGGAAAATTTTATCACTTAATAATCCTTCGTTGTTTATCCAAATTTAGATAATTTAAGATGTTTCTTAAATGCTGATTAAATTATTAACTTCAGCGTAAAATTTCAATTTCATTATATTTACAAATTATAAATTAACTTGCAATAATCCCTTAGTTGACCTTTCATTCAATTATCCTATCTATTGGTACCCAATAGATGGAATTTGCTTTGGATTTATACTCTATTACTAAAACATCTCCAAATTCCAACTTTAATTTCAATCAACAAAAATGTTCTATTCAATTTCCAATAAATTCAATAGATTCAAATTATCATATTCTAAATCCAAATGAATAAATAAAGCTTAATTCCCGTTTAAGCTTTTATCATTTGATTGCAATTAACCTTTTATCATCAATTAAATTCCGATATATTTATAGACTTTATTTTCCATTAATTGCCTAAATTTATTTACGTAACATTAGATTTATATTTATTGCAATGATTTCAAATTTAACTGAAAGAACTAAGTATATAACTCAAAATAGTTGTTGTAAGACTCTCAATCCCACATTAATTGTTATTAATTAAAGTTGAACATCAATAAATTTCGTTTATTGATTTTTTTTAAAATTTTGCTATTCAGTAAATACATAAAAGGGGTAAACATAACATTTGAATTAAAATGCATTTCTCATGCATGCTTCATCTTATACAAATTTCCCTTTATTAGCTAAATTATATTAACAAAACAAAATAAATTATATGAATGGTTAAAATTTTCAATTATCTCACATTAATCCTAAATCACCGACTTCCAATTTATTTTTAATTACTAGATTTGCATTGATTACATCAAATTGAAATTTAATACATATTATTTCCTCAAATAAAATAAATCTTTTGATTTAAATTCACAAATCCACAAATTATGTCTTACCATAAATCTATGCTTTTATTATTTACGTTCACACTCTCGTTACTCTATAATTAATCACCAACTAACGTTATCATAAACCAACATAAATTAATATATTATATCCTTACATTTATTTCTTTATATCCTAATTTTTCCAACTTTATTTATTAATGCTATTTCCTTATTTTGGTTACTACTTATCAACTTGCTCAAACCTTACTACCTAAATTTCTGTTATTGTAAACCTTAAATAATTTCATCAAAATTAAATATAAATTCCAAATTAAATCACCCATTTCACCATGCCACTTAATTAGGAAATTTATACTAATTGTTATCATACCCATAATTCTACGCTTATAACTAAGTCCTATATTTGAATAAATTTATTAAATTGGAATGTTCATTAAAGTTTATACATTACCAACTTGTACTGATTTTATACAATCGCCATTTACTTTACATTTCATTACTATTCGATATATATTTATTCATAAATCAAATCGATATTTACTCTTCTTTCCTTCTATTTGATAAATAACCTAGTATACATTTACATTCATTCATTTCATTCCATTCATTTATGGGTATTGCATTGAAATTTATATATTAACTAATACCAATGTTATTATCATTAATTATAACTGGATTCCTAATTTTATTCAATACCTTGAACAAATAACATATATATTAATCAAATCCTTTTCTACTTAATTCAAATTGGATTTTATTCCAATTCCTATAAATAAGTCTTAAGTCACCATTTACATAATTAAATTTAGCATTTATTTCAATATTTGTTTATAATTTAAAGTTTTCTACTAAATTAAATTACAAAACTTATAAATTTTAACCAATTTTAATCCACTAAATTTACGGGTCGTTACACTCTTAATCTGATTTCATATAGGATTTGGCCTTCAAACTTTAAATGTTTGTTTAAGCTAAAATTCAATATTAAAAATGAATTTAAGTAGAAATATTTAGCAACTCATCTGGAAATAGAATTTAGCAAAAAAATTCCTTTAAACATGATAAATCCAGTTACTTTAATTTACCGTTTCAAGTTTATGACTTGAATCCATTTTAGAAGTTAGGATTTTTAGAATCAAAATCACAATTTTAAATAAAGTAATTAATGAGAATTTGGGAATTGTCTGGAATTGGGTTTTTGGGCAAGTTCTGGTGGTCAGAGCATTTATGGTGGTCGGTGTTTCAACTGGAGGTGGAGGAATGATTAGTGAGTGGAGGAAAAATGGCAGGTGGATGGTTAGAGATAGGTGGCGACAGTGGTAGCTCATTTTAGTTTTTAAACCTAGTTTTATGGTGGTCGGAATTTTGATGCTTCTCGATTCCTCTGGTGCATCGAGTGTTGCAGGGTTTTGGGGGTTGGAAGAGGGGATGTAGGCGAAGGTTTGGCCGGAGTCGCTGGTGCTCTGATGGTCGAAGATGAATTGACGAGGTGTTGACAGGTTTGGGCATTGTTTGTAGTGTCGAGTTCCAGGTTTGTTTGGCTAACTAGATTTTGATTTCGAGCTACTGTGTGAATTCTGATGGTCGTGATCATGTTTGGAGATGGTCGGCGACGTGATGAAGGTGGTGATGATGGCTGGAGGTTGCCAAAGCCACGGTGCATGTGCACCGTGCATTTTATAGTTCTGGTGAACTTTTGGGTTTGAGCAGAGAATGGAATTCGAGTTTTACTCGAGTAGTTCGAGTATTTTACTCGAAGCATTTAGGGTTTTATCTCGAAGCATTAGTAGGTGGTCTCGGGTCAATGGTTTGTTTCAGGTTTTATAACCTGACATTGTTAAGTTTTTTAAAATTTAAATGAAATTTAAATTTAAAGCGGGATTTAAAACAGGGGTTTTAAATTCAAAGTTTAAGTTTGGATTCAAATGAACTTTTGAATCCTAAGTTTTAAAATGAAAATTTTAAATTTAAAGCAAGATTTAAATCAAGTTTTAAATCAAGTGTAAATATGGATTCAAGTTTACTATGAATCCAAATCTTGAATTTAAATCAGTTTTTAAATTTAAATGTTGAACAAGTTTAAATGTTTTAAAGTAGATTTTAAAAGCGAATTTGTTTTCAAATAAATGTTTAAACTTGATAAAATTCTTTATAAAAGGTTTCCTTTAATATTTGAATGAAAAGTTATGAAGTGTTTAACTTAATTTTGGAAGTTAAATAATCAGTTTATTTTAAAGCTTGATTTCTTTTAATAAAATTAAGTAATTTAGTTTAAACTTTTTCTTATATAAGTATCTTATATAAGTAATGAATGTTCTTTACATTTATTTTAAGGTTTATAAATTTATTTAAATTTGGATAAATGTTTAAATGGTTAAACATTTTGAATCTTAAATTCAAAATGGAATTTGAATTTAAATTTAGAAGTGTAAAGTTTTAAATACACTTGAATGTTAATGAAATCATTAATAAAGTAAATGAATTATCTTAGAAATAATTAAGATAATAAAAGAATTTAATTTATAAGAGAATTAAGGAATGACTTATTTATTTGATTTTAAATTAATGATTTAGATTAATTTATAATTAGAGATGATTAATAATGATTAATCTAAGATAAATTTCTTAAGAAAGTAGTTAAAGAAAATATTATTAGTTAATAATGATAATTATCTAAGGATTATTAAGTAATTAATTAATGTGATTAATTTTGATAATTAATTAGATTAATTAATTAAAGATAATCAATTGTAAATTGTTGAGCATAATTACTTGATAAAAGTAATTAAGGGATTAATTACTTACTGAAATTAATTATGATAATGTGATTAGTTTAAGTTAATTAATTTAGTTTAATTAATTTAAGAAAATCATTTGATGATTTAATAAGAGTAATTACTTAATGTAATTAATGGAGCATAATTACTTAGGGAAGTAATAAATGATAATTACTGGAATGTAATTAGTGAAAGATGATTTATAATGAAGTAATTTGGGTAATTACTTTTGTAATTAATCAAGGGATTAATTAATGAAGATAATTAATTATGGAATAATTAATTTGTTGATGAATAATTAATGGTAGTTAATTACCGAATTGATATTAATCAAGGGCGATTAATAATTGTATTTTAAATTTTAGATTAATTACTAAATGTAATTAATTTAAATAAAGTAATTAATTTAAATATAAATTAGAGAACATTAATTAATATAATTAATGATGTAATTAAGAATTGTTTAATTAAGGAATAATTAATAATAAAGTGATTAATTAATGTAATTAATTATGGATAAATATAATTAACTATAGTTAATTAATAAATGAAGTAATTAAATGTTAATTACTAAATGATTGAGGTTAATTAATTTGTGAAATTAATTAAAGACTAATTACTTATTGTAATTAGAGAATAATTGTTTAATCAAGATGAATACTTAGAGAATGATTAATTAACTAGATTATAATTAATTAATGGATATATAAGCAGGATTTATAGATGTAGTAATTAATTTAATTTACTTTAAATTAATTAGAGATAGAAGTAATTAATTTAATTCATTTTAAATTAATTCATTTTAAATTAATTATAGATGGTGGTTAATAAATCATTGCTTATGGATGATACTGATATTTCATTGAATGGTTGTGATCTCAGTAATGAGATGAGTAATATCTATATGATATGGATGCTTAGTTAAAGTATGATAATATGGATTATCTGTTTGTGATGATTATCTATTTATGATGATAATACGGACTATCTGTTTATGATGAAAATGTGATTATCTATTGTGATATGTGAATTATTTATCTGTGTGTATATAGATAATGATGAATTGAATTGATTTAACTTTAAAACAACTTGGACCTAAAAGATGGCGTTTGGATTTCGATGAGACCGGGATCGAGTTTCCAAATTTGGAATTTCGAAAACCACATCGAACCAAATTAAACGTTAGGTCGTGAATCTCAAGTGAAGAGTGAAGACTCGAGGTGTAAGGACTATTCGTTGTTAATACTCTGTGGGTGATTCCAATACGAGTTTAACGAGGGTAGTACTTTCATGTTCGAGATGAGATTCAGAGTGCAAGGGCTATTGTCGTTAACTCTGAGGGTGATTCCAAAATGAGTGTAGCGAAATAGTGCCTTCGATTTCATTCGAACCCGGAACGAACTTGTATGGATTGAATGCTTTCAGAACATCGTCAGGTGGACGATGAGCATTCTAAGATTGATGTATCCTATAAAGGTAATCGTAGCCTCAAGCCTCATCAACCGGGAGTGGCTAAAACAGGGGAGGTGCAGCAAGGCTAAGTGGGTCATGCCCAAGTAGGACGAGATTTACCCCCGTCTAGCGGTCCCTTTTTATTCGGCTGTGTGGGCAGTTGGCGACGGCCACCTGCGGGGTTGTCTTGTTTGGGACTGTCCAGTAAGGGATGGTTTTGGCTTTGTGTTGTAGGGGATTGGGAGTAATCCTCGGTATGGTGATCTAGGCCCCGTACTGTGACTGGCGGTACCCCTTCCATTGTATGGAATCCAAACTCCAATAAGTGCCTGTACAGTTTTGATTGTGCCCAACTATGTTGGAACGTGAGACGTGAGCATTCCAGCTATTTCTGTATTTTATTTTGAAAACCCTAGACCCTATTATAATATCACTGTATTTACTATCAAATGTTTTGGTTAGCGTAGGGTAAAAACTTTTCCATGTTTATTTGTGGGAAGTCTTACGTGATACCTTTTGTTTTTAAAGGATTTTTAAAGTTAAGCAACTTTAAACCCGTTTACTCACACCAAACCCATGTCTGACCCAAGTGTTTATTTTCTGTTTTATTAACTCTTGGGTACTCATATTATGTATGAGTAGTCAAGGGATTCAGGATTTCTTTGACGAGTTCTGGAGGAGAAATGGAGCAGGAGGCTTCAGCGTGTAGATATATAGTGGTTCCGCTGTGTTTGAGTTGTGTCTGTTTTCTGTAATGTACTTGAGTTGTAAATGCTAGACAGGTGTTTATAACTGTCTAGTTCGTGTTGCATTAGCCGTATAAATCTGATGTATATGATATTATATAATATCTTATGTGATATAATATAATTTATTCGTTCCGCTGTGAGATTCTGATGTTGTTTTGTTTCTTTCTTTTCTATCTTTTCTCTTTTCTATTCCTTTCTTTCTTCTTAATGATGCGTCTTTCTATGGAATGAAAGGCGGGTCGTTACATTGTGGTATCAGAGCACTAGGTTGAGCGAATACCTAGGCTCTGGAGTGGTGTCTGTCTTGAGAGAGCGTATTTGTAATTTTGAATATATATATATATATATATATATATATATATATTTCTACCTATTTGATTGGGTTACCTGTTCGGGTTTTCCAATATAAGTTCTAGAGGTAGATAGGGTAGTGGTGTGTGTAACACAACTACCAATGGTTGGAGTCCGAGTGTTTGAGGTTGGAAGTGAATCTGCTAGGGCAGTATTGGGCATCTTGAGAAGTTTTGCAGTTTGGTGTGAAGGATTTCACCGGTCTTTAAAGGAAACCTTTTAAAGGTTCGGAGTTCATCCTTGGAATGTAAGCTTGGTTGCACTCGTGCGAGTGGATTTTCTTGAGTTTGGATCAGTCGGAAGTGTTGAAGCAGTGATGGTATCTTGGCAACCTTAGGATGGAGTTTTGCCTGTATTAGAGTTTGAGACTCAGTTTTACAAGATATTTGTGCTTGGTTTGAATTCGAGTTTCCTAAGAGATATCTGTCTATCTTGAAGGCTCTATTGTGGAAGTGGCTGATGTAGCTTTGTGATTCGATGAGCTTTTGGATAAGAAAGTCTTTGGCAGCAATAGCAGCTCGGAGGTTTGAGTGTGCTATCAGGATAGTCTCTTGGCTTAGCAGTATTCTAAGAGGTGGAGTCTGGAAGTAGAAGAGTGGCCTGTTTCTTCGATGGTTCAGGAGTCTTTGTGATTCCTTTGTCAGTAGACCGGGCAGATAGTGAAGCTTGTCCATTTCTTCTGGAAGCTCAGCTGGGTGTGATGTTTGTGGTTGAAGGTGGACCACTAGTTTCTTCTTTAGTTAGAAGGCTTAAGTTGTTCTGATTGGTGAAGGGTGAACGGTTTCTTGGAATCTGAACCAAGTAGAATCGCAAAAGTGACTTGTGATGGTTCAAAAGTTCTCTTAGTAATCTTTGTTTGGATTGAAGCATCTCTAGAGGAAGTTAGAGTTATCGAAGTGGTCTGATATTTTCTGGATATCTTCGAAGGAGTTAAGATTTGCATCCACATCAGAAGATTGAGTTCTATATCGACTTGGTTCTTGGAGCTTTACCGGTGGTTCAGCCTAGTAGGAGGGCTCTTTGAGAGAGAGGTCTGTTTAGGCTGGCAGGATTGATCGGTTCTAGTTTTCTGGTTGAATTTTTGATGTGGTTTTTGTGATCGAATCAGATAGGTCACTGAAATTTTATGAAATTTGATGAATAATGTTTTCGGAATCAGTTGATCAAGTCTATATTTGTATTCATCAATAGCATTCTCATCCACCTCAAATCAGAATTGTGCAGCGGAAGCATGGTGGCAACTATTCCAGAATAGAAGCAACACCGGATTCATTGGAAATTTGTGTTTTGTCTTGGATCAGAGGATTTCTACAGGAAATTCATTTTGAATCTGGAGGCTTGGTTGTCTTGTGCATTTGTTCAGTTTTCCAAATAGGAGTAGTATTTTTGAAATCTTCTGATGTTTGTGTAGTAGAGCTTGTGTGGTGGATTTTGATGGATCTTGGGAGAACCATCTTGTTGAGTAGGATCTAGAGATCGTTTATTTCTTTGTCCAGATTTGTTCCGTGAGGCATCTACGAAGATTGGATTGATCCAGAAGGTTGAAGGCAGCACAGGATTGACAGGAGAGATTTATGGGTAAGAGACAAAGGAATTCAGAATTTGAAGTCGGAGATTTGGATTTCAAAATTTGGAAATTTAATTTTGGATAAATTTTTCTCCGATCGTAAGAGCTATAAGATTGGGTAAGGTTGGAAGCTAGCTCAGAAGAGTATTGGATCTTTCTGTATTCTCTTAAAGGTTAAGTGTTTGGTCTACAGGATTGAATTGCCAGTTCGGACGGCTGGGATTCATTATGTATTTCACGTATCTCTGAGGGAGTACGTGTATGGTCTATCACTGGTTTTAGAACCAGTAGTTCTGGCAGATTTGGAAGTTGATCAGGACTTGTCTGTGGTCCAGTATCCTGTTTAGATTTGTAGATCTAGATACATAGGAGCTCTAGATCTGAGTGGTGCGGCTAGTTTAGATTCTGTGGAGCGAGTATTCCGGTGTTTGTACCTGGGAAACTCTAGGGAATCCTATCCAGAATTTTGTCTGGATAGTCAGAATTGTTTGTTTGAATTGGTTGCTATGATTGCTAGTATTCGGTTGATAGCATATGCTTGCTATTTTAAAATTAAAATTTGTATGAGATTATTAAATCATCTTTGCTTTTAAATTTCGGAGACGAAATTCTTTTAAGGGGGGAGGAATGTGATGTTCCAAAAATTTGGGCAATATTTATTTAATAATTTCCATTAATAATTATTTTAAAATGTGAAATGTTGATTTAATAATCTAATTCAAACAGAAATTATTATTTAGTTTGACAAATGTTATCTTTTCAAATTTATAATAATGATAATGATAATTTAATTTGGGAATCTTATTCTTTTCAAAGTTAAAAATATTTAAATGATAAAATTTATCTTTCTAAGCTAATTTAAAAGATATTCTATTTATAATGTATATATGTGTATACGTTGTAAATAGGGAGTTTGATTTTAATTTAAACTTAAATTTAATAAGAATGTTTTCAAATTTATAATATATATACATATGTGTGTGTGTGTGTGTGTGTGTAACTTGTGAATTGGAAAATTTGATTGAAATTAATATAGAAACTTTCCAAAAGTTAATTTAAAAATCTACCTGATATTTTCAAAAGAAATTAAAGTAAATATTTATTTTGTAAAGAAAATATAATAGTTTAAATTGTATATTATAATAAAAGTTTATTTTGTTTTCTTTTAAAAAATTGTTTTTTGAAATAGACTTAGTTCATATACATTAAAGTACAATGATTTAGTTGAAACATTGAAATAAGATATAATTCAATATCTTTTTTTAATATTTTCTTTCCTTAAAATTTAGCTTTGAAAATGTTATATTTAAAAGATACAAATAAACATTAAAATATGTAATTATATAAAGGAAATTCATAGGTAAACATGTAAGGCTAATTGAAAATAAACATAAAAACATGTTAAAATAAATAAGAAATTGATTTAAAAGAATTTTAAACATTTATAAAATTAAGTGATCATTTAAAAAAAATGAAGAGAAACATGTGTAAGGTTATTTTACCATGAGGAAGACACTTGTGAATCAATCTACAACCTAATGTAACAAGTGGCAATATTAATTTATTTTTGAAAATAATTATTTATAAATATAGATAAGAAAAACTTGGAAAAATCATGTGAGTTCAATCTTTCTTCTCTTCTAAAAACTAAAATCAGATTTTTAAAAGATAATTCAAAAACCAGATTTTTAAGAAAATTTCAAAACCCAAAATCTAAATCTGTTCAAAATCTGCAAAGCAAATTCCATTACAAATCTGAAATCATTTTTCAAGTTTCAATTTCAAAGAGAATATCAACTCAAACTCTAAGCAAAAGAAAATGGAGGTCAGCTGCAAAAATTTAAATCAACTACAATAGCAAGTAATTCAACTTCAGGATTAAACTCCAACAATAGAAATTCAAAAGCAAGCAGATTTAAAACTCTAGATTCATAATCCAGAGCAAAATTTGTTACAGGAATGATGCTCTCTGCTTCTTCATAAGTGAGTAAACTTTTTAATTAAAAGTTAAGTAGACAAATAAAGTTGCTTTGAAATTCTATGGTGAAGTGCTCTTCATGTTTATATATATAAGTGTAGTACTTTTATTTATTTGTTTGTGTTCAGGAGTGTGCATGTCTGTGTTATATTGTCCCCTTGTTCTTGTTACAGGATTATCAAGTTTAAACCAAATTTCATGCTGCTCTTAATCTGATTTCATATAGGATTTTGTCTTCAAACTTTAAATGTTTGTTTAAGCTAAAATTCAATATTAAAAATGAATTTAAGTAGAAATATTTAGCAACTCATCTGGGAAATAGAATTTAGCAAAATAATTCCTTTAAACATGATAAATCCAGTTACTTTAATTTACTGTTTCAAGTTTATGACTTGAATCCATTTTAGAAGTTAGGATTTTTAGAATCAAAATCACAATTGTAAATAAAGTAATGAATGAGAATTTGGGAATTGTCTGGAATTGGGTTTTTGGGCAAGTTCTGGTGGTCAGAGCATTTATGGTGGTCGGTGTTTCAACCGGAGGTGGAGGAATGATTGGTGAGTGGAGGAAAAATGGCAGGTGGATGGTTAGAGATAGGTGGCGATAGTGGTTGCTCATTTTAGTTTCTAAACCTAGTTTTCTGGTGGTCGGAATTTTGATGCTTCTCGGTTCCTCGGTGCATTCAGTGTTGCAGGGTTTTGGGGATTGGAAGAGGGGATGTAGGCGAAGGTTTGGCAGGAGTCGCTGGTGCTCTGATGGTTGGAGATGAATTGAAGAGGTGTTGACAAATTTGGCAATTGTTTGTAGTGTCGACTTCCAGGTTTGTTTGGCTAACTCGATTTTGATTTCGAGCTTCCGTGTGAATTCTGATGGTCGTGATCATGTTTGGAGATGGTCAGCGACGTGATGAAGGTGGTGATGATGGCTGGAGGTTGCTACAGCCACGGTGCATGTGCACCGTGCATTTCATAGTTTTGGTGAACTTTTGGGTTTGAGCAGAGAATGGAACTCGAGTTTTACTTTAAGTAGTTCGAGTATTTTACTCGAAGCATTTAGGGTTTTGTCTCGAAGCATTAGTAGGTGGTCTCGGGACAATGGTTGGTTTCAGGTTTTATAACTTGACAGTGTTAAGTTTTTTAAAATTTAAATGAAATTTAAATTTAAAGTAGGATTTAAAACAGGGGTTTTAAATTCAAAGTTTAAGTTTGGATTCAAATGATCTTTTGAATCCTAAGTTTTTAAGATGAAAATTTTAAATTTAAAGCAAGATTTAAATCAAGTTTTAAATCAAGTGTAAATATGTATTCAACTTTACTATGAATCCAAATCTTGAATTTAAATCAATTTTGTAAATTTAAATGTTGAACAAGTTTAAATGTTTTAAAGTAGATTTTAAAAGTGAATTTGTTTTCAAATAAATGTTTAAACTAGATAAAATTCTTTATAAAAGGTTTCCTTTAATATTTGAATGAAAAGTTATGAAGTGTTTAACTTAAATTTGGAAGTTAAATAATCAGTTTATTTTAAAGCTTGATTTCTTTTAATAAAATTAAGTAATTTAGTTTAAACTTTTTCTTATATAAGTATCTTATATAAGTAATGAATGTTCTTTACATTTATTTTAAGGTTTATAAATTTATTTAAATTTGGATAAATGTTTAAATGGTTAAACATTTTGAATCTTAAATTCAAAATGGAATTTGAATTTAAATTTAGAAGTGTAAAGTTTTAAATACACTAGAATGTTAATGAAGTCATTAATAAAGTAAATGAGTTATCTTAGAAATAATTAAGATAATAAAAGAATTTAATTTATAAGAGAATTAAGGAATGACTTATTTATTTGATTTTAAATTAATGATTTAGATTAATTTATAATTAGAGATGATTAATAATAATTAATCTAAGATAAATTTCTTAAGAAAGTAGTTAAAGAAAATGTTATTAGTCAATAAAGATAATTATCTAAGGATTGTTAAGTAATTAATTAATGTTATTAATTTTGATAATTAATTAGATTAATTAATTGAAGATAATCAATTGTAAATTGTTGAGCATAATTACTTGATAAAAGTAATTAAGGGATTAATTACTTATTGAAATTAATTATGATAATGTGATTAGTTTAAGTTAATTAATTTAGTTTAATTAATTTAAGAAAATCATTTGATAATTTAATAAGAGTAATTACTTAATGTAATTAATGGAGCATAATTACTAAGGGAAGTTATTAATGATAATTACTGGAATGTAATTGGTGAAAGATGATTTATAATGAAGTAATTTGGGTAATTAATTTTGTAATTAATCAAGGGATTAATTAATGAAGATAATTAATTACGGAATAATTAATTTGTTGATGAGTAATTAAGGGTAGTTAATTACTGGATTGATATTAATCAAGGGTGATTAATAATTGTATTTTAAATTTTAGATTAATTACTAAATGTAATTAATTTAAATAAAGTAATTAATTTAAATATAAATTAGAGATCATTAATTAATATAATTAATGATGTAATTAAGAATTGTTTAATTAAGGAATAATTAATAATAAAGTGATTAATTAATGTAATTAATTAAGGATAAATGTAATTACTATAGATAATTAATAAATGAAGTAATTAGATGTTAATTACTAAATGATTAAGGTTAATTAATTTGTGAAATTAATTACAGACTAATTACTTATTGTAATTAGAGAATGATTAATCAAAGGTGTTTAATCAAGATGAATACTTAGAGAATGATTAATTAACTAGATTATAATTAATTAATGGATATATAAGCAGGATTTATAGATGTAGTAATTAATTTAATTTACTTTAAATTAATTAGAGATAGAAGTAATTAATTTAATTCATTTTAAATTAATTATAGATGGTGGTTAATAAATCATTGCTTATGGATGATATTGATATTTCATTGAATGGTTGTGATCTCAGTAATGAGATGAGTAATATCTATATGATATGGATGCTTAGTTAAAGTATGATAATATGGATTATCTGTTTGTGATGATTATCTTTTTATGATGATAATACGGATTATCTGTTTATGATGAAAATGTGATTATCTATTGTGATATGTGAATTATTTATCTGTATGTATATAGATAATGATGAACGGAATTGTTTTAACTTTAAAACAACTTGGACCTAAAAGACGGCATTTGGATTTCGATGAGACCGGGATCGGGTTTCCAAATTTGGAATTCCGAAAACCACATCGATCCAAATTAAACGTTAGGTCGTGAATCTCAAGTGAAGAGTGAAGACTCGAGGTGTAAGAATTATTCGTTGTTAATACTCTGAGGGTGATTCTAATACGAGTTTAACGGGGGTAGTACTTTCAGGTTCGAGATGAAGATTCAGAGTGCAAGGGCTATTGTCGTTAACTCTGAGGGTGATTCCAAAATGAGTGTAGCGAAATAGTGCCTTCGATTTCATTCGAACCCGGAACGAACTTGTATGGATTGAATGCTTTCAGAACATCGTCAGGTGGACGATGAGCATTCTAAGATTGATGTGTCCTATAAAGGTAATCATAGCCTCAAGCCTCATCAACCGGGAATGGCCAAAACAGGCGAGGTGCAGCAAGGCTAAGCGGGTCATGGCCAAGTAGGACGAGATTTACCCTGTCTAGAGGTCCCTTTTTATTCGGCTGTGTGGGCACTTGGCGACGGCCACCTGTGGGGTTGTCTTGTTTGGGACTATCCAGTAAGGGATGGATCCGGCTTTGTGTTGTAGGGGATTGAGAGTAATCCTCGGTACGGTGATCTAGGCCCCGTACTGTGACAAGCGGTACCCCAGTAGCCCTGCCATTGTATGGATCCAAACTCCAATAAGTGCCTGTACAATTTTGATTGTGCCCAACTATGTTGGAACGTGAGATGTAAGCATTCCATCTATTTCTGTATTTTATTTGAAAAACCTAGATCCTATTATAATATCATTGGATTTCCTATCAAATGTTTTGGTTTGCGTAAGTTAAAAACTTTTCCATGTTTATTTGTGGGAAATCTTACGTGATACCTTTTGTTTTCAAAGGATTTTCAAAGTTAAGCAACTTTCAACCCGTTTATTCACACCAGACCCCTGTCTGACCCAAGTGTTTATTTTCTGTTTTATTAAACTCTTGGGTACTCATATTATGTATTAGTAGTGAAGGGATTCAGGATTGCTTTGATGAGTTCTGGAGGAGAAATAGAGCAAGAGGCTTCAGCGTGTAGATATATAGTGGTTCCATTGTGTTTGAGTTGTATCTGTTTACTGTAATGTACTTGAGTTGTAATTGCTAGACAGGTGTTTATAACTGTCTAGTTCATGTTGCATTAGCCTTATAACTCTGATGTATATGATACTATGTAATATCTTATGTGATATAATATAATTTATTCGTTCCACTGTGAGATTCTGATGTTGTTTTGTTTCTTTCTTTTCTATCTTTTCTCTTTTCTATCCCTTTCTTTCTTCTTAATGATGCGTCTTTCTGTGGAATGAAAGGTGGGTCGTTACACACGTTTTTTTCAAATTTGTTTCTCAAATTTTCTAAGTGTTAGAAATTTTCAAAAAAATCAGTGGAGTCTCCTTTTTACCTAGGGCCATTTACAATATCACAAAAATGATTTATAATATACATCGATCATTAGGTCGGAAACACAATATATATCAACATTTAACACTTGAAAATATAATCCAAAAACATACCTTTCTTTTTATCATTTTAAAGCGAGCTAGCTTAATCTTAGTTAACCCTTTTTCTTAAAATATAGTCCAACTATCATCTTTCACCTATACTTAACTCAAATAAATCATATTAGGTTATATTCATAAAATAAGGAGCACAACGTTTGACTATTAAGGAAAACAAATCATTTTATTCTACTTCAAATCTTATGTAAAGAACTCAGGTTTTGACATAGCAAAGTTCAAAATATGAAAACACTTATAAAATGAAAAAATTTCTACCGAGTCTAAGCTTTCTAGCAATATAATAATGATTATAAAAATTAGACTTGCGGTTTAAAAGTTACACTAAATTTACTTTCAGCTTAAATCTAGGAAATTTTCATAATAGGACAGAGATGTCCATCCATTTTCAAACCCATTCTAGACTGAATAAAAAGCAAAATCTTCCAAAGTGGTAAAAAAAGATTTATAGCTTACTTAAATCACTTTCATTTACAAAAAGATTGAGCTCATTTGGAGTTATAAATCTTAAGTTATCGCTGTTTAAGCACAGCACTTTTCGAAACCAAATTTTAGCTTTCAAATCATTTTAAAATTTGAAAATTTTCCCAAATCATTTTAGTTTTAAACTACATTTTCAAATAAGGTTTTTGCTAAATCGTTTATTAATTGGTCTTCTTTTTCCCGCAAAAGCTAAGACATAAAAAATTATGATCAACTCTATGAAGTCATCTTTTAAAAGAAACAATTCACTAATTGGAAACACTTTTATCACTTTATACAAACAAATTTTTTTTTCAAACAACTAACTTTGAGGACTCTTTTTGAAAGAGATAACCAATATCTTTTATTATCAAAAGATAATCTTCCATCCAAAATAAAATTTGAATTTACATATTAATTTTTAGATTGTTCTCACAATTTAAAATGATTGCATCTCATGACTTATTCATTTATTAAACCTTGCATCTCTTAATATAGCATTTTAAAATAAATGAACCATTCAAATTCATATTTCATTTTGTCACAAAATTAATTTTCCATATTTTTATCAGCATAAAATTAATTAGTGTTGATAATTAACTCAAATTTATTTTCAAAATAATTTTACAATTTCATAGCAACAAGTTTTAATACTATCAAGGTTTCAAAACCAAAGCATACCCACAAATTTATGCTTAAAATTTAAATTTTGCATTTCATTAATTTCCCTTAAGATAGAGTTTTAAATCATACTATCTATTTTTTTTCAAACAACCAATTACCAAAACAAATTTTAAAGTCATCAAATTTAGCTTTGAACAAAAATATTTAATTGCTATTCCAATATTCTCTAACCAATGTATTATTTTATCTCGAATACATCTTGTTATTTATTAAAGCATCATATGATTTCCAATTAAGACATTTCCTTAATTATAATTAATTTACTTTATTTACTAAAATCATCATAAGTTATCATTATTTAAATTCCAATAGGTTGTACCTATACAACTGATTAAAAGATAATCATATTTAATTTCACAAATTTCCCATAATATATTGGCATTGCCTCACCATTGATTTATAGTGAAAAACCTCATCGATTGGCTGCATAGTTGACCAACGATCAAAACTGCCTCGCCACTTATATCCCATACTCACTTAGGTTCAGTAGCTGCATTTTCCATTGAAAAAGATTAATGTTCAAACTTATTTTAATTTGTTTTCAATTTTTGCTCATTACAACACAATTTTTATCGTGTCTGGTTGTCTCATCACGGTGTTTAGGAAATTTCTATTGATAACACTGATCAGGCGTATTGACTAGAATTCTTAAAGCACCCGATGGACAATCCAACACAAAAATCATTTTCTATAAAAAGAAATACCTCATATATAATTCACAAAAGATTCTTTATTTCTCTGAAAAATCCAATTTCACTTAAAAACACATCTTCAATTTGAAAGATTTGAAAACTCAATTATAATTTATACTCAAAATCAAAATGAAAAAGAAGAACTCATCGAGATATTCCCAGAATACTCGATTCACAAGACTGATGGAATAGACTGGAGTGTTGGCTATTCATAATAGTATAACGAGCTACTTATAAGACTCATAACGACTGTAGAATGCAGAAAGAGGAATGTTATCCTCCGTAACTTGTAGCTCATGAAAATCGACGTAGGGTCAAGTTGAGGAATGACTCTAGTACCACTCAATAGATTAAAAAGGGATCAACGAGATATAAGAGTAAGGGTAAAATATCTTCTCTAATGTGGAGAAGTAACATTAACAATGAATCATTACTTTGAGTGAAGTAATACTACAAAGTATATCAACAATTGAGTATTCAAAGAGGATACCCCAAAGGAGACAAGAACGACAATATCAGTTAAGTTCAATGAATCACCTCATTTCCTTAGTGGACATCCTCGTGGATGGTTGACCGAAAGGCTTAGAATTGGAAAGGAGGTCAATACAATACTCGATTTTCCGATTGGGTGTCAAACCCGAAACAGACTCATAGAACTCAACAAAGTCACAATGACTATAATTTGAGATATATCATCAACATCTTAGACTCAGGAGTGAATATAGATACTTCATAATCATCATTAACATTTCGAAGAACAAGAGACAACAAATCAGCCAAAATTAGGATACCAAAATATAGGATCCTTCGAATCACAAAATGTGGCTTGATATTATGCAAGCCACTCCACCTCAAATCATTCCAAACTCTAGATAGAAAATATCATGCTAATTCGCACAAAAGATAAACTACAAGGAACAATCCCAAAATCCTCACACATCATGCCAAATATTGCGGATCCCCTCAATAGGATTCACAATCCTTAAAGAATAACAAGACAAGAATCATCCAAAAAAATCAACAAATTCCTTCGATATGGATGAGTGTCAAGCACCCGTACCGAAGAGGACTCGAATGGAACAATCACAATGAGGATTAATCCTAAGGTAAGATATCATTAATTCTATTTTGGAATACTACGATTAAAATATATTCCTAGACATATCTCAAACTTCTATTTCAAAGGACACGATAAAGTAAATGATATAATGATTAAAGGACTAGTAGCAGTTGTATTATACCTGGATGTACCGTAATATGTGTTTCTGTTGTGTTTATCGTATTTTGTTCTGAACTCAGCTCTGATACCAAGCTGTGATGCCCCATCCCGAGACCCACATTAACAAAGTGTATTATAGTAATACTATTTTCTAATGAAGAGAATATGGCTGGATAGGAGCGACAATCTATAGCCTTGTCTTAAACATATATTGAATACGTCGATAAATGCTCTAATTTTTTACTAACTTAAGTGGATCGACATATCCAATAAATACTTAATACAAAACTATAGGTGGCTAGTGGATCTATAAAAACAAAATACAACAACTAAATGCAACTTATATCATAGAACAGTAGACAAACACACACACACACACACACACACACACACACACACACATATAGGTACATCACCAAAGTAATACAAAATAATACAAATTTGTGGTGTGATGACCACAATATACACAAGTCAAAATAATATACATCAGAATCGACACAAAAAGATGATAACAGATATATATCCATGCATAAGCAGAAAGGCTAAGTCCAACCGGTACCTAACCAGAAACATCTCGGTCTGACCTGAGTATAAAATACACGGGTTAGTCTAGCTAAAATAATCAGTTTAATAGGATAAACGATAATAATAAGCATATAGATAAGGGATATATTCTTCTCAAAAGAGAAGAAACAATTCTAAGTTCATATGGATACTTCAAGTGATATAATGTCACTTAGCATGAGTATATGATCTCAAAAGAGATAAATCAACATTCAACAAAATACTAAATATAGAAAGCCTCGTATCATCGGCTTATCCCAAAACAAAAATAATGGTTTCAATGAACCATAACTCCTAAAAAGAAGAAATCCCAAAACACGCCATAATGGCAATCTCAAATAAATTCTCGAAGTAGAGAAATCTCAATCAAAAATATGCCATAAGGCAATCAAGTATATCTCCAACATTGGAGAGTATAAATCTTAAATAAACGCCAAAAGGCAAATCTTAAATAAAAGCTAAGTATAGGCAACTCAAATCTCAAATATAGAACACAAAGGAGTTCAATTTCCACAGATGAAATCGCCATATATATGATATCTCAAACAACTCAAATGGCCAATAATAAAAAGGCGATACACTTGGAAAATCTCAAATAATCAATGAAATCATCTCAAAATATTTTGCAGGTGCATGTGGCCGAAGCATGCCAAGTACTGATCTCTTAAATATGGTACCACGCCCATAAGCAAATACGTCACTATGACAAATACACCACAATGGCAAATTCGCCGCAATGACAAACGCCGCAATGGCAAATACGCCGCAGCGACAAACGTCGCAATGTCAATGACTCGAAGGTCCAGTACTGGCAATACGCCGCAATGGAAAATGTGTCACAAATCTCGGATAGGAACTTGAAAAGTGTTAATGTGCATCCCATACTATATTTTTCACTAAATGGTTTACTAACCGCTAGTAAATTTCACACTCAAAGCAGTAAAAAGTTTACCTCATCTCATCGGTAAACTCGACCCGAAGGTCTAAACGATCAAATGGACAAGTCAAGAATTAACCCACAAGATAAATCACGTGTCCCATACCACGTGTTTTACGAAATCATTTAATTCTCCTTCTCATATGCTCGAATAGTGCAAAAATGTGTATTTTATATAGAAAATACTTTGCTTTGAGAAAACTAGTTTTTAAAACAATTTTTGAAAACCATTTGCAAAACATTCCTTTGAAATTCTTTTTATTGTAGAGAAAAATATAATTTTAATAAATTTAAATTAATTATAAATATTTTAAAATATTTATTTCAAAATCTATTTTATTATAAAAATCTTTCAAAAATGGTTTAGAAAAACACGTGCACGGAAACAGCCAAAATCAACGAAAATTCAATGAAATTAACAAATGACAAAAATCCAAATAAAATTATCAATTCATTGTGTGAATTGACGTTAATGTCGGCTTCCGTATTCGTAGGTGTTAGCCTTTTAGAATCATCTCAAAATAATGCTCATATTGTCGAATCCGAAACAATTCAATGGAAACTGCCAAAACTTTGTAAAAGAACTCGAGCATGCAGCTTGTTTAGCCGTTTCACCCCATTTAAACCCATAATTTGAGAAAACATAAAACATGAAAGTTGTAGAAGATATCCTAAGCTTTGTAGAACATTACAAATTATCGAATTCCGATAAATAATGAAAAAGTTATGACTAAAACAATTTCTGGATCTGAAGTTCACTACCGCTGTCCTTTTAGTTTCAGGAAAGCGAAACTAGAATGAACTTTCGACCATGTAAACATCAAAATTTAACAAAACCCAAAACATGAAAGTTGTAGCAAACAATATAATATTTTAGTAATATCAAGAATCATCAAATTCGGACTTCAAACGAAAAAGATATGCTCAAATTACCAACAACACTTAGCATAGAAAGTCACAATTTCACAGTGACAGGCAACAAGTTTGAATTGGCTTTTTCGACCCTCTATGCTCAAAATTTTCGAAAGTGTATAACATGTCATGCTCTTTTCATGATTTTAATAACTTCAAAGAAAATCAAATTCATACTTAAAACGAAAGAGATATGCCCAATTTGCTGACAACGATTCACAAATGAACATGTAACAAACAAAACATTGATTTCTTACCTTGAAATCTTAGTCAAGGCTAGAAAATGTGAGTTTTAAACCCACCTTAGCAAAATTTAAAGTAAATATAAGCAAGCTTGAAGAAGATGATAGTCTTATGCCTTGATTATGCTTCAGGAACCTAAAAAAAAGAAATATATAGACATGCAAAGAGAAACTGAAATTAATGACAATATAAGTTCTCAAAACCAGAAATTGATGAAATTATCTTTTGTTTTGGATTGATTACCTAAAATAATAAGCTTTAGATTGTTTTAATTTTTCATAGAAATTAGAGAATTTGATGGTTTGAAATCTAAGTTTTAAAAGGAAAGAGGGTTTTTCAATTTTCTTCTTTTTGTTTGCTGTAAACTGAACTCGCATACGTTCAGTTTGTGAAGGAGATCATTTCTCCTTACTTAAAATGGTGAGTGGGCTTTAAGCCCAAAACCTAGTAGTCTATTTGTTAATAATTAATCTAAATTAACTAAGTTGTTCATGTTTTTACACTTTATTTCACATATTTTAGTCAAAACAACTTACATTTCCACAATTTTAACTTTATAAAAATCATACAAACTTTTTTTATGTTTAAAAAATTAGTTTACAACATATAAAAGGTATTTTAGCCATCAAAATTATTTTCCATCATCAAAATCTTATTTTTACTTAAATACTCAATTTACACTATAATTTATATAAAACTATATTTTAGCAACTAAAATTTACACAAAAATCATTTTCTTGTCAAATTAAATATAACAAACCTAATTAACATTATTCTTACATCAGAATCTTATTTTAAACAAAATTTCACCTTTTTAATTACAATATTTTGTTAAAGTTAACAAAAATCAACATTTGGCAACAATTTGCAACATTATTGCATTTTATCAAATTAAAACCATGTATTATTCATTTTTCCTCCAAACTAACATATTAAAGCTTTTTAAAAATTTATTTTCATAAGTTTACACTCACTTCAATAAACTAATGTTAATTAAATTATTTTGTCTCATTTAATTTATTAAATAACTTTCCAAATCATCATACTTCCAATATTCACCATTTATAACCAATATTATCATCTTTTGCTCTATTTTGTTCTTTTCAATTTTATTGTTTACTCAAAAAAAAAACGATTTTAAATCTCCAATTTATTTGTATTTTTCAATATTAAGTTATAACCACCGTTATAATTTAATATTACAAGTAATCATCAAAATCAGATTGTTATATTATCATTTTTCTATGAATTTGATTAAAGGATTTTGATTAAGTAATAGTGTGTATTCATAGTTTGCACCGCTTATTCCCATAAACTAAATAGAAATTCTTTTGCTTATTTTATGTGAAAAAGGAGTTGAATAGTGCTTAAGAACTGAAATTGTATGTTTCTATTATAAAAATATTCCATTGTTTTAGTGTATAAATTAAGTTTCGGTTTTTATTTTATACAAGTCTGTTTATCGAAAATCTTGGACATGAATATTAGAATTTTGTTATCGTTGATCATATGGAATAAGATTTATATAATTAGTTAAAGAGTTGACATTTAAATGCTAGTTTCAGGCTTATACTGCGCATGTATAGAAATTTTTAGGCGTGTATTTTTTTGACAAAGCTAGCTGAGGGTGTGTATGTATATAATAGCATAATTAACATATAATTATAACTTATAAATGCGTAGTTAAGTAGGCTATTATTCTTATTAAATCATTCTTAGGAAGGTAATTAATGTTAAAAGGCGTAATAAGAAAGATTTCTTATAAGGCCTTGATTATGGAAATGGTGAGATGTATGATAATATATGTAGAGTGTATAAAGATTATGACTAAGTTATAGGGATGTGAGATTAGTCAAAAGAGCATAGAAGTCTGCCCAACTAATATAGCTACCAACAATGTGATTTCGAAGCTGATGTGATACATTGTCCATAAAAATAACTACAAGGACGCAAGGTTGGTCCCAAATTACGTTGGGTAAATCTGCCCAGCTATTCTAGCTATCAGTATCTACGAATAGTCGGACTAATGTAAGAAGTCATCATGGTTATGGGTCATATAAAGAGGACTTGCTTCAAAGAGTGAAGGTATTAAGTGGTTTGTTGGGGGCCTACATCCTCTCCATATAGGAAGTAGCAAATGGTTAGGGTTATGGGTTAGGCAGGGTCGAGGATATCCTAGCAAAAGGCTCGCTTTAGTAGGAAGTATTAAGTGGATAAAAGGATTCCCTGCAATGTCAGACAGATAGTAACTAGTGAGGAGTCCAGATTCGAATTATAGGTGGTAAATGATGTGAACCTACCATATATAAGTAGTAAATGGTTGGAGTCTACCTAATTCTCATTAAAGAGTATTAAGTGATTTGGGTAATATCTCTTGCATTGATAGGACATTATTAATGGTATATATGAGTTATTGGAATGATAGCAAGTTAGCCATGGGCTTATAATTGGAAAGCCTTTTTATTTAAGTTTGAGAAAAGCCTTTGGACTTACATTTAAAAGGACTTAGATGTAAGTAGAAATCGTAAGAAAAATATTCCTATTTAAATTGTGCTGCATAAGTACTAATATAGTAAGATCGAGATTTTTATTCACCGGGTATATGTTGTTCTGACTCCGTTCTCATTACAACATGGGTTAGTAAAGATGTTGATGTTGAAGGCGAAGGCGTGGAGTAAGCTTCTGGTAATCTATCTATTTATCTATTCATGTTATTTTTCAGATGTACCATTGGAAAATGTTGTTGTAATTTTGAATATTGTGGATACGTATAGTTATTATTAGGTTTTGACATTATGGATACTTTAATATGGTTTTGAAATTTGAATGAAATGGTTGCTGTTGTCATTCTTATATTTTATCCTTCCACCGTAAGATTCTGATTGTGTAGGTAAATAGCTATGTATTGTTGTTTTTACCAACGAACAACAGCACAGAGATGGTTCTAAGTTTCTACAGGCCTTTTCTGAGTTGGAATTTAGTCTCATTTCAAGGCAGTTTGTTACATAGATGTTACTATAAATAATGAGCTATAAATGGACCTTATCTTAGGCTTTTTCACTCCACAATTTGAGCCTTTCTCATTGCATTACAATATGAACCGGTTAAATGCATACCTCGTGGAGTTGATCAATATTTTGAGATTAACCGAGAGCTGATCATGGCACAATGCTTGCTTTAAAGGGAAAGACATCATCTTAGAATTGTTCGAAGAAGAGAAAGCATGTTAATAATAAGGGTAAAAAAGTTGCTCCTAACGACAAGGGTAAATATGTCACCATTATCATAAGAAGGGGCATTGGAAACATAATTGTCTGAACTGCCTAAACTTGTCAAAGAGAAGAAAATGAATGGGTTTTCTACTCCTACCGGTATGTTTACAATTTAAAATTATTTTGCAATCAATAAATTATTTGGGTTTTAGATACTGGATCAGAGGCTCATATCTGTAGTTAGTTACAACGACTTAGGAGCAGACGACATGAGGCAAATGGTGAAATGAGGCTTCAAGTTGCTAATGGATCTATTGTCGATGCAACTGCAGTTGGAGACTACTATTTATTTTTTCCTAGTGATTTTCATTTAGTCATGAATTATTTCTATTGCGTATGGAATTTTATTTGTGGTATTATTTATGTTTCAAGATTGTTAAAAACTATTTAAGGTTTGCATTATAATATAAGTATTATGAATGTTGTGTTTGGTGGAAATAATGTTTGAGATGGTGTTCTGGATAATGGTATTTATATACTTGATATCAATGGAATTTATGATGTAAATAATTCTTATAACATTAATATAAATAATATATATCTATAGCATAGTGGGCTAGGTCATATCAGTGACGAATGACTACACAAATTGAAAACCGAAGATTTTCTGCTATTATTTGATTCCAAATCATTTGATACTTGTAAGCTATTTATAAAAGGAAAATGCCAAAGCACCCCTTCGGTAGGAACAACAATAGAGTTGATGAACTATATGGTCTTGTACATGTTAATGTATATGGCCTAATGCCTATTGTTACCAAAGACAATTCTTCTTACTTTGTAACTTTTACTAATGATTTTTCGAGACTTGGATATGTATATCCTACAAAGAATAAATCCGATGTGTACGAGAAATTAAAATATTATAAGAACGGGGTTAAAAATCAAATAAACCATAGGATTAAAATACCTCGATCTGATCGAGGATGCATGTACATGGGACAAGAGCTCTAATGGTATGTAAAAGATAATGGGATTATCTCTTAGATTACTCCATCCATTGAGGAACAAAGTTTATTGTTTCTTCACATGCTGTCTTTTTTGAAAAGAAATTTTATCGAAAGAAATTAACAACAAAGTTGTAGACTTGGATTAGTTCCAAGTAGTAAACGCAGATGCTAGACTAGTGGAAGAATCAAATTCACTAGTACACAAAAACGCACAACCTATTCGAAGGTCTAGTAGGGAACCTCGTACTACAAAGAGATACTATGGATTTCTTGTGGATGACGAGAAATAGGATATTGTCTTAGAAGATAACACTCCACTCCCATTCCAACAAGCTTTACCGAGTAAAGACTCTACACCTTGGTTTAAAGCTATGAAATTTGAAATGGATTACATGTTTGACAACATAGTTTGGACTTTGGCTAACATACTTGGAAGGATTAAATCCATAGTTACAGATTGATTTTTAAGAAAAAAAACTAAATGCAGATGGATAGGTAGAGACCTATAAGGCAAGGCTAGCTGTAAAAGATTTAGTCAAATTTAAGGTGTTGATAGCGACGAAACATTTTCGCAAGTAGCTATGCTTAAATCCATTCTGATTATGCTTGTTATTGAACAATTTTATAACTACAAAATATGGCGCATAGAAATAAAATGGAATTTCTAAATTGTAATTTAGAAGAAACCATTTAAATGTCACAATCGGAGGATTATGTAGTCAGTGGGAGCGAGGGCAAGGATTGCAAATTGTTAAGATCAATTTATGATATTAAGGAAGACTTGAGGAGTTGGAATTAGTTGTAATATCCTATATTTTATTGTTTTGATTTTGAATATTTAATTAATTTTAAATATTTAAATAATTGTATTATAAAGTTTAATAACTTATATTTAAATATAGGGATTGTTAAATATTTTAATTATGAATTAAGCATTAATTAGATGGATTTAATAGCCTTATTTAACTCCTTTTAGTTGATGAACAATAATGGTAAACTCATATTGTAAATTTATTTATAATAATAAATAGTTTGAATAAATAAAAGGAAAATAAATTGTCAATAAAATGAATTGATTTTTAATGATGTGTTTTTAATTTAATTTATTAGATTTTTCCATGTTTTTAATTTGGAAAATAATTATATTTTCATTTGACGTATTTTACGGCAAGCGATGTTACTTTTGAAATTTTTTAGAATAAAATAATATGTGTATTTTACTGTTGATTTGTGATCGTGTCGCATTTTGGTGCACGATCGTATTTTTATTTTTGTCGTTTGCGGTTCGTACGCAAACAGAATATTATGTAGCAAGATACCACAAAAACCTTCTTTTCAAATCTTTTCAAATCAAATCAAATTCGAAATTTTCAACTAACCTGAATGGTGATGTGGTGATGGCTTGAAAATTTTGGTTAAGTTGAGTTTTAAGTAAAGAAATTGATTTTGTTTATAAATACAAAAATGTAAACATAGTACCACTCTTAGAATATTCAACATCCTGACTTTTCACTTTTCCCTTCTCTCTATCTCTCTCAATTTTCATTCCTAGTAACCCAAAATGGCTGTCAAGCTTCAAAGACTAAATCCTGGAGCTACATTCATCAACAAAATTGCGAGATTAGAACCATTGAACTCTTGTTGACTGGAGCTTCGATTTGTAATGAGTTGGGGGTATGCGATGGAAGGTTGCTATAATGACATGGAAATGGCATGAGCTAGGATTTTTTTTTGGGCGACTGTGGAGCGATTGGCCAAGGCGAGGTTGGATCTGGGTATGTGGAGGAAAATAGCACCTCGTGGCCGAGAATGGGAAGGTGTGGTGTTCATTTGGGTTATGCATCATTTGCTGTGCATGGGAAGGAGTAGCATGGTCACATTTTGATGGGAGACATCGAAGATGAACATAAGGGGTCAGTTGCGGAGCTCGTGTTAAGGGAGAATCATTGGTGAAGTTGGATTATGTTTTTATTGAGTGTGGGTCGTGTTTGAGCGTGTGGGAACAAAGTTGGCATCACATGTGTATATGGAGGTGATTTGGAGGTTAGGGAAGATGATTTAGCGTTGTAATTAATTAATAATAGTTAATTAACTACATTAATTAATTTAAAACTTACAAAATCAATATCTCTCTCGTAGGTCGGATTTGAACGTGGTCTTTTACGTTGGACTCATATCGATGATATCTCAGCGTTGGAGTTGGATTCAACGAATTTAGAGCTAGTGAAATTTCGAGCTAAGTTGTTTGATTTTAGATCAACATAGAATGTGAATGCATCAAATGGAATTTTGGTGAGTTCACTCACCTCTAAATAAAATACATGGTATATGTATTTCTATAAATTATTGGTGAATGTTTGGATGATAGTTCACATATTGCTGTTTGATTGTTTGTTTGGATTTGATTCGTGCTTAGAAGCAGATGGTATAAATAACTATTGTCTTGTATGGAATAAATGCCAGTGGAAGTCGAAGTGTACATACTATATAGGTCACCACGAAACCCTAAAGGGTTTCTCACCTGTATTGATTTACTTATAGTCATATATTGCTTATATTGATGTTCGGTTGAAATATTTGTGACATGCTGTTTGATTTGTGTAAGTGTTGTTATAGTGATTATCGCTATCTGTCACTTATGAAATATCATCAACCTTTGTGTGTGTTGAACTTATGCTTGTATTTTACAAAATATACATTTGCTAAGTATTTTTGAGATTTTTGAAATAAAGAGTAAGTGTTGTTTTAAATTTTAAAAATATTATAAATTTGGTCAATTATCTTTTGGGATAATGAATGATGTTTTAAATTTATAAAAAGATTATAAATTAGATTAATTTTCTTTCGAGATAATTAATGTTGTTTTAAATTTATAAAATGTTTATAAATTTGATTAGTTATCTTCTGGGATAATTAATGTTATTTGAAATTTATGAAAAGATTATAAATTTGATTAGTTATCTTTTGGGATAATTAATGTTGTTTACAATTTATAAAAACATATACATTTGATTAATTATCTTTCGAGATAATCAATGTTGTTCAAAATTTATAAAAAGATCATAAATACGATTAGTTTTCTTTCAAGATAATTATCATGGTTTTAAATTTAAGAAAGGGTTATATTAATTATCTTTCAGGATGATTAACATTGTTTTAAATTTATAAAAGCATTATATCAAATTATCTTTCAGGATGATTAACATTATTGTAAATTTATAGAAGTAATTTAAGTTAATAATAAATGTTGTTTTAAATTTATTATAAATGAGTTATAAGAGCTATGTCAATTATCTCTTGGATAATAAATGTTAGTTTTAATGTTATAAAGCTAAGTTTAAAATGTTTGGGGTTTATAGTAAATGATATTTTAATGACATTTGATTTTTACCCTTCTTTTTAATACAATTAGAACTATAATTTTCTCTTTAAAATGAATATTTTATAGAGTGCTTTTAAATGTTCTTTATAAATGTTTGGATATGAAAAACCATCCACAAGTTCGATTTTTAAAGGTCAAAAAGTTTGATTTAATAATGGAAAGGATTAGTAATTTGATTTCCATTAACGATATCATTTACATAGAAAGGATTTAGTCGTTTCTAGCTTGGAAGTTAAAAATGTCGTTAAGGCAACGCTTTGAAATAGCACTACCTTAACTATCTCAATTTCACTTTTAACCAAAGGATAGTATACAAGCTTGAAATTATCTAGTGGTGATAATGACATGAGATTTAATTTCCATATACAATAGTTGATTTATTAACTATCGATTGTTTTATCCTTTTAAGTTTCATCAATCTAAGATGATTTGTTGCTCATTTGAGCGTTGATATCCTTTATCGAAAATGGCTATAACCATAGTGCGCGTGGACGTCAAGCTATATGGGGTTGCTCTTATTAGGGTATATTCACACCTACTCTAGATTGAATTTGGTTGTATGCACACGGAGATGTGAAATACTTTGATTTTTGGTATGGATGGCGAGGTATGGCTTGTATATTTCTAAGAAGGTCACAGAGTAAATGACCCTCTCAAGTATATTATCTAGAGGTATACTTTAGGTAAAGAGGGCGAACCCTCCTAGTCATTATTGGAAAATTTTCCTTTTCTTTTTTTTGATTCAAACTTTTGAAATGATTCTTTTTTAATTGCATGGGGAAGTGTCTTGCACTCTTCACGATGTTTAATTATTTATGTCCAATCTTTAAGTTTGGATTTTTTTCTAATTTATTTCCATCTTCCATGTATGGATGTTGTTCTTGTGAGGTAAAACAAGTTCCGTGTTTAGCGGCATGGTCTTATAACAGTATTATATGTTCACCATATTTCTTGAGTTTTCTCACGTTGTTTCCCTAACCGATCTAGGTGTTATTTTGTTATAATGCTTGAGTCAGATCGAGTTTTCCAGGTTGTCGCTGGTGGAACGTGGAGCTCATAGAGTAGAGTTGGATATTCACTTGTGCAGTATTTTTATTTCCATGGTACTATTACATATACCCATTAGCAATTGTAAGGTCAGGAAATTATAACTGTCCGCACTGATGAGGTTTATTTTTAACTTAGATATACCATGTATTTTAGAGTGGCATTTAGAGTGACAGCTTTTAGTGTCTTTGTTATATTATATCTTATCGTTTCGCTACGAGATTCTGCTTTTGGTGTTCTTTTTCTTTTTACCCTAGCCATCTGCCTTTCCAACACTTGGATGCTTGACATTTGAATAACATGGATGTATTAAGTAGCGAATGTCGAGGGTCGAAAGGTGGGTCGTTACATTTGGTATCAAAGCTAAAGATTAAGCAAGTACCTGGGCTTTGGTGGGGTAAACTCATTTGAGATAGGATAAGTGAAACCTTAGAACGAGTTGAGAGTGTTATATATATGAGAGTGCATTTCTTATTGCTATAAAACCATATTGTGTTATTGGTCTATTGAGTTGTCTATGAACGTTGGTCAAGACATGGGACGCTACAGTGTCTATAGGATTTCTAAATACTCAAACAAGGCAAACAGACACAATATTTATTTTTTTGAAAATTTGGTAAATAAAATATTTTACCTAGGATTATATATATTTTATATATATAAAGGGATAATTTTCAAATTTATATAGTTACTTATGGTATGTTTGTTTGTTATTGATAATATCTCTTTATTATCCTTATTGTTTTATTTGTCATGCTCGGATAGGAGCATTGACTATTGTTTGTTGATTTTTGATTTATGCTCGACCTGTTTATGAGAATTTATTGTTTTGATAATTGTGAGTGCATTAAAACGAACCCCTTATGAATTAAGTTTCAAAATTTTATTATAAGGTGTTTAGTGAAAATGTTAAATTGAAATTCATCTTTTAATAAAGTTGGTTAATAAAATCTTAATGAAAAGATAAGACATTTAGAGGATAAATATTTAATAAAAGTTTATTATAATAAAGGAAAGTTATTATAACATAAGATGATTTTAACAGTACGTTTTATATGAATATGGTATATAAAATGATTTATACGATTTTTAAAGGGTTTTTGAGAATTTAAAATCTCGGTATTGGTTGAAATGATTTCAAAATGATTTTGAGAAAAGTAGTTGTAACATTACTTGGAAGTATTTATAAGTATCAATATTTTAAAAAGGTTTTAAGAAATATACATCTTCTTTGGATAGTTCGAGGAAAACATCTCGATTAGTTTTGTCCTAATATGAATAATTTTTAAAGTGACGATCGAACGTTGCTTAGGCGAATGTTGTAGTGCTCTTAGTAAATTATTCTCTTTATCATTATGCGATCGAAATGAATTCGAATTTGAACGAGCCTAAAGTAAGTGTTAGTGAATAAATTGTTAAAGTTATTATATATATATAGTATGATTTCAAAAGTGGTTTTGAAATAGAAATCGGGTATTTAGTTCTTGATTTTCCTAAATGGAAATTGATTTGAAATAAAAGGTATTAGAAGTTTTAATAAATAAAATTTTTAACTTTTGCATAGAGAAGGGATAAGTTAACACAAGTTTTGAATGGGTTAAATTGGATAGGAAGGTTTTAATAATCATTATTTCATTAAAATCATAGTTTTTGTTTAAACATCCAAGTCTCATTAATTATTTGATGTTATCGGGCTGACTAATAAACATCTTTACCTTAGGTTTAAGGAAAATAGACTATAGGACTTAGTTTGGATACAAGCATCCCACTCTTCTTAGCTACTTACCAGACTGGATAGGTAAAAAGGTCAGAGTAAAAAAAACTCAATTTTAAGACCCATATTTTGTTTGGGCCTCATTTGAATTTTGAAATAAAATGAAAATAAAAACAAAAAAAATAAATCGACATTTTGTATCTAAGAATGCAGAAGAGTATTATACAAGTAAATAAAAGTGGAGTAAGTTTTAATTCAATGTTTTATAAATATGTGTCTTTATAAAATGTTTATAAACTTAAGTGAAAATTTATGAAGCAATTCATAAATAATATTTGTATTGAATAAGATACTCTAAATGAAAACGAAAGTGATTTAGAAAAAGATTGGAGTAGTTAAGAAACCAATAGGACTATGTACGTAAATTATAGGTTGATTATTTTATTCGCACGTTTCTTGATCTAGGATTCAAATACATAACTTCGGGGCTATACACACCAGTTCGAAAAAGATTTCTCACTTGATTCCAATCAGTGAACACTTGATTCGGATTCTCGATATGATACTAAGGTTTTCTCTCATAGTATATAGCTATGTAAGGAGAATAGAGGTTTCAAATTAAGTAACCTGATCAGAGTCCACATTATGGAGGTCAACTGAGCGATACTCGTTCGGAAGTAAAACTTATGTATCCAAGCAAGTGGTTAGCTAGGATATTGCATACGAATGATTTATGTATATCATATAGGGTTAAGTACATTTGTATGCTTTGTTGTGTGGCTAGGAAAGTTTGGGGAGTGGCTTTCAATTTTTTTTGAAGGAGCTTAGATAATCTTCTAAGCAATAACCAGAGGTTGATAAGTGTAGTTGTACGTTTAGGAAATTATGTATATCCTTGGACGATCGAGAAAGTTATGACCTAAGCAAAATTCTAAATCTTGTTTGTTAGTCTTTTAACATTTTAAATAATGTTAAGTGTTATTTTATTCCTTTATGGAATTTTATTTGATTGATAGTGTGATTTTATATACTATGGTTCATAAAGCCTGAATTTATAAACAAATGTTTTAATGTTGTTACCTATTAGGACTTAAATCCCAATGCCTTTGAAAAGTGATTTCGAAAGAATTTGTTAAAGAAATAATAATACTATTTTAAAAACTTTGGTGAAGCATTATTATTTCAGGATATTTGAAAGGATTTTTTTATGAAGTGGTTTTCAAATGTTTTTGTTGTGACTAAAGTTGGCGATTGGGGGTTTTTCGATTTGGGAGACTATCTATTTTTTTTTTTTACTCTAGTTATTATTTCAGGAGGAGCTAAAATACCACTAGATTCTCCATGTTGTTTTGATTCTAGAGCTATACCATTCTTCCGTAGGAGGAGACCCCTCCTTGTCATGATTTATTTTGCTTTTGCTATATTTCTCTTTGGAGGAATTTGAAATATATTTTGAATTAAAAAACCGAGCTTTTAGTTTTGAATTTATCTTTTGAGAAGACTTGATGCTTAGTATAATATTATAGAGTATTTCTTTACCTTTGTTGCATGCGGTTGTTATATTGCTTTTGGTTGCATATGACTTTATATCACGCTCGAGTTGCATCATTATTATAAATTGCATCATATTGCCTTGTCACATATGGTTATTTTACTGTTATGTCAGTAGTGTATTTCTTTTTGTCAGCATAGTTTTCTTGTGGATTATGAAAATACAAGATAGATACACGAAAGTAAGATATCACTATTTGATTACTTGTGCACCTGCATTTGCATCGAGACAATAAGTTGCTTACTAAAATAAAAATCAAACATAAAAGAGGTATAGAGTAAATTTAGAAATTGGGGATTGATTGATGATTTTATAACCTAAAAATGGGAGGCCACTTGGCTTTTGTTTACTTTATTGATTTGGACCAGCCGCGACGAGCTGTAGTTTTTTGCGGATCTAGGCTTGCAAATGAGGCGCTATTAAAATTTTGGGTAAAATAGGGACCTTTAAAATCCTAAGGGAGAGAGCATATTTTCTTCCTTTGGGAATTTCGGGGACGAAATTCTTTTAAGAGAGGAGAAAGTAACATCCCAAAATTTTATTGTTTGGATTTTGAATATTTAATTAAGTTTAAATATTTAAATAATCGGATTTTAAAGTTTAATAACTTATATTCAAATATAGGGATTATTCAAATATTTGAATTGTGAATTAAATATTAATTAAATGGATTTAATAGTCTTATTTAACTTCTTTTAATAAATAAATAATAATGTAAACACATTTTGTAAATTTATTACACTAATAAATAGTTTGAATAAAAAATCAATTGTTAATAAAATGACTTGATTTTTAATGATGTATTTTTAATTTAATTTGTCATGTTTTTCTACAATTTTTACTTTGGAAAATAATTATATTTTCGTTTGACTTATTTTATGGCAAACTTTAAATTTCACAAAATGTAATAATCTGTATATTTTATTGTTGGCTTGTGATCTTATCGGATTTTGGTGTACGGTCGTATTTTTATTTTTTTCATTTGTGGTTCGTAAGCAAATAGAATATTGCATAGCGAGATATTGCAAAAGTCTTCTTTTCAAACCTTTTCAAATCAAATCAAATTCAAAATTTTCAACTATACTTAATACTAATGTGATGATGGCTTGAAATTTTTGGTCACTTGAGTTTGAAGTAAAGAAATAGATTTTGTTTACAAATATGAAAATGTTAACGTAACACACATTTAGAATTTTCAACTCCTGAATTTTCACTTTGCCCTCCTCTCTCTCAATTTTCATTCCTTGTAAACAAAAATGGCCGCTGAGCTTAAAACACCAAACCCCGTAGCTACACTCATTAATAATTGGCAAGACAAGATTCATTGAACTTGTGTTGACTAGAGCTTCGATCTATCCACACTTTGTGGTGTGTGATGGAAGGTGACTGTGATGACATGAACATGGAATGAGGTAGGGTTTTGTTTGTTGGGCGCTTAAGGAGGCAATTGGCTATGGTGAGGTTGGATCTGGGTTTGTGGAGGAAAATAGCACCTCGTGGTCGAGAATGGGAAGGTGCGGTGGTCATTTGAGGTGTGCATCATTTGCTATGCATGGAGAGGAGTAGTACTATCATGATTTGATAGGGGACATTGGAGGTGAACTTAAGAGATCATTTGCGGAGTTCGCATGAATGGAGAATCATTAGTGAAGTCTGATTGCATTTCCATTGAGTGTGGGTCATGTTTGAGAATGCATGCGCAGAGTTAGCATTATGCATGTACAAGGAGGTGATTAGGAGGTTGGGAATATGAGTTAGTGTGGTAATTAATTGATTAATTAAGTCTAAAATTTATGAAAGAATATCTCTCTTGTACGAGGTCAGATTCGAATGTGGTCTTTTGCGTTAGACACGTATTGATGGTATCTACGCATTGGAGTTGGATTCGTTGAATTTGGATCTAGTGAAATTTCAAGCTAAAATCGAAAGTCGTTCGATTTTAAATCCAAATGGAATGCAAAAGCTTCAACTCGAGTTTTGGCAAGTTTACTCACCTTTAAATAAACTATATGATATTTGTCTCACTGTTATTGTTGAATGTTTGGATGACGGTTTATAAATTGTTGTTTGATTGTTTTTTTGGCTTGGATTCCCGCTTGGAAGCAAAGAGTTCGCTATGGAACGCCTTGTAATACACGTACATATATGTGATTTACATGGTACTTTTGTAGAGAGACCCTAAGGGGTTTCTCGTCAATATTAGTTTACTTGTATTATTTTGTTGCTTATATTGATGTTTTTTTGAAATATTTAAGGCACACTGTCTGATTTGTATAATTGCCATTGTAGCGATTATCGTGATACCATCACTTATGGAATACCATCTCCTTAAAATCTTTGTATGTATTGAACTTGTGCTTGTATTTTTATAAATTAAATATTTGGTTGCGTTTTTGCACTTTGAAAGTTGTTTAACTATAATTTCAAGTATTTTTAAGAATTTTGAAATAGAGGATAAGTATAGTTTTAAATTTATAAAAACATTATAAATTTTATTAATTATCTTTCGGGATAGTTAATGTTATTTTATATTTATAAAAAGGTTGTAAATTTGATTAATTTTCTTTCGGGATAATTAGTGTTGCTTTAAATTTATAAAAAGACTATAAATTTGATTAACTACCTTTCAGGATAATTGGAGTTGTTTAAAATTTATAAAATGATTATAAATTTGATTAATTATTTTTCGAGATAATTAAATGTTGTTTAAAATTTGGAAAAAGTCCATAAATTTGATTAATTTTCTTTGAGGATACTTATTATTGTATCAAATTTATAAAAGGATTATAAATTTGATTAATTATCTTATGGGATAATTAATGTTACTAAAATTTATAAAACGATTACAAATTTGATTAATTATCTTTCGGGATAATTAATGTTGTTTAAAATTTATAAAAATATTATAAATTTGATTAATTTTCTTTCAGGATAATTAATGTGGTTTTAAACTTATAAAAGAGCTATAATAATTATCTTTCAGGATGATTAACATTTTTTTAAATTTATAAAAGTATTGTATCAAACTATCTTTTAGGCGATTAATATTATTTCAAATTTATAAAAGTATTTTAAGTTTTTAAAAAATATTGTTTTAAATTGATTATAAAAGAATTATTAGAGTTATATCAATTATCTTCTTGGGTAATAAATGTTATTTCTAAAGTTATAAATGATAGTGCATAAATAAGAAAATCTTTAAAAAGGGATTGTTTAAAAATATAGCTAAATGTGAATTGTTTTGGGTTTATAAGAAAGTGATGTTTTAATAACATTTTTTACCCTTCTTTTAAATATACTTAAATATATAATTTTCTCTTTAGAAAATATATTTTAAAATGCGTTTTTAAATGTGATTTATAATTGTTTGTGATGTGAAAAACCAAGCATAAGTTCGGTATTTTAAAGTCTAAAAGTTTGATTCGGTTATGGAAAGGATAAGTAATTTGATTTGCATAATTGATATCACTTATATGGAAAGAATTTATTCATATTTTTTGCACTCAACGTCGAGGTATAAAAACTCATTTCTAGCTCGATGTTTAATAGCGTCGTTAAGGCAAGGCTTTGAGATAGCACTACCTTAACTGGCCCGACTTCATTTTTAACCAAGGGATGGTACAAGTTTGAAATCGACGAGTGGTGATAAAGATATGAGATTTAATTTTCATATACCATCATTTTGATTATTCCTGATGGTTGATTTATTGACTATCAATTTTGCTATCTTTTCACGTTGGGTCAATCTAAGACGATTTGTTGTTCATTTGAGCACTGATATCCTTTGTCGGAAATGACTATGATCAAAGCGTGAGTGGACGTAAAGCTATGTGTGGTTGCTCCCATTAGGGTATATTCACATCTACAATAGAATGGATTTGGTTGTTTTTGCGTGAAGACATGAAATACTTGGAGTCTTAGTAAGATTGGCAAGGTCTGGCATGTACATTTCCGAGAGAGTCACAAAGTAAACGACCCTCTCAAATGTATTGTCTTGAGGTATATTTTCGGTAAAGAGGCACATCCTCGTAGTCACTACTGGAAAATTTCTCTTTCCTTGATTTTGATTCAAACCATTCAATTAATTATTTTATAATTGCATCGGGAATTTTCCCACACTCTTCGCGATGTTTAATTATTTATGTCCATTGCTTAAGTTTGGGTTTTTTTCTAAATTGTCTCAATTCGTTCATGTATGGACATTATTCTTGCATGGTAAAACTCATTATGTGTTTAGTGGTGTGATCTCACAATAGTATTTTATATTCACCATGTTTCTTGAGTTTTCTTGCGTCGGTTTTGCTGATTGATCCAGGTGGTATTTTGTTACCGAATTTTCCAAGTTGGTGGTGGGACATGGAGCTCATGGAGTTGAGCTACCTGCCATAATATTTTTATTTCCATTGTATTGTTATACATACCCATCAGTAATTATAAGGTCAGGAAGTTATAACTATCCAAGTTGATGAGGTTTGTTTTTAACTCTGATATACCGTATTTTAGAGTGACAGCTTTTACAATCATTGTTATATTATGTGCTGTTGTTTCATTGTGAGATTCTATTTCCCTGTTCCTTTTCTTTTTACTATAACAATCAGCCTTTCTGGCACTTGGATGTTCGACATTTGAATACCGTAGACGTATTAAGTGTCGACTTTTAAAGGTCGAAGAGGCGGGTCTTTACATAAGTGTTTTGATAAAGTTATTAGTTCCTGAGATGACGATTTTGATGAGAACAACCTTAGGACTTGTCATAAAATACAAATGCTAATATTATTATCTAGATATATATGTATATGCATGATATATATATATATAGGCAGGTACTGAGAATGAAGATTGTAAAGTATAAAGATTCAAGACTGAGTTTAGAGATTCAAAACTGATGAATTCAAGATTGAAGAAATCAAGACTGAAGACTCATGAGTATCAAGATTATCAAGAGTTCAAGGTATCAAGACAAGTAATAGAGTCAAGATTTATGTTAAAACTTCATAATAGCACTAAAATCTTTATTCGGATTTTAATTATGGAATGGAATCCACCTTCTCACTTTAATAGTGGGATGGAACCTATGGCCTCTTTAGTGGGATGGAACCCACGACCTTCTCTAGTGGAATGGAATACACGAAACTTTAAAAATGATTTATTTTTTCAAAACTATTTTTTAAAGTCATCTCTATCGATTTAAATATTTTAGCCTTAATTCAAAAACTATTTTTAATCGTATAATTTCAAAAACATCTCTTGTTTTTTAAACTATCTCTTGATTTTAATATTTTAGCTTTAATATATTCTAAAGAAATCTATATTTAGTTTTTAATACTACTTTTCTATTATAGATTATATATTTTAATTTTACTTTTTAAATCTCTTTTATAGGTTCAAAATATATTCAAAATAGTTTACAAAGTTTAGAAATTGTTTTGATAATTTTTAGAATAGAAATCATTTTAAAGTAAAATCTATTTTCAAAAATAACATAGGCATATCAACATCCCTCATCCCCCCAAGTTGACATGATAGCCGTAGAATTTAAAATTCAAATTTTCAAAAGAAGTGTCTATTCATCATAACCATTCACCAATGGACATGACCGTTGTTTTCCTATAAGTACCAGTTGTTTTCAATGAATTGTAAGTTAGTTTTTCTTCATTTCTTCACTCCTTCTTCTCCACATAAATATTCTCTTATATTTCAAATGCTTTAACAAAACTATGCCGAAATTCTAAGTGAATCAAACCGATCATCTCTAGTTTGATTCTCTGCCACACTCGCTCAAAGATATCAGTGCTATTCAGAGTTAGAGGATCATTTGTAATCAAAGATCGAAGTGTATCGAGTGTCTCTCTATCAAAGTGTGATTGGAAACGGTGTGATTCTAGCCCATAAATCGATTGGGTGTGATTGTAGCCCGTAAATCAAGTTGTAGCCTGGTTAAATCAAGAGAGTTTGCCTTGGACTCGGAGATAGGAAGGTGTGGCTTTGAAATCAAGATTGTAATATTGACATTATATTCGAAAGAAATATGCATAAGAAATTATGTGGGACTGGATGTAGGGTAACTCCGAACCAGCATAAAATTCTGACGTGTTCTTTCCTTTACTGCTTTTATTTACCATTTGCATCCGTGTCTGGTTCTGTGATTGTCTTTGTGTTTTTGAATTGCATCTGTTTGGATTTAATTTGAAAAGATTTCATAAAGATTCATAAAATTAATTAAACACTATTTACCCCCCTCTAGTGTTAATTCTGCCTTAAGATTCATAATCTGCATTTCCTACATTTGTTAACGTTGCATTATTTTTCAAAGTTATCATAATTTGAATTTTGAAAAAGTTTAAAATGGTAATTTTCGGAGATTCTATTAACACTAGTTCAAAACTATCCAAATCATAATTTTCTTATAAGTCTGCATATTGTTATTATAGATAATCAAGTTATCTACCAAATTGGTGTGTTGTTAGGAATAGATATGTTATATGGCTTTTGAAGAATCAATGGACGAATGATGAAAATCAAGAAAAACAAATGGATACTTGATATTGGATGTTCAAGACACATGGCTGGTAATCCAGAGATACTGAATGAGATAATTTATAAAAATGGAGGAATGGTCAACTTTGGAGACAATTCAAAAGGATATGTGATTGACATCGGCATTTTCGGTAACTTTAAAACTCCTATTATTTCTAATGTGCTGTTAGTTAGGAATCTAAAACACAACTTACTTAGCATAATTCAACTATGTGACAGGAGCTACAAATTTTAATTTGAAAAGGATAAGTGTCACGTCGAGGATAATAAACCAAATATTATCTTTGAGGGAATTAGGAGGAAAAATATTTATATTCTCAGTATGAAAATCTCAAATGATAACCTACGTCTTTTGGCTAATACAAGTGACCCTTGGATTTGGCATAAAAGATTTGGGCATTTGAATTTCAAACTCTTATCTAGATTTTCAAACTTGATCTAGTAAGAGGTCTTCCTAAAGTGGACTTTAAAGTAGATAGTATATGTGATGTTTGTCAATTAGGAAAACTTAGGATGAGTTCATTTAAATTGAAAGATATGATTTAAACTTCCAAACCTCTTGAGTTACTTCATTTAATCTGTTTGGTCCATCTCAAATTAGTCAATAAATCATTGTAAATATGTTTTTGTAATTGTAGATGATTATTCTATATTTATATGGACAATTTTTCTGAAACATAAAAATAATGCTTTTGATTTATATAAAAAAATTCAAAATCAAATTTCTTTAAAAATTAATACTATTTGTAGTGATCATGGTAGAGAATTTGAAAATGAAAATTTTGAGAATTTCTGTAAGAAAAAAGGAATAAATCATAAATTTTCTTTTCCAAGAACTCCACAACAAAACGGAGTGGTAGAGCGTAAAAATAGAGCAATTCAAGAGTGTTCAAAAACTATGCTTTCAGATAGTAAATTGCTAAGAAATTTTTAGGCTGAAGCATTTGCTACAGCTTGTTACATTTTGAATAGGATTTTAATTAGATCTCTAACAATAAAACACCATATGAACTTCTTTTCAATAAGTAACCAAAGATATCTTATTTTAAAGTTTTTGGAAGTAAATGCTTTATTCTAAATACAAAGGATGATTTGGATAAATTTGATCCTAAATCTAACAAAGGAATCTTTATCGGATATTGTAGTAGAAGTAAAGCACACAGAGTTTTTAATTTAAAAATTGACACCATTGAAGAAAATGCATGTATCTTTTGATGAAAATTTCAAAATTTTATTTAAGTAAATGCTGAAGATGAGTTTTTTGCTTTAAATAATGAATCAAATGAAGTAAATTGTGAAATTATTCATCCTAATAAAAGGATCAGGCTTTTAAAAGATCATCCTATAGAAAATATACTAGAAAATATTGAATCTATTGTTGGAACTAGAAATCAACTAAAGAAGATGAGTAATGTAACTTTTATATCAACCTTTGAACCCAAAATTCGAAAGGAAGCATCATCTGGTGATTCATGGATACTTGCTATGCAAGAGGAACTGAATCAATTCACCAGAAATGATGTATGGAAACTTGTTCCTAAACCCAAGGACAAAACTATAATAGGAACTAAATGGGTTTATAAAAATAAAATGAATGAATAAGGTGAGGTCGTTAGAAATAAAGCTCGGTTAGTCAATCAATGTTATTGTCAAGAAGAAGGAATAAACTTTGATGAAACCTTTGCATCCATTGCACGATTAGAAGCCATTATAATTCTACTTGCTTTCGCAAATCACAAAAATTTCAAATTATTTCAAATGGATGTCAAAAGTGCCTTTTTAAATGGTTTTGTTAAAGAGGATATTTATGTTGAACAACCTCCACTTTTTGAAGAAGAAAAGTTTCCAAATCATGTTTACAAATTAAAGAAAGATTTATATGGTCTGAATATAAGCTATTAGAGCCTGGTATGACAGATTAAGATCTTATCTATTATAATCAAATTTTGAAATTGGTAGAGTAGATAATATTAAAAGAAACAAAAATGATATCCAATTAGTATAGTTTATGCAGATTATATAATTTTTGGATCAACAAACAATGAAATGAACAAAAAGTTTGAGATGGGTCATATGAGTGAACTTACTTTCTTTTTAGGATTGCAAATAAAACAATTAGATAGTGGTATTTTCATTTGTCAAGAAAAGTATACTAGGGATCTAGTTAGTAAGTTTGGTACCACTGCGAGTGGAAAACCTACTCCTATGGCAACCAATGAAGCCTTAAATAAAGAAGACATGTCAAAAGATGCTGATCAAAAGCTATATATGGAAATGATTGGATCGCTGCTATTATAACTGCGAGTAGGCCTGATATCATACATAGTGTCTGTCTCTGTGTAAGGTACCAATCTCAACCCAAAGAAATCCATTTAAAAGCTGTTAAATATATCCTAAAATATGTTAAACACACTTTAGAATATGACTTATTTTTCCCTAAAAATGATTCATTTGATTTAATCTCATATTTTGATATTGACTATGCGGTTGTAAACCAGACTGAAAAAATGCTAGTGGAACTTGTTACTTTTTAGGACATTCTCCGGTTTCCTGGTTTAGTAAAAAGCAAAATATCGTCTCACTATCAATAATTGAAGCTATATATCTCTACTGCTTTGGCATGTTCTCAAGTTATCTTTATGCAACAGACCCTAAAGAATTTTGGATTAAATATTTGAAAATCACCAATTTATTGTGACAATACAAGTGCAATAAATTTATCCAAAAATCCTACTCATCATGCCAGAACAAAATATATTAACAACAAACATCATTTTCTCAGAGATAATATAACTAAAGAGATTATTTCTCTTGAATTTATCAACATTGAAAATCAAATAGTTGATATTCTAATCAAACCCTTGAATCAGTCGACCTTTATTAAATTAAGAAGAGAACTAGGTATTTGTTCTATAACTGAGATAAAGAATATAGAAATAGTAACATATATATTTAAATACATAAAGAAAAACAAATTGTCAAAATTTTCGGAAGGATGTCGACATGCCCCTACCCCGCATGTCGACATACAACAGTAAAATTTAAAATTTTGATTTTCCCTCTAAAATCAGTTTGGTGGTTATATAATCACAACATTTCGAATTATTCTGTCTTCTTACTTCATTTTCTCTGTAATAAACTTCTGAAAATATAAAATAACGGCCTCCTCTTCTAAATCAAACCAAAATGCAACCTTTTCCTTCCCTTCTCCTAATTCTGGTCCATTTCAACGAACTACATTGGCTCGAATAATGAAGGTTGAGGAAATAATGAAGGATTCTCTACAAGTGCCGACTGATTTACATGTCACTCAGATAAGGATGGCAAAGGAACGAGAGAAACAGGGAAAGATTCTTAGAAATTTGCAAATATTTCTAATGGATAATCTTGCAGACCCTATTGTGATTGAAGATGATTCCTCTAACATACGTATTCGTAATACATCAGTGGATGACGAAGAAGAAGAAGAAGAGGAAGAAGCGTAAATGGATGAAGATGATAAAATTATTTACATTGGAGAAGTCTGTTTTGACAAATATGGTAATTTGGGCCAACAGGGTTGGCGCAGTTGGTTGATGGTCCGGACTGCGTGATCGAAGGTCGCGAGTTCGAGCCCCGAAACTGACAACCCTGTAACAAGTACCCGAAGTATGTGTTTGGCAGGCACATACTTCCCTAGAGTTTACAAGCGAAGCTTGGTTCTCTAGGTAATTCAAAAAAAAAATATGGTAATTTGGACGAACAACATGGAAACTTTTGTCTCCATTGCCCTAATGGTTCGATTCACAAGTCACCAATTGTCAAGGACTCTCGTTAGATTTTTATTATATTAATGTTTTTATATATGGTGTACTTGTATATATTTGTGTCTATTTTCATATATATGTATGTATGTATGTGTGTGTGTGTATATATATATATATATGTGTAATGTAACATTATATATATTAAAATTAGATTTATGTTTCTCTTATTATGCTTCATTATTAGCATTTAGTTCCATAGTACTAGTTTAAGGGAGAGTTATGTAGTCAGGCTTAGTTTTTTTGTCGTTGATGACAAAGGGGGATAATTATAAAATAGGTTAGATAGGCTTAGATTAAGGGGGAATTGGTAGATTAAGTTGTTGGAATAAGGGGGAGTCGGAGTAGAATTGAAATTTGTTGGAGTAGATTTTATAAACAAAGGTTATCATCATCAAAAGGGGAAGTTTGTTGTTCCTGAGATGATGATTTTGATGACAACAACCTTAGGACTTGTTATAAAATATAAATACTTACTTTCTTATCTAGATATATATGTATATGCAAGATATATATATATATATATATATATATATATATATATATATATATGCAGGTACTAAGAATGAGGACTGTACAGTATAAAGATTCAAGACCGATGAATTCAAGATTGAAGAAATCAAGACTGAAGACTCACGAGTATCTTGATTATTAAGAGTTCAAGGTGTCAAGATAAGTAATAGAGTCAAGATTTATGTTAAAAATTCATAATAGCAATAAAATCTTTATTCGGATTTTAATTGTGGAATGAAATTGACATTCTCACTTTAATAGTGGGATGGAACCTACGACCTCTTTAGTGGGATGGAACCCACGACCTTCTCTAGTGGAATGGAATCCACGAAACTATCTTTTTAAAGTCATCTCTATCAATTTAAATATTTTAGCCTTAATTCAAAAACTATTTTTAATCATATTGATTTCCAAAAAATCTCTTGTTTTTTAAACTTCTCTTGATTTTAATATTTTAGCTTTAATATATTTTAAAGAAATTTATATTTAGTTTTAATATTACTTTTATACTATATATTTTAAGTTTACTTTTTGAAATATCTTTTATAGGTTTAAACTATATTCAAAATAGTTTACAAAGTTTAGAAATTGTTTAGACAAGTTTTAGAATAGAAATCATTTTAAAGTAGAATCTATTTTCAAAATAACATAGGCATATCGACATCCCTCATCCCCCCATATCGACATGAAAGCCGTAGAATTTAAAATTCAAATTTTCAAAAGAAGTATCTATTCGTCATAACCATTCACGAATGGACATGACCGTTGTTCTCCTATAAATATCAGTTGTTTTCATTGAATTTTAAGTTAGTTTTTCTTCATTTCTTCACTCCTTCTCCACACAAATATTCTCTTATATTTCAAATGCTTTAACAAAAACTCTGCCAAAATTCTAAGTGAATCAAACTCGATCATCTCTAGTTTGATTCTCTGCCACTCTCTCTCAAAGATATCAGTGCTATTCAGAGTTATAGGATCATTTGTAATCAAAGATCAAAAGTTCGAAGTGTATCGAGTCTCTCTGTATCAAAATGTGATTGGAAACAGTGCGATTGTAGCCCAAAAATCAATTGGGTGTGATTGTAGCCCGTAAATCAAGTTGGTAGCCTGGTTAAATCAAGAGAGTTTGCCTTGGACTTGGAGATAGGAAGGTGTATCTCGTGGCCTTGAAATCAAGGTTGTAATATCGACATTATATTTGAAAAGAAATATGCATAAGAAATTATGTGGGACTAGATGTAGGGTAACTCCAAACCAGCATAAAATTTCGGTGTGTTCTTTCCTTTACTGCTTTTATTTACTATTTGCATCCGTGTCTGGTTCTGTGATTGTCTTTGTGTTAGTGAATTGCATATGTTTGGATTTAATTTGAAAAGATTTCATAAAGATTCATAAAATTAATCTAACACTATTTACCCCCCCTCTAGTGTTAATGCTGCCGTAAGATCCGTAATTCGCATTTCCTACATTTGTTAACGTTGCATTATTTTTCAAAATTATCATAATTTGAATTTTGAAAAAGTTTAAAATGGCAATTTTCGGAGATTCTGTTAACACTAGTTCAAAACTATCCAAATCATAATTTTCTCATAAGTCTGCATATTGTTATAGATAATCAAGTTATCTACCGAATTGGTATGTTGTGCAGGAACAGATATGTTATATGGCTTTTGTAGAATCAATGGACAAATGATGCAAATCAAGAAAAAAAATGGATATTTGATAGTGGATGTTCAAGGCACATGACTGGTAATCTGGAGATACCGAATGATATAATTTATGAAGATGGAGGAATGGTCAACTTTAGAGACAATTCAAAAGGATATGTGATTGACATCGGCAATACCGGTAACTCAAAATCTCCTACTATTTCTAATGTTCTATTAGTTAGGAATCTAAAACATGACTTACTTAGCATAAGTCAACTATGTGACAGGGGCTACAAAATTATATTTGAAAAGGATAAGTGTCACATCGAGGATAGTAAATCAAATATTATCTTTAAAGGAATTAGGAAGAAAAATATTAATATTCTCAGTTTGAAAATCTCAAATGATAACCTATGTCTTTTGGCTAATATAAGCGACCCTTGGATTTGGCATAAAAGATTTGGACATTTGAATTTCAAACTCTTATCTAGACATTCAAACTTGATCTAGCAAGAGGTCTCCCTAAAATGGATTTTAAACTAGGTAGTATATGTGATGCTTGTCAATTGGGAAAACTTAGGATGAGTTCATTTAAACTGAAAGATATGATTTCAACTTCCAAATCTCTTGAGTTACTTTATTTAATCTGTTTGGTCCATCTCAATTTAAGTCAATAAATAATTGTAAATATTTTTTTGTAATCGTAGATGATTATTCTAGATTTATATAGACAATTTTTCTGAAACATAAAAGTGATACTTTTGATTTACTTAAAATTTTTGCAAAAAGAATTCAATATCATCTTTCTTTAAAAATTAATACTATTCGTAGTAATCATGGTGGAGAATTTGAAAATGAAAATTTTGAGAATTTTGTAATAAAAAAGGAATAAATCGTAAATTTTCTTCTCCAAGAAATCCACAATAAAACGGAGTGGTAGATCATAAAAATAGGACATTCAAGAGTGTGCAAAAACTATGCTTTCAGATAGTAAATGACTAAGAAATTTTTAGGCTGAAGTAGTTGCTACAGCTTGTTACATTTTGAATAGGATTTTAATTAGACATCTAACAATAAAACACCATATGAACTTCTTTTCAATAAGAAACCAAAGGTATCTTATTTTAAAGTTTTTGAAAGTAAATGCTTTATTCTAAATACAAAGGACGTTTTGGATAAATTTGATCCTAAATCTAACAAAGGAATCTTTATCGGATATTCTAATAGAAGTAAAGCAACAGAGTTTTTAATTTTAAAAATTAACACCATTGAAGATAATGCATGTATCTTTTGATGAAAATTTCAAAAAATTTATTTAAGTAAATGATGAAGATGAGTTTTTTTTACTTTAAACAATGAATCAAATGAAATAAATTATGAAACTATTCATCCTAATAGAAGGACAAGGCTTTTAAAAGATCATTCTACAGAAAATATAGTAGGAAATATTGAATCTGTTGTTAGAACTAGAAATCAACTAAACAAGATGAGTAATGTAACATTTATATCAACCATTGAACCCAAAAATCGAAAGGAAGCATCATCTGGTGATCATGGATTCTTGCTATGCAAGAGAAACTGAATCAATTTACCAGAAATGATGTATGAGAACTTGTTCCTAAACCCAAGGACAAAACTATAATAGGAACTAAATGGGTTCATAAAAATAAAATGAATGAACAAGGTGAGGTCGTTAGAAATTAAGCTTGGTTAGTCACGCAATGTTATTGTCAAGAAGAAAGAATAGATTTTGATGAAACCTTTGCACCCATAGCAAGATTAGGAGCCATTAAAATTCTACTTGCTTTCGCAAATCACAACAATTTCAAATTATTTCAAATGGATGTCAAAATTGCCTTTTTAAATGGTTTTATTAAAGAGGATATTTATGTTGTACAACCTCCACTTTTTGAAGAAGAAAAATTTCCAAATCATGTTTACAAATTAAATTAAGCTTTATATGGAGTTAAACAACCTCTTAGAGCCTGGTATTACAAACTAAGATCTTATCTATTACAATCAAATTTTGAAATTAGTAAAGTAGATAATACTCTTTTATTAAAAGAAACAAAAATGATATCCAATTAGCATAGATTTATGTGGATTATATAATTTTTGGATCAACAAACAATGAAACGAACAAAAAGTTTTCCAAAATAATGATAAAAGAGTTTGAGATGAGTCATATGAGTGAACTTACTTTCTTTTTAGGATTGCAATAAAACAGTTAGATAGTGGTATTTTCATTAGTCAAGAAAAGTATGTTAGAGATCTAGTTAGTAAGTTTGGTGCCAATGAGAGTAGAAAACCCACTCCTTTGGCAACCAATGAAGCCTTAAATAAAGAAGACGTGTCAAAAGATGTTGATCATAAGCTATATAGGGAAATGATTGGATTGTTGCTCTATATAACTGCGAGTAGGCCTGATATCATGCATAGTATCTCTCTCTGTGCAAGATACCAATATTAACCCAAAGAAACACATTTAAAAGCTGTTAAACGTATCCTAAAATATGTTAAACACACTTTAGAATATAACATATTTTGCCTTAAAAATAATTTATTTAATTCAATCTCATATTGTGATACTGACTATGCTGGTTGTAAATTAGACCAAAAAAGTGCTAGTGGAACTTGTTACTTTTTAAGAAATTCTCTGGTTTCCTGGTTTAGTAAAAAGCAAAATATCGTCTCACTACCAACAACTGAAGCTATATATATCTCTGCTGCTTTGGTCTGTTCTCAAGTTATCTTTATGCAACAGACCCTAAAGGATTTTGGATCAAATATTTCAAAATCACCAATTTATTGTGACAATACAAGTGCAATAAATTTATCCAAAAATCCTACTCATCGTGCCAGAACAAAACATATTGATATCAGACATCATTTTCTCAGAGATAATATGAGTAAAGAGATTTTTTCTCTTGAATTTATTAACATCGAGAATCAAATAGCTGATATTCTAATCAAACCCTTGAATCAATCGACCATTATTAAATTAAAAAGAGAACTAGTTATTTGTTCTACAACTGAGATATAGAATATAGATATAGTAACATATATATTTAAATACATAAAGAAAAACAAATTGTCAAAATTTTTAGAAGGATGTCGACATGCCCTTATCCCCCATGTCGACATACAACAGTAAAATTTAAAATTTTGATTTTTCCTCTAAAATTAGTTTGGTGGTTATATAATCACAACATTTCAAATTTTTCTGTCTTCTTACTTCATTTTCCCTATAGTAAACTTCTGAAAATATAAAATAACGGCCTCCTTTTCTAAATTAAACCAAAATGCAACATTTTCCTTCCTTTCTCCTAATTCTGGTCCATTTCAACGAACTACATTGGCTCGAGTAATGAAGATCGAGGAAATCATAAAGGATTCTCTACAAATGCCGGTTGATTTACAAGTCACTCAAATAAGGATGGCAAAGGAACGGGAGAAACAGGGCAAGATTGTTAGAAATTTGCAAAATTTCTAACGGATAATCTTGCAGACCCTATTGTTATTGAAGATGATTCCTCTAACATATGTATTCATAATCCATTAGAGGATGACGAAGAAGAAGAAGAGGAGGAAGAAGCACAAATGGACGAAGATGATAAAATTATTTGCATTGGAGAAGTTTGTTTTGACAAAAATGGTAATTTGGTCGAACAACATGGAAACTTTTGTCTCCATTGCCCTAATTGTTCGATTCACAAGTCACCAATTGTCAAGGACTCTCGTTAGATTGTTATTATATTAATGTTTTTATATTTTTTGTACTTGTATATATTTGTGTCTATGTTTCATATATATATATATATATATATATATATATATATATATATATATATATATATATATCTGTGTGTGTGGGTGTAATGTAACATCATATATATTAAAATTATATTTATGTTTCGCTTATTATGCTTCATTATTAGCATTTAGTTCCATAGTATTAGTTAAAGGGGGAGTTATGTAGTCTAGCCTTATTTTTTTGATGACAAAGGGGGATAATTATAAAATAGGTTAGATAGGATTAGATTAAGGGGGAATTAGTATATTAAGTTTCTGGAATAAGGGGGAGTCGGAGTAGAATCAAAATTTGTCGGAGTAGATTTTATAAACAAAGGTTGTCATCATCAAAAGGGGAAGATTGTTAGTTCTTGAGATGATGGTTTTGATGACAACAACCTTAGGACTTGTTATAGAATATAAATACTAACATTGTTGACTAGATATATATGTATATGCAAGATATATATATATATATATATATATATATATATATATATATATATATATATATATGCAGGTACTGAGAATGAAGGCTGTACAATATAAAGATTCAAGACCGACGAATTCAAGATTGAAGAAATCAAGACTGAAGACTCATGAGTATCAGATTATCAAGAGTTCAAAATATCAAGATAAGCAATAGAGTCTAGATTTATGTTAAAACTTCATAATAGCACTAAAATCTTTATTTGGATTTTAATTGTGAAATAGAATCCACCTTCTCTCTTTAATAGTGGGATGGAACCCACAACCTCTTTAGTGGGATGGAACCTACGACCTTCTCTAGTGGAATGGAATCCACGAAATTTTCAAAATGATTTATTTTTTCAAAACTATCTTTTTTAATTCATCTCTATCATATTAAATAATTTAGCCTTAATTCAAAAACTATTTTTAATCATATTAATTTCAAAATCATATCTTGTTTTTAAACTATCTCTTCATTTTAATATTTGAGCTTTAATTTATTTTAAAGAAATCTATATTTGGTCTTTAATGTTACTTTTAGATTATGGATTATATATTTTAAGATTATTTTCTAAAAATCTTTTATAAGTTTAAACTATATTCGAAATAGTTTACAAAGTTTAGAAATTGTTTTGATAAGTTTTAGAATAGAAATCATTTTAAAGAAAAATCTATTTTCAAAAATAATGTAGGCATGTCAACATCTCTCAACCCCCTATGTCGACATCGTAGCCATAGAATTTAAAATTCAAATTTTCAAAAGAAGTATATGTTCGTCATAACCTTTCACGAATGGACATGACTGTTGTTCTCCTATAAATACTAGTTGTTTTCAATGAATCTTAAGTTAGTTTTCCCTCATTTCTCCGCTCCTTCTTCTCCACACAACTATTCTCTTATATTTCAAATGCTTTGACAAAACTCCACCGAAATTCTAAGTGAATCAAACTCGATCACCACTAGTTTGATTCTCCGCCACTCTCTCTCAAAGATATTAGTGCTATTCAAAGTTATAGGATCACTTGTGATCAAAGATCGAAAGATCAAAGTGTGTCGAGTCTCTCTCTATCAAAATGTGATTGAAAATGGTGTGATTGTGGCCTGTAAATTTGTAGCCTGTTAATCAATTAGGTGATCTTGTAGCCTGGTGAAATCAAGAGAGTTTACCCTGGACTCAGAGACAGGTAGGTGTATCTCGTGGCCTTGAAATCGAGTTTGTAATATCAACATTATATTTGAAAAGAAATCCGCACAAGAAATTGTGTCGGACAGGATGTAGGGTAACTCCGAACCAGCATAAAATTCCGGTGTGTTCTTTTATTACTGCTTTTATTTACTATCTGCATCGGTGTCTGGTTCTTTGATTGTCTCTGTGTTTGTGAATTGCATCTATTTGGATTTAATTTGAAAGATTTCAAAAAGATTCACAAAATTAATTAATCATTATTCACCTCTCCTCTAGCGTTAATTCTTCCTTAAGATCTGTAATCTTCATTTCCTACAAAAGTATCAAACATTTTAGTTTTATCAGAATACAGAGGAAGCGTGTGCATTTCGAAAATAACAATATAGTGCTATAGTGTTCATAGCCCTATACGTCAGTGTGATACTCCTAATTTGCAATGAAATCCTGTTATTGCAATTAGTAAAAGCATGGCTGCCCATGACAATCTTCACAAAGTATTTGGGAGAAGCAGCATACATACTTATATCAAAATCTATACAGGTAGACCTAAAAGGTTGTTGGTTCCCAATCCTTGTATATAGATACCATACTGAAATGATTCAGTACGGAAAATTCCAAATGCAGAAATATTCTAATGCAATCTGGAACCATTCTTTCTAAAAGAGATGCTCCTCGTATTAATAAAGGGAAGGAGCATATGAAGAGGATAATATAATAATCTATAATCGGTTCCATAATGTACGCTATGCTATATACCAACTGGATTTGGCTTATGCATTAGTATGTGTAAACCAATACCAATGTATTCCTCATACACGATAATGAAGACTTCCTTTTGAAGGGGCATGCAGATTCTAGCTTTTAAATTAATATCGATGATAGTAAGTCTGTGTCTGCTTTTGTTTTTATATTAAATGGTGGGACTATTTGTTGGAAAGGTTGTAAACAAGAAACAATAGCTAATTCAACCATGGAGGCCGAATATATCATCCTTAATGAAGCAACTAAAAAAGTGGTCTAGATACACAAATTTATTACTAAGAAAAGGGTGGTTCCACACATTAAGAATCCAATGACATTGCTTTTTGACAATAATGTTGTGATGCAGAGCGCAAAGGAACCAAGAGCTCATAAGAAGTCAAGGCATATTTTTCGAAAGTTCCACCTTATCAGAAGTCCATCGTTAATAAATAATTTGTGACTAATATAGTAATATCAAGGACAACATAGAGATCCATTCACCAAGGGACTAGCCCGATGAGTTCTCGGCAAACTGATCAAAAGGATGAGATGGAGATTACATAGTTTACACCAAGTGAAAATAGAAGATTGATAGAGTTAGGGGTATGCCCTAAAGGAAATTAAGTAATTTATTGTAAATTGTTAACTCTGTAATAAAATATTGTTTGAAATAAAAGGTGTTTTTCTTTATATTACATACTTGTCATATTATGATATGCTTATTAATTATATAATTTAATTATATTAAAAGAAAATCCTTGAATGATATGTTGTGTGACAGTAATCACATTATGTTGTAATCATGATAAAATTGTCACATTAAAGACAACATATTATTTTAATATTCGTGGTCAAGATATTTAGAGATGAGATTTTGATACATCCGTTGAGACTAGAGTATATGATGCTCTTTAAAAGTTGGGCAGTGTATTGATATTGGTTGTTGGGGGCACTAAGGGTTACATATTGATAATGATTTAACAACTATGGGATGACTTACTTGAGAGTTTTCTATTGGTTAAAAACTAAAATCAAACAGAGATCTTGAAGTGATGATGTTACACGGTTCTCTTAATCTATGGAACTTCTGTATGGACACTCCACTTCTATTATTGTTAAATCATGGCATGACTATTCATAGAGCGAAAATAGTTTGGTTTCAGCTGAAGCATTGAAAGTGAAATACTATTCAATAGAGAATTTGACTCCTCGATTGCAAGGGGATAGTACCACGATTAACTTTAGTCAGTTCAAAGTCAATGTCATTAGTCAAAGCATTATGGTAAATTATTATTATTATTATTATTATTATTATTATTATTATTAAACCAAAGATTTTATGTTTGGACTAATCATGTTTAATGTAAAGGATATTGGAATTTTGACCAAAACCAAATCCCATAAGTCTTAAGGAGATAAAGTTTGACAAAGAGAATTGCTGTAAATAATCGTTACTACCAGATACTACTTATAATAGTAAAACTGGATTATACCAAAAAGAGGTGTAACCAATAAATTCGGCAGAATTTCACGTCACCGGCTATGATGACATATGAACGTTAATATTCGAATTATTCAATATTAATTGGAAGTTAAATTTACGTCTTTAAGTCGCATAACCTTAATGATGAATACTCTGAAACATCATATGATTTAATTAAGTTATAATCAATGTAAATTAATCAAATTAATTAATATTTATGAAATATTAATTATTTTATTTTATTTGATGTTTGAATGCCATTATTATTTAGTGAAATGAGTATATATAAAAGTTATGTATGCATGTATCGATATAAAATATGAACAAAATATTTAAATATGATTTAAATCTATTAGTTATTAAATGGGTTTAGGAATTTTGAAAGCCTATCCAATTTCTATCCTGGCCAGTCATACATGGATGGGGAGATTTGACTTGATTGAGAATTGATGAAGAATTAAAAAGGAAAGGTTTTAAGGAAGGAATTAGAAAGGTTTTAATTATTCCATAAACACCAAATTTCTTTTATTCCCTTGTTTAATCTTTCGCACAACCAATTTCCAGGCTCTCCTCCTCTCTTCTTTTCCAGTTGAAAATCCTTGGCACCAAAGCCATAAAATAATTCCTAAAACAAATTAGAATCTCTATATTATTACAAAATTCAGAGGCTAATTTGATCAAATCTAGGAGTATTCTTCATTCTAGGTGTGGTTTTTTTTGCCTACTTTATAAGGTAATCATCTAACCTCTTTTAGTATATGTTACATTATGTTATAATAGTTTAGATCCCCTACTACCCATCTCATCATGACTAATGTTACATCTTGTTAATGTACTTAGATCTCATATTGTCCAATCTATTGCTTGCTATTGTGTTATAAATTAAAGTTTAATGAATTTTTTCGATTTAAAGCTAATTTTAATTATTTGAAATAATCTTTCCAACATCAAGTAGACTATTTGACCTAGAGTGCATTTCACCAACTAGCTCGCTTCGCACCTTAATATCCATCACTTTTGAGTTTTCCCGCATACGATCCATAGTTTGAATAAATGGGAGGTGCTTTGCGAGATGTTTAAAATCTTACTATAGAATGCACATTAAAGAATCACTTACTAGACGAGGTTCCCATATACGCTACCGAATATCAATATGACTGCGAAGATTTGGCGCTATGAGCAAGCTATTTTTTACGATCAAATTGAAATTCTAGCTTCTCTGTGTAACATATTTTATATAAAAATATAAGTGAAATAATAAATAAACTATTTAGAAATATTTTATGAAAAATGAATGTAATTTTCATGTGTATGTGTATTATTTTGAATATCAAATACTTTTGGTTGTTATATACATATGTTTATTTATATTATTTTAGTTTAAAATTTATAAAAGGATCTGTGTGTAAAATTATAGATCTAATGTTGAATTCCTTTCTAATTCAAAAATGGACTTCAAATAGTCAATTTTAAATTTAAAAACAAAATTATAAGTTTTACAAACACACACACTATTTTAAATCGCATGTACGTGCATCTAATAGCTAGAAATATTTTCTTTTTACTTAATAAAATTTTATGGACGGATGTATGCTATAAATGTAAAAGTTTTATTGGTCAAAACATTTTTTTAGTAGTTTTGTGGACTAATTTAGAGATTCCATTGATGGATGTAGGGTATTTTTGAAAATTCAAAAAGACACCTTGGAAATCATATTCATCGAATTCTCTTTATTAATAGTAGGTATAGATATGTGTATGCGTGTGTGTTTTTTTGAATTTAAATATAGTTTATCATTATATATGTATATGTGTGTGTGTGTGTGTGTGCTATTTCAACTCATAATTCATGGAAGGACTTTTATATAGAAGATCTAATGATGAACTCCTTTTCAAGTATAAACTATATTTCAAATTGTAAATCTTATATTTCAAAGCATGTAGAGTAGTCAAAATCAATTTTAATATGCATATGTTTATATACAAATTTTATTTTACATATAATCAAAAAACAATGGACAATAAAGGCATATATAAAGAGCGATCGTGTCCATTACGGTGTAAATCCCAACACATATAAACGTATATATTAACCATGTATACTATTTATATGTTGCACTTGCACTATATACATATATGAGTGTATTTGATATGCTCATTATATCATATTTGAATTAAATTAAATTTAAACTCCTTTTAAATAATTAAATAAAGTAAGGTTCTATTTTTTTAAATAGAATTTAAATTGGATTTAAAATCATACAAACTTCAGAGGTCCAACAAAGATCCAAAATGGAATATTTTTTGAAATTTACCCATTTAACCGACTTTGACCTGGCCTAATTCCTTCAAATCATATGTTAGAGGATCTCTTGTGAGCCTGTGTACTGGATTTTTGGGGCTTGTAGGATGATCATTTGTGTCTTGTTGAGTTTATATACGATAATAGTTATTAGTCTTACATTGGTATGACACCATTTGAGGCATCATGTATCCGACCATACATTGCTCTTTCAAGTTGATGGGAAGCAAGCAAGAAACTGATACTTGGACCAAATATGATCAGGGAAACTTCGAAGAAGATCAATATCATTTGGCAACAAATGAAAGATGCTTAAGAAAGAAGAGTCGTGCTAATAAGAGAAGACATGAATTGGAGCTATCTGTTGGCGATATGGTGTTAGTCAAGATCTCTCCATTAAAGAATGTAGTCCGACTCTATACTACAGGGAAATTGGCACTGAGATTTGTATGTCCTTTGTTGATACTCGAGAGGATTGAGAACCTAGCTTATAGAGTTGACTTACCTCTTAGAAGGGCGAGTGTGCATGATGTGATCCACTTTTCTCATTTGTGGAAGCATGTGCATGACTCAAACATAACTATTACACTAGATCAACTGGACGATATTGAGATTGAACCGTAAGTTTCGAGACTTTGTAAGCCTATCCGTATCATTGCACGTGATACAAAGCAACTATGGAGGAAGACGATGGAGTTGGTGAAGGTTTAATAAGGTGAAAGCAAGCACCTGGGGGACCAATGAGGGCATGAAGACCGCCTTTCCAGAACTCTTTACTTTGTAACATTTTTTGTTTACCGTGTTGCTTTCACTTTGGGTATAATTAGAGTAGTTCAGTTCTCTTCATTCTTGGATAGGAGTAGATTATATTTCTTGCTTATATGCTCTTGTTCGATGTCTGGTGTGCTTTCTTGTGATTGTTAGGCATGCATGATAACTATATTGTTTGAATTTACCTTGTGTTGATGGGTTGTCGTGGGAGAAATTCCAAAAAAGAGAGAGTGTGGTGACTAGTATTTTACATATAGTAGAATCGTAAAGTATCGCTTCTAAATCCAAATTTTGTTGTAAAAGCTATAATTTTGGGACACGTTGAGTATTAATATTTTTAACCCATTGAAATTTTAGGACAAATTTGACCCTAAAAACTTGCAAGGCCCATAACTTTTGATAGTAGCTGAATTAGGGTCTAAAAAATATTTTAGATGAAAGATATTAAGGTTTCTCACTTCATTGAGTGGTCATGGTAACTTTCTAGACTTGCCGTTTAGGAGATTTTACCATTATAAGTCAGAAAATCTTTGGATAGGTGGTAGGTAATTAGTGAGGTTCGTGTTAGGCCCAATAGCAGGTTAACGACTTGTGCTTAATGGAGCTGATAGTAGCCTCAATTCATTATTCCGCTTCCCAAAAATAGTTAAAGACCACCATTAGTCGTCCTTAGGCAAAAAGCAACTATAATCCTTAAAACTTACTTTAACTAGCCAAATTTAATCATTAAAGGGAGTTTATCAAGGGGATTAGCATATTTAGTGTTGGGATGCATTGGGATTTGTGCAGATTACCATTCACTCCAGATTTGGTTCGATTTATATGCGTTTGGTTATTTTGCCGAGTGATTTATCCTTCTCACTTTTTAATGTTAGTTAATATAGTTAAAAATGATGTTTTTGTAATGATTTTAATGTTGAAATTATTACTATGACAAATTTGATTCTAACATTAATTTTAAAATGGTTTTAGGAAGGTAAATGTTGATTTAATCCATTTTTAACCATTTGACTAAACCAATCGTCATTTTCCATTTTTGTTAACTTAGGATGATATGATTGTTTGGATACTGTTTTTATTGCTTGAAAAAATGTTTTCATTTATGTAATGCTTGTATGTTGTTTTTTAGTTTGAGTGCAATTGGTGACCGGTCGTTATTTAAGTGAATCGAGGTGCAAAGGTATTTAAAATATGATGCGACCAAGGTTGACTGTTCATGATGGCCTAGGGAAACCAAGTTTTTACCACATCAAGATAGGAGTTGGCTCAGTGATGTTTTTGAATAGTCAGTGATATGACATGGAGTGGTCGATGGAGATGCATACTTTGAGGTTTTGGTGACTTACCTCAGGATTTAGGGTGCTCGACATCAGGCTTGATTGCATTTCGCTTCAAGCAGGGGAGAATGATGAGAAGTTTGGAGCTTAGTAAAATTTTGCTAAGTGTTGAAGTTTAGAAATAAGGTCGGCATTGAGAGCTTTGTAGGGGTTAGATTTTGGGCTTTAGGCATGGCATATAGAAACTTTGGGTCGTATGTTCTTATGCTTCAGGAAAATGAAGGGGCCGAGAGGTTTTAGCTTTGGCTAGTACTTAGCCAAAATTAGCTAAATGCTAAGCCAAAGTGGTCGGTGCCAGTTACTTTGGAGTGGTCGGTGCCAGTTACTTTGGAGTGGTCATTGCCAACCACAATTGAAGGTGGTCAAAAATTTAGGGATTCCAAGAGTGAGTATAGGAGACGTGCCATATTTATTCACATGTTCGTTTGACGCCTTATTTTGGAGTTATGGCTCCATGAAGAGCGATTTTAGCTAGCATAGCAGTGACGCGATACTTTGGTGCAATAACCCAACGACTCATGATGTGTGTCTAGAAAGATGCGACAACTCGTTGATAGGAGTTGTGATGATGATTTGATGTGAACTTGTGGGTGAATCACTGATGTGTTCTACTATGGAGATGAATGAAATGGAACGATGATGTGTTCTACTATGGAGACATGTGCAAATGGATCGCTGATACTTGGGGATTTTGAATATGCTCATAAAAAGTTGGTATGCAAGGACACTCACTGTAACACCTAGTAATATTTACGTTAATAATTTAATAACTAATAAGGCTACAAAAATGGAATATGAGCAAACGATGGAATTTGGCCACAAAACTTGCACCATTTCATTTGTAGAAATTTTCTTAGCAACTTTCATATTTGGAGTTTCATGATCGGAGTTGAAATGAAGAAGTTGCAAGCGTTTTAAGAATCCGAAACGAAAATAATTAAATACCAAAATATACTATTAAATATATTAATTCACCGAACCCACCGGTCAAACCCCCCTTCTATGGGTCGGCCGCTCATAGGGGTGTGGTCGACTGGTCATGCAAACAACGACTAGGGTTGAGCCTAGGCCAATGGCTCGAATTTAATATTTTTAATCGAACGGATAAGATTGGTCCGAGTGCTTACAAATTCATGCCCAACCACACACTTCTCTTCTCTTATTTTATGATTTAGGCAACGAAGCTCTGCCACTTTCTTTTCTCCACTATTCCTCCTAAGTATAAAATAATTTGTATTTATACAAATTAGAGAAGTGCAGAAAATAATAAAAGAAGAAGAGAAGAAGCGAAATAGCATTGCACAATAAAATGTAAATTTCAATATTACAAATCTACGTTTCTCTTAACTCCAAATCTCTCCTTAGATCTGTAGTTATAATGGTATATATGTACCCTTTTACACATATTCCTTTGGATTATAAAAAAAATGGAGTTGATTCAAAGAATCAGGTTCAGATCTGGGGATTTGAAAAGCTTTCAAATGTGAGTGGAAAATTAAGTAATTTACTTATAATATTGGAATATCATTTGATGTTTATGCCTAAATGAAACTCTAAAAAGTTGTAGGCTTAAATTAAACGTCTAAAACACCGCCTACATATTTCTTAAATGAATAGGAATGCTATTTACACCCAGATCCGGAAATCAGTCCCCAATTTACTAAAAGTTGAATAAAATAAAATATATAATCTGTTCCAAATCTACATTTGGATTATAGAAATATTAGTAATTTAGATTGTTCTGTTTCTATTAAAATATGAATTATGTATTTTAATTTGTTAGAAGTACTGTTCGTTTAACCTCCATGAATTTGTCTAACATCTTAATTTCATAAAAAAGGTGCAATGTTTGATTGATAAGGAATATACATAAGAAAAGAGAAGTGTAAAGCATGTATTTTCTTTCCAAAGTTTACACTATTTGTTGCAATAATGAGGAAATAAATTATTTCTCATAAATTCAAACCAAGCAAATCTCTTAATTTAGGTTAATTTATGGAAGATTATAATAGAAAACCTTTTTGAAAGGACGATTCTGACAAAATAAAATATAGAAAACTATTCTAGTTAAGGACTAATAGCCGAAAATGTAATAATAAATTTATAAACATATATAACTGTGCTAAAACATTCAAAATAAAAATATAATTAATGCGACGTACTATACATTAATGTTCGTATTAAATGTATGTTGAATATTAGAATAGATCACATAATAAATGGTAAGATTAGAAAATAAAGATGGAGGAACACCAAAAATGAATAGGCAATAAATGTAAAATGATTTGGGAGTTACAAGAAATTAAATAGGTTATAAACGGGGGAAATAGGACTGATTAATGAAATTGGTAGGATAATTATGGAAAGAATAAGGAAGAAATAATCGTTAAATTTGATATGTAAATAAATGGCTTTAGGAAACATCTGTTAAGATAATAAACATGCGACATTTATAGAGATAATAAATAAAACATGCTAGGTTGTGTATGAAATATTGTAAGGTAGTATAATTGTCATTGGAGTAAATTATATAGCCATAAATATGAAAATATAGATTAGTGGGCTTTGCCCAACATTAAACCTTAGAATAATTAATTTGATTTAGTGAGTTGGAATGCGAGGTCAGTAGAGTTACATAATAGAAGTCTACCCTTCACTCAAAGGATACTAGGAATTGTGCATACTAAATACTGATGCGAGATGTCTTCGACCATAGGACCCATAGGAATGGGATTTACTTTGCGGATAGATTAAGGTGAAATATGTCTGGGAGCCAGCCTCAGATTTGAAGTATTAAATTCCCAATACCTTTTGGGAAATGGGGTCTGCTTCATATCCAATAAGAGGTAGTAAGTAACCAAAGGGGGTATTTACCTAGACTTAGTCTAAACATGGATGTCAGCTGTGGGGGGTCAACGGGCAATGTCAGTAGTTGGTACCAATATTTAGCATTAGGTCTAGCATATAGCCTTGGACAACCAGTGATCCCGAAACGAGTGGTAACAAAGACTTGGGTTACGTCTTGACGAATTTTGCTTCCTACCTGTCTAGAATTTGTATGGGATACGCTTGGACCTTATGATTGGGAGTTAATTGAAGTTTATTTAGTACAGGTGGGCAAGTTAACCCTTAGACGAGTCTTTGAATACAATAGTGGTATGAAAATCTAATTATATACTATAGTAAAGTCGTATATAGTAGTCATCGGTCTCTGTAGCTAGGATCGATAGATTAGCGATAACGATGCATAAGGCCTACTTCATAATTAAGAACTATTAAGTGGTCGGGGTTTTGGGTTGAGAATGATTCGAATGTATATATGTACATAGAAACACACGGATATATATATATATATATATATATATATATATCTGTGTGTGTGTCTGTGTGTGTATAGTATACCTTGGGAAAGATTATGATAGATATATCGTATGCACACATGTTAAATTAAACGAATTAGCCGCAAATAACAGACGTAACATTTAGATGGAAACCAAATGGCGTCAGTTATGTTATGGATAAAGTATGCAATTTTTCAATCACTGGAACTGTTCTGACGCCTTCTTCATTACGAACACATGATAGATTTAGAGGAGCATGTCTCTGGAGCAAGATGAAACGGTTGAGGGAGAAGTCTTCTTATTCATGCTCGGTAATATCATGGCGATTAGATATACACGGAATACAATTGATTCCAAGGTAGTGGATTTGATCAGTATTTTTATCCTATTATATCTTATAGGATGTTGTGAGTTTATTTTGATCGATCTATGATATATTTATATTTACTACAGGTTACCAAAACCAACGAATTGTACCCTAATGGACTTGGATTTCGATTTATTGAAATTCGGGCCCATTAAGTTATGGATTGTTACACTCACCTAGATTTTTGATGTTTATCCCTAGTCATTTGATGTGATCTACCTTACCTTAGACTTTTTTACATTAGTGTAGTCCTGGCCTTATGACTTGGGATGAAACCAAGATGTTATTGATCTTTGGCTGTATGATGGGGCCATACGAGCTATCATATATCCAACGCACTCGAGTGGTGTGAGGATTGTTTGATGGATGTGATGTTGCTATGTTTTCTTTATCACTCTAGGGATGTCACGTAAGTTGGGTATTATTGACTTAGATGCCTAAACATTCGACATTGTACTTTGACTTGTAGTGCACCCATACGATGATGATATTAGATTAGCATATACTATTATGTTCTAACTCTATGGATGTAGGGATAGGTTAGATATGATTCTCCATAGCCTGTGTCCTATATTTCACTATATTGACTTCTATAGTATTTTGAAGTTGAAGATTGCTTATACTGGACTATTGTCTGACTTGAGCTTTTATGATTTTCTTTTTATTATCGTGGGTACTTATAAATGAGTAGACTAGATAGCAAGTACGGGACAATGCATGGCATTGTGAAGATGGACTAGTAGGAGGCTAAACTTTTAGATATACTTACTTTTAGGCTCACAATTGCTTATATTCCACTGTGCAGCACTGTAAGGCTTTATCGGTGCTTTAACTTTGTTTAGACATAGTGCATTTGGGTTATTGATGTATGAACTCTATGATCTGTGTATATGGCTATGGTGAAGCTGTTCCACTCTGACTATGTAGTTCATTTTAGTTATTACTATCTTGCCTATTTTATACCTTTGTTGATTATTATATTTTTATCCTTGTGATGTGAGATGTACAACATGTTTTGTTTGGATGATTTTTATTTTACTATATCCTACCTTGAAAATCATCCTACATTAGCCGGTTACGGTTACAGTGCACTCTATAAGTTATATATTGGCCACCGAAGGTGTAGGACGGTCATCATAACAAATTTGCTAACTTTTAACTTCATTGGATGTTGTTTAAATTTTAGTTTAATTATGTTAAACAAGTGCATCTTTGACAATATTCATTTAATATACTTAAGACTACATCTTTGTATTGCAATTTTAAATACATGTATATAATTCAATTTTAAGTACATGGATGCAGTTAAGACTATTAAATTAGATGCATTGTGTAGCATGGTAAAAGAGATAAATTTGAAAATAATGCATTTTCATTCAATATGAACTAGATCTTTTATAGTGTTATTACGAATAATATGGTTATCATTAATCATGTATAATATTCATTTGAGACAATGGATATTTTATGATTTAAAATTTAATCTTACTTTAATCAAAATTATATTATAATTAAGTTTACAAATCATATCTATCATTATTAATATGAATAACATTTGTCTGAATATGAGACTCATAAATAATTTCATTGTTGATTCGTATAAGATTTATTTAGAGTATCGTGTTCAAAATAGTTCTATCATTAACTTAAATAACATATATTCCAATATAGTATTTAACAATGGTGATTTTATTATAATTGAATGATTTTTGTTATAATATAATATTAGATAAACATCCTAATAACGAATTAATATATTAATGTCTTATTCGCAGTTTCCTCTATAGGTGTATGATACATATCTAATACTATTAGTATTTCCTCGATTTGAATACAAATCCAATGACGCAAAGTGCACATAAAATGGAGCTTGTATGTAAAAGTAATAAATGGCACAAAATTTGAGGGTTAAATTGCAGTTATTATAAATATTAAGGGTTATATTAGAAATTAACTTCCCCATTTCATCTTCCACAAGGCATCGATGTCACGTTGTTGGGAATTTCCAATGCCTATAGTTCGTTGTATGGACCACCTGGGATTGCGACACTTCTGCCATTCACTGTGTCTCTCCGTGATGAGTCAGAGGACCCATACCGTCAATTATGTTGCCTCTACCATTGGATAGGAATTTAGGTGAAACATTAATGTCTTTATCATTGCCACCTTTATTTTCTCTAGAAATCGATTCCAACGGTGAAGATGTGACTTGAAATGAAGCTTTGATGATTTCAGCTATTGCTCCTCCAGTGCTGTTTTGGTAAAGCATTGATTTGCTCTTATGATGGCTGATATGGGCACAACAATAGTGTTTGCACAATTATGTGCACATATAGTTAATTACAAAATCATTTTTAATTTCAAATTTGATAGTTTTGATTTTATTTTGAAAATATAAAATAATTTTTTTGCGATAATCCTGCCGGTCAATTACACCTTGAACAATTAGCTTCGCTTTTGAGAGAATGATTCACTAACTCAATGATGAATTGCAAAGTCCACAATTAAGATATAATTTATGAATAGAGAACAAAGAAAAGTTTTGTGTGTTAAATAAAGGCTTGATGGTTTTATTTATAGCGTTGGATGCTACAAATATCTTCTTAATATATTTTCACATGTCATACTTTTATTATTGGTTAGGTCCATTAACCCAATTAAATAATAAACCATTTAACCGTTATCAATATGGCTAATCTTCTGATTATCAATCAATATTAATAATCTAAACTACCGTGTAATATTTACTATTTAATAAATATTATTTCTGACTTGTACAAATAAATAAATAAATATATAACAATTACAGTTTGTTAATAAATTTTCAACTGTCTAACAAATTTAAAATAATAACTAAATCTATATATAAATTATACTCATTTCTCAATAATAATTAATTACTTTTACAAACTTATTTCATTAATTATTTTCGGTTAAAAATTGAGAGTTTTAGTTTTGTGACTCCTAAGAGTAAACTCAGCCATCGATAATATATTTTTGACAATAAGGGTGGTACTTTATTCAAGTAATGCACTTATTTTGATTTTTCCAAGTGCGATCCCGTGACCTTTAAAACCTCAATCTAGAGCGTCATATCACTTACCTCTTGAGTTAGTGGACCTTGACTAACCCTCTATAACATTTAAACAATTTAAATATTAAAGCATGTATGGACTTTCTTGAAGCATGGTAGTAGACATGAGTTTGGTTACACACAAATTATCTATGTAAGTGTAACATCCCATAAATTATTAGCGTTTGAAGTTTTGAGATAGAAAATAAATATGAAAAAGGAAATATAATATAATAAATGCAGAACCTTATTGGTCAACCCCCTCCATGGGACAGGAGCGGTCCACCGGTTGTGTAATGGTGGCATGGGTATGAACATTGGCTAACGATATCGATTTAATATTTTGATCTAACGACTACAATTGATTGGTGCACCTATAAATAAAGGCCTTACCCTCATTTTTCTTCTCATATTTTTTGATTGAGTAGCGAAGCTCTACCATTTTCCTTTTTCTACTATTTTAAAAAATTATAAAATATTACATACAAAAAAAAATTCGAAGAAGAGCAGAAATTAAAAGAGAAGAAGTGAATTAATAACACGGAAAAAGGTAAATTTCGATCTATATTCCCTTTAACCTCCAATCTCTCCTCGGATATGTAATTCTAATATTATATATAATACACCTTGTTATACATATTTTTTTGGTTTGGAATGGAAAAAAAAAGTCAAGTATAGGATTACATTCAGATCTGGGAGATTTGGAAAGCTTTAAAGGTAAGTGAGAAATTATATAATTTACTTATAATGTCATTGAATTCTTATTTAATTAGTATGCCTAAATAAGATCTGATGAATTGTAGGCTTAAAACAAATATATGATTATCGCCTACATATTTAATAAAATAGGTAATTGTAATATTATGTACAATGTGATCTGGAAATTTGAAATTAGTCCCATATAATTTTTTGTAAATTGATGGTAAAGTTGTAAAATTATTCCAGATCTAAAAATTGGGTTGTAAATTAGGATGCCTTAGTTGAATTGGAATGTGAATTTCTATGTTTTGGTTTATTTAGAGCGGTTTCATGAAATTTCCTTAAATTATCCAATTCTAAAATATGTATAGATGTGCATCATTTGAATTAACAAGTGATATACCAAACAGGAAAAGAGATATGTAAGATATGAATATTCTTTTCCGTAGTTTACACTGTCTATTTCAAAAGGAAATAATTTTGTGTAATTTAAAACAAAGAAAAGATATCACTTTTGGTTTGTTTATAGAAAATTATAACTGTGATTAATTTTAAAAGGATAGCTCTGATAAATTAAGATGTGGAGACGAATGTTCTAATTTAGAAATTAATAATTAGAAATAAGATATGTGTAAACACGTATAATCATGTTTAACGTTCAAAAAATATAAGTAACATAATCTAGGACGATATCTGTATTAGTTATTAACAACATAGAAATTATAGGGTTAGGATTTACGGCCATTAATTACAGATTTAATGGAAAATAAATTTATAATTAACAGAGAATTAAAAAGGGATTAGATGGTTAATGATTAGGGAATTTAATATGGTACATATGGAGGAATTGAGTAGACATAATAGGTGGATTTTTAATTGTTAAATAGGTTAAATTAATAAATAAGGGTTAGAGATTATCCAATTTTGACATTAATGACTAATTATTACGGGTAACAGTCATTTATTAGGCATTACGAGGAAACCAAAGCCTAATCGTATAAATTATGAATAATAATAACATATCAAATAAGTAAGTATTAATACTATTAATTATAGGAAGGAAATAATATAATTTTTGAAGTGGAAAATTATATAGCTTAAATTATATGTTTAGGACAAACGTGAATTAGTGGGGAAAGCCCAACACTTGGGCTTTGGGTGGTAGGTTTGGTTTTTGGGTTGGGATGTAAGGTTAGTAGAGTTAGACAATAGAAGTCTGCCCTTCAAATAGAGGCTACCAATAGTTGTGTACACCACTACTAATATGGGGTACCAAGCATAGGATCCATGGGAAAGATATATGCATTGCAATAGAAAATGAAAATATACCGAGGGTTCTCCTCGGATTTGAAGTATTAAATAGCCCAGTACCTTTTGGGAAATAGGATGTGCTTCATATACGTTGTAAGTAACCGAAAAGAGCATTTCCTTGACTAACTTAGGTTAATTTAAATAGGATGTCAACTGTGGAGTATTGGCGGGCTATGCCAATTGCTGATACTGATGTTTAGTAGTAGGTTTAGCATATAAGCTTTGATGCCCAACGATCCCGAGCAAGTAGTGGCAAAGGCTTGGGTTATATCTTGACGAATTTCATTTCCTACCAGTGTAGAATCCATATAGGAGATGCATAGACGTCAAGGTAGATGGTTAGGTGAAAAATTAGTTTAATGTATGTGGGCTAGTTAATCTTAGATGAGTCTTTGAGTTGTACTAGTTGTATGAAAATTAAATTATATATTATATTACAAAGCCGTATTTAGGTGTCATCATCTTTGTAGTTAGAATCGATTGACTACCATTGACATTGAAAAGTGCCCGCTTTATGGACTTGAAATAGTAAACTGCTGATGGGTTTGCCTCCTCCCTATGTAAGAAGTATTAAGTAGCTGGAGTTTTGGATGTATGTGTGTGCGTATATGTTAATCGACGGAAATTCTATGGAATTAGAAAACCGTCGAAAATTTTTGAATTAAATTTATACCGCAAGTGCACGGCGTACGAATGTAGCAGGTATGCGAGTATGGGTCGATCCGCAGGGAATTGTAGATTTTAAAATTCTATTCAATCAAATTAAACAAAAGTCGAGTGAAAGTTAAGCTAGAGAATTAGAAAATTAACAACTAACTAAAAGAAAAGAGATGCAAATATAAGAGTTAAATGACAATTTAGAGAATAAATTCACTCTCCAGATCACATAGTTCAACATATATGAAATCATGATCTCTCTTTTATGGTCATTAGTGCTTTAATTGATGTGTTTATCATAAGTATGGCATGTTTGTGCTATTGATTAGCCAATATAAGCCATCAAACTATAACACATCCCTTAAAGCACTTACTAACTTTCATGAAACTTGACAAAGAAAATAAAATCTATTTTAGGTATGGCCTATTAACTATTATTAGAAATATAGACCATCAAATTTGAATTTCAAATCACTTTCTTTTACCATAATCATATTTTGATGAAGAGGCAATAAGTGTTAGCGATTGTCTAAGCATAGCCTATTTCGTGTCGACAATATAGGCTATCAAATTCAAAGCAAAAACAACTAGCAAACCATTTCTATCATCATCATTAAGCACAAAAAGAAAGCATTAATTAACAAGTAGTTGAAGCTACATAATTTGAGAGCTTCATTACCACCTAAATTGAAGGGGTTTAACCTCTCATATTTGTCATTAAAACAACAAATGTAGCTTGCAACATGAGAGAAAAAGAAAAGGAAAAAGAAAGCAAGATAAAGAAAAACTATTCTACTTGAATGAAAAATAAATCTACATTACAACATGAAAGTTAATGAGCATGAAAAGGAAAAGAACATGTATTGAAGTTGCATAAAAAAATTACATAAAGAGAAATGGCTAGGTAGCCATGGAAAAAGAAAAGAGTAGCTTTCTTTTATTTTCTAAACTAAAAACTAAGTAAGAGGAAGAGGAGGTTACATGAACACAATGGGTTATTTATACAAGCATGAAACCCTAATCCATAATTTGAAGAATGCCCAAAATGCCCTTGAGGTAGTGAGCGGCCAAGTAATCATTAGCTTCTACTAATCATCATTTAATTGTACATGAAGCCATTAATTCCATAAGCATGTGCATTACCCTCTAATTTATACATTAAGGTGGTGGGTAGGTGGGGTCCTCCATGATCTTCACTTGGAATTATTTCCATCTTCATTCCTTTGTATTCTTTTTGTGCATGCATATCTTCTTTATCAAACAAATTGTAATTGAAACCAAATTCCTACAAAATAGTATGGAAATTTCTAATTAAATGTTCTCAAGTTGATTTATTCACAAAAATGACTATTTTGCCCTTGAATGAAGATGAATATGTGACAATTTGGAATTAATATGGATTTTGGTTAAAACAAGTTAAAATACCCAATATGATCATTTATTTAGTTTAAATAGAATAAATATGGTGGTAAAAATATGCACGTTTACGTGCACATCAAATACCCCCACACTTATCTTTTTATTCGTCCTCGAATAAAAAAACAAAGATAAATCCATTTTTGTAGGGAGCACGATTGCATTGAGCGTATGCAACAAGCCATTAAACCTATGGGTGTCTCCAGTAGGACGAGTGTTGTCTCGTAAGGGTTTTCAACGGATACTACCCACAAAATCCAAATGCGAAGTGAAAATATTTACAAAATGCAAGATTATTTACAAAGAGATGAATGCGATTTTTTGAAAGTATTTACAAACGAAGGATTTACTTTCATATTAACATGAATAAGTTAAATATAGGTTTTGTTTATTATCTTGAAAATGTAAGCCATTTACTTGTCAAAATTTCCAACAAAAATCTTGTCATCATGACAAATAGACTATAGTTTAACTGTTGTTTCGGTTAACACAGTGTAACTATGAAATAGATCCTTAGTTGATTATTAAAGTTTATCAAAGTGGTATTTTCATTTCTTTTCAATAACAAATCAAATCAAATAAGTAAAAATAATGCTTAGATTTTAATTGCTTTCTCTCTCATTAGTTGCAAGAAAAATTACACACCTAGCTCAGGTAAACTGAGGCTAGATATACCACCCGTGCACTGCCTTTCAGGCTTATGTGAGGGGAGTATAGAGCATGACGAGTACACACACTTTCGTGCATACACCTATCGACCGTAGGTGGTTTCTATTAAGTCTTTTTTTTCTTTTCTTTATTTTACATGTGTTCCATACATGCATAACCGTGAGGACTTTTAAATGAGTATGAAAGCACATAATCAAAGATTCCAAGTAATTCACCCACGCATAACCGTGAGGACTTTTAAATGAGAGTGAATACTTGGATGTTATTATTATTATTATTTTTACGAGAGAGAGTTTTGCAAAATCATCTTAGCACCATTTAACTTAGAAGACAAAAAAATGTTATATCCTTTACTTCAAATCAACCACTTTTTAAAACAAAGATTTTTAATTAGGATGTATTTCATAATTAACACGTATGAATCTTTCTATATACTGGTTAAAACATTGTTATTTGTAATCAAACTTTACTTTTATTTTTGTTAAGACAAATAAACTTTCAAAAATTTCAATTTAATAAGCCAAAACCATATATTATCCTATAGTGTTTCTTTAAAAATAAATCAAAAGAAAATTTGCTTTTGGGTTTTTTTGAGATTTTAAAAGAAAAAGAAAAAAGAAACCATGAAAAATAAAATAAAAATGAAGATGAGTCTCCCCCCACACTTGATTTTGACAGTGTCCCCACAGTCCACCCAAGTAGAAGGAGAAAAATAAAAGTATAAACACGACCTTTATTTCAATGAAAATTAATGGTATTTACACGAGATCAGAAGTATATCGTCAAAAAGTAAATGAAACGGTCTTCCAAAAACTGATTCATTTGTCTTGCCAAGTATGCGAGACACAGCTTAAGCTCGGAAAACCAAATTGTAAAAGATTTCGAAGTTGAATGTGGATTTGGAAAAACGAATCTTTTTTTTATTGAAAATTGAACGAGTTGTTTTGTTTTCAATGTTTTTGGGGTCGATAAAACAATTGATTGAAATTCACATTTATTTTCACCAAATTGAAATTCATGTTTGTCATTGAGAACTTCTCCAAAATTATTGATTTCAAAATCAAAAGGGTGATTTAAATCTACCCCTTCGAAATTTAACAACCCATCTTCGAAAATTCCATAAAATTCGTGTTCATCATCTTCCTTTATCGGATTATCAACAATTTTATTACATGTCTCAAGTTCAAAATTCAAAATTGTTGTATTCAAATTTTCAAAATCGAGAAAAGGAAGTTCAAATTTTAAATTTGGTTCCATAACCTCAAAAGAATTAAAATCCAACTCAATTACCATGTTTTCAACAACTTCATTAAGATTGTTATTTTCAATTTCAAAATTCGTTATTTGAAAATCGTCGATTTGGATAAAAGATGGATTATTATTTGACTCATCACATATTGGAATTTGATTTTGTTTATCACGTTGTTTCAAATATGTTTCAAACAACGAATCTGTGTGATCATCGTAAATTTCGTTCATTTGCTCAACAAAATCCAATTTGTAGTTATTAAATTGAGAATTTTCGATTTGGACGTGTTGAGAAGAAAAATTTTCAGTCGTAACATGGTTTACATTATTTCCATTGCCAAAATTATTTGAAAAGTGGACCACATTCTCGTTTTGATTTTGAAATTCATTTTGGAGTTCAAAATTGAATTGGCATGGGTTATACTCGAAATCGTTTGAATTTTGAAGTGAATTCAAATTTAGATTATTTTGAAAACTTTGATTCGAGTTATTGCACAAATATGAATTACATAACTAATTTATCATTTGATTTTGTTGTGTAGAGAGTTCGAGTAAAAATGAAATGCTATTTTGGAGATTCGAAGGTTGGTCATTGTTTTGAAAACTTTGTTGTTCAAAATTCGAATTGTTTAAAGAATAGTTATCGTTAAAACATCCATACGAATTTGGAGTGAAATCATATGGATTATATTGATTTTCACAACTATTGTAAAATTCAAGTGTGTATGGAAATTCAGACATTTTCAAGAATGTTTTTGGTTTTTTTTTATAAAGGAAAAATATTTACAAATAGAATTTATTTTTAAAAATGGAAAAATGATTTTGTTTTTCTTTTTTTGCAAATGTTTTATAATTTTTTTTTATTTTATTTTTTAATTTTTTGAAATTTCAAAGGAAATTGGATTTAAAAATTTCAAGGGAAAAGGAATATTTCCATTTTTTTAGTTTTGGATTTTGATTTTTTTTGTTTTCTAAATATGCATGAACTAATGCAACTAAATGAATGCAAGGGTCTAATTACAAATTATTTATCCTAAGTTAACCCAAAATTGTATAATCACAAATTGTCTTAAATCAACAAGATAGTTCTCGGCCAGGTAACGGACATGATTTATCGGTGCACCACGAATCACCATAGCAATGCAGCCGAAGGTTTAAGTACCTTCAAAGGAACAACGACTATAATATTTACAAATCACCATAATATTTATAAGGTTATTACTCTGCCCTAGTCTAGACACCAAGAAATTAAATTGTTCAAAGAAAACAAATTGTCAATATACAATTAAGTGTTACTGATTTCTAACCGTTATTATTAAAAAAAATCTAAGACGAAATGCAAAGCAGAAATTAAACGTGAATCTATCGATGCAACTACGAATGGTTTTTTTATGTAAGCAAACAACAAAAATAAAAACAATAGATATCGCAAGAAAGCAGTTTATTTTTTTTGACAAGCCAAGCGGAGCAAGCAACTCTTCCAACCTACTTTGACAACCTGAAAATAGAAACATGATGTATATACAGTTTTTTTAATATATAAACTGAAGAGAGAAAGAAAAAAACTAAAGCAAATGAAAACAAAATAGAATTGAAACTAACACAAAACAAATGAAACCAACCCAAGTGGAAACTTGCTTATTTTGTTTGTTTGTTTTTTCTTTTTTCGTTTTTTTTGGGAAAAGAAAAACTAAAAAAAATGAACCTTAAAGTTAAAAAAATTCATTGGCCCAAAGCCCAATACCCTTTTTACCTTACTATCTATCCCACTCACCCTTTCACACATAAATTCCACTTCATATATTCTCAATCCTCAAACGAAGTTCACGAATCAACACAATACCAGAAACTAAAATCCCTGTTTAGATTAAAAAAAATATGCGATGTGTGGTTGGATTTCGATTTCATGCGAGTGTTCTGGTGTCACAACTGGTGATGTTTTTGCAGGAGGCATATTCGATGATTTCAGGGTTGAGGTTGTCGGCGATTTGTAGTTTTAGAGGCTGTAGGTTTGCGGTGAAGTCATAGCTGAAGTTTGGTGGTTGAGGGTGTAGGAAGAGGAGTATCTTCGGGTCGCGATTGTGGTTTGAAGTGATTGGTGGTGTTAAGTTGCGGTGGAAAATTTGGGTTTAGGGGTTGCGACGACGTTGCTGTGGTATGGAGAGGATGTGGGTTCCGAAGTGGTCGCGAATTGGATATTGGAGGAGGCGATTTGTTGAATGGCAGTGGAAGTGTGAGCTGCACTTTTGAAGATCGCGGGCTTTTGGGTGATATAGTGGAAGTAGCGTTGGTGATGGGAATTGTCCGTCGGAGTGAAGACTGTAGTAGTCTTGAGGTTGAAATGGTTTTTTATATGTAGAGGAGCAATGAAATGGTCAGCTGATATGACAAGTTGGTGGTAGGCAGAGAATGTCAGGCGATTTGGTTTTGAAGCAAGGCCGTGTTACAAAAACTTGTTTGCAGTGAGTGTTTGAGAGTGCGGGGTTTGTCGAACAGTGCAAGGAAGGTGGTAGGGTATTGTGTAGTATGGTTTGTGGTGGAAAGAAAGAGGGGGAAGTAGATATGGTTTGACAGTGCGTAGTGCACAGAGTGGAGGAAGTTACCGTGCTGTTGTCGTAGCAGGTTGTTTAGTGGAGTGATGTTGATGTTCGACAGTGTGGTGCTAATGGTGCAAGGCAAGTAGTAGGTATGGTATTGTAGTGTGGAGTGAAGAGGAAATGTGGCTGCAGTGGATGTTGTAAAATTGGAAAAGGAAGGAGAGGGTGTTGCTTTGAGTTGCTTGTTTGTGATGAAGAGCAGATTGTGGTTCTCTGTATTGAAGTGCTACTAGATAATGAAGTGGCAAATGAAGTTGTTGTGCCTGGTGGCAGCAATGTGGTCAGGGAGGTGTTGTAAGATGATGGTATGAGGAAAGAAATTATAGGCAGTAATGACTGTGGGAGGTGACTGTTTACAACAGGGAGTATGCAAATGAATAAACAGAGAGTATTTCAAAGATGGTAGATGTTTATGAAGTCTGTCAAATGCAATTGAAAATAGAAAATGTACATTGGAAATGTAATAAAAAAAGCAATTGGAATAATTTTTTTCCCCTTTTGAATTGAAGTTGTGTTTTTTTAGTATGAAATGCAAATGAACAAAGCAACAAGAAAACAACAACAAACACACAATTTTTTTTAAATGAAAGGAAACACACAAAAATCACACAAGAATCAAACGAAATAATTCGAAGAGTAGAAAATCAAAATCAAAACAAATTCCCCTGCAACGGCGCCAAAAACTTGTTAATCGAAATGAAATTCTATGGAATTAGAAAACCATCGAAAATTTTTGAATTAAATTTATACCGCAAACGCACGGCATACGAATGTAGCACGTATGCGAGTATGGGTCGATCCGCAGGAATTTGTAGATTTTAAAATTCTATTCAATCAAATTAAACCAAAGTTGAGTGAAAGTTAAGCTAGAGAATTAGAAAATTAGCAACTAACTAAAAGAAAAGAGATGCAAATATAAGAGTTAAATGACAATTTAGAGAATAAATCCACTCTCTGAATAAAATAGTTCAACATATATGAAATCATGATCTCTCTTTTATGGTCATTAGTGCTTTAATTAATGTGCTTATCATAAGTATGGCATATTTGTGCTATTGATTAGCCAACATAAGCCATCAAACTATAACACATCCCTTAAAGCACTTACTAACTTTCATGAAACTTGACAAAGAAAATGAAAACGAAAACGAAATCTATTTTAAGTATGACCTATTAACTATTGATTAGAAATATAGACCATCAAATTTGAATTTCAAATCACTTTCTTTTGCCATAATCATATTTTTATGAAGAGGCAATTAGTGTTAGTGGTTGTCTAAGCATAGCCTATTTGGTGTCAACAATATAGGCCATCAAATTCAAAGCAAAAACAACTAGTAAACCATTTCTATCATCATCATTAAGCACAAAAAGAGAGCATGAATTAACAAATAGTTGAAGCTACATAATTAGAGAGCTTCATTACCCCCTAAATTGAAGGGGTTTAGCCTCTCATATTTGTCATTAAAACAACAAATGTAACTTGCAATATGAGAGAAAAACAAAAGGAAAAAAAAAGAAAAATAAAGAAAAACTATTCTACTTGCATGAAAAATAATTCTACGCTACAACATGAAAGTAAATAAGCATGAAAAGAAAAAGAACATGTATTGAAGTTGCATAAAAAAATTACATAAAAAGAAATGACTACGTAGCCATGGAAAAAGAAAAGAGAAGCTTTCTTTTATTTTCTAAACTAAAAACTAAGTAAGAGGAAGAGGATGTTACATGAACATAATGGGTTATTTATACAAGTATGAAACCCTAATCCATAATTTGAGGAATGCCCAAAATGCTCTTGAGGTAATGTGGAGGCCAAGTAATCATTAGCTTCTACTAATCATCGTTTAAGTGTACATGAAGGCATTAATTCCATAATCATGTGCATTACCCTCTAATTTGTACATTAAGGTGGTGGTGGGTAGGTGGGGGTCCACCATGATCTTCGCTTGGAATTATTTCCATCTTCATTCCTTTGTATTCTTTTTGTGCATGCATATCTTCTTCATGAAACAAATTGTAATTGAAATCAAATTCCTACAAAATAGTATGAAAATTTCTAATTAAATTCTCCCAAGTTAATTTATGCACAAAAATGACTATTTTGCCCTTGAATGAAGATGAATATGTGACAATTTGGAATTAATATGGATTTTGGTTCAAACAAGTTGAACTACCCAATATGATCATTTATTCAATTTAAATAGAATAAATATGATGGTAACAATATGCACATTTACGTGCACATCAATATATATGTATGTATGTATGTATGTATGTATATATTTGTATATATTTCTACGTTTATATGCACAGATATATAATGATACCTTGGAGAATTTAGGTTAGGCATATTATACGCACATATATGATTTAACGGATTAGCCATAAAATATATACATAACACTTAAATGGAATCAATCGATACAAATTTATGTTATGGATGCAACGTACAATTTTCTAGTCACCACAACATTATTCTGAACTCCTCCTCATTGTTAGGAAATCAATTCTATGGTTTCGATGATAACAACTATACAATGGAAATCGAATGTACATATATATCTATATTTATAGGTGGTTGATAAAGTAACATCACCAAAGAGACAAAAACATGACTCAAAAGAAGTATCGAAAGACTTCAAGTCGATAGAAGTGAAAGAGGGATGACATAGACAAAGATAAAGCAACATGCACACATTCAGACGTCTGAAAACACTAGCCAGTCGTCTGATTGATTCTCTGGTTGATAACTCAGAAAGAATCAGACGTCTGGTTACTAAAATCAGACGTCTGAAAAGCATCCGGATATGAAAAATATATGAAGACCAGATGTCTGGTTAATAAACTCAAACATCTGAAATGCAACCAGATGCAAAAAAAATATGAAGACCATACGTTTGGAATATTTTCCAGACGTCTGATTTTGGACTCGGCTATGTAAATTCAAAGAACAACTGTCACATCCGAAAGGACACGTTCGCTTCTCTTCACTGCAACTCTTCATCACCATGAGTAGCAACCTTAGAGCACTTGCTAACAGTTGCAACTACACAAAGGATCTCTTCACCACTATAAATAGAATCAGGAATTCAAGAGAAGAACTTACCTTACTTACTTACGCTCTTAACTTTAATACTCTGATCTATACCTGATCTCTAGCAATCAAATACCTGTACTTAACTCTTTCATATATTCAGAACTCCTCATTCAGTATTCTCTCTCTCTCTCTCTCTCTCTATATATATATATATATATATATATATATATATATTGGAAGCATTTGTACTCAATAGTCAACATCTGTGTTATAGAACACATTCTTGACAAAGAAACTCTGCTATTGTAAACCTGTTCCTCCGGGTCAAGTGAGGGTTAGTTGAAAGGAAATTCCGAAGAGGAGCTTGGGGACTGGACGTAGGACGGGAGGTCCGAGCTAGTATAAAATCCTGGTGTGATTATTTTAATTTACTTTGCTACTATCATCTATCAAGTTATATTATATAGTTAGTTGCATATACTTGCATATATATCCTATACGATCCACTCATATAGACTTTCAATTGGTATCAGAGTAAGGTTTTGATCAAATAACAGTAACACGTTTTTGAATCACCTTAATATGGCAAGTATTTTTCAAGAAGGACAATCCACAACACGACCCCCACTCTTTAATGGATCTAACTATGCATATTGGTCAACACGTATGAGAATTTTTATGGAAGCTAATGGTCTTGAAATTAGGTCAGCCACACAAGATAAATACGAAGCGCCTACTACTGGTATGAACACTTGGACTGATGCACAAAAGACCTTAGCATCAAATAATGCTAAAGCTATGAATGTTTTATTTTGCTCTTTAGACAAAAATGAATTTTCACGTGTCATGTTATGCACCACTGCATTTGATACTTGGCGTACCTTACAAATTACACACGAAGGTACAACTAAGGTCAAACAAACTAAGATTTCAATTTTACAAAACCAATTTTCTTCATTCAAAATGAAGCAAAATGAAACTATTGTTGACATTATGGCATTAGGAGTTAAATTTCCTGATTTTGATTTAGTCTCTCGAATACTCAACTCTTTAACATCATATCAGGAAAGGAAGGTTTTAGCTATTGAAGAAGCTAACGATCTTTCTTCTCTCAAAGTTGAAGAGTTGATAGAAAATTTAATGTCCTATGAAGCTAATTTGCAGGCACGAAAAGAACTAAATTCGGAGAAAAAGAATATAGCATTTCCAGCAACAAAAAATGATGACTTTGATTTAGATGAAGAAGAAATAGTCTTCATTACCAAGAATTATAATAGATTCAAGAAATTTAGAAAGATGACCAAATTTCAAAAAGAAGGGAAGTCCAACACAACAACTCAAATCAAGTGCTATGAATGTGATCAATACGGTCATATAAAGAAGGATTGTCCTAAACTCAATAATGACAAAAAGAATGACAAAGTTCAAAAATTCAAGAAGAAGAAGGCTTTCAAAGTAACTTGGGATGACTCAGATTCTTCATCTTCTGAAAGTGATAGCGATAGTGACGGAGAACAGGCTAATGTGTGTTTTATGGTACAAACGGAAGAGGTATGTCCTGAACTTAGCTATGATGAACTATTAGAACTTAGCATGGAATTAGATGATAAATTTAGACAAATAAAAAAATTGAACAAAGAATATATAGTCAAAATATCGTTAGAAATAAAGCACGTTTAATTGCTCAACGTTACAATCAAGAAGAAGGTATAGATTACGATGAAACCTTTGCTCCAGTAGCAAGATTAGAGGCCATTCGTACATTCGCCTTTGCAACTCATCACATTTTTAAACTATTTCAAATGGATGTCAAAAGTGCTTTTTGAATGGTTTTATTAAAGAAAATGTATACGTCGAACAACCACCATTATTTGTTCATGAAAAATATCCCGATCATGTTTTTAAATTACATGAAGCTCTATATGGATTAAAATAAGCTCCTCGTGCATGGTATGACCGTCTTAAAAATCACTTAATAACATCTGGTTTTCATATAGGCAAAATAGATACAACTTTATTTATTAAAAGAAAAAGTAACGATATTTTAGTTGTACAAATTTATGTTGATGATATCATCTTTGGTTCAACCAATGAAAATCTATGTGATCAATTTTCAAATATTATGAAAAATGAATTTGAAATGTCACACATGGGAGAATTAAATTTCTTCTTAGGTCTACAAATAAAACAACTCGAAAATGGAATTTTTATTCACCAAGAAAAATTTTGTAACGATTTATTACATCGATTTGAAATGGATAAAATATCAAGCAAACCAACACCAATGAGTATCACTGTTCACTTAGAAAAAGATGAAAATGGAAAAGAATTTTGATGAAAAGTTATATCGAAGCATGATTGGTTCTTTACTTTATTTAACGGCCAGTCGACCTGATATTATGATGAGTGTATGTCTTTGTGCTCGATTTCAAGCAAAACCAAAAGAATCTCATCTAAGAGCTGTTAAGCGTATTTTACGTTATCTATCTAGTACTAGAGATTATGGTTTGTTTTACCCAAAAGGATCATCGTTTGAACTTGTTTCATATAGCGATGTGGATTTCGGTGGATGTAGAACAGATCGTAAGAGTACCAGTGGAACGTGTCACTTTATCGGACAATCTTTAGTTACATGGTTTAGCAAAAAGAAAAATTGTGTTTCTTTATCTACTTGCGAAGCCGAATACATCTCTGCAGCTCTTGCATGTGCACAAGTGATATACATGCAATAAACACTAACGGATTTCAGCAAAATTATCAATAAATCTCCAATATATTGTGATAACACAAGTGCTATAAATTTATCAAAAAAACCATGTTAATCACTCTCAAACCAAGCATATAGATATACAACATCATTTTCTATGAGGCAATGTTGAAAAAGGAACTATTTCTTTAGAGTACATAAATACCGAAAATCAAGTAGCCGACATTTTTACAAAACCATTAAATGAACAAATTTTCATTAAATTCCGATGAAGTTTAGGTATTTGTTCACATCATGATCTTCTTCCTTAAAAAATTAATAACTTTACTTAAAGACTAAGTTTAGTTATCTACTTTATTACCACAAATTATACTTATTTATTTTTGAACCATTAAATTTTTGGAAAATTAGTTGTTCTATAAATAATGTTCTCAGATTATATATATATATATATAGTTACATAACAACTATATACAAACAATCAATTTTAAAAAATATAAACAATGTCTTCTGGGGACTCCTATATATCCATCTCCATCTCAACACCATCGACGGACATCTCGGTTGACACACCACAATGGCTTCCTACGCCTACACCAAAGCAAGGGCCAACAAATAGGTGGTCCTTTTATCATACGGGTTTTACTCCAGATAAAAAGAAAACTAAAAGATCTATGTTTATTTCTCCTAATACAAAGGAAAAAATTGATGAAATTCATCATTACCAGAAACAACGAGAGCTTTATTTCGAACAAAAAGTTACGACGCGACGACTAAGCTTTCTAGAGCAAGTAGCGATGAAGTTTTGTTCATCATGAAACAAAGATATTCATGAACTGCTACCAAACCTTGTAGTTCATTGGATCCATCTTCTTCATATCGTACTCCTTCAGATCCCTCACCAAGACGATATTCTGGCTCCCCACGGACCCACGAACGTGGAAATATATGGTCTCCACTTAGACCATGGAAGGATAACGAGTCAGGAAATCCTAAAACTCCGTAGCCGTCTAAATAAATAAATCGTATTAATTATTGTATGTATCTATACTTATCTGTTATTATATTTTATAACAATAAAGATATTTGTTATCAACATTCGATAAATAAGTAAAACCATCAAACTTTAGGCTATTTTTAGCCAAACTGCAAATTTCAGACGTCTGTCTACATCCTCCAGACGTCTGACACAATTAAAAATTTAGCAGTGATATATCCACAGACGTCTGAACTTAAACTCCGCCTCCTAAAAAGATAGTCTAGAAAATTTCAGACGTCTAAAACAATGAACCAGACATCTGATCAAGTTTTCTGTCCCACATACTTACAAAATCTATCTGAACCGAACGTCTGACATATAACACCAAATGTCTGATTAAACTTTCTGGATATTCAATTTTATACATTCTACTAAGACAGACATCTACTCTAAAGACCAGACGTCTGTTTGTATCTTCTGTACAATTTTTAGGGCAAATCAGACATTTGATTTCAAATCTAGATGTCTGGATTCAATCGACCATTTATATACACCCAGATAACGTCATTTTTTTCCCTATCTCAAAATTATTCCGGTTTACGATTTGCTTATTGAAGATTTTTTCTTCAAAATCAAACAAAACTAAATCAAAATGCCTCCTCGCACTAAGAATATCAAAGCTCCAAAATGAAAACAAGACCAGCCCACTTCATCTTCAAACCCCTAGGTATGTTCTGACGATCAAATCGAGCGATGGAAGCATAAAGCACCACATTCCATCTAAAGGTATCAAGACATCCAAAAGAAAAAACTCCACATAGGTCCATTCTACAATCTTCTTAAATTCCCTATGTTTGATCTAGATGAACTTTGTGAAAATGCTGGATTAGAAACCCTAATCTCTTTTACTCCTAATGATGTTCAAATAGATCAATTAGCTATATTTTTATTCTACGCTAATCTAGACAGTACTTCAGTATGGAATACTAAAGATGAGGACAACTGGCTGTGGTCTATGTTTATGGTAATACGATTAGGTTAACTCTAGGGTTAATAGGTAGAAATTTGGGATGCTCTGACACCGGGGAAGATTTATACAACATTCCGGATATGCGCTTCAAGCCACGTAATAGTATTACTCATCAAATTTGGGAGGACGAAATGCCAAAATTTGCTTCGAAATATTTACGTCCAAAAGCTAGACTCTTGACAAGAATGATAATAAATACAGTTGTTCCACGAAAGGGGAGTCACGAGCAAATAACAGAAATGGAACACAAAGCTCTATATGCTCTCTTTAGTGGAACTCGGGTAAATTGGGCCAAATTCATCTTCGACGAGCTCAAACACTTTTGGACTCGATCACGGCCATCAACCATTTACCCTACTTATATTATAAGACTTCTTCGTGCACATAATTTTCCTTCCTACCTATCGACATTCGAAGAAATCTCTCCTAAATATGCTTCCACCAAATTCTTCTCTCTGATGCACCTACCTGAAATCCCTCCAGAGTTTATGTCCTTCAAAGATTGGACGCACAATCGTCAAACTCAAAGAGTTGAGCCTCCTCCTCAACCAAACATTGATCCATCCGAAGAGGAAGTACAACATTAAGAAGTCACTCCTCCTCCTCCCGCACCATTTGATTATCCGGGACAGGATGACATTATGGAGACTCGAACAGATACAAATCCAAATGAAAGTGTTCGAGATCTCACTCTTCGAAACCAAGAAATCCTATCTCAAAATCAAAAAAATTTGGTTAAGCGAATTGACAATTTTGAAACTTCATTTGCTACACGAATTGCCACAGTTGAAGAATCTCTTTCAACTGTTTTATTGGTTCTTAAAGAAGTATTACAACGGGTTCGTGGTCCAACACCACCCTCTGAGGATTGGGCAACCCCTGTTCCTTCTCCTCCCGCAAAACATTCAAAACTAACTGAGGATGAACCTCCAAAGGAAGCTTTGACATCACCTTTAAAGGATAGCACTTCTGACAACGAAGAACCAAAGGAAGATGATCCAAATAAAGCTTCCCCAAAGGAAATCTAGAATTTGGAAATTGTAGTTTTTATATTTTCTTTGTACAAATCTAATGGCTGTAACCCCTTCATGTTATTAATGCAACTTTTCCTTTTTTTGACGATTGGCTTCAATGTTATAATTCTTTTTGATAATGTCAAAGGGGGAGAAATATAGGTAGAATCATACAACATTAAAAATAAGCACATATTCAGGGGGAGATTTATAATTTATATATAAGTACATTGAATAATTGTCATCATCAAAAAAGGGAGATTGTTAGGAAATCAATTCTATGGTTTCGATGATAACAACTATACAATGGGAATCGAATGTACATATATATCTATATTTATAGGTAGTTGATAAAGTAAGATCACCAAAGAGACAAAAACAAGACTCAAAAGAAGTATCAAAAGACTTCAAGTCGATAGAAGTGAAAGAGGGATGACACAGACAAAGATAAAGCAACATGCACACATTCAGACGTTTGGGAACACTAGCCAGACATCTCATTGATTCCTCTGGTTCATAACTCAGAAAGAATCAGATGTCTGGTTACTAAACTCAGACGTCTGAAAAGCATCCGGATATGCAAAATATATGAAGACCAGATGTCTGGTTAATAAACTCAGACGTCTGAAATGCAACCAGATGCAAAAAAAAATATGAAGATCAGACGTCTGAATTATTTTCCAGACGTCTGATTTTGGACTCGGCTATGTAAATTCAAAGAACAACTGTCACATCCGAAAGGACACGTTCGCTTCTCTTCACTGCAACTCTTCATCACCATTAGTAGCAACCTTAGAGCACTTGCTAACAGTTGCAACTACACAAAGGATCTCTTCACCACTATAAATAGAATCAGGAATTCAAGAGAAGAACTTACCTTACTTACTTACGCTCTTAACTTTAATACTCTGATCTATACCTAATCTCTAGCAATCAAATTCCTGTACTTAACTCTTCCATATATTCAGAACTCCTCATTCGATATTCTCTAGATAGATATATATATTGGAAGCATTTGTACCCAATAGTCAACATCCGTGTTATATAACACATTCTTGACAAAGAAACTCTGCTACCTCCGGGTCAAGTGAGGGTTAGTTGAAAGGAAATTCCAAAGAGGAGCTTCGGGACTGGACGTAGGACAGGAGGTCCGAACCAGTATAAAATCCCGGTGTGATTATTTTAATTTACTTTGCTACTATCATCTATCAAGTTATATTATATAGTTAGTTGCATATACTTCCATATATATCCTATATGATGCACTCATATAGACTTTCACTCATAACAACCTACATGTTAGATTTAGAAGGACTGGATACTGGAGCAAGACATGAGTGGTAGATGGTGAAGTCTTCTTGTTCATCCTCGACGATGAAATGGCAACCAAATATCTAAGGAATAATATTCCAAGGTGCGGCCTTAGTAAATATGTATGCTATATTATATTTTTCAATTCTACTGTGAGTTTTTATTTATCGCATTTTGATTTACTTGTGTTTATTACAAGTTACCAAAACTATTGATCCGTGCTCTAATAGACGTGGGTTTTTATATAGTTGAAATTCAAGCCATTAAGTTGTGGGTTGTTATATTTAGTAGTAGAGCTTAAGTTAATCAATCATAGGAATTAGGATACGTCGAGAGATTGTATTTGTATATTTACCTATAATTATATAAACAATATACGCCAAACTATATAAATTCCTACTACAGAAGTAGTTGCGACCATATTTTGAAAGGATAGACGAGGCAACTATGAGTTGGGCAGATAAATAGAGTTAAATTTATACTTCTATCCCAATTACCCTAACGAGTGGAGCTCGTATTGTAAGGAGTGGACCAAGATGAGCATGACTACGACATATAGAAGTAACCCAAAAAAGGATGCTACTTGACTCCTTTGTTAGACCTAGGCTGCCTTATGACTGTGGATTTTGATGGTTTGCCGATTGAAGATATACATTTCATTCGAACAAATGGTAGATAAGAACCTATATGTTACATGCATCTGAAAGTAAGGAATGGAGAAAGATGTAAAGAAGAAGTGTAGCAAGTTTCCACAAGAAGGTGTGCACTAATCACCATAAGAAGATATGCCGGATTTATGGATGGAGATGAGTTAAGGATGAATGGAAAAGAAGGAGAGTCCAAAAGGATGGAAATTAAAGTCCATTTCTAAGTCTAACCCGATGTGAAAGACTTTGACAAAAAGATTTTTGGGAATTCCTTGAAATGTTTTGAATAGGTTTTTTAAAGGATTTATTAGGAAACTATTGTTTTAGAAAAGCAAGGAAATTTGAAAATTTGTTGAGTCAAATATTTCTGATTTAAAGGTTTTTGGTAAAAAGGATTTTTTTTTCGTTTTTGAAATTCTTAGTTTAACTTTGACCGAGTCAAAAAAAGTTTGGATTTAAAGATTTTCAATAAAGGGATATTTTGTTTTTGAATTAAAAGTAAAATAGGGTGTAGGTTGGGGTCGATGAATTTTTCTATTTTGTAAATTTGGAATTTCATTTTATAAATTATTTTTATAACGGGTGGATAAATGGAAATGGTACTTGATTCCAATGCGATATAGATAATAGATGGGTACACATGACAATTTAGATTGAAATAGCATTAGGAAGTTATATATATATATAGGATTAGTAATCGAGTTAAAAATAATATAGGTGAAAAACAATAGGAATATGATTGGAGGAATGGATGAATTTCATGGATATTTAGTAATTGCATATACACTTCAGATAGATGCTTAGATAGGTGTTGTAGTTACTCGTATCTTTTAAAAGTTCACCTCGTGTTCTATTAAAATCTCTGTCAAAGTTGGGAGCAGAAATAGAATGAGTAGTAAGAAATAATATGATGGATGCTATCCTCATCTACTTCAGTTTTCGCTGATTAAATTTAAAATGATTTTTTCTAAAAAATGGCTTGGTATAATAATCGGGTTTAAACGTGATAATGCTTTGGGGATAAAAATCCTACTTTTAAAGGTATACATCTTTGATGTAGAAAATCTTTGGAAAGGGAATTTTTTTATAGATCTTTTTTGGATACCAAGCAACTTTTGAGATTTTGAATTGGATAAAAAGCTTTCTAAGTTTATATTTTCAAATATAAAAGTTTTGGATCAAGTACTTCATGATTACGAAGTTCTATTATTATAAAGAACGGTGGGAACCATACCATGCTTTTAATATAAAGTAGATAGAGATCACTACCTAGATAAGAAGGGGTAAAGGCTTTAGGCTATGAATGAAATAGCTACAAATGCTCATAGGGTAGCAATAGGAAATCCCTGTCGAATTAAAGGAATATTAGTATGAACCTAGGAATATTTTATTAGAGATGCGTGGAAGCCATGGGAAGAACCCTTAAAGTAATGGGGAAGGGTACCAAAGTACAATTTTACGTGTCCCATGGTATACTTGCATGAAGAATCAAAGATATAAAGGAAGTAAATACCAAAGTTTGAGGATACTGTCTAGAGTTTTTGATAGGGAGAAAATATCGATATGATTGGAGAAGAAAATAATAAGATGACACAACACCCAAAGGATGTTGGTTGACTTAAGGATTAATGAAGGCAAGATATGTAGTAGGAGTTAATTCCAGCAAATTTTTTTTCCAATAAGTTATTCCGACTGTACGTAGTTTATATTTCTTACCTACTATGGTGTGGGATGCATAATTTATCCCCTAATCAGGTATAATAATTGGACTAACGGATGGACCACATTTAGTAGAAGCCAAGAAGAGAGTCAAGGAAGATGTGTGATAGTTGAATGACATACTAGGAATGTCCATCTTAATTTAGTAAGGAGTGTTAGGGCCACAACATCATTAACACTAGTCGATGAGGAATGGCTGCTTCCAGCAATTTTCTTTTAGGTTTTTTAGGTTGTAATCGCTAGTTATCTCCCTTATGTTATTAGAAAAACGTATGATATTGTATGAGATATGTTCCTATTTTATCATGGTGTTGATTTTATGGATGGGATTAAGCCGCTGTATAAATATAAATATAATGAGAAACAATGTAAATCTCATAAGAACACTTAACTAGTGATAAAATAGTGGTAAGACTGAAAATTCATAAAATAAATCTATAAATTAAGTTAGCAACTAGAAACTAAAAATACAAAGATCCCAAAACTGTATAAATTTTTGAAAAATAAATTTAAACAAGTGGAGGAAAGGGAAAGGTTGTTGCGGAATCACAGGTCACTATCCCCATGCCTTAAAAGTTAAAATTTAGCTATATGCTTGCAGGTAGTCTGTTATTTTTGAATAAAAGTAAATGTTCCCCAAATCTAGGATTAACTGCACCATACCAGGGTCAATCATATGCATTAACTCATTGACCGAGTCCCGATTTCGTTAAGATGTGGCTTGATTTGTTTTTAAGGATATAATGGCAAATGTTTTAAAAAATATCAAAACCTTTGGAAATTTCTGTTTAAGTGCTTTTGAAAAGTTGGTTTCAAAGTATTTGAAAATTGTGAAATGGGGTAGTATATTTAGAAGTGATATGAAATATTTTAGAATGGGATTTGTAACTTTAATGATTATTCAATAAATAGTTTTTGAAATGTTTTGGAAGTAATTTTAAAAGCGGTGGAATGTTTTAGAAACAAAATGGTGGATGAATTTTGTATAAAAGAATTTCAAGTAATTTGGAAAAGTTGGTATAAGTTTTGAGAATTTGGGTTCAAATGTTTTTGGAAGATTTGTACAAGTGCTTTTGGAAATAAATAAAATAAAATATGGTGCTCAAATGCTTTTGGAAATTTAATTCTTTAAACTGTTTTGCATGTTCGAAATTCTTTTGAAAATTGCGTTTAAAAGTTTTCTTTTGAAATGAGAAAATTTATGAATTTCAAACGACATATACTGATACAAGGAGCATCGATGTGTTAGTAAGTATAAGTTTAACTGTCCGACAAGAGTGACAATATACAGAGATAAGAATAACAGAAAAGGCTGTTTTAGCGTTAGAATCTATTCCCATACCTTGTAGATAGTGAAATGAAATTTGCGCTTAGGATAATTACGCTTTAACATCCAAAAACAAACCTCCTTATGCAAATTATACTTGGAAAGGTTGAAAAAGAATTGGGCCAGAAGAGAAGGTTTTAAGTTACAATTGAATAAGTATCCAAAAGTAGGGTGGAAGTGTAAGACTTTCATCTAAATTCCTTTTTTGGCGTAGGAGTAAAGATTTAGAAATCTAAATTTTCAAAAAATTTGGATGTTAAAAATTGTGTTCTAGGCTTTGGATGCAAAATTGGTTGAACCATAATCCTACCCGCGGGGGTGTGGAAATTGTTATGTGAAAAATGATTTATGAAAAATTGCATACATATAGAACTACCAGTATATCTAGGTTATATCCATCATATTTTTGGATTTTTTGAATGCATTCATATAGGAGGCGTCAATTTAGAATCATTCTGCATACATGTCTTATATGTTGTGCTACACGTACACTTTACACGTTTGGCTCCAAAATCGGTTGGACACTAATTAGTTGGTTAGCTTAGATTGGTTGTGTGTTATGTTACATGATTCAACCCTTAGGATAATTCGGGATGAAATTTTTTTAAGAGGGGAAGAATTTAACACTATAAAATTAACGATAACTAATGAATAGCTAATAAGGCTACAAAAATGGAATTTGAACAAACATTGGTATTTGGTCACGAAACTCACACCATTGCATTCCTGATTATTTTCTAAGCAACTTTTCTATTTGGAGCTTCACAAGCTTAAATGAAAAAGTATCAGCATTTGAAGTTTTAGAAGCGAAAATAATTAGATATGAAAAAGGAAATAAAATATAATGAATGCAGGATTCCATCGGTCGAGCCCTCCTTGGGCCGATCGACAGCCTATATGGGAGTGGTCAACCGGTCGCATAGTGGTGGTTAGGGTTTGAACCTTGGCCAACGACCCAGATTTAATTATTTTAATCTAACGGTTATGATTGATTCGTGTGTCTATAAATAAAGTCCTTACCCCTCACTTCTCTTCTCAAATTTTCAGTTTCAAATAACGAAGCTCTGCCATTTTCCCTTCTCCACTATTTCTAAAAATTATAAAATATTATATATACATAAACACACATACAAAAATTGGAGAATGGCGGAAGATAAAAAATAAGAAGAGAAGAAGTGAATCAATACGTGGAAAAATGTAAATTTCAATCTATATTCCCCTTAACCTCCAATCGCTTCTTAGGTATGTAATTCTTATAAAATGTATATATATAGACATACCTTGTTGTATATATTATTTTGGATTAGAATGGAAAATGGATTCAAGTAAAGGATTTGATTCAAATTTGAGAGATTTGAAAATCTTTAAAGATGACAGAAAATTATGGAATTCATTTATAACATTAAAATTTATCTCGTTGAATCCTTAGTTATTATGCCTGAATGAGATATGTTGAATTGTAAGCTTAAGATAAACGTATATAATTATCGCCTACATATTCATAAAATAGATAATTGGAATAGGAATAGTATGTACAATCTGATTTGGAAATTTGAAATTAGTCCTAAATAATTATTTGTAGAATGATGATAAAGTTGTAAAATTACTCCAGATCTAAAATTTGTGCTGTAAATTAGGTTGCCTTAGTTAAATTGGAATGTGAATTTCTATGTTTTTGTTTATTTAGAGCAGTTTTTCTATAATTTCCATAAATTATTCAATTCTAAAATATGTATAAATGCATGTCGTTGGAATTAAAAAGGAGTATACCAAAAAGGAAAAGAGATGTGTAAGTTAAAAACATTCTTTTTCGTAGTTTGCACTTTCTATTTTAATAAGAGAAAGGAAATAATTCCACATAATTTCAAACGAAGCAAAGATATCGTTTTTGGTTAATTTAAGAAAATTATAACGATAATCCTTTATAGAAGGATAATTCTGGTAAATTAAGATATGGAAATGAATGTTCTAGTTTGAAAATTAATAATTTGAAAAAAAAAATATAAACACGAATAATCAAGCTTAGCATTCAAAAAAAGCATAATCTACTACTATATTCGTATTAGCTATTAACAATCTAGTAATCATAGGACTAGGATTTATGAATATAAATTGCAGATTTAATGGATAATAAATGTAATTAATAGAGAATTAAAAAGGAATTAAATGGAGATTGATTAGGGAATTTAATATGGCATTTATGGAGGAATTTAATTTGCGTAATAGGCGGATTTTGAAATTGGTACATAGGTTGAATGAATTAAATGAGATTTGATTAGAGATTGTCCAATTTTGACGTTAATGACTAATTGTTACTAGTAATAGACATTTATTAGATATTACAAGGAAACCAAAGCCTAAGCATATAAATTAGAAATAATAATAATGTAGCAAATAAGTAAGTATTAATACTATCAATTATATGTAGAAAACAATATAAGTAGGAAATTTTATAGCTTAAATTATATGTTTAGGACAAATGTGAATAAGTGGGCCTAGCCCAACACTTAGGCTTTGAGTGGTAGATTTGATTTAGTGGATTGGGATGCGATGGCAGTAGAGTTACACAATAGAAATCTACCCTTAACTAAAGGAAACCAACAGTTGTGTACACTTAGTACTAATGTGGGACATCTCCAAAAATAAGACTGGTAGGGAAGAGATATGCATTATGTAACGACCCGCCTCTTCGACCATCGAAAGCCGACACCGAATATATCGACGATATTCAAATGTCGAATATCCAGTCGTCGAAAAGGCAGATTGTTAGGGTAAAATAAAACGAAAAGAACCGCGAACGGGGAAATTAGAATCTCAATCGGAATCGACAACATATAGTACAACAAAGATGGTAAAAATTATCACTCCAAAATACAGAGTACATCAAAGTTAAAAACAAACCTTATCAGCTGGACAGCTATAAAATTCCGACCTTACAATTGCTGATAGGGATACAATATAGTACAACGGAAATAAAACATTACAATTGGTGAACGTCCAGCTCTTCTCTAATAACTCCATATCACCAAAGCCAACCTGGGAAAAACTTGGTCTGACCCAAACATTATAATAAAATAACACCCGGGTCAATCTAGAAAACCATCGTGAGAAAACTCAAGTAATAAGATGAATATATAAAAAAATTGTGAGACCACACCGCTAACGGGGAACGGGTTTTTACTTCACAAGAACAACATCCATAAATGAAGAATTGGGAACAAATCAAAACAACAATCCAATCATCTCCCTTGCATCATTCAACTCCATCTTATCGTCGCTACCATGCTTCTCCAACCGCCACATTGTCCCCGAAGCATGCACTCGCATATGCCGTCCTAACGCCACCAACCACGACCACTACCATCGTCTAAATCTTCAACTCCGAACCAAAATGGCTGCCGTAGTCAAACGCGATTTCCAGCCTTCTCGAGTGAAAGTAGCATGATCCTACCGGTCATCAACTTCCCCTCCTCCTGCGCATCTTTTCCAAATTATGGTTGAGGCTTAAAAATGCCATAGGTGCCCGCGATGAACGACTGTCATTGATTTCTAGGATTAGGGTTTGAAAATAATGATGGCTAGGTTTAGAAAAGGGTTTTGGAAACAAGAATGAGGGGTTGTGGTCCTTGTATATGATTTCTAACTGCCACTATTTACGTCGTAAAAATCACAGACTCTGATCAAAACGTGCTCATTGGCGCTCCAAGCTAATTACCCATATTCCGAAAACAATGAAACAATTATCGAGACCTAATTTCAAAGTCTATAAAAGTTAAATTTTAAAATCCAGTTATATTTTAATTCTCTAAAATTAAACGTTACATGTTTCGAGCGCGCATGATCATACAGTACGTCCAATCGTCGCGAAACTCGTCGGCATACAATAATTCAATATTTTGGATCCAATGGTAGTAGTTGCATCAAAATCCGAGACTGTAACTTGGAATGATAATTTCACACATTTTAAATATCGTTTTATATTTTTGATCCAATTATTGATATTTATCTTATTTATTTATTTTTGTAACTAACTTTACAAATTGAATTCACCGATATCATTTATTAATTAAAAGTAGTTAAATTAAATCATTAAATTCATTTAATTAATATTTAATTCATAAATTTAAATATTCAAGTAATCCTATACACAAATATATGTTATTAAGTTCTATAATCCAATTATTTAAATATTTAAAATCAATTAAATATTAAAAATTCAACGACCAAAATTCCGCGTTGTTACATTCTCCCCCCTTAAAAGAATTTCGTCCTCGAAATTTCCAAAGAAGAAAATGTTTCCCAATCCTTAAGTTTCAAAAGCTATTAATTAAATCTAACTCTTAAAGTTTTTAAATTTATGGAAAAATTCGACAGCACCTCCTTTGCACAGCTGATCCAAAAAAATTGCAAATTGCCACTACGGGCCCCAAGTCAACAAAAGAAAACAAAAGCCAAGTGGCCTTCCATATCTAGGGCATAAAATCATCAACCAAATCCAATTTCTAATTCTACCACATACCTTTTTCCCTTTAGTTGTTAAATTTTTATAAGCAACTTATTATCTTGATGCAAATGTAGGTACACAAGAATCAAATAACAACCTATTGCTTTCTTGTACTTATACTAGTTATCTCTATCGTAAGCTCAAATAGTACAAGCAATATAATATTCATAGGCAACAAGGAAATATGGTTCAACTAATAATAACGAGGCAATCCTGCATGCAAAAACTAGCATAACATAGATCTATATACAACTCTAGTATGAAATAAAGCTGCATGCAACCAAAAAGCAATATATCAACAATATGCAAGAAAATAAAGAGAATACTCTAAAATCCAAACTACATATCCAATTTTTCCAGAAGAAATGTTTTATAACTAAGTGCCCAGATTTTATATTCAAAATATATTTTCAAATTTACTTCGAAGAGAATTAAATCAAAATCAAAATCAATTATGTCGAGGAGAGGGTTCTCCCTACCGAAGCATGGTGTAACTCTAGAATCAAAACAACATGGACCGTCCAGTTGTGACGACCCAACTTCCAAACTCCAGGAAGTCGCATCATCATGAAGAAAAGAAAGGGATAGAATAGAGAAAGAAAGAGAAGAAGAAGAAACAACACTAGAATCTCAACAGCGGAACGAATAAATTATATTAATAACATAAAATATTACATAGTTTACAACCACTATCAGAGTACACAGATATACAACACATACTAGACAGTTATAAACACATGTCTAGTATTTACAACATAATACAACTTAGAAACAATCACAGAACACACAGCGGAATAAATATATCTAACGCAGAAGCCTCCTGCTCCATTGCTCCTCCATAATTCGTCAAAAGCTAACCTGAATCCTAACCTGAATCCCTTGGTTACTCGTAAAAATTTGAGTATCCAAGAGTTTATGAAAAATAAAAATAAACTCCGGGTCAGACATGGGTCTGGTGTGAGTAACAGGTTAAAGTTGCTTAACTTTGAAAAACCTTTTGAAAAGAAAGGTATCACGTAAGACTTCCCACACATAAACATGGAAAAGTTTTTACCTTACGCTAACCAAAACATTTGATAGGAAATCCAGTGATATTATAATAGGGTCTAGGGTTTTCAAATAATAAGAAATAACCGAAATTGTTACATTCATTAAATTCCAGCTACTAGCCACAAAAGTGGGTAATACAATCAAAACCGTTGGCACTTATTGGATTTTGGATTCCATACAATGGCAGGGCTACTGGGGTACCGCCCGTCACAGTACATGGCCTAGATCAACGTACCGAGGAGTCACCCTAACTCCCCTGCAACACAAGACCGGAACCATCCCTTACTGGACAGTTCCGAACAAGACAACCCCGCAGTTGGTGTACACTGACAACTGCCCACTAAGCCGAATAAAAAGGGACCTCTAGACAGGGATCAATCTTGCTCTCCAATGGGTGCGACCCACGAAGCCTTGCTGCACCTCCTATGTTTTAGCCATTCCCGGTTGATGAAGCTTGAGGCTACGATTACCTTTAGAGGACACATCTCTTAGAATGCTCATCGTCCACCTGACGATGTTCTAAAAGCATTCAATCCATACAAGTTCGTTCCGGGTTCGAACGAAACCGAAGGCATTATCTCGTTACACTCATTTTGGAATCACCCTCAGAGTTAACGACGATAACCCTTGCACTCTAAATTACATCTCGAATCTATAAGTACTATTCCGTCAAACTCATTACGGAATCACCCACAGAGTTATACTGACGTATAGCCCTTACACCTCGAGTCTTCACTTGCTCCACTTAGATTAATGACCTAACTTTATTTGGAAACGATGTGGTTTTCGGATATCCAAATATGGAAACCCGATCCCGGTCTCATCGGAATCCAAAGCGTGTCTTTTAAGGCCAAGTTATTTTAAAGGTTTAAAACAATTCAATTATCTATATATCCAAATAGATAAATCACAGATACACAACAGGTAATCAACATTATCAACATATCAGATAAACCATATTATCATTATTCAAAAGAATAATTTATATCAATATCACCATGCAACCAACGCATCCAAATCATTCAACATTATCTATCTCATATCTGAGATTCTAACCATCCAAAGCAAACAACACTAACCAACCATATAAGCAATGATTAACCACACCCAAATATAATTAATTTAGAATGAATTAAATTAATTACATCATTCCATTAATTTAAAGTAAAAATAAATTAATTACTTTACCAATATCAACTTGCTCATATCACTATTGATAATTTATCAATCACTTAATTAATCATCATCCAATGATTCATTTTAATTAATCATCCTTGATTAATTAACTCTTAATTACATTCAAGTAATTATTTACTAATTAATTTCTTCAAATTAATTATACTTAACCAAATACAGTAATTAACCTTTAAATTACTTCATTAATTAATTAACTATAATTAATTACATTAATCCTTAATTAATTACATTAATTAACTACCATTAATCACTTATTATTGATTAATTAATCTTAATTAGACAATCTTAATTACATCATTAATTATAATAATTAATGATCTCTAATTATATTTTAATTAATTACCTTATTTAAATTAATTACATTAAGTAATTAATCTAAATTTAAAACATAATTGTTAATCACCCTTGATTAACCCCATTCAATAATCAACTATCCTTAATTACTTCACAAATAAATTAATTACTCCTTAATTAATTCTAATTAATCCCTTGATTAATTTACAAAGTAATTATACTTAAATAACTTCATTATCAAATCACTTCTAATTGATTACATATAGTAATTACACATTAATTACTTCTCTAAGTAATTCCTCTTCATTTAATTACATTAAGTAATTATCCTCCATAAATCATCAAATGATTAATTTTAAATTAATTAAACTGAATTAATTAACTTAAACTAATCAAATTTAAACTCAATTAATTACAATAAGTAATTAATTCCTTAATTACTTCCATAAGTAATTATACTTAATAACTTACACATTTGATTATCCTTAAATTAATTAATCTAATTAATAATAACAATTAATCACATTAATTAATTATTAAATAATCCTTAGTTAATGATCTTCATTAACTATTAACAATCCATTAATTATCATCCAAACTTATTTTAATTATTATTTATTACAAATTAATTAATCATTAATTAACCCATTAATTAATCCCTAATTAATTAAATAATCAAGTGTTAATTAAAACTTAATTAATCCATTATTACTTGATTAATTAATTATTAATCATTAATTAAAAACTAATTTTATTTAATTATTCTTAATTTCAAGTTAATTATTCAAAGAATAATTAATCCTAAACCCTTAAGATTAAACCCCTAATTACTTTAAGTAATTATTTACTTCATTAATTTATTAAATAAATTAATTATTCATTTAATTACTCTAATAATTAAATTAAATACAAACATTAAATTGTTATTTAACTTTACAAGTTTAAATTCAATTTAAAACCTTTATTTGCTAAATAATATTTTTAATTATAAAAGAAATTTTCAAAAGTTAAAACAAATTTCTTTTAAAATTAAAACCATTTAAATTTTTACATTATCATTCAAATTTGGTTTAAACACTTAAATTTATAAAACTTAAATTCATTTTAAACCAAAGATTCAAAATTATATTTGAATCAAATTTAAACTTTATTTAAACATTACTACATATTTCAATTTCAAATTTAAATTCAAATTTCTTTTAAAAACATTTTAAACTATAAACTCTTTTAAAGTTATTTTAAAGCAAATTTGAATTTAAAACTTAATCATTTCAAATTTTAAGATTCAATTCAACTTGAATCTATAGTTTAAATTAGATTTAAAACTTAATTTAAATCTTTGCTTTATTTTTCAAATTCCAATTTAAAATTTGAAACATAACAATTACTAAACCTCAATAACTAGCTCGAGCTGACTCAAGCAACTCGAGTAACAATTCTTTCAAATTCATCTTAAAAATCAATTTAAATTTTCAAATAAAAACAGGTTTATACATAAACCTATTCTAACAGGTTTACCAAACCCTGTAACAAAACTAAAACCCGAGACCCATCTTAGTTACTTCGAGTCCCAACTCCCTTTTCTTCGAGCAAAAATACAGAACTACCCGATGCAACCACAAGACCCCATCTCTTTCCCAAAACAGCTCATACATCAAGATCGACGTGCACCTGCACCGTCACGGCAACCTTCTTCGACCACTCACGACCACCCACACAAGTCATCGATCACCCCCTAAAGCCATTCCAACCTTCGAATCAAATCCAGAAACCCCAAATCGAATTTGAACATTCGAGTTCAACTGAAAAAAATGTCGAACCAGAAGATCATCAACATTCTCTCTCCTCCGACCACTAAAATGGACACCACCTCCGGCCATATCTACTTCCACATCTCATCTCTCTCCAGTTCAAATTTGAAAGAACTCGGTCACTCGATCAGGTCGCAGTGATCAATCCTCTCCGGGTAACAGAAACTAGGGTTAAAAATTTAAATTCCCAAATTCTTCTGCCCTATTGCTTTAATCCACCATCAACCATTTTTCCATCCAACTTCGATCAACACTCGATCATCAGAAGAAACCATGGCCACCAAATCTTTTTAAATTGACCGACTCAACCCAAAACAAGTTTTCTAGATAAAGCAGTAATGCTCAATCATTTCCAAACTAAAAATCCTAATTTTAGTTTTAAAATTCAAATTTTAGATAATGTAATCAGTTTTTCAACTTAAATCAATGATTCTAGAAAATCAAATCTTTATTTATATTCAATGTGCTCTGTTATATTAATAATTCAGAGACACTACATAATTTTTTTATAATATTTTAAACTTTAAACTCATATCACAACACCATATTGATTTAATCTTAAGCTTTACACTGATTTAAATCAAAAGGAATGGATTTAACAAATTTCTGAGCCTGGGATATTATACACAGCAAAATAATTACACAACAACTTGCATACTACAATCATTCATATAGCAGAAATGAGCTTGTAAATTTGCATGCAAACACAATTATTTTCAGAGAATATAAGCAACTGAATTATGCTTAGGTTTATTATGTAATAAAATGTTACTCACAGTTTTTCGGAGCAGATGATCCATTTTTACTTGCAAAGCTTCAGATTTGACTTTTTGATTTGCTTTAAAACTGCAAATGCTTTTGCTTATTGGAATACTTGAACTTCAGATTGCCTTTAAACTTGAAATGATGTAGTACTTTGTTTTCCAGATTTACATTTGCATGATTGCTTCCAGAAATAATGCAATTTGCTTCTACTTCCAGATTTAGTTGCATGCAGGTTTGTAATTTTTCTTTTAGAGACAGAACAGAATTTGCAGTTTTGAGTTTTGAAGTTGCAGAATGAATTTCAGGTGGTTTTCATGCAATTCTGTTTGATGTTTTGAAGAAGATATGAATAGTTTCTGATTTGAATTTTGAGGGGAGATTACAGATTGGTATGAAGATGAGTTTGCAGATATATTTTTATTTTTTAAACAGAAAAGGATTTACAGTTTTTTATTTCACAATTTTGCAAATTGATTGCAGGTTTAAGAATTGTAGAATTGGATTGCAAATTTGATTCATTTTTGGTAAGAGGAAACATGGGTTTTGATTTGAAGATGATAACTTCAGATTTTCATGGCTGAAAATCTTAAGTTTTGAAAAAGAAAAATGGAAAGGAAGAATGATTTTTGAGGAAATGTATTTGTATAAGTATATTTTGATTTTATTAGAAATAAAATGAAAAAGAAAATCTTAAACGTTACACTTGTTCACATTTAAACATTTGTCACTTAAGTTTATTATATGACTAACACATGTCAATTTGTATCTTAAGAAACTTACACATGTATATTAAAAGTGTTTTAAATTTTAATTTAAATTGTTTATAATTACTTTAACTTATTTTATTCCATATGTATATATAAATGAATTTTATTTCCTTTTAATTTTAGAAATCAAAACAAAACAAGTTATAAATAAAAGCTTATTCAAATATTTTTAAGTGTTTATTCTTTTAAATTTTTAAAACATTGAATTCCAATTTAAATTAAATTATAAACTCCAATTTTAAAATTAAGTTATATATATGCATATATAACTCTTATTAAATATTTAAAATAACAAATCCTATTACTACAAATATATTTATGTTCAAGAGAATTTAAGTATTATAATTTTTATTCAAAAATAACAAATTAAACAATATTAAATAATTTATAAATGAGATTATAAATTTCCTTTATCACTCAATATATTAAAACCATAAGTAAATTGTATTTTAAATTCTTATATAACATTTTCAAGCAATACTTTTTAAAAAGAAAATAAAACAAAGCTTTGATGTTAATCAAATTTAACTTCATATTTAAGTTAATTAAAAATATAAATTTAAACAGATAAGATTTTCCTTTAATATAAACCATATAATTATTTATTTGAATTGCTTTGAAAAGTTATATGTTAAATTTAAATCAAAATCTCCAATTTATCAAATATAAATTAGAGTTAGAAAATTAATTCATTTACTAAATTCAAAAAATCAAAATTTATCAATTTACAATATATAAAATTATATATTATAAATAGAAAACAATTTATTTATTCAAAAAGATAAAATCTTATAATTTAAATATTTATTAAAACATGATTATTAAATCAAATTCCAAATTTGTTATTAAAATTATCAAATCAAATTAAATTTATAACACAGATTATTAAATTTATATTGCCCAAATTTCCGGGATATCACATTCCTTCCCCCTTAAAAGAATTTCGTCCCCGAAATTTAAAAGCAAAGGTAATTTAATAATCTATCTTAAGATTTAATTTTAAAACACAAGCATATATTATCAAACATATGCTAACAACCATAGCAACCAATTCAAACAAAACAAACCTAATTATCCAGAAAAACCTGGATACAATTTTCACGAGTTTCCCCGGTATAAATATCGGGATACTCGCTCTATAGAATCTAAACAATCAATACTGTTAAGCTATAGAGCTCCTATCCAACTATATCTACCAACAAAACAATATGTCAGACTACAAACGAGTTTGAATCAACAATCACATCCTCCTGAACTGCTTGTTCCACAACCTGAAATAAACCATACACGTACTCCCTAAGAGATACGTAAAACACATTTAATCCCAGTTATCCAAACTGAAAATTCAAATTTGAAAACCAAACACCAATCCTCACAAAACACAGAAAAGGTCCAAAACATCTCGGAGATGACTTACCCAGTCTTACACAATCTTATAGCTCCTTTAGATCGGAGAAAGCTTTCCCAAATTAAATCTCCGACTCCGGAATCCAAATTCCTTCGGCTCTTACCCACAGAACTCTTCTGATGATCCTGGGCTGCCTTCAACTCTCCTGATCAGCTCAACCTTTGCTGATGTCTCTAGAAACAACTGGACCAAAACAATCCAACAAATTGATCTCCTCAAGATCAATTCCAATCCAAGAATACCAACTCTACTCCACAAATATCAGAAGACTAACCTACTTCTCCTACCCGGAAAAGATAAAACAAAAGCACTTCCAAACTGCTTCCGCTGCGCAACTCTGATCTGAAGTAGAAGGAAAACTCGAGCACAAACTGGATAACACATCACAGAAATATGGTTCAACAGACCCATAAAAGAAAACTCAGATGCCCCATCTGATCCAAAGCTGCTTCACTAAACCTCCAGCACCACTCCTAGAATCCAGTCGATAAGAAAACTCAACCTCCCAATATGGACAAACTTCTCATAGCTCAAGAGAACACTCAGACTATCGCAAGTCACTTTTGCGATCAACCCGTCCAACATCCAAAGAAAACTGTTCTCGCTTTACAAATCAGAACAGCATATGCTTAACTAGCCAATCCATCATAAAAATGGAATCTTCTCTGCTACTTCTGAACTCCTTCAGAAAAACTGCTAACCAGAAAACTTCTTGCCAGCACCCAGAATAGCCGAACTGCACTGCTGACACCGACGCCAAAGACTTCCTAAACCAAAGCTCTTCGAGAAACTCGGACTTCAAACCGGACAGAAACATCTTGCTGAATCCAGCCACAACATCGAAGCAGACTCACCTCCTTAACTTGTTCCCAAGAAAACATCTTCGAGAACATCCATATTCACTGCATCTCATCACACAGCTACTAATTCCTGAGGTATCAACATACCATTATTTTCTTCTGCCAAACTGACAGATCCAAATTCTACTCATCCAACTCAAAGATAGACTCCGAACCTTTACAGGTTACCTTCAAATTTCTACGAAATCCTACACTCCGCACAACTCACTCGAGATGTATTAGGTCTACAGTCTTGACAAATACACTACCAATCTCAAGCACCAAACTTCAACCAAGGGTAGTAGTTGTGTTACACACCCCACTACCTTACCTACCTTTATAGCTTGTATTGGATAACCCGAACAGGTAACCTAACAGATAGGTAGAAGTAATTATATAAATATATATATATATATAATAAAACTACAAATACGCACTCTCAAGAAAGACACCACTCCAGAGCCTAGATATTCACTCAACCTAATGCTCTGATACCACCTGTGACGACCCAACTTCCAAACTCCAGGAAGTCGCATCATCATGAAGAAAAGAAAGGGATAGAAAAGAGAAAGAAAGAGAAGAAGAAGAAACAACACTAGAATCTCAACAGCGGAACGAATAAATTATATTAATAACATAAAATATTACATAGTTTACAACCACTATCAGAGTACACAGATATACAACACATACTAGACAGTTATAAACACCTGTCTAGTATTTACAACATAATACAACTTAGAAACAATCACAGAACACACAGCGGAATACTATATATCTAACGCAGAAGCCTCCTGCTCCATTGCTCCTCCATAATTCGTCAAAAGCTAACCTGAATCTCTTGGCTACTCGTAAAAATTTGAGTACCCAAGAGTTTATGAAAAACAAAAATAAACTCCGGGTCAGACATGGGTCTGGTGTGAGTAACAGGTTAAAGTTGCTTAACTTTGAAAACCTTTTGAAAAGAAAGGTATCACGTAAGACTTCCCACACATAAACATGGAAAAGTTTTTACCTTACGCTAACCAAAACATTTGATAGGAAATCCAGTGATATTATAATAGGGTCTAGGGTTTTCAAGTAAATAAGAAATAGCCGAAATTGTTACATTTATTAAATTCCAGCTACTAGCCACATAGTGGGTAATACAATCAAAACCGTTGGCACTTATTGGATTTTGGATTCCATACAATGGCAGGGCTACTGGGGTACCGCCCGTCACAGTACGTGGCCTAGATCAACGTACCGAGGAGCCACCCTAACTCCCCTGCAACACAAGACCGGAACCATCCCTTACTGGATAGTTCCTAACAAGACAACCCCGCAGTTGGTGTACACTGACAACTGCCCACTAAGCCGAATAAAAAGGGACCTCTAGACAGGGATCAATCTTGCTCTCCAATGGGTGCGACCCACGAAGCCTTGCTGCACCTCCCTGTTTTAGCCATTCCCGGTTGATGAGGCTTGATGCTACAATTACCTTTAGAGGACACATCTCTTAGAATGCTCATCGTCCACCTGACGATGTTCTGAAAGCATTCAATCCATACAAGTTCGTTCCGGGTTCGAACGAAACTGAAGGCATTATCTCGTTACACTCATTTTGAAATCACCCTCAGAGTTAACGACGATAACCCTTGCACTCTAAATTACATCTCGAATCTATAAGTACTATTCCGTCAAACTCATTACGGAATCACCCACAGAGTTATACTGACGTATAGCCCTTACACCTCGAGCCTATACTTGCTCCACTTAGATTAACGACCAAACGTTATTTGGAAATGATGTGGTTTTCGGATATCCAAATATGGAAACCCGATCCCAGTCTCATCGGAATCCAAAGCGTGTCTTTTAAGGTAAGTTATTTTAAAGGTTTAAAACAATTCAATTATCTATATATCCAAATAGATAAATCACAGATACACAACAGGTAATCAACATTATCAACACATCAGATAAACCATATTGTCATTATTCAAAAGAATAATCTATATCAATATCACCATGCAACCAATGCATCCAAATCACTCAACAGTATCCATCTCATATCTGAGATTCTAACCATCCAAAGCAAACAACACTAACCAACCATATAAGCAATGATTAACCACACCCAAATATAATTAATGTAGAATGAATTAAATTAATTACATCATTCCATTAATTTAAAGTAAAAATAAATTAATTACTTTACCAATATCAACTTGCTCATATCACTATTGATAATTTATCAATCACTTAATTAATCATCATCCAATGATTCATTTTAATTAATCATCCTTGATTAATTAACTCTTAATTACATTCAAGTAATTTTTTACTAATTAATTTCTTCAAATTAATTATACTTAACCAAGTACAGTAATTAACCTTTAAATTACTTCATTAATTAATTAACTATAATTAATTACATTAATCCTTAATTAATTACATTAATTAACTACCTTTAATCACTTGTTATTGATTAATTAATCTTAATTAATCAATCTTAATTACATCATTAATTATAATAATTAATGATCTCTAATTATATTTTAATTAATTACCTTATTTAAATTAATTACATTAAGTAATTAATCTAAATTTAAAACATAATTGTTAATCACCCTTGATTAACCCCATTCAGTAATCAACTATCCTTAATTACTTCACAAATAAATTAATTACTCCTTAATTAATTCTAATTAATCCCTTGATTAATTTACAAAGTAATTATACTTAAATAACTTCATTATCAAATCACTTCTAATTGATTACATATAGTAATTACACATTAATTACTTCTCTAAGTAATTCCTCTTCATTTAATTACATTAAGTAATTATCCTCCATAAATCATCAAATGATTAATTTTAAATTAATTAAACTGAATTAATTAACTTAAACTAATCAAATTTAAAATCAATTAATTACAATAAGTAATTAATTCCTTAATTACTTCCATAAGTAATTATACTTAATAACTTACTCATTTGATTATCCTTAAATTAATTAATCTAATTAATAATTAAAATTAATCACATTAATTAATTATTAAGTAATCCTTAGTTAATGATCTTCATTAACTATTAACAATCCATTAATTATCTTTCAAACTTATTTTAATTATTATTGATTACAAATTAATTATTCATTAATCATTAATTAACCCATTAACTAATCCCTAATTAATTAAATAATTAAGTGTTAATTAAAACTTAATTAATCCATTATTACTTGATTAATTAATTATTAATCGTTAATTAAAAACTAATTTTATTTAATTATTCTTAATTTCAAGTTAATTATTCAAAGAATAATTAATCCTAAACCCTTAAGATTAAACCCCTAATTACTTTAAGTAATTATTTACTTCACTAATTTATTAAATAAATTAATTATTCATTTAATTACTCTAATAATTAAATTAAATACAAACATTAAATTGTTATTTAAGTTTACAAGTTTAAATTCAACTTAAAACCTTTATTTGCTAAATAATACTTTTAATTACAAAAGAAATTTTCAAAAGTTAAAAGAAATTTCTTTTAAAATTAAAACCATTTAAATTTTTACATTATCATTCAAATTTGGTTTAAACACTTATTTATAAAACTTAAATTCATTTTAAACCAAAGATTCAAAATTAGATTTGAATCAAATTTAAACTTTATTTAAACATTACTACATATTTCAATTTCAAATTTAAATTTAAATTTCTTTTAAAAACATTTTAAGCTATAAACTCTTTTAAAGTTATTTTAAAGCAAATTTGAATTTAAAACTTAATCATTTCAAATTTTAAGATTCAATTCAACTTGAATCTATAGTTTAAATTAGATTTAAAACTTAATTTAAATCTTTGCTTTATTTTTCAAATTCCAATTTAAAATTTGAAACATAACAATTACTAAACCTCAATAACTAGCTCGAGCTGACTCAAGCAACTCGAGTAACAATTCTTTCAAATTCATCTTAAAAATCAATTTAAATTTTCAAATAAAAACAGGTTTATACATAAACCTGTTCTAACAGGTTTACCAAACCCTGTAACAAAACTAAAACCCGAGACCCATCTTAGTTACTTCGAGTCCCAACTCCCTTTTCTTCGAGCAAAAATACAGAACTACCCGATGCAACCACAAGACCCCATCTCTTTCCCAAAACAGCTCATACATCAAGATCGACGTGCACCTGCACCGTCACGGCAACCTTCTCCGACCACCCACGACCACCCGCACAAGTCATCGATCACCCCATAAAGCCATTCCAACCTTCGAATCAAATCCAGAAACCCCAAATCGAATTTGAACATTCGAGTTCAACTGAAAAAAATGTCGAACCAGAAGATCATCAACATTCTCTCTCCTCCGACCACTAAAATGGACACTACCTCCGGCCATATCTACTTCCACATCTCATCTCTCTCCAGTTCAAATTTGAAAGAACTCGGTCACTCGATCAGGTCGCAGTAATCAATCCTCTCCGGGTAACAGAAACTAGGGTTAAAAATTTAAATTCCCAAATTCTTCTGCCCTATTGCTTTAATCCACCATCAACCATTTTTCCATCCAACTTCGATCAACACTCGATCATCAGAAGAAACCAGTTTTGAGTTTTGAGTTTTGAAGTTGCAGAATGAATTTCAGGTGGTTTTCATGCAATCCTGTTTGATGTTTTGAAGAAGATATGAATAGTTTTTTATTTGAATTTTGAGGGGAGACTACAGATTGGTATGAAGATGAGTTTGCAGATATATTTTTATTTTTTAAACAGAAAAGGATTTACAGGTTTTTTTTTCACAATTTTGCAAATTGATTGCAGGTTTAAGAATTGTAGAATTGGATTGAAAATTTGATTCATTTTTGGTAGGAGGAAACATGGGTATTGATTTGAAGATGAAAACTTCAGATTTTCATGGTTGAAATTCTTAAGTTTTGAAAAAGAAAAATGGAAAGGAAGAATGATTTTTGAGGAAATGTATTTGTATAAGTATATTTTGATTTTATTAGAAATAAAATGAAAAAGAAAATCTTAAACATTACACTTGTTCATATTTAAACATTTGTCACTTAAGTTTATTATATGACTAACACATGTCAATTTGTATCTTAAGAAACTTACACATGTATATTAAAAGCGTTTTAAATTTTAATTTAAATTATTTATAAATACTTTAACTTATTTATTCCATATGTATATATAAATGAATTTTATTTCCTTTTAATTTTAGAAATCAAAACAAAACAAGTTATAAACGAAAGCTTATTCAAATATTTTTAAGTGTTTATTCTTTTAAATTTTTAAAACATTGAATTCCAATTTAAATTAAATTATAAACTCCAATTTTAAAATCAAGTTATATATATGCATATATAACTCTTATTAAATATTTAAAATAACAAATCCTATTACTACAAATCTATTTATGTTCAAAAGAATTAAGTATTATAATTTTTATTCAAAAATAACAAATTAAACAATATTAAATAATTTATAAATGAGATTATAAATTTCCTTTATCACTCAATATATTAAAACCATAAGTAAATTGTATTTTAAATTCTTATATAACATTTTCAAGCAATACTTTTTAAAAAGAAAATAAAACAAAGCTTTGATGTTAATCAAATTTAACTTCATATTTAAGTTAATTAAAAATATTAATTTAAACAGATAAGATTTTCCTTTAATATAAACCATATAATTATTTATTTGAATTGCTTTGAAAAGTTATATGTTAAATTTAAATCAAATCTCCAATATATCAAATATAAATTGGAGTTAGAAAATTAATTCATTTACTAAATTCAAAAAAATCAAAATTTATCAATTTACAATATATAAAATTATATATTATAAACAGAAAACAATTTATTTATTCAAAAATATAAAATCTTCTAATTTAAATATTTATTAAAACATGATTATTAAATCAAATTCCAATTTTTTTATTAAAATTATCAAATCAAATTAAATTTATAACATGGATTATTAAATTTATATTGCCCAAATTTCCGGGATATCACACCAGTGGTATTTCGGTTTCTCCTAAATCAATAGCCAGAGTAAGTAAATATACCCGGTGAGTCTCCTGAATCGGAGAACTCCCAATTGCCCAACCTTACTCATAACTAAAAATATTTGAAAACTCACTTCAACTAATATATTTCTTTTTTTTTCTTTTAATTATATTGAAAATAATACTACCATTCCACCAAAATTTTCAAAACAACACTATTATTATTCCTTTCACAAATTATTTTGGAATCATTTTTTTTCGAAAGCACCGAGATTCAATTCTTAACAAATAAAATTTGAAACCGTAATCTATAAAATTACATAATCAATCAATTCAATCCAATGACATTCCATAAAGGAATAAATTAACGCTATTAATCGGTCAAATTTCATAAGGGAAAAATCTATCACTTAACATTATTTAAAATGTCAAATGACTAACAACCAGATTTATAATTTTGCTTAGACTCACACTATAACGCCCCACCCCGAGACCTACCTTAGCAAAGAGAATTAACAAGTAATTATATTTACTAAAGCGGAGAATAGGGCTGGTTAAGGGCGAACATCTATAATTTTGTCTTAAGCATCTATTGAATATTTCGATAAATGCAATATAATTTTTTAACTCAAGTGGATCGACATACCCAATAAATGCTTAATCCAAAACTATAAGTGGCTAACGGATCTATCAGAATAAAATATAATAACTGAATGTAAATCACATCACAGAATAGTAATCAACATCATATATATACATATACACTGATACACGTTTAGTACAATATAGTATGAATACAATAAAGGTGGTATACGACCACACCATATACATCAAATCAAATTTAAAAACATCAGAGTATGCGGCAGAAATAAACTACTCAAGCAAAAGAAGAGCTGATATCCAACATCAACTTCAAGCTATGTCCAATAGATGATACCTGAAACAACTCGGTCTAACCTGAGTGAAAACACACGGGACAAGCTAGCTAAAATCATCAGTTAAGCAGAATAATCGATAAGGATGAGTAGGAGAAAGCTATGGTATCATTTTTCTTAAAGGATGCCATGCCCTAAATAGGGTTTCAACGTCATAAGAAAGGACAACATATCTTCTTGGCAAGTAGAAGAGACAATGATGATAAAGTCATACTTAAGTGGCATAACCGACACTTAAGCAAATGGAACATCGACGAGCAAAGTTTTAAAGATAATACTCAATAAACATCGCTTTCGCCTCATGCCATTGGTAGTATAAAGGAATATGGATAATGACTTCAAATGATTCAACTATCTTCTTAAAAGTTGTTGTCAATATAACAATACATCAAAGGTACATATCCTTCATAGATAGAATAAAACGCATATGGACGTGCCTCGTCTCATTGGCACATCCTAAGGATCATTCAAGGAAATATAGAACCGAATCATAAAAGAAGCATTATACTTATTCATACCTCATCTCATGAGTATGAATATAGATACATCTCAAATCCATCACTAAAACTCATCATAAAAGATTCTTCATGATCATTTATACCTCATTTCATTGGTATAAATTTATAAATACATCTCAACTCCATCTTAACATCAAGTAGCCTATAAAATCATCAAATCATCAATCCATAATGCAAATAACTCAATCAAAGAGTAACATCATAAATGATTTCACCATCTATGTATACGTCTCATCTGGCACTAGGCTATCAATGTAATAATCATCTAAAGACGGTGAAGTCTGAAACATCAAAACTCAAAGAAATCCCGGATTAGCCATATCCTCGATTGCATGCCGAAGTAATGCTACGCGTGCTACATCATGACTAATACTATTATTTGGTACTATAAACATCGTGATGACTAGAGTCAAATAACATCTTAACATCGTGAACATCATGAATGACTATAGTCCATAACATCATAATGACTCCCAGTCACAAAGACCCGAGCTAATAACATCATGATGATTGAAGTAGCAACTACATCATGATGACTCCAATCGAGTACTCGTGGTCTGTAGTACTAGTAGACATCGTGAATGTGTCTCAAATTCTCGGATAGGAACCCAATAGATGTTAACGTATGTCCCATACAATACGTTCGCACCTAACGATTTACTAGCCATTAGTTGGTACCACACTAGTAAAACATCATAAACATCATGAAAATATACTCAGCCTCATCTCAATGGCGAGTAAATACAGTACCATACTCACCTCATCTCATTGACGAGTACTAGTGGCATCGTGACTTGTCTCATCTCATCGACAAGTAAAAATTATCATAATACATTTCAACATTGTAAAATCATCATAAAGAAACTTACCTCATCTTATTGGCAAGTAAAAATAACATCTAGATGGTTATTTATAACCATAATTCCAATTATGAATTTCTAACTCTTAATTCACCTCATTTCATCGGCGATTAAGAAACACATCTTAAAATGCACCTCCATTGAATATACTCCTAAATTTGAGTTTTCGGACTACATCATCTACCTAAAATTTAATAACATCTTAAATCAACTCAAATACTTCATCGAAAGGGTTTCGATCGTATAAGTTCGATATTAAGTGATAAAGTAAATCCATGTGTCCCATACCATATGTTTTACTTTACTATTTAATTGTCTTTCTTATACGTCCGAATTTCATAAAAATAAGTAATTTTATTAGAGAAAATAGAAATTTAAAACGATTTTCCAAAAACGATTATTAAAACCAATATTTTAAATTCCTTTATTATAGGAAATAAATCTATCTTTATTTAGAAAAATAATTTAAAAAATACTACGTAATAATAATTTGAAATGTCTATATATTTCAAAAATGGTTTGGTGAAAACCGTTCTCGAAAGCAATGAAAACTAAGAGGGATATATCAAAACCAATAACTTGAATTCAATACGAATTCAATTCAAATTTAGCCCAAAATCAATTCAAATTCCATTTAAATTTGAATTTCAAATTCTTCAAATATAGCTGGCCTACTGAGAGGCATCATAGCTCTCAAAATATACCAAAAACATCATCAAAACCGAAGAGAATGAAGCAAAAATAAGCTAATACAATTCTAAGGTAAACGATTCTTGTTGCTGCCATTTTACTCTCAGGACAGCAACATACAACCATAATTACGACGAAGTAAACTTCAAAATTATAGAAAATACAATGAATAAAACTTGTAGCACATGACATAAGCTTTTCGGAACATCCAAAATTGTCAAATTCAGTTAAGAAATGAAGAAGTTATGGTCAAATTCGTTTCGGTTTCAAAAACAGAGCAAATATTGGTTTTTCACTCGAGTTAGCAGTACAAAAATTAGATTTTGATATAGCTAACCTCAAAAATACAGAAAACTCAAAACATGAAAGTTATATTACATGATTTAATCTTTCCATAGCATCTAAAAATATCAGAATCGATTAAGGATCTAAGAAGTTATGGTCAAATTCATTTCGGTTTCAAACACAGAGCAAATATTGGTTTTGCTCTCGGGTTAGCAGTAGAAAAATTAGATTTGAACAAAGCTAACCTCAAAATTACAGAAAACTCAAAACATAAAAGTTGTAGTACATGATTTTTTTCCGTAACAACAAAAATTATCAAATTTGGTAAAGAAACGTAGAAGTTATGGCCAATTTTGTTTTAGCTTCAAGGACAAAGCAAATATTGGTTTTGCTCTCGGTCTAGCAGTAGAAAAGTTAAATTTTGACATAGCTAACCTCAAAATACAGAAAACACAAAATACAAAATTTGTAGTACATGATTTGTGCTTTCCGAAACATCCAAAATTATCAAATTCCGATCAAAAATGAGCAAGCTATGACTAATTTTGTTTCAGCTTCAAAGATGGACGAAATTCGGTTTTTGGATTGAGCGCAAAATATGATCAAAACTTGATTTTTATAGATCCAAACATCCAATTTTACACATGAATAAGAAAGATTGTTTATAGCTAGCGTGAGTGAGATTACTCACCTTACGGTTTTTTGCAGTGAATTAAATGATTTTGCATGCAAAGAAAAGAGCTCTGGCCTTGGATTAGTAATTAGAAGCTTGTAGAAGCTATAGAAACAACATGCAAGTACAGAATATATCAAAAACTCAATTATAGTGAATCAAATCCAAGAATTGATATGAATTTTGAGATTACATAGGTACGAGATTAGCTTTTTTTATGTTTGTAACTTGAATTAAACCTTGAATTTTTAAGAGAATGAGTGAATTTTGATTTTTCTTCACATGGAGGCCATTAATTAGAATATTGAAGTTTTTAGAAGAAAAGTGTTTAAATGAAAATATAGTCAGAGAGAAATAAATGTATATCTTTTTGAACATTCTAGAAATTGGGTTTTTGGGTACAAAATATCCCTATAAGCCCAATTCTCACACTTAGAAAAATATTTAGAGTAAATATGTATATGTGTTTTAGTAATATACACATAACTTTTGCATAAAATTTCCAAATGATATGAAACAAGTTGCATTGTTCATGTTTTAATAAAGGAACATGTTAGTGAAGTCAAAAATTTAATTTTCCAATTAAAAATATTATTTTCCCCATATAACACAAGTTTTTAAGAATATTCACCAATATTCCCATTTTTAGTGAAAAACCACTATTTCATCATTTCAACCAAGTAAAATTTATTTTTAAGTCCAATGAAGTGTATTAAAATGTTTTAACATTTTTATAACATTAATACATCATTCCAAGCCTAATTACACTTCTAAATTTTATTTTCCTCATATTATTCCTTTTATTTTACAATAAAAGGCTAACAATGGAATAAATTTCCAATATTACTAATTAACTAAAATTAAACCATCACAATTCTTTATTTTAAATCCAAATCCATAAATAAAGTTTTTCAAACTTTATTTCATTCATTTACACTTTTTTCAAACGTCGAATGTTGAAATAGGCTTCAAATAAAATAATATGACTTATTTAAATTTCAAATCCCAAATTATAATCATCAATATATTGTTTATATAAAATAAACAATATAATCCCTCATTTTATTATCAAATTCATTTTTAAACACAATATTAAATTATATTTTTCATTATATTTTAATATTAACAATAATCTCCAAAATCTTGGGTTGTTACAATCACTTCCTTTAGTTACACATCAAGTATCCAAATATACTTAATTTTGTATGATATACATAAATCATCTGTACACCATATTTGATCTGGTCACTCGCTTGGATACATAGACTTCTACTTCCGAACTAGTATCACTCACTCGACCTCCCTAGTGAGGACTCCGATCGTATTTCTCAATTAGAAACCTCGGTTCTCCTTGCATAATCGTATACTATGATAGAAAACTTTAGTATCACATCGAGAATCCGAATCAAGTATTAGCTGACAAGAATCAAGTGCGGAATACTTTTTCAGACTAGTATGAATCACATGAAGCTGTGTGTTTGAATCGTAAATCAAGAACCGTGCGAATAAAATGATCTACGTATAATTTACGTCCTTAATTTGATTGTTTTCTTAATTATACCAATCCCTTTCATTCTCATTAATAGTACTTCATCAATACTAATATTATTTAAAAAAATTATTTCACAAATTTTCACTTAAGTTTATAAACATTTTATAAAAACACAACTTTATAAAACATTAGATCCAAAAAATTATTACACTCTTATTTACTTGTATAACATTCTTCTACATCCTAGAGTATATACAAATATAAATTTTATTTTATTTATTTGTTATTTGCTTTTATTTTTGTCATAATTTAATTGGAGGCCCAATCAAAATATGGGTCTTTAATGCCGAGTCAACCCTTTGATCGTTTTACCTTGGACCGTTCTAAGGAAAAATATTCATGGGGGCTCAATATCACTAAATAATTTACATAACTTATATGATTAACAGAAAATATGGTTTTAATTAAATAAATTTACCAAAACCTTTTTATCTAATTTAACCCATTCAAATCTTGAGTTAATTTATTTCTTTTCTATCCAAGAGATTTAAGATTTTCATTTTTCAAATTATTATTCAAAATAACTTTTATTTTAAACTAGTTTCCTTTAAGGAAACTTAATAATAATTGCTCGGTTTTTATTTTGAATCTCCATTTTGAAAACATTCCATGAGTATTTCTACATGAAATAAATTCAACAATTTATTTATTAAAACTCTCTTTAGGTTCATCCAGATTTTGAACTCATTTTGATTGCATAATGAAAAGGAGAATAATTTACTAAGTGTCCCACAGCATTTGCCTAAGCTAACATCTAGCCATTACATAGAATATTATTCTGATTACTACAAACTAATCGAGACAATTTCTTCCAAATTACACTAAAGAAAATGCATTCCATTTAAAATTTTCACTTTCAAAATATTTTTATTCAAAAATACACCCAAATAATATTATTATTATTTTTCCCAAAATCCTTTTGAATTTATTTCAAATAATTCCAAGTTTTAAATTCAAAAATCCTTTTTAAAACACATTTTATAAACCATATTTATATAAAATTGCCTCTACATAAAACCATCTCACATTATAATAATTCTCTTTATTATAATAATTTTTAAAATATTTATTCTCTAAATGTCTTATCCTATAATTTAGATTATTTTAAATAACTTTTACTAAAATTTTACTTTTAACCCGACATTATAATCAAATGCTTATAGTCATTGTGAAATTTAATTCACAAAGGGTTCGATTATAATCAAAATAATAAATGCTTCAAAATAAGCTGAGCATAGATAACCAGCAATAAGCAAATTACAATCAATGCTCGTATTTAATCAAGCATGACTGATCAAACAATAGTGATAATAAATAAATATTATCACTTTCAAACAAATACACTCTATAACTATATAAATTTTTGACAATTATTCCTTTATATATAAAAATATAAACCAAGGTAAAGTATTTCATTTACAAATTTTTAAAATTCAATATCATGCACGTTGGCCTTGTTCAAGTATTTAGAAATCCCTATCGACTCCGTAGCGTCCAACATCTCGACCAAAATTCATAAACAACTCAATGGGAAAATTAACATAATATGTATTTATAACAATAAAAAATACGCTCTTGTTAATACACTCAACTCATTCTAGGGTATCACTTACCATATCTCTAATGAGTTACTCATCCTAGGGCATTACTAACCCTATCTTTATTGAGCCATACCTTATCAAAGCCAAAGTTCTCGCTTAACCTTCAACACTGATACCAAATTGTAACGACCCATCTTTTCGACCATCGAAAGTCGACACCGAATACATCTACGATAGTTAGATGTCGAACATCCAAGCGTCAAAAAGACAAATTGTTAGAGTAAAATAAAAAGAAAGGAGCAAAGAAATCAGAATCTCGTAGAGAAATAAACAACATATTATATAACAAAGACAGTAAGAACTGTCACTCCAAACTATAGGTACATCAGAGTTAAAAACTGTTATCCCATTTTTTGGTCAAAACTGGAATATCAATGTTGAGCGCGTCTCCACCACGATCGAGCTAAGAAGGAGCAACCAGCAAGCGTACCTAAGTCCAGAGTTCCCGAATACCAAGTCCATTCGGCATCATACCCTCATGTTCATTCGGCTATGCAAGTATACGAGTCATTCGGCACTCGGAGCACGTAGGTTCATCCGGCGTTCCCAGCAACAATGTACATTCGGTATTCATCCATTCGGTAGTATGAAGCAAAGCTCATTCGGCATCCACAACCAAAGGCATCATTCGGCAGATCCATTCGGTGATACCCCACGCCGAACCAAGCCTCCCTACCACCGAATCACCATCTCCATATCCCTTCCCATCGAATTAGCTACAACCGAAACACCATCTCCATGCACTACCGAGCCAAACACACCTCTCATCAACCACCGGACCAATCCTTCTCAAGCCATCACCGAACCACACTCCTCTATGCAATACCGAATGACCTTCCAAAATACCTACCACCGGTCCACTCCATCACCGGACCAACCTTCATACCGAACCAACTCTGCCAGGCCAGATTGCTTCAGCCCAAGCCCACCAGCAGCTATAAACATCCAAGACCCCTACCCCCAGCCTCACTCTATAAATAGAGGGGCAGGGGTACAACAATGGGGGGACGAGTTTTGAGACAAGTTTGAGAGCTCAAGCCTGGAAGGAACTCTCAAACAACTTTAGATACTTGTAATCAAAGCTTTGTACTTGTAATCTGAAGGAAAAAGGAGAATAACATATAAAGTGGACGTAGGCACGTTCTGGCCGAACCACTATAAATCTATGTGTCTTTTACAGTTTAGTCCCTGCTTTTTATATATTTGCATAAATCACCCAAATCACTAAAAACAACATAAAATCAACCAACTCATACGCCTTTGGGTGTTTGCGGCCATTTTTCACGCAAACATTTTGGTGCTTTCACTGAGAAGAACCAGCTTCCGCTACACGGATAGAAGTTGAATTTGAAGATCTAAGAGTTCAGATCTAAGAGTTATGACGAGACAAACAAGTAGAAGGCAAAGGCCAGAGAGAAGTGAACATGAAGGAAAATCAAGAGACTTCTTCTACAAATGGAGCAGGAGGAGCATCCATCTACATCACCAGAGAGGAAATGGAAGTCATGATGAAAAGACAAGAGGAGGTGACGCAAGCTCTTCTCAGACAACATTACGCGAGCAGGAAATGCCGGAACTCAGATCCATGTGGCAGCTAGCAGATGAAATGGCTCAGCGGGGGGCAACAAACCCCCAATCAACAGACGACTATCAATCAAGCATCGATCCCGCATGGGGGCACCACACTTGGAGCCAGTTGATCCAATCCTAGAGAATAAGATAGAGGCCTCTGAGCAACCTGGTAAGGAATGAACGCCCAGCCAGGGGGCAGGTAAAATTCCCTCATGAACTCGGGGGCAGGTCGAAAACGATGAACAAGTCGTTAAACTCTCGCTAGCACGGTTATATCATTTACACATGTGAGCGATCGCGCACGATCCATAGGCATGCTCTGAATGACTATAGACCGCACCGTAGTAAGAGTTTACACTTTGACATCCTCGTCTTGCTCCTGCTTTGACTTTGATTTGAACGTTCCTACTATGGAACTCGTATGATTATTGCTTTGATATTTGCAATTCCATGGAAAAATTATTTACTTGTATGCCCGTTGGATCGCGAACGGTCCACGAGCACCTATTGCATGGCAACGAACTGCCGAACTCTTTGATTCGAAAAATTCCCCCAAACAATAACTCCAACACTGATAATATTAAGTCCCCCCGGGCACACTCATTCGCCTCGAACGGCACCCGACTTCGAACAGTCACAATTCGCCTCGAACGGCACCCGACTCCGAACAGTCACAATTCGCCTCGAACGGCACCCGACTTCGAACAGTCACAACTCGCCTCGAACGGCACCCGATCGCGAACGATCACAACTCGCCTCGAACGGCACAACTCGCCTCGAACGGCACAACTCGCCTTACCTCAAATGGCTCGATCGCGAACGGTCGTCATTTGAGGTCCGCCACCTGATCACTGACTGTTACACCTTATCTCAAATGGCTTGATCGCGAACGGTCGTCATTTGAGGACCGCCACTTGACCGCGCACTGTCGCACCTTACCTCGAATGACTTGATCACGAACGGTCGTCATTTGAAGTTAGGCGCTTGACCCTGAACGGTCACATTTCATCACAAATAGCTCGGTCTCGAACGATCGACGCGTGGACTTACAGACTCGACCGCGCACTGTCGCACTTTACCTCGAATGACTCGATCGCGAACGGTCGTCATTTGAAGTTAAGCGCTTGACCTTGAACGGTCCCCACTCGACCGCGCACTGTCGCACTTTACCTCGAATGACTCGATCCCAAACGGTCGTCATTTGAAGTAAAGCGCTTGACCTTGAACGGTCACATTTCACTGCAGATGACTCGATCCCGTACGATCGACGCATGGATTTACGCGCTTGACCGCGCAGGGTCGCACTTTCCCTCGAATGACTTGATCACGAACGATCGTCATTTGAAGTTAGGCGCTTGACCATGAACGGCCGCGCTTCATCCCAAATAGCTCGATCCCGAACGGTCATCAGTTGGGGCCATATAAACTATCAAGTTCTTTACAGGTTGATGACAGGATATGAACATCCAGCTCATGGCATTACAAAACACGCCTTCCTACCGCAAGGCATATTTTGGGGGGCAAAGTGTTATCCCATTTTTTGGTCAAAACTGGAATATCAATGTTGAGCGCGTCTCCACCACGATCGAGCTAAGAAGGAGCAACCAGCAAGCGTACCTAAGTCCAGAGTTCCCGAATACCAAGTCCATTCGGCATCATACCCTCATGTTCATTCGGCTATGCAAGTATACGAGTCATTCGGCACTCGGAGCACGTAGGTTCATCCGGCGTTCCCAGCAACAATGTACATTCGGTATTCATCCATTCGGTAGTATGAAGCAAAGCTCATTCGGCATCCACAACCAAAGGCATCATTCGGCAGATCCATTCGGTGATACCCCACGCCGAACCAAGCCTCCCTACCACCGAATCACCATCTCCATATCCCTTCCCATCGAATTAGCTACAACCGAAACACCATCTCCATGCACTACCGAGCCAAACACACCTCTCATCAACCACCGGACCAATCCTTCTCAAGCCATCACCGAACCACACTCCTCTATGCAATACCGAATGACCTTCCAAAATACCTACCACCGGTCCACTCCATCACCGGACCAACCTTCATACCGAACCAACTCTGCCAGGCCAGATTGCTTCAGCCCAAGCCCACCAGCAGCTATAAACATCCAAGACCCCTACCCCCAGCCTCACTCTATAAATAGAGGGGCAGGGGTACAACAATGGGGGGACGAGTTTTGAGACAAGTTTGAGAGCTCAAGCCTGGAAGGAACTCTCAAACAACTTTAGATACTTGTAATCAAAGCTTTGTACTTGTAATCTGAAGGAAAAAGGAGAATAACATATAAAGTGGACGTAGGCACGTTCTGGCCGAACCACTATAAATCTATGTGTCTTTTACAGTTTAGTCCCTGCTTTTTATATATTTGCATAAATCACCCAAATCACTAAAAACAACATAAAATCAACCAACTCATACGCCTTTGGGTGTTTGCGGCCATTTTTCACGCAAACAAAAACAAACCTTATCAGCTGGATAGTTATAACATTCCGACCTTACAATTGCTGATAAGTATAATATAATACAGCTGAAATAAAACACTATAATAGGTGAACATCCAGCTCTTCTCTAATAACTCCATATCACCAAAGCCAATCTAGGAAAAACTCGGTCTGACCCGAGCATTATAATAATATAACACCTGGGTCAGTTTGGAAAACCAACTTGAGAAAACTCAAGTAATATGATGAACATATAAAAATTCTATGTGGTCACATCGCTAAAGCAGAATAGGTTTTTACCCCATAAAAACAACATCCGTAAATGAAGAAATGGAAAACAAATCAGAACAACAATCCAATCAAGGAAGAAGGAAAATAAACAATAGAAATAATCCAAATAAAAGGGTGGGTACTAATAAGAATAAGCGCCATACCGACTGAATGAGCATAAATAATATCAAATTCCAGACTTGAAAGAATGGTCACAAATAACTAAACATAGAGAAGAGCACAAGGTAGTCCTTCTTGCAATTAAGAAAACAATTCAAATATTTGAATTAACAACAAGGGAAAGAGAAGTATTTCCAACAATGACTAGAATGATGCTCTCCCCTTACCAAAAGTATACCTCTAGAAATATACTTGAGAACTTCGATGGCTTTCAAAATCCTCCAAGCTGGACCACGCCAACCGTTAATGAGCATCTAAGTATTTCACATCTCAATGTGCAACACCAATCCCATCTTGAGTGGATGTGAAAATATCCTAATAGAAGCAACCCCCCGTAGCTTGGCCCCTACTTTCTCTTTGAGTTTTGTTATTTCCGACAAAGGAAAAATGAGTAACACATTGTCTTAGAGTGACGAAATATAAAGAAGAAAGCAGAATCAAAGTCGATAGTCCATAAAGCAACTATCGAGAATGATAAGATGGTTGTTTTCACTTGCGCTTGATTTTTACATCGCAATACTTTTAAAGACACTTTAAAAATACTCTTTAAAACATTCTTTAAAGGGACAAATTATATTTTATAGGTGTATTAAAACGATGGTCAAAACAAATATCAGGACATTATTTATTATAAACCCAATACAATTTACACTTAGCTTTATTTGAAACAATTCTTTTTTAAAAGATCCTCTTGTTTATAAACTATTATTTATAAAATTTAAAATAATACTTATTATCCTAAAAGATAATATCAAATTTAAATTACTTTCATCAATTTTAAATAAAAGGCTAATCATCTCGAAGGATAATTTATATAACCTTTTTAAAACTTTTAAAACCAAATTAATTTCCCAAACAAAAGAAATCAAACTAAGAATCCCTTTTACAAATTTAAACCAACATTAATTGCCCCCAAAAGATAATTAATCACATTTATACCCTTTCATAATTTTAAAAACAATATTAATTATCCCAAAAGATATTTTATCAAATTTATGATCTCTTTTAATAAACCAATCAAATGTCTTTATTAAATAGTTAATTATCTCAAAAGTACCTTTATTTCATTAGTAGGTTAATTTTTAAACTGTATTACATCAGTTCATTAACTTTAATACACTAAATTAGTTAATTAACCTTAAAGCACTTTTATTTAATTAATTAATTTACTTTAAATTCTTTTATTAAATCAATTACTTAACTTTTAAAACACCAATAATTAAAAATATTAAAAAAATGCAAATATCATTAATCAAAATGATAAATTAGATTCAAACATCATTGATTAAAACGTTTAACTAAATTTAAAATGTCATTAATTAAAATAATTAATTAAACTGAAATATCATTATTTAAAATGGTTAATTACTTTTAAACATCATTAATTAAAATGATTTATTAAACTCAAAAATCAATAATTAAAATGATTAATAAAATTTAAACATTATTAATTAAAACAATTTATTAAATACAAATAATCATTAATTCAAATGATTAATTAAATTAAAATATCATTAATTAAAATGAATTTTAAACATCTAATTTGTGAGAATACAAGCTCAAGTTCAACATATACAAAGGGTTTAGGAGATGATATTCAACAATCAATGATATAACAAAAATCGCTATAACGATGCCTAAACAATTTAAAAAGAATATCATGATTATTTACAATTAAACATCAATGTAAGCAGCATAAGGAAATAAATAACAATTATTAGCAAGAAACCCCTTAGGGTCTCCCTACAAATATTCCCTATAAAATAATGGTTGTGGATTATATATATATATATATATAATCATATGGGCTTACACAATTAAGTTAATATGTCATATGTTTTCCAAAACGGGATTTTCAACCAAACAAGCAACAAACCACAATAATATTTAAAATTTCAACCAAGCATTCAACAATAAATTTATAGCCACATAGATATTATATAGCCAATTTAAAGGTGAGTAAACTCACCTAAATTCAAGTTATTGCCTAAGCATTCCGGTTTGGACTAAAATCGAAAGGGCGTTCGATTTTAGCGCAAAATTCTACAAGCTCCTAATCCAACCATCTAATTCCAGAATGTAAATACTGCTTTTATGAGTACAACGCAACTCACCCCATTGGATTTGGACCTTGTATGAAATATGTACGAGTTTAATAAGATTTTGAGTTAATTAATATAATTAATTCTCAATTACAACACCAATTACCCTTCTCTAAAACAATAATCACGCTTCCTAATACTAGCCGCAGGCTTCTCAAATTCATGATTAAAACCCACTTCCAACTTTTTTCGTTCAACTTCATCTTGGGACCGCCACCGTGCTCCTCCAACCGCCTCAATATCCCCAAAGCATGCTCTCGCCTATGCCATCCTAATGCCACCAACAACAACTACTACCATCGCCTGAATCTACATGCCAAACCAAAATGGCCACCATAGTTAAACAAGATTTTCGACCGCGTTGAGTCGAAATAACATGATCTAACCGGTCATCATCTTCCCCTCCTTCCTGCGCATCTTTTCCTAGTTGAGGTCGAGGCTTAAAAATGCCATAGATGGCCGCAATGAACGACAGTCGTTGATTTCCAGGGTTAGGATTTGAAAATAATGACGGCTAGGTTTAGAGAAGGATTTTAGAAACAAGTATGAGGGGTTGTGGTCCTTATATATGATTTCTAACTGGCACTATTCACGTCCTTAATAATCTCAGACTCCAATCGAGACGTTCTCACTGGTGTTCCTATCTAATTACTCCTATTCCGAACACGATGGAACAATTATCAAAACCTAATTCCCAAGTATATTAAAGTCAAATTTTCGAATCCTATTATATTATTTTAATTCCCTCAAATTAATCGTTACGTGTTTCGAGCTCGCACGATCACATAGTATATCCGGTCGTCATGAAACTCGTCGACGTACAACAATTCATTATTCCAGACCCAGTGGCACTAGTTTCATCAAAATTTAAGACAATACCCCGGAATGATAATTTTACAAATTTTAAATATCGTATTATATTTTTTATCCAATTATCGATATTTATCCAATTTATTTATTTTTGTGATTAAATGTACAAATTTAGTTCACCAATATTATTTATTGATTAAAAAGAGTTAAATATAATCATTAAATCTATTTAGTTAATTTCACAAATTCAAATACTCAAGCACTCCTATATATAAAAGTTATTAAGTTCCAAAATCCAATTATTTAAATGTCTAAAATTAATTAAATATTTAAAATTCAGTGATCAAAATTCTAGGTTGTTACACATTACGATAGGAAAGGAAAAATATACCGAGGGTTCGCTTCAGATTTGAAGTATTAAATGGACCGTACCTTTTGGGAAATCAGGCCCACTTCATCTCTAATACGAGGTAGTAATTAACCGAATTATGGAGGGTCGATGACTTATGCCCTTTGTTGGCACGGGTATTCATTAGTAGGTTTGGCATATAGGCTTTGATGCCCAATGATCCCAAGCGAGCAGTAGCAAAGACTCAGGTTATTCCCTTACGAGTTTCGCTTCCTACTAGTGTAGAATCCATATAGAAGATGCACAGACCTGAAGGTAGATGTTTAGATGAAAAATTAGTTTAGTGGAGGTGGGCTAGTTAACCCATAGACGAGCCTTTGAGTTGCATTAGTAGTACAACAATTAAATTATATTATATTACAAAGCCTTATACAGGGATCATCGTCTTTGTAGCAAGAATCGATTGACTAGCTTTAGCATTGTGAGGGGTCCGCTTCAAGGATTGGAGGTCGTATATGGCTAATTGGTCTAGCTCTTCCCTATTTAAGAAGTATTAAGTGGATGAGATTTTGGGTTTTACACAAACACATATTGATACCTTGGAGAAGGTCAGGTTAGGCATATCGTATATGCCTATTAGATTTAATAGAATTGCCATAAAATATAGACATAATGCTTAAATGGAATTAATCGACATAGATTTATGTTATGCATGAAGTATACAATTTTCAATCACCAGAAAGTTGTTCTCACACCCTCTTCATAACAACTATATGTTAGATTTAGAAGGACTGGATATTGGAGCAAGATGGAAGTGGTTAATGGTGAAGTCTTCTTATTCATGCTCGACGCTGAAAAGGAAATTAAATAGTCAAGGAATAATATTCCAAGGTAGTAGCCATAGTTAACATGTATGTTATATTATTTTTTTCAATTCCAGTGTGAGTTTATATTTATCATACTCTGATATACTTGTTTAAATTCCAGACTAACAAAACCAATGATTCATGCTCTAATGACTTAGGTTTCGATTTAGTCGAAATTTGGCGCATTAAGGCGTGAATTATTATAATAAGATTCAATTTTTATCTTTAAAGTGACATCTTAAGTAGTAATATATTTGATAGAGTTAAGGGTGTGCCTTAGGGGCAATTAAGTAATTCATTATGTGATTTAACTCTTCTAAAAGAATCCTGTTTGAAATTAAGTATGCTTTTGGTTTTATTTTCTCTTTTATATATATTGTTATACAGAGATATAATGAAAGTTGATTAACACATTAAACATATATAAGTTGAAAATTCTTAAGAAATGTTTTATCAATGCAGTTATGAATTTGTTTATAACCATTAGTATTGAATTGATATTTAAACACTAACTCTTTAATTGTTCCCAATCAAGATGTATTGATAAAATGATATCGATATATCTGTTGGGACTTGTGTACGTATGATGAATTACTGATGATTATTGAGGGAACCAAGGGATTACTTACTTGTGGTATCGGTAATCAACTTAAAAGTCAGAATCTCTTAACAGAGTAATCAGTTAATTAATAAATGTTATCGGATTAAATCAACGACTTTAAATTAATCTACTTAATTAAATATAGATACTAATAGAGTTTTTAACCTTTGACTTTGATAAACTAAGTGATATAGTGATGACAAAAATAATACGTATACAAAATGTTGTTACTAGGTGAGTTTATTGTCGATTTGTAGTTGGATTTCGCCCAACTGATTTGTAAGCATTGAACTTGTGCATGATTTGCACTTTAACAAAATCTGTGTAGGCTTTAATATTTAAATTATTTAAATATTGACTAAGGACTAAGTTTAAATCAAAGAGTCAAAACAACCATATTTGTTATTTTCAAATTCGACCAATGTAAACTAATTTATAAATGTTATAAATTAACAATAAAATTAATCCAAATGTTGTATTAAAATATTATGTAATTTTTAGCTATTTATTTAAAGCTTAAAATAGATTAGAACGATGTATAAAATTTATAGGCTAGTTCAATTGAAAAAAGAGCTTAAATAAAATAATTAAATAATTGATTCAAAGTGAGTCAGATGAGCATTTTGACAAAGCAAGAGCCAAAGCTATGTCGGCCAAAGAAGAGGAGATATTTTGATACCTTTTGGTCTATAAATAGATAACATCCATTCTCTTTCTCCCTACACTTAACCTACACAAACCCTAGCTTTCAACGAATATTGGTGAAGCTAAGGTGATGATAATGCATCTCATAGTCCAGGAGATAGATGAGAGAACAAAGCAAGTTACGTGTTTGAAAATCGATAGGATCAAAAAGAGGAGCTAACTTCTTCTTTTAATGTGTGTGTGTATGTGTAAACATGTTCATTCTTGTATGTCTCCCTTATGATTAATTTGGCCATGGTAATAAAATGAATATTTTAAAATTATTTATGGTACTTTTTAATTAATTATTAAATAAGACATTTTAAATATATATAATAATTAATATAAAATTGTTCGCGGCTTAAAGACAAAAATCAGATCAGATGCATATATATCATAAAAAATATATTTGATTTTAAATATTAAACTATTACGATTTTATAGAAAAAAATATTTTTTCAATTGTTGCTCTCGGGTTTTTAATGAATTATACACATACACACACTCACACTGACAAACACATAGTTCTCATATAGAAATTTATAAACAGAAAATTATTTTTACCTTGAAGCTTTTGGCTTCTAAAAAACATTTTTTTTGTTTAAAAATCAAATAAGTTTAAAATTATAGTATTTTGAAAATTTTAAAATAAAATATCCGATCGATATAGATCTACATGGAATATAAGAATTTTAGCTTGGTGAAATTATTTTGTCCATGTATCCTTTTATTCTATTGCGAATTATAATGGCAATGATCTTGTAGATCACGTTACAACATAAGATTGGCCTAAAATCTTATATAGACTTTGCCCTTGTTTTTTTTTAATGGAACTGACGAAAGTGTGATTAATTTTGTTAATTAGACAACCAGTAGAAAAGACTCCCCGAATTACAGTTACGAGGTCATTTTTGTTGAGATCCTAATGATATTTGATAAAATTTTGACCCAAATCCATCCGAGCTACTTTCACCTTTTATATAAAATGTTGCTTGTTTAATATCCTCATTCGTGATTGTAGTGTCTAGCTTGTTTCTTACATGTTCAGATAGGATTTTCTTGTAAAGAATGTTAGGACAACCACTGGTGACATTATCATAATTAAATAAAGTAAAGAAGTAAGGGATGGCATTGTGTTTTAATTCAAAAATATTAGTGATAGGGTAACTATATGCGTCCAAGAGTTATCTAATGCAGTTATGATTGTTGTTAATATATATACATGCATAGAAAAAATTAAATCATTGATCGACAACATATAGCCATCTTATTTTCGATATTTGATGATTTTCCATCACATGGATATGCACTGTTCTCTCAAGACTGAAAAGGCTATCTTTTGTTTCCGACCATGTTAGTGACAACATATGGCCATCTTATTCGTCCTATGCTTAAGGTCCCTTTGTCCCACTCTTTTAGAGAATGCTTTTTTTATTTAAGTTTTTGTAGAATTTGAGTTGGGTATTGCCAATAGTATTAAGCTGCCATGCTTCTTTGAGCCGAAAAACTGTTGAGACTTCTGAAACTCCATTTCGCTACGATTTTGTTGTGTTGAAAAGTTGACTCTATGCTCTCTTGTTTCTCTAGTAGACATCTCTAAAGTTCCTAAGGTACTTGAAAATTCCACACTCCGCTGCTCCAAGTGAATTGACTTGTTTCTACCCAGAGGACGTCTGTCACTGTTTCCAAATAGTGACATCTTTCCTGGACTCTATGCTCTCTTGTTTCTCTAGTAGACATCTCTAAAGTTCCTAAGAAACTTGAAAATTCCACACTCCGCTGCTCCAAGTGAATTGACTTGTTTCTACCCAGAGGACGTCTGTCACTGTTTCCAAATAGTGACATCTTTTCTGAGAACAACGATCACTCCCTGTACTTGAATCTAAATAATTCATTCTTTTGGCCTTATTTTGCTACACAAACATGAATTTATTAGGGTCTTCCATTTTGATAGAGAGGAGAGAAGCCCAAAGCACGCTTGAAACTTGAATGGATGGTCGTATTGCACTTGATAAGTCTTACACGCTTCTTATATTTGTAGAACAAAGCCAAATGTGTGTGAATATACAAAGAAAATTCAAAAACCATACCATTTCAAAAAATATGCCATAAAAAAGTATTTCACTTACAACGTCGTAAGAAGCGACACCAATTTACTGTTTATTCTCCAACCTGGTAAGTATGGCCAAACAGTTTTGGCATGCCGAGGTCTTAACTTGATAGCCTCCTATAAGAGAACCTCAGATTCTCTTTAACGGCTCCAAAGTATTATATAAATCCACAACTCTTTTCCAAAATTTCTGGCTTTTCATATTATTGCCAATAATATTATCTTATGAAATTCATATCCACGATTTAGCAAGTGAAACATATTATTGAGAAGTAAACTTAACTTGCTTTTTTCTAACGTCGAATACTACAGCTTCCTCTTTGGCATTTTGCGCATCAATGTCTTCTATGCCAAAGTTTAATTTAGCTGCAATTGGATATCTACGTCTATTGTTGAACATGCTGCTTAAGGATTTCTACTTCTTCTTGTTCTTCTTGTTATATTACAGGCTCTAGGGAACATGCATCTCTTCAACGGCTTCATCGTTGCCATCTTCCATATTTTCTGCATTATCTTCTTGATCTTCACCTTCCTCCTCCTCCTCCTTCGAACTGCTAATGATTTCTTCATTAGTAGGAGCTTTCTATGCGTACGAACATTATCTTAAGAGATTCTGCATTTCTTCACCTCTAACTATATCGCACTAAGATGATGGTGTTGTAGTTGGTCATTTTGCATCATTAGAGACATCTACGAAGAGTGATATTGGCACGTGCCAAAATGAGGACGTTGTTGGTAATACAGTTATGAATCTATAGAATGGAAATAAGGTGGTTGTTGAGGAGGAAAGTAAGGAGGAGAGTGCGGTCGGTATAGTTGGCAACATTGAACGTTTGAATACGGCGTATAGCCATATTCTTGTGATGGACGAAGCATTTGTTGTTAGTTTGGTGGACGTTGGTCGGAATAGCCAATGGAAGGGTATGTGGACATGAATATTTGTTTTTTTCTCATGACTTTTTTTGCAATACGTTTGGATGAGGAATACATTTGCTAAATTAATATGATTAGGGGAGAAAGAAGTGATGAAGAGGTGGTGTGGAAGGAGGAGGGGATAGGTTTATAGAGGGAAGAGAAGTAGCCATTGAGACTAGTCGTTGTTGGCTCTACGACTAGTTTTTATAATGGCAAAGTTTTCGCCATTGTAAATTTATAACGGTGAAGTCTTCGCCGTTATAAACAAATAACAGCGAAAGCTTCGCCGTTATAAAAATTAGCCGATGTTTAGGGAACTAACCATGAAATTGGTTTGAACTAGCCATGGAGAAGTGAACAAGCAACACTTGATTGCTCTGCGTCTAGTTTTTCAACTGAACAAGCCTTTATTGGTTATGCCTCAACAATATCGTTATACCTATAAATTTGAACCCATACATCGTTGAACCTAAAAGGCATGCCTTTTGAATGTATGTTCTCCCCGACTAAACTATTGAGTATGGGGCAGTAATCACTCGTGGGATGGTTAAGTATATGTACATAGGAAAATGGAATTTTTTTTTATATAAATTCATTATTAACAAAATTTCTATCTATTTTACTGGGAATTGAATGGTTTCTGCAACCTCTCCATGTGAAACTGCTGCCTTTTATTGCATCTCATGTAGGTTAGATAAAGAAATTGTGTCAAAAAAATTGTCGTCGTTTTTTTGCATTATTACAAGTGTTAATTCTATCTATTATTTAAAACACAATTGAAATCGCCTAAAAGAATCCATAGGATGACTGCATTGCTTTCCATACATGTTATATGCTCTCATATATTATTTCTTTGAGTTCGGCTACATAATCTATATGTCAAGGTATATATAAGCCTAAATGGGAAAGCACAAGCAATCACTTGTGATTCGCTAAGGTGATTCTACTTTTCTCTTTACTTAAAGTGTTATAAACATATGTGTAGCCCGGTTTGCAACTTTTAATAAAAGCATGAATATCATTATCATTGAGTTTTGTGCTCTGAAATGCCAACATCGGAGGGATTAAGCCTATTATATATGTTTTAATAAATCATATATCCATGTAGGGAAGTTTAGTACCCTGAAATTCCAAACGACGAATGTCATTTAATTCTTGGTTGTTTGTGTTCCCCTTTTTTCAGAAATATTCACAAGAGAACTATCCTTACTTTTTTTATTTCTCCTGCATTTAGCTTTGACCTTTCTAGACAGTATATTACTCATGGTTGCTGGGGGCTCCAAGGGGTTGCATACTGATAATTATTGGATAACAATGGAATGAATCGCTCGATGATTTTCCATTGGTTAATATAACTAAGGTCAAGCAGAAAGTATTGACGTGATAATATTACCAAATTTGCTCGACTTGGGAATACTATCGAGCTTCAATGTGGAAACTCCACTTTGATTATAGTTAAATGGCGGCATGAGGTCCATAGAATGACTATAGTTGGGTTAAGTGAAAGCATTGGAAGTGAGACACTATTCAAGGCAGAAATTGTCTCCTCAATTATATAGAGTTAGTATCACGGTCAACGAAGTCAACTAAAAGTCAAAGTCTTTGACTAGAGCAATTTACTTAATAATAATTGTTATTGTTGAAAATGGACTATGTGTGGACTACAAAGTTGAATATGGATGATATTTGAATTTTGACCGTTACCAAACTCCGTAAGTCCTAATGTGATAGTCTGGATGAAGATAATTGGTGTAAATAATTGTCACAACCAGGTAGCGCTTAATATAGTAAATTTCGATTTTACCAATGCCAAGTAAGCAATAAATATAGTCATAATTGTTGAATATGCGCTTATATGTTTTTGTTTGATGATAATAAACATATATATTCATTTAAATGTATTTGTTAATGTACTATTCTATTTTTCATAGATTAAATAGATATTTGTTGAATAAAATAAATTACACAGAATTTGAATGGAATTTGAATTCAAACAGAAATTTTATTCAAACAAATATTTATTACAATCTTGAATAGTACAAATTCATGCTCTCACTATACATATACAATTTTGAATGCATCACGATTTCATATTTACATTAATAACCTCACTACATATCACTCACACTCGTATTTTTTCTTCAACTGCATTCCAGTTCGAATCCAGCATCTGAGCAATCTGCAAAAATATTCACTAACGCAGTAAAATTGAAAAAGAAATATTTTTGCAATATAAAATGAAATATGATTTTTTAAAATATGGTTTGCCTCAGTTATTTGGGTTATTCGTCATCATTCACACTTGACTTCATCACACACACGAACAGTGTGACATGCACAGTGTAACACTGTACATGCCACAAGGCCGTGCATATCAATATACACTTGATAATGCTACAGGGACAGGTGAGCACAGGTCAAACCCAAATACAGGATTCAACCCAGGTGCAACATAAATAAAATCACGACACGAGCACAAGGTCAAATCTGAATTTTGAAACTGGATTCAACACAAGGCAACTTGAAGAATGCAAAGCTTCGACAAATCAAAACTCCATCAAAGCACATGTATGCAGATCAGGTCCAGTGCCAACAAAGAATCAAGTCTCGACCAGACCAGTTGTAACATGAATATCAAAAGAAATGAACAAAGAACAGATGACACAGACTCAAGCAAGCTACAACAACAAACCAAAATGTCCAGCAAACATGAAGTGAATCAAGTGCATACCAAATGCAAAATGCAACAGTGAATAGCATGGCAATGTGTCAAAGCATTTGTGTCAAAGCGAACAATGTCGAATACATAAAGAAGTGTAGCATCTGTTACAGTGAAATGAAGAATGAAGCAGTAGTTAACAATGAAGACCACTATGCAGTGCAACAAAGAGCAACTGCGCCAAGACCAAACTGCAATATCAAAGCAATAATATGGATTGATTCAGGTCAATACAACATACAAACAAACAACTGAGTGCAGCATCAAGTCAGTGTAACCAAATCAAAACAGAGAATACAAAATGAAGACCAAGGCTACAAATGTGAAAATGCTCAAACTCAGGTGGACAACATATAAATGAGACTCAGTGGTGAATCAACAATCTCAGCAAACAACAAGTTCATGTTTGAACTAACTCGAGTGCAACAGAGAAGCTATGGTACTATGCAAATACACGGCAGTATCAAGTGATACAGAAGATGGACGAGGTTCAACAGTGCAGAAATCAAGCCGAAGTCAAAAAATCAAATTCGTATCTTTGAAAAAGTCAAAGAAAATTAAAAAGGGAAAGTTTCTGTCGTTTGGCACAAGAAGAATCGAACGCGTGAAAATTAAACAAGCCATGGTGGCCACGAAACAAATTCGAAGCCGAATAATTCAAACCGTGTCAACCAAGGAAGTATGAATTAGTCAGAGATAAATCTCAACGTCCAAGCATAATCAAGCGGCCAGAGAAAATAAATTGACAAATTCAAACAATTTTATACGAACGCAAATATAGGAATTCGACCTATATAAAAACCCACAATTCATTATCGGCAAAGCATCGAGTTAAAAAGCAAGCAATCAAACGAGCAACAAAAGAAATTACATACCGAATCATCAACAACTCGATCATCAGAGAACGAGCGAGAAAAAGCAACGCAAAACAGTGAATTAATCATCAGGGAACAACCGCGAGCAATGAGCAACACAAATCAGAGAAATCGATCATCAGAAAGCCCCAAATTTCATAGAAGAACGAAGCCCTAATTTGACAAAGGGATCGGCCGCAATTGTTTCAGAAGGAAGAATAAAGAGGCCGACATTTTTTCACAAGCCAAAAAGAAAGAAGGATCGGGTTCAAGAATTAGTGGGCCGGCCTTCATAATAAAAGGGGGTTTTAGTTTAGGGTTTAATTTTAAAGGGGTTTTTTAGTTTTATTTTGAGCAAAAATTGTAGAGTCAAAGTTCGTATTTTAATTTTTGCTCCTGGTTTTAATTTTGAAGTCTGTTTTTCTTTTCGAGTCCAAGAAGTTGTAAATCACCACCTAGGTTGTAGGTAGTGTCAGATTGTCTAGTTAGAATTAGATCAGTGAGCAGGGTGTGTGAGTTTGCAAAACTCTATAGGCGGGAGCAGAGTTTGCGAGTAAATGAAACTCTATAGGCGGAGCAGGGTGTGCGAGTCTAGTAGAGCGTTTGTGAGCGGGAGCAAAGGTTTGCGAGTCTAGTAGAGTGTTTGTAAGCGGGATACTGTTTAATTCTAATAGAAATCTGGGAATGTAGCAGTAGGCAGGGGTTGCCGAAGCTGGGTAAATTTTGTGTGTGATTTACTTTTCAGCATATTTATTTCTGCAGTTTATTTCTGTGTTTAATTCGAGAAAATTTGCTATAACCCTATTCAATCCCCCTCTAGGGTTAATCTAGATCCTACAAGTGGTATCAGAGCACGGTATTTTTTTAACTCTAGAGTCATGAATTCATCAAATAATGCTTTTTCTGAGGGGCAATCTATTATTAGGCCACCCATGTTTAACGGGAATGATTATGCTTATTGGAAAGTTAGGATGGGTATATATCTTAGTTCTGTTGATTATGATGTATGGGACATCATTGAAACTGGCTATAAACCTCCCACTATAACTGTTGGTGGTACTGAAATTCCTAAACCTAAGGATAGGTGGGATGCTAACGATAAGAAATTAAAAACTACAAATGCCAAAGCAATGAACGCTTTGATCTGTGCTCTTGATAAAAATGAATTTAATAGAATTTCTCATTGTACAACAGCACAGGAAATTTGGCACACTTTGGAGGTGACACACGAAGGAACTTCTCAAGTCAAGGAGTCTCATCTAGCCTTATTTAGCAATGAATATGAAAACTTTATGATGGACAAAGGCAAGAGCATAAAGGACATGTTTGGACGCTTTTCAACTTTGGTATACAACGCTAGAGCGCTTGGGAAGGTATTCACTGAGGTAGAGCTTGTGAGGAAGGTGCTACGAGTTTTACCAATGAACTTTGAGGCAAAAGTCACGGCAATCCAAGAATCGAAAGATTTGAGTAAACTAAGCATGGAGGAGTTGATTGGCAACTTGTTGACATATGAGCTTGAGCTAAAAGCAAAAGAGGAACGCAACGACTCCGAACAAAAGAAGAAGACGATTGCCTTAAAGAGCAAAGAAGAGAGCGATGAAGATGAAGAAGATCCAATCGAAGAGCTTGCAATGGCTGTCAATAATCTTAGAAAATGGTCAAGATTCAAGCCACGCAAGAAGAAAACTTCTGGTAATAGGTCAAGAGAGTCTAACAATTCCGATAATGAATTGACGTGCTATAACTGCAACAAGTCTGGCCACTTCAAACAAGAATGCCCACTTCTCAAAAATAACCGAGGAAAGAAAAAGACAAAGAAGGTCTTTGCAGCGACTTGGGATGATGAAGAAGGAGAGGAAGTTTCGGATAGCAGCTCAGAGGAGGCTAACTTGTGTTGTATGGCAAAATCAGAATCAGAAGCAAGCTCCGAGGAATCTAGTGAGGCAGGTGAGTATTCCTATAGAGATCTTGTTTTTATGTGTCTTGATCTCACTAAAGTAGTTGATGCTCTTGAATCTAAAATTGAAAAACTGAAATCTGATAGGAGAGAACTTGCTCGTGAAAATTTTAGGTTAGAAACTGAACTTGAAAACATGCAAAACCTAGACTGTAAAAATTGTAAGATTTTAGATTCAGAATTATCAAAACTTAAGAATAACTTTGAGAATCTTGAAAAAGAAAACTTGAATCTTAAGGAAACCATCGACACTAGGAAAAAATATTTAATAAATCGATGCACCTCACTTGTAACTGAAAACACAACACTAAAAGGCAAAGTCCAAAATCTTGAGAAATCTTTGAATAACTTTTCAAGAGGCGAAAAATCTTTCAACATGCTATTGGGAAATCAAATTTTTGCTAACAACAGAAAAGGACTAGGCTTTGGGAAAACACAAGTTGAGGATAATGCAAAAGGGAAGAGTGTCTTTGATAGATGTGAAATAATTGGACATCATGTTAAAAATTGTAGACATAGGAACAAGAACACAAAATTTATACAAGTTTGGGTTCCTAAGAATTCTACAAACAAATTTCATGTCTATTGGAACAAGAATAAAAGGACTAAACAAGTTTGGGTTCCAAAGGGTTTGTTTATTCATAATGCTTCTGCCACTAACAATCATGGACCTATAAACAGGTCACAAAAATCTTTCATCGTGTAGGTGTGGTGGCAGGCTAAGGAACAACAACGGTGTTCTCTGGATTTTGGCTGTTTCAGAAACACAACGGGCAACAAATCAAAGTTCCTTAGCCTAGTACAAAGGTGACAGAATCACAATGGGCAATCACGTAAAATTATCATAAAGGTAAAACAGGTGAAGGTATATTTCTGTGATAATCTGCACCGGATTCTGAATGAAATCAGCCAATATTGAGATGATTGTAGAAATGATAATTTTTGATTTTGACTTGTTCAACATGCTGGCTCTATATTCACGGTTTTCTGATTGTTTACATGGCTTCAATTCAAATCCAAAGAATGTCATTTAAATTGTTGCTAAAATTGTGTTTGAAATTTTTGATGCACACTTCATGGTCTGGTTTATCAATTTTTAGCTTGGATTGAAAGAGAAACTCAGATGCAGATTACACTGGTAATTTAGTTGATAGAAAAATTACTAGTTGAACGTGATTTTTGAGACATTTAGTAACTGCATCGTTTTTCAAAGAAAATTTCTGCATATTGTTCATTTTAAATAATTTTCAAATAGCAGAAATTATTTTCTTATATAACCCCCTCGAGAAAATCATTTTTGACCATATTTTCAGATTAGTCATTTTTATTTGATTTTAAATGACAAATTTTGACTAATCTAACTCCCTAATGATTATCGAAAAGATAAATAGTGATCGGAAAAAGTGATGAGTGTTGATATTTTTCATACATTACTCAAAAGAGTATATTTTGAAAAAAAAATTAGGAATTAAAACAAGAATTACAAAACTTTTTGTTGGGTAAAGATTCCATGACCATTTCTATATCTATCATTATTTCTATCGACCATGGTTTATCAAATATTCAATATAGTTTGTCGATATGTGGTACTATAATCAGGAATCATTTATTTTTCATGTCACATTTTTTAAAATAAATAAATATCCAAAGTATTCACTCTCATTTAAAAGTCCTCATGGTTATGCATGGGTGAATTACTTGGATTTTTTATTATGTGCTTCCATGCTCATTTAAAAGTCCTTACGGTTATGCATGTATGGAACGCATATCAAAATTAATTGATTTAATAGACAAGTTGATTCTAATCCCATTTAAAAGTCCTCACGGTCATGCGTGGTTAGAAGATACTTGATTCATTTTTAAAATTAAATTCGAATACTACTAATCTCATTTAAAAGTCCTAACGGTTATGCATGATTAGTAGATATTCAAATTCCTGATATAAATGTACCACAAGTTGATACAATTGTATGATTTTATATGAACATCATATCCATCATTTCTAAAAGTGGAATATGCGCCTAACAAGGGTAGTTATGGTTTTTGTTTGATTCTTATTTAAGTTTAATATTTATATTCAATTTGAGTTTAATGTTGGATAAATATTGATCACTTTATCTCTATTTTTCTCTAACACTATTATTCTTTTGCTGATAACAAAAAGGGGAGAGAAAAGTTAAGATTTTGTCAAATAGAATCAAGCAAAGGTCAAATAATTTTCCAGTTGCATATAGGCTCATTTATATATTTCTATTTGTATGCATATATGTAGGGGGAGCATCATGTAGAGAGGAAGCATTTAAATAGGGGGAGCAATTAGAGTATATCATTGATCAAATACATTTAAAACAGTCAAAATCTTAATTATATGTTTGTTATCATCAAAAGGGGGAGAATGTTGAATATGCGCTTATATGTTTTTGTTTGATGATAATAAACATATATATTCATTTAAATGTATTTGTTAATGTACTATTCTATTTTTCATAGATTAAATAGATATTTGTTGAATAAAATAAATTACACAGAATTTGAATGGAATTTGAATTCAAACAGAAATTTTATTCAAACAAATATTTATTACAATCTTGAATAGTACAAATTCATGCTCTCACTATACATATACAATTTTGAATGCATCACGATTTCATATTTACATTAATAACCTCACTACATATCACTCACACTCGTATTTTGTCTTCAACAACATTCCAGTTTGAATCCAGCATCTGAGCAATGTTCAAAAATATTCACTAATGCAGTAAAATTGAAAAAGAAATATTTTTGCAATATAAAATGAAATATGATTGGGTTGTTCGTCATCATTCACACTTGAATTCATCACACACACGAACAGTGTGACATGCACAGTGTAACACTGTACATGCCACAAGGCCGTGCACATCAATATACACTTGATAATGCTACAGGGACAGGTGAGCACAGGTCAAACCCAAATACAGGATTCAACTCAGGTGCAACATAAATAAAATCACGACACGAGCACAAGGTCAAATCCGAATTTTGAAACTGGATTCAACACAAGGCAACTTGAAGAATGCAAAGCTTCGACAAATCAAAACTCCATCAAAGCACATGTATGCAGATCAGGTCCAGTGCCAACAAAGAATCAAGTCTCGACCAAACCAGTTGTAACATGAATATCAAAAGCAATGAACAAAGAACAGATGACACAGACTCAAGCAAGCTACAACAACAAACCCAAATGTCCAGCAAACATGAAGTGAATCAAGTGCAGACCAAATGCAAAATGCAACAGTGAATAGCATGGCAATGTGTCAAAGCATTTGTGTCAAAGCGAACAATGTCGAATACATAAACAAGTATAGCATCTGTTACAGTGAAATGAAGAATGAAGCAGTAGTTAACAATGAAGACCACTATGCAGTGCAACAAAGAGCAACTGCGCCAAGACCAAACTGCAATATCAAAGCAATAATATGGATTGATTCAGGTCAATACAACATACAAACAAACAACTGAGTGCAGCATCAAGTCAGTGTAACCAAATCAAAACAGAGAATACAATATGAAGACCAAGGCTACAAATGTGCAAATGCTCAAACTCAGGTGGACAACATATAAATGAGACTCAGTGGTGAATCAACGATCTCAGCAAACAACAAGTTCATGTTTGAACTAACTCGAGTGCAACAGAGAAGCTATGGTACTATGCAAATACACGGCAATATCAAGTGATACAGAAGATGGATGAGGTTCAACAATGCAGAAATCAAGCCGAAGTCAAAAAATCAAATTCGTATCTTTGAAAAAGTCAAAGAAAATTAAAAAGGGAAAGTTTCTGCCGTTTGACACAAGAAGAATCGAACGCGTGAAAATTAAACAAGCCATGGTGGCCACGAAACAAATTCAAAGCCGAATAATTCAAACCGTGTCAACCAAGGAAGTATGAATTAGTCAGAGATAAATCTCAACGTCCAAGCATAATCAAGCGGCCAGAGAAAATAAATTGACAAATTCAAACAATTTTATACGAACGCAAATATAGGAATTCGACCTATATAAAAACCCACAATTCATCATCGGCAAAGCATCGAGTTAAAAAGCAAGCAATCAAACGAGCAACAAAAGAAATTACATACCGAATCATCAACAACTCGATCATCAGAGAACGAGCGAGAAAAAGCAAGGCAAAACAGTGAATTAATCATCAGGGAACAACCGCGAGCAACGAGCAACACAAATCAGAGAAATCGATCTTCAGAAAGCCCCAAATTTCATAGAAGAACGAAGCCCTAATTCGACAAAGGGATCGGCCGCAATTGTTTCAGAAGGAAGAATAAAGAGGCCGACATTTTTTCACAAGCCAAAAAGAAAGAAGGATCGGGTTCAAGAATTAGTGGGCCGACCTTCATTATAAAAGGGGGTTTTAGTTTAGGGTTTAATTTTAAAGGGGTTTTTTAGTTTTATTTTGAGCAAAAATTGTAGAGTCAAAGTTCGTATTTTAATTTTTGCTCCTGGTTTTAATTTTGAGGTCTGTTTTTCTTTTTGAGTCCAAGAAATTGTAAATCACCACCTAGGTTGTAGGTAGTGTCAGATTGTCTAGTTAGAATTAGTTCAGTGAGCAGGGTGTGCGAGTTTGCAAAACTCTATAGGCGGGAGCAGAGTTTGCGAGTAAACGAAACTCTATAGGTGGAGCAGGGTGTGCGAGTCTAGCAGAGTGTTTGTGAGTGGGAGCAAAGGTTTGCGAGTCTAGTAGAGTGTTTGTAAGCGGGATACTGTTTAATTCTAATAGAAATCTGGAAATGCAGCAGTAGGCAGGGGTTGCCGAAGCTGGGTAAATTTTGTGTGTGATTTACTTTTCAGCATATTTATTTCTGCAGTTTGTTTCTGTGTTTAATTCGAGAAAATTTGCTATAACCCTATTCACCCCCCCCCCCTCTAGGGTTAATCTAGATCCTACAATAATTCCAAGCCACCTTCTAAGTGAAGTGTGAACATTAATATTTGAATGGTTTGATATTAGCCGCTGAGAAAATTTATACCTAATAGTCACATAACTAAAACGTTGAACACTTCTGTTGCCACACGATTTAATTAACTTATAATTATTATAAATTAATTCAATTAATTAATATTTATAAAGAATTAATTATAATATTTTATTTGATGTGAGAACAATATTGAAAAGTGTGTATATGATAGTTATAAATATGCTTATCGATATACAATATTGATACATATTTAAATTGGATTTAAGCGTGTCAAATATTGTTCTGATTTTGAGGCCCATATGGGTGCTTTCTATAGTTCTTTGTATGAGAGAATATGAGGCTGGCCATGTGATGGTTAGGATGAAGTTAGACTTTGAATTAAAAAGAGGATAAAAGGTAAGAGAAAAATAGTAATCCAGAACAACATTTTTCCTTGGTATCTCCTCTATTTGAAGCTCTTTAACCCTCATTTTGGAAAAAAGAAATTTTTTGCCCTCCTCTACTACAACAAAGGCCAACCATACCTTCTTCGCACACCTTAAAATTTCAAGCTTTAAGACATCAAATGAAATTTAATTCGATCGTCGGTGGTACCTACATTCGGAAGAATACCATCTTCTGCATGCAGAATTCAATTCAAGGAGTTTAGATTCAATGTTGCAAGATGTGTTGTCTAGGTAATAATCGAACGTATATTCTCATTTATAATTTTATATATTGTATATATTAATCATTGTGGAATATATGCTTTAGTTAGAAATTAAATATCACGAATCTGCATATGTTTGTGGTATTACCATAGGATGGTTGTATATATAGATATGTTAGCCTAAAAAAATTATACACATACACATCATAAAGCATATAGCCAGATTAAGCAAAAAATTATTTATTTATTATATTATTAAGTTACTTTTAAAGAATGGGAAATTAATACAGTATAAATTAGTGCATATGCAAGATTTTATTTAATAAATGTTTACATAAAAATATGTATAGTAATTGGATTAAAAAAAAATTTATAAATTTTTTAAAACCAGTTATTTAAAAAAGATTAATTCATTACTTTATTTAAATTAAATTTATATATAAACATATATATGAAATAAGTACATTTGGAATTATATAATATATTTGTAATTAGTGTAATATAAAATGTAATCACTTAAAACTATTATCGAATTTTAAAATTATTTTATTATTTTATTTATATAATTTCGTACATAATTTAATAAAAAGATACTTTAAAATTATATACATAACCTGGTATAGCCGGAAGCAGTTTAAAAAATTCTTTATTAAATATAATCACATGTATTTATTTATGTTATATATATAAAGTTTAAGCATTATATATATAATAGTAATATATATGTATATATTACTTAAGTAATATTATATATTTATATTTCAAAGTTAATTTACTGCAGTAAACTTAGAATTGCTTTTAAAACACATATAAGCATTTAAAATTAATTTTATTATGTTAACTAGTGTAAATTAATGTATGGTATATATATAATTTTATAATACTTTATATTCTGCAGTTAATATTTATAACATATAAAATTATGTATATAGACATACACAGACAAACTTTACATATATATGTATATGAACACACATTGACAAAACTCATGTATACAGAGGGGCTAGCATGTGCATTGAAGTGTAAATCCCAACATCTATATACGAGCTTGTTAAACCATGTACACCTTATTATATTATGTATGCATGCACACACACATATGTATATGATACACATATCATCTAACATAATACAAATTCAATAACAAGTAAAGCTTTATTTATAAATTAAATAAAATATTGATTTTATTTATAATAAATTTTGATAAGATCTAAATAAATTTAGACTTCATAGGCCCAATAAGACCCAAAAAGAATATTTATTTTGAACTTTGCCTATTTATTCTACTACATGCCGACCTAGTTTAAATAATGATATGAGAGCCAAATAGTCTATGCAGTCTAAATTAACAATACCACGGTTAACTTCTCAAAACCTACCCATATAGTAGGGTGTCTAAAAAGTAGCGTCGAAGGTTGGATTTGGATAATCAAGAATTATGCTCTACCTAGCTACCGACCTGTACTAAAAGGATTAGGTAGGCCCAAAGATTATCCTTAAAAGAAAAGGCCCAGAATCGGATCTTAGGCTGATTTCAAAATTGTTTTGAAATTAAAATAAAAGTTTCAATTTTAATAGTTAAATTTAAAATAAGAAAAATATTGTAAATATTATAAAATAGATTTTCAGATTGTTTTAAAATATAAAATAAAAGTTTTAAATTTAAAATAAAACACATGGTATAAAAGTTACGATATAATTTTCAAAATGTTATAAAATTAATTTCAAAAATATTATTTATTAATAAGAGTAATAATTTAAATGAATAAATTAAATAGGTTAATTAATTAAATTTATACAAAGTATAATATATATAATGATATATATTATGTTGTCTTGAATTGTTTAGGACAATATGAGTTTACATGTGTGCATAAAAAAATTCAAAATTAATTAAACTTAATTAAATTTTTTTATTAAATTAATTAATTAAAATCTAATTAGTAAATTAAAATACATATACATAAATATATAAAAGTTATATGTGTGTTACTATGAAGGTCGTAGTATATATATTCAATATAATTTGTTATAATTGGATAATATGATAATTGATTAAATTAATTAAATAAGCTTTAATTAACATACTATTATACACAAAACATTATCTAAGTTAAATAAAGTATAAAAGTAACGTAACAATAAAAATTATATAATATAAATGTATAAACTAAAGGTGAAGCATTAAAAAAACCCTAAATAGACTTAAGAAACATATACATATCTAAAAGTTCGTATACCATCATTTTTCAATGTGTTTGATACTTGAATCACGAGGGTATTTCATAAGAAATATATTATTTCATAAGTCGATATCACTTAATTAAATATATTAAAAATTATGAATCTATATAAGTAATGTCTTGTACCATTTATCTATTAATAAATTACTTGCATACTCTCTAGTTGTTAAGCAAACTCAAGCTAAAGATGTTACGTGTAGTATTATTAATATATAGACCAAACGAGGTAAGATAACTATGTGTATTTATGTAACAAACTCAAGTACATATATTATACTTAGGCCGTCGTGAAATGGTAGTTACGAGTGAATAAGTTCTTTCGATTTGTTAAGAAAACTTAAGGTCAAAATGAGATTAGGACAAGCAACTATGGGTTAGGAGTTGTATAAGATATAATCAATAAGGAGTTGTCCATCGTTTGTAGGGTTATGACTTGTTGAGCAAACTCAAGGTCGAAATCCCAAGACAAATATGTCCTTACTCCCAGTATTGAAGTCGAAAGGCTTCTATTTTTCATCTTAGGGACTTGAGAAACATAGCAGATTAGCGGAAGCCTTACTAGAAGATTGAAATGGCAACATTTAACCTTTCTATTATTGTAAGAACATCTGTTGTCCATAAATGAAACTAATCTACATCGGTAAATTCATACGTTAAATATAATTGATAAAATGTTCAACGATTAAAATATACAAATGAACTAAATTAATATTGACAAATAAAAATCTGAAATATACTTACTAATAAATTTTTACACGTTGATCCATGCAAGTGCCTAATTATACAACTATTAAATACATTTGTAACTTGGTCACTTACGAGTTTACTTGCATGAGACCCATAATTTCTTCAAAGAGTTTCAAACTCTAAAGAAATGCTAGTATGTATATTAATCTATATACATCACATATCAATGTTATACAGTCAATTATTACAATTCATAATGCATGAAATCTCGACGAAATTAGTTCACTAAAATAAGCAAGTAAACTATAGTGTGAAATCATGTATTCAAATGGTTGATTAAAATAATGATCTTGTTGTGTTAAATACAACACAGGACCAAAGATTACAAAATAGAACTAAGAATTCGATCATTGAAATGCCAATTTGATTAGTTTATGTAAAGTGCAATTTATTTGATATCATTAAAAGTTCAGGATGACCAAATGCACATTTGTAAGGAGTTTGTTATAATATTACAGTAAGGATTTCCTTTGAATGGTTTGATTGTGTAGAAAGGAAATCTAATGTATAAGAGTCGATGTAATCTAAGGCACGATTGGGATGAAGAGAGTGAATTGTCGATTCTTCTTTTTATAGAAATTCAGATATAAGAATTGTAAAAACCAATAGATTCTTAATATTGGAATGAGAAATTTGATTTATTTTCCAAAATTATTTTCACATTGAAATTCTACAATATTTATTTCTTTGAATTTAAGATACTTGATCCGATAATTCTCGATTGTACATTGGTTACAGTAAATGAAATATATTGTCGATATTAAGTGGTTGAATGGAGCTTCTTATTTATATGCTATTATGGTATTGGTAGAAACAACGAGAGTATGTAATATAACACTTACTAGTCGCATCAAGTTACGAAAATTGTTTTCGTAAAAATACCAAATACTATTTATGAAATAATAACCATCTTTAAGCGTTGACTAAAAACAGACATAGTTTTATCTTCATATGATTACTATGAGTATTCGTTATAAAATAAAACTATAGTATTGGTATTTTGAATGCATTCGAAAATACAGAAGTATCTAAATTTATTTGCAATTATTTTGAAATTATGGACTAAGCCATGGTTTTGAGAAATAATTTTTTAATTATATGACTACGAATCATATGATACTAGCAAATTATATCTCAAACAATTAAGGGAAAATCACCTATTCAGTGGGAGAATCATAAGAGTTGATGAACTATATGGATTGATACATAGATATACGTAATCAAAATATTATTAATTCTAAAACAGTTACACATACTTTGTTATATTCACCGATGAATTATCACTGACATGGACATATGTACTTGATACACATGAAGTATGTCTATGATAAGCTTATAGAGTATAAAATGGAAGAAAATAAAATAAAAGGCAATGGAAAATAAAATTCATTTGATTTGATCGAACAAGCGAGTATATTGGAAAGTGTTCTGAATAAACCTAAAAATGAATAAAATTCAATCTCAAAAGTCATTCCTCCCAACGATACATAATGATGTATCGATAAGGTGTAATCAAACTTTGTTGAACAAAGTACGATTAATTGTGAGTGAAGTTGAGTTAACTTCTTTCTATATGGTCATGTAATTAAGTGTAGTACACAAGGTTAAAATTAATTTCATCTGAAGAATGATTACAAAATCATAGAAGGTAAGGGTTTATAAGAAATCCTATCATATCCTAGGCTAAGGAGTTGGCAGCTTGTGCGAGTCAAACAACTTCACATAATAATCGTTCGTGAGGGACCTTGTATGAATCGCCTCAAAAGGAGTTTGGGAAGGATTATCATTGGATGACCAATTTATGATTTGAACATAAATATTGCAAACTAAAAACAAATTAGTTTACTATATAAGGCAATTCATAAAGTGTTCGTGAATACCTATTTCTTTGCACTGAGAAACAACTATTGTTTCAAGAAATACCAACTTTGTAGCGAAGAAATTCTTTTACAAATTATTGTTAGTAAAATGGATTTGGATACAATTCGAAGATGAAACTGATTACATGAGATGAGATGAAATTAAGAAAACGTAAAAAATGCATCAAATTAGAATGACTAATAAATATTCTTACACATTAAAGAGAAATATGAGTTTCTTATCAATGTTGAGAATGCATCATCCTCTAAAGTCAATTAAATAATTAATTGTATTTACTAATAGGTATGATGCACAAAGTTGGAATAAATTCCAAGTACATTTTCAAAATATGATTTTGATAGTTATACCTAAAGAGATATGATCTATTGGCTGTGAATGTGTCTTCAAGAGAAAGACTAATGCAGTTAGAATATTTTGAGCTTTACTGATAAGAATGACACCGTAAATTTCAAATAATAAAATTAAAGTAATAGATTCACTATTTGACGTGCTCAAGTTAGTTTAGATTTTACTCATAAATTTTTGTTAGGTACGACTTTGTGTTTTGCTACATATGTATTGAAATGGAAAATTATAAACATTGATTTAGAATAGACTGTTTGCACATAACAACCAAAGTGTCTCGAAATCAGTAGAAGCAATATTGTATTTGTGTGTTTTTTAGGTATGATTCAAGAAATGATACGAAAGTGTCATTCTTTAAGCATCAGAATTGAGAAATATTTTGATAGAAATATCATATAATTTGATTTTCAGTCAAAATGCGGACGAAGCATTATGCCCATAGTAAAGAACCATTAAAGATACTAAAATATTTCTAAAAATCTAAACCACATAGTGTTGATTGTTAACGATATACCTATGCAGTTATTGCACTTAGCGATGGAGGTGCAAATATTTATAGCCCGGATAAAGCGGTGATATATCGAGAAATAACGAAGGTGCAAAAGGCTTCATTAGATATAAAATCAAATATTTAAAGTTAATTTATTTTCATTCACACATCATTCGTGAGGAAAAGGAAATATTACTTAATCTTATATAACAAACCAAAGAATATCATGGTTTATGCAGATTGGATTTGTAGACTACAACAGATTTCTAACTAATATTGAGCACTTATGCCTTATAATTAGGTCTTTATCATAAATTTGTTGATTTAGTTTAAATTAGAAATAGTCAAATCAACCTTTTTATATTAATGTTGTTAAAGAGGATGCCAAAAAGCCTTGATTTAACAGGTGTTGGGATTAAAAAGGATCTATTATTTAACAACTAAATTGAAATAATGTAGCGGCCGAAGAGCACTATGCGCTATAGCCAAGATTTTGTGGGTCTTTAACTGCGCAACGATGTACTTATATTAAAATCAGTAATAGTTTGGTTGTTTAGTACTCGTTATTGGATTTGTAAATTATATCTTTTATAATAAGTATAAAGAATGTTGGGAATGTCCTAAATAATATGCAAAGATAGATTATTAAAATGTTTAATACAGAACATGTAAGATGGATTCCTTAGATAATAGGAACGATCATACATGTTGTATCATTTGCAGCATCGTATTTAGCACACACATTTGATACATGAAGTGTTAGTACCAAAAAATAACATAAACACCCAATAGATTATGTAGAGAATAAAATGTGATGAAAAGTGAATTAAAATAAGGAAAACCGAAACAATATATGTTTATAATGGTTTGGCTAATCATTGCCTTTATCCATTTGAGATTTTATTGATGATATCTCTATTTTACAACTATAGTTCTTATCATTTGGTACTACTTGATAGCCAGTATAAAAAATATAAGTAAAATTATTAGAGAGCTCAAAAGAACCCTAAAATAAAGCCCCTTAATGTCAATTTATAGCTGTAGGTCAGCGGGAAAGGCTCTAAGATGTTCATCCCCACTCGCTTCACGATCTTCAAGTAGTTGCACAAGAGAAGACATAATCTGCTCAACAATATAGATGGATTGGTACCGATCCATGGCTATGGATTGGTATCGATCCATAAGACTTGCCATAGATCATTTTGACCACCTTGGGATGGATCAATGTGTCAATAGATTGATTTTTCTTGACTTGTTTATATAGCTATAGGCTTGTTTTAGAACCAATTGGATGGATCAGTGGATGAGTAGAGTTGTTGATTCCTTATGCTTGAGCTATTCGATATAAGACGAAAGGCGATCGACAAATAGAGTTAGGAATGATCATCAACACTTGGTAGTAGGAGGAAATTGAAGCGATTCTAAGGAGATCCCATGGATCAGTATCGATCTCGACATGGATCTAAACCGATCCATCAGATTGATGGACCGACCTTGAAATTTTTGGAATGATCTTGTTGTCTGGTGATCTTGGATTTACTTAGTTTTTGAACTTTATGGATATCTCCCTACACCTTCCATTCTGGTAGCTTTTAAATTCTGTTCATTAAGTCAGTCTAGATACTGCCTAGTCAAAACGCTAGATAATACTTGCCCTCTAAAGCATGCCTTGCGAATGGAAGGTGTGCTTTGCTTAAGAACAAATATTGAAGTTGATTAACTTTAGCAGTTGAAATTTTTGGTTATAAGTCGACAAAGCGGCGGTGGATCATCATGTTCCTTTAGATTCACCTATAAATCGAAGGTCGTTCCAGACCGAGATAGTTATGGATTTGAGTCCTTGCTTGAGTGTCAAACATAGATACTGATTATGTGTTTTCCTGGAATCGGTAAGCCATGGGCTTTATTACTAATCATGAGCATCCCATGTTCATTCAGGGACTAGCATTCATTGTTGAAATCTCAATCTCTCCAAATCGTTAGTGAGATATGTAGCCTTTCCCAACCGATAGTGGAATTTTGATCCCTTTGGATCGTGAATGGAATCCTTGGCCTGTCCGGACTGATAATCGAACCCATGATCTCTTCGAATCATTAATTACATCCATTGCCATTCAAGACCGATAGTTAAATCCACGATCTCTTCAGATCGTTAATTGAATTCGTGGTCATTCAGGGCCGATAGTTAAATCCACGCATTCTCCGGAACATTAATCCACCGTGGCCTTTTTTCGGGTCGATAATCAAATCCATGGTCTCTTCGGACCATTAATCGAATTCATGGCCATTTGGGGTCAATAATCAATCTATGGTCACTTTGGAATCTTTTTGAACCCAATCCTCTCACTCTCCGGTGTGGGCTCAATGACGAGCAAGCTCATCCACTCACTCTCCACATAGGGTTTCAGCAACAAGCAAGACCATCCTCTCACTCTTTGGTTAGGGGACTTACCTTTTGCACTCTGGTCTCAACTCTCTAGTCAAGATTTAACGCGATTAATATCGCGTGAGTTCCTCCATTTGCTCTCTGACAATGGAACTCGCACCTTGTGGCTCTTGCCTCGTCTCACCAGTGGGGACTGCCACAATCAGTACTAGTCATCACAATTAAATGGATAAAATAAAGCATTCATTTACAGGGTTCGAGCTTAAACACCAAAAACACATCACAACATTCATACAAGTATTACAGCCTTGCATCCAACTTAGAGCGTGCCTTGGGATCGACCAATATCCCATATATGAAGCAGCTTAACTGCAAAACCACTTTGTTTATTGGGAATAGAAAAGAAGCAAACTAAGAGAAACAAACCTGAATCCCTTTCATCCCAATCAGGAGATGACTATCTTTGACCTCGATCCACGACCATTTCCAACTAATACAGTTGATGGCTGCTTCTGTTCCGCCACTACAGCTAAGCTTTTCACATACTATTGTAAGTGATTATTCCTAACCCATTCCTCGATTAGGTCATGCAAGTACCTACAGTCATTTTTGTTATGCCCATCCAGCTCATGGAATATGTAATATTTTCCCGAGTCCTCTTGTAGTCATTGGGCTCTCTCCTCGTTGGCTTTTGGTAGGGGATCTTCCCCTCGGTATCCAAGTAAATCCGCTCCGGGATTTGGTTCAAGTCCATGTAGGACGAAAATTTCATCTCCCTTCCCTACGGCTTTAATATCAAAGCCATAATTCATATTTTTTTCTTCCTTTGTCTCTGTTGGATCCTTCACCAAGTGGTCCTTTGCCATCCACATTATTAATCTCCTCCGTTTCAACTTCAACATCCTCTCGACGCAAGTATCTTTTAGTTTCATGATAATACTTCGCGAGGTCCATCAGTCAATCTCACTCCAAAGAAAACTTAAATCTGTCTTACTGGCCACTCCAGAAACTGTCATTATTAGAAACACTAATGGATCTGGCTTATCAACCATGGCAGCTGCCGCATTAAATCTTGTCAAAAAACTCCTGAGGGACTCACCAGCCCTCTGCTTCATACTTGATAATGTCATAATATTATTGGGTCGTGAAATATGGACCCGAAACTACTTCATGAATCTGTTCACCAACTCGGCCCCATGTGCTTATGGAACCGCTCTTCAGTTGTGTAAACCTTAACATCGCTAGATCAATAAGATATAAAGAGAAACACCATCCCATGACCTCTTCAAACGCTCCTAGTACTTCCATGCGTCAGATGCAATTCATCGAATGGACCTTTGGATCCATCTTTCCATTATACATTTCCAACTTTGGCAACTTGAAATCAAGCAGATTCTGAATGTACCAAATATTCGAAGTGAATGGACTCCTGTTCACATCCTCTAAGCTTCGGTTAGGCAATCCTCCACTCATAGCCCGTCCCACCATCTCCCTAAGTCTGTTATCATTCTCAGCTTGCCCTTCTATTTCTATGAGGGAATTTTGGCACGTACTCCTCCGACCGTGAATCTATATTCTGCTTAATATCCAATTGTTTGGCATTATTCCCTAGACATGCACAATTTTTTCCCAAGGCAACCTGGAGTATCCCCCCGAGTCCTTAGGGTTCAGTACCGATCGGTCCTCAGGGATTGGTACCAATCTGTCTAACTTCATCGGGGGTTGTTCCATGTTGCTTCGTTTTGATCCTAGGTGCATTTGCTCTAGCTTCAGGTCTTCGATTCTGGGTTGCAGCAACTTCGGCTATTTCTGTTTGTCCTATCCTTCTAAAGAAATTTTCCATCATCTCTTCCTAGCGGGCTATCATGCTTTCCTACATTTCGTACATCATGGTCTCCATCTCATCCCTGGTTATGTAGATGGATGGGGTTAGCTCCTAAGGACACCTCTTGGATGCCCCTTCGTTGATTTCCCCCAATAGTAGTCTTCCTGGTAGATAGTCTCATCATTCCGAACCTTTTCAAATCTCAAAGCAACGAATTCAAGAATCTCTCACTAAAAGCACCAAAATGTTAGCACCGAAAAATGGTATAAACACTCGATAGATTATGTAGAAAACAAAAGGTAATGAAAAGTGAATGAAAACGAGAGAAAACAAAACAATACATGTTTATAGTGGCTCGGCTAATCGTTGCCTACTTCCACTTGAGATTTTATTGATGATATCTCTGTTTTACAACTGTTATTCTTATTGTCCGGTACCACTCGATACCTAAGTACAAGAAATATATGTATAATTTTTAGAAAGCTTAAAAGATCTCTAAAATGAAGCCCCTTCATGTCTAATTATAGCTATAGGTCGATGGAAAAGGCTTCAGCAAGTTCATCCCCACTTTCTCCATGATCTCTTGGTAGTTGCTCAAGAGAAGACGTGGCCGGCTCAGCAATATGGATGGATCAGTATCGATTCATAAAAATTGGTCATGGATCGTTTTAACCACCATGGAATGGATCTATCTATCGACAGCTTGATGTTTTCTTAGCTTATTCATATAGCTACAGGGTTGTTTTAGAATCAACCGGATGGATCGTTGGAGGAGTAGATTTGTTGATTCCTTATGCTTGAGCTATTCAATATCAGACAATAGCAGTCAATATATAGAGTTGGAAATAGGCTTCTAGCATCAACACTTGGTAGTAGGAGCAAATTGAAATAGCTTTGAGGAGATCTTACGGATCGCTATCGATCCATCAGATTGATGGATCGAGTCATGGAACTTTTGGAATGATCTTGTTCTTGTCTCGTGATCTTGGTTTTACTTAGTTTATGCACTTTATGGCTATCTCTTTAGGCTTTCCATCTCGATAGCTATCAAGTTCTCTTCATCAAGTCAGCCTAGCTACTGCCCGGTCAAAAGGCTAGATATCATGAAGCAAATATCAAATTGAAAATAAGATCATTAAATTGTATTTTAGATTTACAAAATACTAGAGAATTATTTACACAAACAACAAACTCCTTATGAAGGAGTGTTTAGACTTGAACATCATAAATGTTATCGATTATAATATGTCAATAGTAAATTCATGTTCGAATCTTTAGTTAAGAAGCTTTAAGTTAGAAATGTTACTAATGAAATAAAAGGCTGTAAGTGATTCAAAGAAAAGGCTGAATACATCGCCTTGAATAGTGCCAAAATAAAAGCAATGTATACAAAAATTGTTGAATATACTTGTATATGATTTTTTGTTTGATGATAATATATATATATATATTCATTTAAATGTATTTGTTAGTGTACTATTTTATTTTTTACATAATTAAATAAATATTAGATGAATAAAATAAATAGCACATAATTCATATTCAAATAAATATTTTATTCAAACAAATATTTTATTACAATTTTGAATAGTACAAATTTGAGCTCTCACCACGTATATACATTTTCAATTACAATACAATTTTGATTACATCACAAATTTCACTTTACAATGTTGACCTCACTACATATCACTCAAACACTCAAATTTCTCTTCAACTCTATTACAGTTTGTATCCAGCATCTAAATTATCTGCAAAATAAACACTAACGTAAAAAAACTGAAAAAGAAATACTTTTGCAGAGTAAAATAAAATGTATGTTTTTGAAAATATTATTTTCCTTAGTTATTAGGGTTATTCGTCATCATTTTCGTTTGAATCCATCATACATGAACAACTTGTGACATGCACAGTTTATCACTACACACGCCACAAGGCCGTGCACACCAATATATACTTGATAAAACTGTAGGGACAGGTGAGGACATGGTCAAACCCAAGCCATTGGCTGGATTCAACTCAAGTTAAAATGCTCGATCAAAGCAATAACCAGGCAATGCCAAGCCACATGAACACATACACACCAAACTGCAACAACAAAATGAAGACAACAGCTCGAATGAGAAAATGCATACCAGAGTTCAATGGAACAAGAATGCAACATATAACATCAATATGTACAAAGGATGATGCCAAAGAACCACTACACAAATAAAGTAAAACTCAAACCAGGGTCAAGAACAAAACAGATGTGCCAAAAAAGCATCAAGCATGACAAGACATCACAACATACATTTACATGCATGAATACACATGTGTGTATATATATGCAGTGGAAACCAGACTAGACTTCACACCAGAGTATATGAAGTATACAAGCGTTCAAATTGATACCAGTCATCATCAACAAAAATGAATACACCATGAACTCAATGACATCATTCAAGTGGAACAAGGCACCAGATCACATGACAATATATGTATCAAGACTTCATAACCAAACCAGACGAAGAGTTCACAAATGAAGCAGTGGAACAACACTGGTCACATGACAACAATGCAAAATAGCAACCAAAATGTAGTACACAAGCATGAGATGAAGGCTACACAAATAAATCACCATACACACACACACACACACTTACACACATATGTATACACACATGTACATATATAGGCAGTGCACATGTAACCAGAATTAAGGCCAACCATAAAACAGTTTTTTGAAGACACGAAACCACATATTCAACACACAAATGTACAACCCATCACACATACAAATGAATGCATGATGAACACAAATGCAAGAACAATTAAGAGCATCAAACAGTGATGAACTAAACTATAATAACCAAAGGAAAGCAGGTCAACCAAACTTCAATGGAGTCAAGGTATGAAGCCACAACAAAGTGCTCACAACTCCAAATGAACTCAACAGAGACCGACAATACAAAGGGAACATCTCCAGTTAAATAAAATGACAAATATACAAAGCTTGAAGCAGTAGTGTGAATATAGTCACGGAAGAAAATCAAGTCAAGAGAAACGATCTGCAACAGTTGTAATGTGAACAGGTCAAAGTCTTAAAAAAATTCAAATTCCATGATCGTAGGAGCAAAAGAAGTAACCGACTCAAGCATGTGAAAATGTATCAGTATTGTGTAAACAAATGAAGCAGTCAAGGTTAATCATCATCATTTAAGTAAAATCGAATGCCCGAACAAAATTAGTTGAAGAATTCAAATCAAAAATACGAACGAAATTTAAAGGATTCGTTCCCTATATAACCCAATAACATCATCGGTAGAAAAGTGATTCGAGTTCAACACAAAAAGTTAGAGAAATCACTTAGAAAAAATCACAAATATACTTCAAAACTCGAATCGAAGTCGAGTGTACTCAAAATAAAAAAGGGGATAAATTGCACACCAATTTTATCATTCATGCTTGACAAAAATTGGAGCAGTTGCAAGCCAAACGAAGTCAGGATCAATTAGTGAAGCAAAACCGAAGCGAATTCATCACTTAATTGATCATCCTCAAGGCGACGACTTCAATTCCTGAAAACCCTAATTATTGAAAGGAAGCAAAAAGGATCAGTCGAACTTTCTACACAAAGGAAAACGAGTGTATTCACTATACTTTTATTTAGGCCAAACAAGAGGACATATTCTTTAATTTTACCTTTGTTTATTTGTGTTTGGATTAGAGTTTTAAATAATTAGGATTTTGTTTAGTTGTTTTACATATTTTGTAATTTTCTTTTTTAAAAAATGTGTTTTTCTAGTCGTGTGACAAGGTTACGAATTACGGTGGTATAGTTCGAGAATTCGCAACTCAGTAGCTATGCCGTGGTAAGGTTTTGAGCATAGAGTTAGGTTATTCGCTAGCGGGTGTCGCAAGTTTACGTGTGTAAGCGTCTAACTACTTAATTTCTTGTAGAAACCTTGAGGGCAGCACGTAGGCAGGGTTTTACCGAAGGTAGGTAAATCTGTGTTGTTCTATTTATGCTTTCTGCTATTATCTGTGCTGCAATTATTTTATATATTTCCACATTAATTTTTATTATTAGTAGTATCACCCTATTCACCCCCCTTTAGGGTGAAATCGATCCCACAAATATAAATTCACAAATCAATAACTTAGCTAGGGGTGATTCCAAGTATTAAGAATACTATAGCATTGTCTTATTAAAACAAGGTAATAATAAGAGCTTACTAGAAGTTGAGAAAAATACATCGAATAGTTCCACATAATAAAGGTGGATTATCAGCATTGAAGATAGTTTATTGGCAAAGTAAATAATTAAACAACATAGCAGATGCATTCACGAAGGGTCAAAATCGATCAATTCTAATCAATCCAATGGAAGAGATGAGATTGAGATTCCATAATTGGCCCCAATTGCAAGTGAGATAATTATAAAGCTAAAGGAATGCCATAAGGAAAATTATATAATTATTATATATATCTAATTCAATGAAAAATCTTGTTCGAAATAGTACATACTTGATATAATATGTTAAACTAATTGATAAATTTAGCTAAAAGTATATTCAATAAAAAAATCCATAGATAGTTTGTTTTGTGATTTTAGTCACAATATGTTATGACCACGAGTGATTTATCATAATAAAATTAACATATCACTTTAAACATTCATAGTCAAGTTGTATCAAGACTGGATATCGATACATTCGTTGTGACTAGAGTACGTAATTCTCTCCAAATGTTAGATAGTGTATTACTCCTGGCTGCCTGAGGCACTAACGAATTACATACTGATAGTTATTGGATAATAATGGAATGACTCATTCGATAATTTTTGGTTGGTTAATATAACTAAGATCAAACAGAAATATAACCAACAGAAAATATCGATGTGAGAATATTACTCAATTCCCTCGACTTGGGAATACTATCGAGCTTCAATGTGGAAACTCCGTTTTGATTTATAGTTAAATCATGGCAAGTGGTCCATCAAACGACTATAATTGGGTCAAGCGAAAGCATTGGAAGTGAGATACTATTCAAATGAGAATTCTTCTCCGTAGTTATATGAGGTTAGTATTATAATTAACTGAAGTCAATTCAAAGTCAAAGTTTTTGGCCAGAGCAATTCAGTTAATGTAATTGTTATTATTGAACCAAGGACTTTGTGTTTGGATTATAAAGTTAAATATGAACAACATTATTAGAATTTTGACCATTACCAAATTTCATAAGTCATAATGTGATATAGTTTTGACGAAGAAAATTGGTGTAAATAGTGTTCACAATCGAGTAATGCTTAATAAAGTTAAACTGGATTTTACCGATGTCAAGTAAGTGATAAATTTGGTCATAATGTCACACCACATGCTAAATGACGTGTGAACGTCAATATTGAAATGGTTCGATATTATAGCTGACCAAATTTACCCGAAACGTTGAATACTCTTGTTGCCATGCGATTTAATTAAATATAATTTTTATAAATTAATCAAATCAATTAATATTTATGGAATATTAATTATAGAATATTATTTGATGTGTTGAACAATATTGAAATGTATGTGTATAATAGATATAAATACACATATGGATATGCATTGATATTGGATTTAAGTGTGTTAAATATTGTTCGGGTTCGAAGTGATTTTGATGCCATATGAGGGCTTGTTATAGCCAGCTATAGAAAAGCACATGGGGCCGGCTATGTGATGGTATGGATGGGGTTAGACTTCGAATTAAAACGCAGTGAAAAATAGGGTTTCAGATCCACAATTTTCTCCTTGGTATCTCCTCTATTTAAGGCTCTTTAACCCTCAATTTCTTTTCTTTTTTAAAATATTTGCTCTCCTCCACTATAGCAAAGGTCGGCCAGCCTCCCCTCCACACCTCAAAAATTTAAGCTTTAAAACATCAAATAAAATTCAATTTGATTTTTGGTGGTAGCGGCATTCGGTAAGGTAGCATCTTCTGGATACAAATTCAATTCAAGGAGTTCAGTTTCAACGTTGCAAGATATGCCATCTAGGCAATAAGCAGAGGTAAATTCTACTTTATAATTTTATATATTCTATTTATTAATCATTATCACATATATGCTTTAGTTAGAAATTTAAATATCATGAATGCGGATATATTAGTGTAGCACCATAGGATCGTTTGTGTATGTTTATATGTTTGCCTAAATATATATATATATACACAATATATATATAATATATATATATATATATATATATGTATCATAAATCTCACGGGGATATTAAAATAATAATTTATTTATCTATTATATTATTAAATTGCTTTTAAAGAATGGATAAATTAATACAATATTAATAAATACATAATGCATGTTTTTTATTTCATAAATATTCACATAAAATATGTTTGAATTTAAAAAAATGTTTTTAAAATAATATTTATGATTGGTTATTTAAAATAGATAAATCCATTATTTTATTTAAATTAAATTTATATATAAACATATATATGAAATAAGTACATTTGAAATCATATAATATATATTTATAATTACTATAATGTAAAGTGTAATCACTTAAAACTACTTTCGGATTTTAAAATTATTTTTTATTTTATTTATATAATTCCTCGTGGAATTTAACTGCAAAAAGCTTTTAAATTACACACACACACACACATGTACATACATCTTTATTAATAGTTGGCTTGGAAGCGTAATATTTTAATCCGACCATGAAGTTTCAAAATCGTCATTTACATACAATTCTTTAAAAATTTGCCCTATTAATTAATCGTAAAAAATAGCATCTGCATATGTATTCCTAAACTCGATGCATTTATTAATTGATCTTAAAAAATAGCATCTGTATATCTGATTTTAAACTCGATGCATATAGCACGACACTTATATTACGTGTAATACTATTGCTAAGTGCATACTCTATTGAGTAGCATTAAGAAGCTCAACCTTTTATTATACGTTGGATTCAAAACAGATTGAAATAGAGAGTAAATAAACCATTATTATAATTTTTTGTTCCTATGTTTAAGTGAAAGCATGATATTTGTCATGGTTCTGATGCATTTTTTCAATCACTGCTCATAGTTGTTGGCCACCATTTCTTACACACATCATAACTTTTAGGTTAGTTTTATTCAGTTGTCCATTATTATTTCTACTTACTATAGAAGTATTCGGTTACTGTTTGTATTCCATATTTCATTTATTTTTTCTTTTCTCTCTATTTTTTTGCTTAAACCAAGATGACAACTTTAGCGTAGTAAAGTACAAGCTAAGACATCTTCGCACCATGATTTTTTTTGTATTGTGTCATAACTCTAAATCATGTTATGCGCATAGTTTGTTTTGAATTATGTGTAGTGAATATAAATTATATAGTAGAGGTAGTTATGATTAAGTTTTGCTTGATATTGGACAAGATTTTGCAAGTTGCTCTTTAGAAATGTAATGAAGTTGAATCCCTCAATTTGAAAGTATTGTTTTGGAAAATAAAGTTAAAGGGTTAAGTAACAAATCTATTATTGTGAACAATGCAATAAACCATATATTTGGAGAGAAGATATGGAATATCCAAATGCAAAAAAATCGTACTTAAATAAATTGTCGCGGCTAAAGTGATGAAATTCAATCAAAAAGTAATTTAGACACAGAAATCGATAACGAAGACAACTAGAAGCACAGTCTATCATCTATGTGTCTCCATCATACAATGATATACCTTTATACCTAAATAAAAACGTATGCTACTACGAAATACTTCACATGATGTTTTGAAGCTTTAAAAGAGACAAAATATAAACTCAAATTATAGATGAAATCATACTAAAAATGAATTTGACAAGTGATTTGTAGACATCAGCAGGTGTTCTATAAGGAAAGAACAGAATTTATAGAAAGCAAAAAAAAAAAGTTGTAATGCTCTTGCATTATACTTCCTCTTTCGTGGATCTATTATTTTTGGTTGGATACATAATGTTAAATAAACCGAGTTTACACATGTTGAACCATATTCGTATGATTATATTACATACTTGAATCTGAAAACCGTAACTAATCACATTTATAAGTTATCATTATATTACACACTTGTAGTTTTCATACTATCATGTAGAGATTATACTTATTTGTTTATAATAACAATTGTATATTATAATATATAATATAATTAAATTACTCTTAATTTAAAACGTACGTGTCGTTTGTACTATTTAAATGCATGCGCGTATCGCATGCCATTAAGTCTTGAATATAATTGCTTCAGTGTAGCAGTTTTCTGGTATCAACGTCAACTTGCAAAAATGCCTCTCTATAGATATTAACAAAAGTTAATATCACTTAAAAATAGGATCTAGCAAATATACTTTTTTGCAAATTCATAACGCTCTTTTACATATATTACCAAACTTAATATCACTTAAAAATATGATCTAACAAATAAACTTTGCATATATTTTTGCATTTTATTAATTGACAATGTAAACAAGAATTCAAATTAAAAAATAATAATTAAATGATGCAACTTGAAAATAAAAATTCAAACTGACCACACATGATTCTAACGTAAAAACATAGCTGAATATTTATGAAAATCATTTCTCTTGAATATGTTAAGCACATATAATTTGTAAAAAAAATCAATTTATGCACAAAGGGCGTGCAACTGTCACGCGCAAAGCGTGTGCTGTTATACTCGCGCACGCGTGTGTGTATAACAGGGTAGGTGAGAGCAATTTCTTTTAAATTTTTTTTTTATTAAATATATAATTAGATTTATAGATTTATGTTATGTATAAAACATTTAAACATTATGTAATATATATATATAATAGTGATAATAATAATAATATATTACTTTATAATTTCGAAATATATATATATTTACAAATTAATATACTGCAATAAACTTAGAGTTGTTTTGAAAATACATATAAGTATCTAAAATTAATTTTATTCTATTAAACAATGTTAATTAATGTGGTGTATGTGTGTGTATATGTGCATATATATATGTATGTGCGTTTGTATTTATTTATTTATATTTGTATGTGTATGTGCATATATATTGAGAGCATGTCCATTGCGGTGTAAAACATTTTCATATGGACATGTTAAACCATGTGCACCCTACTATGTTGCACGTGCACTTAGACAAATATGTGTATATGATACACATATCATATAATACAATGCAAATTCAATAATAAATAAAAATTTATTTGTAAAGATTTAAAACAAATTATATAAAATTTAAATAAATTTAGACTTCATAAATCCATCAAAGATTCAAATATAATATTTTTTTTGAAATTTAACCATTTATTCCGATGTGTGCTTGCTTAGCTTAATACATACACGATTAAAGTTTACCATCCAGCCATTGAGATTGGGCCGGCGGTTCTCAGAAGGGTTTCTACCTCTGGAGAAGGAGCGGCCATGACTTTTTACGCAACATTTTACAGCATCAGGTGATAATGTTAAAGTATCATCTACAACTTCTTCAATGACCATCTCAAGTGTAACAAGACGAATACTCCGATTATTTACCTCTTTAGTATGATTTTCGAGTTGACGCTCATTTTCTATAAAACTATTGTCTAATTTATTGCTATTTTTGTTTTGATGCTGTAATAATTCAAACACCGTATTGGACTGTAAAATTGTTCTCTTTGTATTATATTGATTTTGAGCCTCTGCGTTTACTGCAATGTGCTGATCTTGAGTTAATGAAGGCATTGATGGTATAACATAAGTGTTGCTATGATAAGTATGCTCATCCACATTCATTTAAGTTCTGCTCATTTGCCTGATCGCCTTGTTATTTAGGAATCCATTATTTATGCGAGTTGCAATGCTTTTCAGCATGTTTTAACACACTACATAGGTTGCCATTTATCTAATAGTTGTTGCCAAAATAGATTGTCGTTTTCGTCTAAAATAGGGACACTGTAAAGTAAATTCTGAAATAACTTCAACTAATACCCTGGTGCAGGCATTGAAGCAGTGATAGTACGGTTTAGGGTACATCGTTGGGGCTCTCAAAGGATACTTGAAAAAACTAAATTCTCTATTCAAAAGGGGGATAAATATCCAATATCTTCAAAAATGGATGCAAATGAGAGTACGAAGGCATCCACATCCGAAATTATCCGTCCGATTTGTTTAAAGTTTATACTTTAAATTATGTGTATTTTAGTACAATGAAAAATATTTTTTTTTTTTATTAAGTTAAAACTTACATATTATACGCACTAAATGCATATTAACTGTTCAAAATTATTTATTATTATCATATTTGTTTATTTCTAGCACTTTAATAATTAATGAGATATAAAAGTTTGTGTTGAACGGAAATTATTCATTTACATTTTTTGATTTATTCATCGTTAACGGATAGAAAAATTGGTCGATATCCGTCCGAATCTGTAGATACGGATATTCGAAAATAATTTTAAATACAGACGCGGATACACCCTATCCGCGTCCATAATTATAGGCCTACCCAACACATACAGAGCAACAGAGTTTTCCCAATTGTCCCAATTGTCTCCTGCGGGGATTACAATTTGATTAGTCATTTAGCGTATTGTCAATTGTTGAATCCGACTGGAGAATAAAAATTAGCAGGGCATAGACATGAGACCTCTTGTTCCGCAACGGCTGCTTGCGCTGCTTTTTAGATAAGACAGAGATGAATCCCTCATTGTGCTACAGTTCTATAGATAGTATAAGGGGATCAGGCAAAAGTGGGTTGAGGTTGAGAAGGGCGCTGTACGGAAGGAGGGGAAGCAACCATTGCTCACGCTGAAAACCCAGGTTACATTATATGAAAATTGCATAGGAAATGGTTAGAGCCTTTAAAAGGAAGAATTCACACAACTTATGCTTAAAAGTAATTGACTTGCATACAACATATGATAAAATTAGTTGAAAATTTATACTTCAGATGCTATTATTATAGGATGTTAACAATGATGTATAAACACAAGAACTAAGCTAAGTCGCTTAATCTGATATTACTGAATGAATAACTAAAACTGAAGAGATAAATTAACAAGTACATACGGAGAGAATTTAAATGCTAAGTTGGTCACAACCAACCAGGATCACTGGACCTATTCTAACTGCATACAAACATGTACATACATCTGACTTATTCAAACTAAACACTCGGAAATAAATAATCACGTTTAGATTAAATAATTAATCCAACAAACTCCCCCTTAATCTAAAAGTGATTAAGGTCCTTGACTCCCAGCAGATCACGCATCTTCTCAAATTTAACAACTGACATAGGCTTGGTTAGAACATCTGCTCGCTGCAATTCAGTACACACATGCTTGATGATGATGGAACCCTTCTCCACACACTCTCGGATGAAATGATAACGCACATCTATGTGCTTACTACGACCATGAAATACTGGATTTCTTGCCAAATCAATAGCAGACCTGTTATCTATGTAAATCACAACTGGACCAGCTTTGACATCTGTAATTTGACTCAGTAAACTAAGCAACCATATTACTTGACATGCTGCAGCAGTAGCAGCCATGAACTCGGCTTCACATGATGACAATGCCACACACCTTTGCTTCTGAGACACCCATGTGATCAATGATTCATCCAGATAAAATGCCATCCCACCTGTGCTTTTCCTGTCCACAGCATCTCCTGCAAGGTCACTATCCAAGAATCCAGACAGCATATAATCTCCTCGACCTTTGGTGTAAACCAAACCATAATTCATTGTTCCCTTCACATACCTCATGATCCTCTTAACAGCATTCTAATGTAACATAGTAGGCCTCTCCATGAATCTGCTCACCACCCAACTGCATACGCAATATCCGGGCGTGTATGTACCAAATACCTCAAACCACCCACCATACTTTTAAATTCTGTAGAGTTAACTGGCTTGCCCTTTTCATCCTTATGCATCTGAATCTTTGGCTCCATCGGGAACTTTACTGGGTTGCAGTTGGACAAACCAGCCTTCTCAAGTACCTTCTTTGCATAAGCCACATGTTTTAATTTGATATAGCTCTTCCCTTGATCAACTTCTATGCCAAGATAATAACTTAACTTCCCCATATCTGACATCTCAAATTCTTTACCCATCTGCACTTTGAACTTAATAATATTCCTTACATTTGTACCTGTAATAATTAAGTCATCGACATAAACGCCTATGATCAATCCTCTCCTTCTTTCTTCGTGTACACAGCATGTTCTAATGGACATTTGATAAATCCAAGCTTCTCGAGACATTTATTTAACTGAGTATACCAAGCTCGTGGAGCTTATCTCAGTCCATACAGGGCCTTGAACAACTTGTAAACTTTTCGCTCTTGTCCTTCCTTCACATAACCCTCTGGCTGATTCACGTACACCTCTTCATATAGTGTGCCATTCAAAAAAGCCGACTTTACGTCTAAATGATGAACTTCCCAAGAATTTTTAGCTGCCAGTGCTAACAAAAAACGTACTGTTTCCATTCTTGTTACCGGAGCAAAGACCTCTTCAAAATCAATGCCATATTTTTGCACATACCCTTTTGCGACTAGCCTCGCCTTGTGCTTCAAAATTTTACCATCTGTATCTTTTTTCACTTTGTATACCCACTTCAAATCAATTGCCTTGTGATCTGACGGCAAATCTATTAATTCACAGGTATTATTTCGCTCTATTGCTTCAATTTCACATTCCATGGCCTGCTTCCAACAATTTTCTTTAATTGTCTGACTGTAACTAACTGGTTCATCAATGCCAGCCAGCAATAATTCATCAGCTAACTCTTCATCTAGTTCTTTCTCCTCAGTTTCGTTGTAAATGTCACTGAGAAGTCTGAAGTTCCGTGGCGGCTCACTCCCATCATATGTATCTTTCAGTGTAATATGATCACCAGTTGTATTCACTCAGCTTAAGCTCGACTCTACAGACTGAGGGGTTGATAAATAACTCTGATGCTCCTCACCACCTTCCATCACATCAAGTTGAGAGCTTTCTTCGCTAAATGTCACTTCACCTTGAGTATCTGTGAAATGAGCACCTGCTACAACAAAGGATGAGTTTATGTTTCTCGCCACTGTTTCACTCCAGTTCCATCCCTTTGCTTCATCGAATACTACATCTCGACTGATATGCACACTCCCTGTCTCAGGATCAAACAAACGGTAGGCCTTTGTCCCTGCTTCCCTTCCAAGATGCACGACACATTTGCTTCTATTATCCAATTTCTTAGTATGCACACTAGGGATCTTCATGTAAGCAATACAGCCAAAGACTTTAAGATAATCAACCTGTGGCTTTTTCTTCGACCATGATTCATATGGTGTTGCTCCCACAAGTGCTCGAGTTGGCAGCCTGTTTAACAAATACACAGCGTGCCTAATGGCCTCTCCCCACATATATGATGGCATGTTTCGCTCTTTTAACAGACTTCTTCCCATGGCCACTACAGTCCTGTTTCGGCGCTCGACGACTCCGTTTTGTTGTGGAGTGTATGGCGCCGTAAAATGTCGAACAATACCCATGTCCTCACAGAATTTTGTGAAGTCATTTGAACAAAACTCGCCACCTTTGTCTGTCCTGAGAACTTTGATGACCTGAGATGATTCCTTTTCCACTAGAGCTTTAAATTTCTTAAAGTGTGTGAGTGCCTCGTCTTTAGTCTTAAGCATGTAGACCCACATAGCACGACTAAAATCATAACAAACAATAAAAAATACTTATTACCAGATTGTGTTGGTGGTGAGATCGGTCCGCAAATATCTCCATGTATCATCTCCAAGCATTTCTTAGCAATGAAACTAGTCTGAGAAGGGAACGGGCGCCTGGCCTGTTTTGACATCAAACATCCTTTACATACATCCTTTAGGTGAGTAAAGTCTGGTAGACCAGATGCCATCATGTTCTTGGACATAAGAATCATAGCTTGAAAGTTTACATGACCTAGTCGTGAATGCCACAACCAGGTCATTTCCTCTGCCTTTGTTAACAGACAAGTACCACTGGTATCTTTAATCACCACCTTGTACAATCTATTCATGGATCTTTTTACTTTCATTATCAACACATTCTTTTCAGTATATATCCACAAATATTCTCCTTTAATAACAACTTTACTACCACTTTCAGATATTTGACCAGTGAGATTATATTATTGCATAAACTTGGAATAAAATATACCTCATTGAGAACATAATCTTTGCCATCATCAGTTGTAAAATGAACTGACCCTTTTCCCTGTATCTTTACTGTAGATCCATCACCAAATTTTACTTCTCCTATCGCGCCTTCATCCAGATCCTTGAACTTTGAGCGTTGGCCAGTCATGTGATTATTGGCTCCATTGTCAAGATACCATACGCTTGATTCATTACTTTAACCATTCTCCGTCATGTTGAGTTTTGGATTTACGCCTCCTTCATTCAGAAGAATCATTTCGTCCTTGATGTCCTGGCATTTTGCCAGAAGAAGTGTAGGTTCATCATCACATATCTGGGCCAAGTTTACTTCATTCCTTTGTTCTTTATCCCGTCTAGGCTTACGACACTCTGCAGCGTAGTGTCCATAAGCATTGCAATTAAAACATCGCACTTTGCCTCTGTCACGTCCACCCTTAGCAAAGTCTCTGCCTCTGGCTTCATTATTACTACGTGAGCTTCCTATGTTCGCCCGTTTCAACCACTCTTCTCGTGTAAAGAGTAACTGACCATCCTTGTTCTGCAACTGGCCTTCTCTGTTCTCCCTCTTCACCCACTCTTCTTCTGTGAGAAGAAGCTGTTGTTCACCATTCTCCGTTTGCCCACACAACCTCTCTTCGTGAGCCTTAAGGGATCCAACTGTTTCCTCGACAGACATTTGCTCCAAATCGTCAAACTGTTCAATAGCTGACGCTATCTGTAGGAACTTGGTGGGTATAGCTCGAAGAAGTTTCTTAACCACATATGCTTCTTCAATTTTATCTCCCAGGGCTCGGATATTTGTTACCAAGCCATTCAATCTCATACAGAAATCATCGAGCTGCTCAGTTTCTTTCATAGTGAGGGACTCAAACTCTGACTTAAGGGTCTGAGCCTTCGCTTTCTTCACCTTGTCTGCACCCAAGTGTACTGTTTTGATCGCTTCCCACGCTTCCTTGGCATTCTTCTTCTCTGCAATCGACAACAGTAAGTCCTCAGCAGTTCCTTGGTAAATTATAGCCAATGCTCGCTTGTCAACCTTGTCTTCAACAACCGTCTTGGGATCTTTAGGTTCTATAGCCTCCCACACGCCATGGGCTTGCATAAAAATCTTCATTTTCAGAGCCCATGCCATGTAGTTTGTCTTTGTAAGCATCGGATAACTCAGGCCAAATGAGCTTTCTTTCCCCTTGCTAGTTTCCATCGATGTTCAGGTTGGTGTATGGTTTTGAGTGTAGGCTCTGATACCAGATATAGGATGTAAACAATGATGTATAAACACAAGAACTAAGCTAACTCGCTTAATCTGATATTACTGAATGAATAACTAAAACTGAAGAGATAAATTAACAAGTACATACGGAGAGAATTTAAATGCTAAGTTGGTCACGACAAACCAGGATCACTGGACCTATTCTAATTGCATACAAACATGTACATACATCTGACTTATTCAAACTAAACACTCGGAAATAAATAATCACGTTTAGATTAAATAATTAATCCAACAATTATCAATAGGATTTTCACCAAAAATTTGGGCTTTCATTTACAAATGCATCACTATTCTCGGTTTGTCTGTTATAATTGATGGTTTTTTATTGGAAGCAAGTGTGCCAAATGCCGAAAAATGACATTAATCAAATTGAAAAACTTTGTGTGCAAATTTTCTATGGAAACCCATCAAATTTGATGGGCCTAAACCAAACGAAGAGGGAGGCCTAGGTCTGCGAAGTCTGCAAGACATGAATAATGCTTCATCTTTGAAACTTGCGTGACAAAAAGTTTTATGGGCAAACTAAATGAGAAACAAATATTGTAACAGAAGGAATTTTTGGATCATAAGTGAAAACGCCAACCCATCAAATACATGGAAAGTTATATTAAAAGCAAAGGAATTCTCAAAAGACCTAATAAAAAAGAAGGTATCTGGATGGTATGTCTTAAGCACCACTGGAGGTGCGAGGAAGAAGGTATATGCACTCATTAGATATCTCCAATGAGAGATGCGGCCCAACGTCTTCAACCTTCAACTACCTATTTGCAATATCATAAAGCAAGTCAACATTCACACAAACAATGTAGCTCTTCTGATGGTGGTCCCTTGAAAAGCGTGATGAATTCTCGTTTGTAAGTTTTGTAGTACCGGTCATGAAAGGTTTTGGGAGTATCAGTTTTAACCGTAAATGATTTTAGCGGTTTTGATTGGTTTACATGAAGCGTTGTTATAATTTATCGCCGCTTAATATATACTGAAGAGTTTAACATGCACCAATTATAAAAGTTTTTCACTAATGCAATATATCCTTATACTTCTTATCTAGTTTTGCAAAGATTAATTTTTCAATATGATTACTAAGGTATATGATTAAAAAAAAGCTAAAGACCCTCGAAATACTCAATTGAATGGGTTGAGAATTGTCGGTTTTCATCAATTTTATAACCAATAATAACCGGAGCGAAAAAAACTTACAACTAAAGGCTATTACAATCCTGAAACACAAAACCAGTAGAAATATTTTGTTCCAAGGGAGCCTAAATCTGCTTGGAATTCTGTACGTGTAAAAAAAAAATCCAATGCAAATCCAATTCCTGTATGCCATCATGTATGGAATAAAATTTGCTCCCCAAAAGATGGCTACCTGTGTTTATTTAGCATGCATATATAGACTAAATACACTGGATAACATCAACAAGTGGAACAGTGTGGAAAACACAGAATTGTAAACTATGCAGCAAAGAAAGTGAATCAAGTGAGCACCTAGTTTTCAACTGTGACTATGCATCATTCATCTAGAATCAACTAAAACAGAAACCGTACTCACAATCAATCCAGAACTGGAGCATCAACTGAACACTTGAGTATCTGGGAACAAACCACACAAGCAAAAGTTTTCATAACGACTTGATTGACACAGGTATAGCAGTTATATATGGACGGAAGGAAACGCCAGAATATTCAACAACAAATGTCTATCTAAAGAAATGAGAATGGCCCTAAGCATTCAAGACTGTCATCGAAAAGCCATCGGAAAATGTGACCGGAAATCGTTTTTCAAAATTATGACTTTTTGACATCGAAAAGCCATCGGAAAACGCTGTGCACATATGCACATGCCATGATAAGATAATTAATGTGTAAGTGCTAAATAATCATGCTTAGTTTAAATTAATACTTGATGTGACCATTTATGCATTAGTTTATAAGAGTGTGTGTGTCTTATCATATCTCATGCCATACCTCAAAACCATGCACAAGTACATACATCATAGAGCTAGCACGTTTTAGGGGTATGGAAGAGGGTGACCAACATGTGCAAGGTGAGGAAGGGGGAGACATGTGGTGCATTTTGAGTGGAGGTTATGTCCTTTGAGGTATTTTGGTAATTTTGCACTTTCTATGCCTATATATACTCCAACCTCTTCGTGTTTCCTACTCTACATTTTAACTTCTTTATTTCCAGTTCTAAAATTCCTAACACTCTTCATATACTCATCCATGCTTCCATGGCCACTTAAACAATACCTAAGACAAAAACTAGTTTATACATTTCTAAGTTCCAAATTAAAACTACTCTACATCACTTCACTTTACTATACATTAAAAAATAAAGGTCCACCACCCCTAATAACTCATGGCCGAGCCTAATTAAGGCCGTGGCCATGCCTTATAGCCCTAGGCCGAGCCTATTCTTGGTTCCAAGGTCCAAAAACTTGAATTGATCAAGCTAGGAGTATGAGATCTTAGGCTAGCGCAAGAGGTTGTAGTGATTCGACTTCTTTTGATAGCAACTTTGAGAGTAAAACTTCACCCTCAAAACCAAAGTTTTTAAACTATATTCATGTTCATATTAGTAGCTAGTTAATGCTTGTAGCATGTGTTGGATGAGTTATTGGTTGTTTGGTTTATGCTTTAAAAAGTTGTCGTGTTTGAAAGTTAGTAAGCATGTAGTTAGCTATATATTAAAAGTTGTAGTTAAAGATAATATAATTGTTAGTGAATACTTATTACATGTTGTTTCATAGTAAATAACCATGTATATTTGCTCATATCCTTGCTATAGGACGATTGGTTATATTGACAATGACATAAACTTGTTTACAGAAATGCCCGTATAGCGATAGTCGCTATATCGTCACTTTCAGAAAATTTCATCTTATCAAAGCCGTTTGGTTCCATTATCGAGCTTGGATTAGTTTTACGAGTTAAAACATGTTTTTGAATGTTAATGACTTCAAAAAATTAATTAATTAGTTTAATAATGATTTTTAATTTTAATTAATTATTTCATTAATAAGGATCAGAGTTAACTAATTAACTTATTAATGATGTGTTTAAGTTTAACTAACTACTTAGTTAATGATGTTTAAAATGTAATTAATCATTTTATTTAATGGCGTTTAAGGCTAATTAAAAGATTAATAATGATATAATAAAGTTAATTAATTAATTAATGATGTTTTTAAATTATTTAATCTTTTTAAGTAATGACTTTTAAAGGTTAATCAATCCATTTAACCTTAATTAATCTTTTCCTTAATAAAGTTTTAAGTTAAGTTCTAAATAAAGATATTTAATTAATTATTTATTAATTTAAATTAATTATGTCTAGATCTTATTCATTAATATAATTAACGATGTTTTAAAGGTGATTTACCCTTTTCAATTAAAGGTATTTGAAGTTAATTTATCAACATAATTAATGAAATTTCAAAGTGAATTTACCAAAGTAACAAGGATGTTTTGACTTTATTATTCAATTTAGAGAATGATAAGTAATTATTTATTAACTAATTTAATTAATTAATTATATTTTACTAATTAATTGAATTAATGAAGTTTTAAAGGTGATTTATCCTTTTTATTATTTAAAGACATTTGAAGTTCAATAATCAAATTATGCGATGAAGTTTGAAGTTAATTAATCAATGTAATAAGGATGTTTTAAGTTATTAAATCCTTATTGTAATGATGTTTTTAAAGTTAGTGAACTGTTTTAACAAAGTGTTTTAGAGCTAATACTTGTAATGTGGGACCAAGCACGGATTCGATTTATAAAAGAAAATGTTTGATTCGTTTATGAAAATGGATTAATTTTCATAAAGCGATATCGCTTATATGAAAATGATTTATTTGTGTATTTAACACTAAAAGTCGAAGATGTAGACTAATTGATATTCCAAAAGTTAAGATGGGTCGTGAGACATGACTTTAAGGTAATACTACCTTGACTTGTCCGACATTATTGTTAACCTAGGAATAGCAAAAGTTTGAATTCGACAAGTGGCGATGGATATACAAGACTTAATTTACATATATGATCGTTTTATATCCTCGATAGTTGGTTCCCCAGCTATCAGTTACCTCAACTTCTTTATTATTGTCATTCTAAGATGATTTTTTTGCTCCATTGAGCTTTGTTATCTTTTGCTGGAAATGACTAAATCAAAGCACATGTTTTTAAGGGTCAAGTTATGGGGCTTGTTCCCATTTAGGTATTTTTACATCTCATTTGGATTGGATTCGGTTTTGCGCATTTCGATGTGAAATGCTCGGATTCTCGGTAAGGATTGGTGGGGTTCGGCTTGGAGATCCTAGGATTTTCAAGTATATTTCTAGAGGTATACTTCTTTTAAGGATGATGCACCCTCTTGATCATTTGTTCAAAAATTCTCCTTTCCTTATTTGATTTGTGTAACAACTCGATATTTTCAACCATTCGCATCCACACAAGTCGGACTTGAATTGCTCCAGATACCAGATTGTTAATTTAAATTTGGCAAAAACTCAACATATACAGTAATTAAATAAATCATAGAATCACAGACATAGAGTAGTATGAAATAAGCACCGAAAATAATGAATAGTAGTTTATGAAGCTGCTATATATATATGTCAAAATTAAACAGAATACAACAGAAGTCTAGAATACAATAATCAATACAAAATCTGAATATCAATGGAGTCAACTGAATGACTGAAAGCTGGATAGATAGATGGATCTCCAATCGAAGCTCCAACACAAAAGGTGAGTCTTAAATGCTGTGACACTCAGTTTGACCTGAGCGTAAAGCAAAACACAAAACACTCGAGTCGGGATTAACATTCTTATATCAACAAATCCAACTCAAGTGAAATATCATCTGAAATACAAGTAACTTAGAGGATGTTTGGGATACCCATCCTCTAAGGATCCATGGAACTATCTACTATGTAGAAATATACGCTATTAATAACCAAATGTCATTATAACACCGTGGTCATTCCAAAATAATTTATGCTTCACAACCAAAATATCATATCCATTTCAAAAGCAAATCAATACAATATCAATATTCACTCCAAACATATCCATTTTCAGAATCATAGCACTTTCAAAGTTATAACACTTTAGAGATTATAAAACTTAGAAATTATAGCACTTCGAAAATCGTAACACTTTGAAACATAACTTCCCACTTGAACAGTTTAGATATTAATAATAAAATAGTTTACAAAAAAAACAGTTGATATAAAAATGGTTGTAAGTTAAAATAGTTTATATTTAAACATAGTTTATATTAAAGTGATTTATATTAAAATAGTTTATAAAGTAAAATATACAAATAGTATAAATATAATTTAAAAATATTTAATATAATAAAATAGCTACCTCAAATTTCACAAATCGATTCAAATCAACTCAAATTCAAAAATTCAAGTTAAATTCAATCACAATTCATACGTTTCAATTCAATTTCTCAATAAACCATTTATATCAATTTCAAATACTGATATAACTTTTAAACCATTTCAATTTCAGTAGATTTCAAGGCTTTAAATATGCAACATTTCAAAGCTAAATTCAATAATTTCATATGTAGATCAAATTCACTTTACTATTATCTAGTTTTGAAATATTTACTTAATCATTTCAATAACATCTAAATAAACTTCAATTCACAAATGTAAATAAACAAAGTATCCCATTTCAATTTATGTAAATTTTAAATATTCATTTAAGTCACTTTTAATCAAATTCAAGTTATAAAATCATATCTTTAAAATCCCAAATTTAATCAATTTCAAATCAAACTTATTTAAGTATAATTCTTAAATAAATATAATTTCAAACCAATTTCCAACCCGTATTTATTGAAATCATTATAAACTCTATATTTGAAATTATAAATTTTAAATAAATACTTAAATAATATTAAACATTAATCTACATATATATTTTTAAAAATATAAGATTTATAAATATATTATTAAAATTTAAAATTTCAAAATTAACTTATAACTATACAATTTTCAAAACATATAATTTTAGAAAATCTAAATTTTTAACTTTATAAAATACATTTATATATAATATCTTAAAAAACAATATTTAATAAACCATATACTTCTTTTCAAAACCATAGAAATCATTTTAAAAATATTTATATATAGACCAACGGTGTCTGTATATAATTTTCTATCCTATGGTCAAGTGATATAGATATTTATCATTTCAATCCGCAATTTAAATATATACGGGTATATATCATTTCAACCCGCAATCCCAAATTCAATTCAATGAAAATCGCTTGGGTTTATCATTTCAACCCGTAACGATTTTCTCATATTTTACAAATCGTTCGGGTATGTATCATTTCAACCCATAGGGAATTCTATACTAATATGGAACTTGTAGAGTGAGAACATATATGATAATAATATAACAGACATATACCATCAATATAAATAACCGATAATGGTGTCAGATGTCATAGGTGAACAGATACAGTTACTAATATATATATATATATATATATATATATATATATAGCAATATAAATAACTAACAGTAACATATTTCAATTGTCGTTTCAATTGAAATCAAATTTAATAAATATAAGAATGTTAATCGTGAGTGATTGCTCACCTTTCGAGGCTAGAGAAATTAATAATGGGATGAGTTACGAATCCAAGCACGAATCCCAAAGCAAAGCTAGATTCGCATGAATTTGATAGACAAGCTAATAAATCGAAATCAATGGAAACAAATCAAATCAGCTTGGTATAAACTGAACTGATATATATATATATATATATATATATATATATATTATCTACATATATTTCAAAAAAATCAATTTTTAGGAATATATACTTAAAATAAAATTTATATATATATATAATTCAAGTAAATCTTTGAACATGTATATTTAAAGCTATCACAACATCATACCCTAAAGATATTAACATAATTCAAGTAAATATTACATAGAAATTTATGTAGATATACTTTTAACCACATAAATAGATATTTTAAAGCTATAACAAAGTATTAACATACAAAATATAGTTTCAAATCAGTTTTTCAAGCAAACAAGAGTTAGTATAGCAAAATATATGTAATATAATATATACCTTAAAAGATTAAAAATACAAATACATGTAATGACCAACATCTACGCAGACTATATATATACCAATAAAAGCTACCAATGTTATATACTGTAAACATATAACCTGAATATACCTATAATTACATAAATTACATAACAGCTAATATATACAATAAGATTTATACAAATAGATAATACCAATTTAGGCTTACATTCATATCAGTATCATTTACACAAAAATAATGTACTCAAATATATACATACTAACTGATACATATTTATTACAAATCATAGCTTCTCAGAATACATAAAACCTTTTATATTGTCTTTGAAAATCAAAAACTTCTGAAATAAACCTTTATAACTTATCTATATATTAAAACTAACATCCCTTTTAGTATATGTACTTTAAACCATACTAGTACAGCTACACTATAAGAATATATATAATACCGTATAAAATAAAATATATAACTATATAGTATTTTTAAACAATGTAAGATAAAAGTGGCCAAATCAAACTTCATATAAGAAAACATTTATTTTCAGCTATAATAAATCTAATGCAAATACGTACTATAACACATATATATGTTCCAGCGTAAATAAAATATAAATAGATATAAAAAAACCCGAACTACATTATACATATATATTTACAATATATATACAGAAGGATTCACTCAAGTATACTAATAGATAACCTATATAATATATGCTTTTAAACAATGAAATATAATACTAAGCAGCAGATAGAATTTTGGATATATATATATATATATAAATACCTTTGTAAACTATGTTTTAAACAACCGATAACATCATATATAATATAACCAAATCAAAATGAACACTTCCCCAAGAACAAAGATGAACAACAATATGAAAGCAAGCTCAAACTATAAAAAAGTATAACATATATACTATATATTTATAACTAAAAACAATTATATATATACTTACATATATATGATATATATACCTTACATTATACTAAAACTGCTGCGGCCCTAGCGAGTGGGATGCTTCGATAGTGAAGTGGATCGGAGGCGAGCTGCGTCTGGATATGGTGATGCGGGGGAAATGGGTGACAGCCGAGTTCTCTAGTGATCAACGTGGTTTGAAGGCTTGAATGATGCGGCCAGGTTGGGGTCGGCTTTGTGTTAGGTGAGATGGCTCGGGGTTGCTGCTCATGAAGGGATGGGAGTGGGGAAAGTTTGCTGGTGGGTTTTAGTGGGAAGAGGCTTCGGCCTTGGGTTCAGTTTGGTGGTCCGGGAGAGAAAAATGGGGAGGTCAAAGTGGTTCACGCGGAGAGAAGAGCCGAGTGGAGCTTGAAGGAGAAGGTTGCTGGAAGGAAACATATATTCGTTTTTACACATATTTTTTTTATAAACTGAGATATGAAATGAGAGAGCTGGGAAGAGCAAAAGAACAGAAATGAACAAGCCATCACAACAAATTAAAGTGATAAGAATATCAAAGGTTAGATGTCGATTATTGGGAAGAATAAAAGCTGATGTCTAATCGTATTATACAATGGAAAATAAACGATCACAACGAAACCAAAGGATGGACCGATACCGTTAATCATTTCGCGTGTTTCACCACCGAAACACTCAAATGAATATACCACAGAGATCAGCACAACGAGTCGATCAAAATAGTATACAGATATTAGTGGTACGGTCATCCTATCAAAAGTTGATACTTGGTACCGAAAATGCTGCTAAAACGCCGAAAATAAGATAAACGGAGCAATAACAGTTCAAATTTGAAGAAACAAAATATGACGTCTCACTCAGAAGATGCTTTATAAATTTATAGTATAAAAATATTCTTGTTTGGAAAATATTTTATTATCATCAAATATTAACTGATTTAAATTGAAATAGAATTACACAAATAAAATAAACTTGCATATTATCTTATGAAAATTTACCGTTTGCTATGTTTAAGTAGACGTATTCCAAATATTAAACTTTCAATTCAAAATTTTATTATTTAAAATTTCACGAAATTTAGTTAATTACGTTAATAAAATTTACGGGTCGTTACACTCTCCCTCACTCATAACTTTTCGTCCCCGAAAAGGAAGGAGGTAGGAGAATAGAAACAAGCAGAAAGAAAAATAGATTGAAAGACAATAGAAACAATTAATTTAAAACTATAGAAATTTCAGTTTAAATTAATTAACATTCGATAATTTGGTTAAGCCCATTTTATTATATCCATAAATAGTCATTCGATTCAAATTTGTTAGTTCAAACTGTTAATTCAGATCATAAAAATTTCATTTAGTTTTAAATTGATTTCCATTCACTTATTAAAATTATAAGATATATTTAAACATCCTCATAGCATTATGCAAAGATTTCAAAACTCTAAAACAATGTTAGAAATTTATATCAAAACATTATAATAAGCTTTAACATAAAGTTCCTTAAATCCGATAATTTATTAGACTCGTTATTTTTTTTAAAGTAAGTATAAACTCAAGATTACTAAACTGAAACTAATAGTATACTTCAAATCTTACATTAAATTTCTAAATCAAAGTATAAAATTTCATATCTTCATAGTTAATTTTACACACTTGTTTAAAAAGAATATTCATATTATGGAAAAACATTTATTATGGTTTAATACAAAATTTCAAACAGTAAATAAACCAATAAATTTACTATTAGTACTTCGAAATCAAGTAAATGTTCCAAACTATACTTCCAAAATAGAGATTTAAATTTATTTGTCAAGTATATTACTATAAATAAACTTTGTAATCAACATTTTTCTATTTATATAATATCTTTAAATTATACATTCAAAGAAACTTATATAAATTTTACTTGAAATATTCATTTGAAAGCTTCATTTGCAAATCAATTTTCTTTAGTACTTTAATACTTCTCAAAACTCATTTGTAAAACTTCTTGCTTCATTTATAAATGTCATTTAAATTTTTAAATAATACCTTTATAAATATATGTAAACTATTTGAAAACAATTATTTACATCATTACTTTTATTTGCAAAGAAGCTATTGAAAACATTAAATCCATAGTTCATAAATTTATTAATTTTATCTCAAGATACAATAAATCAATAATCATTTACTTTAAATATGGTTTATTTATTAATAACTTCTAAAATATTTACAATACTAATAATTTACTATTAAACCATGTAGTATATAAATAAACAATATTTTAAACATTTTTAATTATTTAGAAAGAAAAATGATCAAAATATCCTTTATATAATACTTTATCAAAATACTTTTATAAGTCGATGTCTTAACAGGTTATCCTCGTTCTTGCAGAATCTGGTCGTACGTTGATCAGGCGTAAGACCAAAAATCTCTAAGTACTTAGTAGACCTGTTTCAACACACAGTGAAAAATATTTAAAAACATGTATGAGAAGTACTGCTCAAAATCCAGTGTCAAATGATGATAATACGATAGCAGTGGCCCGGTGCTGATCCAGTATTTACGCAATGGACACAAAACTTTCCATAAGATCCTTCCACCTTCCGGATTCCAAAAAAATATCGTATCTAGTTCGTAAACAAGGGACCATCGACCCTTGCTGCAGTGGTACACTGCTGCTTCAATGATTTACGCAATGGATGCATTTCCTTCCTGGAAGATCCATAAACAACAGATCCCAAGAACGAAAGCACCTCCATTAGGTAAATTAAAGAACCATCAATCCTGCAAAAAAAATCAAGGAACTCATAAGTTTAAGTCCAGACAACCATATCAGTACGAATCCATTTTTGAATTCACCCAAGTCCATTAGGGTTTATCAGTCGAATCCATTCCTAGATTCCTCAAGTCCATCTAGGTTGAAGCATATCATACTATACTTCTTCGTGGAGGGTACTTCCTCATACCTCTTACTTCAAAGTATAACATAACATATACAGTACCTTTTCAAAATCAAAGCTTCAAATATCGCACTTATATAAATTCCATTATATATAAGATTTCATTTTCAGATAAAGTACTTTTCAAAATCAAAAATCTCAAATATATCAAATCATTCTTATATAATTTCCATTATATATAAGGTTTATCTCTTCAGATCAAATACCTTCAAAAAAATCAACTGTTCCAAAGTCACTTGTACTTATATAAAGTCCATTTTATACAAGAATCGAAAATTTTCAAAAATCAATTTCACTGTATGAAACGCCATAGGAGATTCAAAATTAGAGGAGTCCTAATCGAAAAGAACTCAAATCACAAAAACAGACTTGGTAGAAAGATATGATAATTAAATTACAAACGAGGAAGATGGATAGCCTTATATTAATCGTGGGTGACCTTAACCAGGTCAACCGTTACATCGAGAATAAGAATCGATGCAGAATTCTATGGCAAATCGGCATTGGATCACAAGAGATAGAATTCGAGTATAGTAAAAGATAACAGCATGTAAACCGAGGATATAGAAATCTCTGGTGAATCAATGCTTATTGTAAAGGACTTTTACCCCTTTACAATTCATACAGTGGAGTTATGGGATGCTCTAGAATCAGAAGAATACAAATAGGGAGAGGAAAGAATGGATTTTGGAACTGAGGGGAACGGTCCAAAATACAAAAGGAAACCGAGTCAAATAGGAAGAGATTCAAGCTCAAATAAAGCGATTCTGTAATTAAATTTACTCTATATGCTTTCCTAAAACCACAGCTCTGATACCACATGTAACGGACCACCTGCCAGTGAGGTAACGCCCACCATAGCATACAGCTGTAACTGTGTTCTGCCTTTACGGCTAACCTCTCGACTGCACCAATCCCCGTAGGGACAAGTAGGAGTAAGAGTCATCCGCATGCTACCAAACCAAATGCGAGAACCCTCAGTCATGTTGCACCCTCCAAGTGCATAGGCAGACACACATGTCGGACTTGAATTGCTCAAGATACCAGAATGTTAATTTAAATTTAGCAAAAACTCAACATATACAATAAATAAATAAATAAATAACAGAATCACAGACATAAAGTAATATGAAATAAGCATCGGAAACAATGAATAGTAGTTCATGAAGCTACTATATATATATATGTCAAAATTAAACAGAATACAACAGAAGTCTCGAATACAATAATCAATACAAAATATGAATATCAGTGGAGTCAACTGAATGACTGAAAGCTGGATAGATAGATGGATCTCCAATCGAAGCTCGAACTCCAAAGGTGAGTCTCAAATGCTATGACACTCAGTCTGGCCCTAGCTTAAAGCAAAATACAAAACACTCGAGTTAGGATTAACATTCTTATATCAATAAATCCAACTCAAATGAAATATCAACTGAAATACAAGTAACTTGGAGGATGTTTGGGATACCCATCCTCTAAGGATCCGTGGAACTATCTACTATGTAGAAATATACGCTATTAACAACCAAACATCATTATAACACCGTGGTCATTCCAAAATAATTTATACTTCACAACCAAATTATCATATCCATTTCAAAAGCATATCAATACAATATCAATATACACTCCAAATATATCCATTTCCAAAATCATAGCACTTTCAAAGTTATAACACTTTAGAGATTCTAAAACTTTGAAACTATAACACTTTGGAAATCATAACAGTTTGAAACATAACTTCCCACTTGAACAGTTTAGATATTAATAATAAAATAGTTTATAAAATAAATAGTTTATATAAAAATGGTTATAAGTTAAAATAGTTTATATTTTAAAAATAGTTTATATTAAAGTGATTTATATTAAAATAGTTTATATTTTAAAAATAGTTTATATTAAAGTGATTTATATTAAAATAGTTTATAAACTAAAATATACAAATAGTATAAATATAAGTTAAATGTATTTAATATAATAAAATAGCTTCCTCAAATTTCACAAATCGATTCAAATCAACTCAAATTCAAAAATTCAGGTTAAATTCAATCACAATTCATATATTTCAATTCAATTTCTCAATAAACCATTTATATCGATTTCAAATACAGATATAACTATACTTTTAAACCATTTCAATATCAGCGTATTTCAAGGCTTTAAATATGCCACATTTCAAAACTAAATTCAATAATTTCATATATAGATCAAATTCACTGTACTATTATTTAGTTTTGAAATATTTACTTAATCATTTTAATAACATCTAAATACAACTTTAATTTACAAATTTAAATAAACAAAATATCCCATTTCAATTTATGTAAATTTGAAATATTCATTTTAAGTCACTTTTAATCAAACTCAAGTTATAAAATCATATCTTCAAAATCCCAAATTTAATCAATTTCAAATCAAACTTATTTAAGTATAATTCTTAAATAAATATAATTTTAAACCAATTTCCAACCTGTATTTATTAAAATCATTATAAACTCTATATTTGAAAATATAATTTTTAAATAAATACTTAAACAATATTAAACATTATCTGCATATATATTTTTATAAATATAATATTTATAAATAAATTATTAAAATTTAAAATTTCAAAATTAACTTATAACTATACAATTTTCAAAACATATAGTTTTAGAAAATCTGAATTTTTAACTTTATAAAATACATTTATATATAATATCTTAAAAATCAATATTTAACAAAACCACATACTTCTTTACAAAACCATAGAAATCATTTTAAAAATATTTATATATAGACCAATGGTGTCTGTATATAATTTTCTATCCTATGGTCAAGTGATAGTGATATTTATCATTTCAATCTGCAATTTAAATATTTAAGGGTATATATCATTTCAATCCGCAATCTCAAATTCAATTCAACGAAAACCGCTTGGGTTTATCATTTCAACCCATAATGATTTTCTCCCATTCTACAAATCATCCGAGTATGTATCATTTCAACCCATTGGGAATTCTATACTAACAGGGAGCTTGCTGAGTGAGAACATATATGATAATAATATAACAAGCATATATCATCAATATAAATAACAGATAATGGTGTCAGATGTCACAGGTGAACAGATACAAATAATTATATATATATATATATAACAACGTAAATAACTAATAGTAACATATCTCAATTGTCGTTTCAATTGAAATCAAATTTTTTAAATATAAGAATGTTAATCGTGAGTGATTGCTCACCTTTCGAGGCTAGAGAAATTGACAATTAAACGAGTTACGAACCTAATTACGAATCCCAATGCAAAGCTAGATTGACACGAATTCGATAGACAAGCTAATAAATCGAAATTAATGGAAACAAATCAAATTAGCTTGGTATAAACTAAACTGATATATATATATATATATATATATTATCTACATATATTTCAAAAAATAAAAATCAATTTTTAGAAATATATACTTAAAATAAAATTTATATATATAATTCAAGTAAATCTTTGAACATGGATATTTAAAGCTATCACAACATCATACCCTAAAGATATTAACATAATTCAAGTAAATTTTACAAAGAAATTTATATACATATACTTTTAACCACGTATATAGATATTTTAAAGCTATAACAAAGTATTGACATACAAAGTATAGTTTCGAATCAGTTTTTCAAACAAACAAGTGTTGGTATAGCAAACTATCTATAATATACTATATACCTTAAACGATTAAAAATACAAATACATGTCATGACCAACATCTACACAGAATATTTATGTACAAATAAAAGCTGCCAATGTTATATACTATAAACATATAACCTAAACATACCTATAATTACATAAATTACATAACAGCTAACATATATAATAAAATTTATACAAATAGATAATTTTAATTTAGGCTTACATTCATATTAGTATTATTTACACAAAAATAATGTACTCAAATATATACTTACTAATTTATACATATTTATTACAAATCATAGCTTCTGAGAATACACAAAACTTTTATTATTGTCTTTGAAAATCAAAAACTTCTGAAATAAACCTTTATAACTTACCTATATATTAAAACTAACATCGTTTTTTATATATGTACCTTAAACCATACTAGTATAGCTACAATATAATAATGTATATAATACCGTTATAAAAAAAATAACTACATAGTATTTTTAAACAATGTAAGATAAAAGTTGTCAAATCAAACTTCAGATAAGAAAACATATATTTTTATCTATAATAAATCTAATGCAAATACATACTATAACACATATATATGTGCCAGCGTAAATAAAATATAAATATAAATATAAATATATATATAGAAAAACCCGAACTATATTATATGTATATATTTACAATATATATGCGGAAGGATCCACTCAAGTATACTAATAGATAACCTGTATAATACATACTTTTAAACAATGTAATGTAATACTTAGCAGCAAATAAATTTTAGGATATATATATATATATATATATATATATAAATACCTTTGTAAGCTATATTTTAAACAACAGATAACATCGTATATAATATAAACAAATCAAAATGAACACTTCCCCAAGAATAAAGATGAACAACAATATGAAAGAAAGCTCAAACTACAAAACTATATAACATATATACTATATATTTATAACCAACAACAATTATATATATACTTACATATATACGATATATATATACACCTTATATTATAAAAAAACTACCGCAGGACTAGCGAGTGGGATGCTTCGGTAGAGAAGTGGATTGGAGGCGAGCTGCGTCTGGACACGGTGATGTGGAGGAAACGGGTGGCAGCCAGGTTCTCTAGTGATCGGCATGGTTTGAAGGCTTGGATGATGCGGCCAGGTTGGGGTTGGCTTTGTGTTAGGTGAGATGGCTCGGGGTTGCTGCTCATGAAGGGATGGGAGTGGGGAAAGTTTGCTGGTGGGTTTCATTGGGAAGAGGCTTCGGCCTTGGGTTCGATTCGGTTGTCCGGGAGAGAAAAAGGGGGATGTCGAAGTGGTTCATGCAGATAGAAGAGGTCGAGCAAAGAAGCTTGAAGGAGAAGGTTGTCGGAAGGAAACATATATTCGTTTATACATTTTTTTTTATAAACTGAGAGATGAAGTGAGAGGGCTGGGGAGAGCAAAAGAAAAGAAATGAACGAGGTAGCATAAAATATTGGAACCAACAAAAGAAATAATGAAAAGGCACAAATTAAAGTGATGAGAATATCAAAGGTTAGACATCATTTACTGGGAAGAATAAAAGCTGATGTTTAATCTTATTATACAATGGAAACTGAATGATCACAACAAAACCAATGGACGGACCGATACCGTTTGTAACGACCCAAAATTTTCACACCCAAAAATTCCAGATAGTTATGAAAAAAAGAAAGAGATAGAAGAAGAAGAAGAACAGAAACACCAAAATCTCACATTCGCATGGATAAAATATAATAATAAATAATAACAGTCTACAAGAGAATATTATATCTGTCGGTTACATTCTAATACATCAGAGTTTCACATTATATACAGTCACTAAATATTTACAATTATCATGTCTCAGATTAACAATAATATAAATGCAGCGGAAATACTCTATACGATATTGCCATCCAGCTCGCCTCCTGAGCTCTAGAACGTCCTAACCTGGAAATCTGTAATACTCGGTCAGACCCGAGCATTACATCAAAATAACACCCGGGTTAGGCTGGAAACCAACGTGAGTAAACCCATCCAATATAAAATACAAGCATACAACTTATATAAAACCCGGGTAACTCAGGTAAATTCACAAGGCCACAATTTATTCTAGACATCACTTATCTCACATATAAGTTCTCTAAATACCAAGATTTAGATTTAAAATAGTCCAATTCCTTTAAAACCATTTCATTCCCCCCTATAGATTTCATATATCAATTTATAAAAATTCGAAGTGGTTTCGGGTATTTCCCGATACCCGACCCCAGTCTCTTCAAACCCAATGTCATCCAAACCCAAGTTATTCACATGAAATACATAACATTTCATATCAGAGATAACAACTCATTCAAAGCACCCAATACCTTTCAAACATCCGTAAGCAAAGCTTAGCCACATACAAATTAATTCAATTGATTTTAATTGAATTTCAAACCACATTCACTTAGATTCCTTCATTCAATATTAATTAACTCCAAATCAATTAATTAATCTACCCTTCGTTATTCATCTTAATTAATCATCCTAGATTAATTATCTTCAATTACTTTCAAGTAATTATCTTTAATTAATTTCGCGACATTAATTATCCTTAACAAAAATCAATAAGAAATCTTAATTATTTCATAATTTAATTATCTATATTAATTTCATTAATCCTTAATTTCTTATATTAATTAATTTCTTATATTAATTAATTTTCGATAAGTCTCTTGTTATGGACTATTCAGTTTTAATTTACCACTCTTTAATTACTTCATTAATTATATAAATTAATGATTTTCAATTATATTTTAATTTATCCTAGCCAAATTTAATTACATTAATTTTTAATAAAAACACAGTATTAATCATTTCCAATTAATCCCAAACTGTAATTAACTATCTTTTTATTTACTTCATTACATAAATCAATTACTCCTTAATTAACCATCTTAATTAATCTCTTGATTAATTTCACAAGGTAAATATATTCTATTAATTACATTAAGTAATTACCTATCAAACCATCCATTGATTATTCTAAATTAGATAAACTTCATTAATTAACTTAAACCTTCATTAATTAATTAATTGTCCGAACTCTTCACAGGATCAACTTTAGAACCCCCCTTGGGCTCAAGGCAGCACCACCCGGTGGCACTCCTGAGAAGTTCATTTCAAGGGAGCGCCTTTTTCCCCAGAGCCATCATCAAAACATTTTATACTATACACATATAGTATCTTCAAATCATACACCTAGTATGATCTCATACAAAGCTCCTTTACGCAAAATCGATTATCTCAAAATCGATAATTCACAAACTAGGCTTTCCAAATTTTAATATTGATTTTACCCAAAAATCAAAAGCCTTTTCAAATCCAAAGGTTCCCAAAACCTTTTCCCAAATCCTTAATAAGATCCTTTATATATATATATTCAGATATATAAAATTTAAAAACTCTGGATCTTTTCAAACTTGTATAAAACTCCTTTTATACTTTAAACATCTTCAAAATTCTTTTCTTCTGGCAATAGATTTAACAAATGGAGTTTCATCTGACATATAATAAAGATGCATAACTTTGTTTATTCAAAATCAAATATTCAAATTTGATTACTCTTTTCAATATCAATTTCATTCAAATCCGTACGATGTACACAGAACATCCGTACGCTATACCAATCTGATCGCTCACTTGATCACAAAATTTCATTTCCGAACTAGTATCGTCCACCCGACTTCCTAGTGCGGACACAGATCTAGTTTCCTGATTAGAAACCGTCATTCTCCTTGCATAGCTATAACTATGATAGAGAATATCCAGAACCAATCAATAATTATATCCAGGTTCGCCGTCGAAAATCAAGTGAAAAATCCCAACTCGGATCGATAAACTATCTCGAAATTCTGTGTTCGAATCTGGATCAAATCACTATGCGAATAGAATAATATATGTACATCCTACATATTTAATTATTGATTTTTAGCCAAATCAATTTCTCTTCCTATTCACATTTCCATTAATTCCCTTTCACTTATTTACAATTGCCTTAAATTCTCATTAAATTATCACTTCAATTCTTATCTCAGTTGGGTATTTAAATCAATAACAGTTTGAACTCCGACCAATTTTTATTTAGAAAATAGCTTGAAATTTTTAAAAATAGATAAGTAGTTGAAAAATAATTATTAGTTTGCAAAATAGCTATAACATAGTTAACTAATTGTAAAATAGTTGAATAGTTTCAGGGATTTTAAATAATTGCAAAATAGTTGTAAAATAGGAATTAGTTTAGAAAACAGTTGAAAATTGGTTAAATAGCTCCAAAAATAATTGTAAACCAAGTATATAATAATTTGGCTTTAAGAAAGAAAAGTTGTATATATTAAATAGCCTAGAAAAATAAGTTTATATTAAAACAATTTATATTGAAAATAGTCAAGAGTCAAACTGTTCACTTCCCCAACTAATTTCCATTTAATTGACCCAATTCTAACTTGAATAACTCCGATTTCCATTGAAATTTATTTAACCCCAATTCAAGTTGAATCAATTCCTAGTTTCTTTCCAAATTAAATCAAATTCCATTTGATTTTAATCCCGTTCAACTTCAATTATAATTTCAAATTATTCCAATCAATTTGAATTATGATCAATTGAACCCATTTCAAATTCAAATCATTTCAGTATAATTCAAATCAATTTCCCATTTAAATTCTTAATCCTATACGTCTTCAATCACCAATCCAATTAATTCAAACCAAATTAAATTTTGAACTAATTCAATTTCAATCTTGAATTTAAACTATCTCGAATTATATAAATTCGAGTTAAATTCTCAAAGGTTGGTTTATCTCTTTAAACCAAATTAACCTTTATTTAATTTTTTTTAAACAATTTAATTTCTGAGTCCAATTCTCAAAATTCCATTTTAAATTATTTTTACTCATGTATTTCAAGGTTCAAATAAGAGTTAAATCAATTTTATTTATTTTCAAAATTTAATTTATTATTCAATTTTATCTTCCAGCTTGAAGCCAGTTCTTAAACAAGTTTATTTTACAATTCAATTATTCAAATTTATTTTATTTATACAATACCATTCTTAATTTAAAGATTTTTATTAACAATAGGATGATATCATCCAATTTATTTTAAAACGTCCATCCATTTTCAATTTTTAAATCTCAAACCTGTTTTGAGATCACACAAACTACCAATTCAAATTAACCATTTAACTTTCCAAGTTAAATTCCAATTTCATCTTAAAATCTCCAATTCAAGTTGTTTTTTCAAACTTATTTAACTTCTCCCAAGTTAAATTCAATTTACTTAATCCAATCAACCTCATTCAATCCTTAAACTTCACAATAATCTTCCCACTTAAAAACTTATCACTTTGGGTATCACACCCATTCCAATTTTCAAACTCAACATTTAGAGTTTATTCAAACTATTTTTGTTTCATGTATATTCCTTATTCATACATATTATTTCCTTTACACACGAGGTCGTCCTTAAACTTTTATACCACTTTTGGTTTTTAATTCAAGTCAAATTTTCAAACAACCCATTGTTTGCAACAAGTCCCAGCTATCCAAATAATACTTATTTATTATTTTTCATTATTTTGAAACAAATTTCAAATTCTGCGACCAGATTTAGAATTTCATTTTCAATCCCTTAAATTTTAATTTGGTTGTATTTCTAATTCTACTAAATTTAATTCCAATTTAAGACTTCAATTTGGTTGTATTATATTACTTCTTAATTTTCATTTCAATAAATTTAACAACCAATCACTTTAATATTTATTAGAAGGAAATATTGCTTTATCTATCAAAATAAATTTTATATAAAATTATTTAAAATCTTTATATAAGAAAATAACAAGTACGCGCTCATATATATATATTCTCAACTCATTATAGAGTACTACAGACTCTATTAAATGAGCAATCTCCACCAGAGCCAAGGTTCTCGCTTAACCTTTCAGCTCTGATACCAAATGTAACGACTCGAAATTTTCACACCCGAAAATTCTAGATAGTTATAAAACAAGAAAGAGATAGAAGAAGAAGAAGAACAGAAACACCAAACATCTCACATTCGCAGAGGATAAAATATAATAATAAATAATAACAGTCTACAAGAGAATATTATATCTGCCGGTTACATTCTAATACATCAGAGTTTCACATTATATACAGTCACTGAATATTTACAATTATCATGTCTCAGATTAACAATAATATAAATGCAGCGGAAATACTCTATACAATATTGCCATCCAGCTCGCCTCCTGAGCTTCAGAACGTCCTAACCTGGAAATCTGTAATATTCGGTCTGACCCGAGCATTACATCAAAGTAACACCCAGGTCAGGCAGGAAACCAGCGTGAGTAAACTCATTCAACATGGAATACAAGCATACAACTTATATAAAACCCGGGTAACTCAGGTAAATTCACAAGGCTACAATTTATTCTAGACATCACTTATCTCACATATAAGTTTACTAAATACCAAGATTTAGATTTAAAATAGTCCAATTCCTTTAAAACCATTTCATTCCAGCCTATAGATTTCATATATCAATTTATAAAAATTCGAAGTGGTTTCGGGTATTTCCCGATACCCGACCCCTGTCTCTTCAAACCCAATGTCATCCAAACCCAAGTTATTCACATGAAATACATAACATTTCATATCAGAGATAACAACTCATTCAAAGCACCCAATACCTTTCAAACATCCATAAGCAAAGCTTAATCACATACAAATTAATTCAATTGATTTTAATTGAATTTCAAACCACATTCACTTAGATTCCTTCATTCAATATTAATTAACTCCAAATCAATTAATTAATCAACCCTTCGTTATTCATCTTAATTAATCATCCTGGATTAATTATCTTCAATTCCTTTCAAGTAATTATCTTTAATAATTTCGCGACATTAATTATCCTTAACAAAAATCAATAAGAAATCTTAATTATTTCATAATTTAATTATCTATATTAATTTCATTAATCCTTAATTTCTTATATTAATTAATTTCTCATAAGTCTCTTGTTATGGACTATTCAGTTTTAATTTACCACTCTTTAATTACTTCATTAATTATATAAATGAATGATTTTCAATTATATTTTAATTTATCCTAGCCAAATTTAATTACATTAATTTTATAAAAACAGTATTAATCATTTCCAATTAATCCCAAACTGTAATTAACTATCTTTTTATTTAATTCATTACAAAAATCAATTACTCCTTAATTAACCATCTTAATTAATCTCTTGATTAATTTCACAAGGTAAATATATTCTATTAATTACATCAAGTAATTACCTATCAAACCATCCATTGATTATTCTAAATTAGATAAACTTCATTAATTAACTTAAACCTTCATTAATTAATTCAAACCTTTGATTTCTAAATTAATCAACCCAAATCATTAATTAATTGAATTAATTAATTATCTATTTAATTACTCTACTAACTTGATTAATTACAAATCCCTAAGCCCTTATAAACATTAAAATGAAACCTTTTCTTATTTATGACTTAAGTTTAAAACAATTTAAAACCCAATATACAACGAGTCAAACCACAATTAACTTGAGAACCAACTAAAACCAAAACCAAAGTCATATCATCATCAGTGCACATCAAATCAATTCAATCATTCAACCAAACCATTTAAATCTAAAAAAAATCCAACTGAGAGAGATTTACTCACCTTTGCTTTTATTTGCAATCCACCTCAAAATTTGCCTTAGTTTCCTCAATTTTCGACCTTGTATAAATAATTATGATTTTTATTAATATTTGAATCAAATCAAATAATTAAATTTTCGTTTCATAAATTTAATTAATTAACAATTTAATTTTAACCGATGATTTACTTTTAATTAACGATTTAATTTTAATCAAAGAATTAAATTTTAAACTAATACTTTTATTTTTAAACCAATTTCTTTTAAGTAAATTTAAGAAATAAATTGTCTTAACAACTTAGTGTTAATTAATAATTTTTTTTAACTAACATGCAATAACTTCTTTGATAAAAAACATGTCTATTACAAAAGAATTGAAACAGACAAAAGTTGTACCTCATCCAACAATGTGAATCCAGATCGAAACCCTTCTCTTCAACCTATCACGCCCCCAAAATCAAAGCCGAAGCCAGCCTACGAACGCAGCCGCCACCACAATCGCGAGCACCTCGATTCCAATCACGCGCTCAAACTCGCGACCCCCCCATGCCTCGTCTGCACCATCGCACGATCGCGACCCAATCGCGAACCACCCCCTTTGACTCTTCGCGACATCACCACACAAACCATCGCACGATCGCGACCCAATCGCGAACCACCCCCTTTGACTCTTCGCGACATCGCCACCACAAACCGTCGCACGCGAGCTACCCCTGTCGCGCGTCGTCCCTAATTTACGCGATCTGGAATCACGACTTAACTCAGAGGGCTGCGACCATTTTTAATATATATTTTTTATTATTTTCTTCTTCTTTCGGTTTGAGTTTAGAACGAAAGGAGAAAGGGGAAAATAAACGAAGCTGAGGATGAATGAATTTCATTTCCCTTTCCTTTATTCTTTTTTTTAGAAACGAACAGATTTGTGAAGGAAGATAAATTCTGAAGGAAGATACTTGCCTTTAAACGAGAAGAGGAGATAGCTAGGTTGGCGAAATTCAGGTATTAGGGTAGCTCGCGTACGATAGGGTGGCTGGTGATTTAATCCTTATATTTTTATATTATTAAATTTCCAAAATATCTCGTGTACCATAACGCGAAATACCGAACCGTGAATCGGACATGCCGACAGACGTTTATAAGGTTCTACTCGCATTTCGAACACAATGGAATGTGTTTCGTAACCTAATTCGATCGTATGCACGAGTTACGGAAGTAAACGATCAATTTTAAATCAAATCGATTAAAATAGTTCTAAGCGTTTTGAGCTGCCAGGGTCAAACGACAACTCCGATTGCTACGAAAATTGAAATCCGATAATAACTAACTATTACGGATCCAATGGAACTGGTTTCGTCAAATTCCGAGACTGTGCCTCGGAAGGCTATTTTTAAATCCAATTTAAACGATATGATTTCAAAACTGAAAAAATTATCTTTAAATTAAATTCCAACCTTTCTATTATCTTCAGTATCATCATTATAAATTTTATAAGCCTTCAAATTATTTTTAACCGGCTTAAAATTCCATATTCAACATCTTACCCAATTTCAATTATTAAATTCAATATTTAACTATATAATTCAAATAATTAAATTAGCAATTAAATATTGATATCTTGAATTCAAGTTAAAATTAATTTTTAAATATTTTAAAATCAATTAACTATTCAAATTTAAATTGTTAGAAATTCTGGGTCGTCGCACCGTTAATCATTTCGCGTGTTTCACCGTGTAGTGGACACCGAAACACTCAAATGAATATACCGCAGAGATCAGCACGACGAGTTGATCAAAATGGTATACAGATATTAGTGATACGATCATCCTATCAAAAGTTGATACTCGGTACCAAAAATGCTGCTAGAATGCCGAAAATAAGATAAACGGAGCAATAGCAGTTCAAATTTGAAGAAACGAAATATGACGACTCCTTCAGAAGATGCTTTACAAATTAATAGTATAAAAATATTCAGGTTTGGAAAACATTTTATTATAATCGAATATTAACTGATTTAAATTGAAATAGAATTACACAAATAAAATAAACTTGCATATTATCTGATGAAAATTTACCGTTTGCTATGTTTAAGTAGACGTGTTACGAAAATTAAACTTTCAATTCAAAATTTTATTATTTAAAATTTCATAAAATTCAGTTAATTACGTTAATAAATTAACGGGTCGTTACCATTCGAACCTTCGAATTTTTTTTCTTAATTGCAACGGGAAGAGTCAACGACTCTTTAAGATGTTTAATTATAGGTTTCGTCCATTCTATCAAGTTTGGATTGTTATCTTGTTTTATCCATTCTGTCCAGTTTAGATTTTGTTCAGGCTATTTCCATTCTTTCAAATCTAGACATTTATACAAAGTTTTCTCACCATCTATGTTTGGATATGTTTACTATTGTTCTTTTCCATTCTTATGTTTGGTTGTTGTTTATGTAGGAGAAAACCCGTTCCGCGTTAGTGGCATAGTCCCGTATATTATTGCTAAATACATTTCTTTTTTTTTCAGAACTTTACTCATACCAGACATATTATCTAACCCGAGTTGTTTATTTTCCATAAACCCTCGGGTACTCAATTATATTAGTCCTAGAATAGTAGATTTTTCTTTGGAGCTCTTTGAAGACCGTGATCAAGCAGGCGGCTCCTTAGTTATCTAGTTATTTATTTCCATTGTATGATTAAGTTGGTATATTTGGTATTTGAAAAATGTAAAGTCAGAATGAATAATTACCAATCTGTTAGGTGTAGTACTTTTGTGTAACTCTGATAACTCCATGTAAGGAGTAAGCTTTTGTAATATATCATTTTGTATTATATGTAACCATTCTGTTGTGAGGTTTTTTTCTATTATGTCTTGTTCTGTTCTTTATTTTTCCGCAAGATAACTTGTCTTTCGGACACTTAGGCAATGACACATGAATACCAAGGATGTATTAAGTGTCGTTTCTAGGGGTCGGAAAGGTGGGTCATCGTAGATGGTGTCAGAGCTTAGGTTTATTGAACCCGAAGCCCTGTGGGGTAAACTCTCTAAGGACAGGATTAGTAATGTCCTAGGATAAGTCTGAGAGTATAAATATACATATTGAGTGTGTATTTGTTAGTGTTATAAAAATGTTTTATATTGTGTTGTTTGATCCATTGAGTGGTATATGAATTCTGATCGATGCATCTGATCAACGTTATCGATAGGGATTCCTAAACACTTGAACAGACCTACTGATACAGTATTGTTTTAAAATTGTAAATGAAATAATTTTATCTAGGAATATATTTACATGTACAAGAATGGTTTTCGAAATTTATATAGTTGTATTAATGCGTTGATTATTAGGAAATGATAATATTTTACTGTTATCATTGAGGATTTGTTTAGTTATGCTCGTCCAGTTTGAGCATTAACTATTGTTGAATAGTTCATAAGAGATGTTCCTTAGTAAGGTATAGGTTAGGTAAATAGGAATTAGGGACCTGGAGAAAGAACCCCCTTGTAAATTAAGTTTCACAGTTTGATTATAAGGTATTTGGCGAAAGGATTAAGTTGAATGTCGTCTTTTAATAGTGTTAAGCCAAAAGTAAACTGTAATATAGTCTAAATGGTAGGATAATACAATAAGAGGATAAATATTTGTGAAAATTTAGTTATAATAAAGGAGAATTATTTAAATATGAGTTTAATTCACATTAAATTTTACTATATCATTTTTATGATGCCATAAACTATCGTTGATTGCTTGGATGTTGGTGAAATTGTTTAATTAATTGTTTGGTTGAATTTCTGTTTGGAAAATGGATGACATATTAACTTGATGGCTATGGACCTATATGATTATATATATTATTTGTAACCATTGTTTTGCAGGGAAAATTTGTAGAGAGACTCTGAGGGGTTCTCGCCAATAATTATTTATTTACATCCTTATGTTGTTATATTGATATTTAATTGAAATAGATCTTGATATTCCATTTAAAATAGTTTAAATGTCGTTACAACGATTTCTACGATACCGTTGTTTATTGACTTTCATCCCCAAAACCCAATCGTGTGTGTTTTGAAATTGAGATTGTGTTTTCACTAAACAAAATTTAAAATTCATTAATCATTTTGATTATTAATAATTTTAGATTAATTAATCATTTTAACTAATGATTTTGAAATTAATTAACCAATTTAATTAATGATGTTAAAAATTCGTTTATCTTTTGATTTAAATAAGATTGGATTTAATAAATCATTTAACTAATGATATAATTATTTTAATTTATGATAATGAAGTTTAATTAATCATTTCAATTAATGATATTTGAAATATAATTAATCATTTTGTAAATTTGATTAATTTTCTTTCGGAATAATTAATATTTATTTTAGATTTATACAAAAGATTATAAATGTGATTAATTATCTTTTGGGTTAATCATTGTTATTTTAAATCTAATAAAAGATTTCAAAATTTGATTTATTTTCGTTGAGAAAATTTATGTATTTATAAAGTTTTAAAATGAATTTTTTAAATCATCCCTCATGATGATTAATATTGCTTTAAATTTATAGATTATGTTTATAAATGAGAAAATCCTTTAAAAGGAATTGTTTAAAATAAATCTCAGTGTAAATTGTTTTGGGTTTATGGTTTAAAATGGATTTGATTTTGGCCCTTGTTTTAATATATTTAGTATTATATATTTGTCTCCTTAAAAGGAAAGGGTTTTAGAAAATTTAGATCACAGAATTGTTTGAAATAATTTCAAAAGATTTTGAGAAAAGATAGTGGTATTATTTGAAAATATTTCTAAGTATAAATATTTTGGAAAAGAAATTTTAAATGGAATGCATTTCTTTGGGATAATTTGAGGAAAAAAAATTTCTGTTGATTTTGTGGTAATCCAAATAGTCTTTTAAGTGACGATCGGATGTTTGCTTAGGCGAATGTTGTGGAGTACTTAGAAATTATTATTTTTATCAATGTACGATCGAAATGAGTCCAAATCAAAACGAGCCTAAAGTGAGTTTTACTAAATAAAATTGTTTGATGTTATTTCATAAAAGAAGTATATGTAGTATGCTTTTAAAGATGAGTTTTGAAATGCATAACTGGGTATTTAATCTTTATAGGGAATTGATTTCAAAATAAAAAGTAATTATAATAAGAGATTGTGTTGATAAATGAGTTTTTACTCTTAGATAAGATAAAGGATAATTTAACACTGATTTAAATGGGTTAGTTTGGATGGGAAGGTTTTGGTAACGTTGTTTTATCAAAACCATAGATTTTATTTAAACATCTTGGGTCACTCCATAAACATCATTCACTATAACACCTTAAGGTAAAAAGGGTATGAAGGTTTTAATAGACATTGTTTTATTAAAACCATAGCTTTTGTTTAAAACAAGTAAGTGGTGTAAACTATTTTTTGTTTTGGGTCAACCCATGAACATCGTCCATTTTAACACTCTAAGTTAAAGAGGTCGAGAGGTTGACCCAGTTTAAAAAGAACCAAATTTTGATTAGATCTTCACCTCAGTTGTGGAAAACAAAATAAATTTTATGTTTTCTATATACCGTTAGGATTTAAAAGGGTATTATACAAGTAAATAAAGTAGAATAAGTTATTATTTAATGTTTTATAAAGAAATGAGTTTATAAAATATTTTTAAACTTAGGTGTAAATTTATGAAATAATTCATAAACAATTTGGGTATTGAATAGAATACTAAATGCAAATTTAAGCGATTTAGAAATATTGGTATAATTAAGAAACCAATAATTTAGAAAGTGACTTTCAATTTTGTTTGAAGGAGAATACGTAATCCCTCTAAGTAATAAACAGAGGTTGATGAGCAAAATGGTACGCTTAGGAAATTATTTATATTCTTAGGCAATCAAGAAAGTTTTAAACCTAAGTTAAGATTTGTTTATTAGCCATTTGACATTTTAAATAACGTTAAGTGTTATATTTTCCTTATGGAATTTAATTGATTGATTGTGAGATCATATATACCATAGTTTATAAATTAAAAATTTATAAATGAAGGTTTTGAATTGTTATTATTAGGACCTAAATCCGGTGATTTTGAAAAGTAATTTTTGGGAAAATTTGAGAAATAAATAGATTGTTTGCTCTAGTTACTATTTTAGGAGGAACTAGAATACCACTGGAAGCTCCATATTGTTTGATTCTAGAGTTTAACACATTTTGTTAGGAGGACTCCCTCCTTGATATTTTGATCTTAGTTTTTGAGGAATTTAAAAATAAATTTTGGATATAAAATCTGGCATTTAGTTCTGAATTTTGAAAGTATTTTGAAAAATGTTGGATGCATAGCATTTATTTTAGAATATTCTCTTTATTTTGTTGCATATGTTTGTTACATTACTTTTGGGTTGCATCATGTTACTTAATTGCATTTGGTGGTTATAGTGTTTATATTACATATAATTATGATAGAAATAATATAACTAAAGAATATAACTAATCAGATTTACCGAAAACCAAGTAAGTAAATCGATTTTCTTGGGATGATTATACTTCTTTCACTCTGTAATAATTTTGGGGACGAAATTCTTTCAAGGATGAGAGAGTGTAATGACCTGTAAATTAACCACTTTGTATTTGGATATTTAAATATTGGATTTTAATAACCCAATAAACATCTTTTAAATATTAATTAATGACATTAAAATAATTTTCAAAATATGTTTACTAAAATTGTTAGTTTAAATAAAAACAGAAAATGTAACCCTAAATCGTTTTCGAAATTATGACTTTTCAGCATCAAAGAACCATTGGAAAACGTTATGCACATTTGTGTACATATGCACATGACATGATAATATAATTAATATGTTAGTGTTAAATAATCATGCTTAGTTTAAATTAATACTTGATGTGACCATTTATGCATTAATTTATAAGAATGTGTCTACATATATATGTACATATGTATGTGTGTATACACACACACACATCTTATCTTATGCCATACTCAAAACAATACCCAATTACAAACATCGTGGAACTATCATGTTTTAGGGTATAAGAGGGGGTGACTAACGTGTGCAAGGTGAGGGAGGGGGAGATATGTGGCACATTTTGAGTGGAGGTTATGTCCTTTGAGGTATTTTGGTAATTTTGCACTTTCTATGCCTATATATACTCCAACCTCTTCATGTTTCCTACTATACATTCTAACTTCTTCATTTCCACTTCTAAAATTAATAACACTCTTCATATACTCAACCATGCTTCCACGGCCACTTAAAATAATTCCTAAGACAAAAACTAGTTTATACATTCCTAAAATCCAAGTTAACACTACTCTACGTCACTTTATTTCACTTTACATTCAAAAATAAAGCACCACCACCCCTAATAACTCATAGCCGAGCCCAATTAAGGCCATCACCATGCGCTACAGCCCTAGGCTAAGCCTATTCTTGGTTCCAAGGTTCAAAAACTAGAATTGATCGAGCTAGGAGAGTGAGATCTTAGGCTAGTGCAAGAGGTTGTAGCGATTCAACTTCTTTTGTTAGCAATTTTGTGAGTAAAACTTCACCCTCGAAACCAAAGTTTTTAAACTATATTCATGTTCATAATAGTAGCTAATTAATGCTTGTAGTATGTGTTGGATGATGTATTGTTTTTTTTTAGTTTACGCTCTGAAAAGTTATCGTATGTGAAAGTTAGTAAGCATGTAGTTAGCTTTATGAAAAGTAGTGGTTAAAGTTAATATTACTATTAGTAAATACTTATTACGTGTTTTTTCGAAGTAAGTTACCATGTATATATACTCATATCTTTGCTATGTGATGATTGGTTATATTACAATGACATAAACTCGTTTACCAAACTGTCCATATAGCGATGGTCGCTATATCGGCATTTTCGGAAAATTTTATCTTATCAAAACTGTTTGGTTTCATTATTGAGCTTGGGTAGTTTTACAACTTAAAAAACATATTTTTGAATGTTAATGATTTCAATAATTATTTATTTTAATAATGATTTTAATTTTAATTAATTATTTTTCTAATAAGGATTAGGGTTAACTAATTAACTTATTAATGATGTGTTTAAGTTTAACTAACTAGTTAGTTAGCGATGTTTGAAATTTAATTAATCATTTTATTTAATGGTGTTTAAGGATAATTAATCTTTTGATAATTATAGATTAGAGTTAATTAATCAATTAATTAATGATGTTTTTAAATCAATTAATCTTTTTAAGTAATGACTTTTAAAAGTTAATTAATCTATTTAACCTTAATTAATCTTTTCCTTAATAAAGTTTTAAATTAATTAATCACTTTTAAATAATTATATTTAATTATTTATTTATTAATTTAGATTAATTATATCTAAATCTTATTCATTAGTTTAATTATATATAGGTGATTTACCTTTTTCAATAGAAGGCATTTGAAGTTAATATATCAACTTAATTGATGAAGTTTCAAAGTGAATTTACCAAAGTAACAAGGATATTTTGATTTTGTTATTCAATTTAGATAATGATAATTAATTAATTATTAATTTAAATAATTATATCTTGCTAGTTAATTGAATTAATGAATTTTATTATTTAAAGACATTTGAAGTTCAATAATCAAATTATGTGATGAAGTTTAAAGTTAATTAATCAATGTAATAAGGGAGTTTTAGGTTATTAAATCCTTATTATAATGATGTTTTTAAAGTTAACTCTTTTAACAAAGTGTTTTAAAGCTAATGCTTGTAATGTGAGACCAAGCACAAATTCGGTTTTTAAACGAAAAAGTTTGATTCATTTATGAAAATAAATAAATTTTCGTAATATGATCTTATATGGAAATGATTTATTTTTATATTTAACACTAAAAGTCAAAGACATAAACTTAATGCTATTCCAAAAGTTAAGAAGGGTCGTGAGACATGACTTTGAGGTAACCCTACCTTGACTTGTTCGGCATTTTTGTTAACCTAGGAATAGCACAAGTTTGAATTCGATAAGTGGTGATGGGTATACAAGACTTAATTTCTATATACGAACATTTTATATCCTCGATAGTTGGTTCTCCAGCTATCGGTTACCTCGGCTTCTTTATTATCGTCATTCTAAGGTGATTTGTTGCTCCATTGAGCTTTGTTATCCTTTGTCGGAAATGACTAAATTAAAGCGTATGTTTTTATGGGCCAAGTTATGTGGGGTTACTCCCATTAGGGTATTTTCACATCTCATCTTGTATAGATTCAGTTTTGCGCATTTAGATGTGAAATGCTTGGATTCTTGGTAAGGATTGGCGGGGTCTGGCTTGGAGTCTTTGGGGTTTTCAAGTATATTTCTAGACATATACTTCTTTTAAGGGGGATGCACCCTCCTAGTCATTTGTTGAAAAAAATTAATTTCCTTATTTGACTTGAACCTTCACATTGTTTTTTTGTAATTGCAATTGGAAGAGTCAACCACTCTTCAGGATGTTTAATTATAGGTTTTGTACGTTCTATCAAGTTTGAGTTATTATCTTATTTTATCCATTCTATCCAGTTTGGATTTTGTTTAGACTATTTCCATTCTTTTAAGTCTGGATCTTTATACTATTTTTGCCCATCACCTATGTTTGGATTTGTTTCATATTGCTCTTTTCCATACTTATGTTTGGTTGTTGTTTATGTAGGGGAAAACTTGTTCCACATTAGCGGTGTGGTTCCATATATTATTGTTAAATACATTCCCTTTTGTTTTAGAATTTTAATCATACTAGACATATTGTTTAACCCAAGTTTTTTATTTTTCCTAAACTCACGGGGTACTCAATTATATTTGAGTAATCCCAGAATAGCAGGTTTTTCTTTGGAGCTCTTTGAAGATGGTGATCGAGTAGGCAGCCCCTTAGTTATCTATTTATTTATTTCCGCTGTATGATTAAGTTGGTATATTTGGTATTTGAAAAATGTAAAGACAGAATGTATAACTACCAATCTGTTAGGTGTAGTACTTTTGTATAACTCTGATAACTCCATGTGAGGAGTAACCTTTTGTACTGTATCATTTTGTATTTTATGTAACCATTCTGTTATGAGGTTTTTTTCTATTCTGTCATGTTCTGTTCTTTATTTTTCCCCAAGACAACTTGTCTTTCGGACACTTGGACAACGACACATGAATACCATGGATGTATTATTAAGTGTCATCCCCAGGGGTCAAAAGGTGGGTCGTCGCAGCAATTAATCACAAAATAAAATAATATTTTGTTTCGAAAATTCTTAATCAAGATGTTTTGAGAAAGGATAATGATTCATTCATTGAGACCAAAGTATGTAACTCTCTCCAAATGTTGTGTACTACTCATAGCTGCTAGGGGCACCAAGGGGTTATGTATTGATAGTTATTGGATGAACATAGAATGATTCACCAAGAGTTTCTTGTTGGTTGATAACAACTAGGATAAATAGGAAATCTCAGTATGACGATGTTACAGAGTTCTGTCAACTTGATAATACTATGGAACATTAATGAGGATACTCTACGTTGATTATAGTTAAATCATGACATGACGATCTATCAAGTGACTATAGTTGGGTCTGAGTTGAAGTATTGGAAATGAAGCACTATTCAACTGAGAATTCGACTCCTCGATTGTATGAGGTTAGTATCATGGTCAACTGTAGCCAACTCAAAATCTTTGGCCAGAGTAGAATGGTTAATAATAAATGTTACCTTTGAACCAAAGACTTTTCTATGGACTAATCAAGTTGAGTTTTAATAATATTAGAGTTTTAACCAATACCAAACTCCATATATCCTAATGTGATATAGTGTATATAAAGAGAATGTGTGTAAATTATTGTCAACATTGATACCTCTTGAGATAATATAAAATATGATATTATTTCCAAAAGGAGGGTAAGTGATGAATTTTGTCAAACTGTCACAGCAATGGCTAAGGCGATGTGGGGATGTTAATATTTGTATTGTTCAACATTAATCATTGATTGAATTCACACCTCCGAGTCACACATCCGTATTTATGAATTCTCTAAAAACCACAGGATTTAATTAGTTTATAAAGTGTTATAAATCAATTGATATTTGAAGAATATTGATTATCAATTTAGTTGATATACTGGCTGTTTTTAATAATTATTTAGGGTGTATAAAAGAGTTATATATATATGTATGTATCGATATACTATGTCGGTATATATTAAATGAGTTTTAAATATAGTTAATTACTTAATGGAATTAGGAAATATTGATCCATGTGATGAAAAGATATGGCCTGCCATACCAGAGAAAGAAGTGATTTATATGAGTAAATTGAGAGTAAATTAGGGAACTAAAAGATAAAGTTTAAAGAAGGAATGGGAAATAACTGTATTCTCTCCTTAATACAAAATAATCTCATTCATTTCAATTTTAATTCTCATTCCTCCTTCCTGCTCATTCTTTCATGGCTGCCACCTCCATTAGTTTCTAGAGCTGAATTTTTTGTTTCAAAATAAAAACATCAAACAAAATTAAATCATGTAGTTCATTCGATTCTAGCAAGGTCCGGTGACAATTCAAGCAATTTAGAAGATAATTTGCGAATCAATGTGTTAGAAAGGGCAAGACTCGCTCGGGTTCGATTCCGTTTATATTTTATTCATTCATGATGTTTAACCCTATCCTAATTCATGTATATGTATATTATATGGCCACTTATTAGATTTGATTTGAAACTATTTGTTTGTTTTCATTTAAACATACAACTAATTTTTTTTTAGTTTTAAATTTATGTATTATTAATGTTCATTGGACCTATAACTATTTGTTAATGTAAATTTGATTTTGCTATAATAAAACTTACAAGTGTATTCTCAATTTAATTTATTTATAATTATGGGTTTGATATTGAAATAATTGAATTGTGTGTATATATGTATGTGTGTGTGTGTGTATATATATATATATTTGTCTCAATTAGTAAAAAAATGTTAAATTAAATCTTTAATTAAGTTAATTTTATTTTCAAACTAATATATTCAATGTTTGTTGTTTAATAAAATATTTATATTTGGATTTTAAATCTTAAATTACAATAAATATACTTACATACATGCATAGAATGTTTTAATTAATTAATCATGTCGTTGGAGCAATATATTAATCATGACAATGCTTTATAATAATTTAGTTTACATATGTGTTCATGAGATATTTTAGATCTAAAATATTAAAGCTAAGATAATTTTGATTAAGAACAATTATAAAATCATTTTTACATAGAGATTGGATGGTATTAATTAGGTGCTTGCACAAGGGGAAGGTGGAATAAATTAAATATATCACCTTTTACTCTTTCCTCTTCGGACCTTAATTTGATTAGATCCAAATCTAATATATATTTGTATTCTCATCTTATCTCAAACATGAAGTATTTACCTATTTTGTAGATATTTATTTTTATTATATATATATATATATATATATATATTTGTTTTTCAAATATAAGTATACATATATAAATATACAAGTGAAAATTTAGATATCACATATATGTATATATATGTCACATATATGTGTATATGTGTGTGTATCTGTGTGTATGTGTGTATGTATATATATATGTATGTATATATGATAGTATAAATATCTGTATACAAATAATATACACATATTATAGTATATTAAACATATATATATACACACACACACTTAGATATTTATATTCCTGAAATTCATACAAATATCTTATGTATATGTAATCGTTACGTATATATATATATATATATATATATATATATATATATATATATATTCCTCATATTCATTGTACTATCTTATTATTATTTTTTGAAAAGGTAAAAGGCCCAAGGCCTGCTTTAATAAAAGAAAAATACGAATACAAACCGACACCCGAAACAAAACAGCTCCTTAACAAACAAACCCTAGCCGCAAGCTAAAAATAAAGAAAGAATGAAAAATGGCGATCAATGCAAGCAAAACCAGCCACCACTAAACAAACATCTCCTCACGGGGGTTTCCAAACTCTCTCCTGCGCATTAGTGTTCTCTTTAGCTAACCAAAGTTGAAGCTTTTCACTGAAATTAGGAGATTTAATTAAGTTGAATCTCTTCCTCTTCCGGAGTTTGTTGTTGTTCTCCAGATCCATGCTTTCATCGTCAGAGAAATGACGATTGGGAAAGTGTGAAGCTTTGCCCTTCCTGATATCGTTGTTATCCTTCAGATCTTCTGTTGAATAGCAACGATTGGGGGGATTGAAGCCGATTTGAGTTGAATCTTCTGAGATCTTGCTACTTTCACCCTTGCTCCAGCAAGATATGTGATAAACTTTATTGTTTAACAAACTTTTATAAAAAAATCTCGCTTTTATTATCGCTGACATTAATATTGATGTAATCTTCCTTGGACAGCAACTTTATCTCCTTGGGAACACTGCTGGAAGTGCGGTAGCTCCTTCGAGCTGAAACAGGTAAAAAACCAGCATTATTGTTCATAATATGATATGAATAAGAGTTATTACTAATTATATTATGGTTACTTCCCTTGCAGTTATTAGAATTGTAATCAGCTCTGGAATGGCCGCCTCTAGTGAGATAGCTCCGGGAGTGGCTGTCGTGACCGAGGAAAGTTGTGCTATTGGTATTAGTGGGAGCGTAGATTTGACAGTAGCTGTGTCTTCTTTGGGGAATATCAGTAGAGTGTTTCCCCCTGAGTAAGAAATCTTCCACTCTTGTTTCAAACATGTCCAGATTGCTCTTTTCTTGATGTTCGATTGTTTTCCTGCTAACAATTTGAAAGTCAGTGTAAATGTTGTTCCAAAGTTGATTGCTGTTCCTCTCAGTGTTATTATGAAATCTGTGATCTCTTTCTCTCCATATATGGTAGATGACCGTGGTTAGCATGATAGATGCAATTTTGAAGTCCTTTGATTTTGGATTGTATCTATTCTGGATATACTGAATACTTTCTTCTATGTTTTGAATGGATTGATGTTGATTAAATCTTAAAGAATTTTTAGCATTGAACCATACATGTCTAGAGTAGATACAATCAAAGAAGAGATGGTCTGCATTTTCAACACCATTATTACATAGCAGACATCTATTATCTGCATTTTTAATCCATTTGGCACATCTTTCTTTTGTTGGAAGTCTGTTGAGAATGGCAAAGTAGGAACAGTGAGCCATTTTGGGACAATTTGATTTACACCAAATGATTTTGTGCCAAATGACTTCAGTGTCATCTCCCTTGACAAATTTCCAAACTTTTTTTAAGGAGAATTTTTCTTTTGAGTTAAGTTTCCAAACCCAAGTGTCTCTTTGAAGATTTTGATCTATTGAGATATTATTAATGGCAACTCTAAAAATATTAGCAGCTTGATGCTTTTTTAAATTCCATGCTTGATTTTGAACGACGATTTGAACTTTTTCATTAGCATTTCCAAATAAATACATGTTATTCCATCCTAGAAGATCAATTAGAGATTTTTCAAGAATCCAAGGGTCAAACCATAGGTTAGTCATATTGCCATCTTTGAATTTTCTCTCTAAAAGAGTTTTGCCTTTCTCCCTACAGTTAAGAATATTTTTCCAAGTGTATGAATGATGGTTTTCAACCCTTGTAGTCCAAATTTTTTTATTTTTAAGACATTTTTCTCTCATCCACCTAGCCCAAAGAGATTTGCCATCAATGAATTTCCAAAAAAGTTTGTATTTGGCTGCTTCACTCAAATCTCTGATATTTCTAAGTCCCAGACCACCTGCATTTTTGGGCATACAGACTTTTTCCCATGCAACCTTGTGTTGTTTTCCCTTCCAAATAAAGTTAGCACACATTTTTTCAATTTTACAAATTGCTTTTGCGGGAATATTATGAGCTTGTATCCAATACATTACAATTGCAGTGATGACAGTATGGGTGAGTTCTAGTCTACCAGCTAGAGATAAAAGCTTACTAGACCATCCATCAAGTTTATTTTGAATAATGTCATATAATCTTAGACAATCCCTCTCATTTAGCTGATTTATACTTAATGGCAGGCCTAAATATTTAACTGGCAAACTACCTTCTTTGAATTTGAGAATGTTTAAAATTTCCTCTTTACAATTGCATCCTTTACTGAAATAGATTTTGCTTTTACACTCATTAACTTTTAAGCCAGCAAAAGTTTCTAATTTTTTAAAAATGATAACTATAGTATTAGCACTTTTAGCATCTGCATTAATGAACAGAAGCAAATCATCTGCATATAACAGATGGTTAATGGAGGGTTTGATTCTATTTAAAGTTTTTAAATTACCCCTTTTATATTCAGAATTAATTCGTGTGGAGAAATACTCCATAACAATGGTGAATAGATAAGGAGAGAGGGGGTCTCCTTGTCTAATTCCTCTATTGCTATGAAATATCCTTTTGGAGAGCCATTAATCATTACAGAGTATGTTAGATTGTCAATGCATTCCTTTATTAGATCATAATTTTTTTTATTGAAGCCTATTTGAATCATCATGTGAATAATGAAGTGACTATTAATTTTATCAAAGGCTTTGTGTAAGTCAATTTTAATACACATTGCATTTTTATTTTTATTGTTGAAATTTCTAATTTGCTCATGTGCTAATAAAGTATTATCAGTTATGAGCCTTCCTGAGATGAAGGCACATTGATTTTCAGCAATTATAAATTTTAAAAACATTTTAATTCTATTGCATAAAATTGAGGAAATGATTTTATAAATAAAATTGAAACAAGAAATAGGTCTATAATCTTCCAATCCAATAGGATTACTAATTTTTGGGATAAGAGTAATGAAAGTGTGATTGAAAGATTTTAGAAGCTTACCAGTCTTAAAAAATTCAGAAATAACTTCCAAAATATTGTTTTTAATATCATCCCAATGAGTTTTATAAAATTTGACATTAAAGCCATCTGGCCCTGGGCTTTTGTCATTATCAGCATTAAAAATTATATTTTTAATATCCAAGATATTTATAGGAGCTAATAAAATATCCTGGCTACACTCTTTTAGTAAGAAGTTAGTATTAATATTAGGAAAAGTATTCAAATAATTCTCAGAGTTGAATAAGTCTGTGAAATAATTAATGGCTTCCTCCTCAATTTCAAATAAATTTTTTAAAACAATACCATTAGTATCAATAAGTTTGCCAATGACATTTCTGTTTTTTCTAATGGTCATTTTGGCATAGAAAAATTTGCTAGCTTCATCCCCATTGGTAAGCCAGTCAATTTTAGCCTTTTGCCTAGTATTTATATATTGAATATGTAGGGATGAACTAAGTTTATTTTGGGCCTGAAAAAAACTGTTTATGATATTTCTGTCTGAGCAATTACTATCAAGATCATTCTACAATTTCTCACAGTCTGCTCTTAATTGTTTCAGCTCATTTTTATTTCTGCTATTATTCCAGCTCTTAATATTCCCCTTAGCAATTTGTAGAAATTTAAAAAAATTGTACTGAGCAGATCCATGAATCTTAAATGATAAACTTTTATTTATGGTGTCTTTATAATTATCCTCAAGCACCCACCCATTCATAAATCTGAATGAGATATTTTTTTTATATTGCATGTTGTTTGTGAGGAGAATTTGTAAAGGTGTGTGATCACTTGTAGCTTGGGGAAGAGTAAAACATTTGTAATGCGGGAAAATACTTAAAAAACTTTGATTAATTAAAATCTTGTCAAGTTTACAGTGAATATTCGTAAACTGACCTGATTTCCAAGTGAATTTATTACCAATAATGTTAGCTTCAATTAGGCTTGTCCTAAGAAAAAAATTATTGATAAAATCTAGCTTGCTAAAGGGAACAGGGAGACCTCCTCTTTTATCAGATGCATGCATTATGGTGTTAAAATCACCCATTAAAATCTAGGGATGAGAGATTTGTTTGTTCATTTTTTCTATGTAGTTCCATAGACAAGTCTCTCATTTTCAAAATTTGATGCATAAATAAAGGTGATTTCCAAATTTAGACCCCCTTTATTTGCAAACAAACAGTGAATATACTGGAAATTTAATGAATGACTAACTAAATTCCAAATGTTATCATCCCATAATATTAAAATTCTTCCATTACCCCCCATTTGATTGCTGTGAACAATATTCCAATTGGAGAGATGTTTGGTATGATATTCAACTATTTTTAAATCATCTAATTTATGTTCTAAAAGACCTAAAATTCTAGGCTTTTCAGTAAAAATTAAGTTGGAAATATCCAGTTTTATGATAGGGGAATTAAGCCCCCTGACATTCCATGAAATGATAGACATAACAGAAATTATGCATAAAAAATAAAAATAATAAAGGATACACAGTGAATAAGTGTATAGTTACAGTGAATCACTGTAACTATGCTCATTCTCAATCACTTCAAGCTTCTTCCCTTTCTTTTTGTATGCTAAATCATTTTTGACTTTGAGAAGCTTTTCACTTTTGTCATTTTTAGAAATATACATATCTCTAAATTCTTTATCTGCGGCATCCTCCACAAGTTCTGTAGAAGGGATATCATTTAAGCTTTTAATTCTTGGTCTAGCTCTTTTCTTCTATTTCTTGTATTTGTCTGCAGATGAAATGGATGAAACAGCATTGATTGTTGTTTGGATAGCTCTTTCAGATATTGACTTCTTATTATGTGGAGTGAGTGAATCTGGAAGAAATGTTAATCCAGTGTTATCTGAAGGAATGTGCATATCTGGATGAACCAGAATTTTGGCTGGCAGTGTTCAACCATTATAGAATCCTCTTGAATATTAACCAGAGCAGCATTCTTATTCATTCCTGTCTCTTCCATGCTTGGGATTGAAGAATTTTGAGCAACAGATTCAATAACTTTATCTATGATACCTTGGGAAGCCTGAGGGGAGTAATTTTCTTTATTTACCAGAAATGTCTGAATGTTTGCAGTTTTGTTAATGTCCATTGCATTTAGTTCATCAACATCTTTTTGAATGATTAAGGGATTCACTGTATTTTTCTCTGTTACATCATTATTCCCACTAGATTTTTCTTTCCAAACTTTCTTTACAGTGCAATTTTCATTCGTGTGACCAAAACACACACATGCTTTGCATCTTGGAGGAATCCATTCATATTCAATTTTTTGCATTAGAGTATCTCCATCATACATAGAAATATAAGCTTCCTCAGGTAAATCTGCATCAGCCTTTATTTCAACAAGTATTCTTGCATAACTCAGTCTAGTTTCTTTAGCTGTTGGTTCATCCAACTTAAGGGGCTTACCCACCACACTTGCAATGGCACTGAATGCATCTTTATCCCATAATCTCAAGTTTAATTCAGGTAATCTGATCCATATTAGCATAGTGGAAAGAAGATCTTTGTCAAAGTTTATTTTCTTATTCCATTTTTTCAAAATGATTAACTTGCCATGCATGAAGTATGGACCTCCTTTAAGAATTTTTTCACAATTATCAAGATTTGAAAATCTGATAATGAAGAATCCATTGTTTCTTGTATAAATTTCAAAATTACCTATGGGGTTCCAATATTTAGAGATGTAATTCTTGAAATGATGATATGGGGACGGGGACTGAACACATAAGCAATAACTGAAAACCCTCATTTATTCTCTGTGCGCTTATCGATATCCTCCTTTACAGTAACGAATTTTCTGTTATTGATATTGATAGGAGCTACATAATGAAAACCGAAATCAGAGATTGCCCCTCCCTTCTTTAAGAGATCAGCCCAGGAAGAAGCATTTTGAGTCTTCTGTGTAGCATTTGTGATAACTGTTGCATTGGAGAATTGGCTTCTTGGATTCGACAGGGGCTTATTAACATTTCTTGAAGATGGGTTCAGAATTCTTGAATCAGGATTCCTTACTGAAATAGGGTTTTGATGTGAATTTCCTAGTTTTCTTTGAAAATTTGTCTGAAAATTATGAATTCCATCTTTTCTGGACGCTTTTCTGTTGTAGGTGACTATCTGAAACCCATCTTCATCAATATTCGAATTACTTGGGTTAGAAGGGCTATCTCTGATAATGACTTGCTGTGAGAGAGGATTAGAGATAAGTATAGGAGGAGGAGAAGAAGGGGGAGAAGAAGAATCCCCTGTCTGATCAAGATCTTCGAAAATAGGATTATTTTGTAATTTTAAAGAATCTGCCATTTTTTGTTACTATCTTATTATTTTATTGAATATATACATGATATATCGAATAAACATTTAATTAAATTATTTAATATGACTAGCTAATAAAGATAAAATAATTTTAAATAAAACATGATATTATTTAATATATAAATCGGATCTAATATTAGTTAATAGATTTTGTAGGCTCATTAAGATCCAAATAGGGGATTTTTTTAATATTTATCCATATCGCCTACTGCAAAACATACCGATTTCCAACAATAGTTTTAGAGCCAGTATGGTCTATATAACTTAATTTGCCATCATTATAGGCCAACTAATAAAAATTCTTAATGGGTGTCTAGAATAGTATTGTCTTTGCTTGCGGTTAGATAAAATGTATTCTCCTCTCCCAGGCTAATGCCTGGCCCAATGGATGAAGTAAGTCCAAAACGTTGGCCCTAATGCAAGGCTCGGATTTATTTTAGGCTTGGGCTAATTTTAATATTATGAATTGTAAATTTAAAATATATTTTAAATTTAAATGTTAAGCTTAAGATATTAAAGGGAGCTTTGTAAATTTTACAAAATAAATTAAAAAATTTCAAATATTGTTTTGAGAAAAAAATTAATATTTTTGAAATTTCTATAAGCATATAATTAATTTGATTAGCTAAATAAGTAATTAATTAAAATACACACACATACATATATTAGTGATATATGTAACTATAAAAGTTGTAGTTGAAAATTTCTTTCAAATTGTCGAAAGGTAAATTAAGCAAAATTTTCAACAAATACTTAATCAAAATGTTTAGTCTAATAAATGATTTATTTGATAAATAATTAATTAAAATGTATATACCGATATATATATAATTATTTGTGTATATATATATGTGTGTGTGTACGTATATATACGAAGGTTATAGTTTAATAATTTAAAATGTCTGGTTTTCTCAAAATTGTTTTGAGAAATTAAATATTTAATTAAAATGTCTAATTTAATAATTAATTAAATAGTTAATTAATTAATATGTGCACATATGTATATTATATATATAACTATAAAGGTTATAGCCAAATATTCTTCATAAATATATAAAGAGTACCAAAGTGAAATTTCTAAAATTTTGAAATAAAATTTAATCAAATTAGTTAATTAAATCAAGAGCTAAAATTTACTAAATATGATTTAATTAATAAGATAAACATAAAAATTATATAAGTTAATTAAATAGTTATTAATAAATTGAAATTATATAATTATATGTGTAAATTAAATTTAAGTGGAATTGAAATAAACCTAAATAGACATTTGAATAAATACATACATGTGGTATTTCAGATGTGTTTGACACTTGAATCATGATTGTACTTCATAAGATAAATAATATTCCATAAATCAATGTGATTTAAAATATATTAAAGATTATGTATCTTCAATATAGTTGCCCTCTATCATTAATATATTAATAGATTACTTGGATACGCAATAGTTGTTTAAAGGACTTAGGCTAGAGCCGTTATGTGTAGTACTATTAATATATGCCTAAACTAGGTATGTTACATGTGTAAAGACCCCACCGCTATGCTAGTTTAGCAAACAACATTACAAAGTCATCTGCTAATCCGAAGAATACGGTTGGTTAAGGATGATCGAATGTGAACATATCTTTATACTAACACCGACATGTCTTATTTACCTTTTTTGAGGATCTGAACTGAAATTTTGATATGTGCAGTATTAATATGAAGTAATAAACACATCGATTAAAAATATTCAGAACAGTATATAATATGGATAAATCAGAATCAGAGTCAAAGATTGCAGCGTACTAATGTACAACATATTTCATACACTATACCAGCTACAAAATTATTACTAAATAATATACATGTCATACTACTAAATGTCAATATACATAAATGATGAAGTAAACTAAAACGGTCAAAATAGTCTACTTCAAAGCTAACTCAAAATCAAAGAGTCAATGGGTCCCTGTACCTGTATAATCTCGGTCTGACCTGTGTATTATAGAAATAAACGGGTCATACTATATCTAATATAAAGATGAGATATTGATATCACAAACATACGACTTACAATAACTAAATCATAATAAAACATGCTAGAACAAATGATCAGAATAAGGCATATCCATTAAAATCACCATATCATAAATATGGTGATAACGATTCAAAATTCTTTAGAACCTAAAGATACTAAAATATCTATTTCAAAATCTCTGAAGAAATAATCATCACTGATGAAATATTATTGGTAGTCAATTATCAGTATGATACAGTGCAACACGGGGTCTAACTAAAATAAATAAACCCTGCCACATAACGCAATAGTCTAACGAAAAGAATAGACTATCGGGTAAAAACCCCGACTCCTAAAGATAAGAAATAGGTAGTCTTTTTTATGACAATACTGTGTGAATTCACCTAACAAATATAAATAGATAAACATTGTCCAGCTGTGAAACAAACTAATAAGGCTGCAATATAACATCTGTCTGAACAATAAAAAGGACAACTATGTTATACCAAAACAGACATAACCCTAAGAAATAGGTCTGCCTACCCAAATCTGAAAATGAATTGACTCTTAGATCGATGAAAAACAAGTCGTCGTCTCTCCGGATCTATCGGTCTCAAATAAAATCCGAACACCCCACGATAATACAACTCTAAAGTGTTAATTACCGTCACTCCAGTAGTCATAAGAATTTAACTAACTCTACCATTCCAGATAGTAAATTCAAGTATTTACTAAAAGCTAGTAATTTTCACTCAAACTCTATTTAACAAATTATAGTAATAAACTAAAGAATTGTGGTAAGAGTACCATACCAATCTGATAATTCAATTGCCTATTAAAATTCTTTGTAACATAGAAAAGCACGAAATCATATATTTTAAACAGATGAGAATTGAAAGATTTCAAATTTGAAAATAGAATTTCTTTACAAAAATAAGAAATCAAAATAATATTTTTCATAATAATACTTTCTTTATTTTAAATATATATATATATATATAATTACTTTTCATAAAATAATTTTTTACTTTAAAACTTCATTTGTCTATTCTTTCTTTTTAAAATAAAACTTTGTATGTAGAATATATATATATATATATAATGTAAAATAATTACTCAAAGAATTTGTATGTTCTAAAAAAACAAATATAAATCCTTTTCAAAAATAAAACTTTTTATACATATATTTTCTTTAGTTTGAACATTAAAAAAGATTCGCAATTCTATAATAATAAATTGTTGATCCAAATCAGAGGATAATTCAAACAACTACAAGTTCAACAATTCACAAAGCAAGTAATTAAATCATACAATATTTTTATAATTTGGAACTGGGCAAAACTACCTAGTTTTTAGCACCACCGGTTGACTTTCTAGGATTTCAGTTAGTTGCAAATCAAACTAGAGACGATATCGGGTCTTACTAATCATTCAAACACAACTAATAACTATTTATGTGCATACAATGGGTGTTTGTGCTCAAACAAGAACTGATGTTATTTATTTTCTGAAATTTAGATTATACCGATTCATGTTTAACTAAGCAATTCATTCATTAATCCAAAGCAACAATCAATTCAATGATATCAGAAGTATAGATATAGTTGTATGAGATGATTATCGTTGAGGCTAGAGATATAGATTATGCGAGTCATAAAATAACGCACCTCGAATAATTGCTTGCCTCCAATCATACAAACTACTATTGCTTCCTTCCATTCCCGTCACTAGCTACTCGCCGCCATTTATACCTCAACCATCGATCTCTGACCGCACTTGTATCATTTTAGGTCCCCACTCATCCATCTCATTAGTCACGCTCACTCGACCACCCGTAGATGTGACACCTAATATAGTCGCCAGCAACCACGATATATCTCATCCGGGCCGCGACTTCCCCATGCATGTTCCACCGCCTACGCACCCATCGTCGAGCTCTCAAAAGACGTACGACCACCTCACCTTGTAACAGTCATCGATATGCTCACACCTCAAAGCGCGATTCCTTCATCTAATTTTTTTTCTTTCTTTGTTTGATCGATTTCGATTTAGGAATTTATTGGCTAGGACATGTTATGGAAACGTGTGTTAAGAATCCAGTAAACAAGCTAAGGAAAGTAGAAGCTAGACAATTGTGCGGGTCTTGTTTTAAACGGGCCGGGATCTAATTATTTAAAGAATGTGTTTTCTATTCATTTTAAATAGCCCTTCATTCTTTTGTAAATAAATTTTGAATACAATTATATTAAACTTTTTTTTTCAATTCAAAAAAGATGTTTGATAACTACAAAATTCTATTCAATATTAGCTCACTCTATTTAACTATTCATTAAACTGATTTAAATAGAATTATTCATATTTGCCGACTTATGGATTTAAATAAATATCAATTTAAAACTTCTTTTCATCCATTTCAATTCTATATATAACTATTATTTACAATTAAAAATATTATATATTTATTAATACCTTTTATTTGAATTTAAAATATACTATCCAAGATGAAATTTATTAACTAATTCAGTTTTTCTATAACAAAATCCTTTATTAAATAGATTTTATTTAATTATAAATTTATTTCAAAAATAAAAATTACTTCTATTCTAATTCAATTCATATGACACTACGAGTTCGAAAATATGGTTATTACAGACCCCCCTCCCCTCCTTTATGAAAATTACATCCTCACTATTTTTTATACAGAGATCTCACATACACTCAACTGTTAATTCTCTTTTTGAATTCTGTAATCAAGTTGAAACAAGCAATTCCCTATAGTGGTTGACATTATAATTAGATCTTATCATATGTTATAAATTTAAGTATACCATTTATTAATTTACTTTTCTCCGAATATGAATAAGAAAAATGATCCAAAATCTTCTAAGTGTCGAAATTTTTAAAAAATTTCGCTAGCGTCTCCTTTGTACAGAGAGTCCTCTGCAATTTCACAAATATAATATAAGCAATATACATCGATCACACGGTCGAAAAAACAATATATAACAATATTTCTATCATTTCTGTAATTAATCCAAAAGCGTACCTTTTTATTAGCGTTATGCAAGCTATTATATTTTTTAATGCGAGTAAAAGCAAGCTAACGTCGCTGACTAGCAATCCAATTAAGCTTCTTAAGTACCTATCTCAACTTAATATTAACCATTAGTCGCATATAAGAAGTATACATGGTTTTAATATATAAACAAAATATTTTAGTTAGAACATTTATCACCAAGGCTTTCAAGGTCAAACATCACAAAATTAGTTGATTGTTTCGCAGTAGAGTTGTTTCCATATTGTACTGGCTTCTCAAAATGTTTATTTGATTTAACACTTGTTAAATAGTCCCGTTATCCCAAATTGTTCCAAAATACTCTTTTAAATAAATTATTAGGCCATTAATATATGCATAAGGTGATGTTCATTCAAACTTTAGAATTTATACATGTATAACAATAGCCTTAAAAACATGTAAAACATGGACGAAAATATACAAAGCAATTAAAAGGGGCGCATGATTTAATTTATGGTAGGGAGTTACGAAAATATGGCTACAAGCCTTGGGGACGTGACACAACTCAAGCAATAGAACACACACACATATTTTTATTACAAAATCGGACTTCAGAAAAATGTAATATATTAAATATCGAGCAATTTAGGACTTTAAAATCTAAAACAATGAAATATAAATTATATAATAAGGTAATAAGCTATTAAAACAATAAAACAAATTTAAGAAGGCTACACACATAAAACAACAAAACATAAAAGTTCATGAAGCACAACAATCAAATGAGAACTAGCAAAGACGCACCAAGCAGCCTAGGACATGATCAATTTTCAATGCAAAAGGACAAAGCAAGGGATGACATAGTCAAAGCACTAGCAAATGTACTAACTCAACAATTATATATAAATATACTAGCATATAAAACATGTACAATGTCAAGTTTTTATTTAATACATGTACCAAATCATATATGGAGCCGACTATTTCAACACAAAATTAAACAAAATGGTGACACAAAAGATTCGGACTATTGGATTTTTTTGTCTTTATAAAGAGGGTAGAATTCAAGGAGCAATCCAATGGTGGAAATTCTTTGTGCCACTGATTATGTCTCTCCATTTTGTGTCTAAATAGACTTTTCCATGTATAGGGGCCGCCTATTTGAACAAAAATTAAACACAAAATGGTGACACAAAATATCTGGACCATTAGATTTTTTCCTTTTGAAGATGGTGGAATTCAAGGGGCAATTTAATAGTGGAGATTCTTTGTGTCACCGTTTGTGTCTCCATTTTATGTCTAAATAGACTTTCCCATGTATAAGGGACGACTATTTGAACACAAAATTAAACAGAAAATGGTGACACAAAAGATCCGAATATTGAATTTTTTTGTTTTTATGGAGTGGGTGGATTTTTTTGTCTTTATAGAACACACATATATATAAACCTGACTTTTGAAAAATGTAAGTATGTTAAATATCGAGCAAGTTAGGACTTCAAAATCTAAAACAATGAAATATAACAAGGCAATAAGGTATTAAAACAACAAAACAAATTTAAGAAGGCTATGCACACAAAACAAAAAAACATAAAAGTTCATGAAGCACAACCATCAAATGAGAACTAGCAAAGACGCACCAAGCAGCCTAGGACGTGATCAATTTTCAATGCAATAGGACAAAGCAAAGGATGACATAGTCAAAGCACTAGCAAATGTACTAATTCAACAATTATATATAGATATACTATGCATAAAAGACATGTACAATGTCAGGTTTCTATTTAATACATGTACCAAATCATATATTTTATGGAACTGATTGTATTTAGAAATATATATAAGCATTACGGCACGCGCTTCGCACGTGATAAAGGTAGCTGAATTGTTTTTATACAAATTGCATTTGTTTAATACGTTTAAAAAAAATGTTTTCCACAAATATATAGCCACATGTTTGTGTTAAATCATTCGTAGTTAATTTGAATTTTTATTTCTAATTTGCAATATTTAATTTTTTGTTAGTTTGAAATTTTATTTATATTATTAATTTATAAAAACGAATTTGTAAAGTTTATTCGTTAGATCCTATTTTTAAATAATATCAAAACAGGAAATTATTGTCAAGGACAAAATTTCACATCTTTTTAGCCTCAATGACAGAGTTTCAATATTTTATCCTGAAGCACAAATTTCTATATGTATCAGTTTTTAGTTATTGATAGCAGTTTTTAGGTATCAGTTTGTAGTTATCGGTAGCAGTTTTTAGGTATCAGATTTTAGCTCGGTAGCAGTTTTGTTGTCCTTATGAATAATTTTGGAAAATGTTTGTCCTTATGAATAATTTTTAGAAGAATGTTTGTCCTTGTAGTAAAAATATTGAGGTCGTGTCCTTGAGGCAAAAAATGTACATATCTTTGTCCTTTAAGTTAATTCAGGAAAATAGGCATAAGGAAGAAGTTGCGAAAAAATTTAGTTTCAAGGATAACAAGTTTGCGTATTAGTCTGAAGGACATTTGTTAGTGTAAACAGAAAATGATAGTTACAACTATCATTCTGTGATTTACACTAAAATGTGTCCTTAGCCTAAAAAGCAAACTTCTTGTCCCTAAAACTAAATTTTTCTGCAACTTTTTCCTTAAGCCTTAAAATCCCCGTTCCTATTTTTGAGCTACACTAAATCTTGATAATATCTGTATAGAAATTTTTTTGGTATTTTACACTAATATCAGAAGAGTGTGACACCAAATATATTACGACTTTTAATAAAGAAATACATGTAAGGCAATTTTGGAAGTTCATGGTCGGACCAAAAGTTTACGCTTCCAAGCCAACTATATATATATATACACACACACACACACACACACACACACACACACACACACACACACACACACACACACACACACAACACACACACACACACACACAAACACACACACATATATATATAAAGCTATACATACATCCAGATTCATATAGGAAATTTATTCATTCAAACTTGACATTCTAAGTGTCATATTTGAAACTACATATGCTTGAAACCACATGCTTTAACATTATATGTATCCAAAACTTAATGATTTGCCTATATATTTAAAGCTCAAGTTGAATCCCTAAACACATAAAATTATACATTTAGAAAAAATTTGTATACATGTCCGAATTTAATATACTTGCGACTTCAAACCTTATATATTAGAAACCAACACTTATTTTTATTTGAAATTTAGTATTTCTGAATCTGCCATAAGTGTTTGATGTTCTTTAAGATCAAAGTGAATATGGATCTAACAAATTCATATACTTGACTCCTAAAATATATTAGATATACATATATAAAGCCGTGTGTACTGTATATATCTAAGAAGATCATTTATATATAAAACCTTATGAAACTTAATCCTGACGATATCTTACTTGAAACAGAGGCTCCTAAAATCCATTTGCAGTGGAAACCAAAAGATATATAAAGCTTTATACTTTCAAAACTGTCATTTATGAAATCATGCTTATAACTGTTAATAGAATCTGACATATGGTTTTTTCTTTTGATTCAATTATAAGTTTTAAACCTTTAAAACTGTTAACAACCCAAAACGTTTTGCGTTTAAATTGAGGCTATAACTGTCTGGAGCCATATCTCCAAAACCTGGTACAAAACTTGCATGTCTTAAAAACCTGCTACTGTTGTGCATTTGCAATCTAATACTTTAAAATTTACCATATATATTTAGAACTTTATGTTCTTAACAATAAACACAAATAGAGCATATTAATATGTCTGAAATTGGATCCATTTATATGTGAAGCTTTTACTTGAAAATATTATTGCACACATAATTGTGATTATTAAAAATCCTTATATGGATTTGAGGGATTTGTTATCTCCTTCGAAATATACGTGCGCTTTAAAATTATGCAGCATCAACTTACTATTTATTTGGAACCCGATAAGAATATATTTTGAATATTTTCAAACTTAATGTGCTTGAAACAACTACATGCGTTCAAATATTCAAAAGCCTGAAGCCCATATGTAAAACTTTATGGTCCTCGAAACTTTAATATATACTTTTTTTACAAAAACTGACCTTGTACTGATGTAAGAATATTATCTACCCAACTAGTTAGTACCTTAGATTAAAAACAAAAGTGTAATATATATAGACATGTTTATTTGGAAAAAAAACTCAAAACTAGAATTTATTAAAGCTTCTTCCCATATTTGTTAACATAATTATACCTCATTAAAAACCATCTACAATTCATTGGCTTAAACAGAAGCACGTTTATATAACTTGGTGTTATCTATAGGTTGTTGTACTTAATTAATATATAACCTAAATCCAAATACACAAAAACACACACACACACATATATAATATAGACTTGAACACTTAGTGAATGATTTTCTAGCTTGCTAAATTTCCTTGTTCATAGACAGTGTGTGTATGTATAACATCTTAATACCGAGAATGTCATGAGGCTATACAACAGTACACTTTTAAAAAAATATATAAATCTTGACCTTCATTCAAACAACAATATAATATGCACAATCATAAAGTACCATATCCAATCTATTTAACATGCATCTTTGTAAATGAATATATAAGAATTTACAAATTCCAAATAAATTTTTACTAAAATACCTTTCTAAGCAATACTTTAGTTTTCCAATAATGCTCACTCTCATTTCAAATACTTCATTTTATTTATCCAATTATCCCAAGACATTTCCTTTTAAAAATATAATTTATACACTTATAGAAAATATTGTTTTACCATCAAAACAACGTTTCTAAACTATACACTTTATCATGTATAATATTTAACTTATTTCAAAATTCTATCTTCTTTTCAAAAATATTATACACTTACTAAATATTATTTCTGAAAATATTTTATTGCCAAAACACTTTGTCCGAATATCTCATCCTAGTGTTTATGAAATTCTTATCGATAACGTTAATCAGACGCATCGACTAGAATTCTTAAAGCACTAAATAGACAATTTAACACAAATTATTTTCTATAAGATATACCTATTTCTTTTAATACATTAGACTTTTCTAAATATTTGCTTGTTTATAATAATATAACCATATTCCATATATATGTATATCCAATATCAAAAAGATTTTATTTTAAACAGATGCTTGCTTTTAATAAAGTTCTTTCAAACAATCTTAATATCTACATATAAGAATAAATCATAGATAACAATTCCATAACACCCACATTCATCAATATACACCTCAAGCAAACATTAAATTTTTAATTCATCTTAATTATAATCACACATATGAATTAACATTTCGTATATATTTAAATTTTCATTATTTTTTGCAGTAACTACACTTATGAACATATTGCAAGTTCTTATTGCTATTATTGAGCAAGTTTCAACTCTCAGTAGTGATTTCTACTTAGTATAATTCTTCACAATCACTTATAATTTTATAACAACCAAGTATCCATTAACCAATCAATTTTTTTCATTACTTATTTTATTTATTAAGTATATTTTCAAATTCCTAATTTAATTAAATACATATTATTTATCTTTTATATTTTATAACTATTAATTGCTCAGACATTTTTATTATTCCCCATATTTTGTAGCAACCACCGGTTTTTATTAATAATTGGGTTCATCCAGATTCAAATGGAATTATAAATTCTTTAAGTAGTAACATCTTATTCAATTCCACATTTAAGCTAAGCATAAACAAAATAAACATCGATGCAAACAACATATATTTCAATCAAACAAACAAACAATCGCCTTCAGCGAAAAGCTATCTTTCAGCTTCCGCTGTGTTACTCTGATCACTAATAGATCAGGACACAACAATTAAATTCTACGTCAGCTACTTATTTAATATCCATTAAATCTCATTCTTTATAGAAGTGAGTTCCAATATTTGCATAACAATAAGTTATATAGTATTATCAAAAGATTTTTCAAATACGTCCTAATGATTATTCCCAATAATAATTTATATTCTTATTCCTAAATAATTAATTAAATTACTAACAACTACATACCCATGAGACTGGACTCTAAGTCATCTAGTTTTAGTTCTCAACTCTGTACTATTTATATTCTATAATGTTTTGAACACAGGTCTGATACTAAGCTGTAATAACCCCACCGCTATGCCCAGTTTAGCAAAGAATATTACAAGTAATGTTGTCTGCTAATCCAGAGAATATGGCAGGTTAAGGACGATCGAATGTGAATATATCTTCATACTAACACTTATACGTCTTTCTTACCTTTTTTAAGGATCTGAACTGAAAACTTGATGTGTGCAGTATTAATATGAAGTAATAAACAAACTGATTAAAAATATTCAAAACAATATATAATATAGATAAATCAGAACCAAAGTCATAAATTGCAGCGTACTAATATACAACATATTTCATACACTATATCAGGTACAAAATTTTGCAAAGCAAGCGGGGTGGAATGGTCCCCTACCATTTTTATTAACAACCAAAAATATCAGAACAACGGATTACAACAATCTGACCACCACATGAGTGACGAAGGCACACATAAGTATTATATGTTACTAGTAATAGAAAGGACCAATACATGTTTAGAGGAAGCTTTCCCTTTAAACACCCTATTGTTCCTCTCCAATCAAACAAAGTACATTACCTTCTTCAAAATACACAAAATGTCAATATACACAAATGATGAAGTAAACTAAAATTGTCAAAATAGTCTACTCTAAAGCTAACTTAAAATCCAGGAGTCAATGAGTCCCTGCACCTGTAAAGTCTCGGTCTGACCCGAATATTATAGAAATAAACGGGTCAGATTATATCGAATATAAAGATGAGATGATGATATCATAAACATACGACTTACAATAACTAAGTCATAATAAAACATGCCAGAACAAATGATCAAAATAAAGCATATATCTATCAAAATCACTATTTCATAAATATGGTGGCAACTATTCAAAATTCTCCAGAACCAAAAGATACTAAAATATCTATTTCAAAATCTCTGAAGAAATAATCATCACTAATAAAATAATAATGGCAGTCAACTATCAGTGTGACACGGTGTCTAATTAAAATAAACAAACCTCGCCAAATAGTGCAATAGTCTAACAAAAAGTAATAGACTATCAAATAAAAACCCCGGCTCTTAACGATAAGAAATAGGTAGTCGAGTTTATGGAAAAACTATGTGAATTTACCCGAAGAATATAAATAGGTAAACATTGTCCAGTTGTGAACTATTTGTTTTATAACGAATATGAATAGGTAAACATTGTCCAAACTGGAGATGATATCATGCCTTACTAATCATCAAACATAACTAATAACTATTTATGTGCATATAAAGGGTGTTTGTTCTCAAACAAAAACTGGCAGTATTTGTTTTCTAAAATTTAGATTATACCGATTCATGTTTAACTAAGCAGTTCATTCATTAATCCAAAGCAACAATCAATTTAGCTAAATTAGAAGTATAGAAATTGGTGCGTGAGATGATTATCTAAGAGGCTAACGATATAGATTATGTGAGTTATAAAATAACTCATCTCGAACAATTGCTTGCCTCCAATCGATACAAACTGCTACCGCTTCCTTCCATTCCCGTTACCAGCTACTCGACGCCATCTATGGCTCAACCATCCATCTCTGGCCGCACTTGTATCATTTTAGGTCCGCACTTATCCATCTCGTTAGTCACGCTCACTCAACCGCCCCCAGATGTGATGCCTAATATAGTCGGTAGCAATCACGATTTATTTCCAGCAGGCCGCGACTTCCCCACACATGTTCCACCACCGGCGCACCCATCGTTGAGCTCTCAAAATACGAGAGACCACCTTCCAATGTAACTGTCGTCGAGATGCTCACACCTTAGAGCGCGATTCCTTCATCCAATTTTTTTTCCTTTGTTTAATCGATTTCGATTTAGGAATTTATTGTCTAGGGGATGGTGAGGAAACTGTTTGCACCAAAATTGGACACAACACTCTTTGGATGTGTTCGAAGAGAGAAAATGAAAAATGTAAAATGAGGAAGATCTAACAAACACACCAATCAATGGATAAGAAAAGGTACAAAAGCACACAAATTAGAGTGGTTTGGCGTATGGCCTATGTCCACTATGAAATGATTGATGTTTATTGATTATAACTCACAGGTTATAAGTGGATTACAATAGTAAATTAAAGTACAATATAAATTCGACAGAGTATCGACGTAGAGAAGCCAAAAGACCATTTTCTATAGGTCTAGGGTCACTACTTATAGGCGTAGGCCGCAAATATCTTACCTAGATCTCGGAGGACTTCTTCTCTCATGCGGGTGGCCCCACGGGATCGAGTTCAGGTGTCAACTCAATATCAGAGCGATACGAATGGAATTCGTATCGATCAACAATTGATCCTTTTTGGCTAAAATTGATTTGGTACATTCTTGAGGTTGTAGGCAAGCTCCTATGAAAATTTGGTGGCATTTGGGCTTGTAGATGTCGAGTTACGATCGATGCAAATTTTGATTTTCAATGTGCTGTCGACTTCGTATTGATACGTGTTTGTATCGTTATTTTCGCATCCATGCTTGCACATGCTAACCAGATGATGTGGAGTTACATTTTAGGGTCGATCCACTTTTCATACTGAGTGGCCGATTATCTCTCTTAATTGTGCCTCGTTCGTATCTATAGGTATGGGCTCATTCATATCCATCGACCATACCTCACCTCGTATTGATAGTTTTGTATCAAGACCACTTCATATCGATACATTCTTGTTCACTTCGTAATGATGGAGGAAAGATGTCTTCGTATCGCTCCAGGGTTATATCGATTGTATCGATTCTCTGGTCAATTGATACGAGTTGTTGAGGGATCTGAACGATATGAATATTACATTGAGGGAATGATACAGAGCACCTCTTGGCTGATCAATACGAGGCTGAGTTTATGTGATGGACATGAATTGTAAGAGTGAGGTAGATACGAATGAGGCAACCTTTCATGGATACGAATGCCATGTTGCTTTCCCTGGATACGAATCACTGCTTCTCTCCATGGATACGAATGAGAAAATTGCTCCTTCCATGGGTACGAATTGTAGAGGTTTTTCCTTTGGCATTCGATGGATACGAAACTGAAGGGATATGAAATAACCACCTTTCTTATGAAACTTGATCGGTTCATAACTCAGGCATACGAACTCCGAACGACTTGAAATTTGGCATGTTGGCTTACATGGCTTCGCTCGTTGTACTACATTGATTGTAGCTCGATCCGGACACAGGCAAAATTTACCAGTATCCATAGTTAACCTATGTTTATCCAATCTTCAGGATGAACCATCTTTGGTTTCTAGTCATGTCCTTGGTGTCATAGCCTTACCAAAAGGCGGGATAACGTTTGCCTCCCAAAGTACGTTTTGTGTGAACATGACGTGCTTTGAAAAGTTGCGTCCTTCTGTCTGAAAGGTTCTACCAGATTTGTTGAATAGTTGTTGTCTTTTCATCAAAAGATGTAACCTTTGACTGTTTCTTGGTAATATAAATGTTGAATCGTTGACTGCCAATGATTGTACCATGCACTGTTGTAACTGAGTGTTAAACGACAGAAACCTTTTGTTCATTGTTGCGATTATCACCAGGTGAGCATCCAATTCCGTTGAATTTTGAAAGTTGAATGTTAATTCATCATGCACATAAATGCAAGTTAACCTGACTCCCGTTAATGTTCGTACATTCATGGTTCGTTGCCAGTTTTTTCGTACCGAATCTTGTATCGATCCTCTCCTGAATCAAATTAAGGTAAGGTTTACTATTCTAGTCTACAGGCCATTTAGCTAAAAGAGATGTGAAATTCGAGTTGTAACAATGCTTGATGGTTGTTTTCATAGTTTTTCTTCGTATCGATCCTCTCTTGGATCGACGTGAAAGGTTGAAAAATTGTTTTCATATCGATGATGATCGATATGAATTTGGTTGATGTTCCAAGGTAGTTCGTATCGATGGATACGAATATTAGGGTCTTTAAATAGATGGATATGAATCTAGCAGTCTGTACGATGGAGTTTAGTAGTTCAAGCATGACTCGGTTGTGGTGTTCGTATCAATAGGACTGTCATATTAAATGGATACGAATAATGCGTCTCAAAAGGACTCGATCAACCTAGAAAACCCTTTGCCTTGCACTTTGTATCGGTCGCCATAGTGGTTCGAACAAGTGTTTCTTTGGTTAGAGGTCACATGGATACGAATAATTGAAACTAGTTTTAATAGGTCAAAATGACTGGGAGACGAAGGGACATTCCCCCACTATAAATTCCTCAGCATTTCGAATTTTTTTCACTTTTACTTTCCTGATATCATCTTGCCTTCCGTATCGATTGATAATTCGAGAGAAAAAGAGCCGTCTTTGTTCCCTACTTAGAGTTAATCCATTTACCTTTAAATTTGATCCTTTAATCTGGGTAATTAACCAACTAAACCAGCCTTAAAACGATGAGACTCAAACTTCAATGCTATCCCACCCAAGGTTGGTCGATTTTCGGTGCTGGAAGTTGGTTGGAGGAAGGCCATGGAGGAGCAGTGGCATGGTCTCTGCTCGAGGAAGAAGAAGTGGGGGATGGAGCGAGGGATATGAATGAGGCCTCTTGTATCGATCAAGGATGAGGAAGAAATTTGCATCGATCTGAATATACGTGGAATATGTAAAAAGCCGCTCATGTTGTTCAAGGATGAGGAAAAAATTTGCATCGATCTAAATGAACGATGATTTCATATCGAAGAGGTGGAGATCTTCATATCGATTGATGATAGGGCTTCGTATCGATCCGAGGTGATCAATACGAAAGCTTGGACTTAATGATCGATATGAAGGTGTCTCACCTGATCGATACGTATTACCTATCAGGAGATTAATACGAATGCATCTTTGATGATCGATATGAATTCCCACTCTGATGGATACAAATAGCTTCCTTGACCGATATGAATTGGAGTTTTGGTGATCGATATGAGTTGAACCTTGACAAACTCGAAACTCCTTGCACATTTGAACATATGAATTTGACGAGCTTCTGCCCTGCATAACTTGACTTAACCACTCCACTGCATGTTTAACTGCATTTTGAAGCTCGTCGGTGGAACTATAACTTGACAATATTTAATGAGTCCCAACTTGGATCGGTCTCCAAAGTCCGGATGGCACGGTTGTGACGATGATCGATGACGGCCACTCCGGTTGAATTTCGAAGTACTATAATTAAAACTTTTTTCGAACTTCGTAGAAATTTTGAGCATTATGTAGCACTGCATTGCACTTCGCATTCATGCATTCACACTGGGGAAAATACAGTATTATTGTCATATAACGATGATTTTTGCTGAGTTGATTAGCTATGGAGCCCTAAAGCTCGCAACAACAAGAGGCTCAAAGCCTATTCCTTCCAATAATAGAGATGCCGGCCATTGCTGCTGAATTTATAAGTCCTGCTCCAGACGAGCTACCAGGAGCAGCTTTCATTGGGAATCCACATGACTCGGTTCCGTTTAATATTTCTGAAGAAATGTTAGGAAGGATTTTCTTAAGGCACGGTCTATCGTTGAATGACGTCCTGCTACCAAGGCCAAACGATATGCTACATACTCCTCTAGAAGGGTATACCACTTTTAACAGATTCTCGTGTACAGCTGGGGCACTTCCTCCACTCAATCGATACATTCGAGAAGTGTTATCTTACGTAGAGATTGCCCTATCACAGTTGTATCCTAATGGGTATGCTTTGTTAAACAACTTATTCATCGTCTTCATGGAGCTCTTTTTCGGCCCCCGACTCCAGAGGAAGTCATATTCTTGGTCAATGTAAAGAGTTGGGGAGATAATCTCTCTTTCACATTCTTAGAGGGAGTCAGAAACTGTCAAATTGTGATTGGGAGTTAGATCAAACTCAGCTACATCAAAACCAAGTGGTTCTATGCTCGATGCCCACCAGGATTCGTTAGACGGTGGCTAGATAGACGTAAGTGTTTCAATTCCTCCTATGACTAGTTAGTTACTCCCCATTGATACCGAGCTTAATGTTATTTCCTCTTTACAAATTCATTTCCTCGACCCGAAGGCGCTCAATTTAGGGAAATCATCAGGATTTATCAAGAGGTGCCAAGCGAGTTTAGAGAGATCGAAGCAGTGCTCATGGATGAAAATCTGAGGGCCATTGAGCTGATTGATGGAGATCAAAGCATAGGGCTTGAAGGATCTCACAGGGTAGCTCCAGCAAGACAAGCTAGACGAAGAGCTCCCGGAATTGTAATCATTGAGCAAGGTGGCGTAGAAGATACACTCATCAAAGATGAACCCATAGCCGGGCCTTCAGATAGTCCTCGACATTCATAAAGAATAAGGAAAGGCAAGGTGATTGCTCGTAAACTTTGCAAATCTACGAGACGGAAATCCATGGTTGTGTATCTGCCAACTGCCAGTGTTATAATTTCAGAGACTCCTTCCTCACACATGGAGAACCCCTTCGATGGACTTGCAAATATTCTAATGCAGGACTATGTGTTGCTCTAATAAGATACTGAATTGGAAGGGCTTCAAAGCGCTTTCGACTTAGGCGATCCAACTCCTTCAAGTACAACCGATACAACCGGTTGGTTGGGGGTTAATAAATACGTGCATACACTTCATGACATCACACACTCAATATTCACGAGTTGTCCAATCTCCAAAGATAATTAACTTGGCCTTCTTTTAATTATGCAGATCCGATGTCAAAGAAACCGTTTATACTTGGCAGTCTCCACGTTGCACGCGAATCTTCCATTTCTTATAGGGAATCTCGTAGGCATGATTCTGACTATAAATGCCGCCATTCTAGTCAAGAGAGGGATTATTACGATAGGCAGAGAGCCAGGGAAAGGGAAAGGGAACGAGAAAGAGAAAGAGAGAGGCGAGATAGACACCGCTTCCAATCATGCTCTCCTCCACCCAGGGTTTCGTTGTCACCTCCTAGTTTGGGAACACAAATTATTGTGACTTCGCGCCAACCGGCGCCTCCGGTAGCTCCAAGACCCAGTGAACATCATCGTATGAATGGGACGGACACCTCTATTGCAGAAACTTAGGCAGTTACAGAGTTGATAGGTGAGGGAGCCGCTCGGATAACCCAACTGAAAATTGAGTTTTCGAACATATGCTTCGACAGCTTCCATTTTCCTCCAAATTTGATAGTGCTTCTAGATGGAGTAGAAAAAATCGTTCATGATCATGTCTATCATGCTTTTGGCCAATACCAAGAGTGGAAGAAAACAGTCGAGAATGCTTTAGCTGTGGCATTTGAATGGGCAAACAAAATTGAAGAATTACAAGAAACCATCACCCAGAAGGATCGGATCGTCACAGTGCTTACTGGAGAGAACGATACTTTAAGGAATTCCAAAACGGAGGCCCTGAAAAAGGTTGACGGGCCAATAAGGAGTTGGAGCAAATGATGTAGGAGGATTTAAAGTTAGTAGATGATATGGGTCACAGGAATGCCATAGTCACTGTAGAAAAAGATAAGGCACTCCAAGAGCCGGCGGAGATTAAAGTCAAATATGAGGAAGCCGTTAAGGAGAAAGATGAGGCTAACAAAATTGCCCAGGATGCTTGCAATCAAACTGTGGAGGCTCGAAACGAGCGAGATGCGGCGAAGTTGAAATCTTAAGAGGCCGAGGCTAGGGTTGAGGCCAGGGCAGCGGAGGCCACATTTGAAAGCAATATTGAAGATCTTTTAATCACCTATAATGTCAACGTCTTGAAATATCATGACTTAAGCTGGCTCAACGATTATCCAACACACTCATGTAGTGCCTGGCGCCCATCTTTTGGCCGATGAGAAGGCAGAGCATCATACCGAATCCCTTGATGAATTTGAACTAGAAAACCGAGTGCTGAACGAGGAAGAGACGAGGATTCTCCACAACACTACTGCCGCATTTGAGAAAGAGAAGCTCTCTACTCAGCATTTGGAGGTTGGAGAGGGCTCTGGCATTGAGCATCACGGTATAAGCTTTGAGATCCTTATACCAGCCTAGCCTGAATCCACTCTACAGTTGATCCTCTATCCGGATCATCTACATCTATCTTTAGCTTGTGAGCATGTGTTCGGAGGAACCCCGGCTCCCGTCGCGAGCCTACCTAAGGAAAGTATTTTGAACACTTCTTGAACTCATTCAAAGTCTGGAGTACTATCAAAGGAAATTTCTAATATTTTCTCTTATCTCCATTCATTTATAGAAGCATCACCGACCATGCCCCCTGCTACCCAAGAACAAAACCAAGAGCATGAGGCTATCATAACGAAGGCGACGATGACCACTATTACTACTACGGCCGAGGAAGTTGATGTAAGAGCTTTCACCTTTAATGAGAAAATGATGGATGAGATCCTAGGCACCCATAGCGATCCACCTACTGTCTTGCCATTTATTATGAGTGGAAGTGCATTCACGGCCAACTCTACGGCCCCGACTGCCAGCATCCCACCTGATACTCAAGTAGCTCATGATGACGCAATAATGGTGGAAATTAGCACTAAGATAGAAAGCGCAACAATGGGTAGCATCATAGGAGGTGGAATGGTAGGACCTGGCCCGACCCCTTTACTCAAGATCTCTCCGGGTGGCATGATTATCGCTATTGGGGTTCCCCTTGTATCTTCTTAGATGGAAAGTGCCCCCGCCTCTCTGACCATGCACTCTGAAAGCATCCCGATTCCGGTGAGTTCGGGGAGGAGACCACGATACTTCCTCTGGCCGAGGACAAGCCTACTAAATGCAAAAGCTTGAAGCAGCATCATAATGGCAGCTCTAGTGGGTCAACGCCAAAGGAGAAGAGGCATAAGAAAATGAAGCCCAAGGAGTAGGCGTGAACCGTGGCATCCCTTTTTTGGCGGATAGTTAGGAGCTTTCTTTTCGTTCTTGTAGGCTGTGTATAGATACAGGTTGGGCCCATGCTTGTAGGATTTTTTTGGCATGGACTCCTTGTATCTATTTTGCTTTTAAAGGATAAATGAAATAGAATTTCCTTTTTCTCTTTGCATAACTCCGAGTTTACTTGTTTAGTATTGCATCACTCGAGTTTTCTTTCGACACACTTGCGAAGCATTAGTCTCTAGATCAGACTTGTGTTCGGTTGTTAAGTCCCGGAGTCATGGCTTCGGGTCGTAACCAAACGTCAAGTCAATCCTTTACATTGTACTATCTCGATTAGCAGTTGGTACTGGAGTCATGCCCCCAGTCCTGGGGATGAGTCGAAGTGGTCGGACGGTGTTTTCTTTTCACCTTCGACATTTTTATTCATTCGAAACTAAGTTGTTGTGAGATGAGTTCGAGTTGTCAGATCACATTTGCTCATGTATTGACAATCGCATCCACACTCTGGGGATTGAACTCGCATGCGGGCGGTCGATCACGCTTGCTTAATGTTTAAAGTTACATCCATGCTTCGGGGACTTAAGTTGATTTCCGAAAGGTCAATTACGCCCGTCTTAATGATCAGGTCCATGTCCATACTCTGGGGACTTAGGTTGATTTATGGGTGGTCAGTCACACATAGTTGAATTTTATATTCTAGTCCACGCTCTAGGGATTTAGAGTTAGTTGTAGGTGGTCAGTCACACCAAGCTGAAGTTTGTACTCCAGTCCACGCTCTGGGAACTTAGAGTTAGTCATGGATGGTCAGTCAAACCTAGTTAAAGTTTATACTCCAGTCCGCACTCTGGGGAATTAGAGTTAGTCAATAGATGGTCGATCACATATGTTTTGAGTTTTATGACGTTGTTCACACTCTAGGAATGATAGATTTATCAAGATCGTGGATGGTCGGGTCACATCCACCCTGAGTTAATATGCGAGGTCGTTAGGTGGACGGATCCACCCTCTTCGAGCTTGCATTAAACATGGGCGAAGTCGTTAGGTGGACGGATCCACCCTCTTTGAGCCCACATTTGTAAGTTTATACTCCGGCTCTCGCACTCTGGGAGCCGAATTTAGTTAGAGGACCTTCGTGTATCAATCCTCTTTGGCTTCAATGTGACAATTGCCCTCGTGCTCCGGTTTCACTTAGGGAATGATAGGTCGTATCACAGTCACTCCCTATTTGAATAAGTCCCACCATAGGATGAAACTTAGCCCTCCATGCATTGTGATGGTTGCATGACGTATTTTAGGAATCACTATTCTGGCTCGAAGGGATTGCATTTTATTATTGAAATAAGAAAGTACAGCGAAGTTAGTTGCCGTATAACAAGTTCAAATTTCAAAATGCATAAAAAAATTGCAAATGAAAAGTGGACTAAATGAATAAACAAAGCCTGTTATGTTTCATAGCGACGAAGACTCTCGCTGTTCCAAGCTCTCGGCAAAGTGAGACCATCGATGGTTGATAATTTGAATGTCCCATCTCCGAGTCTTTATTCAATAACATACAGTCCTTCCCAAGTTGGCATCATATGCGAAGGGACTGGGTAAATTCTCTTGAGCACGAGATCGCCAATTTCAAAGATTCAGTGTCGGACTTTAGCATTGTACAATCGGACGACTCGACTTTGGTGCACAGCTACCTTCAAATCAATCTCTTCACGCTTCTCATATAATAAATCCAGAGATTCAAAAAGAAATATAGCATTTGTCTTGGATCATAGTAAATCACACGATGAGAAGGTACTTCCAGTTCGTCGAAATGACGACTTCCGAGCTGTAAGAAAGTGAAAATGAAGTGTGGTCGGTCGCAGACTTGTGGGTAGTTCGATATTCCCATAGGGCCATGGGAAGCTCATCAACCCATTTGTCACCGGCCTTTTCCAATCGCCTTTTCAAAATGGATTTGATAATTTCGTAAATAGCTTCGACCTGTCCATTTGCGTGAGGGTAAGCAACTGCTGAGAACTTCTTTTGAATGCAGAAACGTTAACAGAAGTTCTTGAACTTGGCACATCGCATTGGGATCCGTTGTCAGTGATAGTGGTATGTGGGAGGCCAAAACCAAAAATGATGTTGCAGACAACAAAGTTGATTACTTTCTTCATCTCGATAGTAGCAAAGGGCTCGGCTTCCACCCATTTGGTAAAGTAGTCAACTGCAACAATGGCGTACTTCGCACCACCTTTAGCTAGAGGTAAAGATCCAATTATATCGATGCCCCACGTGGCGAACGGCTATGGACTGACCATTTGAGTAGTTTCAGTAGGCGTGGCTCTTGGTATTCGAGCTTGTTTCTGACACCTATCACACTTTTTGACATAGTCCAATGCATCCTGATTCACAGTCGGCCAATAATACCCATATCGGAGTATCTTCTTAGCAAGGGTTTGCCCCCAGTGCGATCGCTACATTCTCCTTCATGCACATCATGTAATACTCGTTTGATTTCGTCGTGGGCGATACACCGGAGTAGATGAATAGAGTATCATCTTCTATACATGACTCCATTATGGATAATGAATCGTGAAGCTTTCCAAAGAATTTATCTTTTCTCACTTCTGTGCTCGGGCAAAAGCTCCATGCTCGAGATAGTTCCTGAATGGAGTCATCCATGACTCCTTCTCGTGTGTACCCAATCTATCTCCATCTGATCGATACTCGGAGAAGTAAGTGTCTCAACACGGACAAGTCCAATTTGCTGTGCTTCATCGGTGTTGGCTAGTTTTGCCAAAGAGTCTGCCTTCTGATTATGCTCTAGACGTATGCAATAGATGGCATAATAATAGAACTAATTCAACACTTCTTGGACCTGAGTGAGATATGCAGCCAATCTCTGGTCCCTTAATTGGTATTCTCCCCGGACTAGACATACGATCAGTTGCGGGTCGCAGCAAACTTCCATAGCAATAATTTTCAAGTCTCTGGCGAGTCTGAGTCCGGCAAGTAAAGCTTCATATTCGACCTCATTATCGGTTGCACAGAAATCAAACTTCAAGTCATAACATACAGATCGACCTTCCGGGGTTTCAAGTACAACTCTAGCGCCTGAGCAACGGTCGTTCGATGCACCATCTGTGTATAGCTTCCATATGTATTTGGGAGATTCATTGGTTTCGGGCAAGTCCTCCGGTATAGTGAACTCAGCAATGAAATCCGCCAAAACTTATCCTTGAATAGCCCGCCTTGGTGTGTAAGCAATATCAAACTGACTGAACTCAATGTTCCACTTTAATAACCTACCAGACGTCTCGAGCCACTTAATGACCTGTCGTAACGGCTGGTCGGTGTAGATAGTGATAAGATGAGCCTAGAAAAATGGGCAAATCATCCTTGAGGCTATGACAAGACAGTAAGCTTACTTCTCCAACTTCGAATAATTTCTCTATACTCCGGTCAATCGTTTGCTGATGTAATAGACTGGACTTTGTATCTGATCCTCCTCTCGAATCAAAGCAGCACTGATTGCATTTTTTAACACTGCCGAGTAGATGTACAATCTCTTGTGATCACTAGGATTTTACAGAATAGGTGGTATGGATAGGTGTTGAACTAGTGCTTGGAACACGCCTTCATACTCTGTAGTCCATTCAAAGTTCTATTTCCCTTTCCTATTAGGTCGAAGAAGGGGACACATTTGTCGATGGATTTTGAGATGAACCTACTCAGCGCTGTTACCTTCCCATTGAGGCTTTGACTTTGCTTTATGGTCCATGGAGTCTCAAGATTCCTAATTTCCCATATCTTCTTGGGATTAGATTCGACTCCCTGAGCATTAACCATGAATCCAAGGAACTTTCCAGATGCGACCTCAAAGTGACACTTCAATGGGTTGAGCTTCATTCTATACTCTCGGAGGATGTTAAACATCGTTTCTAGGTCTTTGATATGATTGGTGGAGAATCATGACTTTACAAGCATGTCAATAACATATACCTCCATAGTTTTTCCAATCTGGTTAGAAAACACTCATTGACTAGCCGTTGGTAAATTTTTCCAGCGTTTTAGATTCCAAACAGCGTAACTTTGTAATAGTAAAGTCCCCAATCGGTGACGAAGCCGGTGTGCTCTTGATCGGGTAGGTGCATAGGAATCTGATTATAGCTGGAATATGCATGCATGAAAGATAAGAGCTCATGTCCGGTTTTTGAGTCTACAAGTTGATCAATCCAGGGAAGTGGAAAACTGTCTTTAGGGAAAGCTTTATTCAAGTCTGAGTAGTCAACGCAAGTTCTCCATTTTCCATTAGGTTTCCTGACAAGTACATGGTTGGATACCCATTCTGGATGTAGCACATCTCGGATACTTGAGTTTATTTACCTCTTCTTTTAGGACGGTAGATCTCTCTGGATCCATACCATGCCTATTTTTCTTGGACAGGACATGCCGTGGGTCAATATTCAATGTGTGGCTCACGATGTATGGCGAGATCCCACACATGTCAGAGTGCATCCAGGCAAACACGTCGAGGTTTTCCTAGAGAAATTCAATGAATTCCTCCTTCATCTGTTGGCATAGGTGAGATCCAATCTTTATCATTCTAGAATCGTCATCATTATCGAGCGGAACATCGATCGTCGGCTCTATCGGAGAGAAGCTTGACTGTCTTTGACTTCGTCCTTGCTTTCATTATCTCTTGGGTCAAGATCTCTTGGGAATTGGTTGTGGTACCCAGGCCCAGGCGTTAACTGTCAACTAACTGCAAAGCGGACGAAGAGAGATTCCTGTACGCCCTTTCCCTTATCTTTTCGTTGCGCCTCCCGCAGCTCAACAACATAACATGCCCGTCCAGAAGCTTGGTCTCCCTAAACAACTCCAACTCCATTATCAGTAGGGAATTTCAAAGTCAAACACCAATGGACGAAAGCAGCCCTGAACTCAGCTAAGGATGATTGACCCAAGAAAGCGTTGTACAGTGAATCAATATCCAATACAATAAACTACAGCATCCGGACACTCCAGCGCTCTTCAACTCCCAACTCCACTGGTAACTCCACTATCCTATGGGTATAGTCGCACTTCCATTGAAGCTATGAACACGAGACCGGCAAGGCTTCAAATCCTTCGCTTCCATCTTCATTTGATCATAGGCTCGCTTAAATAGTATGTTCACTGAACTTCCACCGTCCACTAAGATCGTCTTCATCCAAGCAGGACCTATCTGAGCTGAAATGACTAGTGGATCAATGGTAGGGCGTCGATTCTGTCAGCATCCCTGTCTTGAAAAATGATGTCGTCTGTCATCGTCTTCTGTTGTTTGGCCGAAGATCCGTCTTCCAAGTTACTGAAACATTTGAAGCTCATATGCCTAATAGAGCTGGCATACGACTCTATTTCACTCTAACTCTGATCCGCTTGATGTAGACCACCACTAGAAATGTTAATCACTAACCTCCCACCAGTACGCGATGGTTCCTTCGGTCTAACCTGATTCACTATTTGATTTTGATTCGATTGGTCCGCACCTCCATCCTTTGGCGCCCGAATGAACTGCTCTAACTTTCTTTCTCAGATCAACTTCTCGATAATATCCTGGAGATGATGACTATCATTCATGTTGTGGTCATAACTATCGTGAAATCTACATAACTTCCCAGTTTGAATCTGTCTTTCTGATGATTGCTTCGGAGCAGGTTTCTTATATTGGATAGTATTACAAGTTTGCAAGTACACCTCCAGGGATGTATTTAACGGAGTGTAGGTGTCAAACATGGGAACTCTAGGTCTTTATCTACTCTTCTGATATCGCTTCTTACCTTGATTTCCATCGCTTTCTGCTGATTCTGCTTATTCTGTATATTTAACTACACCTTTTGGAATTCTCCCCAGTTTATTTCACAGCGACATTACTCTGGATTCCTTCTACACTGGGCCCTAAATTATCCTTTTTCCTAGACTGTTTCGCATCCTCTCTCCTTAAGAACCGAGCTGCCTTGGAATAGAAATGGTCCAATGACGCAGGGGGTTTCCCAGCGAACCAGCTGCCAAATTCGAAATCGGGATCGATTCCCTTAGTCAGACCCATAAGAATGGAGTTATCGTTGGGATTACTAACTTTAGCATAAGCAGCATGATACCTTTCTAGGTTCCCCTGAGTGTCTCTCTAGGAGCTTGAGTGACACTAGACAAAGTATTAACATCCTTGGGTCTCGTAACATGCATACGGAACTATTCGACAAAATTCATAGCTAACTGGTCGAGCATGAGATAGAACGGAGTGGCAGGCGAGTAAACCACATAGTCACGATACCCTCTAGAAAAATTAGAAAACTTCAACATTTAACCACATCATCAGCTCGCGTGGCATTCATCAACCAGTCATACTTCAAAATATGTTGATTAGGGTCAGAAATTCCTTCATAAACAGCCAGAGTTGGCATTTTGAACCGCCGAGGAGGTTATGCATAGAGGATGTCATCAGCGAAAGGGGTATGACTCCAGGAGATTCCCCAATCATCATTGGTGAGACATTGACTCTCACGAATCATCTAGTGGATCATAGTCGGGATATTTGGTACTGGCACATTCTGGGCTTGCTCGGCTAAGGTGTGGTCGGGTTCCACAATGCGAGGATGGTCCGGGCGCTGTCGACTGTTCGTACCTTGCCTCCTTGGTTGCAGGTCTTCAGGCACATAAGGCTCAGGAATGTGAGTATGCCAACGAAGGGTTGGATCTGTTCGGTATCGAATCTCAGCTTCCAAGTTAATAGCGACGGCAGCAGCATGGGTATCGGTGGGGTGATAGGGAACCGTCCCTCCTCGGGGGAAGGGCCTAGCCTGGTGACTGGTAGATGTATCGAGTCCTGCTTGTCCGAGATTGAGAGTGTGCTGATGCCCGAGGGCTTGTGCATAGCTTCCATCCAGTTGTGGACGGGTAGATCTGTGATGGTAGTCGAAAGAAGCAGGGCTCGCAATTTAGGAATAGGAAGCCTGATCCCTTCTAGATCTCCTTCGCCTTTCCTGGTTCAGACGGTTAGTTAACTCCGTATTGGCATGGATCTGTTGCGTAAGCTGCTGGCGGATTTAGGTAAACTCTTGCATAAGCATTTGAAACTCCTCCTTGGTAACAAGGACTTGTGGATTTGAAGGTCCAACTAAGTTCTGACCGGTGGTGGGTAGCTGCGGAGGATTCTGTTTATCTCTTCCTTCCTGATCTGCAGCGGTTGAAGCAGTCCTCGTGTAACCATGATAATAGTGAAGCTCTCTCTTTGACTTGATGCAAATATGAACAGGATGGAAGAACTTCTAGGCTTTGAGATCTAGATCTCCTCCTTAGATTCTTGCAATCCAATATCGGTAGTAGATCAAACGAGCAGGAGAAAAGCTGAGTTCAATTCTCAGTGGAAGCACCAAGACATTTGTACCAAAATTGGGCACAACACTCTTCGGATGTGTTTGAAGAGATAAAATGAAGAAAGTAAATTAAAATGAGGCAGATCTAACAAACACATCAATCAACAAATAAGAAAACGTACAGAAACACATAAGTTTAGAGTGGTTCGGTGTATGGCCTATGTCCACTATGAAATGATTGATATTTATTGATTATAACTCATTGGTGATAAGTGGATTACAATAGTACAATCAAAGTACAATAGCAATTTCGGCAGAGTATCGACATAGAGAAGCCAAAAGTCTATTTTCTATAGGTCTTAGGTCACTATTTATAGGCATAGGCGACAAATATCTCGCCCAGATCTTGAAGGAATTCTTCTCTAACATGGTTGGGTCTAAGGGATTGAGTTCAGGTGATTTTGACTCGATATCAGAGCAATACAAATGGAATTCGTATGGATTAAGAATTGATCCTTTTTGGCTAAAATTGATCAGATACATTCTTAAGGTTGTAGGCAAGCTCCTGTAAAAAATTTATGGCATTTGGGCTTGTAGATCTTGATTTATGATCGATGCAAATTTGGATTTTTAATCTGCTATCGACTTCGTATCGATACGTGTTCATATTGTTCTGTTGGCATCTATGCTTTCATGTGCTAACAAGATGACGTGGTGCTACATTTTAAGGTCGATCCACTTTTCATGCAGAGTGACCGAGTCTCTTTGTATATTGTGCCTCGTTCGTACCCATACGTATAGGCTCATTCGTATCCATCGACCACACCTCACCTCGTATCAATAGTTTCGTATCGAGACCACTTCGTATCGATACGTTCTTGTTCAGTTCGTAATAATGGTGGAAAGATGCCTTCGTATCGCTCGAGGGTTGTATCGATCGTATCGATTCTCTGGTCAATCGATACGAGTTGTTAGGGGATCTGAGCGATACAAATGGTACAATAAGGCAACGATATGAAGCGCCTCTGGGCCGATCGATATGAGGATGAGTATATGTGATGGATACGAATTGTAGGAGTGAGGTGGATACGAACGAGGCAATCTTTCATGGATATGAACGTGATGTTGCTTTCCATGGATCAAATCACTGCTTCTCTCCATGGATACGAATGAGAACATTGCTCTTTCCATGTGTACGAATTGCAGAAGTTTTTCCTTTGGCACTTGATGAATACGAAACTGAAAGGATACGAAATAACCAACTTTCCTATGAAACTTAATCGGTTCATAACTCGGGCATATGAACTCCGATTGACTTGAAATTTGGAACGTTGGCTTCCATGGCTTTGCTTGTTGTACCATATCGATTATAGCTTGATCCGGACTCGGGCAAAATTTACTAGTTTTCATGGTTAACCTATGTTTATCCAATCTTTCAGATGAATCGTCTTTGGTTTCCAATCAAGTCCTTGGTGTCACAACCTTGCCAAAAGGCGGGATAATAGAAACGTGTGTTAAGAATCCAGTAAACAAGCTAAGGAAAGTAGAAGTTTGTTTTAAATGGACTGGGCTCTAATTATTTAAAGAATGTGTTTCCTTTTCATTTTAAATTTCCCTTCATTCTTTTGTAAATAATTTTTGAATCCAATTATATTAATTTATGTTTTTTCAATTCACACAAGACATTTGATAACTACAAAATTCTATTCTATATTAGGTCACTCTATTTAATTATTCATTGAACTGATATAAATAGAATTATTCATATTCGCTGACTTATGGATTTAAAGAAATATCAGTTTAAAACTTCTCATCTATTTCAATTATATATATAATTATTATTTGCAGTCGAAAATATTATGAAGGGCTGTTTGGTAGTGGCGGTTCCTCTTTGGAAGGAGCATAGTCTATTTTGATTAGTAGTTTAATTAGGCTCCTTTTTCCAAGCTCCCGTGCTTTATTTTTCTCTGTTGTATGGGCTCTTTTTTCTCATTTAGCTGTTTTGTGTGTGTGCAGAACACCTGTTTTCATATTGTTTATATAGTGGCACGGCCCGCTATAAAGCCGGCCAGCTTTGCTAAAAAAATAGTATATTTATTAACACCTTTAATTTGAATTTAAAATCTTTTATCCAAAATGAAATTTATTAACTATTAAATTTTTCTATAATAAAAACCTTATTAAATAGATTTTATTTAAAAATAATTTGATTTCAAAAATAAAAATTACAAAATTTAAATTCAAACACTTCTATTCCAATTCAATTCATATGATATTACGTGTTTGAAAGCAGGGTTGTTATAGACCTCCTCCCTTATGAAAATTGCGTCATCTCAATTTCTTATAGACAGATGTCACATACACTCAACTATTAATTCTCTTTTGAATTTTTTAATCGAGTTGAAATAAGCAATTCCTTAAATGGTTGACATTAGAATTAGACATTATCGTATGTCATAAATTTAATTGGACCATTTATTAATTTACTTTTCTTCGAAAACGAATAAGAAGAATTATCGAAAATTTTCTAAGTGTCGTAATTTTTTGAAAAATTTCGCTAGCGCCTCTTTTGTATGGAGAGCCATTTGCAATTTCACAAATATAATATAAACAATATACATCGACCACACGGTTGAAAACACAATATATAACAATATTTTTATCATTTCTGTATTTAATTTGAAAGCATGTCTTTTTATTAGCGTTTAAGCAAGCTTATATTTTTTTTATGCAAGCAAAAGCGAGCCAACGTCGACGACTAGTAATCCAATTAAGCTTCTTGAGTACCCATCTCAACTTAATATTAACAATTAGTCACATATAAGAAGTATAATAAGTATACATGGTTTTAATATATAAGCAGATATATTTTAGTTAGATCATTAATCGCCAAGGCTTTCAAGGTCAAACATCACAAAATTAGATGATGGTTTCGAAGTAGAGTTGTTTCCATATTGTACTGGCTTCTCCTCAAAACGTTTATTTGATTTAACACTTGTTAAATTGTCCCTTTTGCCCCAAATCGTTCCAAAATACTCTTTTAAATAAATTATTAGGTTACTCGGTAATATATACATAAGTGATGTTCATTCAAACTTTGGAATTTATGAATGTATAACATAATCTTAAAATAAAACATGTACAGCATGGACAAAAATATACAAAGCAATTTAAATGGGCACATGATTTTTTTTATGGCAGGGAGTAATGAAAATATGGCTACAAGCCTTGGGGACGTGACACAACTCAAGCAATAGAACATATACATATACATACACACACGTATATCTTTTATTACAAAACCTGACTTTTGAAAAATGTAAGTATATTAAATATCGAGCAAGTTAGGACTTTAAAATCTAAAACAATGAAATATAATAAGGCAATAAGGTATTAAAAAAACGAAACAAATTTAAGAAGGCTACGCACACAAAACAATAAAACATAAAAGTTCATGAAGCACAACCATCAAATGAGAACTAGCAAAGACGCACCAAGCAGCCTAGGACGCGATCAATTTTCAATGAAATAGGACAAAGCAAAGGATGACATAGTCAAAGCACTAGCAAATGTACTAATTCAACAATTATATATAAATATACTAGGCATATAAGACATGTACAATGTCAGGTTTCTATTTAATACATGTACCAAATCATATATTTTATGGAACTGATTGTATTTAGAAATTAATATACATACATATATATACATACATATATATATATATATATATATATTATATATATATATATATATAAAGCTATATTATACATGCAGATTCATATAGGAAATTTATTCACTCAAACTTGACATTCTCAGAAGTGTCATATTTCAAACTGTATATGCTTGAAATCAGATACCATAACATTATATGTATCCAAAACTGATAACAACCCAAAACGTTTTGCGTTTAAATTGAGGCTCTAACTGTCTGGAGCCATATCTCCAAAACCTGGTACAAAACTTGTATGTTTTAAAAACCTGGTACAAAACTTGTATGTTTTAAAAACCTGCTACTGATGTGCATTTGCAATCTAATACTTTAAAATTTACATATATATTTAGAACTTTATGTTCTTAACAGTAAACACAAATAGAGCATATTAATATGTCTGAAATTGGATCCATTTATATGTGAAGCTTTTACTTGAAAATATTATTACATAGATAATTGTGATTATTAAAAATCCACATATGGATTTGGGTGATTTGTTATTTCCTTCAAAATATGTATGTGCTTTAAAATTATGCAGCATCAACTTACTATTTATTTGAAATCTGATGAAAATATATTTTGAATATTTTCAAACTTAATGTGCTTGAAACAACAACGTGCATTCACATATTCAAAAGCCTGAAGCCCATATGTAAAACATTACAGTGCTCGAGACTTTAATACATACATTTTTTACACAAACTGACCTTGTACTAATGTAAAAATATTATCTATCCAACTAGTTAGTACCTCAGATTAAAAACAAAAGTGTAATATATGTAGACATGTTTATTTGGAAAACAACTCAAAACTAGAATTTATGACAAGCTTCTGTCCATATTTGTTTACAAAATTATACCCCTTTAAAAACCATCTACATAATTATGCTCACACCTCAAAGAGCTGATTCCTTCATTCAATTTTTTTTTCTTTCTTTGTTTGATCGATTTGGATTAAAGAATTTATTAGCTAAGGCATGTTGAGGAAAGTGTGTTAAGAATCCAGTAAACAAGCTAAGGAAGGTAGAAGTTAGACAATTGTGTGGGTCTTGTTTCAAACGGGCTGGGCTCTAATTATTTAAAGAATGTGTTTTCTTTTCAATTTAAATAGCCCTTCATTCTTTTCTAAATAAATTTTTGAATCCAATTATATTAATATATTTTTTTTCCAATTCACACAAGTCGTTTGATAACTACAAAATTTTATTCAATATTAGCTCACTCTATTCAATTATTCATTGAGCTGATATAAATAGAATTATTCATACTCGTCGACTTATGGATTTAAATAAATATCAATTTAAAACTTCTTTTCATCTATTTCAATTATACATATAGTTATTATTTGCAATTAATAATATTATATATTTATTAATACCTTTTATTTGAATTTAAAATATATTATCCAAAATGAAATTTATTTACTAATTCATTTTTTCAATAACAAAACCCTTTATTAAATAGATTTTCTTTAATAATAATTTTATTTCAAAAATAAAAATTACAAAATTTGAATTCAAACACTTTTATTCTAATTCAATTCACATGATATTACATGTTCGAAAGCAGAGTTGTTACAACATGTATGTATTTTTTGAGAAAACTCAAGGTACATTCGCTATACTTAGGTCGTCGAGAAATGACACTTAAGAGGGAAAAATCTTTCTTGATCTATGGAGCAAACTCAAGGTCAATGTCGAGATTAAGGTAAAGACCACGGTTAGGAGTTGTATATGATTCAATCAATAAAGAATTATCCATTACTTGTAGGCCTATGATTTGTTGAGGAGACTCAAGATCAGAATCCTAAGGAAAGCGAATCCTAACATTTAGTAGTGAAATCGAAAGGTTTCTATATTTCTCTTAGAGTTTTGAGAAATACAAATATCAAGTGGGAGCCTTATTATAAAAATGAAATGGTTACATTAACCATTCTAATATTATAAGAATAAATGCTATAAAAATTAAAATTATCGACTTCAATAAGTTTGTGCAACTAGTTCAATTGATAAAATTGTTTATCAATTAAAATATACTAATGAACTGAATTAAGATTGTTAAAGAAATATATATAACATACACTTACTAATAAACCTTTGGCATGCTACCTCTTCAAGACCCATATGAGAGCCAAATTATATAACTACTAAATACATTCATACCATAGTTAAATAAGTGCTTGTTTTCTTAAGACTATATATTGTTTGCTTGTTTTCTTGAGACTATATATTGTTGCCATACCCAAAAATTTAAGCTATCGTAGGTTGAAAGCAAAAGCGAGTTGTCGCAAGTTGATGGCTAAGAAAAGGCTACCCAATGTTGGAAATTAAAAAAGAGCTATTGCAAGTTAATAAGAGTAACTATCACAAGATAATAAGGAAGGAACTGTCGCAAGTTGAGGATAAAAGAGTTATCGCAAGATGACAAGGAAAAGGGCTATCGCAAGTTGACAACGAAGTAACTATCGTAAGTTGGTAAAGAAGTAGCTATCGTGAATGAAAGATAAAATAGCCGTCGCAAGTTGATAATGAAAGAGGCTGTCGCAAGTTTATACAAAAGAAAGTCATCGCGTGTTGAATAAAAATTATTACAGGTTTGTGCTAAAGGAGAGCTATCGCATATTAATGATTGGAGAAGTAATCGCATGTTAAAACTTAGGAGAAGCTGTCGTAGGTTGATGATAGATGGAAGCTATGGCACATTGATTGTTAGAGGAGCTATTGAGAGTTGAGACCATCAGATATTGACAATCAAAGTTTTCACATGTTGAATAACTCATATAAAATTGGCATCCAGCTTGCCACACGACATCCCTGATAGGCTAGCAGTGCCACATCATTATGAAGCAAGAGAAGGATTTTGCCACATGTCGTCCCGAGCATGCGCCGCAGCAGCAAATAATAATAGTCTACTTTCTATGAGTGACATGTGTCATGAATCCAAAGGTCTAAATTTTCTATAAATAGGCATGTAACTCCTACTAGGAAGGGGATGAATTAAACGTTGTCCTTCTTTCTCATTTTTTTTTTATTTTTTTTGTACAATAAAAATATTGAGATTAGGATTTTAATGGTCGTCGGGTCGAATTGAAATCATGACTTTATAATCAATGACTCAAACAAATTCTTATTTGCATGAATATTTTCATATGGTCCTATGACTGGCATACTTGACTTATAACTTGCATATTGAATAAAAGGACTTGCCTCCCTTGACTTGCATATTTGATTAAAGAGACTAGCCACTTATAAGTCCCACGCATGACTAAGGAAATTACCTCGCTTGAATATCATTGATTCTCCTTGATTAAAGCATTAGGATAAGACAATTTTGACGTAATATTTAGTGTTGATTTTATTGAGAGTTGAAATTTGGGGAAATATAGAACAAAATCCATCTCATTCAACGAGAAACGGTCAAGTCGGATTCTCAGTCTACAATATTCGACCAAGGAAGAATCAGGAAGCTGATAAAAGCATGAAAAAAACTCCATCAAGAATATGAATATGAAATTCATCACAAAACAGGTGCGCAAAATAATTTTTTATTACACAATCACTATATTACAAATTATGATTATCTTTTCATTGTAGAATGAGTTTTACAAAGTTTATGACTCTAGAGGGTGAGGAAGAGGGTGATGTTGATGGACTAGCTCTTTAACTTTCCCTTCGACCTCCAAAACGCAAGAATGAGATTGGCTGGATGAACCCACATTCTTGTACAAAATAGGAGGTCCCCTAATTTCCTTAAGAACATCAGAACTTCCATACCGAAAGAAATGATGTTATCTTTGATAGCTGGAAGACAAGGCCTTCCTCGATCAGTAATCTCATTTTGGGCTAAAAAAAAGAAGTCATTTTTTAAGTCAAAGGAAAATATGACTTCAATTAAGTAATTATTAAACTAGAAAATGGTATAGCACTCAAGAAGCTAATTGCGATAGATTGGCCCTTGATTTGAAGTCGTATGGAGATACGATCAAGTATAACTTGATCAATATCGCCTTAATAGTGTATAAAGGATAGACTTATCACTTGAGACTAAGCATATGATAGATGTTAGGAATTGAGATGTTGGTTTTGATAACAACAACCTTTTTAACTTATCTTATTATAAAATATTACTAACAATGTTGTCTAGATAGATATGCATATACAAGATATATATATATATATATATATATATGCATGTATTGATTACTGAAGACTGATCAGTATAAAGACTCAAGACTCAAGATTAAAGACTCTAGAGTATCAAGGTCAAGATTTCAAGATATATATATATATATATATATATATATATATATATACATATATAGGTTTTTTTAAAACTTCATAATAGCATGGAAATCTTCATTCCGAATTTCATTTGGGATGGAACCCATTTCTACCTTCTTAGTAGCTTACAAACCCACGACAAGTAGCTTACAAACCTACGACAAGTGGCTTACGAACCCACGAACATCCTGGTTTTGTACTAGTTCTCGAGTCTTGATGTGATGAGATATTCTGCAGGAAGAAGCTTGCAAAACTACTTAAAAATGATTTTTCAAAATGATTTTCAAAACTGTTTTTCAAAATATTTTAGCCTTAAAAATTATATTTTCAAAAAATGTTTTAGCCTTAAAATATTCTTTGTTTTTGTTTTAAACTCTTGTTTAAACTTCGTTTTTTACTCCAGAATCATTTCATTTTGTGTTTCTTTCAATACCATTTTCAAAACAAAATTCACATTGTTTTTAACTTAGGGATGTCGACATTGTGGCTGTTGAATTCAAAAGTTTCAATTTTCAAAAGAAGTATCTATTCGTTTAAATCTCTTCATATATGGTTATGACCGTGGTGCTTTATAAATAGCCTTCACAAACGAATTTTTTAACTAATTAATTTCTAATTTTCTTCACTTCTTCTTCTCCACAAATTCATATTCTAAAATTTTCATATTTTTAAGACCGTGCTGAAATTCTGCCGAATTCTCAAGTGAATCAAATTAGAATCTCATTCTTGTTTAATTCTCTGCCCTCTCTCGAAGATAAAAGTGCTATTCAGAGTTTAGGATTAATTTGTAACCAAAAGTTTGTTGAGTCTCTCTACAAGGTATGGTTGTGCCTGGAAATCAATTAGGTGATCTTGAGTCCCGTAAATCAAGAGTTTGCCCCGGACTCTCGAGATAGGAGGGTACCTCAAGGCCTTTAGAAATTGAGGATTGTAATCTCGACATTGGTATAATAAAAATCTGTATGAGGTGGTTCGCCTTGGTACATGACTGGATGTAGGGTAACTCTGAACCAATATAAAATCCGGTATGTTCTTTCCTTTTACTGTTTTTATTTACTTTCTGCGTCTGTGTTTGATTCTGTGATTGTTCTATGATTAAGTTCTGCATTTGTTTATATAATAATTTTTAAATTAGTCCATATAAGTCTTAGAATCCATTAATTACTATTCACCCCTCCTCTAGTGTTAAATTAGCCTTAAGATCCTTAATCCGTTGTCCCTTTCAATTGGTATCAGAACCTTGGTTTTCGTAGTTTTCATAATATGAAATTTGAAAATTGTTTTAATGGCTACCAACACTGGTAATGTCAACTTTGGCACTAGTTCTGTTATTCCTAACACTAGTTCATTTGTAGAAGGTCAGTCTACTGTCAGACCACCATTTTACAATGGCAGTAGTTATGCATATTGGGCTTATAGAATGAAAATTTATTTATAATCGGTAGGATTAGACACTTGGAATATCACACAAATTGAGTATGTTGAACCAACTACCAATTTAGCCCAATGGACTGCTAAGCAAAAGGGTGCTGCACAAAATAACTCAAAGCCATGAATATATTATTTTGTTCATTAGATAGGAATGAGTTTAATAGAGTGTCTGTTTGTAAGTCTGCATTTGAAGTCTGGAAAACTTTGCAAGTTACTCATGAAGGAACAAGTAAAGTTAAACAGACTAAAATTTCCATATTAAATAATCAATTTCAATTGTTTAAAATGCATGCAAATGAGTCCATTTTTGACATGTATTGTCGATTTCAAGATATTGTTCATTCACTAATTGCACTGGAAAAAAGATTTTCGGAGGAAGACCAAGTCAGAAAAATTATAAATTCACTCACTCCAAAATGGGATCAAAAGACGCTTGCAATAGAAGAAGAAAATGATATCAATTTAATGAAAATAGAAGAATTGATTGGGAATTTGATGTCTTCTGAAGTTCAACTACAAGGAAGAAGAGCAAACAAGGCTATAGAAAAGAAGTCATTAGCATTCAATGCAACAACTGAAGATTCGAAACTAGACAGTGATGAGGAGACTGCTTTCATGACAACAAACTTTCGAAAATTCCTAAAATATAGAAAAATGAATGATCAAAGGAATTCCAGAAATAATACGGAGAACGTAATGATAGATGCTTCAACTTCAATAAAGTCGGGCATCATAGAAAAGATTGTCCATATCCAGATAAACAGTTGTTCCCTCCAAACAGTGATTCATCAAGGAAAAGAAAGAAAGCATACACAGCAATTCTTGATGACTCGGATTCATCATCCAGTGACGATGAAAAGAAGACGGATAATTCAAATTTATGTTTCACTGTTATTCATGAATTGGATGACGATGAGAGTATGGATCTAAAAATAGGTATGCATTTACATTATTTTTAATTTTTCTTGTTCGAATGAATGCTTTTTTGTTTGCTTGATTCTTTTAAATTCCTTGAATTTTAAGTTCCATGGATTTTAAATTCAAATTTATCCCTTGAAATTTGAATTCTAAATTCAAAAATAATATTGTTTTAATATTATTTTAAATATTAAATTATTAATATTTAAGTATTATTATATTTAATATTATCACAGAAATTATATAATTAGAATATAGGATATAATATATATATATATATATATATATATATATATATTTATTAAAAATTAGGAATAGAAACTTGTCCTCTGATTCATTAGGCACATGTCGACATACCCGGATACCCCATGTCGATGTGCCCCTTAGAATTTGATTTCAAAATTTGAATTCAAACTTTTGAATTTCCCTCCACCTTTTCACCAACTTGAATGTTCTGGAAAGATGCCTCTTGACCAGAGAACATGTCTGTAGAATCTCTATTATCTCACTCTTTTTATTATCACTTTTCACTTTTATTTCAAATTTCAAAGTTATCTTCATTATCTTTTACTCCTCTCAAACTTCTTCAATGGCCTCTTCAAGCACTCCTAACACCGTTAGGCATCCAAAATATGTCATAAACTTTCTTTTTAATGACCCAGAAGCCACCAAAGCTTACATCGACTATGTAAACTTTGGTAAAATTCACAAGGGAAAATTCGCTATTTTTAAAGATTTTCCTTCTTATGAAATTGAAAATCTTTTTCAACAATGTTCTATTCTTAGTTTAGTATATAACAAACAAAATGATTTTGAATGTTATCCAAATCTTGTTAAGATGTTTTTTTGCGAATTTGAATCGTGGATTTTATGATGGGGAAGAAGGACAAATTTGGAATAGTTTTAAAGGAACACAAATTGTCTTGGATTGTGAAATTTTGGGAAATACTTTGGGATGCAAGTATACCGGAATGAATCTCTTCGAATTTCAAATAAATGAAAATGATTGAGAGACATTTCATCACATCTTTGAAGGGGATGATAATTTTGAACTCAAAAATCGATATTTTCGTCCTAAAGCAAGAATTGTTAATCTTCTTATCCAACACACTCTTATACCAAAATCGAGAAACTAGAACAACCCAACTTTGAAAATTTGCAAAGCTCTTTTTGCAATTTTTATAAATTATGATTTTAATTGGGCTCAAGTTATTTGGATGAGCTAAGGTCCAAGAATTTTACTATGGGTAAAAACACATTATATCATGGAATTTATCTTACTCGGATTTTTAATTACTTTGGAGTTGATTTCAAAAATGAAGACTTCATAACTAGAAAAGTGTTCAACCATGGAAACATTTTCCCTTATGCAAATTCCATTAGTGTTTCAACCATATGAAACACTTAAGAAGAAAGGCTTGCTTACGAAGCGATGGAAGAAATGGAGGAAGAAGAAGAAGGAGAAGAGGAAGAGGAAGGAATGGAAAGTGAAGAGGAGGCACAGGAAGATCAAGAAACTTCCTTAGAGATTATTGAATATCCTACTAATCCCATTAATCCATCAATAAGACCATTCTCAGTAATCAAAGAATTATAGTGGAAAATCAAAAGACACTTAAAAGATCAATGAGTAAGAAAATGGATAAGATTTCCACTAAAATCGACAAGTTCTTTGGGAAAATTAGTAGAAAACTTGGACTATCCCAAATAGTGACTCGTCAAGGAAAAGAAAAAAAGCATACACAGCAGCTCTTGACGACTCAGATTCATCTTCTTCATCTTCATCTAATTAGTTTTAGTTCATGTTATCTTAAGTTCTATCTTTTTATTTTCTTGACTTTAGTTAACATTATATTATCTTATGTAATATTGACTAGAATTATGAATGAAATCTTTTATTTTCTGTTATTCAACTTCACTTGTCTCTGTAATTGCTTGTTTTTGTATTATACAAATTTTAGTTGCATAGATTTGTTCATAATATTCAAAACAAAGCAAATTGTCACTTTGGGCAGAGGCATGTCGACATCTACCATCCCCTCATATCGACATACAATGGGCAGAAAATAGTTACTCTTTCAAATTTTAATTTCATGTAACTAACTTGTATCTATTGATCTTAAATGACTTTCTACCCCTGTTTATACCTATTTCTTCCAGAGTAAATTATCAAACTTCATTTCTAATCACTCCATTTCATTTCCTATTTCTTGAATTATGGCTTCTCCGATTAAGAATCTAAGTGATAATCTTGAAGAAACTCTCACGTCCTTCAAGAATATTCTTACATTCATACTTCGTAATCAACGCCACGTAGAATTGAGTCAAACGCAGATGATCAAGGAGCAAGAGAGACATTTCGACGCCCTTCGTTGGATGATCTCAGCTCTTAACAAGGACGACCTCGAAGGAAATCCACCAGTCATTCTCAACAAAGATAAAGAAGAATGGGATGCCATCAAATCAGACCCTATATTTAGAGAAGATGGATGGGTGGAAGTACTAAGGAATGTCTAGTCATTCTGTTTGTTATTTGTTGATTTGATTGATGTGTTTTAAACTTGATTGACTTAACTTATATGGTATGGTTTGTATATATGTTTGGATTGAATAATTACTGTAAATATGATTGGCCAATGATTGATTTACTTTTTGGATTACACTTATGATCGCATTTCATACTTATGATCACACTTAGCACTTATTACACATATATATGGATTACTCTATATTATGGTTGATTATCTTATATCAAGTTCAGGGAATTTATTAGTTAGATGTTTTTGTTGATGACAAAGGGGAGAAGTTATATAAAATAGTAGTTGGCTTGGAGTAATGGGGAGTCATGGAGTAAGGGGGAGTTATGATAAGAGTTATGGTATGATAAGCATATTTTATAAATACAGGTTGTCATCATCAAAAAGGGGGAGATTGTTAGGAACTGAGATGTTGGTTTTGATGACAACAACCTTTTTAACTTATCTTATTATAAAATATTACTAACACTCTTGTTTAGATAGATATGTATATACAAGGTATATGTGTGTGTGTGTAGGTATTGATTACTGAAGACTGATTAGTATAAAGACTCAAGATTGAAGACTCTAGAGTATCAAGATCATGATTTTAAGACATGTGTCTAGTTTTTGTTAAAACTTCATAATAGCATGGAAATCTTCATTCCGAATTTCATTTGGGATGGAATCCGTTTCTACCTTCTTAGTGGCTTACACATCCACGACAAGTAGCTTTTTCAAAACTGTTTTTCAAAATATTTTATCCTTAAAAATTATCTTTTCAAATGATTTTCAAAAAATGTTTTAGCCTTAAAATATTATTTGCTTTTGTTTTTAAACTCTTGTTTTAAACTTCATTTTTTACTCCATAATCATTTTATTTTGTATTTCTTTCAATACCATTTTCAAAACAAAATTCACATTGTTTTTAACATAGGGATGTCGACATCATGGGATACCCCATGTCGACATGGTAGCCGTTGAATTCAAAAGTTTCAATTTTCAATAGAAGTGTCTATTTGTTTAAATCTCTTCACGAATGGTTTTGACTGTTGGGGCTTTATAAATAGCCTTCACAAACGAATTTTTTAACTAACTAATTTCTTATTTTCTTTACTTCTTCTTCTCCATAAATCCATATTCTAAAATTTTCATATTTTTAAAATCGTGCCGAAATTCTACCTAATTCTCAAGTGAATTAAATTAGAGTCTCATTCTTGTTTGATTCTCTACCCTCTCTCGAAGGTCAAAGTGTATTCAGAGTTATATGATCAATTTGTAATCAAAAGTTTAGTGAGTCTCTCTATAAGGTGTGGTTGTGCATGGAAATCAATTGGGTGATCTTGAGTCCAGTAAATCAAGAGAGATTGCCCCGGACTCGTGAGACAGGAGAGTACCTCAAGGCCTTTAGAAATTGAGGATTGTAATCTCGACATTGGTATAATAAAAATCTATATCAAGTGTTTTGCCTTGGTACAGGACTGTATGTAAGTTAACTCCGGACCAGTATAAAATCCGGTGTGTTCTTTCCTTTTACTGTTTTTATTTCCTTTCTACATCTATGTTTGATTCTGTGATTGTTTTGTGATTAAGTGTTGCATTTGTCTATATCATAATTTTTTAATTAGTCCATATAAGTCTTAGAATCCATTAAACACTATTCACCCCCTCTCTAGTGTTAAATTAACCTTAAGATCCTTAATCTGCCGTCCCTTTTAATTGAATCATTAATGAATGGATGACATGGCATAGGCCCTTGAGGAAAGATATATAAAGTCCCATTTGATTTCTTTTTTTATTATACTTATGGTCCTTTGAAGTCGATAGGGTTATCATATTTATTTGTTCAAATAGGCTTTAGATAAGCCAGTCCAAAAGGTCTATGTCATTTCATATGTTCAATAGATATAAAAGACAAGTGACAAATTTGTGCTATAGTCCATTATGCATGATAATAGGCTATGTATCTCATCCTTATGTTTGAAGTCCATGGTCCATATAATTATGCTTATATGTGTTCATCAAAGTTCAAGGCTCCTCAAATTTGTTTCTGTCGAGATTGATCTTGATGAGTTCGTATATAGGCAAGTCCATAAAAATAATTTTCAAAAAAGATCATGGTCATAGTCAATAGGCAATTCCATGTCCTTTTACATATAAAGTATGCATGTTTAGGGTTTACAAAGCTTTAATTTAAGAAAAGGGGGATTAAATGAAAATCGTCCCCCAAAATAGCACCCCTAAGACCATATTTATAGAGGTGACGTAGCTCCACTCCGCCTTTCATGACTCTGGCATAGTCGACTTCGGAAAATTCGGCTTCGAAGGTATCATCCTTGCATTCGCTTCATCACTGAAGAGGAGACATTATCTTGCTTTCAGTGCTTCGACATTGATTATCATTGGTGCTAGCATAGAATGATATCTTCGAAGTGCCATGAAGTGCGGTGCTGCTTGAATGTAGTGTCGATATCCTTCAGGGTTACTGATGGTAAGCCTGGCTTGGTCATGATAAGCAAGTAGTGTTTCCATAAGTACATTGATGTTGGTATGTCTTCGAGAATGATGACGATGTGAATGAAGTGTGGCTCCTTGCTATGAAAGGCGGCGTCAATAGACTTAGCATTAATGAAATGCGCTATGGTCACTTCGACATCCATTGGTCGCTTATGAAGTTAGTTGTATTTGACCTCTTCATTTCCTTGGTTACATGTGACACTATATGTATTCTGTCATTGACGAAGTGTGGTACCCTATTCCTTTGACACTAATCATGAAAGGCGATGTCATCTATATATTTTTTATTATATATTTGTGAAGTCGGTAAGAGGCGGCATTGATTAAGCTCGGCGTTCATCCCGATTTTGTTGACCTGTGATATTACTTGAGCGTTAGTTTTGAATAGGGACAGTGATGATGAGCAAAATTGTTCAGCGAAGATGTAGGTTTTTGTTGTCGACAAAAGATGATGCTGATTGAAGGCGATGTTAGTTAGGTGCAACGTCCCTTCTTTTCTTATGGATGGAGTGTGACATTGTTGATCCACGATGTAAAGAAGCGTGATGTGGTTGAGGATTGATGCCAAAGAGACATGTTACCAAATTTATATAAAGTTGGGAGAGATACGTCATCGAAGAGATACGTTATCGAAGAGATATGATGCCAAAGTGATGAAGTGCGACACTATTGGTCTTCAACATAGGACCTAGTGTAACCAATTCCTTTGTGACATTACCACTCATAGAATTATTTTTGATATTGAGACTATATGGATAACATTTAAACCCTTTTGTATGAAAGAATTTTTTTTACTCTTTAGGGTAAAACTAGGAATTCCTTTGTGTTGCTCGGTCTTGAATAAGATTCCTATGCTGGCCTTGTTTCCTGTAAAACACGAAGTGAATGTTGCTTCTCCTTAGCAATTATCCTTTTGGATCGATGGATTTACAAATTGGTATATATTGCCTACATTATCTATGCAAATTTAAGCTTATAATTTTCTTATAAGAGATCAATAAATAGAGATAAGTTTTCAAGTAAAAGCCCAGAAGATTATCCGGTCATGTTATGGGTAGAGGCATCCGAAATTTTCTCTAGCAATAATAGGAGATTAAAAATTCATTCAGTAATAAAATGTCCTTCTGGCAATGAGAGGAGATAGAAATCTATATCAGACCATCATAAAAGAAGTTTGAAAATCAATGTCTGACAATAAAAGAAAACCAAAACATATTTATCCGATAATAATAAAAGACCGAAATTCCATATCTGATAATAATTGAAGACCAGAAATCCATATATGATAATAACAGGATCTAGAAACCAATATCTAGAAATGATTGAAGAAGACTAGAAATCCAATTCCGATAATAATAATAGAAGTCCAGAAATTCACATCTAGAAGTAATAGAAGAAGACTAGAAATTCAAATCCAATAATAATAATAATAATAGAAGTCTAGAATCCACATCTTGAAATAATAGAAGAAGACTAGAAATTAAAGTCTAGTAATATTAATAGAAGTCTAGAAATCAACATCTGGAAATAATAGAAGAAGACTAGAAATTCAAATCCGATAATAATAATAGAAGTTCAGAATTCCACATTTGGAAATAATATACAAAACCAAAAATTCAAACCCAATAATAATAAGAAGTCCGTGTTACTTAGAGGTTTGACCAGGAAACTAAGTACTCGGCATTTGCATACTGTTCGGCATTTATGAGTCATTCGGCATCCAGATCGTTCGGCGTTAGAGAACGCTCGGCATTCAGGAACGCTTGGCATTCAGGAACGCTCGACATTTAGGAGCATTCGGCATTAGAAAGCGCTCGGCTTCCAGAGTCGTCCGGCACAAATGATTCGTTCGGCACTCAAGTTCGGTCGGCATCTATGGGACGGTCGGCATGCAGGAGCATTCGACATTGAGAGGCGTTCGGTATTGTATATCGTTCGGCATCTATTGACGTTCGGCATGGCAGAGCCATTCGGCATTCCATACTGCTCGGCATCCAAACCTTGTTCGGCACATCACTTCGTTTGGCATAAATCTCGTTCGACATTCGGGATCGGTCGGCATCCAGAGTCGTTCGGCACAACACACTGGGTCGGCTTCCAGTGTCGCTCGGCATAAATCTTGTTCTGCATTCGGGATCGATCAGCATCCAGAGTCGTTCGGCACAACATACTGGTTCAGCTTCCAGTGTCATTCGGCATAAATACTTCATTTGGCATTCAGAGTGTTCGGCATCACTTCGTTCGGCATTTAGAGTGTTCGACATCACTTCGTTTGGCATTAGGATATCGTTCGGCATTCATGCCATGTTCGGCATTTTGCCATTCGGCATCTATGGGTCGGCATACAGAGATCACTCTTTTTGGGCCAAGCTAGTTCGCTATCTGGCCCGCTAGGAAAGTCCAACCCATCTTCGTCTATAAATAGAGAGGCAGGGGCACAGTGAAATGGACCTTTTTCGAGAACACTGGGAAGACTCTGCCGCATTCAAGACTCATTCAAGACCTATCTTTTTTGCTTAGCAATTGTATTCAACATAGTTGGTATACGGATTGTATGTATAATCGATTATCGAGAAAAGCAATAAAGATTAACCTCCAAGTGGATGTAGGCAATTACGCCGAACCACTATAAATCTGGTGTTCGTATTTTCTATATTTAAATTTGCATACTGTTCTCTGTTTAACTTTACTTTCTTCATTAATCTCTCTACATAACTCTACTCAAGGGTGTTAGTGACCAATTCTGGTGCTTTCACTGAGAATCGAATTCTCAGGACGATAGGATCTACTTTGTAGTTACTGGATTAAAATCCCCCAAAGGAGATCCAAATCATTCGCAAGACATCTGTTGATTCTACTCAAAGTTACAACCGACAGCTCTATCATGGAAAGACCACGAACTAGATTGGCCTCTCATAACGCAGATGTCAATGAAATGCAGTGTACAATAAATAGGACCTGGCAACCAACCAGCAATTCAAGGCTCAGGAACCTCCACCCAGAACCAAGCGGAGGTCGTTTCCCGAACAGAGTTCAACAACTTGATAAGAGAACTCAGGGAAAGTAGAAGGCAACTTGCTGAGCAGATCCAAGCAAATACTAATTTCATGACTCAGCTTGCCTAGCAGCAGCATCAGAATGCTGGAAGTAGTCCCACTCTTTATTCTTCATCTGATAGTTCGACCTCGGCTGATGAACCTCCTAGGCGTAGACGCCGCAAGACAGAGGCTACATAGGCAGGTTCCACTGATCGATCCGCCAGGGATCAGGCACATGAGGAGACCAGACGCCCGGCTCATCAAGACCCAAATCAAGCTGGCCATCAGGACATACGTTTGACCGACCATCAGCAGGAGGGACATCAACCCGCACGGTCCCATGGAGCGGAACCCAACCTCCCACCTTCCATACAAACTCCAGATTTATCAGCTATGGTCAGGCAGTTGATGAGAGAGAACCAAGGCCTGACCAACGAAGATTGGGGAGTGTTCAGGAGTCATACTCCCTTCACGGATGTTATCCTACAGGCTGAGTACCCCAAGAAATTTAATATGCCGACTATCCCAGCCTACAAAGGGAAGACTGACCCTAGGTAGAACGTGATGAGGTACGAATAGATGATGGATACGGCAAGGGCAAATGAAGCGACTAAGTGTAGGTGTTTCCCAATCACTCTATCCGGAATCGCCACTATGTGGTTTACTCGGCTTCCTCCGCGATCTATATCCAGCTTCGACGAGTTAGCGATGAAATTTGTTGAATAATTCAGGATACATGCTACCCGTCCAAAGGACGTAATGTCATTATCAAGCGTAATCTAAGCTCCGGGAGAGTCTTTGAAAGCCTACGTATAGAGGTTTCATGTTGCCGCCATTGAAGTTAGCAATCCTAACGACCAGGCAATTTTGATGGCGGTAATTCGAGGTGTAGATCCAGACTCGGAGTTTGGAGATTGGTTGGCGAGAAAGCCCCCGGCTACATTGGAACGATTCTATTCCAAAGCTCATAGTTCATACGGAGGGAGGAGGCTCGATGGACGAGACGAGATAAGGCACCAAGGCCTGTTCAGGAGACTGTGAAAATTAACATCGCCGTGAAGCAGTCCGACGATAGTTCGAGAAAAGTTCAAGTCAACGTCCAGAACAAGCCTGGGTAGTCCAAAGGATCCGGAAGTGGAAATCCCGAAAAGAAAAGAGAAGCAGGGAAATGAAAGCCAAGGATTCTGACCTATAATGAATACACCCCGCTGAATACTTCTCTTGAAAACATCTATCTACCTGTAACACCTTTGAATACAAAAATTCGCGCCTAAAGGAGTCTACTGAAGAACAGAAATGGACAGGGAAGTATTGTCGCTTCCATGAGACCCATGGGCACAACACCGAGGAGTGTAGACACCTCCATGACGCCATAGAAAAGTTGATCAGACAGAAAAAACTGCAGGAATTTGTCAAAAACCTGCAAGATGGAAGGCAAGGAACGTCAGACCTCGGACGCGGGCCGGCTCCACGCTAACCAGAACAACCTACTCGGACTGTGGGTAGATTGATCATAAACACTATTGTCGGAGGACCTCATCCTGCAGACAAGAATTGGCAGGAGATGGAACGATATGATATCTCCTTGAGGCATGCAGATTATGAATGTTGTTCAAATGTTGAAGATGGAACCCCCGCAAAACAACAACGCATGATGACTGACGATATAGTGTTTAGGAGTTGAGACGCGGACAAGGTGGAGGCTCCTACTATCGACCCGATGGTTATATTTGCAACAATCAGGCCAGCTTACGTGAAAAGAATCTTGATTGATTGTGGAAGATCTGTCAACATCATCTTCAAGAAGGCTTATGACCAAATGAAGATGGAAACGAAAGATTTGAAACCATGCAAAGCCCATATCCATGGCTTTAACGGTGCTGCAACCGACGCGATGGGGTATATAGAGCTACCGGTTGAACTGGGGGAAGGTGAACGTAGGAGAGTGCGAGTCCTACCGTTCATAGTAATGGATGTTGACTCTCCATACAATGTCTTTGCCCAGCCTTGGTAGAATTTAAGGTTGCTTTGGCACCATGGTGTTTGATATTAAAATTTCCGACAGACAAAGGAGTCGGTGTTGTACATGGCGATCAGGCGACCGGTCGCACATGTTATGTGGCGGAACTGAGAGAAGCTCAGCGGAGAGAGAAGGGAAAGGTTGCAGACAGCTCCGTCCACATCCTAAAAACTGATGATTGACAAGTAGTGCCCAAGCCCTGGCTTGGGCAGCATTCTCGGATCCTTAGAGACATAAATCCGAGAGATGATGATGGGGAACCTAGGGAAATGAATGCAGCACCGACTGAGCTGACGATCGACATCCCAGTCAACCGGGATGACCCATCACGAGTTCTTAAGATTGGATCGCAACTCGACCCTTCGGTGGCTAAGGATCTTACTGATTTACTCTGGGCAAATCTGGACGTTTTCGCTTGGACACACTCTGATATGTGCGGGATTTCTCCAACAATCGCAAGTCATATGTTGAACATAGACCCGAAACACGTTCTCGTAAAACAGAAAAGGAGAGGTATGGACCCGGAAAGGTCCGCGGCTCTCAAAGAGGAGGCGGACAAACTCAAAGCCAATGGGTTCGTCCGCGACACCCTCTACCCTGAATGGGTATCTAACCCAGTGCTAGTGAAGAAAGCAAATGGAAAGTGGAGAACTTGTGTTGATTACTCCGATCTGAATAAAGCATGCCCGAAGGATAGTTTCCCTTTACCTAGAATCGACCGGCTCGTCGAATCTACCGCCAAACACGAATTATGGTCATTTATGGATGCGTACTCAGGATACAATCATACCCCGATGCACATTCCAGACCAAGAGCACACCAGTTTTGTCACAAATATGGGGCTATATTGCTATGTAGTAATGCCCTTTGGATTGAAAAACGTGGAAGCAACTTATCAGCGTCTGGTGAATCGAATGTTTAAGGACTAGATCGGTAAGACGATGGAAGTCTATGTGGATGACATGCTCGTGAAGTCACGGCAGTCAAACGACCACATCCGAGACTTAGCAAAAATGTTTGATATACTCAAACATTACGGTATGAAGATCAACTCCTTGAAGTGCTCTTTTGGCGTGGCATCAGGAAAGTTCTTGGGTTTCATTGTGAATGCACGTGCAATTGAAGCTAACCCGGAAAAGATTCAGGCTATTCGGGACATTCAAGTGCCCAGAACTATAACGCAAGTACAAAGCTTGAACGGAAAGGTGACAGCGCTGAGCCGATTCATATCCAGAGCCACATATAAGTGCATTCCTTTCTTTGATGTGATAAAGAAAGGAAAAAGGAATTTTGAGTGGACATCCGACTGTGAGGAAGCATTCCGAGCTCTGGTAAGACATTTGGAGAGCCCCCATGTGCTGTCGAAACCAGTAGACCATGAAATGTTGTATGTGTACTTGGCAGTATCCCAACATGCTATCAATACGGCTTTGGCTCGTGAAGAGGCCCGAGTTCAAAAACCAGTTTACTATGTTAGTAAATGTCTGAAGGGGGTAGAAAGAAACTATCCCAAGATGGAGAAATTAGCTTATTCTTGGTGATTGCATCACGCAAGCTTCGCCCATATTTTTAGGCGCACACAATCAGTGTTTACACTGATCAACCCTTGCGTCAGATACTCCAACGACCAGAAACTTCTGAAAGAATGTTAAAGTGGAATATCGAACTAAGTCAGTTCGATATTACTTACCTACCACGAAAGGCCATACGGGGACAAGCGCTAGCGGATTTCATCGCTGAATTCACCATGACAGATGAATCAAACGGCTTCAATGTCAAACCTCCCATCCGATGGAAGATGTACACCGATGGGGCATCTAACGACCATTGTTCGGGGATTGGCATAGTTCTTGTAACTACTAAAAACCGATCAGTTTGCTACGCTTTGAAGCTTGAATTCACAGCAACAAATAACGAAGCCGAGTATGAAGCATTGATTGTCGGCTTAAGACTCGTCAAAGAACTGGGAATAAGATCGGTTGAAATCTTTTGCAACTCGCAACTGGTGGTGTATCAGGTGCGTGGAGACTACCAAGAAAGGGGGCAAAGACTTGCCTCGTATTTGGCCCAAGTTCAGGAGCTGCTAGCGAATCTCGAGTATTATGATATTTCACATGTTCCGCGTGAACAAAATAGAGCAGCTGATTCATTGGCAAAATTTGCAAGCACTGGCGATGCGCAGCAGATGGGATTGTTTCCCGTTGAAACCTTACATGTTCCGAGCATAAATATAATGGAGGTAGATTTCATGTTAGAAACATAAATCGAGAAGGAGTCATGGATGACCCCATTCAAGCAGTACTTGTTACATGGCGTCGTGCCCGAAAGAAGGAGCGAAAGACGACAAGTCATTCGTAAGGCTTCTCGTTATGTAATGCAGGATGGAATAATGTATCGGAGGGGATTCTCGACCCCATTGCTCCGGTGCATTTCCCATGATGAAATAAAATGAGTCCTGACGGACGTCCATGAAGGTGAATGTGGCAACCATACCCGGGGGTAGACGTTAGCAAAGAAAATCCTCCGCTATGGATACTATTGGCCAACTGTAAATCGGGATGCCGCAGCATACGTAAGAAGATGTGACAAATGCCAGAAGTATGTGAAAATCCCAAGAGCTCCGCCGACGGAACTCACACAAATGGTTAGTCCTTGGCCATTTGCAATGTGGAGGATCGATATAGTCGGTCCCTTACCCCTATCCAAAGGTGGTGCAAAATACGCGATTGTTGCGGTCGATTACTTTACCAAGTAGGCAGAAGCAGAGCCTTTGGCCACTATCACCACTAAGAAAGTCATTAATTTCGTTGTACGAAATATCATATGCCGCTTTGGCCTGCCACGAATCATTGCTACAGATAATGGAACTCAGTTTGAAAGTAAAGAGTTCAGGGAATTTTGCCAAAAATATGGTATTGAGAAAAGGTTTGCAGCAGTTGCTCATCCAAAAGCTAATGGACAAGTGGAGGCCGTAAACAAGATAATAAAATCCATATTGAAAAAACGTTTGGAAAGGGCTAGAGGCAAGTGGGTGGATGAGCTTCCGGCAGCACTTTGGGCTTACAGAACCACCCACAAGTCCGTGATTGGCCACACTCCATTCACATTAGCATATGGCATGGAAGCTGTCATATCCATGGAACTTGAAGTCCCATCACATCGGGTAACTTATTATGATCCTAAGTTAAATCAAGATCTCTTGCTGGAACCGTTGGACTTCATTGATGAAAAACATGAAGAAGCTAATTTAAGAGCGGCCGCGTACATGCACCGAGTTGCTCGATATTATAATAAAAAAGTACGACCGAGAATCTTTGGCGTGGGTGATCTCGTTTTGAAACGAGTTTTTCCAGTTCCATCACACATGAGCCCTGCATGGGAAGGTCCATACGTCATTGAACGGAAGCTTAGAGAAGGAACTTTCAAGCTAGCGACCATCGATGGTGCGACACTCCCCCGAGCATGGAATGGTGAACATTTGTGGCATTATTACACTTAGTTCATTTCTATCATATTTTAGTTGCATTTATTTCCAGCAAGTTTTTATTCCTAGTTTACGGCATGTAAAAAGACAATTTAGCTTATTTGCATTAATAAAGGCCTGAAGCCATTTCTTTTTCCCATGAATTGTCGATGTTCCTATGTATGATAATGCTATAACAAATTATTAAGAGATACATTACTCTGTCTTACATACGAACGAGTATAAATGATTCAAAATCTTCAAGTCCCCGGAGTGCGGACTGGAGTACTCTAAGTCCCCAGAGTGCAGACTCGAGTATAAACGACCCAAAATCTCCAAGTCCTTGGAGTGCGGACTGGAGTACTCTAAGTCCCTAGAGTGCGGACTCGAGTATAAACGACTCAAAATCTCCAAGTCCCCAGAGTGCGGACTAGAGTACTCTAAGTCCCCAGAGTGCGGACTCGAGTATAAACGACTCAAAATCTCCAAGTCCCCGGAGCGCGGACTGGAGTACTCTAAGTCCCCAGAGTGCGGACTTGAGTGTAAACGACCCAAAATCTCCAAGTCCCCGGAGTGCAGACTGGAGTACTCTAAGTCCCCAAAGTCCGGACTCGAGTATAAACGACTCAAAATGTCCAAGTCCCCGGAGTGCGGACTGGAGTACTCGAAGTCCCCAGAGTGCGGACTCGAGTATAAACAACTCAAAATCTCCAAGTCCCCGGAGTGCGGACTCGAGTATTCTAAGTCCCCAGAGTGCGGACTCGAGTATAAACGAATCAAAATCTCCAAGTCCACAGAGTGCGAACTGGAGCACTCTAAGTCCCCAGAGTGCGGACTCGAGTATAAATGACTCAAAATCTCCAAGTCCCCGAAGTGCAGACTAGAGTACTCTAAGTCCCCAGAGTGCGGACTCGAGTATAAACGACTCAAAATCTCCAAGTCCCCGGAGTGCGGACTGGAGTACTCTAAGTCCCCAGAGTGCGGACTCGAGTATAAACGACTCAAAATCTCCAAGTCCTTGGAGTGCGGACTGGAGTACCCTAAGTCCCCAGAGTGTGGACTCGAGTATAAACGACTCAAAATCTCCAAGTCCCCGGAGTGCAGACTGGAGTACTCTAAGTCCCCAGAGTGCAGACTCGAGTATAAACGACTCAAAATCTCCAAGTCCCTGGAGTGCGGACTGGAGTACTCCGAGTCCCCGGAGTGCGGACTAGAGTATAAACGACTGAGAGTCTCCAAGTCCTCGGAGTGCGGATTAGAGTACTCTGAGTCTCCGGAATGCGGACCAGTGTATAAATGATTTAAATGTCCAAGTCCCCTGAGGGCGGACTGGATATAAATGACTTGAAGTCATTGAGCCCTTGGCGTATGGATTGGAAAATATTCCAAATCCCCAGAGCGTGGGATAAAAGAATGTGCAAATACCAAAAAAGTTGTCAGCTTGTTTGAAGATGAATCGAGAAGTTCACGTAACTCGCGGTAGCTCGGGTTTTGACCGCGGTTATACAAAAACCCAACAACAACAGTCCTCTGAGAGGGAAAAGAACTAAGTTTTATTCATCACAAATAATTTTATTTACATGAGCTACGAAAACAAAAATAATTACATAATCTAAACTAGCTCTTGTTGAACAAGAGCGAAGACTACTTCTTCGACTTCTTAAACTTTTTGCCAGATGACTCCTCCCCGATACGTTTACCCTTGATAGCTTTCTTTGACGGGGGAGTGACAGCTGAAGAAGTACGAGGAACATCCATGGATTTGGACCCGCCTGGGAGGATGACCTTCAACGGCTTGTTCAAAGGATCGTCCAGGTCCACAACTTGAGGTTCGACCTTGATCTTGACCATCTTTTCCTTCTCTTTCTAAAGCTGCTCCTTCATGCTCAGTTCGGATGTGTGCTCGAAGACGCCTGTAATTTCGACTTCATAACTCCCATCGATGGGAGAGGAAGTCTTAGATTTGTCATCATCAAGCGCTCCGATCACCTGAGCATCTGGACCGGGAGCCTCTCCTACGTGAGTGGCTTCACTCGTTTTTTCCCTTACCTCCTTGGTGACATCGCTCCTCGGAGTGGGCTCAAGATCAGAACGGCCTGCACAAAATCACGAAAAGCAAGTATTAGAATGCGATAGCTTCTGGTGAAAAACGAAAAATCTTGGAATGTTAAAGCAAAAGAGTTGCCTACAGGTTCCGGCTGGCTCTCAGCTGTCAAGGGGGTCTCACCCTGTGGAATAGGGGACAAAACGTGAACGCCAAGGCCGAGGTCCTTCAGGTCATAGCCAATGTGCTATTCAAAAGGATCAAGTATCCGTCGACCGGCTGGCTGGGTAGGCACACGAGCTGGAGACTCAATCCCGGATGGACCGGTGATAACTTCTTTCCCTTTCGTTGAGGGAGAGCCTTTGAAACAAAGGGCATTAGCCCCTGACAGGTCCGAAGGCTCGTTTCCCTTAAGGAATTTTTTATCAAAGCCCCCTCATCAACCTCCTCGATACCGTGTTCGGCCTTCTTGATTTCAATTGATGTCTCCCATGCCTCGGCCAAATATTCGAGATAGCCCTCGCCCAGAAAAGTTAAGTCCCGGTGCATGAGAACGTGGGCATTAAATTCGGCAATAAGCGGGTCGAACATGCTTTTGACCTCTTCCCTACCTTCTTCATTGGTCGCCTCAAGACGGGAGTCGATCTCCGCAGATGCTATCTTTTTGCCCTCTTCACGGGCTTCATCCTTCAGCACCTCAACTTTAGATAGCTCGCCCTCAAGTTTCGCCTTTAGGAGTCACCTTGCAACGATCTCGTCGCAATACCGTTGCGACTCTTCTTGGACAGTAGTCTTCTCTTCTTGCTCTTTGCGGAGTCGCTCCTCAAGTTCTTTGACTCGGAGGCAGAATGCATCCCTCTCTTTTTGCACTGATTCTTTCTCCAAAGCTAAAGCCCCACAGTGTTGTACCGCCTCATCGATTTCTTTTTATGAGTTGATTCCAAACGAGTTATGGCTTCACGGTATCTTTGGCGCTCTGCTGGGCGGCCTCAAGTTGAGATTTGTAAGACGCAATCTCTTCGTCTTGAGCTTTGATAAAGTCTTTGTCATGAATAGCCTCAAGCTTCAGGCGATCAATCTCATGTTGGCGCTCCATGGAGACTTCTGACACTTTCTCAACAAGATGAACGAACGCGTCATGCTGAACATAGACGTCGTTGGTGCAGGCGATAGCGCACTGCTTGACATCTCTAGGAATATGATGGATCGTCGGGAGAAACTTTAGACCATCAAAGCAGATTTTTGGAAATTTAACTTTAAGCTCGGCCAGTCTCTCCGATACTGATGAATCTGTTGCAGGAATAGGAGGAGACGACTTCGAAAGTTCAGCTCTCCTGTGAGGATCCCGGGACTGTCGTGTGGAAGAGGAATCGGAGTGTTGATCACGGGGAACATCAGATTGCGACCCCTTATGGCCATGCTTATCTTTGCGTTGCCCCTAGTGAGAAGAGGGATGTTGGTGGTATTTGGGCTGGTAATATGTTTTCTTTCGAGATGATGAATCCCGAGAATGATAATCCCTATCGCCATCACCGTCTCTATCCCGACGTTTTTCAGAACCTGAGTCCCGTCAGAAAGATGGAAGATAGACGACCCACGTAGACGATCAATTCCATGTGTACGCCCCATGTCACCTACACAGAATTCAAATAACAACGAATTAGCAAAGAGTAGTGTGATGACGGAAATTTAAGTACAAGGTGAGGTGCATATGTTTGTGTGCGTCTTAGTGTTTCCTCCCGACGGACCAGTTTATTTACTAATGGGAGTTTTTTCTCCCTGAGTTTGGGCTTGAACGCCTGCATCGCCTCTGATGGACGAGTGAAGTTTAAGTGCCTCCGGATCGTCAAAATCATAATTAAGTAGATCGTCAGGTATGGAGAGGTTCTAGAGGCCCGTTAAAGAACTTTCCAAATGTTGTGGGGAAGCCTCTTTCTTTGTTGGAATAAGAGTAATTTTAGAGGTTGCACCAACTTTTTCTCTCCTTATCTTGTACGTCAGTCTCTTTTTCCTCTTCGAAGGGGAAGATGACGTTTCGATGCCGTGAACTTCGACTATCAGGTCCTGAGTAGGACCAAAGTTCTCGTCTTGTGCTTCGGGTGTTTCGGTTTCCTTGATTTCTCCTTCTTTTAGTGCGCCAGGAGCATTACGTGCTGAAGACTCAGCTTGTTTTTTCCCTTTTCCAGAGGCGGGCCTGGGTATGGTAACGCCCTGAGGAAGGCTTAACCGACGGCCTTCTGCCAACAGTCCAAACGCTATAAGTGACTCATTCGAAATGAGAGTTCGGATGTCCCGTTCTTCGGTAGGAAGGGCTCTAATAGATTCGTCAGCTTCAGAATATCCACGGCCGTCAGGATGTGGATTGATATCTGAAAAGATGGAAAAAAGAGTTAGAAAAGGCACGGCTTTGACCAAGTATGAATATCGATCCAGAGAAAAGACTTACTTCCTTCCACCCATCTCCTCGCGAAACAAGGAGGGCAATGCACAAAAAACCATTCCTGTTTGTAAAGGGAAATCTTGCTACATGCCCCAGTCAAGATCTGGCCTTTTTGGTGCGGTTCAAGAAACATGAAAGAGGGGCTATCTCTCCGCTTCTTGATCATATATATATATATATTCGATGTCACTCGGGGTTGGAGGCCTAGAGAGGACATTCATGAAGAGGATGTAGGTACCGTAGATGAAGGCGTGACCGTTCGGGTGCAGTTGTGACGGCGCAATGTCGATGTACTGCAGCATGTCCCAAAGAAATGGGTTGAACGGTGGCACGCTGCCGACCCAGCACATAAACTTATTACAAGCTGTGTATCCAACTGGGAGAAAGTGTGGACGATCGTGCCCCGATGGAACTAATACGTCATCGAAGGGGATTCCATGGACAGATCATATCCGACGGAGTGCACTTTCATTAGTGTTCGAAGCGTGCGAATCGACTGGATTGTCCAAGAAAATTGATGCCTCCAGGGTGTCGGGAGCTAAGTTATGAGAGGGGGAAGTCGACAGGTTTGAAGTATCCGCGACTCCTTGTTTAGAAGACGACCCAGGTCTATCTGAGATCGTGGCAGAGCTAGATTTTCTAGACATCTTTGATAGAAATTGAATCTAGCAGAGTACCTCTTTTAACTATACTTGAAAAAACAATCGATGTTAGACTTAACATCACAAGTATTCCCCCCGTGTGGTGTGTGAACTAGTGTGATGATTCAAACATAAGTGCCGAGAAATTGAAAGTCACAGAGTTGATGGTATAAAGTTGAGGTTTGAATTGTCGCCTTTGAAGACCGTCATCACTGACCGCCTCCAAAAGCATGCCCTATGATGTTTTCAATTTCGGGCTCAGACATTGGCGCTGTATGTTAAAGGCAATTATCCGTTTTTGTCGATTTAAGTTCAGACTTGTGATTACTGAAGTTAGTAAGTTGTCAGTCTAGATTAGTTCGATATGCTAGTTTACTTAGGTCCTTGTCCTTGTTTTTGTCATATGATTAGGCAAAGTGAATAGGTGGTCGGCCTAAGTATCGTTCGGCAAAAGTATTGGTCGGCCTAAGTATCGTTCGGCAAAAGTATTGGTCGGCCTAAGTATTGTTCGGCCAAAATATTGGTCGGCCTAAGTATTGTTCGGCAAAAATATTGATCGGCCTAAGTATCGTTCGGCATTCGTGTCGTTCGGCCTAAGCGCTGTTTGGCCAAAATATCGATCAGCGTACTGTCCATTCTCCACTTCCTTTCAATTTTTCCACTCCAACCTCGTCCGGCATGGGGAGATCATGCCGAACCAAGGCCATGTCAATCTACGCCAAAAGGCCGTATCTTTAACTCCATTCCCATGCTCCCATAGGATCACTCGGCATTAAAAGATCATGCCGAGCCACTGCTATGCATCTTCCACCTTCCCCTTCTCCAATCCTTCCACCTCGAAATTGCCTAAAAGCATACTGAGTTCTAGCCCTAGGACGCATCCGAGCCTCAATTCATCTCCCTCAACCACGCATCCCCCACTTTCTACGTTCTATGGAGAATTCAGGAGTTCGAGTAATATGTTATACTTCCTAATTTGAGAGAGCGATCAAAAGGTCCTTACCAAAGAGAACGGCAGGAGCTTGAAGGTATGTGAGCTTAAGATTGGGAGTTGTTCGAGCTTAATTTGGGAGGAAGCTGTAGGAAGGGCTTGTTGGATTCAAGGAAGGAAAGGGAGTTCAGAAAGGTGAACGAAATTCCAGGGAGGTAAGTTGTGGGTTCTTGGAAAATAACGGAGGTAAAAAGTGAAAAGAGAAGAAGAAGGAAAATGCCGACCTTTATAGGAGAAGAAGGGAAGCCGAAGGGACAATGACCGGTTGAACCGGTCAAAACGACATCGTTCGGCATCAGCATTCAAATTCGTTCAACGTGCATGGAACGTTCGGCTTCGGTTGTACTGTTCGGCATTTGCATGACGTCCGGCACACATCGCCTCAACTAGTAATCAAGGGAAGTCACCATCGAGGAAACGAAGCCGCAACTTGAAGCAAAGTGCAGTGGACTCATGGTTAAAAGCACATCACGTTCGACCACGTGATGCACTTTGGAGGGCAAGTGTTACCTAAAGGTTTGACCAGACAACTAAGTACTCGGCATTTTCATACTGTTCGGCATTTATGAGTCGTCCGGCGTCCAGATCGTTTGGCATTAGAGAACGCTCGGCATTCAGGAATGCTCGGCATTTAGGAGCGTTCGGCATTAGAAAGCGCTCGGCTTCTAGAATCGTCCGGCATAAATGATTTGTTCGGCACTCAAGTTCGGTTGGCATCTATGGGATGGTCAGCATGCAAGAGCGTTCGGCATTGAGAGCCGTTCGGGATTGTATATCGTATGACATCTATGGATGTTTGGCATGGCAGAGCCATTCGGCATTCCATACTGCTCGGCATCTAAACCTTGTTCGGCACATCACTTCGTTCGGCATAAATCTCATTCGGCATTCGGGATCGATCGGCATCCAGAGTCATTCGGCATAACACACTGGGTCGGCTTCAAGTGTCATTCGGCATAAATCTCGTTCGACATTCGGGATCGATTGGCATCCAGAGTCATTCGGCACAACACACCGGTTCGGCTTCTAGTGTCCTTCAGCACAAGTACTTCGTTCGGCATTCAGAGTGTTCGGCATCACTTCGTTCGGCATGAGGATATCATTCGGAATTCATTCCTTGTTCGGCATTTTGCCATTCGACATCTGTGGGTCGGCATACAGAGATCACTCTTTTTGGGCCAAGCTACTTAGCTACCTGGCCCGCCAGGAAAGTCCAACCCATCTTTGTCTATAAGTAGAGAGGCAGGGGCACAGTGAAAGGGACCTTTTTCGAGAACACTGGGGAGACTCTGACGCATTCAAGACTCATTCAAGACCTATCTTTTTTGCTTAGCAATTGTATTCAACATAATTGGTATACGGGTTGTATCTATAATCGATTATCGAGAAAAGCAATAAAGATTAACCTCAAAGTGAACGTAGGCAATTACGCCGAACCACTATAAATTTGGTGTTCGTATTTTCTGCATTTAAATTTTCGTACTATTCTCTGTTTAACTTTACTTTCTTCATTAATCTCTCTTCATAAATCTACTCAAGAGTGTTAGTGAACAATTTTGGTGTTAACAGTCCGAAAATCCACATTTGAAAACAATAGAAGGAGACCAAAAATTCAAAATTGGTAATAAGAATAGAAGTCCAAGAATCCACATTTGGAAATAATAGAAGAGGACTAGAAATCCAAATCCGACAATAATAATATAAGAACAAAAATCCACATCTTGGCTATAATGGAAGAAGACCAGAATCTCTTGTCCAGTAGCTAAAAATTGCATTTGTTGGGAAGTATAAATTGATCATATTTGATGGACTTTCCTCCAGTAAACTTTATTTGACTTGAAGCGCTGCTTGGCTCATATTTTTATAGATATTACACTAGAAGATTAATTGATATAGGGATTTACTTGACTCTGATTTTGATTGATTTGGAGCGCTAGTTGGCATTGATTTTGATTGATCTTCCGCTTGAAGATTTTGGTGCTTTAGTGAGGCCTTAGATGACTAGCACTAATGGCTTACTCCGTCCTCCTTCTAGGAGGTACGTCAGTGAGGCCTTTGATGATGGCACTAAAGGCTTTCCCGGTGCTTTAGCATGGCCTTTGATGATGGAACTAAAGGCTTACTCTAATCTCCCTCCAGGAGGCACTTCAATCAGGCACATAGGTAAGGGTTAAAGGTTTTCCCGATGCTTTGGTGAGGCCTTTGATGGTGGCACTAGATTCTTACTTTGAATCTCTCCAGGAAGCGCTTCAGTAAGGCCTTTGATGATGGCACTTAGAGCCTAGGGCCTTTGATGGCCAGAGACCTCTTGCAGACATAAGAGCCTTTGATGGATGGAGCCTTTGATGGCCAGGGACCTCTTGCAGTCATGAGCCTTTAATTGTAAGGGCCTTTGATGGTCGGGGACCTCTTATGGTCATCACCTTTTGATGGATGGAGGTTTTATGGCCTTAAGAGAATCCTACTCCTTGTCAATAAATTCTTTTTATTCATCCATTATTGCAAAATATGGTCGCAAATGTTTGGCAGTCGATTTTCTTGCTACGACGTTGCCATCTGATCATTAAAGTCTATAAATCCCAGGCAGAATTACCTTGTGTATGATTAAAGGCCCTTCCCAATTTGGTCCTAGTCACCCGTCCGTCGGATTCTTAGTACTTTCTATGACTCTTCGGAGCACTAGATCTCCTTTTTGAAATGATTTTCCTCTTATCTCTAGAATTGTAGTACTTTGATATTCTTCGTTGATACTCAGCCAATCGTATGGCCGCTTCATCTCTTAACTCATTGATTAGGTCCAGGGATTTTTTCTTTAATTCCTCATTTGGATTGAATGCATACACAATCCTTCGATGAGAAGGTACTTTGACTTCAATTAGGAGCATGTATTCCATCCGTATGTCAGGGAATATGGGGGCATGACTCGTTACATTCTTAGTCGAAGTTCTATGTGCCCATAGAACGAGAGGTAGTTCTTCTATCTAGTCTCCATTTTCCTTATCTAACCGCTTCTTTAGATTTGTATTCAAATTTTTGTTGGCTGGCTCGATGGCTCATTTTCCCTGGGATGTGCTAAAAATGAAAAGCTTTTGAAGATTCTATTCTTGTTACAAAATCGGGTGAATTCTTCAATCTCAAATTGTGTTCCGTTGTCGGATTTTATCGGGTATGGAATCTCAAATTTGGTAATGATATTCTTGATTACGAATTTGAGAACCTTTCCTGATGTAATATTCGAAAGTGGCTCAACTTCTACCCACTTTGTGAAATAATCAATGGCTACCACTGCATATTTAGCCCCTCCTCTAGGTTATGGAAGAGATCCTATTAAATCAATTCCCCATATGTTAAAGGGCCATGGACTTGAAATAGAAGTCAATTCATTTGACAGTAGGTGTGGGATCTTAGAGAACTTTTGACTTTTTCTCATCTTCTGATGTAATCAATGGCTTGACGTCATCTGGGCCAATAGAAGCATTGTCTCATAACTTTCTTGGCTAACTTTATACCATTGGAATATGTTAGTTCCTGAGATGATGATTTTGATGACAACAACCTTAGGACTTGTTATAAAATATAAATACGAATATTCTTGTCTATATATATATATATACAGGATATATATGCAGGTACTGAATAATGAAGACTGTACAGTATAGAGATTCAAGACTAACGAATTCAAGATCGAAGAAATCAAGACTGAAGACTCATGAGTATTAAGAGTCAAGATATCAAAAGTTCAAGATTTCAAGAGTTCAAGAGGTCAAGATAATTAATGATGTCTAGATTTATGTTAATACATCATAATAGCACAAAAATATTAATTCGGATTTTAATTGTGGAATGGTATCCACCTTCTCGCTTTAATAGTGGGATGGAACCAACGACCTCTTTAGTGTGATAAAACCCACGACCTTCTCTAGTGGAATGGAATCCACGAAATTTTCAAAAATGATTTATTTCAAATATTTTTCCAAAAACTTTTTAAAAGTCATCTCTCTCAATTTAAATATTTTAGCCTCAAACTATTTTTATTATCTTTTATATTTTGATTTCAAAATCATCTCTTGTTTTTATACTATCTCCTGGTTTTAATATTATAAGCTTTAAATCTCAAAAATATATTCTATACTTAATTTTTAATATTACTTATATATTATAGATTATATATTTTCAAGATTATTTTTTAAATCTCTTTTATAAGTTCAAATTATATTCAAAATGGTTTGCAAAGTTTATATATTGTTTTAACAAGTTTTAGAATAGAAATCATTTTAAAAACAAAATCTATTTTCATAATACATAGGCATGTCAACATCCCACGTCCCCCAAATGTCGACATGGTAGCCATAGAATTTAAAATTTAAATTTTCAAATGAAGTTCTATTCGTCGTAACCTTTCACGAATGGACATGACTGCTGTTCTTCTATAAATACCAGTTGTTTTCAATGAATTTTTACTCGAGTTTTCTTAGTTTTCTCTCATCTTTCACTTCCATACTTATTTTCAAATATTCTTAACAAAACTCTATCTAAATCCTAAGTGAATCAAACTTGATCATCTCTATTTTGATTCTCTGCCACACTCTCTCAAAGATCTCAATGCTAATCGGAGTTATAAGATCTTTTGTAATCAAAGATTGAAAGATCAAAGTGTATCAAGTCTTCCTCTATCAAAGTGATATTGGAATAGTGTGATTGTGGCCTGTAAATCAATTAGGTGATATTGTAGACTGGTAAATCAAGAAAGTTTGCCCTAGACTCAGACTCAGGAGGGTGTATCTCGTGGCCTTGAAATCGAGGTTGTAATATTGACATTAAATTTGAAAAGAAATTTGCATAATAAATTGTGTGGGACTAGATGTAGGATAAATCCAAACTAGTATAAAATTTCGGTGTGTTCTTTCCATTACTGCTTTTATTTACTATTTGCATCTGTGTCTGATTCTGTGATTATCACTGTGTTTATGAATTGCATCTGTCTGTGTTTAATTTCAAAAGATTTTAAAATTTTCATAAAATCCATTAAACACTATTCATCCCCCTCTAGTGTTAATGCAGCCTTAAGATCCGTAATCTGCATTTCCTACATTTGGTATTAGAGCATTGTTTTTCAAAGTTATCATAATCTGAATTTTAAAAAGGTTTAAAATGGTAATTTTTGAAAATTCAGTTAACACTTGTTCAAAACTATACAAATCATCATTGTTGCATAAGTCTACATATTGTTATTATAGAAAATCAAGTTATCTACAGAATTGGTGTGTTGTGTAGGATCAGATGTGTTACATGGCTTTTGATGAATCAACACTCAATGGAAAAATGGTGTGACTCAAGAAAAATAAATGGATACTTGATAGTTGATGTTTGAGACACATGACTGGCAATCTGAAGATACTGAATGACGTAATTTATGAAGATGGAGGACTGGTCAACTTTGGAGACAACTCAAAAGGATATGTGATTGGCATCAACAATGTCGATAACCCTAAAACTCCTATTATTTCTGATGTTTTGTAAGTTAGGAATCTAAAACACAATTTACTTAGCATAAGTCAACTATGTGACAAGGGGTACAAAGTTAAATTTGAAACGGACACATCGAAGATAATAAATAAAATATTATCTTTGAAGGAATTAGGAAGAAAAATATTTATATTCTTAGTACGAAAATCTCAAATGATAACCTATGTCTTTTGGCTAATACAAGTGACCCTTGGATTTGGCATAAAAGAATTGGGCACTTGAATTTCAAACTCTTATCTAGACTTTCAAAACTTGACCTAGTAAGAGGTCTCCCTAAAATGGATTTTAAAGTAGATAGTATATGTGATGATTGTCAATTAGGAAAACTTATAAAGAGTTCATTTAAAATTAAAGATATGATTTCAACTTCAAAACCTCTTGAGTTACTTTATTTAGATTTATTTGGTCCATCTCAAATTCACTCAATAAATCACAATAAATATGTTTTTGTAAATGTAGATGATTATTCAAGATTTACATAGACAATTTTTCTGAAACTTAAAAGTGATACTTTTGATTTATTTAAAACTTTTGCAAAAAGAATTAAAAATCAACTTTCTTTAAAAATTAAAACCATTCGTAGTGATCACGATGGAGAATTTGAAAATGAAAATTTTGAGAATTTCTTGTGATAAAAAAGGAATAACTCATAATTTTTTCTTAATAAAACAGAGTGGTAAAGTGTAAAAATAGGACGATTCAAGAGTGTGCAAGAACTAAGCTTTCAGATAGTAAATTACTAAGAAATTTTTAGGCAGAAGCAGTCGCTACAGCTTGTTGTATTTCGAATAGGATTTTAATTAGACCTCTAACGAATAAAACACCATATGAACTTCTTTTCAATAAGAAACCAAAGTAATCTTTTTTTTTTTAAAGTAAATGTTTCATTCTAAATACAAAGGACAATTTGGATAAATTTGATTCTGAATCCGACAGAGGAATCTTTATCGGATATTCTAATAGAAGTAAAGCATATAGAGTTTTCAATTTAAAAACTAACACTATTGAAGAAACAATGCATATATCTTTTGATGATAATTTCAAAGATGCTGTTCAAATAAATGATGAAGATGATTTGTTACTTTAAATAATAAATCAAATGAAACAAATTCTGAAACTATTCATTCTAATAAAAGGATCAGGCTTTTAAAAGATCATCCTAAATATACTAGGAAATATTGAATCTGTTGTTAGAACTAGAAATCAACTAAACAAGATGAGTAATGTAGCTTTTATATCAACTATTGAACCCAAAAAACCAAAGGAAGCATCATATGATGATTCATGGATTCTTGCTATGCAAGAAGAAATGAATTAATTCACCAGAAATGATGTATGGGAACTTGTTCCTAGACCCGAGGACAAAACTATAATAGGAACTAAATAGGTTTATAAAAATAAAATGAATGAACAAGGTGAGGTCGTTTGAAATAAAGCTCGGTTAATCGCGCAAGTTTATTGTCAAGAAGAAGGAATAGACTATGATGAAACCTTTACATCCATTGCAAGATTAGAAGCCATTAGAATTCTAGTTGCTTTCACAAACCACAACAATTTCAAATTATTTCAAGTGGATGTCAATGGTGCCTTTTTAAATGGTTTTGTTAAGGAGGATGTTTATGTTGAACAACCTTTACTTTCTGAAGAAGAAAAGTTTCCAAATCATGTTTACAAATTAAAAAAAAGCTTTATATGGTCTGAAACAAGCTCCTAGAGCCAGGTATGATAGACTAAGATCTTACCTATTTAATCAAATTTTGAAATTGATAAAGTAGATAATACTCTTTTAATTAAAAGAAACGAAATTGATATCTAATTAGCATAGATTTGTGTAGATGATATAATTTTTGGACCAACAAACAATGAAATAAACAGAGTTTTCTGAAATAATGACAAAAGAGTTTGAGATGAATCATATGGGTGAACTTACTTTCTTTTTTGGATTGCATATAAAACAAATAGATTGTGGTATTTTTATTAATCAAGAAAAGTATGCTAGGGATCTAGTTAGTAAGTTTGGTATGACCACTGCGAGTGGAAAACCCAATCCTATTGCTACCAGTGAAGCCTTAAATAAAGGAGACATGTTAAAAGATGTTGATCAAAAATTATACAGGGGAATGATTGGATCACTACTATATATAACTGCGATTAGGCCTGATATCATGCATAGTGTCTATCTCTGTGCAAGGTACCAATCTCAACCCAAAGAGACCCATTTAAAAGTTGTTAAATGTACCCTAAGATATGTTAAACACACTTTAGACCATGACCTATTTTACCCTAAAAATGATTCATTTGATTTAATCTCATATTGTGATGCTGACTATGTTGGTTGCAAATCAGACTGAAAAAGTACAAGTGGAACTTGTCACTTTTTAGGATATTCTCTGGTTTCCTGATTCAGTAAAAAAGAAAAATACCGTCTCACTATCAACAATTGAAGCAGAATGTATCTCTGCTGCTTTGGCTTGTTCCCAAGTTATCTATATGCATAGACCATAAAGGATTTTGGATTAAATATTTCAAAATCACCAATTTATTGTGACAATACAAGTGCAATAAATTTATCCAAAAATCCTACTCATACCAGAACCAAACATATTGATATCAGACATCATTTTCTCAGAGATAATATAAGTTAAAAGATTATTTCTCTTGAATTATCAACACTGAGAATCAAATAGCTGATATTCTGATCAAACCCTTGAATCAATCAACCTTTACTAAATTTAGAAGAGAACTAGGTATTTCTCTATAATTGAGATATAGAATATAGATATAGTAACATATATATTTAAATAAATAAAGAAAATTAAAATTGTCAAAATTTCCATAAGGATGTCGACATCCCCCACCCCCCATGTCGACATACGACGGTAAAATTTGAAAATTTGATTTTCCCTCTAAAATTAGTCTGGTAGTTATATATTCTTTATATTTCGAATTTTTCTGTCTTCCACTTCATTTCTCTCTGTAAAAATCTTTTTAGAATATAAAATAATGGCCTCCTCTTCCAAATCAAACAAAAATGCGACCTTTTCTTTCCCTTTTCCTAATGCTGGTCCATTTCAATGAACTACACTGGCCCGAGTCATGAATATTGATGAAACTTTAAAGGACTCTCTGCAAATGATGACTGAGTTGCAAGCCATGCAAATAAAGATGGCTAAGAAACAACAGAAATAGGGAAAAATCCTTAGAAATTTGTAAAATTCCTAATGGATAATCGTACGGACCCGATCATGGTTGAAGATGACTCCTCCAACATTCATATTCATAATCCATTAGAGGAAGACGATGAAGAAGAAGATAAGAAGAAGAAGTGCAAATGGACGAAGACTATAAAGTTATTTGCATTGGGGAAGTCTGTTTTGATAAAGATGGTAATTTGATTGAACAACGTGGAAAGTTTTGTCTCCATTACCTAAATTGTTCGATTCACAAGTCACCAATTATCAAAGAATCTCGTTAGAATGTTTTTATGTTAATGTTTTTATATATTATGTGTATTTGTATATATTTATGTTTATATGTGTAATATAACAACAAATATGTAATAAAATTATATTTACGTTTTGCTTAATTATACTTCGTTATTAGCATCTAATTCCATAGTATTAGTTTAAGGGGTAGTTACGTAGTTTAGGATTAGTTTTTGTCGATGACAAAGCGGGAGAATTATAAAATTGGTTAGATAGACTTAGATTAAGCGGGAGTTAGTAGATTAAGGGGGATTTGTTGGAATAAAGGAGAGTTAGCGTAGTATCGGAGTTTGGTGGAGTATTTTATATACATAGGTTGTCATCATCAAAAAAGGGGAGATTGTTAGTTCTTGAGATGATGGTTTTGATGAAAGCAACCTTAGGACTTGCTATAAAATATAAATATTAATATTCTTGTCTAGATATATACCTTTTTATATGCAAAATATATATGCATGTACTGAATAATGAAGACTGTACAGTGTAGAGATTCAAGACCGACGAATTCAAGATTAAAGAAATCAAGACTGAAGACTTATGAGTATCAAGGATTCAAGATATCAAGAGCTTAAGATTTCAAGAGTTCAAGATATCAAGATAAGTAATAGTGTCTAGATTTATGTTAAAACTTCATAATAGCACAAAAATCTTTATTCGGATTTAATTGTGGAATGGAATCCAACTTCTTGCTTTAATAGTAGGATGAAACCCATAACCTCTTTAGTGGGATGGAACCCACGACCTTCTTTAGTAATGGAATCCATGAAATTTTCAAAATGATTTATTTTAAATATTTTTCCAAAAACATTTTAAAAGTCATCTCTCTCAGTTTAAAATTTTTAGCCTTGAACTATTTTTATTATCTTATATATTTTGATTTCAAAATCATCTCTTGTTTTTGAACTATATCCCGGTTTTAATATTATAAGCTTTAAATCTCAAAAATATATTCTATACTCAATTTTTAATATTACTTTTATATTATAGATTATATATTTTTAAGATTGTTTTTTAAATCTCTTTTATAAGTTTAGACTATATTCAAAATGGTTTGCAAAGTTTAGAAATTGTTTTGACAAGTTTTAGAATAGAAATCAGTTTAAAAACAAATTCAATTTTCAAAATAAACATAGGCATGTCGAGATCCCCCATCCCCCTATGTCGACATAGTAGCTGTAGAATTTAAAATTCAAATTTTCAAATGAAGTGTCTATCCGTCATAACCTTTCATGAATGGATATGACTGTTGTTCTTCTGTATATACTAGTTGTTTTTGATGAATTTTTACTCAAGTTTTCTTAGTTTTATCTCCTCTTTCTCATCCATTCTTATTTTCAAATATTCTAAGCAAAAAGCTGTTGAAATCCTAAGTGAATCAAACTTGATCATCTCTAGTTTAATTCTCTGCCACTCTCCGTCAAAGATTTTAGTGCTATTCAGAGTTATATGATCATTTGCAATCAAATATCAAAAGATCGAAGTGTATCGAGTCTCGCTCTATCAAAGTTATATTGGAAACAATGTGATTGTGGCCCGTAAATCAATTGGGTGTGATTGTAGCCTGTAAATCAATTAGGTGATCTTGTAGCCTGGTTAAATCAAGAGAGTTTGCCCTGGACTCAAAGACAGGAAGGTGTATCTCGTGGCCTTGAAATCGAGGTTGTAATATCGAAATTATATTTTGAAAGAAATCTACACAAAAAATTGTGTGGGACTGGATGTAGGGTAACTCTGAACCAATATGAAATTCCGGTATGCTCTTTCCTTTACTGCTTTTATTTACCATTTGCATCTTTGTCTAATTCTATGATTGTCTTTATGTTTGTGAATTGCATCTGTCTGTGTTTAATTCAAAAAATTTCAAAAATTCCATAAAATCCATTATACACTATTCACCCCCCTCTAGTGTTAATTCAGCCTTAAGATCCATAATCCGCATTTCCTATAGAATAGTCTCCACAGAACCCTTCACGGGCTTCCCTTAGCAATCCTGCTCCTGTCTTTGGATTAACACATCTTAAGGAAGCGAGTGTCCCTTTTTATAAAGTATCCTATTTGTCATGATAAAAGTCAAGGCTTGACATTTTATTCTCTTTTTCTCCTTTTCATCCATTGGTAGAAGTTCCTTTTGTCAAATATTTGATGAAAAGTGTAACGACCCGAAATTTTTGATCCCAAAAATTGCAGGTAGTTAGAAAAAAGAAGAAAGAGATAGAAGAACAAGAAGAACAGAATCACCAACATCTCACATTCCTAGCGGATAAAATACAATAACAAATAATAACAGTTATACAAAGGAATATTTTCTTGTCAAATTTCATTTTACTACATCAGAGTTCCACATATATACAAACACTGGATATAAACAATCATCATATCCCAAATATACAACAATATAATACAGCGAAAACACTCCATACGTTCCTGCCATCCAGCTCGCCTCCTGAGCTCCAGAACGTCCTTACCTGAAAATCTGTAATACTCGGTCTGACCCGAGCATTACATCAAAGTAACACCCGGGTCAGGCTGGAAACCAGCATGAGTAAACCCATATAATTTGAGATACTAAATTCCAATCATAAAAGAAAACCCCCAGGTAATTCGTACTTCACTACGAGTTCATTATCAGTTATAATCAATACCAATTTCACACATCAATCCTTGTGTATCATTACTTAATTTCAAGGGTTCACATTTTTCCATTCCAGCCTACTGATATCTCATATACAGGATTATTGCAAATTCCAAATCGAAGTGGTTTCGGGTATTTACAAATACCCGACTCCGGTCTCTTCGACTCCAATGTCATTATTAACCCAAGTTATTTAAATGAAATACAATTCAACCTTTAAATACAAATTGTCATTGTTTTAGCCTAATATATCATACCACATAGCATCATGCATCACATACCAGAGATGTCAACGAATCTAAGGCATACAATATCATTCAATCATTCATAAGCAAGATAAATCAATCACACCATCTCGAATTAACCTAATTAACCATAATTAAATTAAATCAATTACCCTTAAATCCTGCTTATTAATTAATTACAAACCAATTATACAATAATTATTCGTCTTAATTAATCATCCTTGATTAATTATACTATAATTGCATTAAGTAATTAATCTTTAATTAATCACATAGATTACTTATCCTTAACCATTCCCACAAATTAACCTTTAATTAATGACATATGTTAATGATTCTTAATTAATTACTTCCATAAATCAACCTTAATTAATCACATACAATAATTAGCTATCCTTCAATTACTTACGTTAATTAATCCTTTAGATTACTTACACTGAGTAATTAATCCTTAATTACTTCATTAATTTCTTTCATAATGTAGTTTATCCTCTTTAATTATATTCCATAATCATTCATTAATCTCTTATACTAAGTATCCACTTAATTGAGTAATCAACACCTAATTTATAACATAAGAGATTTATTCTTAATTAAGTGAAAATTAAATTTAAACTAATTACCCCAACTAAATATTCTTAATTGATTTATTTATTTAATAATCCATTATAATTCATTAATTAATTAATAAAATTAATCAAAAAATCCTATTAATTTCATTTATGATTAACCATTTAAATTAACTTTCCAAATTATTATACTCTAATCATTCATAATTTTTTTTTGTTAAAATGAATTCTTCAATTAAATTTAACGCAATTACCTAATTTAACATTACTAGAAACATTTAGGAAACAATTCTTAAAATTGAAGATAAATAATTTATTCAAGTCAAAAATCTATTAACAATTGAATTTTACTTTTAAAATCTTGGAAAACTTTAATTAACTTGTTCAAATAAAATTAAACAAACTCACCATTTGGAACTTACTTAATTATTCCAACATCTCGTTACAATTTGTTATTCAAAATGTTTTATATGTTTAGAGATGATAAAATTCATTATTTAAGACTAAATTAAAGTTATTACTAAAAATTAAAATCTGGAAATCCCTATCAACATCAACCCGAGAAAGACACAGCTAAACCCGAGCCAAACTCGACTAATTCCCGATCAAAACTCGAGTCCACAACTCCTTAAATTGCTCGTGTCGTACATGGGAAAAATGCGCGAAATCCTGAACCATAACTCCTTCTTCCCCAAACCCATAACTCCAGACACACCCACCGCTTCCGTGCACATGCACGACTGGAAATCGCGACGTCGATCGACTCTCTGGCCATCACCAAACCACAATCGTCCCCTACGTTCGACATAACCCAGCCAAACTACGAAAACGAACTCCAACCAAAATTCGAGCAACACGACCAACCGAACCCAATGTCGCAGATCGGTAGACGCCCCTTCCCCGATGAACCAGACCTCGATGAGCCTCGTCCTCCACCTGTAAGCTTCATCTCGAACGCCTGAATTCTTTCCCCCTCTCGCGATTCAACCCGATTCACCATAGACGCCGAGAAAACCTTAGCAACCACGATGATCCAAAAGAGAAATAAAACCCTACATCACCACTTGCCGATCTCCACAGCCAAGGATAACCTCATCCTCCATTTTTCCAGAGTCCCCTAACACCTCGGCCACCTCCATGCCAAACCACGATCATCCTATCGCCGCCGATCGCCGAAAAATGGCAATAGACCCAAAACCGACCAAACTCCAATATCTCCATCATACCAAACTAAATATCCCAATTCTTTTACTTAAATTCAGGATTTATTACGACGAATCTACTTATGCAATCAAATCATTTAATTATTTGTATAAAATTTTGACCACAATTTAATTTCTGATGTGTTTCCTCAATTCAGAATTAATTACTGAATTCTAAACCTTGAAAACATTTTTAGAAATTTCTACATGCTGTTATCTACAACTTTCATTTAAAGATCCATGCTTAAAACTGATTGTATCTTGAGACATACGTTTTAAAGGAAATTTCAAGCACTTTAAAATAACAGAGAACCCAAAAAAAATTCAACATTTATGCAGGCATGTTCACAGTTTCAACCATCAATTCCAGACATATTCAAGCTAAATTATCCATGCAATCCATAGCTAACACACACATTCATATATATTTAAACTTCATCTTCAAATTTTAAACTTTTTTAAAAAAAACCAGGTTTACAGGCGTTTCAAAAGAAACAGAGGAAACCGGGTTGGAATAATACTCAGATTAATGTGCAGAGACTAAAATTTTTGATGTGCTGAAAACTTTAAATCTGCAGATCCTTGAAACTAAAATTGGAATTGTTGGGAAACTAAAATACTATGTTGTGTTGCTTTAATGAATCTGTTTTGAGTTGAGTTTGTATGATTTGTTTTAAGTTATGAAATGGAAGTGTTTTCCATTTAACTTGTTCGAATGAAGGAAAAAAAAGATAAGGGTACATATAGGAGGAGTGTGCTGCAGCTCTTTTGTACACAGCAAGCTTCCCTTAAAAAAAATTATTTTAATTATATTTCTTGATTGTGATTGTTTTGACTTACAATGTTTTGTATGCTGGAAAAGATATTTATTTATGAGGTTGTGTGCTTGCATTTAATTCAAGTCATGATGATGCTTCTTCTACCATGTTTACATGTATTACTACCTGAATTGATATATATAGATATGCATACATATTCTCTTGTATATGTATATACATGGTTATGCACTTATCCTTTATTCTTGCATTTGTATTTTCACTATCCTGCACATATATGGTTGTGTTCATACCTATTTCATATAACATACATGCATACATTTATTTGTGTATTGTTATCGTATCCAAAGATTTTATAAAACAATATCTAATATTGTTTTTAAATCACTTTATGTATGTATCCAGATATTCTAATTGTCAGAATTGTATGCGTTCGACTAACAAAATCAATATTTTCCATAATTGAAAATTAGTCAATTACCCAATTAACCGCCATCAAAAACCGGGTCGTCACAAAAGGTGTCATCCAATTGTCCTTGTATCGATTGCTTATTTCCACATGAGGGGGTATTTCTTGGTGAATCTCAGCTTCGACTTCCTTTTCCTTGCTATGTGTCAATGCTTGAGACCTTGTCAACATTAAAGCTTCATTTTCTAGATTGGAACCTTTCTCCTCTATACTAGGATTTGCTTGGTAGCCTACCAGCATAATTCAAGCTTCTGGCTCCCCTCGCGTGCTAGCCAACTTAGCTAAAGAACCAGCTTTAAAGTTCTTTCCTCTAGGCACTTGGTGTATTGAGAAATCTTCAAATTGAGTCAGCATCTTTAATATCTTCTAGACATATAATGTTAATTTGACACCTTTCGTTTGATAGTTCTGATTTAGCTGGTTAACCAACAATTGTGAATCACTAAGAATTTGGATTCTAAGGATTTCAACTAGAGGGATAGAGTAAGTCTTGCTGTTATAGATTCAAATTCTTCCACATCGTAGGTGGTTGAAAACCCTAACTTCATCGCATAGTGCAAACGATGTCCATTAGGAGTTGTAACCACATATCCAACTCTAGTTTATTGTTCATTCGAAACCTCATCTATGAACAATTACCGCTTAGGTTTTAGGTCTTCTTCTTTCTTTGATTGCTCTTTTATGAATCTGGTATATTCGTTGACAAATTTAGCTAGTGCTTGCCCGTTAATTGACGTTCGGGCAGGAATTCGATGTGGTATTGGCTAAGTTCAATTCCCCAATTAACCAACCTTCTTAAAGCTTTTGGTTTACTAATAGAACATTTTTATGGATCAAGCTTTGGAAATAAATCGATTGTCGGTAGCTTTGGAAATATATTGATTCGTTGACAAAATCAGATAGTGCGTGCTCTTTAATGCATTTATCGGAAGCTTTGGAAATAAATCGATTCAATGATGCCACTTTTCCATTCGGGCTCATAACATCTTTGCTTGTCTTAGGTCTACCCATTCCTCTAATTGCTTGAATTTGGTCAGGCTTTGCTTCAATTCCCTTAGCACTAATGATATATCCTAAGAATTTGCCGGACTAGATTCCAAAAGAACATTTTGTTTGGTTAAGCTTTATAAGGTACCTTTGCAACACATCAAATATTTCTTCTAGGTCTTTTAGATGACTATTTTCTCCTGAGACTTGACCAATATGTCATCTACATGTACTTCCATATTCTAACCGATTTGTTCCCTTAATATACTATTTACTAGCCTTTGATATGTTCCTCCTACATTCTTCAATCCAAAGGGCATCACCTTGTAGCAATACGTTTCCTAATCAGTTGTAAAGCTGGTGTTTTCTTCATCTGGTATGAACGTTGGAATTTGACTGTATCCAGAATATGCGTCCATGAAGGATAAGAGTTGGTGTCCGCTCGTTGCATCGACTAGCTGATCTATTCTTGGAAGAGGATAGCTGTCTTTTCGAAATTCTTTGTTCAAATTAATGTAATCGACACAAGTTCTCTACTTTACATTGGACTTCTTGACTAGCACCAGATTAGTTAACCATTTCAGGTAGAAAAATGTAACAGTCCATATTTTTAGTAATATTATTTAGAATATTTATTAACTAAATTAAATAAAATAACGTAAGACGATTATTAGATTGAGATTTGATTAAATTAAGGGTAGTTGTGCCTTTTTAATGTGTAATTCAAAACAAGATAACACGAATAAGATATGTTAGGAAATAAGGAAGGCCCAAATGTAAAATAGGATGAACTTATACTCTAAACCCTTAGGAAAACAAATACATGCTCGTTTCATTTTCTCAAGCAAAAATACCTTAAGGCTGGCCACCATTTTCAATCGCAAGAGAAGATAAAATCTAGAATTTCAAGAAAAAGAAGCGAATCAATTTGTTTAACATCAAATCTCATATCTTTAATCACAAAGCTAAGGTGAATAATTACTACATCCCATTTTTCTTACAGTTTTCATATTTAAGGGTAAACTGAATTGATTTTTCATGATAATGCCATGTTTTGGATGATTAAATGTTTATATATACTTGTTGGTGATTTATGCATCTTCATATTGGTTTATATGATATGTTTTGATGTGAAAACCCTATTTAATGACATCTACATGCCTTGTGATTTTAGATGTAGACCAGAAATGTTATTTTTGAAATGGATTTAAATTTTCATAATTTTCTAAATTATGGTGGATTTTAAATTAATTTTCTAGTGAAAAAATGATTTATTAGGTTATAAATTATTTATGGAAAAATAATTAATTATTTGGGTCTAAAATTTATATATGTTAGAAAACATAATGAAAAGGATTTTTTGGAATTTATATAGAATTTTCCTATGTGTTTCGATGAAATATATAAAATTATTTAAGATCTGAGACTTAAATGTTTTATATATTTAATTAAGGAGAATGGTTATTTCGCAAATGATTTAAATTAATTAATTAGCTCTGAAATGTGCAGCCTTTTTTAGTGGTAAAGAAAAGAGACAACCAATCAAAATTTTACACGTAAAGCAGGTTAGGTGAAAAGAACTGTTTATTTCAGGCTTTTTAACTATTTTATTGCTTTTGGTACCTGCTTCTGCCTTGGTTGGCTTTCGACCAAGTCCCTCCGCCTCCATCTCCATTGAAACCAACGCGCCGAGTATCAAGGAATTAGCACGTAACGAATTAGATAGAAGGCGAAAGGTGTGTGGTTGAAACCAAAGGTTCTGAAGGGATCGAAGCATCACTTTGTTTTAAAAATTAATATGCACCTACTTGCTTTTAACTAAATTACTTTCGAATGGGTCAATGGATTTAAAAGAGATGGTTTCGAACGGGTTGCACTTTAGTTTTAAATGTTTTCTTTTGACAAAGCCGAAACCATTTGAGTCGTTGCTTTCTACCTTTTGACTGTGATGCTTTCAATGGGAATACTTCGCATTTAAAACTTGACAACGTCTCCAATGCTTTCTTTCGACGCCATCTCTTCTTTACTTGGGAAATGGTTTTGAAACAGATGATTACAACTTAAATGTCTTGAAGACCTTTTTTCTATAATTAAAGTATGACCCAAATGGTTTCAAAAGAGTCAATTTTAATGGTTTCGAAAGAAGCAATTTCGACTTCAATGGGCATTTTATCCTTTTGCTCTACTTGAAGGCATAATTCAATAGGTTTCGACCCCGACGGTTTTTAGAGGTTTCAAAGAAGTAAACTTTTAATGGTTTCAAAAAGTTTCCAAATGCTTTAAATTGAACCCAAAGACTTTCGAAAGGTTTAGTATTTTAATGCTTTCGAAAGAATTTTAATGAACGGTTTCGAAGGGGTGGTTCCCTAGGGTTTAGAAGGGGTCAAAAGGGAAAGTTTTCCTTTGTATTCGAAGCTTTCGATTAAAAGAAAGGAAGGGTTACTCCAATGTTTTTGAAAGGCAACATTTAAAGGTTTTAAAGAGGGATGTCTATTATTTTGAAGCTTTTTGAGAAAAGAAAGGAAAGGATTTTCCAATGTTTTCGAAAGATAAGATTTAATGGTTACGAAAGGGGTAAATGTTTTCAACAACAAGGGGGTGCGTGATATATATATATATATATATATATATATATATATATATATATATATATATAACATGGCAAAGTGATTTGGAGTAAAGCATAGAGAATATGTATTTTCTTTATGTAGTATGATTTAAAGATTTAAGTCAATTTGAAAGAGTTTTTCAAGGAGGATTTAAGGAAAATTATCCCTAAGAGAAAATGACTCAGATATGAGAATACCATATGGTACTGGTATAGGGTCGCGCCCTATACATTACCTATTGGCCTAGCTAATTTAGTCCAAAAATTCTAGTGTGTAAGGCTTTGTCGTAGGTAAGACCAAAATTATGATTACACATAGAAGGGAATATATGTTTGTATACAGATAAGTTATTGGTGAGCCCACAAAACTGTTAGGATCAGGTAACCCTAGGAGATGTTAAATTAAGGACAGGCCGTCCAGAAGAGAAGTATTTAACAGATAGTTAAGGACAGACCGTCCAGAAGAGGTGTGTCTGACAGATGTTAGATAAATTATGTTATTATGTCTGGTAGGCTCAAGTCAGGCAAAGGTTAATAGTAAGCCAAACAAAACTATGATGATCGGACAGATAGTTCATTTATTACCTGATATATAAATGTATGTTTACATAATGATGCTTTACAGTTTTAACCAGTTTTGGTTGCAGGAGAAGGTTTGCAAACAATATGTTAGTGAGGGAAAACCATTCGGCTAAGCGACGTGGTCTCGGTTAGCATTAACAACCGAGATGTATAGTATTATTCACACGAGGCTTTATGTACGACTCGAATTTTATGTTAAACCCTTTAACTCTTAGGTGCTCTAAATTGATTTGAGTAGGTTAAGGGTTGAGGTTCTTTCATGTTTTAGTAGGATGACGAATAAAGCTACCGGAGGAGAGTAGGAGGCTAACAAATAGCTATTTAGGAGTTGTAGTTCTTTGTTCTGTGTTTATTTCCGTTGTGTATGTACTAAGTCAATTATGACTATATGACTCTGATCATCCAAGGGGGCATCTTCGTACATCAATCTTGGCGTATTTTGTAAGAAGTATATTTTATCGTTGCCTGGGAAAAGTTATGGGATTATGTAATCTGAATATGGAACATCTATTTTGAAATGTAATGGAAAAATGTGATTTTGAAGTCTGTGCTTTTTTTATATTCAAGTGCTTCTAATATTATTGATACCATCAACATAGCCGTATTTAGTCGTCGGAAGTTCATACTATAGACGACTTTATATTTGTAGCGCTTAGCTTTGGGCCTCTGGATAGGGGATGTTACAACTTGGTGTCGGAGCATTGGTTTATGAAATACATTAACTAAAACTGATTTTTGAAAACATAATCCTTAGGAATTAAAATAGGATTGGGGTATGGGATAACGATATAGTAAGATACTTTTATTTGCTACATATATATAAGTGTACGCTTTATCTCTAAGCTCCTGTCTTTGTTAGGCTATTCTTTTGTATCTCATGAGGCCCGAATATAGATATGGATGGAGGAAGAGGCAGAGTCAATCTAGGAAGAGACAGCACCACTACAAATGGAAATGCTCGACCAAATGCTAGAAGAGGTTAGGCTCATACTGAGAACGTTGGTGCTGGGGTTCCCCAAGTAGACATGGGAGCCATGTATCAGTTTTTCATATAAATGATGCAAGATGGAATCGCAGCTAGAGTTGTTAGAGGTAATGCTGCTGGTGGAGGAGTTCAGGAAGCTCCAGTAGTCAATCAGTATGCTAACTTGAGTAGAGACTATACTAGGCTTGGAGGAAAGCTGTTTATCAGGACGGAGGATGCTATCGAAGTACAAAACTAGCTGCTACATTGTGAGAGGATTTTTGCTGACCTTGGGCTCAATGACGAGCAGAAAAGAAGACTTGCTTCAAGACACCTTCAAGGAGCTGCTTTTTTTGGGTAGAATATTGTAATTGCTGGCATGGATGAAGAGACTACGATGTGGGTGGAGTTCAGGAGGAGGTTTCAACAAAGGTTCATGTCAATATTGGCACAGTCTGTCTTGGTTTGGAAGTTTGCTAAGCTGGAAAAAGGAGAAATGTCAGTTCTGGAATATGCTAGTTAGCCCGATATGGTTATGCCACTGTTGACACGGTAATGATAAGAAATGAAAACTTTATTAGAGGTTTGAAGCCGAAGTTGGCTAGGGCTAGTTTACCGCACATCAGAGATCTGTGTGATGTGGTAGTGGATGTGACAAATGCGGATTACGGATCTTAAGGCTAGGATTAACACTAGAGGGGGGGTGAATAGTGTTTATAAAGAATTACTAAATCTTTTGAGTTTATGTTAATTTAAACACAGATGTGTGCAATATACAGACACAGATATGATCACAGAAACAAACACAGATGCAGAAATAAAATAAAAAGCAGTAAAGGAAAGAACACATCGGATTTTATACTGGTTCGGAGTTACCCTACATCCAGTCCCGCAACACATGTACGGATTTCCTTTCAAAAGCAATCTTTACAATTACACCCTCGATTTCAAGGCTACGAGGTACACCCTCCAGAATCACAATCCTCTGGGTGGAGATACTTGATTTTTCGGGCAACAAGTTCACCCACTTGATTTTACGGGCAACAAGTCCACCGAATTGATTTTCCAAGGCTACAATCACACCTTATCACGCTTGATTGATTTTCAAGGCTACAATCACACCTTTTCTCGCTAAGTTGATTACAAAAAGCCTATTACTCTGAATTAGCACTGAGAATCTTATTGAGATAGTGATAGAGAATCAAACTACGAATAATCGAGTTTGATTCAATGTTGATTTCGGTAGAGTAATGGTAAGAGTATGTATTAAGAAAAGAAGAAGAAGAAGAGGAGTGAAAAACCATAAAATCTGATATAAAATTCGTTGAAACTAACCCCTATTTATAGAAGAACAACAGCCATGTCCATTCGTGAAGAGTTATGCCGAATAAACACTTCTTTTGAAATTTAAATTTTGAACTTAACTGACACTATGTCGACATGGTCACCATGAGTATATTGACATCCCAAGGCAATTTTTGATGACTTGATTTTCTTTGAAAATAACCTTTATCTTATACTAAAAATAATTAAACTTTATAAATATACCTGACTATAATTAAAATTCATAAATAAATATAGAGAATAATATATATAGAATTTGACTATAATTTTATATTTAAATCTAAGTATAAATATTTAAAAATTAAATATATTATTTAAAAGATAGTTTAAAATCAGGAGTAATTTGACTTTGAATTTAAAGATGATTTTGAGGCTAAAATTATTTAAAATCAGGATAGAGGTTTTTGATTCTTTTAAAAGAAAAGTTTTGAAATCATTTTGAAAACAAGATAATTTTTTGTAAAATCAATTGAATAAAAATTAGCGGATACAAAACAATGTTCCACCAGATTTTTCGTAGGTCCCATCCTACTTAGGGTTCCATCCCTTTAACAGTCTCGAAGTGGATTCCATTCCATGAATAAATTGGATTTTAATATGCTGGTGCTTTTCTAGGAGTTTTAACAAAATTCCTAATTAAAATACTTTATTCTTGAAGTCTTGAACTCTTGATAATCTTGATACTCATGGGTCTTCAATCTTGATATCTTGAATCTTTATACTGTACAGTCTTTATTCTTGATACCTGAATGGTTAAATCCTGTATATACATATATATCTAAACTTATAATGTTAGTATTTATATTTTATAATCTATTCTAAGGTTGTTGTCATCAAAACCATCATCTCACGGACTAACAATCTCCCCCTTTTTGATGATGACAACCTTTGTTTATAAAATATTACTTCTATCCTAATAACTCCCACTAAAACTAATAACTCCCCCTTAATCTATGCCCTAATTACCCTATTTTATACTTATCCCCCTTTGTCATCAACAAAAAAAAACTAACTCTAAACTATATAACACTAAACTATATAACTCCCCCTCATTCTTGAACGAAAATACCAGCATTGATAAACTTATACAATGGAATATAGAATTGATAGTCATAATAATGAATCAAAGATTATATACATGTCAATGTATAATTATACATGTTTTGTATAAAAAACATCAATCCATACTAAATATTAAGCACATTCAAACCAAGACAAAGCAAATGAAATCAAATCAATCAAAGAAAACAATTCAAACAAAGCAACAAAATAAAATTAAACGTTACATGGAACTTCCACCCATCCTTCTTCTCCAAAGATAGGGTCTGCTTTAATAGCATCCCAATTATCATTGCCGTTAGTGAGAGAGACTGGAGGATGTGCTTCGTTATCATCCTTGTGTAGGGAGTAAATCATCCGTCGTATTACATCGAAATGCCTTTCTTGCTCCTTGATCGTCTGCATTTGACTCAATTCTAAGTGTCGCTGGTTACGAAGAATAAATGAGAGAATATTCTTGAACGAATTAAGAGTTTCCTCAAGATTTTTGGATAAATTGTGAATTGGATTAGCCATAGTTGAATTTGTGAAAGAAATGAAGAATATATAAGATAAGAAACAATTTTCAGTGAAGAATTATGGAAGAAATAGGTATTTATAGGTGTAGAAATTCGTTTGAAATGAATAGACATGTGGTAAATATTCAAATTTCAAATTCAAAATGAATTGTCATTTCTGACCAGTACATGTCGACATGGTCATAGGGGGTATGTCGACATGGTGTAGTAAAATTTGATGATATTTTGATTTTGTGAATAATTGTGTGTGTGTGTGTGTGTGTATATATATATTTATATAATATACTAATATTTATTCTGGAGATAAGATAAGCTAGATAACAGAAAAGAAATTTCATTTCATTGCATACTAAAATGATACAATGATTAAACATATGAAACTACATGAACTTTCAAATTAAAACAAGCTAAAACACATACAACAAGGTACGAAAAGATAAAAGTAGTTAGAGGATGATGATGATGAAGAAATTCCAAGTTTCTTGCTGACTTTGGAAATGAACTTGTTCATCTTGGATGAAATTTTGTCTAACTTCTTACTAACAGATCGTTTAAGAATCCGTTGATTCTCAACAATAGTCTTTTGGTTTTTGAGAAGGGTTTTGGTGGATGGATTAGGAGGATAGTCGATGCTTTCCAAAGAGGTTTCACCTTCTTCTTCTTCAATTTCCATTTCATCCCTTCTTCTTCTTCTTCTCCTTCCTCTTCCTCTTCTTCCATTTCCTCATGAGCCAAACGCTCTTCCTTTTCGGCAAGAGTCTCATAAGGTAGAAAAACGAATGGAATTTTCATAAGCGAAATGTTGGAATGATTGAAAACTTTTCTAGAAACTAATTCTTTTCCTTTGAAATCTACTCCAAAATAGTTAAAAATCCGAGTGAGGTAAATTCCATGGTACAAAGTATTCTCATCCATTTCAAGATTTTTAGGACGAAGTTCATCCAAAATAACTTGCGCCCAATTTATGTCATAATTTCAAAAAATAGCAAAAAGTGCTTTGCAAACTTTTGAAGTAGGATTGTTAAAATTCCCCGATCTTGGGGTCAAAGTATGTTGCAAAAGAAGATTGACAATTCTTACCTTTGGTTGAAAATTTCGATTTTTGAATTCAAAAGTATCATTCCCTTCGAAAATGTGATGAAATGTCTCACGATCATTTTCATCGATTTTAAAATTAGAAAGATCCATTCCCGTACACTTGCAATTGAGAATGGTACCCAAAAGATCACAATTCAAAACAATTCTAGTACCTTTGACACTACTCCAAATTTCATCCTCATTTCCATTATAAAATCCACGGTTTAAATTAGCATAGAAAATTTTGACAAGATTTGGATAGCAGACAAAATCATTTTGAGAAGCATCAATAAGACTAAGAACTCCATTTTTTGCAAAAAGATAATCAAGTTCATAAGAAGAGAAATCTTGAAAAATAGCAAACTTTCCGGGATGGACTTTGGCATAATTAGCATAATTGATGTATGCTTTTATTACCTCCAGATCATTGAATAGTTGCTCTTTTATTTTTCTGGAAATTCTCATGGTGAAGGGGTTGCTTTAAGAAGCCATTAAAGTAGAAAGTAGAGAGCTTGAAGTTATGAAGGGAGTTTGAATTTGAAAATGAGAGTGAAAAGATATGATAAACGATAATGAATAAATAGATTCTCAAAGGACATATTCTCTGGTCAAAAGGTAGCTTTTCAGAGAATTGAATGAAGTGAAAAGGTGGAGGGAAATTCAAACAATTGAATTCAAATTTTGAAATTCAAATTCTGGTACCCATGTCGACATCATGGTAGGGACCATGTCGACATGTGCCAGTGAATTTTCATGAATTATTTTTCCTAAGTTCTCTAATAAATATATATATACACTTTATTATTTATTTCTGGAATATTATTGGACTAATAATATATTTCAAAAAGTATTATTATATTATTACAAATAATAATAAAAAATAATAATAAATAATATAAAAAAATGAATTTTAAAACTCAAACAACACACCAATTCAAAATCAATCAATTAAGCAATCAAACATCTAATTCTAAGCAAGAAATTTCAACCAATTATATTGTAAATGTGTACCTTTTTCTGAATCTGTTACTCTGAATTCGTTAGAGTTGTGAATTGCTGTGAAACACAAATTCGAATTATCTGTCTTCTAATCATCATCACTTGAGGACGAGTCTGAGTCATTTAGAGTAGCAGTAAATTGTAGCGATCCTGACTCGACCTTCGAAAATCGGACCGAATACGACACTCGTATTCAAATGCCACAGATCCAAACTTCGAATCTGGTTCGCCGGAGCTTATAACACATTAAGTATAACAACACAGAGGAAGAAAAAGAATATATCAATATACAACGTTTGATACAATATCTGATACAACAGAATGATACAATGAATATACTCCAGAGATATGACACAAGATAATAGCAGCGGAAAGAAAAGATAACACTAGCAGCGGAACAATATCTCCAAGATAGTAGTCTTCAAAAAGAAATAGAATCAGAAATGCAACTCCATTCCCAAAGCACCAATCCAGAAGTAGCTCGAATCCCCAATCAAGATGAAGTGAAGCAACTCAGTCCAAATGCGATTTCCCAAATCCTGAGGCTGAAAGCTATCGAATCTACACCTACTATTGATTATCTAAAAAACCCAACTCTAGACTGCCCATGTGGGAAAATACCGGGCACCCAGAGTTTAGGAAAGGAACAATAAACTCCAGGTCAGTCGTGGGACTGGTATGAGCAAACAAAAACATTTGGTCTTTAAAACAAACAAAGAATTTAAATTTGAAATCCGCAATGCTTTTTAGAAAATGAAACTACCATAAGGCCTCCCGCCACACACACAATGCAAACACAGACTTGGAGGAGATTTCTCCTTATGATAGTCAAATATGCTTGATACGAGAAAAAAATTCTTTAATATTATTACTAGTGCATAGTGTAGGAAAACCATTCAAAAGTATAATATAAATCCTAGCCAGCATAGGTACCATTATACTATGCCTACTATAGCTGCCATTTTAAATGGCAGGTTCTACAACTAAAACCGTACAAGGAGCGTATTGTTTTGATTTGGATTTCCAACAAATGGTCAGGCTAAGAAACTTCCTACTGTCCATGGGATCGCCTCTAGCGGGACGTCCCAAGAACCTAACCGGATCTCTGCCAACACAAGGCCGGGTTACCTCGGTAACTAAGTAACTACTACTCGAGCATGTCATCCCCCGACCCTTTGGGACCTTTATCCGAGGCGCCTCTAAATCACAAAGCAATCACAAAGTAATAGATTTGCAGTATCCACATGAGTAAGCATCTGGGCTCCATACCATGATACCACCCTTTAACAGAAGGGAATGACACACCCTAAAGGACGCGACCCTCATAACCTTGCCGCATCTTTCCTGTTTCGACCATTTCCAAGGTGTGAGGTCCTGATGCAGTCTCGTCCACAAAGCTACGCTTTATACAAAATCCATGCTTTGATCACAATTGATCATCAACACACAGCAGCACTCAGCATGCCACACTACCAAATTGGGAGTATATCACTGATAAATATCAACTACATAACCTCTGAGCTTGTACGTCTCAGAGAAGGGTGTTAAGCTAAGAGAATAAACTCTCCGCCACTAAGCAGAAATGTATTTGATAGAGATCAGTTTAATATCTCAAAGTGTAATGTCGGACATACAACCATACAAGTCTGTTCCGGGTTCGAACAGAACCGAAGGCACTTACGAAGAAGCCCTTGCAAATCCGGGTATCCACAATCCCGATCAGAATTCCCATCACTTAGGGAGACTCTATACCGGAGCAACTCAGTGCAGAGTCAATCGACAGTTTATCCTATCGTTCTCGAAGACACCCGGTCTTCAACACCGGTCTTCGAATGAAATCCACAACGTCGTACCACTATTCGGAATGGGCTATATGACACTAGGTCCCCTCCCGGCTAAACCGAATAGTGAGCGCCATATTAAAAATATATGGATATGAGATTTTAGTTAAGTCACAGCTTATAACATCCAAAACTTTTCTTTTAAATGGTTAAACAAATTACCATTTCAAATCTTTAAACAAAAAGATTTATTTCACAAAGTTCTCCCAGTTTCACAAAGATCTATTCATAGATTTCAAAATAATTTCCATTTCAATTGGATTAACTCATCTAATCTTTAAATTAAAGATTTAACTTTTAGCTTTCAAACCCGTTTCCAAAGATTTATTCACAACTTGGAAGACCATTTTTATTTTAGACTTGAAATCCTCCTTACACAAATTAGAAGTTCATTTCTTATGTGAAAGCTTTTATTATTTGAAAACACATATTTTTCGTTTTCAGAAAAATCCAATTTATACAAGTTAAAATCTTGGGTTAAATTTAAATTCAAAAACATCACTTTTAAAATGGTTTAAATACCCATATAAACCCATTTACAAGTTGAATAACCTTTTTAAACCATAGTTTCCAAATCATAGAATTCAATTTACAATATTGAATTCAAATTTAAATCAAATTATTAAAATTTCAAAACCCAATCAAGTTATTCAAAATAACTTTCATTTTTGAAATACATTTTCAAAAGCTTTCAATTCCAAAACTATTTTGGATTCAAAAATTCAATTTTTAAAACTATTTCAAAAATCTATGACTTAACCCATTTCCGCGTGCAATCCATATTTGTGTGTGTATAAGTGTGGCCCAGGGGTTCAACACAATAGTGCACAATAGCATCATCACAGATTCAATCATATCGATAAGCGGTATATCCCATAACACTTATCTTTATTCATAGATTTATAGATAAAATAAATTTATCAATCACAAAGATTTACCATTACAATTCGATGTGGGTTTCGGATAACCAACTGGAATCCGACTCCCTGTTGCATCGAAATTCAAATGTCGTTCTATGGGTCAAGGGGGTTTCATATTCATACAATATTATATTCATCACAAATATAGCAGCTCAACACAAAGCATCATATAGCATCACATGACATATCAAATATATCAATCCATCACACAGTATTCAGTAACAATCAAACATCTTTAATTAAGATGGACAAATCATGTGGTTTTACATTTATTACTCACATAATTACTTTCATTAGTAATCTTTAACCAATGATTAATTATCATTAATTTCAATTGATTAAGTCTTAACCACCTTCATTAATTAATCATTTCTTTAATTAATTATCTTAATTAATTAACCCTTAATTGTAATTAATTAAATCTTAATTACTTTTACTTATTGACTTTTAATTAATTAATTTAATAAATGAATCCTTAATTATTAATTAAATCTTAATTCCAATTAATTATCCTCAATTGATTATCATTCTTTATTTATTTATTTAACTTTAAATTAATTAACTACCCCTACATTAATTATCTTAATTAATCACAATTCGATTAATTACCATTTAATTATTTATCGTTTAATGATTTCACCAAGGAATTGGCTTTTATTTAATTACATAAGGTAATTATCTTCTATTTAATTACATAAGGTAATTATCTTCTATTTAATTACACAAGGTAATTATCTTTAATTTACTTTCATAAATAAATTTATCCTTTATTAATTAAAGACAAATCATCTATCTAAATTAATTACTTTAGTTATTATGTAAACCTTTATTACTAACCCTTGTAGTTAATTCTCATTAACCAGATCTGCTTAATCCTTTAAGTTAATTAACTTTCAAAAACATCACTTCTTAATTAAACCCTTAATCACCATATTAAGTCTATTATTTTAAAGTAAATTTATTTTAAAAACATTAGTTAATCCCAGGATTAAATAAGAATTTATTATTTTGGAAGGAAGTAGTTTTTAAGAATAATAATTGATTTATTTTAAAAGTTTAAAACTGTTTTTATAGTGAAGCCAACAGACCCGAGCTATTCTTCGATTTCCCCGAGTATGACTTCGAGACCTTGGCCACGTTCACTGCTTCGAGTCAAATGATGTACTGCACGCACACGAACCCGAGTCCCTCATCTTCTTCTTCTCCTTCTTTTCCTTCCAAACTCCCAAATACTAATACCGTGCACGGTGAAGAATGTGCACATGCGCCGGGCCTTTGGTGATCTCCAGCCATCGCCGAAACCTTCCACAAATCACCAACGACTTCAGCAATCAACTCGAATACCCAGATAGCCCAATTCGATAGCAAAATGAATTTTCGATGATGAATTGAAAACTAGAACGAGCATGAACAACAAAACCCCATGCCATCGTCGATCGCGTTGACTGGAATCCATGGCTTTCCTCCCAGAGCAACACCGCATCACTTCACCACTGTTCCCTCACGATCGATCGCCTGAAACGCCCTGATGGTGACGCAGTTCTTCTTTAAAACCATACAAGTAAAACTAGCTTTAGAACCCTAATTCCACATCGATCCACTGCCTCGATTATTTAAAAATTTCATTCGTATTTTTTCGTTGATCTCTGATGCTCGAGCTATCCTCCAACCCAAGAACGACGTACTTCACCTCACCGTTCAACGTAATTTGATGAATATGTCGCATCCGTTCAACTCTATATTCCTCATCAATCAATAAACTAAAAATCCTGAAATAACTTCCTAAAATCATCATTTTCGATTTCAAATCGAGTTATAAAATTGAATTATAAAGTTAAGACATTCGAATTTCTTGTTGTTTTTTCCTTTCTTTCTTTTTAGAGCTTCAATGTACTTGAATTGCTTTTGCAAAAATCACTGAGTATAAGTATCTAAAACTATTATTAAAGACAATGTTGTACTCTTATGATCGTTTTTTGTTCATAATTCAAAGTCTAAAATAAATTAGATAGAGTGCAGTTTGATTTTTTTTTACTTTAATGGCTTTAAACCTGAGATTCAACAGGGGAATGATTGAAATACTTAACAGATATGCACACAACCTACATACATAAACATCCAACATACAAACCAGAGTAACCTATATTAGAGAAGAGAGTAGATGCAGGCATTCATACATGACAAACATAAGGCAAGTTTGTTCACGGTTGATATTTTTGGAACTGTAAAATGTAACAGAGATGTTTTCATTCAACACAAACACTATCAAAGCATCACACCAAGCATAAGTGGATAAAAGGGATTAGTTTACTCACAAACAACAATAACAGATTCAAAGTTGAAGGTTTGCTCACCTGGATTTGCAGCAGAGACAAAGAACAGAGACAGTTTCAAAGATAGAAACTTGAATTTTTTTTCTTCTTCTTTAGATCTTGGAGTTTAGATCTTCCAATCTTGTTAACACAAAACTTTTGCTTAATTTCCTGTTATATTTACTTACTTACTTTCAGCAATAACAAACAATTTGATTCTTTACTTATAGTTTAAATTCTTATATATATATATATATGATAGCCCGCAAATCCGTACCCCTTGAGTCAACACTATTCTACATCAATTAACTCTTGCGGAACAGAAATACGAACCATTAGGGATTAAAGAAGAAGAGATAGAAGAAGAGACTAAACAATATCAGAATCTCACAGTCGTAGCGGAATAAGATATAATAGTGAATATAGATCTTTACACAAAATGAAATCTATAGCTGTGTTACACATCATATCATCAGATTGTCTCATACAATCAATATTTACCAGTCAGACATACCATACAATCATAGCATCGGATATATATACAAATACGAATAATACGTCTCGGACTCCAGCTCCTCTCCTGCTCCATAGCATCCTGTCCTGCACAAATAATACTCGGTTTGACTCGAGCATTATAATGAAATAACACCCGAGTCAGTCTGGAATACCAGCTGATAATAATGCACCCAAATTGATTATTAAAGTTTCAAAAATCCTTTGAAAACAAAAGCATCTCGTAAGACCACGCCACAAATAAACATGTCGGGTTTTTACCTTACGATAGCTAAAGCACTTTTTATAGAAATCCTCTGATATTATAATAGGGTCTATATACAAATACTTATAAAATAGCCGAAATTGTTACATCTATTAAATTCCAGCTACTAGCCACAGAGTGGGTAATACAAACAAAACTCGTACAAGGCTCGTAGGGAGAATGGATTTCCAACAATGACTAGGCACTGGGGTACCACCTGTCACAGTACGGGGCCTAGATCACCGTACCAAGGACCGCGCCCGATCAACTGCAACATAAGGCCGGACCCATCCCTTACTGGACAGTTCCGAATAAGATCACCCCACGGTTGGGATCAGCAACCGCACCACTAAGCCGAATAAAAAGGGACATCTAGACAAGGATGACCTTACTCTCAAGTGGGGGCTACCCACGAAGCCTTGCTGCATATCCTCGAATTTTCATTCATTCCCATTTGATGAGGCTTGAGGCCAAGCGTTACCTTTTAGAACGTTTCACTTAGAATGCCCATCGCCCACCTGACGATGTTCCGAAAGCATTCGTCCATACAAGTCCGTCTCGGGTTCGAACGGAACCGAAGGCACTACTCCTACTACATCCATTTTGGAAATATCCTCAGGATTAGTAGCGACTAGCCCTTGCACTTCACTGCTTCATCTTCGACTCCGAACACGTTTTTTCCACGAAACATACAAACCGGATCAAAGTGGCTTTCGAGAAATAAATCTTGATCGCGGTCTCTTCGAAACGATCAACGCATTTGTCCAATAATGATAGTCGGTGATTTAACTATCAATTAACATTCACAAAACATCCATCACACAATAAATAATTCCCACATTATTTATTTTCCTCAGATATCTTTATAAGATATATTTCTATTTTCAACTCCCTTTGAAAACAGTTTTACAAAACATCTTCCTTAACAAAATAAATTTTCACAATATTTATTTCCCGCTGGAAACAACCAAGTCCAAACCATCTAGATTTTAAAACAATCAAAATACTTTATTCTTAAATATACTTTGAAATATTTAATTTTACTACTAGTTATTTAGTCCAAAAATAATTTCAAAATATTTAAAGTAAAACCACATGATAAGATATAGGCTAGTTTAAAATAAGGTTTAGTTGAATGAAATTTAAAGATGGAGTTTTAAAAGAATATATACAAGGTATCAAATAACTTAAATCAAACCATCCTTTAAATAAATCCATATATAAAAATAATTACTAATAATATTCTTAAATAATTACTATTATAGCTAATTTATTAATTATTTCCTTTAAAATAATAATCTCTCAAAAACACTTTAGAAACAAGTTTAAACTTTAACATTACCTAAAATTTGCTTTAAAACACGAACTTGGTTTCCCAGGGAAATATACTCTATCCAAACAACCCAGAGAATCCTTTTTATAAATCCCGCCCGATTTATTCCAATTCAAATTTACTTTCAATTATTGTAAATTTGTTCACCTGCATAAAATAAACTTCCTTTGAAGTATTAAACCCACTTCCCATTTCTGGAAATTCACTTTCAAAGTCTAGGCTTAGATATTTTTAAATAAAACTATTGGGAATTTATTAAATGAAAATAATACTTAAGAATTAGTTAAATAAATTTCCTATGGCTTAAAATAGTATTTATAAAAGAATTATATACATTTAAACTGCTAATTATAGTTGAAAGGTCTCGTTGAAATCATATTTAATTTCCAGGAAAACATTTCAAATAACCTCATCGTTATTTAAAAACAATTTATAACTTCTTATAGAATTTATCTCCAGAAATCCATACTTTCACATTTATCAACTGATAAATTTCCTCTTCATTTATAATTCCAAATTTACCAATTTCCAATCTTCATCCAAACCAGATTCTAATTTTTTTATTCCTTTAAATCCTTTATTTAACAATTTCTTTTATTTCTTTAAAAACCAATTTATTTTATTTATGCTTAACAATTTCAGGTTTAAAATTTATCAATTCATATCACAACAAACTGGATTCCAGAATTAGCTATCACAGTGTATAAATAAAATACATCATCAGTTATAACAATAATTCCTATATTGTGAGGAATCCAGTTGGATCCCTCCAACCCGTTTTTCCTGCAGCCATAGATATTAGTACAACAAATATATATATCAATCCAGACTGATAACAACATTTATATTCAACCAATCACACAGATATTTAAATATTAACTATTTAAAATGTCTAGCATCGAGATGTGAGTGAGAATAACTCACCTTGCGTTTCGGCGAGCGTTCGAATTTAAATTAAACCGAACGGTGTTCGGTTTAATTCAAATTTTCATTTTCTCAGAATGATTCCAGAACTGCACCACTGCGTATATCGCGTCTCTGCGATTCCGGCGCTACCAAATTCATTGAAATCTGACAACGTTTGTGAAAGATATTCAAGTTTAAAGTTTGAATATATAATTTTAAAACAAATCTTAATTGATTTAAATTTGAATACCAAACTAAAATCTTGGCCGCAGGATCGAGAAACAAAATCAAGGCCGCAGGATCGTGCTTTTTCCTCATGCGAGAACACGGTAAAACCGAACCCAAAAATCACCTTTAGGGTTTCAAATCGCAACCCCCAACCTCCGCTAGAAGCCGATCAACCCCCACCACGTGTTGCCCTAGCCGCCACGCACCCCCACCAAGCTTCGCGTCGAGCTCGGCCTCCCCCTCTACCAGAAATCACGCACAACAACCATATGAACGCGAGCCCATAACTTCTCTAAACGATGACAACACTCACGATCTACCGTCGGATGAATAGTACTCGATGCGCTCTTCGATCTTCCAGTTGGAAGTTTTCGCGATTGCTTGATGGATTGATCGCAAATTGGAAGAGAAGGTCGATTATTTTCGGCCATTGAACGAAAACTGTGGCGGCTCTAATGTTTGGCTAGGGTTTAACAAATAAAATATATATAAATATTATTAAATATTATTTTAATCTCGTTCTCCAATTTTTTTACCACTTATGCAAACGACCTCCAAATCACACGTACCAACAGGCGTTCCTAGGGTTTTTCCGCGTTCCGGACACAATGGAATAGGTTCCGGAAGCTAATTTGATCGTATGCGCGAGTTACGGAATTAAACGATCAATTTAAAATTTAAATCGGTTAAATCGATTTCTAAGCTTTTCGAGCTGCCATGGTCAAACGACAACTCTGATTGCTACGAAAATTGAAATTCGATAATAACTAACTATTACGGATCCAATGGATCCGGTTTCGTCGAATTCCGAGACTACGCCCCGGAAGGCTATTTTAACTCGTCTATTAAATCGAGCGATTTCTGAAATTGTCGAAAACACTTAAAATTTTCACTTTTTAAAAATGTTCCTAACTTAATAATAAATCATATAAAATTTATAATCGCATTAAAAATTATTCTGACTCATTCCGGATTAAAATCTCACTAATTGCGATATTTTATTATTAAATTCTATGATTAAATTAATATAAAATTTCAAATAATAACTGATTAACTTTTAAATTCTTCTAAAAATCCAACAACACTTTTTAAAATCCAAATGGACTAAAAATAAATTTTAAAAATATTTTTATTACTATTTACATCTAAATTCCCAAATTGTTTAAATCCAATATTTAATTACTATTCAAAATTAAATTAAATTATCATATTTTAAAACCTATAACTTATTTTATAAATTGAACCCGATTCTCTTTGTTCCAAAATTAATTAAAAATCCTCAGTGAACATTTAAAATGAATTAAATGTTCAAAATTCAATGGCTCAAAAATCTGGGATGTTACATTCCTCCCCCCTTATAAAAATTTCGTCCCCGAAATTTGCTAAGGTAGAAGAATGCTCCCAAACCCAATAACAAACTTACTTGGTGAAATCTAAATTTCACTTCGCTCAAATTCTATAGTTTCAAATTGAAACTACTAATTCAATCCTATTCCAAAATCCTTTATTTTCAGTTGTTATTTGAAATCAACTTATCGCTAATGAAACAAATGCTCCTACACTCATTAGCTTAACCCTAACCTCTTTAGCTAAATCTTATATACACTTCCCAAAACCCTTTAGCTCAAATCCAAACTCATTTGCTTTATTTATACTCAAAGCTTTTATTTTCAACATCATTTCAAAACACTTCATTAGTTAATAAAATTTTCCAAAATTCCCAAAAATTCTAACTCCCAAAATTTCCGGAAAATTTTAGCAGAGTCTCCCCTGTACGGAGGAGCTTTCGCGATATCGCAATACAGACAAATATATATATATCGACCCACACGGTCGGAAACCAAAATATATAATATATATCATTTCCCAATTATATTTGCATAGGCGTACCTTTTTAGCAAAATTTTAAAGCAAGCAGCTAATATATAATGCATATACGCGCTCCAACTCTATCGATCACCTCCTGTACCTGTACTTACTCAACAAACTCATCAATTTTCAAAGATATGAACATTTTAACAACATTTCCAATATAAATGTAAGCCAAACATATCCATTTCATAGCCTAACCAATAATTTGCATGATTTCACAAGTAAATCATATTTTATAGCATGTACCAAGTTTCTTTTCTAATTCCAAGCTCCATTTTATTTCACACAAATGAGTCACATACAAGTTTACCGTTCTCAATTCATAATTACTACCACCAATTCATATTCATTTCAATATTATGTATATATGCTTTTAATTCATTTACCTTTCTTTTTAATTAACCTGCATTTACGTACAGACCCACTAAATAGATTCCAATCTATTTCCCGTTATTCAAATATCATTTTCGTTTACTTCCTTTAATCCGTTCACTTAAGTTTAACGACTAATTTCTATGCAGGTTGTGGTTATTCAAACAAATAACTAATTCTTAAGCTTATAACCATTAACATTAATTCCAACTTATGTTCATATTAATTTTATTCAATTTTGCATTGTTCACAATCCAAGCACTCTCATTCCATTGTAATTTTTAACCAAATTTCTTATTTTCACTTCATGATCATCATTTAAGTTTAAATTAATAACATCCCATTCTATATTATTTACAGCCCAAACATTCTTTCTTTATCACAATTATTGAAGTAAATCTCAAATCTTATATTTCCAATTCATTATCCATATAGATTTATATGAATATCATTCCATTCTGGATTATTTACAACTCATACATCTTTAATTTATCACAAAAATTAATTAAAATTCTCTTCACTTGCATTTCAATGCCTATTACCAAAACAAAATCTATCCAAGACAACATTATAAGCTCAATCGCAAATATTTTTCCAATTTGCTTAAGTTGTTTCAATCACACAATAATTCCGTTTCTCCTTATATCACTTTTATTTTATTTTCATTTGATTCTCATCCAAATCAATTTCAATCCATTTACAAATTTTAATGCACTTTGCTTATTTATTCAATCCAAATTTTTAGATTTATTTTATTAGCGAAGAAACCACTTTAAATTATTTCATTCCTTTGAATTTATTCATAATTCAAACTATCACCATTATAATCTAATTCCATTTTTCATTCACACTTCAATATTTGTTACCACAAATTTAAATCCCATGCCACAAGTGGATTTTTATTTACTTTCCAAATTTTGACCGAACTATCAAAATTTTATTCATTACCATACACATTCCATTTAATTAAGCTTATACAAAATTCATTTTCAACAATTAATTTGGATTTAGTTGAGCGAGCATTTACTTCATTCAACATCATTTCGACTAAATTTAATTTCCCATTCGATTCTTATCCAAATTTAATTCAAGTTTAACTAAATTTTATTTAGCCAAATTAAATTCATTCCATTTCCTTTACTACTTAAATAAGGATTTGAATTTCATTCAATATTGTTTATAATGCAACTGAATTTCGAATTTCACTTCAATCCAAATTTATTTCTCCATAAATAAGTCCAAAACTTATTTTCTATTTTAAGTTCATTCACATCCTTTTATATCTCACTTCTTCTTATCTTACTTTACATTTCATCTTTATATCCAATTTAGTTTAATTCCAATTCATTTATATTCAATTCAACTTCAAATTCTCAATTTTATTTAACTTATCTTAAGTTAAATTCAAAAATATTCCATTCACCTTCATATGCTCAAATTTTATTTAATCCCGGGATAAAATTTCATTTTCCTTATTAATATCAACCTCTGTTCTTATTTAAACCAACCTCAAGTTCAGTAGTTGATTCTCTTCATCTTTCACCTTTTAAATGGAATTTCGAGAACTTCAATTTAATTCTAATCCCAATTTATTTAACTTATCCCAAGTTAAACTCCAATTTCCTATTCCCTTTAACATATTTTATTCACTTTCGTTTACTCAAGTTAAATTTTAATTCCAAGATTAAAATTCTCATTTCATTCTTATTAATACCAACTTCACCAAATAAGCCTAATAGTTAATTCATTTTAATTTCACACATTATTTAAATAGAATTATTCCAGAATTCAATTTACCCGGTTTTATTCCAAAACCATTTTGAAATATATCAAATATATACCTATTTGGCATATCAATCAAATCTCCAGATTTCCAAAACAACTTGGTTGTACCAAAATAATTCCCCATTTTGAATTTTCCAAAACACTTGTTATACCCAACAAGTCCCAAACAATATCATAACCAATCACTTTGGTAGCAATCCATCACTTTAGAAACTCGAAAATGAATTCTAATGATGTGGCCAGCATCACCAGGATTATTTTCCAGCGACTGAAGTGAGTTCAGTGCTTCCTTACTTCCCAAATTCATTTCAAAACAGTTTCCATCCAAAACATATTACCCAAAACAATACTCCATCATTGCCTTCAAACACCTTAGCAACATTTCAAACTTTCCCAGGATTTTAAATTTCCAAACTTTTATTTTCATTACATTTAAAATCCTTTCCCAAACTTCTGGGATTTAAATTCTGGTTTAGTTTAAATTTAGTTATTCTTCTTTTGTATAATTTGTACTCATGGAATTTGATTTGATTATAACCATTTCAAATTTTAGATTCATATTTGATTTTTAATATTAACACCCAAAAATCCAAATATATATAATTTCAGAAAAATTATTCCTTTTATATCAAAATATAATTTTGGGTAAAATTATTCCATATACCCACTTTAAAAATAATACTTTGTCGGTTTATCTTGTTTAAGAGTTTAGAAACCCCTTTCGATACGGTTGTACTTCCCGTACCGACCAGAATCCATAAACACTCAACCGATAAGTCAACACAGTATAAAAACAATTTTATATCCACTAACAAATATGCTCTCATATCTATTATTACACTCAACTCATTATAGAGTGCTATTGACACTGTTAAATGAGTAATTTCCCCACCAAAGCCTAGGTTGTCGCCAACCTAAGCTCTAATATGAAGTGTGATAGCTCGCAAATCCGTACCCCTTGAGTCAACACTATTCTACATCAATTAACTAAAGCGGAACAGAAATACGAACCATTAGGGATTAAAGAAGAAGAGATGGAAGAAGAGACTAAACAATATCAGAATCTCACAATCACAGCGGAATAAGATATAATAGTGAATATAGATATTTACCCAAAATGAAATCTATAGCTGTGTTACACATCATATCATCAGAGTGTCTCATACAATCAATATTTACCAGTCAGACATACCATACAATTATAGCAGCGGATATATATACAAATACGAATAATACGTCTCGGACTCCAACTCCTCTCCTGCTCTATAGCATCCTGTCCTGCACAAATAATACTCAGTCTGACCCGAGCATTATAATGAAATAACACCCGAGTCACTCTGGAATAGTAGCTGATAATAATGCACCTAAATTGATTATAAAAGCTTCAAAAATCCTTTGAAAACAAAAGCATCTCGTGAGACCATGCCACAAATAAATATGTCGGGTTTTTACCTTACGACAACTAAAACTCTTTTTATAGAAATCCTCTGATATTATAATAGGGTCTATATACAAATACTTATAAAATAGTCGAAATTGTTACATCTATTAAATTCCAGCTACTAGCCACAGAGTGGGTAATACAAACAAAACTCGTACAAGGCTCGTAGGGAGAATGGATTTCCAACAATGACCAGGCACTGGGGTACCACCTGTCACAGTATGAGGCCTAAATCACCATACCGAGGACCACGCCCGATCCCCTGCAACACAAGGCCGGACCCATCCCTTACTGGATAGTTCCGAATAAGATCACCCCACGGTTGGGATCAGCAACCGCACCACTAAGCTAAATAAAAAGGGACATCTAGACAGGGATGACCTTACTCTCAAGTGGGGGCTACCCATGATGCCTTGCTGCATATCCCCTGATTTTCGGTCATTCCCATTTGATGAGGCTTGAGGCTAAGCGTTACCTTTTAGAACGTTTCACTTAGAATGCACATCGTCCACCTGACGATGTTCCGAAAGCATTCGTCCATACAAGTCCGTCCTGTGTTCGAACGGAACCGAAGGCACTACTCCTACTACATCCATTTTGGAAATATCCTCAGGATTAGTAGCGACTAGCCCTTGCACTTCACTGCTCCATCTTCGACTCCGAACACGTTTTTCCCACGAAACGTACAAACTGAAATAATCTCGATCCCGGTCTCTTCGAAACGATCAACGCATTTGTCCAATATTGATAGTCGGTGATTTAACTGTCAATTAACATTCACAAAACATCCATCACACAATAAATAATTCCCACATTATTTATTTGCCTCAGATATCTTTACAAGATATATTTCTATTTTCAACTCCCTTTGAAAACAGTTTTACAAAACATCTTCCTTAACAAAATAAATTTTCACAATATTTATTTCCCACTGGAAACAACCAAGTCCAAACCATTTAGATTTTAAAACAATTAAAATACTTTATTCTTAAATATACTTTGAAATATTTAATTTTACTACTAGTTATTTAGTCCAAAAATAATTTCAAAATATTTAAAGTAAAACCACTTGATAAGATATAGGCTAGTTTAAAATAAGATTTAGTTGAATGAAATTTAAAGATGGAGTTTTAAAAGAATATATACAAGGTATCAAATAACTTAAATAACCCTATCCTTTAAATATATCCATATATAAAAATAATTACTAATAATATTCTTAAATAATTACTACTGTAGCTAATTTATTAATTATTTCCTTTAAAAAAAATAATCTCTCAAAAACACTTTAGAAAAAAGTTTAAACTTTAACATTACCTAAAATCTGCTTTAAAACACGAACTTGGTTTCCCAGGGAAATATACTTCTATCCAAACAACCCAGAGAATCCTTTTCATAAATCCCGCCTGATTTATTCCAATTCAAATTTACTTTCAATTATTGTAAATTTTTTCACCTTCATAAAATAAACTTCCTTTGAAGTTTTAAACCCACTTCCCATTTCTGGAAATTCACTTTCAAAGTCTAGGCTTAAATATTTTTAAATAAAACTATTGGGAATTTATTAAATGAAAATAATACTTAAGAATTACTTAAATAAATTTCCTATGGTTTAAAATAGTATTTATAAAAGAATAAATATACATTTAAACTGCTAATTATATTTGAAAGGTCTCGTTGAAATCACATTTAATTTCCAAGAAAGCATTTCAAATAACCTCATCGTTATTTAAAAACAATTTATAACTTCTTATAGAATTTATCTCCAGAAATCCATACTTTCACATTTATCAACTGATAAATTTCCTCTTCATTTATAATTCCAAATTTACCAATTTCCAATCTTCATCCAAACCAGATTCCAATTTTTGTATTCCTTTAAATCCTTTATTTAACAATTTCTTTTATTTCTTTAAAAACCAATTTATTTTATTTATGCTTAACAATTTCAGGTTTAAAATTTATCAATTCATATCACAACAAACTGGATTCCATAATTAGCTATCACAGTGTATAAATAAAATACATCATCAATTATAACAATAATTCCTATATTGTGAGGAATCCTGTTGGATCCCTCCAACCTGTTTTTCCTTCATTCATAGATACTAGTACAACAAATATATATCAATCCAGACTGATAACAACATTTATATTCAACCAATCATACAGATATTTAAATATTAACTATTTAAAATGTCTAGCATCCAGATGTGAGGGAGAATAACTCACCTTGCGTTTCGACGAGCGTTCGAATTTAAATTAAATCGAACGGTGTTCGGTTTAACTTAAATTTTCATTTGCTCAGAATGAATCCAGAATTGCACCACTGCGTATATCGCGTCGTTGCGATTCCGGCGCTATCAAATTCATTGAAATCTAACAGCGTTTGTGAAAGATATTCAAGTTTAAAGTTTGAATATATAATTTTAAAACAAATCTTAATTTATTTAAATTTTAATACCAAACTAAAATCTTGGCCGCAGGATCGAGAAACAAAATCATGGACGCAGGATCGTGCTTCTTCCTCACGCGAGAACATGGCAAAACCGAACCCAAAAATCCCCTTTAGGGTTTCAAATCGCAACCCCCAACCTCCGCTAGAAGCCGATCAACCCCCACCACGTGTTGCCCTAGCCGCCACGCACCCCCACCAAGCTTCGCGTCGAGCTCGGCCTCCCCCTCTACCAGAAATCACGCACAACAACCATATGAATGCGAGCCCATAACTTCTCCAAACGACGACAACACTCACGATCTACCGTTGGATGAATAGTACTCGATGCGCTCTTCGATCTTCCAGTCGAAAGTTTTCGCGATTGCTTGATGGATTGATCGCAAATTGGAAGAGAAGGTCGATTATTTTCGGCCATTGAAACGAAAACTGCGGCGGCTCAAATGTTTGGCTAGGGTTTAACAAATATAATGTATATATAATATTATTAAATATTATTTTAATCTCGTTCTCCAATTTTTTTACCACTTATGCAAACGACCTCCAAATCACACGTACCAACAGGCGTTCCTAGGGTTTTTACGCGTTCCGGACACAATGGAACATGTTTCGGACGCTAATTTGATCGTATGCGCGAGTTACAGAATTAAACGATCAATTTAAAATTTAAATCCGTTAAATCGATTTCTAAGCGTTTCGAGCTGCCATGGTCAAACGACAACTCTGATTGCTACGAAAATTGAAATCCGATAGTAACTAACTATTACGGATCCAATGGAACTGGTTTCATCGAATTCCGAGACTATGCCCCGGAAGGCTATTTTAACTCGTCTATTAAATCGGGCGATTTCCGAAATTGTCGAAAACACTTAAAATTTTCACTTTTTAAAAATGTTCCTAACTTAATAATAAATCATATAAAATTTATAATCGCATTAAAAATTATTCTGACTCATTCCGGATTAAAATCTCACTAATTGCAATATTTTATTATTAAATTCTGTGATTAAATTAATATAAAATTTCAAATAATAACTGATTAACTTTTAAATTCTTATAAAAATCCAACAACACTTTTTAAAATCCAAATGGGCTAAAAATAAATTTTAAAACCGTTTTTATCACTATTTACATCTAAATTCCCAAATTGTTTCAGTCCAATATTTAATTACTATTCAAAATTGAATTAAATTATCATATTTTAAAACCTATAACTTATTTTATAAATTGAACCTGATTCTCTTTGTTCCAAAATTAATTAAAAATCCTCAGTGAACATTTAAAATGAATTAAATGTTCAAAATTCAATGGCTCAAAAATCCGGGATGTTACATTCCTCCCCCCTTATAAAAATTTCGTCCCCGAAATTTGCTAAGGTAGAAGAATGCTCCCAAACCCAATAACAAACTTACTTGGTGAAATCTAAATTTCACTTCGCTCAAATTCTATAGTTTCAAATTGAAACTACTAATTCAATCCTATTCCAAAATCCTTTATTTTCAGTTTTTATTTGAAATCAACTTATCGCTAATTGAACAAATGCTCCTACAATCATTATCTTAACCCTAACCACTTTAGCTAAATCTTATATACACTTCCCAAAACCCTTTAGCTCAAAACCAAACTCATTTGCTTTATTTATACTCAAAGCTTTTATTTTCAACATCATTTCAAAACACTTCACTAGTTAATAAAATTTTCCAAAATTCCCAAAAATTTTCTAACTCCCAAAATTTCCGGAAAATTTTGGCAGAGTCTCCCCTGTACGGAGGAGCTTTCGCGATATCGCGATACAGATAAATATATGTACATCGACCCACAAGGTCGGAAACCAAAATATATAATATATATCATTTCCCAATTATATTTGCGTAGGCGTACGTTTTTAGCAAATTTTTAAAGCAAGCAGCTAATATATAATGCATATACGCGCTCCAACTCTATCGATCACCTCCCGTACCTGTACTTACTCAACAAACTCATCAGTTTTCAAAGATATGAACATTTTAACAACATTTCCAATATAAATGTAAGCCAAACATATCCATTTCATAGCCTAACCAACAATTTGCATGATTTCACAAGCAAATCATATTTTATAGCATGTACCAAGTTTCTTTTCTAATTCCAAGCTCCATTTTATTTCACACAAATGAATCACATACAAGTTTACCATTCTCAATTCATAATTACTACCACCAATTCATACTCACTTCAATATTATGAATATATGCTTTTAATTGATTTACCTTTCTTTTTAATTAACCTGCATTTACATACAAACCCACTAAATAGATTCCAATCCATTTCCCATTATTCAATATCATTTTCGTTTACTTCCTTTAATCCATTCACTTAAGTTTAATGACTAATTTCTATACAGGTTGTGGTTATTCAAACAAATAACCAATTCTTCAGCTTATAACCATTAACATTAATTCCAACTCATGTTCATATTAATTTTATTCAATTTTGCATGGTTCACAATCCAAGCATTCTCATTCCATTGCAATTTTTAACTAAATTTCTTATTTTCACTTCAAGATCATCATTTAAGTTTAAATTAATAACATCCCATTCTATAATATTTACAGCCCAAACATTCTTGCTTTATCACAATTATTGAATTAAATCTCAAATCTTATATTTCCAATTCATTATCCATATAGATTTATATGAATATCATTCCATTCTGGATTATTTACAACTCATACATCTTTAATTTATCACAAAAATTAATTAAAATTCTCTTCACTTGCATTTCAATGCCTATTACCCAAACAAAATCTATCCAAGACAACATTATAAGCTCAATCGCAAATATTTTTCCAATTTGCTTAAGTTGTTTCAATCACACAATATTTCCATTTCTCCTTATATCACTTTTATTTTATTTTCATTTGATTCTCATCCAAATCAATTTCAATCCATTTACAAATTTTAATGCACTTTGCTTATTTATTCAATCCATTTTTAGATTTATTTTATTAGCAAAGAAACCACTTTAAATTATCATTCCTTTGAATTTATTCACAATTCAAACTATCACCATTATAATCTAATTCCATTTTCCATTCACAATTCAATATTTGTTACCTCAAATTTAAATCCCATGCCACAATTGGATTTTTATTTACTTTCCAAATTTTGACCAAACTATCAAAATTTTATTCATTACCATACACATTCCATTTAATTTAGCTTATACAAAATTCATTTTCAACAATTATTTTGGATTTAGTTGAGCGAGCATTTACTTCATTCAACATCATTTCGACTAAATTTAATTTTCCATTCTATTCTTATCCAAATTTAATTCAAGTTTAACTAAATTTTATTTAGCCAAATTAAATTCATTCCATTTCCTTTGCTACTTAAGTAAGGATTTGAATTTCATTCAATATTGTTTATAATGCAACTGAATTTCGATTTTCACTTCAATCCAAATTTATTTCTCCATAAATAAGTCCAAAACTTATTTTCTATTTTAAGTTCATTCACATCCTTTTATATCTCACTTCTTCTTATCTTACTTTACAATTCATCTTTATATCCAATTTAATTTAATTCCAATTCATTTAGATTTAATTCAACTTCAAATTCTCAATTTTATTTAACCTATCTTAAGTTAAATTCAAAAATATTCCATTCACCTTCATATGCTCAAATTTTATTTAATCCTAGGATAAAATTTCATTTTCCTTCCTTATTCATATCAACCTCTGTTCTTATTTAAACCAACCTCAAGTTCAGTAGTTGATTCTCTTCATCTTTCACCTTTTAAATGGAATTTCGAGAACTTCAATTTAATTCTAAACCCAATTTATTTAACTTATCCCAAGTTAAACTCAAATTTCCTATTCCCTTTAACATATTTTATTCACTTTCATTTACTCAAGTTAAATTTTAATTCCAAGATTAAAATTCTCATTTCCTTCTTATTAATACCAACTTCACCAAATAAGCCTAATAGTTAATTCATTTTAATTTCACACATTATTTAAATAGAATTATTCCAGAATTCAATTTACCCGGTTTTATTCCAAAACCATTTTGAAATATATCAAATATATACCTATTTGGCATATCAATCAAATCTCTAGATTTCCAAAACAACTTGGTTGTACCAAAACAATTTCCCCATTTTGAATTTTCCAAAACACTTGTTATACCCAACAAGTCCCAAACAATATCATAACCAATCACTTTGGTAGCAATCCATCACTTTAGAAACTCGAAAATGAATTCTAATGATGTGGCCAGCATCACCAGGATTATTTTCCAGCGACTGAAGTGAGTTTAGTGCTTCCTTACTTCCCAAATTCATTTCGAAACAGTTTCCATCCAAAACATATTACCCAAAAAATACTCCATCATTGCCTTCAAACACCTTAGCAACATTTCAAACTTTCCCAGGATTTTAAATTTCCAAACTTTTATTTTCATTACATTTAAAATCCTTTCCAAAACTTCTGGGATTTAAATTCTGGTTTAGTTTAAATTTAGTTATTCTTCTTTTGTATAATTTATACTCATGGAATTTGATTTGATTATAACCATTTCAAATTTTAGATTCATATTTGTTTTTTAATATTAACAACCAAACATCCAAATATATATAATTTCAGAAAAATTATTCCTTTTATATCAAAATATAATTTTGGACAAAATTATTCCATTTACCCACTTTAAAAACAATACTATGTTGGTTTATCTTGTTTAAGAGTTTAGAAACCCCTTTCGATACGGTTGTACTTCCCGTACCGACCAGAATCCATAAACACTCAACCGATAAGTCAACACAATATAAAAACAATTTTATATCCACTAACAAATACGCTCTTATATCTATTATTACACTCAACTCATTATAGAGTGCTATTGACACTGTTAAATGAGTAATTTCCCCACCAAAGCCTAGGTTATCGCCAACCTAAGCTCTGATACCAAGTGTGATAGCCCGCAAATCCGTACCGCTTGAATCAACCCTATTCTACATCAATTAACTCAAGCGGAACAGAAATACGAACCATTAGGGATTAAAGAAGAAGAGATAGAAGAAGAGACTAAACAATATCAGAATCTCACAGTCACAGCGGAATAAGATATAATAGTGAATATAGATCTTTACACAAAATGAAATCTATAGCTGTGTTACACATCATACCAGTCAGACATACCATACAATCAATATTTACCAGTCAGACATACCATACAATCATAGCAGCGGATATATTTACAAATATGAATAATACGTCTCGGACTCCAGTTCCTCTCCTGCTCCATAGCATCTGTCCTGCACAAATAATACTCGGTCTGACCCGAGCATTATAATGAAATAACACCCGAGTCAGTCTGGAATACCACCTGATAATAATGCACCCAAATTGATTATTAAAGTTTCAAAAATCCTTTGAAAACAAAAGCATCTCGTAAGACCACGCCACAAATAAACATGTCGGGATTTTACCTTACGATAGCTAAAACACTTTTTATAGAAATCCTCTGATATTATAATAGGGTCTATATAAAAATACTTATAAAATAGCCGAAATTATTACATCTATTAAATTCCAGCTACTAGCCACAGAGTGGGTAATACAAACAAAACTCGTACAAGGCTCGTAGGGAGAATGGATTTCCAACAATGACTAGGTACTGGGGTACCACCTGTCACAGTATGGGGCCCAGATCACCGTACCGAGGACCATGCCTGATCCCTTGCAACACAAGGCCGGACTCATCCCTTACTGGACAGTTCCGAATAAGATCACCCCACGGTTAGGATCAGCAACCGCACCACTAAGCCGAATAAAAAGGGACATCTAGACAAGGACGACCTTTCTCTCAAGTGGGGGCTACCCAAGAAGCCTTGCCGCATATCACCTGATTTTCAGTCATTCCCATTTGATGAGGCTTGAGGCTAAGCGTTACCTTTTAGAACGTTTCACTTAGAATGCCCATCGCCCACCTGACGATGTTCCGAAAGCATTCGTCCATACAAGTCCGTCCCGGGTTCGAACGGAACCGAAGGCACTACTCCTACTACATCCATTTTGGAAATATCCTCAAGATTAGTAGCGACTAGCCCTTGCACTTCACTGCTCCATCTTTGACTCCGAACATGTTTTTCCCACGAAATGTACAAACCGGATCGAAGGGGTTTTCGAGAAATAAATCTCGATCCCGGTCTCTTCGAAACGATCAACGCATTTGTCCAATATTGATAGTCGGTGATTTAACTATCAATTAACATTCACAAAACATCCATCACACAATAAATAATTCCCACATTATTTATTTGCCTCAGAAATCTTTACAAGATATATTTCTATTTTCAACTCCCTTTGAAAACAGTTTTACAAAACATCTTCCTTAACAAAATAAATTTTCACAATATTTATTTCCCACTGGAAACAACCAAGTCCAAACCATTTAGATTTTAAAACAATTAAAATACTTTATTCTTAAATATACTTTGAAACATTTAATTTTACTACTAGTTATTTAGTCCAAAAATAATTTTAAAATATTTAAAGTAAAACCACTTGATCAGATATAGGCTAGTTTAAAACAAGGTTTAGTTGAATGAAATTTAAAGATGGAGTTTTAAAAGAATATATACAAGGTATCAAATAACTTAAATCAAACTATCCTTTAAATAAATCCATATATAAAAATAATTTCTAATAATATTCTTAAATAATTACTATTATAGCTAATTTATTAATTATTTCCTTTAAAATAATAATCTCTCAAAAACACTTTAGAAACAAGTTTAAACATTTACATTACCTAAAATCTGCTTTAAAACACGAACTTGGTTTCCCAGGAAAATATACTTCTATCCAAACAACCCAGAGAATACTTTTCATAAATCCCGCCCGATTTATTCCAATTCAAATTTACTTTCAGTTATTGTAAATTTGTTCACCTGCATAAAATAAACTTCCTTTAAAGTTTTAAACCCACTTCCCATTTCTGGAAATTCACTTTCAAAGTCTAGGCTTAAATATTTTTAAATAAAACTATTGGGAATTTATTAAATGAAAATAATACTTAAGAATTACTTAAATAAATTTCCTATGGTTTAAAATAGTATTTCTAAAAGAATTAATATACATTTAAACTGCTAATTATATTTGAAAAGTCTCATTGAAATCATATTTAATTTCCAGGAAAACATTTCAAATAACCTCATCATTATTTAAAAACAATTTATAACTTCTTATAGAATTTATCTCCAGAAATCCATACTTTCACATTTTTCAACTGATAAATTTCCTCTTCATTTATAATTCCAAATTTACCAATTTCCAATCTTCATCCAAACCAGATTCCAATTTTTTTATTCCTTTAAATCCTTTATTTAACAATTTCTTTTATTTCTTTAAAAACCAATTTATTTTATTTATGCTTAACAATTTTAGGTTTAAAATTTATCAATTCATATCACAACAAACTGGATTCCATAATTAGCTATCACGGTGTATAAATAAAATACATCATTAGTTATAACAATAATTCCTATATTGTGAGGAATCCAGTTGGATCCTTTTAACATGTTTTCCCTACATCCATAGATATTAGTACAACAAATATATATATCAATCCAGACTGATAACAACATTTATATTCAACCAATCACACAGATATTTAAATATTAACTATTTAAAATGTCTAGCATCCAGATGTGAGTGAGAATAACTCACCTTGCGTTTCGGCGAGCGTTCGAATTTAAATTAAATCGAACGGTGTTCGGTTTAACTTAAATTTTCATTTGCTCAGAATGAATCCATAATTGCACCACTGTGTATATCGCGTCGCTGCGATTCCGGCGCTACCAATCATCGAAATCTGACAAAGTTTGTGAAAGATATTCAGGTTTAAAGTTTGAATATATAATTTTAAAACAAATCTTAATTTATTTAAATTTCAATACCGAACTAAAATCTTGGTCGCAGGATCGAGAAACAAAATCAAGGCTGTAGGATCGTGCTTCTTCCCCACGCGAGAACACGGCAAATCTGAACCCAAAAATCCCCTTTAGGGTTTCAAATCGCAACCCCCAACCTCCGCTAGAAGCCGATCAACCCCCACCACGTGTTGCCCTAGCCGCCACGCACCCCCACCAAGCTTCGCGTCGAGCTCGGCCTCCCCCTCTACCAAAAATCGCGCACAACAACCATACGAACGCGAGCCCATAATTTGTCCAAACGACGACAACACTCATGATCTACCGTTGGATGAATAGTACTCGATGCGCTCTTCGATCTTCCAGTTGGAAGTTTTCGCGATTGCTTGATGGATTGATCGCAAATTGGAAGAGAAGGTCGATTATTTTCGGCCATTGAAACGAAAACTGCGGCGGCTCAAATGTTTGGCTAGGGTTTAACAAATATAATATATATAAATATTATTAAATATTATTTTAATCTCGTTCTCCAATTTTTTTACCACTTATGCAAACGACCTCCAAATCACACGTACCAATAGGCGTTCCTAGGGTTTTTCCGCGTTCCGGACACAATGGAATAGGTTCCGGAAGCTAATTTGATCGTATGCGCGAGTTACGGAATTAAACGATCAATTTAAAATTTAAATCGGTTAAATCGATTTCTAAGCTTTTCGAGCTGCCATGGTCAAACGACAACTCTGATTGCTACGAAAATTGAAATTCGATAATAACTAACTATTACGGATCCAATGGAACCGGTTTCGTCGAATTCCGAGACTACGCCCCGGAAGGCTATTTTAACTCGTCTATTAAATCGAGCGATTTCTGAAATTGTCGAAAACACTTAAAATTTTCACTTTTTAAAAAATTTCCTAACTTAATAATAAATCATATAAAATTTATAATCGCATTAAAAATTATTATGACTCATTCCGGATTAAAATCTCACTAACTGCAATATTTTATTATTAAATTCTATGATTAAATTAATATAAAATGTCAAATAATAACTGATTAACTTTTAAATTCTTCTAAAAATCCAACAACACTTTTTAAAATCCAAATGGACTAAAAATAAATTTTAAAAACATTTTTATCACTATTTACATCTAAATTCCCAAATTGTTTCAGTCCAATATTTAATTACTGTTCAAAATTGAATTAAATTATCATATTTTAAAACCTATAACTTATTTTATAAATTGAACCTGATTCTCTTCGGTCCAAAATTAATTAAAAATCCTCGGTGAACATTTATAATGAATGAAATGTTCAAAATTCAATGGCTCAAAAATCCGGGATGTTACAATATATATATATATATATATATATATATATATATATATATATATATATATATATATATATATATATAACAGAGGAATTTCTTGCATTCGAAAACAGAAACAAATTTGCCTTGCATTTGATTTATTTTCCAGCAATTTGATTGACAAAGTTGTTTAAATCTTTGTTGTAATACTGATTAACAATATTAAGTTCAGATCTTAAAAAAATTACTTGCCTTTATTTATTTTCAGAGAAAAACTGCACTTGATAAAACTGAAGCTTATTCCAGGTGAAGCCTTTGCTTTCTAACTGAATTTGCTTTGAACTTGCATGCTTCCAGATTTGATTTTAATCCATACTTGGTTGTATTGCAGATGAATTAATCTTTGGATTGCAGTTTGAATTTTGTTGAAGCTTTCATATTTGAATTTTTTTGTATTGCTCTTGTTTTTTCTGGTTTCAGGTTTTTTTATTATTCTTCCTTTGGTGTTTGAACTTGTGATGCTCAAATCTTTGATTACTGACTTTTTCAGATTTGCTGAGAGTTATTATAATTGCATATGGGGAAATGAAGAGTTTTTTTGTAATTTTTTATTTAAATATTTTATTTAATTAAATATACTTGATGCTATTTGTAAAAAAATCATCAAGAGGCCTAAACACTTGTACAAATTCATACTTACATATGCATGTTTACTTCTTTACTTTCTTATGTATATGTTTACATTTAAAATTTTCAAAGACAAAAGAAATTTTTTAAATAAATTTTATGTCAATGAATACACATTTTCATTCATTTGTATGTGCATATACAATGTTAAAAGAAAAATTGTTTTTAACCAATATTTACATCATATAAAATATTCCTTAATATTTTTAAATGCCACTTTTTTTTAGAACATTTATTTTAAATCTAATTTCAAATTCCAATTCACTTGAATAAAAATTCATTTATGTCTATTACTTCTACTTATACCAATTTAAAGAAAGAAATGATTTTAAAAAACTAATTTTATTAATAAATGAATTTTTTTTTCTTTTTCAAAAGAAGGTATGTATTATATATATATATAACTTGAATTCAAATGATTTCTTAAAATATTTATTATTTCAAGATTTTTAAACTCAAAATAAATTGAAATTCATTTATATATAGTTTATTACTTATTTTATTTATTTTGAGATTTTTCTCAATTTATTTTTAAGTTAAATTCAAAAGCTTAAAATATATTATTAATTTGTATTGACAAATTTTAGGATATTACTTTTTTATTTATAAGATTTTAAATGCACAAATTCAAAACCCCAATTAAATTTCAAAATCAATACCCAAATAATTAAATATCCTATTTAATTTGAAAAATTCAAATTAATTTACAATTTTATCCAAAAATTTATTTTAATTAACAATTTAAATTTAATTAAAAATCGAGATCGTTACAGATTCCCCCTTTTAAAAAAAATTCGTCCTCGAAATTTGCAAGGAAGACAACAAAGAAAAGATGATAAATAGAGAAATATCCTTCCAAATCAAACTGGATATCGATTCTGTATTTGGCTTACCAAATCAGAATATCAACAATATGAGAACAGGCTCATACAATTATTACACAAGATATTTGGGTTTACCGGTATACGAATATGCAAGGGCATTGATTAGTTAGAAGGGATAACTAATCATTCGTAGAATATATCGGATCCCAGAGAATAGATAGATGGATTTAATCTTCTACAATTTCTTAAGCACTAGATATGGATTCTAAATTCAGGTCGGAATACTCCAAAGTACGTACCAGTTTGCCCCTTTTCGGACTTTGATCTACCCCAGGAATTACAATAGAATTTCAAATTTGGTCCTAACCGATGTCGTTTTATTGATACAATTCAAATTTAACTCTATATTTGTTAACCAATTTGTTTAATTTAAAATTTCCAATTTATTTAAAATTTTCAATTTCAAATTTCAAATTCGTTAAAGTTTAGATCGAAAAAGCTGATAAGAAACCGATGAAGATACGAAGTAAGGATTTTCTATAATGATTCGTAGGGTCACCATCACATTGAAACTTCTTTCTGGAGCTATCACGGAGCCATCAAAAGAATTTTGAAATCGAATCAAAGGAGACTGATAGAGAAAGTTATTTCCACTGTTGCAGGGTATCGACCATTTGTAGTGGTATTCCCCTGTCCCCTATCTCGTCCCTATCTCGTCCCCTTCTCGCACTCATACTCACTATCAGTGGATAGTAAGAGAATTTACTGAGGCATTCAAACGGATACCTTAGGGATTACTCATTCTAGGGTATAATTCACCCTATCTCTAATGAGCTACTTAACGTGTTATACTTCTGAGCTAAAGTTTTAGCCTTCAGCTCTAATACCAAATGTAGTAGTCTAGGCTTTTCAACCATCGACAGCGGCCAATCTCGACTGGTAAGATTTTCAACCATCCCAGCCCTGTCGTGGCTCACAACGGTACCCGAAACTTGCTTTTACGGCCAGCCTTTCGACTATCACAGCTTACTCCTAACCAACCCCTTAAAGAGGACGTGTGGGGGTAAGAGTCTCATGCTCGCCACCTAACAAAAAGCGAGAACCCCTCATGACGTGTCACCTAGACAAGCAAGTCTCATCCATAAAGCTACGTTTTATACAAAAGCCATGCTTTGATCACAAATGATCAACAAATGATCATCAACACACAGCAGCACTCAGCATGCCACACTACCAAATTGGGAGTATATCACTGATAAATATCAACTACATTACCTCTGAGCTCGTACGTCTCAGAGAAGGGTGTTAAGCTAAGAGAATAAATTCTCCGCTACCAAGAAGAAATGTATTTGATAGAGATCAGTTTAATATCTCAAAGTGTAATGTCGGACATACAACCATACAAGTCTATTCTGGGTTTGAACAGAACCGAAGGCACTTCCGAAGAAGCCCTTGCAAATCCGGGCATCCACAATCCCGTTCGGACTTCCCATCACTTAGGGAGAACTCTATACTGGAGCAACTCAGTGCAGAGTCGATCGACAGGTTATCCTATCATTCTCGAAGACACTCGGTCTTCAAATGCAATCCATAACGTCGTATCACTATTCGGAATGGGCTATATGACACAAGGTCCTCTCCCGACTAACCGAATAGTGAGCGCCATATTAATAATATATGGATATGGGATTTTAGTTAAGTCACAACTTATAACATCCAAAACTTTTCTTTTAAATGGTTAAACAAATTACCATTTCAAATATTTAAACAAAAAGATTTATTTCACAAAATTCTCACAGTTTCACAAAGATCTATTCATAGATTTCAAAACAATTTCCATTTCAATTGGATTAACTCATCTAATCTTTAAATTAAAGATTTAACTTTTAGCTTTCAAACCCGTTTCTAAAGATTTATTCACAACATGGAAGACCATTTTTATTTTAGACTTGAAATCCTCCTTACACAAATTAGAAGTTCATTTCTTATGTGAAAGCTTTTATTATTTGAAAACACATAGTTTTCGTTTTCAGAAAAATCCAATTTATACAAGTTAAAATCTTGGGTTAAGTTTAAATTCCAAAACATCACTTTTAAAATGGTTTAAAAACCCATATAAACCCATTTACAAGTTGAATAACCTTTTTAAACCATAGTTTCCAAATCATAGAATTCAATTTCAAATATTGAATTCAAATTTAAATCAAATTATTTAAATTTCAAAACCCAATCACGTTATTCAAAATAACTTTCAGTTTTGAAATTCATTTTCAAAAGCTTTCAATTCAAAAACTATTTTGGATTCAAAAATTCAATTTTTAAAACTATTTCAAAAATCTGTGACTTAACCCATTTCCGCGTGCAATCCGTATTTGTGTGTATATAAGTGTGGTCCAGGGGTTCAAAACAGTAGTGCACAACAGCATCATCACATATTCAATCATATAGATAAGCGGTATATCCATAACGCTTATCTTTATTCACAGATTCATAGATAAAATAAATTTATCAATCACAAAGATTTACCATTACAATTCGATGTGGGTTTCGGATAACCAACTGGAATTCGACTCTCTGTCGCATCGGAATTCAAATGTCGTTCTATGGGTCAAGGGGTTTTCATATTCATACAACAGGATATTCATCACAAATATAGCAGCTCTACACAAAGCATCACATAGCATCACATCACATATCAAATATATCAATCCATCACACAGTATTCAGTAACAATCAAACATCTTTAATTAAGATGGATAAATCGTGTGATTTTACATTTATTACTCAAATAATTACTTTCATTAGAAATCTTTAATCAATGATTAATTATCATTAATTTAAATTGATTAAGTCTTACCACCTTCATTAATTAATCATTTCTTTAATTAATTATCTTAGTTAATTAACCCTTAATTGTAATTAATTAAATCTTAATTACTGTAATGATCATGATTTTTGAATTACTGTCGTAAGGAATATTTTAAAAATCTTTAACGACCGTAATTTTTGAATTACTGTCGGAGCAAATATTTTAAATAGAAATTTTATTTTATTAAAATTTGAAGAAAAAGAATGTCGCAAAGTCAGTTGCAAAGTCATTTGGAATAAATAGCAAAGTTGTGATATTTTTCTTGCATTCGTGTGCAAATCAAAGTGTGCATGAATATTGCATGTTTCTTCCATTATTTGGTTACGTATACAAGATGATGAGGTATATATTTTTTCATTATTCACGTGAAGCATGTTTGCAAGTTAAAATAGCCCTGGTCAATAAGTTTTCTTATCTCATTTTGTACGTGCATGAAAACTTACCAGGCCGTGTCTTTTGTTACTTGTGTGCAATAGAGTTTGCAAGTATGCAAACTGGTATGCACGAAAAATAGAAGCCCTGATCATTTTAGTGTACACACGTTGTAATGCCCGGCATTACATATTTTTCATTCTATATTCTTGCGTGCATGACTTTCCGGTGTGTGCACATATATATAGTGTTTTCTAGGCGATGTATCTGGTGGCACATTTGTGCAATAGGGGACATATGTTCACACATTTCATTTTTGTCTAAAGTGAACGTTGAAAGTGTAGTTCAATTCCTTCTTCACGTGTAAATGGAACAAGTCCATTTCAAAAACAAAATGAGCCATTTGAAAGCAAATGTTGAAATTGATGTCACCATTAATGCGTGCGTACTTTTTTTTTCCTTTATACACATCTCCTCTTCAATGCAATTGTACCCCTAAACCACTCCCAGCGTCATTTCTTTGACTTGTGAAAAATAAAAAGAGCAACTGCATCTTTTATTTTGTCTCAAAAATTATAGTAAACACTTCATTCGTTCGTTCGTTCGTTCCTTCAGTAGCTTTTGTAAACGAAATATTAATGGCGGTTCCATATTATTGCTTCTTTTGGATTATGGGTGCTAACTGGTTCTAAAGCTGGAATTTTTGTTGCTCACTGATTTTGTACCCAATCTAAGGTGAGTGCAAACTCACATCTATTTAAACTGAGAAAATTTATTTCTATCAGCTTCATGATTTTTTTTGCTTGCAATTTCTTTGTACAAAATGACCTGGTTTGGTGATTTTTATCAGCTTGTACAAACTCACCTCAATTTCTATTAGCTTCATGATTTTTGCCAGGCCATTTTGATTTGTTCGGAAGTTATATTTTTAAAGTAACGTGTGTGAGAAACTAGTCCATACTTTAATATTTGCGTACACTTATTTAGTTGCACTGGTAGCTTTGTTAGATTAATTCATTTGCACGCATTCAAATCAGGGAGAGCGTGAGTTCTGTCTGATTACCTAACACGTTAAAAGTTTAAGCAATTGTTTTTGTGATATTTCGTGAGTATAAATCATGTTTACCCTGGTCTCGTTAGTATGTGCTTTGAAAATTTCGTCACACCTGGTCGCGTGTTGAATATGCTCACGTATGGTAGGCTGCCTGTCACCTACCCTTGATTTTATGTGTTTCGTGTATACTGTTGTCCTGACCATATTTGCAAATGCATGCGTGCAAGTGCAGAGTGATGGAAAATTGTCCAGGTTGGTCATAATTTGTGTACCTGGTACATGCGTGAAAATAATAATAATAATAATAATATGAAGAATTGTATTGCAAAGTTAAAGTCCAGGTCCAAGCTTTTATTAGTGCGTGCATTATTTGCACCTTGAAATCAGTTACATGTATTGTTTTCACCTGAGAATCCAATGCGTGTATTATTTGCACTTGAAATCCATTGCATGCATATTGATTCAATGCCAAACTATAATTCCCTTTCACGTGTATTAAATGAATGCATTATTTGCATCTGGAAGTACATTGCATGCATATTGATTCAATGCCAAATTATAATTCCCTTTCACGTGTATTAAATGAATGCATTATTTGCACCTGGAAGTACATTGCATGCATATTGATTCAATGCCAAATTATAGTTCCCTTTCACATGTATTAAATGATTGCCTAGGATTTTGTACGTGCCTATGAATATAAAGTATTGAAATAAAAGGGGCAACACTTAATACATTAAATGTATCTTTTCTTTCATTTTTAAATTTTTTCTAAACGCATGAAATAATTTCATGGAGGCATGAACACATTGACTTTTCATTTTTATGCATATGCAAATTGACAGTACTTTTATTATTTGTTTTCCTTTGCACTGCATATGTTTTCGTAACCTGCTTATTAAATTACGTCGAACCGTTAACTTACGTTGAACTGTTAAATTACGTTGCACCGGTGTTCGGCTTTAAAACGTATTTCGTTGCCGTTATTCTTATAACGGATTTTTATTTTGGCGCTATAATTCAGATGCATATTGTTTTGATGAGATTTTGAAGTATAAAAATTACTGTTGTTTTGACTTCAGTAACCGTCAATTTTAATGTGAATTTTCAAGCGGTTATCCCGCAACGCTGATTTTGAGATCCGTTTTTACGGTGTTTTGTGAAGCGCAATTTCCTCGTCGAAATTGATATAGATGTTGCGGTTTTAATCATGTGTTTTAAAAATCTTTTTAAAATAAAATTGTTTCCAAAAAATTTAAAGTTTGCGCTTTCAAAAGAATGAGGAAGCGATTTAAACGATTCAGCAAAATTGAGGACTATGAACCCTTACTTTTACTGATTTGATTAATTTCGGACTAGTCCGTTTGAGAACGTAAAATGTTATTATATAAAATACACAATTTTGCACTTTCAAGGAAACGATGAAGAGATTTAAACGATTTAGCAAAAGTGCGGAGTATAGAATCACACTTTTACTATTTCGGTTAATTCCGGACTCGTTAATTGAAATATTTTGCTGTTTGATGATTTTGATGATTTCATTTGGCTTTCGAGCCACTCTGCTGGACCTTCGGGTCATATGATGGACCTTCGGGTCAATACCAGTACTAGACCTTCGGGTCATTTGTTGGACCTTCGGGTCATTTGTTGGGCGCCAAAAATATAGTACTTGGTAGGCTTCGGCCATATGAGATGCACGTGCAGCGTAGCTAAAACACGCCATCTGCTAGGATCGGTCCATCTTTTATGTTGATTTTCTAGTTATCTTATTTTGATTTCTAGATTTTGTGAATGCTGATTTTCTAGTTATCTTGACCGATTTCTAGATTCTGTGTATTGTTGTTTTGAATTCAATTGTGAATTTGAAAGTTGATTTTGATGATGTATATTTGGACTTCTTCCTTTAAACTATGTTGATTACTATGTTGTATAGTCTGAACCGAGGCTATAATTTTGTGTATAGTCTCATCCGAGATTATAAATTTACGTATAGCTGATTTGAATTCAATTGGGAATTTAAAAGCTGATTTTGATGGAGTTTAAATTGAGATTTCTTCATTTAAATTATGGTGATTATTTATGTTGAACAGTCTCATTCGAGATTATTGATTTTGATGGAGTTTAAATTGAGTTTTCTTTATTTGAACTATGTTGATTATCTATTTGTATAATATCTCATTCGAGATTATGATTATTTGCTCAAGTGTTGTTTATCATACACTTATTTCTGAAGTTTAATTAGACTGATCCGTTTATTATTTTCTTTTAAATAATACTCGGGTCAGACCGAGTTATTTCAAGATAGTCGTTATCTCTGATTCTGTTGCAGCTTCAGCTTTTAGGATTTCACTTTATCGTTTGTGTAGCTTTGAGGTGTTTCTTTTTGGTGCATTGACTCTCGTCTCATATATGTTAATGTCTTTGTATATATACATTTTGTTCATGTAAACTATCAAGCGTTGTAGCATGTATTCCCGACTTGTCTTCCGCTATATATCTGATATTTCTGTTCTGACGTGATTATACTATTTGTGTTGTTGTTATTATGAGTTGTTCTGAGTTTTTCATTAGCCAACGTAGTTTCGTTTTAGATTTGTATTGAATATATATCTTTGGGAGTAATTTACACAACTCCTATCGATGTAATCAACACTCATCTAAGGCATAACTTACGGATGGTCGCTTCTAACAAGCCTTATTCTTCGCAATAGTAGACGTTATTCCTTATAATAACCTTTGTTATTGTGAGCATAGAGGTGGGGCGTCACAATTACTTTTACTTATTGAATTTTAATTAATTAATTTAATAATTGAATCCTTAATTATTAATTAAATCTTAATTCCAATTAATTATCCTCAATTGATTATCATTCTTCATTTATTTATTTAACTTTAAATTAATTAACTACCCCTACAATAATTATCTTAATTAATCAACATTCGATTAATTACCGTTTAATTATTTATCCTTTAATAATTTCACCAAGGAATTGGCTTTTATTTAATTACACAAGGTAATTATCTTCTATTTAATTACACAAGGTAATTATCTTTAATTTACTTTCACAAATAAATTTATGCTTTATTAATTAAAGACAAATCATCTATCTAAATTAATTAGTTTAGTTATTATGTAAACCTTTATTACTAACCCTTGTAGTTAATTCTCATTAACCAGATCAGCTTAATCCTTTAAGATAATTAACTTTCAAAAACATCACTTCTTAATTAAACCCTTAATCAGCATATTAAGTCTATTATTTTAAAGTAAATTTATTTTGAAACCATTAGTTAATCCCAAGATTAAATAAGAATTTATTATTTTGAAAGGAAGTAGTTTTTAAGAAAATTATTAAGTAATAATTGATTTATTTCAAAAGTTTAAAACTGTTTTTATAGTGAAACCAACAGACCCGAGCTATTCTTCGATTTCCCCGAGTATGACTTCGAGACCTTTGCCACGTTCACTGCTTCGAGTCAAACATTGTACTGCACGCACACGAACCCGAGTCCCTCATCTTCTCCTTCTTTTCCTTCCAAACTCCAAAATACTAATACCATGCACGGTGAAGAACGTGCACATGCACCGGGCCTCTGGTGATCTCCAGCCATCGGCGAAACCTTCCACAAATCACCAACGACTTCGACAATCAACTTGAATACCCAGATAGCCCAATTCGATAGAAAAACGAATTTTCGATGATGAATCGAAAACTGGAACGAGCACGAACAACAAAACCCCATGCCGTCGTCGATCGTGTTGACTGGAATCCATGGCTTTCCTCCCAGAGCAACACCGCATCACTTCGCCGTGACCGATCGCCTGAAATGCCTCGATGGTGACGCAGTTCTTCTTCAAAACCATAAAAGTAAAACTAGCTTTAGAACCCTAATTCCACATCCATCCACTGCTTCGATTATTTAAAAATTTCATTCGTATTTTCCCGTTGATCTCTGATGCTCAAGCTATCCTCCAACCCAAGCACGACGAACTTCACCTCACCGTTCAACGTAATTTGATGAATATGTCGGTTCCGTTCAACTCTATATTCCTCATAAATCAATACACTAAGAATCCTGAAATAACTTCCTAAAATCATCATTTTCGATTTCAAATCGAGTTATAAAATCGAATTATAAAGTTAAGACATTCGAATTTATTGTTGTTTTTTTCCTTTCTTTCTTTTTAGAGCTTCACTGTACTTGAATTGCTTTTACAAAAATCACTGAGTATAAGTATCTGAAACTATTATTAAAGACAATGTTGTACTCTTATGATTGTTTTCTGTTCATAATTCAAAGTCTAAAATAAATTAGATAGAGTCCTGTTTTAATTTTTTTTACTTTATTGGCTTTAAACCTGAGATTCAATAGGGAATGATTGAAATACTTAACGGACATGCACGATACCTACATACATAAACATCCAACATGCAAACCAAAGTAACCTATATCAGAGAAGAGAGTAAATGCAGGCATTCATACATGACAAACATAAGGCAAGTTTGTTCACAGTTGATATTTTTGGAATTGTAAGATGTAACAGAGATGTTTTCAATCAACACAAACACTATCAAAGCATCACACCAAGCATAAATGGATAAAAGGGATTCGTTTACTCACAAACAACAATAACAGATTCAAAGTTTGAAGGTTTGCTCACCAGGATTTACAGCAGAGACAAAGAACAGAGACAGTTTCAAAGATGGAAGGGTGAATTTTTTTTCTTCTTCTTTAGATCTTGGAGTTTAGATCTGCCAAGCTTTTTAACACAAAACTTTTGCTTAATTTCCTGTTATATTTACTTACTTACTTTCAGCAATAACAAACAATTTTGATTCTTTACTTACTGTTTAAATTCTTATATATATATATATATAACAGAGGAATTTCCTGCATTTGAAAACAGAAATAAATTTGCCTTGCACTTGATTTATTTTCCTGCAATTTGATTGACAAAGTTGTTTAAATCTTTGCTGTAATACAGATTAACAATATTAAGTTCAAATCTTAAAAAAAAATTACTTGCCTTTATTTATTTTCAGAGAAAAACTGCACTTGATAAAACTGAAGCTTATTCCAGGTGAAGCCTTTGCATTCTATCTGAATTTGCATTGAATTTGAATGCTTCCAGATTTGATTTTAATCTATACTTGGTTTGTATTGCAGCTGAATAAATCTTCAGATTGCATTTCGAATTTTGTTGAAGCTTTCAAATTTGAAATTTTCTGTATTGCTCTTGTTTTTTCTGGTTTCAGGTTTTTTTTATTATTCTTCCTTTGGTGTTTGAACTTGTGATGCTCAAATCTTTGACTACTGACTTTTTCAGATTTGCTGAGAGTTATTATAATTGCATATGGGGAAATGAAGAGTTTTTTTGTATTTTTTATTTTATTATTTTATTTAATTAAATATACTTGATGCGATTTGTAAAAAAATCATCATGATGCCTAAACACTTGTACAAATTCATACTTACATATGTATGTTTACTTCTTTACTTTCTTATGTTTATGTTTACATTTAAAATTTTCAAAGACAAAAGAAAATTTTTAAATAAATTTTATGTCATATTTGCTTTGTAAATGAATATACCTTTTCATTCATTTGTATGTGCATATACAATGTTAAAAGAAAAATTATTTTTAACCAATATTTACATCATATAAAATATTCCTTAATATTTTTAAATGCCACTTATTTTTTTAGAACATTTATTTTAAATCTAATTTCAAATTCCAATTCACTTGAATAAAAATTCATTTATGTCTATTACTTCTACTTATACTAATTTAAAGAAAGAAATGATTTTAAAAAACTAATTTTATTAATAAGTGAATTTTTTTTCTTTTTCAAAAGAAGGTATGTATTATATATATATATATATAACTTGAATTCAAATGATTTCTTAAAATATTTATTATTTCAAGATTTTTAAACTCAAAATACATTGGAATTCATTTATATATAGTTTATTACTTATTTTATTTGTTTTGAGATTTTTCTTAATTTATTTTTAAATTAAATTCAAAAGCTTAAAATATATTATTAATTTGTACTGACAAATTTTAGGATATTACTTTTTTATTTATAAGATTTTAAATGCATAAATTCAAAACCCCAATTAAATTTGAATTCAATTGGGAATTTAAAAGCCGATTTTGATGGAGTTTAAATTGAGATTTCTTCATTTAAACTATGGTGATTATTTATGTTGAATAGTCTCATTCGAGATTATTGATTTTGATTGAGTTTAAATTGAGTTTTCTTCATTTGAACTATGTTGATTATCTATTTGTATAATATCTCATTCGAGATTATGATTATTTGCTTAAGTGTTGTTTATCATACACTTATTTCTGAAGTTTAAATTAGACTGATCCGTTTATTATTTTCTTTTAAATAATACTCGGGTCAGACCGAGTTATTTCAGGATAGTCGTTATCTCTGATTCTGTTGCAGCTTCAGCTTTTAGGATTTCACTTCATCGTTTTTCTAGCTTCGAGGTGTTTCTTTTTGGTGCATTGACTCTCGTCTCATATATGTTGATGTCTTTGTATATATACATTTTGTTCATGTAAACTATCGAGCATTGTAGCATGTATTCCAGACTTGTCTTCCGCTATATATCTGATGTTTCTGTTCTGATGTGATTATACTATTTGTGTTGTTCTTATTATGAGTTGTTCTGAGTTTTTCATTAGCTAACATAGTTTCGTTTTAGATTTGGATTGAATATATATCTTTGGGAGTAATTTACACAACTCCTATCGATGTAATCCATACTCAACTAAGGCATAACTTACGGATGGTCGCTTCTAACAAGCCTTATTCTTCGCAATAGCAGACGTTATTCCTTATAATAACCTTTGTTATTGTGAGCATAGAGGTGGGGTGTCGCAGCTTGGTATCAGAGCTGAGATTCAAAACAAGTTATAATAAACACGGAACAGAAGCAGAATGGAACATGTGTTACAACAATTCGAGTGTTTTATTCGTTCCTTTCTAATCTATTCCTTCGTTGTTCTTAAACTTTTATCCTCTCTAACAAGTTGGAATATGTATAGGAATATATTCTATATTCCCGTAGTATTCCATTTGTTAAATTCCTTTTCAATCTTAGAATTGAAAGTAGGACATTGGGTTTCTGATTGTCTTACTGCTTCTAAGGGTTTCAAATCCGGAAAGCGTAATGTTGCTAAAGCTTCTAGTGATTCTTCTTAGCCCAAAGGTATTCTTCCTTCTGTTTTGGAAAGTTTTATTTCATTTCATGGCCGTTCTATTAGAGTTCTTTTCGATACGTGTGCATTGCATTCATTCATGTCGAAAGAGCTTGTTGATGTTATTCCTTTGGACGTTGTTAGTCCTTACGACCCTTTGAGGAGTGTAAATCCTATTGGTGGATCCGCTACTCTTGGTTTGTCGTGTGTTTATGTTGAGATTATTCTTTGTGGTTTTTCCTTTCATGCAAATCTGCATGTTATGGATCATCTTGGTTTTGATATAATTTTGGAAATGGATTGGCTCGTCCGTTATGAAGTTCATTCCTATGTCACGAAAGAACTTCATATATGTGGCATCCCGATGCTGTCGATCAGTTATCTATTATATTTCGAAGCATGGACCATCCTTCGAATGCTATCTTTTCTTCCTTCGAATCGGAGGCTGTTATAGCTAATATTCAGGTTGTTTGCGATTTTTCTGATGTCTTCGAGCCTATTTTGTGTTTGCCGTCGAATAGGGCAATTAAGTTCCATATTGATCTTATCTTTGGTGCTCATCCTATCAGTCGTCCTCCTATGAAGATGTCTGCTAAGGAAAATGAGGAACTCAAGCAACAATTATCTAAGTTGGAAGCTAAGCGATTTATTCGTTCTAGCTCTTCTCCCAACTCGATCTAGTTACCAGTTTTTATTTGGCTACGAGTGGCGGAAGTTAGCATTCCACTTACCGCATTCCGCACTCGTTGTGATTCTTATGAATGGCTTGTTATGTCATTCAGTTTGCCCATCCATTTTATGAATCAAGTATTCAACGAATATCTCGATGACTCCATTTGTGTATTTATTGATTTTGGATGAAATTAGCAATTTAAAATTTTGCAAATCTTTCTCATAATATTTATTTACGAGTATAATTGGATTTGTGTTTATCATATAAAAGATGATTTTGTGATTGTATTGTCCATTGAGTGCTTTAAGAATTCTGGTCGATGCGCTTGATCAACGTTATCGATAGGAATCTCCTAAACGCTTTGATGAGACAATGTGACACAATAAATTAACCTATAAAGAGTAAATCTTTCTAGAAAATGATTTCATAAAGAAAATTGTAATTTTGGAATTTTTAGCTTTTCAGGAAAGAAGATTATTTGAAAGAACTCCTTTCTGATACTCTTATCCTTGAGGTTCCCAAAGGGAACCAAGACTTCATTATTCGTACCAATACTAGCCGTATTAGTTTCGGTGCTCTTCTCTTGCTAAAGGATACAGTAGTTGCCTGTGCTTCTAGACAACTAAAGCCTAACGAGATTCGTTATGCTACTCATGATTTGGAGTTAGCCACCATAGTCTTTGCTCTAAAGCTTTGGCGACATTATTTGTTGGGCGAGCGTTTTATTCTCTTCACTGATCACAAATTTCTGAAGTATCTATTCACTCAGAAGGAACTTAATTTGAGACAACAGTGTTGGCTCGAATTTCTAGCTTCTTATGATTTCGATATTCAGTATACCCCTGGTAAGGGTAATCGAGTTGCTAATGCTCTTAGTCATAGGCAACAAGTTGTTGTTTCCATGATGCTAGCAGAGTGGAATATATTGGAAGCTTTATCTCATTGTGATAATAGAGACTGTCCTTCAGTTTTTGATTCTCCCGTGCTTTTATTTAGCATGGAAGCTCGTCCTAGTTTGTTGGATCGTGTTACCGATGCCCATAAACAAGATCCAGATTTCTCTTATCTTACTCAAAGTTGTAAATCGGAATCCCAAAGTGATGATCTAAAGGATTTCGATATTGATATTCATGGTTGTATTCGGAAGAAGGGAATGTTGATCGTGCCTAATGTTTCTAATCTTAGAAATGACATTCTTAAGGACCGTCATCGCTCTAAGTATAGTATCCATCCGGGTAGTAGTAAGATGTATGCTGATATGAAACGCTTATACTATTGGGAGGGTATGAAGCATGATAATGCAAGTTATGTAAGTCGTTGCATGACTTTTCAACTTGTTAAAGCAGAACATCAACGTCCTAGTGGTCTTTTGCAGCCTCTTGAGATTCCATTATGGAAATTGGATCAAATTTCTTGGCCTTCGTTGATGGTCTACCTCGTTCGAGGTCGGGCCATACTAGTGTTTGGGAGATTGTTGACCGATTGACAAAATCAGCCCTTTTTATTCCTATCAAGTCCATTCGGGCTGCTTCTTGACTTTGGAGATAGTTGGGAAGACCACTTATCTCTTGTTGAATTTTCTTATAATAATAATTTCCAATCCTGTATCGGTATGGCTCCTTTCGAAGCTCTTTACGGAAGGTCGTGTCGATAACCATCTTGTTGGTTGGAATCGGGGGAAAAGTTAGTTCTCGGCCCCGATTATATTTGTAAATCTTCTTGGAGGGTTGATTTTATTAGACAGAAAATGGAAGAGGCTCAGATTAGGCAGAAATCTTATGCCGATCACCGTTGGAAGCCCTTGGAATTTTCTGTTGGTGATCTTGTATTCATTCGTGCTTCCCCGATGAAGGGTGTGGTGCGTTTTGGTAGCTTCGAGAAATTGGCTCCTCGATATATTGGACCGTTTCCTATTACGGAACGCATTGGCCCAATTGCTTATCGTGTATCGCTACCTATTCAGTTTTTGGGAATTCATGACGTATTTCATGTATCCCAGTTTTGTCGATGCCTTCGTGATTCGGATTCCATTATTGATCCCCATATGTTACAAGATCTTAAGATCCCCCCCGACTTGTCGATAATGCAAAATCCTATTCGTGTGCTAGTTACGGAGGTTAAACGCCTTCGGAATAAAGAAGTCCCACTTGTGAAAATTCAATGGTCCGTAAATCCCAAAGATTGCACTTGGAAAACCAAAGAATTCATCGAGCGTTCTATTCCTAGTTTTCTCTCCTCTTCGGATAGGAGTGAGCATTCTTGCTCTATTTTTCTATTTTAATCTTTGTTGTGATGAAATTTTGTGTTATTGACTGCTTCTAGTATGAAAATTGCGGGAATGCAATTTTTATAAGGGGGGAGTCTGTAACGACCATGAATTTTGAATTAATGTCGTAAGGAATATTTTAAAAATCTGTAACGACCGTAATTTTTGAATTACTGTCGGAGAAAATATTTTAAATAGAAATTTTATTTTATTAAAATTTGGAAGAAAAAAATGTCGCAAAGTCAGTTGCAAAGTCATTTGGAATAAATAACAAAGTTGTGATATTTTTCTTACATTCGCGTGCAAATCAAAGTGTGCCTGAATATTGCATGTTTCTTCCATTATTTGGTTACTATACAAGATGATGAGGTATATATTTTTTCATTATTCACGTGAAGCATGTTTGCAAGTTAAAATAGCCCTGGTCAATAAGTTTGCTTATCTCATTTTTTACGTGCATGAAAACTTACCAGGCCATGTCTTTTGTTACTTGGGTGCAATAGAGGTTGCAAATATGCAAACTGGTATGCACGAAAAATAGAAGCCCTGATCATTTTAGTGTACACACGTTGTAATGCCCGGCATCACATATTTTTCATTCTATATTCTTGCGTGCGTGACTTTTTAGTGCGTGCGCATATATGTAGTGTTGTCTAGGCGATGTATCTGGTGGCACAATTGTGCAATAGGGGACACATGTCCACACCATTTCATTTTTGTCCAAAGTGAATGTTGAAAGTGTAGTTCAATTCCTTCTTCACGTGTAAATGGAACAAGTCCATTTCAAAAACAGAATGAGCCATTTGAAAGCAAATGTTGAAATTGCTGTCACCATTAATGCGTGCATACTTTTTTTTTCCTTTATACACATCTCCTCTTCAATGCAATTGTACCCCTAAACCACTCCCAGCATCATTTCTTTGACTTGTGAAAAATAAAAAGAGCAACTGCATCTTTTATTTTGTCTCAAAAATTATAGTAAACACTTCATTCGTTCGTTCGTTCGTTCCTTCAGTAGCTTTTGTAAACGAAATATTAATGGCGGTTCCATATTATTGCTTCTTTTGGATTATAGGTGCTAACTGGTTCTAAAGCTGGAATTTTTGTTGCTCACTGATTTTGTACCCAATCTAAGGTGAGTGCAAACTCACATCTATTTAAACTGAGAAAATTTATTTCTATCAGCTTCATGATTTATTTTTTTGCGTGCAATTTCTTTGTACAAAATGACCTGGTTTGGTGATTTTTATCAGCTTGTACAAACTCACCTCAATTTCTATTAGCTTCATGATTTTTGCCAGGACATTTTGATTTGTTCGGAAGTTATATTTTTAAAGTAACGTGTGTGAGAAACTAGACATACTTTAATATTTGCGTACACTTATTTAGTTGCACTGGTAGCTTTGTTAGATTAATTCATTTGCACGCATTCAAATCAGGGCGAGCGTGAGTTCTGTCTGATTACCAAACACGTTAAAAGTTTAAGCAATTGTTTTTGTGATATTTCGTGAGTATAAATCATGTTTACCCTGGTCTCGTTAGTATGTGCTTTGAAAATTTCCTCACACCTGGCCGCGTGTTGAATATGCTCACGTATGGTAGGCTGCCTATCACCTACCCTTGATTTTATGTGTTTCGTGTATATTGTCATCCTAACCATATTTGCAAATGCATGCGTGCAAGTGCAGAGTGATGGAAAATTGTCCAAGTTGGTCATAATTTGTGTACCCGGTACATGCGTGAAAATAATAATAATAACAATAATAATAATAATAATATGAAGAATTGTATTGCAAAGTTAAAGTCCAGGTCCAAGCTTTTATTAGTGCGTGCATTATTTGCACCTTGAAATCAGTGACATGTATTGTTTTCACCTGAGAATTCAGTGCATGTATTATTTGCACTTGAAATCCATTGCATGCATATTGGTTCAATGCCAAACTATAATTCCCCTACAATAATTGAATAATTTAATCCTTAATTGTTAATTAAATCTTAATTCCAATTAATTATCCTCAATTGATTATCATTCTTTGTTAATTTATTTAACTTTAAATTAATTAACTACCCCTACAATAATTATCTTAATTAATCACCATTCGATTAATTACCGTTTAATTATATATCCTTTAATAATTTCGCCAAGGAATTGGCTTTTATTTAATTACACAAGGTAATTATTCTATTTAATTACACAAGGTAATTATCTTTAATTTACTTTCATAAATAAATTTATGCTCTATTAATTAAAGACAGATCATTTATCTAAATTAATTACTTTAGTTATTATGTAAACCTTTATTACTAACCCTTGTAGTTAATTCTCATTAACCAGATCAGCTTAATCCTTTAAGTTAATTAACTTTCAAAAACATCACTTCTTAATTAAACCCTTAATCACCATATTAAGTCTATTATTTTAAAGTAAATTTATTTTAAAACCATTAGTTAATCCCAAGATTAAATAAGAATTTATTATTTTGAAAGGAAGTAGTTTTTAAGAAAATTATTAAGTAACAACTGATTTATTTCAAAAGTTTAAAACTGTTTTTAAAGTGAAACCGACAGACCCGAGCTATTCTTCGATTTCCCCGAGTATGACTTCGACACCTTTGCCACGTTCACTGCTTCGAGTCAAACGTTGTACTGCACGCACACGAACCCGAGTCCCTCATCTTCTCCTTCTTTTCCTTCCAAACTCCAAAATACTAATACCATGCACGGTGAAGAACGTGCACATGCACCGGGCCTCTGGTGATCTCCAGCCATCGGCGAAACCTTCCACAAATCACCAACGACTTCGACAATCAACTTGAATACCCAGATAGCCCAATTCGATAGAAAAACGAATTTTCGACGGTGAATCGAAAACTGGAACGAGCACGAACAACAAAACCCCACGCCGTCGTCGATCGCGTTGACTGGAATCCATGGCTTTCCTCCCAGAGCAACACCGCATCACTTCGCCGCTGTTCCCCCATGACCGATCGCCTGAAATGCTTCGATGGTGACGCGGTTCTTCTTCAAAACCATACAAGTAAAACTAGCTTTAGAACCCTAATTCCACATCGATCCACTGCCTCGATTATTTAAAAATTTCATTCGTATTTTTCCGTTGATCTCTGATGCTCAAGCTATCCTCCAACCCAAGCACGACGAACTTCACCTCACCGTTCAACGTAATTTGATGAATATGTCGCTTCCGTTCAACTTTATATTCCTCATAAATCAATACACTAAAAATCCTGAAATAACTTCCTAAAATCATCATTTTCGATTTCAAATCGAGTTTTAAAATCGAATTATAAAGTTAAGACTTTCGAATTTCTTATTGTTTTTTTCCTTTCTTTCTTTTTAGAGCTTCACTGTACTTGAATTGCTTTTACAAAAATCACTGAGTATAAGTATCTGAAAATATTATTAAAGACAATGTTGTACTCTTATGATTGTTTTCTGTTCATAATTCAAAGTCTAAAACAAATTAGATAGAGTGCTGTTTGGATTTTTTTACTTTATTGGCTTTAAACCTGGGATTCAACAGGGGAATGATTGAAATACTTAACAGACATGCACACTACCTACATACATAAACATCCGACATGCAAACCAGAGTAAACTATATCAGAGAAGAGAGTAAATGCAGGCATTCATACATGACAAACATAAGGCAAGTTTGTTCACAGTTGATATTTTTGGAACTGTAAAATGTAACAGAGATGTTTTCAATCAACACAAACACTATCAAAGCATCACACCAAGCATAAATGGATAAAAGGGATTCGTTTACTCACAAACAACAATAACAGATTCAAAGTTTGAAGGTTTTCTCACCAGGATTTGCAGCAGAGACAAAGAACAGAGACAGTTTCAAAGATGGAAGGCTGAATGTTTTTCTTCTTCTTCTTTAGATCTTGGAGTTTTGATCTGCCAACCTTTTTAACACAAAACTTTTGCTTAATTTCCTGTTATATTTACTTACTTTCAGCAATAAAAAACAATTTTGATTCTTTACTTACTGTTTAAATTCTTATATATATATATATATATATATATATATATAATAGAGGAATTTCCTGCATTTGAAAACAGAAACAAATTTTCCTTGCACTTGATTTATTTTCCTGCAATTTGATTGACAAAGTTGTTTAAATCTTTGTTGTAATACTGATTAACAATATTAAGTTCAAATCTTAAAAAAAATACTTGCCTTTATTTATTTTCAGAGAAAAACTACACTTGATAAAACTGAAGCTTATTCCAGGTGAAGCCTTTGCATTCTAACCGAATTTGCTTTGAATTTGAATGCTTCCAGATTTGATTTTAATCCATACTTGGTTTGTATTGCAGCTGAATTAATCTTCGTATTGCATTTTGAATTTTGTTGAAGCTTTCAGATTTGAAATTTTCTGTATTGGTCTTGTTTTTTCTGGTTTCAGGTTTTTTTTATTATTCTTCCTTTGGTGTTTGAACTTGTGATGCTCAAATCTTTGAGTACTGACTTTTTCAGATTTGCTGAGAGTTATTATAATTGCATATGGGGAAATGAAGAGTTTTTTTGTAATTTTTTATTTAAATATTTTATTTAATTAAATATACTTGATGCCATTTGTAAAAAAATCATCATGATGCCTAAACACTTGTACAAATTCATACTTACATATGTGTGTTTACTTCTTTACTTTCTTATGTATATGTTTACATTTAAAATTTTCAAAGACAAAAGAAAATTTTAAATAAATTTTATGTCATATTTGCTTTGTAAATGAATACACCTTTTCATTCATTTGTATGTGCATATAAAATGTTAAAAGAAAATTTGTTTTTAACCAATATTTACATCATATAAAATATTCCTTAATATTTTTAAATGCCACTTATTTTTTTAGAACATTTATTTTAAATCTAATTTCAAATTCCAATTCACTTGAATAAAAATTCATTTATGTCTATTACTTCTACTTATACCAATTTAAAGAAAGAAATGATTTTAAAAAACTAATTTTATTTATAAGTGATTTTTTTTCTTTTTCAAAAGAAGGTATGTATTATATATATATAACTTGAATTCAAATGATTTCTTAAAATATTTACTATTTCAAAATTTTTTAACTCAAAATAAATTGGAATTCATTTATATATAGTTTATTGCTTATTTTATTTGTTTTGAGATTTTTCTCAATTTATTTTTAAATTAAATTCAAAAGCTTAAAATGTATTATTAATTTGTATTGACAAATTTTAGGATATTACTTTTTTATTTATAAGATTTTAAATGCATAAATTCAAAACCCCAATTAAATTTCAAAACCAATATCCAAATAATTAAATATCCTATTTAATTTGAAAAATTCAAATTAATTTACAATTTTATCCAAAAATTTATTTTAATTATCAATTTAAATTTAATTAAAAATCAGGATCGTTACAGATTCCCTCCTTAAAAAAAATTTCGTCCTCGAAATTTGCAAGGAAGACAACAAAGAAAAGATGATAGATAGAGAAATATCTTTCCAACTCAAATTGGATATCGATTCTGTATTTGGCTTATCAAATCAGAATATCAACAATATGAGAACAGGCTCATACAATTACTACACAAGATATTTGGGTTCACCAGTCTACGAATATGCAAGGGCATTGATTAGTTCGAAGGGATAACTAATCGTTCGTAGAATATATAAGATCCCAGAGAATAGATAGATGGATTTAATCTTCTACAATTTCTCAAGAACTAGATATGGATTCTAAATTCAGGTCGGAATACTCCAAAGTATATACCAATTTGCCCCTTTTCGGACTTTTATCTACACCAGGAATTACAATAGAATTTCAAATTTGTTACTAACCGATATCGTTTTATTGATACATTTCAAATTTAGCTCTATATTTGTTAACCAATTTATTTAATTTAAAATTTTCAATTTAAAATTTCAAATTCATTAAAGTTTAGATCGAAAAAGCTGATAAGAAACCGATGAAGATACGAAGTAAGGATTTTCTACAACGATTCGTAGGGTCACCATCACACCGAAACTTCTTTCTGGAGCTATCACGAAGCCATCAAAAGAATTTTGAAATCGAATCAAAGGAGATTGATAGAGAAAGTTATTTCCACTGTTGCAGGGTATTGACCATTTGTAGTGGTATTCCCCTGTCCCCTATATCGTCCCCTTCTCGCATTCATACTCACTATCAGTGGATAGTAAGAGAATTTACTGAGATATTCGAACGGATACCTTAGGGATTACTCATTCTAGGGTATACTTCACCCTATCTCTAATGATCTACTTAACGTGTTATACTCCTGAGCTAAAATTTTAGCCTTCAGCTCTGATACCAAATGTAGTAGTCTAGGCTTTTCAACCATCGACAGCGACCATTCTGGACTGGTAAGCTTTTCAACCATCCCAGCCCAGCCGTGGCTCACAACGGTACCCGAAACTTGCTTTTACGGCCAGCCTTTCCACTGTCACAGCTTACACCTAACCAACCCCTTAAGGAGGACGTGTGGGGGTAAGAGTCTCCTGCTCGCCACCTAACAAAAAGCGAGAACCCTCCATCATGTGTCACCTAGACAAGCAAGTCTCATCCACAAAGCTACGCTTTATACAAAAGCCATGCTTTGATCACAAATGATCAACAAATGATCATCAACACACAGCAGCACTCAGCATGCCACACTACCAAATTGGGAGTATATCACTGATAAATATCAACCACATAACCTCTGAGCTCGTACATCTCAGAGAAGGGTGTTAAGCTGAGAGAATAAATTCTCTGCCACCAAGCAGAAATGTATTTGATAGAGATCAGTTTAATATCTCAAAGTGTAATGTCGGACATATAACCATACAAGTTTGTTCCGGATTCGAACAGAACCGAAGGCACTTCCGAAGAAGCCCTTGCAAATTCAGGTATCCACAATCCCGATCGGACTTCCCGTCACTTAAAAGAACTCTATACCAGAGCAACTCAGTGCAGAGTCAATCGACAGGTTATCCTATCATTCTCGAAGACACCCGGTCTTCAACACCGGTCTTCAAAGGCAATCCATAACGTCGTATCACTATTCGGCATGGGCTATATGACACAAGGTCCTCTCCCGGCTAAACCAAATAGTGAGTGCCATATTAAAAATATATGGATATGGGATTTTAGTTAAGTCACAACTTATAACATCCAAAACTTTTCTTTTAAATGGTTAAACAAATTACCATTTCAAATCTTTAAACAAAAAGATTTATTTCATAAAGTTCTCCCAGTTTCACAAAGATCTATTCATAGATTTCAAAATAATTTCCATTTCAATTGGATTAACTCATCTAATATTTAAATTAAAGATTTAACTTTTAGCTTTCAAACCCGTTTCCAAAGATTTATTCACAACTTGGAAGACCATTTTTATTTTAGACTTGAAATCCTCCTTACACAAATTAGAAGTTCATTTCTTATGTGAAAGCTTTTATTATTTGAAAACACATAGTTTTCGTTTTCAGAAAAATCCAATTTATACAAGTTAAAATCTTGGATTAAATTTAAAATCCAAAACATCACTTTTAAAATGGTTTAAAAACCCATATAAACCCGTTTACAAGTTGAATAACCCTTTTAAACCATAATTTCCAAATCATAGAATTCAATTTCAAATATTGGATTCAAATTTAAATCAAATTATTTAAATTTCAAAACCCAATCAAGTTATTCAAAATAACTTTCATTTTTGAAATTCATTTTCAGAAGCTTTCAATTCCAAAACTATTTTGGATTCAAAAATTCAATTTTTAAAACTTTTCAAAAATTTGTGACTTAACCCATTTCCGCGTGCAATCCATATTTGTGTGTGTATAAGTGTGGTCCAGGAGTTCAACACAATAGTGCACAACAGCATCATCACAGATTCAATCATATCGATAAGCTGTATATCCCATAACGCTTATCTTTATTCACAGATTCATAGATAAAATAAATTTATCAATCACAAAGATTTACCATTACAATTCGATGTGGGTTTCGGATAACCAACTGGAATCCAACTCCCTGTCGCATCGAAATTCAAATGTCGTTCTATGGGTCAAGGGGTTTTCATATTCATACAACAGTATATTCATCACAAATATAGCAGCTCAGCACAAAGCAACACTTAGCGTCACATCACATATCAAATATATCAATCCATCACACAGTATTCAGTAACAATCAAACATCTTTAATTAAGATGGATAAATCGTGTGGTTTTACATTTATTACTCACATAATTACTTTCATTAGTAATCTTTAATCAATGATTAATTATCATTAATTTCAATTGATTAAGTCTTAACCACCTTCATTAATTAATCATTTCTTTAATTAATTATCTTAATTAATTAACCCTTAATTACTTTTACTTATTGACTTTTAATTAATTAATTTAATAAATGAATCCTTAATTATTAATTAAAACTTAATTACAATTAATTATCCTCAATTGATTATCATTCTTCATTTATTTATTTAACTTTAAATTAATTAACCACCCCTACATTAATTATCTTAATTAATCACCATTCGATTAATTACCATTTAATTATTTATACTTTAATGATTTCACTAAGGAATTGGCTTTTATTTAATTACACAAGGTAATTATCTTCTATTTAATTACATAAGGTAATTATCTTTAATTTAATTTCATAAGTAAATTTATCCTTTATTAATTAAAGATAAATCATCTGTCTAAATTAATTACTTTAGTTATTATGTAAACCTTTATTACTAACCCTTGTAGTTAATTCTCATTACCCTTGTCAGCTTAATCCTTTAAGTTAATTAACTTTAAAAAACATCACTTCTTAATTAAACCCTTAATCACCATATTAAGTCTATTATTTTAAAGTAAATTTATTTTAAAACCATTAGTTAATCCCAAGATTAAATAAGAATTTATTATTTTGAAAGGAAGTAGTTTTTAAGAAAATTATTAAGTAACAATTGTTTATTTTAAAAGTTTAAAACCGTTTGTATAGTGAAACCAGCAGACCCGAGCTATTCTTCGATTTCCCCGAGTATGACTTCGAGTCCTTTGCCACGTTCACTGCTTCGAGTCAAACGTTGTACTACACGCACACGAACCCGAGTCCCTCATCTTCTCCTTCTTTTCCTTCCAAACTCCAAAATACTAATACCATGCACGGTGAAGAAAGTGCACATGCACCGGGCCTCTAGTGATCTCCAGCCATCGGCGAAACCTTCCACAAATCACAAACGACTTCGACAATCAACTTGAATACCCAGATAGCCCAATTTGATAGCAAAACGAATTTTCGATGACGAATCGAAAACTAGAACGAGCACGAACAACAAAACCCCACGCCGTCGTCGATCGCGTTGACTGGAATCCATGGCTTTCCTCCCAGAGCAACACCGCATCACTTCACCGCTGTTCCCCCACGACCGATCGCCTGAAACGCCCCGATGGTGACGCAGTTCTTCTTCAAAACCAGACAAGTAAAACTAGCTTTAGAACCCTAATTCCACATCGATCCACTGCCTCGATTATTTAAAAATTTCATTCGTATTTTTCCGTTGATCTCTGATGCTCAAGCTATCCTCCAACCCAAGCACGACGAACTTCACCTCACCGTTCAACGTAATTTGATGAATATGTCGCTCCCGTTCAACTCTATATTCCTCATCAATCAATACACTAAAAATCCTGAAATAACTTCCTAAAATCATCATTTTCGATCTCAAATCGAGTTATAAAATCGAATTATAAAGTTAAGACATTCGAATTTCTTGTTGTTTTTTTCCTTTCTTTCTTTTTAGAGCTTCACTGTACTTGAATTGCTTTTACAAAAATCACTGAGTATAAGTATCTGAAACTATTATTAAAGACAATGTCGTAATCTTATGATCGTTTTCTGTTCATAATTCAAAGTCTAAAATAAATTAGATAGAGTGTTGTTTGAATTTTTTTTACTTTAATGGCTTTAAACCTGAGATTCAATAGGGGAATGATTGAAATACTTAACAGATATGCACACTACCTACATACATAAACATCCAACATGCAAACTAGAGTAACCTATATCAGATAAGAGAGTAGATGCAGGCATTCATACATGACAAACATAAGACAAGTTTTTTCACAGTTGATATTTTTGGAACTGTAAAATGTAACAGAGATGTTTTCAATCAACACAAACACTATCAAAGAATCACACCAAGCATAAGTGGATAAAAGGGATTCGTTTACTCACAAACAACAATAACAGATTCAAAGTTTGAAGGTTTGCTCAACTGGATTTGCACCAGAGACAAAGAACAGAGACAGTTTCAAGGATGGAAGCCTGAATTTTTTTTTTCTTCTTCTTTATCTTGGAGTTTAGATCTGCCGAGCTTGTTAACACAAAATTTTTTCTTAATTTCCTGTTATATTTACTTACTTACTTTCAGCAATAACAAACAATTTTGATTCTTTACTTACAGTTTAAATTCTTATATATATATATATATATATATATATATAACAGAGGAATTTCCTGCATTTGAAAACAGAAACAAATTTTCCTTGCACTTGATTTATTTTCCTGCAATTTGATTGACAAAGTTGTTTAAATCTTTGCTGTAATACTGATTAACAATATTAAGTTCAAATCTTGAAAAAAAATTACTTGCCTTTATTTATTTTCAGAGAAAAACTGCACTTGATAAAATTGAAGCTTATTCCAGGTAAAGCCTTTGCATTCTATCTGAATTTGCTTTGAATTTGCATGCTTCCAGATTTGATTTTAATCCATACTTGGTTTGTATTGCAGTTGAATTAATCTTCAGATTGCAGTTTGAATTTTGTTGAAGTTTCAGATTTGAAATTTTCTGTATTGCTCTTGTTTTTTTCTGGTTTCAGATTTTTTTTTATTCTTCCTTTGGTGTTTGAACTTGTGATGTGATTACTGACTTTTTCAAATTTTTTGAGAGTTATTATAATTGCATATGGGGAAATGAAGAGTTTTTTTGTAATTTTTTATTTAATTATTTTATTTAATTAAATATACTTGCTGCCATTTGTAAAAATTCATCATGAGGCTTAAACACTTGTACAAATTCATACTTACATATGTATGCTTACTTCTTTACTTTCTTATGTATATGTTTACATTTAAAATTTTCAAAGACAAAAGAAAATTTTTAAATAAATTTTATGTCATATTTGCTTTGTAAATGAATACACCTTTTCATTCATTTGTATGTGCATATACAATGTTAAAAGAAAAATTGTTTTTAACTAATATTTACATCATATAAAATATTCCTTAATATTTTTAAATGCCACTTATTTTTTTAGAACATTTATTTTAAATCTAATTTCAAATTCCAATTCACTTGAATAAAAATTCATTTATGTCTATTACTTCTACTTATGCCAATTTAAAGAAAGAAATGATTTTAAAAAACTAATTTAATTAATAATTGAATTTTTTTCTTTTTCGAAAGAAGGTATGTATTATATATATATATATATAACTTGAATTCAAATGATTTCTTAAAATATTTATTATTTCCAGATTTTTAAACTCAAAATTAATTGGAATTCATTTATATATAGTTTATTACTTATTTTATTTGTTTTGAGTTTTTTCTCAATTTATTTTTAAATTAAATTCAAAAGCTTAAATATATTATTAATTTGTATTGACAAATTTTAGTATATTATATTTATAAGATTTTAAATGCACAAATTCAAAACCCCAATTAAATTTCAAAATCAATATCCAAATAATTAAATATCCTATTTAATTTGAAAATTTCAAATTAATTTACAATTTTATCCAAAAATTTATTTTAATTATCAATTTAAATTTAATTAAAAAACGAAATCGTTACATGAATGCACGCTTCCGTTTCTTTGCTGGATCATTATTCATAGGAGGGTTTTGCCTATTTGGATACGGACAGTCTCTTTTGATATGGCCTGGTTCATCACAGTTGTAACATTTAACATTATTTGGCACTACATTCTGATTTCCAGAGTTCTTATAGTCGTTCCTCTTGAGATTATTCATCTTTCTGTATTTCAGGAATTTCCTAAAATTTCTGGTCATTAAGGCTATCTCTTCAGCATTATCGCTGTTTGATTCTGATCCATCAGTCAATGCATTGAATGCCATTGATTTCTTTTCAAATGCTTTGCTTTCTCTTCTCCCGGTCATTTGAACTTCATACGATATTGGATTTCCAATTAATTCTTCTATCTTTAAAGTACTGATGTCATTTGCCTCTTCGATAGCAAGTGCCTTTTGATCCCATTCTGGAGTAAGAGAATTTAAAATCTTTCTGACTTGATCTTCTTCAGAAAATTCCTTTCCCAAAGATATTAGAGAATGCAAAATATCCTGAAATCTACTATACATATCTGAAATAGACTCGTTAGAATTCATTTTAAATAATTGAAACTGATTTGTGAGCAATGATATTTTGGTCTGTTCAACTTTGCTTGTTCCTTCGTGAGTAACTTGCAAAGTTTTCCAGATTTCATATGCAGACTTACAAACTGACACTCTATTGAATTCATTTCTATATAATGAACAAAACAAAATATTCATTGCCTTAGAATTATTTTGCACAACAGTCTTTTGCTCAACAGTCCACTGTGCAAAATCAGTTGTGGGTTCAGAATATTCAGTTTGTGTAATATTCCAAGTGTCTAATCCTATAGATTGCAAATATATTTTCATCCTACATGCCCAATATGCATTGTTACTGCCATTAAAAAGTGGCGGTCTGATAGTAGACTGACCTTCTACAAATGAACTAGTGATGGGGATACTAGTGTTAGTAACAGTACCAGTGTTGGTAGCCATTTTGAAATTTTTTCAAAAATCAGATTATGAAACTTTGAAAACCTTTCTCTAATACCAATTATGAGAAATGCGGATTACGGATCTTAAGGCTAGGATTAACACTAGAGAGGGGTGAATGGTATTTATAAAGAATTACTAAATCTTTTGAATTTATGTTAATTTAAACACAGATGTGTGCAATATACAGACACAGATATGATCACAGATGCAGAAATAAAATAAAAAGCAGTAAAGGAAAGAACACACCAGATTTTATACTGGTTCGGAGTTACCCTACATCCAGTCCAGCAACACAAGTACGGATTTCCTTTCACAAGCAATCTTTACAATTACAACCTTGATTTCAAGGCTACGAGGTACACCCTCTAGAATCACAATCCTCTGGGTAGAGATACTTGATTTTTTGGGCAACAAGTTCACTCACTTGATTTTACTTGCAACAAGTTCACCCAGTTGATTTTCCAAGGCTACAATCACACCTTATCACGCTTGATTGATTTTCAAGGCTACATCACACCTTTTCTCGCTAAGTTGATCACAAAAAGCCTATAACTCTGAATAGCACTGAGAATCTTGTTGAGATAGTGATAGAGAATCAAATTATGAATAATCGAGTTCGATTCAATGTTGATTTCGGCAGAGTAATGGTAAGAGTATGTATTTAGAAAAGTAGAAGAAGAAGAGGAGTGAAAAACCGGAAAATATGATATAAAATTCGTTGAAACTATCCCCTATTTATAGAAGAACAACAGCCATGTCCATTCGTGAAGAGTTATGGCGAATAGACACTTCTTTTGAAATTTAAATTTTGTACTTAACTGACACTATGTCGACATGGTCACCATGAGTATGTCGACATCCCAAGGCAATTTTTAATGATTTGATTTTCTTTGAAAATAACCTTTATCTTATATTAAAACTAATTTAAACTTTATAAATATACTTGACTATAGTTAAAATTCATAAATAAATATAGAGAATAATATAGATAGAATTTAACTATAATTTTATATTTAAATCAAAGTATAAATATTTAAAAGTTAAATATATTATTTAAAAGATAGTTTAAAATCAGGAGTAATTTGACTTTGAATTTAAAGATGATTTTGAGGCTAAAATTATTTAAAATCAGGATAGAGGTTTTTGATTCTTTTAAAAGGAAAGTTTTGAAATCATTTTGAAAACAAGATAATTTTTTGTAAAATCATTTGAATAAAAACTAGCGGATACAAAACAATGTTCCATTAGATTTTTCGTAGGTTCCATCCTACTTAGGGTTCCATCCCTTTAACAGGCTCGAAGTAGATTCCATTCCACGAATAAATTGGATTTTAAGATGCCAGTGCTTTTCTAGGAGTTTTAACAAAATTCCTAATTAAAATACTTTATTCTTTAAGTCTTGAACTCTTGATAATCTTGATACTCATGAGTCATCAATCTTGATATCTTGAATCTTTATACTGTACAGTCTACATTCTTGGTACCTGCATGGTTAAATCCTGCATATACATATATATATATACATATATATATATATCTAAACTTATAATGTTAGTATTTATATTTTATAATCTATTCTAAGGTTGTTGGCATCAAAACCATCATCTCACGGACTAACAGTGGAAATGGCACTGAGACATGAGGAGATGTTAGCTTGCTTGGAGAAGGAGGAGAAAGAGATCCAGGTCGGACAGGGCCAAAAGAGAAAAAAATTCACAAAATAATGCTCAGAAAAGAGGTGCGGCAAAGAAAGGAAAGTCTGATGTAGTCTGCTATGAGTGCAATTAGAAAGGCCATTATGCTCATGAGTGCCGGACAGGCAAAGAAAAGAAGGCTGCTGAGAAGAAAGGGATTAGATGTTTTAGCTGTGATCAAATTGCACATTACAAGAACTAGTGCAAAGATCCAGCAAAAGGGGATAAAGGCCAGGTGTTTGCATTGGAGCCTGCTACGTCAAAGCCAACAATGCAGGAGAAGGGAAAGGCTGTGCTAGGAATTACGCTTCAGATCCACGATACATCTGTTAGCGTTTTATTTGATACTGGTGCATCTCATTCTTTCATTTCTTGATGTTTTGTGAATAAACTTAACCTAGAACCCACATATTTAGTTACTTCCTTAAGAGTTGCAAATCCGATAGGAGGATATGCGACACTTGGGATAAAGTGTGACCACTTAGAGTTTGACATGCTAGGTTACACCTTTGTTTGCAGTTTGCACGTATTTGATTTTATTGTGTTTAAAATATATTGGGTATGGATTGGTTAAGTAATTATGATGTTAGGATATTTTGCCTAGATAGGAAAATATCAGTTAGACACCCGAATTGTAATGATCGGATAGTTTATACAGTAGAAAACCCCAGTTGAGAGGTGAGTGCTTTGTTGGGTGTTATAGAGTTGGAAGATGAGCTGAATCGCGTTTTCATAGTTAGAGAATTCGCGGATGTGTTTGAACCGGTAGTTGGATTGCCGCCCAAAAGAGCCATTGAGTTTTGGATTGATTTGGTGCCTGGTGTAAAACCAGCAAGTAGGTTACCAAGCAGGATGACACAAACAGAGATGAAGGAGTTGAAACTCATTTGGTAGATTTGGAAGGAAAGAGTATTATCAGACCAAGTAGTTCGCCTTGGGAAGCTGTCGCTGTCTTTGTTAAGAAGCCGGACGGATCTTTAAGGCAATGTATCGATTATCGTGAGCAGAATGAGAAGAAGATAAAGAATCGATTTCCACTGCCAAGGATTAATGATGGTTCGATCAGTTGAGGGGGGCCAAGATATTCTCTTAGTTAGATTTGGCAACATGATTTCACCAGCTTAGAGTAGCAGAAGATAGTATACCTTCGAATGGTTAGTTATGCTATTAGGACTCACTAATGCGCCGGCATTGTTTCTGGATTTGATGAACCGCATTTTTCGAGAGCACTTGGATAGATTCATGTTGGTTTTATAGATGATATTCTAATATACTCTAAGGATGAGAAGGAGCACGAAGTTTATCTCAGAATTGTGCTTGAAACGCTGAGGCAGTATTAGCTAATGGAAAAGCTTTCGAAGTGCCATTTTTGATGAAAGAATTGAAGTTTCTTGGTCATCTGGTTTCGGAGAAAGGATTGTTAGTTGATCTAGAAAAGACCAAAGCCTTTAATAATTGAAAAAGACTAGAAACGGTAATTGAGATAGAAGTTTTATTGGATTAGTGGGATATTATCGGAGGTTTATAAAGGATTTCTCGCGGATAGCAGTGCCGATGACCAAGCTAACACGAAAGGATGTATAGTTTCTATGGCCAATAAGTGTGAAGAAACATTTTAGAGCTTGAAGCACTTGTTTACGCATGCACCTTTATTTGTGGTTCCAAAGGGGGATCAAGATTTAGTTGTTTATACTAATGCATGTGGTACTGGATTGGGAGCTATACTACTGTAGAAGGGTAAAGTGATTGCCTGTGCTTCTAGATAGCTTAGACCGCATGAGGATAGTTATCTGACACATGACTTGGAGTTAACTGCAGTTATATTTACGTTGAAGGTATGGAGGCATTACCTTTTGGGAGAGAGGTTTGAGCTCTATACAGATCATGTCATTGAAGTACTTATTCTCTCAGAAGGATTTGAACATGAGGCAACAAAGATTGTTGGAGTTTCTAGCCGCTTATGATTTTGGAATAGATTACACACCGAAAAAGGAAATAAGGTTGCATATGCGCTTAGTAGGAAGCATCAGAATGTAGTGTTAGCTATGATAACAGAATAGAAAGACTTGGAATCATTCACAGCTTGTAGAACAGAGGGGAGGTCCGAAGCTGAGTTTGGTGGAGAGTCTGCTAGGTTGTCTTGTTTAGAAGTCCAGCCGGTAATGATCGAGAAGATAGCTTCTAAAAAAGAGGAGGATCCTGCTTTGGCTCAACGGATCAGAAAGTTAAAGAAAGGGACGGAGAGGAATGACTTAAAAGTTTTCTGTCTTGACCAAAATGGATGGTTGAGAAAGAAAGGTAGATTATGTATTCCAAATGTGGAAGACATAAGGAAAGAGATTTTAGAGGAATGCCATCGTTCAAAGTTCACTATCCATCCAGGAGGAATGAAGATGTATCAAGCTATGAAGAGAAGTTTCTTCTTAGAAGGCATGAAAAGCGATGTTGTCTTATGGGTGAAATAGTGTTTGAACTATCAGTAGGTAAAAGCCGAGCATCAAAAGCTAAGTGGATTGCTTCAGCCATTGGACATCCCAGTATGGAAGTGGGATTCCATCTCTATGGATTTCATTGATGGGTTGTCGAATCTAATAGGGGGAATGAAAGTATATGGGTCATAGTAGACAGATTGACTAAGAGTGCCCATTTCATTCCGGTTAATGCAAACAGGACGGCACCTATATTGGCTCAATTATTTATGAAGAACGTGGTTAGACTGCACAGAATTCCTAGTAGTATTGTTAGTGATAGAGATTCTTTGTTTACTAGCGAGTTCTGGAGAAGTCTTCAGGAAAGCTTAGGAATCAAGCTCAAGACGAGCACTGCTTACCATCCACAGACTGATGGGCAGATGGAAAGAGTTAATAAGATCTTGGTGGACTTGTTACAAGCTTGTGTATAAGACTTCGGAGGATCATGGGAAGACCACCTACAAGTAGTCGAGTTTTCATATAATAATAGTTATCAGACTAGCATATGAATGACACCATTCGAGGGTTTGTATGAAAGACCATGAAAATCCCTCGCATGTTGGTTAGAGATTGAAGAAAGATTAGTCCTTGGTCCTGATTTGGTAAAAGAAGCAGCATAAAAGATTGAGCTAATAAGGGCGAGAATGAAGGAAGCTCAATCCAAGTAGAAAAGCTACGAAGAAAGAAGAAGAAATGATTTAGAGTTCTTGGTTGGAGATCAGGTTTTTATCAAAGTATCGCCGCTGAAAGGTGTTATCAGGTTCGAAAAGATAGGGGAGTTAGCACAACAGTTCGTAGGATCGTTCCCTTTTTTAGAGAGGATCGGAAAACTCACGTATAGAGTAGAGTTACCGAGTAATTTGGTGGGAGTCCACGATGTTTTTCATGTATCTCATATGAGGAAATATGTTAGGGATCCAGAGACTACTTCAGCACCCACTATGTTAAAAGATTTAGTAGTGGAACCAGATATGACTATAATTAGAAAGCCTGTCCGAATAGTCGAGAGAGATGAGAAAAAGTTAAGGAACAAGACAATTAGATTTGTCAAAGTCTAATGGAGTGTCGATGATAGGACTGTACATGGGAGACGGAAAGCAGGATTAGAGACGCTTATCCCAATTTGTTTTGATGATATGTTTTACCTTTGATTGTTTGATGTGTTCCTTATCGTAATTTCGAGGATGAAATTCTATAAGGAGGGGAGATTGTAATACCTCATATTTTAGTAACATTATTTAGAATATTTAATTGGCTAAATAAAATAAAATAATGTAAGATGATTAATAGATTGAGGTTTGATTAGAATTAAGGGAAGTCATGCCTTGTTAATATGTGATTCAAAACGAGATAACATGAATAAAATATGTTAGGAAATAAGGAAGGGAAAAATGGGAAATAGGATGAACTTATACCCTAAACTCTTAGGAAAATAAACACACGTTCATTTCATTTTCTCAAGAAAAAAGACCCTAATGCCAGTCACCATTTTCAAGCTTAAGAGAAGATAAAAGCTAGGATTTCAAGAAGAAGAAGTGAATCAACTTCTTTAACATCAAATCTCATATCTTTAATCATAAAGCTAAGGAGAATAATTACTACATCCCATTTTTCTTGTAGTTTTCGGATTTAAGGGTAATCAAAATGATTATGCATGATGATAATGCCATGTTTTTTATGATTAAATGTTTATATATACTTGTTGGTGATTTATTCATGTCCATATTAGTTTATATGATACGTTTAGATGTGAAAACCCTATTTAATGGCATCTAAATGCCTTGCGGTTTTAGATGTAGACTAGAAATGCTATTTTGGAAATGGGTTTAAATTTTCATAATTTTCTGAATTAGGGTGGATTTTATTTTAATTTTTTAGTGAAGAAAATGATTTATTGGGTTATAAATTATTTACGGAAAAATAAATAATTATTTGGGTCAAAATTTATATATGTTAGAAAACATAATGAAAAGGATTTTCTGGATTTTTTACAGAATTTTCCTAATTAAGGTATGTGACTTTAATGTTTTACATATTTAATTAAGAAGAAGGATTATTTTGCAAATGATTTAAATTAATTAATTATCTCTAAAATATGCAGCACTTTTTTGTGGTAAAGAAAAGAGGCAACCAATCAAAATTTTACACGTAAAGTAGGTTAGGTGAAAAGAACTGTTTATTTCAGGCTTTTTAACTGTTTTATTGATTTCAGCATTTTTAACCAGTTTTGGTTGTAGGAAAAGGTTTGCAAAAGATATATTTTAAAAGGATGTTGGTGGGGGAAAACCCGTTCCGCTAAGCGGCATGGTCTCGCTTAACATTAATAACCAAGATGTATAGTATTATTCACACCAGGCTTTTGGTCTGACCTGAAGTTTATGTTTTTCTTTTAAACTCTCGGGTGCTTAAATTTGATTTAAGTAGGCTAAGTGTTGAGGTTCTTTCAGGTTTTAGTAGGATGACAAATAAAGCTACCTGAGGAGAGCAGGAGGCTAATGGATAGCTATTTAGAAGTTGTAGTTCTTTATTTGTGTTTATTTCTGCCGTGTATGTACTAAGCCAATTATGACTATATGACTCTGATCATCCAAGGGGCATCTTCATATGTCCCTCTTGGCTATTTTTTAATAAGTATATTTTATCATTGTCTGGGAAATGTTATGGGATTATGTAATCTGAATATGGAACATCTATTTTGAAATGTAATGGAAAAATGTTATTTTAAAATCTGTTCTTTGTTTCAAATTCAAATGCTTCTGATATTATTGATAGCGGTAACATAGCCGTATTTAGCCGCCGAAAGTTAATACTATAGATGAATGCATCATCTATAGTGCTTAGCTTTGGGCCTCTAGATAGAAGATGTTACAAAAAATTCTCTTATAAATCCATTCTCAAGAAGACTTTTGACCATTTCTTTTAAAGCATTGGAGATGACTTCGTCAAACTCTCTCTTCTTCTGCCGAACTAGTGTGACATTTGGGACTATGTTTAAGGCGTGACGCGTGATGTTTGGATCTATTTCGACGATATCTGAGTGAGTCCAAGCAAATACATCTTTGCTAGATTAAAGGAACCATATTAACTCTTCCTTGATTTTTTTCCATCTAATTCATTACCGATCATAACTGTCTTCGTTGTATCAGCCAAATCTAGGTTTACCACTTCAAGATCCTCCATTGGTTTCATCCTTTCCTACTTGTTTCTACAATCTATTTCGATGCTATTTTCTTCATCTTCTATTTTGTCTTCTACCAAGTTTGCTTCCTTCCTTTTCCTTTTCTTCTTGTAGAAGTAAAAGAAATTCAACACATGTTTAGCCGTCTTAATAGGCGTTGTTTATGCTTTAGGCAATGAGTATGAAGAAAAATCACACAAAGGTTTCTAGTTTCAGTTCTAATTAATTCATTTTACTTCGAATCATAATAAAGAAGGGTGTCTCATTTATATTGCTCAACAATTGCAAAATACATCTCTCGAGCACTAAATTGCTCACCACTTTTGGTTCCTACCTCTTTTTGATTAAGAACTTCACCATCATGTACTTCAACGAAACAAAAGCATCAATTTCATCCAGAGCCGGTCTTCCAAAGAATGCATTATAATAAGAAGGCTAGTCCATGATAACAAAGAGGGTTTCAAAGTTTCAAGAACACGATGGCACTCTCATCTGCACAAGAAGCTTTACTTGTCCCACTGGAGTTGACCCTTTATTATTGAACCCAAAGATAGGCTAGAAACTCGGTTCAACTTTTCCTTCTAGAAGTTCCGTCTGGTCAAATGCATGCATGAAAATTACGTTGACCACACTTCCCGTATCCGTTAAAATTTTGGTGACCATAGAAAGTCCAATATTTGTGGTGATTATAAGTGAATCAGTATGCGGATGGCGAACCCCTCTTTAATTCATGAGGAGTGATGGTCAAAGTATGCATTTGGATTTGAAATCTTAGGTTATTGAGTGGCGGTTCTTCTTGGATAGAGAAAATCCCTTCCTTTGCTTCACTAGCATATCGATGCTTAGCTCCTTTGTTATTCCCAGCCAAATGTAGGCCTTCGTGGATTACACTAACTTGGTTTAGAGGTGGAATGAAGTCAGGATGAATATCATCTTCTACCATATTTGCAATGTTGCTTGGTGGCCTTTGGCTACTATTTTCAAAATGGATTTTTTCTAACCATCTTTAATGAATTCCTTCAGTTGTCCTGAATGGATCATACATTGGATTATACCCGCTAGTACTCGGCATTCATCTGTTTTATGCCCCTTTGATTAGTGATAAGTGCAATAATGTCCTACTCTCCTTGGCTTAGGATCAGTTTTAGCTTTGTAAGAGACAGGGTAGTCATCTTTTCCTTCATTATGGCATATATAAAAGATAGTGGCTTGTTAAAAGCAATTAGGTTAGCATTTGAGTCTTCTTTCTATCTTGACTTCTTATGGTTGCGGTTGTTGTTAATCTTTCCTATCTCCTTCTTATCTTAGGCCTTCTTTCTGGCCTGATACATTTCATCCATGGGAATGAACCTATCGGCTTAGAAATGTAAATCTTGCAAGTCTTTGCACCCATGGATGTAGAGCTCCCGATAGAATGGAATTTGTTCGATAAGCCCAAAATATACCGCTACCAGCTTATCTCAATCAGTCATTCTTTGCCTTTAGAGCTTCCATATTGATTCTCTTTAGATCGTCTCCTAACAGTTCTCCCGGCCTTTGTTTGATATTAGCTACCATAGTGTAGTTAATAGCGGGATCCTTACAGATATAGAATTGCACTCAGAATTCATAAGAAAACCGCTTTCAAGAATAGGTGGTCCTTTCTCGGTACCGATGATACCATTTAGCTACTGTACCATGAAATGTGGTTGGAAAGAGCCTGCAGTGCATAACTCCAGATGCATTATATAGGTCCATCTAACTTTCAAAAGCTAATGAATGATCATGCGGATCGGTAATTCCATTATGTTTGATAGACAGGATCTTAATGTGAGAAGGAATCTTCACGGCCACAATCACATCTGCAAAAGGAGCCTTTCGAGTGTTATCGTTGACTCCGTCGTCTAGGTTCCTCTTACCGTAGAGGTTAATCAAGTCCGAGGTTCAAGACCTTCTTCTAATGCCATAAATGTTAGACCAGAAAATTGTATAACACTCAAATGCGAATTATAATAGGTTAGACCTTGATTTGAACTCGTACGGAGATACGATCAAGTATGACTTGATCAATATCGCCTTGATAGTGTATCAAGGATGGACTTATAACTTGAGACTAAGCGTATGATAGATGGATGCCAGTTGTCCCTTGAGGAAAGATACGTAAAGTTCCATTTGATCTCTTTTTCATTATACTTAAGGTCCTTTAAGGTCGAAAGGATTATCATATTTATGTGTTCAAATAGGCTTTAGATAAGATAGTACAAAAGGCCCATGTCATGTCATATGTTTAATAGGTATAGAAGACAAGTAACGAATTTGTGATATAGTCCATTACGCATGTTAATGGAATACGTATCGCGTCCTTATGTTTGAAGTCCATGGTCCATATAATTATGCTTATATGTGTTCTTCATAGTTCAAGGCTCCTCAAACTTGTTTATATCAAGATTGATCTTGATGAGATCATATATATGCAAGTCCTTAACAATGTTCAAAAAAGGTCATAGTCGAAGTCAATAGGCAGTCCATGTTCATATAAAGTATGCATGTTTACAATCAAATAGGATTCGTCCCCAATTCAATTTAGGGTTTATAAATCTTTGATTTAAGAAAAGAGGGAGAGAATGAAAATCGCCCCGTAAAATGGCACCCTTAGATCTATTTTTATAGAGGTGACACAGCTCTGCTCCGCCTTTCATGACTTTGGCACACTCGACTTCGGCATGCTCGACTTCGACAGTGTCATCGTAGCATTGGCTTCGTCACTGAAGAGACGACATTGTCTTTCTTTTAGTGTCTTCGATGTTGATGTTCATTGGTGCTAGCATAGAATGGTATCTTCGAAGTGCCATGAAGTGTCGCACTGCTTAAATACAGCATTGGTATCCTTCAAGGTTATTAACAAAGGGTCTGCCTTAGTCATGATAAGCGAGTGGTGTCGCCACTAGTACATTGATGGTGGTATGTCTTCGGGATTGATGATGATGTGAATGCAGTGGGGCTCCTTTCCATGAAAGATGGTGTCTTTAAACTTAGCATCAATGAAATGCGCTGTGGTCACTTCGACATCCATTGATGGCTTATGAAGTTAGTTGTATTTGACCTCTTCACTTCATTGGTTACATGCGACACTATATGTATTTTGTCATTGACGAAGCATGATATCATATTCCTTTGACATTAATCATGAAAGGTGATGTCATCTTTATATCTCTTTTGTATATCTTTGATGTCAGTAAGAGGTGGGATTGATTAAGCTCGACGTTCATCTCGGCTTTGCTTATATATGACACTACTTGAGCGTTAGTGTCAAAAAGGGACAATGTGATGAGCGAAGTTGTTCGGTGATGATTTATGTCTTTTTTGTTGACAAGAGATGATGTTAACCGCAGTCGATGTTGGTTAGGTGTGATATCCTTTCTTTTCTTATGGATGGACTATGATGTTGGCGAGCCACAATGCGATGAGGTGCGGCATGTTTAAGGTTGACATTGAAGAGACATGTTGCCAACTTTATATAAAATGTTGTGAGACACATCATCAAAGAGATACGTTATCAAAGAGATATGACACCGAAGTGATGAAGTGTGACACTATTGGCCTTCAACATAGGACCTCATTGCACCAATTACTTTGTGACATCACCATTCATAGCATTATTTTTTATATTGAAACTATATAGATAACAGTAATCTACCAGTAAATCAACTTGAGATGCCCTAGTCATATAACATTGCATCAACTTAAACTGATTTTTAAAATATTTTACCTCTTTCATTGAAGTTTCTATTGCAGAAGGAGGGTCAATAAAATGCTGAATTACGACAGGTGATATTTCTTTAATAAATTTTCCTTGCTTTTGAACGACGTTGAGATTCGAAAATAGCTCGACGTACTTTTCATTATAATATTACTTTATTTTTTGATTGAATTCAAATTTGAAAGACCTACTTAACCTAGCGAGGTCATCAGATTCATTTTTCGGTGGCGAAGTTACTGGAGGGGACGACCACATCGCCACTGTGTGACAAATGACCTCGAGATGAAGAGGAAATCCATAAAGGAGCTGTTTTGGGGCCGTTGTCGGTGTAGGAAGTCCTTCTTTGCTTTCAGTTAAGATGAGTTCATAAGATTGACATTCATTCATTGACCTTAATAAGTCCATTTCCAAGTCAAGAATACGTTGGTTTAGTTAGGAAATCTATGCGTTGTTGTGAAAATCCACTATTTTTAAGATCTATATCAATTATAAACGACATAAAATATGCTTACAACTAAATCCAGATATTAAATGTAGTGGACCGTGAGTAGATAAAATTAGAAATCTAAACTAATAGATCAAAAGGGAATCCTCACAGTGGAACTCAAACATCAATACACATACAAAAAAAAAATCTCATATCAATAATTAAAGATTACACAAATATGATACACCACCTAATTTATACACTTCATCACATCAATTATAAAATGAAATCTTTGTAGTTATGATGCAAGAGACTTACCGATCTATCCTATAAACACGACTCCTTCCAGAAACTTCACTTATATCTTCAATTTCACCAATATACTTAAAAATACACATATATACATGAATAAAGGGAAAAATGGTTTCAACTATATTCGGGCTGCACCTAACCGTATATACCACGTCCATAGGCTCGATGGCCATTGCTTATGAATTGACTGCCTACGTGCCCCTTTTGGGGGATTAAGCCCACATAATTTTATTTCATGCTATTCTCGTGCACCCAAATACTCATTATTACGTCAAAACCATATCATCCATGTAAAGAATGCAACCATTACAACCAGTACAAATAGAAAAGGAGAAAACAGTATTCCTACTTATCAATCACAACATATCGGCATATGAGGTAGCAACAATAAAAGTATACAACCATCAAACATCAACAATATTCAATGAAAACCTCAATCACCAAATAAGGAAATTACAACACAAATATACTTACATACATTATTAATTATCAATTATAATAACACACCACCAATGCAAGTTTAAATCATCTGATGTATACTAATCACTCTAATAGTAACACAACATCAATGTAATCAAATGTGTACTAATCCAACCAATATTTGTAACACAACATCCATCATCAAATAACATAATTAACTATATATCACATAGTAGCAATAATGATAAATATTGTCACTCATTGTAATGACCCATAAATTTAAAGTTTTGTCTGAGAATATTTAATTTATTTAAAAATTCAAATTTCATTCGAATACAATGAATAATAATAAAATCAATTTTTAATAAAATTATTTGATTTTAATGACATTTTTAAATGAATTTAAAAGATTTTTCCATAATTTTTGATTTGGAAAATATTTAAATTATCGTTTGATGTATTTTGCTGCAAACGATAATATTTTTGAAAACTTCATAGAATAAGTTAACTTGTGTATTTTATTGTTGTTTTATGATCGTGTCTCATTGTTGTACGCGATTGCTTTTTATTTCTGTCATTCGTGGTTTGTACACGAACGGGATATTGTATAGCGGAGTACCGCAAAACTTTCTTTTCAAAACTTTTTCATATCAAATCCTAAACAAGCTTTCAAGAAATGTTATAATTGTGATTTTCTCTTGATATGATAGGTGTCTTGAATTTTGGATTTTTCTTGACTTCGAAGTAATTTAGTTAGTTTTGTTATAATTTATCATCTCAACACATCACTTCATTTCAGTTCTGCATCTCTCTTTCTTCTTCATTTTCTTTTTTCTTTTTCTTCCTGTAATGAAAACAGCTCTTCCTTCCACCTTCAAAAATATTTATCTCCCAATCCGATCATAATTTACTAAAACTTCCAATAGGAAAGTTGTTTGTTATGATCTCTAGTATTTTCTACAAATAATTTCTTGTCATTTCGTCGAGAGTGGTGGCAGGAGTCATTTGCTTATAACTGTGACGCCACACCTCGAGACCTACACTAACAAAGAATATAATAAAGTAATATTGTCGGCCAGTGCAGAGAATAGGGCAAGTTAGGAGCAACTATCTATGAATTTTATTTTAATCGATACGTCGATTAATATGCTTTACATTTCTTTAATCAAGTGGAATCGACATACACAATTCAGGCTTCAAAGAAACTATGGTGGATGTAATAAAAATTCAGAACAACATATAATAATATACAGATCACAGATCCATAGATCATGCATAATGGAATAAAAATAGATACAAGTCTGAACCGACATAAAATAGATACATGATGTAGACTACAAGGCACACAAGCACTACGTCTAAAAATATGAATATGTACACAAAAGGAGTCTAGCTCGACATAAGATACAACATGATATCAATATACACGGTGATGATAAATAACTAGCTAACTCACGGGAAGTCCACTATAAAAGCATCAAGCTGAAGGATCTAAAACATCTCGGGCTGACCTAAGTATTATAAAATAATAAACGGGCTAGTCTAGACTAAAATAAATGAGTTAGTAAAATGAATGTTAGATAAAGTGAACCAGATCTCAAATATAGTCATATATAGACAAATATCAAACGTGCATTAATAACTTCAAATCACCAAATACTAAAAACTCAAGATAGCTTCTTAAAAGAAAAACTCTCCAAAATGATTTAGTGATCATTCAAACAACATCAAATCCAGAAATCTCATAAATAGAAACCAGGAATCTCACAAAAAGGTAAAGGTGCCAAACTCCAAGATCGGTGAATAGATTCACTTACATGCATGTAACTCCAAGATAGACGTATAAGTCTATAAACATCAAGATAGGTACGAGACCTATAAACTCCAAGGTACGAACGAGTCTTAGAAACACTGAAATAGGTACATGACCTATAAACTCCAAGATAGGAACGAGTCCTATAACATCGAAATAGGTACGAGACCTATAAAAATCAAGATAGAAATAGTCCTATAAACATCAAAATAAGTACGGGACCTATGAACATCGAAATAAAATTGTTATGTACTTTTATATAGCAACCTAACAAGTAACGACCGTGTGTCCTATACCATATGGGTTTACCTAATGTTTACTGTATGCTTGTAAACTCCATATATGTGCAGTAATGGTTCGGTTGAACAAGTCAGGGAATTAATCGATGGAACAAACGCAAGCATTCTATCCACTCGTTTATTTAAATGCTTAAATCAATTCCTAATATGATCTATGTTAGGAAATTTAATAAAATTCTTCACTTCGGAACTATTTTGCAAAATACTGATTTATGACGGAAATATACATTTATATATTTTTACATTTTTCAAACCATTGATCCAAATCACTTTTAAAACCATTATAAAAGAGAATAATATATATATATATATATATAAATTCTTTTATATAGAAATTAGTTTGGTACATAAAACATTTTCATAAAATGTTTTGATTTAGAAATCCGCCTTTTATAAATTCCATTGAAAAACGTGCATTAAAAGTGTATATTACTCCCAAAATCCATAGAAAATCTCTGTGGTAAAAAAAATCAAATGAATTCATCAGTTCATAACAAATCCCAAGATCCATAGAGCAATTCTATGGTATAGAAATGCCAAAATGAATTCATCAGTTCATAAATCAAAAATCTAGAAATATCTATGAAATTGATATGAAATTCAACACCAAAATCAAGCAATCAATAATAGAGAATCAACTAAGCAAGCAACTGGCGAATAGGTCGATCGGAGAACACTAGAACACAGCCTGGGAGTTTAGTCCAGGCTTCTATCAGTGCACTGGTATGACATACCCGTCCATCGGTTGCCTCGCTTGGGATAACCTCCAATGCGATTTAGGTGGCTCACCAACGATCCGTTTACGCTCAATTACCCCATGTTACTTATTTAATGGTCCGGGGCACTAAATTAGCAAACATGCAAGCATATATACATGTATAATTTAACGAAAATCATGATTTCATAATAGGGTTTTCATCAAACAGCGAATCAAATTCAAATAAACAAAGGATTCACCAACATATTGAGAACATATGCATAAGAGATTCAACCAAGTTAATATAGCAGTAAATAAAATTCATACTAGCATAGAAATCATGAGATATACTTACCTTTGCATCCAAAATTCCTAAAATTGTAAGCAACAACACAAGGCCAAAACTTAGAAATTTCTTGTATTTCGTCCTCGGTGCAGAAAGGGTTTGGATACAAAAACTTCTTATTTTCCTACGAAAATTTTACAGAAGGTGGACATATGAGTTACAAACAACGTATTCAAAATTTTGATTTTTTTAGATTTTCTACAACTAATTATGATTTTTCTACTAACCTACATTTTCTGCCTAGATTTCGCCGAAATAACATGCAAAGATGACCACATTCAACCCATAAAAATTCAATGAAATTCCATGAAATTTGAAATAGAGGTGCTGTAACATGGTAACAACATATCCAAATTTGAGAATTTCTAGAAATTTATTTGAATTGATTTTTGAAAGGCTAGGGATTTCGAAAAATTGGGAAGAAAATGTTCGTTTTAAATTGGTTTTGAGAAAATGAGAAGATTTATCAATGTGAAAAGTGGAAACGAATGTATAGTTCATTAGTTCCTCAAGTTAGAGAAATTTCCTAAGCCCCTAAATGGCCTGAATTAAACACTAAGCCTAAACCCTCTTTTATTTAATCAGTATAAGACTTAAGCATTTTTCTCATTTTCTACCAATTTAAAACACCAATATCTCGTTGATTTCAACCTAGAAAAATTCATATTAATATACTAAAATTAAGTTCATTACCCAATCTTCATAATTAATTAATGAAACATAATTTTCAATAATTTTTAAACTCTTATTTTTATTTTTGAAAACAAGGCAATGTTGCATTATCTAAAATAAGACAATATGACACTTAACTCATTTTTAACACCAAAATCTCATTTTCACACAAAATAGACTTATATATATTTTATAAAACCCAACACAATATTATACAAGTTCTAAATAAGAATTTACACACTCATGTTCTATTTACTCAATATTTTCTCTAAATTCCATTAATAAAGAAAACATACATTTTTTTGTTTAATTCAACTCAACACTCTAACCTATAAAGTATAGAAATATACTCTAATACCTCTAATATTATAACTTAATCTTTAAAAAGATTATAATACTCTAATTCACATAAATACTCACTCTAAATCCAAAAATCTAATTACCTAATTCCTCGCTTATTAGATTTTTAATCTTATACAATCAAATCTGATTCATTTAATTACATAAACGATAATCAAAATGAACTCAATCGGGTTGTAACAATAGTTTTGATCGAAAGATGATGGTTTTTCAATAATTTTGGAATGAAGATTGGAGAGCATGATCGGGTTCAGATCATTGAGTCATGATTTTTGGTGGTGTTTGTAGGGTCTAGAATTGCTGAAGTTTATCATGGTGGCTAGATGATCATTTTTCGATCATCTTGGGTTTGCTAGAAATGTAGGCGGCTAAAGTAGCAATGACCACGCTGAGAGAAAGCTTGAGACTAGGCGGAGACATCAGCGGTGGTTGAAGATGGTATGGTGGTCGGAGGAGCTTGGTCTAGGTCGATCTAGGGTTTAGGGTGCTGTTTTTTGGGTTCGTTTATCTCGTCGCTAGCAAAGGTGTGGGGTGTCGAGCTAGACGTGGCGGCGGCTGGAGGTGCAGGTTTAGAGGCAAGTTGAACAACAGGTATGTTGGCAGTTGCTTGTAGTCGATGTGGTAGGGAAGGAGCACGGTCGTGCTCGAGTTTGTTTTGTCTGGGCACGATTTGAAAATTGGGAGGGAAAGGAACTCTTCCGAGCGGCTCTGGTTGCATGTTGGATCATGAGTCTTAGGCTTGCTTATTTTAGGTGAGAGTAGTTTGATAATTTATTCATTTTATTTGGTAAGTAATTTAGTGATTTTAATTTATTTAATTAAAGATTTAAACCTTGAAAATTAATAAGTCACCCATATGAAATCTGTTTAAATCGTGGATTTTTGCATCAGGCTCGTATTAAGGAGTACAACATTATAGTATAAATGGTTGATAGTTTTAATGAAGTATAATTTAATGATAAAATAATAGTTATTGAGTATAATTACATTGTATTAAATAATAATGTGGCTAAGTTAATTATACTTCACTTGTGATATCTATTTTACTGAATAAGATACTGTTCTACTACAATAAAATTGAACAGATTATTTTAGACATCGATTGAGCAGAATAAACCCCTGTTTTGTGCTTTCAAAGTGAAATGATGATTTTCGAAGTTAATTAATATGTGGATTAATTAATATTGGATAAATGATGTGTTACGTATTGATTGTTAACTATTGTATGCCAGAAGCTTGGTAGCCTGTGAAAATGACTAAGGATCGTAATATGGAATACTAGTGCGGAGTATAAATATAAAAGTAAAATAAATGACACTAGGGATTTTTATACTGGCTCAAACTTTCCATTCTACTTCTAGTCCTAAACTCCTTCTAGAATTTAACTATCAACCCTCACTTAAGTCGAAGGAACAAGTATTACACCGCCTGAGCAACCGAACATGACTTCAACTACCTAAGCAACAGAATAGGGCTTCAACCGCCGGAGCAATCGAACAGTATTTCTAATACAAACAGTAAAAATTGCTTCTGACTGAGTATGCTATAAAACAGCACTAATAAGTCAATAATGTACACCATTCCTATAATCTTCTCCTTTGTGGTATATAGTGTAGTTCATAAAGATAGGAAGTTAATTTAATCAAAATGAAATTGCTCTTGAATATGCAAGTGATTAGAATGAGAGTTTGAATGCAAATGGAAAGAGTTTAGACAATAAGAATATGAAATAGAATCAGAAAATTAGGTGATTAAAATAAATGATTTGAAGGCTATATATACTATTTAAGAGTTGTAATTATTCGTGAAAAGCATCAATCAAAAGATACGGAAACAACTCTTGAATCAAGGGTTGTTTTTGATCGATGAAGTGAAGCGACTTTTAAGAAATATAGCCATCGTGCAATTTCATTCGAGGGAACAAAAGAATTCAGCCAGCTGAAATGTTGAAGATTCGAACTAGAGAGAAAACAGTACAAAAAACACCTAATTCAGTCCACTGAAATGGGTAGTTCAGTTGACTGAACATTCGTATCAAATTGTGCATGTCCACAGATATTCAGTCGACTGGACTATGTATTTCAGTCGAATGAAATACATGTTTTCTTCCATATTGAAGTGTTTTCAAAAATTCCTTTGTACGTGAATAAGTTTACTAAAATCTTTTATATATGAACTATGATTTGAAAATATTTTTAAGTATATGTGCATGCATATACCACTTTAAAGATATTTATACAAACATTAACTACTAAACTTAGACCATAGTCAAACCAAAGACAATATTGAAGCTTCAATCTGGAATCTGGTCTGCAATCTATTCTTGAGTAGAATTGTATCTTCTCCTACAAATATTGTTAGTTCACATAATATTTACTTATATAGTTGTCACAATCAAAACATCAAAAGTAGGTTCTAACATTTCCCCCCACCTTTGATGATGACAACTATGTAAGTTTGAATATTTATAAAAGCAATTTACTCCCCTTTAATGAATATTCCTCCTATCAAACAATTTCTCCCATTTTTTCATCGAAAAAAAGGAACAAATAGATAATATGAGAAATATAGACATATAAGCAAAGAAATAAACATATAACATAGGAAAGTAAATAAACTTAGCATCATAGATTGCATATAAGCATAAGCATGTACATATGAGAATCAAAGAACAATATCACATAAGAACATCAAAACACATCAAGCATACATAGGATAATGTACTGAACAATGATAAGATGAGATCCTCACTATCATGAGCTTCTTCTTCCTCTTCTTCTTCGTCGAATGCTGACCAAGTAAATGGTGCAGGGTTTTCAACAACACTCGTAGAGGTAGAACTGGTACATGACACTTTTTCCCTGGTTTTTTTTAAAAAACCGTTTATGGAATTTATCTTTTTATTTGTTTTGGTTACATTTTTCTCGACGGCAGTCAAAAGTCGTCAATCTTACTTTAATTGCGAGAGAGCATAACAAGTGGTTGCTTTGGAGTAATGTCACCATGGAGCTCATGAATCTCATCGTCATCTTCTTCTTGTCGGGGAGTTTGTGAGGATGAAGAAGCGACGTTTTTATCCCTTGGTTGAGGAATCCCTTGTTTGCGATTGGCGGTCCATTTTGGGAAGCTTATAATCTATTGAGATCCATTCATTTTTGAAGACTCATTAGACTTAGAGTCCTTAAGTTGAGCTCGCCAATGGTCGTGTAATCTGCATCGGGTAAAGGAACTCCGAATTTTTGAAGAATACGCATGATGTAGGCTCCATACTGATGGTTTTGTTGTTTCTCTTATGGTTGATTGTGAAAAACTCTTCCAAAATAATATTTGCCTAATTTACTCTTCGAAATGAGTAAATAGCATAGAAGGCTTGAAAATCCCTCTTGTAGACTTTCTCGTAGCTACCGGTACAAGGTTGTAGTGATCGAATGAGATCTTGGTGATGAATACGTGCCTTTAGACGTAAGGTACTTGATTTCAAGATCGTCAAATCATCCGATAGAAAACGATGTGAAAGTTTGTCTTGGTTATACATGTCTACATCGGTATTATCGAAATCCAATCCTTCGGATGGACATCGCAATATGTGGCTAAGTCATTGGAGAGGAAGATAAATTTTAACTCCACAAACCAAGGTCCAAATACAATCATCCTTATTATGTGGATCTTGGTGGTCTAGATTCACATTAGCGATGAATAATTTAATCAAGTGAGGATAAATTTTAACGTTATTTGAGTCATACCCAAAAAGGTGGTCGCTGCCAGCAACTTCAGCAAGCTCTCGGATAGCATATCCATTGAAATCAGCAAACTTGACGAAAGCTCCTTTAAAAATTCATGAGCTTTTCGCTGAATTAAACCGAGTTACTACTGTCTCATTGTGAAGCCAAGAACAGATTCGGCTCTCAGATGGGCCAGTAGTAGATTTATGAGCATGTTTGGATCGGGGTGCTATTGATTTGACTAGGTTTTGAGAAAAAAATTGAATTTTTGATGTGGAGGCTAGGGTTTCTTTTGGTGTAAAAATGGTTTAGGTAATGGGTAGAACAAGGAAGAGAGGTGAGTTAAGTAGAATTAAGGTGAAAGGTTGCATTGAAAAGAGTGTATTGGTATTTTAAAAAACTAAAAATATACGGGTTAGTAGATTGAAATGGGGTGGCTAGTTGACTGATGTGCAAAGATTTTCATGCCGTAACTTTACATTATAAAATATTGAAATTCAGTCAACTGAATATTGGGTGGCAGTCGGCTAGTTGTTGAGTGGAAATTCAAAATGATTGAAGAATCAGTCGACTGTATTGGGGAGGTTGCTCGACTGGTTTACTAGAAAAAGTAACCTGCATGTATATAGTTCATTTTTTGTTTGGGTTGGGGGGGGGGGTTTCAGTCGACTGGTTGGCAAAATTCAGTCGATTATCTTTAGGTAAAAAACATAAAAGAGTTTAAATATTCAATCGACTGAATTCCTTCTTCTAGTCGACTAAATTTGTTCTTTTCTTCTGTGGTAAACCTTTCTTCTAACTTTTCCTTAATTTAGTTATATAATATATACATATTTATGTGTTTTATATTTTTAGTTTAATGTTAATCAAAAATATATAATTATTATTCCAGAAAACATACAACTTATTCAAATCATAGTATATAAACAAAAAAACTTAATTTTCGGAATTTTTCGAATAATCTGGGTGCGGTTCAACCTTAATGATTTCTTGTAATGGATGGATAGGAGGCCATGCATTACTTTGAGCACCTCGCTCCCAAGAGTTCGGAGACACTTGAGGATATTGAGGAGAAGGTTGATGTACACATTGCTTAGAAGATAATCCAAGAACTTCAGAGAAAATTGTTCTAGGAAGCTTAGGCGTTTTGCATTGACTTTTTGTTCATAGTACATTTTGTGTTGAATTTCTAATGTTTAACATTGATAGTGGTGGACATCTTCAATCTTTTCTTTGTTGACGGAGAATCAAAACCCAAATTTCTTTTAGCTCTCTTTCCTTTTGGCATATGCCCAGTGTGATGATTTGGTGAAGGCGTAATCTTAACTGGAATATATACCAGAGTTGAATTGTTTGAGGAATCGGAGGTTGGAGTGCTAAATACAATTGAGGATTGGTTTGAGCTTTCTTGTGTTCACATTGTATTTTTGTATGTTATTTGTATATTAAGTTTTTTGAACACTCTGTAATGCTTAAGAAAATATGAAAGTTGATTATATATATTGAGTTGTATACTATTGCTGGTTTTTGTATTTGATGTGAAAAACATTTGGAAAATTTTAGCTAAGTACAAAACTAGAGGTTAGGAATAGTAAGAAATAATGGCCCTAAGTTAAATTAAAGAGATGTAAGGTCTGAATACAAGAGTCAAATTAGAATATTGGAACATCATGCAACTTCCTTCCAAGAGATCAGAGTTCAAGTGCCATCAGCATTTTTTGTTAAATTTATTTATTTATTTTATACTTGTAAAAAATGTATATGTTAATGTTGAATTATAAATCATGTAATAACACAATTCCTAGTTCACTCCATAATTTAATAAAAATATTTTCATTTAAGGGTTTAGTAAATATATTTGCAATTTGATTTACTGATGGTACAAAATCTAGCAATATAATTTCTTTTTCCATGTTAACGTGAAGAAAATGATGCCTAATATCCATATGTTTAGTTCAAGAGTGATTTATAGGATTTTTCGATAAATTTATAGCACTTGTATTATCACAATAAATTGTTGATTTAGAAAGGTGTATTCCAAAATCTTGCAGTGTTTGATGCATGTATATTACTCGAGCATATGCCAAAGCAGCATAAATATATTCTACTTCATACGTCGAAAGTGTAACACAATTTTTTTTCTTACTAAACTAAGATACTAAAGATCGTCCAATGAAATGACAAGTACTGCTTGTACTCTTTTCGACATCCTCCAAAATCAGCATCATTGTATGATACTAACTCAAAAGGACGTTCTTTTGAATAAAAGAGACCGTAGTCTTTAGTCTTGCTTCGGTAACGCAAAATTCGTTTCACTGCCCGTAAATGTGATTCTTTGGGATTTTCTTGAAATCGTGCACACAAGCATACACTCATTGTTAAATCTAGTCGACTAGCTGTTAAATAAAGTAATGATCCAATCATACTACAATATAGTTTTTGGTCAACACTTTTGCCATTTTAATCTCGATCGCGATGTACTATAGGGCTCATAGGAGTCGGTTTAGCAAAAGTGTTTTCCATACCAAATCGTTTTATAAGATATTACAATATTTTTCTTGATTAATAAAAATTCCATCACTTAAATATTTAATTTGTAAACCAAGAAAATATGATAGTTCTCCCATGTGAGACATTTCAAATTCTCCTGTCATAATATCTGAAAATTTTTGACATAATTTTTCATTTGTGGAACCAAAAATAATGCCATCAACATAGATCTGTATTATTAAAATATCATTTTTATCTTGTTTTACAAACAAAGTTTGATCTACTTTTCCAATTTTAAAACTAGAATTGGTTAAATAATTTTTAAGACGGTCATACCAAGCACGAGGTGGCTGCTTTAAACCGTATAAAGCCTTTTTTAATTCATAAACATGATCTGGATATTTTTCATGTGCAAATAAAGGTGGTTGTTCTACATTCACATTTTCTTTTATAAAACCATTTAAAAATACACTTTTTTACATCCAATTGATATAGTTTAAAGTTATTGAAACATGCATAAGCTAATAAAATACATATAGCATCGAGACGAGCTATAGGAGCTAATGTTTCATCATAGTTTATTCCTTCTTCTTGATTATAACCTTGAGCAACTAGCCTAACATTGTTTCGAATAATATTTCCTTGCTCATCGGCTTTATTTTTGTAAACCCATTTGGCACTGATAACCACTTGATTACTTGTTTTCCGGAAACTAAGTCCCAAATGTCATTACGTTCAAATTGATTTAATTATTCTTGCATAGCTATAATCTAGTAATCATTAATTGAGGCTTCTTGCCATTTTTTAGGTTCAATGTTTGAAAGAAAAGCAACATGAACCATTTGTTTTTGTTGATCTCGAGTCCTTATGTTAGTATTTACGTTAATTTCTTAGAAGTCTTGGTGGAGTTCAATTTTCATTATTATTTGGTAAATTGTCGTTTTCATTATTTTCAATATTTTCAAAATCATTTTCTATGCTATTTGATTTAGTAATAATTTCTTCATCTTCATTTTTATGATCAACTTTGAAATTTTCATCGAATGACACATGAAGTGTTTCTTCGACTATTTTAGTTCTTTTATTATAAATTCTATAAGCTTTGCTTCGTTCCCAATATCCGATGAATATTACTTTATCAGATTTTGGATCGAATTTACCATGTTTATCTTTTGTATTTAATAGACAACATTTTGAACCAAAATTTTAAAATATGATATGTTGGGCTTTCTTCCATGAAAGAGTTAATATGAGGTATGTTTTGTTAAAGGTCTAACGGAGACTCTATTTAAAACATAACAAGCAGTTGATACAGCTTCTGCCAAGAAGTGTTTTAGTAGAGTACTTCCATTTAATAAAGTCCTAGCACATTCTTGAAGTGTTCTATTTTTTCTTTCTATAACTCCATTTTGTTGTGGAGTTCTAGAAAATGAAAAATTATGAACAATTCCTTTCCTATTACAATATTTCTCAAAAGATTCATTTTCAAAATTACCACTGAGATTGCTCCGAATATTTTAAAATTTTAAATTTTTAATATTTTGAATTCTTTTAGCAAATATTTTATAATTTTCAATAATATCACTTTTATTTTTCAAAATTGTCCAAGTAAATCTAGGAAAATCATCTACAATTATGAAAATATATCTATTGTGGTTTATAGACTGAACTTGAGTTGTTCCAAAAAGATCTAAATGCAATAACTCAAGTGGTTGTAATGCAGAAATTATTTTCTTTGATTTAAAAGAAGATTTGGTTAATTTTCCTAATAGATAAGCATCACAAATTCTTTCTACTTTAAAATTCATTTTCGATGACCCTTTTACCAAATTATTCTTAGATAATTTGCTTATTGCTCTAAAATTTATATGACGTCTTTTATGCCATAACCAAGGATCATTTACTTTGGCTACTAGACACATATTTGTGTTACGATTAACTTTCATATTTAATATGTAAGTATTTTGTTCTGTAGTTCCTTCAAATATAAGATTATTATTTTGATCAAATATGTTACATTTATTTTCTAAAAAGGTTGTATTAAAACCTTTATCGCATACTTGACTTATACTAAGCTAATTATGTTTTAAATTTTTACTAATAAAACATTTGTAATAAGAGGTAAGTTAGATGTACCGTTATTGCTCAGATCGCATTTGTTGATGATATAGCCTTTGGAATTATCTCCAAATGTGACAGATCCTCCATCTGAGTAGATAATGTTATCAGCATATCTTTGTTTCATGTCATATGTTTTGAGCAACCACTATTAGGTATCCACTTTCCTCTTTTCTTAGTTGGTACCTGCAAAAAATATCAGAATGTCATTGGTATCCACCTTTTATTAGGGTCCTAAGAGTTAGATCTTAGGAAACCAAACCCAAGAGGATTTAGAATTCCCCTTATAAGTAAAATTTTCAATTTTATGAACTGTATTCATAAAAGAATTAATATACTTATTTCTGATTGAACTATTATTAGTTTTTGGTATCCAAATCTTTATAGTATTTGTGTTGCAAACTTCTTTTAAGTGAAAACCATTGGTTTTGGTTCTGCTTTTACAAAAAATTTATGTAAATTGAAATTTTTATATTATGATTTATTCTTCTTTGAACTAGTCTTTAAAGAATTTGTATATCCTAACCCCTTCTTATTAAAAGTGGTTTGCGAATTACTAATAATCTTAGAAAGATTTTCTCTTCCTTTATTAAAATTATATACATTTTTAGTGATATTTTCGAACTCGGTTTTGAGACTGGTATTGTTAATTCAAGAATTTTGACATTTGATTTTAAATCATGATTTTCTGAAGCTAATGTCATATTCTTTTCTTTTTGCACTTCTATTTCATTTGATATCATAAAGAGTTGAGAAGAAATGCTAGACAAAGATTCTTGCGTTTTAACAAGTTGTTCTTCTAAGATGTTCTTTTCATCTCTTAGCATATCAACTTCTATTTCATTTCTATTTAATTTTTCTAGAGCATTTTTATACTTTATTTTAACTTCTTTTAGTTTATCCAATTGCTCTGAGTTTATTTCTATTAAAATATCAAAAGTAAGATCTCTTACATCGTTAGTCGAAGCCATAAAGCAGACATTGGCTTGTTCAGAATCATTTTCAGTGTCATTGTCTGATGATGACGATGACTTTGAATATTCCTATGTAGCAGAGAATGCTTGCTTTTTTTTATACTTGTCCTTTTCATTCCTATGTCTGTCTTTCTTTTGATTAGGACAGTTCTTCTTTATGTGGCCCTTCTTATGACATTCATTCATAATACTCGAGATTTAAAGCTAATGGTTTATTGGTATTGTCTCTTCTATTGTTACCGAATATCTTATTTTTTCTAAATTTCAAAAACCTTTTGAAGTTCTTTTCTATAAATGCCATGTCATCTTCATCTGAGTCTGAGTATCCTTGTTCTGCCTGAAAAGCCATATTCTTTCTATTTTGGGCTTGATCTCGTTTTGCCTGCAAATTTACTCATAAGACATGGGATTTCCTATCAACTCTTCAGGTTTGATGGAAGAAATCCCATTAGCTTGTTTAATAGCTAAGACTTTTCGTTCCTATTCAATCGTTAACGAGTTTAGAATTCTCGAGACAATATCAAAATCTGGATATTTTTCTTCTAGTGCTAATAGTAAATGATATATGTCTTGGAATCTAGAATACTTGTCATTTATAGTTTCATCTGGTTTCATTCTGAAATTTTGGAACTGAATTTTAAGCATAGAAATTTTACTTTGTTTCACTTTATTTGTTCCTTCATATGTAATTTTGAGAGTTCAACCGATTTCTTAAGTAGTTTTACACATATTAACTCTATTAAATTCATTCTTATCTAAAGCACAAAATAACGTAATTATGGCGCTTGCTTTTGAAGTAGCATTTATTTTTGTGTGTTTGACCATTGTGCATATGGTGTGGTAGGTATAGTGTATTCATTTTGAGTGATATTTCAAGTACCATATCCATTTGCTTGCATATAAATACTCATCCAAGTTGACCAATAGTTGTAATTCAAACCGTTAAATAGTGGTGGTTGTGCAGTGGATTGACCTTTAATAAAAAATTGTGTTACTGTTATTTTCCATATTAACTGATTATCAAATAACCGGGTTATGGTTATATAATGACCAGCTCTGATACCAAGTGAAAATGACTATGGATCATAATATGGAATATTAACCAAGTTATCTACTAGCGTAGGATATAAATACAAAAGTAAAGTAAATGACACTAGAGATTTTGTAACGACCCAGAATTTCTAGTCGTAAATTTTTAACATTTAATTCATTTTAAATGTTAAATGTGGATTTTGAATTGATTTTGAAATAAGGATTTTGTTAAATCAATAGAATTTAGTTGTAATTTTCAACATGGAAATTCAATTGAAATTTTAATAATAATAATTTAATATTGAAATTGGGATAATTGGTGAATCTGGATATAAATAGATATAAAAATAGATTCTAAAATTTATTTTAAGTTTATTTGAATTTAAGCAGTGATGTTGGACTTTTGGATAGAATCAAGAGTCGAGAGGTTTACAATTTGGGATTTTATATTAATTTAATAATGGGATTTAATAATATAATAATGCAAATAATCAGATTTTGGTTCGAAGTGAATCAGAATAGTTTCTAATGTAATTATAAAGTCTATGTGATTTATAATAAAGCTAGTAAAATTTTAAAAGTGAAATATTAAGCGATTTCGACGATTTTGAAAATCGCTCTAATTCATCGACGAGTTAAAATAGCCTTCCGGGGCACAGTATTGGAATTCGATGAAATCAATTCCATTAGATCCGTAATAGTTAGTTATTATTGGATTTCAATTTTTGTAGCAATCGAAGTTTTCGTTTGACCCTGGCAGCTCAAAACGTATAGAAACTATTTTAATAGATTTAATTTAAAATTGATCGTTTATTTTCGTAACTCACACATGATCGAATTAGCCTCCAAAACACGTTCCATTGCGTTCGGAATGCGGGTAAAACCTTATAAATGCCTGGCGGCACGTGCGATATGGAGTTCGTTTGTATAAGCTTGTTATTTGGAAATTTTACTAATAAGATAATATTAATTAACGTTTATATAATCACGTTTACTAAGAAACCCTAGCCGATTGTTTAGAGCTGCCGCCTCATTTAATTTTAATGGATATAAGGCTTTAGTTTTCTTCTTTAGATTTCTCTCTAGCCGTTAACAATTCGCAGAAATCGTCAACTGCAAAAATCGAGAGCTCGCTGAGCACTTCGATTCGAACGGTGGTGATCAAAAATCATTGAGCGGTTTGTCAGAAATTGCACCACGATGGTCGTGAGTTCGTGCACACAATTCGAGATATCCAGGGCGCCGAGCTTCATGGGGGTTGTGGTGGAGGAAGAGGAGGCGAAGGGCTACAGGATGATGGTACTCGATCGACCTATCGGCGAGCGGTGAAGGTGCGATTTCTAAACCTAGTTAGTGACGATGGGTTCGATATAGCCTGTTGACGCGAGAAGAAAGAAGAAGTAGCGCTCTTGATCTAGGTACGGTATCAAACGGCCGACATTTGTTATTATAAAAAAAATTGTTTTAATTTTATATACAAATCTTTAAACTTGAATATCTTTGACATGCGTGGTCAGAATTCAACGAAATAAGAAGCGCCGGAATCGCAGCGATGCAATCTACGCTGCAGTGCTGATTTGGAGACTACCGGAGCTAGCAAAATTTTTGGGTTAAATCGATCACGGTCGATTTAATTCGGAAATTTAAACGCTCGTTGAATGCAAGGTGAGTTAATCTCACTCATATTTGGATACCAGTTAATTTAAATAGCTAATATGTTTGATTGGTTGTTTGGCTGAATACGATAATTATTATCAGATTGAATCGATATTTATTGGCTGTGCTAATATTTGTGGATGCAGGGAAACAGGTTGGAGGGATCCAACTGGATTCCTTACAAATAGTAATTTTATTTATATTCTATGATATATCTCATTGATAAATTTATTTTATCTACAAGTCTTTGAATGAAGATAAGCGTTATGGATTATACCGCTTACCGATGTTGATATGATTGAATCTGTGATGGTTGATGTTGCGCATTGTTATGTTAAACCCCTGGACTACACTATACACACAGGATTGGACGTGGAAATTGGTTAAGTCACAGGTTTTAGAAATAATTTTAGAATTGAATTTTTGAATCCAAATGGTTTTGGAAATAAATCGGATTTAAAGTGGAAATAAACTTTTGAAAAGGAATTTCAAAAAATAAAAGTTATTTTTGAATAATTTAATTTGGTTTTGAAATTTGATTTAAATTTGAATTAAAATTTTGAAATTGAATTCTATGTTGTGAACTTATGATTTTAAAAAGGTTATATAAGTTTGCATGAACTTAAACCATTTTAAAAAGTGTTGCTTTGGGAGTTTAAATTAACCCAAAGATTTTAACTTGTATAAATGAAATCAGATTTCTCCGAAATAAAAACTATTTGTTTTCAAACGATATAAGATTTCATATAAGAAATGAATTTCCAATTTGTATTAAAGGAAGTTCAAGTTGAATTGAAAATGGTTTTCCAAGTTATGAATGAATCTTCGGAAACGGTTTTGGAAGCTATAAGTTAAATCTTTGATTTAAAGATTAAATAAGCTAACCCAATTGAGGTGGAAATTGTTTTGAAATCCGTGAATAGATCTTTGTGAAACTGGGTGAACTTTGTGGAATAAATCTTTTTGTTTAAAAGATTTGAAATGGTACGTTGTTTAAACCATTTGAAAGAAAGTTATGAATTTTAAAGTTGTGACTTAATTGAAATCCCATATCCATATGTGTTTAAATATTGCGCTCGTTATTCAGATTCGCCGGGAGAGGACCTTTGTGTCATATAAACCATTCCGAATAATGATACGACGTTATGGATAGCACTTGAAGACCGGTGGTGAAGACTGGGTATTTACGAGAATGATAGGATGACCTATCGATTGTCTCTACACTGAGTAGCTACGGTATAGATATTCCCTAAGTGATGGGAAGTCCGATCGGGATTGTGAATACCCGGTTTGCAAGGGCTTCTTCGAAAGTGCCTTCGGTTCTGTTCGAACCCGGAACAGACTTGTATGGATGTGTGTCTGACGTTACACTTTGATGTAAAGCTGGTTTCTATCAAATACATTTCTATTTGGTGGCGGAGATTTATTCTCTTAGCTTAACACCCTTCTCTGAGACGTACGAGCTCAGAGGTTATGTAGTTGATGATTACTAGTGATACATTCCCAATTTGGTAATGTGGCATACGAAGTTCTACTGATCATTTGTTGATCAAAGCATGGCTTTGTGGAAAAGTGTAGCTTTGTGGACGAGACCTCATCGAGCCTCACAAACTGGTAATGGTCGAAACAGGAAAGATGCGGCAAGGTTTTAGGGGTAGCTCCCCTAGGGTATGTCCATTCCTTCTGGAAAAAGGTGGTGTCAGGTATGGAGCCCTGATATTTAACCTGTGTGGTTACTGCAAATACTTTTCTTTGTGGTTGTTGGTGTAAAGGATCCTCGGATAAAGGTCGCAAACGACCGGAGGTGGCATATCTTAGGTTTTACTTCCCGGGAAGTAGGTAACCGGCCTTGTGGTGGCAGAGATCCAAGTAGGATCTTGGGACGTCCCTCTAGAGGCGTACCCATGTGGCAGTAGGAAGTTCCTTAGCCTGACCATTTGTTGGAGATCCAATGAAACAATACGCGCCTTGTACGGTTTTAGTTGTATAACCTGTCATTTACTTATGGTGGTCACCACTGTTTAGATGGTAGCTATAGTAGGCATAGTTCGGAATGTCTGTGCAGGCTAAAATTAATATTATACTTTTGAAATGTTTTCTGCACTATGCATTAATGATAATATTAAAAAGATTTTGCGTATTAAGCATGTTTGACTATCATAAGGAGAAATCTCCTCCAATTCTGCGTGTGCATTGTGTGTGTGGCGGGAGGCCTTATCGTAGTTTCATTTTCCAAAAAGCGTAGTGGGTTTCTTTCCTTTTCTTTTCTTTGTGAAAAAAAAAATTGTTTTTGAGACCTCACATCAGTCACACGACTGACCTGGAGTTTATTGTTCCCTTTATAAACTCTGGGTGCCCATAATTTTCCACAAGGCCAGCCTAGAGTCAGGTTATCGTTATTCTGGAGCGAAGTTAGAAAAGAGATGTTGTGGAGATTGGGAGCAAGTTAGATGGCGAAGCGTATCACTAGTATATGTTATATTCTTTTCCGTTGTTTGTCGTTGTCACACTCTGATAATGTAATATGATGTAATGTAATAACTGATATAGTTCTTTGTTTTAAAAGTTATTCGTTTATCTATTATATTTGTTCCGCTGCGATATGTGAGATTCTGTTATTGTTTCTATTTCTTCTTCTACCTCTTTCTTCTTTAAACCCTAACGGTTCGGTTTTTCGACATTCGACTATGCGGCGTTCGATACAGTGGATGTATTGATGTCAACTTTCGGGCGTCGAAAAATCGGGTTGTTACATGTGGTATCAGAGCATTTGGTTTAACAACAACCTTGGCTCTGTTGGGTGTTACTCATTAAAGATAGATTCAGTAGTACTCTAGAATGAGTTTGAGTGTAATAATGGATATGAGAGCGTACTTGTTAGTGAATATAAAATTGTTTTTATACTGTGTTGACTTATCGGTTGAGTGTTTATGAATTCTGGTCGGTACGGGAAGTACAACCGTATCGATAGGGGTTTCTAAACTCTTAAACAAGATAAACTGACATGGTATTGTTTTAAAGCGGAGTAAATGAAATAATTTTACCCAAAATTATATTTTGATATAAAATGAATAATTTTTCTGAAAATATTATATATATTTGGATGTTTGGTTGTTGATATTATAATCAAATATAAGAATCTAAAGTTTGAAAAGGTTTATCACCAAATAAAATTCTATAAGTATGATTTATCCAAAAAAAATAACTAAATTTGAATTAAACCAGAATTTAAATCCCGGGAATTTTGAAAAGTGTTTAGAATGAGCTTAAACAAAAAGTTTGGAAATTTAAAATCTTGGGTATGTTTGAAATGTTTCCAAAGTGTTTAAAGGCAATGATGGAGTATTATTTTGTAAAATACTTCTAAATGGAAATTGTTTTGAAAGGAATTTGTGGAAAGTAAGAAAGCACTGAACTCACTTCAATCGCTGGAAAATAATTCTAATGATGATGGCCACATCATCAGAATTCATTTTCGAGTTTCTTAAGTGTTGGATTGCTTCTGTGGTGATTGGTTATGATATTTGTTTGGACTTGTTGGGTATAAAAGTGGTTTTAGGAATTTCAAAAGGGAAATATGTTTTGGTATAAACAAGTTATTTGGAATCTGGAGATTTGATTTGATATACCAAGTAGGTATGAGTTGATAATCATTTCAAATGGTTTTGAAATAAAACCGGGTAATTGAATTCTGGAAACACTATTTAATAATGTGGAAGTTAAGATAAATCAACTATTGAACCTATAAAGTGAAGTTGATATAATAAGAAAGAAAAATGAAAATTTTACTCCTGGAATAAAAATTTAACTTGAGAAAATGGTGGTGAATAAAATATATTTGAATTTAACTTAAGATAAGTTAAATAAAATTGGAATTTGAAATTGAATTAAATTGGATATAAATTTGAAATGTAAAATGACTATGATTGAGTAATGAAAATTTATATCCTTAAGCTATTAAGTGTTATATAGATAATATGGAATTATGATTATAAGATGAAAATAACTCAAATGAGCAATATAAGCTTTTAAGTAAATAAGTTGGTGAACTTATAAATAGAAAATGGAATTATAATCACAAATGGGAAATAGTTGAATGGTATGGTAAATTCAAACTTAATCCTAAATGAAAGGTAAAGTAAGGTAAGACAAAGGAAAAATATAAGATGTGAATGGACTTAAGTTAGTAAATAAGTTTTAAACTTATATATTAGAAAGTAAAAATTTAAATTGAATAGAAAAATAAAATTGGACTGAATTAGATTTAATTAAAGTTAAAAAAAATTAAGTTAAATTTGGATTGAATTGAAATCAAAATTTAGTTGTGCTATAAATAATATTGAATGAAATTCAATTCTTATTTAATTAGTAAATGAAGTGGAATGAATTTAAGTTGGCTAAATAAAATTTAGTTAAACTTGAATTAAAATTGGAAAAGAAATTGAGTTGAAGGAAAGTTTAATTTAATCGAAATAATATTGAATAAAATTCTGACCCAACTAAATTCAAAAGAGAAGTTTGAAGATGAATCTAGCGTGAGCTAAATTGAAAGAAATTTGTATTGAAATGGATAATGGTAACTTGTAAAATTTGAAAAGTAAAATAAAACCCAGTTTTGGTTCAGAATAATTGGAATGGCTATGTTATAAATAAATTCGGAAGCGAAGTAAGAAGGTGAATAAATTTAAAATGGATTGAGTAAGTAAACAAATTGAATTAAAATTTGTGATGGATTGGAATTTGAATGGATAAGAATCAAATTTAAAAATAAAAATAAATATGATGCATGGAGAAATAGAGACACTTTGGAATTGAAATAACTTAAGGAAATTGTGGAATGTTTATTGTCAAACTTATGAAATGGTCTTGAATGAAATTTATTTAGATAATAAAATTTTAATGCAAGCGAAAGAATTTTAATATTTTATTATGATGAGATAAGAATGTATGAGTTGTATATAACTCAGAATTAAATGATATTAATATAAACCTATATGGATAATGAATTGGAAGTGTAAGAATAAGAATTTAATTTGATAATGGAACAAAAATGAGGATGTCTGGGTTGTAAATAATTTCGAAAGGAGTAAAATTAATATAGTTTGAATTGGAATTAATTAAAATGGTTATAAACTTCAGTAATTGTTGTTTGCTTGAATAACATCAAATTTGCAGTGAGATTAGTCGTTTTGTTGTAAACAAAGCTAATAAATTAAGGAAAGTAAATGAAGTTAGTTTGAATATATTAGATTGAGATGAATTAATAGAAATTGGTATAAGTTTATGTAATTATTGTTTGTATAAACAACGTTAGAATTTGCACAAGAAAATAGTCGTTTTGTCGTAAATGGAAGTAAATAGATTTGAAAAAGGTGAATAAAATTGGTTTTTAAATCAATTGGAATGGATTGAAATTTTAATAAGTGGATTTGTATATAAATGCAAGTGAATCATAAAGAAGTGCAAATGTATCAAATTTGAAATAAAGATTTGATTGTAAATTGATTTGGAATTGAATTGAAGTAAATATAAATTGTATGTAGAAAACTTGAATGTAAATCATTCGAGTGGAATAAAATTAAGTTTGGATTTGTCAGGAAATTAAAATGGTAATTGAGATCTTTGGATTGCTGTTAAAATATGGTTAACATGTTAGTTATGAGGTTTATTTGTTTAAACTATGTAATTGATGTGTTTGGCTAGTTAATGAATAGAATGTTAATAAATTCCCATATTATTGAAAACTGATGTGTTTTTCTAAGTAAGTACAGGTACGGGAAGCGATCGATAGAGTTGAAGTGCGTATATGCAATATAATTAGCCGCTTGCTTTTAAAATGTTAATCAAAAGGTAAGCCTACGTAATATAAATGGGAAATGATATATATATTGTGATATATTTGGTTTTCTGACTGTGTGGGTCGATGTATATATATTTATATCTATTGTGATATTGCAAAAGCTCCTCCGTACAAGGGAGACTCTGTCAAAATTTTCTGAAAATTTTGGGAGATAGAAAAAATTTTGAAATTTTTGAAACGTTTCATTAATGACAAATTGATTTCAAATTAAAATTGAAATAAAAGGATTTTGGAATAGGAATCGAAACTTGCAGTTTTGATTTGAAACTGAAGAAGTTAGGCAAAGTGAAATTTGAGATTTTTACTAAGTGAGTTTTGCTATTAAGTTTGGAGCATCTTTTCTACCTTAGCAAATTCAGGGACGAAATTCTTTTAAGGGAGGAAGGATGTAACGACCCAGAATTTCTAGTCGTAAATTTTTAACATTTAATTCATTTTAAATGTTAAATATGGATTTTGAATTGATTTTGAAATAAGGATTTTGTTAAATCAATAGAATTTAGTTGTAATTTTCAACATGGAAATTCAATTGAAATTTGAATAATAATAATTTAATATTGAAATTAGGATAATTGGTGAATCTGGATATAAATAGATATAAAAATAGATTCTAAAATTTATTTTAAGTCTATTCGAATTTAAACAGCGATGTTGGACTTTTGGATAGAATCAAGAGTCGATAGGTTTACAATTTGGGATTTTATATTAATTTAATAATGGGTTTAATAATATAATAATGCAAATAATCAGATTTTGGTTCGAAGTGAATCAGAATAGTTTCTAATGTAATTATAAATTCTATGTGATTTATAATAAAGTTAGTAAAAATTTTAAAGTGAAATTTTAAGTGATTTCGACGATTTTGAAAATCGTTCGAATTCATCGACGAGTTAAAATAGCCTTTCGGGACACGGTCTCGGAATTCGACGAAACTAGTTCTATTGGATCTGTAATAGTTAGTTATTATTGGATTTCAATTTTCGTAGCAATCGAAGTTATCGTTTGACCTAGGCAGCTCAAAACGCATAGAAACTATTTTAATCGATTTAATTTAAAATTGATCTTTTATTTCCGTAACTCACACATATGATCGAATTAGCCTTTGAAACACATTCCATTACGTTCAAAATGCGGGTAAAACCTTATAAACGCCTGGCGGCATGTGCGATTTGGAGTTCGTTTGTATAAGCTTGTTATTTGGAAATTTTACTAATAAAATAATATTAATTAACATTTATATAATCACGTTTACTAAGAAACCCTAGCCGATTGTTTAGAGTCGCTGCCTCATTTAATTTTAATGGCTATAAGGCTTTAGTTTTCCTCTTCGGATTTCTCTCTAGCCGTTAACAATTCGCAGAAATCACCAACTGCAAAAATCGAGACCTCGCTGAGCACTTCGATTCAAACGGTGGTGATCAAAATCATTGAGCGGTTTGTCAGAAATTGCACCACGATGGTCGTGAGTTCATGCACGCAATTCGAGATATCCAGGGCATCGAGCTTCATGGGGGTTGTGGTGGAGGAAGAGGCGGCGAAGGGCTACAGGATGATGGTACTCGATCGACCTATCGGCAAGCGGCGAAGGTGCGGTTTCTAAACCTAGTTAGTGACGATGGGTTCGATATAGCCTATTGACGCGAGTAGAAAGAAGAAGTAGAGGTCATGATCTGGGTATGGTATCGAACGGCCGATGTTTGTTATTATAAAAAAAATTGTTTTAATTTTATATACAAATTTTTAAACTTGAATATCTTTGACATGCGTGGTCAGAATTCAACGAAACAAGAAGCGTAGGAATCGCAGCGACGCGATCTACACTGCAGTGCTGATTTGGAGGCTATCAAAGCTAGCGAAATTTTTGGTTTAAATCGATCACGGTCGATTTAATTCAGAAATTTAAATGCTCGTTGAATGCAAGGTGAGTTAATCTCACTCACATTTGGATACCCGTTAATTTAAATAGCTAATATTTAAATGTTTGATTGGTTGTTTGGCTGTAAATGATAATTGTTATCAGATTGAATCGATATTTATTGGCTGTGCTAATATTTGTGGATGCAGGGAAACAGGTTGGAGGGATCCAACTGGATTTCTCAAAAATAGTAATTTTATTTATATTCTATGATATATCTTATTGATAAATTTATTTTATCTACGAGTCTGAGAATGAAGATAAGCGTTATGGATTATACCGCTTATCGATGTTGATATGATTGAATCTGTGATGGTTGATGTTGTGCACTACTGTGTTAAACCCCTAGACTACACTATACACACACGAATATGGATTGCACGTGGAAATTGGTTAAGTCACAGATTTTTGAAATAATTTTAGAATTGAATTTTTGAATCCAAATGGTTATGGAAATAAATCGGATTTAAAGTGAAAATAAACTTTTGAAAAGTAATTTCAAAAAATAAAAGTTATTTTTGAATAACTTAATTTGGTTTTGAAATTTGATTTAAATTTGAATTAAAATTTTGAAATTGAATTCTATGTTGTGAACTTATGATTTTAAAAAGGTTATATAAGTTTGCATGAACTTAAACCATTTTAAAAAGTGTTGCTTTGGGAATTTAAATTAACCCAAAGATTTTAACTTGTATAAATGAAATCAGATTTCTCCGAAATAAAAACTATTTGTTTTCAAACGATATAAGATTTCATATAAGAAATGAATTTCCAATTTGTATTAAAGGAAGTTCAAGTTGAATTGAAAATGGTTTTCCAAGTTATGAATGAATCTTCGGAAACGGTTTTGGAAGCTATAAGTTAAATCTTTGATTTAAAGATTAAATAAGCTAACCCAATTGAGGTGGAAATTGTTTTGAAATCCGTGAAAAGATCTTTGTGAAACCGGGTGAACTTTGTGGGATAAATCTTTTTGTTTAAAAGATTTGAAATGGTACTTTGTTTAAACCATTTGAAAGAAAGTTATGAATTTTAAAGTTGTGACTTAATTGAAATCCCATATCCATATGTTTTTAAATATTACGCTCGTTATTCGGATTAGCCGGGAGAGGACCTTTGTGTCATATAAACCATTCCGAATAATGATACGACGTTATGGATAGCACTTGAAGACCGGTGGTGATGACCGGGTATTTGCGAGAACGATAGGATGACCTATCGATTGTCTCTACACTGAGTAGCTACGGTATAGATATTCCCTAAGTGATGGGAAGTCCGATCGGGATTGTGAATACCCGGTTTGCAAGGGCTTCTTCGGAAGTGCCTTCGGTTCTGTTCGAACCCGGAACAGACTTGTATGGATGTGTGTCTGACGTTACACTTTGATGTAAAGCTGGTTTCTATCAAATACATTTCTGTTTGGTGGCGGAGATTTATTCTCTTAGCTTAACACCCTTCTCTGAGACGTACGAGCTCAGAGGTTACGTAGTTGATGATTACTAGTGATACATTCCCAATTTGGTAATGTGGCATACGAAGTTCTGCTGATCATTTGTTGATCAAAGCGTGGCTTTGTGGAAAAGTGTAGCTTTGTGGACAAGACCTCATCGAGCCTCACAAACTGGTAATGGTCGAAACAGGAAAGATGCGGCAAGGTTTTAGGGGTAGCTCCCCTAGGGTTTGTCTATTCCTTCTGGAAAAAGGTGGTGTCAGGTATGGAGCCCTGATATTTAACTTGTGTGGTTATTGCGAATACTTTTCTTTGTGGTTGTTGGTGTAAAGGATCCTCGGATAAAGGTCGCAAACGACCGGGGATGGCATATCTTAGGTATTACTTCCCGGGAAGGAGGTAACCGGCCTAGTGGTGGCAGAGATCCAAGTAGGGTCTTGGGACGTCCCTCTAGAGGCGTACCCATGTGGCAGTAGGAAGTTCCTTAGCCTGACCATTTGTTGGAGATCCAATGAAACAATACGCGTCTTGTACGATTTTAGTTGTATAACCTGCCATTTACTTATGGTGGTCACCACTGTTTAAATGGTAGCTATAGTAGGCATAGTTCGGAATGTCTATGCAGGCTAAAATTAATATTATACTTTTGAAATGTTTTCTGCACTATGCATTAATGATAATATTAAAAAGATTTTGCGTATTAAGAATGTTTGACTATCATAAGGAGAAATCTCCTCCAATTTTGCGTGTGCATTGTGTGTGTGGCGGGAGGCCTTATTGTAGTTTCATTTTCCAAAAAGCATAGCGGGTTTCTTTCCTTTTCTTTTCTTTGTGAAAAAAAAATTGTTTTTGAGACCTCACATCAGTCACACGACTGACCTGGAGTTTATTGTTCCCTTTCTAAACTCTGGGTGCCCATAATTTTCCACACAGTCAGCCTAGAGTCAGGTTATCGTTATTCTGGAGCGAAGTCAGAAAAGAGATGCTGTGGAGATTGGGAGCAAGTTAGATGGCGAAGCGTATCACTAGTATATGTTATATTCTTTTCCGTTGTTTGTCGTTGTAACACTCTGATAATGTAATATGATGTAATGTAATAACTGATATAGTTCTTTGTTTTAAAAATTATTCATTTATCTATTGTATTTGTTCCGCTACGATATGTGAGATTCTGTTATTGTTTCTGTTTCTTCTTCTACCTCTTTCTTCTTTAAACCCTAACGGTTCGGTTTTTCGGCATTCGACTGTGCGGCATTCGATACAGTGGACGTATTGATGTCGACTTTCGGGCGTCGAAAAATCGTGTTGTTACATATTTTTATGCTGGTTTGAAGACTTCCTATTCTGCATCCAGTCCCAGACTCCTTTTGAAATTTAACTATCAACCCTCACTTAAACCGAAGGAACAGGTATTACACCGCCTGAGCAACCAAACAGAACTTCAACTGCCTAAGCAACAGAATAGGACTTCAACCGCCTGAGCAATTGAACGGTACTTCTAATACAAACAGTAAAAATTGATCTGACTAAGTAAGCTCTTGAATAGCACTAGTAAGTCATTAACATACACATTTCCTATAATCTTCTCCTTTGTGGTGTATAGTGTAGTTCGTGAAGATAGGAAATCAATTAATCAAAAATGAAATTACTCTTGAATGTGCAAGTCATTAGAACTAGAGTGTGAATGCAAATGGCAAGAGTTTAGACAATAAGAATATGAGATAGAATCAGAAAATTAGGTGATTAAAACAAATGATTTGAAGGCTATATATAGTGTTTAATATTTGTAATTATTCATGAAAAGTAGCGATCAAAGGATACGGAAACAACTCTTGAATCAAGGCTTGTTTCTGTTCGATGAAGTGAACTGACTTTCTAGAAATATAGCCGTTATGCAATTTCTGTCGAGTAAACAAAAGAATTCATCCAGCTGATATGTTAAAAATTCAAACCAGAGAGAAAATAGTAAAAAAATGTCTTATTCTGTAACGACCTAGAATTTTATTTAATTAAAATTTGAATATTTAATTAATTTTAAATATTAATAAGTGAAATTTATAAGTCGAATAAATTTTATTTCGAAAAATTGGATTTAATTGAATAATTAAATCGATAATTTAATATGTGAAAATACAGAAATAATTAAAAATTGGGTTAAATATGATTGAAAATGATTTGTAAAATTTTATTATATCATATTGAAGTTAGAATGATGTTATAGAACTTTTAAAATCGAATTAAAAGTTTATTTGTGAAAATTGAATATTTTAATATTTAATTATCGACTGTAAAATACCCAATTTTTGAACAGTCTCAGAATTGGACGAAACTAGTTCCATTGGATCCGTAATAGTTTGTTATTATCGGATTTCAATTTTCGTGTCAATCGGAGTTTTCATTTGATCGTGGCAGCTCGAAACGCATCGAAATTGTTTTCAATATTAATTTGGCGAGTTAAAATAGTCATTTTTCAAACAGTCTCGGATTTCAACGAAACTAGTTTCATCGGATCCGTAATGTGATATTATTGTATGGTTTCAAATTTCGTGTCAATCGGATTTGCCGTTTGTCCGGTGCAAGCTAAAACGCCTAGAAAATCGTTTAATCGGTTTAATTTTAAATCGAACGTTTATTGCCATAACTCGCACAGATGACCGAATTAGCTCCCGAAACATGTTCCATTATGTTCGGAATGGGGGTAAACCTTAGAAATGCCAACCGGCATGCTTCGTTTGGAGTTCGGAAAATCCGGGATGAATAGTGTCGCGCGAATTTTCTATAAAAGCCCCCAATATTCATTTTTTTCACAAAATACATAGCCCTAGGGTTTTGAAACTGCAGCCGCCTCCATTAAAAAAATCTATGGCCAGCAATCTCTCTTCTTTTCTCCTCAATTACTTCCAATCCATAAACATTTAGAGAAAGTGTTCGACATGAAACTTGTAGAGCATGAAGAGAGCTTCGAATCTATACGGAGTTGATCGAAATTGGAGCGACGTGGAGGGAGAAAGGGGGCCGACGCCTGCAGGTTGCGCACGTAATTCGACGTGCTACAGGGGGACAAGCTCTCTATGCTTGCAGCCGAATGAAGCTCTTGTCACGAGCTTTCTAATGGAGTTTCCTGATCGACGTGAAGTTGTGTGTTTTACTAGCAAAATCTAACCCTAGTTTGGAGCTAATGGGTTCTAGGTTGCGGCTTGTAACCTATAGAAGTCGCGCGTGTTGGAGAAGAAGCACATGAGCGGTCATGATTTGCAGGGAGATGGGATCTACGGTGATGATTTGATTAAGGTTGAAAATTTAAAGGAAATGTTGTAAATTATATATATGAATGTGTATAAACTTCATAAATGCATATCTTTTTCATACGAGGTCGAAAACGCGCGAAACCAGTTGCGTTGGAATCGTATGGACGAGCACTACGCTATGGAATTGGATTGGAGTCGTTTGGAGTTAGTGAAAATTTCGGGTAAAATTAAACGTCCGTTTAATTTTATTCGAAATAAATCGCTAAAACGAAATTAAAATCAAGGTGAGAACTTCTCACTCAATCGAATCGGTTTCGATTTTAATTTTAAATAGTTAGATTTAAAATTCTTGAATGTATATTTGAATGATGATTGTTATCTATTGATTGTTAAAATAGACATTATGCGCCGTTAGTAAGCGGAGGTTATTTATTAAAAACATATACCGCGAATATTTCATAAACAGTGAAATTGGTATTATATATAATAGAAATATATATACATTGGCATATGTATATATTGCAGTTGCTGATTTTCCGCATTATATAGCGGATGAGACCCTATTGCGCCGTCTATTAAGCGGATAATATTTTAAATCCCATATACCGCGATAATTTCGTACTGGAACAGAATTGGTATTGTGCTAACATCTTTGGATGCAGGAAAACAGGTTGGAGGGATCCAACTGGATTCCTCAACAGTATTTATTTGATTATGGATATTTTGATATTCGTTGATTATCATATACGATATATGATGTCGTTGTAGTCGTGATTGACTATTTGGTGTGTAGCATCATTGGGCCAAATTTTGGAATTTTAAAATGATTTTAAAGTGATTTTTGAAAGTATACGTTATAAAATATTTTTGGAAATTGATTTATTTTAAATAAATAAACGTTATACTTTTAAAAGTTATAAAATTATGATTTTTGAGAAATATACTTAAAGTTGATTTTTGAGAAAAATATGGGTTAATGGTTTTATAAATAGTTTAAATTGGGATTTTTGAATTTATTATAAAAGTTTAAATATAGGATTTATAAATTTGATTATTTTATAAATCAAAATGATGAAATTATAAAGGAGTTAAGACGTTTCGAAATAATAATATAAATTGATTTATATAAAAGGTTTATAAAACTGATATTTGTAAAATTAAAAGTATTGGAATTATAAAATGAGTTTTATAAGTGTTAGAATGAATTGTGAATAAATTTCGTAAATGAATGAAATTTATAGAATTATAAACGGTGAAGTTATAAATGAAATTTTATAAGCAGTAGGTTTATAAAATTTGTAAAGTTATTTGAAGAATAGATTTGGTTAAATAAATGAATCTTTTAAGTTATAAGATTTGTAATTTGGAAAGTCTTTAAAAGAACGATTTTGTAAAATGATCGTTTTATAAGCATTTAACTTATAATATGAACCTTTGGTTTATAATTAAGTTATAAATTGGAATAGGTTAATAAAGGAGATTTATAAAAGGAAGTTGTTGTAAAATAAATAGAAATGGAATTTATAAACATTGTTTTATAAATCCGCAACGACTTATTTTGGATAATTAAATTGTTATAACTTATTTATGGAGTTATATTCACGTTTTAGACAGTGAATAATCTTTAAAATAAAATGTATAGAAATGATGAAGTTGGTTAACGAAGTATATTCACGTTTTTGAATAGTGAATAATATGTTAAAGGAAATGTATTGGATGTGATATTTTAAGTAGAATTAAAACGATCTAACGATGTTTTAAATGCATTAAAATTCGAAACCATAGATTTCAATATTCATTGTTGAAATAGACGTTTTCGAGAAATAGAAGGAAATGGTGGACTATAACACTGTTGTTATAGTAAATGATTTCCGAAAGGAAATGTTTTGCATAGTATTGGGATTTATATATCTATTTTAATTTCGAATCCCTTTACTAGTGATTTTGGGTTGTCGTAACGATGTTTTACGCAACATTCGTTTTGGCCCAAATAAATATGTTTAAGAGAATGATTTCCTTAAAGAATGAAATATATGCTTAATTTCGATTTAAGTATATTGAATATTTTCCAAAGGTTGAAAATAAATAAAATTTGTGAATTACTTATGAATAAATAAGTATGGAAATGTTTTTCCAATGTGAAATGAAACGTTTTGAGAATTTATCTTTTTGAAGATAAATTGAAATGAATAATTGAAATCGTATATGCATGGATATTTTGGAATGAAAATTCACTATGGAACTTATAAAAGAAAGGGGAATTTGTTTAAAAATAAATATTGATTTATTTTTGAAGTATTGAAATTATATATCTTGTAAAGATATTTTTGGGAAATAAATAATTTGGAAAATTATTTGGAATCTGGTGATGTTGTGCATATCCATTGATAGTTCAATAACCGACTATCAATATTTACCTTTGAAAGGTATTTGTTGTGATTTGTTTGAATTTGAATGCCACACTTATTTTTGAATAAGCGCTCACTATTCGGGTTAGCCGGGAAAGGACCTTGGGGTCGTATAACCCATTCCGAGTATGTGATACGTCGTTATGGATTGCATTTGATGACCGGTGTTGAAGGCCGGATATTTGCGAAAGCGATAGGATGACCTGTCGATTGACTCTGCACCGAGTTGCTCCGGTATAGAGTTCTCCATATGTGATGGGGAATCCGATCAGGATTGTGGATATCCGGATTGCAAGGACTTCTTTGTAAGTGCCTTCGGTTCTGTTTGAGCCCGGAACAGACTTGTATGGATAGTATGTCTGACATTACAAATTGAGATATAAAGCTGATTTCTTTCAAATATATTTCTGTTGGTGGCGGAGAATTTATTCTCTTAGCTTAACACCCTTCTCTGAGACGTACGAGCTCAGAGGTTATGTAGTTGAAGGTTTTTAGCAATATATTCCCAATTTGGTAATGTGACATGCTGAGTGTTGCTGTGAAATGATCATTGTTTGATCATTTGTGATATGATCATTTGTTTGATCACTTATCTTTGTGATCATTTCTATGATCATTTGTTGACCCAAAGCACAGCTTTTGTATAAAGCGTGGCTTTGTGGACGAGACTTCGTCGAGCCTCACACCCCGGAATGGTCAAAACAGGAAAGATGCAGCAAGGTTATGAGGGGTAGCTCCCTTTAGGGTATGTGCATTTCCTTCTGGAAAAGGGTAGTATCATGGTATGGAGCCCAGGTACTTACTCATGTTGAAACACTTTATTTATCATTGTGTAATGTTGGTTAGAGAGCTCTCGGATAAAGGTCCCAAAGGACCGGGGGATGGCATACTCGTGTCAGTTGTTACCTAGTTTGAAAGGTAACCCGGCCTTGTGTTGGCAGAGATCCGGTTAGGTTCTCGGGACGTCCTTCCAGAGGCGTTTCCATGTGGCAATGGGAAGTTCCTTGGCCTGACCATTTGTTGGAAATCCAAAGAAACAATACGAGACTTGTACGGTTTTAGTTGTAGAACCTGCCATCTAATATGGTAGCTATAGTAGGCATAATATAATGGTACCTATGCTGGCTAAGATTTATATTCTACTTTCGAAATATTTCTACACTATGCACTAATAATAATATCAAATGTTTCCTTTTAATGCGTATCAAGCATCTTTGACTAACATAAGAAGAAATCTCCTCCAAGTCTGCGTTTGCATTGTGTGTGTGGTGGGAGGTCTTATGGTAGTTACATTTTCAAAAAACATTGCGAATTGACTTTAAAAATATTCCTCTATTTTGATTTTAAAGATAAATAAACTGTTTTGAGTTCTCACACCAGTCACATGACTGACTCGGAGTTTATTGTTTTCCTTCCTAAACTCTGGGTGCCCATCAATTTCCACACGGGCAGTCAAGAGTTAAGGTTTATCAGGATATTCTAGATATTCAGGAGTTGCAGGAGGCAAGCTGGATGACATGGCATATTACTAGTATATAGTATTTCTTTTCCGTTGTTTGTTGTTGTTTGTTGTTGTACACTCTGATGTAATGAAATGAAATGTAATGTAATGTAATAACTGATATAGTTCTTTGTTTAAAGATTATTTATTTATCTATTATATGTTGTTCCGCTGCGATTGTGAGATTCTGATATTGTTCTGTTGTTTTCTATTCCGTTCTACTTTCTATTTCTTTTCTCTCTATTTTCTATCTTTTTCTCTCTTCTTCTGTCTTTTTCTTCTTCTTAAAACCCTAAGTGTTCGGTTTTCCGTCATTCGATTGCTTGACAGTTGATACAGTGAACGTATTGATGTCAGTTTTCGGAAGTCGAAGAATCGGGTCCTTACAATGTGGTATCAGAGCATATGGTTAAGTGACAACCATGGCTCTGTTGGGTATTACTCATTAGAGATAGAGTCAGTAGTACTCTAGAATGAGTTTGAGTGTAATAATAGCTATGAGAGTGTATTTGTTAGTGAATATAAATTGTTTTGTATTGTGTTGACTTATCGGTTGATTGTTTATAGATTCCGGTCGATGTAGTCTAGCTAACTATCGTAGATAGGGGTTTCTAAACTCTTAAACAAGATAAATCGACACAGTATTATTTTAAATTGGGTAAATGAAATAATTTTACCTTGATTGTATTTTTATATATAAAGGAATAATTTTTCAGAATTATTAAAGTGGATATAAGTTGATTGTTTGGTTGTTGAATAAGTTGTTTGAATAATCTAAATAAGAGAATAATTGTATAAGCAAATGAATTATAAGAATTGAATTATAATTAAAGTGATTTACAATTGTGAAATAAACTTATATATATAAGAAGTGAAACTATATGAATATATTTATGAATATGAGTTGTAAATAAAAATGAATTTAAAGTTAAATGGAAATTTACTTAGAATTGGAACCTGAATTGATTTATAAGTGGGAATTTAAGTTAAGTAAAACCAAGTGATGTTTGTAAAATGAAATATAACTTAAGAGATGTTGAATGAAGTTGATATTGGTATCAAAGTAAATTAATAAAGTTAAGTGATAAATGTGAACTTGAGTTATATAAATGAAATTCAACTTTTGTAATTGAATTGAATTAATGAATTGAATGTTAATCAATTGAATGTGAATAATTGATATGGAATAATGAATGTAAGTGTTAATTCATTAAAATCTAATGTTATTGGAAGTTGAATAATTGAATGAAAATCAATTTAATTAAACCAATTGAAAGTAAAGGTGTTAAACCAAATTGAATGAATATAAGCAAAGGAATTTAGTTGTAATTAATATACATTGGTTGTTATATGATTGTTAGTTGATTGTATATAATTCATTAAGTATTAATGAAATTGAGTTAATGAAATTGAAAGTTAAAGTAATTGAAATTCAATTGGAAGTTAAGTGAATCTTAAATAGAATTGAATTTGATTTGGAAGTGAACCAACTTGAATATGAATTAGTGAATATAAACTAATTGAAAATGAATGTTAGTAAAAACATCCACTGTAAATGAATCAAATGTGATTAAATTGAAAACCCAATTCATTGAATATTAATGAGAATATGAATGAATATTTATTGGTTATGAATGTTAGTTGAATGCTAGTTGGATGATAGTTGGTTGATGGTTGAATATATTGCTTTTATTGCATTTGCTATGTTGGCATATATAGTTATTATGTTGCTATATGTTGTATATCGATACTATTTTCATATATGCATGTTTCTCATCTATTTGTTGAGTGTTTAGTAGGTGCGGATCGCGTTTGCTTCGCATTTGGAGCTCGCTTTCGCGCTATATTAGCCGTATATGCTCGCTAATAAAATATAATGTACATATCTCGGATTAAATATCGTACTTTTGCACTTTTTTCCCTGCGGGATGCCTCATTACTTGATGAGATGTATATTTGTGATATATATACTGTCATTTTGTTTCGGATTGAGCCGCGCAAAGGAGACTATGGCGAATTTTTCCGAAAATTTAAGGCGTTAGAATTTTTTTTGAGAAAATTGGAAAATTGTGAAAACTATAACTTTGATTTTGGAATTGAAAGTCAAACAATAGTAGTTGTTTTTGAAAAGGTAACTAAGTATGATTTGAAAACTTAGTAAAGATATTGTAAGAAGTTTAACTATGGATTTTGGAAAAGTTAATAGATTCTGTAACTTTTCTTACTTAGTAATTTCGAGGACGAAATTCTTTTAAGGAGGAAGTATGTAACGATCCAGAATTTTATTTAATTAAAATTTGAATATTTAATTAATTTTAAATATTAATAAGTGAAATTTATAAGTCGAATAAATTTTATTTTGAAAAATTGGATTTAATTGAATAATTAAATCGATAATTTAATATGTGAAAATACAGAAATAATTAAAAATTGGGTTAAATATGATTGAAAATGATTTGTAAAATTTTATTATATCATATTGAAGTTAGAATGATGTTATAGAACTTTTAAAATCGAATTAAAAGTATATTTGTGAAAATTGAATATTTTAATATTTAATTATCGACTGTAAAATACCCAATTTTTGAACAGTCTCAGAATTGGACGAAACTAATTCCATTAGATCCGTAATAGTTTGTTATTATCGGATTTCAATTTTCGTGTCAATCGGAGTTTTCGTTTGATCATGGCAGCTCGAAACGCATCGAAATTGTTTTTAATATTAATTTGGCGAGTTAAAATAGTCATTTTTCAAACAGTCTCGGATTTCGACGAAACCAGTTTCATCGGATCCGTAATGTGATATTATTGTATGGTTTCAAATTTCGTGTCAATCGGATTTACCGTTTGTCCGGTGCAAGCTAAAACGCCTAGAAAATCGTTTAATCGGTTTAATTTTAAATCGAACGTTTATTGCCATAACTCGCACAGATGACCGAATTAGCTCCCGAAACATGTTCCATTGTGTTCGGAACGCGGGGTAAACCTTAGAAACGCCAACCGGCATGCTTCGTTTGGAGTTCGGAAAATCCGGGATGAATAGTGTCGCGCGAATTTTCTATAAAAGCCCCCAATATTCATTTTTTTCACAAAATACATAACCCTAGGGTTTTGAAACTGCAGCCGCCTCCATTAAAAAAAATCTATGGCCAGGAATCTCTCTTCTTTTCTCCTCAATTACTTCCAATCCATAAACATTTAGAGAAAGTGTTCAACATGAAACTTGTAGAGCATGAAGAGCGCTTCGAATCTATACGGAGTTGATCGAAATTGGAGCGACATGGAGGGATAAAGGGGGGCCGACGCCTACAGGTTGCGCACACAATTCGACATGCTACAGGGGGCCGAGCTCTCTATGCTTGCAGCCGAATGAAGCTCTTGTCACGAGCTTTCTAATGGAGTTTCCTGATCGACGTGAAGTTGTGTATTTTACTCGCAAAATCTAACCCTAGTTTGGAGCTGATGGGTTCTAGGTTGCGGCTTGTAACCTGTAGAAGTCGCGCGTGTTGGAGAAGAAGCATATGAGCGGTCATGATTTGCAGGGAGATGGGATCTACGGTGATGATTTGATTAAGGTTGAAAATTTAAAGGAAATGTTGTAAATTATATATATGAATGTGTATAAACTTCATAAATGCATATCTTTTTCATACGAGGTCGAAAACGCGCGAAATCAGTTGCGTTGGAATCGTATGGACGAGCACTATGCTATGGAACTAGATTGGAGTCGTTTGGAGTTAGTGAAAATTTCGGGTAAACTTAAACGTCCGTCTAATTTTATTCGAAATAAATCGCTAAAACGAAATTAAAATCAAGGTGAGAACTTCCTACTCAATCGAATCGATTTCGATTTTAATTTTAAATAGGTAGATTTAAAATTCTTGAATGTATGTTTGAATGATGATTGTTATCTATTGATTGGTAAAATAGACATTATGCGCCGTTAGTAAGCGGAGGTTATTTATTAAAAACATATACCGCGAATATTTCATAAACAGTGAAATTGGTATTATATATAATAGAAATATATATACATTGGCATATGTATATATTGCAGTTGTTGATTTCCCACATTATATAGCGGATGAGACCCTATTGCGCCGTCTATTAAGCGGATAATATTTTAAATCCCATATACCTTGATAATTTCGTACTGGAACGGAATTGGTATTGTGCTAACATCTTTGGATGCAGGAAAACAGGTTGGAGGGATCCAACTGGATTCCTCAACAGTATTTATTTGATTATGGATATTTTGATATTCGTTGATTATCATATACGATATATGATGTCGTTGTAGTCGTGATTGACTATTTGGTGTGTAGCATCATTGGGCCAAATTTTGGAATTTTAAAGTGATTTTGAAAGTATACGTTATAAAATATTTTTGGAAATTGATTTATTTTAAATAAATAAACGTTATACTTTTAAAAGTTATAAAATTATGATTTTTGAGAAATATAGTTAAAAGTTGATTTTTGAGAAAAATATGGGTTAATGGTTTTATAAATAGTTTAAATTGGGATTTTTGAATTTATTATAAAAGTTTAAATATAGGATTTATAAATTTGATTATTTTATAAATCAAAATGATGAAATTATAAAGGAGTTAAGATGTTTTGAAATAATAATATAAATTGATTTATATAAAAGATTTATAAAACTGATATTTGTAAAATTAAAAGTATTGAAATTATAAAATGAGTTTTATAAGTGTTAGAATGAATTGTGAATAAATTTCGTAAATGAATGAAATTTATAGAATTATAAACGGTGAAGTTATAAATGAAATTTTATAAGCAGTAGGTTTATAAAATTTGTAAAGTTATTTGAAGAATAGATTTGGTTAAATAAATGAATCTTATAAGTTATAAGATTTATAATTTGGAAAGTCTTTAAAAGAACGATTTTGTAAAATAATCGTTTTATAAGCATTTAACTTATAATATGAACCTTTGGTTTATAATTGAGTTATAAATTGGAATAGGTTAATAAAGGAGATTTATAAAAGGAAGTTGTTGTAAAATAAATAGAAATGGAATTTATAAACATTGTTTTATAAATCCGCAACGACTTATTTTGGATAATTAAATTGTTGTAACTTATTTGTGGAGTTATATTCACGTTTTAGACAGTGAATAATCCTTTAAAATAAAATGTACAGAAATGATGAAGTTGGTTAACGAGGTATATTCACGTTTTTGAATAGTGAATAATATGTTAAAGGAAATGTATTGGATGTGATGTTTTAAGTAGAATTAAAACGATCTAACGATGTTTTAAATGCATTAAAATTCGAAACCATAGATTTCAACATTCATTGTTGAAATAGACGTTTTCGAAAAATAGAAGGAAATGGTGGACTATAACACTGTTGTTATAGTAAATGATTTCCGAAAGGAAATGTTTTGCATAGTATTGGGATTTATATATCTATTTTAATTTCGAATCCCTATACTAGTGATTTTGGGTTGTCGTAACGATGTTTTACGCAACATTCGTTTTGGCCCAAATAAATATGTTTAAGAGAATGATTTCCTTAAAGAATGAAATATATGCTTAATTTCGATTTAAGTATATTGAATATTTTCCAAAGGTTGAAAATAAATAAAATTTGTGAATTACTTATGAATAAATAAGTATGGAAATTTTTTTCCAATGTGAAATGAAACATTTTGAGAATTTATCTTTTTGAAGATAAATTGAAATGAATAATTGAAATTGTATATGCATGGATATTTTGGAATGAAAATTCACTATGGAATTTATAAAAGAAAGGGGAATTTGTTTAAAAATAAATATTGATTTATTTTTGAAGTATTGAAATTATATATCTTGTAAAGATATTTTTGGGAAATAGATAATTTGGAAAATTATTTGGAATCTGGTGATGTTGTGCATATCCATTGATAGTTCAATAACCGACTATCAATATTTACCTTTGAAAGGTATTTGTTGTGATTTGTTTGAATTTGAATGCAACACTTATTTTTGAATAAGCGCTCACTATTCGGTTTAGCCGGGAAAGGACCTTGGGGTCGTATAACCCATTTCGAGTATGTGATACGTCGTTATGGATTGCATTTGATGACCGGTGTTGAAGAACGGATATTTGCGAGAGCGATAGGATGACCTGTCGATTGACTCTGCACCGAGTTGCTCCGGTATAGAGTTCTCCATATGTGATGGGGAATCCGATCAGGATTGTGGATATTCGGATTGCAAGGACTTCTTTGTAAGTGCCTTCGGTTCTGTTCGAGCCCGGAACAGACTTGTATGGATAGTATGTCTGACATTACAAATTGAGATATAAAGCTGATTTCTTTCAAATATATTTCTGTTGGTGGCGGAGAATTTATTCTCTTAGCTTAACACCCTTCTCTGAGACGTACGAGCTCAGAGGTTATGTAGTTGAAGATTTTTAGCAATATATTTCCAATTTGGTAATGTGACATGCTGAGTGTTGCTGTGAAATGATCATTGTTTGATCATTTGTGATATGATCATTTGTTTGATCACTTATCTTTGTGATCATTTCTATGATCATTTGTTGACCCAAAGCACAGCTTTTGTATAAAGCGTGGCTTTGTGGACGAGACTTCGTCGAGCCTCACACCCCGAAATGGTCAAAACAGGAAAGATGCAGCAAGGTTATGAGGGGTAGCTCCCTTTAGGGTATGTGCATTTCCTTCTGGAAAAGGGTGGTATCATGGTATGGAGTCCAGGTACTTACTCATGTTGAAACACTTTATTTATCATTGTGTGATGTTGGTTAGAGAGCTCTCGGATAAAGGTCCCAAAGGACCGGGGGATGGCATACTCGTGTCAGTTGTTACCTAGTTTGAAAGGTAACCCGGCCTTGTGTTGGCAGAGATCCGGTTAGGTTCTCGGGACGTCCTTCCAGAGGCGTTTCCATGTGGCAATGGGAAGTTCCTTGGCCTGACCATTTGTTGGAAATCCAAAGAAACAATACGAGACTTGTACGGTTTTAGTTGTAGAACCTGCCATCTAATATGGTAGCTATAGTAGGCATAATATAATGGTACCTATGCTGGCTAAGATTTATATTCGACTTTCGAAATATTTCTACACTATGCGCTAATAATAATATCAAATGTTTCCTTTTAATGCGTATCAAGCATCTTTGACTAACATAAGAAGAAATCTACTCCAAGTCTGCGTTTACATTGTGTGTGTGGTGGGAGGTCTTATGGTAGTTACATTTTCAAAAAACATTGCGAATTGACTTTAAAAATATTCCTCTATTTTGATTTTAAAGATAAATAAACTGTTTTGGGTTCTCACACCAGTCGCATGACTGACTCGGAGTTTATTGTTTTCCTTCCTAAACTCTGGGTGCCCATCAATTTCCACACGGGCAGTCAAGAGTTAAAGTTTATCAGGATATTCTGGATATTCAGGAGTTGCAGGAGGTAAGCTGGATGACATGGCGTATTACTAGTATATAGTATTTCTTTTCCGCTGTTTGTTGTTGTTTGTTGTTGTACACTCTGATGTAACGAAATGAAATGTAATGTAATGTAATAACTGATATATTTCTTTGTTTAAAGATTATTCATTTATTCTATTATATGTTGTTCCGCTGCGATTGTGAGATTCTGATATTGTTCTGTTGTTTTCTATTCCGTTCTATTTTCTATTTTCTTTTCTCTCTATTTTCTATCTTTTTCTCTCTTCTTCTGTCTTTTTCTTCTTCTTAAAACCCTAAGTGTTCGGTTTTCCATCATTCGATTGCTCGGCAGTTGATACAGGGAACGTATTAATGTCAGTTTTCGAAAGTCGAAGAATCAGGTCCTTACATATTCAGTCAACTGAAATGGTAGTTCAGTCGACTAAACATTCGTATCAAATTATGCATGTGCACAGACATTCAGTCGGCTGGACAATGATTTCTGTCGACTGAAATACATGTTTTCTGTCATATTGAAGAGTTTTCGAAATTCTTTTGTACGTGAACAAGTTTACTAAAATCTTTGATATATAAGCTATGATTTGAAAAGATTTTTAAGTACGTGTGCATGCATATACACTTTGGTGAGATTTTAACAAAAATTAACTACTAGACTTATACCATAGACAAACCATGGACAATATTGAAGCTTTTAACCGGAATCTGGTCTGCAATCTATTATTGAGTAAAATTGTATTTTCTCCTACAAATATTATTAATGCATATAATATTTACTTTTATGGTTTTCACAATCAAAACAACCAAAGTAGATTCTAACAGCCTAGCCATATTGGATGTGGCTCCGATATTTCACGAAAGTTGAATTCTTTTTGAAGTGAAAACCAGGATAACATTTGTTAAGTGTTATGGTAGCTCTATGCCTCATTATAGTATTTTTAAATACTATTGTTTGCTATTTTTGATTTGAAAATGGTCTTGATTTGGAGGATAATTTTAAATGTGACTTTTGAATTTTCAGTTACCTTTTATTTAGAAACGTAATTTGAGTACCTCTATTTTACCTCAACTTTTTTGTTAATCTATTATAACATATATGGAAATGTTTTAAAAGTATTTTAGCAAGCATTTATTATATAGTAAAGTAAATATAATGTTTATTATAAAGAAGAAGGGAGTTCATCTCTTATAATAACTGATCTATTTTTAAAGGAGATATATATATTTTTGAAATGCTCTGGTTAAAATGTTATATGAAAAGAAAGGTTTATAAATGATGTTAAATGAATAAGAGAATACATTTATAAAGGTTATCTTATAAAAGAGAAATAATATCATTTTGATAATTTGGAATAATAAATCACATTTGTGAATTTATAGTGATATATGAAATTGTCATTTTATGGAAAAAAATCAGTTCTATCTAGAAACCAAAGATTTGTGATAATTTAAGAGATTTTTAAAAATGTGTTTTATAAATAGTTTTAAAGATTTATAAAAGGAGTTTATAAATAGTTTTAGAGGTTTATAAAAGGAATTTTATAAATTATTTTAGAGGTTTATAAAAGGAGTGTTATAAATAATTTTGGAGATTTATTAAAAAGTTTGATAAATTAATTTGGAGATTTTTGAAAGGACTTGTAAGCATGGAATGGGTTTATAAAAGGAATTTTTTAAAAGGAATTAGATTTGATTTCTATAGATGATCATTTTAACTTGTGGTGGCATGGAAAGTATTCTTTTCATACTTAACACCAAATGGGAAGTGGTTTGTGTTATAGTAAACAATGTTTTAAATGATATTTTTGTTTTTGGCCCATTTAGTTATGAATTTGGAAAAGAGGAAATCTGCCTTAAGATTTGTTAATATACTTATACCGTTGAGATAAGTATATGGATACATTTTCTAAGTATTTAAAGTGTAGTGTTTTGTGAACATACTCATACCAATGAGATAAGTATATGGATATTTTTCCAAGCATTAAAAGAGTATGAATGAACAATGAATGAGTAGTATACTTATGTATATGTTTGTAAAAGTATTTTGACACAAGTATTTGCAAAGTGGTTTTTATTAATGAAAGGATTGATTAAAGAAGCTTAGGGCTGCTTATATGTTTAATCGTGCTTGGTTTCTTATGAAAGTAACCACTTATTTGATTGATTAGTTATTTTATAGTTAAATAATCGAATATCAAATCTTTACCAATTCTTACTCTATAAATATCTTGAAGAAACACGAGAATTATATGATACAGTTATCTTCGGTGATGCTATACTATATGTATGAACTTATTTTGTTCTTTTAGGATAGATGATAAGGAAATCCGTCTGCTTTAACGGTGAGGAGGTGATCTCCGCTCTTATGTACTATCTGTTTATATCTACCGAGATCTATCGATTGGTTTTGGAGTGCCCGTAACTGAGGGAGTGCACATATAAGAGATTACTCAAAAATGTAACCGCTTCAAAACCATATATGTGTTCTATGCTTTAGAAGAGGTTCGAGATGCTAGAATCAATGTAGAGATTCGAGATCTGTCTGAGATGCTCGAACACATGTAGTTGTTCGTGACCTATTCAGGATGTGGTAATCCAATTGTGATTTTGAGACCTGTTGAGTTATGGGAATCCATGTATAGTTTCAAAATCCATTTGAGTTATGTCTCATGTTCTAGAATGTTAGACGTAGCCTCACTAGTTGAGACGACTAAACCAAAGATAGGATGCACAACCAGGGGGTTTAGATAACCCATTTGTGTGTAGGTGACTTGTGACGACTCGCAAATTCGTCACTTTGGAATTTTTTTTGAAAGATTCAAATATAAGATTTTTTTTAACATAAATGGTAATGTTTTGAACAATAAATGATATTGGTAATCTTATTTTGAATAAATATTTACAAAAATATTTACTTTGGAGGATATATCGATAAAATGGCCGAAAACTGTTTTATCATTAAACAGCTCTTAGACCATCCAATATCGTGCACAGAGCTGGATACATACACTCATTTATGTGTATGAGTGAGAATACGTAATAAAATTATTTATTTTATTTTTAAAAGTAAAATCTCTTTATGACATAGTCAATGATATCATTGTTTTGGAATAAATGATTTTTGAATTTAAGTTGAGTTTAAATGATTTGATAATTATTTTAATTTTTAAATAATCCCTTTAATTATTATATAATGATAGAAATATTCTTACCAAACTTTGTTTACATATATATATATATATATATATATATATATATATATATATATATATATATATATATATATATATATATTAAATAAGAAGTGAAAATATGATCGGAAATCGAAATCTAAATCCGTAACGACTCAACATAGAAAAGTTATGCAATGTTGTGAATAATTTATGATATATATATATATATATATAAATATGCATATATACATGTACATATACATGAATAATTCACATGCACATAAACACGTATATACATACAAATATACTTATACCTTTAAATATATATATATATATATATATATATATTACAAAATATCCAAGATATATTCCTAAAACTAAATCCTTAAGTAAATCCAAAGTCAAACTCTTACACCCTAGGTACGAGCACATGGCTACACACAAAGGGAGGGGGAATTCGGCCAAGAATCATGAGGGGAGATGGGAAAGTAGTGGCGATGTAATGGCGATGTGTTTGTGTGGAAATATCATGATATTTTTATTTACATTTTTTCCTATAATAGCACATACCTCTCTTCACTTCATTCACACTTCTTCTTCATAAAATTCCTAAGCTTCACCACTTATTAAACTCTACATTAATGGCTTCTAGCCTAAGGAAATTTGTGTCAAAAATTATGGAAAAAAGAAATTAAAATTATATAGTAAGTATATATTATCAAAATTCTTCAAAATCAAAGCAAATCCACTTCTTTCCACCTCTACAACCCATAGCCACACCATCCACCACCTAAGGATGAGCCCACCTTCATTAGCAAGCATAGATCCATTTAAATAAATAATTAAAAGGCCGAGTATTCCATATTATCTATTAACTTTTTTAAATTAAATTATTTATTTAATCCAATTATTTAATTGAAAGGCTGAGGTGTACTGTGGTGGGCGATACCCCGGTGGCCTAGTTATTCGATGGAATCCATTCTCCAATAAGCGCTGTACGGTTCTGGTTGTGCCTAACTATGCTGGAATGTGAGATGCAAGCATTTCAGCTATTTTCTATTTACTTTCTATAGACATTATTGTAATATCAGACGATTTTGATAAAAATTGTTTTGGTTATTGTAAGGTAAAAACCCATTGTTTATTTATGACGTGGTCCTACAAGATACCTTTGTTTTCAAAGGATTTTGAAAAAAGGTTAATAATTCAAATTGAGTGTGTTTTCTCACGCTTCTTTCCCAGACTAACTCGGTGTTGTTTTATTATAATGCTCGAGTCAGACCGAGTTTTATAGTTTCAAGTTAAAAGCTATAGAGCTCAGAATACAAGCTGGAAGAGCTTGGACATATATCACATAATTGGTTATTCTGCTGTGTGAGTTATGTATATTAGGACCAGTTATTAAACCATCCAGATTGGTGTATTGATTGTACTCTAATAGTGGTATGTATATTAACAGTACAGTTCTTGAATTTAAATTATATTATTATATTATATTTTGTTCCACTGTGATTGTGGGAGTTCTGTATTATTGTTTCTAATTTTCTTCTACCTTTTTCTTCTTCACCCCGAATGAACTAGTATTTTTAGCACTCGATTGCTCGGCATTTTATACAGTGGATGTATAGATGTCGATTTTCGAGGATCGTAAATCCCCGTTCGTTACACTTGGTATCAGAGCTAAAGGTAAAGCGAGAACCTTCTCTCTGGTGGGGATTACTCATTAGAGGTAGAGTTAGTAGTACTCTAGAATGAGTTTGGTGTATTAATAGATATGAGAACACATTTGTTAGTGAATATAATATATTTTTTATATTGTGTTGGTTGATTTATCGAGTGGCTTATGAACTCTGGTTGGCACAATCCATACAACTGTATTGATAAGGGTTCTAAACACTTGAATTGAGTAATTCAACACGGTATTGTTTTGAAATGGGGTAAATGAAATAATTTTATCCAAATTATATTCCGGTATAAAAGAAATATATTTTTGAAATTATTATACATATTTGGAGGGTTTGGATGATAATATATAATCAAACAAGATTATAAAATTGGAAATGGTTTATATAACCAAATGAAAATTTGTGTAAGTATAAATTATATGCATGGATTGTAATTAAAACTGCATTTAAACCGGAATCTGGAAATTTAAATCCCGGGAAGTTTAAAAAAAATTCAAAGTGGTATGGAGAAAAATATAAGAATTTGGGAATATTTTTGAAAGAAAATTGTTCCAAAATGGATTATAGAAGCGATATAGCATTAAATTCAATTCAGCCGCTCAAAAATAATTCTGGAGATGACTGCAGCATCACCAATATTCATTTTCGAGTTTCTAGGTGACAGATTGCTACCGTAGTTAATTAACATGGAGATTTTTGTTGAAAAACAAATCATTTTGGAAATCCCGAGGGAATTGTTTAGGACGAAAAATTCTGGGATCCTTATTAAATATTCTGGAAAATATCGGAAATAAGTCTTTAAAACTTATAAATGGAAGATGATATTTATAAGGAAAGAAGTGTGAAAATGGAATTTTTAAAATTTTAAATGAGAAAGTTAAAATGGGATTTAACTTAAATTGAGTGAGTTAAATTTTAGAAATTTAAAATTAATTATGTTTGAATTGAATTATTGAAGAGCATTAATGGAATTGGAATTTACAAAAGCAAAAGTTAAAGGAAAATTGGAATTTAAATTAAGCGAAATGAATGGAACGATAAATAGAACTTGAACGGTAAAGCGATTTTATAACCATAAGATATTAATTTTGAAGGATATAAAAATTTAAGTGAAAATTGGGTTTGCGAATAAATAATTTGAATAGCTTATGAAATTTGAAATTAACGGAATAAAAGTATACTTAAGCTATGAGTGATGTAAATCTTGAGTTAAAAATGGAGAATGATTATGCTTAAGTATAAAATTGAGTTAATTTGAGAAAATAAGTTGAGTGATGTAAATCTTGAGTTAAAAATGGAGAATGATTATGCTCAAGTATAAAATTGAGTTAATTTGAGAAAATAAGTTGCGTAACTTATAAATTTTGAAAAGTGAAATAGAAACAAAATAAAATAAAATGGAGCGATGTTCTAGCAAGGAAATAAAAACCCAAACCTGGATTATGAAATAAATTTGATCTCAAGTAGATTAAATAGAACGATTTTTGAAATAAAAATCAGATATTGAGTTGTAACATGGTAGTGAACTAAATAAATAAAAGTCGACTTATATATATAAGCTGATTAGATATGTGTTGATGTGATAAAATGAAATTGGGTTGGAATAAAAATAGATTGAGTTATAAATAAACTCAATGGGAGTGGAGATAAATTAAATATGACCTTGAATATTATTTTAAAAGGAATTCAAGAGTGAATTCGAGTATGAAATAAAAATTTGAAGTGCAAAATGGATACATAACTATAAGCTCAATTATAAAATGGTTCAACAACTCAGGTATACAATTTGGAAGGATATAAACAAATGAGTTTGTACGAGAGCTTATAGAAATGGCCTGAATGAATTTCAAGCTTGATAAAATAGATTTGAATATAATAAATGTGGATATGGAAGTGGATGTAAATAAATTGATTGAGAATGAATTTGAAATGAATAGAATTAAATATAAATTGATTTGAAATCAATTTAAAATAGCTATTAACTAAAATGGTTATTTATTTAAATAAATATCGCCGAATTGGCATAGAAAAACTGGCGTTTGTCGTAAATAGAAGTAAATGAAATTCTGTAAAGTAAAGGAAATGGATAAATTGATTTTTAATCAATGTGAAATGGATATGGGTTTGTTTGATACAACAATGAATTGAATGTAAGAAAATTTGGTTGTAAATCATTTTGAACTGAATAAAATGATATATGGATCGATTGGAAGTAATTAAATCAGCAACGAGACCTTGGAATTGCTTATAAATCTTTGTTTGGCATGTTATATATGAAATTCTTGTGTTTAATTAGTTAATTGAATGAAATGTTATTGAACTTTCATATTTTAATACTTACTTGTTTAAAATTGAGTAAGTAAAGGTACTCGGAGGCTAGCAGGCTAAATTTTGGGTTGCGTATTTGCATATGAAGTAAATTGCTTGCTTAATAATGCTTTAAAATGCTAAAATAAGTTACATTTTTGGATTAAATACCGCAAATATATAAATATTGATATATATTTTTGTTTTACGACCATGTGGGTCGATGTATATATATTTTTCTCTCTTGTCAAATTGAAAAAGGTCCTCCGTACAAAGAAGACTCTGCCAAAAAAATTTGGAAATTTAGGGTGTTTGAAAAATTTTGAAAATTTTTTATTAACAAATATGTGATTTCAGATTTGTAATCGAAATAAAGGATTTTGGTTTAGAATGGAAAATAAATTGTTTGGCTGAAATCTAAGAGATTAGAAAATTGGAATGTCAAGTTTTCTAAGTGGGTTTTGGATAATTAAATGGGTTTGGAGCATTTTCCTGCCTTAGCAATTTCGGGGACGAAATTCTTTTAAGAGGAGAGGAATACAACGACCCGGATTTTCGTTGTTCGATTTTGAATTTTTAAATGGTTTTAAATGTTGAGTTTAAATTTAGATTGATTTTGAATATGAAAATTTGGGTTTATTTATAAAATATATTCAGATTTAAATATAGCAATTTATTGGATAATTTAATTATTGAAATTAATAATTGAATATTGGTTAAAATAGTGAATCTGAAGTTTTAAGCTTGATAAAATTTATTTAAAGGCTTATAAAATTTATATTAATAATAATGAAGATAATAAAAGTTTTAAAATTGAATTTAAAAGTGATCTGTTCAATTTTAAAAATAGTTTGTTCAAATTGATATTTAAAAATAGCCATTTGGGACACAGTCTCGAAATTCAACGAAACTAGTTCCATGAGATCCGTAATAGTGTATTATTATCGAGTTTTAAATTTCGTAGTTTTTGGAGTTATCGTTTGGTCATACGGAATATAAACGCGTTGAAAATTAATATCGAAATTTAAAATAATAATTCGGCCCAAAAAGCTATCTTCTCCAGACGATCGAATTAGGACTCGAAATCTTTTCTATTGAATTCGGAATAGGGTTATAATATTATAAATGCATAGCGGCATGCCTCGATAGGAGTTTAAGATATTAAGCTATAAAAATGGAGATATTTTGAAAATTTAGTGTACATGTGTATGTGTTATTCAAACACGTCCTTTATTCGGCAGCTTAGATTTGACCTTACCTATTCTAACATGCCAAAATCCCATATTTTCCCCCTCTTATCTTTCAGTTCAAATTAAATAAAGAGCTAACCAAATTTCATACGTTACCACCCCCTTTTTTCTTAGTTTAAATCATATACTATTCTCCTCGTTCAAAATTGAAATCGATGTATACGAGAGAAAGGAAAAAATGAATTCACGGATTGGAAGAAAAAAAAGAGGGATTTAAAATCGTTTTGAGTTCGAAAATCGATCAGAAGAGAATCGAGCGATTTAAGGGTAATTGGGTTCGGCGAATTCGGTAGCAGGCACGACATGGGGAAGGGGTTATGAAGGTGATGAGTTGGACAATGGAGTACAAGTACTGTTAGAGGGGATCATGAGGCGAGCGTATGACTAGGTGTTGTCGCGATGAGGAGCAGGCGTGCGTAGGTGGAAGGGGATGGTCGCATTCGAGCATGGGGTGGTCGTGATGTACTGCGGCAAGGGGGCGGTCGTCGATTGGGTGTGGCGATCGCGAGGATAGGATTAGGTTGTTGGGTCCTCTCAGTTAGATGGAATGGAGGCCGAAACTGGGAAGGATTTGCTGCAGTGAGCAGTGACGAGGTGAAGTCGAGCAGGGGATGGAAGCAAGAGCAGCGTCCGTTCATCTGGATATCGTAGAGGAAATTCCAAGATTAAAATTAATGTGATAATTAACATTTTTTGTTTGTTAAATTAAATAAATTAGCAAGTTAATTGTTTGATAAATTAAATCTTATAAAATCCCAAAAAAATGTTTATGCAAGGTACAAAAGTCGCAAACTATAATCTGGAGTTGATTGAGGATTTTTAGAGGCGGCTATTAATAAAAATTGGAACGGATCGTAATTAAAAATCAAGATGAGACTTTCTCACTCATTTGGATTACCGTATTTAAATTTAAATGTTTAAATTCAAATTATTAGATGTTAGATTGGATTGATAAATTTATAATTATTTTGTGTATAACTATATATATAGTAGCATATATATTAGTATTGGAGTGATATTCCCATATATTATAGCGGATGAGACCTTATACTCCCCGCATAATAGCGGATGCACCTATATACCGCGATATCCCCCTCGAAGTGGGATTGATATTTTTATTTGTGTCTAACATCTGTGGATGCAGGGAAAACAAGTTGGAGGGATCCAACTGGATTCCTCAAATATGCTATTATTATATATATATATATATATATATATATATATATATATATAATGCTGGATTTTTGTGCGTTGTAAATTTTTAAATGTTATATTGGCATGGAAATTAATTTTTGGTATGTTAAATACCAAAAATATTATTTTAAATTTCTAAGGAATGAAAAAGAGATTTTTAAGTTAAAAATTATACATATCGAAATTTGGGTTATTTAAAGGAAACTGATTTGAATAAGAAAAATTAGATTTTTGATCATACAAAATAATGCAGGAAAAATATTTTAAATATAGAATTTAAAATAAATTACATAAAGGAATTAAAGATAGGATTTAAAAGTGATATTCAGAGATATGGAGAAAAAGTGAAAAGCGATATAAAAAAATACATTAGCAAAGATAAATGGAATTTCTAAGGAAATTGAATTTTTTTTAAAAAAAATGGAATTTTGTTAATGAGACTATCATTAGTAAAAACTCAAAGGAGTTATACAAATTTATAAACGAAGTTTGTGAATAAAGGAAAGTGATATCGGATAATAAATTTGGAATTTAAATTGCATAAAGAATTTACATTTGAATATGAAAATAGGGTGAGAAAAATAGTGGATACTATTTGTAAAGTCTAAATGGTTAAGAAGACTCGAATGGGAGAACTGTAATGAAAATTGAGAAGGGTTATAAATTAAAAATTTGGTTACCCAGATTTAAAAATATATTTTTATAAATGAGTTAAGTTTTAAATTTTAAAAAGGAAATTTTATTTATTAAACTATGTAATTTAAAGTCGGATAGTATTTAAATAATTCAGAAGTTAATTTTTCAAATGCTTGGTATTTTTTTAATAAATCCTAACTTTAAAAACCTGCTTTGGAAAAATTATGTTATAAAAAGTATTTCAATACTTTAAATAATTATTTGAATATGTGTTAAAAATAAAATATTATTATTTTCTTTAAAATACATATATATATAGGTACAGAGTTTTGAAACATTTTAAATTTATTTATAAACCTTCTCAGAAGTTTGGAAATAGGCTTATTCAATAGATGGGATTATAAGAAAATCCTTAAAATGGAATTTGGAAGAAAAGTAAGAGAATTTTCGAAGTATTTGAGGAAGTGTAACGACTTGTAAATTTCCGATAGTTAAATTTATTAATTAATAAGTTTTGGAATTTAATGTTGTGATAAGTTAAAAAATTAAGATTTAATAATAAGAGAAATAACTAGAATGTAATGTTAGTAATCTTAATTTAAGGCAATTCACAACTATTTTAATGTAATTTCAATTGATTAAAATGGTTATAAAGTTAAATTTGGTTATAAATTGCAAATAAGTAAATAAACCAAATGTTGTAATAAAGGGTGAAATTGTATGTTCGTCTCTAATCGGAATAACAAATGTTGAATTTGAATAAAGGATGGAGTGAATGTTTTAATGAAAAAATAACATAGGTTGTTATTTAACTTCATCTTGGAGAAGTAGATTTTCTATAAGATAAAACATTTACTTTGTAAATAGTGTGTAAATTTTGTTGTATGTGAAATTTTATAAAAACATGTTTGAAGTGGTCTAAATGAAAAGAAAATAATGTTTTATAATTAAAATTTGTTTGAAATTAGTAATGAAATGAATCAGAATTAGATTAATTGAAATGTTTCGATTAAAAGGAAATATAAATGAAACTGTAATGAATGAGTTAATATAGGAACTTGCATTTTGTGTTAATATGGAATGAGCATTTTAATTAAGATAATTGCATGTTTTGAGACGTATGAAAATAAAATTTTCATTTTGAATAAGTATGGTTTTGGAAAAAAAAATGGATTTTAGAATAATTTATATATAAACACACTTATTAGTATTCAAATTTTAAAATATGTCAAAGGGTTCATGGTTGTATAAGTGTTGTTGAATGAATTAGAAATTACCTTTTATTAACAGTTGTACATTAATTACACATGTTCACATATATTTTTTTCCATTTCATATATGGTTAAAATTTTAAATTTGTTTCATTAATGCGACCATTATAGTAATTAAAAATATAAGTAAAGTAAATCATTTTATAATGCACAGATAGATTTATATTCATTAATTAATAAAATTGGTTTGAGTAACATTAATAAATGAATAGATTGATTGGTTGATTAATTAATTGATTAATTGTTAATTGATTGATTGCGTTAATGGAGTGTGGACATATATTAACGTAAACGAATGTTTTAATAAAGAAGTAAATGATAAATATGTGTATATTTGGAATTTGTTGGAATGAATTAATAGGTGTAAGTTTTGGAATTTGGATCCCAAAGGTTTGTTTACAATATATAAGTGGTCCCTTCATTTACTTTATATTTATTATCACATCCACGTTCTCTTTCTTTTCATTTTCAAGTTCTTCGTGTAGGTTTCATTTGAGCATCCATTTAATTGTTAGATTACTCATTCATTTCTTATTAATTAATAATTGCTTCATTTGGTTTATTTATAATTAATAATTTCCGCATCCTTTTAATTTGTTTCTCATTTGTTTGTTTGCTCCTTTCAAGCGCTTTACCTGAAGCTTTTTCCTTTTCTTTTTTTCCATTTTTATACGAACATCCATAATTATTTGTATGTAAATTTCTAACTCATGTTTGTAACCAAAAATGTTAATAGATATGTCTGAATAACAATTTAAAGGAAAAAAATTAGATTAAGTATCTTCCCAGTAATCAACGTACATTTTGAAATTTAATTATTGGAATTAACAGCAATTAAAATCTTTCCATTAACAAGGAATAGAAGTGAATTGTAATTAATTAGTGATATGTGCAACTTACGTTTTGTGTTAAAAATATAATAAGTATTTTAATGAGAAATATTAAGTTAATTGGTATGTTCAATATTATTAATTATGTGTAAAAAAAATGGTTAAATTAACATATATTTATGTGTATATTTGGTGTTAATGAAATGTATTGAAGGGAGTATACATTTTAAAATTAAATTTCAAAAGTTGTTTGCAATATACTAATTCATCCATTCTCATAAATTTATTACCTTGCTTTATTCTGCCGTCATCTCATGTTTTCGTTGACCTCTCTCTTTTGCATATTTCATTCCATTTGTTCTTTCACTTTTTGCCATAAATTGAATTATTAATGAGGCGTTACTTTGCTTTTGAAATCAAAAGTGTGTGTGCATTAATTCATGAATTCATTTGCATACACTATTCACTTATGCATGCATTCATTTCCCCTCAGAAAAAAAACCTTTTCACCTAGCACGTCTTTCTAAACTGAATTAAATGCTTTATATTTTCTTTGTGAATGAATAGTCTTAAATATGTTAGAATTTCATATTCCACTGTTCACATTCATTAATCTTTTCATTTATTTATCTTCTCAGATTTCAACCACCCCTTTCATTTATTTATTTCTATTATTACTTTTATTAATACATGCCTCTTTTGGTTTTCCTGTAAGTTTCATTTATTTACACGTGAGCCTTGCCTTGAATAGTTTTCTATTAATGAAATTAATTGAGGTAGCACACGTTTTGAAATTTTATACCAAAAATTTTCTTGCTTTGTAAACATGTATTTTAAAATTCAAATGTGTATCTAACATTCTTCATTTAATACCTACCACATTTCTTTTCTCATTTTTCTTTGTTTCTTCATTTTCGGTTGTTCCTTCTTCTTTTCTCTGAAGCTACATTTTTTCAAACCTGAGTTTGATTTTATACTCTATATATATAACTTTTGTTTAACCTTTCTTCACCTCCCTTTTTCCTCCCCCTTCTTCTTCAATTTCTTCTCTTTTCCAAACAAAAATTTCTTCAAATCTACAATTTTTCTTCTTCTTCTCCTATTCAAAATTTATTTTTCAAATTTAGATTACACAAACTTCTTTGTCCCTCCAATACCTTCAAATATAAAAAACAAGAAAGAAAAAAAATCAAAGTTAAAAGAAAGAAAGCAGTGGCGGATCCAAACCTAATTAGAGGAAGGAAATCTAAAAAGGTGAGTGATTCAATCCACTCACACAATGCTAAAATTTCCATTACAAGTTAAATAAAATTTATAACGAGATATATAAAAAAAATTATTGTCGTTTGTTGGTTTAAATTGACATTTAAATTGATATTGAGTCTGAATTTACATTAAATTAAATTGACATTTAATTTTATATTAGGTTTTAACCGATCGTTAAAACCTCGATATTGATAACTATTAATTGTAGTAATATATTGGTTGATTTGGATGTTGTCTGAAATGAATGCTTATTGATTGATATGTTGGATGTATGGTTGTTTATTTATTTTAGTATGTCCTCATTATCACCGTATATATTATCGACATCATTTAAATGATCATCTAAATCATTTAAGAATTGAATAACTAAGACATTTAAATTATGGATTGAAATGATGTATGCCCATACAATTTCTTGAATTTGGATTATGTATTGGAATTGAATTATTTAGAAGGTTTATGTTTTAATTTAAACTTCGAATTTATTTTAACTAAAGTGATTAAAATTAGTACTTTGAATTATTTGAAATCCCTTAAATAATTATATTCATGTTATACACCTGATAAGAGATGGAAAATCCCATAACATCTCTGAAGCCATTGCACTCATATTTTATTTGAGATTGGTTTGACTTACATAGGAATTTTTTTAATTCTGACTCAAGTGTATTGTTGTTCATTATGCTCGGGTCAGCCAGAGTTTTTCAGTGTTGAAGACATTGTTCTAGAGGATGAAAATGGAGTTTAGTATTATACTATTATTTTTCACACTGCATCATGTTGTTCCGCCGCCTTATTTTATTATTATTCCTGCTGTATGTATAACTCTGATATATTGTAAAAGTGTAATTAAATGTTATTTATAAAACGGCTTCATGAACTTTTATTTGATTATTATATTTTGTCATTCCACTGTGAGTTTATGTGTTTTGTTTTTCCTTCTTTTCTCTTATTTTCTTATTTACCCCATTAACAATCCTCCCTTTTGAATAGTTTGAGTTGACATGTGTGGTTTATTTTCAATTGAAACCGTCCAAGAAGTGGGTCGTTACAGTAAAAGTGAACTTTGGGGGAAAAAATGAAATAGAATTCATAAAGAGGTACAAAGGGAAATTGAAATTATAGGCGAGTATAGTTGGCTTTGGAAGTATTAAAAGGGGTTAATTAAGGAATTCTGGATTTATAGAATTCGTTATAAACTAGCCAAGGAATTTACAAATAAAATTTGTAAATGTTTTTGAGAAAAGAAATGGGAGATAATTAGAATACTTCCTAAGTGTTGAATATAAAATGAAGTGGGAAAACTAATCTAAGTAGTCGAAGGGGATAGAATATTCCATTGAAGATATACGGAATTGAAAACTATTTTCAAATGTTGAAGAACTGAAAGTAATATCTTATAAAGATATTTTGAAATAAATTTTGGAAAATTTATAACAAAGTCTGATGATTGGTTATGGATGAGTATTGATTGTTAAATAACCGATTTAGTTTTGGCCAATTTTCATTAATCGTTTCGAAGAGACCGAAATCGAATTTAATTATCCAAAAACCATTTCGATCCAGTTTGCACGTTATGAATGAATACCATGAAGATGATGAAGACGGTGATTCGGTTTTCCAGTTCTAGGACAACTTGTATGGACGAATGCTATCTGAACATCGTCATTGGAGGACGATGAGCATTCTAAGTAAAATTGTTCTTGAAAGGTAACGCTTAGCCTCGAGCCTCATCAATCGATAATGACTAAAATAGGGGAGATGCAGTAAGGCTAAGTGAGTCGCACACAAGTAGGGTATGTTATCACCTTTTTAGATGTCCTCGGAAATCTTTATGTTATGGACATGGTTGTGCATGGAAGGAGCGCTCGACGGTAAGGGTGGGAACACCTGGGGTGATAACATATTCGGTCTATCCAGGTCACGCCTAGGCTGGTCTTGTGTAATAGGAGATCCCGGCGTGGTCCTAGGTACATTGTTCTAGAGGTGTATTGTGTTGGGTGGTACCCCAATGGCCCAGTCATTCGGTGGAATCCATTCTTCAATAATCGCCATACGGTTTTGGTTGTGCCCAACTATGCTGGGATGTAAGATGCAAGCATTTCAGCTATTTTCTATTTACTTTCTATGGACACTATTATAATATCAGACGGTTTTGATAAAAATTGTCTTGGTTGTCGTAAGGTAAACAACCATTATGTTTATTTATGATGTGATCTTACGAGATACCTTTGTTTCCAAAGGATTTTGAGAAAATGTTAATAATTCAAATTGAGTGTATTTTCTCACACTGATTTTCTAAACTGACTCGGGTGTTTCTTATTATTATGCTCGGGTCAGATCGAGTATTACAGTTTTAGGTTAAAGTGTTATGGAGCTCAGGAGACGTGCTGGAAGAGTTCAGATGTATATCACGTAGGTTATTCCGTTGTATGAGTTATGTATATTAGGACCAGTTATTAAACTGACCAGATTGATGTATTGAATTTTTGTACTCTTATAGTGGTATGTATATTAACAGTATAGTCGTTGAATTTAAAATCTGTTACTATATATTGTATTTTGTTTGCTGCAATTGTGAGATTATGTGTTGTTGTTTCTATTTTTCTTCTACCTTTTTCTTCTTCACCCCTAAAGAACTGGTATTTCTTGCACTCGACTACTCGACATTTTATACAGTGGACGTATAGATGTCGATTTTCGAGGGTCAAAAATTCTTGTCCGTTACACAATCCGATCTCCAAAAATGAATTTCACCAATGTGTTGTGTCATCGTGCCGTATTAAATGACAGATCATAAGGCATACTTTAGATTTGATTTGTGATTAGCCTGTTTTTTCCTTTTCAAATTAGTGAAGGTAATTGTAGATAATCTCCTTAGAAGGAGGTTAGAGGACGATTTTGGGATTAGTGAAGAAAGCTGAAGATAGATGTGTAGGCTAGGGTTCTATAGCCTCACTTATATAGTCCTTCGGTTGGGTTATGAGCAATACATCCAGTTTGACCCGAAATAGCTATATACACTATTTAAACACTACAGCGCCTCTATTTCGCAAACCATGACTACAAATATATCAATACTATATATAACACACTGTAAATTGAATAATAATTAATTAAAAAAAGATTAGATAATAATTTGTAACACATAAAATAAAATTTGCACAAACATTAGAATTTGGCCACGAAACTTGCACTATTGCATTCGTGGTTATTTTTTGATTAATTTTCATATATAATGTTTTCTAATCAGAGTTCAAACGAAAAAGTTAATGACGCTTGAAGATTTCGAATCAGAAATAATTATATATGTAATTAAGAGAAATAAACGTAACTAATTAACCTTTGTTAATGTTAATAGTTACTTGGTTAAGAATAATTAACTGTAATCAATTCATTGTAAAATGATATTAAATAATGTAATTAGGAAAATGAATGAACTGTTAACAAAATTAAATAACGGTCGACCCTTAACTTAAATGGGTCGACCATTAACGGCAGGCTGGTGGGGATTGGCGGTCAACCAGTGGATTGCGGCAATACTGAATTTGACCAAGGCGAACGTAGCGGATTTAATATAATATAAACTAAGCTAATGACTGGCATTTATTTGAATTATAAATATGGGTCTAACCACTCACTTTTCTTCTCATAATTTTTGAAGCGCGGCGAAGCTCTACCATTTTTTTTTCTCCACGAATTCTTAAATATAAATAAAATTATAGTCTGTATATGTATATACAAGTGGAGAATCGTGGATTATAATAGAGAAAAAGAATAGGATGGAATCGAATCTAAGGTAAACTATAAGTTCAAATCTAAATTAAATACAAATCTATTCTCAGACCTAAATTTCTAATATGTTCGTATATGCTTGTGGTACATATTCCATTATGGCGGAAAATGGAGTCAAATAGAATAATAGGGTTTAGCTCTGGAGATTTGGAAAGCTTAAAGGTGAATGGGAAATTATATATTTTTATATAATATTAGATTTATATCGTCGTAAATTTGTTCCTTATACGCCTGAATAAAATTATTTAGAGTTGTAGGCTTAAAAATATACATGTAATGAATTTGAAAATTATGCCTACATATTTTGTGAATTGTTAACTTGAATTAAATATTACATGTACTTGAACATGGAAAGTAAGGGTGAAAGTGGTCACTAAGTTAATGAATTGTATAGTAATTCCAGATTTGTTTGGTAAACGGCATATGTTAATAGATATGAATTAGAGGTTATTATAAGATGAAGTAGGATTTAAATACTATTTAAATTCATTAGAGTGAAGTGTGTTGCGATGTAAATTTCTATAAATTATATATTTTTATAAATATGAATAAAAGCATAATGTTGAAATAACAAAGAATATGCCAAAAAAAGAGACGTAGAAAATAGAGATTTTACCATATTTTGTACTACTATTTCAGCTATGACGGAAAAGTTAATTTCTCGTAATTTCAAACGTAACATAAGTCCTCTTTTAGGTAAGTTATGAAATTGACAGTGTTAACATTTCCTTTAGAAGGATGTAATTCAAATGCATTAATCCCTAAGTACAAAAAAGTATTATAAGTAGAGGTAATAACAATAAAAACAATAGTCTATTCATAAAACAAATATATGTAATAGAGATAAGTTAGAAAACAGATAATAAGTGATGAAGAGTGCATAAAACAACGAATGAATAAGTATGAAGATTATAGTAATCAAAGAAAGGTACTATAATTTAAAAGGGGAACTGTAGAACATACTTAAATAGTAAAAGATGATTAATATATTAAATTAGAAATAAGCATTAAAAGATATTTAAATCTTTTAAGTTAAAAGCAAGTGGTAAATGACATTAAATTAACATTAATGAGACAAGGAGTCGGTTATGTAAAAATAACTAAATATTAACAGTTGAACAAGGCAATATATACGTAGCTTCAAGTATGTGTTTATGTTGGGTGTGAAATATTGAACGTATGTGATAGCTTAGATAAAATAAGAATGACATAGTCATTAAAATAGATTGGAATGTAAGGTCGGTAGTGTTACACAATAGAAGTCTGCCCATCGCAAGGGACTACCGACAGTTATGTATACATTATAATGATATGGGACATATCTAATTGTTGGATCCATGACATTATACGTTCATGTATAGGTAAAGGGAATACCTAAATTAGGATGGTTTGCCTCGATCAAAGTATTAAAGGACAAGTCGAGTCTACTTTAACCTTTTGGGGGTACGTTTTAGGTAATCGAATGAGCATTTACTAGATCGCATTAGGCAATCTAAATGGGACATGAGCTAGGCTTGACTCTATGACTATGAGATTGGTATCAAATATGAAGAGTATAGGCTATTTACATAGGTCAAGATCATCATCGGTCCAGAGAGGTCGGCGGAAAGACGAGGGTTACACCTAAATAGTCTACACCTTCTACTAGTGTAGCTCATGTTTAGGACATACACTGCCTTACAGTTATTTGCTAGATTGTTTGTTGTTAGGAGGCAAGGCTGGATAACCCTTTTATAAAGGTCTTTCTAAACAAATAGAATTCATCTAAACAATTATAACGCCATTATTAGACACTATGGAAGTTCCTTGGTATGTCCAGTGGCAAAGACATGACACTGCATTGATGACAGATGCTGACGAGGTGTTGGGTTACAGATACTTGTAGGAAAGTATCTTTCGTGGGGCTATGGTACTTATTTATATACCTATGTATTTATTGTCTACCTTAAGTAGATGGGGCATATCGTACACGTACATGAAGTCAAGACGAAAACGTAAAACAAATAAACATAAATGTAATAGAAGGCAATTGACATAAACTAGTGTTATGTATAAAGTGTCTAATTTACCAGTCACCAGAACGTTGTTCTAAACCCTCCTTACTACAACCCATATGAGAGCTTTAGAGGGGCAGGCACTGGTAGAACGTGGAAAAGGTGGAAGGAGATTTTTCCTCTTGCAAGCTCGACACTGACAAGGGAACTAATGATTAAAGGTTTTATCCTTGGTCAGTAATCACATGTTCTATTGTACTTTACTATTCCTCTATGAGTTTATATTGATAGTGCTCTGATATACTTTTATTACTGTAGACTACCAAACACCAATGATCCGTGTTTTGGTGGTCTTGGATTTTCGATTTAGCGAAAATTCAAGCCTACAAAGGTGTGGGATGTTACATTATATATCAAATTAATCGTCTCAAAAAGACCTTCGCAATGGTTACAAACATGATACCCAGTTCATCCTTCTTTTAAAAAATTCACTTTTGTTACTTTAATATTTTCAATTTTCAAATTTCCGATTCTTTACATTCTCCCCCTTTAAAAGAATTATGCTCTCGCAATTTCCCAAGTGCAACCATCGTCCAAATCATGAAAGCCTCACCATGGGTTTAATCACAAAAACAGGTAAGTATATTAATTATAATCAACCATTTTCAATTGTAAAACATGACATCCACACAACACAATCAATTATAATACATAATAGTGAATCCAACATACATAATATAGTAATACCAATAATTCCTCAATCAATAATCCAAACTATAGTATATAACATAACACGTCACCAACAAAAGGTAAAACAACCTTAATATTGATTAACTGTAACGACCTACCTTTTCGACCCTTAAAAGTAGACAATAATACATCTGTAGTATTCACGTATCGAGCATCCAAATGCCGAAAAGACAAATTATTAGGGAAAAGGAAAGAAAAGACAAAATAGAATCTCACATCGTGCTAAGAAACATATAATATACGACGTATCTTTACAAAAGCAAACTATAATATACACACACACACACATCAAAATCAGAGCATACTTAATCACGAATCATCAGCCTGAACCGTTATAATAACATGTATTCATAGATGACGACAAAAAAACAATACATGCAGCGGAAATAAAGAATATACAGGAGATACAGTTTGGATATCCAACTTGTCTCCTGAAGCTCCAAGGCATCCAAACTAGATCTGAAAAATGCTCGATCTAACCCGAGCTTTATAAGAAAAATAACGTTTGGATCAGTCTGGTAAACCAACATGAGAAACACACCTTAATTAAATTTTAATGTAATAAAAAACTTTTTAAAATAAAGGAATCTCATAAGACCACGCCGCAAAAAACATGGACAAGGTTTTACCTTACAATGAACAAAACATTTCATAGGAAGTCTTCTGATATTATCATAGTGTATAGGGTTTAAAATAAGTATTGAAAATAGTTATTACATTAATTAAATTTCGACATAATAGGTGTATAACTAAGTCCGTACGGTGCTTATTGCAGTATGGATTCCAACAATGGCAAGGTAAGAAACCAAGCACATACAGGATTGCAAGGTCAAAGCCAAAACAACCCAAACGAAGATAAGCACAAATGCACCCAAGTTATGGGTTCGTATCGACCCCACACCATAGGTCGGTACCGAGCATTTATTCCACCTTAGGTGGACCCCATTTCCTGCCTACATGCCTTACTCTATGCCAAAAGCCTATTTCCGAAGTCACTTTGTTGAATCAACGCAATTCTCCATCAATCTCCATAAACACTTGAAACTGCAACTTTGCTCTTTCACATCTCCATCATTTGGACTTGGAAACAAGCCAATATTCTTGCAAACAAATATGGAATCGCGAAGCTAACCATAAAACGATCCGAGTTGAAGAATCGAAGATGGTCGTGTTGGCAAACTTGGGGATCGCTACCGACCCCTACCTATGGATCAATACTGACTCTTGTCAACTGATGAGGTGGCACTTGTTTTCTTAGGAGAATTGGTCTAAATAGTGTATAATGGCTAGGAGATATTTTGTGTGTGATATTAGGATCCCTACCTCTATAAATTGGAAGATATGGCTCATTTTTTCGGAGCTTGTTGGATCTAGTTCTATTATTCTCCATATTCTTGTAATTCTTAAAATCTAAATGTCGAAGTTGTATTGACCCCTATGAACTTCTGCCTTCAAGTTAGACATAAGCAATAAAACTTCAAAGTGGACGTAGGCGTTGCATTGTTGAACCGCTATAAATGATTGTGTCTTGTTTATTTTTCATTTTCATTTGCATTTCTTCATATTTTATTATCTACATAAACTCTTAGGTGATTGTGTCATTTTTGGTTCAAACAAATGTTGAATAAAATAGATTAAAAAAGATTGCAAAAGTTGAGGTGAGTTATCACATGTTGAGTTAGTAAATAAAGAGGTCGTCGTAAGTTGAGTTATCGCAAGTTGAGCTATTGCGTTTTGAGTAAAGTAATAAAAATGGATTTTCGCATACTAATTTAGTAAGATAAGAAAAATAGGTTGTCGCATATTGAGCTGTCATGAGTTGTGTAAGGTAAGGAAAATGGGTTGTCATTTATTGAGTTATCACATGTTGAAAAAAAATTATAAAGAGAATAAATGAACTATCGCTTATTAAATAAAATGGGGTTATCACATAATGAGTTATTGAATGTTCAGATAACTAATAAGAAGGCAAACAGTTGGAAGCATTGAAAACTTAAGTGGGTATAGGGTTGTAAAAACCAAAACCCACTAAAAAATAAGCAATTTATGTAGGGTTAGAAGATCAAAGTGGAAATTGTGAAGAAACCGAACCATATTCATGCAAAATGTCATGGTTAATAATTTTGACATTAGGATCCGAAGTCGAAAACAAAACAATGATAATACCGAAAACAATCGTAGTGGTGATAAATCTTATCCACTGGAAAAAGTTCTGCAAAAGAAATTAAATTTTTGAAAATAAAAGATTTTGAATGAACTGGTAAAAGAGAAAAGGAGGAGAAGAGTGACTAATTGTGGAAGAAGGAAGAGAGTAATCTAATAGTCGGATTAAAAGAAAGGGAAAATGAATGGTTAAGATAGGAAGTTCTTGGGATACAAAGGGTTTCAACTTAAAAGAGAATTAAAAGGAATAAAAAGTTTATACTAAGGTATAAAATGCTTTTACAAAGGAGGAGATAAAAGTTATACCTAAAATTTAAGCTATTGCACTTAAAAGAAAAAGCGATTTGTTGGAAGTCGATAGCTAAGAAAAGCCTACCGAATGTTTGAGATTAAAAAAGAGGTATCACAAATTAATAAGAGTAACTATCGCAATATGATAAGGAAGGATCTGTCGTAAGTTGAGAATAAAAGAGTTGTTGCAAGATGACAAAGGAAAGGTCTATAGCAAGTTGACAAAGACTTAACTATCAAGTTGTCAAAGAAGTAACTATCACGAATTGAGGATAAAATAGCCACCGCGAGTTGATAATACAAGAGGCTGTCACGTGTTGAATAAAAATTATCGTAGGTTGATGATAAAGGAGAGCTATTTCATATCGAATATTGAAAAAGCTATCGCATGTTGAACTTGGGAGAAGATGTCGTGGGTTGATGATAGAAGGAATCTGTGGCATATTATCGAGAGTTGAGGCCATCTTATATTGATAACCAGAGCTATCGCATGTTGAATAACTCACATAAAATTGCTATCTAGCTAGCCATGCAGCATTCCCTGATTGGGCGAGTAGTGCCACGTCATCATAAAGTAAGAGAAGGAATGGCTATATGTCATCCAAGCATGTGCCATAACAATAAATCATGACTGTCCACTTCCTACAAGTGACACGTGTCATGAATCCGAAGGTCCAAATTTTCTCTAAATAAAAATGTACCCCTACTAGAAAGAGGATGAATTCAATGTTGTACATCTAATTTTTCATTTTCTTGTGTGTATAATAAAAAAAAACTTAGTATTGGGATTTTAGTGGCCTTTAGGTCAAATTAAAATCATGATATTGTAATCAAAGACTTGAACAAATTCTTATTGCATGAATATTCGGATATGGACCTAAGACTTGCATGCTTGACTTATGACTTGCGTATTGAACAAAAGGACTTGCCTTCCTTGGTTTTCATATTTTACTAAAGAGACTTGCCTGTTATGACTCGCAAAGCCAAGGAAATTGCCTTGCTTGAATATCATTGATTCTAATCGACTAAAGCATTTAGGATAAGACCAAATTTTGACTTAAAATTTGTCTTTCGATTTTGAATTCTAACGCAATACAAGAATATAGATATTCGATTCATATTAGATCACATAAAAAAGTTGTATGATAAACAGTGGCATTCGGAATATACGAAATCTCAATATGATTCATTCAAAATAAGCAATTTAACCATAATGGAAAATCATATATTCAATAGAATTGAATACAATGAGAATCTTTTTGTGTTGAAAACAACAGTAGACCAAGGACTAAAGGGTCAACCTAGGAATTTGATCACTAAAATGTTAGTCTTGATCAGTTTACTTAAGTGTAACATGTATGATACTCTTAAAAGGTTAAGGTTGTCTAAACCCACTTGTGTAAAGAATTCAATGTATTCTTGTAGTAAGAGTTTCCTTTTGAATAGTTCGACCATCTTAAAAGGAAAGAGAATGTCTGAAAGTTAATGTAACATAGGCTAAGTAGGGATGGATAGAGTGAATGCACCTCTGCGTCATAAAGAAAATCGAATATGAGAATTGTATAAAATACTAGTGATACTTAATATGGAATGAGAAAACTGATATATATCTCAAGTATATTTGTATAGAACTATAAGAATTATTTCTTTGAGTTTAAGATATTTGATCTAATCTCCCAACTATAAACTAATTAAAATAGATGAAATAAACAGCTTTTAATAAGTCATTAAATCAAGCTTCTTATTTCAGGCACCATTATAGTAATAGTAGAAATAGTAGGAGCATACCATACGACACTTATTTGTGATGCATTAATTATGAAAGATTACCTTCGTATATATACACCAAGTACTATTATGAAATAATAACTGTTTTCAATATTCACTAAAAATAGATGTACTTTTATTTATTATGAATATTATGAATATCTATTAAAAATTAAATCTAATATAATAAAGGTATTAGTTTCTATAGAACTTGTGATGCATAGCTACAAAAAAACAAAATTATCTAACATTTTCTATAGTTATTTTGGAATTATGAATCAAGACATATTTTTGATAAATAATTCTTTAATCATATGATATGAATCTTATGGCACCCGTGAATTGTATCTTAAAACATTAAAAGGCAAAGATCTCATTCAGTGGGAGTGACAAAAGAGTTAATGAGTTCTTTGGATTGATGCATATAGATGTATGCAGTCCAATGTCTAATGATACCAAAATGTATTCAGTTAACTCGTTAAATTCATCGATCAATTATCGTAGGCTTGAAAGTGTGTATTTGATACGTATGTAGTTCATGTTTGAGGAATTCATAGAATAAAAAATGGAAGTAGAAGACATAACATGCAAAGGGAATAAAATAATTCTAGTTCGTCGAATAGGTGAGCATATTGGTAAAGAGTTCCAAAAATACCTAAAACATGATTAAATCTAAAAAGTCACTCCTCTTTATGATACATAATGGTGTATTGATATGGAGTGTTACAATTTGTTGGAAAAGTATGACTTGTGATAAGTGAAGTTGGTATTAATCCATTCTATAAGGATACGGACTTAAGAGTAAGTACATATGTTAAATTTAGTTTCATCTAAAGTGAAGTTTACGAAATCATGTACGTTATGAGTCTACAAGAAACCCCTAATGTCCTAGGTCAAAGAGATGATAGGTTTTTTGTGAGTTGAGAGGCTGCATATAAAATCACTCGTGAGGGATCTTTTGTGGACCATCCTAAAGGTGTTTGGGGGACCAACCAACAATGATTGACTAATTTACGTTATGAACATATGTTTCATGAAATTAAACTTGAATGAGTTATATGTAAGTATTGGATATGGTTAAAAGACTAACCTAAAAAAACCACATAAGATGAAATGAAACAAACCAACCCTAAAACAAACACGACTCGTTAGAATTTCTAATAAGAATTCTTGCATATTAAAGAGAAAGCATGAGTTTCTTATCAATGTTGAGAAAAAGAGTTGGTAGTGATAACAATCTCCTTCATTGCCAATAAACCATGAAGAGTGTAGACTCTACCATATGACACGGTGCTTAAATCCAAAATAGATTACAAATACGTTAGCAAAATATGATTTTGATAGTTGTACAGGAAGGGATATGATCCATCGGTTGCAGATGTGTCTTCAAAAAGAAGACCAATGCAGTTGTTATATAGTAAGCAACATTAATGAAGAATAACCTCATAAATTTCAATTTTTGAAGTTAGTGTAACGGATTTGTAATGACCCACCTCAGAACATGCCTAAATTTCGACCAAAAAAATGCCCATCAAAACTTAGGTACATTCTACTGCTGGTTGTTGGTTGGAAAAAGAAGTAATGGTACATACAAAGCAATAACTATTCTTTCAAAACTCATAGTGGATGGAATAAAATGTAATATTAAATTGTACCCATTTATTTCAGAACCATTTGAAATGTCATAATACAAAACATCATAAAACTATCACATAAGATTCATTACATCATATGTCCGAATACATGGGTACGACATAAAAATGTCATAAAAGATAATAATAACTGCCACAAGCTTAAGCCACTCCACTTTCAGGCACCATCACTATCATCACTCCATCCTTAACCTGTGTTGTAATTCGGAGGGTGTCAAAACAACAAATGTTTGATGAATAAAAACCTCGAGTCTTGCCATTTTAGTACTTGGACAATATATTTCAAAATAAGATTATGTCTAAGTACATAAAACCATTTAATACTTCAAAGGAGACCGGACCTCAATCAACCACTTAATAACTTCCCTTCTCGAACCAGATGTCTAAATTCCATAATCCAAATCCCACGTCATAAATATCTAGCAATGCGAGAGATAGTTCCCAAGCCACTTAATACTTTTTATTGAAAAATATGCAGACTCTGGCCGTTTAAGACCTCAATTAAGGCAGACCCCATCATTTAATACTTATTCCCAAGGCGGACCCCTCAAAGGTGATTATATAGCTAACATCGCAGGGAATCTCTTGAGCCACTTAACACTTCTTTATGGAAATGCAGAACCTAAATTTGTCGCTTAATACCTTATCTTAAAGCAGACCCATGTTGAGATACCACCTACCATGCCTAATAATTAGCCCATTGTCCATTTAATACCTCATTTGGGGAGGGCCCTCAAACAACCACTTAATACATCAAGTCCTTGAAGCAGGACCTTCGTATTATGACTCATACTAATAATGATGTCTCACATTAGTCTGATTATTCATAGGAGTTGGTAGCAGATTAACTGGGAAAGTTTACCCTATAGAATTTAGGATTAACCTCGTGTCATCACAATTATTTATCATAGGAAATGTCTCACATCAATAGGATGTGTACACAACTTCTGGTAGCCTCAAAGTGAAGGGCAGACTTTTATCATCCAACTCTACTGACCTTGCATCCCTATGACTTAGCACTAATCTAAATACTCTCCATATATATAAAACTCATTTAAACGTTTCATAGTTAAGGCCTTAAAAGGAATATCCCTTATGGTTCCTTAAAATATCAATTACCTTCCAAAAAGGGGAAACTAATGACAATTACTACCTAATTAACTATGCAATTATAAGCCATAATTAAACGTTTATTGCGCTAATAGAAATACTATATACTCGCGCCTAATAAATCTTAAGCGTTCGGTTTATACACCTTTAACTAGCGTTAAATATCAATTTTTTAACCATGATACTAATACAAGTCCTTTTTCTTCAACTTCCCAAGATTTCAATATCCATAACAATGGACTATAATATTCATAACAAGGATGAAATATCCATAACCAATACTGCAATAAATAGACTTGTAAATAGAAATAGAAACCTAATTTATTACATCAATTAAATGGAATATCCTAGCAATAGGAATTGCAATTATAATTTCATATTCTATTCAACTCCCCTTTTATAAAGAATAAGCGAAGGAATTTTTGTGTGGAATAAGTGGTGTAAACCACGAATAGGATTCGTGCTCTACACCCTTATTTCATTATTGAATCACAATTTAAATCAAACAAGGAGGAGAAGTGGAAAAGACTACAAATTATCACAAATTGCAGAACAATATAAATTCCATCAATTTAACATAAATAAATTTCGAAATAAAAGCTAAATTAGGGGGATTTTATCTATCTTGTTTTAGCCATTCCAAAATCCCTAAGGTATATTCAAAAACCATATAGATATATTAATCAATTACTAAAAAATAAATAGTAAGGTTTCCACTCATAGATTATCCTTAACTTCTCTTGCATGGATTTGCAATGCCAAAGCAACAATTTTCCAGATCTCCTTCTTTTGATATATATATATATATATATGTATATATAAACATACACACACGTAGCGAAAGGGGTGTGTGTACATAATTTTGTTAGATTCAGAGAGGTTAGAGGAGAGGAAAATAGGTGAAAAGAATAACTAGAAAAGGATTAGAATCCTTACAAGAATCCCTAATAGAATTTATGAATCTAACTGAAGAGAGAAAATGGCAAAGCTTCATGGAGTTCCCGAATATTTGGTAATAAAAAGTGGAGAGTATAGGGTCTTATTTTTAGGAGTTGAAATGCATTAGAACCGTAGGATGGAGTTAGGTTAAAAACAGATAAATCTAGAGAGTCTGAACATTGAAAAACCCTAGTCGCCACCCTAAATAGAAGTCGAACGCCCCCAGAACAGTCGACTGCTACGGGTCGACCGCTTGTGCTCAGAGGTGTCGACCTCTTCACGTATTTGGGGTGCACTGATTTGTTTCCATTGCCTATTTTATTCTCTAATTAACTTTTAATGTTAAATTTTTTAACTTAACGGTTACTTTACCCTAAAGTAAACCTATGTTAACTTTTGAAATTCAAACCCTAAATTTAAATACTCGTTTGAATTTGAATTCAAACTAAATTGATTTAAATCTGAAAGCTTCAAACCCTCATAACTTCTTCATTTGAGCTCTGTTTTCAGCATATTGTATATGTAAATAGATCAGAATTTCGACATGAATGCAACGGAATTACTTTCATGGTCGAATTCCAACTTTTTAAAATTTCCATTTTCAACCCTACCTTATTTAATTTAATTCACTCAATTCAATTATGGTTGATTTTACAGGGTGTTACATTCTCCTCCCCTAAAGAGGATTTTGTTCCAAAATCTTACAAGGGGCGAATAGCATAACGTGCAATAACATCCATGTTATAAAATTAAGTTATCTACAGAACCATCTACTTAACCAAAGTGCAATGTGATTATGTACTACAGACATACTAAAATGAACTCGATCCTAATGTGAGTGTGTAAATCATCACATGCAAGTATGAATGCAAATACCCTAAACATGCATGAAATTTTCTATATGTGTAAAGTGATTGTGAAAAGGTGGCAGGCATCTCCTACCATCCAATCTAGCAATCACGCTGCAACTAAAATCCTAATTTTGGAGAGAAAATTTACCGATAAAAAACTTGGGATGAGTGATTTTCATCTTCTTCTCGGCTTCCCATGTGTTTTCTGTCAGGTTTTCTCCCCATTATATCGAACCGGCCTAATTATTTTGTTGTGGAGTCTCTTAGTTTCGTGCTCCACAATGCGTGTGGTGGCATGGTGCACTATCGGCTCCATCTCTAATTCCTCTAATTGATCAGGCTCAACTCTAATAGCGGTGTCATGATGGCATTTCCTAAGTTGAGAAACGTGGAAAACATTATGGATTCCTACCAATCTGTTAGGAAGCTCCACGTGGTAAGCAAGTTTTCCTTTTTTTCCAAAACTCTAAATGACCCAATGAATTCGGGCACTAATTTTCTAGATTTTCCAAACCTAAAAACTTTTCTAAAAGTGGAGACTTTGACAAATACCATATCTCCAACCTCAAACTCAAGCTCTTGCATTCTTTAATTTGCATAAGATTTCTGACGGTCTTATGCTACCTTCATTTGTTGTTTAATCAATTCTACTTTTTCCATGGTATCATGGATCAAATCGGGTCCAAGTAATACTTTATCGGTGGTTTCCCACCAACAACTTAGCAATTTTCATATCTTCCATAAAGTGCTTCAAAATGGGTTATACCAATCGTTACTTGATAGTTATTATTATACGCGAACCCAACCAATGGTAGGTACTGCTCACAATGTCCTCTGAAATCTAAAACACAAACCCTCAACAAATCTTCCACAGTCTGTGGGTGATATGTAATGTTGAGATTCAAAGAAGTTTCCAAAGTTGCTTGTAGGCTCCTTCAAAACTCACTAGTGAACAAGGAGTCCCTATCATTAACTTTGCTCATAGGAATTCCATGCAATCAAACTACCTCCTTGATGTAGATCTTTGCGAGAAAAGTGATGGTTCTATTATTCCAAACTAGAATAAAATGGGCCTCTTAGTGAGTCTTTATCCACAATAACCCAAATAGCTTCATTACCCTCTGACTTTTAGGCAATCCTTCCACAAAATCCATCGAAATATGCTCCCACTTCCAAGTTGGAATTTCTAAACGTAATAGTAATTCACCAAGCTTTCCTTGCTCGGCTTTTACTCTCTAACATGTCAAGCGCTTAGCAACAAAATCAGCTACATTCTTCTTCGTTCCATTCCCAAAGAAAATCATCTTCATATCCTTGTACATCTTATCTCCTTTGGAGTGAATGGTCATCTTTGAGTAGTGACACTCCATAAGCACCTCTCTCAATAAACTATCAACCATAGGGACATAAGGGGATCCATCCCTTCTTAAGCATCCATTCTCATCAACTAAATACCTACTAGCATGGAGAAAATGCCTTTCTCTCCTAAACTTTTCCAACATCTCTACTAACTATTCATCCTTCACTTGCTCAAACCCCGGTCCATAAAGGATGGTCTAATCTCCATAACTGCTAAAAAGCATTGGATGGGTTCTATTAATGGTTGGAAGTTAAAATTTGAAAGGAACTCCAGATGCCTGCATTCGTATATAACACTTGTAGCATGCCTCCGACTAAGGTCGTCGGTGACTACATTCCTTTTTCCAAGGGTATACTGAATACTTAAGTCGAACGATGTTATATATTTCTTCCATCTCTGCTGCCTAAGACTCAAATCTTTTTGGGAAATAAGTATTTTAGTGACTTATGTTCAGCGAATAACTCAAACTTTTCTTCCAAAAGACAGTGCCTCCACATCTTTAAGGCAAAGATGATAGCTTCCAACTCCAAGTCATGAACTGGATATCTTTTCTCATGATCCTTCAGTTGCCTAGTAGCATAAGCAACTACATTTCCTTCTTGCATTAGTACTGCTCCTAATCCTATGCCATAAGCATCTGTGAAAATCAAAAACAGTTTGATTCCATCAGAAATAGTATGCACAAGTGCGCTTGTCAGTAACTCCTTAAGCTTCTTAAATGCCTTAGTGCATCTATCGTCCTAAGAAAAGATTAGGTTCTTCTTAGTCAATTGGGTTAAAGGGGTTGCTATTCTTACAAAGTTCTTAATGAACTTTCTATAGTAACCTACCAACCCTAGAAAACTTCTAACCTTCGATGCATTCCTACGAGTCTTTTATCCTTGAACAGCTTCTACTTTGGCAGGGTTTACAGTTAGTTCTGGCTCAGAAGCAATAAGCCTAAGACATCTAACTTCTTTTCACCAAAAGTGACATTTAGCAAATTTGGCCTTATGTTAGTGCCTTCTTAAGGTTCTTAATACCTCTCTTAGGTGATCCTTATGCTCCTATTTGCTCTTGGAGAAAACCAAAATATCATCAATGAACACAACAACGAATTTTTTGAGTTACCACCTAAATACTCTACTCGTCAAATCCTCAAAGTATGATGGGCGATTCTTCAATCGAAAAGACATCATTTCCTACTCATAGAATCCATCTGGTGTGTGAAATGCGGTTTTGACTTGCTTCCTTCAGTGATCCTCAACTGATGGAACCCAGTTACTAACTCAAATTGGGAAAAGGCTTTAGCTCCTCCAAACTGATCGAACAAGTCGTCTATCCTAGGTAAAGGGTACCTATTCTACCTTGTTAACTTGTTCAATTCCCTATAGTCGAAGCAAAGTCTCAAAGAACTGTCTACCTTAGTGGCAAAAAGGTTAGGGGCTTCCCACTCCAAATTACTCTTACGGATGAATCTTTTCTTTAATAGCTCAAAGATTTACTTATTTAGTTCCCTTCTTTCTTTGGCGGCTATGTGTCTTAAAGGCAGAGCGACTGGCCTTGTGTCCTTCTCTTAATCGATATAAAACTCGATCTCCTTATAGGGTAGGAGACCAGAGACTTCCTCAAAGACATCATGAAATTTATAAACTATGGGTACGGATGATAGTTCTCCAACAAAAGATAGACTTAGTAAGTATAGATGGCATAACTTAGCTAAATCTTGTGGTGTACAAAAAATATCTAGGCCAGCTCCACAAATTCTTACTTGTACAACCCTCCTATCACAATCAATAATTGCTCAATCATATGCTAACTAATCCATACCTAAGTTAAGTCCATACCCCTCAAAATTTAGAACGTATGCATTACATATGAAATCAACATTGCTTATGTCCAGCAAAGGTCTTTGCAAACAAAAGAGAGACATGTCAAACCCAAATGGATTAGAGAGCACTATTGGGCTGCTAACAATCTGGGTTTGAAGGTTTAGTAAGTTTACTACATTCATAGCTATAAAGGAATGCGATGCCCCTGAATCAAATAGGGTACGAACTGTAACCTTATAAATAAGAGTTATACCTTATAATATTGCTTTCCCTTGGTCTCTCGTTGGTCTACTTGCAATAAGGATGGCTTCAATAGCATAAGCTTGTCCACTTGATCCTTCCTTTGCCAACTAAGGGCATTGATTCTTAAGGTTCCCTTCCTCGTGGTAATTAAAGCACTTCCCATTAAAAAAATCCTTCATCAGACTCACCCTACAATCTTTCTCCTCGTCACCTTTCTTCTGACCTCACTTGCACACCTTACCATCTTTCTTAAATTTCCCCTTCGACTTCTTGTTAGCCCAAAAGCTTCCTTTCTTGGACCTTCCTTTCTTTTAGGTTATGTGGCCTCTTTTCTACCTCCTTGTTGTCCACATTGACCATTTATAGCATTGCCATCTCCACCGTCATATCATACATGGCACCAATGGGTACTTAGGTCAACAACATTTTTCTTGACGAAGAATTTAGGTCCTTCACGAGCTTCATGGCCTTTATCATAGGTGTATCTATCAAGCTCATCCCAAAATTAACTAACTCTGTTAACTTAGCTATGTACACCTTAAGGGTGGAGTCTCCTTGCCTAAGCTAAATGAATTTCTCCAGTTGTAGACCTTCTTCAACCCTAGGTATAAACCTTATCTCAAATCTATTCTTGAATTCCTCCCTTGAGAAAATCCTTCCATTATTTTACTTAACCACCAAGTTCCACAAATCTAAAGCTTCTTCTTTGAGGTGCCAAATTAGCATCCTCCTCTTTAGCTAATCTTCCTAATCAAGCTCTTTAAATACCCCCTCGTAGTAACTAACCCATGATTTAGCTTCTAAATATTCCTCGGTTCCGTTGTATTTTTCCCTCCCATATTAAGAAAGTCCTTACACAACTTAGGAAAGTCAATAGGATAGGGTGTTGCATCGACAGGTGGGGCAGTAGGTTCCACCGGTGCAGTTGGAGGAATAGGAAAATGCTCAACGGTCCTGAAATACTATCTAAACCATTTGGGAAATCAACGAATGCGAGGTCTTTCGAAGGCAGGGATCCCATTTTCAAAAGAAGATTGATTATCAACCATATCAACTATTTGTAGGTTAAATCTTTAGTGATGGTTTCCTAAGATAGTACTATATGATGAAAGAAAAGGATTGCCTGGTATGTGCGCATATGTTCAAAGAAATAGGGGTATATACATAGTAAGAATTTTTTTAAATCCTTTTTAAAAATAACAAGTACACCACTCATACGTACAGTTTTCCCATTGATTGGGTAACCTAAGCTCTGATACCAAATGTAACAACCCACCTGATAACAGGCTTATTTTCGACCCAGAAAAGACCCATCGAAACTTAGGTCCATGCTAAGGCTAGATACTGTTTGGAAAAGGAAGCAACAGTACAGAGCAATAACTATTATTTTAGAACTCATGTGGATGGAATAAAATATAATATCAAATTGTGCCTATTTATTTCAAAATCATTTGAGATGCCATTATACGAAACATCATAAAACTGTCATATAAGATCCATTACATCATATGTCCAAATACATGGGTAAAACATAAAAATATCGTAAACGATAATAATAACTGCCACAAGCCTAAGCCACTACACCTTCAAGCATTACCACCATCATCACTCCATCCTTAACTTGTGTTGTAATGAGGAGAGAGACAGAAAAATAAATGTCGGGTGAATAAAAACCTCCAATCTTGCCATTTCAGTACTTGGGTAATATACTTCAAAATAAGAATATGTCTACGTATATAAAACCATTTACTACTTCTTATAAGGAAAAGAGATAGGTCCTCAATTAACCACTTAATACCATCCATTCCCAAAGCAGGTTTCTAAATCCCACGTCATAAATATCTAACATTGCGAGAGATAATACCCAATCCACTTATTTCATTTTATTGGAAAATAGGCAGACTCTTGCCATTTAAGATCTCAATTAAGGCAGACCCCATCATTTAATATCTATTCCCAAGGCGAACCTCGTAAAGGTGATTATCTAGCTGACATCACATGAAATCTCTTGAACCACTTAGTACTTCTTTATGGAAAGGTGGATCCTAAATTAGTCATTTAATACCTTGTCCCGAAGCGAATCCCTGTCTAGATACCACATATCGTACCTAATGACTATCCCCTAGTCAATTTAATACTTCTTTGGGGAAAGAGGCGGGCCCTCAAATAACCACTTAATACCCCAAGACCCTAAAGCAGGCACTTTGTATTATGGCCCATACTCATAACGACGTCTCACATAAGTCCAACTATTCGTAGGATAGCCAAATTAACTGAGCAGGTTTACCTTACAGAATTTGAGACTAACCTCATGTCATCATAAATATTTATCAAAGGAGTGTCTCGCATTAATAGGAAGTGTACACAACTTTTGGTAGCCTCAAAGTTAAGGGCATACTTCTATCGTGTAACTATACCGACCTTGCATCCCTATGACTTAGCCATGATTTAAATACTCTCCATATATACAATACTAATCTCACTGTTTCGTAATTAAGGACTTATAAGGAATCTTCTTTATTACGTCTTAAAATATCAGTTACCTTCCTAAAGGGAGAAATTAATGACAACTACTACCTAATTAACTATGCAATTGTACGCCATAATTATATATTTATTACACTAATAGAAATAGTATATATTTGCATCTAATAAATCATAAGCATATGGTATATATGCCCTAAACTAGCGTTAAATATCAACTCATTTAACCATAATACTTATACAAGTCATTTTCCTTCAAATTCCGAAGATTCCAATATCCGTGACAATGGATTCTAATATTTATAACAAGTACAAAATATCCATAAACAAAACTGCAATAAATCGACTTGTAAATAGAAATAGAAACCCAATTTATTGCATAAATTAAATGGAATATCCTAAAAAATGGGAATTACAATTCTAATTTTATATTCTATTCAACTCCACTTTTACAACGAAATAAATGTTGGAACTTTTGTGTGGAATAAGTGGTGTAAACTAAGAATAGGATTCGTGCTCTATACCCTTATTTTACAATGATAATTTACAAACAGAAAGACTTAATTTTGCTAATGTAACACTACTTCATAAGTAAGTAGGTGGAAAGAGCTCAAGGACTTCAAGTCTATATCGTCAATAAATATTCTTTTAAAATTATTTTAGAGGTCTTAGTAAATAGGTTAAGTGCTAAAATGAATAATCTAATCGACATTATGCAATCTGGTTTTATTAAGGGTAGGAATATCATGGATAGGTTCACTGTAGTCAAAGGTTTAATAAATATTGCTGTAAAAATAATATTTCATGTGCCCTTTTAAAACTTGATTTTGCCAAATCATTAAAATATATCGACTGGTTTTTCTTAAAAGTTTATTTCAGATTAGAGGCTCTAATCTAGATGAGTGAATTGAATTATAATTTTGCTTAAAACTAGAAACTCGAGTATAATGGTTAATGGTATTCTAAGAAATAAAATTCAAGCTAAATGCAGACTAAGACAAGGTGATCCTTTATCGCCTTTGTTGTTCAATTTAGAAGGGGATGTATTCTCAAGGATAATAAAGTTATCTATTACAATGGGGTTCTAGTTAGCATAGGTAATGATATCACTAGCTATGATCTCTCATTACTACAATTTATTGATCACACCATGTTATTTACCTCGCCACATTACCACTCTTAAATTTATTTTATATGCCATTGAAATGCTCTCAAGACATAAAAAATTAATTTTGATAAAAGCTCAGTTTTACTTTTGGACGATGTCGGTGATGTTGAAAATCTTGCTGCTAATAGCCTTAATTGCAAAATCATGAAGCTTCCTATAGAATACTTAAGCTTCATGTTTAGACGATCTAAGCTAAAAACTGAAGATTAACGGGTGATAATTGATAAAAAAAAACGAAAATTATTGAATTAGAACTGCATAATTTTATCTGTAGAACACAGAACATATTTGTTAACTCTATTTTGTCGGCTCTACCAATTTATTGGATGTTGTATTATCTCCTCCCAAAATGGGTAACTGACAAAATATACCGACTTAGAAGAAATTTTCTTGGAGTAGGGACTACTCATAGTAGTATTAACTGCCTTGTTAATTTGAGAACAATTTGTAGATCCAAAGTGGAAGCAAGCCCTAGGAATACTAAATCTTCGTATTCTTATTGTGTTTTTACTAGGAAAATGGCTTCAAAATTCAGCAATAATAGAAAGAATCTTGCTTTGAAATGATGATTTCGAAACAATTTTAAGGTAAAACCTATAACCTTCACCATATTACTTCTAATACTAATTACATGCCTCACTTTTGGAATCCATTCTAATAGTTTTAATATTTATAACCTTGGTATTAATAGTATAGTTCACTTTGGAAATAACACATCATTTTGGAATGATAATTGGATTTTTGCTATACCATTGAAAGTTGAATTCAAAGAACATTTTGATATCTATAAGTTCAAAAACACCTTAACCTTTAATATCTCTAGACCTAACAACAAATTTTCTTGAAATATTAATTTGACCATGCCCAAAAAGTATTACCTTGACCAAAGTTGTGACACTTTGTATTAAACTTAAATACTATAACTTAGATAATGAGAGCGATACTAAAATTTTGGTGTTCGGAAAATAATAATACATACTCCTCAAACTCAGTTTACAAGTTTTTAAATTTCTTTAGAACTAGGCAAAAGATCTTCAACTTTGTATGGATCTTACCACTCGAAGAGTTCTGAATAGGCCATCCTCATACTCTCCTCAGTCTCCCATGTTCCATCACTATCATCCTTACTCCATTGCACCTTAACTAGCTTAACTACCTTCCTTCTAAGTTGTTTTGTCTCATTCCCAGTGATTTGAAGCGGCTTACGAGGTCTTGAAACTTCTGGCTCAATCTCTATTTCTTCCAACCGATCCCATGCTACCACGATATCCCTGTCATGTGCAAATTTCCATAGATAGGAGATATAAAAAACATTGTGCACACCCATCATCTTCGGTGGTTGGTCCACTCTATAAGCCAACTTCCCATTTCTCTCAATAATTAGAAATGGTCCAACAAATCTGGGTGCTAACTTTCCCTTCCTACCAAACCGAACAACATTCTTCAAAGTAGAAATCTTAACAAATATCATGTCTCTAACTGAGAACTCCAAATTTTTTCTTCTCTTATTTACATAACTCTTCTAATGGTCTTAAGAAGTCCTCATTCGTTGTCAAATGATCTCTATCTTCTCAGACATTTTTCTAATCATTTCGGGCCAAAGTATCATCTTCTCACCTGCTTTCGACCAACATGAAGGCGAATTGCAAGGTCGTCCATACAATGCTTCATGTGCCATGCCAATACTTGACTGATAACTCTTGTTATATGCAAAATCCACCAAATGCAAATAATTTTCCCAAGACCCTCTAAAATCTATAATACAACCTCGAAGAAGATCTCCCAAAATCAGATTCACTCTCTCGATCTGGCCATCCGTCCGTGTGTGATAAGTTATGCTCAAGTGCAGCTCGGTTTCCAAAATCTCTTGTAAGCTCTTCTAGAATCCACTTGTGGGTCTCTATCGCTTACAATACTCTTCGGCATACCATGGAATTGAACAATCTACTTAACACACAATTCTATCGACTTGGATGCCGTTTTGGTAAACTTGACATGTATGAATCTTACATTCTTGTTTAGTCGATCTACCACTACCCAAATATTATCACATCCTGCTCTAGTTCCTGGCAATCATTTATAAAATCCATAGATGTCTATTCCCATTTCCATTCGGGAATATCTCATGGTTGTAGCAATCCACTAGGCTTCTTTTGCTCAGCCTTCACTAATTGGCAATTCATACACTTCAAGATGAATTTTCCAACATACTTCTTCATACCGGCCACATCGTAAGTACTTTTCATGTCTCTATAAATATTGTTGCCACTAGGATGAATGGTCAATCTGGAATGATGGCATTCCCTTAGTACTTCACCTCATAATCCATTAACATATGGAACAACCAGTCTCTTATCCTTACGAAGCCAACCATCTCAGTCAATCTCGTAGTGCATCAAATCTTCATATTCCACTCCCATCTCAACCTTCTCCATGATCTCTACTGGCTTAGAATCTCTCCTCTAACCAGTACCAATATTTCTATGAGAGTAGGTCTGATAGATAGACTTTCCAACATCTAAGGCTCGAGATCACAATGTGGTCTGAAATCAAATTTAGCTATATACTCCATATGCTTCCCACCTGGAATAACCAATATAGGTGCACTCGTTAATCTCTCCTTAAGAACCACAAATGCATGCACACATCTAGCATTCCAAGTAAAAGTTTGATTTTTCTTGGTTAAGTTGGTTAACGGTGCTGCAATCTTTAAGAAGTCCTTTATAAAATGTCTATAATATCCTGCTAATCCTAGGAAACTTCTCATATCCCTAGCAATCTTGGGATAGTTCCAATCTTGGATCATATACATCTTTGCGAGATCCATTGTTATTCCTTGTCAAGACACGACATGACCTAAGAATCTCACTTCTTCCTTATAAAAGTGACACTTAGAGAACTTAGCTATCAACGTGCGCTTTCTCAAAATCTCAAGCACGATCCCCAAGTGCATCCTGTGCTCTTCCTCGGTTCTGGAGTAAATCAGAATGTCATCCATGAACATGAGTACGAACTTGTTCAACTGATCTTTGAAAACTTTATTCATAATATCCACAAAGTATGTCGTAGCATTGGTCAATCCAAAAAGGCATCACCGATCACTCTTAGAAACCTATGATGTCTGAAATGCAGTAATAGGCACACTTTCTTTAGCGACTCTCAACTGATGAAATCCCATTGCCAAATCCATCTGAAAAAACTCTTTTGCACCATGCAGCTAATCAAACAATTCATTAATCCATGGAAGAGGATACTTATTCTTCTTCGTAACCTTGTTTAGCTCATGATAATTCACACATAATCCCAAAAAACCATCCGCCTTAGTCGCGAATACAACATGTGTGCTCCATTCGGATGTGCTTCTTCGAATGAATCCTTTCTTCATCAGATCATCCACTTGCACCTCTAACTTTTTCTGCTCTCTGGTGCTATATGTCTCAAAGGCATCACTATGGGTCTGGCTCCATCCACTAAGTCGATTCGAAACTCGATCTCTTTATGCAGCGACAATCCTGTCACTTCTTTGAAGACACCAGGGTACTCTCTAGCGAGAGGCACAGATGACAATCCTTCTTGTGGAATCTCAAGAGAATATAGAAAGCTGACCAATACCCAATCCTCTGGTAAGCAGTGTATTATTATTATCCGCCCTTCCACATTCCCATTGTCACCTCTAGCTTCTCGCAGTCCACAACAGTCACATACCTCTTAAGCCAGTCCATTCCCAAAGTAATCTCGAACTCAGCAAAATTAAGAACAAAGAAATCACAAGCAAAAAAACATCCATGACTCGACAAACCAAGACATGAAAAATCATCAAAAGACTTGTAAATCCTCTAGAGTGGTTCATCACAATCAAAGGTCGGTCTACTATCTCGGGTTTCAAATCTAGTTTGCATACTAAATCACCACAAATGAAAGAATGCAAAGCTCCAGTATCAAAAATAATTCTAACAGAAACATCTCTGATGGAAAGCATACCTTTCATCATAACTCCTTTCCTCTTATCCTTAGCAGTAGGAGCACAAGATGAAGTCGGGACTACATCCAAAGCATATGCCTTCACAATCTGCTTATCTTTAGGCGGTTCCAGACAAACCTTCTTAATATACCCTGGCTTAACACAGTTAGCACTACGTAACAGTCTTGGATTCCTTAATATAGTGGCCCTTCTCCTTGCAACCATGGCAAACAATTTCACTTTTATTCTTTTTCTAACCCCATTTTCCTTTTTGTTGCTTCCTTTTTTCATTCCACTTCTTCTTACCTTCACCGCTTTGTAGTGTTTTTTATTCCACTTTCTCAACAATAGCAGTCTTATTCTTCGGGTAAGCATGTGCAAATATATTTAAAAAGGTGGCATACAAAAACAAATTCATTAAATTAACAGACAAGCCCGTTAGGACTAAATCATTACAATACTAAGATTACTACAAACTTGACTGCTTATAAATGGAAAAGAATAAACTTGTGCATGACAGTTGCCTTTATCCTGAGATCCCACCAACTTTACTGCCCTTAATGTTGGTGTTCCTACCACCATACTCATCATCACCTTGAAGGTAATAATTGGTGTACCTTTATACAAAGTTCAATATAGGCAATATTTTAAACATGGAACATTTGGGTATATCTAAGCAGGCACTCTTGGTATATCATCATAAGGGCACACCACCTATATGTGATACTTTCAAAGCTCAAAAAACATCAACAATTATAGTGTGCAAGCATTCTTATCCAAGTTGAAAAACTACAAATATATTATTATTTCCAAAAAAAAGTTTATCCACAAGCTATAAAATTATCACTAAACACTAACTTCGTAATATTAAACTTTTTCAGACCATAATCTCTCACAACTTATCTCCATTCTACACATTATTTCTGAAATTATGCCAATTATTTTAACATAGGAAAATATTAGTAAGAGGGGTCGTGTCAATGTATTCTAATTATGTTAGATCATTGATATCTTACGCCAATAATCTAAAATAACTAGAACACGATGATGAAGTCGAGATAGGGTTTATTCAGATTGGCATAGATGAATTGGAGAATTAATGTTTGTGTATTCGATTTATAGAATCAATATTAAACCATGTAAAACCCATATATAATCAAAAATAAAGTATAAAATCCATACCGATTTAGGAGTAGAATCTCAATCAAACGACGATAGATAGAAGGAAGAGTCGATAAACTATGTAGAGAGGAAAGTATTAGTGCGACGACGATGACGGAGAAAAATGAAGCGACGTTGATGACAATTTTGAACTTTATGAATTTTTCTGAAGGGAAGATGAAAAATGAAAATGAAGGGAAGTTTGAAAAGTAAAAAAAGAACGTAACGATGTTTTATAATTAGTGGGAAGAGATGAAACTTATGGCGGCATTCAGTGTTACATTAATAGTGTTAATAGATGCATTACCTTTCAAACGCTGCCAATATATGCAACTAAATCCATGTTTTCTTAAAGTATGGGGAACTTCATAATGAGGTGGTTATAAGAGACGATGACATCCAGCTCGGCAAGCATCAGTCATCCTACCAACGGGTTATAAGTACATGGGCAATCTACTACTACAAAGTTTACCTAGATCTTTGCGGTGACGGACCCTTGGAAAAATGTTGTTACAAACAAGGTTGTGCCTGTTGGTACAATGCCTACACCTCCAAAGCCATAAATGGGAAAGGTGCATGAGGTAGGCCGAAGGCGGGAAGCCTAAGGGATTCAAATAAGTTCTTAAACATAACGTTGAATGAGCTGCCCTTATCCACGAAGGCTCGATGCAAACTAGAGTTGGCCAAGGCAAGAGTAACGTTGTAGGGACCGTGATAAGGATAGGACACTACTTCCCTATCCTAGCCGTGAAGCTGGTCTACTACTTTAATCCAGTTAAGGCACCTTGGACGTCTGGGACACCAATGAGTAAACCTACCTGGTAGTGCCCACTTTTCTTTGATACCGAGATTAGGCCCTCGTCTACTGCCGGCTACATGCGGTTTGCCGCATATGGTCAGAACCTCGGTGATGGTTTGAACACTGGCATTATTGGGTCAAGGCACCCAATTCTGCCATTCTTCTCGATTTTCCCTTTTCTCAACCTAATGTCAAACAAAATCCAAGAGTACTCCTTCTGGGATGACCCTTTCGATCTCATCATTAAGCACATGGTAATCTATTATGGAATGATCATTGATTTGATGGAACTTGCCGTACTTTCCATTGCCGAGAGATTCCTCCTCCTTTTTGTATCTAAAGGTGGTAGATTTTTGATACTGCACTAGGTTCATAGTGGCGAGGTAGATGGTGATGATGTCCATGTTCAAGTGTGAATAATTATGACACTTAGGCCCGTAGGGAGGGCTGGCCTCTAAACGCCTTTAACGTCGGCTTGACAACTACTGTTGCGATGATCATTGTTGTTGCGAAGGCCAGTTTGGGAGGGGTACTTTGCCTCGCTGCTGCAGTTTGTAAGGTATGCATCTTCCATTCTTATCATGTCAGTCGCATATTGATAGAACTCGGTTAGAAATGAAGTCGGTTGTTTCTGGAGCTCTCTCCACATCCTAGACTTATACCCGACCCCTGAGCATAGGGCCACAACCAAGCTATTCATGTTTGTGCCCCTAGCCTGGGTGGAATCTTTGTTAAAGAAGCTAACGTATGGCCGCAAGTTTTCAGAAAGACCCTGCTTGATATTTTCCGGCTTGCTGGCCAACATGGCAAGGGTACGAGACGTGAAGAAACGATTCTTCAATTTCATACACGGTTGGCCCGGGAGTGGATATTGCCTAATCGCATGTGCGAGAACCAGCAGGAGTCGATCCTGCAATGGTGGAAGGGAAGAGCAAGCACTTTACCGAGCCAGAGAGCTATCCAGCATGGATGATGGAGTTGAATGTGGTTATGTGGTTGAATGGGTCTGTACTTCCATTATACTTGTCACATGGCGATAAGGCATACCGTTGACGGATGTAAGTGTCCAGGATTCCATTGGAGAACGATTCCTCATTCTCGTCATCTCCTCCAACATTGCGGGCTTTCATTCTACTGAGTTGTTAACAGAGGAAGTGCATTACTTCCCTAAGGTCAGCATCAGCCGGTTGTAAAATGTTCTAGCCAATCATAGGCTAAAGGCTCAGCCTGCATCGGGAAAGAGTGGGAGATCGGTGATGAGATGGGAAATGAGGACAAGATGGAGAACTCCCCTTATGCAGCAAGAGGGGATTGGAATGCATGGATTTCTATCTTCATTACCTATTTCTAGCCACATCCCTATAGAATCGGGAGTGCACCGAGGGATCCATGCGTGCATTGCTAATGGCCGGGGGACCACCATTAAGACGGTCAAATGCAGAAGTTCGTGGGTGATTAAGAGCTGACAGCCTTCCACTGAAAGGGAATGACAATGGGTTGGCTTCACAGGTGAAGCCATGTCCAAGGTGAGATCATTTTGGCTAGGCACGTGCATGGTGTACTTTCCAAGATGGATGAGGAAGTCCATCAGTGAATTTTCTAGCACCATCCTTTTCTAGGCCTTGGCAATGTTCAAGAGATCGTAACCACCCGGAGGCATTGTCTTACGAGCAGGCAGGTCAGCCGGTCCAACTGTAGGAGGAGCTGATGGGACAAAGTTCACCGTGGATTGAGCAGCTATCTACATACTTAAGTTATTTTCTTCATGGGCCAACTGACCAATTTTGAAAAGTGTAGCAGTACAACACACCATATTTCTTTGTTGGAGCCAAGATTGGGCTGGGCGGTACTAGCGAGTGTGTTGTCATTGGTTTAGTGCTCGTTAGAGTTGTTACCTTTGAACGACGAAAGATTTTCCATGGTAACAAGTTAGATAAGGCCTTGCGGAGTTGAAAGGTGTGGAAAGGGGAGAACTTTCAATGTGGTACCCTCCTTCTAGCGCTAAAATGTTGACTAGTTTTCTAGCCAACTTAGGACTGATATGAGTATGTTGTGAAAAACAAATATTGGTTCCTAATCACTAAGTGTGTAAAAATTTGGAATTAAATATGCAGTTGAAATGTAAATAACCCAAGATATAGATGGTTCGGCAAAGCTGCCTACGTGCACGGTGAAGTTTTATTATGATATATCTCTCTTACAACTATAGAAAATTACAAGAGAATAATAAGAAATAAATGGCACTTAAGACTAACAATGCTATGTAATCTTCAAACTTATGCAGTAACAGGAGCGCTGAATTGTGCGTAGTATTCAGGATTCTTGAATGCTTTAACCAGATTTCAACCACTTTGAAGTTGCAAAGAAGAGGGTATTTATAGTAGCTGAAGTGGATGGTGGACGGTTGAGATTGTGCTGTAGAGCTAGCAGGAAAAGTGTTTGACAGTTATATGACTGTGAGGTGGATGGTCGATAGTTGTAAAGTGTGTCAAAAGATGTGTGGTGGATGGGAATGTACTCATTACTTCGTTGTACTAGGCATGGGCTTGCATTAAATGCACATTAATGTTGATGGTAAGCCATATTAGTTCATCCGTACGACCATAGTGCTTTAAATGGATGGATGGACGGTTTTTTCGTTCACTTGAGTGCCCACATGACTAAGCTGTCCGACTGGTTGTCGGCAACTTGAAGAGACTTGGAATCTTGTTGAGGACCATATCGGAAAGATAGTTCATAAACAAACGTGAGGGGGCCGGGGGGAAGACCTGATGCCAATTGGAGTTGGCTGTACTAAAGCCATGCTAAAGACAGGTCATGCTAGGATCATTCTTGCCTAATGTGCTATTTGCTAGGGTATGCTTGGATAGGAGCCGGTCGTCGACTGATGTGATGACAAATGAATTGTGTTAGCTTTTAGCTGCTGCTAGAAATTGTTCGAAATAGGATAGCCGGTCGGGATCAAGCCAAAACTGTTCCAGATCTTGTATGTATGTGAAGGTTGCTTTAGGAAGAAATGACATGACCTCATATTGGCACCTTGCTAAGTAGAATGGTTTGTTTGAGACCAACATGGCTTGGACTGGCCTTTGTGGGCTGTTGATAGATCAATTGGTTTGGCTATGATTAGGCTAGACTCCTTTAATTGGTTTGCTAACTACTTGCGAGAAAATTGAGCAACATCACTGTATTTATTAATGTTATTTCTTTTATTATTATTAATACTATTATTAGTATTGTCATTTTATTATAGTTATTGGTATTTTTTTTCTATTGTTATCGTTGTTGTTATGGTGGTTGTTGTTGTTACTATTATTACTACTACTGCCACACAACCATAGTTACTCCGATACTTATTTTGTTATTGAGAATTCATCATAAAACTTAACATAGTTCTAGAATCGTCTACCAACCTAGCATCAATCCACCTTTTTTAGCATCTGATCTTGGGTACCGGCAACTTTTGGAAGTCAAAAGAAAATTGTTATGAAATTGCAATGGCTACGTGAATATTATAAAAAGAAAAAAGAAAATAATATTTAAATTTTCATGGGAAGTTTCTGAGACTGTTCATAACCCTTTTGTTTTCATTAAATAAAAGGGTACTTTTAGCACAGGTCCTTGATTGGTTTCAAAATTCAGAAAAAACCCCGATAGAAAAAAGTATGTAAATTAGGTCCTTATTTTTCTAAAATCATCAAAAAACATATTAAAAACAAAAAAACTTCCAAATTTTAAAACTTATTTCAGTTAATATTTATCTTTGTATTCATGTCAAAAAAATCAAAAAAAAAAGGATGAAAATGGAAAAAAATGACACACGGTATGTTTCAGGAATACTTGCAGACATGTATGTAATTTTAGAGAATAATTGCAGACATGTCTGCACTTATTCTGGATAGCACGCTTTTGCAACAAAAAATTGCAAATATGCCTGCAATTTTAAGGAATAAGTGCAGATATTTACGTATATATCCTGATTGTTAAATCAAGGTGTTGTTATTCAGTGAATAATTGCATACATGTCTGCAAATACATGGAATAATTGGATACATGTCTGTAATTATATAGATTTTTATTCAACACAGTTATTCAGTGAATAATTACGTACACGTCTGCAATGATATGGAATAATTGCATACATATCTACAATTATTCAGATGTTTATCAAATGCAATTATTCGGTGAATAATTGCAAATATATCTGCACTTATATGGAATAATTGCAGATATGTCTGCAATAATTGCAAATATGTCTGTAATTTATTTTTTCTTTCAGAAACCTAGTTATAATATTTACAATTTTTTGAAATTTTTTTAAGCACTGGCGCAAAAAAACGAAAAATACATGCTGCTACAGTAAAATAATCGTGGGGATTCATTTTACAACTTTTTTTAGGGAGGATGCCGTTTGAATTAACTTTGGTTTTAGGGATGCATGACTAATATTCACTAAATAAAAAGTAAGAATAATTTTATATGATTTTTCAAAAATATCATAAATAAAACATAAATACAGATTGTGATCTTTGAAATATGCTCTAAATGTTTATTTCCAACATTTCAAAAACGTAGTAGTAAATGTTTTTGAATTATTTCTTTTAACATTTCCAAAATATTTTAAATATGCTACAAGTTAGACTTTTGAGTTAACATTTCAAACATTCTTTTTAGATTTTCACAACCATGGATTAACATTGTTATTTCTTTTATAAAGAACTTTTTAGGAAATTCTATTTTGTTCCTACGAAATACTCTACTTTAGGCTTATTCTCCATTATTTCAATACTCAATTTGAAGTTTTATAATGAACTATCTTGGCTAGGGCCAGACGGAAGTATGAACATCTTTAAATGCCTATATTTCACCTTCACATCCTCAGACATCCCTGAACACATTATTTACCAATGTGCGACCGTGTGTGTTTATACACATACATACATACATACATATATATATGGATCGTTCAACAACACCCTATGGGATGAATTTGGAGTGGGCATACGACCATCACTCTCCCGTTTGGTTCTTGTGTGAATGGTAGACTAACGTATATGTATACATCTTGTATATGTTGTTGAGATATGATCCTACCTGAGATTGATGTCCAGTGTACAGTCATTCCATGTATCCTTCTTTGGTGTGTGTCGTCACTATATCATTTATCAACGTATGTCGCCATTTATATGTTTGGATATAAAGATGATTCCTCTTTACATATATGTGAGACTGACTGACCCAGGAATGTCTATTTATATCTGTTTTAGCCCTATTTCACTTGATGGTTCCTCGTACTTTGATGTTTGACTTGATTTATATGGACGATGACATTTTTCCTATGCATGTTTTGTAAGTGATACTATTCTTGAGATTTTATGATGTTGTTGATGATAATATTATCATACCATGCATATTATTATGAGTTACTTCGATATCTACATTTTGGGCATAGCCTGATTCATGTGTTATTCATATAATACTCGGGTCAGTTCGAGACATTTCACATTCAGAGTCGAAGAGACGGCCTTATGATTTATGGACATAATGGGGACTATGTAGTTAGTATAGTTATGCCCCCATTATTTATGTGCATATCATCGAGTTGTATACTAGAAACTTTGTTTCTTATTAGAGATAGTGGGAATTTGACTTGCATTTTGTCTTCCACTCAGTCCATGTATATTTCTTTATTAAGATTATCACAGTGTTTAATGACTCTTTGTTCTCTATTATTTTTTTATATTGTAACGACGTGTATTTTACATATCGAAGGGTTGTAAAATATTTAAATTTTATTCATATGAGGTCGTATGACTCTAAAATTTTGGAAAATGGTTTTCATGGACATTTTACACATTTGTGATTTTTTGAATTTTTATATGACCATTTTGACCTTGAGAATCATGTATGGACTATAACTTTTGGTAGTATTCGATTTAAGGTCTCAAACTACTTCACTTGCTTCAGGATGATGGTTTCACGTTCCGTAGATCATAATAGAAAACAGACCTACTTCCTGAGAGTTATGGCTTTTTAAATTATCGGTTGTTGATGGCCTCCATTAGTGGGTAATTGACTGTTACTCAGTCACTTGGCCCGGCTACAAAGTGATATTAGCAGAGGCTTTGGTTGAATCTAAACAAGACTCAAGCCAAGGAGAGATTGGAGATATAAAAGATTGATCCAATCTAGATAGATCGGCATATAAACATGGTTTGGCCTATGCAAATGGTTCGGCATGAATGTATGGTTCGGCCTTTGTGCGTGGTTCGGCACATCTGGGTCGGCCTTATAAGGTTTGATTTATGTGGTTCGTCGCGTATGGGTCGGCGTGAGTAGCTCAGTGAAGGAAGCAAGACCATGCGCGGTTCGGACTAGGTGGTTCAGCCTACGTCGCTCAGCCTCGATGGGTCAGCAAGTATCGTTTGGCCATGGTGGGAAAGCAAGTGTAGTTCGGTCGGATGTGGTTCGGCACGTGTGGGCCGCCATATCTGGATCGGTGCGCCTTGAAGAGGTTGACAATTCATTTGGTTTAAAACCGAGTGATGCGACCAATATTTCTATGCTTCGAGTCATATTACCGCTTGCTCCGAGTTTTTTGGGGGTCTGCTTCGAGTCAGCAACGAGACAACCTCTGGGTCGGCATAGGTGGCTCGGTGGACGTGGGTTGGCATGACTCGTTCGGTCCACTTAACCTACAACTATAGGCCGAGCTACCTTGGTCTTGGGCCTGCACAGGGAGTCCAGCCTATCTTCGTCTATAAATAGAGGGGCGGGGGTATAGTTGAAGGGACCTTCTTTTGGGAACTCCAGGGATACTCTATCATTTTTTGTACTCACTTCTCTTTTGTTCAAACTTTCATTCAAGTTGTTTGTTTACGGATTGTATCTATACTCAAGTAATTGAAGAAGTGATAAAGATCATACTCAAAGTGGACATAGGCAATTACGCTGAACCACTATAAATTTGGTGTTACCTTTTCTGTTATTCGTTTTGCATTCAATTGCGTTATTTCACTGTTTGAATTTACTTTCTTCATTAATTTCTCTACACAACTCTATTCAAGGGTGTTAGTGACCAATTTTGGTGCTTTCACTGAGAAGCGTGCATTCTCAGGCTGTTAGGATCTACTTTGTCACCACTGGATTGAAGAAATCTCCCGAAGGAGATCCAAGTTCATTCTCACGAGTTCATAAATACTATTCATAGTTTCGACGGATAACTCTAAGATGGAAAGACCACGTACCAAATCAGCCTCCCATAATGTGGATGTCAATGAGACCGTCAGCATCCAACAAGTGGGACCCAGTAATCAGCAAGATAATCTAGCAGCAGGAGCCGCCACCGCCCTAAATCAATCAGAAATTGTCACCATGGCAGAGTTCAATGAGCTAATGAAAGAACTAGTGGAAAGCAGGAGACAACTTAACGAGCAAATTTAAACTAACGCCAATCTCATGACCCAGATCGCTCAGCAACAGCATCAGAATGCTTGAGGAAGCCCTGCTTCCTACTCGTCATCTGATATCTCCGCGTCATCAGATGAACATCACAGTCGTAGAAGCCATAGGATTGAAATGGCACAAATAGGTGGAGCAAAACAGTCCAACAGAAATTGTCCAGGTTCCCTTTCTAGAACCGCGGCCCCTCACCTGCATCTGGGAAATCGCACTCAAACTGGAGTGGGAAACTTAAGATCTGGAGCAAGGTGGAGGCTAGTCCACCACCTCGTCAGGGTCGTAGTGAAGCGGGTCCCCAGAAAATACATTCGGGAGATCACTTACCGAGGAGGCACCAGCCAGAACGATCACACAGGACAGAGTCCAACCTGCCACCTCCCATCCAGACCCCAGATTTATCAGCTATGGTCAGACAACTAATGCGAGAAAAGCTGGGCTTATCCAATGATGATTAGGGCATATTTAGGAGTCATACTCCGTTCATAGATGTTATCATGCAGGCTGAGTAACCCGAAGATTCAGTATGCAAACTATTCCAGCCAATGAAAGAAAGACTGATCCCCAACAGCATGTAATGAGATACAAGTGGATGATGGACTCGGCTAGGGCAAATGATGTGACTAAATTAGATGTTTTCCAATAACCTTATCTGAAATCGTTACCATGTGATCCACCAGACTTCCTCCACGATCGATCTCTAGGTTTGATGAGTTAGCAACGAAATTTGTGGAGCAGTTTAGGATCCATACCACTCGCTCAAAGGACGTAATGTCTTTATCCAGTGTAATCCAGGCTCTAGGGGAGTGATTAAAGGAATGTTTGCAAAGATTTCACATTGCTTCTACCGAAATTAGCAACCCGAATGACCATGTTATTCTTATGGCCGTGATGCGAGGGGTAGATTCGGACTCAAAGTTTGGTGATTGGCTGGCAGGAAAACACCGACTACCCTGGAACGTTTTTATTCAAAGGTGAATCAATTCATGAGAAGAGAAGAGGCCAGATGACAAGGCGAAGCAGTGCACCAGTGCCCAGCAAGGAAGCAGTGCAAAGCAACATTGTGGTAAAGCAATCTGGCGACGACTTTGGCAAAGTCCAGGTCAATGCTAAAAATAAGCCGGAGAAGTCTAAAGGATCCGTACGAGGAAATTCCGAAAGGAAAAGGGAAGCAGGAAAGTGGAAACCAAGGATCCCAACCTATAACGAATACACTCCTCAAAACACGTCTCTGGAAAATATTTATTTACCAACTTGTAATACGTTCCAATATCGAAAGTCGCTCCCAAAGGAATCCACTAAGGAACAAAAATAGACCGGGAAGTACCGCCGGTTTCACGAGACCTATGGGCACAACACTGAGGAATGTAGACACCTCCATGATGCTATAGAAAAACTGATTCGGCAAACGAAGTTACAGCAGTTTGTTAAGAATCCGCAGGAAGGCGAATAGGGGACATCCGACCCCAATCACGGGCAGGCTCTACATCGACCTGAGGGAACCGCTCGAACCGTAGGTAGACGGATCATAAACATGATAGTCAGTATTCCTTTTCTAGCATACAAGAGTTAGCAAGAAATGGAATGCTATGATATTTCCCTAAAGCACGCGGATTTCGAATGCTTCTTGAACACGAGGACGGGACTCCTACGAAACAGCATCAAATGATGACGGATGATATAGTATTCAAAAGCAGGATGTCGATCGAATGGAGGCACCTACCATTGATCCGATGGTCATCTCAGCTACGATTGGGCCGGCATTTGTGAGAAGGATACTGATCGATGGTGGGAGTTCTATTAATATTATCTTCAAGAAGGCGTGTGACCAAATAAAGATGGAGGCAAAGGATTTGAAATCATCTAAAACCTGCATTCACGGTTTTAATAGTGCAACCATTGATGCGATAGGTCTTGTTGAATTGCCAGTTGAGTTAGGAGAGGGTGAACGTAGGAGGGTATGGATCCTATCGTTTATTGTTTTGGATGTTGATTCCCCGTATAATGTGTTTCTGGGCCACCCGAGCCTGGTGGATTTTAGTGCAGCTTTGGCCTCATAGTGTTTAACCTTGAAATTTCCGATGGATAGAGGAGTTGGTGTTGTGCTTGGCGATCAAGCGACTGGTCGTGCATGTTATGTGGCTAAGCTGAGAGAGGCCCAGCGAAGAGAGAAGGGAAAGGTTGTGAACAACTTTATCTGCATCCACGTTGCTGAAAATTGGCAAGTAATGCCCGAGCCTAGGCTCGGGCAACAGTGTCGGATCTATAGAGACATAGATCTGAGAGACGATGATGAAGAACGCAAGGAGGCTAAGGCAGCATCGGCTGAACTGACGGTTGACATTCCAGTCAGCCATGATGACCCATCAAGGGTGCTTAAGATTGGATCACAACTCAACCTCTCGATGATTGAGGATCTTACCGATTTCCTCCGAGCGAATCTGAATGTTTTCACTTGGACCCACTCTGATATGTGTGGGATTTCTCCTACCATCGCAAGTCATATGTTGGACATTGACCCAAAATATGTGCCAGTGAAGCAAAAAAGGAGAGATATGGATCCGGAGAGGTCTGTTGCTCTCAGGGAGGAAGTGGACAAACTCAAGGCCAATGGGTTTGTCTGCGATGCCCTCCACCTTGAATGGGTATCTAACCCCGTACTAGTGAGAAAAGTGAATGGGAAATGAAGGACCTGTGCTAACTCAGACCTGAAAAGGGCATGCCTTAAGGATGGTTTCCCTTTACCCAAAATTAATCAGCTGGTCGACTCAACGGCAGGACACGAATTATTATCATTCATGGATGCATACTCGGGATACAATTAAATCCCAATGCACATTCCAAATCAGGAACACATTAGTTTTGTCATGGACGTTGGACTGTACTGTTATGTAGTGATGCCTTTTGGGTTGAAGAACGTAGGAGCGACTTATCACCGTTTGGTGAATCGAATATTTAAAGACCAAATTGGTAGAACAAAGGAAGTCTATGTGGATGACATGCTTGTAAAGTCAAGGCAGTCAAACGACCACATTCGAGACTTAGCGTAGATGTTTGATATACTCAGATACCACGAATGAAAATCAATCCACTAAAATGTTCCTTTGGCATTGCATCGGGAAAGTTCTTGGGTTTTATTATCAATGCGTGGGGAATCGAAGCTAACCCGAAAAAGATTCAGGCTATCCGAGACATACAAGCGCCTAGAACTGTAAAGCAAATACAAAGTCTGAACCGCCTTGAGTCGATTCATATCCAGCAACCGACAAGTATATTCCTTTCTTCGATGTGATAAGGAAAGGGAAGAGAAATTTTGAAAGGACGCTGGACTGTGAGGATGCGTTCCGAGCTCTGGTGAGACACTTGGAGAGGCCCTCGGTTCTGTCAAAGCCCATAGACCATGAGGTATTATATGTTTACTTGGCCGTGTCTCATCGTGCAGTCAGTACAGCTTTAGTTCGCAGGGTGGACCGAATTCCAAAGCCAGTATATTATGACAGTAAACGTCTAACGGGGGCAGAGAGAAATTATCCTAAGATTGAGAAGCTAGCCTACTGCTTGGTGTTGCATCACGCAGGCTCCGTCCGTATTTTCAGGCACACCGATCAGTGTTTATACCGATCAACCTCTACGACAGGTGCTACAACGACCAGAAACCTCTGGAAGGTTACTCAAATGGAACATTGAGTTGAGTCAATTCGATATCACCTACTTGTCGTGGAGGGCTATCTAAGGGAAAGCACTAGCGGACTTCATTGTAGAATTCACCATATCATACGAGCCAAGTGGTGGTGATGTAGTTCCCCCCATTCGATGGAAGCTATATACCGATGAGGCATCCAACGACCGTTGTTCTGGGGCTAGTGTTATTCTTATAACTCTTGAAAACTGATCGATTTGTTATGCTTTGAAACTCGATTTTCCAACTACAAATAATGAAGCTGAATATGAAGCATTGATTGCCGTCTTGAAACTTACCTAAGAACTTGGAGTAAAATCGATTAAAATCTTTTGTGACTCACAATTGGTAGTGTACCAAGTACGGGAAGACTATCAGGCAAAGGGGCAAAGGCTTGCCCCATACCTTGCTCGGGTTCAAGAACTGTTGGTGGAATTGGAATATTACAATGTTTCGCATATCCTGCATGAACAAAATGAGGAAGCCGACTCATTGGCAAAATTCGCAAGTACTGGTGATGCACAGCAGATGGCCTAGTCCCCATCGAGATCTTACATGTCCCGAGTATAAACGAAATGGAAGTAGATTTTGTGTTAGGGGTGGAAGCTGAAATGGAGTCATGGATGGCCCCGTTCAAAGAATACATATTACATGGAACTTTGCCTGAGAAAAATAACCAATGACGATAAGTCGTTCACAAAGCCTCACGGCATATAATGCAGGATGGAGTAAAGTATCGAAAAGGATATTCAGTTCCCTTACTTCGTTGCATCGCCTACGACGAAATAAAGCGGGTCTTGAAAGAAGTTCATGAAGGAGAATGTAGCGACCATACCAAGGGGTAGACACTAGCCAAAAAGATCCTCCGCCATGGATATTATTAGCCAATTGTGAATCGAGATGCCACGGACTATGTAAGAAGATGCGACAAATGTCAAAAGTATGCGAAGATCCCGAGGGCTACTCCGATGGAACTCACGCAAATGGTTAGTCCATGGCCATTTGCAATATGGGGGATCGATATAATCGGCTTCTTGCCAATCTTCAAAGGTAGTGCGAAATATGAAATTGTGTGGTCGATTATTTCACCAAATGGGCGGAAGCAGAGCCCTTAGCTACGATCACCACCAAAAAGGTCATTGATTTCGTTGTCCGAAACATCATATGCCGTTTTGGCCTCCCTTGAACTATCATCACGGACAACGGAACTCAATTTGAGAGTAGAGAGTTCAAGGAATTCTGCCAAAAATATTACATTGAGAAAAGGTTTACAGCAGTCGCACTCTAAGGTCAATGGACAAATCGAAGCCCTAAATAAAATAATCAAGTCAATATTGAAAAAACGTTTGGAGAAGGCTAGAGGCAAGTGGGTGGATGAGCTTCCGACAACACTTTGGGCCTACAGAACCACTCATAAGTCCGCGACTGGCCATACTCCATTCACCTTGACATACGGCACTGAAGCTGTTATACCCGTGGAAGTTGAAGTTCCCTCTCACCAGGTGACTCGTTGTGATCCTAGGACGAATCGAGATCTCTTACTGGAATCGCTGGACTTTGCCGATGAAAAACGTGAAGAAGCTGATTTAAGGGCGGCTGTGTATCGGCACTGAGTCGCTCGATATTATAATAAAAAAGTTCAACCTAGAATATTTAATGTGGATGATCTTGTTTTGAAGCGAGTTTTTCCAATCTCATCACATATGAATCCCACGTGGGAAGGTTCGTACATCATCGAATGGAAGTTTGAATAAGGAACCTTCAAGCTAGCGACTGTTGATGCCAGTACACACCCCAGAGCATGGAATAGCAAACATTTACGTCGTTATTACACTTAGATCATTTCTTTTGCATTTTAGTAGCAATTGTTTTAATAAATGTTTCATTGGTTGTTCTTGGTTTCCAACATGTAATAAGCTAATTCAGTTGTCATTATTTTCTGCAATCAATAAACGCTTGAAGCTATTTTCATGTGAGCTATTAGTGCTTTGTATTTTGTAGTTTCGTGTCAAAATAGAATTGCATTGATCTATCTGGTGTATGAATGCACACATAAATGATTCAAAAAATCTCTATGTCCTCGGAGAGCGGACTATAGTACTTTGAGTCCCCGGAGTATGGACTACATTATAAACGATTCAAAAATCTCTAATTCCCCGGAGCGCGGACTTAGACTACTCTGAGTCCTTAGAGTGCGGAGTAGAGTATAAACGATTCAAAAAATCTCTAAGTCCCTGTAGAGCGGACTAGAGTACTCTGAGTCATTAGAGTGCGGACTAGAGTATAAACGATTCAAAAAATCTCTAGGTCCCTGGAGCATGGACTAGAGTACTCTGAGTCCTCGGAGTGCAGACTAGAGTATAAACGATTTAAAAAATCTCTAAGTCCCTGGAGCACGGACTAGAGTATTCTGAGTCCCCGAAGTGCAGACTATAGTATAAACGATTCAAAAAAAATCTCTGAGTCCCTGGAGCGCGGACTAGAGTATTTTGTGTCCCTGGAGAGCGGACTATAGTATAAACGATTCAAAAAATCTCTAAGTCCCCGGAGCGCGGGGTAGAGTAATATGAGTCCCCGGAGTGCGGACTAGAGTATAAACGATTCAAAAAATTTCTAAGTCCCTGAAGCGTGGACTAGAGTACTCTGAGTCCCCGGAGTGTGGACTGGAGTATAAACGATTCAAAAAATCTCTAACTCCCCGGAGTGCGGACTAGAGTACTCTGAGTCCTCGGAGTGTGGACTAGAGCATAAACAATTCAAAAGATCTCTAAGTTCCTGGAGTGTGGACTAGAGTACTCTGAGTCCCCGGAGTGCGGACTAGACTATAAACGATTCAAAAATCTCTAAGTCCCCAGAGTGCGACTAAAGTACTCAGAGTCCACGGAGTGTGGATTAGAGTATAAACAATTTACAAAATCTCTAAGTCCTTGGAGCATGGACTAGAGTACTCTGAGTCCTCGGAGTGTGAGCTAAAGTATAAATAATTCAGGAATCTCCAAGTCATGTGGAAGCGAACTGGCGCTTACGCGTCCGTAAAACTTTAGATTTCAATAACAAGTTGGATGATAAGTTAGATAATGAAAATCATCGAAAGCAAAGAACCAAATTTTATTTACTAATCGAAGATTAAGTTCTATTAAAACTTCTCTGAAGTCCGGAGCAAAAGTCTATCTACTACGACTATAAAAAAGAAAAGAAACAACTGCGTGACTTAGATTTATTTAAGCTAAGAAAGGTATGACCAAAGGATAGCTACTTCTTTGACTTTTTCTCCTTCCTCGTATTTTCGAAGGACTCCTCAACGGAACATTTTCTCCTGGACCCCTTGCTTCCCAATGAGGTGGTATCCGAAGGAAGATGGACCTCAAGAGGTGTGGTTTCACTGGGGAGAATAACCTTCAGGGGCCTATTTAGAGGATCATCAAGTTCCACTACCTAAGTTTCATTCTTAATTTCAGCTTTCTTTTTCTCCTCTTCCACGATTCTCTCTCCCATGCTAAGTTTTTAAGTAGGTTCAGAGGCGCCTGTGATTTCAACCTCGTCATGTTCATCTACAAGCGAGAGATTTTCAAGTTTATCCTCATCTAGCACCCCGATCACTTGAGCATCGGGTCCAGGGGTATCCCCAACGTAAGGTGCCTCAACCACTTCTTCTTCCAGCTCTGTGGCGACTTTGCTCCCTGGGGTCGGCTTGGGTTTAGAATGGCCTACATGAAGTCATTAAAGATAAATGTTAGAATACATCTACTATTCATCGAAAACGAAGGTTTCTTGAACTCTAGAAGGGAAAGCTACATACCGGCTTCCAGTTGACTCTCAGCCGTCTTGGGGTCTCAACCTTTAGAATAGGGGATGGAATATGAACACTAAGCAAGGGCTTCTCCAGGTCATAACCAACATGCTTCCCGGGAGGATCGAGTGACGAGCTATCGACCGGCAGAATTAGAGGAGGAACCGGAGGCTCGGTTTTAGACGGGCCAGAAGTGTCGTCCTTCCCCTTTGATGAGGAGGAGTCTCTTCCGAAGAGAGCTTTCGCCGCAGACAAGTTGGAATGCTCGTTTCCCCGAACCACTTCCTTCACAGGAGCCTCTTCATCAACCTCTTCAGTGCCCATCTCAACTCTTTTAATTTTCATTAAAGTATCACATGCTTCGGCCAATGATTTAAGGTAACCCTCGCCTAGAATAGTCAGGTCACGATGTATGAGAACTCGAGCATTATACTCGGTAATGAGCGGATCAAATAAGCATTTAATTTCTTCTCTGTCGGCCTCTAAACAAGAGTCGACTTCTGCAAGCATCATTTCCTTATCCTCTTCATGAGCTCCCTCCATCAGCGCTACAACCTGGGAAAGTTCCTCATCGAGCTTTGTCTTTAGGAGTCGTGTTGCGATGATTTCATCGCAATATCGTTGTGACTCTTCCTGCGCGGCAGTTTTCTCTTATTTCTCTTTGGCAAGCAGCTCCTCTAGTTCTTTAACTCATCGAGCGAGAATATCTTTTTCTTTCTGGATAAAGTCTTTCTCTAAAGCTAAAGCACCACAGCGTTGGACCACCTCGTCGATTTCCTTCTTGTGACTGTCCTCCAAGCGGCTAACTGCCTCGGCCGTTTCCTTGGCATTTTTCTGGGCGGCCTCAAGTTGAGATTTGTATGAGGAAAGCTCTTCATCCTGGGCTTTGATGATGTCTTTGTCGTGAATGGCTTCAAGTTTCAAGCGATAGATTTCATGTTGACGTTCCACGGAAACCTCGGAAACTTTTTCCGCCAAGTGTACAAACGCATCATGCTGGACATAAGCATCGTTGTTGCAGGAGATGGCACTTTGTTTCACATGTCCAAGAATAGGATGAATCGCAGGGAGAAACTTCAATCCATCGAAGCATATCTTCAGGAATGTAGCCTTAAGATAGGTTAATCTTTCTGCTACCGATGGGTCATGCACAGAGGCTGGAGGAGTCTGCCTAGCAGGAGTCATAGATTTCTTATGGGGCTCACAAGATTGCTTGGTACTCGACGAGCCAGAGTGTTGAACGCGAGAAGCTTCGAATCGGGATCCCTTCTGAGCAGATTTTTCCTTACTATGCTCTGACTGAGGGGGAGAACCGTTTGGATATGAGGAATGACTGTAAGCTTTTCTTTTGGAAGACGATGACTCTCTGCGATAATAATCTCTATCGCCGCTGTCATCCCTATCTCATCGTCTACCTGATCCTAAATCTCGACTGGAATTGTAAAAGATAAAGGATCCACGAAGACGATCAATGCCGTGTGTACGCCCCATATCACCTGAACAGAAACCAAGTACAGACGAGTTAGTGAAAATCATATGATGATTAAAATTCAAGTGTAGGGAGGAGTGTAAGTGTTTTTTATTTTCTAGTTCTTACCCCCGATGGACCAGTGTTTTCGCCCTACTTATTAGAGTTTTCTCTCCTTGATGACGAGCCTGAGAACCTTCGTCGCTTCTTACGGCCGAATTAAGTCCCATAGCCTCAAGGTCATTGAAGCCATAATTTAATAAGTCGTCGGGGATGGTCAGGTCAGATAGACCCATATGAACCCTCTAAATTTTGGGGAGAGACCTCTTCTCGACAGGAGTTATTGTAACCTTCGAGGTTCCACCAACAGTCTTCTTTTTCAACTTGTAAGGCAGACCCTTCTTCCTCTCCGGAGGAGGCAGTGGTTCGTCAACACCAGGTGCATCAGACTCTGGCACTTGGCTGGGACTTATGCTTTCATCGATCACCTCTATCACCTCGGATGCTTTAATTTCACCTTCCTCGGTTGTATCAGGGGCCCCTCCTACAGGGGGCACCGAAGGTCTGGTCTGCTCTTTGCCTTTATCCGCAGCGGATCCGATTGTAGTGGCAAATTCGACGACCCTCCACCAGTAATCCAAATTTCAAAAGTAATTCATTGGAAATAACAGATTTGATATCCCAGTTTTTCACGGCAATAGCTCAAATGGCTTCCACGGCCTCAGAATATCCAGCGCCTTCAGGTCGTGGGCGGATACCTAAAAAGTCAAAAAAAGTTTACAAAGGATGCACTTCATGCCTTAGACAAATATTAGTCTAGGAGTGGAATTTACTCCCTTCCAGCCATCCCCTAGCAAAACCAGGGGGAAGCGTACGTAAAACCACTCTTGCTTATACTGGAAATATTTACTCCACGTAGCCATCGGGATTTGACATTTGGAATGTGGCTTGAGAAATATGAAGGATGGACCGTCGGACCGTCTTTTGAAGTGGTAGATGTAACAGATATCCTCGGGAGTAGGAAGTCTGGATAAGGTGCTCATACAGAGGACATAGGTGCCATTACAGAGGACATAGGTGCCATGAATAAATGCATGATTATTGGGGTGAGCTGTGTCGGAGCAATCCCGATATACCACAACACTTCACGGAGAAATGAATTAAAAGGTGGCATGCTTCCGACCCAGCACATAAATTTGTTGCACGCTGTATAACCTATTGAGGGCCGGTGAGGCCGTTCTTGTCCTGAAGGAACTAAAACGTCGCCGAAGGGGATTCCATGGATTGAGCACAACCGATGAAGAGCAATTTTGCCAATTTTTGAGGCTTGCCAATCAATAGGGTTATCTAGAACAACGCCTCCATCTACAGGGTCAGGAGTTAGGACTATAACTACAGCAGATGGATCCAGAATACCACATGTAGAGGCTGTTGGTGGATTCGAAGTTCCTACTACCTCCTGCCGAGAACTTGGCTCGGGCTTATCAGAACTGTAGCAGAGCTTGGTCTTTTGGACATCTTCAACGAGCGTTTAGTATGGGTAGATACATATTTAAGCTATACTTGAAAGACAATCGATATCAGATATAACGACAATAATACATCCCCATGTGTTGTGTGTGAACTAGTGCGACGATTCAAACGTGAGTGCAGAAAAAACTAAAGTTTTAAACAGTAAACACAAGTCTGGTGCGATAGAACTTTAAATTGTTGTCTTCGGAGACCGTCATTGCTGACCGTCTCCTACGGTTTATCATATGATCGGCAGTAGAAGTCTTGGAAACGAACATTGGCATCATAAAGTGTGAAGGCTGTTGTTCGCATTTTTTGAGTTAAATTTGCATTTAAGATTGTTCAAGCTAGGAGGGAGTTAGTTCAAATTGGGTCCTTGGGATTTTATGCTTTATTGCTTGTCATTGTCCGCTATGCTGGGGTTGGCTGTGGAGGTAAGTTACCAAAATGTGTATTATGTCCAAGTTAAAACAATTTTGATTGCCAATGCCGATCCACTCACTCGCTATCGCCCACTAATTACCGAACGACCTCACTCGGACTTCTACCGACCTACATCACTCCATTAGATATCGAGCCATACTCTCTATACTCCTCTCCTTCACCTTTCTCAATACATATCGAGTGACCCACGCTCCTAACTACGTATTGATTGACCCACTCTACTGCTAGGATCCTACTGACCCTGTGACGACCCGACTTTCTTAGTCCAGAAAGACGTGTCATCAAAAAGAAAGAAAGGGATAGAAATAGAAAAGAATAGAAAGAAAGAATAACAATATCATAATCTCACAGCGGAATGGAACAAAATATAATACATCAACATAATTATTACATAGTTGTATACATCAGAGTTATACGATATCATACAATAGGACTATCATATACATATCTGTCAAAACATACATCCAAAATACATCATATGCTAACTAACACAGCAGAATTATATAGATAGATACATGCGTCTGATCTTCTGCTCAAACTCCTCCAGAAAACTCTATACTCCGATTACCTATCACTTGGCTACTCATAAAAATTTGAGTACCGAAGAGTTTATGAAAACAAAATATAAACTCCGGGTCAGACATGGGTCTGGTATGAGTAAACAGTTAAAGTTGTTTTAACTTTGAAAATCATTTGAAATAAAGGTATCACGTAAGACTTCGCACACATAAATACGGGTAAATTTTTACCTTACGCTAACCAAAACATTTTATAGGAAATTCAGTGATATTATAATAATGTCTAGGATTTTCAAGTAAAATACAGAAATAGCTGGAATGCTTACATCTCACATTCCAACATAGTTGGGCACAATCAAAACGTACGGCTCTTATTGGAAATTGGATCCCATACAATGGCAGGGCTAATGGGGTACCGCCCATCACAGTACGTGGCCTAGATCACCGTACCGAGGAGCCACCCTAACTCCCCTGCAACACAAGGCAGGAACCATTCCTTACTGAACAGTCCCGAACAAGATAACCCCGTAGTTGGCTGCAGACCAACCGCCCACACAGCCGAATAAAAAGGGACATCTAGACAGGGGTATACCTCGTCCTGCTTGGGCATGACCCACCTAACCTTGCTGCACATTCCCTTTTTTAGCTATCCCGGTTGATGAGGCTCGAGGCTGCGTTTACCTTTATAGAACGTATCTCTTAGAATTTAAATTAATCACTCATCTTCGTTTCAGTAAAACTTTCTTAATAAAATTTAAAGTTAATCTTAGCTTAAAACAATTTGTCAACATTATTAACTTAATTAATACTTAACTCATATACCCTTTTCAAATTAGCATTACAGTTGGCAAATTCCGGGAATTAGAAACTCGAAGATAACAACGCGCAAATCTCGTGCTACACTCGCGTATATCCTAATGTTTCACGCGTCTTTCCCTACATCACTCCTTCTCCTTCCTCTGTTCTTTCTTTTTTTTTCTGTTTCTTTTTTCCAGCTCTTCTTTTTTTTAGTTAAAACATAAACTACTGTAACCATTAACACACGCGCGCTCAATCCTTGACCCAGAGACAAACCCGAAGCTACAAGCAAACAAACTCGAGTTTCACTCGAGTCGACACCAACAGACATTTCCCCGCCGCCATGCACGTGCATGGCGGTTCGCCATCGCTCCGGCGCCCCACGACGCCATCAACAAACCACTCGACGGCCACTCACTCGAAAACATAGCCCATAATTACACGATAAACTCAGAATTAAAATATGTTTGAAAAGTCGAACTGCTACTCACACACGATAGACGAAATCACCTCGTCCTCACGATCTCGACCGTCTGAGACGACATGGCTTCGGCCATACCTCGCCGACAACACCCGCTAACACCTCCCAAAGTCTCACGGCACTCGGTTGAGCTACGGCGACGCGATTGCCAAAATACAGAACCCAAACTGTCGAACCCATAAACCCTACTCTCGATCATTCCCCAAAAATCTTGCATTGGAAAATTTTTTAAACATTTTTCTAGTGTTCCTGAATCAATACTCAAGCTTCATGTTAAATTACAACAACAATAATTGGAGGAATCATCAGAATTTCATGAAAAAGCATTTTTGGTTTACTATCAAATTGCTCTAAGAATAGTTAACTAAAAATTATAATTTCTGTCTTAAAAATCATACCTTTGTATGTTGTTTCAATATGTAAATTCAAATTTACAATTCAAGTTATTCGAATTTTTGACCATTATTTATTTTTTTACTGTAAATTTGAATTCACAGTGATTATATTGACAGCAACCTTTAAATAGTTTCCAAGCTTTGATCTTCATTTTAAACAAAATTAGTTAGTTAAATTCTAAGTAAAAATATTTTAATATAAAGAGTATGATTCAATTATTATTTTTTTACTAATGTTGTCACAGTTACTGGAAATTGCAAGTTCATCAGATCTTCCAGAAATCAGCTAAAAATCAACATAATAATTCTTAATGAGTCAATTACTAATAATTAAATTTCAAAAAGTTAGTTTACTCACTAAATACTGTTGAAACAGAGAGTATTTGATGATGAAAGAAGACTGCTGTTTGAAGAATTGAATTCCTGTAAACTTTTCTTGCTTTTTGAATTTGTTTGAGCTTGAAGATATGATGTTTATTTATATTTCCTTTTGCTTTTCTCAGGTTTTGCTTCTTAAGTTTTATGACCGAACTAAATATTAAAAACAAGTATCATGGTGAGGTATTTATATAGATAAGAATAGTTTTTGAACAGGGAAGGTAGTATCTGGGCAAGCTTCTCCTGTTATTTATCAAAAATCTTTGTATTTAATTTCTGTAAATTGAAGTAAGGTATTAGCTTCTAATATAAGCCTCTCTGGTTATGATAGTATTTTGCTCTATGTTCATGTACTAAGAATCTAAGATGGTATAGATATTTCGGCTGAATTAAATGTTTGTGGGCTAACAATGAAAGTATTAAATGAACTTGCCTTCTAATAAGTTTACAACCTATTATATGTTTGCTGGCAAAATTATTTGAGTTTCTATGTACAAAGATTTTTGTATATAGAATTTTGTTTTATTATCTTTTTTCAAAAAAAAATCTTTACATTTGCTTTGACTGATTCTATATGTTTGTATTTACTTAGTTAACATTTCTATTTATATCATATTCATATCATAGTTTTGTACTTATGTTTATATATTATGGTTTTCTTATGTCTGTAGACTTATGTTTATAACCATATTTTATGTTATACTTAAGCTAAATATTTATAAGCTTATTTTATTTTAATTATAAAAGTTGTTGTTAGAAACACTTCTTAATCATATTTTTATTTAAAGTTAAATCTTCCAAATAATTGATTTGTAACTTATATTTGCATTAGTATACTTTATATGTATATTTAATATGAATAGAATTATGCTGTTGTAAATATTATTATTATTAACTACATTCATATATTTGATATTAAATGTCATTAATACATAACTTTTAATTTAATTAAATAAAACAGATTTTATTTTAAATATTGTTAAAAGAGTCTATTTTAAATTTTGAAATTAAAATTTCCTTTATAACACATATACAACTAATAATGTCCAAAATCTTATTTATTGTTAAATGAAAACTTGTATTTTATTTAAATTAGATTAAAAACTTATTATAATAATAGGGTCAAAATTCCGGGATGTTACATTCCTCCCCCTTAAAAGAATTTTGTCCCCGAAATTCAAAAAACAGTTAATTCAAAAGCTTAATATTAACACTCCAAACATACATATCATCCATACAAAAACAAACAATCAAACAGTCTATTCTAACAACATTACTAGTTATCCGGACATAAATCTGGATAAGCTTTTCTAAAACTATCAAGAGTTTCCCAGGTACAATCTCTGGGATCCTCACTCCATTGCACTTTGACGAGTTTCACCACTTTGTTCCTGAGTTGCTTCTCGTCTTGATCTACAATATGAACAGGATTTCTAACCACAGTCAGGTTGGGTTCTACTTCTAAATCTTCCTGAACGACTGGTTCTACTACCAATGATGGGTCATGAATAAATTTTCTTAAATGAGACACATGAAATACATTGTGAATCCCAGACATCCGCTCTGGCAATTCAATCCTGTAGGCTACAGTTCCAATTCTTTCCAGCACTCGGAATGGACCAATATATATCGGAGCAAGTTTTCCTGTTTTTCCAAATCTTATAGCTCCTTTGATTGGGGAAACTTTAATAAAAACTAAATCTCCAATCTCAAATTCTAATGGTCTTCGTCTCTTATCTGCATATTTCTTATGACGATCTTGAGCAGCTTTCATCCTTTTCTTGATAAGCTCAACCTTCGGAAAAGCTTCACGAATTAGATCGGGTCCGAGTACAAGTCGATCACTCGATTCAATCCAACAAGATGGGGATCTACACTGTCTTCCATATAGAGCTTCATAAGGAGCCATCTTAATACTCACTTGGTAGCTGTTATTATAATAAAATTCCACTAGATGAAGATGGTCTTCCCACGATCCTCCAAAATCCAATACACAAGCTCGCAGTATATCTTCCAGAATACGATTAAGCCTTTCCGTTTGTCCGTCCGTCTGAGGATGATAGGCTGTACTTAATCTCAAACTTGTTCCCATTACTGATTGCAGAGCTTCCCAGAATTTGCTGGTGAAAATAGGATCACGGTCACTTACTATGCTGACAGGAACACCATGCAATCTGACTATCTCCTTCAAGAAAATTTCTGCCAGGGAAACTGCAGTACGAGTTGCCTTGACCGGAATAAAGTGGGCACTCTTCGTTAAACGATCCACAATAACACATATTCCTTCATTTCCTTTCCTGGTTCTAGGCAAACCATCGATGAAGTCCATCAAGATCATCTCCCACTTCCAATCTGGAATTTCCAAAGGCTGCAATAGTCCGGCAGACTTCTGTTGATCTCCCTTCACTTGTTGGCAGATGGCGCAACTATTTACAAAAGCAGCTACATCACTCTTCATATTGGCCACCAGAAAACCCTCCTCGTATCTTTATACATCTTCGAGATTCCCAGGTGAATATTCAATTTGGAACGATGACACTCAGCTAAGACTTCTTGCCTCGGTCCATCAATATTAGGCACACACAAACGACCATTAATCATTAAAGCTCCTTGATCGTCCATCTTGAAATCCGAATATCGACCATCCTTAGTTCCAAGAATTATTTCCTCAAAAGATTTATCCTCCATTTGTTTACTTATGATCTTTTCTTGGAGAGATGGAACGACTTCCAAAAGAGATAAGACCGCATTTCTACTAAGAGCATCAGCCACGACATTCGCTTTCCCCGGAGTATACAAAATATCCAGATCATAAGATGCCAAAAATTCGACCCATCTCTGCTGTCTCAGATTGAGATCTTTTTGAGAGAAAATATATTTCAACGGTTTGTGATCCATGAATAACTCAAACTTTTCTCCTAAAAGATAATGTCTCCAGATCTTCAAAGCAAAAACAATAGCTAACAGTTCTAAATCATGCGTAGATAGTTCTTCTCATGTGACTTCAATTGCCGACTAACATACGCAATTACTCTGCGATTCTGCATCAGAACTGCTCCCAGTCCAACTAAACATGCATCCGTATAAACTTCAAATTTGCTCTTCCCATCCGGAATAGCAAGCACTGGCGCACTGGTTAGCCTTGTCTTCAATTCCTAAAAAGCTTCTTCACATGAGGTGTCCATTTGAATTTAGCTCCTTTCCTAGTCAGCTTAGTCAGATGCGAAGAATTTTGGAATAATCCTTGATAAATTTTCTGTAGTAGCCAGCCAAACCCAGAAAACTGCGAACTTCAGTCGGTGTCTCCGGCTGCTTCCATTCTAAAATAGTTTCAACCTTTGCTGGATCTACAGAAATACCTTTTCCAGAAACAATGTGCCCTAAAAATTTAACTTTCGATTTCCAGAAAATGGCACTTTGAAAATTTTGCCTTCAACACATGCTTCCTCAGAGTCTCCAATACAATTCTCAAATGCTGCCTATGCTCTTTTTCAGATTTGGAGTAGACTAAGATATCATCAATGAATACCAGCACGAACTTATTCAACACATCTCGAAAGGCTCGGTTCATCAGGTCAACAAAATAGGCAGGAGCGTTGGTTAACCCGAAAGGCATAACCAACCACTCATAAAAACAATTCGGTCCCCTAAATGCTGTCAAGGGAATACTATCTTCAGCTACTCTCAATTGATGGAAACCTGAAGCTAGATCTAGTTGAGAAAAGATAGAAGCTCCATGCAACTGGTCAAAAAGGTCATCGGTACGAGGAAAATGATATTTATTTCGAATGGTCACTTTGTTCAATTCTCTATAATCAACACAGAACCTTAGCAAACCATCCGATTCGGTGACAAACACCGCAGCAGAGCCCCAACAAGAAAAACTGGGTCTAATCAAACCCTTCTCCAAAAGATTCTGTGTCTGCTTAATCAACTCTTCTCCCTCTCTAGGAGGCATTCTCCTACTGGGCTGAATCACCGGCACAGCTCCTGCAATCAAATCAATACGAAACTCAATCTCTCGATGTGGCGGTAGACACTTAACTTCTTCAAATACATCAGGAAAATCTTGAACCGCATCGATTTCTTCAACTTTCTCTTGAGAAGTCTCAACTCCTAGCCAAAGACTACTCAAGTGAAATCCAGAGCTATCGCACGACATTTTGGCAATCCTACCCAAATCAGTTTCCAATAAAACTGTCCTCTCATCACAATTCAGGACTGCTTTATACTTATCGAGCCAATCCATTCCCAAAATAAAAATCAAATCCCTTAAAATTTAACACATATGGGTCACAAGATAAACTATGTGACAAATAAGAAATCTTCAAGTCCTTACAGATCGTATCCAATTTGGTTGCTCCACCTATCGGATTAGATACAATAATGGGAGGATCCACCGTACTGGGGTTGAGAGAGAACTTTTCTACCGATTCCAGAGAAACGAAACTCAAAGATGCACCCGAATCAAATAAAACTTTAATATATTTGCCATCTAAGAGTAAGGTACCTTCCAAAACCCCTTTGCCTTGAGAAGAAGAAGATGGACCGGCTTCCAGAGCAAAAAATTTATTCTGCAGTGTCCTCTGCAAAAGTGGACAATTCTTAATCATATGACCGGGCTGATGACAATTAAAACACAACGATCTCTGAACCATTGCCAATCCTGGACCACTCTGTCGTTGCTGTTGCTGAGATCCTCCTTGAGGACACCGATTTGCCAAATGTCCAATTTGCTGACAATTATAACACTTGCGGGGTCTGTTATTGCTTCCTCCCGATTTCTTTCCCTTAGCTTGCCTTTTTCAAAGTGGATTAAACTTCCTTTTATTTGGGTTAATGAAATTCCCTCTCGAAACTGTTGTTGTTGCTGCCTCTGATTTCTTGCTCATCAAATTTTCATACCTCAAAGCCATATCAACTAAATCAACAAAAGATCCTTTCAAGAGCACCGTCATCTTATCGTGGAATTCGGACCTCAACCCTTGCACAAACTTTTCATTCTTCTTGAGGGAAGTATCAACGAGTCCTGGTCCATAACACGAAAGTTCGTTGAATTTGGTCCCATACTCAGAAACAGTCATGCTTTCCTGCTTCAAATTCAGAAAATCCTGGTACAATTGAGTTTTCCCTGCCGTTGGCATAAACTTCTCCTCAAATAACTCCTTAAATCTTTCCTATGAAATATCTTTCTCAGGAATATTTGCAATTGTTGCATCCCACCATGCTGTTGCGCCTCCCTGCAATTGCCACGATGTCATTTCCCTCTTCCGATCATCCGACAATCTCATACTCTTAAAAATGCGCTCGCAAGAGCGTAACCAAGCTTGAACTTAAATTATCGGTTCTGAACCTTTAAATGGTTGTCCTCCCAGATTGATGAAATATTTACATAACGATGCAAAACTAACTTGAGGCGGTACTGTATTTACAGCCTCTCTAGCAATTTGACTTTGACCATTATCAATCGAAGTACTAGCCCTAACTCTGCCTCTTCTTTCAGAACTCATGTTGGCCACCTGGACAGGTAACACAACAAATTTAGATAGGTATATAATTTTATGAAAATACAAATACGCACTCTCAAGATAAATATTACTCCAGAGCCTAGGTACTCGCTCAACCTCGCTCTGATACCAGCTGTGACGACCCGACTTTCTTACTCCAGAAAGACGTGTCATCAATAAGAAAGAAAGGGATAGAAATAGAAAAGAATAGAAAGAAAGAATAACAATATCAGAATCTCACAACGGAATGGAACAAAGTATAATACATCAACATAATTATTACATAGTTGTATACATCAGAGTTATACGATATCATACAACAGGACTATCATATACATATCTGTCAAAACATACATCCAAAATACATCATATGCTAACTAACACGACGGAATTAAATAGATAGATACATACGTCTGGTCTACTGCTCCAACTCCTCCAGAAAACTCTATACTTCGATTACCTATCACTTGGCTACTCATAAAAATTTGAGTACCCAAGAGTTTATGAAAACAAAATATAAACTCCGGGTCAGACATGGGTCTGATATGAGTAAACGGTTAAAGTTGTTTTAACTTTGAAAATCATTTGAAATAAAGGTATCCCGTAAGACTTCCCACACATAAATACGGGTAAGTTTTTACCTTACGCTAACCAAAACATTTTATAGGAAATTCAATGATATTATAATAGTGTCTAGGGTTTTCAAGTAAAATACAGAAATAGCTGGAATGCTTACATCTCACATTCCAACATAGTTGGGCACAATCAAAACGTACGGCTCTTATTGAAAATTGGATACCATACAATGGCAGGGCTACTGGGGTACCGTCCGTCACAGTACGTGGCCTAGATCACCGTACCGAGGAGCCACCCTAACTCCCCTGCAACACAAGGCCGGAACCATTCCTTACTGAACAGTCCCGAACAAGATAACCCGCAGTTGGCTGCAGACCAACTTCCCACACAGCCGAATATAAAGGGACATCTAGACAGGGGTATACCTCGTCCTGCTTGGGCATGACCCACCTAACCTTGCTGCACATTCCCTGTTTTAGCCATTCCCGGTTGATGAGGCTTGAGGCTGCGTTTAACTTTATAGAACATATCTCTTAGAATGTTCATCGTCCGCCTGACGATGTGCTGAAAGCATTCAATCTATACAAGTTCGTTCCGGGTTCGAACGAAACCGAAGACATTATCTCGTTACACTCATTTTGGAATCACCCTCAGAGTTAACGACAATAATCCTTGCATTCTGAAAACACCATCTCAATCTTCTCTTGAGATTTTACGACCTAACGTTTAATTTGGAACGATGTGGTTTTCGAAATATCAAATTGATACCCGATCCCTGTCTCATCGAAATCTAAACGCCATTTTAAAGGCCAAGTTGTCTAATTAACTTATACAGTTTAAATTCAACAATTGAATTCACATAGCAATTTATCACAGATAAATCATACACAGTCATCACAGATATATCCAGAATATCATAGAACATCACAGGATATAAATAAGTATCAGAGTCAATCAAATAGAATTATCGATTCATATCAACATTTAGATAGATTTATTTTAAACTTAATTACTTGCTTAAGAATAAACCATATTTTATTCTTGCTTGGTTAATTACTAATTAAGTAACTTATTTAAATTTATTGATTTACTTATTAATTATTCACTTAATTAATTATTAATCAATAACCTTAATTTATAAAACTCAATTACATATTTAATTATTACTAATTGCTTAATTAATCATTAATTATTAATTAACTTAATCGTTTAATCCTTAATTAATTATTTAATCGGTTAACTATGATTTGTTAATTTATTAATTTTCAATGATTAATCAAATTCTTAAGTACAAATGGGTTTACACAAGATTATCATTAAAATCTTTAATTACTAATTTAATTAAATTTTATACTACTTATTAAATCTTAATTATAAAATTTATTATATTCTTAATTAACTTCGATTTAAATTAATCACTCATCTTCGTTTCAGTAAAACTTTCTTAATAAAATTTAAAGTTAATCTTAGCATAAAACAATTTGTCAACATTATTAACTTAATTAATACTTAACTCATATACCCTTTTCAAATTAGCATTACAACTGGCAAATTCCTGGAATTAGAAACCCGAAGATAACAACGCACAAATCTCGTGCTACACTGGCGTATACCCTAATGTTTCACGCGTCTTTCCCTGCATCACTCCTTCCTTCTCCTTCCTCTGTTCTTTCTTTTTTTTTCTTTTTTTTTTCCAGCTCTTCTTTTTTTTTAGTTAAAACATAAACTACTGTAACCATTAACACATGCGCGCTCAAACCTTGACCCAGAGACAAACCCGAAGCTACAAGCAAACAAACTCGAGTTTCACTCGAGTCAACGCCAACAGACATTTTCCCGCCGCCGTGCACGTGCACGGCGGTTCGCCACCGCTCCGGCGCCCCACGACGCCATCAACAAACCACTCGACGGCCACTCACTCGAAAACATAGCCCATAATTACACGATAAACTCGGAATTAAAATATGTTTGAAAACTCGAACTGTTACTCACACACGATAGACGAAATCACCTCGTCCTCACGATCTCGACCGCCTGAGACGACATGGCTTCGGCCATACCTCGTCAACAACACCCGCTAACACCTCCAAAGTCTCATGGCACTCGGTTGAGCTACGGCGACGCGATCGCCAAAAATACAGAACCCAAACTATCGAACCCATAAACCCTACTCTCGATCATTCCCCAAAAATCTTGCATTGGAAAATTTTTTAAACATTTTTCTAGTGTTCCTGAATCAATACTCAAGCTTCATGTTAAATTACAACAACAATAATTGGAGGAATCATCAGAATTTCATGAAAAAGCATTTTTGTTTACTATCAAACTGCTCTTAGAATAGTTAACTAAAAATTATAATTTCTGTCTTAAAAATCATACCTTTGTATGTTGTTTCAATATATAAATTCAAATTTACAATTCAAGTTATTCGAATTTTTGACCATTATTTATTTTTTTACTGTAAAATTGAATTCACAGTGATTATATTGACAGCAACCTTTAAACAGTTTCCAAGCTTTGATCTTCATTTTAAACAAAATTAGTTAGTTAAATTCTAAGTAAAAATATTTTAATATAAAGAGTATGATTCAAATTTTTTTTTTTTTTACTAATGTTGTCACAGTTACTGGAAATTGCAAGTTCATCAGATCTTCCAGAAATCAGCTAAAAATCAACATAATAATTCTTAATGAGTCAATTACTAATAATTAAATTTCAAAAAGTTAGTTTACTCACTAAATACTGTTGAAACAGAGAGTATTTGATGATGAAAGAAGACTGTTGTTTGAAGAATTGAATTCCTGTAAACTTTTCTTGCTTTTTGAATTTGTTTGAGCTTGAAGATATGATGTTTATTTATATTTCCTTTTGCTTTTCTCAGGTTTTGCTTCTTAAGTTTTATGACCGAACTAAATACTAAAAACAAGTATCATGTGAGGTATTTATATAGATAAGAATAGTTTTTGAACAGGGAAGGTAGTATCTGGGCAAGCTTCTCCTGTTATTTATCAAAAAAAAATGTATTTAATTTCTGTAAATTGAAGTGATGTTGTATTTCGGCCGATAGCTTATATTTGACAGATTGTAGTGCTAATTAAATGCTTATGTTTTCATTTATGTTAACATATAATTAATGTTTGCTGACACATGAATTTGTATAAAGATATTTGCAAATTTTTGTATAGGTATTAGCTTCTAATATAAGCCTCTCTGGTTATGACAGTATTTTGCTCTATGTTCATGTACTAAGAATCTAAGATGGTATAGATATTTCGGCTGAATTAAATGTTTGTGGGCTGACAATGAAAGTATTAAATGAACTTGCCTTCTAATAAGTTTACAACCTATTATATGTTTGCTGGCAAAATTATTTGAGTTTCTCTGTACAAAGATTTTTGTATATAAAATTTTGTTTTATTATCTTTTTTTAAAAAAATCTATACATTTGCTTTGACTGATTCTACATGTTTGTATTTACTTGGTTAACATTTCTATTTATATCATATTCATATCATAGTTTTGTACTTATGTTTATATATTATGGTTTTCTTATGTCTGTAGACTTATGTTTATAACCATATTTTATGTTATACTTAAGCTAAATATTTATAAGCTTATTTTATTTTAATTATAAAAGTTGTTGTTAGAAACACTTCTTAATCATATTTTTATTTAAAGTTAAATCTTCCAAATATTTGATTTGTAACTTATATTTGCATTAGTATACTTTATATTTATATTTAATATGAATAGAATTGTGCTGTTGTAAATATTATTATTATTAACTACATTTATATATTTAATATTAAATGTCATTAATACATAACTTTTAATTTAATTAAATAAAACAAATTTTATTTTAAATATTGTTAAAAGAGTCTATTTTAAATTTGAAATTAAAATTTCCTTTATAACACATATACAAGTAATAATGTCCAAAATCTTATTTATTGTTAAATGAAAATTTGTATTTTATTTAAATTAAATTAAAAACTTATTATAATAATAGGGTCAAAATTCCGGGATGTTACAGACCCGGGCCTCCCTAGTCAACCGACCGACCGAATTCCACTCAAAATACCGACCCAACCTTGTAACCTCCTCTACCGATCAGCTACTATTGGAATATGCCGACCCGACTCTCCCTTAAGGGTCGGCCTACAAAGGCTACCGACCGGATTCTTTACTCCTCAAGCAATGACCCCTCTCTCTTACAAAACAATAAACTCTCCTCTTATACACGTCACTGATCTCCCTTCCTAGAGACACCTATGTCGCTCCTCTCGATTCGGTGCCGGCCCGTGCCAGACACTCCACTATCCTAACCTATACACTCACTCCCACTATCTCTCTCCTCTCATGCTCGCCAAGAAGGATTGAATACTGATATGAATTAGATCCAAGACGAGTTTGGGGGGGCATGGCCTAAGAGTTCAAAGAAAGACGTGGACCATTACCTATGAAATAGCTTAGGGTTAAGGCATGCGATTTCTAATGCTCGAAGTCGAGAATGATGACTGAGAATGTTGGGGAAGATGGTTGAAAGGAGAGTGATGGCACTTCGGTGAAGATAGGATTTTTTGGTTTTGAGCAGAGCTAGAGGAGATAAGTTATAAAGTGAGAATGAAAATAAGATATGGGGGCGTGAGCTTTTATACAGATAATGGGGATATGAATCGATGATATCGTGATGACCTAGTCACCTTGTTTCACGGGGTCGGCAAGTCAGCATGCCAACCTGGCCCAGATAAACCGACCGAGTGGGTTCGGCCTTAGAATGCCGACCCCTTCCTTGTTTAAAAAAAATGTGCGTGTGTGTGTATGCATGTAATGATAATCAAGGATGATAGAACAATGGAAAGTTGAATTTCACCCGATAGGTGGAGAAGCATGGGTTTGAGAAACCCAGTATGAGCCAGCCTCTGGAAATAGGAGTTGCTCGCTAATTCAAAGCGCATCGTGTTGATCCACAAGACACATTTTAGGGGGCTAATGTTACCCGATCACTTGGCCCGGCTACAAAGTGATATTAGCAGAGACTTTGGTTGAATCTAAACAAGATCGAGCCAAGGATAGATTGGAGATATAAGGGATTGATCCGATCTAGATAGTTCGGCATATAAACATGGTTCGGCCTATGCACGTGGTTCGGCATGAATGTACGATTCAGCCTTTGTGCGTGGTTCGGCACATCTGAGTCGGCCTTAGAAGGTTTGATTTATGTGGTTCGGCGCGCATGGGTCGGCGTAAGTGGCTCGGTGAAGGAAGCAAGACCGTGCGCGGTTCAGCCTAGGTGGTTCAGCCTACCTCGCTCGGCCTAGATGGGTCAGCAAGTATCATTCGGCCATGGTGGAAAAGCTAGTGTAGTTCGATCGGATGTGGTTCGGCACGTGTGGGCCGGCATATCTGGGTCGGTGCGCCTTGAAGTGGTTGACAATTCATTTGGTTTACAACCAAGTGATGCGACCAACATTTCTATGCTTCGAGTCAAACAACCGCTTGCTCCGAGTTCTTTGGGGGTCTGCTTCGAGTCAGCTACGAGACAACCTCTGGGTCAGCATACGTAGCTCGGTGGACGTGGGTCGGCATGACTCGTTCGGTCCACTTAACCTACAACTATGGGCCGAGCTACTTGGTCTTGAGCCTGCACAAGGAGTCCAGCCTATCTTCGTCTATAAATAGAGGGGCAGGGGTACAGTTGAAGGGACCTTCTTTCGGAAACTCCGAGATACTCTGCCATTTTTTATGCTCACTTCTCTTCTGTTCAAACTTTCATTCAAGTTATTTGTTTACAGATTGTATCTGTACTCAAGTAATTGAAGTAATAAAGATCATATTCAAAGTGGACGTAGACAATTACGTCAAACCACTATAAATTTGGTGTTCCCTTTTCTCTTATCTTTTTGCATTCAATTGCGTTATTTCACTGTTTGAATTTACTTTCTTCATTAATCTCTCTACACAACTCTATTCAAGGGTGTTAGTAACCAATTTTGGTGCTAACATTAACCAAGCCCATATTTATGCAAACTAATGAATTTCGAGAATTATGCGAAAGGAAGGTTGTAAGAACCGATCTAGGTTATATTATTGATATTTATTGATATTGGATATTTGGATACCACTATCAAGATGTGCTCCGTTATTGGAGTTGAAGAAAACCATATTAGGCTAGTTTTCACCTTTGCGGTCTGATTTTGGGATCGTGCCTTAGGCCCGCTGCACCTTGTATCATTGGATTGGGTGACTCATATGATAAATGTCATATAGCCCATTGTGTCGCATAGGCCAGCATTGTGTCGCATAGGCCAACAGTCTATTACCTATAAAAGCAAAGCTAGGCATGATCGAAGCCATGCGTTGATGAATCGAAGATGAATAAGAGTCACGATATCTGTCAAGATAAATAAAGACCATACGTACAAATCTGTTTAGATGACCCTGAGTTCCTGGAATGGGCATACGGCCATCATTCTTCCGTCTGGTTCTACGTATAATGATAGATTGACATAAATTGATTATTATTTTTTTAATGATGCTTAGATACAACATGTCAGTGGAACAACAAACCACAAATCATGTGTCAATAAATGTTCGAATCACGCTACGCAAGTTTCGAAGTTATGACCTCTCGCACCAAAATCGAATTACTTAACTACTAAGACAAAGATGCTTGTCATATATTGATTCTTACTCTTCACTTAAATACAGATTCCAGTTAGGCGACACGGAGTTAAATGACCCTCATGTTGAGATGACTCCACCTGAGACCATGAGTCTGGGGTACAGTTGATAAATGTTACTCTATTTAAAATGGACATGCATTTAGCATGCAAACTTTTCCTCTTCCATAAAATTTAAACTCCCTGCACCAACGCATAAGTTTTTCGTATCACCAAAACAAAATTATCAAACTTTTCATTTGTAGTATGCAAAATCGGCCTGAGGCAGTTGAACTAACTCAAGCTAGCTTTCCTAAGTTAAAAAAAAAAATATGCAATCAACCGTCAAGCCTAATAAAATACAGGCTTGTTAGATTATTTTATATTGCAAGAACTATGTTAAAAATATTTCAAATTAGTCCTTCCTCAACCTCAATGAAAAGCCTTGGATTACAATCTAAAATCAAGCACGAAAATACGATAAGTGAAGATAAATAGAAAGAAAATAAAAATGAAAAGGCCACGTCTAATCCATTCTTCCTTTGATGGTCACTTCCCTTGCTTCGTTAGGCGTCCTGCATTGTATAAAAAAATGCATATTAAAAAAACAAATCAAAATCCTTATAAAATCACATGAGATTTATTAAGCACAGTGAATCAAAGAGATCATTTTTGTGAGATAGCAAATACTGTTTCCCAAACCTTAACAAAGACCGAAACAAGAGGGCATAAAAAATGGATGCCAAATTAATTGATAGCGGGGACTTCTTGTACACTAAAACAGTAAAACACTTGAAATAACATTTTTGCAAGACAAAAGCAGCTTAATCAGTTTGAAACAAGTATTTCATCCATTACAACAATAACCACCATATACGCCCAAATGATTCTTCCAATATATATTTTCTCCGGATCTCTTTTGCAGTAGACAGAGCAAGTATATACATATAGTAATAAGAAGTTTGATGATGATTCTTCCAATATATATTTTCTCCGGATCTCTTTTGCAGTAGACAGAGCAAGTATATACATATAGTAATAAGAAGTTTGATGTCATGCAAGAGATGTGTAATGTGTTTATATAAACAGAAAGAAAAAAAATTGAGCTTACACAATAAGGACATGTCCTCCCCATCCACTCAAGCAATCACGATCAACTGATGACAATAAGGCTTGAGAAATAACTTCAAATAGTTCTTCAGCTCCCTATTGATGTTCAAAATGGGTGTACTAAGATGGTAAAATATTTGAATATCGTACAACCGAAACATATGTTGCACATATGTGCACTATCTAGGTCTAACCGAGTTTAATTGATTCAATGCTAAATCAAATTAAACAAAAGAAGAACTGAAAACTTATGAGCATTTAGACTGGTTAGGTGAAAAGAATGCATATCATTGAGATAAAATTTGTGTAGATATCACACAACCTAAGCATATATTGCAAACACCAACGCAATCTAGGTTGAATTGACTAAACTGATCCAGGGCTAAATTCAAATGAAAATAAACTGAAAAGTAATGGACATTCAGGTGAAAAGATTTGCCTCATTGTTGGTAAGCACGCCCATAAAAAAACAAATTTTTTGCATAGTACTGTCACGAACAACAGTCTCGCATAATTTATAATTTATGTATATGCAAAATGTGCATATATGCACACCATTTACTTTACACCATTCAATTTAAGTTTACTCAGTTGTATGCATTAACATATAAAATATATATTTGGAAGACACGTCCCAGTTACTATTTAATATTTTCTTTTGGTCTACAGATAAAAAAATTCGTCCAAATTTAGACTTAGTTGGAAAGATAGCGAGTTTTATGACTAGAAAAACAGATAGTATCATATAGGTACAGAAAACACAAATACAGCATCGTTGTCGTCGTCGTTCTCTACCCAGTGCACAAAGCTTCCGCTCTTGAGCGAGGTCTGGAGTGGGCAAGACGTGCGGAGTTTACCCTATTTACTGGAGACTTTCTGAAAATTAAGCACCCACAAAATCTGAATCCAACGATTCGTGAATAAAACGGACAATAGGCTTAACATTATCTTTACTACTAATAATGAGAATTACATGAACTGATTTATCGGTGTCTTTTTGAAATGCCCGAATTACCCTTCAATTTATATTCTTTTCACGTCAGTTCATCCCGCAATCTACTCTTTTTGCATCTTTCTCTCAAAAAATTAAAACAACCTTAAAATCCATAGCTCTCATACCTCCCTACAATTAGATCCAGTCCCATATCCAACTCCATTCAAGATCCATCATCTTCCCCAATGTCATCTCCCATGACCGATCGATGGTTACTCCACTGCGATTCAAGATCCACAGTCTTCTCCAACGTCAGTGTGATCTCACATAATAGGGTTAGTTCAAATATGTTGTTGAAATCAGTGCGATGGTTGGTACGACCCAAAATGTTTGATTTCAATCAAAGCAAATGCAACAGCGACTGAAAGAAGCTTATACGTCCTTCTTGCAATTACTGAAGAAGGAAGTTCCGACAAAATAAAGAAAGCATTAAAGCAATCAACAAGAAAGTATCATCCTGATGTTTTGCCTCCTAATTGAACCGAAGAATATACTAAAAGATAAATGAAGTGTAAGAAGCTTACGAGACTTTGATTGATCCTAATTTGAGGCCAATTTATGATAGAGATTTGGCTAGAGGATTGCGTCTTGCTTTATCCACTAAAAGAAGAGTAAGAAGAAGTGAGATTTTAATCTTACGTTGATTCTAATTTGTGAACAAATTCGACAACCAACACACCCCCTCCCGCCTCCATCAAAGTTTTCAACCCTTTGATGCCAGTCACTTCTCCAGTCACGGTTATCAACTTATTTGAGGTATTGCTCTTTTTTTAATTATGGTGGTTGTTTTATATGTTTTATGTCAAGCTTAATTTTATAATTACGGTTGATTTCTCTGCAAGATTGCTTTACTTCTACGATTGACTTGTGCAATTCACGCTCTAGCCCTAATTGCGTACTAGGTATATTTAATCCGATTTCACATGTTGTTGATTTTATGTATGGTAGAGAGGATGTTATTGAATTTTCGACTTCTTAAACCCACCTCTAATATGAATTTGTATGAGATACGTATGCATTTTTTGATTTGAGGACTTAATGTCTCAAATGCATTTTCTGTATGAAAAAATGACTTTATATGAAATGTTAAGTTGTGTATTAGTTACATTGATAGCATCGGAATGGGGACTAAAAATAAAAAAATTCGATGTGGGGCGGCTTCGAATATATAGCCTCATATATACATTTGACATGTAAATTTCGGGAATCTAAAGTTTCAAATATAAGTACAGTTCCATGTATATAGCAGGCTTTTGAATATACAAGTTTAGTGTGTGTGTATGGTTTTGAACAAGTTTCAAAAGTGTCGGCTTCATGAATATATATATATATAAGAATGTTTTGTATATGTTTCGAAGATATGGTTTTATTTGTGTATGATTTCGAGTATGCATGTTATCCCGACTCAAGTTTACGTGGTTTTATAATTTATTTGGCTTTAGAAAGTATAAGCTTCAATGGTTTCAAATATATAGGGATTCATATTTATACATGTGTCAGGTTTATATATATATATATATATATATATATATATATATATACTGGAGTTTCGAAAAGTATTGATTTCATACGTTTCTGCCTTCAGATATAAATTTTAGTTTTAAATTTATGCATGAGTTGTTAAATATAGTGGTTTTGTACGTATCAGGTTTTACTTATGTCAGGCTTTTATAAGTATGTGTGTGTATGTATATATAATATATATATATAAGGATTTTAAACATGCATATAACTAATTTTTAACGAATACCAGTTTTCAAAAGTATAACAAATTTTGGGTATATGAGTTTACACGAATATGGTTTCATGTACAATAGTTTCACATGTATCATATTTTGAGGATCTGGTTAGTTTCAGAAATACTTCAAATATATATCACTAATTTCAGAGGTGTGAGGTTTCAAATGTGAAGGCTTTAGTAATATGAAGAACTTCATATATGCAGTTTCAGGAATACGGATGTCATATTTAAGTACATATCTTCAGGTTTTGAATATATTAATAATTGAGTAAATACCTTAAATTCATCATTTTTCGAATGAATACATGATTTTAAGTATATGTATGCATGTATGCTTTCAAGGGTATATGTTTCCATGATTTTTAGTATACATTATTTCAAATATATAAATACATATACATGGATTCAAGATTTTCAAAGTGTATGGCTTAGTGTCACAAGCTTTATGTGTTGGACTTTAAATACTTGCAGGTTTCGAATGCATCTGTTTCCAAATGTAAGTGTCATTAAAGTCTATATGACTTTATACATACATCCTACTTTCAAAGTTTTAAACATTCATGTCTTCTGGGAGATTGGTTCTGGTTAAGGCTGTTCTCTCAGCCCTTCCCACTTACTGGCTCTCATTCCACAAGCTTCCTATCTGGGTATCCAAGAAAATCGACGCCATTAGACGAACCTTCCTCTGGAATGGGGGGAAAATTAAATGTCTCGTCAATTGGAAAACCGTGTGCATGCATGAAAAACATGGGGGTCTGGGTGTCCCCAATCTGATCGCCTTCAATCAAGCTCTGCTAGCAAAATGGCTCTGGCGCCTGCTCTCGCTGGGACAGTTTATTTGGAAACAGTGGATTCTAGCTGCTCATTATAATGCGGACCCCTTCCTCGTTCTCCATTTCGCTCCTCATCATAGGCCTTCCCCCTTCTGGACTGGTGTTCTTACCTCTGTAGACCGCTTCAACTCCTTTATCCGAACCCATGTTGGAAATGGTGCTAACTGTCTCTTCTGGTTTGACTCATGGCACAGCCTCTCCCCCCTCCACAAATCCTTCCCTCTTCTTTTTTCTCACTCCAACCTCCCCCGCCTGACGGTGGCGGAGGCGGTAGCCCGCGGACTTCCATGCTTTTGCCCCTCAACTCTCTTTTCTCCTGACACACTCTCGGAGCTCTTCTCGTTACTGCGCCTGATTCAACACGTATCACTCGACCCCCTCGTGAAGGACAGTCATGTTTGGTCACTCTCTCCTTCTCATGGTTTCACCGTCTCCAAGTACTCCTTGTTTCTTAATCACCCTGGTCGCCTCTTCGCTTTCGCCCGTGTCTGGAAGTGCCACATCCCTCTCCGCGTCAAATTTTTTCAATGGTGTCTTATTCATGGACACATTAATACCAAAGACCGCATTGTTCGTTTTAACATTTTGTCCGATCAGCTCTGCAGCTTGTGTAAGACTGAAGCTGAATCAATCCGCCACCTCTTCTTCGAATGCGATATATCCCACTACATATGGGTCTCAGTCTGTAGTCACATCTTCGGTCGTACTCATTGGATCAACGACTTTTTCGAACATTGGCAGTATGGTGTACCGAATCGACTCCTAGATTCCCTTCTAGCCATTTTCAGTTGGGTCATCTGGAAAGAAAGAAACGCTTTTTTATTCAACAAGCCAACCAGCACCCTTTTTAGCCTTTGTTGCAGAATTGCTTACATTTTCGCTTATTGGACAGGTCATTCTTCTTCCTTAGCACCTTTCAGGTTCTGTCTCCCTGCAGTTCAGTCCTCTTCTGAAGAGGCGGAAGGCAGCGCTTCATCGACATCGCCAGGAGACAACTAAGTCTTAACCTTTCTCCGTCAGTCTCTGAACCTTGTTTAGTAGTAGTTGAAGTTTTTTGACAGTGGAGTTATTAGGCCCATCAATGTTATAGTCGAAAATGCTGGGAAGTAATTTTTTGTACTCAAATCAGTGATGTTAAATCTAAACTCGAACTATGCTGTTTGGCTACCGACCAGGCTTGTTGGTCGGACTACTTATATATTAATATCATTATAATCGGCTGTGTAACTCCACGCTACACACCCGTTTGCATCAAAAAAAAAGTTTTAAACATTCATGGATCCAAAGATATACAAATTTGATTATATACATAGTATCATGTATGTGCGATTTTGTGAGTGAATGTGATTTTGTAAATACTTTTTTTTTGAGTATGCGCACATCATGAAAGTACATGGCTACAAGTTATAAAATTTATATGATTTCAAACACCTGTAGTTTTATATATGCTGAGTATCAGAAACTGAAAGTTTTGAATAAATAGATGTGGTTTCTAAAATAAACTATGTTCTGTGTATTTCCAATTATAAAACGGGTTCATTTGAGAAGGTTTTAAATATATACATGTCCATGTTTTAAGGTGTACATGATATTAAATGTATGATAATTTTGTATATGTCGGATTTTATAACGTGTAAACTTTGAACAAAAGCAAGATGCAAGTATATATGATTAATGTATGATCTTGAATACATATGTTTGTATTCTATATATATGCCAGTTTAAAAATATATACACCTTCAAATTTCAAATATGAACAATGATTCTAGATCCCGAAAGTATAGAGCACTAAATTTATATTTGGGATTTAATGTGAATTTCATAAAGGTTTCAAAGGTATATTGGCTTCTATGTGTACACAGATTTTGTGAAGTATGATCTATTACTTAAATAGGAAAAGAGAAACCACACACTTGATATATCAACACGTGGCGTCGTCTTCAGTTATTCGCGTCCGAGTAAAATTAATCATGGTGGGATATAAATTTTAGGTCGGGCCCAAATCAACTTCCAATGTATATCTAAAATTTATCTTTCTGTAAGCAATTATTTAATTTTAGTAGATTAATTATAATTTTACATGACATCGTCTACTTATTAATTTCCTGGCTATTTCCAAATGTAGTCTGTATTACGGTGGGTGAAATGAACCTGTATAAATTTTTAAAGTTCAACTTTGAAGAATTTTATGTACCTATATTTTTCCATTATACATTGCATTTTTCATATTTTCTGGCTTTAGGTTACTTTCCAACTGAAAATATAATATGATTTCACAAACATGATTTTGACAGTATTTTTGAGTTTGCTTACAACTCTTAAGATGAAATGCATCGCCCTCTTTTTGTTAGCATGCTTATAACTGGCTTTGTAGTTAGAAATCACGTAGTGGCATTATTTTCCTTTTTCTGTTTAATGTAACTTTAGATTCATTTTGGTGTTGATTACTTAATTGGACATACGATGTTAGTATTTTTCTTATACATGTCATCCCAAGGTCCATATAACATAAATTGAATGATTGAAATAAAAAGGTTTGTTTCTTAAGGGGTAAGAATTTTGATGTTTCATTTGAATTAGTTCACAGACATAATCAATTTTAAAAGGGACTTTTAAAAGTACTAGTTGATTTTAAAAACCTTAGCCTGCCAAATGTTAGCACCTGACAAGAAGTATTTCAAATAAAGCACTTTTTTTCCATTCCTTAACATTGGAATATAACATGTTTTCGTATCTTTTATAAATTGACAATGACTCAGAATCATGTTCTGATGATTCACACTTGCGTTACTACTTTAAATAGAGCCACACTTTGAATAGAGCCACCAAAGTTTATGCTCTACAACCTTATATAAAGTAGCAATAACATCTTATTCAAGGAACACATTCTTCTAGCAATACAATCTCAACAAAAACAGATTTATATCTTTGATTCATAATTCTAATACGCTCTTCATCTAGCCAAAACAGTATTAATGAAAACATAAATTGATTTGACAACTATTACTGCTTTCTTAGGCTATGTGTATACGAACAAAGAGGCATATATATATATATATATATATATATATATATATATCTTAAAGTAGAGAATAGATATAAAGCAATAAAAGTAGTTTTGACCTTAGATTTCAAATGGTATAATCATATTTTGCAATTAGCTGGTTGCTTATTACTTGTTATGTGCCTATTCATTGTGAAATTTCATTATGGGCCTATATAGAATTCCACTACATAACCCTTTTGAATGCCTACAGAAGGAAGATTATGCTTCAACTTCCATTGCACCACCACAGAATGTTCATGAGACTAAACAATTGCATACAAATTGTAAGATGTACACATCCTTTGGATACACGGCAAACAGAGGTGCCAGGTGAGAATGCAGAGGCCAAAAGGAAGCAGACTACAAGTAACTCACTTCATACATGTGGGAACTTCGCTGCTACACATATAGAGAAACAACAAGGTGAACTAAAGCTACAGCAAGCACCTATGTCAACTGGATATACAGACCGGCCTACAATGGACTGGAATCACTAGAATGTTGTGGGGAAGCCTGGTGTGAACATGTGCAAATTGATGCAGGGTACAGAAGCATACTGCATAATTAAGGCAAGAAATGTTGGCCAAAAGTTACTAATCCCTATATTTCTTCAGCTGAGCCTCTATGTACAACCGGTATACTTCAGCAATATCTATGTACATGTATACGTACACGCCATTGTTCTAAAATAGCATAGTTCCATTCTTTTGCTGCTACGATGCATTGGGAAAGATGAAGCAGAAGCTTGCATGGTTATGATACTAATATTGTTGGATGAAGTGAGCAAGGAACAGCAATAAGAACTGCTTTCGCTAACAAGAAAATCTATATTGCACATATATTATATGTTGGCACGGATGGTTACATGTCCAACTCTCTACAAGAGGATAATGTGGATATGTGTTTGCTGCATATCAGTAGGGGCTCTATAATACTTGCTCGCAGTAAGACATTGTGGCTGGCATGTAAACAAATAGTATGGAGCATGCACGAGAAGTGGACATGCATGCTAAGTGGTGGTATGGTACTGTAGCTAGAAGTAAGCAGCTGAGCTGAAGCAGCAAGCACCTATGAATTGATTATTATCATGAACTGATTCTAACTATCCTAATCATTCAACTGTTCGAATTAAACTTTACGTTCCTAATTCATATAACATACATAGGTGCTTGAATTATATTTAGTAATCATAATGTTGGATTTATAATTTGGCTACCAGGTTAATTATAACTTTGTGGTTAGTTTCAGCCAACATAAATATCTGAAGCCTTAAGCTACCGGAGTGCAAATTGAAATTAAAAAAATGTAATTATTTCTAATAATTGTCCTATTGATGACACTTGATACTTATATCTAACAATATGCTGGTATATATTAGTCGTTGATCCGTTGGACTAAGTAATGTTGGGAAGTATGGTCAACAAAAGAACACACGTTGAAAATGAAATTATAAAAAATGCAAAATAATGAACCCAAAGCCTGCAAAAAAGGTAAACGTATAATGATTAATAACTTAGCACAGAATAAAAGTAGTACCATTGATTTACATGGTCAAAGAAACTAAAATACCTGATGGAAACAGTGTCAAATTAAGTCATGAATAGTTTCATTATTTAAGGAGTGACAACTTGAACCTTTCATAGACAATGGCAGTCATAAAAACTGCCAACGACTTCGATGGGATCTTTAAGTTTAAATAATGCGTCTCAATCGGCCATAGTAATAATTATTGGAAGCTATCTTTTAAATTTCAAAATATAAATATGGTCATATATCAGAATCACCTTTCAAATTTAAAATTTCAAAATGCCACGATGGAAATCATGTCATTAAACTCTCACTGTTAATAGAATTTGAAAAGATGATGTATTCAGATACATTTTTGCTCACGGCCCACATTAGCTAAACGAGTATATACATGTAAAAGCACAAATATTATTTCCATTTTCGGTACTGTAAAATAAGTCAAAACAAAAGAAACTATGAAAGCTTTTAAGTTATTGGCTCTACGAATCTTCTTTAGTTATCTCGGTCTTCTCAGTTGTGCTTCGGATTCATTTTATGCTGGCAATGGTATTGTCAAATATACTTCCATAAGTGTAACCATAAATGCATGAACATTGCGATTAAATGCAAGTCCACCTGGACGTGCATATATACTCGTAACAAATAAATGAAACATCAAATTCAGAATTAAATGATAATTAGTGAAAAGCAGTTTGAAATTTTTAAGTACCACATAGAAATGAAACAATTGAAGTTAGGAACAATATTTATTGTGTTCCGTTTGTTAGTAGCATTTACTTGCCTACCCTTATTAAATGCAAAGAATTGATTCAATATAAAGGGTGCGGTTGTATTTAAACACTGAAATTTTTTTCTTCCTATGTAATTAACTATTGTCGTTATTTGTGTTATTAAATGAACCATGACGAGTACCCACTGCACATGTTGACACAACCCATTGTATGTACATATATACATAGTTGAACACATGAACATCTAAAAAAATTGTCTCTCATAGATAGTGACATAGTGTGATTGGTTGTATATCAGCTTCCGCCAACTACATCGAAGGTTTTGTCTACGCTGCCTACACTATTCATGTGATTTACCTCGAATATGTGTTGGGGTACGGTGCAGACTTCCTCAAAGTTTATAACGAAAGCTCGGTTCTCCGAGTCTTCAAAACATGCGTTGATATATATTTATTTTACAAAATTCCAAAGATGTTTGAGTATGTGCATGTTAGTGCGCTTGCGAGTGTGAACATTACTACGATGAATATAGTTCAAATCTACAAGTTATCACCTACACACAAGCGCGCGCGCGCATGCATGCACATTTGTATTATCCTTGTCTAGATCGATTACTTTTGCAGTCACAAGTTCCATAACTCTCATTTCACATTAATATTAGTCAGGAGCAACATAATGCTCAAACATACGTAATGTGTACAAAACATAAAAGGGAAAAAAGTTTCCTTGCAGCTGATACATCAATAAGTATATGGTAACAAAGTCAGGGAAGTATTAGGTGTTTCACTCATATTTTAAGATTATTATTTAGTGTTAAACCCGTGTAGAAACTAATAAATAATATTGTATTTAGTTGCCAAGCAATGATATAGCATTGCTAGTTGCTACTGTATCAAGTTGATTTTTGGTGGGATAGATGCAACAAGAACAATTGCAGAGGACAAGTTTGCAATAGTAGTAAAAGCTCAACTAACCAAAACTAGAACTAAAGAACACAGAAAGCAAGAAATACCATATCAGGCTTGTACATAGATTCACAAGCACCATAAAGTGATTCAGATGCAGTACCAGAAACAACAAAATCCTTGGCAAGTTCTCTGCACAAATGAAAGCAAATTGAGTTTAAAGCAATAAAAAAATTGATCATCATGACAGTTCAAAATAAGACGCTCAAAATCAGATGATTTGCCGAATATTTATAACTACCCTGCAACACCGTTGCTACTTTACTGCTATAAATCAAGATTGTATCTTTCATTTTGAAGTTTATCAGCTTGTTCAGTATGAAGAATTTCACCTTCTCAGCTTTACTCGGTATGAAGAATACACAGATTTTTTGCTAGTGAAATGATTTTGTTTTAGTTTCAAGTTTCACTTATATTTTGCTTAACCATCATTTGGATTTTTAAGGGAATGAAATGCTATTATTTCCATTTATGTGTACATTTCTACCACAGTTAACAATTGACTAAACATACACTTCACCAAACAAAAGAAAGGAAATATATAGGTATTATGGTAGTAATTTATTATGGACACTCTGCAGTAAGAATGACTCGTGAATTTATTAAATAATATTAATGTTTGTACAAGGGTAAAACGTTAAGTGGAAAAGGCAAAGGAAAAAGAAAACAGAGGAAGAATACAAGTTCTTCAGCACTACCTCCGCACAGAGCTAGTTAATCTAAGTGGTGATAAAAGATATACCATAACATATTGTACTCCAAATATAAATGTTAAACCATATAAATTTCAATTTAATAACTAGTGGGTAGAGATAAATCATACTTGGCACCAAGGCAATCCATGGTGCAAATGAAAGGAACATCATCATCTCCTAATCCCGCGATCACAGGCTGGCAGAAATATGGTCCAAATCTACCAGACAAAATGCATCATAGAAGTATGTCAGCATCAATCCACAATTAATAAATGAATAAGTAAAAATGGACAGCTTACTAAGCTAACAAATATAATAACAGATCAGAAGAAGAACAAAAAGTATATCTAGTTTCAGCACAGTAATTGAATTTTCCTTTCTTTCTTTTTTTCCCTTTTTATGAAATTGAAATAACAAAAAGCTTAGAATATATTGAATGCGTATAGTAAGATGATATCCCAACATCATGTTCCAAATCTCAAATTTCATACAATCATCAGTACCAGTCCAATAAAGTGAAGCCAGTTAAACACATGCACAATACAGGGGTAGATTTTGAATCACTCAACTGGCAATAATATACCCTCATATGGAATTAGGTGAGTTAACATCGCAGTAGTAACACCAGGATGTGCATATCAAGGAAAACCAAAGCACAAGTGTCACATATATTCAGTACCAGATTAATTTGTAATGACACCAAAGATAAATTTTCAAAGAATGTAGCCCGAGCATTTTTATCAAATACTGAAGGAAAGGAGTATCCATACATTTACAAAAACAAAGGAAGATGCTTGACTGGCTCGAACTTAGGACTTCTGCATTGCATAAATCAGGTCTGCTTCTATTGTATCACATGGTATTCCAACAATTTTTTTGGAAAATCATTGTGATTTTGTCCTTGATTTTATGTTGTTAAAACTGAGCATAAGCTTGGCTCAAGCAAAATATCACTGTTTCACAATCATGTTTCAAATTTTGGGTTAAAAAGTGAAATAGCACTTAAATGACACTTAATGATGCTTCAGTGATGCTAAATGTGACTCAAGTGATGTGTTATGATGCTTAGGCAGTGCTTAAACTACTAATAAAGCAGAATAAGCGATGGATTTGGTTTTTATATGTTTTGTTTCACCATAATATAATAGTTATACATTGATTTTTAATAACATATAATAATAATGTATATAAAGAAAATGATATGCTAAAAATCAAAGCTAAAGTGAACACAGACAACTCAGAGGTGATTTGAACCGAAGCTTGAGAAAAATAAGTGAGTGTAAGATCAAGAAGACAACCATAGTATACAGATATAACTAAGTATAAGATGAATATTGAGGTGTATGAGCATAGAAGATCACCACTGCCTTTAGATAAAGAAGAATTTGTTCTAAAATACAACGTTTTACAACTGCAAAAAATAGAGGCCTGTGAACACCTCCACTTAAATTATTCAATTATATCAATTAGGTCAAAACATATGCATTTCCTTTAAAAAAGTATACGCAAACATAAATGAACAAATATCGATTATCAACACTCCCAAAGGGCCCAAACCTTTGAAAATGCTGACACAGAATGTTTTTTCCAATACATACAAATGTCTCTCTGTGTGTGTAAGAGGAACGATCCATAGTCCAACTTCTTTTAGCCCCTTCACATCGAGCATTAGATTTTGCAAATTGGTGGATAAGATTTAATGCATTGTCGCATTTTATCATTTTCCCCTCTCCTGCAAAACACACGTGCGTGCATGCAGAAAGAGAGAGACCGGGGGGGGGGGGTGGTGGTGTTCCATTTACAGGATTTTTTTTTTTTTTTTGACTTAAGGCAGTAGAAATGGTACTGTTCCGCTAATACATCACTAACAAATGTTAGCCACACACTTCCATCAGCACAAACTACACTTAATATTTCTAAAATGTGCATCTTAGAAGTCATGAATAGAAATTTTGAAGCAAAAGTGATTTACAGTTACGTAATTTTTCATACTATTTAATCAAAAAAAATTAAATAGAAAAAGAAATTTCGCGTGTGAAGCATTAATTATTTGGTTATCATCCAACCTAATCCTATTATCTAGTTTTAGCTAATTATAATTAGATATATTAACAATGTTTTGCAACTGCTTTCATGAACCAAATGAAGTTAAACAACCTCTGATAATGATGCTTCAGCATCGTGACTGCAAACTATTTGATGAGAATAACAAAAATAAAAGATTGATACCATCTATCCATGATGATTTAGATTACTAGTTTTTGTAGAACATATGCCATTGAAAATAGAAGTAAAATTTGATGAAAATATTGGAAGAATAGATGATATGAAGAGAAAGACTTATGGCATGCAGGTTTTCTACTTAAAAGTCGAAAGCAGAAAGCTCCGAGCCAGACAACTGATGTCCAGCCAAGTGCAATGGCTATCTTATAATCGATTCTGGCTTTGGATCAAAAGCGGCCACATCAGCTTAATCCAAGGCAATTTTCTAAATGGTATTAGAACCCGAAAAACCCTAGTATTTGCTACACGTGTACTCTTTGATACACCTATGAACAACATGTACTCTTTGATACACCTATGAACTCAATACAATAGACCAACCAAACAAAATTGCCAGAATTCAACCTAGATAATATACATCTGCCAGCCACAAATCAAATAATATTATTTCAATTAAACACAAAATAAATCCTTCGCTAAGAAAAAGGATGCTAAGCCGAACCTTTTCTCATAGAGAATAGCTGAAACTAGACTGGCAAAAGTTTCGGGCTTCATATCCCTCTCTTCCCTCAACTTATACAACTTGTGACGGTACACCAACCTCTGATACCTACGAATCACAAAAATAGAAAGTTCTGTACACGATAACAAAATCCAAACCATGCACAATTAGGAACAATTTCTAACAATTTACAATGTCTGTACGTCGGTGGCAAGGCCAGAAAGCCCAATGTAAAGCTTGTCGTGGATCTTAAAGACTCGCTGAAAATCCGTGGCGACGGTCTGGAGGTTGACTCCAAGGCGGCGATCGCTGGCAATGGCGAAACAGTTTCTTCCGACCATAGCGACTACAGCACTGCCGTTGTACTCGAATATCTGCAAAGTAAAAGGACGGTATTTGGTGGATTAGTTTATTAGGGAGGGAGATTATAAGAGGTTAGGAGTCTGGATTCAGAGAGACTTACAGACATGGCGAAATAGAGATGCTGGAAATCTGATTTATCTAAGTTGAGAAAAGGGTTTTGATGTGATCAATATAACTTGGGGCTTGATCTAAAAACAAATTTAGGCTCCTTTGTTTATAAAGGAAAAACTGGATCCAATAAAGGATAAAAGAGATTGTTGACTTGTTTTCATATAAGTAATCTCCTGATTAATTAAAATTTTAGTATTTCTTACTGACATGGATCAATTATTACATCACATTTTCTAGTTATATCCACGTGTAACACAAACTTTTTAAAGTTCTCATCATAATTTAATTATTTTATAAAGCATTTTTAGTGTGTTACTATTTACATCAATCTAAACACTTACTGACGCCACTCAAACATCAATAGAATTAAGTCGTGAAATTTACTTCAAAAACCTACCTTAAGTTTAAAAGATGATTTGAAAATAAATGATAACCGAACAACATATATATATCGAAATCTAAACTCGAACATAATTATTTTCAATCATATTTATCATTAATGGCAAAAAAATGAGATAAAAAAGCAAGTAAATTTTCTTCTATGAATTTCAGATTAAAAATTGATTAATTAAGATATTTAATTCTGTTTAGAATATGATTGTAAATCGCTATTTTGGTAAACCTGTAAATATTCTAGGGAATAGATTATTATAAATAAATATATTTGACTACATCATATTATTTTCTGCTACAATTGGTTTCATCGTTTTTTCCTTTTTTATTCAACCGACAACAAAACAATAATAATTGGGTATTTTTTATCGAAGTATTAATGAACGTTCTTTAATATGTTATACCGTAGCATCTAATTTGAGCTGCAAATTATTTTTGACTATATTAATCTTAGTTAGGATAACAGTTTAAAAAAATGAAAATTCTAATGCAATTTTTTTTTTTTGAGAAAAATGTGTGATCCTCTATCATGAGAGGAGAGCACACATGGAATACTATATATATAACTAAAAAATGGAGCTGCCAACATGCCTGACAGGTGGCAAGTCTAAAACAACAATAAAAATAAAGCAGTAGAAACCCCTCGAATGAGCTCCGGCAAAGCCACCGCCCATTACACCCTAGTATCGAGCTCCGGCAAGGCCACCACCCAATACTAAAGTGTTAGAGGTATCTAACAAAAGGAAGAGCACCAAACTGAAAATCAGAAGAAGACCAAGAGACAAGACAGGAGCAATCCGCGTCTCTGAGAAGAGCCATCCAGCAAGTCTGAAAAAGCTAAATGCTATCCAGCAAACCTGATAAGAGAAGAACCCGCATCCAACCTAAACAACACCTGAAATAGAACTAGCAAACAAATAAGAGAGAAACACATATATGTATATAAATAAAATTTATATACATATATGTGTGTATAGAAACCAAAAGAGAGAACTAAAGCTAGAATAAACAGACACAAACAAGAAACTAATTATGATCCTAGAAAAGAAAGAGAAATGTGATTTAAAGAATTATTAGAAACAGTATAATTGGAGTTAAGATTAAATGAGTTAATATTATTTCTAACCTTATTAAGATAGTCCTTAAAGCAATTATTTTTAGCTAATTTATATTTAGGATTAGAAATCCACTTTAAGCAGAAATTTGAGATTAAAATAATCAATTTGTTATTTTGTTGATAATTGTTATTAAAAATTCTTTGGTTTCTTTCAAACCAAATATACCAACAAGAAATAATGAATAAAGAATCAAGCAAATATCTAAAATCCTTATTAAACATGAATCTAAAAGAATTCCAATAAAATAAGCAATCAGAAATTCTAGAATTAATATGAAACTCAAAAATATTAAGGATCTTAATAAGAATAAAATAGGTATCCAAACAATCAAAGTAAATATGATTAATATCTTCAAAAAATGTGTTGCAAAAAAAACATTTATTGTCAATACTAATATTTTTCTTTTTTAAAAATTCAATAGTATTTAACTTACCATGAATGATGAGCCACATATGAATCTTAGATTTAGGAGGAGCATTAGACTTCCAAATGAATTTAAAACAATTGACAGAAACCCCCGAAAAGTTGATAAATTTGTAAAAGGAATTAGAAGTATATTTCTTACTCTTATCCCAATCCCAACTAATAAAGTCATTATCATTGTCAATATAATAAAGATTAAGTTTAGCATAAAGCAAGAAAAGATGTCTAAGAGTAGGTCCTTCTAAAATACAATTAAAATTAAAAGTCCAAGGAGGATCACTATCAGAATTGAAAACATCAGAGATTAATGCAAATTTGAAATTACAAATATCATATAAATCTTTAAACTCAATCTTAAGAGGAGTAGTAGAAATCCAACTATCATGCCAAAAAGAAGTACAGTTACCAGAATGAACTATAATATTTAAACCCAAGTTAAAGATATTACTGCATTTTAAAATAGATTTCCAAAAACAAGAAATATTTCTAAAACTAGAAGAACTAATATGGTATAAATTATAACTACCATTGTAATAAAAATTAGATATAGTATCTTTCCAAATGGCCTTATCACTAATGTCCCTGAATTTCCATAACCATTTACCAAGAAGAGACAAATTCATATTATGTAAATTAATGACTCCTAAACCACCCTCTTTTTTAGATTTACATACAGTATCCCAATTAACTAAACATTTAATACTACTATTGGGGTTATCACCGCTCCAAAGAAAATCCCTTCTAATTTTATCTATTTTATCTATCACCCAGTCGGGAAACAGATGCATAGACATCCAATATATAGGAAGTGCTGATAAGACAGAATTAATCAAAACCAATCTACCTGCTCTAGATAGAAATCTAACATTCCAATTATTGATCCTATTTTTAATCTTATCAATAATAATTAACCAATCATCATGTTTAAGTTTCGAAGGTCTAATAACAAAACCAAGATAGTCAAAAGGAAAACTCATAGTTTTACAATTTAACGTATTAGCAACTAAATTTTCTACATTATCAATATCATTTAAAATTAAAACGGAACTTTTATCAAAATTAATTTTTAAACCAGATAATAATTCAAAACTATAAAGGATAAATTTAAGAGCAATAATATGTCTAGGGTGATGGGAGGAAAAAAGCAAAGTATCATCAGCAAATTGAAGGACAGATAAGCCAAAAGAAGAAATATCATTACCAATGGCACCCAAAAGGTTATTGCTAACGGCATTTTTAATAATCTTAGAAAAAACATCACCAGCAAGATTAAACAGAAGGGGTGATAAAGGGTCTCCTTGCCTTAAGCCTCTCTTAGATTGAATCTTATTACCAGAAACACCATTAACCATAATACAGGAGTTACCCGTTTTAAGCAAAATAATAATCCAATTAATCCATCTATTACTAAAGCCTCTGGCACGGAAAATTTCTATAAGGAAATCCCAATCAACCGAGTCGAAGGCTTTAGCAAAATCTAATTTTAAAATAGCACAAGTTATATTATTTTTACAACAAAAATTAATATATTCTTGAACAACCGCAACACCATCAGTAATATTCCTGCCTTTAATGAAAGCAGATTGCGAACAGTCAATGAGGTCATTCATTTTTAAACTAAGCCTATTAGCTAAAACCTTAGAAATAATTTTAACAGAGCAGTTCATCAAAGAGATGGGCCTAAAATCTTTTAAAGTATTAGCGCCCACTTTTTTATGTAATAAGATAACATTAGCAAAATTAAAACGACCTAATTGGAGATTACCATTATAAAAATCATTGAACAAACACATTAAGTCTAATTTTAAAACATCCCAAAAAGATTGATAAAAGAAAATAGGAAAACCATCCGGACCCGGAGATTTGTCTCCAGGTAAATCAAAGATGGCTTTACGAATTTCCTCAATAGTAAAAGGGGCATCTAAATCAGAAAGATTAATGTTAGAGGAAGATGGATAGAGATCATTCCATCTAGCACTAACTCTATGCTTAATTTTGGTGCCAAAAATGTCTTTGTAATAATCAGTAAAAGCATTATTAAGATCTCTTTGATCAACTAATTCCACATCATTAACTAAAATGGAGTTAATTGTATTACTACGTTTTCTATTATTAGCTAGATTGTGAAAGAATTTAGTGTTATTATCACCTTCATTTATCCAATGAAAATTAGATCTTTGTTTCCACATAACTTCCTCTTTTTCAAGAATAGAATAGAGATCCTCTTTTAAATTATTAAGAACATTCCTTTCACCAATATTTAATTGTCTAGATTCTTCAATCCTATTAAGTTTAAGTAATTCATTAAGAATATTATCCTTTTTAATTTTAATATTACCAAAAACATTTTTATTCCATTTTTTAAGAAAATTCTAATGCAATTAAAGTCGATAACAACTTAATGTAACAAAATTAGTTAGATTTATATATCTCGGTGAAACATCAAATTAAAAAAGGTCTGCTATGGAGAAATTCTGATTTTATTGTTTGAAGAAAGATTGAGAGGAGAAGTTGAGTTATACTTTTGAAAAAAATAAGAAGATTATGAAAAGATGGAAGTAGGTGGATGATCGAAGAGGATAAGTGGGTGAGAGAAGAGTTTAAGTGGATGTAAAAAGTAACACCCTTTTTTTGTGGTAGCAAACAATTAGAAAATGTCAAACAGAACATTTTTTTTTTTTAGAAACTCTCTGGTACAGAGGACATCCGGAAGGGACGGTGGACCGACCAACTCTAAGGGAGGATTAAGTTGTGTTTGTCCGCTTCAACTTATGGTACATATAACCTCCAGGATACTGTTTTTTACGAGAAATGTGTGCAAGGAAAGCCTGGAACCTAAATCTGTTAGCAGGTCTAGGCACCTCTTTTCCATTGCGTCACACCTGGAGATGTTAATTTTCTTTTCAGTTATATCTCCTTCTATATTGAGATGAATCTTTTTTTGGTTTATTTTTATTTTACTTTATACCCTCTAGGGTTTTTTAGAATGGTTCATTAAGGCCAACAAATATTAATCTCGATGATCGAATTCGTGACTGTTAATCTCGTAGTCTGAACTGAAAGTCTAAACGGATCGTATACAATATGGCTAATATGTATATTCAAGATGAAGCACTACTAACTAACATAGTATGGTAAAGTAAAGTAAATAAAAGTAATCACACCAGAGTTTTTATACTGCTTCGGACATCCCGCCCACGTTCAGTCTAAGACTCCTTTTGGAATTAACTAACCAACCCTCATTTAACTTGGATAAACGGATATCTTACAAAATGCTTGAGCAGTCAAACATGACTTCAACTTTTACTTGAAGATCTCAAACGGGGCTTCACAAAACAAGAACAATTCTTTGACTCCTGATGAGTTCTTAATAACTCGAATACATTCAATTATAGTACAAGACTTCCTATAATCTCCTTGATGATTCAAGATGCGTGCTCCATGATTATGGAAGTAAATCAGATGTTTCCTAAGTAAAGAATTGAATTTGAATGCAATAGAGTTGTAAGTATGCTCGAGAGAATAGAGACCGCGAAAGATAGATTTTGAAAAGTTAAAAATAGTTTCAGATGTGGGTCCCTATATATAGATATCAAAGAGTTGCGATGAATAGTTGTAATCGTTCAATCGCAACCATTACCATTTGTAGAGATGCTCATGAACAATCGCAACTATTGGAGACGACTTTTCAAAAAATAGCCACTGTAGGGTAATCAGTCGACTGAGTGTAAAAAGTCAGTCTGCTGAATAAGAATGTTGAAGTACGCGCCAAATTTTTGAAAAGAAGTTTATATAATAAAACAACAAAGTTTTGTCGACTGAATAGTATTCTCAATCGACCGCCCTCAGTCGACTCAACAGTGAAAAACCTGTTTTTATAAAATTCTAATTTTTAAAACTTATTAATCGTCTTTGATAATTAAAAGTATTTATACGTGTATGTGTGTGCGTGCGCGCATATGAACTACCAAGGAGATTTTACAAGTGTACATAATTTCGACATAATGAACCATAGTTTTGTAACTTTTGAAATGTTGATGATCCTTCTTGTTTGCTCCTTGATTCTCTGATTCAATAGCTCTTTATACCTACATAGTTATGTACACTAGATATACAAAGATATAGTTGTCATCGCTAAAACATAAAACCGGAGTTCTAACAATCTCCTCATTTTTGGTGATGGCAGCTATATAAATAATTGATTAAAAATATATGTATCTCTCCCCCTTTGGCATTAACAAAAAGGCGAGAACACAACAAAGATTACGGTATACAAGGATATATCACGGGAAACTATGGTGAAGTAAAATGATACTTAAGCAAATGTATAACCATATATTTGATAGACTAGATGAACAACAATAACATATAACTTGACAAATATCCACATGGCAACTCTATGCCAATGACATAAAACTAACGTAGTACTTTAATACATGCATCACAAGTTAAACAGATAATACAAACCACAAACATTTGACACAAATGACCATAATACCAACATAAGATGCAAATAACAAGACACAAGTTCAACAAGCAACAAAACAAATAACTCTAACATAACAAACCATAAGTACGATAAGTCTAATACAAAATGCAAGAAACAAAACAAGGTAAGGACCATCACCAAACCATTCATAGTAAAAGCCTACCAAACTAAAGAAGCATATCTAACTCTCTGGTTCTAAGTCATGAGGTGGGGATGGTAACGAGCATAAGGAGAGCTTGTTCCATATCTTCTCCAAGAAACCAAGCGTAGTCTTCTCAAACGTCTTTTGGCACTTAATTATTTTTCATTATTGTTTGTAGAGAATTTCTTGGTTTTATAGAATGGCGACATTGGCAGACACGGTTTTGGATGGCTCAACAAAGGTAAGCTCTTTGTCGCTATTAAAAGGCCACTCCACCTCTTCAGCAATCTCTTGTTGTTATTGAACAACCGGTTAAGGTTGGGAAGAAGATTGGGCTATGTTATCTTGTACAATCCAAGATAGATGAACATTATATTGGGCTATGTAATCTCATACAATCTGAGATAGATGAACATTATATGGCACAAGAGTTTCCATCCTTGCCGGTAACTTCATTAGTGAAATGGATTTTTGGTCCATCACTTTAGGCAATGTGATCTTATAGGCTAGCTATGTCAATGCAATATGCAACGAAAATCTTGGTCATGTATGAAGCAAAGAACATCGTGTGTCTTGACCAAGCATGAAACTGATCGTTCGATCGATTAGGGCAGCTGGTAAGTCGACTAAAATCTTACAGGGTGGTTTCTCAAGATCAAAGAGAGAGAAAATTTAGTCGACCATTAAATATTTAGTTAGCCAACTGAAATGTATAGTTAGCCAACTGAAATGTATAAGATCAGTCAACTGGAATGTTGTTCAGTCAACTGAACTGGGTGATTTTTGAAATCCATCGGAAGTCAAAGAATTATTCTTGTCTTTGTGAAGTCCCGATGGAGATCTTCGGGAAAAGGTTGAAGTCCTGTTCGATTGCTCAGGCATTTTGTAAGATACATATTCCTCCGGGTTAAGTGAAGGTTGGTTAGTTAATTTTAAAAGGAGTTTGGGACTGGACATAGGACGGGATGTCCAAAGTAGTATAAAAACTATGGTGTGGATGCTTTTATTTGCTTTATTATACTCTACTAGTCAGTATTTCTTAATTTTGAATATACCTATTAGCCGTATTATATAAGATCCATTTACACTTTCATTTGATATCAGAGCAAGGTCTTTTCAATTGCCATAACATAGTATTTAAATAATCATCATAATATGGCAGGTACTTTTCAAGAAGGTCAGTGAACTGCACGTCCTCCATTATTCACTAGATCTAACTATGCTTATTGGTTCACACGTATGAGAATATTTATAGAAGCTAACGGCCTATAAACCTGGCAAGTTACTCAAACTAAATATGAAGCCTCTACTATTGATATGAGTACTTGGTCAGATGTTCAAAAAACTACAACAACCAATAATGCTAAAGCTAAGAATGTCTTATTATATTCACTTGATAAAAATGAGTTCTCAAGAGTTATGCTTTGTAGAATCGCTTATGATATCTGGTGTACGTTACAAGTTACTCATGAACGTATGAACAAAGTAAAACAAATCAAAATATCAATTTTACAAAACCAGTTCTCTTCATTCAAAATGAAAGCAAATGAGACCATTATTGACATGCATGCTAGATTTCAAATGATTCAGCACGATCGCATGGCACTAGGAGTCACTTTTACATACATTGATATAGTCACATATATTTTGAATTCTTTGACTGTTGAGTTGGAAAGAGAAGTTTTAACTATAGAAGAAGATGATGATCTTTCTCAACTGAAAATTAAAGATTTGATTGGAAATTTGATGTCGTACGAAGCCAATTTACAGGCTAGGATAGAGCGAAATCAAGAGAAAAAGAGTATATCATTCCAAGATAATGACAATGACTCGGATTTGGATGACGATGAGATTATATTCAATGCCACAAAAATATAACAAGTTCATGAAGTTCAAGACGTTTAGAAAGGCACAGAACAATGGTAATTCAAATTCACCTAACCTAACATCTATCAAGTGATATGCATGCGACGAGTTTGGTCATATAAAGAAAATCCGTCCACTACTAAACAACGATAAGAAGAAAAATAATTTTTAAAAAATCGAAAAAAAGAGAAAGGCATTCCAGGTGACATGAGATAATTAAGACTTATCCTCTTCCGAAAGTGAGGTAGTGATTCAGATTAGGCAAACATATGCTTTATGGCCACCACAGTAGAGGTAAATCCTGAACTCTCTTATAATGAGATTTTGGAAATAAGTATAGAATTGGATGATAAACTTAGAGATATAAAGAAATTATATAATGAAAATATAGGAGAATTAAATAGAGTTGAATTAGAAATTAGCATATTAAAAGATGAGAGAAGTATTCTAGAGGGGGAACTAGAAATTTCACAAAAATCTTGTGAAAACTTGTCTTCTCAAAATGCGGATCTAACCGATGAATTTATATCAAAGCTTGCAAAACTGAGAATGATCAACTTAGTAATGAGAATTGTGAACTAAAATCTATTTTAGACTCAGTTTGAAGTGAAGTCTTTGAACTGAAGCAAAAACTAGAACAAATTACTAGTAATGTTTCTCAATTTAATAAAGGAAAGCAGAATTTAGAAATTTTAATTAAAATTTCAAAACCATTTGGCAATAGAAACGGCCTTGGTTTCAAAGATAAACAAAGTAATAATAAATATAGTATTTGTATACTAAGTTTAAGAAGTCCAAAGATAGTATTAAAACAAGTAATTCGAATTCAAAAAGTTTAAAATTTGGATTCCAAAAAACTAACAATAAATTGATTAGGCAGAAATATGTAGATGACTATCTAATCAATGTTGTTAATAATAGTAATTATACTCCTAAGGATTCCGAACCCACTTGGGTATGACTATCTTCTTCTACTAACACCTAGGACCCTAACATAAGAAGTGAGTACCAATTAAATTCATATTCTTTTGTAGGTACCCAATGGCAAAAACAATGAGAAATGGATACTCGATAGTGGATGCTTCAAACACATGATGGAAAATCGTAATATGTTATCTAATATAACGTATATTGATGGAGGTACTGTGACATTCGGAGACAACTCGAAGGGATTCGTAGTTGGAATTGGAGACGTCATCATACCTCTTTTATAATTTCTAACATGTAATTAGTAGAAAATTTAAAACACAATCTTCTAAGTATAAGTCAACTTTGTGATAAAAGGATTTAAAATATTTTTTGAAAAGGATAAATGCAACATTTTTTATAATTTTTTTTTTGATTTTTTAGGGAATAAGAAAACATTATATATATATATACATATTAAATACGAATATTGAACATGACAATGACTTGTGTTTGGTCGCCAATCATAACGATCCATGGCTCTGGCACAAACTATTTTGTCACATTACCTTTAAATATATTGATAAATTAGATAAGAAGGAACCGGTTAGAGGATAACCGAAAATAAATTTTAAAGTTAAAAACTTATGTGATGTTTTCCAATGAGAAAAACCAAAGAAAACTCTTTTAAATCGAAGAAAGAAATATCATCAAAACAACCAATATGACTACTTCATTTAGATTTATCCAGTCCTACTCAAGTACGATCAATAAAATATAATAAGTATGGTTTTGTGATTGTTGACGATTATTTGAGATTTACTAAGATTTTATTTTTGAAACACAAAGATGATAATTTTGAAATGTTTAAATTTTTTTTAAAAGAATTCAAAATTTAAGAAATTTAAAAATTGAATATAAAAAGTGGTCTTGGCGACAAGCTTGAGAATGAACTCTTCGAGATTTTTTGTAACAAAAAAGGCATTAGTCAGAAATTTTCTTTTCCATGAACATCGCAATAAAACAGTATAGTTGGAAGAAAAAATCGTACTCTACAAGAATATGCACGAACGTTGTTCAATGGTAGTAGTTTATCAAAGAATTCTTAGGCTGAAGTTGTTGCTACTGCTTGCTATGTGCTTGATCGTGTGTCAATAAGACCAACGATTAAAAATACTTGTTATGAAACATTCTTTGTAAAGAAACCAAAAATATCCTACTTTCTACTTTTTGGCTCTAAATGTTTTAAACTTAATTCCAAAGATCAACTAGACAAACTTGATTCGAAAGCCGATAAAGGTATTTTTATTGGATATTCGAAACGAAGCAAAGCCAATAGAACTTTTAACAAATGAACAAATACCATTGAAGAGAGTTTACATGTCTCCTTCGATGAAAATTTCAAAAATAAAAGAGATAATGATAATGAAGAAATATTTGATAAACTCCTATTTAAGATAATAATAACAATAATGAAAATGCAAATGCAAATGCAAATGATAATAATGACAGTAATGTTTTAAGATCACCCCCTAGAATCTTAAATGAACATCTAATAGACGATATAATAGATGACGTAAACAACAGAGTTACAACTAGAAGTCAATTAAATCAAATGAATCATGTAGCATTCATTTGTAATATAAAGATGCTGCTAAAGATGATTTTTGGATTTTAGCAATGCAAGAGGAATTGAACCAATTTGAACATAATAAAGTTTGGGAACTTATACCAAGACCGAATGATTAATCCGTAATTGGAACTAAATGGGTATTTAAAAACAAAGATGGTAAAATTGGAAATATAATTCGTAACAAAGCTAGATTAGTGGCTCATAGGTATAATCAAGAAGAAGGAATCGACCATGAAGAGACATTTTCTTATGTAGCTCGATTAGAAGCTATAATAACATCACTCACTTTGCATGTCACCATAATTTCAAGTTATATCAAATGGATATCAAAAGTGCATTTTTAAATGGCTTTATTAAGGAAATTGTTTTATTGAACAACCACAATTGTTTGCTCACGAAAAATATCCCGATCATGTTTTCAAGCTCAAGAAGGCATTATATGGTCTAAAACAAGCACCTCATACTTGGTACGATAGACTTCAAAATCAGTTATTAAATTATGGTATTCAAATTGGTAAAATAAACACTACATTGTTTATTAAAAAGGAAAATAATCATGTACTAGTTATTCAAATCTTTGTAGATGATATAATATTTGGACCTACAAATGAAAATTTATGTAATGACTTTGCGAATATTATAAAAAATGCATTTGAAATATCATATATGGGAGAATTAAATTTCTTTTTAGGTTTACAAATCAAAATTGGAAAACAAAATCTTTATTTATCAATAAAATATTGGAGAGAGTTGTTAAAACGATTTGGAATGGATAATATGTTGAGTAAACCAACTCCAATTGTTGAGGAAAATCCCTTCAGATGATCAGTCTAAGAGAATAAGGAAACCCAACGCACCGGAAAACAACTGGATCTTGATTGTAGTGAGACGAAACAAACAGAGATAAACACCAGAACAGATAGTCACAGATCTATGCAATGCAGAAAAATAAATAACACCACTATTTATAGTGGTTCCACTACCGCGAGGCAGTATACGTCCACTTGGGGAGAGGAGATTTTATTAATCACTGAAAGATTTGAGTTACAAGATTGATTCACTTTTGAAGGCTATACATAAGAAGAATGAACTATACAGTCGAACTGCAGAGTTTCAGCTCTCTAGGATGGCTCTGAAGTTGGATGAAATTAGCTCTCGATTTCGGCTCCCATGGTTGTCCAAAAGGTTCTCTATTTATAGAGTGAAGAAATAAGGAGGGGTTGCTGCTATGTAGCGGCCCTGGATTTGGTTCGACATGTATCTAGTTTGGTTCGGCAAAACGCCGAGCGAAAATTTGGACTGGCATCCAAAATTTCGAACGAAATATTTCGTTCGGATTGCCCAAATGCCGCTTCAAAAAAACACCGGACGAGATTTTTCATTCGGCGCTTTCACTTTGCCGAACGAACTCACCACCGCTCCAAAATTTTGCCGCACCATTTATCTCGTTCCGTATAACTCAAATGCCCTAATTCCCGAACAATAATTCTCGTTCGGTATTTTCACCTATCGAAGCCATTCTTCCTCAACACCGAACGCTTCTCTCCTTCATCAGATCTAGTTCGGCCTTTACTTAGGGTTTGAAGACCCTTCTTCTTCATGCTTCAATTTTGCTTCTTCCTCTTGGTTTGGAGTCCTAGGTATCAAATCCAACAATCTCCACCTTGATAACGAATTCCAAACAAGCTTTCCAACTTCATCCACACCTTCATGCTTCTAGCGATGGATACTTACCCAATGAGCTTCGGCAATGCCATCACCCGTTACACTCTGTCAAAAAACTCCAGCATGGCCATTGTCTGTCAACAAAGTGTTCGAAGTACCCAGACTATGTAGAACCTATCAATCTCCACCATGAAAACAAATGTCTCCATCCATGAACCATCTCAACTCTCCCCCCGTGCCACTCCGTGGTTCCTAGCACTTCATTAAGCGAATCAAGTCCGAGCAATGCTCGAACTTAGCAATAGGAAATGACTTGGTAAACATGTCTGCTTCATTCTCCTTTTTGTGAACTTTCTGAATACTAACTAGCTTCTCTTCACTCATCGAGACAAGGAACGATTCTCTCACCTCAATGTGCTTCGTCCTCGAGCTGAATGCCAGATTTTTAGCTAAGTGAATTGCGCTCTGACTATCACAGTACATATCCACGTCTTCATATGTGAAGCCCAAATCACACAACAGCCGCCTCAAATAAAGTGTCTCCTTAGCTGCTTCAACCGCAGCTATGAGCTCTGCCTCTGTAGTAGACAAAGCCACAATCGTCTGCAAGCTCGCTCTCCAACTGATCATTGTCCCACCGACGGTGAACACATATACGGAGGTTAACTTTCTTCGATCTCTATCATCGGCATAGTTGAAATTACAAAATCCAACCAAGCTTAAATCTCTATCTCTGCTGCCAAAAACAAGTCCATGATTTGGAGTTCCTCTAAGGTATCTGAAGATACACTTCACTGCTTTCCAATGCGTCTTTCTTGGATTTGCCATGAACCTACTCACCAATCCAACAGCATGTGCAATGTCAGGCCTAGTGCAGACCATGGCATACATCAAGCTGCCAACTACACTTGCATATGAGACCTTCATCGTATAAGCCTTGTCATTTTCCGAGATCAGAGAGCCTTTACTAGAAATCTATATGTGCAAAGGCATGGATGTGCTGATTATCTTTGCCCCTTCCATGCTAAACCGAACAAGCACCTTTCAAATGTACTCCTTTTGTGTGAGGCTCAAAAGTCCTAGCTTTCTATCCCTTTGCATTTCCATACCCAAAATTTTATTTGCTTCTCCAAGGTCTTTCATTTTGAATTCCGTTTTTAGTTTTAGCTTCAAACTATCAATTTTAGTCTTATCCTTGGAAGCAATCAACATATCATCCACATACAAGAGTAGGTACACCTATCTACCATTCTTTAAATGCTTGAAGTACACAGAAGCGTCTTTGATGCTACAATTAAAATTAAGTGAAAGCATAAAAGAGTCAAATCTCTTGTACAATTGTTTAGGCGACTGCTTAAGTCCATACAATGTCTTATTAAATTTGCAAACCCAATTTTATTCCTATCTACAGCAAATCCTTCTGGTTGCGTCATGTAGATGGTCTCATCCAAGTCTCCATGAAAGAAAGCTGTTTTCACGACCAGTTGCTCCAGCTTCAAGTTATGAGCTGCGACGATAGCGAGCAAAATACGGATGAACATATGCCTCACTACTGGAGAAAATATCTCATCATACTCCAATCCCTTTCTTTGAAAGCCCTTTTGCAACTAGTTTAACCTTGTATCTTCCATCATCCTTCACCTTGAATACTCAGTTGCAACCTATGACTCGGCTTCCTTGAAGAGGTGGTACCAAATTCCAAATCTTGTTCTTCTTCAACCACTCTAACTCTTCTTCCATAACGCACATCCACTTCGAACTGTCACATGACTTCAAAGCTTCATCAAGGTCAAGCGGCTCCTCAAGAACCACATGTAGGGCATAGTCAAACTGATCATCAAGGCTAAGGTTTGCAAACTGTCAATCACTGTACCTTTCGGGCGGCCTAATAGTCCTACGACTGACCCGGGTAGGTACTGCTTCGATAAACTCCTTTCAGCTCCATCTTGAATTGAATTTCCTCTAGATTCACGCACATCACCAGCACTACTAGAAGGTACCTGTGAACTATCCTATGGTGTTTCATCAACTGTGTTTTCCTCTCAGTATCAACAACAACTCTACTATTTGGCTAGAACATGGGAACTTCTTCCATCTCCTTAGGCCTATCAGAATCTTTTGGTGTGGTAGGTAGCTTCTCCTTCGGATTGAACATAGAAGACTCATCAAAAGTAACATGTATGGAATGAACATCTTACGATCAAAAGTGTTCCAAATTCGGTACCCTTTGATACCATCAATATATCCCATTAGTATGTCTTTGTATGCTCTACCCGCCAACTTGTCTTCACCTGTATGGTGAACGCACACAGAAGAACCAAAAATTCGGAAGTAACTAAGATACACCGCTTTGTCTCTCCACTTTTCCTCTAGAATCTTCCCATCTATGGCTGAGCATGAAATTCGATTTATGATATGCGCCGCAGTTGATAATGCCTCATCCCAAAAGCCTCCAGACAACCCCGCCGTCAATATTAAGCAATGAGTATTCTCTAGTAGAGTCATGTTCATCCTTTCTGCAACCCCATTGGATTGCGGATCCCCGGGTGTAGTGAAATGTCTCTGAATGCCATGTTATCTATAGAAATCGAGGAACTTTCTGAAGAAAAATTCACCGCCATTATCAGATCTTAGCATCTTCAACCTACAACCAGATTGGTTCTTAATAAGTGTTTTCTGGTCTTTGAACTTCTCAAACTTTTCAATTAGGCCTGCATCACATACACCCATACTTTTTGAGAAAAGTCATCAATAAAAGAGATAAAATACTTTGCTTGTAATGACCCATTTTTCCGTACCATTTGAATCGACAATAAACCAAACATGTCCAACTCAAATTGCACAAATAATCAGATCATTAAGAGTAGAAAGAAAATAAAGATAGAACAGAATCTCATACGAATGGAATAACATATATTATTTCAATAATAATCTTTACAGCGGAAAATTTTAAAATATAATATCAGAGTCTAACCTAGATTCAGCCTGCACAGTTATAAACACCTAGCCTTATAATTGCTAACAAACATCAAACCAGACTAAAAAACCACAGTGGGTAATAAAATACGTCCATACGATGATGAAGATCTCCAACTCTTCTTTGGAAACTCCAACCGTATTCAACTAAACCAGAAACTACTCGGATCTGACCCGAGTATTAAAAATACCCGGATCAGGCTTGATAAACCAACGTGAGATACTCGAAACATAAATTGACTATGTTATCAAAACCTTTGAAAAGAAGGGTATCTCATAAGGCCACGCCCATGCATAAACACAGATGGGTTTTTACCTTATGACAACCAAAACACTTTTATACCAAAATTCACTTGATATTATTTTAATGACATTCTTTTGAAAACACTTTTCAAATAAAATTATTCAAATAAGGTATCAATACCCGGACTAAGTCTATGGTAATATATCCGGACTAGGTCAACGGAATATACCGAACATAATATATGATACCAAAAAGGGGTAGCCGAAATGTTTGCAAGCCATTACAGCTATTTTGAGAATATAATCAAAACCGTAAATCTCGTATTGGGATTGGATTTCCGACATGATAAGGAACTAGTGTCATTTTTCTTCGATCCACGCATAACAAACATAGTTCCCATGGTGCCTTAATCGTTTTTCTCAAACTAGTCACTTGGAATTATACTTGCTACACTACTACTGATAACCGGTAGTTACCTGCTTTTCTCAAGCTAACCACTTTATCCAAATGGGACAATAAATGCCTTGAGGGACGTATCCCCCAAAGGGCCAAACATATTTGACACCACCATACATACTCACTTATTCTGAATTTGTGTCTGTTAGAATACATAGTATTCCATCATAACCGGGGTGTGAGGCCTGCGAAGCTACGATCAATTTCTTCAAAGCCATGTTTTTCATACAAAACCACGCTTTGATCATAACAGGTTCCACTTTGAATGCCACACTGTCATTCCTTTGATCACTATTTTCCTTCCACAAAAATACAACCCTTGAGCTTGTACGTCTAAAAGAGGGTGTTAAGCTAAGAGAAGTTGCTTTTTCCGCCACAATTAATGTACATTTGTAAAAGTCAAACGTTGTATCTCATAAATGCAATGCCATACATTCGTCCATACAAGTTTGTTTTGGGACTGAACGAAACCGAAGGCACTTTCCTCGGCCATTACTAGGCGAGAAGCCCTTGTAATCCGAAAAAATCTCCATAATGGGAAGACCACTGCTATAAATAACTCTGTAGGAGCTACCTAGAGCATGTTCAACAAGCAATCCTCACGCTATGAAGATCCATGGTCTTCAATAATCATGATCTTCAATATGTTTTCACTTTCGAATGTATACATTGGTTCGAAGTGGTTTTCGGATAGGAATCATCCAAATCCGACTCCGGTTCCTTCGAAACCAATCGTCACTTTAAAAGATGTTAAGTAATATGTGAATATCAATCATCAATCAATTACTTCATCTTTTATTTAAATCAAATATCATTCTTAGATATATTATTTTCAATTTATTCCATTTTTTTGCAAGAGTATATGTAATCATTAAGCTTCATTTATTAAATCATTTGGTTTATTTAAACCTTTTTTAAAACCTAAAATAATTCAAAATCATTTTCTCTTTTACTTAGGAAAACCTTTCCAAATCATTCATTAAATCTTAATCAAAGATTTCTTATATTCAAGTTATAACTTTTAACTTAGGGAAGACATTCCTAAATCATTTATTAAATCTTAATCAAAGATTTCTTCTTAACTTCAAATCGTATTCTTGCAAATCAAAGATTTTCACAACAGAGCACTACTGCCACTTTAAATATGGTAAATTTCACCTCAAGGGACTAATGGCAAGTAATCCTACATCATGAAGATCTTTCTTCAATATGTTTTATTTCGAAAATTAGTTTGAAGGGGTTTTCAGATAGGAATCACTCAAATCCGATCCCGGTTTTTCAGATAGGAATCATCCAAATTCGATCCCGGTTCCTTTGTGCTAATCGTTGATAAGAAGATGTTAATTTTATATGGGGTTTCGAAAATTAGTTTGAAGTGATTTTCAGATAGGAATCACACAAATCCGATCCCAGTTCTTCATATAGGAATCACCCAAATCCGATCCCAGTTCCTTTGAATTAATCATCGATAAAAAGATGTTAAGTGATTAAATAACATTCTAAGAATTTGTTTCTTCTCTTTTATTTTGGAAAAACTTAGATATGATCTTTAGAGCATCCAAACTTTCCTTTCGATCTTTTTCACCCCTCGCCTAAAAAGAGAAAACATAAGTCAGGTACGTTTAGGGCACTAGTTGCTACATCCCTAACCTTAGTTAAACACCTTATTTTATCTTTTCAGATCTCACAGGCGGGAAAAATTTACTAGTCGTTTCCACATACTCGGTTATTAATCTTCATTTTAGAAACGATTTATTAAACTTTTCGAATCGTAATTTAAAACACTTAATTATTCTTTTAAAAACGTTCATAACTGATTTTAGGAAATATCGTTACGTTTAAACTCATATTCAAAATGCGATAGAATTCACAGCATAAAAATGCCGCGGAAAGTGCTATATAAGCTTTTTTGATTTAAACAATTTTTAATATTTGAAATTTCATATTTTCCACTCCAAATCTCCTTCAAACCATTTTAATAGATTTATCAAATTTACTTCGTATTTTTAATCATTTAAGAATATCATTTATAAATAAATCCTTTTTTGGATTCCGAACTGAAAAAACGCGATGTTTTTAGAAAATTGTTTTGGATATATTTCAAAATCTAATTAATGAAATCTTGATTTTCTTTCTTCCTTTGAAAACTATTATCATTTTGGACTGGAGAATTTTTTATTTCGAAGAAATCCGACTTATAAATCATTCTCCACGTTAATTTGAAGTTACGGTCGAAATTTACGAACTGCCGCTACGCGACAAACTCAATTTTGACCAATTTTGTGAATTGCTTCGGAACTTATTCGAAGTACTTCAAATTTGTTTTAAATCATATTTAAACTACTTTATCTTGTTTAAAATCATTAAGAGGCTAAATAACTTCCATACACAAATCTATGTGGATTTATTCTCATTTAATTAACTATGGTTAATTATTAATCATTTCTCTTACCATTTATCAAAGAAGTTATCAACCACATAAGCAATCATATAATTAACCAATTTTGCAACCAAGTTATCAAATATTTAATCATTCAACATATTTAAACTTTTCAATCATTATACTTGAAATAAGTTATGGATTAGTTAGTAAATATGAGTACCCACCTTTTACCAAACCGATCAACTTCCTACCAACATTCTTACTAGCAACTCTTCCCTTAAACTTCAACTAATCAACTTCTACTCCATTTCTTTTGCTTTATGCTATCGACCTCTTCTTCTAAACTCTCGAAAATCTAGCAGAACTTCCGCACACTTGAATTTGCTAGCTCCTTGGAATGAAATCAGCAGCACTTCCTTCTCTTTTTCTTGCTCAAGATCTTTCCAACTTGCTTCCTTCTCTTTATAGGTTCGATCTCCATCTATTTTCCCTCTTCCTCCATCATTTCTTTACTTCTTAGATGCAAAACCATATTTTAATGGTATCATAAGGCCTTTGGCAAAGTTTGGTGGTGTTTGGAGTTGATTTGATATGATTTTGAAAAAGTTAGTAAGAAAATGGAAGAGAAGAAAAAACCATTAAAGAGAGCTTCAAGGAGGAAGAAGAAGAAGGTAGAAATAGTGTGAAAAAAAGCGAGAAAGTGGTTGGTATTTATAGAAAAAAATGAAGTGGTAAGTTACCAAAATATCTCTTTACCAAATTACCAAAATAACCTTACTTACTTCTTAAGTAACCTTATTTTTTTCAACACTTAACATCGCATTTTAAACCATTATGTTATGTCGTTTTTACTTAAGTATTAAGTAAAAAAGTAATAATTATGTTTTTTGATTTGATGTTTTACTTTTTGACTTTTGTACTTTTTTTGTCTTTTTATGCTTACTTTTTGTTAATTATATTCTAGAATTTTATAAATATGTTTAATAAAAGTAAACTTGATTAGTGAATTAATTAATACTTATACTATTTGAATATATGTTCATATATAAGAAAATAAAGGCTCGACGACGTTGCGATAACTTTTAATCGACAAAACGTTGATTTTCGACAAAATGTTTTATGGTCACGTGTTGACGTTTTAGTTAAACTATTTATTTATGTAAACCAAATTTAAAAATGAACTTTTTACTTCTTTAAATAAATTAAAACATATCTCTTTGTATTTTAAAATCATATTTAAATAATATCAAAATCTCTAATTTTACTGTGTAAAACTGACAAAATGCGATAAAATTTGCTTATTTTTATAAAATGATTATTAACATACTTTTAAATATTTTAATATACTTTTATTATCTTTATTAAATGTTTTCAATAAGATTTATCTTTTTAAATAAATATTTAAACCTATCTATTTAAGCATTTATTTATTTTTAGCAAAACTTAACTTTGTTGATTTGTTCTAAATCTAAATTTATACTTTTTAAATTATCAACTATAAGAATAAATAATTCTCTATTATTATCTATTATATATAACTTAATTATTTAAGTTTTAAACCTTTTTAAATTCAAAACAAATGAAATCTCTCATTTTCAAAGTAGCGAAATTACGGGCCGTTGCATTCTCTCCCACTTAAAAGAATTTCGTCCTCGAAATTACCCAAAACATTTATCTTAAAAATTAATTTCATATAACATACACAGATCATCCATATGAAATATCTCATTTGATCTCCTATTTAAATACACAACTTTAATTCCGAACTAGTATCGATCCCCCGATCCTCTAGTGCGGACTCTGATCAGGCTCTTTGTTCGGAAACCTTTGTTTTCCTTGCATAATGCTCAACTATGATAGAAAACTCAAATACCTGAGCATAAACCCTAATCAATGTTCGTCGTCAAAAATCGAGTGATAAATCTTTTTTCGGACCAGTGTAAACACCTCAATGTTCTACACTTAAATATCAGATCATCATTTGTGTGACGAAATAATCTACATATAACACATGTATTTATTAACTTTCAAAACTTCCATAAAAACTTTATCTTAAGCTCAAACATTTTGTAAAGGTGCTTTAATAGTCCTTTAATTATTTATTTTCAAATATTTTTATTAAACGAAAATATTCTAAAGAAATCATTTTTCACTCAAAAGATAATTATCTTTATTACAATTTTTTTTCCACGATCCACTAACTTGGTATAGTTCCTTTAACACCAATATTATTTATGAATCATTTCATAAAACTGTTACTTAAGTTGATTACATCTTATTAGTTATGTAAATCAATCATGTTTTAAAGGCTCAAGTCCAAATTCTTAATTGATGCTGGAATTTATTAATACAACATTTTTCAGGTTATAATTACCCTTTAAAGAGTCATTATTATTTTTCTGGCTTTGAAAAAACAAATTTTAAAACCACCCATATTTAAGTCCTCTAACTCTTAACTCTTAAATCTTTCGTTTTTCTTTATAAATTAGATTTATAAATTATCCTTATCTTATTTCATTTGCTCAATGTATTTCAGTCTTTACCAAAAATTTCCGCAAATTTCTTAGCTCTAAGTTATGTATGATTCGAAAATTTTCGACTGTCCAAAATCATCGGGAATTCCGCTTTACCTCGTCAATTAGTGATTCCGATTTATCTATAGTTTAAACACATTTATAAAGACTACTAATTAATGATTCACATTATTTCTTTTACTTAAGAAAATTATATAGATCAAGTAACTCCAAAACAATCCAAGAAACTGGGTACTACCAGTAATATCATATATTCTCTTAACAACGAGGGTAATACTTAAGAGAAGTGTTTATCATCCGAACACATCTCTTGCCCATTTTTAGTTTATTTTCGAGCCAATCGAATTAGTTATCATAAAATACCTCTTTTTATTTGAAATAATACCATTTTCAAAATCCTTTAGATATTACTTTATAAAACCAAATTTTAAATTCATTTTATCTTATATTAATTAACTTCATTTAAATTACCAAAATTCTTTAAATTACTCGAATTTAAGTTATCATTCCTTTTATATTTATCTTTTTACACAATCATTTTCTGTTACATTTTTACCTTATGTATTCATTCCTAAAACAAATCTTATTATCAAACACCTTAGAGTCAAATCGTGAAACATAATTCACAAGATATTTGTACTTATACTTTTAAATCAAATAATTGATCACTTTATGATAGTAACTTAACATTATCATTTCTTAATTTATTATTTTGGAACCAGTATTAAAGATCTTAATCACCTTATCAGATTTCTTACTTATCGATTATCTTTATGAAACATCTTATAATCAAAATGTGAAATTCTAATCAAAAGATGTTCGTACTTAAATTTCACTCATCTTGATTTCTAACTATAGAACTTTTCAAAATATATACTTTATATTCAAGATATAATCGTAGGTAAAATTGTTTCGTTTACCATTTTTTTTCAAATTAGTGTGTCGGTTCGCCTTGTTTAAATGTTTAGGAACTTTTATCGATAATGGTGATCAGGCGCATCGATCAGAATCAATAAATCACTCAACAAATAAATCAACACGAAACAATTTATTAGTCACTAACAAATACGCACTCATATATAATACACTCAAACTCATTCTAGGGTATTACTAACCCTATCTCTAATGAGTTACTCATGCTAGGGTATTACTAGCCCTATCTCTGATGAGTCTTTACCCTACCAAAGCCAAGGTTCTCGCTTAACCTTCAGCTTTGATACCAAATGTAATGATCCGTTTTTCTGTACCCTTTGAATCGACAATAAACCACACATGTCCAACTCCAATTGCACGAATAAGCATATCATTAAGAGTAGAAAGAAAATAAAAATATAATAGAATCTCATACGGATGTAATATTATATATTATTTCAATAATAATTTTTATAGGGGAAAATTTTAAAATACAATATCATAGTCTAACCTAGATTCAGCCTGGACAGTTATAAACACCTGTCCTTACAATTGCTGACAAACATCAAACTAAAACTAACAAACCACAGCGGATAATAGAATACGTCCATACGATAATGAAGATCTCCATCTCTCCTTTGGAAACTCCAACCGTATTCAACTAAATCTGAAAATACTCGGATCTGACCCTAGTATTAAAAATACTCGGATCAGGCTTGATAAACCAGCGTGAGTTACTCGAAATTTAAAGTGACTATGTTATCAAAACCTTTGAAAAGAAGAGTAACTCATAAGATCATGCACATACATAAACACAGACGGTTTTTTTACCTTATGATAACCAAACACTTTTATATCAAAATTCACTTGATATTACTTTTAATGACATTATTTTGAAAACATTTTTAGATAAACTTATTCGAATAAGGTATCAATAGCCGAACTAAGTCTATGGTAATATATCCGGACTAGCTCAACGGAATATACCGAACAGAATATATGATACCAAAAAGGGGTAGCTGAAATATTTGCAAGTCATTATAGCTATTTTGGGAATACAATCAAAACCTAAATCTCGTATTGAGATTGGATTTCCAACATGATAGGAAACTAGTGGCCTTTTTCTCCGATCTATGCATAACAAAAATAGTTCCCACGGTGCCTTAATCGCTTTTCTCAAACTAGTCACTTGGAACTATACGTGCTACACTACCACTGATAACCGATAGTTCCTGCTTTTCTTAAGCTAACCACTTTATCCAAATGAGGCAATAAATGCCTTGAGGGACGTATCCTCCAAAGGGCCAAACGTATTTGACACCACCATACATACTCACTTATTTCGATCCGTGTCTGTTAGACCACATAGTACCCCATCATAACCGGGGTGTGAGGCTCGCGAAACTATGATCAATTTCTTCAAAGCCATTTTTTTATACAAAACCACGCTTTGATCATAACAAGTTCCACTTTGAATGCCACATTGTCATTCCTTTGATCACTATTTGCCTTCCACAAAAATACAACCCTTGAGCTCGTACGTCTAAAGGAGGGTGTTAAGCTAAGAGAAGTTGCCTTCTCCACCACCACTGATGTACATTTGTAAAAGTCAAACGTTGTGTCTCAGAAATGCAATGTCAAACATTCGTCCATACAAGTTCGTTCTGGGACTAAATGAAACCGAATGCACTTTCCTCAGCCATTACCAGGCGAGAAGCCCTTGCAATTCAAAAAAATATCCACAATAGAAAGATCACTGCTATAAATAACTCTATATTGGGAGTTACCCAAAGCATGTTCAATAAGCAGTCCTCACGCTATGAAGATCCACGGTCTTCAATAATCTTCATCTTCAATATGTCTTCACTTTCGAACGTATACATTGGTTCGAAGTGGTTTTCGGATAGGAATCACCCAAATCCGACTCCGGTTCGTTCGAAGTCAATCTTCGCTTTAAAAGATGTTAAGTTCATATGTGGATATCAATCATCAATCAATTTCTTCATCTTTTATTTAAATCGAATATCTTTCTTAGATATATTCTTTTCAGTTTATTCCATTTATTTTCAAGAGTATATGGAATCATTAAGCCTCATTTATCAAATCATTTGGTTTATTTAAACCTTTCTTAAATCCTGCAATAATTCCAAATCATTCTCTTTTACTCAGGAAAACCTTTCCAAATCATTCATTAAATCTTAATCAAAGATTTCTTATATTCAAGTTATAAATTTTAACTTAGGAAAAACATTCCCAAATCATTTATTAAATCTTAATCAAAGATTTCTTCTTAACTTCAAATCGTATTCTTGCAAATCGAAGGTTTTCATAACAGAGCACTACCGCCACTTTAAATATGGTAAATTTCACCTTCAGGGACTAATGGCAAGTAATCCTACATCATGAAGATCTTTCTTCAATATGTTTTATTTCAGAAATTAGTTTGAAGGGGTTTTCGGATATGAATCACCCAAATTCGATCTCGATTTTTCAAATAGGAATCACCCAAATCCGATCCCGGTTCCTTCGTACTAATCGTTGATAAAAGGATGTTAATTTTATATGGGGTTTCAAAAATTAATTTGAAGTGATTTTCCAATAGGAATCATCCAAATCCAATCCCGGTTCTTCGGATAGGAATCACTCAAATCCTATCCCGGTTCCTTTGAACTAATCATCGATAAAAAGATGTTAAGTGATTAAATAACATTCTAAGAATTTGTCTCTTTTATTTTATTTTAGAAAAACTTAAATATGATCTTTAGAGCATCTGGGCTTTCCTTTCGATCTATTCCACCCCTCCTCTAAAAAGAGAAAACATAGGCCAAATAAGCTCAGGGCATTGGTTGCTCCATCCCTAACCTTAGTTAAACACATATTTTATCTTCTCAAATCTCATAAGCGGGACAAATGTACTAGTCTTTTCCGCATACTCAGTCATTAATCTTCAATTTAGAAATGATTTATTAAACTTTCCAAATCATCATTTAAAACACTTAATTATTCTTTTAAAAATATTCATAACTGATTTTAGGAAATATCGTTACTTTTAAACTCATTCAAAATACTATAGAATTCGCAGCATAAAGTGCTTTGGAAAGTGCTATACAAGCTTATTTAATTTAAACAACTTTTTTATATTTGAAAATTCAAATTTTCCATTCCAAATCTATTTCAAACCATTTTAATAGATTTATCAAATTTATTTCATATTTTTAGTCATTTAAAAATATCATTTATAAATAAATCATTTTTGGGATTCCGAGCTGCAAAACCACGATGTTTTTAGAAAATTGTTTTGGATATATTTTAAAATCTACTTGATGAAATCATGATTTTCTTTCTTCCTTTGGAAACTATTATCATTTTGGACCGAAGAATTTTTTATTTCGAAGAAATCCGTCCTATAAATCATTCTTTATATTAATTTGAAGTTACAGGTCGAAATTTACGAACTACCGCTACGCGACAAGCTCGATTTTGACCAATTTTGTGAATTACTTCGGAACTTGTCCAAAACACTTCGAATTTGTTTTAAATCATGTGTAAACTATTTTAACTTACTTAAAATCATTAAGAGGCTAAATAACTTCCACACACATATTTGTATGGATTCAATTCTCATTTAATTAACTATAGTTACTTATTAATCATTTCTCTTACCATTTATCAAACAATTTATCAACCACATAAGCAATCATATAATCAACCAATTGCAACCAAGTTATCAAACATTTAATCATTCAACATATTTAAACTTTTCAATCATTATACTTGAAATAAATTATGGATTAATTGGTAAATATGAATACTCACCTTTAACCAAACCGATCAACTTCCTAATCAACTAATCAACTTCTACTCCGTTTCTTTTGCTTTATGCTATCGACCACTTCTTTCAAACTTTCGAAAATCCGGCAGAGCTTCCGCAGCTCCTTGAATTTGCTCCTAGCTCCTTGGAATGAAATCGACGATGCTTCCTTCTCTTTTTCTTGCTCCGGAGCTTTCCAACTTGCTTACTTCTCTTTATAGCCAAAATAACCTTACTTACTTCTTGAGTAACCTTATTTTTTTCAATATTTAACATCATATTTTAAATCATTACTTTATGTCACTTTCACTTAAGTATTAAGTAAAGAACGTAATAACTATGTTTCTTTGATTTGATATTTTACTTTTTGTACTTTTTTTGTCATTTTATGTTTACTTTTGTTAATTACATTCTAGAATTTTCTAAGTATGTTTAGTAAAAGTAATTTTTATTAGTGAATTAATTAATACTTATACTATCTGAATATATGTTCATATATAAGAACATAAAGGTGCGACGACGTTGCGACAACTTTTAATCGACAAAACGTTAATTTTCGACAAAATGTTTTACGGTCACATTTTGACGTTTTAGTTAAACTATTTATTTATGTAAACCAAATTTAAAAATGAACTTTTTACTTCTTTAAATAAATTAAAACATGTCTCTTTATATTTTAAAATCGTATTTAAATAATATCAAAATCATTAATTTTACGGTGTATGTAAAATTGACAAAATGCGATTTATAAAACGATTATCAACATACTTTTAAATATTTTGATATACTTTTATTATCTTTGTTAAATGTTTTCAATAAGATTTATCTTTTTAAATAAATAATTAAACCTATCTATTTAAGCATTTCTTTATTTTTAGCAAAACTTAACTTTTGTTGATTTGTTCTAAAATCCAAATTTATACTTTTTAAATTATCGACTATAAGAATAAATAATTTCTCTATTATTATCTATTATATGTAACTAATTTATTTAAGTTTTCAAACTTTTAAATTTAAAACAAACGAAATCTCTCATTTTCGAAGTATCGAAATTACGGGTCGTTACATTGCTCCTCCAAGAGAAGGAGTAGCAACTGGTCCCAAACATCTGTATGCACGAACTCAAGTACTTATCTCGATCTATGGAGTCCAACTTTGAAAGATACTTTAGTTTGCTTGTCTAACACATACTCTTGGCAAAAGTCCATCTTGTCAAAGCTTTCTCCTTTGATCATCTTCCATCTCCGAAGAAACTCTAAGCCCTTCTCTAAATATGACCCAACTTGAGATGCCAAAGTTTGTGGCATCCAAAGCACGAGAACTGTCCACTCCAACACACGACTCTCCAAGAACTGTGGTTCCTTTCAGTAGATACAAATTTTGAAACACATCTCCTTTCATAATAACTAGTGCACCTCTCGAAACCTTCAGACTATCCTTCTCGATAGTTACCTTACATCCCAAAGATGCCAATTGTTTTAAAGAAATTAAGGATTTCTGAAGACCTGGAACATATCGGACGCCTTCAAAGTGCGTATCACTCCATCAAACATCCTGATTCTCACTGTACCTTCACTCATTTCTCTACAGCTAGCATCGTTACCCATAAGAATAGAGCTTTCCTCTCGTTCAACGAAAGAACTGAAGTAATCCTTATTAGGCGTCATATGGAAAGACGCCCACGAGTCCAGCACCCAATGGTCTGAGACATTCGATACTGCTGTAGACAACACATCGTCAGATACAGACTTTTCCACCGCAAATGATGAAGATCCATCTTCTTCCTTCTTCTTCAAACCTGGACAATCCTTTTTCTAATGACCTGATTTCTTGCAGATAAAGCAGTTTCAAGCCTTAGACTTTCCTCTCCTGCCATTACCGGGCTTCCTAGACTTGGAATGTCCTCTAGAGTGCCAATTCTTCTTATCTTCTCTACCTCTTTCAACAAACAGGCCGTGACTATTACTTCCACCTCTACTTTCTTCACTTATCTTCTTCATCTGATCTCTCAAGCCCTCGGATAGAAGGTCTGACTTCACATCTTTCACTGTCAATATGTCTCTAACGAAGATAAGGTTGTTAGCGAAACCTGTGTATTGCTCCAAAAGAGAACACAAAAGAATCATTGTCATTTGTTCCTCATCCATCTTCAAGTCAACAGTCTTCATCTTCGTCACTAGATCATCAAAGAAATTAAGATGTTCCTTCAATGAAGTGTCCTCTCTCATCCGCATGGTGAAAAATGTCTTCAGCAATATCAGATGGTTAGTCAAATATTTCTTCAAGTAGAGATTTTCTAGCTTGGTCCAAATACCCTTAGGTCTTACTGCTAATCTCCGAGATAACATTCTCTCCCATGGCTAGTTGTAAAGCAAACGTCCATTTCTCCATCTCCCTCCCTTCCGCGACTGAGATGTCAGCCGTCAACTCCTTAGGGGCAAACACTACTGGATGGACTTCATTCCTCATTAGAACAGCCTTCATCCTCAATTGCCACTTCTCGAAGTCTTCATTCCCATTCCATTTCTCAATTGCCAATAGTGATCCCGACGCGATATACATCCCTCTAGTATAAGGCCTTATAATAATTGGAGTTGCTTCATCTCTTGCCATAGCGTCTAACACTCCTCAATCAACTTGCAACTCCGATACCAGACTGTTGAGGAAAATCACTTCAGATGATCAGTATAAGGGAATAAAATACCCAACACAACGGAAAATAACTAGATCGTGATTGTGATGAGACGTAACAAACAAAGATAAACACCAGAACAGACAGTCACGGATCTATGCAATGTAGAAAAATAAACAACATCAGTATTTATAGCGGTTCCACTACCGTGAGGCAGTGTACGTCCACTTGGGGAGACGAGATTTTATTAATCACTGAAAGATTTGAGTTACGAGATTAATTCACCTTTGGATGCTATACATAAGAAGATTTAACTATATAGTCAAAATTCTGCAGAGTTTCGGCTCTATAAGATGGCTCTGAAATTGACTGAAATTAGCTCTCAATTTCAGCTGTCATTGTTGTCCGGAAGATCCTCTATTTATAGAGTGAAGAAACGAGGAGAGGTACTTTCTATATAGCGGCCCTGAGTTTTGGTTCGGCATGTATCTAGTTTGGTTTGGCAAAACGCCGAGCGAAAATTTGGACCGACATCCAAAATTTCGAACGAAATATTTCGTTCGACGCACCCAAATGCCGCTCCAAAAAAACACCGAACGAGATTTTTCGTTCATCACTTCCACTTTGCCGAACGAACTCACCACCACTCCAAAATTTTGCCGCTTCATTTATCTCGTTCGGCATAGCTCAAATGCTCTAATTCTCGAACGATAATTCTCTTTCGGTATTTTCACCGATCGAAGCCCTTCTTCCTCAATACCGAGCACTTCTCTCCTTCATCAAATCTGGTTCGGCCTTTACTTAGGGTTTGAAAACCCTTCTTCTTCATACTTCAATTTTGCTTCTTCCTCTTGATTTGGAGTTCCAGGTATCAAATCCAACAATGAGCACAAACTTACATTTAGATAAAGATGAAAGCGAAAAGGATTTTGATCAAAAATTATATCATAGTATGATAGGATCATTACTACTTCTAACTGCTAGTAGACCAGACATTATGATGAGCGTTCCTTTATATGCTAGATTTCAAGCACATACTAAGGAATCACATCATCGGGATGTGAAAAGAAATTTGCGTTACTTAACCAATACCAAAGATTACAGGCTCTTTTACCCGAAGACAGCTCTTTCAAATTAGTCTCTTATAGTGTGTTGATTTCAGAGGTTGCAAAACAGATCAAAAGAGTACAAGTGGCACATATCACTTTATCAGTGAATCTCTGGTTTCATGGTTTAGTAAGAAGCGAAATTTTATTTAAATATCGACGTGTGAACCTGAATATATTTCAGCCGCCTTAGCATGTGCACAAGTTATATATATATATATATATATATATATATATATATATATATATATATATATATATATGCAACAAACTCTCAAAAAATTTGGAAAATAATTACTAAATTTCCTATATATTGTGATAGCACGAATGCGATCATTTTATCAAAAAATCATATTAATTGCTCTCGGACTAAACATATTGATATTCGACATCATTTTCTTCGATATAATGTAGAAAAATGAACTATCTCTCTTGAATTTGTTAATGTCAAAAATCAAATTGCCAATATATTTACTAAGCTTCTCCATGAATCTACTTTTATAAAATTACATAGAGATCTAGGGATATGTTTACTAAATGAATTAATTTCATAATCATTTAATTAATATGATCTAATTAATATCTAAAACTATGACTAATTAATATTCTAACAACGAAAATATGGATTTTAAGACTACGACCTCTTATTGATTCTAATAATTTTTTGGCTTTTAATTTTAGAACCAGAAGATACATTAGTGTAATAATTAACAGGATAATGATTAACAAACTTTCCAAGCAAATTTACAATTACTGAATTTTTCTTTGTTTGATTCATATTCTTTACTATAAAATCTTTGGAATTTGAGTTGAATTGAATAACAACTGTTAAATTTTGAGTGGTGTTAGTTTGTCTACCAATAAATGTTGAACTGCTATTTTTAGCAACTACCTTCATATATAATCCATAACCCAGTAGAAAAAATCTCACCTTCCAAAATGGAAACTTTCTAAACTCTTTAACAACAATGTCATCGTTAGATAGCGATTCTTCCTACATAAAGATAACCACTTCACCATCTAGAAAAATCAGGTATTCATCAAAAGGAAAGAAGGCGAGGCAATCAATTATGTTTCAAGGCCAAATCACTACAGCTCAAGACATGCATATTGACGATTTAGCTCATTACCAAGGAGAGTCTACCAGATTGAAAAAAGAAATGAATTGGGAGCAACGATGTCGTTGAGAACGTTTGAATGTTATAGAAAAAGTTGTTCTGTGTTTCTATGGGAAATCTCCAACAAAGAATTGCATTCGCTTAACTAAAAATCCCTCCAAACAACTTACTCCTTCAAAATAACATTCCCTATCAAAGTAGCTTCTTAGCCTTTCGAAATCACCATCAACCCCAATAATGATATTTGAATCATATATTGAAAACTCGTGGGAAACTGAACCATCCAAAGAAGATTAGGTTCGCAAATATCAATACACAAATGATATAAAGTATATATTAGTATAAAATTTTAATAAATAACTCAACTTTCTAATAAAAAACATTCAGAACAGGCTTTAATCGACTAAACATAATTCTCCAATCGGTTAAACCCATATATGTTTTGTAGAAATTAAGCTCAGTCAACTAAACGTTGATAAAATAGACGACTAAACTCAAACTCGTTCTCTGGAAACAAAAATGTCCAGTTAAGTCGACTGAAATGTAAGGCCAGTTGACTGAACGTAGGAAAATTCAATAAAAAGTTGACTAACTTGTAATAAAATAGTTGACTAAACCAACCTCTATACTGTAATACCAAATGAAAGTGTAAACAGAACGTATATAATATGGCTAATATGTATATTCAAAATTAAGCAATGCTAGCTGGTAGAGTATAGTAAAGTAAATAAAAGCAATCACACCAAAGTTTTTATACTACTTCGGACTTCCCATCCTACGTCAAGTCTCAGACTCCTTCTGTAATTAACTAACCAATCCTCACTTATCCCGAAGGAACATGTATCTTACAAAATGCCTGAGCAGCCGGACAAGACTTCAACCTTTGCCTGAAGATCTCTGAAAGGACTTCACAAAACAAGAATAATTCTTCGACTTCCAATGATTTCTTGATAACTCGAATACACTCAATTATAGTACAAGACTTCCTATAATCTCTTTGATGATTCAAGATGCATGCTCCATGATTATGGAAGTAAATTAGACATTTGCCGAGTAAAAAATTGAATTTGAATGTAATAGAGTTGTAAATATGCTCAAGAGAATAAAGACCAAGAAAGATAGATTCGAACAGTTAAAAATGATTTTGAATGTTAGTCTCTATATATAGACATCAAAGAGTTATGATGAATAGTTGTAATCGCTCAATCGCAGCCATTACCATTCGCAGAGATGCCCATGATGGATCGTAACTATTGGAGCTGTACAGTTAAACCGTTTAGCAGTTTCATAGCTGTGGAAGTTTAAAAGGATAAAGCGGGGATATAATAGAAAATAGCATGCGTGCGAAAAGCTTCATTAAATATAAAACCAAATATTTAAAATTAATTTATTCTTATTCTCACATCTTTTGTGCAGGAAAAAGAATTATTGTTTAATGTTATATAATAAAACCGAAGAATATCATATTTTATGCAATCTAGATTTAGTGACTATAGTAAATTTCAAACTTATATTGAACATTTATACCTTATAATTAGGTCATTACCTTAAATTTGTTTAAAAAAGAACTAGTCAAATCAATATTTTATATTAATGTTGCTGAAGCGGGTACTAAAAAGCTTTGATTTAGTGGGTGTAGCGGAAAATAGCGGGGCTTAAAGCGGATCTACTATTTAATAGCGCTGTATCAAAAAAGTGTAGAAGTCGAAGAGCATTATATGTTACAGTTGAGATTTCATGGGGCTTTAGCAAAGCTTTAACTACACGGTATTGGAGACGACTTTTCAAAAAATAGCCATTATAGGGTAATCTGTCGACTGAGTGTAAAAAGTCAATCTATGGAATAAGAATGTTGAAGTACACAACAATTTATTAAAAAGAAGTTTGTATAATAAAATAATGAAATTAAGTCGACTGAATAGTATTCTCAGTCGACTGCCCTTAGTCGACTGAGAATGGTACTTAGTCGTCTTAATAGTGAAAAACATATTATTATAAAATTTTACTTTTCAAAATTTGTTAATCCTCTTTGATAATTAAAAGTATTTGTATGCATATGTGTGTACACGCACATATGAACAACCGAGGAGAATTTACAAGTGCATGTAGGACCAAATACGTACACTTGACTTAACAAACCATATATCTGTAGCTATTGAAATGCAGACAATCCTTCTTGCTTTCTCATTGATTCGCTGATTCAATAGCTTGTTATACCTGCACAGTTTTGTATGCTAGATATACAGAGATATAGTTGTCATCATTAAAACATAAAACCGAGGTTCAAAAATAAACTACCAACAAACCGAGTCAAACCGATGACCTTTTTATACAAAAAACTAATGAAACTGAAAGAAAAAAAAATGATGACAACCTACTTATTATTTAAATACAATTTGAAGTTAAATTATGATAATCTATAAATTGATTAATAAGATTGAGAATGAAGCAATACTTTTGTTACGATACATTTTTGGCTCAAAAACAATTTGAATAAAATATGTAATGTAGATGTAAAAAATTATGAATAAATAATTTCGACAAGCTGAATGATACTGATTTATTGAGCAGAAATGAAAATTAAAACAAAACCTACAATACACATTTAAAAAGAGAATATATTGAATAACTACGAAAAGTTGGATAATATTTTGTGATAAATTTACAATAACTTATTTTAACATGTTGAACATATTGTAAGAATGTTGGAAAAAATTAAGGGATGATCTGCATGCGTCACAAGTTTCAACTGTCATAATGAAACATTTTCGCCTCGACCATGCTTTTATAAATGTATTGATGCCATCTAATTTTTATTTTTACCGTGTTTGTGAATCTGGTAGTATTTAAATATGTGAACCTTTAACTTTTGGTATGTATATATGATAGAAGGCATAAGATAAGATGATTAAGTGTGTTTTGTATGTTAGTTGCATCAGAAAATATTTAATTTTAAAACTGAGGGTAATGCTATCAAAGTAATAATTTATATTCACAAAACAAATTTCTAATCAATTTTTTTTTGAAATATTTAGCAATCAATATTCAGTATTCATCATTCAACATTTAACATTCAATATTTTAAATAAACGATACCTTAATTTATTGTGCATAAAATATTGTCTAATTTCCTCGATTTTCAACTTGGTGAATTTGTATGTTGCGAATTTCACTGGCTTTTCACTTCAATTGATAAGGGCTGCATTTTTCATTATGCGGATGGGGCACCCAAAAGGATATTTTGAACGGGGCATGAAATTGGAAAGTTCATTGTTTTCCTTATTTGTTTTTGAAGCTTGTACAAACCGCTGATGTTGCTCTGAAGCTATCATCGAGGAAAAGGTTGGATTATAGGGCTATCATCAACTTAAACCAAGCCATCGGCGCTATCAGCTAGCCATCGCAATTTTAAATCGACGATCCTCTGGTTATCGTTGATATAGAATGAACGGTCGCTGAGCTACTGTCGATCAAAAAAATAAGTTATCGACATTCTATTGTGTGTGATATCTTCAACCAAAGCTGGTTATCGACTGCATAAGATCAATGGTCACGGAGCTATCGTGGATATAAAGTGGACGGTCCCGAAGCTATTGTACACTTAAGAATTGGTAAAAAGAAGAAGAGCGGGTATCATATGTTTAAAGGAAAGAGAATGATATGTGTGATAACTTGTTTTAAATTTTAAAAATTTTCAAATAAAGAAAAAAATTCGTATCTTCCTCTACAATTATCAAATTCGAAGATTCTTCAACTAGCTACTCACAAAAATATTTAATATTTTCCAGAATTGTTAAAAAAGTTCAATTTTTTTGTTAGAGGAATTTTTGTCATTTTTCAAAAAATTAAGTGTTGATTCTCAATGAAAGCATCAAAATGTTAAACTGACTTTTGGTCTAGCACTCAAATATTTTTAAAAGGTATAATATTTTATGTACATTCCAAACACCTCCATAGTCAAATAAATATTGATAAAAAATGTCCAAAGTTCAAATCATATTTCATTCATAGGCAAAAGGCACAAAATTCGAGTTCATATGCAATGTCCTCCGTAGTCCATATGTCAAAAAAACAACTCTTCTTCTTTCTCGTCGTTTAAAAATGTCAAAATAGGACTTATATGCAATTTCCTATTTCTATTGGTCCTTATTTCAAAAGTTCAAAGAATCTTCTTCTTCATTGGCTATTAAAATAATCCTCAAGCTCACTTGCGGGCTTAGAAATGTCAAGTTCAAAAAATGATTTAGGTTAAGAATGGGAAAGGAGAGACGAGCCCCTTCTTATGTGGGGATATGTCCATATTTATAGTAGTTGACGAGTAGCATGACTTACTTGTATTTGCCCATTGAAGTTGATGTAGATTGACGACTCGGCAAGATGAACAGTTTTGATGGTGACATGTCACAGTCCTAGAATCCGAGTAGTTCACGTGGATCGCTATCTTTGCAATGTTATTAACAAAGGTGACATGGTTGTATATGAATGTTTTGAAGCCTTATCAGTAGTTAGATATAAACTTCTTCTAACATTAATACATGGAATTTTAATTTAATTGATTTATCTCCATCCGTTTATGTTGAATATCGTACATATCTCATTCCGTTTTACATTCCTAAATTAATTTATTCAATGAGATCCATTAATATACTTTAATAAGTATATCCCCCCACAATATCCTTAATGTCTACACTTCTTTAATAGCTTTCTCCAACTTAATTGCATCTCGTCATATATCTTCGATGGCGCTTCTATGTCTTCGATGGCTCTTTTATATCTTCGATAGCTCCTTCATATCTTCGATAGCTCATGAACCCTAGGTATGTGATAGATTCATTTCTTGTCTTATGATAACTTCATTATGATAGTTCTATTTCTTGTCTTACGAAAGCTTCATTCCACGATTAACGACGGCTCTATTTCTCGTCGTATAATAACTTCATTCCTTGATTTACGAGCTCTATATCTTGATTTACGAGCTCTATATCTTGATTTTCGATAGCTCCATTTCTCATTTTACGATAATTTAATTACTTTATTTATTGTAGTTCCAAGTTTTTTTTTACGATAGCTTAGTTCTTGGATTTACGATAGCTTCATTTATTGTCTAACAATGACTTCATTCCTTGATTTATGATACCACATTTCTTGTTTTACGATAGCTGCATTCCTTGATTTATGATAGCTCCATTTTTGTACTTACAAATGACTCTTTCTTACACTTACGATAGCCTACATATCTATCTATCATTGCGTAGTTGTTCCTTATACAAATTCCATAGCATCTTCAACACAATAACTTCAAATTCATAACAACCTTTCGATCGCCTTCCTTAAGAAAGTTGGGTATAACAAGTGAAATTGTATGTTGATTTTCGATTTTTTGACATGATTTATGCGAATAAAAAAAGTAGGGTGTAATTTATATGGTTTTATTGAAAGGTGCGTTTTACCTGTTTTGAAATCTTCTAAGGATGTTTTGAAAAAAATTCCTTGGTTTAATTGTACGTTTATTTCTCCAAAACGATTGAAACATCTTAAAAATATTTAAAACAAAAAACAAAAAATGTGAATGCTAAGAAATTGTCATGAAATTTAGGTTTCATTCACCTAGATTAAAAAACATTCAAAAGTTGAAAAGAGTAAATAAAATCAATCCTTTTTTAAGAATTATTTACTTATAAAAGACTGAAATTTTCGACTAAAAAACCCTACACACACATTATGATGCGAAGTGAATGATAAAACATGCATAGTAGGTTTTTTTATGATTGTGCTGTACGTTATGAAAAACTTACTTTGAACTTTCATTCAATAAACAAAATTAGTAACTTAAAGTAGTTTAAATAATGATTTATACTTAAAACGTTTGTAAGCAATTTCAATTTAAAGTTAAAGTAAGTAAAATAGTGTACAAAAAACCGTTATCAAATATGTTTACCAAATGCGAAACAATAATTTGTTGCTTATAGTTATGCAAATATTCTTTTGACGGATTATTCTAGTTACCTTTTAAAATTACGTACAAAAGCTTTTAGTTTCGGGTCACTGGAAACACTTTTAAATTGTGGCATTTCGTTCTTTAACAAACGGCCCCTCTCGTTATTTGCAATGATAGAAAAAAAAAAGTTTGGAAAATCGAACGAACCAAATCCTTCAGGACCCAAACCCTATTCTGAACATGATATAAATTCCTCGCAGCTGAATTTAGTTCGTCTCTTTCTTTTATCGAAGCCCTAGCCGCCAATTGTCATACTCAAACCTTAATCTCTAAGCCATGGCTGAAACCCTAACCCTAAAAGGAGTGATGCGAGGCCACTCAGACCATGTAACCGCCATAGCAACTCCTATAGACAACACGAACATGATCGTCTCCTCCTCCCGTGACAAATCCATCCTTGTCTGGACCCTTACCAAGGACAACATCCCAACTACTCAAGACACCCTCCCCGACTACGGCGTACCCAAGCGCCGTTTGACTGGCCACTCCCATTTCGTGCAGGATGTTGTTCTTTCGAGTGACGGTCAGTTCGCACTTTCTGGGAGTTGGGATGGTGAGTTAAGATTGTGGGATCTGAATACTGGGTTGACTACTAGGCGGTTTGTCGGTCATTCTAAAGATGTGCTTTCTGTTGCCTTCTCTATCGACAACAGGCAAATTGTTTCTGCGTCCAGGGACCGGACAATTAAGCTCTGGAACACTCTTGGTATGATTTTCTCCTTATGTTTTTCTTTTTAATTTTTTCAATAGTAAGGAACTGCGTTGATTTGGACGTTGATAGCAGCAACCTGAAACAACTTATAAGTTGCTTTCTAAATTAGCTTTATAAGCATTATAACAATTTTGAATTATGAATCGAAATTAAAGCTGTTTCCCACATTTATGGAACAAAGTGAAAAGGTGGATAGAATGTATTCGTTATTGTCAAACAACCCTTAACGCCTTAAGTGGTGTTCATGAATCGTTGATAATGCTTATGTTTGTATGTGTTGTAGTGTACTCATGATGTTGTTCAACACTATACTTGTTACTTTTGACTTGGTGTTTATATGCATTCATATTAATATACATGTCTACTTATCATAAATAAACTGATTGGACATACATTAGATGGAATGCAGTAGCCAAGTGCAGCTGATATACAAATGCATTATTCAAGATTTCTCGCATACAAATATAATCTCAACCATACAAATATAATCTCTAGCATACAAATATTTAAGCTAAGTGTAAGTGAGTGTTTAAGCTACTTAAAGAAAAATTTATCGGATACAAATAGACACACAGAAGTATAAAAATTAAGTTTCCAAAATTCATAGTATATACCTGGTTTAGATTTGAAATTTGAACTATACAGTTTACGATTTGAATTTCAGTTTGAAAACCTTGTTGCTTATTGTTGTTCATATGAAAGTGCAAATTGTGATCAGATTTACTTTATATCGAGACAAACCTTGATTTAGTGAACACCATATATTTGATGTTTTGACCTTAAGTGTTAAAACTGTCCTCATTCTTGGGTAAAGCACAGATAGGCTGTGAAATCTTGCAACTTTCCCACCATACAAAAGAAATTAACAATTTATTGAAGTATTTATAATTATGTGTATTCATACTCTTATCTATCGAAGAATGTTATTACAGTTTTTAGATAGTTACTACCGTCTAAAATGTTGCATTAACTAAAGAAGTTGGGTAGGCAGCAATTAATGAACGTCTGCTAAAAAATTTATCTTAAAAGCATGATGTCTAATATGTTTTAAGAGTAATTAATTTAAAGCGAGTGTACTGAACAAGTATTAGTTCACCAAAAAGTGTATCTAACAGCATAAAAACACATCTACCGAAGAACACGTGAACTAGATATATAACATTCCTGTTAATTGAAAATAAAATAAAGAACTGAAACCAAGTGCTTGAATGTATTATTGAGAACTGATTGTTAATCTGTCTACCAAAAATTCCTTGGGCTGGTCTCCATTGAATGTATTATTGAGAACCAACACCCCCCCCACCACACACACACACACAAAACAAAAAAAAACACTGCCCCACTCTCCACTGCAAAACTGTATATGTTTCAATGTTTGAACATTACATAAAATGAATGCACCCATCAAAATGAGAATCAGAAGTTTGCATGGTTAGCACATTAATAGTTGTCAAATTTCTGAGTATATTTCATAAATTTTATAGGGGAATGCAAGTACACTATCCAAGATGCTGATGGACACACCAACTGGGTTAGCTGTGTTCGTTTCAGTCCCAACATTCTCCAGCCGACTATTGTGTCTGCATCTTGGGACAGAACTGTCAAAGTATGGAACTTGACCAACTGCAAAATTCGTTGCACACTAACTGGACATGGTGGTTATGTTAACACTGTAGCTGTCAGTCCTGATGGTTCCCTTTGTGCAAGTGGTGGAAAAGATGGTGTAACTTTGCTTTGGGATTTAGCTGAAGGGAAGAAGTTGTATTCTTTGGATGCTGGTGCCATCATTCATTCTTTGTGTTTCAGTCCTAATAGGTACTGGCTTTGTGCTGCTACACAGGATTGCATCAAAATTTGGGATCTTGAGAGCAAATCCATTGTTCAGGACTTGAAGCCCGAACCTGTGGTCCATGGCAAGAATCAGGTATATTTTTCCTTTTCTGCTTTATTTCTCAGTATTCTATAGTAATTATATCATTAAGTTGTTAAGAATAACATTTTAGAGCTGTTATAATGTATGTTTATCTAGCGATCATATTGTTTTATAATTAAACTTTGCATTTATGTTTTGTACTGGACATAAATAATGTCGTGACGTAAATGATGTTTAATTGAAACTTACTGGATTAAACTCAACTTTGTTATGCTTAATCAGCTGACATCACTACTGCAGTAGTTGTTTATTGAAACACTTGTTTTTTACAGCATCCCGATTCATATTTATTAAATATTCATGCAAACTAAGATGTTAGATTTGTCATTTTTAGTCGTTCTGAGTATCGACTTTTTACTCGTACTAAAAATGCTTTGCTTTATTGTTATTCAAAATATGTATTAGAGAATATTTGTATATTAAAATTAAGCAATTCTTCAAATTATAATACTTTTTCCTGTTTTGAATATTTCTAAACACAAATTTATAGAAGAGGAAAACAAAGTTGTAATATGGAAAACAAGTCGAAAACGCGGAGATCACTTGGGTTTAAAGTCAAGTTTTCTGTACAAAAATAAATCAAAAACAGATTCACAAAAGCTTAAGCTAAGCATGTTTTCTAAGTATTTTAGATATAAAATTTCTGGCCAATTAAACTTCAAATTGTGTAATATTGTGTTTTCATTTTGAAAATTGATTTTAGAACTACTTAAATCAAGTTCGATTCAAAAAATTGGAAATACCTCATGACTACATCTTAACATTTCCTTTTAACGGATGTACTCTATGCTGAATAGGCCTACATTCCTGCTAACTCCGTCTCTGAATTATGTTGAATGCCATAGAGGAAAAAACTTTCAAAAGAAAGCTTTTGAGTAAAATTACAAATGAAGTTGGATGCCATAAATTCTGAAAAGGAAATCCAAAGAAAGAAGTAGAGCAAAATTCTTAAGGGTTTAACAAATATAAGTTATGCTCAAAGAATACAACAAAAATCAAGCAGTTGAACGAATAAAATGTGGAGAAATCAGTTAAGCAAACTGTTAAATTCTGTAACCAACCTTTTAGCATGTAGGTTTTCTCATATGATACATCATGGAAGACGTTGTTTTTCATCTTATCACATATATCAAACCATGAAAATGGAAAATACATCATAACTTGTGGATTACAGCAAATTTAATTCATTATTGAATGCAGAAAATGCTGTACTGCTCAAGCTTGGCATGGAGCTCTGATGGAAGCACTCTTTTTGCTGGCTGCACCGATGGAAACATCAGAGTTTGGGAAATCACTCGCTACTAGAGATGGCTAGCTAGCATTCTGCTCTTTTAGCTACTGGCATGAGACGTTTGTTTGTCTTCAATTTTTGCAAATCAACTTTTGTAGTTTGTGTTATGTTTACCCTTGTTTTCGGAGTTTCACCAAGTCATATTATTTTATGTGGATGTTTCTTGTTCCCTAACTTTTACAAGGACCTCGTTTTCTTCTGTCAATTGCTTTGTTAGTTGGTCTGCATTGATTGGATTTAAGATGGTTATTAACCGTTTCTCTTATGGCTTGGGCCAGTCTTGATCGTCTAGGTATCACTTTTCACTTTCTACTTCTATTTTGTTTTAAATGTGAATTGAATCTGTGATCACCAGAAGAGAAAATTAGGCCTTCTTTGTTTGCTTTGCGTCTTCTTATAGATTCCCAGGCATCAATTAAAATTCACTCTTTCTTTCGTGGCCAGTAGACCGTACAAAATTCCCATGCCAGAAAATCACATTGTAATCGTTCTGTTGCATCAATTTTTTTAAAAATTAATCGGATTAAAATGCCTATCAAAAGCAATTTAACATCGTAGAACAAGTGCGTGGTAGGCACTTAAACAGTGTACTTGCACCGCATGGTTGTTTCTTAATCTCGGTTTTATGTGGTGTTCGAAAACATAAATTTTTTTTCAATGAAGGGCATCTTAGATTGATTACTTTTTAAGGCTTTAAAGGGGCTACTTAGCATATTAAATTAGCATTTGTTTTTTTGGGTCGCTATTAAACGTAGCACTGTGTATTGTTGATTTCATTCTACTTTATGATTAGTTGGGTTTTAATGCCATAACGTTTCTGAGGTTTGCAAGGGTTTTTTTGTATTATTTTATCCGTTTAAAAAGGTGGATTATCGGAGACTTGTATGTGGTTGAAATTTAAATAGTTTATTCTGTGGTTGAATGATAAAAAGTTGCAATGGTTGAAATTTTTTGTTAATAAATTTTTTCGAAGAAAGAATTTATTATGCAATACATGATGAATATGTTAGAATAAACGAGTTCAATAATGAATTTGTTGGAATAAACGAGCTATACATTGAACTTAAAACATGTTTGGCAACTCCGTATGAATAATCGAAACTTCTTGCAAGTACTTTTTTTTAATGTTTATGTTTTAAAACTTCCTATAGTAACTTACAAAAGTAGCTAATAAGTAGGAAATAGGAACACTTGTTTATTATTTATGACTTATGAAATAATTTCAATAGTTATTCTGATCAAATATTTTTACTTAGAAGTTATTCAAACGATTCTACTTGTAAATTGATATTTTAAACTATTTAGAAGCTTTAAATGTGTAATTTCGTTATGAAATTTACGTACTTTTATAATTGAATAAAAATTAAATCATCATTTTTGTTGATAAAAATGAGATATAGTAATTTATCATTTTTTAGGATTCAATATTTTTTTAAATAAATAAGCGAAAATTAGTATTCTTAATTAATTGTGGTATTAGCATTTGTAAATATTTATGGATAAATGATAAAATAATATATGGATTGAAATCCAAATATTACTTGAGAATTGACGAAAATATCTCAAATTGGAAGTGTAACATTAACGAATCAATATGTTTATATGCATTTGAAGTTTTTTACGACATATTTTTGTCGAAAATAAGTATATAGTATCATCAAAGTGACGAACCTACTAAAGGAAATATTGAGGGAGAATAAGATCTATAGCGTTACAAATCACATTGTCATTTTAATTATATAAGAAATGATTTTAATCTAAGTGTTTCATAACCCAATAATTTTAATTTACAAAAAAAAAAATATATATATTCAAAAAATATTTAGCATTTACTTCTAAAAGATAATATAATATAAGAAAATTATTTCTAATCAACGTGGGGTATAATTTTTGTTCATTGATCATCGTAAGTTATGAATATAAATAGTCAAAATGTAACCTTTTTACAAAAACATTGTAATTGAATTTTTTTGTTATTTTTCACCATCATATGATACATTCACTAGTTATCATCAATTGCATTAACATTCTTCACCAAAATATATTATAGTAATGTCAAAGAATCCACTTGACATATTTAATTTGAAAAGGAAAATTATTATATATGTTTGTAATTGTATACCAATTTTGGAAAGAAAAGAGTGTGTGTATATTTGTTTGTAATGTAACACCAACTTTCGGAAGGAAAATTTATTTGTATTAAAGTATTAATTTTGGAAAGAAATAAATTTTGTGAACTTGAATTTAGAGTAATGTAATGGTATTTAATAAATTCTTGTATGCGACTCTAAATTTTTTGAATCATATGGGCTTGAATGAATATAGTTTCATCATTTTTATCAATAGGAATGTGTACACTTTGAATTGTCATTTTTATGATTTACTGGATCAATTAAAAAATATTTGTTAATTGGATTTATTTAATAAGTTTAAATTTAAGATTAAGTTCATATATATGAACGTGAATGTAAAACGATACAACTACCGTAAATTATTGTAAAAACCGTTAAATGTTGGTATTTAAATGTAAAACGAAAGAGAAAAAAAATTACTGGAACATCATAACAATTTGTATATAACTATGAAAATTTTAAACTATATGAATTTGAAAGAAAAATTAGTTTTACCATTTTTATCAATGTGAACGTGGAACACATATTGAATCGTCATTTCTTAAATAATCTACTAGGTATATTAATGAATATTTGTTAATTGTATTTATTTTGGTGGTAAATGTTATTGCTTCACTCTACTTCTAATTTTATTATTTTATTAATACGTCTGTACAAAATTTCCACAAACTTTTTTTGACGACAGTAGATTTCAAATCTCAAAACATGAGAATTTACGGTGCGGTGCCAAGGATGTCGTATTCTTTTTTCTCCTATCATTTCTTGATCATTTCTTAGATAATGCCATATTTTACCGTTAATACAAAAAACCGTGTACAAAGAAATATGTCGCTGTAAAATGATACACAGTGATTTCCACACACACACACACACACTCTCTCTCTCATGGAGAGGAAACTCCAAATAAAAGTAGAAGGGTGGTCAAAATGATTTCAAATTATGCCACTCAATGGAAGATGCCAAATTCACAATTCAATGCATCCTAGTCATCAGAAAATTCCGTATGACGACCCCAAAACTGCAAAATGATTTTCGTATTATCTCCCAGAACTGGAAGAATTGCTAGTTTGGAATTCAACATTGATGGGTACCCATTTTTGGCACTCAAAACTGCAACAAAAGATGAAGCCAGTGATAAAATCGTTGTTATTCAAGCGAGATGGTAGAAACGCACGATTGGCAAAGTAGCCAAGGTTTGAATATCGACGGTTAAAGAAGAAAGTTTCGCTGGTGATAGATAGTGGGCCGTATCGTAGTGGGTGGTTACGATAAACGTGTGGGAGTTATTATAGCCGCTTATGAACAAACGCAGTAACTGCTGTTGGAAGTTCGTGAATTGCCAGAAAAGACGGAAGCGGTTGGGAGTAATCGATGCTTGGAGCATTCAGACTTCAATTGTCAACACATTTTTACAATTAATCTGCTGTCAAACGGCGACTTTCAACAAAACGGAGGCTTTCAACCAAGAGAAATAACAGAAATAATAATAGCAAGCATATTATTTTTTATGAAAATTATCATCATTGAGTTCAAATGTCGTGCCTTTTAACACCGTAATGTTTATATTTTACATCGTGCATCCAGTTACAGCATTCCCAACCCATGGGTAACCAACATCACTTCTGTCCATTCGAACATCCAATCCGCACCAGCATACTTTCAACCAACAAAAATAATAATAATGCGCCAGCTACAACAAAAATCCCAACTTCTATAAAACCTGCTAAAGTGGATCACGCGGATTGCAACTTCTGTCTATACGATTGCAATCTGTGTGGTCCCATCTTAGTTGGGTTTTATAAAGCCGGCTAACTTGGCAAGAGCAACCCACCCACGTCATGTCTTGGAAACGCTCTTAGTGATGCAATGTGCTTGAATTTTCCTTGGGCAGATTTACCCTTTTAAATTCTTTACGCTGAAAATAAAGAGTAAATTAGTTTAAAGGAAGAAGTTAAATAAATTTATTTTCCACGGACGGTAAAAATTAACTTCCGTCTCAAGGATAAGCACACATTATTCAAATTTTCATCATCGTTTCTGCTTTTTCACTTTCTTTTTCTCTGAAAACAAAATTTCATCAGTCTGTCCTCCTTCATCTAACAATGTCAACCGAAACTGAAATCACTATTGATTCGAATGCTATGCCTAAAGAAACATAGACAAGAAGAAATACTAAGGCATCGACCGTTGATTCGAATGCTGTTCCTGAAGAAAAAAAGATGACGAAAAAACAAGGGCAGCAAAAACTGTGAAGGAAGACGAAATGAAGAAACAGAAGCTCTGTGAGAAAATCGTCAGTAGAAAAAGAAAAACAACGGTATAACATTTCATTTTTTTCCTTCAAAATAAAATATAGTTTTAGAATGATAGTTGAATATATCATTTTTAACGATCCGATTATTTGTCAAAATAAAAGATAGTATTAGAATGATAGTTGAATATATCATTTTAATCGTAAATAGTTTTATAACGAATATTTATGCTGAATTGGTAGTCATATAGACAGTCATAGAATGATAGTTGTATATATCACTTTTTTCGTTACATGTATGATGTTGAAATGATAGATGATCATTTCAATTTTTGATAAATGTTAGATGATAATTAGATTGATAATTACAAGATGATAGTTGAATATATCACTTTATTTGTTTTATGCGTTATGTTGGAATGATAATTGAAAATAGCATTTCAATATTTGATAGATGTTAGATAGAAAGTTATAGAATGATAGATGAATATTTCATTTGATTTGTTGGATGCATTATGTTGGAATGTTAGATGATAGATGAAAATATCATATCAATTTTTAGTTGATAATTAGATGTATAGTTATAGAATGGTAGTTGAATATATCATTTGATTTGTGGTATACGTTAAGTTGGAATGATAAATGATAAATGGAAATAGCATTTCAATATTTGGTAGATGTTAGATGATAATTCTATGGATAATTATAGAATGATAGATGAATATTTTATTTGATTTGTTGCATGCATTATGTTAAAATATTATATGATAGATGAATATAGCATTTCAATTTTTGACAGATGATAATTAGATGATGAATAGACGAATAGTTAAAAATGATAGTTTAATATACCACTTGATTTCTTACATGCACTATGTTGAAATGATAAATGATAGATGAAAATTATATTTCAATTTTTAATAGATATTAGATGATAATTAGATGTATAGTTATACAATGATAGTTGAATATATCATTCGATTGTTGCATGCATTATATTGAAATATTAGATGATAGATGAACATAGCATTCAATTTTTGACAAATGGTAGATAATAATAAGACACATGGTTATCGAATGGTAGTTTAATATATCACTTGATTTATTCCATATATTTAAAATGAAGAATGATTGATGAATACAGTATTTGAATTTTTGAACTGTAAAAGCATGCATTGAAAAAGAGTAACGATAGACAAATATATCATTTCAAAAAATGATAGATGAATATAGCATTTGAAAATTATTTATTGATAGTTGAAAAAATTGATAATGAAAATAAGAATGCGTAAAGAAATGATAAGTGAAAATAGCATTATTGTTTGTTAAATACAAAATTATTCGTTGATAGTTTTTTTGTACAGGATTCCAAAGGTAAAAGATAAAAGAAAGCAGAAAAAAAGAAGAAGAAAAAAAAATCAAGGAAAGGATCTCAAGAAAAATGTCAGTATAGATGCAGTTTGCTTCCAATGATAAAAAATTTCAGGAAAATAAAAGAAGGGGGAGGTTATCTTATAGATCAACTGAATTATCTAAAACAATCCCCCTTTGAACTTTATGCTTGTGTTTTTCAAAAAAATGTTAACCATATATGCTTTTTCATATCATCAATAACATTAGATGATATCATAGACACATTTTATACCGATGAAGAAGCTTTTAAGGTTAGGATTTTTTTTTTAAAATCAAACCTGAAGACATTTCAATTCCCTTTAGCTTACCTTTGTCTGGAACTAATATTTTCCCATTACCTAAAATGAGTTTACAAAGCATTCTAGATAATTGTAAAGATTTTGTACTTAAAAATTTTGGTACAGTAGATCATATCACAAAGGTCCTCTCAATTTCAAGGATAAATAATGTACTGCAAACACAACAATTTCATAATGAAATTGATTTTCCAAAATTATTTGTTATTCTTGCAATGATAACTTTCTTCTTTTTGGACAACCAAAGATACTTACCATGAGGATATATACCTTATATCCTTGATCAACAAAAAATGAACCCACTATCTTGGCCGATTTCAATTCATCATTCGTTGATTAGAGCTTTGACGGCTTTCAAAAAAAAGCCGAGAAATATGCCTGGTTGTTCCATGCTTCCAATGGTTAGTACAATATTCTAACTTTATGTTAATGTATTCTCTCTATAATTTATATTATATACATTATATGTTTTAACAAGTAATATTTTATTTGTAGTTTTTCCTATGTGAGTATGTGAATTTGATATCTCCGTTTGCAACATACTGTACTACCTTACCTTGATTTGGGAGATGGAATATCGGAAGCTTGAAAAAGGCGATTTCAAGAGAAGCTCTCACGAACATGGACAATAGAATGGTATCATTTCTCACACAAGTATAAGAAATATATAATGACAAATAAATATATCATAACACAGTGTATGCTACAAGTTTTTATGTTGTTGTTATACAACCATAAGTTGAATGACAGTTACATATGTAATTACTGTAGAAATACAATTTTTTTTATTGTTGTTACTAAAGAATGATAATTAGATATAACATTATATGAAAAATGACAGTTATATATAGCATTAGTGCATTCATTGTCCGTTGGTCATTCATTACTATTTTATGTTACTATATAGATTTTTGTTGAAATAAGAAACCTAACTGAAAATGAAAAGGAGCTTCTTCAACAAACAAGCCAACTAAAATTTATTCTGATGGATACCAATGAGAATGTTGGAACAGAAAAGAAAAAAGGAAACTTGAAGCAACATCAGAAAAGCAAGTCCACTCACTACAGCAGTACATTATAGATGTGGAAAAAAAAGGTTGAAGAAGATTGAAGAGGAATTAGAAAAAGAGAGACAAAAATGAATAGAAGGAAATACAGAAGGAACCGCAATAGTCAAATTTATGCCGGAAGCTGTTTTGTTTGAGGAGGTCACAGGTGAACAAGTATGCATCAAATGAGAAATATGACAGTTAAAAAGTGCACATAATGTGTAAAATGGGAGAATGATAGTTAAACATAGCATTCAAATTTTGAAAGTGCATATAAATGAATTGAATGAGAGAATGACAACTTAAAATAGCATTAGTATCTGTGAAATGCAGACAAATGTATATAATGTGAGAATGATGGTTAAAACTAGTATTCATATTATTTTTAAGTGCATATAAATGTATAGGATGAGAGAATGATAGTTAAAACTAGCATTCAAAATTTCAAAGTTCATATAAATGTATTGAATAACAGAATGAATGTTAAAAATAGAGTTGGTATTTGTAAAGTGCATATAAATGCATCGAATGTCCAAAATGATTGTTTAAACTATCATTTGCATTTTTTTAGTGCATTCAGTGCAGAAAATATGCAAATGATAGTGAAAACTAGCATTAATGTTTCTGGTTTAAAAGTATAGAAAAAATTAATTATTCATAAGACTTACAACCAACTTTGTTTGATTAAACAACTTTTTGATTGGTTTTATTACAAACAAGAGATGTATGAACACAATTACTATTTCACTACAATGATGAAGACAAGTATAAACTTTTCATTATAAATGTTAAAAATAATGTAAAGTAATCTAATACATGTGAATATGCAGAACGCTTTAGTACGTGATCAGGAAACTATGATCAAAGACATAGTCATACCAACAATAGATGTCATTGTGAAGGATAAATTTACAGAGAAGATTTTCTTCCCTCGACATTACATAAACCATTGGAGCTTACTGATGCTAAACTATGAGACAATGAAGTGGATTCATTATGACTCAACTAAGGCAAATACTAGATCAACAAGGACATCAAACCCCAGCTATAACCAAGCTCTAATTCTTGTAAGAGAAATATATTTTATAAATCACTCTAACATTAATATACAAAACTAATTTTTCTTCTTTCAGAAAGACAAAATTGAATTGACGTTCAGGAAGAAATGGGCAGAAGTAGGAATATTCAACGAAGAATTTTACAAACCTAAAGCGTTGCAATCAAAAAGTCCATCACGGGATTCTGATTCATAAGCAACTAATTTCATTTCTTCTCTTGTCATTTAAGTTTGTATATTCACCCAATTTTTTTCTTTCAAAATACAGTGGAATACATCTAATGATCAAAATGATAGTTAAACCTAGCAATGGAATTTTTAAAGTGCTTAAAATTGGGAAAATGAAAAAATGACAGTTCAAACTATCATTTATATTTTTATAGTGCATATAAATTTATCAAATATCCAAAATGATTGTTTAGACTAGCATATGTATTTTTAAAGTCAATTGGACTAAACTAAACATGCAAACTGGTAGCCAAAATATCATTTGTATTTTTAAATTACAGTGGAACGCATTAAATATGAAAAAAGATAGTAAAAGCTAGCATTGTTAATTGACAGTTCGTTGGATTGCATTTATTGAAAAAAAAGATTATGTATAAGGTGCACACTCCAGACGCAGGAATGGTGTCTCTATGAATGTATTGATTAATATTGTCATCAAAATATAATGCTATATTTTAGAATTCTATAGTAAAGAATGCTATCTTATTTTAGCATTAGTTTATACTGTAACATTATCTAATATTTCTTTATCTAAAACAGACTTTATTGTGCATTATTTGTGATGGAAAACACGGAAAAACTTGACAAAGATGAGATGCCGACAAAATATGCAAAGGAAACAATTAGAAAACTAAGAGCATCAGTGGTGTATAACATAATCAATGATCCACAATATAGTTGGTCAGTGAAGAAGACCTACAGAGACTCTACATAAGACTAGCTGTTGCGTTTAATCTTTTACAACTTTGGGTTTTATTTGAGCTGAACACTACTTGTAATTAAACCGAGATAGAGTCTTATATGTTTTCCAATGCTTATATTTTGTTCTCAGTGTATAAATTGTTGTGATGGATTCGAACTTCTCAATTTGAATTTGAGTTGTCTGTTTTCAATGCATGAACAAAATGGATAAACTATGGATATATTCAAATGTCTTTTTATGTGCTTTTACTGTGTTTTTGAAGTGGTGAATAACGTTTGTACTGAAATGCTAGATAGAACTAGCATTATGCGAAAATACATTTCTTAGTGATTGAACTATGATGAATAAAATGTGAATTTATCCATATAGCATTTTTATATGCTTTTTAATATTTGTACTCTGTTTCAAGTGTGATAAATACTGTTTATACTGTAATGCTAGTTATAACTAGCATTTGACTGAAATGCTTAATACAACTATCGTTCCATTGAAATGTTTATATGCTTACCCATCGTACCCACTTAGACTTTTGATATGCATACTATAAGCTAACGTCTACATTGTACATTCATGGAACATCAACTTCGCAGTCCATTTTTTTGCACTTCCCCCTATTCCATTTGGGTTATGTTACTCTACTACCAAATTATAGTAATTCTTCAGTTTGATTGAATATTACTTCAGCAGCTGCTCTTCACCAACATTCTATTGTGATTATTCAACTAATATACAACTGCTATACCTTTTTAATTTTTTAATTTTTTTATTGCAATCTCCACATCTATTACCAGAGTTTTCTAGTTGTTGATTAGCACTTGAATTTTTAACTGATACTCACTTCACCCTTTCATCACCTCATCATTAGTTCGCTAGCTCATCATAGAACCATGTATGTAATCTCATCAGCTACTCATATAAACGGTAGATCATCATCATCAAATCCTTCGTTCTTGCACAACAGCTTACTCGATTCTATACAATGACAGGTTGTGGTTTTCAATGTTCAAATTGTATTTCAGGTGTGATGCATACTGCTTATAATGAAATGCTAGTTACAACTAGCATTCGACTAAAATGCTAAATACAACTAGCATTGAATTGAAATGTTAACACCGAAGTGCAGCTTATGCAATTCTTTAATTCATATTAAATATTTTGCAATATGAATAAATAATAGATTCCTAAAAACAGAACTTCACCAACAACGGAAAATATAAGAACAACTGATATTATAAATTAAAATAAAATACCTAAAACATTTCATATTTTATTTTCTAATGATTTCACATAGTTCGACTTCATTCTTCTATAAGATTTAGCAGCTTTACACTTAAAGAAAATTCTCCATTACACTAACAAAGTTCATAATTTTTTTAAGTTTTTGAAAGAGCAAGACAATTCCTTTTGTTATGCCCAACTTCATTACACTAACTGCATCTGTTTCTTTTACTTTGAGAATATCCAAATCCACCATGCCTCTTTGTAGATGGTCTTCCTGCACCACGAACCTCTTTAGGAGGCCTAATCAAAACATTATTTTTAGCAGCAACTGGCTTATCAAAATCTGGAATTGGATTGACATCATTAGCATACGAAGATCTAAAAGAATTAACAGTAAAATAGTCCTTCACATAATCATAAACCGATAACCTAGACTTGTAATGCACATAATTTCACGGGAATATGGAAAACTAGTAATTCTCCATTAATTACAACTACATAAACGATTTTGAAGATCAACAACTTGACTTAGGAGATTTAACTTCAAACCCAAATTCCGAAGACTTATAAACATTCTAACCAAAGCCATTATTGACTAACTTAGACAAACGTTCCTCCATAACAGGACAAAGATTCGTTGTCTACAAATGCCATTTCTCTCTTCGTCTAGCCATTTGCTCCATTACTTTCACTCGAATACCATCCAAACAAGAAATTATCGGCATAATTCTATCTTCCAAAATCCATGAGTTGAAACTTTCAGCAACATTAGAAGAATATTCACCATAACGCTTTCCTTGAAAAATAGATCTACCCAATGGTCAAAAGGTTTATCTCTTAAAAATTTTTTTGCGGACGTACCCCTAATATCCTTAAATTTAGAAAGATATCACTCAAAATCATTCATATTAGAAGCTCTAGCACAAAGTTTGAACAACTCAACAAATGGTGAATCACCTTTAGCTGCCTTAACAACAACACCAATGTTTTTTTCCATGTGAAGTAAATAACAGTTATGACATAAAAACTAAAAACCGATCTTTATGAAGCATTTCTTTCAAATGGGACAAAAACCAAGACCAATTAGTTTCGTTTTCATGTGAAACAATACCCATTGAAAGAGGAAAGAAACCTACAAAATAAATGATTAGTGACTGCTCAATAGTAAGAAACATGAATTATATTATTAAACATTAAAACCTATATTAAATGCTAATATTTTCTATTATACACAACTAAATTAGGTTCAAAATGATATATGAATCTAGCATATGTTATTTAAAGTCTTTTAGTTACTATTGCATAAAATTTTAATTCTTGTTTTTGTAAACATTTCTACTATAAACATTTCTAGTGTAAACAGCTCTACCGTTGAATAAAATAGAGCAAACAATTCTAGTGTAAACATGTCTGCATTAAAAATTATGTACTACTTGAACAATGATAGTTGAATATATCATTACCAGAAAAATAAATAAGTAAATAAAACAAAATTAAAATGAAACTCATACCATGGTTACCATTTTTAAAAGTAGCAGCTAACAAAACACCCGGTTTTCTCTTTAAAGCAGCGCATCTAAAAATATTAATGGCCGACAGTGCTTAAATCCAAGTAGGCAAGCACCAAAACCAATATAAATCATTTCAAATTGATTGGTTGAAGGATTAACTTCCATAGCCATATAACTGCTTGGATTATACTTTTCTAACGCCTCCATATACTAATTTAAATCATTATATGACATAGAATCATCCCTATGTATTTCTTTCAAAGCCAATTGTTTTCCGCTATATGCATAATAATATGAAAGATTAAAATTGTACTCTCTTCTGAATTCCTTGATAATATCTTTTGGCTTCTTTATAGGAGCATCTCGAATTTGATCAATAATCAACGATTTAACAAATCTACCTGAAATATTAACTCTAAGAACACCTCTAAGACCGACTCCACATTAATGATCAAAATTGTAGGTTCTAATAAAAAACCGAGAAAGTATGTTAGAATCTCGACTTTCATCGTTTTGATTGTGACAACTATATAAATCAATATTTTTATGTATTAATCATCTATAAAGGAAATCTGTTGCAGATTCAGATTCAGAATGTTTTGAAGTTGTTAGTCTATTGATCAAAGTTTGTATAGTAATAGAAGTATGTTAAAATCTCTCCGATATGGTATTTATATATTAACATGCACACACATGCACAATTCAAGCTAAGAAAAGTCGGTTGAATGATCTCATTCAACCGTCTGTTTGCTGAAATAAATTTTATATTTCATGCATATTCAACCGACTGAATGAGTTCACTCAGACGGCTGAATTAGGCCTAAAAAGGCCTATTTCCTTGCTGTTTCGAATTTAATTAAAGTCAGAAGGATGAATTATAATTTTAGTTGGCCGATTATTTATAATGGCTTGTTTTTATGAAAAGAAATTTCTCTTCAACGAAGAGAAACATCTCAAATCTAACAGCTGCATCTGTTTCTTTTCATCGTTCTCTTTCATGAAAGATTGCAACTTTTAGGTCTAAATAGAGTTTGGAATTCAACAATCAATTCACCTAACTGATTTTAGTATTCTTGAACTCTTATCTCTTATTCTCTGTTTTCAATTTGCACTCAAACTGCATACAATTTCTGATCATTTATCACTCTATCTTGCACATTTTTCAAGCACATTACACTATATATATCATAAAGGAGAAGATCATATGAAGATTGCACTTAATTAACATATCAATGCTATTTAAAGAGCACATTACAGTAAGATACTTTTGTTTATTTGTAAAGAAGTCCTGTTCCATTGCTCAAGCGGTAGAAGTCCTCTTCGGTTGCTTAGGCTGTAGAAATCCTGTTCGACTGCTCATGTGGTGTAAACCTATTCCTCCAGGTTAAGTGAGGATTGCTAGTTTAATTCCAGAAGGAGTCGGGGACTGAACGTAAAACAGAAGTTCGTACCGGTATAAAAATCTCTAGTGTCATGTACTTTACTACTTTAATTATTTACTTAGTTTATATTCCGCACAAGTAGTTTGTCCATATTACACGATCCTATAGCATAGTCACATTCATTTGGTATCAGAGCAAGGTTATCTTATAATAGTAACATAGTTATCTAATATATTTTTAATATGAAAAACAGTGCCAGCACGGTAACTAACACTATATTTCTTGAAGGTCAATCTACTGCACGGCCACCTCTATTTAATGGGATGAACTATAACTATTGGGCTACTAGGATGAGAATTTATATACAAGCAAATAGTTATGTAATCTGGAATATTACTCAAACTGAATACAACATACCTACTACAGAATATTCAAAATGGTCTAACACACAAAAATTGAATGCTAATGCAAATGCTAAAGCCATGAATATGCATATTGTGCATTAGGCAAAATGAGTTTAATAGAATAAGCATGTGTAAAACGGCTTGCGAAATTTGATGTACACTTAAAGTTACACATGAAGGTACTAACAAAGTAAAGCAGAGTAAAATTTCTATGTGCAAAAATCAGTTCCAAAGTTTCAAAATGAAGCAAGATGAAACAATAAATGAAATGTACTCTAGATTTCAAGATATCTATCATTCTTTGTTAGCATTAGGAGAAACATATACAGACTTTGATATTATTTCATAAATCCTCAACTCTCTAACAAATGAGTGGGAATGAAAGGTCTTAGCGATCGAAGAAGCTAATGACATTTCCACCATTAAACCAGAGGAGTTGATAGGAAATCTAATTTCTTATGAAGTTAATCTCTAGGCAAAATGAGTACAGGCGCAAGATAAGAAGAATATAGCATTTCAAGCTGAAAATGATGAATCAGATTCAGTTGAGGAAGATATGACATCCATTGCTAAAATTTCAAAATGTTTTTGAAATACAAAAAGAGCAACAAATTTATTAAAAACAAGAACAACTCCTGAAACAATAACAGCAACAACAAACCATCATCTTCTGCTCTACAATGCTATTGATATCATAAGAAAGACCACGTCGAGAAAGACTGTCCTGATCGAAAGAAAGACAAATATAAGCACAAGAAAGACAAATTCAAAAAGAAAGCTTTCTCTGTCACTTGGGACGATTCAAAATCATCTTCATCATTAGATAGTGACTCAGACAGTGATACAGAACAGCCCAACGTATGTTTTATGACCACAAAAGACGAGGTGAGTTATCTAACTTTTGATGATTTATTGGAAATAAACTCTTAATTACTTGACAAACTAAGAGACATCAAAAGAGAGTATAAAGAAGCTCTTGAAAAATTAAATAGGAATGAAATTGAGGTAGTTATGTTTAGAGATGAGAAACAAATTTTTGAAGAAGAACTTGAAGTTACTCAAGAATCTTGTTCTAATATACATCTCAACTCTCTATGTTAAGTCAAGAGATAGAAACTCAAAAAGAATAGAATGATGCTCTATTAATTGAAAATCATGATCTTAAAGCTAATGTCAAAAATTTGAAATTAGATTTATCTGGTCTTAAAAAAATAGTTGATATTACTAAAAATGTCTCTAATTTTATGAAAGGTAGGGAAAATCTGTTTAAAATTATAGAAAATTCATAGCCTGTTTCAAATAAAAGAGGACTAGGATATAAGCAAATTTCTAAAGTTATTCTAAAGAAAAATAATATATTATATAGAAATTTAAAAAAAAAACAATAATAAAATTGAAAAAACTAGTTCAAAAGTTACAAATTATTCTAAATCAATTAAGATTGGATTCCTAAAACAAATAATTCTTTGATTAGAATTAAATATATACAATCTTTCATAGAAACTGTTCATAAAAACAAAGATTTTATTTTTAAAGGAATTTTGAATCCTCTTAGGTTTGGCTTCCTAAGACCTAGCTCTTAGGACCAAAATAAAATGGTGGGTACCAATGTTAATTCTATATCTTGCAGGTACCACCTAAAAAGAGAGAAAAATGGATAGTAGACAGTGGTTGCTCGAAACACATGACAGAAAACAAAGAGATGCTAACGAACATTATCTACTCAGATAGAGGTTCTGTCATATTTGGAGACAACTCCAAAGGATATATCATCGGCAAAGAAGATGTGAGCAATGACGGTGTATCTAATTTACCTCTTAATACAAATGTTTTGTTAGCTAAAAATTTGAAACAATAATTTACTTAGTATCAGCCAACTGTGTGACAAAGGATTCAATATTTCTTTTTCTAAAAATAAGTGTAGCATTTTTGATCAAAATAAAAATCTTTGAAGGTATTAGAGATAAAAATATATATTTCTTGAATATGAATATAAATTACACAACCAATATGTGTATAACCAAAGAAAATGATCCTTGGTTATGGCACAAAAGATTTTGCCATTTTAAATTTAAAGTTATAAACAAATTATCTAAAAATGAATTAGTAAAAGATTTACCAAAACTGAATTTTAAAGCAAACAATATTTGTGATGCTTGTCAATTGTGTAAATTATCAAAATCATCCTTTAAATCAAAGAAAAATATTTCTACTGTACAACCACTTGAACTATTGCATTTGGTTCTCTTTGGTCCAACTCAAGTTCAATCTATAAACCATAGTAAATATGTGTTTGTTATAGTAGACGATTTTTCAAGATATATATGGAATATTTTTTTGAAAAATAAAAACGATACTTTTGTAAATTTCAAAATTTTTGCTAAAAGAATTCAAAATCTCAAAAATTAAAAATAGTAGAAGTGATCATGGAGGTGAATTCAAAAATGAAACTTTTGAACAATTTTGTAATAAAAAGGGAATTAAACATAAATTTTCTTTTCCTAGAACACAATAACAAAATGGAGTTGTACAATGGAAAAATAGAACCTTACAAGAATGTGCAAGAGCTTTATTAAACGAAAGCACTTTACCAAAACATTTTTGGGTAAAAGCTGTAGCAACTGCCTGCTATGTTCTGAATCGTGTTTCCATCCGTCCACTGACAAAACACACTCTATATGAACTATTTCATCAAAGAAAACCAAGTATTTCATATTTTAAATTTTTTGGCTCAAAATGTTTTATTTTAAACACAAAAGATCAACTTGGAGAATTCGATCCAAAATCCGATGAAGGAATTTTCGTAGGATATTCGGAACGAAGCAAAGCTTATCGAATTTTTAATAAAAGAACTAAAACAGTCGAAGAAACACTTCATGTTTCCTTCAACAAAAATTTTAAATTTAATAAATATTTTGAGGATGATGAGGTATTCACTAAAACAGTCACAAATACGGTTACTCAAAACAATTTCGAAGAAGATGAAAACATTGTTCATATTGAAAATGAATTAAGATCTCCTCCTAGGATTTTACGCGATCACTCAGTAGAAAATGTCATAGGAGAAATTGATTCACACGTCAGAACTAGAAATCAACTTAATCAAATGGGCCATGTAGAATTTCTTTCTAATATTAAACTTAAAAATTCCAAAGAAGCCTCTACTAATGACTATTGGAATATAGCTATACAAGAACAGCTAAACCAAATGAAACAAAGTTTGGGAATTAATTCCTAGACCAAGTGATCAAACAGTCGTTGGTATTAAATGGGTCTTCAAAAATAAAGCAGATGAATAAGAAAATATAACTAGGAATAAAGCTAGATTAGTTGCACAACGATATAATCAAGAAGAAGGAATTGACTATAAAGAAACATTTGTTCCAGTCGCACGACTAGAAGCAATACGTATCTAACCGGCCTTTGCATGTTTTCATAATTTTAAACTTTATCAAATGGATGTTAAAAGTGCATTTTTAAATGGATATATAAAAGAAAATGTTTATGTTGAACAACCTCTTCTATTCCCACATGAAAAATTTCCAGACCATGTCTATAAACTTAAGAAAGCTTTATACAGTCTAAAACAAGCAACCCGTGCTTGGTATGAACATCTTAAAAGCTATCTTATAGATTCTAGTTTTGAAATTGGGAAGGTTGATCAAACTCTTTCTATTAAACAAACTGAAAAGGATATTTTAACTATTCAAATTTATGTTGATGATATTATTTTTGGTTCTACAAATAAAAAATTATGTCAAGAATTTGCTAATATAATGGCCAAAGAATTTGAAATGTCACATATGGAAGAATTATCTTATTTTCTTGGTTTACAAACTAAATAATCAGATAATGGAATTTTTATTAATCAAGTACTTTTTTGTAATAATCTAATTAAACACTTTGGTGTGGAAAATACTTCTGCCAAACCAACTCCAATGAGTACAAAATACATCTCGATAGAGATGAAGATGGCAAGAGTGTTGACCAAAAATTATATCGAAGTATAATTGGATCATTACTTTATCTAACTGCTAGTAGACCTAACATAATGATGAGTGTTTATTTACGTGCTCAACTTCAAGAAAATCCTAAAGAATCACATATGCGAGCAGTGAAACGAATATTACGTTATCTAAGTAAAACCAAAGATTTCGGACTTTTCCATCTGAAAGAACGTCCTTTCGAGTTAGTATCATATAGTGACGCTGACTTTGGAGGATGTATGATGGATCGAAAAAGTATGAGCGGGATGTGAGAAATGGGGAATACGGATCTTAAGGCTAGGATTAGCACTAGAGAGGAGGGGGGGTGAATAGTGTTTTAAGGAATTACTAAATCTTTTTGAGTTTTTGTTAATTTAAACACAAATGTATGTAATATTCAGACACAGATATGATCACAGAAACAAACACAGATGCAAAAATAAAGTAAAAGCAATAAAGGAAAGAACACAACAGATTTTATACTGGTTCGGAGTTACCCTACATCCAGTCCTGCACACAAGTACAGATTTCCTTTCAAAAGCAATTGTACAATTACACCATCGATTTCAAGGCCACGAGATACACCACTCCAGATTCGCAATCCTATGGGTAGAGATACTTGATTTCACGGGCAACAAGTTCACCCAATTGATTTTCAAGGATACAATCACACCTTTTCTCACTTGATTGATTTCACAGGCTACAATCCCACCTTTTCTCGCTTAGCTTATTACAAAGAAGCCTATAACTCTAAATAGCACTAGATCTTGTTGAGATAGTGATAGAGAATCAAACCGGAGATGATCTAGTTAGATTCAATGTTGATTTCGGCAGAGTAATGGTAAAAATGTGTGTAAAGAAATGTGGAAGAAGAAAAGGAGCGAAATCAGAGAAAATATGAATACAAATTCGTTTAAAACTACCCCTATTTATAGTAGAACAACATCCATGTCCATTCGTGAAAGGATATGACGAATAGACACTTCCTTTGAAATTCAAAATTTTGAAATAAACTGCTACCATGTCGACATGGGGTACTTGAGGTTGTCGACATGCCTAAGGTATTTTTGGTAATTTTCTTTTCTTTGAAAATAACTTCTATCTTGTATTAAAACTATTTTAAACTTTATAAATATACTTAACTATAGTTAAAATACATAAGTAAATATAGAGAATAATATTTTGGTATATATATATATATAATTTTATATTTAAATCTAAATTAAAAGTTAAATATATTATTATTAAAATATAGTTTAAAACCAAGGATAATTTGATTTTGAAAATAAAGATTATTTTGAGGCTAAAAGTATTAAAACCAGGATGATGTTTTTGATTCTTTTAAAATGAAGGTTTTGAAATCATTTTTAAAACAAGATATAATTTTGTAAAAACATTTTGAATAAAAGGTTAGCGGATACAAAACAATGTTCCACTAGATTTTTTGTAGGTTTCATCCTACTTAGTGTTCCATCCCTTTAACAGGCTCAAAGTGGATTCCATTCCACGAATAAATTGGATTTCAAGATGCTAGTGCTTTTCTAGGAGTTTTAACAAAATTCCTAATTAAATTACTTATCATTGAAATCTTGAACTCTTGATAATCTTGATACTCATGAGTCTTCAATCTTGATATCTTGAATCTCTATACTGTATAATCTTCATTCTTGGTATCTGCATGGTTAAATCCTGCATATACATATAAATCTAAACTATACTGTTAGTATTTATATTTTATAATCTTATTCTAAGGTTGTTGTCATCAAAAATATCATCTCAAGGACTAACAATCTCCCCCTTTTTGATGATGACAACCTTTGTTTATAAAATATTTCTATCCTAATAACGCCCCTAATAACTCCCCCTTAATCTACGTCTAACTATCCTATTTTATATTTCTTCCCGTTTGTCATCAACAAAAACCATCCTAAAACCATAAAACTATAAAACTCCCCCTTAAAATAATATTAGAACAAAGTATAGTAAATGGAATGTGAAAGACATTAACATAATTATATTATAATTATTCAATACATAAATATGTACAAGTATATTTCAAACAATCCAATCAACACACACCTCAAATTCAATCATGTCAAACAATTCAAACAAATCAATCAAATAAAACAAGTCAATCAAAAACATACCAAACAAATCAAAAACTAATAATCCTATACTATAAGACAATACTACAAACTCCCCCTAAATAAAATACACTCGTTATGTATACATGTATGCAATATGTAGTTTGTAATGCAGTATGAAATGTATGACATATGAAATGTAGCATGAGATGATATGCAAAATGAAGTGCAACTTGTGATGCAAATGATTATGATATTTCATGCATTGTAATTTATGATGTAATATGAAATGAAATATGTTATGAAATAGGATGCATAATGATATGTAATATGAAATAAAATGATAACTAAGTAAAAATTATAATATGCAGAATGATATGATGATATATATCATGGTAAGAGATATTCAGATTGTAAGATAAACATAAGTGATAAGAAATATCTAATTGACACGTGTGTGTGTGTGTGTGTGTGTGTGTGTATATATATATATATATATATATATGTCAAACTATTTATTATAAACCACTTCAACCAAAAAATGGAAATACACACCAATTACTAGACTTAGGTTAAGGAAACTAATGATGGGACGGAATGAGTAGTAAGGACAAGAGTTTAAAGGTAATAAATGGTATTAAAACTATAAAATATTCATGAAAGGTATTAATCAAATTTAATATCAAAAATCAAATCTAAGAAATATGGTCTTAAACTATATATGATCAAATATGATTTTTACCAAAAAAATTAATATCCTCCTTATTTAATTCTTTTAAAATAATTCTTGTAACTTAACTATTTTTAAGAATCCAAACTTCTATGTTTATAAAATACTTAACTTACTAATTAAAACCTATATATTAAATAATTATTGTTTTAAATATTTATAAACATGTTTAAACACTTTTGAGTTAAAAAATATCATAATGAAATATGATATATCAAAGACTGAAAAAAAAACTAAAATAAACATATGTTACATTAAGGCCTCTTACACTAATTTTTTTTTAATTAATTATTAAAATAATATTTAAACATGAAATTAATTTTAAAATATTCTAATATAAGTTAGAAAATAACTCTAAAAGTAATAGAGAAAAATACTTAGTTTAAATATCATTTTTTTATATAATTTAAAGTTTCAAACAGAAAAGACAACATTCATAGAATGCTACAAAAGGTTTTCTAAAATATATTCAAAACATTATAAAAACAGAATCGGCAGCATCTACCAAATGCTGTGAAAAGTTTCTGAAACACTACAGCGCTTTGAAACACAGAAATGCTATAAAAACGTATTTGCAGCGTAAAAGAAGCAAAGACAGCATTTCAGAAATGTTATCTAAAGTCCTGGGCCTGATTTTAACACTATTTTGCACTAATTTTATGACTAGATATTGACATGTAAATAATTTATTGATTTACTCTTTTTTTATAGTATTTAATTAACATAAAAAATAATGAGAAAACATGTGTAAAGACACTTGGCACTATGCATGTAAAAATGCTTTTCTACTTAATATAGTTGTAATAAATTAGCAGTAAGATTTTATTTGAAATAAAACACATTTTAAAAAGCCTTTAAAAAAATTTAGGCTGGTATATCGAAATTTACACTATGGTGTGTCGATATATGGACCTAAATATCAAAACTTATAAAAGAGATAAATTTCTATATCTAACTAAATGCATAAATATATTTTCCTAAATGCAACAATAAAGATGAAATAATAGTAAAGCGTACCAATTTTTGCACTCCATCTTTCTAACTTTGCTGTTCTTCCATTGTCGTCAACCACACATTTATATCTTTCAGAATTTAACGACGAGATCTGTTCTATTGCGATGGACTCGTTTTTCTGATCAGCGTAGTATATTCATTTGCTGAATTTGAAGACCGTATGCGAAAAATACAGATGATTTAGTAGATTAACCAACTTGGCGCCAAAACTTTGAATTTGAATTTTGAATGAATGGACACTTCAACCACTATAAATAGGCCCAACAGTCACCACTTTTCATAAAAATTCCTTTTCTTCTTCTTCTTCTTCCCGCTTTTCTATATATTATCAAACTTCTAGAAGACATATCTCCTTCGTTTCTTAACGGAATTGGATGAAACCAGCGAAAATCAAAGAGGAAGGCAAGGGCTACGATCTAGTAATAGTTTGGTGATGAATTTGGACGGTATCGTGGTGCAACAGGCCGATCGATAGGAGAAATGTAGAAAATCCCGTACACAGTTTTTCAGTTTTGGATGGCCAACTTCAAACTGTCATATCTCACTCAATTTTGATCGGAATTTGATGATCCACCCATCAAAAAGACCATGAGAACAAGAACTAAAGTCTGGAAAAGGAGTTGGGACAAAATAATCAAATCTCTGTATGCAAGTTGAAGAATACCACTGATGGTTTTTCTTTCATTTTCCTCTTTGTTCACCAAAACTTCACTTGACCATAACTTGGTCATTTCTTAACGGATTCGCACGAAACCAGTGGCATTGCAAACAAGATGAAGAGGAGTACGATATCAAGTCAAGTTGTAGATGATAACCAAAAATTTTGTATTCATCTGGTACCCATTTCATTGTCTATTTCCATTATACATCCATTTGTTTTTCTTGATCAATGAATGATTATCTGGTATCGTTTAACCAACGGTCATTAGACATAACTCTTCTCCCGCAAAACAACATAACTTTTTAAAGAATCAAGTGAATTTTCAAAATAACTAAATATAGTTTTAAACAATAATATCATGATGATTCTGTGACATATTCATATGAAAATAGTGTTAATAATTTTATCAAAAAAAAATTGCCATTTTAAAAATTTTCAAAATTCTGATTATGAAAACTTTGAAAACCTTGCTCTGATACCAAATGTGAGAAATGCAGAATACAGATCTTAAGGCAAGGATTAACACTAGAAAGGGGGGGGGGGTGAATAATGTTTTAAGGAATTACTAAATCTTTTTGAGTTTTTGTTAATTTGAACACAAATGTATGCAATATTCAGACACAGATATGATCACAGAAACAAACACAGATGTAGAAATAAAGTAAAAGTAATAAAAGAAAGAACACACCGGATTTTATACTGGTTCGGAGTTACCCTACATCCAGTCCTGCGCACAAGTACGAATTTCCTTTCAAAAACAATTGTACAATTACACCCTCGATTTCAAGGCTACGAGGTACACCACTCCAGATTCACAATCCTCTGGGTAGAGATACTTGATTTCACGGGCAACATGTTCACCCAATTGATTTCCAAGGCTACAATTACACCTTTTCTCACTTGATTGATTTCACAGGCTACAATCACACCTTTTCTCGCTTAGTTTATTACAAAGAAGCCTATAACTCTGAATAGTACTGAGATCTTGTTGAGATAGTGACAGAGAATCAAACCAGAGATGATCTAGTTAGATTCAATGTTGATTTTGGCAGAGTAATGGTAAAAATGCGTATAAAGAAATGTGGAAGAAGAAAAGGAGCGAAATCAGAGAAAATATGAATACAAATTCGTTCAAAACTATCCCTATTTATAGTAGAACAACAGCCATGTCCATTCGTGAAAGGATATGACGAATAGACACTTCCTTTGAAATTCAAAATTTTGAAATAAACTGCTACCATGTCGACATGGGGTACTTGAGGTTGTCGACATGCCTAAGGTATTTTTGGTAATTTTCTTTTCTTTGAAAATAACTTCTATCTTGTATTAAAACTATTTTAAAATTTATAAATATACTTAACTACAGTTAAAATACATAAGTAAATATAGAGAATAATATTTTGGTATATATATATATATAAAATTTTACTATAATTTTATATTTAAATCTAAACTAAAAGTTAAATATATTATTATTAAAAGATAGTTTAAAACCAAGGATAATTTGATTTTGAAAATAAAGATTATTTTGAGGCTAAAAGTATTAAAACCAGGATAGATGTTTTTGATTCTTTTAAAATGAAGGTTTTGAAATCATTCTGAAAACAAGATATAATTTTGTGAAAACATTTTGAATAAAAATTTAGCGGATACAAAACAATGTTCCACTAGATTTTTCATAGGTTCCATCCTACTTAGGGTTCCATCCCTTTAACAGGCTCGAAGTGGATTCCATTCCAAGAATAAATTAGATTTTAAGATGCCAGTGCTTTTCTAGGAGTTTTAACAAAATTCCTAATTAAATTACTTATTATTAAAATCTTGAACTCTTGATAATCTTGATACCCATGAGTCTTCAATCTTGATATCTTGAATCTCTATACTGTATAGTCTTCATTCTTGGTACCTGCATGGTTAAATCTTGCATATACATATATATCTAAACTATAATGTTAGTATTTATATTTTATAATCTTATTCTAAGGTTGTTGTCATCAAAACCATCATCTCAAGGACTAACACAGGACTTGTCACTTCATTGGACAATCCTTAGTCTCCTGGTTTTGCAAGAAACAAAATTTTGTTTCACTATCGACGTGTGAAGTAGAATACATTTCTACTGCTTTAGTATGTGCTCAATCCATTTACATGCAACAAACACTTCAAGATTTTGGTATAAATCTATCTAAATCAACTATTTTCTATGATAACACAACTGCTATAAACTTATCTAAAATTCCTGTTAATCATTCACGAACTAAACATATTAATATACGTCATCATTTCCTTCGTGATAGTATTAAAAAAGATATAGCCGGATTAGAATTTGTATCCTCTGAACACCAACTGGCTGATATATTTACAAAACCTTTAAATGAAAATATTTTTATGAAACCAAGAAGAGAATTAGTAATTTTATATTTTAAAGATTTATAATTATTTTTTATCTTTTTGTGTCAAAAATAAAATTTTTACAAAAATTTTGAGCTTCCAAGACTCAAACTCTGGTCACTTACTTATAAGTTAGGTATCCTACCATTCCACTACATTATATTTCACAGCAGAACCATATTTTGTATTTTATTTATATATTTTTTATTCTATTCCTATCAATCTTTTTCTACCTTACATATTTATTCTTTCTTTTAGCCTCTCATTGTTTTTCTATGATTAAAAACCATTTGACCACTAATCCTGTTACTAATTCTAAGTTGCTTATTAGTATAAATACCTCTCTTCCTTTCAAGTTTTTTAAATCATTACAAAAAAATGGAAAATCATTTCTCAAACACTTTTAAAATGGTCGTCTCAACACAACTAATCCTCCTCACTTTCATACACTTCTCCAAGTTCAGGATCGGTAAATTTACCTATCTCCACACTCATTTATGAACCTATCCCGATTGTTCCTCCTTCTACTCACTCGGGTTGTACTCCATCCGGTAAAAGAACCAAACGACCTCTATTTTTCGGCTCACCGTATACTAAAGAGAAGATAGATGATATGCACCACTACTATAGGGAAACATTGGAATTACAGCGTGAACTTTATTACAAACAAAAAGTTAATTCCAAGCGGTTAAGTTTTTTGGAGCAAGTCGCCTTCTAATTCTGCGGTTCCTCATCCAAGGGGACGGTTAATCAATCGTCTCCTATCCGTTCTCCTTGGCACAATCCTTGGGAACCATCGCCACCACGTCCTCCATTGTCTCCGAACTCTTAGGAACATGGAAATGGCTGATCTCGTCTCCGTCCACTATAGGAGAATATCAAGGTTGAGTCGACCGAATGTCATACTCCAAGCTCCTCATCAAAATCTGTTTAATTTTTTATATAGAACTAATGTCTATTGTATTGTATACATATATATGTTTTTCTTTCAAAAATAATGTTATTTGTTAAAAAAAGAGGGTAATCATATTTTTACTACAGATTCAGCGGGCTGAGCACCTCAAACCATTCGGTTGAATATTGTTTTGGCAATATTATTTTTCCAGATTCAGGCGGCTGAACCACCTATAAATAGCCGGCCGAATCAGTTCAATTTTGAACTATTTTCTTGTGGGAAAGCAAAAAGATGGCTGACTATAGTTGTTCAGCCGGCTGAATGCTCCCAGATAATTTTTATATATGGGCTTTTAACCCAACAGCCCATTCTACCTTCACATTTTACCCTATCTATATATTCACTTTTTACCTCCTCAGTTCAGAAACCTAGCCTCCACTCTTTCAAAAACTCCACTTTTAACTTCAATTTCTCAATCAACAATGGCTCCAAGATCAAAAAGGTTAAGAGAATCCACCTTCGGACATTCTGAAGATCAAATCCGAAGATGGCTATGGAATGATATTGCTGTCTCGCGCTACAACAACATGAAAAATTCCAAATTTTTTGAAGGGGCCTTTATGAGATTCCCGAATTTTGCAGCATATAGGATTGTAGAAATGGCCGAGCAATATCACTTTGAAAGTCTCATAGGGTATGAACCTAATAATGTTAGAATATACATCTTTTGGTTAAACTATTCCTTGCAAATTTGAATCTTGATCACCAAAACCCTCAAAACCAAGAAAATTGTGTTTGGTCATTAGTTTATGGTGTTAAAATTTTCTTGCCTTCGTAAAGATTGGGCTATATTTTTAATTTTGCGTATCAAGGTACTGATATAGATGACATAGAGGTTGATATGGATCACTGAGATGAAGTTTCACACAGCCTCTTGTCCGATCAACTATCAATTTAAATGAGCTAAAATCTAGTGCTTTAAGGCCTCAAGCACCTCTTGTTCACCGATCTTTCATTCGATTCTTCCAACCCCGTACGGGTAGCTATGAAAATGTTTACAAAAGAGACTTTCAAGCTCACTATGCCATCTACTCTCACCAAAAAATAAATTAGGGAAAAATAATCTTAGATGAGTTCCAAGACGTCACAATCCAAAGGAAATATAAGACCATTCATTATGGCGCTTATATTATACGTATCTTACTTAATTTTGGTATTCAAATGCCAGACTCTGAGTATTCAACCATAAGATAAGTAGGAGCAAAAATCTTAGGATTGATGGGTCTTCCTCAACGGCTTCCTTCCTAACAAATTATTTCCTTCCAAGAATGAGCTTACAATGTTGAACGAGGTGTCCCACAACCTCCTGACATTAATATTCCTTTCTCTTCGCGAACCCACCAAGAAGAAGAAGAGGATGGCGACTCCATTCAAATTATCGGTCCGGACACCTCCTCTAGACAAATTATCATCACTTTATATCGAAATCAATCAAAGCTTCCTCGGGAAATCAATTCTCTTGAAAAAAGATGGAGAAGAAATTCAATTCTATAAAAGGGTTTCTTAATAGGATTTGGGATAAAATCTCTTTCTCTGGTTCAACACCTACCAAAGCTTACAATCCATCACCCTTTTAATGGTCGTCTTCAAGTTCAGAAAATGATAATGATGGTAGCGATGACCCCTATCCTTCTATCTAGTTTTATTTTTATGAACTTTAATATTTGGTTTTGTAATATTGCTTTTAAACTTCTATAGTTCTATTCAGTTGTGTATGTAATGTTGTATGGGATGCTGTGACTTTATTTCTGTAATGTTATCCCTAGTATGTTTTTCTTTCACTATCTTTCAATTTATCTTTATGTGTTTTTATTTCCAATATTAATTTTGCATATCTTTCCTTTTTGTCGGTGACAAAGGGGGAGAAATTTAGTATAAATTTGTTTAAATTAGTGTGCATATTGACGAGGGAGAATTCATGTAAATTTCATAGTAATAATTATTTATACTTATATAGTTGTCATCATCAAAAAGATGGAGAATGTTAGAATCTTGATTTTCATCATTTTGATTGTGACAACTATATAAATCAATATTTTTGTGTACTAGTCATTTATGAAGGAGATTTTTTGCAGATTTAGATTCAGAATGTTTTGAAGTTGTTAATCTATTGTTTAAAGTCTGTATATTATTAGAAATATATTAAAATCTCTCCAATATGGTATTTATATATTAACATGCACACACATGCACATATATGCACAACTCAGGCTGAAAACAGTCGGTTGAATGACCTCATTCAACCGTCTGTTTGCTGAAATAAGTTTTATATTTCATGCATATTATGCCAGCCAAATGAGTTCATTCAGACGGCTGAATTGGGCCCGAAATGCCTATTTCCTTACTGTTTCAAATTTAATTAAATTCAGAAGGCTAAATTATAATTTCAGCCAACTGAATATTTATAATGGCTATTTTTTATGAAAAGGCGTTTCTCTTCAACGAAGAGAAACATCTCAAATCTAACAATTGCATCTGTTTCTTTTCATTGTTCTCTTTCATGAAAGATTTCAATTTTATGTCTATATAAATAGAGTTTAGAATTCAACAATCAATTCATCTAACTGATTTTTAGTATTCTTGAATTCTTATATCTTATTCTCCATTTTCAATTTACACGCAAACTGCATACAATTTCTGATCGTTGATCACTCTATCTTCCGCATTTCCCAAGCACATTGCATTATATATCATAAAGAAGAAAATTATAGGAAAACTGTACTTAATTGACTTATCAATGCTATTTAAAGAGCACACTAAAGTCAGATACTTTTGTTTATTTGTAAAGAAGTCCTATTCGTTTGCTCAAGTGGTAGAAGTCCTGTTCGGTTGCTTAGGCGGTAGAAGTCCTGTTCGGTTGCTTAGGCGGTAGAAGTCATGTTCGGTTGCTCAGGTAGTGTAAACCTATATTCTTCTAGGTTAAGTGAGGGTTGTTAGTTTAATTCCAGAAGGATCCTGGGACTGGACGTAGAATGAGAGTTTAAACCAGTATAAAAATCTTCGATGTCATTTACTTTACTGCTTTAATTATTTACTTAGTTTATGTTTCGCATAAGTAGTTTATCCATATTACACGATCCTATAACACAGTCACTTTTAAAGTAGACCATGATTCGAAGAAGCATTACTGGTTGAGGACTACCTTGCAACTATAGAACAAAGTTCCTGGAGGTTGCGGGTTCGAGTCCCGCAGCTGAGATTTGTTTCCCTTAAGGCCTTGAGCGGTCTATCCTCAACAAAGCCGAACATGGTAGATGATTAATGCTCTTGGCTGGGCTGGCTAAAAGGGGGGTCAGTGTGGCGGACAGCTGTATCCCCTAGCTCTACTCTCCGGAGTAGGTTTTTTTTAACTTACAACCATCCTTCAACCAAGAGCAATTTACCAAAATTCTCTTAGGAGAATTTCTAACAAAAATCAAATCATAACCATTTTTTTATATGCAATTAAAAACTCCCTAAATCCTGAGCTCCGTTAAAACAAAAACTAAGAAAATCCACAATAGTTTTTTGAGAACCTTTCTTCAACATATCTTTTAAATAATAGAAGAATCGGCATGTGAAACACTTTTTATAGCAGAATTACTACTAATTGAAGTGCTTTGAACACTTGCACGGCCTAAACCACAACCACCAATACCAGCTTTCATAGCACAAACATTTTCCTTACTAGTAAATTTAAAATATTCACTCTTCTTGAAAATTAGAAAGCACGTAATACTAATCAAATCTGAATCAGTATCAATGATTATATTCTTATTCTTAAGGACATTAGATATCTCAGTAGAAAACAGACTAAGATGTGGTCTAACTTTACAGATTTCAGTCTTAACACAAAAAAAGTGCTTGTAGTAAGTCGATTAGAATAAAAATTCTCATTATGTTCAAAAATAACTGGCAAACTATTTGCTTCATCATTGTAGATATTAGTATTGCAAAAGAAATTAAAAAAATCAATTAGCAAACTTACTTAATCTTATGAATACAACAACAGAAAATGCTAAATTAACATAACATAACAAATGAAAAGAAAAATAAGTTAATTATCAATACAATAAATGGAAAATTAACATAGAATAATAAAAAGAAAAGCAAATGATAAATGTTAAATGCTAAATGAAAGCAAAATTAAATAAGTAAAAAGCAAATGCTGAATGAACATAGCATAATCAAATTAAAACAAATTATGTGATGATCCGGAATTTTTACAATATTTATTTGATAATATCCTAAAATAATTATTTAAAATTTGACAAATTTATCTTTTCTAAAGCTAATAAAAATATGTTGTCTAATTAATATATATATATATATATATATATATATATATATATATGTATATATATTGTGATAGGAAGTTTTATTTTGAATTTAATATAAAGATTTTCAAAAGGTTATTTAAAATTAAATTATGCATTTTCAAAACACTTAAGATAAATATTCATTTATTTAAAAAGTATTTTAGCTTAAGTTTAAAATAAGATTTAATAAATGGTTTAGATATTCTTTTTTTTAAATACACATGAACTAAGTTTGTAAATATATATGATCTAAAACATAATACATAAAATATATATTAATAATAAAAACATAAGAAAGTATTATATATATATTGTTTTTGACATTTGTAAGATAATTAAAACATGTATTAACATGTGTAAGTCTAGAGTAGCATGCAAAATACAAATGACAACATTTGTTTCTTTTATAAATTTATATATAATGTAGTGTTTTAGAGAAACTTGTCAGTTCAATTATTTTTCTTCCTCAATTCTTTTTCTCTTCATCTTTTCAAAATTAAAAGAAACTAAAAACTGAAAACCAAAATCAAAAGACAAATCAAAATTAAAACAAAAAGATTCTACTGTTTTCAACCTGATTCAACTGAGCAAAGATTAAAGCTTCAAATTCAACTCAACAAGTAAATAAATCATCAAACAGATTCAATTCAACAAAACAAAAGAAGATTAAATCAAATACATCAGTTCTAGATCAAAGAACAGAGCCTGCTTCTCTGTTATTTTTCCTATGAGTAAACATTTGTTTTTAAAGTTTAAATCCGGTTATAAACTTTGATGCATATGATGAAATTTTGTAGTAATATAGTATTTAATGGTTACATGAATGTTTGGATGTGAATGCATGTATATATAAGGGTATGTCTATGAAATGTTTGTGTATATGTATATATATACTTCTCTGTTTTTATTATAGGCTCCAATTTCACTAAAAAATATTCATATCTTCCTATTTAAACCTATTCAAGCTATGATTCCTGAAAAGAAAATAATTAAACAATGTAATATCAATTTTAAAAATAGATTCAAGTATTTAAATTTAGTAATTATTTCAGGATTAGGAAATTACAGTAATAATTAAGTACAAGTCAAAAATCGAATGTCTAGAAATCAAGTTTGGAGTTTACCACCAGATTCATATTGGAAATTAATGAATTTTGATCATAGTTTCATAATTTTTAAGTTTGTATATGTTGGGAATTCTTGAGTTAATCAGTTATTGGGTTTTCGTCGATTTCCTTCGATCCGCAAAGAGTTGAACGACGTAATTGTTGCTGGAGGTAGAGGGAAGGATGGTTATCATAGGAAAAATGGTGAGGGAATTTTTAGATCGACGTGGAGGTCGGGCGATGTCGAACTAGGGTTCGATTGCCATTTGGTCGATGGTTTTATTGAGGCGAATGCATCGCCGTGGGGAAACTAGAGACGATCACATGTGGGGGAATTGACGCTTGGGGTGGTGACGCTGCTCTGGATGAGGCGGCATGGATGTTGGTGGTCGGGATCGTCATCGGCAAGGTGATTTATCATTCAGGGTTGAGTTCCAGATTGTGTCGAGGTGGGCCGATTTTGATTTCAGGCTAGATCGTCGGATCTGGGTGGTCGGGAGGTTTGTGTGGGACGTGGTCGACTTGCGAGTCGTCGCGACGTTGGTCGAAATCGAGCAGATCGTCGTGCATGTGCACATGTGCACGTCCGTGATTGGGTTCATTGTGGCATCGGAGAAGAAGGATGATGCTCGGGATTAGCTCAAAGTTTTCCGTGTGATGTCTTGAGGAAGTCGATGAGCATGAGTACTCGGGGGTGGCTTGGGGTTTTGTTTGTCTTGGCTCGGGTTGGTTTGTAAGTCATCAGGTTTTAATGTGAAAGTAATTTTGTTATCATGTTTTAAAAGAAAATAAATGTACTAGTCTAAAGTTTTCAAGTAAAGAAAATTTGAAACAAGTTTTAAAGGCTAGTAATATGTTTTCAAAGGAATGTAAACCAAGTTCAAAGGTAAATCTATTAAATAAGCTTTTAAACAAGTTTTTAAACAAATTTTTAAAACAAGTTTCAAAAATTTGATTTTAAAGTTAAAATATATTTAAAATTGTTTTGTTTAAAGTAATTATATATTAGGTTAATTTTGGAATTAATTTCTAAGTATTTTATGTAATTTAATAATGATGTAATTAAGATGTGATTAAGGCAAGAGTATTAAATTATAATTATAAAAGTATTCTCAAATGTTTTTGTATAAATTATTTTCAAGCATCTAATTTAAATAAATATAAATGATAAGTAAGTGTTTAATTAAGGTAAATGGTTTATCTTAATTAATTAAGGACTTATTAAAATTAATTTAAGATAATTAATTGGTTTAATTAATTAAGGATAACCACTTAATGAAATTGATTAATAATAATTACTTAATGTAACTAATTAAGTATAATTACTTAATGTAATTAATAAAGTATAATTACTTAGTGTAAGTAATTAATGGATAATTACTGAATGTAATTAATAAAGGGAAATTACTTAATGAATGTAATTAAAGAATAATTACTTAATGGAAGTAATTAAGGATTAATTACTTAGTGTAATTAATTAAAGGATTAATTAATATAATCAATTAAAGGGTTAGTTAATTAATGCAAGTAATTTTAAGAATAATTAATGTATGTGATTAATTAAAGGATAATTAATTAATGAAAGTGATTATAGGATAATTAGTTAATGTAATTAATTAAGGATCAATGTTATTAATTATAGTTAATTAATTAATGTGAGTAATTAAGGGTTAATCAATTAATGTGAATGGTTAAAGGATGACTAATTAATAACATTAAGTAATAATAAATGGTTTATTATTAATTAATGTGAAGTAAGTAGGATTTAAAAGTAATTAAAGTAATTAATTTAATTTATTGAGAGATTAAATTAAATTAATTAGGAATTATACCATTAAATTAATCTTGCTTATGGATGATTGAATGATATTGAATGCCTTAGATTATTTGATATCTCTGATATGTGATTTGTGATGCTCTGTGATATGAAATGCTTGATTGAACTGTGATAATTTGAGTTACCTATCTGTGATAGATGTGATGTGTGAATATGATATCCTGAATATAATATAAATTAATTGTTTAAACCTTAAAATAACTTGGACTTTAAGAAAAACTGGATTTCGATGAGACCGGGATCGGATTCCAAATTGGATATCCGAAAACCACATCGATCCAAATTAAACGATAGGTCATGCAAGTAAAGATCAAGATGAAAACTTGAAGTGCAAGGGCTATTTTTCGTTAGCTCTGAGTGTGATTCCAAAATGGTTGTAACGGAGATAGTGCTTTCAGTTTCGAGATGAAGAATTCAGGGTGCAAATGCTATTGTTGTTAACTCTGAGGATGATTCCAAAATGAGTGTGCGAGATAATGCCTTTGGTTTCGTTCGAACTCGGAACGAACTTGTATGGATGAATGCCATCATACCATCGTCATTGGAGGAAGATGAGCATTCCAAGATATGTGTTCTAAAAAGGTAATCGTAGCCTCAAGGCTCATCAACTGGGAATGGCTAAAACAGGGGAGGTGCAGCACGGCTAAGTGGGTAGCACCCAAGAAGGATAAGATTTCCTCTGTCTAGAGGTCCCTTTTTTGGCTTAGTGGGCGGTTGGTCGCGCCAACTGCGGGGAGGTCTTATTCGGGATTATCTAGTAAGGGGTAGTTCCGGTCTTGTGTTGCAGGGGATCAGGGTGGATCCTCGGTAATGTGATCTACACCAAGTTCTGTGACGGACGGTACCCCAGTAGCCCTGCCATTATATGAAATCCAATCTCCAATAGGAGATCTCGGACTTGATTGTATACCTATGTATGCTGGAATTTAACAATGTAACAATTTCGGCTATGTGAATATTTATTTGAAAACCCTAGACACTATTTTAATATCACTGAATTTCCTATCAAATGTTTTGGTTACCGTAAGGTAAAAACACAACATGTTTATTTGTGGCATGGTATTACGAGATACCTTTGTTTTCAAATGATTTTCAAAGTTAAACAACTTTAAGCCGTTTACTCACACCAGACCCATGTCTGATCCAGAGTTTATTTTCTCTTTTCTTAAACTCTTGGGCACTCAAATTTTTACGAGTAGTCAAGGGATTCAGGTTTGCTTTGACGAATTATGGAGGAGACTTGAAGCAGGAAGCTTCAGTGTATATAGATATATGAGGTTCCGCTGTGTTGATGTCTTGATTGGATTTTGAGTTGTATGATAGACAGGTCTACGACTGTCTAAAGTATTGTATAATCTGTATGACTTTGATGTATGTATTTATGTAATACTTATGCGATGTAATATATGTTATTCATTCCGCTTTGAGATTCTGATATTGCTTAGTTCTTTCTTTCCAATCTTTCTCTTTTTCTATCCCTTTCTTTCTTAATGACGATACATCTTTCTGTCGAATGAAAGGCGGGTCATCACATTTGGTATCAGAGCTCTAGGTTGAGAGAATACCTAGGATTTGGAGTAATATCTATCTTGAGAGAGCGTACTTGTACTTTTATATATTTATATATCTATATACCTACCTGATTTTTTGGGTTACCTGTTCAGGTGGCCAACATGAGTTCTAGTGGTAGAAGGGGCAGAAGTGTGAGTAGCACGACCACCACAAGTGGAGGAGGCTCGAATGTTGAGGGTGGAAGAGTATCTGCCGAGGCTGTAGACCCAATACCGCCTCGAGTATGCTTTGCGACATTGTGCTAAGGATTTCACCAATCTCGAAGGAAAGACTTTTAAAGGTAAGGAGTCCATTATTAAAGTGCAATCTTAGTTACGCTCATGCGAGCGGATTTTCAGGAGTTTGGATCTGTCCGTTGAGAAGAAGCGGGTGATGGCATCTTAACAATTTTAAAAAGAAGTCGCTGAGTGGTGGGACACAATTACTATGGATATTGTCGAAGATGATTTCTCTTGGAGCAAGTTTAAGGAAGTATTTTGAGGAGCAGTTTATACCCACCATAGGGAAGACTCGGTTGTATAGGAATTTTCTGGATCTCAAGCAAGGGAGTATGTCTGTATTGGAGTATGAGACCAAGAAGCATGAGATGTTTGAGCTTGGTATGAGGCCCGAGTTTCAGAAGAAGATGACTGCCCATCTCAAAGGCTCGTTTGTGGAATTGTTTGATTTGGCTTTGAGGTTCGAGGAGCTTTTGGATAAGAAGTCTATGACATCAGTGGCATCATCGATTGGGAATTCTTCCAACCAGAACAAAAAGGAAATTCAATCATATTGGAGGAAGTAAGGGTAAAGAGAATCCGGGAGGCAGCAATGCAGCTCGGAAATGTTTTGTGTGCCAGTAGGAAGGTCATCTGGCTAAGCAGTGTCTTAGGGGTGGAACTCAAAAGCAGCAGAGTGGACCCATTTCTTCGATGGTTCAGAAGTCTTTATGTTTCTATGATCAGTAGCCTGGGCATATGGTGAAAGCTTGCCTACTTCTTCAGGAAGCTCAGTAGAACAAGGTGTTTTCTATTGAAGGTGGACCATTAACTTCTTTTGGTATTTCCCTTAGTTTTATTTCTTTAGAATCGGTAGAGAAATTTCAACTTACCCTTAGCGTTGTGGACTGTCCTATTTTTGTATCTAATCCTATAGGAGGAGTGACCGAGCTACACTTGATCTGTAAAGGTCTAAGAATTTCTTATCTATCCCATAGTTTCTCGTGTGACCCTTATGTATTGGATTTTAAAGGATTTGACCTTGTTTTTGGGAATGGATTGATTAGACAGGCTTAAGCTGTTCTGATTTGTGAAGAAAGAACAGTATCTTTTGAAACTGGACTAGGTAGGATTGCAAAAGTGACTTGCAATAGTTCAGGAGTTCACCTGAGTAATCTTTTGCATGGGATTGAGGCATCTCAAGAGGAGATGGGAGCTATTGAAGTTGTCGGAAATTTTCTGGATGTCTTTGAAGAAGTCAAAGGTTTGCCCCTCGTCGAATGATTGAGTTCCGTATCGACTTAGTTTTAGGAGCAATACTGGTGGTTCAACCTAGTAGAAGGATAGCTCCTAGAGAGAGAAGAAATTGGTGAAGCAGGCTCAGGATTTCTTTGGGATCAATCAGACCTAGTTTTTCTAGTTAGTGTTTCTGTGTTTTCTCAGTTGAATCTAGTTTTGGTTTTTTATCAGATAAGGGTAGCTGTAGATAGTACCCTATTGATTGCATTTAGAGGACCCAACTGTTTCTTTGATTGGTTGGTTATGTATTTTGGGTTAACCAACGCTCTGGCTTATTTTGTGGATCCGATAAACCGTGTCTTTCGGGATGTGTTGAACAAGTTTGTGTTCGTGTTCATCGACGACATTCTCATCTACTCCAAATCAAAGCTGCGCAGCGGAAGCATCATTTGGAGATAGTCTTGGAAATTTTGAGGAGTCTTGTCCTGAAAGCTAAGTTTTCGAAGTATCATTTCTGGAAGTCGGAAGTTTGTAGTTTTCTTGAATTAGAGGGTTACTATAGGAAATTCGTCCGGGATCATTCTAAGATTTCTTCTCGCTTGACCAAGCTGACTAGGAAGGGAGCGAAACTCAAATAGACCCTTAAGTGTGAAGAAGCATTTCAGGATCTGAAGGCGAGGTTGACGAGTGCACCTGTTCTGGCAATTCCGGATGGAAGAAGTAAGTTCGAAGTCTACTGATGCTTGTGGAGTAGAGCTTCTATTCTAGAATTCGACAGATCTTGAGAAGACTATCTTGTTGGGTAGAATCTAAAGATTGTCTTATTCTTGGTTCAGGTTTGATTCGAGAGGCATCTACGAAAGTTGATTGATTAAGAAAAGGATAAAGGCAGCCCAGGATCGTCAGGAGAAGTATGCGGATGAGAGACGGAGAAATTTGAAATTCGAAGTTGGAGACTTTGTTTTTGTCATGGTTTCTTCGATCAAAGGAGCAATCAGATTTGGTAAGGCTAGAAAGCTAACTCCGAGGTATATTGGACCTTTCCGTGTTCTCGAAAGGATTGGTACTTTGGCCTATAGGATTGAATTGCCAGTCTAGATGGCTGGGATTCACAATGTATTTCACGTATCTCATCTGAGGAAATACGTGCATGATCCATCACTGATTAGTCTAGGCTAGAACTATAATTAGTTCGACTTACTTTTTTCTTACCCTTCGACTTCGTTCGGACATCTCTTAAACTTTTTGCATTGTTCGAGCTCCATTTTTGACGACTAACAAGCACGTCATAACAATTAGCAAACTAATAGTAATGTAGTTTTTTTGCACCATTTTCTCTTGAAAATAATTTCAAGGATTGATCGTTCGCCATTCTCTTTTGAAAAAATAAAAAAACAAAATAATATATTAACAAATTGGTAAAATATGAATATAAATAAACAATGATATTTTTCAAAACGTTAGCAATTCAGCTTCGTGACCCATTCCATTTGAATTTACTGTTCTTATTTTGTGAATTTGAGATTCATAGAACTGCGTTTGTTGATTAATCTTTCCAAAACGACCGGTAATTGCAGACATTGACCTAGTTTTTTCAATATGCTTTTTATTGTACACAGTGACGACTTTCCTCCCAAAACGCCTCTCCACTTTCGTCATTTTTCCTTGACCGAGTCGTTAAAAAAATGACAGTAGATATAACACAAATCTTTGTCTTCATCGCCAGTCCATGTAGCAGAAGAATGGAAGGATAGAGGGGGAGCAGTTTGGGGATGAACATTTTGAACGGGTTGAGAATCAAATCCAGTTATCCATATTCATCGCTTCGGTATATGATTGAAACAGATGAGTCATACTTTCAATAATATGGAATTGAGAATATAATTATAGTAGATGAAGAGATGTGTTTTACAATCTCAAAATTAGTGCAATATATATAACAAAATCAGAAATTTAACCATTTATAGCCGTTGGGGTCAAAATTTGACCGGCTATAGCCGTTAGGGGTCAAAATATGACCGTTTTATAGCCGTTGAGGGTTAGGAAAAATGAGTCGAATATAGCCGATGGGGGTACAAGTTGCTTGGGAGGGGAGGAGGGCTTGGGCGCCCAAGTCCTGGCCAGAAGCCTGGCGCCCATTAAATGGACGCCCAAGCCCAATTCAGAATTCTGAATATTAATCTTAACATTACGCGTTGAACTGACGATTTGGGGAAAATAATTTAACATTCGGGCTGAATTCTCACCACTAGAGATGCTTTAATAAGAATTACAGAAAATTATTGTCAATGACAAAATTTCTCAGCATTTTAGCCTGCAGGACACACCTTAAGTATTTTTGTCTGAAGGACAACATTTTTTAGGTAACAGTTTTTAGTTATTGTTAGCCGTTTTTAGGTATCGGATTGTAGTTATCGGTAGCAGCTTTTAGGTATTAGTTTTTAGTTCGGTAGCAGTTTTGGAACAATGTTTGTCCTTATGAATAATTTTGAAAGAATTTTTGTCCTTATGATTAATTTTTAGAAGAATGCTTGTCTTTATTGTTAAAATACTGAGATCGTGTTCTTGAGGCTAAAAATATACAAATTTTTGTCCCTTAAACTAATTTCCTATAGAAATTATTTGATTTTCTCTCCTAGGTTGTCTTTTTCTTGTACACAAACGGCATGGAACATGTAGCCGAAATTCTTTATTCTTCATCAAATCAGATATGGACGAAAATCATCGTTATTCTAAACAACGAGTACAGGAATACGTTTTCTAGCAAAACATGGGCATAATTGTAACTGCATGAATGTACGAGTAGGTTTGCTTGTAAAACGTCGGCCATATCATCTAATTTTTTGTTGCAACAAACAAATAATTTTACATACTAAACCTACTGGGCGGACTTGCCTTTACGGTTGCATATATTTTTAATCTAGCTGCATTATTTCCTATTGTAATGCAACATTTATTTCTCATTTTTACCCTTTTCAAGTCGTATCAAACATCAAATATCATCATGCGGCTGCGACAGTAGATGATCAACTGTGTTTGTATACTTTATTTTGTTCTTTTACGAGTTTCAGACATTATAAAGTTTCCTTTGAATTGTTCTTCTTCCTCCCCACATCGTTAAAAGCTCTTCCTTTTATTAGCATAAAGTTATATTCAGGTACTAGCTAATCACCACATGTTCAATTAGCATTTGTGAAGCTCGTTTTAGCATTTACAAACTGTAAATTACTTCCCCATTATAACTTATTTTCAGGCTGTATAAACATCTATTCTCCTTTGTTTTTTGTATAAACCATCCAAATTTTGTTTGTAGAACTAGGTTACTATATTATAAAACACTAGAACTCTAAAGGAGCTAAAGCATTTAAAAGCTTATGTATGCGAGAAGTTTATGGATATTGACTGAAATTCTTGTCTTTTATCCAACGTAGTATAATTAATCAAGGATGATTACCCGAGGAGACATATTTGAAGTCCTATCCGCCCTTATGCCATTATACGTAGCAATGTTCTTAGGCTATGGATCCGTAAGATGGTGGAAAATCTTCACACCCGATCAATGTTCCGGAATAAACAGATTCGTAGCAACATTTGCAATCCCTCTTCTTTTCTTCCATTCCATATCTACAAACAATGTCTACGACATGAACTTCCGCTTCATAGCTGCTGACTCACTTCAAAAACTCCTCATCCTTCTTCTTCTTGTCCCCTTCAACTTCTCAAACTGGCATGATCCCGATTGGTCAATTACGTTCTACTCCATATCCACTTTACCAAACACAATTTTGATGGGGATTCCTCTTCTCAAGGCAATGTATGGTCAGTTTGCTGTTGGTCTCATGGTTCAAGTTATCGTTTTACAAAGCGTGATATGGACTACTATATTGTTGTTTATGTTGGAGTATAGGAAAGCAAAGGCCCTGCTTTCTGAGAATTTTCCATCTAATGTGATTAATCCTATAGTAGTAGAAGTTGAATTGGACATTAGTTCGTTTAAGGCTGAAGAGTTAGGTTTACAGGATGAAGATAAGCCTGTTATATATGCTATTAATGTATCAGAAACTTTACCCAAGTCTCATGGTTCAGATTTGAATGATAAGGAAACACTGACAAAACAACGTGTAGCCACGAGCCATGTGATTATGAAGGTTTGGAGGAAACTTAGCATGAATCCTACTATATACGGGAGTATAATTGGACTTATATGGTCACTTGTATCTTTCAGGTGGAGAACTTTATCATCATCTTTCTGAAACATTATTTTTGTACTATAGAATTCCTTATGGTTGATTGAAAATCGTATATTTTAGATGGAACATTAGATTGCCGAAGATGATAGATGGATCAATCAGTATAATGTCAAATACAAGCATAGGGATGGCCATGTTCAGCATAGGTAGCTTTGTGTTCTTTACTTGATTATCGTGGTCGTACTTACTATCATCTTTGCTTTATTCCCATATAATCGATGTCCGTCATATCTTCTTTTTCACAAATTTCTATCATTAATCACATCTCTAGTTAAGTTTTATTTATAATCTTGTTTAACGCTTCCTTGTCATGTTAATTAATTTAAGTGTTTCATTTTGTCCTTTTCTTGAATCTTTGAAATTAAGTACCAAATAAAATTTATTGACTACTACAGGTCTGTTCATGGCTTTGCAAAAGAAAATAATAACATGTGGAAGAAAAGAAGCTTTAATTTCCATGGCAATTCGGTTTATGGTGAGTCCCTTCATAATGGCAGTTGCTTCAATAGCCGTTGGCCTTCGAGGAAACCTCTTGCGTGTTGCAATTATTGAGGTATATACATATTTGAGGAAAGTAATCTGTCAAATCAAATATCTCTATTTATATTTGCGTAATAACAAGCATATATTCGTAGGCTAGTCTTCCTCAAGCGGTTTTTACATTTGTGTTTGCCAAGGAATATGACTGTCATGCAGGCATTCTTTGCACAGCGTAAATAAAACACCTTCTCTCATACTAAATTCTTCAACAGTGTATATGTTCTTAAGATTTTGATATGGCATTGATGTTAATTTTGCAGGGTAATTTTTGGAATGGCAGTAGCAGTTCCAGTTACAATTACGTACTACGTTCTCCTTGGACTGAAATTATAATGAACACAGATGCACAAAATATTAGTTATATCAACACACACTATATATGAACTTCATAGCTTGCTAAAGAAACAGTTTCCATTCCATCTCAGCTATATGTATTCATGTATATGAATGATGAACATAGATTACGTAGTTTTTGTTTTGTTGTGAATTTCTCTTGAATTTCATTTTATATAAACTCTAATGATGTACAAAACAATAAGAGAGAATATAATTATTTTGTTCTAACTCAAATTTTTTGCATTCTTCTTTATTTACTTGCTTAAGTCCTCAAAACATATCACGACATGTATATACTACTTTAGAAGTCCTTGCAAGTGAACACAACTTTTCATTCGGACATAGTTTCCTAATAGTCTACCCACTTAAACACCAATTGCCAATCGACATAACTCTTCATGAACCCACACTTATAGCATAAATAATTAGTTAAATTCAAGAATATAGCGGAGCTGTCAAATTCATTCACTAAAGGACAACAAACATGCATAACCATAATTGACCAACACAAAATTGGGTTTAGTATTCGACATCCTCCTTACACCCAATTCTTGATGGAGGTCTCATGCCAAACATCATCTAACTTTTGTTGATGAGGTTTTTTAAATTCTAACATATTGGTTTACAACATTTTGTATCTTACATGTTTTCACAAGAAAATGAATATTGTTAGTAGTGTCATCTTGATTGCCTTGAACTTGCTATCCAAGGTGGTCTTCAAAACAAATTGATATTTCTTTATTTCACAATGCTTATGTCCCCATTTTATAAAAGAAATATTTTGTAACTCCCAGACCCTTTTAAATCAACTTAGTTCCATCCTCACTAATTTTCAGTCAACAGTTAGTGTTGTCTTTCCATACTTCTCTTTCCCTCTTTTGCTAAAACTTTCAAGAAAATGATTTAAAAATAAAACGTTTAGTAACATTAGTCATTATATCTTTACTTACTTTTTTTGATTAGTTTGCATTTGACCTTTTAATCCTGACTCCATATGAACTTCAGGATCTCCAAATCTTTGAATCTTTTAACCTTAGTAACTAAGCTGGTTGATTTCCCTTCCTCCTTTTCTTTCATTCCTACCTTTGCCTCTTCAAATTTTCTTACTTGATCTCCTCCTTTCTCACTTCTTCAGTTTTTGTAGGATCTTCTTCCTCCACTTTGTTGAATCCATAGTCTTTTACTTCTTCGTATTTTAGGAGATTCTTGGATAGCATTTTTCTTATCTTTTTCGTAGAGTTAACGGTGTGAGCTAGAGGCAATTATGTAATTTATTGTATAATTTAACTCTTGCAAGAAACTATTGTTCGAAATAAAATAGGTTTTTGGTTTCGTTTTCAATTGTATGTGTTGTTATATTGTGATATAACAAATTATCTAAATATGTTAAACATATATAAATGGAAAATCCTTAGGAAAAATATTTAACCGATTGCAGTTGCGAATGTGTCAACCATGATTTTGAATTAAACATTAAAATACTTATCCTTTAATTGTTCCTAGTCAAGATATATCGAGGAATGATATCGATACATCTGTATATGTAATGTTCTTCGTACGATGACGGTAAATTACTCATGACAGTTGGGGACAATAAGAGACTACGCATCTGTAGATGTTCTGAACAATCACAAAATAACCCACCGAGAGTGGTTGATATAACCAAGTCAAAATATAAGATCTCATGTAACAATGAGCAGTAATAATCGGGCTTGAGACTGCCATTTTTCTTAAGCATCCGCAGTGTACTTCGATTAAGATCAATCACGGACATCATGATTATGTTACAATCATAGTTGGATACAGACTAAACTACTTGAAGTGAAGCACAACTCAAGATAGAATTCTTCTCTTTCGTCATAAAAGGTTACTATTACCGTAATTGATAGTCAACGTAAATCAAAATCTCTTGCCAAAGTAATCCGTTAATCGATAAATGTTATTTGATTGAACCAAGAACTTTAAAGCGACACTATGCAATCAACTCCAAAAATTATTGGATTTATTTTTATCATTGACCAAACTAGATATCTTGGTGATATAGCTATGAATAAAATAAAACATGCACAAAATATAGTTACATAGTTGTAGCTTGATAAAGATAAGAAATTAGACTTCGCGTAAATGATATATAAACAGCTGAACTCGTGCTGAATACTATAGTTCAACAAAGTACGTACATGCTTTAGTATTTAAAATGTTCAAATATCACCGTGGACTGACTTCACATTAGGGAGTTAACACAACAATGTTAGCTATATTATGAGTTTTCTGTTTGTTTAAATTAATTTTTAAATATTATAAACCAATAGTTAATATTAGTACAAATATTATCTTGAATTTTGATGGCTTTTAATTATTTATTTAAGACCTTAAAATCAATTAAAATAATATATTTGTTTAATTTAATTAAACATAAGGGTTGATATAAATATTTTGATAATTAACATATGATGTTAATTAGGCCCAAAGTCACGGGATTAATTCCCAAGAGGTGGCTATATACTTCAGGGGATAAGGGTTGTATTTCGAGTTTTAGGTATTACATAATATTCTATAAGTCAACAATGTCTAGGGGTTTTGTAACGACCCGCAAATTTATCAATATGACAAATTATATTTATTTTTATTCAAATATAAGATTTTTTTAACATAGATTATATTGTTTTGAACAATAAATAATAATGGTGATCTTATTTTGAATAAGTATTTACGAAAATATTTCCTTTGGAAATTTATCGATAAAATGGCCGAAAACCGTTTTATCGATAAACAACTCTAAAATCGTAAAACATCATGCATAGAGCTGGACACATAAAATTATTTTTATATTTGAACAAGAATATGAAATAAAATTATTTATTTTATTTTTGGAAATTAAATGAATATATAATGATGCCCTTATATTTAATTTAAATTGAGATTTAATAATTTAATAATTATTATAATTATTCAAATAATTGTTTTTTTAATGATAGTAATTCATTTTAAATAGTTATAAAGTGATAATAAATGATTTATAATAGTTTTATAAAGATATTTAAGCAATTTGAAATTATGAATAAAATCGATATCGGTTTATCGGTATAAATGCACCTTTTGTAAGTAATTGCTCATATTGATTTATATGATTTTATAATTCAAATACGATCACTTTTATTTATCAAAACTGATTAGGAATTTATTTTCAAACTTTGTTTACAAATATACGTAAATAAAATATGTGATCGGGAATCGGTTTCTCGATTTTCAACGATTTAATAAATGGAAGTTGTTCGAAAGTTGTTGCAACCTTGTATATATGCCATGTGCACATATATAACATACAAATGCATCCACTAACATATACAATAACACATATATACATTTTTATATATATATATATATATACGTATATTAAAAATATCTAAGATATTGTAGGAAAACTTCACCCTTAAGCTTTTATAAAGTCAACAATTAGGACATGAAGTGATTTGAGGCGATGGATGATGATGAAGAGAGGCGTGGGCATGTGAAATGATGGAGGTGAAAGGAGGAACATGGGTGATGTGATGTGAAAGAAGTGATGTAGGGTATTTTGTAAAATTTTGGCTATAAATACATGCATACATTCATTCACATTTTCACACAACATTCCATCTTCTTCTTCCTCTTCTCTCAAGCTTCCTCTTTCTCTTTAATGGCCTCTCATCTTAGAAAAATTATGAAGAAAATTATAGCAAATAATATTTAAATATACAGTATATCTATATATACATAAACACTTCAAAAATCTTCTCAATCTCATCCTCCACCCCTTAGAAGCTCACGGCCACCTATCTCCACCTCAAAGACGAGAGCACCACCACCTAAGGAGCATGGTCGAGCACTCCTAGGCCTTGGCCGAACACATATAGGAAGAATGAAGGAGTTTGAAAGGCTACGAAGCAAGTAAAAGAGGAAGAAGTGCTGCCCGAATCAATTCAAGAAGCGAAAAGATTGGTGGAGTGGAGCCATAGGTGAGTAGTCGATTTACTTACAATTAGAAAATAATTATATGAATTTTTAAATTTAAATACTTGGATGATAACTTGGTTGATTATATAGTTGATTATATGGATGTTGATATGGTTGATAACTTGGTTGTGATAAATTAGAAGAAATCATAATAGAAATGGTTAGTAAACCATAGTGATTAGATGGAAATTTAATCCATAAATAATTTGTGTATGAAGTTGTTTAGCCTCTAAATGGTTTTAAATATAAAAAAGTTTGAAAATGAATATTATAATAATATAATATTACAAAATGTTTTAAAAGTAAAAAAAAGAGATTTAATATTGAAAAATATCGGTTTAAATGTTTGAAAATGGCTTGATTTTGAAATACCAGTTTTCCGATCTCCTTGGCTATCCAGAATGGCCCGATGGATGGGATGGTATATTTGGTTTACTCGATCAAAATTTCTTAAATAACTTGGCTTGCATAGAAATGATTTGGGAATGATTTCCTAAATAAAAGGTGAAACTATTTTGGAATCATTCTAAGATTAAAAAGGTTTTAAAATTAACCAAATGATTTGATAAATGAGGCTTAATGATTCCATATACTCTGAAAAATATAAAGAAATAATTCAATGAATACATCTCTAAGAGATATCTATGAATGAATAAAAAAGATGAATTAAATTGATTGGTGACTGATAATCATATATGTACTTAACATTTTTTTTATCGTTGATTGGTTTGGAGGAACCGGGGTCATATTTGGATAATTCCTATCTGAAAACCACTTCGAACGAATGTATAAGTTCGGAAGTGGAGACCTGATGAAGATAATGATTATTGAAGACCAGATATCTTCACAGCAGAAGGACTGCTTGCTGGCATTCTCTAGGTAGCTCCCAATATAGAGACATTTATATAGTAGTGGTCCTTTCGTCTTTTGGAATCTTCGAATTGCAAGGACTACTCACTACTAATGGTAGTAGGAGGTGCCTTCTGTTTCGTTCAGTCCCGAAATGAACTTGTATGGACGAATGTCTGACAGTGCATTTCCGATCATATTAATTGATCTCTGTCAATGTATTATATGCTTTGTGGCAGAGAAGGCAACTTTTCTTAGTTTAACACCCTTTCCTAAGACGTACAAGCTCAGGAGTTATATGTTGGTAGAAATCAATTGCGTGATTAAGGAATAGAAATGTGGCATTCTAAGTGGAATGTGTTTTATGGAAGAATAAAGCATGACTTTATGAATAGCAAAACGTGGCTTTGTTAAAATTGAGCGTAGCCTCACGAGCCTCACATCCCCAAGATGCCACGGGTAATTATGTGGTCTGTAGGACATATATTTCAGGATATCGGTTGTATGAGTATAGAGGAGTCCAGTGGAATCTGGATCCTCAAGGCATTTATTCCCCCATTTATTTGAATATAGTAGCCAACTTTTGAAAAGTGATAAGGCTACCGGATATTGTTAGTGTTGTAACTACAGTTTCAAGTGACTTGCTTGAGAAAAGTGATAAAGGCACCGTGGGAACTATGTTGCTATATGTGGATAGGAGAAAAATTCCACTAGTTCCCTATCATATTGGAAATCCAATTCCAATACGAGCTTTACGGTTTTGATTGTATTTCCAAAATAGCTGTAATTCTTTGCAAACATTTCCATTACCCCTTTGGTATCATATATTTCGTTCGGTATATTCCATTGACCTTGTCCGCATATATTACCATAGACTTAGTCTAGATATTGATACTTTATTTTGATATATATATTACTTGAAAAGTGTTTCCAAACCAATGTCATTAAGAATAATATCAAATGTTTTGAGATTAAGTATTTTGGTTATCATAAGATAAAAACTCATCTGTATTTATGTGTGAGCGTGGTCTAATTAGATACCCTTCTTTTCAAAGTTTTTAATTTACATCAACATTTAAAATTTCGAGTAACTCACGCTAGTTTGTCAAGCCTAATCTGGGTATTTTTAATACTCGTGTCAGATCCGAGCAGTTTCAGGTTTAGTTGAAGATGCTTGAAATTTCCAAAGGAGAGCCGGAGATCTTCGTCTACGTATGGACGTATTCTATTATCCCCAGTTTATATTGCATTTGTAAGGACAGAGAACTTATAACTGTCCAAGCTAAATCTAGGTTAGACTCTGATATTGTATTCAAAATTTTCCACTGTACAGATTTTTTTTAAATAAGTATTTTATTCCATTAGTGTACGATTCTATTCTATCTTTATTTTGTCTTTCCCCTAACAATCGGGATTTTCAGCACTTGGATTTACGGGACGTGAATACCAAGGATGTATTAGTGTTGATTTTCTTGGGTCGAAAACCCCAGTCGTTACATTTGGTATCAGAGCTTAGGTTGAGTGAACACTAGGCTTTAGTGGGGTAAAACTCATTATAGATAGGGTTAGTAATACCCTAGATGAGTGACTCATTTAGGGTTATTAAAACCGGAGAATGAGTTTGAGAGTATTATACATATATGATTGCGTATTTGTTAATTGATATAAAAATATTTTGTGTTGATTTATCTGTCGAGTGTTTTATAGATTCTAGTCGGTACGTAGGACGCCACGATATTGATAAGGGTTTCTAAATACCTAAACAAGGTAAATCGACTCACCGTTTTAAAAGGAGTATATTTTATATATATGCAAAAGTATATATATTTATGTGATATGAAAAGTTTATAAGATGTTATCCATTTGGCAAGTTCCAAGAATAAGGTCTTGATCTATGTAGTAATGGTGGAAATAATCTTCTAAGCATCGATCATATGTTAGCTTGGGCGAATAGTATCAAACACTTGGTATATTATTCTTCTTAATTGTACAATCAAGGCAAGTTCAAAGTCGAACAAGTTAAACCATGCAATTTGGATTAATGGTATAAAACCTCTGATAATAACTTAGTATATTATTTAGGTAAGGATATCTTATTATATGTCGGGTGATGAGTTATGGGCTAATCCAAAGCAAGCACGTACAGTACGTGCACAGGAAGAAGCTAAAGGAAGAGCAAAACTAGAACCCTGTGCTGACATGGACTGTTACTGTTGTGATAAGAAAGGACATTATGCAGTTATGTGTTAAAATAAGCAAAGGAAGAAGCAAAGGAGGGAAAACAAAAATTCTGATCGAGATGATATGGTCTGTTTCAAATGTAAAGTAAGAGGACATTTTCTACATAAATGTCCTAAACCAAAAAAGAAACCGAGGATTTAAAAGAAGACAATGGGCTGCTATCGATGCAAGAACTAAGACATGAAGTCAAAGATCGTCCTAAATGAACTTGCGTTTGGTGTTTCCAAGGGAAACACTTAATGAAGGACTGTCCAAAAATGAAAGCGATTAACTTAGGCCTTCGATATAAAACACCATCTACCTCAAAAGGAACCCAAAAATAGCATATATGGTAGTTAAAGTATCTATATAATGGTAGTGTGCGATATGTTGTATTCCCTAGGGAGTTATCTCTAAAATTTTATAACAGAGGCTAGGGTTTGTAATAAATGTATAAAAATAATGTTAATTAATAAATCTCTTTTGATCATTCTCTTCGTGCATTTCTTCCATCTTCCATCAAATCAGTTTAATAAGATATTTAGAAATAAAAAGTTTAAAAGAATATCGAAAATGGTTAAGAAATTATTTAAGAATATATTTATAGAATAAAGTGTAAAAGTAAAAGATGTTTGAGAAAGATGGATTTGAGAATTCATATCCTATTGTTTTGAAAAAGTATAAAAGAGAAAGTTATGCAATATAAAATAAGTTGGGAATTAAATTTATAATGAGATTTATTAACAAAGAAATTTCAAAGGAATTTTGAAATAAGAATTATAATGGTATTATTCCAAATAAAGGATAATTGATTTCTTTTGGAAAAGAGAAGGAAATATTTTTGGAATAAGTATTCTTGAAGAAGTAGGGGTTTGTATAAGTATTTAAAGTAAAATACAAAAGTTTTATGAAAATTTTTCATAAAGATTTTTGAATGAGTACATATGAGGTACGTAAATCATTTCGACATAAAATTTTGATCTAAGATTCGAGTATGGAACTTTGAGGTGTTTACACCGGTCCAAAAGAGGATTTATCACTTGATTCTTGACTGCGAACCTTGATGAAGGTTCATGATTGGATGCTTAATTTTTCTATCACTGTTGAGGGATATATAAGAGAAATAAAGTTTTTTTTAATCAAGAAGCCCGATCAGAGTCCGCACTAGAGGATCGGGAGATTAATACTACTTCGGAAATAAAGTTGTGGATTCAGTTAGTAGATCGAATTAGATATTTCATACGGATGATCTGTATACATCATATGAATTTGAGTTTAAAAATAATTATTTTAGGCAAATACCTTTGGTTTTGTTTTAGTGTAATTTCAGAGACGAAATTCTTTTAAGGGGGAAGTATGTAACGACCCGCAAATTTATCAATATGATAAATTATATTTATTTTTAAAATATTCAAGTTTAAGATTTTTTTAATATAGATTATGATGTTTTAAAAAATAGATAATAATGATAATCTTATTTTGAACAAGTATTTATGAAAATATTTCCTTTGGAAATATATCGATAAAATGGCTAAAAACCATTTTATCGATAAATAGTTCTAAAATCATAAAATATCGTGCAAAGAGCTGGATACATAAACTTGTTTTTATACTTTAACAAGAATATGAAATAAAATTATTTATTTTATTTTTGAAAATTAAACCAATATATAGTGATGCCCTTATATTTAATTTCAATTGAGATTTAATGATTTAATAATTATTATAATTATTCAAGTAATTATTTTTTTAATGATAGTAATTCATTTTAAATATTTATAAAGAGATAATAAATGATTTATAATAGTTTTATAAAGATATTTAAGAAATTTGAAATTATGAAGAAAATCGATGTCGGTTTATTGGTATAAATGCACTTTTTGTAGGTAATTGTCAATGTTGATTTATATGATTTTATAATTCAAGCGTGATCACTTTTATTTATCAAAAATGATTAGGAATTTATTTTCAAACTTTGTTTACAAATATATGTATATTAAATATGTGACCGGGAATCAGTTTTTCGATTTTCAACAGTTTAACGAACGGAAGTTCGAAAGTTGTTGCAATCTTGTTTATATGTCATATGCACATATATAACATACAAATGCATCCACTAACACATACATGAACACACGTATATATACATATACATATAACATATATACATTTATATATACATATGATATTTTAGGAAAACTTCACCTTTAAGCTTTCATTAAAGTCAACAATTAGGACATAAAGTGATTTGAGGTGATGGATGATGATGAAGAGAGGTGTAGGCATGTGAAATGATGAAGGTGAAAGGAGGCACATGGGTGATGTGATGGGAAGGAAGTGATGTAGGATATTTTGTAAAATTTTGGCTATAAATACATGCATACATTCATTCACATTTTCATACAACTTTCCATCTTCTTCTTCTTCTTTTCTCAAGCTTTCTCCATCTCTTTAATGACATCTCATCTTAGAAAAATTGTGGAGAAAATTATAGTAAATAATATTTAAATAAGTGTAGTATACATATATATACATAAACACTTAAAAAATCCACTCAATTTCCTCCTCCACTCCTTAGAAGCTAACGGCCACCCCATCTCCACCTCAAAGCCGAGAGCACCACCACCTAAAAAGCATGGTGGAGCACTCCTAGGCCTTGGTCGAACACATATAGGAAGAAGGAAGTAGTTCGAAAGGCTCCGGAGCAAGTAAAAGTGTTGCCGAAGTGCTGTTGGAATCAATTCAGGAAGCTACAGAAAAGAATGGTGGAGTGAAGCCATAAGTGAGTACTTGATTTACTTACATTTAGAAAATAATTATATGAATGTTTAAATGTAAATGCTTGGTTGATAACTTGGTTGATTATATAGTTGATTATATAGGTGTTGATATGGTTGATAACTTGGTTGTGACAAATTATGAGAAATCATAATAGAAATGGTTAGTAATTAACCATAGTTAATTAAATGGAAATTTAATCCATAAATAATTTGTGTAAGGAGTTGTTTAACCTTTAACTGGTTTTAAATATAGATAAGTTTGGAAATGAATATTATAATAATATAATATTACAAAATATTTTAAAAGTAAAAAAATAAATAGATTTAATATGGAAAAATACTAGTTTAAATTGAAAATGGTTTATAAATGTTATATAAACACTAAAATTCAATTTGGAAAAGTTTCGATGAATATTGAAAATTGAGTCAAAACAGGCGCGTCGCGTAACAGTAGTTCACGATTTTGCGCTGTAAAAGTCAAACAAATGTATAGAACGGAATATAGCTCGAAATTCTTCGGGATAAGAATTTTCCGAACTATTATATCCATTGTTTTCAAACAAAGAAAGAAAATATAGATTTGGATAAGTAGATTTTGAAATACGAGAAAATCAGGTTTTCGATAAAATCGCTCTTTGGCAGTTCTGTGGGAAAAGTGGCAAATATTTTAAATTTTTAAAATAAATATTATAAATCTTTAAAATGTTTTAAAAGTGATTTGAGTTATAAAAATGGATTTTCAAATGATAAAAAGTCGTTTTAATCAATATAGCTTAAAAAGCACTTTTCCGCAGCACTTTTCTATAACTTCAAAATATAGTTTCAAACATAACGATTCTTTTCCGAATCTTTTGTAAATGTATGTTTTAAACGATTAATAAAGTATTTTAACGATGATTTGAAGGATTTATGGAATGGTTAAATATTAAATGATTTAGAGTCGATCAAATAACTTGATCGCCTTATGGGTGAAAGAGAGATAGTGTCTAGGCTTGAGTTTAGAAAACCAGTACCTGCTCTCCCTGGCTATCCAGATTGTCCCGATGGATGGGATGGTAAATTTGGTTTACTCAAGTCAAAATTTCTTAAATAACTTGGATTGCATAGAAATATTAGGAAATGTTTTCCTTAATAAAATAAAAGGTGAAGCTATTTGGAATTATTCTAAGATTAAAAAGGTTTTAAAATTAACCAAATGATTTGATAAATGAGGCTTAATGATTCCATATACTCTGAAAAATATAAAGAAATGATTCAATGAATATATCTCTAAGAGATATCTATGAATGAATAAAAAAGATGAATTAAATTGATTGGTGACTGATAATCATATATGTACTTAACATCTTTTTTATCGTTGATTGGTTGGGAGGAACCGCGGTCGTATTTTGGTAATTCCTATCTGAAAACCACTTCTAACGAATGTAAAAGTTCGAAAGTGAAGTCCTGATGAAGATAACGATTATTGAAGACCGAAGATCTTCGTAGCAAAAGGACTAATTGTTGGCATTCTCTGGATAGCTCTCAATATAGAGACATTTATATAGTAGTGTTCCTTTCATGTTTTGGAATCTTCGGATTGCAAGGACTACTCGCTACTAATGATAGTAGAAGGAGTGCATTCGATTTCGTTCAGTCCCGAAACGTACTTGTATAGACGAATGTCTGACGGTGCATTTCTGATCATACTAATTGATCTCCGTCAACATATTATCTACCTAGTGGCGGAGAAGGAAACTTCTCTTAGCTTAATATCCTTTCCTGATATGTACGAGCTTCAGAGTTTTACGTTAGTAGAAATCGGTTGTGTGATTAAGGAATGACAACGTGACATTCTAAGTGGAATGTTCTTTATGGAAGAACAAAGCGTGGCTTTGCGAATAGCAAAGCGTGGCTTTGTTAAAATTGAGCGTAGCCTTACGAGTCTTACATCCTGGAGATGATTCGGGTAATTACGTTGTCTGCATGACATATATTTTAGGCTATCAGTTGTATGAGTATGGACGAGTCCAGTGGAATCTAGATCCTCAAGGCATTTATTGCCCTATTTATTTGAATATAGTAGCTAGCTTGTGAAAAGCGATAAGGCTATCGGAAATTGGTAGTGTAGTAAGTGCAGTTCCAAGTGACTTACTTGAGAAAAGTGATAAAGGCACCGTGGGAACTATGTTGCTAAACGTGGATCAGAGGAAAAAAGCCACTAGTTCCCTATCATGTTGGAAATCCAGTTCCAATATGAGCTTTATGGTTTTGATTGTATTCCCAAAATAGGTGCTTTGCAAATGTTTCAACTACCTTTTTGGTATCATATATTCCATTCGGTATATTCCGTTTACCTAGTCCGGATATATTATCATAGACTTTGTCTGGATATTGATACTTTATTTTGATATATATTACTTGAAAAGTGTTTTCAAACCAATGTCATTAAGAATAATATCAAATGTTTTGATATAAAGTATTTTGGTTATCACAAGATAAAAACCCATTCGTATTTATATATGGAGGTGGTCTTATAAGATACCCTTCTATTCAAAGGTTTTGATTTACATAAGCATTTAAAATTTTGAGTATCTCACATTGGTTTATCAAGCCCGATCCGGGTATTTTTAATACTCAGGTCAGATCCGAATAGTTTCAGGTTAGTTGAAGATGCTTAGAGTTTCCAAAGGAGAGCTGAAGATCTTCGTCTACGTATCGACGTATTCTATTATCCACTACCTATACTGTATTTGTTTTGTTGTTTGTCAGCATTTGTAAGGATAGAGGATTTATAACTGTCCAGGCTGAATCTGAGTTAGACTCTAATATTGTATTCAAAATTTTCCACTGTATAGATTTTATATTGAAATAACATTGTTATTCTATTTGTGTGAGATTCTGTTATATCTTTATTTTCTTTTTCCTCTAACAATTGGGCTTTCCAGCACTTGGATTTACGGCATGTGAATACCAAGGATGTATTAGTGTCGATTTTCAAGAGTCGAAAACCCCGACCGTTACGGGTTTGAATCATGTACTTTGCAGGACTCGAACACGTGACCTCTTGGACCAAATCCAGATTGCCAAACCATAGGGACAGTAATGCTGGACTTAAAAATGAAGAAAATGTCGAGACATAAAGCTAAGATTTGTGGGTTGCATAATTATGGATCTTAAGGCTAATTAAACATTAGAGGGGGAGATGGGGTGAATAGTATTTTCTAATTTTAATGAATCTTTTTTAAATTCTTTCAAGATTATTATTAATCAACATAGAATGAATAATTACAGATGCGAACACAGATAAGTGTAAATGTAGTAAAGTAAAAACTAGAGAATTAGAGAGATCACACCAAGCATGTCTATACCGGTTCAGAGTAACTCTACATCCAGTCCTTTACAATTGCTCGTACAGGTTTCTTTTCAAACACCAACCTTTAAATGTGTAGAAGGCAAACCCAATACAATCTCGATTTTAAGACTATGAGACACACCCTTTAGATTTTCTGTGCTCTGGGTACACTCACTTGATTTGGACGGGACACAAGCACACTACTTGGATTTTTGGGACACCGGACTCACCCAGTTGATTTGAATGGGCTACAATCACACCCATGCAAATACAACTAGAGTTTGATGGTTTTTCCAAAGATAATTTCTTGATCTTTGGTTACAATTGATTCTATAGCCTTTTGGATAATAGTTTGATCTTTTATTGAGAGAGTGATGATTGAAATTAGAGTGTAAATAGTACAAAATCAATACAATGAAGATTGAATTGATTATGCTTTGAATTTGAGAATTTTTGAATAAATTTTCACTTTAAATTTTGGCAGAGTAAGAGAAGAGAAGGTAATAAGAAAGTAGTTGTTAAAAAATTCATTTGAAACCCTCATATATATAGAAAATAAACAGACGTGTCCATTCGTGAAGAGTTACAACAAATAGACACTTCATTTCAAAATTTGAATTTCAAATTAGCGTTATGTATGTTGAGATATCATCTTCCTATATGTCAATATAGGCTAGTGTATTTTGAACACTTTTTTATTTTAAAATGTTCTGAAAATCTTATGCTTTGTAAAATATTTTGATACTTTGTAAAATAATTTAACATAGCTTATAAACATTTTAAACTTTTAATTTTTTTATCAAATATTTTCAAATATATTTTAAAAATATACCTTTTTTAAAAAATAAAGAAAAAGAAAATGAGAAGATAGAGATCAAAGATTGCTACCAGGGACTTTAACAATATTCTATGACTCTGTATACTATACCATAGTCTTGTGATCTTCATATTTGTACTCGTGAGTCTTCATGTCCATTTCTTGAGTCTCTATACCATACAATTTTCAATCTAATACATATATAATATCCTGCACTACATTCGATATAACTTAACAAAACCATTAGTATCCATATTTTATATGATTGTATTATTGTCACTAAGGTTGTTATCATCAAAATCAATAACCAAGGTATCAACAATCCCCTCCTTTTAATGAAGACAACCATTAATATTTTGTATATATAAAATATGATATAACTCCCCCGAGTTGAATAACGACCACTGAATAAGTGCATATGTATTATATATTTTCCCCCTTTGTCATCAACAAAAACGGGTGGAAAACTAAGAAAAACTAAGGAAAGAAAACTTAATAAAATAAACACCACCTAACAAATATATGATTCAAAATCAATAATCTAACTTTAAAATGATATATAGGTTCATATATATTATAAAGTAAATTTTATTAATATAATTTCAAACTATACAATTTCAATATATTCAAGTCAATCGAACCAAATCATACAAACAATCCAAACTAATCAAATTCAATCCAAATACACACCAAGCTATTCAAACCAAATCCTAAGAGTATTTATATATATTTACATATTAAATCCAAACCTAATAAGAACTTCAATCCAACCATCAGACCAAAGATTGGATCAGCTTTGATGGCATTCCGATCTTCATTATCCTTATTAATAATCCATTCCGGGTTGTTGGTTCGTTCGCCTTTGATTAAAGAAGAAATCATCCACCGAATTGCATTAAATTGCTTTTATTTTTTCCATTATCATTTGCATTTGACTTAATTCTAAGTGCCTTTGACTTCGAAGGATAAAGGAGAGAATATCTTTGAAAGATTGAAGAGTTTGTTCTAAATTTTTACATAATATTTTATGTGGAGAAGACATATTTGCAATAATATGTTTGAGAATGAAAATAGAGTATATAATAAAACGATGAATGAGTTTTCTGGAAGACATAGACTTACATAAGAGTAGAAAGCCGTTTGGAATGGATGGATGGATGGTAACTTAAAAAATTTACTTTCCAACCGTTATATGTCGATATATTAAATGCATGTATGTCGGCATACATACCTATATTTTCAAAATTAATGATTTGTTATAGATTTTGTTTTTATCTTATACTGTTGTACATTTATTACTTCTAGAGACTAACAAAAAATATAGAATAATAATAGATAATTTTCATTACTTAGAATTTGAAGGATACATGGATTTGTTCGAAATAAAGGAAAACACAAAAGGACAACATGAATTTTAAACTAAAAACACACAATATAAAGCTAGATAACACAAGTAAACAACTAGATAGATTTAGAAGGATGTTGATGATGATGATAAAGAGCCACCAAGTTTGCGAATGATTTTTCCAAAGTATTTATCCAGTTTGTTTGAAAGAGAAGTGAATTCCTTACTAAATGATCGTTTCTTTTGGTTTTTAAGAAGTTCTTCTTAGTTTCTAATGATATCTTTATTGGCTGGTGGACTGGTTTGTCAAAACCTTCTAAGGAAGTTTCCATTTATTCTTTCTCCTTACCCTCTTCTTCCACTTCCATTTTATCTCCCTCTTTCTCCTCTGCTTGTTGAATCTCTTGTTCTTCTTCCCATCCAACCTTTGCTCTTTTTTGGGAAGAGTCTGATAAGGTTTGAAAAATGGTGGAATATGCATAAGAGAGACATTTGCTTTGTCGAAATTTTTTCAAGGAATGGATTTCCCCCCTCTTAAATCCACACCAAAATATAATAAATCCTAGTAAGATACCATGAAAGAGTGTGTTCTTATGTCTGGAAATATTCTTTTGAACAAAGTCATCTAAAATGACTTGTTCCTAATTTATGTTGTTACGAACATAAATTGCAAAAGGAGCTTCGAAAACTTTGGAGTAGGGTTATTATAATTACCTGTCCTCGAGTAATACTTTGTTGTACAATGAGACTCATAAGTCTCAAGTTTGGACAAAGATTTTTGTGTTTAAATTCAAAATCAGCATCATTTTCGAAAAGATTGTGAAAAACTCCATGATCTTGATCATCAATTTAAAAAGTGGATCGGTGAATTCCATTAGACTTATAGCCAATAATGTGACCCTAAATGTAATGACCCAGAATTTTAGTCACTTGAAATTGGGATATTTAATTGATTTTAAATATTCAAAATTATATTTTTAAGTTGAATAAATTATATTTCAAATATAGGGATTTAATTGGATAATTAAACCATCAATTTAGTATTTGAAATTGCAGAAATAATTAGAATTAGAATTTAATGTGAATAAAAATGATTTATAAAGTTGAATTAAATTCTATTTGAATTAAAATGATGTTGGTAAACTTTTGAAATTGAATCAAAAGTTAATTTATAGAAATTGAATATTTTAATATTTATTTAACGTGTTAAAATAGTCAATTTTCAAACAGTCTCGGATTTCGACGAAACCAGTTTCATTGGATCCATAATGTTATATATTGTAGGATTTTAAATTTCGTGTCAATTGGATTTACGGTTTAGCCATGGCAAGATGAAACGCGTAGAAATTTGTTTAAGTAAATTTTAATTTTAAATAAGTTGATTCGAAAACCTATCTTCCAAATACGATTGAATTGGCTCTCGATATATATTCCATTATGGTTGTATTAGGGGTAAAACATTATAAACGCAGGCGGCACGCTTCATTTGGAGTTCGAAATTTTTTCGGATGAATAGTGTCGTGAAATTTTCTATATAAGGCCACATTTTTTCACCATTTTCACAAAATCCTAACCTAACTAGGGCTAGCCGCGATCTAATTTTCAATGGCCATAAAGTCATCATATTTCCCCTTCGATCTCTTCGAATCCTTTAACATTAAGCCGAAACCTTCAACTACAAAGTTGTAGAGCTTCTCGAGACCTTCCTATCCAACGGTGGAGATCGTCGTAGGCAAAGCAAGGCATCGACAAATCTCGTTCAAGTGGCCACCATTCACACACGGTTTTCAGGGTGGAGAAGCAGCCGAGCTCGACCAGCTTCTGGGCGGTGGTAGAGTTCATGTAGCGCTACTTGATGATGGTCTTCGATCATTCTGTCATGGTCGAATGAAGGTCCGAAAATTCAATGACGATCGACGGCAATTGGGTTTGTTGTGTACGCAACTGAGAGGGGAGAAGAAGATGCGGTGTGCGACCCTGATATGGAGGAAAGAAATTGAGTGGCCATGATGAGACGAGTTGCATTGGGTCCGTATTGACGAGCACTACATTTTAGTGCTAGTTTGGAGTTGATTGGAGCCAGTGAAAATTTTGGGTAAAATTAAACGGCTGTTTAATTTTATTCGGAATAGAACACTACAACTGCTATTGGAACCAAAGCGAGTATAACTCACTATTTCTGACTCACTGATATTTTTATATAAGTGAGAATAAATTTCATTTATGCTGATTAATGATTGTTTGGATGAGATATGATATAATATATATGTATATTGATTGGTATTTGGATATATTCCTACCTATTGGAGCAAATTAAACCCTATACGTTCCCGCGTATGAGCGGAAGACCTTCGGTACGCGCGTCTGCCTCGAAGCAGACATTATACACATATGTTCTAATATGTAAATTTTTGCAGGTGACAGGTTGGAGGGATCTAATTGGATTCCTCACCAGTATTGGTTTTATTTACAGATATTGATATATATGCTGTTATCATATGATATATGATGTTTTGGATGTCAGGATTGATTTGATTGATGTATTTAGTGTTGTTGCAGTGTTAGACCTATTTTTGGAATTTAAAAATATATATTAAAGTGATTATTTCGAATTAAAAAGGATTTGCAAATGATTTTGAAAATAGATGTTTTATTAAATTTAAAATTGTTAAGGAATGAATTTATTTTAAATAAATAAAAGTTATAATTTTTATGTTATAAAAATTATGATTTTTGTGAATAATTATCAGAATGTGATTTCTGAAATATGGAGTTAAATATTTTGTAAATAGTTTAAATTGAGATTTTTGAATTATTATAAATGGTATATATATATAAGATTTATAAAATTAAATTTTTATAAATCAAAATGATGGAATTATAAAGGAGTTTTATATGTATTAAAATAAAGTTATAAATGGGTTTTATAAGTAAATAAGATTTATAGACTTATAGTTTATGAAGTTATAAAAAGAATGATTTTGTAAACAAGAGAATTATAAGTGAATTAACTTATAATTGAATTTTGGCATATAAATAAGATAAATGGAATTAGTTGATAAAGGGATTTTATATATGGATTTTTTTATAAATATAAATGGAATGTATAAACATTGTTTTATAAATCGAAAATCAAGTGAATAATCCTTTAATAAATATGTAGAAGTATTGAATTTGGTAAAGGAGATATATCCACGATTTTGGACAGTGAATAATCCTTTAAATTAAAATAAATGTTTTGGGAAATGATATTTTTAAATGAAGTTAAATAGTTTGAAGTTGTTTTAAAATGTGTTAAGTATCGAAACCATAGATTTCAACATTCATTGTTGAAATAGAGGTTTTCGAGAAATAATAAATGATGGACTATAACACTGTTGTTGTAGTAAATGATTTTCGAAAGGAGATATTTTGTATAGTATACGGGATTTATATATCTATCTAATTATCGAATCCCTATACTAATGATTTTGGGTTGTCATAATGATGTTTTACGCAACATTCATTTTGACCCAAATAAGTATGTTTTAGAGAATGTTTTCATTAAAGAATGAAAAATATACTTAATCGTGATTGAAGTATATGTAATATTTTCTATGTGTTGAAAATAAAAAGAATTGTGAATCACTTATTATTAAATAAATATATGAAATGTTTTCCAATATTGAAATGGTTTTGGGATATACCTTCTTAAAAGATAATTTGAAGTGAATATTTGGCAAGTAATTTAGTTAACAAAAGATTAATTAAAAGGGCATGGTGATTGCATATGGTGCTAAATATTTGTTTGTTTGCTTTGATAGTTAAATAACCGACTATCAAATTTGGCCATTTTAGTTCCTCAACTTGATGTGGGAACTATTTAGTCATACATTTAGTACTTGGCCTTCTGTGTAGGCTTGATTATCGTTTGTATTGAGGATGTTGATTCGTGTAGTGTGGTGTATTACTCCAATCTATCGAGCTTCCTTCTTGGTCGAATGATAGCAAGTTGAAGTTGGAGACATGACAAGTCTATGAGACTTAGTTTCTGTATGAGGTTGAAAATGACTTTTGCATTGTTGGTGCGAAGAGACCAGATCGATTTATCCGAAAACCACTTCAGACCAACATTTATGCGACGATTATGTAGCTTGGTTGTGATGATATTGATATTTAGGATTTTCATAGTGTAGGACTGCTTGTTGATCATTTGGGGTTAAAATCCTAATATACATCCAGTAGCAGTAGTCTCTTCGTTATGAAATATCCAATGCAAGGACTATTCGCAACTAATCCTAGAGATTTCTCGACAGGTTGTGGTAGGAAAGTACATTCGGTTTGTCCTGTTCCTGGACAACTTGTATGGACATTTTTTTGATATTGCATTTCTAAAGATTACAAACATTGGTTTTTACAAACGTACATCAGTGGTGGCAGAGAGAAACTTCTCTTAGCTTAACACTCTCCTTGAGACGTATGAGCTCAAGGGTTATATTTTTATGGAAGGTAATTTGTAGTCAAAGAAAATGGCCGTGTGGCATTCTGAGTGATGTGATTTGTGATATGTGAAAGGTAATCGTTACCTTAGGCCTCATCAACCGAAAATTATCGAAACAGGGTTAGAAGTGGTAAGGCTAAGTGGGTCGCTCCCATCAGGATATGATCATCCTCTTCTAGGTATATTTCTTACTATGACGTTTGAAATGTAAATTAATGTGGTTTGTATGCTATGAGGGCCCTCGAAAAAGGTTGGTAACGACCGGGGAATGACATATTTGGTACTACCAAGTTATAGAGGTAGGTCAGTCTTGTGTTGATAGAGGAACTTTATGATGGTTTCTCAGAACATCCATGTCGAGGTGTACCCACCGGAAGGTGGTCCCTTCACCGGGTCATTTGTATGGAAATCCAAACTCCACTACATACCTTCCATTTTGATTGTATTACCCATTTTGGGCTGTATGATGGAATTTAGTCAATGTAACAATTTCGGCTATGATTAATATTATTTGTGCAATAGACACTATTATAATATAGGTGGATTGGATATGAAATGTTTTAGTTATCGTAAGGTAAAAACATGTCCATGTTCATGTGTGGGCGTGTCTTACAAGATACTTTTGTTTGGAAAGGAAAAGTTTAGTGATTTAATAAATTCAGTTGAGTGTGTTTCTCACACTGGTTTACCAGACTGATCCGGGAGTTCTTTCCTTTCAATGCTCAGGTCAGACCGAGTGTATTTACAGGTTCAGATTGGTGCTGTTGGAGCTTCAACAGGAGAGCTGGAGATCTTCATTTTCATATACACGTATCTATTTTGATTATCCTCTTTGAACATTATTGTTGTGCATATTATCGACAATTGTAAGGACATGTTATTATAACTATCTAGACTGATAACTAATGACTGATTATTGAACTGTGATTGATGTATTTATATATAGTTTTTGTTTTGTAAAGATCACTGATATGATATTATATGTTTTCCATGGCGATGTGAGATTCTGTATTATTCTGCTTGGTTCTCTATTCTCTCTTTCTTCTCTTCCCTTCTTCTCTCTTCTTTTCTTTCTCTTGACTTTCCGTCAGTCTGTGCCTTTTGGGTCGGACATGTGTGGTTTATTGTCGATTCAAAGGGTACGGATTTGCGGGTCGTCACATTTTTATTAGAGCTTAGATTTTGTATATTTCTAGGCTTTGATGTGTACTCAGTATAGATAGGGTCGGTACCCTAGATTGAGATTGGGTGTATTATATATATGAGCGTGTATTTGTTAATGATTATAAAAAAGTTTTATATTGTGTTTACTTTTCCGTTGAGTGACCTATGAATTCTGATCGGTATGTGGGACGACATGTTATTGATAGGGATTTCTAAACACTTAAACGAGTCAAATCGACATAGTATCATTTTAAATTAGGTAAATGAAATAATTTTACCTCATTATATTATATATATAAACGAAACAATTTCTTAGAAATTATTATAGTGTAAATAAATTGACCGTTTGGTTGTTTGAAAATGTAACGACCCGAAATTTTCGATCCCGAAAATTCCAGATAGTTAGGAAAAGCAGAAAGAGATAGAAGGAGAAGAAACAGAAACACAACACAGATTCTCACATTCACAGCGGATCAAAATACAATATCAAATAATAACAGTTTACAAAGAAGAACCGTATATGTACATTTACATTTTTATACATCAGAGTTACAACATTTATACAACGTTGGACAGTTTAAAACAACATGTCCTAGATATACAACTATATAACATAGCGGAAACACTCCATACGTTCCTGCCATCCAGCTCGCCTCCTGAGCTCCAGAATGTCCTTACCTGAAAATCTGTAATACTTGGTCTGACCCGAGCATTACATCAAAGTAACACCCGGGTCAGGCTGGAAACCAGCGTGAGTAAACTCATCTAACATGGAATACAACAGCATAACACTACATAAAACCCGGGGTAACTCAAATCAAATTCACAATTTTTTATAGACATCACTTATCACACACATCAATTTCTAAGTACCAAAACTTAGATTAAATGGTCCAATTCACTTAAATCATTCCATACGAGCCTATTGATTTCACATATTAATCTATAAAGAATCGAAGTGGTTTCGGGTATTTACCAATACCCGACTCCGGTCTCTTCGAACCCAACATCATCTTAACCCAAGTTATTCAAGTGAAATAAAATTCAACTTTAAACACAGGGTCACAGTAATTCATCATCAATAGATAACCACATCACCACAATTTAAATTAAACATATCATAAACCAAAGCATCCATGTCACACAACATTACTTATCTCAATATGAGATCTCAAACCATTCAAGGCAATCAATATCATCCATCCATACATAAGTAATGATTTATTAATCACCATTTATAATTAATTTAAAATGAATTAAATTAATTACTTTCATCACAATAAATCTTGCTTACTTATTCATTAATAAATTACAAATCAATTAATTATTCATCCTCTAATTAATCACCCTTGATTGATTATCTTTAATTACATTAAGTAATTAACCCTTAATTAATTACACAAATTAATTATTCTTAACCATTCACGGTAATTAACCTTTAATTGCCTTCATTGATTAATTTTCTAATCTTTTATTTGATTATCTAAATTAATTAATCCTTCAATTAATTATACTAGGTAATTAATCCTTAATTACTTCCATTAAATAATTCCCCTCTAATTAATTACCTTCATCAAGTGATTATCCCATAATTACTTAAGCTAAATTAATTAACCATTAATCACTTTTATTAGTTAGTTATCTTTTACTAATTACATTGATTCATTAACCTACAATTAATCACATTAAGTAATTAATTATTCTCAAATTAATTACATCCAGTTATTTCTTTATTCACTTACACTAAGAAATTACTATCCATAATCTACATTCCTAAAGTATATTAACATTTGAAAAAAAACTTTAAATAATTAAGAAAACCACATTCTTTAATTAAGTACTCAGTTTTCAACAATGAACTTATTTGAATTTTTGAATTCAAAGTTTGAAATTACTTTATTCAAAACACCTTTTCATTTAAGTTTTTAATATACTTATATTTTTGAAACCTATTTGATCAAGGCTTAGAAACTTGTCCATTTCTATTTTATTTGAAGCTGGCATACAAATTTCTTGTAAACCCTAAAATAAAAGAAATCAAAGAAAATTCGATCCCTTAAGAAAACACTCGGCCACACAACAAAATACTCGAGTTCATCCCGGTCACTCACGAAACTCATCTTCCTTCGAGACTAACGCGGCAGCGACTCGAGCTAAACGCGGAAACGATCTTCTTCCCCAACCCCTTTTCCGTCTTCCATAATTTGCTTGTGCACGCATGCACATGCACCCATGATCCAAAGCCCTCCGATCAATTCCTCAACCTTTGACAAGTCGACGTCGTCCACCTCTATCCACCGGACCACCCTGCACCGAGAATCATCGGCTAATTTCGAAATCGAGAATTTAACCCAACCTGAAGCAACATTGATCAACTCAAAATGCCTCGTTTCGACACCCAAGATCACCAGAAACCACGTGATATGGTCTAGAGCTTCGCCACATTACCACGCCTCTATCCAATATGGTCCGATCACCGATAACCCATCGGTGACTACGAATTGCTTCGACAACCAGACAAAACCAAAACCACTCCTAAAACCCTAGTTGATATTGTGACGCCCCACCTCTATGCTCACAATAACAAAGAGTATTAAAAGAAATACTGTCTGTTATTACGAAGAATAAGGCTGGATAGGAGCGGCCATCCGTAGTTTGGCCTTACACTAGTATTGGTTTCCTCGATAGGAGTGGTATATATTTTGATTTTTCATCTCTTATTTATTTACTCCCATCGACATACCCAATTCCAGTATAAAACGAACTACGATGGTTCATAATAGTTTAGGACAATATATATAATAATAACACAGATAAGCTAAATGCGGAACACATATAATAAAAAGTCTCATATATATATAACTGATGTCAGTTACAATACATGTGATACAACTATAACCGTCGACTCAGGAAGTTACATATAAAAGTACATTATTGACAATAATATACATGAATACATATCATCCTATACTATGACAACAACTACTCCAAAAGATATGAAGTGACTTCATAGCTCAAGCAGCAACCCAAAGCAAGATATCTACAACCTGTAATAACTCGGTCTGACCCGAGTATTAAATTCAAAAGAAAATAATACACGGGTCAGTCTAATTCAAACTCAGTTATTAATGCACAGAAGCAATAATAATTAAATAATCAAATAGACGACAGTCACAATAAATCTCGTCTATCCAATCCTTTAATAAGAAATCAGATAACGGTAAATATAACACGTAACAGTGTTAAACAACAAATCAGCAAATTCAATTTATCAATGAAGATAAATGAAAAGATTATCAATAAAGATAATTTAGAAAACAACAGGATTGCCTAAACGACAATTAACAACAAAATCTAATTATTAAATAAATAATTAGAAACTCATAATATAATTGTCAAATCGATAATTAGACAACAACAAAATGATCAGATCAAACCAAATCAAAATACACTTCAAAATATATTGAATTGGCAACACAAAAAATTCCCACAAGTGAAATCATCAGTTATAACATCAAATCTGATTTGGCTGCAGTACACGCTCGTGTGCACTGCCTCGCCAAAGTCAGATGTACACATGAACCCAGACGGGTCAACGAAACTGGAAATCAAAGTCAAACACTTTCAAATGAAACAAAGTACAGACTTGTATAAAAACAGTTCATCGGGGCTCAACATGAAGTTCAACCACCATGAAGCAACAAGATCTCACAAATGCCCAAAGATAAGCCAACACAATTATGGCACAGCAACTAAAAAAAACTGCATATGCAACCAAGCAGTGCACAGTGAAACTCAAATGTGCAAGTGCAAGTATCAGTTTCTAACAAGCACAAAGAATACAACAACCAGAGTTAATGCAATAGTTCAAAGTTAAAGTGAAGACTACAAGATGAGCCAGACCAACAAGCATACATGAAGACATAAATGCTAACTAACTCAAATATCACAATGCATCAGATACAAGGATGCAAGTTGAACAATGTACAAGCCGAATGCACTAGCCAAAACAAGTAAAATTGCAAAACAACTCACCTATACTAGGTACAGGTAAAGTGCAATCATGGATAGGATTCACCAATTACCAACATATAAAACAGTGAACACCACAAGCAACAGTGAACACTACAGGCAACAGTGAACACTACAGGCATGTTGATGATAAAGCATTGCAAACCAACAAAGACTCGAATGACCAAGGGCGCCAAAGTCAAGCTACAACATGGCAATAATGCAAAGATCAGAGGTGGTAACTTGGAACATCAGACCAAACAGAAGCATGAAGCAGTTCAATAATGCATCGGGTTCAAGTCACACGTGAAAACAACTAAATGCACTAGCAAACTGGAACTGTATCGAAGTGAATGAAACAAATGCAAAGTCTAATGAATGCAACAGTGACTCAAAACATATGCAGTGAAAACAGAGGCAATGCTCAAGTCATACCCAAAATATTTCCATAAAATCAACATAATCCATTCAAGTGACCAAAGGCAACAGAAATCGAAACCGTGGTGGTCACGAACGAAACCAATATCGTCCACCAAAATCGAAACAGTGATGACCGAAAAGAACGAACAGTTCAAAATCAACAACAAGATCGAACTGCTGAAATAAGTCAATTGGCAAATTCAAAAATTGCAGATTGAATTAGATGTGAGTTGATCACTCACCTTTGTTTCCCATAGCACGAATCAAAGATCGACAGCCTCAATTTCGAAGCAGTGGTATCCAAAAAATATCGCCATACCAAATCAAGTTGCGGCGGTCACGAAATCGATCGTACTCTAGCATCCATTATTTCGCTTTCGCATGTTTTAGATTGCTGCTTGCGATGTGAAAAATATTTGAAAGGAGGAGGGACGGACGAGAAACGAAAGCCGCCATTGTTTTTTTCTTTTTTCTTTTTTTCGTTTATTTTTAGGGTTTCGAACGAATGCAATGAATCCCGGGGGATCGGGTCTTTTCCTTGATAAGTATCACAACAAAATAAGAAACGTGGGCCAATAATAAAGCCCACACAACATTTAACAAGTTTATAAAAGAATTCCAACCGATTAAAACACTCAATAGTAATTAACAACCAATTTAATCGTCATTTGACGATAATTAATTGTTACCAAACCCCGGGTTGTTAAAGATATCGTATCATCACCAACAACGATCAGAAAAATAAAAACCCATTTTTCCCAGCATCACTGGCCTACCACCTTCCTCTGACCTCAATCCCTATCCCTCCAGTCCACGCGATCATCAGAAAAGCCCCAAATCCTATTTTTTGATAACACTTGAAATGTTCACTCAATAAGAACCTAAAAATTTAGATTTTACTCTTAAAATTCACGAATTTTGGTGACGATCAAGATTATATCAGTGAAACATTAAATTATGATACTTGAATTTTAACAGATTTCTAATTCCTACTATATGGCCTTGATTTACAGAAATATATGAACTTGTGATGCTTGCATATGTTTAAAATCTTAATTTATGTTCAAACAAACATACTTTGTTTGAAATCTAAGGCCTATCAGTGATTAGTTATGGATATTTTGAATTTTTGATTAAAAATTTGAGCTCTGAAACTAAGAACAGAGTTCACACAGGTTCGTCAAGTATGCATACTTTTATTCAATCATATAAATAGAAATCATACTTATAATTCTACATACATAGCATACTTCATTCCGGGAATTCACATGCATCAGGCATTATCTACTTTAAATTGTTAAATAAAATGTTTACTTACAGTATTTGGTTTAACAGAGTAAATGTTCTTGTCTTCAAACATGCATACATTACTTCCATGTATACACAAACATGCAAACAAATTCTTACATCCAAACTTCAGTAATATTTCATTTAGATCAAGATACTGGCAGATTCAAAATGTTAAAGGGTAATTCACTCACCTTATAAACTTGAACAGGGAAGTTGAAAGTGGAATTGAAAGCTTGAAACTGGAAGTTTTTGCTTAGATCTGAAATTGCTTGAGTTGATTTTGATTTGCTTACATCTGGAACCTTGAACTGCTTTTGATCTTGCTGGTTAATGTTATTGTTTTAAATTTAAAGTTTAAGTTGACTCTTTGATTTTGCTGAAGCTAAAATTCCAGCTCTTGAATCAGGTTAAAAATTCTCAATAGTTTGATTTTTTTTAAATGGATGAAGTGGTGATTTAGGAATGCATGTGAATAAATTTCAGCTGAATACAACCTAGTTCCATTTATGATTATAAATATTTAATTTTCAAATGAGATATGCCACTTGTTAATGCATGGCATGTACAAGCTACAATTTTCAAAAACAACATTCAAATGATTTCTTAGGTTTACAAATGTATATTTCTTTATTTTATAAAATGCTTTATATTATTATGGTTCATGTTTTTCTTTCTAAATATGTATTAAAATTCATGTGTATTTAAAAAGAAAAATAAAATTTCAAACCATACTTATTCCATGTAAAATTTAAAAAGAAAGCGAAATAAATCTTTTTATTAAATCCTTTTTAAGCTTATCATATATTTAAATAAATATCCATCTTATATTTTTGAAAATATAGAGTTTTACTTTATATAACTTTTACAAATTATCTTGTTGAACTCAAACAATAGCTTCCTCACCACCATATATATATATATATATACATACTTGTATACATGTATAAGGACACACCTAAAGTTTCAAAAATAATAGATTTTGCACCTGTCTATTTATATATTTAATGATTTACTATTAAATTCCTTATTTCAATTCAACTATTATTACAGATTTTAAATTCACTTATTACATCCAGACATATTAAATTATCAAATTTATTTGTTTAAATCCAAATAAAATCAGTTAACTATCCAATTAATAGCTATTCAAAATCCCGGTTATCACATATCTCCCCCCTTTGAATCTTTTTGTCCTCGAAAAGAAACGAAACCAGAATTTATTAAATATTTTGAAACCAGTTAAAATATTCTTTGCTCATTTTTCAAACACATTTTAAAATCTATATAATATTGCCAAAATAGTTTTTATATAAAAAAAATACTTTTTGTAACTCGATGTTTCGACAAGTCCATCCTCATTCTCACAGAAATTCGGTCATACGTTGATCAGGCGTACGACTGAAAATCTATAAGTACTTGGCAGACCCGTTTCCAACATCCAGTGAAAATACTTGGAAAATATTTTATTAAAAATATAGAAATCATTTTTGAAAATAGAGAGAATATCTTTTGGTGAGAATGCTCTGGAAATCATCACCCCATCCATGGTCGCAGTTAACCCGATGGTTAAGTTGCCATCCCGACAAAATCCATAGATAACTGTAGGCTTCCGCGCCCTTGATTACACCATGGAACCCGCTACAGATCGCAGCTACAACTGGGGTTACGTTGCTATCACAGCAAAAACCCATATAACTGTAGGCCTCAACGCCCTTGAATTCCGCTGCCAAAAGAATGAAACTTCTCCACTCCACTTGACCATAGATAGTAGTCTACCGATGTTACGTTGCCTTCCCGGAAAAATCAAGCGTAGACTATTGACACTCACCTCCACACGATTTCCGCTATGGTTCCCACAGTAGATCGCAACGACATCGAGTTATATTATCATCACAGCATAACCCAAATGCCTCTATAGGCATCAGCGCCCTCGACTTTCGCTACCCAATAATCCTCAGGAACTAGTTTGTCCGGACTCCTCACAGGATCAACTTTAGAACCTCCCCCTTAGAGGGTCAAGGCAGTACCAACCTATGGTACTCCTGAAAAGTTCATCCCAAGGGAGTGCCTTTTTCCCCAGAGCCATTTTCAAAACACTTTATACTATACACATATAGTATCTTCCAAATCATACACCTATTATGAATCTCATATAGATTTCCTTTCTCAAAATCGATTATCCCAAAATCGATAATTCTCAACTAGGCTTTCCAAATCCAATATTGATTTTACCCAAAAATCAAAAGCCTTTCCAAATCCAAAGGTTCCCAAAACCTTTTTCCAAATCCTCATAAGATCCTTTATATATAGATATATATAATCCTTGATAAAAAATCTTTGGATCATTTCAAACTTGTATAAAACTCCTTTTATACTCAAATATTTTCAAAACCCTTTCTTCTGGCTTTAGATTCAACAAGGGGAGATTTATCTTATAAAACAAAGATATATAATTTTGTTTATTCCAAATCAAACATTCAAATTTGATTACTCTATAAAGTCATTAACCATATTACTTTCTTCCATAAAGTAAATTTCTACCATAGAAATATCCACTTTCTATTTTATTTCATCATATATTTCACAAAATATATTTTCCACTTCAAAAACCATTTTACAGTTCTCGTCCACAAACTCCCAGTATTAATTTCATTCAAACCTGTACGATGTATACATATCATCCGTACGCTATACCAATCTGATCGCTCACTCGATCACACAATTTCACTTCCGAACTAGTATCGTCCACCCGATTTCCTAGTGCGGACACAGATCTAGTTTCTTGAGCAGAAACCGTCTCCTTGCATAGCCTAACTATGATAGAGAATATCCAGAATCAATCAACAATCCATATCCAGGTTCGCCATCGAAAATCGAGTGAAAAATCCCAACTCGGATCGACATACTATCTTGAAATTCTATGCTCGAATCTGGATCAAATCATTATGCGAATAGAATAACATACGTACACCCTACGTATTTATCTTTATTGGTTATTAGCCAAATCAATTCCCTTATCTATTCACATTCAATTTAATTTTCATTCACTTATTCACAATTGCTTCAATCCCATTTGGATTATCACCTCAATTCTTTCCTCAAATGGATATTTAATCATAAACAGTTTAAACTCTGTTCCAGCTTAATTTTAGAAAATAGCTTGAAAAGATAAAAATAGATAAGTAGTTGAAAAATAATTATTAGTTTGCAAAATAGCTGTAAAATAGTTAACTAATTGTAAAATAGTTGGAAAATAGTTAAATAGTTATAGAAATTTCAAATAATTGCAAAATAGCTATAAAATAGTAATTAGTAGTTGAAAATAGTAATTAGTTTATAAAATAGTTGAAAAATTGTTAGACAGTTCCAAAAATAATTGTAAAACAAGTATAAGATATTTTTAGGTTTAAAAAGAAAAGTTGTATAGTAAATAGTTTGGAAAAATAGATTTATTTTAAAACAATTTATTTTGCAAATAATCCAGAGTCAAAACTGCTCAATCCCAACCTCCATTTCCAATCAACTCAATTTAAATTTCCACTTTCATTTAAATTGACTCAATTCCAATTTAAATAACTTCAATTTCCATTGGAATTGATTTATCCCCAATTTAAGTTGAATTAATTCTCAATTTCCTTCCAATTTTCAAATCAAATTCCATTTGATTTTAAACCTATTTAATTTTAATTACAATTCCAAGTTATTCAAATAAATTTCAAATTGTATTAATTTCAATTCATATCAATTCCAATTTGAATTAATCCCAACTCCCATTTTAATTTGAACTCATTCGACTTCAATTTCATTTCAAATTAATCCAATTCAAAATTTTCATTTGAATTTTTAAACTTATCCATCTTCAATCACAATTCCAATTAATTCAAATCAATTTCAATTTGAACTAATTCAATTCAAAATTCAAATTTAGACCATCCCGAATTATATAAATTCGAGTTAAAATTGTAAATGTTGATTTAATTCTTTAAATCAAATCAACCTATATCTTTAAACCATTTAATTCTGAATCCAAATTCCATTTTATCTTAATTATGGATATATTACCACACCTCTGTTGGGATGCGGATTAAGTACCTTAAGGCAGAAATAACACTAGAAGGGGGGGGGGGTGAATAGTGTTTTAAAGAATATATTGAACTATATGACTAAATTAAAACTTTCAACACAAATCTAAACAGATTCTAACACAGAATGATCACAGAACATATAACAAATGCAAATAGTAAAGTAAAACAAGCAAAAGGAAAGAACACACCGGATTGTATACTGGTTCGGAATCCTCCTACATCCAGTCCTGCACCAAGGCAATATCCTTGTACAGATTTTTATAAGCCAATATCCAAATTAAAACCCTCAATTTCTAAGGCCTTGAGGAACCCTCCTATCTCCGAGTCTGGGGTAAACTCTCTTGATTTACGGGACACAAGATCACCCTAATACTTTCTAATACCAATCCTTTTGAATAGATAGACTCTATGGACTTTTTGAATACAAATTGATCCTATAACTCTGAATAGCACTTTGATCTTTAGTAGAATGATGGAGAATCAAATAGAGAGAGTATCTAAATGATTTCCTATTGAGAGTTTGGCAGAATGATGGCACGATCTTGAAAATATGAAGTTTTATGGATATGGAATGGTGGAGAAGAAAGAGTGAAGAAAATAAGAAAGTAGTTGTTAAAAAAAAAATTCGTTTTGGAAGCCTTTATATAGATGTACAACAGTCATAACCATTGGCGAAAGGTTTTTGAACGAATGGACACTTCTTTTGAAATTTGAATTTTGAATCCAACTGTCACCATGTCGACATGGGGTATCCCCATATGTCGACATCCCTCAGTTCAAAATTGTAGAGATGTTGTTTTGTAAAAGCATTTGAATTTAAAACAAGTTGAAACTTCTCTGAAGCAAAATAAAGTATTTAAACAATATTTTGAGATAGACAATGAATATAAAACATTATTTTAAATATATATATATATATATATATAATTGATATAGACCGTCAATTATATAATTAATATTTAAAATCAGAATAAGTTTTGATGTTTTAAAAATAGAAGTTTTTAAAATCAGAATGGAGGAATATTTCAAGGCTAAAACAAAGTTTGAAAACATTTTTGAAAACATGATTTTGAAAGCTAAAACATTTTGAAAAACAGATTTAAAAACATTTTGAAAAATCTATTCAAACTGAAATTGCAAGAACCTTCCTACAGAGCTCCTCCATAGGACTCGAGAACTTATACAAAGTAGTTTAAATGATTTTGATTTTCGTGGGTTTGTAAGCCACTTGTCGTAGGTTTGTAAGATACTTGTCGTGGGTTTGTAAGCCACTGGTTTCGATAGAAATTGGGTTCCATCCCAAAAGAAAATTGGAAGAAAGATGAGAGTGCTATTATGAAGTTTTAACAAAATACTAGACACTTATCTTGAGATCTTGAAATCTTGATTCTCTAGAGTCTTGAATCTTGAATCTCCAATCTTCATCTTGATGCTTGAGTCTTTATATCGACCAGTCTTCGATAATACTTGCATATACTTCCTATATACATATATATATATATATCTATATAGAAATGTTAGTATATATTTTATAAAGTAAAGTATAATAACTATTTAGGTTGTTGTCATCAAAACATCATCAACTCAGTTCCTAACAATCTCCCCCTTTTTGATGATGACAACCTTTATTTATAAAATATTCTTACCATACCATAACTCCCCATAACTCCCCCTTACTCCGTGACTTCTTCAACTACAACTCCCCTTTATTCCATGACTCCCCCTTACACCAAGCACATATATTTTTATAACTTTCTCCCCCTTTGTCATCAACAAAAAGGAATAAAAGATTTACCTGTTCTAAGATAATCAAGTATATATAGAATAAAAGTGTAAAGTGAACGTGTAAGTGATCAAGTGTGTGAGCATATATATAAGTGTAACTTGACAATCAAATCAATATCATACATAGCAAACCAATCATGTATAGTATATGAAGTTATATACAAACCAAATCCAAATCAAACTTAAGTAAACAATTCAATCAAATCCTAATCAAATCTAAATCAAATCAAACAAACATACATAATGATCAGACATTCCTTGGGACTTCCACCCATCCATTTTCTCCAAAGATAGGATCAGTTTTGATAACATCTCAATTATCTTTGTCGAGAGTGACTGGTGGATTTGCTTTGGGTTCGTCTTTGCTAAGGCTTGAGATCATCCAATGAAGTGCGTCGATGTGTTTCTCTTGCTCTTTGATCGTCTGCATTTGGCTTAATTCTAAGTGCGTTTGATTTCTAAGTATAAAAGAAAGAATATTCTTGAAAGAAGTAAGAGTTTCTTCAAGATTTTCACTTAAATTCTTAATTGGAGAAGCCATAATTTAAGAAATAAGTTGAAGTATGAGAGGAGATGAATAGACATGGAGGTTGAGAAGTTTTTCTGGAAAAAATAAGTATTTATAGGAGTTATTGGCCGTTCAAAATGAATTGTCACTTGGTAGTTACAAGAATTTGAAGTTAGAAATTGTAACTACTTTCTAACTGTTATATGTCGACATGGGGGGATGGGGCATGTCGACATGGTCTAGACAGAATGACCAAGTTGAGTTATTTTTGATTTTTAAGTTTATTTTTATACTAGTGGACCTATATAAACTTAAAATAAATAACTATCAGAGATATATAAAGCTGGAAAACAAAGAATAAGATAGCATTACTTATATTAGTTAACGTTACATAATCTTAACTAAAAAAGTAGAAAATACAAAGATAGATAAACGATAGCTAGAGAGATAATGGCTAGGATTAGTTTGATGAAGATGATGATGAAGACAAGCCAAGTTTCCTGCCTATCTTCCCAAAGAACTTGTCGATCTTGGTGGAGATTTTATCCATTTTCTTGCTAATAGATCTCTTAAGAACCTTTTGGTTTTGAGCAAGTATCTTTTGGTTCTTGAGTAAGGTTTTGTTGGATGGATTGGCGGGTGTATGTGGATATTCTATACTTTCCAAAGAGGTATCTTCATCTTCCTCTTCTTCTTCAATTTCCATTCCTTCCCCTTCTTCTTCCTCTTCTTCTTCCTCTTCTTCCATCTCTTCATGAGCAAATCTCTCTTCCTTTTTGGCAAGTGTTTCATATGGTTGAAACATAAGTGGGATTTTCATAAGAGAAACGTTCCCATGATTGAACACTTTTCTACTTACAAACTCTTCCTTTTTAACATCCACACCAAAATAATTGAAAATCCGAGTAAGGTAAATTCCATGATAAAGAGTGTTTTCTCCCATATTAAAATTTTTGGGTCTTAACTCATCCAAAATAGTTTGTGCCCAATTAATATCATATTTTCCAAAAATAGCAAAAAGAGCTTTACACACTTTTGAGGTGGGATTATTGTAGTTTCCCAACCTAGGAAAAATTGTGTGTTGAATAAGAAGGTTGACAATTCTTGCTTTTGGGCGGAAAAAGCGATTCTTAAAATCCATGTGGTTATCGCTTTCAAAAATGTGATGAAAAGTCTCTCGATCGGTTTCATTGATTTGAAATTCCGAGAGATTCATACCGGTAGATTTGCAACCCAAAATAGTACCCAAAATATCGGAATCCAAAACAATAAGTGTTCCTTTAACACTACTCCAAATTTGATCTTCATTTCCATTATAAAATCCACGATTTAGGTTTGCATAAAACATTTTGACAAGGTTTGGATAACAAACGAAATCATTTTGCTTGTTATCAATCAAGATAAGAATGGAGTTTTCTTCAAAAAGTTGATCGATTTCATAAGAAGAATAATCATTAAAAATGGCAAATTTTCCCGTATTGACTTTACCATAGTTTACATAGCTTATGTAAGCTTTGGTAGCCTCTGGGTCATTGAAAAGATCATTTTTGATGGATTTGGGCAGCCTCATAGTTGATGGGTTACTTGAGGAAGCCATTGATGAGTGTTTGAGAGGAGTAGATGATAATGAAGAAGGTTTGAATTATGAGAATAAAGTGAAAAGAGATGATAAGAGAAGTATATTAAATAGATTCTCTAAAGTCATTTTCTCTGGTCAAGAGGTATCTTTTCAGAATTTTGAAGTAAGTGAAAAGGTGGAGGGAAATTCAAAAGTTTGAATTCAAATTTTGAAATCAAATTTCTGAGAGGCATGTCGACATGGGGTATCATGGCATGTCGACATGTGCCTGTTGAATTTGAAAAGAGATGTCTCTTTCTAAAATCTAATAAATTCCTAAAATCCTAAGAAAACTAATCTATATTCTATATCTATATTTAATTCAGTAATAATATTAAATATAATAATATTAAAATATTTTAATATTTAAAATATTATCAAAACAATATTATTTTGAATTTAAAAATTCAAATTTCAAAGGGTGATTTTGAATTTAAAAATTCAAGAAATTGCAAACAAAATCAAAGCAAGCAAGCATCCAATAAAATTAAAATAAATGTGTACCTATTTTTAGATCCAAACTCCGATCGTCTTCTGATTCGAGAATAGCCGTGAAGCACAGATTTGAATTATCAGTTTTCTTCTCGTCATCACTGGATGAATCTGAATCATCAAGAGTTGCTGCATATGCCTTCTTTCTTTTCTTTGGTTGAAATGTCTGTTTGTCTGGATATGGACAATCCATCTTGTAGTGCCCTGTTTTGTTGCAGTTATAGCATCTATCACCATTATTGTTGTTGTTGTAGTTCTCCGAAGTATTTCTGGAATTTATTTGATCATTTCTTTTAAAGTTATTCATCTTTCTATACTTCAGAAATTTCCTGAAATTTTTGGTCATGAAAGCAATTTCTTCATCACTCTCTTGTTCTGAATCTCCAGTTGTTGCTTTGAATGCGATCGATTTCTTTTCCGTTGCCTTAGATTCTTTTCTCTCTTGTAGTTGAACTTCATAAGACATTAGATTACCGATTAACTCTTCGATCTTCATTTCACTAACATCATTTGCCTCTTCAATAGTAAGTGTCTTTTGATCCCATTCCGGAGTGAGTGAATTGAGTATTTTTCTGACTTGATCTTCTTCTGAGAAACCATTTCCTAAAGCAATCAATGAGTGTACAATGTCTTGAAATCGACAGTACATGTCGGAAATAGACTCATTTTCATGCATTTTAAACAATTGAAACTGGTTAGTTAATATGGAAATTTTAGTCTGTTTAACTTTGCTTGTTCCTTCATGAGTTACTTGCAAAGTTTTCCAGATTTCAAATGCAGACTTACAAACAGAGACTCTATTAAACTCATTCCTATCTAGTGAACAAAATAGTATATTCATAGCCTTAGAATTGTTTTGTGCAACTGTCTTTTGCTCAGTAGTCCACTGGACAAAATTAGTAGTTGGTTCAACATATTCAATTTGTGTCATATTCCAAGTATCTAAACTTATGGATTGTAAATAAATTTTCATCCTACATGCCCAATATGCATAATTACTGCCATTAAAAAGTGGTGGTCTGACAGTAGACTGACCTTCTACAAATGAACTAGTGTTAGTACTTGTGTTGACAGACGTAGTAGTGACAGGAGTGACACTACTAGTGTGTTGTGCCATTAAAACTTTTCAAAATTTCAGATTATGAAAACAATGAAAACCAATGCTTTGATACCAATTGTTGGGGATGCGGATTAAGGACCTTAAGGCAGAAATAACACTAGAGGGAGGGGGGGTGAATAGTGTTTTAAAGAATATATTGAACTATATGACTAAATTAAAACTTTCAACACAAATCTAAACAGATTCTAACACAGAATGATCACAGAACATATAACAAATGCAAATAGTAAAGTAAAGCAAGTAAAAGGAAAGAACACACCGGATTTTATACTGGTTCGGAATCCTCCTACATCCAGTCCTGCACCAAGGCAATATCCTTGTACAGATTTTTATAAGCCAATATCCAAATTACAACCCTCAATTTCTAAGGCCTTGAGGAACCCTCCTATCTCCGAGTCTGGGGTAAATTCTCTTGATTTACGGGACACAAGATCACCCTAATACTTTCTAATACCAATCCTTTTGAATGGATAGACTCTATGGACTTTTTGAATACAAATTGATCCTATAATTCTAAATAGCACTTTGATCTTTAGTAGAATGATGGAGAATCAAATAGAGAGAGTATCTAAATGATTTCCTATTGAGAGTTTGGCAGAATGATGGCACGATCTTGAAAATATGAAGTTTTATGGATATGGAATGGTGGAGAAGAAAGAGTGAAGAAAATAAGAAAGTAGTTGTTAAAAAAAAATTCGTTTTGGAAGCCTTTATATAGATGCACAACAGTCATAACCATTGGCGAAAGGTTTTTGAACGAATGGACACTTCTTTTGAAATTTGAATTTTGAATCCAACTGTCACCATGTCGACATGGGGTATCCCCATATGTCGACATCCCTCAGTTCAAAATTGTAGAGATGTTGTTTTGTAAAAGCATTTGAATTTAAAACAAGTTGAAACTTCTCTGAAGCAAAATAAAGTGTCTAAACAATATTTTGAGATAGAGAATGAATATAAAACATTATTTTAAATATATATATATAATTGATATAGACCGTCAATTATGTAAGTAATATTTAAAATCAGAATAAGTTTTGATGTTTTAAAAATAGAAGTTTTTAAAATCAGAATGGAGGAATATTTCAAGGCTAAAACAAAGTTTGAAAACATTTTTGAAAACATGATTTTGAAAGCTAAAACATTTTGAAAAACAGATTTAAAAACATTTTGAAAAATCTATTCAAACTGAAATTGCAAGAACCTTCCTACAGAGCTCCTCCATAGGACTCGAGAACTTGTACAAAGTAGTTTAAATGATTTTGATTTTCGTGGGTTTGTAAGCCACTTGTCGTAGGTTTGTAAGCTACTTGTCGTGGGTTTGTAAGCCACTAGTTTCGATAGAAATTGGATTCCATCCCAAAAGAAAATTGGAAGAAAGATGAGAGTGCTATTATGAAGTTTTAACAAAATACTAGACACTTATCTTGAGATCTTAAAATCTTGATTCTCTAGAGTCTTGAATCTTAAATCTCTAATCTTCATCTTGATGCTTGAGTCTTTATACTGATCAGTCTTCGATAATACCTGCATATACTTCCTATATACATATATATATATATATATATCTATATCTATATAGAAATGTTAGTATATATTTTATAAAGTAAAGTATAATAACTATATAAGGTTGTTGTCATCAAAACATCATCAACTCAGTTCCTAACAACCCCATTTCTTCATTCACTTAAACAAATCCAATTTCAGCTTAAAGATTATTAATAACAATAGGATGGTATCATTCAAGTTATTTTAAAACATCCATCCAATCCTAAATTTTTAGATCTCAAACCTATTTTAAGATCACGCAAACTCCCAATTCAAATTAACCATTTAACTTCCCAAGTTAAATTTCAATTTCATCTTGAAATTTCCAATTTAGGTTGCTTGTTAAATTATTTAACTTTCCTAAAGTTAAATTCAATTTACTTAATCCAGCCAACCTTACCAAATTTGAATTCCCATTTCCAATTTTAACTTCACATTAATTATCTTCCCACTTATAAGTTCGAAAACTTATCACTTTGGGTATCACATCTCATTCCAAATTTAAAACTCAATATTTAGAGTTTATTTCAAACCATCTTTGATATTATGTATATCCACACATAAATACATATTTACTACTTGGCCCACCAAGCCAAATTTTAAAATTTAAGCCACCCTTGGTTTTTAATTCAAACAAATTCTTTTAAAGTTTACAAACAACTTCTTATTCTAAAATAAGGTTACATTCAAAATAGTTTGAATAATATTATTTCCTTTAACATTTTGAAAACAATTTCAAATGTTTAAATTTAGAATTCAGAACTTCATAATTTGAAACCCACTTTAATTTACATCCTTTCAAATTTACAAGTTACTCTCTTTAAATGGTTACTTCCTTAAATTTTTTTATTGTTTATTGGAAAACAATCATCCCATTATTAAACACGATAATCATTTTAGTTCTCTGGTTTGAAACCGATTCTAATTCATCTTATTTTGAAATTCTTCCCCAAATTCAAGATTTAATTTCAGTTTGAATCCATTTCAAACTTATCTTTAATTTAATTTCAATTTGGTTGTATTTCTATTACCACTTAATTTAATTCCAATAATTTAACAACCAATTACCTTAATATTTATTAGAAAGAAATATTGCTATATATATCAAAATATATTCTTATAAAATCATTTAAAATCTTTATATAAGAAAATAACAAGCATGCTCTCATTTATGTATATATATATATATTCACTCAACTCATTCTAGGGTACCATTGACCCTATCCTTAATGAATATCCCACTAGAGCCAAGGTTCTCGCTTAACCTTCTGCTCTGATACCAAATGTAACGACCCAAAATTTTCAATCTCGAAAATTCCAAATAGTTAGGAAAAGAAGAAAGAGATAGAAGGAGAAGAAACAGAAACACAGCACAGATTCTCACATTCGCAACAGATCAAAATAAAATATCAAATAATAACAGTTTACAAAGAAGAACCGTATCTGTACATTTACATTTTTAAACATCAGATCAGAGTTACAACATTTATACAACGTTGGACAGTTTAAAACAACATGTCCTAGATATACAACTATATAACATAGCGGAAACACTCCATACGTTCCTGCCATCCAGCTCGCCTCCTAAGCTCCAGAATGTCCTTACCTGAAAATCTGTAATACTCGGTCTGACCCGAGCATTACATCCAAGTAACACCCGGGTCAGGCTGGAAACCAGCGTGAGTAAACTCATCTAACATGGAATACAACAGCATAACACTACATAAAACCCGGGGTAACTCAAATCAAATTCACAATTTGTTATAGACATCACTTATCACACACATCAGTTTCTAAGTACCAAAACTTAGATTAAATGGTCCAATTCACTTAAATCATTCCATACGAGCCTATTGATTTCACATATTAATCTATAAAGAATCGAAGTGGTTTCGGGTATTTACCAATACCCGACTCCGGTCTTTTCGAACCCAACGTCATCTTAACCTAAGTTATTCAAGTGAAATACAATTCAACTTTTAACACAGGGTCACAATAATTCATCATCAATAGATAACCACATCATCACAATTTAAATTAAACATATCATAAACCAAAGCATCCATATCACACAACATTACTTATCTCAATCTGAGATCTTAAACCATTCAAGGCAATCAATATCATCCATCCATACATAAGTATGATTTATTAATCACCATTTATAATTAATTTAAAATGAATTAAATTAATTACTTTCATCACAATAAATCTTGCTTACTTATTCATTAATAAATTACAAATCAATTAATTAATCATCCTCTAATTAATCACCCTTGATTGATTATCTTTAATTACATTAAGTAATTAACCCTTAATTAATTACACAAATTAATTATTCTTAACCATTCACGGTAATTAACCTTTAATTGCCTTCATTGATTAATTTTCTAATCTTTTATTTGATTATCTAAATTAATTAATCCTTCAATTAATTATACTAGGTAATTAATCCTTAATTACTTCCATTAAATAATTTCCCTCTAATTAATTACCTTCATCAAGTAATTATCCCATAATTACTTAAGCTAAATTAATTAACCATTAATCACTTTTATTAGTTAGTTATCTTTAACTAATTACATTGATTTATTAACCTACAATTAATCACATTAAGTAATTAATTATTCTCAAATTAATTACATCCAGTTATTTCTTTATTCATTTACACTAAGAAATTACTATCCATAATCTACATTCCTGAAGTATATTAACATTGGAAAAAAAACTTTAAATAATTAAGAAAACCACATTCTTTAATTAATTACTTAGTTTTCAACAATGAACTTATTTGAATTTTTGAATTCAAAGTTTGAAATTACTTTATTCAAAACACCTTTTCATTTAAGTTTTTAATATACTTATATTTTTGAAACCTATTTGATCAAGGCTTAGAAACTTGTTCATTTCTATTTTATTTGAAGATAGCATACAAATTTCTTGTAAACCCTAAAATAAAAGAAATCAAAGAAAATTTGATCCTTTAAGAAAACACTCGGCCACACGACAAAATACTCAAGTTTATCCCGGTCACTCACGAAACTCATCTTCCTTCGAGACTAACGCGGCAGCGACTCGAGCTAAACGCGGAAACGATCTTCTTCCCCAACCCCTTTTCCGTCTTCCATAATTTGCTTGTGCACGCATGAACATGCACCCATGATCCAATGCCCTCCGATCAATTCCTCGACCTTCGACAAGTCGACGTCGTCCACCTCTATCCACCGGACCACCCTGCACCGAGAATCATCGGCTAATTTCGAAATCGAGAATTTAATCCAACCTGAAGCAACATTGATCAACTCAAAACGCCTCGTTTCGACACCCAAGATCACCAGAAACTACGTGATATGGTCCAGAGCTTCGCCACATTACCACGCCTCTATCCAATATGGTCCGATCACCGATAACCCATCGGCGACTATGAATTGCTTCGACAACCAGACAAAACCAAAACCACTGCTAAAACCCTAGTTGATATCATATCTTCACCAACAACGATCAGAAAAATAAAAACCCATTTTTCCCAACTTCACTGGCCTACCACCTTCCTCTGACCTCAATCCCTATCCCTCCAGTCCACGCGATCATCAGAAAAGCCCCAAATCCTATTTTCTGATAACACTTGAAATGTTCACTCAATAAAAACCTAATAGATTTTACTCTTAAAATTCACGAATTTTGGTGACGATCAAGATTATATCAGTGAAACATTAAATTCTGATACTTGAATTTTAACAGATTTCTAATTCCTACTATATGACCTTGATTTACAGAAATATATGAACTCGTGATGCTTGCATATGTTTAAAATCTTAATTTATATTCAAACAAACATACTTTGTTTGAAATCTAAGGCCTATCAGTGATTAGTTATGGATATTTTGAATTTTTGATTAAAAATTTAAGCTCTGAAACTAAGAACAGAGTTCACACAGGTTCGTCAAGTATGCATACTTTTATTCAATCATATAAACAGAAATTATACTTATAATTCTACATACATAGCATACTTCATTCCGGGAATTCACATGCATCAGGCATTATCTACTTTAAATTGTTAAATAAAATGTTTACTTCTAGTATTTGGTTTAACAGAGTAAATGTTCTTGTCTTCAAACATGCATACATTACTTCCATGTATACACAAACATGCAGGCAAATTCTTACATCCAAACTTCAGTGATATTTCATTTAGACAAGATACTGGCAGATTCAAAATATTAAAGGGTAATTCACTCACCTTATAAACTTGAACAGGGAAGTTGAAACTGGAATTGAAAGCTTGAGACTGGAAGTTTTTGCTTAGATCTGAAATTGCTTGAGTTGATTTTGATTTGCTTACATATGGAACCTTGAACTGCTTCTGATCTTGCTGGTTAATGTTATTTTTTTTAAATTTAGAGTTTAAGTTGACTCTTTGGTTTTGCTGAAGCTAATGTTCCTGCTCTTGAATCAGGTTAAAAATTCTCAAGAGTTTGATTTTTTTTAAAATGGATGAAGTGGTGATTTAGGAATGCATGTGAAAAAATTTCAGCTGAATACAACCTAGTTCCATTTATGATTATAAATATTTAATTTTCAAATGAGACATGCCACTTGTTAATGCATGGCATGTACAAGCTACAATTGTCAAATACAATATTCAAATGATTTCTTAGGTTTACAAATGTATAATTCTTTATTTTATAAAATGCTTTATATTATTATGGTACATGTTTTTCTTTCTAAATATATATTAAAATTCATGTGTATTTAAAAAGAAAGAATAAAATTTCAAACCATACTTATTCCATGTAAAATTTAAAAAGATAGCATAATAAATCTTTTTATTAAATCCTTTTTAAGCTTATCATATATTTAAATAAATATTCATCTTATATTTTCGAAAATATAGAGTTTTACTTTATATAACTTTTACAAATTATCTTGTTGAACTCAAACAATAGCTTCCTAACAACTATATATATATATATAAATACTTGTATACATGTATATGGACACACCTAAAGTTTCAAAAATAATAGATTTTGCACCTATTTATATATTTAATGATTTACTATTAAATTCCTTATTTCAATTCAACTATTATTATAGTTTTCAAATTCACTTATATACATCCAGACGTATTAAATTATCAAATTTATTTGTTTAAATCCAAATAAAATCAGTTAACTATCCAATTAATAGCTATTCAAAATCCCGGTTATCACAGAAAATGTAAATATATATAAATTAATAAAAACTGTTTGAATAATCCAAATAAATGCAACAATTGCAAAAGAATAAATTATATAAGCAAATTAATTATAAAGTATAGAATTATAATTAATATGATTTAGAATTGTGAAATAATCTTATATATAAGAAATGAAACTAAATGAGTATATTTGTAAATATGAGTTATAAATAAAAATGAATTTAAACTAAGAATTTGAAAAAATTTGAATTCCATTAGTTTTGAAAATTATTTTTCAAAAAGATTAAAGAGATTACATTATGAATCCACATAAGATAAATGAATTTGGAATGAATCTTATAATTAAAGTGAATAAGTAAAATTATATAAGTAAAAAGGATTTATAAATGTCATTTATAAATATAAAAAGGGTTCTTTTAAAGAATATAAAGCACTGAATTCGCTGCTGGGAAATAATAAGGGTGATGACCGCAACATCATCAGTATCATTTTTGAGATTTTAGTGATGGATTTGCTACGAATAGTAAATTGAAATTTAATTTTTGTTGTTATAAAAGAATTTGAATTTAAAATCCAAGTTTGAAATTGATAAATATAAGTAAAACGAGCTTAGACTTGTAGTATGAAATAAAAATCCAATTTTAGTATAGTTAAATAAATTTGAGTTAGCATAATAAAATATATGATTTGAAATTTAACTAAAGGAAAGTTAAATAAGTTGAATTGGATTTGAACCAGATTTGATAAGTTATTGAAATGGAAATTAAACTTAAGAGGTAAGCGATTGTATAATATTAATTTGGAAGTTTAGATAATCAAGTTGTATAACTTAGAAAGTGGGAAAATGTAAGTAAAACCAATTGTTAAAATGGTTAAACAATTTTGTTAAGCAAAAGAAAATACGATTTAATGAAATGAAAGATAACTTAAGTGATGTTGAATGAAGTTGGATTTGATATCAAAATAAATTAGCTAAGTGAATATGAGTTGAAATATTATTCGTTAGAATTGAATGTAACTTAAGCTAATAAGTGATAATAACAATAAGAAGTGTTGTATAAAGATGTGAATATAGTGAATACTAGAATTCAATCTAAATCGAATATTAAACCAACTGAAATTAAATGTGTTAAACAAAATTAAAGGTAAACGAAGTAAACATAAATGTTTTAGAGTAAATTAAACTAATTTGGTTATGTGGGATATACATTGGTTGTTAGATGGATGTTAGTTGATTGTATAGAAATTCATATGAAGTTAAGTTAATGAGATTGAATTAATGAAATTGAAATCTATAAATAATCGAATTCAAATTGGAAGAAAGTAAATTTAAGAAGAATTGAATTTGATTTGATTTGAAAGTGAACAAACTTGAATATAAATTAGTGAATGTAAACTAATTGAATATAAATAAATGAATGTTAATAAAATCCATTGTTAATGAATCGAGTGTGATTAAATTGAAAAATCAATTCAATGAATATTGATAAAAAGTGAATTTATATTGATTTTGTTTTGGATTGATCAGATAGATATTGGTTTGTTGGATGATAGTTGGATGCTAGTTGTTGGATGGTCGAATTTGTTGTTTTGATTGCATTTGCAATATTGGCATATATAGTTGTTATATTGGCATATGTTGTATATTGATATTATTTTCTGTATACATGTTTCTCATTTGTTTTTGAGTGTTTAATAGGTGCGGATGGCATATGCTTCACATTTGGAGCTCGCTTTCTCACTATATTAGCCGTATATGCTCGCTAATAGTATATAAGATACATATCTTGGATTACATATCGTACTTTTACACTTTTTTTCCTATGGGATGCTTCATCCTCGAAGATGAGATGTACATTTTTGATATATATATGTTGTGATCCTACTACGATCGAACCGCGCAAAGGAGGCTATGGTGAAATTTTTTGAAAATTTAAGGCGTTAGAAATTTTTTGGGAAAATTGGAAAAAATTTTGATAACTGTAATTTTGATTTTGAGTTATAATTTAAAAATATAACTATGAATGGATTTGAAAACCAAGAAAAGTTTTATAAGAAGTTTAACTAATAGATTTTGGAAAAGTTAAAATGTTTAAATAATGTTGATAAATCTAGTTGGAAAGAATGGTTTAGAAAAGTTAATGGAATTTGTGACTTTTTCTTACTTGGTAATTTCGAGGGCAAAATTCTTTTAAGTAGGGAAGAATGTAACGAGCCAGAATTTTATTCATTTGATTTATAAGCTGAATAAATTATATTTCAAATATAGGGATTTAATTGGATAATTAAACTGTTAATTTAATATTTGAAATTGCAGAAATAATTGGAATTTGAATTTAATGTGAATAAAAATGATTTGTAAAGTTGATTAAATTCTATTTGAACTAAAATTATGTTGGTAAACTTTTGAAATTGAATTAAAAGTTAATTTATAGAACTTGAATATTTTAATTTTAGTTAACATGTAAAAATAGTCATTTTTCAAACAGTCTCGGATTTCGAAGAAACCAGTTTCATTGGATCCGTAACGTTATATCATTGTAGGATTTCAAATTTCGCATCTATCAGATTTATCGTTTAGCCGTTGCAAGCTGAAATACGTAAACATTTGTTTAAGTTAATTTTAATTTAAATAAGTTGATTAGAAAACCTATCTTCCAAATATGATCGAATTGGCTCACGATATATATTCCATTGTGTTCGAAATATGGATAAAACATTATATAAGGCCACGTTTTTTCACCATTTTCAAAAAACAGTAACCTAACTAAGGCTAACTGCCATCTAATTTTCAATGGCCATAAAATCATCATCTTTCACCTTCGATCTCATCCAATCTGTAAACATTTAGCCGAAACTTTCAACTACAAAGTTGTAAAGCTTCTCGAGACCTTTCCATCCAACGGTGGAGATCGTTGTAGGCGAAGCGAGGCATCGACAAATCTCATTCAAGTGGCTGCCATTTACATACATTTTTCAAGGTGGAAAAGCAACCTAGCTCGGCCGGCCTCTGGGCGATGGTAGAGCTCGTGTAGCGCAACTCGATGATGGTCTTCGATCATTCTCTCGTGGTCGAATGAAGATGTGAAAATTCAATGACAATCGGTGGCAATTGGGTTCGTTGCGCATGCAACTAGGAGGGGAGAAGAAGATACAACATGCAGTCTAGATGTGGAAGAAATAAATCGAACGACCATGATGAGTGTCGGGTTTTAAAATAAATAAAAATTTCAAATAATTTATATATTAATTCCTGTGATCTTAAAAATTGCATAACTTCTTCATACGAGGTCCGTTTTTGACGAAACGAGTTGTGTTAGTCCATGTTGACGAGCACTACATTTTAGAGTTGGTTTGGAGTTGATTAGAGCTAGTGAAAATTTTGGGTGAAATTAAACGGCTCTTTAATTTTATTCACAATAAAAACTACAACTGCTATTGTAACCAAAGTGATTACAACTCACTCTTTCTAACTCACTGATATTTTTATATAAATGAGATTTATTTATGCCGATTAATGATTGTTTGGATAAGAAATGATATATTTTCTATATATTGATTGGTATTTAAATATATTCCTGCCTATTGGAGCAGATGAGACCCTATACGTTCCCGTGTATGAGCGGATGACCTTTTGTACGTGCATCTGCCTCGAAGCGGACATTGTACACATATTTTATAATATGTATATTTGTTGCAGGTGATACGTTGGAGTTGATTGGTATTTAAATATATTCCTGCCTATTGGAGCAGATGAGACCCTATACGTTCCCGTGTATGAGCGGATGACCTTTTGTACGTGCATCTGCCTCGAAGCGGACATTGTACACATATTTTATAATATGTATATTTGTTGCAGGTGATACGTTGGAGGGATTCAACTGGATTCCTCACCAGTATTGGTTTTATTTACAAATATTGATATATATACTGTTATCATATGATATATGATGTTTTGGATGTCGGGATCGATGTGATTAATGTATTTAGTGCTGTTGCAGAATTTGGCCTATTTGGAATTTAAAAAAAATATTAAAGTGATGATTTCGAATTAAAAAGGATTTTCAATTGATTTTGAAAATAGATGTTTTATTAATTTTAAATTGTTAAGGAATGGATTTATTTTAAATAAATAAAATTTATAATCTTTATGTTATAAAAATTATGATTTTCGTGAAATATAATCAGAATGTGATTTTTGAAATATGGAGTTAACTATTTTGTAAATAGTTTAATTTGAGATTTTTGAATTATTATAAGTGGTATATATATAAGATTTATAACATTGAATTTTTATAAATCAAAATGATGGAAATATAAAGGAGTTTTATATGTGTTAAAATGAAGTTATAAATGGGTTTTATAAGTAAATAAGATTTATAGACTTATAGTTTATGAAGTTATAAAAATAATGATTTTGTAAATAAGAGAATTATAAGTGAATTGACTTATAATTGAATTTTGGCATATAAATGAGATAAATGGAATTAGTTGATAAAGAGATTTTATATATGGAATTTTTTATAAATATAAATGGAATTTATAAACATTGTTTTATAAATCGGAAATCAAGTGAATAATCCTTTAATAAATATGTAGAAGTAATGAATTTGGTAAAGGAGATATATCCATGATTTTGGATAGTGAATAATCCTTTAAATTAAAATAAATGTTTTGGGAAGTGATATTTTTAAATGAAGTTAAATGGTTTGAAGTTGTTTTAAAATGTGTTAAGTATTGAAACCATATATTTCAACATTCATTGTTGCAATAGACGTTTTCGAGAAATAAGAAATGATGACTATAACACTGTTGTTATAGTAAATGATTTTGGAAAGAAGATATTTTGTATAGTATATGGGATTTATATATCTATCTAACCATCGAATCCCTATACTAATGATTTTGGGTTGTTATAACGATGTTTTACACAACATTTGTTTTGACCCAAATAAGTATGTTTAAGAGAATGTTTTCCTTAAAGAATGAAAAATAAAATTAATCGTGATTAAAGTATATGTAATATTTTCTAAGTGTTGAAAATAAAGAGAATTGTGAATCACTTATTATTAAATAAGTATATGAAAATGTTTTCCAATATTGAAATGGATTTGGGATATATCTTTTTAAAAGATAATTTGAAGTGAATATTTGGCAAGTAATTTAATAAACAAAAGATTAATTAAAAGGGCCTAGTGACTTATGGTGCTAAATATTAGTTTGTTTGCTTTGACAGTTAAATAACTGACTATTAAGTTTGGCCAGTTTAGTTCCTCAACTTGATATGGGAGCTATTTAGTCGTACACTTAGTATGTAGCCTTCTGTGTAGGCTTGATTATCGTTTGTGTTGAGGATGTTAATTCGTGTAGTGCGGAGTATTACTCTAGTCTATCGAGCATCCTTCCTGGCCGAAGGATAACAAGTTGAAAGTTGGAGACGTGATAAGCCTATGAGACTTAGTTTCTATGTGAGGTTGAGAAACGCTTTTGCGTTGTTGTTGCTAGGAGATCGGGATCGGTTTATACGGAAACCACTTTGGACCAACATTTATGCAACGATTTTGCAGGTTGGTTATGACGGTTTTGATATTTAGGGTTTCATAGTGGAGGACTGTTTATTGATCGTTTGGGTTAAAATCCCAATATACATCTAGTAGCAGTAGTCTCTTCGTTATGGAATATCCAATGCAAGGACGATTTGCTACTAATTCTAGGGATTTCCTGACAGGATGTGGTATGAAAGGACATTCGGTTTGTTCTGTTCCTGGACAACTTGTATGGATGTTTTTCTGACATTGCATTTCTAAAGATTACGAACGTTAATTTTACAAACGTACATCAATGGTGGCGGAGAAGGAAACTTCTCTTAGCTTAACACCCTTCTTAAGACGTATGAGCTCAAGGGTTGCATTTTTGTGGAAGGCAATTTGAGTCAACGAAAATGGCCATGTGGCATTCTTAGTGATATGATTCTGATATGTGAAGGTAATCGTTACCTCAGGCCTCAAAAACCGAAAATGACCGAAACAATATTAAACGCGGCAAGGCTAAGTGGGTTGCTCCCATCAAGATATGATCATCCTCTTCAAGATATTATTTTTTTCACTATGACGTTTGTGATGTAAATTAATGCGGTTTGTATGCTATGAGGGCCCTCAGAAAAGGTCGGTAAAGACCGAAGAATGACATATTCGGTACTACCTAGTTATAGAGGTAGGCCAGTCTTGTGTTGGTTTCTCTAGACATCCATCTAGAGGTGTACCCATCGGAAGGTAGTCCCTTCACCTGGTCACTTGTATGGAAATCCAAACTCCACTACGTACCTGCCATTTTGATTGTATTTCCCATTTTGGGCTATATGCTAGAATTTAGTCAATCTAACAATTTCGGCTATGATTAATATTATTTGTGCAATAAACACTATTATAATATAAGAGGATTGGATATGAAATATTTTAGTTATCGTAAGGTAAAAACATGTCTATGTTTATGTGTGGGTGTGTCTTACGAGATACTTTTGTTTTGAAAGGAAAAGTTTGGTGATTTAATAAATTCAGTTGAGTGTGTTTCTCACGCTGGTTTACCAGAATGATCTGGGCGTTCTTCCTTTTCAATGCTTGGGTCAGACAGAGTAAATTTACAGGTTCAGATTGGTGCTTTTGGAGCTTCAACAGGAGAGTTAGAGATCTTCGTTATTGTATACACGTATCTGTTTTGATTATCCGCTGTGCGCATTATTATTGTGTATATTATCTGCAATTGTAAGGACATGTTATTATAACTGTCCAGGCTGATGATTGATTGTCGAACTATGATTGATGTATGTATATATAGTTTCTATTTTGTAAAGATAATTGATATGATATTATATGTTTTTCGCTGCATGTGAGATTCTGTATTGTTCTGTTTGGTTCTCTCTTCTCTCGTTCTTCTCTTCTCTTCTTCTCTCTTCTTTTTTTCTCTTGAGTTTCCGTCAGCTCGTGCTTTTTGGGACGGACATGTGTGATATATTATCGATTCAAAGGGTATGAATTTGCGAGTCGTCGTATAAAAATTCAAAATTTAAAACTATTGGGTGCTATTAATGTTACTCCAAACTTGACCTTTTTATCCTTGATAAAATTTTCCATTTAAATTCGCATAAAACATTTTGACCAAACCGGGGTAACGAATAAAATCATTTTGAGAAGATTTAATCAAATTAAGAATATTATTTTCAAAACAGAGATTATGTAAACCATAAGAAGAAAAATCTTTGAATTTAGCAAGTCTTCTGGGAGAAACTTTTCCGAATGTAGTATATTCCATATAGGCTTCAATTGGTCTTTCTCATTGAAGAGAAAACATATTGTTTTCTTAGACAGCCTAATAGTTTTTGGGTTTTAACTAAAGGAAGCCATTTTTGAGTTTTTGAAGAGATATGAGAGTGAAATGATATTTGAATTTTGAAACAAAGAGAAGAAATGAAATGGTAGGATAGAGATGGAGTAAATAAGTTGAGAATCAAATGACATATTCTCTAATCAAAAGGCATTTTTTCAAAAACATAGCAGTAAGTGTAAAAAAAGAGCGAAATTTGAAATTTTAATTTTGAATTCAGATTTCAACTTTCACTTTTATGGCATGTATGCCGATAGGTACACTCACTTGATTAGATGGGACACAAGCACACCCACTTGGATTTTTGGGACACCATGCACACCCAATTGATTTGAACGAGCTATAATCACACCCATGCAAATACAACTAGAGTTTGATTGTTTTTCCAAAGATAATTTCTAGATCTTTTATTACAATTGTTCCTATAGCCTCTTGGACAATGCTTTGATCTTTGATTGAGAGAGATGTTTGAACTTTGAGAGTAAATAGTACAAAATCAATACAACGAAGATTGAACTGATTCTGCTTTGAATTTGAGAATTTTTGAATAAATTTTCAATTTAAATTTTGGCAGAGTAAGAGGAGAGAAGATATTAAGAAAGTAGTTGTTAAAAAATTCATTTGAAACCCCTATATGTGGAGAATAAACAAACATGCCCATTCGTAAAGAGTTAAGACAAATAGACACTTTATTTCAAAATTTGAATTTCAAATGAGCGGCATGTCTGTCAACATATCATCTGCAAGTGCCTTTTGATTAGCAGTCCATTAGGCGAAATTAGTTTGGTTTAGTTCACTCATTTTGTGTAACATTCCAAATATCTAAACTATTAAATTGTAAATAGATCTTCATCCGACATGACCAATAACTGTAATCATTGCCATTAAAAAGTGAGGGTTTAATAGTAGATTATTTGTGACGATCCGCAAATCCGTACCCTTTGAATCGACAATAATCCACACATGTCCGACCCAAAAAGCACAGACTGACGGGAAGTCAAGAGAAATAAAAGAAGAGAGAAGAAGAGAAGAGAAGAAAGAGAGAAGATAGAACCAAACAGAATAATACAGAATCTCACATCGCAGCGGAAAATATATAATATCATATCAATGATCTTTACAAAACAGAAACTGTATATACATACATCAATCAGAGTTCAACAACCAATCAATAGCTATTAGCCTGAACAGTTATAATAACATGTCCTCCCAATTGCCGATAATATACAACAACAAACAAAGCACAGCGGATAATCAAAACTAGTACGTGTATACGAAAATGAAGATCTCCAGCTCTCCTGCTGAAGCTCCAAAAGCACCAATCTAACCTGTAAATATACTCGGTCTGACCCGAGCATTGAAAGGGAAGAACGCCTGGATCAGTCTAGTAAACCAGCGTGAGAAACACACTCAACTGAATTTATTAAATTACCAAACGTTTCCTTAGTTTTTAAAACAAAAGTATCTCGTAAGACAAGTCCACACATAAACACGGACATGTTTTTACCTTACGATAACTAAAACATATCATATAAAATCCTCTTATATTATAGTAGTGTCTACTATATACAAATAATATTAATCATAGCCGAAATTGTTACATTGATTAAATTCCAGCATATAGCCCAATTGGATAATACAATCAAAATGGCAAACACATAGTGGAGTTTGGATTTTCATACAAATGACCAGGTGAAGGGACTACCTTCTGGCAGTACATCTCTGGAAGAATGTACCGAGAAACCATCACAAAGTTCCTCTACCAACACAAGACCGGCCCACCTCTATAACTAGATGGTACCGAATATGTCATCCTCCGGTCGTTACCGACCTTACCGAGGGCCCTCATCGCATACAAACCACAATAATCAGATACACGACGTCATAGCGTGTAAAGATATATCTAGAAGAGGATGATCATATCCTAATGGGAATGACCCACTTAGCCCTGCTGCATCTAACCCTGTTTTGGTCATTTCCGGTTGACAAGGCTGGAGGTAACGATTACCTTCCACAAAGCACAATCACATCACTTAGAATGCCACACGGCCATTTTCGTTGACTACTAATTGTCTTCCACAAAAATACAACCCTTAAGCTCATACGTCTCAAGGATGGTGTTAAGCTAAGAGAAGTTGCCTTCTCTGCCACCACTGATGTACGTTTGTAAAAACCAATGTACATAATCTTTAGAAATGCAATGTCAGACAAACATCCATACAAGTTGTCCAGGAACAGGACAAGCCGAAGGTACTTTCCTACCACATCCTGTCGGGAAATCCCTAGGATTAGTAGCGAATAGTCCTCGCATTGGATATTTCATAATGAAGAGACCACTGCTACTGGATGTATATTGGGATTTTTTACCCCAAACGATCAACAAGCATTCCCCACTATGAAAATCTGGAATATCAATATCATCACAAAGCAACCTGCACAATCGTCGCATATACGTTGGTCCGAAGTGGTTTTCAGATAAAACTGATCCCGTTCTCTTTGCACCAACAACGCAAAAGCGTTTCTCAACCCCACATAGGAACTAAGTCTTATAGACTTATCACGTCTCCAACTTTCAACTTGCTATCCTTGGGGCAAGAAGTAAGCTCGATAGATTGGAGTAATACTTCGCACTACACGAATCAACGTCCTCAACACAAATAATAATCAAGCCTACACAGAAGGCTACGTACTAAGTGTACGACTAAATAGTTCCCACATCAAGTTGAGGAACTAAAATTTTGCCAAGTCTGATAGTCGGTTATTTAAATATCAAAACAAACAAACAAATATTCAGCACCATAACAATCATTGGGCCCTTTAATTAACCTTTCATTAATTAAATCGCTTGCCAAATATTCACTTCAATATATCCTTAAAAAGGTACAATCTCAAAACATTTCAACTTTTTATATTGGAAAACATTTCCAAATACTTATTTAATAATAAGTAATTCACAAATCAATTTATTTTCAACACTTAGAAAATATTGCATATGCTTAAATCAGGATTAAGTATATATTTAATCTTTTAAGGAAAATATTCTCTTAAACATGTTTTATTTGGGTCAAAACGAATGCTGCGTAAAACATCGTTATGACAACTCAAAATCACTAGTATAGGGATTCGAAAATAAGATAGATATATAAATCCCAATACTACCCAAAATATTTCCTTTCAGAAATCATTTACTATAACAATAGTGTTATAGTCCATCATTTCCTTACTTCCCGAAAACGTCTATTTCAATAATGAATGTTGAAACCTATGATTTCGATCCTTAACACATTTTAAAATATCTTTAAACCATTTAACTCCATTTTAAAATATCACTTTCCAAAACATTTCTTTAATATATTATTCACTGTCCAAAATCGTGAATATAAATCGTTTACCAAATCCAATATTTCTACAGTTTATTTATTAAAGGATTATCCACTGTCGAAAATCGTGGATATAATTCCTTTAATATACTGCTATATTTAACTTATCAAATTCAATTGATTTCGGATTTATAAAAGAATGTTTATAAATTCCATTTATATTTTATAAAAACTTCAATATACAAAATTCCTTTACTAACCAATTCCATTTATAACTCAATTATATACCAAAAAGCCAAATCATAAGTTAATAACTCATAATTCATTTATTTACAAAATCATTCTTTTTATAACTGCTTCAGTTATAAATCTATAAATCATATTTACCTATACAACCCATTTATAACATCATTTTAACTCTTACAAAATTCCTTTATAATCCCATCATTTTGATTTATAAAATATCCATTTTTATAAATCTTATATATAACCTTTTATAACAAATTCAAAAATCACCATTTAAACTTTTTTATAAAATAATCAACTTCATATTTCCAAAAATCACATTTCAATCATATTTCACAAAAATCATAATTTTTATAACATTAAAGTTATAACATTTATTTTTTAAAATAAATCAATTCTTAACGATTCAAAAATTCAATAAAACATTTATTTTCAAAATCACTTTAAAATCCTTTTAAATTTGGAAATCATCACTTAAATATTTTAAAAATTACAAAATATAGGTCCAATGCTGCAACATCACCAAATACATCAATCACGGCATCCAAAACATCATATATCATACGATAACAGAATATATATCAATATCTGTAAATAAATCAATATTGGTGAGGAATCCAGTTGGATCCCTCCAACCTGTTACCTACAACAAATATACATATTAGAATTTGTGTACAATGTCTGCCTCAAGACAGACGCGCGTACAAAGGGTCGTCCGCTCATACACGAGAATGTATAGGGTCATCTGCTCCACTAGGCAGGTATATATCCAAATACCAATCAATATATCATATATCATCCAAACAATCATCAATCATCATTTGATAAATTATTTCTCACTTATATAAGAATATCAGTGAGTCAGAAAGAGTGAGTTGTACTCACATTGCTTGTAGGCATCGCGTTAGAGATTTATTTCGATTAAAATTAAACAAGCGTTTAATTTCAACCAAAATTTTCCCTAGCTCAAATAAATCCCAATCCAGCTCCATAATATAGTGCTCGTCAATACGAATCCAACGCAATTCGTTTCGTCAAAACAGACCTCGTATGAAGAAGTTATGCATTTATAAACATTTGAATTATAAAATATAATTAACAATGTCATTACTAAATTTATTAACCTTAATTATCATCTTGCTCATCACGTTCAAGCTTCAGGTAATCATGAACCCATCACGTGTGCAACTTTTTCGACGGTCGATCCCTCCACGTCGCACTAAAATTCGATTGGAGACCACCATATGAAAGCTCGTCACAAACTCCGCCTACACCTGCAAGCACGAGGCGCACAACCCCTCCATCATCACGAAAACCCCACTTGAACGTGCACCCTTCATCGCCATATTTTTGCGAATCCACGTCACTTCAACGAAACTCCACCGTTGGATGTGAAGATATCGTTACGCTCTACAATATGTATTGAAAGTTTTTGATAATTATTAACGGATTGGAAGATAATTGAGGGAGAAAACTCGAGCTCTCTAGGCTATTGAAATTAAACTGGCGGCTTGCCCTAGATGCATTAGGGTTTTGGCAAAATGGAAAAAATGAAGGGCTTTTATAGAAAATTTGACGTCACTATTCATCCCAAAAAATTTCGAACTCGAAACGAAACGTGCCGCTTGGCGTTTATAACGTTTTACCCCTATTCCGAACGCAATGGAATATATATCGAGAGCCAATTCGATCGTATTTGGAAGATAGGTTTTCGAATCGAATTATTTAAATTTAAAATTTCACTTAAACCGATTTCTACGCGTTTTAGCTTGCCCCGAACAAACCGTAAATCCGATTGACACGAAATTTGAAATCTTACAATAATATAACATTACGGATCTAATGAAACTAGTTTCGTCGAAATCCGAGACTTTTTGAAAAATGACTATTTTTATTCGTCAATTAAATATTAAAATATTCAATTTCTGCAAATTAACTTTTAATTCGATTTTAAAAGTTCTCTAACATCATTCTAATTCAAGTATAATTTAATATCACTTTACAAATCATTTTTATTCACATTTAGTTCAAATTCCAATTATTTTCACAATTTCAAATATTAAATTAACAATTTAATTATCCAATTAAATCCTTGTATTCAAAATATAATCTATTCAGCTTATAAACTTTACTTTTCATATTTAAAATCAAATAAATATACGAATTTCAAATGACTGAAATTCTGGGTCATTACATTCTCCCCTACTTAAAAAAATTCGTCCTTGAAATTACCAAGTAAGAAAAAGTCACAAAATCAATTTAACTTTTCAAAACAAATCGTTCAAATTAGATTTACCAAATCTATTTAACCTTTTAAATTTTCCAAAATTTATTCGTTAAACTTCTCACAAAAACTTTACTAAGTTTTCCAATCCTTTCGTAGTTATCTTTTCAAAAGTACTAATATCGTTTAACTTTCAACTCATAAACCAAAACTTTAGTCATCAAAATCTTCCAATTTTCCCAAAAATTTTCTAACGCCTCAAATTTTCAATAAAAATCCATAGTATCCTTTGCGCGGTTCGATCCGAAAAAAAACAATATATATATATATCACAAATATACATCTCATCATCAAGGATGAGGCATCCCGTAGGGAAAAAAGTATAAAATCACGATATGTAATCCGAGATATGTACCTTATATATTATTAGCAAGCATATACGGCTAATATAGCGTGAAAGCGAGCTCCAAAAGCGAAGCAAGCGCCATCCGCACCTACTAAACACTCAACAACAAATGAGAAACATGTATATATGAAAATAATATCAATATACAACATATACCAACAACTATATATGCCAATATAGCAATGCAACAAAAGTAACAAATCCAACCATCAAACAACTATCATCCAACTAACATCCAACAAACCATATCTATCCAATAAATCCATAACCAAATCAATATCCATTCATATTCAATTAGTTTACATTCACTAATTTACATTCAAGTTAGTTCACTTCCAAATCAAATTCAATTCTATTTAGATTCACTTAACTTCCAATTTGAATTCAGTTATTTAGCTTTCAATTTCATTGATTCAATTTCATTAACAGTTAATGAATTTCCATACCATCAACTAACAACCATCTAACAATCAATGTATGACCAACATCACCAAATTTATGTACTTTGCTTACATTCAATTTGGTTCAACACATTTTAATTTCAAATTGGTTTAACATTCAATTTAGATTGAATTCTAGTATTCATTATATTCACATTTCTATATAACATTTCTAATATTGTTATTAATTCACAACTTCTTAACAACAACATTTTTAATATTGATTCAATTTACAATTAAAGTTGAATTTCATAATATAACTCAAGTTCATGTTCATTTAATTAATTTACTTTATTAATTTACTTCGATACCAAAATCAACTTCGTTTAACATCACTTAAGTTATGTTCCTTTTTATAAACATCACTTTGTTTCACTTAACTTAAATTTCAACTTATAAATCCAATTCAGATTTCAATTCTAAAGTCAATTTTATTTAACTTTTACTTAAGTCAAATTCACATTACTATTCAATTATAGATTTTGTTTTGCTTAACAAAATTGTCTAACCATCTTTAATATTTGGTTTTGCTTACATTTTCTCATTTTATAAGTTATACAACTTAATTATTCATAATTCCATGAACATCTATCTAAGTTCACTTCAGTTCACTAAACTTGTTCTTTATAATTTTAAATCCAATTCACTTTATTAACTTATCTAATCCAGTTAAAATCCAATTCAATTTATTTAACTTTCCTTTAGTTAAATTTCAAATCATATAATTCACTTACTATCTCAAATTTATTTCAACTTTACCAAAATTAAATTTTATTTCATATTATAAATCCAAAACTTGTTTCACTTATTTTTATCAATTAAAACTTAGATTATAAATCAAATTTGTTTATCAAAACAAAACTTCAATTTCAATTTACTATTGGTAGCAAATCCATCACACAGAAACTCGAAAATGATACTGATGATGCTGCAATCATTACCCTTATTATTTCCCAGCAACAATAGTGAATTCAGTGCTTTATATTCTTTTAAAATATATTTTCTTTTCTTCTTTAGAAATCACGTTTATAAATCTTCTTACTTATATTATTTCACTATTTCACTTCACTTATATAAGATCCGTTCCAAATTCTTTTATCGTATTTAGATTTATAATAGTATAACATCTTTAACTTTGAAAAACAACTTTCAAAATAAACGGGATTTAAATTTCACAAATAATTAGTCTAAATCCATTTTTATTTATAACTCATGTTTATAAATACGTTCATATAGTTTCACTTCTTATATATAAGATTATTTCACAATTGTAAATCATATTAATTATAATTCCATTCTTATAATTCATTTGCTTATATAATTTATTCTTTTACAATTGTTGTTTTTATTTAGATTATTCAAACATCTTTATTAACTTATATATAATTACATTTTAAAACAACCAAACAGTTAATTTGTATACACTATAATAATTCTAAAAAAATTATTATTCCTTTATATATAAAATATAATCGAGGTAAAATTATTGCATTTACCCAATTTAAAACAATACTATGTCAACTTGCCTCGTTTAAGTGTTTGAAAATCCCTATCGATAACATGGCGTCCCACGTACCAACCAGAATTCACAAACAGCTCAACGGATTAGTAAACACAATATAAAACATTTTATATCACTAACAAATACGCGCTCATATATATAATACACTCAAACTAAATCTAGGGTGCTACTGTCCCTATCTATACTGAGTACACATCAAAGCTTAGGAATATACAAAATCTAAGCTCTGAAACCACGTGTGACGGGACACAACCAGAGGGTAATACCCACCGTAGCTCACACTGATACCTCACGCTTTGCTTTTACGGCCAGTCTCTTGACCAACCCTTTCACTCTAGGGACATGTAGGGGCAAGAGTCATCAGTTCGCTACCTAACAAGAAGCGAGAACCTCCTATCAGGCTGAACATAATCAAGCAAAATCGAAGGTACTTTCCTACCACATCCTGTTGGGAAATCCCTAGGATTAGTAGCGAATAGTCCTCGCATTGTATATTTCATAATGAAGAGACCACTGCTACAAGATGTATATTGGGATTTTAACCCCAAACGATCAACAAGCAGTCCCCCACTATGAAAATCCGGAATATCAATGTCATCACAAAGCAACTTGCACAATCGTCGCATATACGTTGGTCCGAAGTGATTTTCAGATAAATCTGATCCCGGTCTATTCGCACCAGCAACGCAAAAGCGTTTCTCAACCTCAAATAGCAACTAAGTCTCATAGACTTATCACGTCTTCAACTTTCAACTTGCTATCCTTCGGGCCAAGAAGGAAGCACGATAGATTGGAGTAATACTCCACACTATACGAATCAACATCCTTAACACAAATGATAATCAAGCCTACACAGAAGGCTACGTACTAAGTGTACGACTAAATAGTTCCCACATCAAGTTGAGGAACTAAAATTTTTCCAAGTCTGATAATCGGTTATTTAACTATCAAAACAAATAAACAAATATTCAGCACCATAACAATCATTGGGCCCTTTAATTAATCTTTCATTAATTAAATCGCTTGCCAAATATTCACTTCAATTTATCTTTAAAAAGATATAATCTCAAAACATTTCAACTTTCTATATTGGAAAACATTTCCAAATACTTATTTAAAAATAAGTAATTCACAGATCAATTTATTTTCAACACTTAGAAAATATTGCATATACTTAAATCAGGATTAAGTATATATTTAATCTTTTAAGGAAAATATTCTCTTAAACATCTTTTATTTGGGTCAAAACGAATGCTGCGTAAAACGTCGTTACGACAACCCAAAATCACTAGTATAGGGATTCGAAAATAAGATAGATATATAAATCCCAATACTATACAAAATATTTCCTTTCGAAATTCATTTACTATAACAATAGTGTTATAGTCCATCATTTCCTTACTTCTCGAAAACGTCAATTTCAACAATGAATGTTGAAATCTATGATTTCGATCCTTAACACATTTTAAAACTTCTTTAAACCATTTAACTCTATTTTAAAATATCACTTTCCAAAACATTTCTTTAATATATTATTCACTGTCCAAAATCGTGAATATAAATCGTTTACCAAATCCAATATTTCTACACATTTATTTATTAAAGGATTATCCACTGTCCAAAATCGTGGATATAATTCCTCTAATATATTGCTATATTTAACTTATCAAATTCAATTGATTTCGGATTTATAAAACAATGTTTATAAATTCCATTTATATTTTATAAAAACTTCAATATACAAAATTCCTTTACTAACCAATTCCATTTGTAACTCAATCATATACCAAAAAGCCAAATAATAAGTAATAACTTATAATTCATTTATTTACAAAATCATTCTTTTTATAACTGCTTCAGTTATAAATCTATAAATCATATTTACCTATACAACCCATTTATAACCTCATTTTAACTCTTACAAAATTCCTTTATAATCCCATCATTTTGATTCATAAAATATCCATTTTTATAAATCTTATATATAACCTTTTGTAATAAATTCAAAAATCACCATTTAAACTTTTTTATAAAATAATCAACTTTATATTTCCAAAAATCACATTTCAATCATATTTCACAAAAATCATAATTTTTATAACATTAAAATTATAACATTTATTTATTTAAAATAAATCAATTCTTAACGATTCAAAAATTCAATAAAACGTTTATTTTCAAAATCACTTTAAAATCCTTTTAAATTTGGAAATCATCACTTAAATATTTTTAAAATTCCAAAATATAGGTCCAATGCTGCAACAACACCAAATACATCAATCACGACATCCAAACGATCATATATCATACGATAACAGAATATATATCAATATCTGTAAATAAATCAATACTGGTGAGGAATCCAGTTAGATCCCTCCAACCTATCACCTACAACAAATATACATATTAGAATATGTGTACAATGTCCGCTTCAAGGCAGACGTGCGTACAAAGGGTCATCCGCTCATACACGGGAACGTATAGGGTCATCTGCTCCACTAGGCAGGTATATATCCAAATACCAATTAATACATCATATATCATCCAAACAATAATCAATCACCATATGATAAATTATTTCTCACTTATGTAAAAATATCAGTGAGTCAGAAAGAGTGAGTTGTACTCACATTGCTTGTAGTCGTCGCGTTAGCGATTTATTCCGATTAAAATTGAACAAGCGTTTAATTTCAACCAAAATTTTCACTAGCTCAAATAAATCCCAATCCAGCTCCATAATGTAGTGCTCATCAATATGAATCCAACGCAATTCGTTTCGTCAAAAACGGACCTCGTATGAAGAAGTTATGCATTTTTAAACATTTGAATAATAAAATATAATTAACAATGTCATTACTAAATTAATTAACCTTAATTATCATCTTCCTCGTCACATTCAAGCTTCAGGTAATCATGAACCCATCACGCGTGCAACTTTTCCAATGGCCGATCCCTCCACGTCGCACTAATATTCGATCGGAAACCACCGTATGAAAGCTCGTCACAAACTCTGCCTACACCTACAAGCACGAGGCACGCGGCCCCTCCGTCATCACGAAAACCCCACTTGAACGAGTGCCCTTCATCACCATATTTTGGCGAATCCACGCCACTTCAACGAAACTCCACCGTTGGATGTGAAGATCTCGTTACGCTCTACAATATTGCAGTTGGAAATTTTTGATAATTTTTAACGGATTGGAAGATAATTAAGGGAGAAAATTCGAGCTCTCTAGGCCATTGAAATTAAACTGGCGGCTTGCCCTAGATGCATTAGGGTTTTGGCAAAATGGAAAAAATGAAGGGCTTTTATAGAAAATTTGATGTCACTATTCATCCCAAAAATTTTCGAACTCGAAACGAAATGTGCCGTCTGGCATTTATAATGTTTTACCCCTATTCTAAACGCAATGGAATATATATCGAGAGCCAATTCGATCGTATTTGGAAGATAGGTTTTCGAATCGAATTATTTAAATTTAAATTTCCACTTAAACCGATTTCTACGCGTTTTAGCTTGTCCCGGACAAACCGTAAATCCGATTGACACGAAATTTGAAATCTTACAATAATATAACATTACGGATCCAATAAAACTAGTTTCGTCGAAATCCGAGACTGTTTGAAAAATGACTATTTTTATTCGTCAATTAAATATTAAATTATTCAATTTCTGCAAATTAACTTTTAGTTCAATTTTAAAAGTTCTCTAACATCATTCTAATTCAAGTATAATTTAATATCACTTTACAAATCATTTTTTTTCACATTTAATTCAAATTCCAATTATTTTCACAATTTTAAATATTAAATTAACAATTTAATTATCTAGTTAAATCCTTGTATTCGAAATATAATATATTAAGCTTATAAAATTTACTTTTTTATATTTAAAATCAATTAAATATACGAATTTCAAATGACTGAAATTCTGGGTCATTACATTATCCTTTGATACAAGTGTTAACAAATGTAATAACAGTATCGTTAGCCATTAAAACTTTTCAAAAATCAAATTACGAATTTTTGAAAATCTAGTGCTCTGATACCAAGTGTGGGTTGCGGAATTATGGATCTTAAGGTTAATTAAACACTAGGGGGGTGAATAGTGTTTTTTAATTTTTATAAATCTTTTTAAAATTCTTTCAAGATTATTATTAATCAACACAGAATAAACAATCATAGATGCAAACATAGATAAATATAAATGCAGTAAAGTAAAAAAGTAGAGAATCAGAGAGAAAACACCATGGATTTTTATACTAGTTCAGAGTTAACCTACATCCAGGCCTATAAAATTGCTTGTACATATTTCTTTTCAAACACCAACTTTAAACGGGCAGAAGGCAAACCCAATACAATCTTGATTTCAAGGCTATGAGATACACTCTCTAGATTTTCTAAGATCTAGGTACACTCACTTGATTTGGACGGGACACAAGCACACCCACTTGGATTTTTAGGACACCACGCACACCCAATTAATTTGAACGGGCCACAATCACACCCACGCAAATACAACTGGAGTTCGATGGTTTTTCCAAAGATAATTTCTTGATCTTTGGTTACAGTTGGTCTTATAGCCTCCTGGACAAAACTTCGATCTTTGATTGAGAGAGAAAGATGATTAAAATCAAAGAGTAAACAATATAGAATCAATACAATGAAGATTGAATTGATTCTAGTTTGAATTTGAGAATTCTTGAATAAATTTTCACTTGAAATTTTGGCAGAGTAAGAGAAGAGATGACAAAAAGAAAGTAGTTGTTAGAAAATAAACAGACATGTCCATTCGCGAAGAGTTATGATAAATAGATACTTCATTTCAAAATTTGAATTTCAAATTAGCGGCTTGTATGTTAACATATCATCTGCCTATATGTCGACATAGGCTAGTGTATTCTGAAAACTTGTTTATTTTAAAATGTTTTGAAGAATTATGCTTTGTAAAATATTTTGATATTTTGCATAATAATTTAAACATAGTTTATAAACATTTTAAAATTTAAAAAACTTTTATGAAATATTTTTAGATATATTTTAAACATATACTTTGTTTTAAAAATAAAGAACACGAAAATGAGAAAATGGAGATCAAAGATTCCTAACAGGGACTTTAACACTATTCTATGACTCTGTATACTATGTCTTTAGATCTTCATATCTTGATCTTTATACTCATGAATCTTCATGTCCATTTCTTGAGTTTCCATATTGTACAGTCTTTGATTTAATACTTATATAACATCTTGCACTATATTCTATGTAACTTAACAAAAACATTAGCATCCATATTTTATATAGATGTATTATTTTAACTAAGATTGTTATTATCAAAATCAATAACTGAGGCATTAACAAGATTTTGGCACCTAGTTAGAAAGAAGAAGGAACTACAACCTAAAGAGGAATAATTAACAACACAACATATCAACAACTATTAAATTAGAGGTAAATGTTTATTCTAAAATAATTATACATGTACATCTTAAATAATTAAGCCATATTCTAAAATATTCAAAGTTAAATTATTTTAAATCATATTTACATATACTAATAAATATTACACATACATACATAATATCATATTTATATACAAGGAAAAAACTAATTTTGTTTCAACCTTAACACTAATATATAATACATATATTTCAAAATAACATAATTTTAAAATCATACACACACACTCTTTTGCTCAAGGGTTTAAAATAATTTTTTTTTCAACATCTTTGTATATATATATATATTTGTGTGTGCATATATATGTTAGCTCTAGGTTATATATATATATATATATATATATATATATATATAGTTCCTTTCGTCCTAATTTATATAATTTTTTTAATGCATATATATAAAAAAACCTGACATTAACATGGATTAATTTAGACTTAAATTTTTAAATTTTGATATTTAGATTTATATATAATTTATAAATTGTGGATGATACAATACTTCAACATACTTCATACAGATTTTAACATTTTTTTTAATATTGCTAATATAACGACCTGGAATTTTCGATTTCGAAAATTCCAAATAGTTAGGAAAAGAAGATAGAGGTAGAAGAAGAAACAGAAATGAAACACATCTCACATTCGCAGCGGATCAAAATGTAATAACAAATAATAGCATTTATACAAAGAAAAGTTGTAATTGTTACTTCACATTCAATACATCAGAGTTACAACCATATACACATAACTGGACAGTTATATCAACCTGTCCAGACAACTATCAATACAACTCTATTACACAATGGTAAACTTCAAACGTTTCTGCCATCCAGCTCGCCTCCTGAGCTCCAGAACGTCCTCTCCTAAAATTTTTTAATACTCGGTCTGACCCAAGCATTACATCAAAGTAACACCCGGGTCAGGCTGGAAACCAGCGTGAGCAAGCCCATAAATTTGAAATATTAAGTTTAAGACATAACTAAAGCTGGGGTAACTTGTATCTTACTACGAGTTCTAACATGTTATAGTTAAACACTTATTTCAAACAGCTGTTACTTAGATCAAATGGTCATGCTTCTTACTTACCTTATTTCGTTCCAGCCTATTTATCTTCATACTTCAAATCTATAAAGAATTGTTGTAGATTACTAATCGAAGTGGTTTCGGGTATTTACTGATACCCGACCCTGGTCTCTTTGAATTCAATATCATTTCTAACCCAAGTTGTTAAGTTTTAAACAATAATATACATATTCAGGATATCATACTACATAACAATTCATCATCGATAAATAACTCACAATATTACCGTTTAAGCCATTATATCACAACACTTGTAAATTGTCTATCAGAGACATCAACAGCCCAAGCAATCCAATATTATTTAATCATCCATAAGCAAGATTTATTGGATATATAATTCCTAATTAATTTAAATTATCTCCAATTAAATTAATTACCAACTTCAATCACTTGGATTACCTTAATCCTGCTTACGTAACATTTAATTTCAACCCAATTATTGATCCATTTTAATCAATCCTCCTTGATTAATTATCTTATTATTACATTTAGTAATTGTCTTTTAATTAATCACATAGATTTATTAGCCTTAACCATTCACATTAATTAATCTTTAATTAATTAATGACATTCATTAATGACCCTCTAATCACTTCCAGTAATTAATTATTAATTAATTACATTTAACAGTAAATCTTTAAATTAATCACATTCATTAATTAACCTTAATTAATCTCATTTAGTAATTAATTATCTCTTAATAATTAATTAATAAACCTCAATTATTAATTAATAAAACTTAGTTACAAATTACTTAATTCTTGATTACTAGTTAATTAATCCTTAATTACCCATTTGATAAATCTCCAATTACTTAATTAAGGCTTAATTAAAACTTAATTACTTAATCAATTAATCTCAAATCAATTAATTAATTATCTCTAATTATCTAATTAATTAATCACTCTTTAATTACTTCATCAATTATTAAAACCTTAATTAATTTTAAGATAAATCATATCCTTATTAATGCCTTAATTACCATTTACATATTTAAAACATTTTATCCTAATAATTACTTCATAATGAAATCATTTAGCTTAAGTTTAAAAAAATTAAATAACATTTTACTTAACAAATTAAAGTTAACAAATCATAACTTCCTTTAAATAACTTTAAACATTTATCAAGTAATAGCTTAAAACCAATTTCAATTTAAATTCAAAAACTTGCCTTTATAAAACCTTTAAAAACTTTTAAAAACTGTCTTTAAACATGCTTCGGGTCTAACCCAAATATCACTCGAGCCAAGCCCCGAGTTTCCATTCTTCTTTCCCATTTCAAAAACTTAGTTTATTTTTTTGAGTTAAAAATCTACTAGCAAACCACTCACGAACTACTCGAGTTTATACTCGAGTCACTACCCCCTAATACCCGATCCTTCCTTTGAGACAATCTCCTACCCAAAACCACTGATACCCCCAAAACCACCGTGCACCTACACAGATGACCGCGACGTCACTGACCACCACCGACACCTTCAACCCATCGACCATCGTTGCTACAAACAATCCCAATCACCAAAACACTATCATAAGCCATTGATCAAAATTGAACATTTCAGACGACCTGAAACCAAAACCTCATCACCAAAAACCTCCTCGTCAAAGCGATTCTGACCACCAGAGGTCGAGCAACCTCGTCCCAAGCTTCGCCAGACTTACGTGCTACCAATGCCCAAAGTCCGATGTTTACTCACCTTTTCAAAAGACAGAGAGCTTGAAAAACTAGAATTTGAAAAATGAAGCTTTAAAACTGGAAACTTCGAATTGCTAAGATGATTTAAGAATTTTATTGTGATGCAGGTTGAAGCTGCTGATGATTAGGTTGAAATATAGTAGATTTGCTGCTGTATTTTCCTCAGGTTTGAGATAAGAGGTTTATAGGTTGAAGATAAAATGGTTTAAAGGCTTGTTTACAGATTTTTTTGAACTTCTTTGTTTTGATTTTTCTGGTGGATTTGAATAATGTTTTACAGATTTTATTCTTTGCTTTGAAATAAGAAGATAGAAAAAAGAATGAAGAAAGTAGATATAAATTTATATAGAATTAAATTATGATTTATTAAAATTAAAGAAAATAAATAAAAAGTGACACTTGTTATTTCAACTTGCATTTGTCATTTATTAAATTACACATATTATCACAAGCTTTTAAAATTAAACATTTGTAATTATATATGTTTTGTAAATTTTTAAAATGATTTAAAAGCTTTTATATTAAATTTTCCTAATTAATAAGTACCTTTCAAATTTTATAAATATCTTTTTTAAAGGAAATAAAATAAAAACCAATTATATTCTAAATAAAAATCTTATACATATGTTTTTGAACCCAAAGTATTTTTAAAATATTTATCTTTAAATTTCAATTTTAAATCCAAATTCAAATTTAATTTAAAAATCAAATTCAAAAACAACTCAAATATATATATATATATATATATATATATATAAACAAACACAAATTCAATTTGTAAATAATAATTCTACATAAAATCTATTTATATAAAACAATACATTATTATTATTGCTTGAAAATAACAATTTGACCAATTTTAAATAATTTATAAAGGAGATTATCACTTTTAAATTGTTTGAAATTTCCAAGATATCACATTCCTCCCCCTTAGAATCTTTTCGTCCTCGAAAATAAACGAAGCCAAAATTTATTAAAATACTTATATCAGATAAATTATTCTTTGAACATTTTTAAACTATAAACTCCCTTTTATTTAAGAATTTTTAAAACACTTTTAAAATCTACATAGTCTTACAAAAATAGTTTTATAAAATACTTTTTATAACTCGATGTATCAACCATTCCATCCTTGTTCTCACAGAAATTTGGTCATACATCGATCAGGCGTGGGATTGAAAATCTGTAACTACTTGGTAAACCCGTTTTCAACACCCAGTGAAAATACTTGAAAATAATTTTATTGAAAATATGGAAAACATTTTTGAAATCGAGGAAACATCTTTGGTGAGAATGCTTTGAAAATCATCATCCCCATCCATGGTCGTAGTTAACCCGATAGTTACATTGCCATCCCAACAAAATCCATAGATAACTGTAGGCACTCCGCGCCCCTCGATTACGCCGTAGAACCCGCTATAGATCGCAGCTACATCGGGGGTTACGTTGCTATCACAGCAAAAACCCATATAACTGTATGCATCAGCGCCCTTGAATTCCGCTGCCAAAAAAATGAAACTTCTCCACTCCACTCGACCATAGACCGCAGTCTACCGATGTTACGTTGCCTTTCCGGCAAAATCAAGCGTAGACTGTTGAGACTCACCTCCATACGATTTCCGCAATGGTCCACAGTAGATCGCAGCGACATCAAGTTGCACTGTCATCACAACATAACCCAAATGCCTCTATAGGCATCAGCGCCCTCGACTTTCGCTACCCAATAATCCTCAGTAACTTCAGTTTGTGCGGACTTCCTTACAGGATCCACTTTAGAGCCTCCCCCTTGGGGCTCAAGGCAGTACCAACCTATGGTACTCCTGAGAAGTTCATTTCAAGGGAGCGCCTTTTTCTCTGGAGCCATTTTCAAAACACTATACTATACACATATAGTATCTTCCAAATCATACATCTAGTATGAATCCCATATAAATCTCCTTTTCTCAAAATCGATTATTCCAAAATCGATAATTTTGAAACTAGGCTTTCCAAATTTCCAAAATTGATTTTTCCCCAAAAATCAAAAGCCTTTCCAAAGTCCATTGGTTCCCAAAACCTTTTTTCCAAAATCATTCTCATAAGATCCTTTATATATATAGATATATATAACCTTGAAAAATCTTTGGATCATTTAATACTTGTATAAAGTTCCTTTTTATACAATAAATACTTTCAAAAACCTTTTCTTCTGGCTATAGATTCAACAAGGGGAGTCTTATCATATATATAACAAAGATACATATCTTTGTTTATTTCAAATCAAATATTCAAATTTGATTTCCCATTACTTTTCTTCATAAAGTGAACCTTTAATCATAGAAATTTCCAATTTTCATTTTACTTTATCATATATTTCACAAAATATACTTTTCATTTCAAAAACATTTTACAGTTATTATCCACAAATTTTCAATATCAATTTCATTCCAACCCGTACGATGTACACATATCATACGTATGCTATTTCAATCTGATTGCTCACTCGATCACACAATTTCACTTTCAAACTAGTATCGTCCACCCGACTTCCTAGTGCGGACTCATATCTGATTTCTTGATCAGAAACCGTCATTCTCCTTGCATAGTCATAACTATGATAGAGAATTGCCAGAACCAATCAAAATTCCTTATCCAGGTTCGCCGTCGAAAATCGAGTGAAAAATCTCAACTCGGATCGATATACTATCTCAAAATTCTGTGCTCGAATCTGGATCAAATCACTATGCGAATAAAATAATATACGTACATCCTACGTATTTATCTTCATCGATTATTAGTTAAATCAATTTCTCTTTTCTATTTTCATTCCCTTAGATTCTTATTTATTTATTCACAATTGCCTCAATCCCCATTTGGATTATCACTTCAATTCTTGTCTCAAATGGATATTTAATCATAAACAGTTTGCACTCTGACGAGCTTAAATTTAGAAAATAGCTTGAAAATTTAAAATAGATAAGGAGTTGAAAAAGAATTATTAGTTTGTAAAATAGCTGTAAAATAGTTAAGTAGTTATAAAATAGTCAAATGGTTATAAAATAGTTAGATAATTGCAAAATAGTTGTAAAATAGTAATTGGATATTTTTTTGAGAAAAATGTGTGATCCTCTACGAATAGAGGAGAGCACACATACGAATATATATATATATATATATATATATCATGAATATATGGTGCTTCCAACATGCCTGGCAGGTAACAAAAATCAAATACATATATATCAAATCTCAGGTACTCCTAAGATGAGTTCCGGCAAAGCCACCACCCATCACACCCCTATATCGAGCTCTGGCATGACCACCGCCCGATATTAAGGTGTTAGAAGTACCTAAAAAACTAGAGGAAAGACAAAAACTACTGGATGATGTCCTAGACTAATGAGGAAGCTCCAACCAACTAAATCAGTAGAGGTGAATAAGCATCTGCACTGAAGAGGATCTGCTGAAAAGAGGAACCGCTCTGAAGCCTCTAAACAAGAGAAAGGGGTACCAAATTGAAGAAAATATCCTCCTGAGAAAAGTACTCCATAATGAAGATAGAAGAATCCTAAATCTGAGGAGAAACTGCTGATCACAAAAAAATATGGAGAGGAAAAATAAAAAAAATCCTAAGAAAGAAAAACATATTTTTGGATTTTCCAAATAAAAAAATTATAAGGAGGAAAAAACATGCTTTTGGATTTTTGTTTTGAATAAAATTAAAAATTAAAAAGAAAAAATGAAAGCTCTCCACATGCGCATGAAATAAAATCTATGAAAAATCAGTCACCTTTGTAAGACATATAAGCTATTAAATATCATACTAGAGCAATCACAAAAATTAAAAATCATACCAGATGTCCTCATAAGAAATGACAAATTATGCTTTCACGATACCACTTGTTATCTTAGCTACCTATGGTGATGAATAACGGTGCCACTTGTACTCTCTTGGTGTCAGTGGTATCTTACAATGATGTTACTTTAGGTTTCCTATGATGAAATGCAATGATATCTGATACTACTTGTCAACGGGGATACCCATGGTGGCAAACAATAGTATCTTAGACATTGGTTTTACATCTGGCCTCTCATCTTCAAAGTCAAGCAAGAAAGATAAGTATCATCGAAACAAGTGTATTGCATACTCCACAATGTTAACCAAATTGGCCCCAACATGTGAATTTTCTAGCAAAGTAATCTTTAATATTACATTTGCATTCACCAATTTAATCTAAAGTGCATTGACATCCACCCTATTTTACCGAGCTAAGAAACATTACAGTATCTCTCCTAAAATGTGTAAAACAACTCAAAATCTGCCTCCATCGTAATTGGTCTTTAGCATGTCTTCAGGCCTACATATTAGAAGAAGAAATGAGTAGCCTAGAAAGAGGTGTAAGACCACTTTTGTTTACATTTGAAATCTTTGGTACCAAAATTTGTTTATGGCAAACCGTTAATATTAACAACCGTAGCCTTAGGAACTCAAATTTGTTTGACTCGTTTATTTATGTTCCTATTTCGACAGTTATTTTAACTATGCCTAATATTTCCATACTTCACACTTTTGGGAAACACACTTCTCCCTTTAGCAGTGTTACTAGTTATTTATTTATAAATTAACTCTTTTTCAAATCCAAGTCCTTTTCTTTTATTCGCAAAGGGTAGATTTTCTGATAACATATTAAACGATTTTTCTCTAATGGAAATTTTTCGAATAACCAACTCAAGTTCATTAATTTTGGATTTTAAAAGATTATTCTCATTGATTTTCCTCAAACGAGACTAGCAGTCTTTCCCTTTTCAGAATCATTCTACTTTAAGACCATGTTTTCATTTTTAAGCTCTTTTATTTTGATATTAATTTCAACCATCTCAATTTCAAAGCCCTAGCGGTTCTCAACTTCAAGTTTTTCAAAAACGTTGATTTTTCAATCACTTTTTCCAATTCGTGATTTATTCGAATAGTTTTAGTTTTGTAATTTTCAAAATCATGTTTTCAATTTTAACAGTTTTGATATTTTCTTTGATTGTAATCAAATACTTTTTGAATTCCGCACATTTACCACAATCAAGATTTTTAAGCTTTTCAATTTTGTTTTCTTGCCCATCTAGAATCATCTCAGTATTCACAAAATTTTCTTTTTCAAAATTTTCACATTTGGAATTTTCAAACGTCTTAAAAATATCCAACTCTTTTTTTAAAACGTTATTCTTGCAAATTAGCTCAGTTTCGTTTTACTTAAAAATCAGGATTACAATGTCAAGCTTTTTAAAATTTTCATTGAAGCAAAAAAAAAAATTCACTTTTGCATTTCAAAAATTTTTCACAATCAAAATTTTCAATTTTCTTAATTTTTTCAAGCTCAGTTTCCAATTTATCATTTTTCAAACAAAGTTTATAATTTTCGCTTTTCAATTTGTTATTTTTCATTCAAGATCTTCAACTATTTTAGTAATTTTGCGACACAAAAGTACTAAATCTTTAAATAAAAAACAATTATCTTATTATCTATCGAGTTGCTATCATCGTCGTCTTCACCGTAATTGTCTGAATCTTCTTCTGTGTATCCCATCAAATAAAGTTCTGCTCCCATATCAACTTTGCAAGGTTCTTCTTCATCATTAACTACCACCATATTTTACATCGAGAATGCACCAAATTTCTTATGTAGCTAAACAATGAGAGATATGGTTAAATTCAGATGTAATGACCCGCAATTTTCGATAATAAAAAATATTAAATTTGATAAAATTTTTGTGTTTAATATTCGAAGGAATTAAAATTTGAGATTGATTAAAAAGAAAAAATATATTTTGAATACGATTTAATAATGTTGTTTGAATGTTATTGACAATTATTTTAATGTAATTTCAATCAATCAAGATAATGGTGAAGTTAATTTGGTTATAAACTGTAAATAAGGGAAAATTTAAATGTTGGATTTAATGGTGAATTGTATGTAATGAATTGAAATTGAATATGAAAATCAGTGATGTGTAAGTAGTTATAACATTTGTTTGTAAATAATAAAATTATAAATATAGTTAATGTACCTAAAAGTAAAAATTGTCTATTGATCATCTCATTTTTAATATGATTGAAATAATTTGGAAATCTATAAAAATTTAATATAATTGAAATATTGCAATTAATATGGTAAAGGATGATAACTATAGAATATTAATGTAATGAAGTGTAAGCTAATGATAATTATATTCATATTGGCATTGGATGATTAAATAATAAGATGTAAATCAAATTAAATGAATTTATTTGAATTTAAATTATAATTGATGAATTTATTTCAGCTGAAATTGAAAACTGTAATTAGTGCGGTATTTAACATTGGATTTGACAGGGAAATTTATTTTAAAGGATTATAAATTACTAGGTAATCAAAAATGATGAAAATTGTTAACTATTTAATTTGAATTTGAAAAGTGATTTTATCAATTCAATAGTAATTCATTGTTTAACGTGTAAAATTGCCATTTTGGCCACTGTTTCGAATTTCAATGAAACTAGTTTCATCGATCCATAATAGTGAATTATATTAGGATTTCAAGTTCCGTAGCGATCAGACTTTCCGTTTGGCCGTGCGAGCTTGAAACGTGTAAAAAGCAATTTAATGAATTCAATAAAATAATCTGATTTTAAAAACTAAATTCTATATACTTTTGAATTTGGGATTGAAAATAGTTCATTGAGTTTAAAAATATCGAAAACCTATATTTCGATATATTGGATGATCATTTTTGTTTCAAGAACGAAACGGGCATTTCGGGTCATTATTATCGTTTTAATCCAAATCAATCTAGTCCATCCTTTTCTATCTCAGCTCTGCCTATATATACGTAGTTATAAACTCTAGTTGTTTCTCATTTATTATTTCTGTACGTATCTGTTTATTCAATTATCTGCTACTTCTTCCTTCTTCAATGGCTGCAGATCCAAAACCCTAATTCAATTTCAAATTGAAATCAAAAATCACACTCCTCAAAACTATTTCATATTATATATCGTTGGAAAGCTCTCGATGTTGGAGTTGGAGTATTATTTTGAATATCTATCTTTTTGCTATTTGTAATTACTATGTTCAGTTTACGGAGTCTGTAAGTACGACAATTAGTGTTATTTAATTCGTTGTGTGGTATGCTTCAACATTTGCAGCATCAGCTTTGCTTTTGGCTTGGAAAAAATATTATTATGATACATAGGGATGTTTGGCTGTGATTTTCATCAACATCGAAGTTCTAATTAATTAATCTCTCTTGGTTTTTAAATCAGCATGTGCATCATATCCAGTACCTACGAGAATTGTGCTGAATAGAATCTATTATCTGATTGCAAGCCAAGACTTGTCATCAATCCTACGTATAATAGAAGAACCCTAATGCATGTGGTTAATAATCCCATGATATTTACATGAAAATTTATTTTTCTCATACTTAGCAGCTTCGAAAGGAACGAACCAAAAGGATGAACAACTAATTAATGATGAAATCAATGATGAAACTAATACAATTAATTATCTTTTTTATTTTCCATTTATTTCTAATAAACCTAACATAAGGTTGATAAATCATTTTGAACTTTTGCAGAAAACATTGTTTGATTGTTTTCAGCAAGGAATGCTATAAGGTGGGATGAGCAGTTGGTGAAACTAGAAAAGGAAGAGCATCCAAACTTGATGAAGCTTCATTTTACATCTTTGTGCAAGAGAGTTTAGCATGTTTTTGAAGCTAGAGAGTCTTGCATTGTTATTTAATCTACCATTTTCATTACATGCGTGTGTATATACTTGGCTGACATTAGAACTATGTACTTGGACAATGTTGAGTTTCCCTACCGTAGTAATAATAAGAAGTATGTTTTTAAGATTAAAGGCTTGGCTGTACTGTTTTCTTATTTATATGAAGCAAAAAAAAATGTAGAAGTTCTATCAAAATGTGTACGTTTTCAAATGAGCTGGCCAATATTTGTCCAATAGAGGCACTTGTACATGCCTTAAGTTTGTATTAAATTATTTTTTCCTATCAGCCCTTATTGTTTATAGATTATTAACCACAACAGTAAGTTCCCCTATTGTATTCACATTTTTACCTGTACGAACCAAAAATTAGGGCATTTATAATTGTGAATCCGCCTCTTATATTCATGAGGGACGCCTTTTTCAGAGGCTATTAATTTACCGCCTCTCTTCCCTTTAGAGGCAGTTTTATGTAGTATTTTGTCCCTATTTATTTTTTAAAGGAAAATTTGTGTGCCTCTAATTTTCTAAAATTTAGCAGTTCCATGTTGAAAGTAAATCTATATATAATGGGTAATAAGTTCTGTTGTACCTTCCAAAATATAACGTCTGATTGTGTGTACAACTCTTTTCTACTAATATCTATTTATTTTTCTTTCTTCATATGTACTACGGCCTTTTATTGTGCTGAAATGAAACTTCTCTACAAACAATATTTTTTAACAAAAACGTATAAATATACAACTTTAGAGAAACGCGTTGGATATAACATATATTTATTATTATCATCAAAATGAAACTGACTACAATATCTGACAATATTTCCTTTTTGATAATAATAATAAATATATATTATTTTACATATGTGTTTGAAATTTAGTATTTGTAAATCAAACATATGAGATGAAACAGATGATAATCTAATTAGAAACAAAATTGTGCTATGACGGTTTTTACATTGTCATACATTCTGAAAAAAATCAATTATGAATATATTTGTTATCATCAAACAAGACAAACACTTCACAATCTTCCCCTTTTGATGATAATATTTAAGTAGTTAACATTTAACAAGTGTAAAATGTGTTGAGTGTGTACTCAATATCATTGAAAAAATCATAGCATAATGTTTTGAAAATCGCATAAGAAAGTTCAATCGATTGTAATATGATTTCAAAATTAAATTCTCCATAAATACATCAAAAATATTTTCAGTTTTACATTTTATCCTTGAAAATACAATATGAGTTGGTTTTAGAGCTATTAGTGTAAAGTGGAGCACATGGACTGAGGGTATACATATTAGTATATCAAAACAAAAATCAAAGTCTCATTCTTAGAAAATTTCATCTCAAGGCTTAAAAAGTTTTCTCTAACTATCGTCTCATGTTTTGAATATCGATAACCTATCTCAAGAAAATTCAACATTTAAGATTCTCATATCAAAAGAAGTTTTTCATCAAAACATATCAAAAAAATATAGTCAAAGTGTCTCATTTAAAAATATTCACATCACAAATAAATCTAGAGAGCAAAAATAAAATAAATCCTAAGAAAGAAAAACATATTTTTGGATTTTACAAATAAAAAAAATTATAAGGAGGAAAAACATTCTTTTGGATTTTTTTTGAATAAAATTAAATAGCAAAAATGCAAGCTCTTCACATGCGCATGAAATAAAATCTATGAAATATCAGTCACCTTTGTAAGACATATAAGCTATTAAAATATCACACCGGAGCAATCACAAAAATTAAAAATCATACCAGATGTCCTCATAAGAAATAACAAATTATGCTTTCACGATACCACTTGTTATCTTAGCTACCTATGGCGGTGAATAACGGTGCCACTTGTACTCTCTACGTGTCAGTGGTATCGTACAATGATGTTACTTTAGGCTTCCTATGATGAAATGCAATGATATTTGATACTACTTGTCAACTGCGCTACCCATGGTGGCAAACAATAGTATCTTAGATATTGGTTTTACATCTGGCTTCTCATCTTCAAAGTCAAGCAAGAAAGATAAGTATCATCAAAACAAGTGTATTGCATACTCCACAATGTTAATCGAATTGGCTCCAACATGCGAATTTTCTAGCAAAGTAATCTTTAATGTTACATTTGCATTCACCAATTTAATCTAAAGCGCATTGACATCCGCCCTATTTTACCGAGCTAAGAAACATTATAGTATCTCTCCTAAAATGTGTAAAACAACTCAAAATCTGCCTCCATCATAATTGCTCTTTAGCATGTCTTAAGGCCAACATATTAGAAGAAGAAATGAGTGGCCTAGAAAGAGGTGTAAGACCACTTTTGTTTACATTTGAAATCTTTGGTACCTAAATTTTTTTATGGCAAACCCTTAATATTAACAACCGTAGCCTTAGGAACTCAAATTTGTTTGACTCGTTTATTTATGTTCCTATTTCGACAGTTATTTTAACTATACCCAATATTTCCATACTTCACACTTTGGGAAACACACTTCTCCCTCTAGCTGTGTTACTAGTTATTTATTTATAAATTAACACTTTTTCAAATCCAAATCCTTTTCTTTTATTCGCAAAGGGTAGATTTTCTAATAACATATTAAACGATTTTTCTCTGATGGAAAATTTTCGAATAACCAACTCAAGTTCATTAATTTTGGATTTTAAAAGATTATTCTCATTGATTTTCCTCAAACAAGACGAGCAATCTTTCCCTTTTCAGAATCATTCTACTTTAAGACCATATTTTCATTTTTAAGCTCTTTTATTTTGATATTAATTTCAACCATCTCAATTTCAAAGCCCCAGCGGTTCTCAACTTCAAGTTTTTCAAAAACCTTGATTTTTCAATCACTTTTTCCAATTCGTGATTTATTCGAATAGTTTTAGTTTTGCAATTTTCAAAATCATGTTTTCAATTTTAACGGTTTTGATATTTTCTTTGATTGTAATCAAATACTTTTTGAATTCCGCACATTTACCACAATCAAGATTTTTAAGCTTTTCAATTTTGTTTTCTTGCCCATCTAGAATCATCTCAGTTTTCACAAAATTTTCTTTTTCAAAATTTTCACATTTGGAATTTTCAAACGTCTTAAAAATATCCAACTATTTTTGTAAAACGTTATTCTTGCAAATTAGCTCAGTTTCGTTTTATTTAAAAACAGGATTACATTGTCAAGCTTTTTTAAATTTTCATTGAAGCAAACAAAAAATTCATTTTGCATTTCAAAAAATTTTCGCAATCAAAATTTTCAATTTTCTTAATTTTTTCAAGCTCAGTTTCCAATTTATCATTTTTCAAACAAAGTTTAAAATTTTCGCTTTTCAACTTGTTATTTTTCATTCAAGATCTTCAACCATTTTAGTAATTTTGCGACACAAAAGTACTAAATCTTTAAATAAAAAACAATTATCTTATTATCTATCGAGTTACTATCATCGTCGTCTTCATCGTAATTGTCTGAAACTTCTTCTGTGTATCCCATCAAATAAAGTTCTGCTCCCATATCAACTTTGCAAGGTTCTTCTTCATCATTAACTACCACCATATTTTACATCGAGAATGCACCAGATTTCTTGTGTAGCTAAACAATGAGAGATATGGTTAAATTCAGATGTAATGACCCGCAATTTTCGATAACTAAAAATATTAAATTTGTTTTTTGTGTTTAATATTTAAAAGAATTAAAATTTGAGATTTATTAAAAAGAAAAAAATATTTTGAATATGATTTTTAATGTTGTTTGAACGTTATTGACAATTATTTTAATGTAATTTCAATCAATCGAGATAATGGTGAAGTTAATTTGGTTATAAAATGTAAATAAGGGAAATTTTAAATGTTGCATATTGTATGTAATTAATTGAAATGTTACAAAAACGTGACTGGGATGCGGACTGGGCAGAAACTAGCCCCGTTTGGTAATAAGTTTCAAAACCAACGCCGATCGCGAAATTAATTCGAAAATTATCCCACATTGAAAATTTGTCCACTAATTAACTATAATTAATTACAATTATCCTTAATTAACTACATTAATTAATTATCCTATAATTACTTACATTAATTGATTATCCTTTAATTAATCACATTAATTAATTATTTTTAAATTAAATAATTAACCCTCTAATTAATTACATTAATTAATTAATCCTTTAATTAATTTACCTTAAGTAATTAATCCTTAGTTACTTCCATTAAGTAATTATCCTTTTATTACCTTCATTAAGTAACTTCCATTTAATTATTTACATGCAGTAACTATCCATCAATTACTTACACTAAGTAATTATACTTTATTAATTACATTAAGTAATTATACTTAATCAATTTCATCAAGTGATTATCCTTAATTAATTAAACCAGTCAATTATCTTAAATTAATTACATTAATTAATTATCTTTAATTAATTAAGTAATTAATTTAATTAGTTTTATTAATAAGACCTTAATTAACTTAAGATAAACCAAAACAAATTTAAACATTTAACTTTAAAATTTAATCTTTGAAACTTGTTAAAACTTGTTTAATAAATATCTTTGGAAACTTGATTTATATTCCTTTGAAAACTCATTTATTTAAATACACTTTAAAATTTGGTTAACATTTGCTTGAAACTTATACATCATCTCTTCTTGTGCTTTATTTAAAAAAACTTGATTAAAACATTTACATTGTTTTAAAACTTGTTTCACAATTTCTTTTATCTTTAATTACATTAAAAACTTCATTTCCTTATTGCTTTTAAAAACCTTATGTATATTTACTTTTAAATTTAAAACCTAGAAACTAAAATGAATCAACTCGAGCCCAACTAGCAGATATCCCGAGCGAAACCCCGAGCAACCCACGAACTACTTCCCTCGAGTCAGCATGCAAACGTTCTCGAGATCGACCCGTGCAAACATCGTCTTCCCCAATCACGTAACATCACCCGGATACAAACGTGCACACGTGCATGTGCACGTCGACTCCATACTCCTCCGTCCATCGATGAGTCACCTACAACCCCGTCGACTAACACGACCACCTAGATTGACGAAATCGCCAGGAAAATAAAATCTAACCATCGAGCACCCTTGGACCCAAAACTCGATCAACCAAAATAGCTTGCACCGATGATTCTGTCTACCGATCCCCCGTTGCCTCGTCCAGAGCAGCGTCACCACTTAATGCATCAATCCCCCCACAAGTGATCGACCACGATGCTTCCCAGATGACACACGACTTCAAAAATCAAAGCCGACCAAAACTGGCAATCAAACCCTACTTCGACGCAGCTTGGCCACCACGGCCATCGAAAAATCCTTCCACTATTTTTCTGATGATCTCCAACCTGTAAGCTACCTTCGACAACAAGCACGACGTACAACTCGATGCCGCTCGTCGGAATTCGTCGAAAAACCCAAAACTGATCATCTCAAGAAAACTCGACATTCACACTTAAAAATCATGAAATTACTTTCTAAAATCATCATTTGCAAGTACGAATCAAGTTGTAAAATCAGAACCCAAAAATATGATTATTGATTTTTCTCATTTAAAAAGATTACTCTGTCGTATCCTATTTTCTAAATATTTTCTAAATATTTCCACATGGAACTATTTTTAAAAATGAAACTATAATGTTACAAACATTTTCTTTTTAGAGATCAAATCTTGGATTTTTCGGATAGGAAGATATGAATTTTTATATGTTGTTCTTGAGACTGTGTAAACAATAGAACATATATGTATATATACATTCACAGGCTTGCACAAGTATATACACATAGAACTTCACTATATTCAAACAAGATATATCTATACAAACCATGTATACATTATCACTACACAGATCTATCACATGCATCAAACAAATAAAGATTTTTAGCTTTAAAATGTTAAGTTTACTCACTGGTTAAGATGATAACACAAGAAAAGGCTTTCAGGTTTTAATCTAGAACTGTTTGATTTTGATCTGTATTTGAGGTTGAATCTGCTTGATCATTAGCTCAGTTAAACTTGAAACAGTTTGAGTTGTTATTATTTGATTAATTCTTCTTTTAGTTTTGATTTTTATTTAAGAAAGATAAAGAGAAAAAGGGGCGAAAAGAGAGAAATGAAGAAGTGAGAAGTTGTAAACTGAAAAAAAGCCTGGTTTCTCCCTAATACATGTTACTTATAATTTAATTTAAAGAAAAAATATTGCCACTTGTTAAAGCATGGCATATATTAGTTACAAATGTTAACGCATGTTTCTATCATTTTACAAATGTCAAAACCCTTTATATTTAATATTTCTTATGTTTTTATTAATTTATATATTATGTTTATATATATATACAAACTGTCTTTATTTCATGTTAAATTTTAAAAAGAAAGAATATTGCCCTTTTATTAAATCTTTTGTTTTATATGTTTTTTATAAATTACTTATGTTTTTATTAATTTTTATATATATACAAATTGTACTTAGTTCATGAGATATTTAAAAAGAAAGAATATTTTAAACCTTTTATTAAATTCTATTTTAAACTTAAGCTATTATACTTTTTAAATTAATAAAAAATTATCTTAATTGTTTTTGAAAAAAATGCACAATTTAACTTTAACAACTTTTGAAAAGGTATTATATTAAATTTTAAACATAACTTCCAAATCACAATATAGATACATATATATATATTATATTATTCTGAAAACATATTTTTAATTGTTTTAAAAAGATAAATATGCCAATTCAACTAATTATAAAAGAATATTATCAAACCAATATTGCCAATTCAGATTATTATAAATGAAGATTATCAAATTATTATTGCCAAAATTCTGGGTCATCTCATTCCTCCCCCCTTAAAAGAATTTCGTCCACGAAATTTAAGAGCAAAGATAATTTAATAATCTAGTAAAACTTATTGATATCCAAACAACAAGCATACGTATCAGCCATATACTAACAAACATAACAACCAATTCATTCAAACTAATTAACTAACTATCCTGACACAATTCAGAATAGGACTTCCTAATACTACCTAGAGTTTCCCAAGTATAATCACTGGGATCCTCACTCCACTGAACCTTAACCATCTACACCACTATGCTCCCGAGCTCCTCATCTTGATTTACAATCTAAACAGGATGTCTGACCACAGTCAAATCTGGCTCAACTTCCAAATCCTTCTAAACTGCTGGTTTTACAACCAATGATGGATCATATACAAACTTCCACAGATGAAATACATGAAATACATTGTGAATCCCAACCATCCGGACTGGCAATCCAATCTTGTAGGCCAAAGTACCAATCCTTTCGAGAACACGAAAAAGTCCAATATACCTCGGAGCTAGCTTTCCAGTCTTACCCAATCTTATTGCTCCATTGATCGGTCAAAACCTTATCCAAAATCCAAATCTCCAATTTCGAATTCCAAATTCCTTCGTCTCTTATTCGCATAAATTTTCTGACGATCATGGGCTGCCTTCATCCATCCTTGATCAGCTCAACCTACGCAGATGCCTCTCAAAACAAGTCTGGACCAAGAACAAGACAATCTCTGGATCCTAACCAACAAAATGGTCCTCCCAAGATCCACAGAAATCCAGAACACAAGCTCCACTCCACAAGGATCGGCAGAATGAACTTACTCTCCCAACCGGAATAGCTAACTGGTGCACTCGTCAACTCTGCCGTCAGATCCTTAAAAGCTTCTTCACACTTAGGGGTCCATTCGAACTTTGCTCCTTTTCTTGTCAGCTTGGTTAAGTGAGAAGAAATCTTAGAATAATCCTGGTTGAACTTCCTATAGAAACACTCTAATCCAAACACAAATGCGAATTTCCATAAGAGTCTGCAGTTGCTTCCACTCTAGAACAGCTGCTACCTTGCTTCCGTTGTGCAACTTTGATTTGGAGTAGATGAGAATGTCATCGATGAACACGAGCACAAACTTGATCAATACATTTCAAAAAAGATGATTCATCCGATCCATAAAATAAGCTGGAGTGTTGGTTAACCCAAAAGACATAACCAACCACTCGAAGAAACAGATGGGTTCTCTGAATGCAGTCAAGGGTATTGTCTTCAGCTACCCTTAGCTGGTGGAAACCCGAAGCTAGATCTAATTTAGAGAAAATACAGAAGCTCCAACTAGAAAAACTAGGTCTGATCGATCCTTCTTCAAGAAATCCTGAGACTGCTTCACCAATTCCTCTCTCTCTAGGAGCCATCCTTCTATTTGGTTGAACCACCGGTATCGCTCCTGGGACCAAGACGATACGGAACTTAATCTCCCGATGCGACCAAACCTTTGACTTCTTTGAAGACATCCAAAAAATCTCTGACCACTTTGATAGTTCCAAAGATACCATTCTCTCTTCACAAATCAAAATAGCTTTATGCTAGTCTAGCCAATCCATCCCAAAAAAGGTCCAATCCTTCAAGAATGACTTTGCCTTACCTATCAGAAGAAACTGATGGTCCACCTTCAATATCAAACTCCTTATTCTACCGAGCCTTCTGAAGAAGTGGGCAAGCCTCCACCATATGCTCGTGCTGTTGACATAAGAAACACAAAGACTTCTGAACCATCGAAGAAATGGATCCACTCTGCTGCTTCTGAACTCCTCCTCTAGGACACTACTTAGCCAAATGACCTTCCTGCCGACACACAAAACACTTCCGAGCTGCATTGTTGCCTCCTGGTTTCCCTTCACCTTGCTTCTTTGAAATCAGATTGAATTTCCTTTGTTCTGGTTGGAAGAATTCCCACTCCGTCCTGACGCAGATGCCACGGGACTTCTAATCCATAAGCTCTTCAACCCTCAAAGCCATATCAACCGTTTCCACAAATGAGCCTTTGAGATGGGTAGACATCTTCTTAAGAAACTCGGGCCTCAAACCAAGCACAAACATCTCGCTCTCCTTAAGGGGGTGTGTCAATAAAACCAGGTCCATAGAGACAATTCTTGAACTTAGTCTCATCTCCGATGCAGACAAACTTCCTTACTTGAGATCCAGAAAATTCCTATACAGCTGAGTCTTCCCTATGATAGGTACAAACTGTTCCTCTAATACAACTTAAACTTGCTCCAAGAGAAAACATCTTCTGGAACCTCCATAGTTACTACCTCCCACCATGCAGCTGCTCCTTCTTGAAGTTGCCAAGATGCCATCATTTGCTTCTGCACATCCGGCAGATCCAATCTCTTGAAAATCCGCCCACATGAGCGCAACCAAGCTTGCACTTCAATAATAGATTCCGTACCCTTTTAAAAGGCTTTCCTCCGAGATTGATGAAATCCTTGCACAATGATGCACAACTCACTCGAGGCGGTATTGGTTCTACAGCCTCGGTAGATACTCTTCCACCTTCAACACTCGGACCTCTTCCATCCTCATACCTCTGCCCCTTCTACCTTAAGGACTCATGTTGGCCACCCGAACAGTTAACCCAACAAATCAAGTAGGAGTGTATATACATACATATATATATAAATTACAAGTACGCTCTCTTAAGAAAGATATCACTCCAAAGCCTAGGTATTTTTTAACCTAGAGCTCTGATATCAGCTGTGACGGTCTAGGCTTTGCAACCATCGACAGCGGCTCACTCCGCCATGGCTCACATTGGTACCTCGAATTTGCTTTTACTTCCAACCTCTCGACTCGCAACCAACCCTCGTAGGGACATGTAGGGGCAAGAGTCTCCTACTCGCCACCAAACCCGAAGCAAGAACCCCTATCATGCTGTAATGAAGCAAATCTGATCCCGGTCCCATCGAAATCCAAGCGTTTCTTAAAGTCCAAGTTATTTTAAGGTTTAAAAAATTTAATTTATATTCAAGATATCATATTTACATAGCACATCTATCACAGATAGATAACTTATGTTAACACAGTTCAACCCAAAATATCTCATATCACATAGCATCACAAATCACATATCAGAGATATCAAACAATTCAAGACGTCCAATATAACTCAACCATCCATAAGCAAGATTGATTATTCACACTATTTCTAATGAATTTAATTTAATCCAAAATAAATTAAATTAATTACCTTTAAATCCTGCTTACTTCGCATTAATTATTACAAACCAATTAATTAATCATCTCTTAATTACCTGTCTTAATTACTTATAAACCATGTATCTTAATTAAATAATGAAATTAATTAATCATTCCTTAATTATTCAAATTAATTAATTGACCATTGATTACTTCCATTAATTAATTAACTATAATTAATTACATTGATCCTTAATAAATTACATTAATTAATTACCCTATAATTACTTACATTAATTAATTATCCTTTAATTAATCACATTCATTAATTATATTTAAATTAAATAATTAACCCTTTAATTAATTACATTAATTAATTAATCCTTTAATTAATTTACCTTAAGTAATTAATCCTTAATTACTTCCATTAAGTAATTATCCTTTTATTACTTTCATTAAGTAATTTCCCTTTAATTATTTACATTCAGTAATTATCCATCGATTGCTTACACTAAGTAATTATACTCTATTAATTACATTAAGTAATTATACTTAATCAATTTCATTAAGTGATTATCCTTAATTAATTAAACCAATTAATTATCTTAAATTAATTACATTAATTAATTATCTTTAATTAGTTAAGTAATTAATTTTATTAATTTTATTAACAAAGACCTTAATTAACTAAAGATAAACAAATTTAAACATAACTTTAAAATTTAATCTTTGAAACTTGCTAAAACTTGTTTAATAAATTTCTTTGGAAACTTGATTTATATTCCTTTGAAAACTCATTCATTTAAATACACTTTAAAATTTGGTTAACATTTGCTTGAAACTTATATATCATCTTCTTATGGTTTTTTTTTAAAAAAAACTTGATTAAAACATTTACGTTGTTTTAAAACTTGTTTCACAATTTCTTTTATCTTTAATTGCATTAAAAACTTCATTTCCTTATTGCTTTTAAAAACCAGATACATATTTAGTTTTAAATTTAAAACCTGGAAACTAAAATGAATCAACCCGAGCCCAACTAGCAGATATCTCGACGACACCCAAGCAACCCACGAACTACTTCTTCCCTCGAGTCAGCATGCAAATGTCCTCGAGATCGACCTGTGCAAACATCGCCTTCCCCAATCACGCAACATCACCCAGATACAAACATGCACGTATGCACATGCACGTCGACTCCACACTCCTCCGACCAACTCTCCATCCATCAACAAGTCGCCTACAACCCCACCGACTAACACGACCACCCAGATTGACGAAATCGCCAGGAAAACGAAATCGAACCATCGAGCACCATGGACCCAAAACTCGATCAACCAAGCAGCTCACCCTGACGATTCTGTCCACCGAAACCCCCATCGCCTTGTCCAGAGCAGCATCACCACTCCACGCATCAATCCTCCCACATGCAATCGACCACGATGCTTCCCAGACGACTCACGACTTTGAAAATCAACGCCGACCAAAACTGGCAATCGAACCCTACTTCGACGCCGCTTGGCCACCATGGAATCAAAAAATCCTTCCTCTATTTTTCCGATGATCTCCAACCTGCAAGCTACCTTCGATAACAAGCACGACCTACAACTTGACGTCGTTCGTCGAAATTCGCCGAAAAACCCAAAACTGATCATCTCGAGAAAAATCGATATTCACACACTTAAAAATCATGAAATTACTTTTTAAAATTATCATTTGCGAGTACGAATCAAGTTGTAAAATCAAAACTCGAAATTATGATTATAGATTTTTCTCGTTTGAAAAGATTCCTTTGTCATATCCTATTTTCTAAATATTTCCATATGGAACTATTTTTAAAAATGAAATTATAATGTTACAAACATTTTCTTTTAGAGATCAAATCTTGGATTTGTCTGGATAGGAAGATATGAATTTCTATATATTGTTCTTGAGACTGTGTAAACAATAGAGCATATATGTATATATACATTCACAGGCTTGCACAAGTATATACACATAGAACTTCACTATATTCAAACAAGATATATCTATACAAACCATGTATACATTATCACTACATAGATCTATCACATGCATCAAGCAAATAAAGATTTTTAACTTTAAAATTTAAGTTTACTCACTGGTTAAGATGATAACAGAGGAACAGGCTTTCAGGTTTTAATCTGGAACTGTTTGATTTTGATCTATATTTGATGTTGAATCTGCTTGGTCTTTAGCTCAGTTGAACTTGAAACAGTTTGAGTTGTTGTTATTTGATTAAATCTTCTTTTAGTTTTGATTTTTATTTAAGAAATATGAAGAGAAAAAGGGATGAAAAGAGAGAAATGAAGAAGTGAGAAGTTATAAACTGAAAAAAAAATAGCCTGGTTTCTCCCTAATACATGTTATTTATAATTTAATTTTAAATAAAAAATATTGCCACTTATTAAAGCATGGCATATATTAGCTACAAATGTTAATGCATGTTTCTATTATTTTACAAATCTCAAAACCCTTTATATTTAATATTTCTTATGTTTTTAATATTATGTTTATAGATATACAAACTATCTTTATTTCACGTTAAATTTTAAAAAGAAAGAATATTCCCTTTTATTAAATCTTATGTTTTATATGTTTTTATTAGTTTTTATATATATACAAATTATACTTAGTTCATGAGATATTTAAAAAGAAAGAATATTTTAAACCTTTTATTAAATTCTATTTTAAACTTAAGCTATTATACTTTTTAACTTAATAAATAATTAGCTTAAATGCTTTTGAAAAAATGCACAATTTAATTTTAAACAACTTTTGAAAAGGTATTATATTAAACTTAAAACATAACTTCTAAATCACAATATAGATACATATAAATATATTATAATAATTGGAAAAAATATTTTTAATTGTTTTAAAAAGATAAATATGCCAATTTAAATACTTATAAAAGAATATTATCAAACCAATATTGCCGATTGAGATTATTATAAATGAAGATTATCAAATCATTATTGCCGAAATTCCGGGTCATCACAAAATCAAGATACCATTATATTCAATTTGAATTTTCAAGTCACATAACAAATATTTACATAAGAAACATGTAATGAACGGGATTTTCGACCCCCTAAAAATCGACACTAATACGTCCAATGTATCTCGTGCCAAGAAATGGAATGCCGAAAAACCTGATTGTTAGGGGGAAAGAAAAAGAAAGACAGAAGAAGAAACAGAAACAAAAATACAAAATCTCACAATCGTAGAGGAACAAAGTATAATATATATCAACAGATCTTGTACAAAGAAAAACTGTAACTGTTAATATACATACCAATCATCAGAGTACAATAGTCAACAAAGCAGTAATGGACAATTATAATAACTTGTCCTTATAAGTGCTGAATATGCAGCCTTTAATACACGACGGAATATAATCAAGTATGTGTAATATGTCCTCGTCGTCCAGCTCGTCTCCTGAGCTCCATAGCATCCTAACCTGAATCTGTAATACTCAGTCTGACCCGAGCATTATAGTAAAGAAACACCTGAGTCGGTCTGGAAAACTAGCGTGAGAAATCATACTCAATTTGAATTATTAAGTTATCAAAATCCTTTGAAAACAAAGGTATCTCGTAAGATCGCGTCCCACATAAATATGATAAGTTTTTCTCTTACGATAACCAAAACATTTTATAGAAAATCCAGTGATATTATAGTAGTGTCTATGTACAAATACTTATTCAAATAGCCAAAATTGTTACATTAATTAAATTCCAGCATACTAGGCTCTATAAACAAAACCGTAACGTATTGGAGAATGGATTCCATACATTGACTAGGCTGCTAGGGTACTGCCTATCATAGTACACCTCTAGAAAAATGTACCGAGGACCTCGCCGGGATCCTCTGCTAACACAGGACCGGCTCTACGCCTAACCTGGATAGTACCGAATATGCTATCACCCCGAGTGTTCTCAACCTTATCGAGTGCTCTTCTTTTTTAATGCACACCCATATCCATCATTTAAAATATATCCGAGAGTATTTAGAAAGGTGATAAACATACCCTAATTGGGTATGACCCACTTAGCCCTGCTGCATCTCCCTTATTTTAGTCATTCCCGGTTGATGAGTTTGGAGGCTAACGTTTACCTTTTAGAATAGCATTCATACTTGGAATGCTAACACTGCCTTCTAAGCAACGATGCAATGATAGCATTCGTCCATACAAGTTGTCATAGATCAGGACAAACCGAATTGCCGTCTTTACTGTCTACATGATATCCGTCCGTAACGCTCAAAACGGATCGAAGCGATTTTCAGATAATTAAATCTAATCCCGGACTCTTCGAAACGATCAACGGATTTGGCCAAATTTTGATAGTCAGTTATTTAACTATCCAGTTACACACATAAGCAATCACTAGGCCTATTTAAATGTCTTTCAAATATTTATTTCAAAATATCTTAACAAGGATGTATGTATTCAAACCTCTTCAATATTTCAATATTTTAAAACCATTTTAAATTCCTATATCCCCAATATGGTATCCCAAATCATATCATTCTTTAGAAATATTTCCAATTATAACCCATGACCCATTACTTAGAAAATATTTCTGTATAAATCCTTTCATAGTTAGAATAATTCCAAAACCATTTAATTCCAGTACTTAGGAATATTTCTTCTTATCTCACCAATCTTTGGAATTTTTATTAGTTACTTTTATAATTTTCAAAAATTATCGATTTTACTCCATTAATATCCAACTAACAATTTATAACTCCTTTAATAAATTCAGATTTATTTTCGAAGTTTTCGAGTCTAACAATTTTTTTCGAAAATTTCCTAAACTTCCAGAAAAGTCGGTATACTTTTCACTTTTATCATCGCATCCGTTTAACAAACTTGGTTTGCAAATCTCAAAAAAATTATAAATAAAAAAAATCAAATTTCTACCTTTAAATTATGTGCATAATAATAAGAAATTTCAAAGATATGGTTAAATAATTATATTAAAGGAGATCAAAGAATTTTAAAATAAATATCAATATCTAATCCTCATCTATTTATAAAATTTCTAATAAATTTACAGAACTTGTTTATAAACTTAAAATTTAAGTAACTAACTTTTAAAAATATTTCAGTGTTAAATTGGTATAAATTAAATAGTGTAAAAATTAAAATCCTCTTTTGAAAACAAACTTAACTCCTTGAGAAAAAATATATCTTTAATTCATATATAACTAATCCAATTTATCAATCTCTCTCTCTCGATTTATAACACATCGACCACATCCCAGTTTCATAACCCTTCACATTCTAGAAAATAGAACCTACCATTTCCTTTTTAAACTGTTCACTTTGTCTCTAATTTATCATTGATAATTTTTCCACTTTATTTATAAACATTATTTATAAATTTCTTAATCCCATTTCCAGTTTACAACGATTCCCTCTTCACTTGAATCCATTTATAAATCAATTTCAACTAAAATTCCATTTTAAATCTATTCCTTAAATAACCCAAATTATATTCCAACCCATCTAATCTCGAATTCCAATTCCCATCTCATATTTTCCAGAATCCTATTTAAAATTCATAATAACCAATTTTATATTTTATTTCCAAATCCCTTTTTTCCTCTCCAAATCTATTATACATCTTGATTCTTAAAACCCTTTAACATTTAACAAATATCGCTTAAATCTATTGTTAAAAAAAATCTTTTATATACATCATTTTAAAATCTCTATTTAAATTATTTCACGAAATAGTTAAGTATAAATTTAAAATCAAAATATTTATTTTACCCAAAAAATCCTTCCAAAATTAAATATAATATTTTACTTCCAAAATTTCCTTTTTATTTTCTTTTCAATATCAAAAATAATATTTACGGTATTTTATAACACTAAAATTATGGGCCAGCGCAACTATAACATCCAATAAATAAACCAATATCATAATCTATCATAGATTATTTAACACAGCATATATCACTTATATATAAATTAAATTCAACATTTTTGAGGAATCCGGTTGGATCCCTCCAACATGTTTCTCTGCATCCACAGATGTTAGATGATATAAAATACAAATTCCACTTCGAGGGAGATATCGCGGTAATATAGGGTCATCTGCTATTATGCATGGCGCATAGGGTCTCATCCGCTCCAATCGGCAGGAAACATATCCAATTACTATTATATATACACTAATATATAACGTCCAACTGATAATAATTCATCAATCCATCAAATCAACCAATAAATAAATTACTATTTAAAATTTACCAATTATCCAAGATGAGTGAGATTAACTCTCTTTATTGCCCATAGCCTCCCTCTCCCAGTACGCCACTAAATGGCCGAAAATCAAAGCCCTAGTTGTACCCAATTTTTTTTGTTGTAGTACGGTCGTCCAAAGGCACTTAGTGATACCATGAAACAGATGCATAACCAAAGGCCTCCGAGCAGTGCTCTACAACCATCATGCTCAATATATTTTGATCAGTCATATCTACAAACGTTAATCCTCCAAACTGAACACCATACATTGCGAACCCTGTCCCTTTTGCAATATGGTACAACTCAAGTCCTGCAATAGATTCAGCAAGCAAAAAACTTGAACATATCTGCTAAGAGACACATCGTGACTGTACCTCTCCACCATATCAAAGCCACCAGAAAATCCTATGACTTTTGGTTATCTTGCCTACTACTTCACATGGCATGAATGTCATTCCAAAATTCATGGACTGCTTCACATTAATAAAACACACCCTTCACATAGTACGATAATTTCCGATCGACGTTGCCTTTGAATTTTAGATCTCGGCGGTGGCGGCTTTAAATCTCAAGCGATGATTCTTCAGGCGAAGACGCCGACACTTCTAGTGGGAACTACAAGCTCCTTAGACGACGATGAGGTTGAATAGTTAAGGGTTTTTGTTCGCGACCGAGGGAGTTGAGCGGCAGGCGGCAACGTATAGAAGGAAGAGCAGATCAATTTTATATTTTTTTTCTCTTACTCTGTCATTATTTGTTTTTTAAAAGACGAAGGGACATATGATTTAAAGCATATAGTAGAAGTAAAGATCACCTCTGATTGGATAGAATATACGGTTGGATTGACTCAAAACAATATAAAATATTATTTAATTTTCAAATATCTCATTTAAAAGCAGCTTAAAATTTCAAACAACCTATTGAGGCATGCCACTAGGCGTTTGTAATGTTGTACCCCTATTCCAAACGCAATGGAAAAGGTTTTGAGTCCTAATACAATCGTGTAATGGCCCACCTTTCTGGACGGTTTAAATCGATGATAAACCACATATGTCAGACTCAAACCATTCACACGGGAGGATAGCTATGGGGTAAATAAGAAAAAGAAGAGAAAGAAATAAACCAAATACAAAATCTCACAGCGGAATGATAAAATATAATAATCAAATAACAGTTCATGAAGCTGTTACAAATAACATTTGATTACACTTTTACAGTACAGATCAGAGTACATATAACAAAAATAAAATGCAGCGGAACAACATGATACCATGGAATAAATTTAATAAATAACAATAGCATACAAATCTTCATCCTCCAAAAAAGAAGTCTGCGATATACTGATAAGATCAAACTGACCCGAGCGAATTGAAAAGACAAAACACTCGAGTCAAAACTAAAAGATTTTATGTATGTTAAATCAACAATAAATAAATATGAGTGTAATAACATCAGAGATGTTTACGAAGTTTGACATCTCCTATACAGTGTCTAAACGTGAGTGCAGTAACATAAGAGATGTTCATGATTTCCATCTCCTAAGGATCCGTTAAACTATCTACTATGTAGTACAATATGCTATGATAATATGTCTACAACAAAGTAAAATGTTAAAACAACATTAAGGCATTACCCATATCCACCTTAAAACATTTTACATATTCCCATAGTCTATAAAATACCGTAAGCTCCACCAAACTGATGGTTTACCTAGAGGGCACTCCATAGGTATAGTACAAAATAAACTCGTAGAAGGCACGATAAGGCACGTGACAAGGCACGCGAGGCAAGGCCCATGGTAGGATACTACCATTTTGCAGATCCGGACTCATGGTAACACATAGCAGCTACTACCACCCGCATTGGAACACACTCCCACAATCAAAATCAAGGGGTGGCTACCAAATCAATCACAAAGTCATAATATAGTATTGAAGAAGCATGTTCGAACAGAGTTGCGCCCTCACTTGGCTCGGCGTGGCTCCTGTTTTAGCCACGTCAAACTGACTCACGGGAGTCAAGGCTACATAAATACCTCATACAGAATCATTCACCAAACCATCCTACTTCATTTTGGAATCTCCACCATGTACACAGTTGTTAAAGTGGTTTTCGATATTGGCAGAGAGTACGACAATATCCAATCCTAATTACTTTAACAACCAAAAGATTATTTCATACCGGACGGTTCTTTTAAATTTCCAAAACCATTTCATAGTCGATATCAAAATATCATATTCAATTCGAACCATATCACTTTTGAAATCATATTCACTTTTGAAATCATATTCACTTTTGAAATTATCGATAAGATAGGTTACGACTTAAGTTATAACATCATTTAACTATATTCGCTTTAAATATCAAGGTTTAAATATAAACACTTCCACTTTACACAATCTAAAATTTAGAAAATTATTTAAATAGTTTAATTAGTTTAGCATAGTTTAAAATAAATTTTTAGACGGTTAAAATAATCTCAAATAGTTTAAAATAGATTAAGGTAATTTAAATGGGTTTAAGATAGTTTTAATAGGTTTAAAATAGTTTAAATAGATTTAAAATTTATTAAATATATTTAAAATAGATTAAATATATTTAAAATAGATTAAATAATTCAAATGATTAAATAAATTTAAGATAGATTAAATAGATTTAAAATATATTAAAATGGATTAATTACTTTAAAATAAGTAAAATAGATTAAATTGGATTAAATAGATTATAATAGATTAAAGTAAATTAAAATAGTTTAAATTGATAAAAATAGTATTAAATATATTAAATTAGTTTTAAAATAGTTTTAATAGTTTTAAATAGATTAAATATAGTTTAATATTTTAAAATAAAATAGTTTGGTTATTGGAATGGTTTATATAGTAAATAGTTTGAAAAATCTAGATAAATCTATATTTTAAAATAATATATTTTTCGACAGTTACAATAAAATAGTTAATTTGAAATTAATATCAAACTAGACTATTTCTTCCATTTCAACACATTTGGACCATGTCCAGCTTTCAATTCAACTAACTAAAACTGGTTTGTAAATTCAGATTCTCATTAGCCATCTAATCAATATCGATTTCAAATCCATGTTCGAATTATTAATTTAAACCACTTCAAATTTAAATAGATTCCAAAGTTATATTCAAACAATTTCAATAACTCAATTTTGATAAATTTCATTAATGCTTCAAAAATTCAACTTTGAAATTTCCATTTTAATTCTTTAAACAACTCATTAAATCAATTCCAATTTAAAATTTTAAAGCTTGGATTTCGAAAATAATTCGATTTATACAAATCAAATTTTATTTCAAAATATCATTTAACTGAATTCAATTTTTAAGGATTTAAAATCTTTTAATATAACAAATCCGGTGTCCGTATATAAACCCCTATGGTCAAGTTATACAGATATTTATCATTTCAATCCACAATATTTTATATTAACGGATATATATCATTTCAACCCGTAGTCCCAAATTTAATAACAAATTCATGAAATCGCTTGACTTTATCATTTCAACTCATTACGATTTTTCTTTAATCTATCAGATCATTTGGGTATGTATCATTTCAACCCATAGGAAACTTGAAGTGTTGTAACGATATAAAATATAACATCCAGTCATCCAATATCAATAATCAAACATCCATCACAATCATCATCCAAATCAACAATAAATAACAATAATTTGCTGATTATCAATAACAAGTATTAACTGAAAATTTAAAATTCAATATTAACTTAAATGGCGATTAAATCCAAATAAAGTAAGATTTAACTGGACTGACAATTTAAATATACCAAACATCAACCAATCAATTTCAAATCACATCATAAATTCAATTTAACTAACATAAGATAATTTAGTAATTGTGAGTATGTTAAAATATTCACCTTTGATTTCAAATCGATTTGGAGTCCAAAATGAGGCCCAAAATTCAACAGTCTCAGAATTTATCCAAACTAGTTCCATAATGTCCAGAAATTCGATATGATCCCAGTGGCACAAACCGCATGTGAATCCGAGTTCGTATGCAAAAGATATCGATGTCGAAACGTTTAAAAATCAAATTTAAATTAAATAAACAAAACAAAACATACCTCGCCACGTCATCATCCCTGCACAACGTAAAATCGTAGCCTGCCCTCCGTTCGATCATTTGTAACACACGCATGCAATCTCCTCTTCAGCGCCGCCACCCATGTCATTGATCGAACGCGCCACGCCAGAGGGCCCCCGACCCTTGCTCCCACCACGACTTCCCCCACGGCCACCTGGATGTCGAACTTGACATGAAAATAACCTAGCAGCCGCCACTTATTCTAAACCCTAGTTCAACTTTAGGCGATAATCTGGCCATTGAACTGACGAACGACCATCACCGATTTACTCCCCTCGACCATCTCTACGCTCCTATACCATCAATTCGAAAATCTGTCGATGATGATCAAACCTCGATAAATGGTCGAAAATGATCTCCCATTTCTGGCCAAACAATGATTCGAATCAAAAAACAAATCACTGCTGAAGATTGCGCTCATCGAGAGCTTCGAATCGGAATATAATATGATAGAGTATTGAGAAGTTTGAATTTTTGAAATTGATTTTGATTTGAAATTGATTTGGGATTTAGGGTTTCATATTCTGTCATTTGAGAAAGAGGAACTGCTAGAATAATACATACAGAAATAAGGAACGAGAAACAATTATGGTTTATAACAACGTACATATAGGTAGATCTGAATTAAATGAATGGACCAGATTGGATTGATCGAAATGACAACGCGATCCAAAAAGCCCGTTCTGACCTCGAAAAGAAAATAGGTCATCCCATACATCAAAATATATGTTTTTAATAATTTTAAGCTCAATGAAACAGGTTTCAAATCTTAATTCCATTGTATGAAGATGTTAGGTTTTGTAATCAGCTTATTTCAATTTGGTTTCAATTAAATTGATTTCTACACATTTCGAGTCCGTACGATTAAACGACAAGTCCGATCGCCACAAAATTTGAAACCTTACAATAATTTACCGTTGTGGATCCAATGAAACTGGTTTCGTCAAAATCCGAGATAGTGGCCAAAATGGCTATTCTCACGTTAATTCAATAAATTATTATTATACTATCTAAATCACCTTTCAATTCAAATTTTATAATTAACAATATTTATCATTTTTAATTTCATAGAAATTAACAATATTTTTAAACCAATTTCTCATGTCAAATTCAATATTAATCATTGCACTAATTACAATATTCAGTTTCAACTGTAATAAATTTATTAATTATAATTTAAAAATCCAAATAAATTAATTTATTTTTATTTCAATCTTATTATTCATTCATCATTACTTTATGGATATAGTTAACATTCGTTTACCATGTATCACATTAATACTCTACAATTATCATCTTAGTTCATATTTACTGCAATACTGAATTAGATTAATCGCAATAGATTTACAATTTAATTTCAATGGATTAATTAATGCAAAATTAGTTAAACAATTTGTTACAACTTACAATTTCAAACACATTTCTATGTTTTATGTTAACAAACAAAACTAATAAATCCACATACTGATTAATTATTCTATATTAACCAATTTTAATTAATTACATATAATTTCACTGTTTAATACAACATTTGGATTTATTTCCTTATTTACAATTTATAACCAATTATAACTCTTCAATCATTTCAATAAACTGGAATTACATTAAAATAGTTAGAAATTAACTTAAATTAACATTGTTACATTTCATTCTAGTTATTATTCTCATTAATATATCACAAATTTAATTTTTTCCAATATTAAATTACAAAAACTAATTAAATTTAATAAATTTAATTATCGAAAATTACGGGTCATTACACTCTTCCACTCAAAACTTTTCGTACTCGAAAAGGAAAAGAAGGAATTAAAAATTAATATATCATATACAAAGTATTCAATTTATAAACAATTAATTTACATAATTAAATAATCAAAATAAAATATATCAGTTTATAAACCATTAAATCCTTTCATATTCAAGTTAATAAAAGTTTGGAAAAACATTTCCACTTTCACAAAAATTTCGGCGGAGTCTTCTTTGTAGGAGAGGTTCAGGAAAAATGATAATATCAATAATAATAGTATATATATATATATATATCATATTTCAAATTAATATATCCCAAACCACCGAAAAACTATTTAATATCGTTATAAAACCGTAATTTGAAAACGTATCTATTTGTCGGCCAAACAACGCTTATTGATGAAACCAAAAGCAGTGGCAATTGCTTACATAAACCTGTATTTCACTTATATAATCCAAAGAGTTAGAATTATGTAAAAGAGAAATATTTAAGTTATTTCAATTAATAACAAAACAGATCATCACAACATACAATAGTCACATGCAATCAAAACCATATAATCATCACATGCAATAGAAGTAATCAATCATACATCCATAGAAACCAAAACAAATGGGTTGTTCGGATTTAGAAACTTTTAATCGTATAAAATGATAAATAAACTATTAAGTATACCGTATACTCAATAGTCTTGGATAAAACTTAATAGATTATGCATACATCTTATACAGTTAGAAGTATCCATTCACAACCATCCCATAGCCAAAATAAACAATGATTTCAAGTATTATTCAAGTCATTCTTATTAATTTCTTTTCATATCATTTACAGTTCCTTCATCATTTTTTCATTCATACATGCTATTTTCCCATTAATTTACATTCATTACTTACAAAGTTTTCATTTCTCATTTATACATTCAATGCTAATTTCCATTACTTTTCATCAATTTACTTACATAATAAATTATTTCCATTCAATTATTTAAAATAATCAATGAATTCAGTATTATTTAAGTATTACATACAATTATTTCAGTTTACTTCGCATTTTATTATTTACTTTGATTTCCTTCTAAACATCAATATTCATTTGTGAAGCAACTCATAATTAGATTTTTCTTTCTATTCACTTTTATTTCTTTCACATAAGTATTCACTTTTACTATTTACTTTAATTATAATTGGCTTCAAACATTACTGAAGTTTATAATCATTTACTTACAATATTCGCTGTTCTATTAAATTTAATTACTAGTATCTCAGATTACTAACTTTAATTTTTAACAATTTATAACATTAGAATTCTTATTTATAGAAGTAATTTCATTGAACACTTTCATTACTAAAGTTTTAATTGTATAATATTCCATTACATATTCCTATTTAACATTTCAAATTTTAACATTTTGGTGAATTACATATATGTTTTATGGAAAGGAATTGAATGTTACATAAGTTTATCTTATTCATCTTAGTTAACAAAAGATTCAATAATTACATCTTCTAAATTTTCATATTTACAAGTTACAGATTTTCAATTTCTTGTATATTTCATTAATCATTTTAACATCAAATTTCTTATTTTCATTTTAGAAGTTTCCAATTATTAGCATAGTCAAGATTCCATTCATTACAATAATTTCAATTTCTAATCTACAAAAACTTAAGAACTAAACACCAGATTCCATTTCAATCAATTTAAAATTATATATATATACATATATATATATATATATATATATATAAACCATAACTTATATATATCAAATCAAACTTCAGAAATTAAAATTAAGATTTGTTTATCAAAATGAATGTGTAATAAAGCTACTACAACAGTCTTTCCACTTTAAAACACGAAAATAAACATCGATGATGCATATAATCATCACCGAAATTATTTTCCAAAGATAGAGAGACCAATTTCAAAGCTCCCAAAACTTAAGTTCTCGAATTTTCGAATTTATAGTTACTTTATTTGTAAATCATATTTGCAACCAATATTTACAAATTTCACTTTCTAACAAACAACAAACATATCACATAAAATCTTATACATTTATTAAGATTATTCTTTTACATACCAAATATAATACTACGTAAAATTATTTCATTTACCCATATGTCAAAAACAATATCGTGTCAGTCCGCTCTATTAATTAAGTGTTTAGAAATCCCTATCGATGCCATAGCGTCCTATATACCGACAGGAATTTATAAATACTAAACAAAACAAATTAACACAATACAAAAACCTTTTATAATACTAACAAATATGCTCTCTCATATATATACAATCAACGCTTATTCTAGGGTATTACTAACATATTTTCAATGACTCAAACCTCACAATGCTAAGGTTATCGCTAAACCAAAGCTCTGATACCAAATGTAGCAGTCCAACTTTTTGGACGGTTTGACGATAAACCACACATGTCAGACTCAAACCATTCAAAAAGGAGGATTATTATGGGGTAAATAAGAAAAAAAGAGAAAGAAATAAAACAAACATAGAATCTCACAGTGGAATGACAAAATATAATAATCAAATAACAGTTCATGAAGCCGTTACAAATAACATTTGATTATAGTTTTACAATACAGATCATAGTATGTACATCGGAAATAAAATGCAGTGGAACAACATGATGCTGTGGAATAAGTATACTAAATAACAATAGTATACAAATCTCCGTCTTCGTCCTTTAGAAAAGCAGTCTACGATATACTAAAAAGCTCAGACTGACCTGAGCGAAATGAAAAGATAAAACACTCGAGTTAGAACTAAAGATCTTATGTTTGTTAAATTAACAATAAATAAATATGATTGTAACAGCTTCAGAGATGTTTACGGGGTTTGACATCTTCTATCCAGTGTCTAACATGAGTGCAATAACTTAAGAGATGTTCGAGATTTCCATCTCCTAAGGATCCATTAAACTATCTACTATGTAGTACAATATGCTATTATAATATGTCTACAGCAAAGTAAAGTATTAAATAGCGTTAAGGCGTTACCCATACCCCCTTAACACATTTTATATATTCCCGTAATCTATACATGACCGTAAGCTCCACCAAACCGGTGGTTTAACCAGAGAGCACTTCATATGGTACAAAACAAAATCGTAGAAGGCGCGATAAGACATGTGACAAGGCACGCGAAGCAATGTCCATGGGAGGATACTACCGTTTTACGGATCCGGACAGGTGGTAACGCATAGCAGCTACTACCGCTCACCTGGAACACACTCCCACAATCAAAATCAAGGAGTGGCCACCAAATTAATCACAAAGTCATAATATGGTATCGAAGAAGCATGTCCGATCGGAGGTGCGACCTCACTTGGCTGGCGTGGCTCCTGTTTTAGTCACATCAAGCTAACTCACAGGAGTCAGGGCTACGTATATACCTCATGCAGAATCGTTCGCCAAACCATCCTACTTCATTTTGTAATCTCCACTACATACGCAGTTGTTAAAGTGGTTTTCGGTATTGGTAGAGAGTACGATAATATCTGATCTCGGTCTCTTTAACAACCAAACGCTTATTTCACACTGGATGGTTCTTTTAAATTTCCAAATCCGTTTCAAAATCGATATCAAAATATCTTATTCAATTCAAAATATTTCATTTTTGAAATCATATTCACTTTGAAATTATTAATAAGATAGGCTACGACTTAAGTTATAACATCATTTAACCATATTCGCTTTAAAAATCAAGGTTAAATATAAACACTTCCACTTTACACAATCTAAAACTTAAAACATAATTTCGATAATTATAAATAGTTTAAATAAATTTTTAGATGGTTAAAATACTCTAAAATAGTCTAGAAATAGATTAAAGTAATTTAAATAGGTTGAAGATAGTTTTAATAGGTTTAAAATACTTTAAAAGATTTAAAAATAGATAAAATACAAAAGAAAATAGATTAAATAGATTTAAAGGAGATTAGATAATTTAATTGATTAAATAAATTTAAAATAGATTAAATAGATTTAAAATATATTAAAATGGATTAATTACTTTAAAATAAGTAAAATAGATTAAATTGGATTAAATAGATTATAACAGATTAAAATAGTTTAAACCGATTAAAATAGTTTAAAATAGATTAAATTAGTTTTAAAATAGTTTTAATAGCTTACATAGATTAAATATAGTTTAATAGTTTAGTATAAAATAGTTGGTTATTGGAATGGTTTATGTAGTAAATAGTTTGAAAAATCTAAATATGTCTAAATTTTTAAATAATATATTTTTAAATAGTTTACAATAAATTAATTTGAAATTAATATCAAACTAGACTATTTCTTCCATTTCAACATATCTGGACCACATCCAGCTTTCAATTCAACTAACTAAAACTGGTTTTAAAACCAGATTCTCATTAACCATTCAATCAATATCGATTTCAAATCTATGTTTGAATTATCAATTTAAACCACTTCAAATTTAAATAGATTTCAAAGTTATATTCAAACAATTTCAATAACTCAATTTTGATAAATTTCATTTATGCTTCAAAATTTCAACTTTGAAATTTCCATTTGAATTCTTTAAACAATTCATTAAATCAATTCCAATTTTAAAAATTTAAAGCTTGGATTTGGAAAATAATTCAATTTCTATAAATCAAATTTTATTTCAAAATATCATTTAATTGAATTCAAATTTTAAGGGTTTAAAATCGTTTAATTTAACCAATCAGGTGTCCATACATAATTCTCTACCCTATGGTCAAGTGATACAGATATTTATCATTTCAATCAACAATTATTTTATATATAAGGATATATATCATTTCAACCCGCAGTCCAAAATTTAGTTACAAATCCATGAAGTTGCTTGAGTCTATCGTTTCAACTCATAATGATTTCTTCTTAATATATCAGATCGTTCAAGTATCTATTATTTCAACCCATAGGGAACTTGCTGTGTTATAACGATATAAAATATAATATCCAGTCATCCAATATCAATAATCAAACATCCATAACAATCATCATTAAAATAAACAATAAATAACAATAATTTACTGATTATCAGTAACAGGTATTAACTTTAAATTCAAAATTCAATATTAATTTAAATGGCGATTAAATCCAAATAATGTCTGATTTAACTGGAATGACAATTTAAATATACCAAACATCAACTAATAAATTTCAAGTCACATTATAAACACAATTTAACTAACATAAGATAATTTTGTAATTGTGAGTGGGTTATAACACTTACCTTTGGTTTCAAATCAATTTGTAATCCAAAATAAGGCCCAAATTTCAACAGTCTTAGAATTTGTCCAAATCAGTTTCATAATGTCCAGAAATTTGATACGATCCTAGTAACACAAACAGCGCGTGAATCCGAATTCGTATGCAAAAGATATCGGTGTCAGAACGTTTAAAAATAAAATTTAAATTAAATAAACAAAACAAAATATACCTCACCACATGATCATCCTTGCATAACATAAAACGTAGCCTTCCCTCTGTTCGATCATTTGTAACATGCGCATGCAACCCCCTCTTCAGTGCCGCCTTCCACACCATTGATCTAACGTGCCATGCCAGAGGACTGCCGACCCTTGCTCCATCCACGACTTTCCCCACAGCCACCTCGACGTCGAACATGACGTGAAAATGACCCAGAAACCGCCACTTATGCTAAACCCTAGTTCAATTTTAGGCAATAATCTAGCTATTGAACTACTGAATGACCATCACCGATGCACTCCCCTCGACCATCTCTACGCTCCCATACCATCGATTCGACGATCTGTCGATGATGATTAAACCTCGATGAATGGGCGAAAATGAATCTCCCATTTTTGGCCAAACAGTGATCCGAATTGAAAAACAAAATCATTATAGAAGATTGTGCTCATCGAGAGCTTCGAATCGATATATAATATGATAGGGTTTCGAGAAGTTTGAACTTTTGAAATTGGTTTTGATTTTAAATTTATTTGGAATTTAGGGTTTCATATTCTGTCGTTTGAGGAAGAGGAACTGATAGAATAGTACATATAGAAACAAGGAATGAGAAACAATTAGGGTTTATAACAGCCTATATATAGGTGGATCTGAATTAGAAATGAATGGATCAGATTGGATTGATCGAAACGACTACATGACCCGAAAAGCCCGTTCTGACCCCGAAACGAAAATAGATCATCCCATATATCAAAATAGATGTTTTTGATAATTTTAAACTTAATGGAATAGGTTTCAAGTCTTAATCCTATTATATGAAGAAGTTAGCTTTTATAATCAGCTTATTTCAATTTGATTTCAATTAAATTGATTTCTACACGTTTCGAGTCCGTACGATCAAACGACAAGTCCGATCGCCATGAAACTTGTAACCTTACAATAATTCACCGTTATGGATCCAATGAAACTGGTTTCATCGAATCCGGGACATTGTCCAAAATGGCTATTTTCACGTTAATTCAATAAATTATCATTAAATTGTTTAAATCACCTTTCAATTCAAATTTTATAATTAAGAATTTTTATCATTTTTAATTTCACAGAAATTAACAATATTTTTAAACCAATTTCCTATGTCAAATTCAATATTAATTATTTCACTAATTATAATGTTCAGTTTCAATTGTAATAAATTTATTAATTATAATTTAAAAATCCAAATAAATTAATTTATTTTTATTTCAATCTTATTATTCAATCAATCATTACTTTATGGACATAGTTAACATTGGTTTACCATTTATTACTTTAATACTCTACAATTATCATCCTATTTCATATTTACTGCAATATTAAATTACATTAATCGCAGTTGAATTACAATTTAATTTCAACGGATTAATTAATGAAAAATTAGTTAAACAATTTGTTACAACTTACAATTTCAAACATATATCTATAGTTCATGTTAACAAACAGAAATAATAAATCCACATATTGATTAATTATTCTATATTAACCAATTTCAATTAATTACATATAATTTCACGGTTTAATACAACACATAGATTTATTTCCTTATTTACGATTTATATCCAATTATAATTCTTAAATCATTTCAATAAATTGGAATTACATTAAAATAGTTAGCAATTAATGTAAATTAACATTGTTACATTTCATTCTAGTTATTATTCTCATTAATATATCACAAATTTAATCTCTTCCAATATTAAATTATAAAAACATATTGCATTTAATAAATTTAACTATCGAAAATTACTTGTCGTTACAGATCGTATGGAGAAGATAGCTTTTTGGACCCAATTATTATATTAAATTTTCGATACTATTTTCAATGCATTTCTATCTCATACGATCAAATGATAACTCTAAACAAAATTTTGAAATCCGATAATAATACACTATTACGGATCCAATGGAACTTGTTTCATCCAAATCCGAGACTTTGCCTCGGGAGGCTATTTTTTGCACATTAATTTATACAACTCATTTTTAAAATCGAACAAATCATTCTTTAAATTCAACATAAAAGTTCTATTACCTTCCTTCTTATTAAAATAAAATTAATAAGCCTCTAAATTATTTTTATTAAGTTTAAAACTCAAGATTCAATTATTTAAGTAAAATTCCAATTATTAAATTATCCAATAAACCACTATTTTTGAAAATTAAAGTTATTTAACTTATAAAAGTAAATTTTAATCATTTAAATCAATTAAATGTTTCAATTTCAAATAGCCAAAATTATGGATCGTTACACAACATATTTGTAAATTGAATCCATAATTAACAATCACTAGCCTATCCATTACTTATCCAATATTAAATAATCCACATTTAAATTAACTGGCATATGATTAAGTGTCCAAATAAATATTATACCAGAATGAAATTTATTCTGCTAAACAGATGTCATCAATAATCTATTTATTTCAATTATAGCTAAACGGTGTTTATTCCTGCTAAATAGATGTCCAAAAGTTGTTTATTCAATTATAACGGTGTTTTGTTTGGCCAAATAGACATTACCAATGAAGTATGATTTAATTAACTAAATTATTATCCAAAACAACATAATTATATCGAATTAGTTTATTTTATCATTAACTTATACTTTCATAAAACCATCAACATTTATATCATAGTATTCATGAGTCCATACAAACCTAGTGTAAAAATCCATGGATCAAACGAGCGAAAAATGAAGGAGTTATCACTATTTTAAAATTAATATCTTAGCTTATAACTTAAACAAGGCAAAACAAATATTTCCACCAAAGCATGTAGGCCCAAACCCCAAACCTGCAAGGAATAGTGTCTTCTTCCCCTAACTCCATAGCCTGTGCACACACAAACCCCTCTGCCTATGCACACGTACACTGCATCTCCATGTACACCTAACCATGCGGCGAACCGATATAATCGATTGACTCAACTATGAGAGTACACCCAATCAGCCCTTCCACTTTCAGTCCCCACCTCTCCTTCTTCAACCAACCTGAAAATCTCCCCTTTGCTGCCCAAAGTGACACATTAAGCTTCCCACGACCGCAAATCACCAAACTCGACCCTAAATGCAGCTCTCCTCCACTAACCCAACGCCAACCTCCACTTCGCCTATTGTCGCCTCTATCTCCAATGATTCATACTCTAGCCTTCCATCACCATTGTCGACCATCACCAAACATTGCTAAAACTTCTATAAAAAATACTACGCCGCATCACGAAGCCAACGACGCAAACAACATCATCTAATCCTAAGAGGATTAAGGGAACCTGATTTTTAAGTTTTAGAGCAAACTTTTCCTGCTTCTTTCATTTAGCAATATCTCACTAAGTAACCAATTTCTAAAATTACTAAGGATGATTTACCACAACTTCGCAGTTGGGAGTTTTGACCGAAACTGGATAGGAAGATATTTATTTTTGAAAGGAAAGGGAGGATGCTTACTTCAATTTAAAAGAATGGGGAGAGGGAAAAATAACGTAACAGTATGTTTATGATTCATTTACAGAGAGCATATCCTTTCATTTCAAAAAAAATATAAATAAAAATATGATTGTTAAGCAATTACTTAAAACATGATTCTAGTACTTTCTTTAATTCTACTCAAGCCATCAAATCATCCCTTAAAATCCAAATTTGAGTATTTTACGATTGTTATAATTTTAATTTTCAAAATAAAATGTTCTTCCTTTCTCAACTTATCCTACATTTAAATGTTGTTTCAAAATATATACAAAGGTTTAACCACTTTCTATAACTTGTTGGTCGATAAAAATTCAAAAATCTAAAAACAGGTTTCGATTGCATTTCCTTTTTTCATGAACTACCTATTTATGTAAACAAAATATAAAAATGAATTTTCTATCATTAGTTATAAAAAAAAAGAGGGTTATTTAATTATTAAAACTCTTAATTGAATATTTAAAATAAATTAAATATTCATAAATCAAAGTGATAAAATTCTGGATCGTTATATTCTCTCCCCCTTAAAAGAATTTCGACCCCGAAGTATCATCCCAATCAGATGAAGAAGGAAACAAGCCACAAAACTTAACCAATTTTTTCTTCCAAAACTATTTACGAAAATATTTTGATAAAACATAGCTTAAGTTTAACAATTTGTATAATACCTCACTATATCCTAAGAGTTATACCACTATCTGATTCAAACCTTTTTATTTTGAACTTATTTTCCTCAAGTAAATTAAAAATCCAATTGCCCGTTTTTTATTTCATAATCCTATTTGGAATGGAATTATATATCTCAATCCATAAAAATATACATATAGCCCAAGTAACCCCAAAATTATACTAAGGAACTGAATACTACTAAACAGTATCATACATTCCCTTATAAATTAAGAGAAGTGTTTACCATCCGAACACATCTCTCCCCTATTTATAGTTATTTTAAAGTCACTCGATCTAGTTAACTTAAAAATACTCCTTCTAATTTCACTATTCTTTTTTTGAAACAATCGTATATATATTTCCATACAAATAATTCTAACAAAATATCGATTTCCTACCTGCTTTAGGCTTAAATTTGAACTCGTTTCGATCATACAATGATAAATAGAATAATTTACTAACTGCACTACCATGTTCGCCTAGGCAAATCCACTTGTTACATAGTAGATTATTCGGATCATCGCAAAACAAATCGAGACTCATTCCCCGAACTATCCAAAGAAAACATACTTTACTTTTAACAATTTCTTCCTAAAATATTTACACTTTAAAATATTTTTAAGTACAACTATTACTACTTTTACAAAATCATTTAAAATCCTTTCTCAAAGTCTTTAGGATATGGGTCTTAAAAAATCCTTTTGTTCATAACATTTTATAAATCCAAATTTCCTAAAATCATTCATGATAAAAATCATTTTGAAATATTTATTTCAAAATATTCTGGCTTTCTTTTAATAAGCGTTTTTATTAAATCCCATTTTAATCTAAAATTAACATCCAACACCTTATAGTCAAATTGTGAAACTTAATTCACAAGGTGCTCCTTTCAATGTTTCCATAATTTCTATTTACCCAACCCATTCTTAAGGAAAGAAAATTTTTGGGTAAATCAACAAACACTAGTCAACGCCCAAAACTAGGTGAGCAAGACTAAACAAACCCTAAATGATAATAATTGAACATTATCATTTCACAATAAACAAGCATATAAAAAATAACTATATTAACTTCTGAATTTTTTATCTTTATATATAAATATAAGTCTAAGTAAAATTATTTCATTTACCCACTTAAAAACAATATCGTGCTGATTAGCCTTGATCAACTGTTAAGGAATCCTTATTGATATTGATAGTCAGAGCATTGACTAGAATTCATAAACCACTAAACCGATTAATTAACCAATATAACACATTTCTATTGCACCAATAAATACGTTCTGTTATATATATATATATATATATATATATATATGCTCAAACTCATTCTTGGGTGTTACTAATCCTATCCCTAATTAGTTTACCTCACCAGGACTAAGGTTATCGCTTAACCTTTGTTATACCGCCTTTTGACCTGGCAATATATCAAAAAAGTTAGCTAAATGGCTTCTTTGATAATCAAGGCGGGAAGCTCGGAGAGACAATTATCAGGCTCGAAAATCGATGATATTTGTAACTATGGACAACAGTTGGGCAGATTCAGGTAGGGTTCCAATCAAGGTGCAATCAATATGAAGTGACAAGAAAGCCCCCATGGGGCCACATTTCAAATTTCAAGAAAATCGGAGTTCGTATGCTCGAGTTATAGGTAAAGGAAGAATTTATATGAATCGATCAAGAATGATTTATAAAACAGTGTAAATCGATGAAGATCGATCAATATCTCAAAATCTACAAAGCCTATGCACACGAAAATTTCATAGCATCAATATATTGTAGGGTGGGGGCCAAAAAAATGATCGCACGGCAAAAATCTAAAATCTGGAAAAAAGAGGCCAATCGTTATTGAATGATTGTACAAATTAGCTAGAACGATCCATAGTTTCACGGAAAATACGATATCTCATAAATGGTACATTAGAATTGCACAAAATTTGAAGAGAAATAACTTCCATCATCGAGCATCCCCCTAATCAATCATAGCTCAAAACTCCCAAATCTTGAAAAAAGAGGCCGATCGTTATTGGAGTGATCGTACAAATCATCCATAACGATTTATAGTTTCATGGAAATTGTGATTCATTTCAATGTTTCAGAGATTCTTATAAGTGAAGATATGAAACATTGCAAATCAATGTTTCAGAGATTCATTTCAAAACAACTTCTAAAATTATGATTTTTAAAAATAGTATTACAATTTTTAATGATTAAATCAAAGTACAGTTTCACATTTACGGTATCATACCTATTTGACAAGTACAGTTGGATCCTGCAATGGATTTGGTTGAAATTGCTTCTGAATATGGTGAAATTATCATAGATTATAGGAGAAATCTTAGATTGAGTTGAATTTAAAATTTTAGATTGTAATTTGGGTTTTCAGGTTTAGAACCCTAGTTTCACTGTGTGTAAGAAAATTTAGTGCCGCGGTCTCATCAATTGATCGAGTTCAACTAGGTTTGGCGTGATGGTAGCTGGTGGTTTGGGGAAGCCTTCGATGAAATTGGAGGGGAAAATGGTGGCCGGAGGGGCGGGGAATAACATGTTGACAGGTTGGTGGTTTTGGGTAATGGCTGTTGCCAGGTTTGGGAATGCTGTTCCAGGTTTTTGAGTTTTAAACTTGAATTTAAATTCAAGTGAATTCTGGGATTTTGGAGGGTTGAATGTTGATAGAGAGATTTTGGTCGATGGAGGATGGTCATAGATGATCGTCAGTGATGGTCGGAGATGGGGAGTGGGTGCACAGTGTGGTTGTTGTACAGGTGGGTGTTTGTTTTGGGTTGCAAGGTTTCTGTACTCGGGATAGTCTCGGGTAAATGGGAAGGGAGACTCGAAGCAGAGGATCATTTGTCTCGAAGTAAAATTTTGGTAGCTCGGGTTTTAGTAATGTTTCAGGATTTACTATTTAGACAGTAACTTGTTTTCCAGGTTTCTAAATTTTTTTTAAAAAGTGAAAGTAAATTGCAAACAAAAATCTGAAAACTAAAGTTGAATCTGAATTTAAGTATAAATTCAATTAATTAAATTTTGGTTTTTGAAATAATTTAAATTTTGAAATTTGTAATTAGGTTTAGAGTATGATCAGGAAACCAGTTCTCAGGTTTTACAAATTGATGTAAAAAAAGAAATGCAAAACAAACTCTGAAACTATGTTTGAATATAGAATTGAATTTGAATTCAATCAAGTTTTAAATTTTTGATCTGTGAAACAATTTGAAATGCTTTTAAATTCAAGATTGGTTTTAAACTAAAAACAGAAATTGTCATTCTGTTTTGAAAAATTGAAAGTAGAGTTTAAAACTTAAAGATGAAGTTCAATCTGAAAATGTTTAAACTTGAAACTTAAATATGAAATCAATAATTTAAATCTTGGATTTTTAATCATTTTTTTTGAATTCAAACTTAAGATGTTAAACTAAAACAGTAAACTGTTTTTCTGTTTTCTGTTTTAAAGTTAAAAGCAAATTTTAAAAATGCATATGAAAACTTAAAACAAGTTTAAAAATCTGGGAACAGAATTTGGAAGCTCAAGTTTGAATTTAATTTAAATCTGGAATTTAAATTAGATTTTTAAACTTTTATAGTATAAAGAACATTGTTTTAAATTTTAAAACTATAAGTCTTAATGTATGAAATAAAGTTTAAACTAAGTTTAAATTCAGTTTTGAAAATCTGGAATTAGACTTTAATGTCAGTTTTTAAAATTTAATAAGTTTTTAAATTTAAATTTGTTTTAACTATTTTAGAAAGTTTAAATAGTTTGAATTTGAAAATGAAGATGGAGATGTAAGTAAAGTTTTAAAATTTTAAGTTTGAATCTAGAATGAAAATTTAAATTGTGTTTCAATTAGAAATTTAAAAAGAAATTTTTAGATTGAATTTGTTGAAACAAATTGTTTAAAATATAAGAAGAATGTTTCTTAATTTAGAACTTAATAAATTGGTTTCATTTAAATTATTGATTTAATTTAAATGGGTAATTAATTATTTAATTAATTAATAATGTGGATGTTTAATTAAGTTAATAATAATTTTTAAGTTAATTAATGAGATTTGAGATTAATTAATTAAGGTTAATTAATCTATAATTAGGGATGGTTAATTAAATTTTAATTAATGATTAAGATTTATTTAATCAAGTGATTAAAGATAATTTAGATTTTAATTAACACTTAATTAATTAATAATTAGAGATTAATTAAGTTGTAATTAAATCATAATTAATTGATAATTAATAATGGTTAATATAAGTTAATTCTTAATTAAGTAATTAAGAAATGTTAATGAAGGTCATTAACTTAAGATTATTTTAACAATTAATTAATGTGATTAATTTTTGATAATTAATTAGATTAATTAAATAATAATAATCAATTGTTAATGTTTAATTACTTAAATGAAAGTAATTAATGAATTAATTGCTTAGTGTAATTAATTTGATTAATTTGATTAGTTTAGATTAATTAAATTAAATTAATTTAATTATTTGTGTATTGTTGATAATTACTTTATGTAACTTATGAATTTGTAATTACTTAAGGAAGTAATTTATTAATAATTACAGGATGTAATTAAAGATATTTATTATAGAAGTAATTTGAATTTAAATTACTTTGAAATTAATCAAGTAATTAATGGAGATAATTAATTAAGAGTAATTAATTTATGGGATGAATAATTAAAGCAGTTAATTACTGAATGGTTATTAATCAAAGGTGATTAATATATATGTGGTTTAAATTGAAGATTAATTACTTATGTAATTAATTTATATTGATGGATTGATTAAATGAAAACATTAATTAATTAATGATGTAATTTGGAATTGATTTAAGGTATAATTAATAATAAATAAATGATTAATTAATTAAGCAATTACAAGTTAATTATTTACAAAAGGGTTTAAGTAATTAACTTGTGTAATTAATATTAAATGCTAATTACTTATTGTAATTAGAGATAGTTAATCAATAAGGATTAATTGAAATGAATATTGAGATCATGATTATTTAATTGATCTGAAATCAATTGAAGATTAAGATAAGCAGAATTTTGATGATGAAGTAATTAATTTAATTCATTTTAAATTAATTAGAGTTTAGGTAATTAATTTAATTCATTTTAAATTAATTATAAATGGTGTGATCATTAGATCATTGCTTATGTTTGATGATTGGTATTGGTTGCTTGGTATGGTTTGTAATCTCAATATGAGATGAGTAATGATTATTGATGGATGCATTGGTTGCTTTTGGATGATAATATGGATTATCTGATTATGATATGAATTATCTATTGATGATAAGGTTGACTATCTATTGTGATGAATTATCTATCTGTGTATATTTAGATAATGAATTGAATTGTTTTAAACTTAAAACAACTTGGACTTTAAAAGACACGCTTTGTATTTCGATGAGACCGGGATCGGGTTTCCATATTTGGATATCCGAAAACCACATCGATTCCAAATTAACGTTAGGTCGTTAATCCAAGTGGAGCAAGTGAAGACTCGAGGTGTTAGGGCTATACATCAGTATAACTCTGTGGGTGATTCCGTAATGAGTTTGACGGAATAGTACTTATAGATTCGAGATGGTGATTCAGAGTGCAAGGGTTATTGTCGTTAACTCTGAGGGTGATTCCAAAATGAGTGTAACGAGATAATGCCTTCGGTTTCGTTCGAACCCGGAACGAACTTGTATGGATTGAATGCTTTCAGAACATCGTCAGGCGGACGATGAGCATTCTAACTGATATGTCCTATAAAGGTAATCGTAGCCTCAAGCCTCATCAACCGGGAATGGCTAAAACAGGGGAGGTGCAGCAAAGCTTCGTGGGTAGCCCCCACTTGAGAGCAAGATTTATCCTTGTCTAGAGGTCCCTTTATTTTTCGGCTTAGTGGTGCGGTTGCTGATCACAGCTGCGGGGTTGTCTTGTTCGGAACTGTTCAGTAAGGAACGGGTCCGACTTTGTGTTGCAGGGGATTGGGAGTAATCCTCGGTACGGTGATCTAGGCCACGTACTGTGACGGGCGGTACCCCAGTAGCCCAGCCATTGATGGAATCCAAAATCCAATAAGTGCCAACGGTTTTGATTGTATTACCCACTTTTGTGGCTAGTAGCTGGAATTTAATCATGTAACAATTTCAGCCATTTCTTATTTACTCGAAAACCCTAGACATTATTATAATATCATCAGATTTCCTATCAAATGTTTTGATTAGCGTAAGGTAAAAACTTTTCCATGTTTATGTGTGGGAAGTCTTACGTGATACCTTTTCTTTTCAAAGGTTTTTCAAAGTTAAGCAACTTTAACCTGTTACTCACACCAGACCCATGTCTGACCCGGAGTTATTTCTGTTTTTCTTTAACTCTTGGGTACTCAAATTTTTACATGTAGCCAAGGGAATTCAGGTTAGGATTCAGGTTAGCTTTGACGAATTGTGGAGGAGCAAATGGAGCAGGAGGCTTCTGCGTATAGTTATATAGTTTTCCGCTGTGTTGGTATCTCTGAGTGTTTGTCTGTAATGTATTGAGTTGTAATAACTAGACAGGTGTTTATAACTGCCTAGTATGTGTTGTATATGTCTGTGTAACTCTGATATTTGTTGTATACTATGTAATACTTATGTTATTAATATAATTTATTCGTTCCGCTATTGAGATTCTTGTGTTGGTTCTTCTTTCTCTTCTTTCTTTTCTCTTTTCTATCCCTTTCTTTCTTAAGGATGATACGACTTTTTGTGGAGAAAAAGTCGGGTCGTCACAAATTATCTTACATCATGGACCACCTCCATGATCAATAGCAGCTCAAAGTCCTAAATCTTGGAAAAAGAAGTTGATCGTTATTGGAATGATCTTATAAAATCAGCATAACGATCCATATTTTTACGGAAAAGACAACATCTCACAAATGATATATCGAAATTGGAGGAAATTTTGAAATCAAGTAGCTAGCATCATTAGGAACCCATAGGATCGATCGTAGTTCAAAAGGATGAAGCATGGAATGAACTCCTATGAACTAATTTCTAGTCAAAACAGCGAAGATCAATTGACATCTCACAAATGGTAAGTCGAAATGGCGTGAAACTTTGGAAGCCTAGACTAGAGGCATGGGGGAACCCATAAAAACAATCGCAACCCCATTGTAATTAGTATGAAACAATAGTCCTAAATTATTTTTTGTGTCCAATCGATTCTAGATTTGTGGGTCTGGAGGTTCTTCTACCGAAATTTCAGGCCGGTCCATGCACGTCTTCACCTATAAATATAGTGGACTTGGCTCATTGCAAGGGAATTTTTGGCTGGCTCTCCTTCACCACTTCTCATCTCTTCCTCCAATAATTTTCTAAGGCAAAGAAATTGTACTTGTAATCTTACAATATAAATAAAAGATTATCTAAGTGGACGTACCTTGGAGTTTGCTAAACCATTATAAAACTTGCATGCTCATTTACTTTCCAGCAATCTATTCTGTAATCTCTGAATCTGAATTTCTCTATTTGGATCAAAAATTGGACCTTGGTACTTTCACTTCTAACAGGATGTTTGTGACTATTTTTAGTGCAAACATTTTTGGTGCTTTCACAGAGAAGGACTTGCACCCATGTATTTGGAAGCTTGGCTACTTGGATCTAGGAAGCAATGGATATGCAACCAACAAAGAGGCCATTAGCGGATAGGATCCATCATGGGGTGAGTCAGGAGGCTTCTTCTGGAGATGGAGCAAATCAGACATCTATCTACATCACCAGAGATGATTTGGGAACAATGATGGATGCTATACAGGAGAGGATGCTAAAGAGACAGGAGAAAATGATGCAGGATCTACTCCGACAAATTGGATAAGCTAGAGCTCAAAACCAAGGAAATGGAGTAGTAGGAAATGCTGGAAATATGGATCATGGAGTTAGAGTAGCAGGATCTGAGGAAAACCAGAATTAAGACTTGGAGCGGAAGCTAGCTAGCTTGATATGGACTGGAACAAACTAAGGGCAATCCCCGATCGAGGAAGATGGATCTGCATGCATCTATTCACAATGATCGATACTCCTCCCTATGGAATTGGTGGCACACATTTGGATGGCTTTATAAGTAAATGGATAGCGGTGATGGAATAGTGGTAGCCATCATCCACTGCAAATTGAAGTGAGCCCGACTTAAGGACACTTGTCGTCATTTCTTGATCGGGATGGCATGAAGTAAAATAAACTCGACATTAAAATGGCTAAGTCACTTACACATGTATGGGATTAAGGTCGGTACTCAGACATACTATGAGATGGCGATAAGCCACCATAACAAATGATTCTAGAACTCACTTGAATGTGAAAACATTTTTCCCCGAATGGTACCCAATCTTGAACAATCACATTTCGCCTCAAATGGCACTTGATTTTGAAAGATCACATTTTTCCCTCTAACGGAACTCAATCTCGAACGATCATATTTCACCTCAAACGGCAGTCAATCTCGAACGATCAAATTTTGCTTCGAATGGCACTCCATCTTGAACGATCACATTTCCCCTAAATGGCACTCGAACTTGAACGATCACATTTTTCCTCGAACAGGCACTCGATCTCAAACGATCTCATTACGCCTCGAATAAGCACTTGATCTCAAATGATCACATTATGCCTCTAATAGGCACTCGATCTCGAACGATCCCATTTTGTCTCGAACAGGACACGATCTCAATTGATCGCATTTCGCCTCGAACAGGCACTTAATCTCGAATGATCACATTACGCCTCAAATACACACTTGATCTCAAAAGATTACATTTCTCCTCAAACAGGCACTCGATCTCAGACGATCGCATTTTTCCTTAAATAGGCACTCGATCACAAACGATCGCATTTTGCCATGAATAGACACTCGATCTCAAACGATCGCATTTCAACTCAAATAGGCATTCAATCTCGAATGACCGCATTTCTCCTTGAATAGATACTCGATCCTGTGCGATATTCATCAGCCTTGGGTGGCTATGAATTTTGTTAAGTCCCAGGTGGTTGTTGCTAACAATCAGGCAAGATCATAGATTTGTTCATAGGTCATTAACGGGTTTCAAACATTGGGCTTAAGGCAGTTCAAAACACGCCTTTCTATCACAAGGCATGTTTTGAGGGGCAAATGTTATACTACCTTTTGACTAGGTAGTATATCAAAAAGTTGGCTAAATGGCTTCTATGATCATCAAGGCAGGAAGCCCGGAGAGATGGTTATCAGGCTCGAAAATCAATGATATTTGGAACTATGGACAATAGTTGGACAGATCCAGATCGGTTCCTAATCAAGGTGTAATCAATATGAAGTGACAAAGAAGGCCCCATGAGGCAACGTTTTAAATTTCAAGTCAATTGGAGCTCGTATGATCTAGTTATGGGCAAAGGAATAATTTATATGGATCGATCGGGAACAATCCATAAAATAGCATAAATCGACGAAGATCGATCAATATATCAAAATCTACAAAGCCAATGCACTGGAAACTTTTACAGCATCAATATATTGAAGAGTGTAGCCCACAAAATTATTGTGTGAAAAAACTCACAAATCTGGGAAAAAGAGGTGGATCGTTATTGGAACGATCATATAAATCAGTTAGAACGATCCATAGTTTCATGGTAAATGCGATATCTCTCAAATGGTACGTCGGAATTATGCGAAATTTAGAGTTCAAGTATCTTACATCATGGAACACGCCTATGATTGATCATAGCTAAAAACTTCAAAATCTTGGAAAAAGAGGATAATCGTTATTGGAAGGATTGTACAAATCTGCCAGAACGATTCATAGATTCATGGAAAATGCGATATCTCACATATGGTAAGTCAAAATTACACAAAATTTAGAGAGCAAGTATCTTACATCATGGAGAACCAACTTAATTTATCGCACTTAAAACTGCTAAATCTTGGAAAAAGAGGCCGAACATTATTGGAACGATCATACAAAATCAGCATAACGATTCATTGTTTTACGTAAACGCGATATCTCACAAACAGTATGTTGGAATTGCATGAAATTTGGAGAGCAAGTAGCTAGCATCATGGGGAAATCACATGAATGATCACAGATAAAAAGGATGAAGCATGGAATGCTCTCCTATGAGCTAATTTCTAGTCAAAACAACAAAGATCGATCGATATCTCACAAGCGGTAAGTCGGAGTAGCATGGAATTTTGGAAATAAGGACTAGAGGCATATAGGACCTCATAAAAAAGATTGCAGCCCTATTAAATTTAGTATGGAATGATCGGTGTAAATTATTTTTTAGTGTCTGATCGATCCTTTGTGGGTAGGGTCGTATTGGCCTGGAGATTCTTCTACCGAAATTTCAGCCCGATCCATACACTTCTTCACCTACAAATATAGTGGACTTGGCTGATTGCAAGGGGCTTTTTGGATGGCTCTCCTTTATCACTTCTTATCTCTACCTTCATTAATTTTCTAAGGAAAAACAACTGTATTTGTAATCTTACTGTATAAATAAGAGATTCGAACCAAAAGAGGTATGGAGGTGTAAGGATGCAGTGCAACTCGATTAATTTGGTATGCGGGTGGTTCGGCCTACATGAGTGGTTCGACATGTCTGAGTGGCTCGGTCTATTTGAGTGGATAGGCCTTTAAACACAGTTCGGCACATGTGGGTCGACCTTAGAAGAAAGGAAGACCATGTATCATTCGATCTAGGTGGGTCAATATGTGTTGTTCGGTCCAGGTGTTTCAGCAGATGCCGCTCGGTCAAGGAAGAAAGTCCGTGCATAGGTTGGCCAAGGTGGTCAGTCAAGGAAGAACGGTGACAAAAGCCCCTCTTCTTACTCATCATCCAATAGCTCCATTTCGACAAATGAGCATCACAATCGTAGACGCTGTAGGATCGAAACGGCATAAAGAGGTGCAACAGAGCAATCCAACAGAAATGGTCCAAGTTCCATACCTGGAACCGTGGCCCCTCACTCACCCCTGGGAAATCGAACCCAAACTGGAGTGGGAAACTTAGGATCTGGAGCATAAGTGGAAGCTGGTCTGCCACCTTGCCAGGACCACAAGGAAGCAGGTCCTCAGGACGTGCACTTAGGAGATTGTCTACCAAGGAGATACCTGCCAAAACGATCACGCATGATGGATTCCGGCTTGCTACCTCCTATCGAGACTCCAGATTTATCGGTTATGGTCAAACAACTGATGAGGGAGAACCAAGGCTTTTCCAACGAAGATTGGGGCGCATCTAGGAGCCATCCTCTGTTCACAGATGCTATCCTTCAGGCTGAGTACCCTTGGAGGTTCAGTATGCCTACTATTCTAGCTTATGAAGGAAATACCGATCCCTGACAGCATATAATGAGATATGAGTGTGGATGATGGATTCGGCATGGGCTAATGATGCGACCAAATGCAGATGCTTCCCTAACCTTGTCCGAGATCGCTACCATGTGGTTCGCCAGACTTTCCCCATGATAGATCTCCAGGTTTGATAAGTTAGCGGAGAAATTTTTGGAACAGTTTAGGATCCATGCCACTTGCCCTAAGGACGTGATGTCTCTATCCAGTGTGATCCATGCTCCGGGAGAGTCGTTAAAGGATTATTTTCAAAGATTTCACATTGCTGTTACCAAAGTTAGCAATCCGAATTACCATGCTATTCCTATGGCCGTGATGCGAGGAGTAGAACCAGACTTAGAATTTGGTGATTGGTTGGCAGGAAAACCACTGACTACCCTGGAACGATTTTATTTAAAGGTGAACCAATTCGTAAGAAGGGAAGAGGCCAGGCGGACAAGGTAAAGCAGTGCGTCAGGGTCTAACAAGGAATCGGTGCAAAGCAACATTGCGGTAAAGCAATCAGGTGACAACTCTGGCAAGGTCCAGATCAATGTTCAAAATAAGCCGGAGCAGTCTAAAGGATCCGGAGGAGGAAATTTCAAAAGAAAGAGGGAAGCAGGAAAGTGGAAACCAAGAATCTCAACCTATGGTGAATACACTCCTCATAACACATCTCTGCAGAATATTTATTTATCAACTTGTAATACATTCCAATACCGAAAGCCGTGCCTAAAGAAATCCACTGAGGAACAAAAGCAGACTGGAAAGTAATGTCGATTCCATGAGACCTATAAGCACAATACTGAAGGGTGTAGACACCTCCATGATTATAGAAAAGTCGATTCGCCAGAAGAAATTACAGTAGTTTGTTAAGAGTCCGCAGGAAGGTGGACATGGGACATCTAACCCCAATCGTGGATAGGCTTTACATCGACCTAAGCAGCCCGCTCGGACCAGAAGAAGGTTGGTCATAAATATTATAATTGGTGGACCTCATCCAGTAGACAAGAGTTGGCAATAAATCGAATGCTATGCTAGTTCCCTAAAGCATGTGGATTTCGAATGCTGCTCGAACACAGAAGACGGGACGCCAACGAAACAACTGCGATTGATGATGGATGATATAGTATTCAGGAGCAGGGATGCCGATTAAGTGGAGGCACCTACCATTGACACGATGGTCATCTTAGCGACGATTGGGCCGACACTTGTGAGAAGGATATTGATTGATTGTGGGAGTTCTGTTAATATTATCTTTAAAAAGGCGTATGACCAGATGAAGATGGAGACGAAAGATCTAAAACCGTCTAAAGCCCGCATTCATGGCTTTAATGGTGCGATTACTGATGCAGTAGGTTTTATTGAATTGCCAGTTAAACTAGGGGAAGGTGAACACAGGAGGGTGCAGATCCTACCGTTCATTGTTTTGGATGTTGATTCCCCATATAATATTTTTCTAGGCCGACCGACCCTAGTGGAATATAGGGCATCTTTGGCCCCATGGTGTATGACCCTGAAAATTCCAACAGACAGAGGAGTTGGTGTAGTGCATGGCGATCAATCGACTGGTCGTGCATGTTATGTGGCTGAGCTGAGAGAGGCCCAGCGAAGAGAGAATGGAAAGTGTGTAGACAACTCTGTCCGCATCCGTGTTGTAGAAAATTGACAAGTAATGCCTTAGGCTTGGCTTGGGTAATAGGGTCGGATCTATAGAGGCATAGATCCGAGAGATGACTATAAAGAACCCAAGGAGGTAGCATCGACTGAACTGATGATTAACATTCCAATCAGCCATGATGACCGATCACGGGTGCATAAGATTGGATCACAGCTCAACCCCTCGATGATAGAGGATCTTACCGATTTCCTGCGAGCGAATCTAGATGTTTTCGCTTGGACCCATTCCGATATGTGTGGGGTTTCTTCCGCCATCACAAGTCTTATGTTGAACATTAACCCGAAATATGTGCTAGTGAAGCAAAAAAGGAGAGGCATGGATCTGGAGAGGTCCATTGCTCTCAGAGAGGAGGTGGATAAACTCAAGGCCAATGAGTTCGGCCGCGACGCCCTCTATCCTGAATGGGTATCTAATCCCGTACTGGTGAGCAAGGCAAACGAAAAGTAGAGGACTTGTGTTGATTACTCAGACCTAAACAAGGCTTTCCCTAAGGATAGTTTTCCTTTGCCCCTAATTGATCAGCTGGTCGACTCGACAGCAGGACATGAATTATTGTCATTTATGGATGCGTATTCGAGATACAATCAGATCCCGATGCACATTTCAGATTAGGGGCAACCAGTTCTGTCATGGACGTTGGACTGTACTGCTATGTAGTGATGCCTTTTGGATTGAAGAACGCAGGGAAAACTTATCAGCATTTGAAGAATCGGATGTTTAAAGATTAGATTGGCAAAACGATAGAAGTCTCTATGGATGACATGCTTGTGAAGTCACGGCAGTCAAATGACCACATTTTAGGCTTGGCAGAGATGTTTGATATACTCATGCGTTACGGAATGAAAATCAATCCATTGAAATGTTCCTTTTGTGTTGCATCATGGTAGTTCTTTGGTTTCATTGTCAATACATGGGGAATCGAAGCCAACCCAGAAAAAGATTCAGCTATTCGAGACATACAAGCACCAAGAACTATAAAGCAAGTACAAAGCGTGAATGGAAAAGTCATCGCGTTGAGTCGATTCATATCCAGAGTGACCGACAAGTGTATTCCTTTCTTTAATGTGATAAGGAAAGGGAAGAGAAATTTTGAATGGATGTCCGACTGTGAGGATGAATTCCAAACTCTGGTGAGGCACTTGGAGAGGCCCCCGGTTCTGTCAAAGCCTGCGGACCATGAGGAGTTGTATGTTTACTTGGCCGTATCTCAGCACGCCATCAGTGTGGCTTTGATTCGTGAAGAGAACCGCATCCAAAAGCCAGTGTACTATGTTAGTAAGAGTTTAACGGGGCAAAGAGAAATTATCCTAAGATTGAGAAGCTAGCTTATTGCTTGGTGATCGCATCACGCAAGCTCCATCCATATTTTCAGGCACACCCGGTAAGTTTTTATATCGATCAACCTCTATGGCAGGTGCTCCAATAGCCAAAAACCTCTGGAAGGCTACTCAAATGGAACATTGAGCTGAGTTAGTTCGATATTACTTACCTGCCTTGGAGGGCTATCCAAGGGCAAGCGCTAGCAAACTTCATTGTAAAATTCACCATATCAGACGAGTCATGCAGTAGTGATGTAATCCCCGCTGTTCGATGGAAGCTATATACCGATGGGGAATCCAACGACCGTTGTTCTAGGCTAGTGTTATTCTTGTAACTCCCAAGAACCAATCTATGTGTTATGCTTTGAAACTTTATTTCCCCGCTACGAATAACGAAGCTGAGTAGGAAGCATTGATTGCGGGCTTGAAGCTTACCGAAGTACTTAGAGTGAAATTGATTGAAATCTTCTATGACTCACAATTGGTGGTGTACCAAGTACGGGGAGACTATTAGGCGAAAGGGCAATGGGTCGCCCCATACCTTGCTTGGGTTCCAGAATTGTTGGCAGACCTTGAATAATATGGTATTTCGAACATTCCGCATGAACTAAATGGGAAATCCGACTCGTTGGCAAAATTCGCAAGTATTGGTAATGCACAACATGTGGGCGTGGTTCCCATCGAAACCTTACATGCCCCGAGTATAAACGAAATGGAAGTAGATTTTGTGTTAGGGACGGAAACTGAAAGGGAGTCATGGACGACCCCATTTAAAGAATACCTGCTACATGGAACCTTACCTGAGAGAAAGAACGGGAGACAATAAGTCGTTCGCAAGGCCTCGTGGTATATAATGCTGGATGGAATAATGTACCGGAAAGGATTCTCAGTTCCCTTACTTAGGTGCATTGCCTATGACAAGATAAAGCGGGTCTTAAAAGAAGTTCATGAAGGAGAATGCCGTGACCATACTAGAGGAGAGACGCTAGCCAAAATGATCCTGCGCTATATATACTATTGGCTGACCGTGAATCGAGATTCCACAGACTACATAAGGAGATGCGAAAAAAGTAAAAAGTACGCAAAGATCCTAAGACCACTGCCGATGGAACTCACGCAAATGGTTAGTCCATGGCCATTTGCAATATGGGGGATCGATTTAGTCGGTTCCTTGCCAATCTCCAAAGGTGGTGCGAAATGCGCAATTGTCGCGGTTGATAATTTCACCAAGTGGGCAAAAGCAGAGCCCTTAGCTACGATCACCACCAAAAAGGTCATTAATTTTGTTGTGCGAAACATTATATACCGCTTTGGCCTCCCATGAACTATCATTACTGACAATGGAACTCAATTTGAGAGTAGAGAATTTAAAGAGTTTTGCCAAAAATATTGCACTGAGAAAAGGTTTGCAGCAGTCGCTCACCCTAAAGCAAATGGACAAGTTTAAGCTGTAAATAAGATAATCAAGTCTATATTGAAAAAACGTTTGGAGAAGGCTAGAGGCAAGTGAATGGATGAGCTTCCAACAACACTCTGGGCGTACAGAACCATCCACAAGTCTGCGACGGGCCACACTCCATTCACCTTGGAATACAACACTGAAGTTGTTATACTCGTGGAACTTGAAGTTCCCCCTCACCAGTTGACTCATTATGATCCTAGGATGAATCGAGATCTTTTACTGGAATCATTGTACTTCATCGACGAGAAGCATGAAGAAGCTGAGTTAAGGGCACCTGCATATCGGCACCGAATTGCCCAATATTATAATGAAAAAGTTCTGCTAAGAATTTTTGATGTGGGCGACCTTGTTTTGAAGCGAGTTTTTCTAGCCCCATTGCATATGAATCCCACATGGGAAGTCCATACGTCATCGAACGGAAGCTTGGAGAAGGAATCTTCAAGATAGCGATTGTTGATGGCGCCCAGAGCATGGAATAGCGAGCATTTGCGTCGTTATTACTCTTAGTTTAATTCTTTTGCATTTTAGTAGCAATTGTTTCCGGAATACGTTTCTTTTGTTTTTCTATGTTTCTGACATGTAATAAGACAATTTAGTTTGTCCTTATTTTCTACAATCAATAAAGGCTTGAAGTTGTTTTCCCATGTACTATTAGTGTTTTGTGTTTTGTGATATCATGGCAAAATAAAATTGCATTAATTTATTTGGCGTATGAACGTGTGCACAAAACTAAAAGTCAATCGGCTAATGATTCAAAAATCTCTAGGTCTTCGAAGCATGGACTAGTGTACCCTGAGTCCCCGGAGTGCGGACTAGAGCATAAACGATTCAAAAAATCTCTAAGTCCCCAGAGCACAGACTAGAGTATTCTGAGTCCTTGGTGTGCTCAACAATTATTCAACAGAAAATTATAGCAATTACTGGATCAAAAACTAAAATCCAAATGTTATTTCTTGAGTAATATAATTATTATTTTTACCAGTTCAGGTGTGCTTCCTTCTTTCGAACTTTCTTTACCCTACAGCAAAGCACTAATATTAGGATATTTTAATCTTAGGAGCACTGAAGTGGATACATACAATACTTAAAATGTCACTAGAATCAGTCCAACAAGTTTGAATGGCAGAGTACATACAAAAAACTAGTTATTGTAGCATCATTTACAAACATGTGTGTCTGAATTCATTATTTTCAAAATTATTATATAACAAAAAACCAGTTGTTATGCACTGTTTTGTTATTCCTAGTTCCTATAGTGTTTTTATATATACTTTGATGCTATACATATTTCCAATAAATTATAGGTGCATCAGTAAACCTTATTCATCATAGACTTACCTTTTATGTTCAGTGATCAAGTGTCAAGACGACATGTGTACCCAAAACTTGTTGAGAGGTTTATTCGAGAAAAAAATGAAAAGCAAGCAGGAACACCTATACTACATATACTGTTTGGATACTCAAAATGGATGCCAAAGATTTATGTGAACAGACGACATTAGAAAAACATTTATCCATCAATAAAATAATCTTCAGCAGAATATGTCAAAGAAGGTATAAACTAAAGATGAAAGGCCCATCAACTAATTCTGTTAAAATGTTATTAGGTATAATATGATTATAATTATATTAATGAAAGCAGATGGAGAATAAGCTGCATTTGCAAATGTGAATTTATTCATCTACTATATAAGAATAAATAACTTTGTAAATTGTAATTATGTTCCAAAATAAATAGTACTGGAAATCAATCATTAATTTAAATAGGAAGAAAGCATCAAATTATTATATAGTTGGCACCAAAACAAATATCATTCCATGATAAACAAACTTAAACATTCTTGTTGCCTAAAGATAAATTTAGACATGATACAAGAGAATATCGCAATAGATAAAATGACTCATTTAATAAAGAGTTTAGTAACCCATTCCAAAGTTGCTATAATCGATAAATAACGAAAAGAATTCGCAAATATGAGACTCAACATTGTCTCTTACAAACCATTTGAAAAGGTAGGCCCTGGACTAGGTTATTAGAGAACTACTTAACACGCCTCCAACTTTTTAAGGGTCTCCAATTATTATAACATGTTATTCCCAGTGAGCAATGCAGCTACAATGGGGCCTTAATTAGCAGAGTCTGACCAAGCTTGGCATTTTCATACTAAAAAACGAAGTGTTGCTTGTTGTTCGGTTCACTTGCTGCCTCAAGCCATTGTATCCAGTGTTTTTCCAATGTTTTCCTATTGTTATTCCCGGTGTTTTCCTAATGATTACTTAATAAATTACTTTTAAAAGTTTACCTTTTGGTCCACCAGCATATGTACCATACCCTCAATTCAGCTATTTCCTCTCAACATTGAGATAGTTGTTTATCTCTGGACTGAGCCACAGTTAGCTTGGTTAAGGTGCAGCCCCTTCCCAGTGCCCTTAACTATCCTGCTTTATCTTGTCCCTATACATTTGCAAGAGCATCTCCATTGACATTCTACGACGAGCTGGACTGTGATAGGCTAACAAATTTTTTAATCTCCGCCTACATAAAAAAATACATACAGATAATGTACGATGGTAAAATCATCATAGTTTCGGACAAATTTTTATATACCGATAAAACAAAAAATTCTTACAATAGTATTTGCAGCTTCCACGGTCACTGGTTCATCATTTTTCTAATATGAGATTTAATCCAAACATCAGCTCTAGTTATCTACGTTGGATTTTGACTTCCTTTTTTCAAAATTTAGAATAACATTAAACAAATAAACTGCATATATAAAATAATATTAAATAATGCTATACTTAACTAACTAACCACGTCCTCGATCAGTCTACCCATTCCCCTACGATCAGATGTGCGTGGAACTTGTTTAACCCTAAGGGCCGAATATTTCTTACTTTGTTTCTGGAAATATTGAAAGATGTTGGAATTTAGTAACCAAAAGCATAATACAGATGTCTTAATGTTACCTTAAACTCTTGATTTGTTTTGGCCTTCAAAAACTTTCTCCATTCGTTCATGTTTTTTATGTTGGTAGGTTTCAGTTTAATTTTATATCTTAAACAATATAACGAACAAATTAATTAACAAAAGATTAATTTTTTGTAATAAGATCAATATTATTTTTTAATACATTAATGTAGAAACATACTAGACCTTGTATGTTAACATGCACAAATTAACATAGTATATATGTATAAACAAAAAACTGTTATAGAGTAGTCATGTTAAGCAAGTTCAATCCTTTTCCAGCTCCAGTTCATGATTTGAAAATCAGTTCTTTGACTATGCAGATGAGAAAAATATATACCATCCATGACAAACTGTAGTAGGCTAATGAATAAAATTGGACCCATAAATACATATTAAAAATAAAATAGTAAATGGTTTAACTAATTTCACTAGTAAAACCAAAATGGTTAAACAAGAATGGCTCTCAATAACTGTAATTTCCAAGAATGCAATCATCAATTTTTTGTCTATATATAAAAAGAAACGTTTTCAACTAACATGAGTCGCGTGAGCTTATATGTAATAATGCTACGAGTTTATATTATTTGGCCAACTTACTTGTTTTGAAGTGTGTACTAATTAAATAGATTTATCAGTAGCCATTCATCCAAAACAAAATTCAATCTGATCATAATCTTGTCATTTGGTTACTTTTAAAAGAAATCTTATCGATCAGTAATTAGGTGGCAAAGTAAAACTGGAATAGGTAATTAAACAAAATTGAGGAAGCAAGAAGAAAATAATTAGAAATATGAAGCAAACTGTACAGATTCCCTCACACAACTTAAAATATGGTAAAATATTTTTTTCTTGTTTATCATGTTATTCACAGAAGATTCGTGCTTCTTTTGGCAACGAACTAGTGGAACAGGATATGCACTATTTTATGAACATTGAGTACTCAGAAACACAGACTTTATGAACAGGATATGCATCCAAGTTGTTTTGTTTATAGAAGCATCCTGATTGGAAATAACTTAATCAGTAAAACATATCCAAGGCAACCAATTTTTTTGTTACATCCACACCTCAGTACAAATGAAAGGTTGAGTTATTTTAAAACAAATATAGACTAGATTAGATGCAAAAAGGGTGAAGTAAGCAAACTAAAAAAGAAATATGAAATATAACATTAAATATGGTGTAAAATTCTTCAAGTAGGTTATTAAATAGTTAATCGAACAAGACATACACTTAATCTTATGCAGTGTTGATCATCTGTATGCATGCAACTTGTTTTTATCAGACACATTTATTATTTTCAACACGGTTAAGTACTGACACAATTACCATGCAAAGTTTTAATATATTCAAAAATACCTGATTTCAGGATGAACAAAATGGGGGCCTGGAAATCCTCGAAGATGAGTGACGATATGGGATAGTTATAGAGCCAAATTTGCTGACTTTAATTCTTCAAGTACCACCTGAACAATTGAAAACAGGAATAGAAAAGCATTAGTTCAGAACTATCAGATGAAAATTTGCATTCTATAATTCATATTATTTTAGTTCAAAAAACCAATACTTATGGGCTATTCCATTACAAATACATAACAGACAATGAGCAAGGCCAAGATTGCCTGAGATGGTAGTTTATTGTGTCACATATTCATGCTTCGTATAAATAACAATCACAAATTAAAACTGGTTGGTTCATAGTGGATATGAATTTATTTCTTTAAAAAATTGATCATAATATTACAGTAATTAGAAACGCAAATAGACTGGAATTGTTTGCTACTCTAATTCAATGAATAAATTATATGAATCCAGCAAAATGAGTAACAAGATAATAAAATCTGAATCCATTCTTTCATTCCTTACTAAAACAAGTTTTGATAGTGAATTCAATAAATACAAAATGAGTAACACAACTTGAAAAATAAAAATAGAGACATTCGGAGAGTAAAATGAGTCTACAACTATGACTAATGCATTAGTCTAATATATGGATCTGATTTAGTAGGTGAACATATAATCTACTCAATTATGCCTTCGCAATCCTCCCTAACATAGCTAACATCTTCATCATCCATTTCGGTTATTTCATAATCTTCCACAGCTTGGATATCTTCTTCGATGCAATCTGTGTCTAAATCATTAAAATTTCTTGATGGTGCTTTCATTACAACATACTAATTAGAATCATCATTTTCTCTTGAATAAAATACTTGTCTTGCTTGAGATGCAAGTACGTATGGATCTCTTGAAAATGATGCTTGATGTAAATTAACAAAAGTGAACCCATCATCATCAACTTTTATTACATTTCCTTTATACGCCCAACGACACTTAAAAACTGGAATATAAAACAAATGATAATCTAATAAAATTTTATCTGTTAATATTCCATAATAAGTGACCACATCAACCACTTGGGACATATCTTTTGCACTTGCTCTACACATAGTAGTCGCATCAAAGGTCACCCCGCAATTTTGAGTTTCTCTCCCTACATCTTTTATATGAAAACATTGATCATTGATAACATATCCTTTTTAAGACAATGCATCATTCTTCAGACCCAAAGCAATCCATCTTAACATGTCATCATGATCCTTGGAGGCAATATGTATCTACAACAAATTCCATTTAGCACTTCCTTTTATCCAATCGGCAATTTTTTTGTATGTGTGTCCCAAAGTAAGGTCGCATGTTTTCTCATGCGCTGGTCTGAATTTTCTAATTCCTCTAAATGCAAACTAGTATAAAACAAGTGATCATAAGTTATAAATAGCATTATCAAAATGATTAAAACAATGTAACACAAACTTACTCTATAAATGGTTCCACCACATTCATATTCATTAACACGGCTAAATAAGCCATTTCTTTCTCATTAGCTGACAATGTAACTATCTTGGACATTGAAATCGGACGTCCCTCAGGTATTACATTACTTTCATAATCTTCATTTCGAGCTTCTTTCTCCTCTATATGTCCAGATTTTTTCAAAAATTCATTGAAAAACATCATGGATTCTTCTGCAAGATAGGATTCCGCAGTACATCCCTCTGGTCGTGCATAGTTTCTTACATAATCTTTAAGTGTCTTCATATATCGTTTGAATGGGCACATCCTACGAAAATGAACCGATCCACACATTAGTGCTTCTTTTCCAAGATGAATGGAAAAGTGTACAATTATATCAAAAAAAGATGGTGGAATTTTTTTTCATGTTCACATAAAACTTCAATAATATCAAAATTGATTTGTTCTACCTTCTCTCTATCAAGAACACGTTGATATAAATTGTTGAAAAAAGAACATACGCGAATTATTGCTTTTCTTGCCTTCTTTGCTATTAATCCTCTCGATGCTACTGGCAATAACTGTTGCATTAATACTGGTAATCATGTGACTTCAATCCGCTAATTTTGCAATCATGCAACGAAATCTGATTCTTTAAATTTGAACAGTAGCCATCTGGTCCTTTGAAATCGTACAATCTTTTGCAAAATAATTTTCTCTTGGAATTTGACAACATGTATGGAGCCGGTGGAAGATATGTTTTATTCCCACGAGGTTGTGCATGAAGTTCATTTCGAATTCCCCAATCCTCTAAATCCTTTCTGCAGTTGGTTTCATCTTTTGATTTATTACCATGCAACATCGTTCCCAATAGGCTTTCACCGATATTTTTCTCCCCATGCATTACATCTATATTGTGACGTAATGGAAGTTCCTACAAAAACCAAAACTATAACGCATTATTGGGTTTTTCTTATGTTAAAACAATGAAAAATAAATAAATTAACTACTAACCTTCCAATATGGCAAATCAAAGAAAATCAATCTTTTCTTCCATCTTGATAGCTCCAATTCTGTAGAATTGTTAATATTATCATACTCATATTCTGTATCATAAGCACACTTTCTCTTCTTACTTTTCTCTTCCTTTTCTTTTCCAAAATCATTTGGATAATCCTTCAACAATGCATAAATGTGTCTCCTAGTTAGAATTCTAGGAGCACTACCTTTTTCTATGGTGCTATCAAAAAATGCCTTTTGTTTCCTCCGTGATCTGAAGTAGGTAGAAATCTTTTATGACCCATGCAGACGCTCTTTCGACTGTGATTCAACCAACGAGAATGGGTATTGACACCACATAATGGGCAACCTTTTTCCCCCTTCACACGACATCCAGCAAGATTTCCATAAGCTGGAAAATCATTAATCGTCCATAGCAAAATTGCATTCAATTCAGACAAAGTTTTACTAAATGCATCGTAAGCATTAACTCCATTACACCACAAATGATGCAAGTCTTCCACCAAAGGCGCCAAATGTACATCAGTTTCATTTCCGGGTTGCTTTGGGCCTGGAATAAGTAAAGATAACATAATATTTTCTTTCTTCGTACACAACGTAGGCGAAAGATTGTATGTCATAAGCATTACCGACGAGCAACTATATTTCAGACTTAACATGGAAAATGGATTGAATCCATCTGTAGCAAGACCAAGTCTAAGATTACATGGATCAGATGAAAAAGATGTATACTTTTCATCCACCATTTTCCACGTCATAGAATCCACGGGATGACGCATTTTTCCACCTTTGCTTGTATTTTTAATATGCCATCTTAAATCTGTTGCCATCTTTTGAGATCTATACATTCTTTTAAATCTCGGAATTATTGAAAAGTATCTCAACACTTTAACTAGAATACCTTTTATAACCTCTTTAGTATCTTGATTTTTCTTCCATCTCGAAGAACTACATTTTGGACAAGTATCTAAATCTTTGTATTCTTTTCTGAAAAGGCAACAGTCATTCTCAGAAGCATGTACCTTGTCAAAACCCATGTCGAATGTTCTAAGAAATTTCTTTACTTCATATAAGGTTTTGGGAAGCACGTTATTCTTCGGCAAAAATAAATGCTGCACTGTTAAAAGCTTATCAAACCCACTATCGAACAAGCCAATCTCACATTTAAGATTAAACGAGACGGTAATGGCAGATAATTTTGTGTGATCTATGCAACCATGATATAATGGAGTTTCTACATCTTCCAAGTTCTTGAGTAATCATCAACTTTACTCGGAGAATCAACATTATCTTTATCATCATGAAAAAAATCATCATTCAAAAAATCTTCATCTCCATAGTGAATCATCTTGAATAAATCATATACGTCAAATGTATTTGTTTTCTTCTCTTTAATTATCTGTTCGCCATGGTTAAACCATACACCGTGTATATATTTAGGATCCATTCCTCCAATAATTAAATGTTCAACGATGATGTGATCAGCATAGCGATTAAGATTCCAACAATCTTTGCAAGGGCATAATTTTTTTTCTACACTTCTTATATTCCTGTTTGAAGCATGCACCAAAATCATTGCTCCTTGTCGGTACTCTATGCTAGTTCTATGAAAAAGTTAAAAACATAAAAAAGAAATTGAGTTTTAATATTATATTACATGTTCTAATTCTCAAAATACATATTAAGTTAAGCATTGTTTTATCACCTGTTTAAAAATACCCAATCTTTTTCCTTCGTCGATATATGAAGGCAAATAAGATCCCAATCTATGACGCAGAAATTGGTGACACCTCCTCTTCCTATGTCTGATACTAATTTTTTTTAAAAATAAGTTACTACATTAATAGTACTTCTTAATATTGGGCCACCTAATCATTCTAAAGACTAGCCAAATAAAACTTTGTTCAATGACATTTCAATGAATTTTTGTTAATAAATTATGAACAAGTGTAAGTGATTTCATACATGTAGATTTTACTGAAAAATCAGTTCATTCAGTATAATAACACCAAATGAATATGGTATTTTGAAGTGTAACTTCTAACAAATTCAATATTTTAAAACATGGTAATAGGTATTTTTGCTGCTTTAGGAATAGTTGTAAAGCTGGTTACGAATATTTCTGGTGCTATCAAATAAGCATTTTTTTAATTCCTATTACACAGGCTATAAACGGTTTGAAGGTTATGGTCAAAACAACGCAGTGCTATAGCATAGAATTTTATTACACAGACCATAAAATTGATCTAAACCATGGCTAGAAAAATGAGACTTCAAATTTATTACACAGGCCATAAAATTTATTACACAGCCCATAAAATATATAAAGAGTCTAAATCAATGAAATTTATATTGGAAGACAAACAACATGACTAATAAAACAAACAATTTTTCAAGCTCTGAAACTACTAAATCTGACTTATGTAAAACTACTATGTCCTTGATGCAAAATTATAAAAGTCGACGAAATGGAAACTAGTTGAAAGTGACAAAGATGAGGAGTGTGATCAGATGGTTACTTTCCGGATAACAGACTTGATTACATATGCATTAAATAATTGCAATTATAGATAAAAGAAAGAAATTGATTTTTTGCTTAGAAGGCATTGCTTGAAGTCATGCAGGCCGTAACACCTAAAGTGACCCATATGGAATCTATGTAAAACCTTACATCATATAAACAGATGCAACATGCATCCCTGTTTTTGATTTATATTTGCCGACTACTTCCAGGTTTCATGCAAAGCCACTTGCCATTTTCCGTTTACCTGGTTTTTTTAATTATAGGATAAAAGACATAATGAAGACACTTATTGATGACTTTCTCTATGATGTAAGTTATATTAATTGCACATTAACAGATTGGTAAACGTATGGATCATGCAACTCCTTTAATTAGACTTACTCAACTATCATGTCTCCCTCAAAGTCTTACATATGAAGGCAAAAGATTATGTATTTCTTTGTAATTCACTACTATTCTAATTTTCCAAATTGGAGTCTAGTATTACAAATAATTTTGACAAAATCATGGGTGTAGCCATACTCTCCATGTCCAGACATGTTGATATTCATATCTTCCATAATTCAATTTTGTGATTATTCGTACTTGGTGTACAAAATTTTTACTTTGGTTAAAACGGTAAAACATTTACACAGTTTAACCCTAGACATAGCCAAGCTTTTATTCATTTAATAAAAAACATAAATATATAAAGGAGTAAACTAGGGTTGAATAAAAGATCTTCGTTATTAGGGTTGAATCAACAATTTCAGTTAGAAATTAGGCAGAAATTCGAACATATGATGCATGCAAATTAGGATTAAATCAAAATAGAATCACAAAATTGAATCAAAAAATCAATTTAGACGATTCGTACCTAAATATACCTAAGTGATTGCTGGCTACCGCGAGGATGTTGAGTAATGCCGCGAGGACGTTGAGCAAGGATGGAGTGGATGTTGGAAAGGGGAACTTGATCTTAAGTTGATGAAATTTGAGAAATTTATGGCTGCTGTGAGGATTAAAAAGAGGAAAATTTTTATGCAGAAGTAGATTGAAATGGGGAGAGAGTTTTCTAAGTATACGTGAGATGGAAAACAATGACTGGTCACATTTATCTTTGGCTAGGCGAAAAAAGTTTTCTAAGGAGCGGAAAAAAAAAATTTAGTCATGAAACATATTTTCGGAAAAATATTTTTGGTTTCATTTATGACAAAACGCCACAGTTTTTTGCAACCGTAAATGCTTTTTCTTGTAGTGAGACTAGAGTATAAACAATTTAAAAAATGTCTAAGTCCCCAGAGCGCGAACTAGAGTACTCTGAGTCCTCAGAGTGCGGGCCAAAGTATAAACGATTCAAAAATCTCTAAGTCCTCGGAGCGCGGACTAGAGTACCTTGAGTCCCCGGAGTGCGGACTAGAGTATAAACGATTCAAAAATCTCTAAGTCCCTGGAGCGCGGACTAGAGTACTCTGAGTCTTGGAGTGGGGACTAGAGTATAAATGATTCAAAAATCTCTAAGTCCTCGGAGTGCGGACTAGAGTACTCTAAGTCCCCGAAGTGCTGACTAGAGTATGAATGATTTAAAAATCTCTAAGTCCCCAAATCACGGACTAAAGTACTTTGAGTCCCAGTAGTGCGGACTAGAGTATAAATGATTCAAAAAATCTCTAAGTCCTTATAGCATGGACTAGAGTACTCTGAGTCCCCGAAGTGCAGACTAAAGTATGAACAATTCAACAATTTCTATGTCCTCGAAGCGCGTACTTGAGTACTTCGAGTCCCCGGAGTGCGGACTAGAGTATAAAAGATTCAGAAATCTTTAAGCCCCCAGAGCACGGACTAGAGTACTCTGAGTCCTCGGAGTGCGGATTAGAATATAAATGCTTCAAAAATCTCGAAGTCCCCAGAGCATGGACTAGAGAACTTTGAGTCCCCAGAGTTCGGACTAGAGTATAAATGATTCAAAAAATCTCTAAGTCCCCGGTGCGCAGACTAGAGCGCTCCGAGTTCCCAAAGTGCGGACTAGAGTATAAGTGATTCAATAAGTCTCTAAGGCCTCGGAGTGTGCGCTAGGGTATAAATGATTTACTAATCTCAAAGTCGCTGGAGTGCTGACTAGAGTATAAATAATTCAAAAATCTCGAAGTCATGTGAAAGCTGACTGGAGCTTATGTAACCCACAAGGCTCTGAATTTCAATTACAAGTTAGGTGATAACAAAAACAATGATAGTCTGAGAATTCAAAGAAGCAAAATTTTATTTACTGATTAAAAATTAAGTTCCATTACAACTTCTTCGAACTCCGGAGCCAAAGTCTATCTACGATGACTATAAAAAAAAGAAACAACTACATGATTTAGGTTTATTTAAGCTGAGCGAGGTATGACCAGATGATAGATACCTCTTTGACTTTTTCTCCTTCTTCGACTTCTCCGAAGGCTCATCAACCGAGCATTTTCTCCTGGACCCCTTGCTTCCCAGCAAAGTGGTATCCAAGGAAGAAAGTGGGACCTCCAGATGTATGGTCTCACCGGGGAGAATGACCATCAAGGGCTATTTAGAGGGTCATTGATTTCCATCACTTGAGGTTCTATCTTAACTTCGGTTTTCTTTCTCTCCTCTTCCTCGATTTGCTCCTTCATGATAAGCTACGAAGTATTTTCAAAAGCGCGTGTGATTTCGACCTCGTCGTGTTCATCTACATGCGTGGGATCCTCAAATTTATCCTCATCTAGCGCCCCGATCACTTCAGCATCGGTTCTAGGGCTATCCCCGTGTGAAGTGCCTCTACCACTTTCTCTTCCCGCTCCGTGGCAACATCGCTCCTTGGAATCAGTTCGGGATCAGAATGGCCTACATGAAATCATAAAAGACAAATGTTAGAATACATCCTGTTACTCGCCAAAAGCGACGGTGTCTTGAACTCTAGAAGGAAAAGCAACATACTGGCTTCCAGTTGACTCTCAGCCGTCTTGGGAGTATCACCGTTTAGAATAGGGGATAGAATGTGAACACCAAGCCCAGGCCTCTCTGAATCATAACGAACATGCTGCTCACGAGGCCCAAGTGATGAGATATCGGTCGGCTGAACGGGGGGAGGAACTGGAAACTCGGTGTCGGACGGGCCACCAATATCGTCCATACCCTTTGATGACGAGGAGTCTCTTCCGAAGAGGGATTTTTCCATGGATAAGTCTGAAGGCTCGTTTCCTCGAAAAACATCCCTTACAAGAGCTTCTTCATCATCCTCTTCGACATCCAGCTCAACTCTTTTAATTTTTATCAAAGTATCCCATGCTTCGGCCAATGATTCGAGGTAACCATTGCCTAGAAAAGATAGCTCACGGTGCAGAGAACTCATGCATTGTACTCGACAATGAGCGGATCGAATAAGCCCTTAATTTCTTCTCTGTTGGCCTTTGTAGTTGCCTCAAGACGAGAGTCAACTTCTATAAGCGCCATTTTCTTACCCTCCTTGCGAGCTGCCTCCATTAGCGCTTCAACCTTGGAAAGCTCCTTATCGAGCTTTTTCTTTAGAAGTCGTGTTGCGACTATTTCATCGCAATATCATTGTGACTCTTCCTACGCAGCAATTTTCTCTTCTTTCTTTTTAAAGAGCAGCTCCTCCAGCTCTTTAACCCGTCAGGCGAGAATATCATTTTCTTTTTGGATAGAGTCCTTCTCTAAAGAGCACCGTTGCATTGGATTGCTTCATCGATTTCTTTCTTGTGAGTGGGCTCCAAGTGACAAACTGCCTCGGCCATCTCCTTGGCATTTTTCTGGACGACCTCGAGTTGAGATTTGTATGAGGATAGATCTTCATCCTAGGCTTCAATGATATCTTTTTCATGAATAGCTTCGAGTTTTAAGCGATCAATTTCACGTCGTCGTTCCATGGAACCTTTGAAACATTCTCCACTAAGTATACGAACGGATCATGCTGAACATAAATATCATTGTTTCTGGCAATGGCGCTTTGTTTAACATGTCTTGGGATAGGATGAATCGTAGGGATAAATTTCAATCCACTGAAACATATATTGGGGAATGTAGCCTTGAGCTCATCTATATTTTCTACTGTCGACGGATCGTGTGCGAAGGCTAGGGGAGTCTACCTAGCCCGAGTCATAGATTTCTTATAGGGCTAACGGTTTTCTTAGTACTTGAAGAGACATAATGTTGGTTACGAGGAACTTCGGAATAAGATCCCTTCTGAGCAGTCTTCTCCTTACTATGCTCCGGGTGAAGGGGAGGATCTCTTGGATATGAAGAATGGCTATATGTTCTCCTTCTAAAAGACGACGACTCTCTGGGACGATAATCTCTATCGCCGTTGTTGTCCCTATCTCGCTGTTTCCTTGGTCCAAAGTCCCAACTGGAATGTTAAAAGATGGAAGATCCGTGAAGGCGGTCAATGCCATGTGTACGCCCCATGTCACCTACATAGAATGCCAAACGAGAACGAGTTAGGAGGAATTACGCGATGAGTGAAATTCAAATGCGTGGTGGAGTGTAAGTGTTTATGTGTGTCCTAGTGTATTCCCTCTCGACGAACTAGAATTTTTTGCTTTAATCATTGGAGTTTTCTCTCCCTGATGATGAGTCTGAGTGCCTTCATCACTCCTCATGGGCGAATTAAGTCTGATAGCTTCAATGTTAGTAAAACCATAATCCATTATGTCATCAGGGATAGTCAAGTCAGATAGGATCTTTAATGAGCCTTTTAAGTTCTGGAAAGACGATTTCTTCTCAATCGGACTTATCATAAACTTTGAGGTTCCGTCGACTGTCTTCTTTTCCAGCTTGTAAGCTAGACTCGTTTTCTTCTTTAAAGGAGGTGGTAGTTCACCAGCACTGGGTGCATCTAACACTATCACTTGGTCGGAACTTATGTTTTCATTGATCGCGTCTAGCACCTTAGTTTCTTTGATTTCATCTCCATTGGTTGTATCAGGGGCCCTTCCTATAGGGTGCACCGAAGGTCCGACCTACTCTTTGCCATTTTTCATAAAAGATCTGGTTGTAGTAGCATCAATTGTGTGGCTAGTTCGACTGTCCTCCTCTAGTAATCTGAACTTCGAAAGAAGATCACTGGAAATAATAGACTTAATGTCCCAGTCTTTCATGGGAATAGCTCGAATGGCCTCGACGGCCTTAGAATACCCAACGCCTTCAGGTCGTTGGTGGATACCTATCAAAAAATGTTCAGAAAGGATGCACTTTGAGCCTTAGACAAATATCAGTCTAAAAATGAAACTTACCCCCTTCGATCCATCTTCTCGCAAAACCAATGGGGGCAGCGTACGTAAAACCATTCTTGTTTATACTCGGAAAATTTACTCCATGCATCCGTCAAGATTTGGCATTTAGAGTGTGGCTCGAGAAATATGAAGGATGGACAGTCGGAACGTCTCTTGAAGCGGTAAATATAACGAATATCCTCGGAAGTAGGGAGTCTGAATAAGGTGCCCATAAAGAGGATGCAGGTACTATGAATAAACGCATGGCTATTAGGGTGAAAATGTGCTGGAGCAATCCCAATATACCGCAACACTTCACAGAGGAATGAATTAAAAGGTGTCACACTTCCGACCCAGCATATAAATTTGTTTCATGCAATATATCTGGCTAGGGGGAGGTGAGGCTGATCTTGTCTTGACGGAATCAGAACGTCATCAAAGAGGATTCCATGGATTGAGCACAACTGACAAAGAGTGACTTCACCAATTTTTGAGGCTTTTGAACCAATGGGGTTATCCAGAATAACAGCTCTGTCTACGACATCAGGAGCCGGGCTTGTAACTACGGTAGGTGGATTTGGAATGCTAGGCGTGGAGGTGGACGGTGGATTCGAGGTTCCCACTACCTCCTGCCGATACGCTATCTCAGGCTTGTCAGAAATATTAGCAGAGCTTGACTTTTTGGACATCTTCAATGAGTGTTTAGTATGGACAGATACCTATTTAAACTATACTTGAAAGACAACCGATATCAGATATAACGATAGTGTGTTTCCCCGTGTGGTGTGTGAACTTGTGCGATGACTCAAACATAAGTGTAGAGAAACTAAATTTTAAAGACAAGTGTAGCATGAAAGAACTTTAAGTTGATGTCCTTGAAGACCGTCACCACTGACCGTCTCTAGCAGTTTATCATATGATCGACAATAGAAGTCTTGAAATCAAACATTTGCATCATAGAGTGTGAAGGCTGTTATTCGCATTTGTTGGGTAAAATTTGCATTTAAGATTGTTCAAACTATGGGGTGGTTAGTTCAAATTAGGTCCTTGGTCATGTATGCTTTATTACTTGACATTGTCCATCATGCTATGCTTGGTTGTGGAGGTAAGTTATCCAAATATATGTTATGTTCGAGTTAAAACAATTTTGGTTGCCAATGCTGACCCACTCACTCGCTATCTCCTCTTAACTACCGACCTGGCCTCACTTAGACTCCTACCGACCTACATCTCCTCACCTGATGCTGAGAGACACTCACTATACTCCTCTCTTCTCTCTCTCTCTGATCACCGAACCACCTTTCTCAATATTTACCAAGCCACTATCCTAGACTCTTGCCGATCCATAACAACTCTCTCAATACCGAGCGACCGATACTCCTAAGTACGTACTGACCGACCCACACTCTCTCTCTCCCTCTCAGAACCAATCGACACTACCTCTCGAAGTGCAGAGCCTCTCTATAGCACAACTCCTACCGGTCCAGCTTTATTTCAATGAACTACCGATTACTTTCCCTCGGTCTATGTGCCAAACAAGTGCATGCAGCGTATGCATCGACCCTTGAAAATCGCCAAACTCCCCTTTCTCACAAAACAACAAACCCTCTTCTCCTATACTTCACCGATTTCCTCTCTAATCAACACCTGCGCTAACTCCTCTCAGCCTGGTGCAATCTACTGTCGAAAATGCTCCGTTGCCCATGCATGTCTCCTCATTCACCATGTTTCTCTCCTCTGTCATTCATCACATAGGACTGCATGCACACACAGTCCTAGTCCAGTACGAGTTCATGATGGCATGGCCTAAGGATTTAAGTTAGTTTATGGAATCTCACCGATGCGTCAATTTGAGGTTGTGGCGGGAGATTATTGAGGCTTGGAGTTGAGGAGGATAAAGCAACACGTTTGGAAGATAGTGGAACGAGGTGGGAAAGCAGTTTGGTGGAAGGAAGGAGTTTGGGATTGGAGAAAATTAGAGAAGGTTAGAAATAAAGTAAGAGGTGGAAGTAAAAGAACAAGGGCGTGTAGTTTATATATGGTAGAAGGAAGGAGAATGGGCCTTACCCTATGGAATCGGTCAGAATACTTCGGTGGTTCGGTGAGTGAAACTGCCGAACGTCACCGGGTAGACCGAACACATGGTTCGGTATTTGTACACCAACCCATCCACTATAATACATATACATATATATATATATATATATATATATATGCACATATAATGTTAGATGAAGATGTTATGTGATAAGCAGACAAATACTACTGAATAAGTGGAGAAGCGTGGATTTGGAAAATCCATCGTGATTCAGCCTTTGAAAAGCTATATACATCTAGTTTCTGAAAAATTAAAACTGAGATGTTGAGATCCCTTTTTGATATTGATCTAGTACGTTCAGGCGATGTGAAGCTTCGTCAAAGACCAATGAAAAGCAATAGTTAGGTACCATTCAGAATGACCTAGTGTCTGAAAGCAGGAATTATTCACTGAATCAAAGCATGTCATGTTGATTCACACGACGCACTTTGGGGGGCAAATGTTACCCGGCTACTTGGCCCGGCTACAAATATGTAGTTGCAAAGGCTATGATTGATCCTAGACGTGATTTGAACCAAAATAGATATGGATGTGTAAGGGTGCGGTGCAACTCGATCGGTTTGGTATGTGGATGGTTCACCCTACAAGTCGGCATGTTTGAGTGGCTCGGTCTATTTGAGTTGATTGGCCTTTAAACATAGTTCGGCACATGTGGGTCGGTCTTAGAAGGAAGGAAGACCATGTATCATTCGGTCTATGTGGGTTGGCATGTGTCATTCGGCTTAGGTGTTTCATCAGATGTTGTTCGGTCAAGGAAGAAAGGTCGTGCATGGGTCGGCCAAGGCGGTTTGTTCGATCATGGTTCGGTGCTCGTGATTCAGTCATAATGACTTAGCATGTATGGATCGACATACCTGGTTCGATGCACAATAAGGGAGTTGGCATGTTTTTGCGGTCTATGGCAAGGTGAGGCGGAAAGCATTATTTTGCTTCGAGATACATCATAAGTTACTTCGAGTCCCTTGAGAGCTTGCTTCAGGTCCGCTGCTTGACGACCCCAGTTCGGCCATAGAGGATCGGCAACCCTGGTTCGGCATTGCCTGGGCCGATCGGTTGAATTGAGGCTTGTGGGCTGAGCTATCTTGATCATGGGCCTAGGTAGGGGAACCTGCCTATCTTCGTCTATAAACAGAGAGGCAGGGGTACAGTTATAGGGACTTTTTTTCGAGAACTCCAAGGATACTCTGCCATTTTTTGGTACTCACTTCTTTTCGATTCAAACTTGCATTCAGATTATTTGTTACGGATTGTATATGTACTCATGTGATTGGAAAAGTAACAAAAATCATATTAAAAGTGGACGTAGGCAATTACGCCAATCCGGTGTTTCCTTTCCTATTGTTCCTTTTGCACTCAATTACGTTATTCCTTTGTTTTAATTTATTTTCTTCATTAATCTCTCTACACAAATCTATTCAAGGGTATTAGTGGCTAATTTTGGTGCTAACAGCATACATAAAATCGAAGTAACTAACCTATCATCATCCTAGATGGTTATAACAACCCATCCTCACAATTTGCTGATAAATATATATAAGAACAAATAGTAGAAGAAAACATGAGTATACGTTTTGGAGAACCCAGCTTCTCTCCTGAAGCTTCAAAGTGTCCAGCTAAATCTGGAAAATATGCTCCGGCTGACCCTAGCATTATGAGAAAAATAACACCCGGATCAGTCTGGCAAAACCAACATGATAAATATAATTAAATAAACTTCTGATATTATAAAACCTTTCAAGACAAAGGTATCTCACAAGATCATGCCGCACATAAACATGGATGGGTTTTTACCTCACAATAACCAAAACCTTTAATAGAAAATGTTGTGATATTATAATATTGTCCAGGGGGAAGATAAATATATAAAATAAATAAAATGCTTGCATCTTACATTTTAACATAGTTGGGCACAACTAATCCATTAAAACACATATTAGAGATTAGACTTCCATCGATGACCAGGCTACTTGGTACCATTCACCATAATACACTTCTAGAAAACTATACAGAGAGCAACACATGGACATATTCTAACATTGAACTGGTTGCTCCTTCACCATGGCATACCGGATAACATCATTCCCTGGATACCAATGCTGCAAAACAATGTGCACCAGTCATGGCCCCACTTTTCCCATTTGCACCAATCATGGCCGTACTTTTCCCATGCGCACACATACCAAATCCATTAATATTGATTCTAGATTGAGGAATGACTACTCCTAATTGTAACGAATCACATAGCTTTGCTGCATATCCCCTGTTTTAGTCATTACCAGCATTTTAGGCTTGTGAGGTCACGATTACCTTTTCTCTCTCTTAGAAAATCCCACTTGGAATGCTAACACTGCCTTCCAGGAAAAATGCAATGCTAGCACTCATCCATACGAGTTGTTCAGGATAAGAAGAAACCTAAGGCACAACTTTACTACATCCATTTTGGAATCACATATAAGATTAGTACAAAGTAGCCCTTGCACTTCAAAGAGCTCTGTTTATGTCATCTCGAACTAGTCTTGAAACCTCTTTCAAAGCGTCGAACGTGCATATGATTTTGTAGTGGTTATGTTTTCGAGTCATCTCATATAAGGACACTCCCCCGCTTACTGCTCGATCAAAACTGAATTGATAGTTCCGGTAAACTCAAACCTAGTTCTTTTGGAAATAATCAGACAATATGCACGAGTGAAGATCGCCTCCTAACCTTTTAAGTGGGTGGATTTCCTTATCATTTATACTAGGAGAATAAAACAAGATTTAAATGCATAGTATAGTATCAACGAAGATGACGGTGCCATATAACTCCTGCGTGTGATGACCCTTCTCCTCGAGCCTCAATAATCGATACTAGTACACCCATGGTATTCATGTTCTGTAATTCCAAGTACCGGGGAGGCAGATTATCAGGGGTAAAGTGAAATAATGGTAGAAGATAGAAACACAAATTCTCACATTACATTATATAGATAGATAGTACGTACAACCACTCTCACAAGAGTACATCAGAGTTATGGTATGAACTAACCTAGCCAGGAACATTTATAAATGTCTGCTTCCAAACTTACTGGTACAAACAAACTAGACACAGCGGAAAATAAAAAAGATAGATAGATATCCATATAAGATGCTCCAGCTCCATGCTCCAAAACTCCTCCTAAAATGCTTCACCAAAGTGCTTAGAAATGATCCTGACTACTTGGCTGCCGGGGAAAATAAGGCATCGAAACTTTAAGAGAAAAGAAAATAAACTCTAGGTCAGTCATGGGACTGGTTGAGAAAATTTAAAAGAGTGTATACTTTCGAAATCAAAGGTATCCCATAAGACCATGCCGCACATAAACAAGGACTAGGTTTTTCCCTTATTGTAACCAAAACATTTACTTGGATTATTTAGTATGGATGAGCATAATTTAGTTTATGCGTTTTCTAAAACTTCAAAAACGATAATTAATTTTATATAATGTACGGTTAGTTAATTAATGTTTTAAACATATGCATATGTGATAAACTATCGTATACGGTAGTTTAACTTAAGTTAAATGTTAATAAATTTAATTTAAACGTCGAACCAATTATTTTAAAAAATATGAAATATGTAATATTTATTCATAAAACTCTTAGAGTGTTTTTTGGCCCCATCTGATAAGTATTATATATGATCATTATGTGGGTTTTCGTTTTTTGTCACAGAACACACATTTATATTCATCATATACAGTATTTGTTGGATTTGTCCATGTATCAAACAAGTTACAAACACAATAACGTAATTACATCTCGTAAATCATTTCATTTTAAATGGTTCATAAAATTTCAACAACACTTCTTTTATGTTCCCTTGTGCACGCAACAGTGTACGACTCAGGGAACAAAAGGGAAGTACTATTGAAATTTTGTTGAATCGTCCAAAATGAAATGATTTACGACATTTAATTACGTTAACGTTTTTATAATAGGAAGTAGGATGACCTAGCCAAAAAGTATCAATGGTCAATTAATAAAACATTAAATTGTAAAATTGTATTGAAAAATAAATTATCAACGTGGTTTCAATTTATATCATATTTTTTAGTTAGTAGGAGAGTTGATCAATTATTTTATTGATCGAAGCTGAATGTATCAACAATGAAGAGAAATTGGAGGCTCAACATATTAACATTTTAATAATGGTTTATACGTATTTATTGATTTTGCTTTAAATAATAGTGGAAATGATGAAGAAATCCATTTTCCATGTAGTAGGTGCAAATTGTTGAAGCATTTGATAACAGAAATGGTTAGAGTTCATTTGTGTCAGTACGGTTTCATGCCAAATTATTTGGTATGGGATTGTCATGGGGAACTTGTAGCACCTAATCCTGTACAGTGGGAGTATGTAGTGAGTAAAGAAATTGTTATGATGAATCTCGTAGAACATATGGTTGAATGCAGCGCATTCAATGTTCTCTACTACTCAATTTGTTGATGACGGCGTTAATGTTAAAGAAGAACCAAATATTGGAGCAAAAAAATTATGATTTGTTGGATTCCACGAAGAATCCTTTTTGGGAAGGTTGTACAAGCGGCACCCAATTATTAGTAATTGCAGAATACATCGCGATGAAATCTAGATACAACCTCAAAGAAGCTAGATTTAAAGCTGTTGTATAAGCTGCGAAGCGGCATATGCCTTCCGATAATTTAATGTGCGAAAATCACTATGAAGCGAAAAATTTTATGTCGGCTTTTGGTTTACTGTATCGAAAAATAGATACATGTTTAAATGGTTGCATGTTGTTTTGGAAAGAAGCTATTAATCTTAGGAATTGTAAAATATGTAATCAAGAAAGGCACAAACCAAGAAAGAAGAAGGTAAAGGAAGTCTCATGTAAACGTATGCATTATTTACCTATTACTCCTAGGCTTCAAAGGATATATGCATCTTCTGTAACCGCGCATCGTATGAGATGACACAGTGTTAGAACACAGGAAGAAGGTACCTTAACACATGCAGCTGATGAGGAAGCATGGAAGCATTTTGATTAGAAATATCCCGATTTTGCAGTGGAGAGCTGCAATGTTAGACTTGGTTTATGTACGGATGAATTTTCACCATTTTCTTAGTTTGGTTCTAAATATTCATCTTGGCCTATAATCGTTACACCTTATAATTTACCTCCATGGATGTGTATGAAAACTCTATATATGTTTCTCATAATTGTTGTCCCCGGCCTTGATGATCCGACATAAGGAATCGATGTTTATTTATAGCCATTGATTGAAGAATTGAAAACACTATGGTACGAAGAAGTTGAAACATACGACTCAAAACAAAGAATTTCCGTGTGTTTGCTTCTTTGTTGTGGACTATTAACGATTTTTCTACGTATGCAATGCTTTCAGGTTGGAGTACGGTCGGTCGCATAGCTTGTGTTTATTACATGGACGAAACAAGAATCCCGTCACACATCGCGATGGTTCCAAGTCATTCCAACATCACCATGAGGATTTGGTAAATTTATATATTCACGTTTTATATTTTAAGTTATAAATTGTTAATGGATAGTTAATAAAACAATATAATATATATTTATACACATAATATTCATATTTTAGGAAAGAGCATGCGAGGGTCCTGTGTCGTATTGGTATGTTTTTGCTCATACTCATGCCCTAAAGCAGATCGATGATTCGGGCTCGGTCGTATACTCAAGGGAGCAAGATGATAAAGCGACTGCTACCTATGTAAATATATTATAATTAAGCTAATAGTTATCAGTTAATTAAGTACACATTTATAGATATTTTAATTAGTGTTATTTGTACCAGTGACCATTCCAACTTTTTGTTATTTAGTATAGCGATTAGTCTACTTAAAAATGATTAGTGTTATTTTAATTATTGCTATTTGTAATCAATTCTATTTCACATTACAGCAAAAGTTCCAAGAAGCATGGGCATAACTATTGGCTAAAACAGGACGGGATGAGTTGACTGTTGATAAGGAAGATGCTTTCTTTGAGTCTACCATGGATCTAGCATCCCGCAACAGGCGCTATGGATTTAGAAACCAAGCGGTAATTTTCAAAAATAAACTACATTCAAAATTGCATATTTTTAAATTAAAGTTATATAGATTATATTTATGATGTTGGAGGCATTATAACAATTTATTTCTATTCACAGGCTAGGACATCTCAGAAGGCGTATAGGATGGTCAAGACAATGAAAAATTTGTAGAGCTACTAGCGTAGACTGCCAAGCTGTAGGAGCATGATCGCCATTGTGCTGTATAGATGAAGAAGTTGAACCAGGACTTGGTGGAGTATATGGTGCAGCATGGGAGGTTTCCTTCGTCAGGTGGTTCTGTGGGAGATAATGAGTTATGCCAAACATGTGCTGTTCTGTTTTTTTGTCTGTATATATACCTTCGAGTGGGTGAGGATGTGCTTGATACATTTTTATGGATTGTATATTATCTTATATGTATTTGGATATGCACGTGTTTGTGGAGTTGTTGGATGTTGGTTTGGAGATGAACGATCTAGGAATTTTTGGATTATGTTGCATTATGATTTGGATACAGACTCATTGGATGTTGATTTTCTAGATTATTTTAGATTTGGATATGGATTTTTTGGATTGAATATTATGTTTGGTTATTTATGTGATTAGTGGATTATATATGCTCAAAATGGAGCTATTATGTATATTGATGGATGTATAGTGGCTGGAAGGCAGTAGGCATAAAAAGTGGAAAAAAATACCTAGATTTCGGACGGTTTCGAACAGCTACGGATGGCTTATAGGTCATCACATTCCAACGGCTTCAGACAGCTGGCTACATCAAATTTTGACAGTTTCTACGTCTTCGGATGGTAATTTGGTCATTCTAATTTGCACATGTCCAACATGGCCGTCGAAAACCATCCCAGAGTGTCGTTGGTAGCCATCAGAAATATACCATCGATGCCATCGGAAGACATTAAGAAACGAGATTCACATTCCGACAGACTTTCCTATAGTTTTCGACGGCCGATATCTGTCGAAAAACACTGTTGTTCCTGTAGTGATACAAGTGGTCCAGGAAGAGGACAAACCAAAGGAACTTCTCCTGTCGCATCTGTTTGGGAATCACCCCTAGGATTAGTAGCAAGCAGTCCTTGCAAATCGAAGATTTTCATAACAGAGCACTACTGCCTATATTTTGAATATACTCATCTTCAATGATCTAATCTTCCACATGTTTTACTTCGAAATGTAAATTGGTTCGAAGTGGTTTTTGGATAGGAATCACCCAAATCCGATCCAGGTTTCTTCAAATCCAATTATCAAAAAAAAAAATGTTAAGTATGGGTGATTATTAAACAACATTTTCATTCGACAATATCTTTTATATATATATATATATATATATATATATATATATATATATATATATATATATATATATATGTCTTTAAATTCGTTTTAGCATATACAGATTTTTTTAAATCACTCTTTAAATTATTTCCTTTTGTATTTTCGAAATTATATCTAAAAGGTATCTTTTCATTTGATTTTTTTTTTTAAATAGGATGCCTTTAAAGCATCTAGGCTTTCCCTTCAATTTGTTCCACCCCTCGCCTAGAAAGAGAAAGCGGATGCTAGGAAAGTTCAAGGCACTAGTTGCTCCATCCCTAACCTTAGTTACACACCTTGATTTACCTTTCTAGATCTCACAGGTCTAGTCATTTCTGCATACTCCTTTTGTTATTACACTCAAGGAAATGATTTCAATTATATTATTTAAGTGTTATAAACAATTCCTCTTATCTATTCATTTAAACTCTTATTAAACTTCCAAATCATCTTTAAAATAATAAATCTTTTATTCAAAGACATTTATAAAAGATTCGGGAAAGAATAGTTAAGTTTAAATGTATACTTCTAAATTTTGCTAAAACTACTATAGAAAAGTGCTGTAGATAGTGTTTTAAAAACTTATTCGATTAAAATAACTTTTCTATCGTTTGGAAATTTACATTTATAACTTAAATCTATTTTAAAACAATTTGCCATATTTATCAAATTTATTTCATATTTTTAAAGATTTAAAAATATTCATTTTAAAGAATTTTACACTTTGGTCATCTCACTACAAAAGCGCGATTTTTCGAAATATTAATTTCGATATTTTTTTTTAAATGAAACCTTGATTTTACTTTTGCATTTGAAAACTACAGTGGGAAGAGTCCAAAAATTCTTATTTCAAAGAATTTTGATTCCAAATCCATTGTATAAATGGATTTAACTTTTGTGGCGCGAAACCATGAACTACCGTTACGTGACGTGCCTATTTCTAGTTGTTTTCCAACTCTTTTCAAATCTTTGCCCAAAATCATGTTAAATACTTTTAAAACATTTCTTAGTCATTTAAAGTCATTTTCTCATGGTTTTAAAGAGGTCCACAAGTCGTATAGGCTTTTGAATTTAAATAAGAAACTGATTCCTTTTGTGATTTTTTGACATGTAATTTATCGTGACTTGTTATGATATTAACCAAACAATCATTCAACATCCATATAACCTCCAAACATGGTATCAAGCAACATAACAGGTAAAGCATGTCATAATTTGAGAGTAGAGAAGGGATAGAGTTTTCTCACAATTCTGCTAACTTTGTCACTACGGGTTTGACTATAGCTTCGCTACTATTTCTCGAAACATCTTGAAATCCAGTTATAGCTCTACTATCCTCGAATTTGAGATGAAAAAAGAGGTGGAGATGGCTTCTAGAGGGGCATGGCCTTGGGTGGAGGGGTGGATGGAACTTACTAACTCGAACTTGACTTAAGTGGTATACTTTTTGTTGATTATTTTGCCATAACTTTGTTGCGCTTTTGGAACTTTTTTAGAGATGAATGTAAGCCATTAAAACTCTAAGGAAGAAGAATGAGAAGCTTAGAAAATAGTGGAATGAAGTGTGAAAAAATGAGAAGGAAGCTTGGGTATTTATTGCCTTGAATTACTTAAGTGTTAAGCTTTGTTCTTGTACAATCTTACCCCTCCCATCACCTCATTGCACATGGTACATTCTTACCCCTCCCATCACCTTATTGCACATGGCCTAAGGCATCTCTGTGTGATTCCATCACTTCATGTCCTCTTTTCTTACTTCCTTACCTATTAAGGATGTATTTGGATGGATTTATGGCTTAAAGTGAAGATTACATTGGTTTTGGTGAGATTTAGTTGACTTTTGGTAAAATATCTTACCTTTCTTTACTTTTAATGTTAAAATAATTATTTACTTATATATATATATATTATGTGTATTATTATGGTTTGAAGTGTTTTAACTTCCAATGTTACGATATTTGAATACAACTTTTGACCGTTAAGCCGTTTTGAATCTGGAATATGATTTCCAGTCACATTTTTACGTCTTTGTTAAACTATTTATATTTATAAACATAACTTGAAATAAATTTTCATATTTTTTTAAAAATAAAAACCTTATATAAAAATTAAAATATTTTATTTAATCATTAAAACTTAATTCTACTGAAAACTGACTTTTGTCACCTTTTATGGGAATAAGAGAAATTTCTATTTTTGTCTAAAAATATATCTTAAAATCTTACATAAAATTATTTGTTTTATAAAAACTTATATTTTAATATTTAAAATACATTAAATATTATATCTTAATGTGTTCGAGTCTTGGGTCATTACATTCTCCCCTTTAAAAGAATTTCATCCTCAAAATTTAATATAAGAAGACGATAGCTAAAAGTGAAATATATTTGATGAAATTATACAAAAGTATGAATAAGTGACTACACCACGGGCCGTGAGTACACTATGACAATATAATCTATTTAGTCTATACATCAATCCTAAACTCAGGATATGCCTTCCTCATTTTATTCTTTGTTCCTAAGTGCAATCCTTAGCATCTCCACTCCATTGAACATTGACTAACCTTACAATCTTTCTCCTTAATTGTTTCTCATCATGATCAACGATTCGAACAGGCCATCTAATAATTGCCAAATTTGGTTCCACCTCCAAGTCTTCCTGAGCAGACGTTTCTACGATTTGTTTTAGGTCATGCACATGTTTTCGCAAATGAGATACATGAAAAATATTGTGCACTCCTGACAACCTTTCTAGCAATTGCACTCGATAAGCTAGTGGGACGATTCGTTTCAAAAATGGGAAAAGGTCTAATATGTCGAGGTGGCAACATTCCAACCATTCCAAACCTTACTACTCCTCTCATTAGAGAGACTTTTAGAAGGACTCCAACTGAGAATTCTAGAATTCTACATCTTTAATCTACATAACTCTTCGGCCTGCTCTGGGCTTTCTTTAACTTCTTTCTAATTATATCAACTTTCTCTGAGACTTCTCTTATAATGTCGGGACCAAGTATTAACCGATCTCTGGTTTCTATCCAACATACTGGTGACTTGCATGGATGGCCATATAAAGCTTCATATGGTGCCATGCCGATACAGGCTTGATCGCTATTGTTATAGGAGAACTCTACCAAATGCTCTTAGTGGATCTTCTAAAATGCGGTTGACTCTTTCTGTTTGTCCAATAGTCTGAGGATGATATGCAGTGCTTATACTCAGCTTCGTTCCTAAAGTTGTTTATAATGCTTCCTAGAATTGACTAGTAAAGATTGGATATCGATCTTTTGCTATACTACTTGGAACTTCATGCAACCGGACCATCTCCCTCGTATATATCTCCATAAGGATTGCAACAATCCTTGTTGGCTTTACTAGAATAAAGTGCACACTCCTGGTTAATCAGTTAATGATAACCAAACACCTTCATTTCCCTTCCTTGTTTGAGGTAAGCCATCAATGAAATCCATTGATAGTTGATCCCAGTTTCAAGCTAGAATCTCCAGAGGTGGAAGTAACCCTATAATCTCTTATTGATCGCTCTTGATTTTTGAAAATTTACGCTTCAGTTAGCATAAATGAATATGTCCCTTTCCATACTTCTCCACCAAAATGTTTGTTTTATGACTTTGTACATTTTGTTAACTCCCACATGAATGTTAAGTTTGGATTTATAGCATTCAGTTAATAGATTTCCAATCTCTAGAACACAAAATCGCCGATTCAACCACAATTTCCATGGTTATCCACTTTAAAGTTTGAATTCTTCCCTCTGCGTATATCTTTAATAACCTCCTTTAGGAATCGATCTTCTTTTTGTTTGCTAGCTATTTTCTCTAATAGAGTTGGATTCACTGCCAGATAAGCTATGGCATGCTTTCTACTCAACGCATCGGCTACTATATTGGCTTTCCCAGGTGTATATAGAATATCTAGATCATAAGGTCCGAGAAATTCTAGCCAACATTATTGTCTCATGTTTAAGTCTTTCTGGGTGAAAATATACTTCAAAAATTTATAATCCGTGAAGAGCTCAACCTTTTCACCCAACAAATAATGTCTCCATATTTTTAATGTGAACATAATGATTAATAATTCCAAGTCATGTGTTGCATAATTGTTCTCATGAGTCCTTAGCTGCCTACTTGCATAAGCGATCACTTTTTCTTTCTGCATTAGAACCGCACCAACTCCTTCCCACAATCATTCGTGTAAAAGGTTAATCCACCATTTCCATTTATAATTGCTAGGACTGGGGCGGTAGTTAACCTCTTCTTAAGTTCCTAGAATTCTTCTTCACATTTAGGAGTTCAAATAAATTTAGCACCCTTCATTGTCAACTTCTTTAGGTGATAGGCAATCTTTGAGAAGTCTTGAATGAATCTTCTGTAATATCCTACCAAACCTAAGTAGCTACGAATCTTTTTAGGAGTTTGTGGTTGCTTCCAATTTTAAACAGCTGCAACCTTTACAGGATCTACTAAAATCCCGTCCCTTGAAACTATTTTCCCAAGGAATCTTACCTCCTTTTTTCAGAATTAGCATTATGAGAATTTGGCTTTAAGCACATTATTCCTCAATATCTCTAACATAATTTCTAGATGACTTTCGTGTTCTTCTTCTGTCTTAGGATAGATAAGGATATCACTAATAAAGACTAACATAAATTTATTGAGTACATCTCTAAATACTCTATTCATAAGGTCTACAAAATAAGCCAGTGCAATGCTCAGCCCAAAAGGCATAACCAACCACTCAAAGAAAGTATTTGGACCTTTAAATGCAGTTAAACGGATGCAATCTTCTGCAATCCTTAGTTGATAGAATCCCATGGCTAGATCCATTTTCGAGAATACCCGAGCACCATGTTATTGATCAAACAAGTAATCTATTTGGTGTGGATGCTACTTGTTCTTAATTGTTTGTTTATTCAGGCCTCGATAGTTTACACAAAGCCTCAAAGACCCATCCGACTTGGCAACAAAATCTACCGCCGATCGCTAACTTGAACGATTAGGTGTTATCTTATCAATCCTTTCTTCAATAGCTCCTGGTTTTGGATATTCGGCCCATCCCTCTCCTTTGGAACCATCCTTATCTCAAATTGTTTAACCGACCTTGCACCAGGAATCAAGTTGATACGAAACTCAATTTCTTGATGTGGGGGTAAATTCTTCACTTCTTCAAAAACATCTGTAAGTTCTTTAACAATTGGTATCGTTTCTAGTCCTTTCTGGGATGAATCTAAGGCATTAAGTAAACTTTACCTCCTTGGACTAGAATCTTCACAAGATATTTTTATAAACTTCCCTAACTTCAATTTTACTAAATCCATCCTTTTTACATAATCTTGAATAGCTATGTGCTTAGTCAACCAATCCATACCAAGTAATTTCAAATCCAATAAAATCCAAGACAAACATGTCATAAGGAAATTTATAGGAAGAATAGGAAATTTGGACCTTTTCATACTTCATACAAAGGTTAGTGGTATCGCCTATAGGATTTGTTACGCGGATAAAGGTATCAACTAATTTGGGGATAAGTTTTAATTCATTTATTGATTCTTTAGCAACAAAACTGTAAGAAGCTCCTGTATCAAATAATACTCTAACTGAAACATCTTCGATAAAAATATTACCTTCCAAAACTCCTTTGCCCTTAAAATCCTGAGAGATTGAAGGTTCATCCTTTATAGCATAGACTCTGGCTTGCTCTCCCTTCCTCTTTATTGGATAATCCTTTATTAGGTGCCCTGATTGATGACAATTATAACAGTTCCTTGGTGGTGGCCTCTGAACCTTTGGGTTCTTGCAATTAGTTGCTAGGTGGCCCTTTTGTTGGTAATTATAACATGTGGCATCCTTCAAATAGTTACCTTGCTACCCTCCTCTAGATTTACATTTCCTTGGCTTTTTCCCACTGTGATTGAACTTCCTCTTCTTGTAGTTGTTGTTTTTAGCCTGATCTACCATCAAATTCTTCTTATCCAATGTTTCTTAATGATATCCCATATCCACTAAGTCTAAAGATGATCCTTCTACATAAGCAGACATCCTGCTCTGGTACTTCTCATTTTTCTTTAAAGGTCTGTCAATCAGACCTGACCCAAAATAAGACAATTCATTAAACTTTTTTGCATACTCCTCAACAGTCATTTCGTCCTGTTTTAGATCCATACAGTTTCTGTAAAGATGAGATTTTTTGGCTGTTGGCATATATCGTTCCTCCGAGACTTCATTAAACCTTTACCATGAGAAATTACATTTCAATTCACTTAGGGTAATGGACTCCCACTAAGCCACGGCCCTTTCCTGTAGTTACCAGGAGGCCAAGAACCTCTTCTTATCATTAGTAATATCCAATGCCTTAAAGATTCTTTCGCATGATTTGATCCAAGCCCGAGCTTCAATGATAGTTTCTATGCTATTGAATGGTTTTCCCCCTAGTTGTTGTAGTTTTTGCACAGGGTGGCAAAGTCAACCCGGGGTTATATGGGAGCTACTTCTTCTATCATAGCAGTGGTTGGAGCTTGATTGTTGGTTTTGTGGTGCTGCCATTTCCTCACCTTTGTCCTTTACGAGTACTCATATATTACTACCAGAATATAGTAAGATAACTTTAGAATACAAAGACAAAATTATCTTGGGGAATAGGTATTTAAGCATAGTACAACGTGAGTTTATTCAGATAAGGCCTTAAATGCACACTCTCGTAGATAACTCATTCTATGGTATTACTAACCCTCTCTCTAATGAGTCATATCATACCAAAGCCAAGGTTCTTATTTAACCTTCAGCGCGGACACTAAAAGCGATGACCTGTTTCCTTGACCCTTGAAAATTGATAGTATTCACATGCCGTAATTCCAAGTGTCAGGGAGGAAGATTATCAGTGGTAAAGTGAAATAAAGGTATATGACAAAAATTCTCACATTACATTTAACTATATAAATAGATAGTACATACAACCATTCTCAGAAGGATACATCGGAGTTATGGTATGAACTAACCCATCCAGGAACAGTTATAACCGCCTTCTCCCACACTTGCTGGTATAAACAAACTAGAACATGCAAAAAATAAAAGGATAGATAGATATCTACATAAAATGCTCTAGCTCCATGCTCCAAAACTCCTCTCAAAATGCTTCACCAGAATGCTCTAAAATGATCCCGACTACTTGGCTGCTAGGGAAACTAGGGCACCCAGAGTTTAAGGGAAAAGAAAATACCTCTGGGCGTATGCTTTTGAATCAAAGGTATCTCATAAGACCATGCCTCACATAAATACAAATTAGGTTTTTCCCTTATGATAACTAAAATATTTGCTACGTAAAATCATCTGATATTATTTTTAATGACATTCTTTGAAAACATTTGCATGTAAACTTATTAATCTTAGCCGAACCTGTTACAGTGATTAAATTTCGGCATACTAGCTACAAAGTAGGTTCTACAATCAAAATGGTGGGCATATGGATTTCCATCAAATGACCAGGTAAGGGACTACCTTTCGGTAGTACATCTCTAGGTGAATGTACCGAGGCCCAACTGATGGTCCTCTACCAACTCAAGACCGACCTACCTCTTACTAGATAGTGCCGAATATGTTATCACCCCAATCGTTATCGACCTATCTGAAACGTCTCTTAGCATACTTTCACAATGATTAATACCAGGACGTTATAGCTGTTAAAAATATATCTAGAAGGGGATGATCATATCTAATGGTTGCAAACCACATAGCCTTGCTTCATTTACCCTGTTTTGGTCATTTCGAGGTGTGAGGCCTGAGGCCTGAGATAACGATTATCTTTCGCATAGCAAATCACCTTTCCTCATTGAGTACCAAATTGCCATTCCATAATCACACAAGTGATTTCTACAAATCTATAATTCTTGAGCTCGTATATCTTATAAAATGGTGTTAAACTAAGGGAAGTTGCCTTCTCTGCCACCAAATAGATGATTCGTTTATAGAGATCAATCAAAGTGATTTTAAAATTCAATGTCAGATATTTGTCCATACAAGTTGTCTAGGAATAGGACAAGCCGAAGAAACTTCTCATATCGCATCCTATTTAGGGAATCACCCCTAACATCACTAGGGAGCTGTCCTTGCAAACCGAAGATTGTTATAACGGAGCACTACTACAAAATATACGATGTGGTAGATTTCATTTCGAGGGACTAGTGGCAAGTAGCCGTACATCATGAATATCCTCGTCTTCAATGATCATATCTTCCACATGTTTTACTTTGAAGCGTGAATTGGTTTGAAGTGGTTTTCGGATAGTAGTCATCCAAATCTGATCCTAGTCCCTTCGAATCCAATTATCGAAAAAAATATTAAGTGTGGGTGATTAGTAAACAACATTTTCTTTCAGCAATATTTTTAGAGATGTATATAATGTTAAATTCATTGCAACATATATGGATTAATTAAACCTCTCTTTAAATCATTTCCTTTTATTTTTGGAAATTATTTCTAAAGGGTGCCTTTTCTTTTCAAAAACTTAAATATGATCTTTTTAAAGCATCAGGGTTTTCTCTTCGATCTGTTCCACCTTGCCTAGAAAGTGAAAATAGATGCCATGTAAGTTCAAGGCACTGGTTGCTCCACCCTTAACCTTAGTTACACACCTTGTTTTATCTTTCTAGATCACATAGGCAGGACAAATGTACTAGTTATTTCCGCATACTCCTCTTGTTATTACATTTAAGGAAATGATTTCGATTATAGAAAATTCCTCTTAATCATTCATTTAAATTCTTATTAAAACTTCCAAATCATATTTAAATACTAAATTGTTTATTCAATGACACTTGTAAAAGATTTGGGAAAGAATAATTAAGTTTAAATTTATACTTCTGAAGTTTGCTGAAACTGCTGTAGAAAAGTGCTGCAGATAATGTTTTCAAAACTTATTCGATTAAAACAACTTTTCTATCATTTGAAAATCCATATTTATTACTAAAATCTCTTTTAAAACATTTTATCAAATTTATTACATATTTTTAAAGATTTATAATTCATTTTAAATAATTTTATACTTTGGTCACTTAACTACAAAAGCACGATTTTCCGAAAAACTTGATTTCGACATATTTTAAATTCTTTTAAATCAAATCTTGATTTTTCTTTTGCATTTGAAAACTACAGTGGGAAGAGTCCGAAAACTTCTTATTTCAAAAAATTCTGATTCCGAAACCATCGTATAAATGGATTCAATTTTTGTGGCATGAAATCATGGACAACCATTACGTGGCTGCATATTTTTAGTTGTTTTCCAACTCTTTTCAAATCTTTGCCCAAAATCATGTTAAATACTTTTAAATATTTCTAGGTCATTTAAAGTCATTTTCTCATGTTTTTAAAGAGGTTCACAAGTCATATACACTTTTGAATTTAAAGAAGAAACTGATTCTTTTTATGATTTTTTGACGTGTAATTTATCATGAATTGTTATGGTATTAAAAAGCCAATCATTCAATATCCATATAAACTCCGAAATTGATAACAAGCAACATAACTGGTACAAAAGCATGTCATATTACAAGAGTAGAGAAGAGGTAGAGTTTTCTTACAATTTTGCTAACTTTGTCACTATGGGTTTGACAATAGCTTCGCTACTATTTTTCAAAACTTCTTGAAATCAGGCTATAGTTTCGCTATCCTAGAATTTGAGATGAAAATAGAGGTGGAGAAGGCTTCTAGGTAGGAATGACCTTAGGTGGAGGGGTGGATGGAACTTACTAACTTGAACTTGACTTAAGTGGTATACTTTTTTACCGATTATTTTGCCATTACTTTGTTACGCTTTTGGATTTTTTTTAGAGAGGCATGGAAGCCATTTAAACTCTAAGGAAGAAGTAGGAGAAGGTTAGAAAAGAATGGAATGAAGTGTGAAGAAATGAGAAGGAAGCTTGCGTATTTATAGCCTTGAATTACCTAAGGATTAAGCTTTGTTCTTTTACATTTTTACCCCTCCCATCACCTCATTGCACATGGCCTACGGCATCTCCATGTGCTTCCATCCCTTCATGTCCTCTTTTCTTACTTCCTTAGTTGTTAAGGAATGTAGTTGGATGGATTTATGGATTAAAGAGAAGATTCCATTGGTTTTGGCGAGATTTTGTTGACTTTTGGTAAAATATCTTACTTTTCTTTACTTTAAAATTTTTAACGTAATTATTTATTTATATATGTTATATATATTTGTAAGTATAATAGCATGTTTTAAAGTATTTTAACTTTCAATACTGTGATATTGGAATACAGCTTTTGACTGTTAAGCCATTTTGAATCCGAAATCCAATTTCCGGTCACATTTTTACGTTTTTGTTAACTATTTATATGTGTAAACGTAACTTGAAAATATATTTGTATATTTTTATTTAATAACAAAAATTCCATATTTGAAAATTAAATTTTTTTATTTAATTATTAAAACTTAATTTACTAAAGACCGACCTTTGTCACTTTTTATCGGTATAAGCAAAAGATCCTATTTTTGTGTAAAAACATATCTTAAAATCGTACATAATATTATTTGTATTATAAAATCTTATATGTTAATATTTAGAATCCATCAAATATTATATCTTACTATGATCGAATCTTGGGTCATTACACTATTTTTCTCCTTAAAATATTTCCAGAGTTATATTTTGGCCAACATTTGATAGTCGGCTGTTTAACTATCAAACAAGCAATTAAATACAGAATTAATTCCATGTGGGATCCACTAAGAATCTGTTAATAAATCCTTTTCACTTATGATTTAAAATACCTTCATAAAGGATATTTTCACAAACCACTTATTCTCCTTCAAATACTTGAAAAACATTCATAAACTTATCTCAGCAGTATAAGTATATTCACAACCCATTATACTTTCAATAGTTAGAAAATATATTCAAATACTTATGTCAACAGTATAAGTATATTAATAAAACATAAAGAAGATTTTCTATTTTCCAAATTCATATTTAAATAGGCCATAAAAAATATCATTTAAACGTTTCTTAGTATAAACCAAAACCACCCATCCTTCGGTGTTAAGTATGAAAAAGTGTTTTCGTACTACCATAACTACGAAGGACCAATCATGAAAATCATATCTCATTCCGTTTATAAAATTCCCTTTTTATAAGCTCATTTCATACTTACAAATCCATTTATAAGTCTCCAAATTAATTTATAAAACTTCTTTTATAGACCTTCAAAAATTATTTATAAAATTTCTTTCTATTTATAAAACTCTTTATAAATCTTTATTTATAAACTTCTTTATACAAATTTTTTATACCATCCTTAATAAAAATCCTTTTATAAATCTAAAAGCCATTTTTTATGAATCATATATATTTAAAACATTCTACGTTATCTTTAAAATATCACTTATAGATTCACTCTTTTGATAAGTTGCCATTATAAATCTATTTTACAAATATCACTTATAAAACTCCTTTACAAAATATCATTTGTAAATCTCCTTTATAAAATATCATATGTAAAAACACTTTAAATAAATCCTCTTGATTAAGTACAGTCATTTTTATAAAACAACTTATTATTTATAAACTCCTTTATTAAATTAATTAATTACCCTTAAACATCTTAAATAAATAATTAATTAACTTTAAAAAAATCATTTATAAGAAAAATTAACTTAAACATAATTTATAAACTAATTAATTAACTTACTTTAAAATATTATCAATAAGATAATTAAATAATTAACTTTAAAACATCATTTATAATTATATAAACATTTTACCTAAAATTGCTATAAAATCAAAGTTAATTTAAATCATAACTTTACAATTTCGGACAGAGGCCTAGCGATCAGAATGGTACTAAATCAAGCCACCATTATATTTAATTTGAATTTTCAAGTCACATAACTGGTATTTACATAAGTAACATATTCGTAAATTGAATCCATAATTAACGATCACTATCCAATCCATTACTTACCTAATATTAATTAATCCACATATAAATTAACCGGCATATGAATAAGTGTCCAAATAAATATAATAGCAGAACGGGGATTTATTCTGCTAAACATATGTCATCAATAATCTATTTATTTCAAATATAGTAGAACAGCGTTCATTTCAGCTAAATAGGTGTTCAAAATTAATTTATTAAATTATAACGGTGTTTTATTTGGCAAAATAGATATTACCAATGAAATACGATTCAATTAACTATATTATTATCCCAAACAACATAACTATATCAAGTCAGTGTTGTTTTATCATTAACTTACACTTTCATGAAACTATCAACTATTTATATCATAGTGTACCATGAGTCCGTATGAACCTAGTGCAACCTTCTCCAACGTATTTTTATCATTAACAACGTAATCCTCTACTTCTCCAACCAACCTGGAGCTCCCCCTTTGCTACCAAAAGTGACGCTAAGCTTCCCGCTACCGCATATCATCGAACTCGACTTCTAAATGTAGCTCTCCTCCACAAACCCAATGCCAAACTATGCTTCGCCTATTGTCGCCTCTATCTCCGACGATCTCAAACCCTAGCTTTCCATCACCATCATCGACCAGCACCAAACATTGTCGAAACTTCTACAAAAATAATACGTCACATCACAAAGCTAACGGCGCAAACATCATCATCTAATCCTTAGCAGATCATGAGAATTTGATTTTTAAGTTTTGGAGCAAACTTTTCCTACATACTTTCATTTAGAAATATCTCACTCAACCCTTGTCAACAACTCGAGCAACCAATTTCTAAAAATACTAAGGATGATTTTCCACAACTTCATAGTTGGAAATTTTGACCGAAACGGGATGGATGGGAAGATATTGCTTTTTGAATGGAAAGGGAGGATGTTTACTTCAATTTAAATGAATAAGGAAAGGGAAAAATTATGCAACTGTATATTTATGCTTTCATTTACAAAGAGCATATTCTTTCATTCTAAAACAAATATAAATACAATTATGATTTTTAAGCAATTACTTAAAACATGATTCTCATATCCAAGATCAAATTACTAACAAATTCACCCATTTATTTATTTTGTATCAAAATCTACTAGACAAAGATTGAATATCTAGCATTTGAAAAATCAAAACTTTTCCTTAGCAAATCAAGCTCAACTTCCATTTTCCACTAAAATTTCAAACTTTTTAAACTAAATCAAAACTATCTGATTCAAATCTTTTTATTTTGAATTTATTTCTCTTAAGTAAACTCAAAATCCAATTGCCCGTTTTTTATTTCAAAATTCTTTTAGAATGATACTAAATTTCTTAATCCACAGAAAATATAATATTGCCCGAGTAAACCCAAAATGATACTAAGGAATTAGGTATTACGAAATAGTGTCATACATTCCCTTACCAAAAGGGTAATAATTAAGATACGTGTTTACCATCCGAACACATCTCTTTCCTATTTTAGTTATTTAAGTTCTGGCTGTGGCTTTCGTTGAGCCGATTATGTGAGACCAACTTCAAGAATGACCAGCAATGGCAAAAGCAGAGCCCAACACTTGATCGCAATTAATATACTGGCATGTGTTCGGCTATGCATAGAGTAGTTCGGTTCGTGTTCTAAGAAGAAATATTTGAATATAAATCTCATTGATCTCATCGAGTCACTCGAACTAGTTAACATTAAAATTTCCTTCTAGTTACACCATTCTTTTTCTGAAATAATTCTGTATATATTTCTAAACAAACAATTCAAACATAATATAAACTTCCAACCTGCTTTAGGTTCGCTCAGATTTGAACTCATTTCGATCATACACAGATGAAGAGAATAGTTTACTAACTACACTACCATGTTCGCCTAGGCAAACATCTAACTATTACGTAGTAGATTATTCGGATCATCAGAAAACAAATCGAGACTCATTCCCCGAACTATCCAAAGAAAACATACTTTACTTTGAATAATTTCTCCCTAAAATATTTATACTTTAAAATATTTTCAAGTAAAACTATTACCACTTTTTTGAAAATCATTTGAAATCCTTGTATATATGCTCAAACTCATTCTAGGATGTAACCAACCCTATCTCTAATGAGTTCACCGCACTAAGGCCAAGGTTCTTGCATAACCTTCAACTCTGATACCACTGTAACATCCTGCCTTTTCGACCCTCAGAAGTCGACCCTTATACTTCCACAATATTCACATCCCAAACATCCAAGTGCTGAAAAGGCAGATCGTTTGGATGAAAGAAAGAAAGGAAATACATAATCTCGTAATGTGATGAGAATATATAAAACACCAATGGTATTTACAAAATAAATTGAACTTTAACATACATATCATCAGCCTGGCCAGTTATAACATCCTATCATCACAATTTAATGATAATAACAGATAAGTACAAATAGCAGAACAAAATACAAGAATACATTTTGGAGAATCCAGCTCCTCTACTGAAGCTCCAATGTCTAGCTAAATCTGGAAAATATTCTCGGGTTGACCCGAGCATTATAAGAAAAATAACACCCGGATCAGTTGGGTAAAACAGCATGAGAACACAATCAATTGATTTTTAATATTATAAAACCTTTCAAAATGAAGATATCTTACTAGACCACACCGTACCACCGTACATAAATACAGACGGATTTTTACCTTACAATAACCAAACCATTTTATAGAGAATCTTATGATATTATAATATGTCTAATAGGAAAAATAAATATATAAAAGAGCTGAATTCTTGCATCTCATACTTCAACATTGTTAGGCACAACTAAATCCTTAAAGGCACGTATTAGAGATTGGATTTCCATCAATGACAAGGCTACTGGGTACCGTTTGCCACAATACACCTCTAGAAAACTATACATAGAGCCACATATGGACCTATGCCAACACAGAACCTGTAACCCCTTTAACATGGCATACCGGATTACATCATTCCTCGGGTACAAAGGCTACAAAATAATGTGCATTAGTCATGGCCCCACTTGTCCCATGCGCACGCATACCAAATCCATAAATACTGATTCTAGATTAAGGAATGACTACTCCTAATGGTAACGAACCTTATAGCTTTGCCGCATATCTCTAATTTCAGTCTTTACTGGGTTATGAGGTTTGTGAGGTCACGATTACCTTTTTCCTTCCTCGGTAAATCATACTTGGAATGCTAAAACTGCCTTCCAAGCATAATGCAATGCCAGCATTCGTCCATACAAGTTGTTTAGGATAAGAACAAAACGAAGGCACTACTTCTACTGCATCCATTTTGGAATCACCCTCAGGATTAGTAGCCCTTGCACTTAATAGAGCTCCGTCTTTGTTATCTTGAACCAGTCTTGAATCATCTTCCAAAGCATCGAAAGCGCATATGATTTTCGACTGGTTACATTCTCGAGTCATCTTATATAATTACACTCCACCGCTTACTAGTAGCTCCAAAACAAAATCAGTAATTTCGGTAAACTCTACCCAAGTTCTTTTGGAAATAATCAGACGATAAATAAGAGTAGAGATCACCTCCTAATCGTTTAAGTGGATGGATTTCCTTATCATTTATAATAGAAGAATAAAATGAGATTTACATGCACATCATAACATCATCGAAGATGTTTGTACCATGTAACTCCTGTGTTTCTCCTAGATATTTCCAGAGTTATATTTTGATCAAGATCTGATAATTGGTTATTTAACTATCGCACATACAATCAAGTAGATTTAATTCCATATGGGTTCCAATAAGCCTCTATTAATAAATATTTCATTAATTAAAATATCTTTCAATTATTTGATTTAAAATACCTTAACAAAGGATATTTTCACAAATCCCTTATACTTCTTCCAATACTTGAAAAACATTCACATACTTATCTCACCGATATAAATATATTTAGAACCCATTTTACTTTCAATACCTAAAAAATATATTCATATACTCATGTCAACGGTATAACTATATTAACAAAACTTAAGAAAGATTACCTCTTTTCAAAATTCATATTTAAATAGGCCATAACAAATATCATTTAAACGTTTCTTACTATAAACCAAACCACCCATCCGTTGGGGTTAAGTAGGAAAATAATGTTTGCATACCACCATAATTAAGAAGGATTAATCATGAAAATCATATATCATTCCTTTTATAAAATTCGCTTTTTATAAGCCCATTTCATACTTACAAATCGTTTTATAAGTCTCCAAATTAATTCATAATACTTCTTTTATAGATCTTCTAAAAATATTTAGAAAATTCCTTTCTATTTATAATTTTTTCTATAAATCTTCCTTTATGAACTCCTTTATATGAATCTTTCATACAATCTTTAATAAAATTTCTTTTATAAATCCAAAACCCATTTTTATAATCAAATATATTTAGCACAGTCTACGTTGTCCTTAAAAATATCACTCACAAAATCCATTATTTTGTTTACAAATTACCATTATAAATCTCTTTTACAAATATCACTTATAGAACTCCTTTACAAAATATCGTTTGTAAATCCCCTTTACAAAATATCATTTGTAAAACTTCTTTAAATATTTCCTCTTTATTAAGTACAATACTTTTTATAAAACAATTTTTTTTATAAACACCTTTATTAAATTAATTAATTCCCTTAAACATCTTAAATGAATGATTAATTAACTTTAAAACATCATTAATAAAATAATAATTAACTTAAACATCATTTAAAATAGTTAGTTAGCTTACTTTAAAACAATATCAATAAGATAATTAATTAACTAACTTTAAGACATCATTTAGAATTATATAAACACTTAGCCTCAATTTGTTACAAAATTGAATTTAATTTAAATTCATAACTTTACAAATTCGGACTGAGGCTTAGCGACAACAATGGTACTAAATCAAGCTACCATAATATTCAATTTAAACTTTCAGGTCACATAACTGGTATTTACATAAGCAACATATTTATAAATCGAATCTATAATTAACAACCACTCACTAATCCATTACTTATCCAATATAATTAATCGACATATAAATTAAGTGGCATATGAATAAGTGTCCTAGTGAATATTGTAGCAAAACAAGATTTATTTTGCTAAATATATGTCATCAATAATCTATTTATTTAAATTATAGCAGAATGGTGTTTATTTGTGCTAAATAAATGCCCAAAAATAATCTATTCAATTATAAAAATGTTTTATTCGGCCAAGTAGACATTACCAATGAAGTATGATTTAATTAACCACGTTATTATCGAAAATAATGTAATTATATCTAATCAATGTTATTTTATCATAAACTTATACTTTCACAAAACTAGCAACTATATATCATAGTGTTTCACGAGTCAACACAAACCTAGTGCAACAATCTATAGGTCAAACGGCTGAAAAATCAAGGAGTTATCATCTTTTTAAAACTAACAAATTAGCTTATAACTTAAACATAACAAAACAAATATTTTCACCCAAGCATGCAGGCCCATGGCCCAAAACCCAAAATCACAAGGAATAGCATCTTCTCCCCTAAAATCCATAGCCTGTACATGCACAAGCTCCTCCACTTGTGCATGAACACCACATCTCCATGCACACTCAACCAAGTGACAAACCGAGGCCATCAACCGACTCCACTACGCAAGCAACACCTGACCAACTTTGCCATTTTCAATCTCCTCTCTCCTTCTCCGACCGATCTAGAACTCCTTCTTTGCTACCCAAAGTGTTGCACCAAACTTCCCACGACCGCTCATCACCGTATTTGACCCCTAGATGCAATCCCCCTCCAGAAATCCAACACCAACCTCTGATACGCCTATTGTCGCCTTTAGCTTTGATGATCTCAAACCCTAGCTTTCCATCACCGTAGTTGACCATCACCGTAGTTGACCATCACCAAACGCTATCAAAACTTCTACAAAAATACTATGTCGCATCATGAAGCCAACGGTATAAACGGCGTTATCTAAACTAAGCGTTTAATAGAATTTGATTTTTTAATTTTTAGAGCAAACTTTTTCTACTTACTGTCACTTAGCAATACCTCACTTGACTCTTATCAAAAACTCAAGCAACCAATTTCTAAAATTACTAGGGATAATTGTCCACAACTTTGAAGTTGGGAGTTTTGGCCGAAACAGGATGCATCGGAAGATATTGTTCTTTGAAAGGAAAGGGAGCATTTTACTTCAATCTAAAAGAACATGAAGAGGGGAAAATGATGTAATAATATGTGTATGTTTTCATTTACAAAGAGCATATCCTTTCATTCCAAAACAAATGAAAATAAAAATATGATTTTTTAGCAATTACTTAAAACATGATTCTCACATCCAAGATCAAATTACTAACAAATTCACCCTTTTATTTTTTTTCATCAGAATCTATTAGTCAAAGGTTAAATATCACATCTTTGCAAAATCAAAACTTTTCCTTAGTAAATCACGCTCTACTTCCATTATCCACCAAAATTTTAAACCTTTTAAACTAAAAAGAGATTTATTTTTCCAACCTAAGAAAGGTAGATAATTTGGAAAAAAGTTGAAAAATGAAAAAGTGAAATTGAAATGTGAAATACATATATATAAGATGAAGTAGAAAGACAAAAAATAAAAAATAAAATAGAATAAGGAAGGTTTAAAACCTAAAATGCCCCTTAAATCAAAATTTTCAACTCTTCCATCTTTTCCATGCCTCCAAATTACCAAGCGTTTGAAAATAAGTTGGATATTAGGGAGGTATGAGTACCTTTATTTAATTGTACACTCAAGCCATCAAATCATCCCTTAAAAATCCAAATTTGAATATGTTTATTATTATTATATTATTACTTATCAAAATAAAATGTTATTTCCTTTCTTGACTTATGTTACATTTAAATGTTGTTTTAAAATATATACAATGGTTCAACCACTTTCTATAACTTGTTATTAAATAAAAAGTCAAAAATCTGAAAAAGGGTTTCAGTCACATTTTCTGTTTTTCATTGAACTACCTATTTATGTTAACAAAATTTTAATAAGAATTTTCTATCATTAGTTATAAAAAATAGGGTTATTTAATAATTAAAACTCTTAACTGAATATTTAAAATAAATTAAATTTTCATAAATCAAAGAGATAAAATTCTCGGTCGTTACAAAAATCATGTGCCCGAACTCTAGATCAAAAATGGTCATGCGAATAAAATGATCCAAGTCTAACTTACATTTTTATCCCTTTAGGTTAACTTCATAATCATACTACTTTAATTCTTTTTGGTTCCTAAATTTACTTATGAAAACATTTCAATAAATGTAACTTAAGTTTTAAACTCGTATAATACATTACTATATCCTGAGAGTATGCATAATTATCTTATTTAATCTTTTATCCTCCCTAAATTCAGATGTAGGCCAAAACTAAATCTGGGTCTTAAAAATGGGTCAACCTCTTCGACCTCTTTACCCATCAGATTTGGTAAGTAACAAAAATGAGTAGGATGCTGCTATCCAAACTAGATCCTAGAGTCTACTTTTCCTTAGACTCTTCTAAGGTAAAATTGTTTATTAGTCAGCCTAATAACTCCAAATAGTTTACCCAACTTAGATGTTAAAGAAAAAGACACATTTTTAATAAAACAGAGCCTATCAAACCTTCTTATTAAATTAAACCCATTTAAAAAATTAGGTTAAATTATTCTTCTCTAACCGGAGTGATAGAAACCCATATTAAAATTTTCACTTATCAGCACATTTTTTGTCAAAATACCTTTTTATTTTGAATCCTTTTTCATTAAGGAACCATAAGAAATAAATATTCGAATTTTTTGAAAACTTTTTTGAAATGATACTATATATTTTAATCTATAAAAAATATACGTATAGACCGAGTAACACAAAAATGATACCATGGAACCGGGTCCTACGAAATAGTATCACACATTCCCTTACCAAGAAGGGTAATACTTAAGAGAAATACTTATCATGTGAACACAACTCTTGCCCATTTTTAGACATTTCGAGCCACTCGAATTTATTAACATAAATATACTTCTTCCTTTTCGAATCTCATTTTGAAATAATACTGCATATATTTCTCATACATATATACATACATATAATAGCTTTAGTACTTTATTTACTAAAACTTGTTTTAGGGTTGTTCGAAATCAAACTTGTTTCGATCGCACAATGACAAAGGGAATAATTTACTAAGTGTAGAACAACGTTCGCCTAAACAAACATCTGATCGTCACATTGAAGATTATTCACGTCACTACGAAACTAATCGAGACTAATTCCCCAAACTATCCAAAGAAAATGTACCTTACTTAAAAATTCTCTTTTAAATATTTATACTTAAAAATACTTTCAACCCATACTACTATCACTTTACCCAAAAATCATTTGAAATCTTTTTCAAATACACCGTGTTTTAAATTCTTAGTAATCCTCCTTATTTACAAAACACTATAAACCTGATTTATAAAAAGTTACCTTTATACAATAACTTCCTTTATTATAGTAACCCCTTAAAAAAGCAAACTTGGAAATCCTACATTATTAACAAACGCCATATAGTCAAACTGTGAAATTGAATTCACAAGGTGTTCATATTTAATTTAACCAAATAACAAATGCTAATAAACTAGCCAAGCATAATTTATCAATCAACAAATGATGATAAATAAATATCATCATTTCCTAATGAATAATAACATCAAAAATAACTATATCGATTTTTGAAATTATTATTTTATGTATAAAATATAAATTTAGGTAAAATTATTTCATTTACTAATTTCAACACAATATAAAACATTTTTATAGCACTAACAAATACGCGCTCTTATATATAATGTACTCAAACTCATTCTAGGGTGTCACTTACCCTATCTATAATGAGTTTACCCCTACCAAGTAAAGATTCTCTCTTAACATTCAAGTATAATACCAAAATAAGGACCGAAGTCCACCCTGACTGTAAAGCCCCGCCTTTTTATACGATTTATATCGACGATAAACCACACACGTCAGACTTAAAACATACAGAAGGGCGGATTGTTATCGGGTAATAAGAAAAAAACAAGGAAAGAAAAAAATAAAATAGAATCTTGCAGCGGAACGATAAAATATAATAATCAAATATACAGTTCATGAAGCTGTTTTACAAACATTTGATTATATTTATACAATACATATCAGAGTTGCACATACCTGTGAATAATAATCGATGCAGCGGAATACAGCGTGTAGTGGAACAATATAATATATAACAATAATAATAATGAAATCTTCGTCTTCGTCCTCCAGAAATAAGGCCTTCAATTCCTGAAATGCTCAGGCTGACCCGAGTGAATTGAAAAGACAAAACACTCGAGTCGGAATTAAAAGATCTTATGTAAGTTAAATCAACAATAAGTAATATGAGTAAAACGGCATCAGAGATGTTTACGGGATTTGACATCTCCTATCCAGTGTCTAACATGAGTGCAGTAACTCAAGAGATGCTCGGGATTCATATCTCCTGAGGATCCGTTAAACTATTTACTATGTAGTAATATTTCGCTATTAATATAGTGTATATTAGTAAAATAAACTTACTTTAAAATAGCGCTAAGGCTTTACATTTTCCACCTTAACACACTTTTACATTCCCATAGTCTATACAGTACCGTAATCTCTCCCGTACTGGGCGTCGTCAGAGGGCACTCCATAGGTATGGTACAAAACAAAATCGTATAAGGCGCGCTAGGGTAGGAGACACGGTACAATTAGGCAATGCCAGCGTAGATATACCAATTACGCTTCCGGGTCGGTGGTAACGCATAGCCGTAGCTACCACCCACCTCGCGCCACACCCCCAAACCAAAAAAATCAAAAGTGGCCACCGAATAAATCCAAAAGTCAGAGTATAATATCGAAGGGATGTGTCCGATCAAAGGTGCTACCTCATTAACCCGTCGATCGCTCATGTTTTAGCCACCTTATGCCAACTTACGGGAGTTGGGTCCACGTATTTACCTCAAAGGAAATGCCGCCACCATCCTACTTCATTCTGGAATCTCCACCGCATATACGGTTGTTAAAGTGGTTTTCGGAGTTGGCAGAGAGTATGACAACTTTCGATCCCGGTCTTTTTAACAACCGAACGTTATTATAACACCGCGGTCATTTTAAAATAGTTATACTTCAAACCAGAATATAAATATCCATTTCAAAACCATATAAATACGATATCATTTCTATTTTTAAAACCCAAATCAATATGATATCATTTTTTATTTCAAATATATCCTTTTTCCAAAATCATAGCACTTTCAAATCTATATACCTTGAAAACCCATAGCTTTGAAACATAACTTCAAATACTTAAATGGTTTAAATAATAAATTACTGTATATAATAAAATAGCTTTTTTAATTTCACAAATAAATTTCCAAATTCCGATTTGAAACTCCAATAGACCATTTCGAATTTCCATATATTTCAAAGCTTTAAATATTTACCATTTCAAAACTAATTCTTTGATAATCTCATATATATCAAATTCAATTGCTATTATTTAGATTTGAAATGTTTACTTAATAAATCCAATATAATTTAACTAAAACCTTTAACTTCAAACAACTGGATATACTTTCAATATATTTAACTTGATATATTCGTTTATCTCAACTTTATATTCAGTTAAATCACTTTGAACCAAATCAAGTTATAAGAATCATACCCTTTAAAATCTCCATTTTTATTAAATTTTCAAATCAAATGTTATTCAAGTACAATTCTTAAATAATTCAATTTAAACCAATATCATATTTATCTTCCAACTTAAATTTCATTTAAGTCTTTGAAAACTCTATATATACAATATCTTAAGTAGGTACTTAACCATATAATATAAAACAATTAAACTCCATTATTAAACTCATTTTTATTAACCAATTTTATACGTAGCTTAAAAACCAAGATGTTAACTATATATACATAAAAATAAAAATATTTATATAACCCCGATATTTTAATAGTTATTAAACCGTATATTCCTTTCCAAAACCATAGAAATCATTTTCAAAATAATTTATATATAGACCGCGGTGCCTATATATAATTTTCTATCCTATGGCCAAGTGATACGGTTATTTATCATTTCAATCCATAATTTAAAATAAACTACGGTTATATATCATTTCAAACCGTAATCCCGAATGAATAAAAATGCATAATAACTTGCAGTTTATAAAAATAAAATACAACATCCATTAATCCATCATAAAATCATACATCCATCATCCAAAAACAATAAATCAATATCAATATATAACTGATAATATATAACAGGAAATTAACTGGCAGTTATTCAATAATAAATTAAATAACGATTTAATTTAAATAAATGAAATTAACTGAGATGATTAAAAATATCCGAAAAAGTCATAAATAAATGCATAATCACAACAAAATTAAATTTAACAAACATAAGAAATTTTAGAAGTTGTGAGTGGGTTAAAACACTTACCTTTTGAATTTAAATTGAATTTAAACCCAAAATTTGCACAGTCTTGGAATCCGTCCAATCCAGCGCCAAAATGTCCGGAATTCCAATACGAACCTAGCGGAGAAAATCGTGCATGAATTTGACATCGTAGGTGAAAGTTATTCGAGTTAGACGATTGAAAGGTTTAAATTATAAAATAAATAAAATAATAACCGGAACTTTACACGTCACAGCTTCTTCTCCCACGTGAGGCACTGAACCCTAGCAAAACACACGGGAATGAACACAGCGTCTCACCTCCGCCTTACAGCTCGCCGCGATCTGTACTGACGACTCCGACCTCGCCAGAACCCCTTCAGAACGACGCCGCACACGCGCCCTACCTCTGCTAACACCCTGTCGCCGATCGGAGGCGAATCATCTCGCAACCGCCGCCCCCAATTTGTAACCCTAATCGAATTATTCCACATGATCCAACCATCATCTCGTCACGCCAATCACCTGGATGCACTCCCCTCGGTCCCCTCTTCAGAATAGTACTTCGATTCGTCGATCAGACGAAGTTGATTTCGACGCGACGGATGGCCGAAAATTGTTCTTCGATTTCTGGACAAACAATGCGTCGAATCGAAAAACGAGCTGCAGATCCGAATTACGCTCTTCGAGAGTTTCGGATCGATATAAAATTTGGCATATATTGTGGAGTTTGAAATTTCAGCTTTGGATTTGATTTGGTATTGCAATTGGAATTAGGGTTTGTCTGCCATTGAAGTGAGGAGGTGAATAGAACGTATATAAATGAGGAACAGAGGCTGCTAGGGTTTATACTAGGATATATATAGGCAGGGTTGACCTTTGAATGGATGGATAAGATAGATTTGCGCGCTAACGCCAAAGTGGACCAAAAAGCCCGTTTCGACTCCGAAATGAAATTAGCTCAACTCTTATATCAAAATAGATATTTTTAAATATTTTAAACGCGATGGAACAAGTTTCAAGTCCAAATTCCATCGTATGAAGAAGTTATGCTAAAATCAATATTTTTCAAATTGATTTCAATTTCATTTATTTCAAGGTGTTTCGAGTCCGTACGATCAAACGACAAGTTCGATCGCTATGAAACTTGAAATCCTACAATAATTCACTGTTACAGATCCGATGAAACTGGTTTCGTCGAAATCCGAGTCAGTGGCAAAAATGGCTATTTTTATACTAATTAAATAAATTAATAATCAATTAATTAAATCCAATTTTTAATTTCAATTTTATAATTGACAATTTTATCACTTTTATATTTATTAATCATTTACAAAAATTTAAACAAGTTCAGATGTAAATTAAAAGTTGATAAATGTAACAACTGCAGTGTTAATTTTTCCATTTCATTATATTTAGAAATTATAAATTAAATTCTCAAAAAAACCCATTTATTAAATTTGTAAACCATCTTATTCACATTTTTTTACCAAAATAAGAATGCCACTAGCATTGGTTCATGATTTATTACATTATTGTCCTCAAATTTCATTCTAATTTCAATAACATAATATTTAAACGTTTAATTCCATTTTATTTTGCAATAAATTCAATTATTGAATTTTATACTTCAATTAAATTAATAAATCTTGCTTTCTATACTTTAAATCAACCAATAGTCATATTATGGATGGATTAAACATTAGATTCAAAACTATTATATAAATTTCCTCATATTTATCTTTAAATTGGATAGCCTTTATTGAAATTTATTTCCCAATTTATAATATTAAATTTCAATTTCAATTTTTCCAGTAATTAAAACTTAAATTCCCAAGGAATTTATTTATTTGGTTTTTAAATCCTGTTATCCACTAAATTGTCATCTCATAATTACAATTAACATTGGTTTGTATTTATTACATTCATACCTTTATTTATTGCGTAAATTCTTATTAATATGCATTAAAGTTCATTTAATTCCAATAGATTCACATTTTAATTATTAAACCAAATAAATGGGTAACTTATAACATGTGTTACCATGATTTTAATTACACCTATGAATTCCCTATTATAAAGCAAATGTTACAATTCTTAAATACTTCTGTTTTCATTTAATTACCATTAATTATATTATTATTATTCCATTAACAAATTTAGTAGTTAAATTCGTTTCTTACATTTCGAACTCATAACCAATTATAACAAATTTCAAAAATTCCCCAGACCTTCCCTTTCGATTTATGCATTTATTAATTTTACATTAATAAATCTTTTTCCATTCCTCTAATTCAACAACTAGTTCTATTATGAATACCGTTAACATTATTTCCAAATATCCCTTAATTAACATTAACGCAAAATTTTATTTATTTTTATTGCAATTGATTCAAAATTCAATTTCTAAATCTTAATATACTCTAAATTAACAACTTCCAAACATTGTATTACTCCACACATTTATGCAACTTTTGTTTATATTTGTTAAAATTTGATTTCTCATTTCAATTAATAGCCTAAATAAACGGGCAACCCATAATTATTGTCACTGTTTACTTTTAACTACATTTACAAAGTTTATTGCCTACTATTAACACTATATTATTACATTAATTAATTCAATACTAACATTTGTTTACCTACGTTTCATTTACAACAAATTTATACTTTCACACTTTCCGTTATTATCTTAATTACCATTTAAGTACGTTTATTATCAACAACAAATATTATAATTATTTATCAACATTGATTGCATAAATTTTCAATTGATCATAATTCCATTTCAATTGTTAATGCGTAGCTTTAATTTCCATGGTTGCATTTCATTTTTACTTCAATATAAATTATAAAATTTTTATTTCTTTCCAAATTAAATTACAAAATCTTAATTAAATTAACCAATTTGTTTATCAAAATTTACGGGTCGTTACACTCTCCCCCACTAAAAACTTTTCGTCCCCGAAAAGGAAAAAGAAGGGAAAAGAAGGATCAAGAAATCAATGTATCTTACTTACAATATTAAATTTATAAACAAATAAATTTACAAAATAAAATAATTTAAAATAAAATATACCAATTTATAACCATTAATCCTTTTATACTTAAATTATTGTTTTCAAATTATTTTTAAGTCCAAAATTTTCGAAAAATTTCCGCAGAGTCTCCTTTGTACGGAGAGGCTTAGGAGAAAATATAATATCAAATATCACAATATATACATATATTTTTCCAAAATAATATATACCAACACGGGAAAACAATATAATAGCGCTGTAAAACCATAATCCGAAAACGTACCTAATTGTCGGGCAATTTACGTTTAATTATGAAACCAAAAGCAGTAGCAATTGCTTCCATTACCTGTATTTCACTTATATAATCCAAAAGAGTTAACAATTATATAAAATGAAATGTTTAAACTTGTTTCACCCGTAAATGAAAAAATCAATACAAACAACAATCACTTGCAACCAGGCATACAACCATCCATAAAATCAACCCAAAATAATCATTCATTCATATCAAACAGAACAAATAGTTGTTCGGGTTCAAACTTTAAATTGTACAGAATGAAAAATAAACTATTAAGTGCACCATTTACTCACCAGTCTTAGGTGAAACTAAATAGATTATTTATACCTTCCAAACTAATTTAAAGTAACCTTGCCCAGACAAACATAAATCAAACAAACAACAAATCCGACCCATAATTAAGTTCATTCTTATAAATTTCGTTTCATAATATTTGTTGTTTGACTTATTTTCTTTCATACAGTGATTTATCTTTTTAATTTCATTTATTTCTTACAATTTTATTTGGAAATAACTTCACTTATTTACTTAAGTTTAAAATCTTTACTTACATTACTCAACTCCTATTTCATTTAATTAGTAATGTTAAAATTTTAACTCAAATTTATAACTATCTTCATGTCAAATTTCTTATTTATAAAGCAACTTTTTATTGAACACTTCCATTGTTTAAGTATTACTTGTATAATATTCTATTACCATTTATTATTAAACATTACAACTTTTATTGTTGGGTAAGTTATATATATATATATATATGCTTTTAAAGAATGTAATTGAAAGTTATACAAGTTTTCCCATTTCTTTTAGTTAATTTACCGTTCAATAATAATCCTTTGTATTATATGTTACAAATTTAAATTTTCTTGTTATTTAATTTATAACTTAGCATTTTATCTCTTATTTCCTTTAGACGTTTCAATTATTAATTAAATTCCATTTCACTACACTAATTGAAACTATTAAGTAACGGAAACTTGAGAATTAAATACCGAGTTTTATTCAGAAATCATTTTATAATAATAGATAAATGTATATTATATATCCCATTTATATTTAAAACAATTTAAAATTTATATTTGTTATCAAAATAAGTCTGCAATAAAATACTACAGTGGCCTTCCCACTTAGAAGCTCGAAAATGAATGTCGATGATGCGTGCACTCATCACCGGAATTATTTTCCAGCAACAGAGAGGGGAGTACGGAACTTATTACTTTTCAAAGCTTCTTTAGAATCATTCTTTCAAATTATATTGAAATATTTATATCAAAAAATAATTTTAAATAATATTATTATTATATTCCAAAATCATTCAAAAGAAATTTTCAAAAACCCCAGAACTTAAGTTCTAAATTTCCCTTTTTTTATTTATTTTATTTCAATCTCATTTCAACTATGATTTATAAATTTCATTACCTAACAACCAATATATTGCAACCAAATGTAACCTTTTGTAAAAAAATTATTATATATATATAGAAATATAATAGGCAAAATTATTTCATTCACCTATATTAAAAACAAATATTATGTCGGTCTGTCCTATTAAGTGTTTAGAAATCCCTATTGATGTCATAGCGTCTCATGCACCAACCAGAATTTATAAACACGAAACGAAACAGATTAACACAATATTAAAACATTTTTATACACTAACAAATACGCTCTCTCATATATACTCTCAGCGACTCATCATAGGATATTACTACCCTATTAGCAAAGAGTCAGACCCCACAAAGCTAAGATTTATCGCTAAACCAAAGCTCTGATACCAGATGTAACGCCCCACGTTTTTTTACGGTTTAAATCGACGATAAACCACACACGTCAGACTTAAAACATACAAAAGGGCGGATTGTTATGGGGTAAATAAGAAAAAAATAGGGAAAGAAAAAACAAAATAAAATCTTGCAGCGGAAACATAAAATATAATAATCAAATATACAGTTCATAAAGCTGTTTTATAAACATTTGATTATATTTATACAATACATATCAGAGTTGCACATACCAGTGAATAATAATCGATGCAGCAGAATACAGTGTGTAGTGGAACAATATAATATATAAAAATGAAATTTTCGTCTTCCTCCTCCAGAAATAAGGCCTTCAATTCCTGAAATGCTCAGGCTGACCCGAGCGAATTGAAAAGACAAAACACTCGAGTCAGAACTAAAAGATCTTATGTAAGTTAAATCAATAATAAATAATATGAGTGAAACAGCGTCGGAGATGTTTACGGGATTTGACATCTCATATCCAGTGTCTAACATGAGTAAAGTAACTCAAGAGATGCTCGGGATTCACATCTTCTAAGGATCCGTTAAACTATTTACTATGTAGTAATATTTCGCTATTAATATAGTGTCTATTAGTAAAATAAACGTACTTTTAAATAGCGTTAAGGCTTTATATTTTCCATCTTAACACACTTTTATATTCCCATAGTCTATGCAGTACCATAATCTCTCAATAATTCACAATAATTCACTTTTATATTCCCATAGTCCGTACGATCAAATGACAAGTCCGATCGCTACGAAACTTGAAATCCTACAATAATTCACTGTTACGGATCCGATGAAACTAGTTTCATCGAAATCCGAGTCAATGGCAAAAATGGCCATTTTTACACTAATTAAATAAATTAATAATCAATTAATTAAATCCGATTTTTAATTTCAATATAATTGACAATTTTATCACTTTTATATTTCTTAATCATTTACAAAAATTTAAACAAGTTTAAATTTAAATTAAAAGTTGATAAATCTATCAATTGCAGTGTTAATTTTTCCATTTCATTATATTTAGAAATTATAAATTAAATTCTAAAAAAAAACCCTTTTATTAAATTTTTAAACCTTCTTATTCGCATTTTTTACCAAAATAAGAATGCCACTAACATTGGTTCGTGATTTATTACATTATTGTCCTCAAATTTCATTCTAATTTCAATAACGTAATATTTAAACGTTTAATTCCATTTTATTTTGCAATAAATTGGATTATTGAATTTTATACTTCAATTAAATTAATAAATATTGCTTTCTATACTTTGAATCAACCAATAGTCATATTATGGATGGATTAAACATTGGATTCAAAACTATTATATAAATTTCCTCATATTTATCTTTAAATTGCATAACCTTTAATGAAATTTTTTCCCCAATTTATAATATTAAATTACAATTTCAATTTATCTAGTAATTAAAACTTAAATTCCTAAGGAATTTATTTATTTGGTTTTTAAATCCTGTTATCCACTAAATTGTCATCTCATAGTTATAATTAACATTGGTTTGTATTTATTACATTCACACCTTTAGTTATTGCGTAAATTCTCATTAATATGCATTAAAGTTCATTTAATTCCAATTGATTCACATTTTAATTATTAAACCAAATAAACGGGTAACTTATAACATGTGTTACCATGATTTTAATTACACCTATGAATTCCCTATTATAAAGCAAATGTTACAATTCTTAAATACTTCTGTTTTCATTTAATTACCCTTAACTATATTATTATTATTCCATTAACAAATTTAGTAATTACATTTGTTTCTTACATTTCAAACTCATAACCAATTATAACAAATTTCAATAATTCCCCAGACCTTCCCTTTCCATTTATCCATTTATTAAGTTTACATTAATAAATCTTTTTCCATTCCTCTAATTCAACAACTAGTTCTATTATGAATAACGTTAACATTATTTCCAAATATCGCTTAATTAACATTAACGTAAAATTTTATTTATTTTTATTGCAATTGATTCAAAATTCAATTTCTAAATCTTAATATACTCTAAATTAACAACTTCCAAACATTGTATTACTCCATGCATTTATGTAACTTTTGTTTATATTTGTTAAAATTTGATTTCTCGTTTCAATTAATAGCCTAAATAAACGGGCAACCCATAATTATTGTCACCGTTTACTTTTAACTACATTTACAAAGTTTATTGCCTACCATTAACACTATATTATTACGTTAATTAATTCAATACTAACATTTGTTTACCTACGTTTCATTTACAACAAATTTATACTTTCACACTTTCCGTTATTATCTTAATTACCATTTAAGTACGTTTATTATCAACAACAAACATTATAATTACTTATCAACATTGATTGCATAAATTTTCAATTGATCATAATTCCATTTCAATTGTTAATACTTAGCTTTAATTTCCATGGTTGCATTTCATTTTTACTTCAATATAAATTATAATTTTTTTATTTCTTTCCAGATTAAACTACAAAATCTTAATTAAATTAACCAATTTATTTATCAAAATTTACGGGTCGTTACACTAACACATTCTGACTACATATGGTTACCTTGAATCTGATTTTACGGTCAGCCTCTTGACCCATAACCAACCCATAAAGGGACACGTATGAGTAAGAGTCTAAGCTTTACCACAGTTCACAAAGTGAGACCCCTTTTATGCATGACCACACCAACCAGATCTGATGTCGGTCTCTCCGAACCAACAATCGATAGTTTCCAGTTGACCCAATCTCGGTTCTTTCAAAAGTAAGAAGACGATATAAGAGTCCCAAGAGGATCTTAAATATCCTCCCTTAAAGTAAGAGACGTTTCACCAGAATGAATTCTTCTAAGGGAATCTCAAATCGCACGAAATCGCGAAGCTTTCGTATACTTCTTAAGAGAAAATATGTCAAGTTATCAGTAGTGGACAAACCACTATCTGGTGTAAGTTTTCGTATGGAAAGTCAAACATCGTATGCTTATCACCACTTTTCGTTTTCAGCCCTGCACTTTCCCTTCATTGAAATCAGACAAGTTAAAGAGCTACCCTTGTCTTGATGTACATTCTTAAACTCTCATAGATAGAAACAGGCTTCCATATCTCGAAATTTAATGTCGAGTGTAAGACGAAGTATCTTCAATATTCTTAATTAATCATGAACTATTTATAGAAATTAACCCCATGTACTTATCATGTGTCCGACATTTTGACTTCTCTATCCCTCACCAAAATCGAAGCTAGGTAACTTAGGGCACTGGTTACACCTGGCCTTGCCTTAGTTAAAGCACTCCGATTCTAAACCTCACAAATAGAGAAAAGTCTACTCATTGGGTTTTAGTGCTAAATATAAGACGACATGCTTACCATAAACACATCAACATTATAGTACTACTTATCATTGTTTTAATGTTACTTAATGGCACCAACAAAGAAATTCCTTGCATAAAACAAAGTCTTTTTAAAACAATCTAAAAGCCAACTCCATAACCTTACTACTGGTCTTCGATTTAAAATAGTTATCAGAACCATTTTCCAAACTCACTTATTTAAACCAAAGTTTAATTTAAAAAGCCAACATCTTTCCTTTTTATATAGTAAAAAACATATTTAATAACAAAAGGTTATAAATCAAACTTTCTTTCTAATTTCCTGAAGCCATTTACTATAACAATAATGTCAAAGTACATAATCTCAAAAACATTTCTTACAACAATAGTGTCATAATCCATGCTTTCTTCTTACTTAAAATCATATTTAGAACACTTTAACCATCGTTTAAAACCCCATTCAAACATCACTTAAAAGTCAACACTTTTGGAAAAGAGTTTAACTTTGGAAAATAAAGGAATTTTCTTTATATAAAAAAAACCCTTACTTAAATATTTCAAACAAATCCTTTTAGAAATATATTTAAATTTCGAACCACCTTTAAAATTACTTACATAACCTTCTTAAACCATATTTGAAAGAAATTAACAAAACATTTAAAGTGAATAAACTTTACTAAAATTGTAGATTTCCAAATGGCGTCCATAGCGAGTATCTCTATATGAATCGTAACTTCTAAAACTTTATTTAGTAAATCAAATAGCTTTTAAACTCCATTTTATATATATTTTAAACCACTTTAATACCTTTTCTAATTGAAAAAAATTCAAGTTCATAAACCATTTCCAAGCACTTTTAGAAAACAAAGTAGTAAACCACTTAAACAGCGCAAAGCATTTCAATTTCGCATAAAAACCAACAACATGTAAGCTGATTACAACCAATATTTACTTTCCATATATACAAGATTTTTACATAAGCATGAATATATATATATATATATATAAATCACAAGGTGAGGAATCCTATAGGATCCCTCTACAAAATTTCCATTCTTCGAAGTGCTTCCTAGTAACCTATTCTCTATGGAACACTTTAACTTCCTTTACTTTAGTCCCCTTCAAAACAATGATTATTTATGTCATTTGCTTTCAGGCAGAAATCAAATCCAAACAAGCAATATACATAAGTATAAACAAAAACTTATATTTTACAAATATTTTTCAATTTTTTTAGAACTACTTCAAAGTGGCAATCAAAGTGAGAAATCTCACTTCCAAATTCAACAAAACTTTAGGCAAAAGCCATAACTCCTTGCAACACCTAAAGCATCCAACCAACACACACTCAAAGCAAGCTCTATGACCTCCTTTCTCCTCCTATAGCTCACGCCCAAGCCCTCCTCTTCCCTCTTTGCTCTCAACCATGGGACAATTTGGGTTCTCGGCTTCAAATCTTCAAGCTTTGGGATGATGGTTACATGTACCAAGTGTACACAAGCTTGTGCAAGAAGTTAGAGGAGAAAAGAAGTGGTTTTGATGTGGTTTGGACATAGAAATAAAATGAAGAAGAGGAGGAGGATAAGAGAAAAAATAGAAATGAAAACAAAGATGAAAAGTGAAGTAAAGATGCTTCTTTTATAGAGATGGAAAAGTGGCAAGTTACATCCATTACCCCTTAGCCAAAAGACCACTCTACCTCTCCATTACCCTTCCTCCCATGTGCTCTATGTGATCAAGTACTTCCATAATGATTACACATAAAAGCACTTAAAATTATGTACAAAGGTCTTCTTACTTTACTTTAACAAAAAGTAAAAGTCATGTCACTTAATTAATTTTATTTTATTAACCACTAATTACCCTTTAGTGTTAACCCATTTCTATTTGTTATATGAATACGTGTGCACAATATTCGTATGTGCATCAAACAACATTTCAATAACTTTTGTCAGATGAAAATTCGAAAATCCAAAAATCGATTTTTCGGTCATATTTTTAGTTTTTCATCGAACTATTTATTTTTGTATACGAACTTTAAAAATGAGTTCACTACTATTATTTATTAATTAAAAGAGGGTTATTTGATCATTAAAACCCAGTAATTTAATAATTAAAGTTAATTAAAATATTCATAAATCAAAGCAATAAAATTCTAAGTCGTTGCATTAGATGTATGTAATAAATTAAGCGATTGCCCTTAGGGCATACCCCTAACTCAATCAATCTCTCACTTGCACTTGGGATCAATTATAGAATCTAATTTCAACTTCTCCAATCATTTTCCTCAAACCAACTGGGTTAGTCCCTTAGTGAATGTTGCTATTGTATTTCAATTATTTACTCTATTAATCAACTTTCTTCTACGTTGATAAACCGTTTTATCATGCGGAACAATTCAGAATATGTTTTTTTGGCTAGAGCTTTAAGTTCTGTTATGAATTATATCATGACATTATTTATATAAAAATGGGTTTCTCAATATTTGGAATCACCTCCGAATCAGTTATAAATTTGTGCATTTATTATATATATATTGCTTTTCTTCTGGAGCTATTTATGTTAACGTACTTAGTCTTTTGATTGAATCACCAACAATCTCCCCTATTTAGAACATTTCCAACATAAATATTCTTATATTGAATTTATTATTGACTCATTATACTCAATATCACTTATGAAATTTGAGTCTGAACACTTCTTCAAAAAGAATTCATTGTTTCTACAAACAATTATTTAGTATTTCATAAATACACGAGAACACTCTAAACTACCATTTAGTGATATCAATTTGGATTTGATATTTTCTTTACGCATCAAATAAATAAACAAATAATGATATTATGGACAACATAACATGTATGATAATTCCTATTGCCAACGCATAAGGAATCCATCTTACATGTTTTGATTTGAACAATTTAGTAAGGTGTCCTTGTATATCATTTGGGACATTCCCTATATCATTTATACTTACTATAAATGACATCACTTGCAAATCCAACGTCGAGTATTAAAACAACTAAAGCTGATTTTAACATAAGTACACCGTTAACAATCAATAATGTGTTGTTTAGTTATGGTTTAGAAATATCCATGTACCTTCTAATGTTCTTTCCTATGAACCAATGCTTCTTTTACATTCTGATTTATAATTAAACTATTTGAGATTTCTATCAGAAGACTTGTTCAATTTTAATTCTTTTCTAAATGATATATATTTGTTCTCTGATCATATCCAAAAACTTACAAACTCAATATCGCTCCAATTGACTTCGAGATACTTTTGTTATTATGTGTAAACATTTTAATCTAAATAATTATTAGAATTTTTTATTTTAGCATATACATGCCAATACATAAAGTCATACCATGCGATAATTTTGTGAGTAAAATCTGAACCAACTTAAGCACATCGAATGTTGAATCTGTTATGTTAATTTCAACAATTGAAATTCATGGTATTATTCTTGTCAACGTGGCTAATTATATTCCAGCTGCATTTATCTTTCTCTTAAAGAAACATTTGTGGCTAATGGATCATATCCCTTCGGGTATAATTATCAAAATTATATTTTGATAATGTGCTTGGAATTTTATTTTGAATTTGCGCATCATACAATGTCATAGAGTCAATACTCTTAATGGTTTAATTAAACAACCAAGGATTAAATTATTCTTGACATTGACAAGAAACTTACAGTTTCTCTTTAATGTATAAGAATACTCATTTGACATTCTAATGTATTTGTGTTTATTTAGGTTCAATCAATTTCGTTTCATCCCTTTAATTAGTTTTATAATTAGATCATATCCAAATCCATTTTACTACCAATAATTTCTCAAAAAGAAATTCCTTTGCTACAAAGTTGGTATTTCTTGAAAATAATTGTTGTTTCTTAGTGCAATGGAATGGGTATTCATAGCCATTTTATGAATGATATAAAATTGATTTTGAATTAGTTCACAATGTACTTGCGTTCACAACATAAATTAGTCATCCAATGACTATCGTACCTAAACTTCTTTTGGGAGATTCATACAAGATCATTTACATATAATTGTTATATGCAGTCTTCTGACTCATATAACATGCCGACTCCTTGGCCTAGAATATGTTGCGGTCTCTTAAAAACCGTTATCTTATATGGTTTTGTAAACTATTCTTTGGACGATATTAATATTTTACTTTTATACTACTCTTAAGTACTCACCTTATAAAAAGAATTTTAACTCAACTTCACTCATCATTAATCGTGCTTTGTTCAACAAAATTCGATTATTCCTTATCAATACATCATCATGTATTATAGGGAGGAGTGACTTTTGAGACTGAATCTTTATTCGCACTAGGTATAAACGGAACTCTTTCCGATACTCACTTATTCGATTAAATCGAATCATTTTATTTTCTCTATACGTTGTTTTATCTACATCTGTTTCATAATCTATGATCTTATCAATAATGAACTTGAATTTTAGTCATTCAAAATTAGAATATTTAATTGATTTTAAATATTGAAAAGTTAATTTTGTAGATTAAATAACTCAAATTTCAAATATAGCGATTTATTGGATAATTAATAGTTGAATTTAGCAGTTGAAATTGTTTAAATAATTTATTCTTGGGTTTTAAAATTGGATAAAGATGATTTCAAAGCTTATTAAAAATTATATTTTATAAGAATAAGGATAGAAAAACTTTTAATGTGGATTTAAAAGTGATTAGTTTGGTTTTCATAATAATTCATTTTAATTAACAAGTAAAAATAGCCTTCTGGAGCACTGTCTCGGATTTCAACGTAACTAGTTTCATTTGGATACGTAATAGTATATTATTATATGATAATGAATTTCATAACGATTGGATTTATCATTTGGACATGCGAGATCGAAATGCGTATAAATTAATTTCAAAAATCAATATAATAACTATGTTTGAAAAAAGCTATCTTCTGTATACGATCAAATTAGGTCTCAAAATAAGTTCCATTGCATTCGAATTAGGGGTTTAACATATAGAATGCCAGGCGGTATGCCTCGATTGGAGTTCGATATTTTAGGACTTGTAATGTCGAATATTTTCGAATATAAAATGATATATATATATATATATATATATATATATATATATATAATATTTTGTACTTTACAACCTTGCCCATGCCTTTGCCATACCTACACTGTTCAGCCATACTTGTCCTACATGTCAATCATTCCCTTCCCTCGATAAAACTCATATCCTAAAACCAGAAATGGGATATAAAATTTTAAAATTCAAATGTAAATAACTTTATCCCCATCCGGCAATCCACGTCGATCGGGACCATCTGTGTATTACTAGGGAATGTTATCAACTTCAAAGTTGTTCTTGACATCAAGCTTGATCTAGTGAATGGTTAGATCATCGTAAATCATCGTATGGTGGCCGTAGTTCCTCGATGAACGGCGAATGAAAATCCTTCGATTCCGACGATTTGGGTCGTTGTTGGGCTATGGCACCTAAAGGGAAGCCGAAGAACACGCCAAGGGCGAGGCACTGGTGATGTTTGGTGAGTTATCATCATATGGTGGAGACGTAGTCGCAAGTTGAACGCAACACAAGTGGGATCGACGATCGTACGCATGCGTGATGGTGGGGCGGCGAGTCGAGGCAGGGCGCGGCGCAAGGCAGTGATTGGCGAAAGTGGACAAGCGCGATTCAATTTGGGTGAATGAAAAAAGTAAAAATAAAATGCGTGGTTGCCTAGGTTGAACGAGAGTTTGGGGGGTGGGAAGGTTATAATTTATTTTAATTAAATTAATTTTATAATTAATTATATCGAATGTTAATAAAATTCATAACTTTCTTGTAGGAGGTCCGTTACGAGCGCAATAAGTTGCATTTCATTTGTATCAGCGAACACTATGCTATGGGGTTGAATTGGAAAAATTCAGAGCTACTTGGAATTTTCGGTTAAAACTGAACGTCCGCTCAATTTTAATTCAAAATGGAACATTTTGGCGACTGTAAAAATCGAGGTGAGTTAATCTCACCTTTTTGGTTAATCAAAAATTTATATAGTAGATAAGTATTATTTATTTGATGTTTGGATATTTATTTCTGATCGTTACCAATTATTTGGATAATATACTAAGTTATATTATTAGTTGGATATATTCCTGCCCGTGAGCGGATGAGACCCTATTGCGTTCCCTTGTATGAGCGGATGGCCCTTTATATATGAATCTCGCCTCGATGCGATTGACTATGTTTTATGGTTATATAATGTGTGATGTAGGAAAACAGGTCGGAAGGATCCATAAGGATTCCTCACAAATGTTGATTTATTTATATATATATAAGTGCAAATATATATAAGTGTGATGTAGGGGGACAGATTGGAGGGATCTAACGGGATTCCTCGCTATTATTGAATTGGTTTCAATAATTTCAAGTTTAAATGAATTATTGGACAATAAACCTGATTTGTTGGAAATATGGGTTATGGCATCATTATATATTAAAAAATGGAAACCCAGTAATGATATAAAATCAATATAGATATTGGTTAAGCATTAGGTAGCCATTGGCCTTAAATTAGTCCTTTGAAATACCATAAACTGCCATTGAATTGAAATTGGTTATGAGACGGAAAACGATTTTTAATCCGAAATTGGATTTCGGGAAAAAAAATTGTTTTAAAAGACATTTAATTATAATACATTGTTTTAAAGATATTTAATTATATTATATTATTTTAAAGTTATTTAATTATATGAATATTGTTTAAATGTTACTTAATTATAGTAATATTATTTAAAGGTTATTAATTATATTGGTATTGTTTGTAGTTATTTGTTTATAGTAAATATGGTTTTAAAGAATTTATCAAAATTTTAATATTTTGAAAGGCTAATTATTTCAAGCATAATTATGGTTTAAAATTAATAATAAGGATTATTAATAAGGTATTAAAATTAAATTATTATTTGTAAAAATGGTAAAGATTAATTATTATTGTTTATTTAGCAATATTTTGAAATTATTAATTATTATTTTTAGGATGTTTTAAAGTTAATAATTTTCATTTATTTATAATATTTATTGTTAATAATTATTATAATGGTGTTTTGAAGTAAGAGGTTTTTAATTATCTATAAATGTTTCCAAGACCCATGAATAGATTGAAAGAATTGGATTTTATAAAGGAGTTTATAAAATGATTTGAAGACTTATGGGAAGATTATTTACAAGGTGAAAGAGTTTATAAATTGTTAGATATTTATAAACAAATTTTGGAAATAGGTTTATAGATTTATAAAAGGAGTTTTATAAATGGTTTATGGATTTATAAAGGGCTTATAAATAATTTTTGAAATGTACAAAGAGCTTATAAGTGATTGAATTTTTATAAAGGGATTATAAATGGTTTTTCTGGGATTTTTAAATGGTTTATAAATGGTTTTGGAGAATTTTAAGGAATTTATAAATGATTTGAGAATCGAATAAAAAGAAAATTTGTCTTAATTTTATGGATACACTTATACCGTTAAGATAAGTATATGCATATTTTCTAAGTATTGAAAATATAAGAATTAGCGGATATAACTTTGTAAAGGTATTTTTGTACAAGTAACTTACATAGTGTTTTTAAAATTAATGAAAGATTTATTAAAAGGAGGTCGATGGTTGCTTATGCGCTTAACCAATGTTGTTTTTATCTATGGAACAAATCTTTGTTTGAATATGTGTTTGTTGATAGTTAAATAACCGACTATCAAAATCTTGGTCTAAATATGTAATCCTTCTTAATTTTGGTGGTATGGAAATATTCCATACTTAACATCGAAGGATTTTAACTCGGGAAATATCTATGAGGAACACGGAAATTATATGGCACAGTTACTATCAGTGGTGCTATACTATACGTATAAACTCGTTTTGTTCTTCAGGACAAATGATGAGGTGATCCGTCCACTTGAATGGTTAGAAGGCGATCTCCGTTCTTGTGTATTGTCTAATTATTTCCTAAAGAAATGGTATTGCGCATTCTGGAAAATCAATGATTGGTTTTTGGAGTGCCAAGGATGCGGAAGAGTGTACTATAAGAGATGATTCGAAAACCATGACCACTCTAAAACCATATACAGTTCTATGGATGAGTTTTATGACTTATATTAAAATTTGTAATCCATGTGTGGTTCTGATACCATTGTGTATGGGAATCCATGTAGGATTCTGTAATCTATTTGGTGGTGGTGCGTAAGCTAGAGCGATGGACGTAGACTCATCAACGGTAATGGCTAAAACCAGAGATATGAGGCATGACCAGTAGGGTTGGTACACCCATAGGGTGTATTCGACTCCTACTAACCATTACTTATAATTGTTATGCATGCATGGGGCGATGCGTTCGATCTTAACGAGACCACCTCCGTTTTTACTATGGTACATCACTAGGGATGTAAGCTGCTTTAGAAGGATATCTCCGATCCTTGTGCAGGGGGACATTCTCGAAGTACTGAGGGTACCTCAATGGAATCCTACACAATTAAAAAACGTGCCTTATCGGTTCTTGATTATATACCTAGTATTGTAGTGATGTACACTCACGAGAATCACAGCTACTTGATTATTACTATTTTCACTCCTAGACATTATTATAATATCAATGGACTTCCTATAGAAAAGGTTTTGGTTATCGTAAGATAAAAACCCTTTCTTGTTTATGTGCGGCATGGTCTTACGAGATACTTTTGATTTCAAAGATTTTTCTTATAATTTAAATCTAGTTCGGTGTGTTTCTTACGTTGGTTTTGCAGACTGACTCTGGTGTTATTTTATTATAATGCTTGGGTCAGACCGAGCATATTACAGATTAACTTGGATGCTTTGGAGCTTCAGAAGATGAGGTTGAGGCCCAGAGATGTATTTACGTAGATGGTTATTTTCCACGTATTCATTGTTGTATTTATCAGCAATTGTGAGGACATGCTACTATAACAGTCCACGTTGAAATAGGTTAGTATTCTCTGATTGATGTTTTGAATATACATATATTACAGTTTGTTTATGTAAAGATTTGATGTATATTATAAATTATTTGTTCCACTGTGATATTCTCTGTTGTTTGGTTTTCTTCTTATCTTCTTCCTTTTTTCTTTTTACCTAACAATCGGGTTTTTTGGCATTCGATTGCTCGGCACATAAAACAGTGGATGTATTAGTGTCGATTTTCGAGGGTCGAAAATCCCGGTTGTTACATTAACGTATACTAGTATATCAAATACACATGTCCATGTCGATGATAGCTCATCGATGAATATAATGAAGTATATGGAACCGTTTTAGTATTAATAGACTTACGATTGCATACATCTGTATGTATCAATCTGAAGAGTCTATCATCTCTTGTGATGCTTCCATTAAATGGGTGCATAACCCTTTAATTATTTGAGATATAGTTAACTATCATTATATGATTCATAATCGTATAATAAAGTTTATTTCTCAAAATCATGGCTCGGTCTATAGTTCCAAAACAATTGTAAATAATTTAGATGCTTTAGTATTCTCAAATACATCACTTTTGTTGTGATAAAAACCATATTATAGTACTATTTAGTAACGAGTATTCATAACATTCATTTTGAAATATAACTATGTCTATTTTTTAGTCGATACTGAAATATAGTCATTATTTCATAAATAATGTTCGCTATGTTTTATAATAACAATTTTCATATGCAATCAACAAGTACTATATAGCATGCTCCCACTATTTCCATCATTACTATAATAGCGTAATATACTTGCAGGTTCATCATTCACATAATATAGATTATTTATTTTATTTACTGGAAATAGTTTACAGTGGAAAGTTCTTTAATCAAATATCTTGAACTTAAAGAATTAAATTTCATAGAATACAATTTTCTAAATGAAAATACATTTCATAATAGAAATCATATTTCTCATTGCAAATGCTAAGTATCAATTATTATTTTACAATTTTTTTCTATGTTTCTTTATAAAACAGAAGTGACTATTCACTCTTTTCACCCCAACTGTACCTTAAATTACATCTATTTTTATACCCTCGTTTTTCTTTCTAAATGGTTTAACCAATCAAAAGAATTGAATAGATGAAATATTTTTTCATTTTTGATATATTTAAAATTAGTAATTGGTTAGGGAGAACCTTAGAATCGCAAATTTGTTATTTTGAGCAAGAATATACAAAAGAAGATGAGAATACAAACAAAGAGAAAGAAGAGGAAAATCTTGAAAAAAAATGGATCATTTTTTTTATCCTAATAATAACCTGACTACAACATCATAACTAAGTTTTTACAATAGCGCACTCGATCATCCTTAACATTTAAGGACATCAAATATCTTGCACTTGGTGTAAATTGATCAAACTAACATTTTAGTGATTGACTTCTTAAATCTATATTGTAGTTTTGGTCTTGTCTTACATTTAACACGGTATGATCTTTAATGTAATCAATCGAATTAAATACCCGATCTCACAATACGGTTTATTTTCCTATTTCGGATGAACTAAATTGATTAAAATATCATACACTACGAATTATTACCGTTCATTATATAACATTTATATGTAATTTTATATGGGTCAAATATCCATAGTCTTGTATTGTTTTTTATTTTAAAACTCATAGAATGCAACACACTGTCTCGACCAAATAAATATGTAGGCGACCAAATTACCAATATAATTAGTAATTGTAAAATTAGGTGCTTATAGGAGCATTGGAATATTAACATGCAAGAAGCATTTATTAGTAAGTACATGTTATATTTCTATTTGTCAATTTTCAATTCGATTCATTGTATATCTTAATTGATAAACGTTTTATCAATCATATTAAATGCATAAATTTATTAGTGTAGAGTATTATAACATTATACGACATATGTTTTTACAATATTATAAAGGTTAAATCCTATCTTTTCATTTTTCTAATAATACTCCGACTAGTCTTTTATGTTTCGCCAAACCATAAGTCGAAACATAGAGGTTTTTGACTTCACTAATAAGTGTTAGAACTTGGTTATCTTAGAATTCTAAACTTGAGTTTGGTCAACATGTCATAGCTCCACAGATAATGGATAACTCTTTATCAGTTATATCATATACAATTCCTAACCCTTTATACCTTGTCCTAATTTCACTTCGACCTTGAAATTTATCAACATATCAAAACGAAATTATTCACTCGTACCTACCATATCGCGAGGGCCTAAGTATAGTATATGTACCTTAAGTTTTCTTAACAAATACATATAGTTATCCTACCTCATCTATTCAACATATTAATAATACAACACATAACACCTCTAGCTTGAGTTTACTCAACAACTAAGAAGTACGCAAGTAATATATATGATAGAGGAAAACTTTATATTGAAGACTCATAATCTCTAATATACTTTATTAAATGACATGGACTTATGCAATAATGTATTTCTTATGAAACTCCCTCGTGATTCAAGTGTTGGGCACACCTGAAATCATGGTATACGTACAATATGTGATGACCCACCTTTTCAAACCTTGGATATCGATACTAATACCTCATCGGTATCCATGTTCCATAAATTCAAGTGCCAAAAAGAAAGATTGATCAAGGGTAAAAAGAAAATAACACAGAACAGTGTAGAAAATAGAATCTCGTAATCATATATTATTAACCACATAATCTTCTACAACGGAAAAATTTGAATAACATCAGAATGTAACCTAGATCAGCCTAGACGGTCATAAATCCTTGTTCCTTACAATTTCTAAAAAACAAAACAAATGTAGTGGAAAAAATAGAATACGCCCATACGTTGACGAAGATCTCCCACTTTCCTTTAGAAATCCTAAGCATCTTCTAATCATGAAACTACTCGGATCTGACCCGAGTATTAAAAATACCCTGATCAGTCTGGCAAATCAGCGTGAGAAATGTAAATCATATATATATATATATATATATATATATATATATATATATGATAGTGTCATAGATCGCCTTTATGCCAAACAAAACCTTTGAAGGGAAGAGTATCTCATAAGACCATGCCGTAGAAAAACATGGATGGGTTTTTTTATCTTATAACACCTAAAACATTTGCATCAAATCATTTGATATTATTTCTAATGACATTTGTTTGAAAACAATTTTCAAATAAATGTATTAATCATAGCCGAAATTGTTACATTTATTAAATTCCATCATAATAGATTTACAACTAAAACCGTAAAGGCTAGTATTATAAGATGGATTCCATATAATTATAAGGTAAGGGACTACTTTTCGATAGTACATCTCTAAGGGATGCACCTGAGGCTCCAACCTCTACCAACACAGAACTAGCCTACCTTTATCATAGATAATACTAAATATGACATCACCTCGGCTATTCCTGACCTATCCAAGACATCTCCACTACAACAAAACAACCATTTTACAACGGGCAATACCCATTGTAATATGGATTTCGCAACGGACATGCGCCCGTTGTATTAGGCCTCGTTGTAATAGGTCGACCATATTTTACAACGGGCAATGAACTTTGTAATACACCTTTTTACAACGGTCATCGAACGTTGCAATAGGCTCTATGACAATAATTAAAGCCCGTTGTAATACATGATTTTGCAACGGTTTCTGACGTTGCAAAATAAATGCAAATTTTAAAAAAATTACAGCAGCATCCATGCAGTACATCCATATCAATAATGAATAATTTAACGAGTAATAAATATTATCATAAAACAACCAAAATCACATACAAAAAGACTGAAAGCTAGAGTCATAAAATTCCAACACATTCCAAAAAGTTAGATAAGTTTACATCGACATAGTTCTAATATACACATGACAACTAGTTTTCACAAACCATGCATCTTGAGAAGAGTTCGCCTTATCCTCCGGTAGTAGCCATTGCAGTTGATGTTCATTCTAACGACCATGCAATAGAACTGTATACATAAAACTTGTCATGTAGAAATTCCATTAACAATCGAAATTAAAATAAAGCTAAGAAGATAAAATCATGAACTTGCCTTGTCTGACATGAAGCAAATTAGATGTTCTGTGGTATTAGATGATCGTATTATTGCTCACTATCAAGTTCTGCCCCTATCCATTAAAACGAAAAGTATTAACATTTAAAGGATTACAACAGTGCTTTTCACGACAAATAATGATAGTTGGGGAGCTTTTAAAATAGAAAAAAATACAGTTATAGCTAAAGAAGAATGTCACATTTACTTTGCTGTCAAGAAGTTGAATTTGGTCACAACATGAACTGCTCAACCACTAATACACGACAACAAACTATATATCAGTAAATGGCATGCTAATTTGCTGATTCTAGGCAACTATCAGGATATTTATATGTAGGGCCTGTACAACAGAAAGTGAAAGGAAAAAAAAGAAGAAAAAAGAGGTGATGACCGCTCACCAACATATTCTTGAAGCATAGAAGAAGCAAGCAATGCAATGCAAGGCTTCCAGCTTCAGCCCTGAAAAAGCTCAGAAGAGTTAAACATCCAATGGGTACATAGGTCGCTGCTAGCAGTCAATAACTGTTCTTAAACTTGTTGTTACATAATGTAAGCCCATATCGGACATAAATAACTACACCGTGAAGAAAAGTGACCATGGTTACATACTTACACTGACCATGTTGCAGTAATCCATTAATGATATAGTTTAGAAATATGATGTGTGTCATCTGTATATAATTTTGTGCACAGCCAGTTACATCCTAATTGATAACAACAAAATTTACAAAGAGAAAGACAGCTTAATACGAGACGATTATAAAAACATAAAAAGCCATTTTATTTCATTTCTTCACATATTAGATATTTCTACAAAAATTCCCCAGGAATAACAACATTAAAACGAAAAGTATTAACATTTAAAGGTACAACATAATATGTTGGCACATAGTTTTGAATTGAGACCGTGACTCCTGCCATTGAATTAACTAAACACATAGCTTAGTCTAACGCATTTGTTATTTGTTCAAATTCTTCTTCGCATTATCTTGGTTCCTGTTACCCTGTACCATCAATATAAAGCCTGTGCATAACATCATTACTGTTTTGCGAAATGGTATGCATACTTCATGTTTCATGTATATGTTAGCATTAAATACATTAGCCAACACTCCTGTAGACATACACTACTGTGCATTTATTGAGGCTCTCTAACTAATGGTTTACTTCTCAAAATGAATATGTACATAACTGTTTCAGCAAATTTTAGCTTCATCCAACTTCAGACAAAATTATCTATGGCAAGCATATTTAAAAAAACAAAGGAGAAAAAATAATATGTACTCACGCTGTTGCGTTTCACTTCATGGATGGCTAACTTGACCAACTCAGATATTAGTATAATCAGTGCAATTTGAAGACATTTTTGTGGCATATGTGCTTATTGGAAGGAAGAAGTGAAGCTGCCAAGCATGACCTAGCAAATTTTGATATAACTTGTGTACATGTTGCAAAGTACACAAGTTATACATGTAACAACCCGCCTATTTAACGATTACATATTTAAATGTTTGATTTAAATATGGCGTCGTTATTCGGATTTTGGGGTCCGAAATGTCACTTTCTGCAAACGGTCGAATTGGAGCTCAAGACCACTTCCATTGAGTTCAAAATGTCGTTTGCGATCTTTTTGAGTATAATCTTTGATATGTTTGGAGTAAGTTGAATTTCGCTACTTTTTCTATTTGGGTTTAGGGTTTGGGTTCAGCCCACTAGCTTAACTAATACCCTAGCTCAGCCCATCTCCTTCCATTCATTCATTTCCACTCCTCTTCCTCAAGCTCCAACTGAAAATGGTGGAAGGGAAAGGGAAATAGAAATTGCAAACCCTAGTTCTTCTTGCTAGCTCATATTCTTGCTCCAAAATCAAGTAGAAGCCATTGGTAAGCCTCCTCTCCATCTTCTCCATCTCTTCTCCTCTTCAATTTCAGTAATTTCCTAAACCCTAACTTAGGAAATACTTGCTTTGATTCTAGATTGAAGCTTGTAGTGTTGAAGTGGAGTGTAGTTGGTTGATTCCTTGCATTGGTGCTTCTTCATGTTCTTTGTTTTGTGTAAAAAGGTGAGTTTTTAACTCACATCTACCTCTCTTGCTATCATTGATGTTGGGTATGATTTCCTAACAAATATTCATGTGCTATTGCTTTGATTTGAAAAGGATTTGGAATTCATTTGATAAGGGCAAGAAGTGCTGGAAAACAGCCTTCGGCCGACCGAGCGCAGGCTCCGGTCGACCGACCTGCTGCCCCGAGCCATATTTTGTTTCCTGCATCTGGCCGGCCTACCGAGCCCTGTAGTCCGGTCGACCGAAATGCTCTGTTCTGCCTGTTTTGCCTATTTTGCATATTTGATTGATTTTCCGGATTTTATATCGATTCAAATTGGTTTTTAGTGATTGTTATTGCATCTTTGATTTTGATAACTTATTTGTGACTTCATTCACGGGTTTTATAAATAATCCCTCTAAATCGTATTAAAAGCTTCCGTCTCCAATTCATAAATTCCATTTATAATGCACACACATGATTTCGCACTTCGAGCGAAGTGGAAGGAAGATTAAATGGTTAGGTAAAACACGGACCATGAATCCATGCGTTTATCTTTCCGATTAGTCCCCGACCTATTCGATTGATTGTTTTGACCTTCGGGTTTAGTTTACCGATGATATGAGGTGAATTTTATACTGCATTGAGTGTGAAATAAACTAACGGATAGTAAACCGTTTAGTGCGAACGGGTGGTTATTGGACTCACGTTACCACTTTTTGGATTCCTTTCTGGGAGTTTGTGACACATATCGCCTTTGGGATAGTGTCTTCGGACCATCTCCTTCTGGCTTGTTGCCTTTAGTATCGCTTTCGATGTTGGCCGTTATGCGCCACATGGGTAATATTGGGTTGTTATTGTATCGCTTCCGATGTTGGCCGTTATGCGCCACATGGGTGATATTAGGTTGCCCTATTGTATTGCTTTCGGAGTTGGTCATTCGTTACCGCTCGAGCAATTTTTTATTGCTTTCGGAGTTGGTCATTCATTACCGCTCGAGCAATTTTTATTGCTTTCGGAGTTGGTCATTCGTTACCGCTCGAGCAATTTTTATGATGTTTCAATTGAAATGTATATTCCCTAGGTATCGCCCCTCGGTGTAGGTCTTTTTGAACCACACGATATGTAGTGATCACCTTGTGAACTTGTATACCATATTGGTATTTGTTATTTGCCTTTTGGCTTGTTTTGGGATATTCCTATCCTTTGTTTCTATATGTTGCCGATGATATGAGGCTTGTTCTATATGATTCATCTCTTGTTGATGATTGTGTTATCTCCCCTAGAGATATTTGTTATACTGTATGACCTTGCAGGTTTATTATTGTTCAGTTTATCTAACTGATTTGTTATCTAGACTGACCTGTGTATTTTATACTCGGGTCAGACCGAGATGTTTCAGGTTAGGTGCTTTGGACTTAGCCTCTTTTGCTTCCGCATGGACTATTCCGCTAGTTTCTTTTTGTCTTAGCTTTTTGTGTAGTCCTATTTTGTTGTAGTATTCTTGTGAACTCGTCTGTATATTGTGGTTTGCTATACCACTTGATATGTATCATTTTGTATACTCTGTTATGTATCTATATATGTGTATGTGATGATTTACTGTTCTGTGATGTATATTACATTTGAGTTGTTATATTCTGTTCTGATAGATCCTATAGCCATTGTAGTCTTGCTTTAAATATTTATTGAATACGTCGAACTGTTTGTGATTCTACTTTTCGACGTGTTTAGTGAATAGTTAAGGTAAGATTACACATGGTCGCTCCTATCCAGCCTTATTCTCCGTGTTAGCAGACGGTATTATCTATACAATACTCTTTGCTAACGTGGGTATAGAGGTGGGGCGTCACAATACATGTTTTAATTTTGCTAAGTTATAGGACAAAAGGCGTTAATGTGACTAAAATAATAATTTCATGGGAGACAACCAACCTTCTAAATCTTTTCCACTAGCAGCAGCAGCGAGGTTGGCCATAATTTGCTATTGTAATTTGTTTCTTTTCTCAACGACAGCAAACCCATCTCCTCCAACAAACAAATGAACATACTTCTCAGTCTTGGGGAAGAACTGTGTTTCAATGCAACAAAGTATCATTATCCAAGTCTTTTATATTTTATGTTGGTAAGAAATATAATTATTTTTTATGAAGAATGTTGGCCCTTATATGATACTTTTATACAAAATGGAAATGCATCGCTATTACCAATTTGTATCAGTTTTATACCTTAACTAAAAAATTGGCATGTGCAGAACCAATTATTCATCCTAAAGAATGGTTGAGACTATAAACAAAAATTGCAACATGTGATTAACAATAACAATAACACTAAATACAATAGCAACGATGGTTTTGGAAAAATATTATTTCATTTTTGATGGTGAATTAAAGTGATAAAGGTAAAATAATCTTCGATCACCTTGCATTTCTCATATAGAAATGTTTTTCTAGAGGCCATGGTGAATATGTAACCTTCTATGACCAAAAGTACAACATAAATATATCCTTTATTGGATGGGCTTCAGTAAATTCTAGCAAGTGGAGAATGTCTCCAATGCCATTTTAAAATTCACAAAATTAATAATTTACAATTATCAGATCTCAACATTGTACCTAATATGTTGCTTCTTTTACATTAAAAAAGAAAATAGTAAAACCAGATCGAAAGAAACCACCTGCACAGTTCAAAACTTTCCATTTCGAGTGAACTCTCAAACTTATACATAATTCTTGATTTTTTCTTATTTTTAATCTGTGTAGTGAAATTACAACATTGAAATTTAGCAATACCATCCAACATAGAATTCACACTTTTGAATTTCATGACTGACTATGTGCATAGCAGGGCTTGCTCACTAGTAAAAGAAGGAAAGAAAAAACCTAAAAATAGGATTGTTATGATACAATGAAGTCTAGAATAGTTCTGAAAAGCTGTAATTTAAAACTCACTCGATGGTAGGAAAAAACTAAAACCATTCACAGTCAGGATATAGTTTCCACGACAAAGAATGGATTAATTTCCAAATGCTAATTATCGCATCTTTGTATCCAGCGTCATATTGTTTAAATTTACGAATTGAAGAAGTCAGAGATCAATCTCAAGCATCCATACAAAATCAACCGGCCAAGATAAATTAAATGGCAAATTCAAACGAACGAGAAAATAAGCATTTGAATCCTATATAAACCCATTCATCATCGGCTTTCAAAAGCATTCGAGTCAAAGCAACAAAGAATAATCATTCAACTCGAATCATCGATCGAGCTCAAGTATTCAACCAGAAAAAGCAAAGAGCAAAAATTACATACCGATTTCTTTTTGAACTCGATCGTCGAAGCTGCCGTATGCAAACTTGAAGATACAATCGATCATCAAAATACTCATGAGAACATGCACTTGATTGATCAACAACGTCGGCGCTTTCGAATTTCAAAAAACCCTAAATCTGGATTGAGGAACGAACGAACGAGGAACGACCGCCATTTTCACAAAAGAAAGGAAGCAAATAAAAGAGAAACGGGCCGAAGATCTAAAAGAAAAAGGGGGCCGGCCATTCAACGAACGTGTATTACAACGGGCTTTTTTGAGAACGTTGTAAAATTGACATGTATTACAACGGGCTTAAAATGACCATTGTAATAGCATTCTATTACAACGGGCTGTCATCGCCCGTTGTAAAAAGAGCGTTGTATAGGGTATCTATTACAACGGGCCTGAGTAGACCATTGTAATAATCTTCTATTACAACGGGCAGCCAATGCCCGTTGTAAAAAGGGCGTTGTAATAGGGTATTTTTGTTGTAGTGCTCATAGCACACACAACAAACCTGATATATAAAAGGTAATGTAGAAAGGTAATGAATGTATCCTAATGAGTGCGACCCACTTAGCCCTACCTACCATGTTTTTGCCATTACCGATGTGTGGGGCTTGATGTAACGTTTTACCTTTCACATGACAAATCTCGCTTTGAATGCCACATTTCAATTTTCAATGACACATTAATTGGTTTCTACAAAAGTACAACCCTCGAGTTCATACGCCTCAGGGAAGGGTGTTAAGTATAAAAGGGATTACCTCCTACACCACCAAATAGATGTACGTTTGTAAAAACCAATGTAAATGGTCTTAAAAATGCAATGTCAAACATTCGTCCATACAAGTTGTTTAGGTATAGGACAAATCGAAGGTACTCCTACTACATCCTGTTTGGAAATCACCCCTAGGATTAGTAGCAAGAAATCCCTGAATTGAGGATTTCAAAATGAAGGTGCCATTACCACCATATATATGATATGGAAATTTCCCCAGAGGTTAGTGGGAAGCATCTCTACATTATGAAGATCTCTGTCTTCACAATCATTGTCTTCAACATGTCTTTACTTTCGAATGCGTATATTGGTTCGAAATGGTTTTTAGATAAGAATAACCAAAATCCAACCCTGGTCTCCCCTAACCAATTATCGATAAAATATATCAAGTATATAGGTGATTATTCTTCAATTAATCAATATCTTTTATCCAAGTAAAATATTTCTTTAGAGATATACATCTTTAAATCATATTCCGTTTTAGTATATACGAGATAATTAGATCACTTTTATCAAATCCTTTGGATAATTAAAACCTTTTTTTAACTTTGAAATACCAAAACATTTCATTTTTAATTACTTAGGAAAAGTATAATTCAAATCTTAATGAAGATTTCACACTTCCAAAACATATCACCAATGAGTCAAAAATAATGTTATTTAAGACATCGTTTGCTATAAACCCAAACTGGTTAGTATTGAATAAAAGGGATCTATAATGTTTAGACTAATTATACCCAATACTAATTTTCATATTCATCATGTACTATTCGTCGAATAACAGTGAAATCACCTTTTAAATTCACATGGATAGTACGAGTTTCCTCTTTGGAATTTAATATGGAGTTTAACTAGAATGTTTTCATTAACAACCAAAATCCTATTTTAAATCTTATTTAACATTTGAAAAGCATCAAATCTCTTTTCTTTTATCTTAAGAAAATACGGTCTGAATATATCATATTAGTTGTCCACTCCGTCAGGCCAGTCATGATGGCTAGAGCGGAACCCGGAATTGGTTGTCCAAGCTCGGGTCTAGAGACTATCTCTCTATCACCCATTAGGCGGTGAAGTTATTTGATTAACTCTAAACTCTTTTATATGATCTTTTAAAGATGATTTTCATTTACTTAACATAATCCCAAATATTGTATAAAACAATTTTCCTTTAACCATTTATTTAAAACTTCTTTAAAATAGTTATAAAACCTCCAAACCATCTTAAAAATAGTTAAATATTTATTTTAAAAGATTACTAAAAAGATTGGGAAAGAATAATTAATCTAAAACCATAATTGGCAAAAGTTACTGTAATCGCTGCAAAAACTGTTACAAATAGTGTTCTTATAGCTTCTTTGTTCAAAACACTAATTACTTTTCATCCTTACAAGAATTTTATCCTCGAAATTATTTAAGCTTAATTATTTTACCGGGTTTAATTTGGTATATATCGATTTTTTGTAACTAATGTGTACTGCTACAGCAAACACAGATATACTCATAGATATAACCGCAAATTATGGTTTTAGCTTATTATTTTACCGGGTTTCTAAAAACTGCCAAAATGCGATGTTTCTAGAAAATTGATATGGATATATCTGAAAATTTATAAAATGAAAATTTTGATTTTTCATATTCATTTGAAAAATATAGTTATATGAGTATGGAAAATTCTTCTTTCGAATAGTTTCGAGTTATATTTCATTCTACACATTGATTGAACTTTTATAACGTGAAATCACGAACTGTCATTACGCAACGCACCTATTTTGACTTCAATTTCGTATCTTGTCAAAACTTTTCCGAATTGAGTTTTAATGTTTACAAAACATTTATAAACCATTTTATTCATATTTAAAGAGCTTTAAGCGTACCATAATACTTTTATAATTCATGTAGGAAAATGATTTCCTTTATGTCAATTCGACGTGTATTTAACTTGAATTATTTCAACATCAAGCAAGCATATAATCAACCAATCAACATCCAAACATATTAAACAATCATATAAGCAGTCATTTTGGCATATGACCAAGAGTATAACTTTAAGTAGTTAATGTCTATTATTATCCTAATAGCAAGCAATATTTAAATGATTAATAAGAAATATTAATAAGTGATTACCAAATGATTCAAAGTGAGATTAACTCACTTTTACCAAACCAAACTTTATCCAAAGCCTCCTTAAATAAAAACCGGTGGCATTCCTGCAGCACTTCCTTCTCTTTTCTTCACTCTGAAGCTTCTGGACCTCCACCTTGATTCCATATAGGTTCGACCATGCTTCTTTGAGTTGTGGAGCTTAGCCTTGGTGCTTGGAAGAGGGGTGGCTGTGCGTTGTAGAGGTGGTAGGAAGTTTTTTGACTTGGTTTTGGAGGTGGATCTACTTTATGTTCATGTGGATATAATTTATTTTCATTTTTTCATTATTACTTCACAATTTTCCTAAGACGGTGAAGAAAAAGAGCGAGTGTGTGGATAAATAAGAGAATAGGGTGGGTTTTTATAGGGTAGGAAACGTTAGATATAAAGCAACCTTAAGAAAATATCTCCTACACATGACATGTGTTTGTTTACATCAGCCATGCACATCTTACTGCCCTCCATCACACAGCATCACCTCCCCCACATGCCCCCTCCATGTGCATTTTTGTAAGGTGTAAGGTGTAGAGTAATGTGAAGTTTTGTTTTATTTTCTTTAGGAAAATATCTAGATATTTGTAAATAAATATCATACTATTTTGTTTAATTTACCATTAGTAAATGAGAGATGTAAATGGTATGTGTGTTTATGTGTTCGTGGATGTATGTATATGTATATGTATATAGGCAAACAGATGTCACATATAACATATAACATTACAGAACTTCCTCCTGTCAAACCGTTACAATTCCGAAATGCGATATTTGGTCATATTTTTTCTTCTTAATTAAATTACATATAAATGTAAAAAAATTGAAAAATAATTTCTGATCATTTTAAATAAATTAAAATGATCACATTTGAATTATAAAACCATATAAACCAATATTAAATAAGTGCATACAAAAAGTGATGTTGTATCAACAAAGCATTATAAATTTTCTTATATCTTCAAATTAAGTATATATATTTTTATAAAACTATGATAAATGATTTTGTATCACTATATAACTAATAAAATAATTTATTATCATTTTAAAACAATTATTTGATTATATAAACTTAATTTAAAATTCTAGAAAATATATAAAAGTGATGATATCCATGATGATGCCATAAATATATTTTATTTCAAAAAATAAAACAAATAATTTTATTCATATTCTTGCTTAAATGATAAATATGCTTATCTGTCTAGTTCTGTTCACTTTAATATTGAGAAAATCTCAATTTTCCCAAAAACTGATTTTCGTCTTTTTTATGAAAATCCCCAAATATCCATATTTGTTAATATACATTTAAAAAAAGTTTACCATCATTATTTCCAGTTCAAAATATTATAATTTGTGTTATAAAATCTTGTATTTGTATATTTCAAATATAAATATAATTTATCAAAGCGATAAATTTGCGGGGTATTACAAACTTCCTCCTTAAAAGAATTCTGTCCCTGAAATTACGCCTAACCAAAAACCCGGTAAAAACATTATTTTAAAATTTAAATACAAATCCGTGTTATACTTGCAGATTATCTGTATGTACTATCTGTTTTGATCTCATATCAATTTGCTTCTAAATTAGTATTGATCGTCCAATTCTCTAGTGCGGATTCTGATCAGGCTTCTTGATCAGAAACCTTTATTTTTCTTATATAGCTCTCAACTATGATAGAGAACACAAGTACCCAACCACATAACCTCATTAATGTTCGCTGTCAAGAATTGAGTGATATATCCTTTTTCGGAACAGTGTAAACACCTCAAAGCCCTATACTCGAATCATAGATCAATATCGTGCAATAAAATGATCTACATACCTCATATGTACTTATTAACCTTTTCAAAAAATTTATGAAAACATTTCATAAAGATTTTATTCAAACATTTTTATAAAGATGCTTCTTTATATATAATTACTTTAAAAAAAATTATTCACCAAAAATTTCTATCTTCTTTCCAAAGAAACTATTTCAATTTCAACTCTTAGAAAATACCTCTATATATTTAATCATAAAAAACTTTGAGGAAAGCTTCATATTTCCCAAAATACACTTTATTGGGTCAAAATAAATATTGCGTAAAACACCGTTATAACAACTCAAAATTTTTCCTAAAATCGTAAAATAAACTAGATGGAGATAAAATGAAAACTCACGTACAACACAAGTAACAGAGGCATGAAATTTGGAATTTTATACATGTATTGAATTTTTCATACAACAAAGTAATAGTTTCAACTCCAAATTGAATTTTTCATTTCAGCATACAAAGAAAACACAACAATCATAATCTGACAAAACAACTTTCGCGGTTCAACCCTAAACCATATGCCAAATGGAAAGGCGCGATCAAATAAGTAAGAGAAAGAAGCAAGAGATTATGTTCAAGTAAACGGTGTTTAACAGCAGTGAACCAAACAAAGGGTTTTTACCTTAAAGCAAGTGTTAGGGCTTGAGCGAACCAGAAATAAGGAAACACAGAAGTGCCGCAAGACAAAGGAAGTCGGAAAACGACAGTGAGTGGCCAGCGTTGATAAGCGGAGCTTTGATCATATCGCTATGCTCACCTGGTCTTATATTTATGGGAATCCCCAGCCTCGGGTATATTAGGTTAATCTATTTTAGGGCTAGAAGAAAAAAAAGGATATAGAGGTGATAGGAAAAAGTATTATGATGATTCAATGTTGGAATACACATGGCATACTACTAATTTCTAGAAGAAATTGAATGGGGCTTCATTGTTCATTATTCTCTACTTGGCTTTAATATTGTATATAAATATTAATAACAATATATATATTTAATCATTGTTTAATACACTAAAATATTTATTATTATATATATAAGTAAGCCTGCACGTCCAATGGACGTGTGCATAAAAAAATTTCTTCAAAGCGGGACTAAGTTCTTTATTGGACCGTGGTTGCCTTATCTTTGGCACATTGCATAAATGGTGAGGCATTTCATCAGATAGCTAACTCCAACACACATGTTGGGTGTGTGTATAAAGTAATGGTTTAATAGTCTAGCAAAAGATGGTTTAACTAATTTTTACACATGCGAGGAAACCACCAAGTAACATAGTTTCATTTTTCTTACTCTTTTTATTAGTTCCATCAATATTGAAGTTAATAAGCTCCATTAATTTCATCAATATTAAAGCTTACAACTTGAAACAACTTCAAACAAACATTAAAACAACATAAATAATTAATCTTGCAACTTTATTTGTTAATATAGCAACATAATCTACTAATTTATACATCATTGTGATAACATAATGAACCACTGCAATAATGTAGGAACTACCTGCATTTCATTCTTCCCAGCGATTGCTTGAAACCAATAAAGTGGAATAATTGAGTAATTCTTAAAGATCTAATGTTTCATTAATTAAGGACATAAAGTCAATGCCACTTTTTTACTAACATCATAATAGTTCAATGCAGCCTTGTCAAGTAACTAAATAAAAAAGAGATGCTAGTATTTGGACATTTTGCATTATCAAAATCAAATTATAGAAATAAAATAACTTTAACTTCTATTGAAATAGTCAGATTACAAAAATAAAATGTTTTTAATAATAGCCTTATTAATCAAACAACAACACTGTACATATCCAACAACCATCCTTAAGAAAAAGAGAATATAGCTTCTTACTCTTCCATGTGTGTGCCTAAAACAAATAAAATGTAGTTATATTCAGAAATAATACTTTTTAGAACTTACTTGTCACTGCAATCAAATGAGTCACTTGGCGAATTGAAGTACTCACATTTGAAACCTAAAAAACAACTTTAGAATTAAATATACCATCCAAAAAAGTGAAAAGAAACTAAAATCTTATCATTTAGATTGGAACATGTATTAAAAGGTTAAGACATGTTACTTTAACATGAATGATCTACTTTGTAGCTTGAAGATTGCACCAACTTTGCATACGCATAACCCTTTTGGTGGTGGATGGTTAAATTTTATAATATAAATTTGGAATGTTATAGGCAACTTGCAATACAAAATAAAATGTCAAATATGTCTATTATACCGTAAACAACATGCTAGTACATTAAAAAATGTAAAAAAAAGTAGGCATAACTAATGAAATATGTAACATTATGACTAATGATATCTTGTAGATTTTTAGTAGAATTTCAAATTCCTACCGCTTGTGTTTTGTATAGAAAAGGAACAAACATAATTATGAATTCATACTCATTTAATGATATAATATCATAAAATTTATACTAAATATTTAACTAAAAATCCTTATTCATAATAATAATAATACTACTACTTATGTCAAAGTCAATTTCTCATACATCATGAGTTATTTTAGATAAAAGAATGGTAAAAGTAGGCTGTATAAAGTAATAGTTAAAGTTATGTCAATGTTCAATTTTTACCTCTTTCTAATAAAGTTGCTAGAGTTACTATCCTATATGTAACTATTATCATTGAAATGAAAGTAAAAAATTGTAAAGTAAAAATCAATGCTTCTATGGTTCATGCCATACTACCTAGCTTGACATTTATTAGATCTTAATTTCTTTATCATTAGCACCATTTATTATATTACTTGCATGATAATATCATATCTAAATATGACATTCTTGTTGTTATGGTTTTAATGCAAAAATATGACTAATTATTTGTGCAAATCATTTTTAATTTAATGTGTTAAACATATACAATTTGTAAACAAAACAATTCACGTGTGAAGCGTGTGCCATAATCACGTGCGAAGGGCGTGCCATAACGCTCATAATTAAGTAAGTTAAAAAGTATTATGGTTAGTTTTGAATTGAGTTTAACAACCATCCTTAAATATTGATTGAATTATACCTAAGAAAATCTAAAGTAAGACAACATAATGCAAATTACAAAACAATTACAATGAATTTTCTAGCCAAATAAATTAGTACACAATTGACAGTAATAAAATTTGAAGTTGTCTGTAACAACCCGCATGTTTAACGCTTATATATTTAAATGTTTTATTTAAATATAGCGTCGTTAGTCGGATTTTTGGGTCCGAAAAGCTACTTTTTGCAAACGGCCGAATTGGAGCTTGAAACTACCTCCATTGGTTCCAAAATGGCGTTTGCGATCTTTTTGAGTATAATCTTTGATATGTTTGGAGTTTGTGAAATTTTGACTCTTTTTCTATTGGGTTTTGGGTTTGGGTTCAGCCCACTAACTATCTAATTAACCCTAACTCAGCCCTCTCCTCTCATTCACTTATTCCATTCCTTAAAACTTAAGCTCAAAACTGAAAATGGTGGAAGGGAAAGAGAAATAGAAATTGCAAGCCCTAAATCCATTTGCAAACTCCAAATTCTTGCTTCAAAATCAAAGAGAATCCATTGGTAAGTTCTTCTTCGTCTTCTCCAACCCTTCTCCTCTTAAATTTCAGAAAATTTCCTAAACTTAAATTGGGAAATATGTGTTTTATTCTTAGATTGAAGCTTGTTGAGTTGAAGTAGTGTTTGGTTGGTCTTCTCCTTGTTATTGAGCTCCATCTTCTTGTTTTGGGTTAAGGTGAGTTTTGAACTCACATCTACTTCTCTTGATTTCATTGATGTTGGGTATGAATACCTAGCACTTGTTCATATGCACTTGCTTTTAGTTTGGATTGAATTGGTGAATATCCAAATTTTTAGTGTTTGGGTTCAATTCTTGAAATCCTAACTTTGATGTGTTGATCATGTTTTTGGTGATGAATCGAAGTGTTTATAGGGCCGGGTAGCCGTTAGGCGTAAACCCCTAGCGTCCGTGCTCGTCCGGTTGAAAGTTGGGAGGGTTTGCACTTCATTTGTTATAAGTAGGAAATGCAGGAAATTGGGTTCAGTCGACTGGATCCTCTGTTCAGTCGACTGAGCTGAAGCCCGAAATTTTTCTGGACAATTTTCAGTCGACTGAACAGGGATTTCAGTCGACTGACCTGCTCATGTTTTCCTGTTTTGCCTATTTATGCTTATTTTGATTGGTTTTCCCGACTTTACCGATTCATGTTGGTTCTTAGTGGTTGTTATTGCCTCTTTGACTTTGATAACTTATTTTTGACTTCATCCACGGGTTTTTATAAAATAATCTTTCTAATCATATTAACTCCAATTTATAAATTCTATTTAAACACACTCACAATTTCGCACTTCGAGTGAAGTGGAAGGATGATTAAATGGTTGGGCAAAACACGGACCATGAATCTGTGCGTTTATCTTTCCGATTAATCTCCGACCTATTCAATTGATCGTTTTGACCTTCGGGTTTGGGTTACCGATGATATGAGGTAAATTTGTACTGCTTTGAGTGTGAAATAAACTAACGGATAGTAAACCGTTTAGTGCGAACGGGTGGTTATGGGACTCACGTTACCACTTTTCGGATTCCTCTCTGGGAGTTTGTGACACATGCTGCCTTTGGGATAGTGTCTTCGGACTGTCTCCTCTGGCTTGTTTCCTTTAAATATCGCTTTTGGAGTTGGTCCTTTGCCCCGACTCGAAAGATATTTGGGGTTGTCGATTACCTTTAGTATTGCTTTCGGAGTGGTTTCTTCACCACCGCTCAAGAGATATTGGAGTGGTTTCTTCACCACCGCTCAAGAGGTATTGGAGTGGTTTCTTCACCGCCGCTCAAGAGATAACGGAGTGGTTTACTCACCACCGCTCATGATGCTTCATTTATATGTATATTCCCTAGGTATTGCTTTTCTGTATTGGTCCTTTGGAGCCACATGAAATATAGTGTTTACCTTGTGGAACTCGTATTTATCGGTATTTGTTGTTTGCCTTTATGGCTTGCTTTGGGATATTCTTATCCTTTGTTTCTATATGTTGCCGATGATATGAGGCTTGATCTATATGATTCATCTTTCGTTAGATGATTGTGTTATCTCTTTTAGAGATATCTATTATGCTTTGTAACCTTGCAGGTTTATTGTTGTTCAGTTTATCTAACTGATTTGTTATCTAGATTGACCCGTGTATTTTATACTCGGGTCAGACCGAGATGTTTCAGGTTAGGTGCTTTTGGACTTAGCCTATTTTGCTTCCGCATGGACTATTCGCTGGCTTCTTTTTGTTATAGCGTCTTTTGTAGTCCTTATCTGTTATAACTCTGATTTATACTCTTTCGTCTCGTCTGTATATTGTGGTCTCCTGTACCACTTGACATGTATTATTTTGTATACTCTGTTGTGTATCTGTTTATGTGCATATTATGATCGACTGTTCTGTGATGTGAATTACATTTGAGTTGTTATATTTTCTTCTGATAGATCCTATTGCCATTGTAGTTTTGCTTTAAATATTTATTGAATAGGTCGAATTGTTTGTGATTCTACTTTTCTACGTATTTAGTGAATAGTTAAGGTAAGATTACACATGGTCGCTTCCATTATACTCTATTGTCCGCGTTAGCCGACAGTATTATCTATATAATACTCTTTGTTAACGAGGCTCTCGGAGTGGGGCGTCACAGCGTGGTATCAGAGCAGTGTTCAGAACAAAATATGATAAACACGGAATAGAGCACATATTACAGTACATCAAAGTATACAAGTGATACAAACCTTTGAATCATCGCGTCTCTTTATTCCATCAAGGTTGGATAGAATTTGGGGAATACGTCTAGGAATGCACTTTATTCCGTAGTATTCTGTAATGAAGTATCTACCTTGTGAATAATCTTGTTCTTATCTTACTTTCAGCGTATGGCTGGAAGAGGCAGGGGACGACGTTCGGATGCTGGGCAATCCAGTGGCACACATCCGGATGGCGTTTATATGTCTGCTGATCAATTTTTGGAATTGTTTAGGAGCACTCAGCCTCCAGTTCCTCCTCGAGTATCTCCACCTCGCAAGTCTGCCTTTGCACGTCAGTGCAGTGATTTTTCTCATCTTGGAGGAAAGCCGTTTAAGGGCTCCGAGTCTATTCTTGAAGTCCAAGCTTGGCTTCGCACGTGAGAGCGTATTTTCTCTCGCATGGATCTTTCTGACCATGATAGAGTTCTTGTAACTTCTAGCTTATTGCAAGAGTGTGCTCTTGATTGGTATGAGCTTCTTGTAGCCGAGATTGATGAGTCTACTCTTTCTTGGACTCAGTTTCGGGGACGATTTGAACTCAAGTTCGTTCCTGAATCTGAGCAGGTTTTATTGACCCGTCGCTTCCTTGAGTTGAAGCAAGGGAAATCTTCTGTTTCTGAGTATGTCACATTATTCGAGGCTTTATCTCAGTATGGTCTTGAATTCATCAGCACTTCTTACAAGAAGAATTTGAAGTTTGTTTCTGGTCTTAAGAAATATCTTAGGAAGTCCTTGTTGCTCCAGCTTAAACTTTCTTTCGAGGAATTGGTTGATTCGGCGCTTCATCTCGAGACCGTTGAGAAGGAGTGTGATAGTGATGTAGATGTTGAGGCTTCTAAGAACCCCAACAAGAGGCCGTTTCCAATTCATAAGAATCCTTTTCCTTCTAAGAAAAAGAAGACTGGTGGTCCTAGTTCTCAGCCTCAGTCTTCCGGAATTCCTTTCGTCCGAAAATGTTTTAATTGTGGTTCTCCGGATCATATTATTCGAGCTTGTCCTAAGCCTCTCTTCTGCCGTTACTGCAAGAGGGAAGGTCATCGTAGTTCCACTTGTCCCATTGCTCCGAATAATTCTTCATCTGGGAAGTTAGATGTAGCGAATGCTTCTGGAGGTCCTTCTCAATCTAAAGGTATATCTCCATCTATTTTGGAAGGTTTTATTTTATTTTATGACCATAGTATTCGAGTTCTTTTCGATACGGGTGCATCACATTCTTTCGTATCGAAAAAGCTCGTTGATGATTTATCTTTGGATGTTTCTTGTTTGGTTACTTCTTTAAGGATTGCGAATCCTATTGGGGGATCCGTGACCCTTAGCCTGCTGTGTGATGATGTTGAGATTGTTTTATGTGGTTTTTCTTTTCGTGCGAATTTGCACGTTATTTCTTGTCTTGGATTGATTTGATTTTGGGCATGGACTGGCTAGTGAGATATGATGCCAGGATTATTTGTTCGGAGAGAATTTTTTATCTTCGACATCCGGATTCTCCTACTCAGTTATCTCTTATTCTTCAGGATGTGGATAATTCCGAAATGGCTTTATATTCTCTTGATTTGCGAGATGGTGATGATATATCTCGTATTCCTATTGCTTGTGACTTTTCTGATGTTTTTGAACCTGTTTCGGGTTTGCCACCCAAGCGGGCAATTGAGTTCCGCATTGATCTCATTCCAGGCGCGCAGCCAGTTAGTCGCCCTCCCACGAGGATGTCTACAAAGGAAAAATGAGGAACTCAAGAAGCAGCTTTTAGAGCTTGAGTCCAAGCAGTTGATTCAATCTAGTTTTTCTCCGTGGGGATCCGCGGTCGTCTTTGTGAAGAAGTCCGATGGAACTCTTAGGCTTTGTATCGACTATCGCAAACTTAACGAGTTAACCATCAGGAATAGGTATCCATTGCCTAGGATCGATGATATGTTTGATCTATTGAGTGGTGCTAAGGTCTTTTCTCAGCTTGACCTTGCCACAGGTTTTCATCAGCTACGAGTCACGGAGGATAGCATACCTCTTACCGCTTTCCGCACTCGATATGGTTCTTTTGAGTGGCTCGTTATGCCGTTCGGTTTGACGAACGCTCCTGCTTTCTTTGTTGATCTCATGAATCGGGTATTCCGGGAATATCTCGATAAGTTCGTGCTTGTCTTCATTGATGATATCCTTATTTATTCTAAGTCAGAAGCTAAGCATGCTAATCACTTGAGAATTGTCTTGAGTACCCTCCGTCAGCATCAGCTTAAAGCCAAATTCTCCAAGTGCCACTTTTGGGAGAATAAGGTTAAGTTCTTAGGCCATGTTGTATCTTCCGATGGCATTTCTGTCGATCCCTCAAAGATCGAAGCCATTCAGAATTGGAAGAGGCCTGAGAATGTTCATGAGATTCGTAGTTTCCTTGGATTGGCGGGTTACTACCGTCGGTTCATTAAGGATTTTTCCCGTGTTGTGCTTCCTCTTACTTGCCTTACTCGGAAAGGCATTCGTTTTATTTGGTCCGACAAGTGTGAAGCTTCCTTTCTGTCATTAAAGGAACTTCTCACTAATGCTCCTATTCTTGTGGTTCCCGAAGGGAATCATGATCTTGTTGTCTACACCGATGCTTGTGGTAGTGGTCTCGGTGCTGTTCTTATGCAGAGAGATCGGGTAGTTGCTTATGCTTCTAGGCAACTGCGTCCGAATGAAGTTCGCTATGCCACTCATGATCTTGAGTTAGCCGCCATTGTCTTTGCCTTGAAGATTTGGCGACATTACTTATTGGGCGAGCGCTTCATTCTCTATACCGATCATAAATCTTTGAAGTATTTGTTCACTCAGAAGGAGCTCAATATGAGACAACAGCGTTGGCTCGAGTTTCTTGCTTCTTATGACTTTGATACCCAGCATACCCCTGGTAAGGGTAATCGTGTTGCAGATGCGCTTAGTCGCAAACATTCGGCTGTTATTTCTATAATGCTTGCCGAATGGAATGTTCTTGAGACTCTATCTTTTTATGAAATTCATGATCGAGGTTCATCTTCTGATTCTCCTATTCTATTATTTAGTTTGGGAGCTCGACCTATTTTGTTGGATCGTATTGCCGATGCTCAGCGGCGTGATCCTGAATTGTTGCATCTTATTCAGCTTTGTGAGTCTGGATCTTGTGATGAGGCATTGCAAGATTTCAGCATTGATTCTCATGGATGTCTTCGTAAGAAGAACTGTCTCTTTGTGCCTTCTGACTTTGCACTTAGGCATGACATTCTTGATGATTTCCATCGTTCTAAGTATACTATTCATCCCGGTAGTAGCAAGATGTATGCCGATATGCGTCGTCTTTATTATTGGGAAGGCATGAAGAGCGATGTGGCGAGTTATGTGAGCAACTGCATAACTTGTCAGCGTTTTAAGGCCGAGCATCAGCGTCCTTCGGGTCTTCTTCAGCCTCTTGAGATTCCATTGTGGAAATGGGATCAAATTTCTATGGATTTCATTGACGGCCTACCTCGTTCGAGATCAGGTCATTCTAGTATTTGGGTTATTATTGATCGCCTCACTAAGTCTGCTCATTTTGTCCCTATTAAGTCTAATAGGACTGCTTCGCATTTGGCTAAGTTGTATGTCAAGGAAATCGTGAGACTTCACGATGTTCCTAGTTCTATTGTGAGTGATCGTGATCCTTTATTCACGAGTCATTTTTGAAAGAGTCTTCAGCAAGCTTTGGGAACAAAGCTTAATTTTTCTACAGCTTATCATCCGCAGTCTAACGGACAGACTGAACGGGTGAATCATATCTTGGAAGATCTTCTCCGTATTTGTGTCTTTGATTTTGGTGGTAGTTGGGAGGATCACCTACCTCTTGTAGAATTCTCCTACAACAATAGTTTTCAATCTAGTATCGGTATGGCTCCTTTCGAAGCCTTATACGGAAGACCATGTCGATCACCTTCATGTTGGTTGGAATCTGGTGAGAAGCTTATTCTTGGTCCATACTTTGCTCGTCATTCTTTCGAGAAGATTGATCTTATCCGGTTGAGAATGAAAGAGGCACAGAGTCGTCAAAAATCCTACGCAGACAACCGTAGGAAGCCTCTCGAGTTCTCAATTGGCGATCTTGTTTTTATTCGTGTTTCTCCTTTGAAAGGGGTTATGCGCTTCAGTACGACTGGGAAATTGGCTCCTCGTTATATAGGACCGTTTTCTATTACTGAACGTATTGGCCCCGTAGCTTATAGAGTTTCACTTCCAACTCATTTATCTGGCATTCATGACGTGTTTCACGTCTCGCAACTTCGAAAGTGTCTTCGGGAGCCGGATTCTGTTATTACTTCTCCTGATTTGCAAGGGCTTGAGATCTCACCAGACTTATCTATTGTATAGCAACCTATTCGCGTGCTTGACACGGAGGTGCCACACCTTCGGAACAAGGACGTGCCGCTCGTTAAAGTTCAATGGTCCGCTAATCCCAATGACCGTACTTGGGAAACCAGAGAGTTTGTCGAGCAATCTTATCCGGGTTTTCTTTCTTCGCTTTGAAACGGTGAGTATGTCTTTTCATCTCGAGCTTATTTCCTTTTCTTTTGAATGTTTTATGTATGTAGTTGTTACAAATATCGTCTCTAGGAATTGCGGGGACGCAATTTTGTAAGGAGGGGAGATCTGTAACAACCCGCATGTTTAACGATTATATATTTAAATGTTTTATTTAAATATAGCGTCGTTAGTCGGATTTTTGGGTCCGAAAAGCTACTTTTTGCAAACGGCCGAATTGGAGCTTGAAACTACCTATATTGGTTCCAAAATGGCGTTTTCGATCTTTTTGAGTATAATCTTTGATATGTTTGGAGTTTGTGAAATTTTGACTCTTTTTCTATTGGGTTTTGGGTTTGGGTTCAGCCCACTAACTATCTAATTAACCCTAACTCAGCCCTCTCCTCTCATTCACTTATTCCATTCCTTAAAACTTAAGCTCAAAACTGAAAATGGTGGAAGGGAAAGAGAAATAGAAATTGCAAGCCCTAAATCCATTTGCAAACTCCAAATTCTTGCTTCAAAATCAAAGAGAATCCATTGGTAAGTTCTTCTTCGTATTCTCCAACCCTTCTCCTCTTAAATTTCAGAAAATTTCCTAAACTTAAATTGGGAAATATGTGTTTTATTCTTAGATTGAAGCTTGTTGAGTTGAAGTAGTGTTTGGTTGGTCTTCTCCTTGTTATTGAGCTCCATCTTCTTGTTTTGGGTTAAGGTGAGTTTTGAACTCACATCTACTTCTCTTGATTTCATTGATGTTGGGTAAGAATACCTAGCACTTGTTCATATGCACTTGCTTTTAGTTTGGATTGAATTGGTGAATATCCAAATTTTTAGTGTTTGGGTTCAATTCTTGAAATCCTAACTTTGATGTTTTGATCATGTTTTTGGTGATGAATCGAAGTGTTTATAGGGCCGGGTAGCCGTTAAGCGTAAACCCCTAGCGTCCGTGCTCGTCCGGTTGAAAGTTGGGAGGGTTTGCACTTCATTTGTTATAAGTAGGAAATGCAAGAAATTGGGTTCGGTCGACTGGATCCTCTGTTCAGTCGACTGAGCTGAAGCCCGAAATTTTTCTGGACAATTTTCAGTCGACTGAACAGGGATTTCAGTTGACTGACCTGCTCCTATTTTCCTGTTTTGCCTATTTATGCTTATTTTGATTGGTTTTCCCGATTTTATCGATTCATGTTGGTTCTTAGTGGTTGTTATTGCCTCTTTGACTTTGATAACTTATTTTTGACTTCATCCACGGGTTTTTATAAAATAATCTTTCTAATCATATTAACTCCAATTTATAAATTCTATTTAAACACACTCACAATTTCGCACTTCGAGTGAAGTGGAAGGATGATTAAATGGTTGGGCAAAACACGGACCATGAATCTGTGCGTTTATCTTTCCGATTAATCTCCGACCTATTCAATTGATCGTTTTGACCTTCGGGTTTGGGTTACCGATGATATGAGGTAAATTTGTACTGCTTTGAGTGTGAAATAAACTAACAGATAGTAAACCGTTTAGTGCGAACAGGTGGTTATGGGACTCACGTTACCACTTTTCGGATTCCTCTCTCGGAGTTTGTGACACAAGCTGCCTTTGGGATAGTGTCTTCGGACTGTCTCCTCTGGCTTGTTTCCTTTAAATATCGCTTTTGGAGTTGGTCCTTTGCCCCGATTCGAAAGATATTTGGGGTTGTCGGTTACCTTTAGTATTGCTTTCGGAGTGGTTTCTTCACCACCGCTCAAGAGATATTGGAGTGGTTTCTTCACCACCGCTCAAGAGGTATTGGAGTGGTTTCTTCACCGCCGCTCAAGAGATAACGGAGTGGTTTACTCACCACCGCTCATGGTGCTTCATTTATATGTATATTCCCTAGGTATTGCTTTTCTGTATTGGTCCTTTGGACCCACACGAAATATAGCGTTTACCTTGTGGAACTCGTATTTATCGGTATTTGTTGTTTGCCTTTATGGCTTGCTTTGGGATATTCTTATCCTTTGTTTCTATATGTTGCTGATGATATGAGGCTTGATCTATATGATTCATCTTTCGTTAGATGATTGTGTTATCTCTTTTAGAGATATCTATTATGCTTTGTAACCTTGCAGGTTTATTGTTGTTCAGTTTATCTAACTGATTTGTTATCTAGACTGACCCGTGTATTTTATACTCGGGTCAGACCGAGATGTTTCAGGTTAGGTGCTTTTGGACTTAGCCTATTTTGCTTCCGCATGGACTATTCGCTAGCTTCTTTTTGTTATAGCGTCTTTTGTAGTCCTTATCTGTTGTAACTCTGATTTATACTCTTTCGTCTCGTCTGTATATTGTGGTCTCCTGTACCACTTGACATGTATTATTTTGTATACTCTGTTGTGTATCTGTTTATGTGTATATTATGATCGACTGTTCTGTGATGTGAATTACATTTGAGTTGTTATATTTTCTTCTGATAGATCCTATTGCCATTGTAGTTTTGCTTTAAATATTTATTGAATAGGTCGAATTGTTTGTGATTCTACTTTTCGACGTATTTAGTGAATAGTTAAGGTAAGATTACACATGGTCGCTTCCATTATACTCTATTGTCCGCGTTAGCCGACAGTATTATCTATATAATACTCTTTGTTAATGAGGCTCTCGGATTGGGGCATTACATTGTCATTATGCATATAAGAAGGGACACACTTACCATTTCAAAAATTATCACCATTTCTTGATGTTATTTCGTCCAACTGCCAGTACCATTATTCACTACTTGATCCTGAAAAAAGTAATAAACCCCGTATAAGAATAAAAATGGAATGAGTACTTCTCAATGTCTTGACAATGTGAATAGGATTAAATATTTAAATGATACAATGGTTACACCAATGAATAAAACATCATTTATGCGACATAAGGCAAGGCTGTACATATTATGCTTATTATAACTATATAGAGTTTCACACGTATTCTAAAACAACGAAGCAAGATATCAGATAAAAATGTTATAAATTAGTAACTTGGTCATGGAGTAAAATGCTTATTATATTATGTGTCTTTCTTTCATAAAAGAGGCCTTTATTTAAATTAATCCAAATCTCAAAGTAACATGCACCTTCAATACATTTAAACAAAATAACTAAAAAATACATAACATTGGTATATTATGTAGAATAAATAAAAACAATAAAGTTTTAATACATGTGTTGTTTGGTTAGTGTCACCTATGTGATTCTGTCATTCATTGTATTGCGGATAACCCAAATTTCCTTTCAATTTCATCAAACAATTGGAGTTCAAATCTAAAGGTTGAAAATATATATCCTAAAGCCTATACAATAAGACTGGTTGCTCCATTAAAACAAATAAAAGAAATAATATGCATATAAATAACACTAAGAAAAAGAGAAAAATAATATTATAAAAGCTCATAGTAGATGAAATGTACCAATTTTTTCCTTTTCCAAAGCAATTATCGGATCCTAATCCCAGCCTAGATTTGTGCTATTCTGTAAAATCAGTAAAGGTAAAATAGGCGATTGAATAAGCAGATGAAATATTAAGCCATTATATGGAGGAGTTTGGGTTTTTTAGTTTTCATTACCTACTAAAAAGTAAAACAAAAGTGTTGCACCTTTTAGTCTATGGATCGAACTTAGGGTAGATGGTGAAAACGTGGATTGGAGAATTACATAAATATCCTCTATTTACTTTATTAGTTAATTGTTTACGTGGATATTTTAGGCAACCTATAAAGGCTTCACTTTGACTAGTTTGACTAAGTATTTTCTTTATATATATATATATACCCTATAAGGATATTATATATATGTATGTATATTTTATTATATTACATATATGTATATGTATATATGTATATATATTTATAAATACATTTATATTTAAAATGGTTTAAAACAAAAATATGCATTATAAAGTTAGAATATACATATATAAATTTATGTTTTCGATTGGAAAATTGTTATTTTATATTTTATAATAATAACATTTAATTAGTCAAATATATTTTAATTAATCGATCTAGATCAAGATTTTAAACTTGAGATATTTTACCAGATCAAACTTAGATATTTTTAACTTTAGATTTGATTTTAAAATAATTAATTTAGTGAAATTTTGATATTTTAGCTTTAAATTTGAAATTCAAAATCATAACCTAGTCAAATTATGTTAGATATTTTATTTAAATTTATTTTATCAGTATATAAATCCTATCTAGATATCATATATATAAAAATGTTTTATGCTAAATGATTTCGAGACTATATATGTATGTGACACGTGCATATGAGTGAACAATGTATGCGTTATAGATGCAAATTACAACATTTATAGATATATACATTTACTACGTACACCATATGCTATGTTTTATGGCACGTTATACACATATGAGTATATAATGATATAGTCTACTTTGTATGAAATAGTTTTAATTAAATTCCTTAATTAAATAACTAATTTTTTAAATAAAATATAATTTCATTTAAATAATACTGATCTGATTTAGTATTACCCATTCGACATTGTAGGCCTACAATGATCCAAAATAGGGGAAAAAATAAAATTTACTTATTTCACCAGCTTTTGACTGACTCGATTCCTTTTGTGGATTCACACAGGAAACCACATGCCTTGTGCTACTCATACTAGAGCGTGTGCTAACAGTGCTTTTAGCTAATGGACTCCCACCATCATAGGTGCAACACTCCATATCAAGAAAACCATAGTAGCAGATATAACTGGAGATGAATATGGAACAACAATCCAATAAGGCATACCCAGAAAAATGCTAAGTTCTCATTTATGACCCATGAAACAAGTTACACCAAGTAAGAAGTGTGAAAGAATTAGCTCTTCAGGACTTCCATTCCATGATTTAAAAACTTCTTTTTAAACTTAAAAAGAAAAGGAGAAGTAAAAATATTATTACTCATAACTCAAGTTGGGTAAATATGAAAAAGTTGTAAATCCTTTGAAATTCATTGGGTAGTCTCTAACTTCTTCAGTTTGTTTCATTTCTAATCTATATTTAGTCTTCATATTATACTAAAAATAAACCACATACCCTCTTTTATTGGATCTAAATCTCCACAAAATCTCAAAAAATCGATCTATTTTGACCAATTTAATGTGGAAAAAGGGTTGCTTCCTTAGTAAAATTACGTATTAGAATTTTGTGAAAAATATAAAATATAAGATACTAGCTCTATCATTGCACCATTTATTGTCTTTGGCAAATTTGTCTCTTACTTTATCTAGTCTACTCTAGTTTTACTTTTTTAAGTTTTCTGCAGTTCATTAATTATTTATATATGTTTATAATCAAGCTTATTTCTTGCTTGTTTAATTGCCAAGAGGAACCTCTAAACTTTATATTAAGCATAAGTATATCACATATTTTTCAAGGTTCTAGGAACATAAAAGCTTTGATACCACTCTATTAGATATTTTGTTTGAACAGGAAGGTCACTGCATTAGAAAATATTTTAGGAATATGAAGATAATAATGCTTTGACTGGAGAAGAAAAATTTGTACAACAAACTTTTTTTATTACTTTGTTATTTCTTACATGCTTATATAAAATGGTTAAGTGCATGCACGCGCGCACACACACACATATGTGTGACTGATCCATAGAAAAATATGTACCTAACATTTGAATCCTAATTAATTACTCAACGCATAACTGACATATTAATGATCGATGCATAACTAAACATTGTATAAATGACCTATTATATGCATATATATATATATATATATATATATATAAGTGTACATATACATATACATATATATATATATATATATATCCACTACATTAGTACAACCATTTATATTCTAATTAATGGTCGTTCGTCACGCTTTGTGACAGTTGATATTCTTAATATTTGTATGACCATTAATGATTTAACATTAGCATGGAACCTCCAAACATTTTACCAAGCACGTGCCATCATATATACTTTTATGCACGGTAGAATTATCTACATCTAATTTTATAAACTCCATTAACAAGTGAATATATCACAAAACCCAGTTTTTTAGGCCCCACAAATTTGGTCATAAAGGCTAATTGTTTTATTGATGAAGAAATGAAATATTGGGTAAAGAATTATCATAAGATGGAGAAATTATAAAAACAATGGATGTAATCTTTTACGTTTGACTCAGTCTACAATGCTAGACTTATGACATTGTATTGTTTAATAGCTTCTTATTGTCCATTGGTCAAAATAGAATATAATGTGCTACTATTGGCATCTAGAAAAATGCTTCTGGTTACCATTAAATTTATACAGCCAATCAATTTTTTCATATGTTTTGGTAACCAATTTTTTTATCCATTCATCCCTAAATAACTGTAGCCTCTTCATCATCATTAGAAAAAGTCATATTCACTATTACATCAACGGATAACAAAAATTTCATACTCTAAAAAAACAAAATCTTTTTTTTTGTGTAACTGATGAAGCCAAGTAAATATTTAGTGGATGATCCTAATTTTAATGAACACAAAGAGGTTTATTTATTTTTCATTTCTTGAAGTCTAATTTTCTTTATCATATCAATCTTAGATTTGCTGTTTAGACTTTTTATTGTTATTTTAAAATGAGTTTAGCAGTCCCATGGACAACACAAATTTTGAAGGATATAAAGTTTAATAATGTTATAATTGAAAATCTCATTGTAAGTTATCGAATTGTAATATTTTAACATACAATTTTTGTATCATTTTTCCCTTACATTTTTTATTTTTTGGATGGAGAATACCAATCAAAATAAACTTGGGAATGCAAATATTGTTTCAATTGGAAAATTGTTTGATAGTTAAAATACAGAAAAAAAAACAATTGACCAATGCTTAAAAAGACATGTAGTTGATTGATAAACCATTTTACAATCGGTCATGTAAGTATTTATTTAAAATTTAATCATCATAAATACAGTTCAAAAATTAATTTTATTATTTTATTTTTGATTTTTCTGTAACTTATGTTATTTTTATTATGCTTTGAAAAAAGTTTAATTTGGTTTAAGGAACAGGAGAGATAACTATTGTGTTTTGAAATATTTGATTATTTGTTTACTAAAAATAAAATAATAGTTGGTGTTAAAAAGTAGGGAACCGGACTTTATACGACGATCTTTAGTTTTGGTAGTCATAAGCATTTTTTTAAACGCCAATGGCAGAACACTTAAATATATGAAGTGTGTGTTGTAAAAAACGTTTGCTCATTGAAGAATTAGAGCCAGCTCCATGTTATGGGTTGCCCAAGAATTTTTTTGTTTTTACCCCTTTTTATATTAGAATTAACAATTTCTTTGTATATTTATTAATCAATAATTATTTTGGCTACAAATAGGGGAAATAGTGGTTTTAGTATCACTACAAACACATTTTAAATTTGAATAATAGATAAAGTAACAAAATTAAAGAAAAAAATGAAAATTTACTAAGAAAGAATAAGAGATGCGGTAAAAAAATGAAAATAAAAGGCGGTAAATGTACTGTCATACACCAGAATTGAAATCTTGATCCAAGACTAACATACATATCATGTTAACCATTAAACTATGAAGTATTATAATTTTAAAATATCTATGTGTTAACAGAAATTTTAAATAAGTAGAATTTGACCCTAAGAACTAGGACAAGATGAAGACAAAAGACTCGAGTACTTGGGAACATAATCATAAGGGAAGAACTGGAAAACAAGAAGTTGCAAGTGGATTTTTGGCTAAGGAAACCACTCGGCACCGAGTGCTTTCTCTCGGTACCGAGTACTCCATTTAAACCAATTTGGCCACTGATGCTTCATGTACCTCATCTACATCTTCAATCACTCGGGGTCATGCTCTTTTCTCAGAAAATAGTTGAGCGATTCACGAGATTGATGAGAAGAAAATCAAGAAAGCAAGACAGTTCAAGTGTTATCAAGAAAACGACTAGAACCAACTCAAAATCGATGGAATAGAGCTCAAAATGCATCAAGTAGAAGATAGAAGTGCAAAGCGTGCAAAAGTTGCTGGTTTACACTTAACCAAACCACTCAACACCGAGTGGTTGACTACTCGGTACAAAGAGGATTTTATGGCACATGGCCTCATATGCTCATGTGTATGTCTCTAGACTCTCTCTTAGGCTTCGACTTAAGCGGGCTTCTAACTCTATGCTACTCTTTTCCTATAAATATCAACCCTACTACAACTAAAGAAGGAACTTCACTCTACTGCTCTTCTTTATCTCATACCTCCCTCACAATAGTCACCTAGGCAACTAATCTTGATAGTTGTAAACCATGGAACCTGTCAAAGCCTAGTACTGGTGATGTATACTCTATAATTCTATGTAACCAACAACCAAGAAAACTATAAAGTAGATGTAGGTCAGAGATTGCCAAACCACTATAAAATTCTATGTCTACCTGTTCTATTTTATTTTATTTTTCAATACCATATGTTAGATCTAGGTCCTACAGGTTCCCTACAACTCATTCTTGTGTGTTGATCCAATTTTAGTGTCAACATGTTGATACTTTCACTGAGAAAGATAAATCCAAGCTTAGATCTAGCTCTCTACTTAGGATTGGAAGAATCCAAAAGTTAGATCCAGAAAAATTACTTTAATAAGTTTGAGTATCTACTATAGGGAATCAATTGCACCTAGAAAAGAAAAATCCGCCTCTGGAAGATCTGCAGGAGAGGTGGCTAGTGGTGATGAAGGAAATACTCACCAAAAGAAAGCTAATAATGGAAACGCAACACCGGCATCCTCTGCTCAACATGAAGTAGTGACTAGAGGAGAGTTCGATAAGATGATCTATTAACTTAACCAGAAGATAGCAAACATCCAATAAGCTCTCATGGAGAAGATGGATGCTTTGCTCAATCTGCAACCCAAAACTATAAGGATAATTGGAAGGGAAACTTCACCTGTTATAGAACAAAAGAATTCCTCTGTTTCTAGCTTAAACATGAGAGATAGGAAGCAAAAGCAAAAGGAAGTAATTTCGTGGTTGTTATAAGAGGAAGCAGGAGTGTTCTCCCCATAAGAAGACCAACTAGTACCGAGAGAATTTCTCTTGGTACCAAGAGGAATGCCCATGTGGAGGATTCATAGGAATGTGATGCCATGGATGTATCTGATAAGGAAGTGGACTTGCAGATTGATGGTGATGATTTGGGGTTGGGTGTTGATGTGATGAAGGTGGAGTTCTGACACATGAAGCTTAACCAACCACACTTCCATGAAATACTGAAGGAGTGATACTCCTAAAGGTAGGAGTACCTAAACGTCAGTCGGAAAATTGAGACCATTTGCAAAGTCAAACACTCAGCGTAGCCGTTGATAGTCAACCTACGGATTACCATGCTAGGGAGGAGTACATCGCTGACATGGTCAAACGATTGGTGGAAGAATGTAGGTGTAAGAAGAACGAAGATTGGGGTTCCGCACCGAGCTGGACTCCATTCCTTGAAAGTATCTTGAGGGAAGAATACCCTAGAAAGTTCACTATGTCGACAATGCCATCCTATAATGGAACTATAGACCCTAGCCAACACTTACTCAACTACGAATGGCATATGGATGGACTAGAGATATAGATGTTGTTCATTGTAGGTGTTTCCCTATCTTTTTGGAATAATTTGCTTCTACGTAGTTCACAAGGCTCGCGCAAAAGTCCGTATCTACCTTTAATGAATTAGCCAAGAGATTTCTGGAGTAGTTTAGTCTCCATGCTGCCCGACCAAAGGATGTGATGCCCTTATAAGGCTTCTCTTAAGGACCCAACTAGTCGCTAAAGGATTTCTTGAATCGATGCAATGTCGATGCTATGGAGATTAGCAATCTAAAGGAAGATCTATCATTTATGGATTTGGTTTAAGGTATCCATCCCGATACAGATTTTTGGTAGGTGAATAAAGAAGAAGCAACCCACTACCATAAAGGAATTCCACCAAAAGAAAAATCAGTTTTCGAGGCTAAAAGAAGCGAGTATGAATGAAAGAAACTTGGCAATGGGCTATCAAAAATGTGATTCAGAGTAATGTTGCAGTCAAACATAACATAAATAGTTTCGGAACTGCTTTAGGAAATGCAAAGAAAAACTATGAATTAAAAGAAGAGGAATCAAAATTTTATAAGGCGTGACAGGAATAGAAAATCTCCAAGGAATCCAAGACCCGAGGACTATACATCGTTGAATGACGACTTGGAGAACATCTATCTTTCCACTCAAGAAACTAAGCGATGTAACAAACCGTCCAAGAGGGAAGCAACCGAGCAACAAAAAAGATCGGTGACGTATTGCTGCTTCCATGAAATTCACAGGCAGAACATAAATGAATATCGACATTTGAAGGACTTAATTAAGGAATTGAGAGGAAATAATAGGCTCCAGTAGTATGTGAAAAACCGCAAAATGCAACATGTTGGACCTCAAAGGCCGAATGCTCAAGGGGAAAAGCCTAGACCAAGTAGAGAAGGGCCTAGGTGAACAGATTAAGGAATAGTTAAAAAAGCCATTACAGGCGGACCTCACTAGGTGCAGAAGAGTTGGGTGAGATGGAGTGATATGCTAGTTCTTTGAAGCATGTACCATAGGAGAGTTACTACGTCGTCAAAAAGGAGCTCTGGCTAAGCAAGAAAGGATGATAAAAGATGACATTGTATTCAGGAATCGGGACGCTAAAGGCATAAAAGCGTCGACTCTCGACCGAATAGTGATAACAGTTAGGATTAGACCAGTAGTTGTGTATCGAGTATTGGTTAAAAATTGAAGTTCGATCAACATCCTTCTCCATAAGACGTTTAACCAAATGAAGATTAGCATAAAAGATGTGACCACCTGAAAAACAAAGATTCAGGGATTTATTAGGGAAGCTTAACAGCCGATTGGAATATCGACCTACCTGTTGAACTTGAGGATGGAGAATAAAAGGTAGTCCACATCTATACCTTCGTGATTGTTGATGAGTACTCTGCTTATGATGCTTTTGTAACGACCCAGAATTTGACTACTTTGAAATACAGTATTTAAAGTGATTTTAAATATAAATTAGGTAATGTTATATGATTCAAACAATATTAGATAGGATTTGAAAAGGGAAGTATACACAAAAATAGTAACATTTGTCTATATCGACAAAAGGGACAAAATGCCGATTTTTGAAAAGTAAGTTTCAATGGTTAGATAAATTATTTTAATTAATTTATGAGTGTTTATATTTTTAAATAGCATTATACAAATTTATTTTTTAATTTGATTTACATAAATAAATAGTTTAACTAAAAATGTGACCGTGAAACATTTTGTCGAAAATCAACGTTTTGTCGACTAAAAGTTGTCGCAACGTCACCGCACATTTATTTTCTTATATAGGAACATATATTCAAATAGTGCAAGTAGTAATTAATTCACTAAACATGTTTACTTTTACTAAATAAAATTATAAAACTTCTAGAAGTCATTAAGAAAAGCAAGTAAGAATTAACAAAAGTAAGTAAGAAAAGTCAAAAGTAAGCATCAAATCAACATCACATCAAAAGCCAACATAACTATTATTTTACTTAGCTTAATTCTTAAGGGATTAAGACATAAAGTAAAGAGGTGAAAGGTGATGTTAAGTATTGAAAAATTTGAGATTTCTTTAGGTTGAAGTAATGTTAGTTTGGTAATTTGGTAAGAGGTTATTTTGGTAAATTACCACTTTTTTCTTTTTCTATAAATATCCACCTCCTTCTTCACTTTCATTCACATTTCTTCTTCTTCTTTTATCAAGTTTCTTCATCTTCTTCCTCTTATCCTTAATGGCTTCCAAGCCATAGAAAAAATTAGAAAAAATAATGTCAAAATATTTATAAAATATTCAAAAGAAATCAATGTCCATTCTCTTCAAATCAAACTCCTCTTTTCTCCATATTTTACCTCTTTTCCCTCGGTCATAACTTCTTCAAAACCGAACCAAAATACAAAATTATTTTTTCAAATCATGTATTTTTCCAGTGGCTACAACTTTCATGTTTACCACTTTATCTCATTCTAAAGCTAACTATGTCAAAATTACACTTCGTTCCAATGCATTTTCTGGCCCAGTTTTAAGCCAGAAAATAGGTCATTTTGTTTTGATCATAACTTGATCATAACAGATCCAAATTAAGAAAATGTTTTTTTCAAAACTTATAAAATTCTAGTGGATACAACTTTATTGTTGATCACTTTTTCCAGTTTTGAAGTTTCCAATACCTGAAACTCAATTATTTGAAGTATATTTTCGGGCTTTATTTTTGTCAATCCGATAATAACTCTTCTTCATTTCATCATATCTCCCTCAAAACAACTTGGATTCAATTGATTCTTGTTTCTGAATTCAAGAGAAAATAATTTTCAACAATTCTTAAGTTAACAAGTTTTTCAAATTTGGAGAATAAAAGAGTCAAAAACAAGAGAGAAGATGATCTATTTTTCGGATCTAAATCTTGGGAATTCAAGTTCAAAGCTCTACCGCTTCTTCTCTATATTTTCGGCCAACCTCCATCTCAAGCCTTTGCCAAGCTATTGAAAGGGAGAAGGTGTTGTTTTCTAGTGTTTAATAGGGCAGGAATTAATTAATGAAGTGTTGGTTGATTAGAATGTTGGTGGGAAGTTAATCGCTTTGGTTTATGGTGAGAAAACTCTATTTAGCATCTCTATTTATATATATACATGTTTGATGTTGTGTTATGATTGTTATGGATGCTTATATACGCTTTGATAATCAAGTATTGATTGTTTGATATGATTGTTAATTTTTTTTACCAAGTCACGTTAATACACGTCGATAAGCACAATGGAAAGCACTTTCCTTTTGAAAATGAAATGGTGTATATGGAATGCTTAAACCTTTTGAAAATAGTTTTAAAATGAGTTAGAAATGTTTTGTAAACATTTAAATATGTATAAATAAATAAAGTAAGAAAATCAAGATTTTATCTTGTATATTTTAAATATGTCCAAAACAATTTTCCAGAAAAATCACGCTTTTGCATTAAAGTGACCAAAGTTTAAAATTGATATTTTAAATGCTTTAAAAATATGAAATAAATCCTAAAAATCTTTTAAAATGTATTAAAATAGATTTAAGTTGAAAATATGGATTTCTAAATGATATAAAAGTCATTTTGAAGAATATAGCTTTTAAAACTCTATTTGCAACACTTTTCGCAAGGCTTTTGGAATAACTTTTGAAATGCAGTTTTAAACTTAACAATTCTTTCCTATATATATTTTGTGAATGATTTTAAAAGAATAATTAAGTCATTTAAAGATGATTTGAGGGTTTTAATGAGAGTTTGAATAAATGGGAAAGAGGAATTGTTTATGCCACTTAAACAATAAGTGAAGAAGATTTAATATAATAACAAACCGAGTAATGCAGAAACGACTAGTATATTTGTCCCGCCTGTGAGATCTGGGAAGATAAAACAAGGTGTTTAACTAAGGTTAGGAATGGAGCAACCAGTGCCCTGAACATAAAATCGAAGGGCGGATTCAAAAGAAAGGCGCCAGTATATTAATTGGAGACCCGATTAATTGGCCAGTATAAACATTGGTCTTAGACAACTAACATATGGCAGAAAAAGTGGCTGATTTCACCTCATTGAAAGAACCTATTGACAATCAGTTGGAAGATCTCTTTGAGTCGCAGGGTGTTCAGTTGCCTGCGCAACTGAAAATTCAAGATGTAGCCGTGCACCTGGCCTATATTTTCTCCTCTTAGGCGAGGGGTGGAAATATCGAAAGGAAAGCCCGGATGCTCTAAAAGATCATAATTAAGTTTTTTCTAAGATAAAAGAAAAGAAATAAATTCTTTGAATTTATTATAAATGGTCTAGATCTAAGATTTATAAAATTGATATTTTATAAATAAAAGTAGTGGAATTATAAAAGTGTTTTATAAATATTAGAAATGGGATTGTAATCAATATATGGATTACAACTGAAATTTAAAAAAGAATTTGTAATGGATTTTATAAATAATAAGATTTGAAAGGAATGAATGTGTAAATAAGAGTTTTATAAGTAATTTAATTATAATTGGATTTTGACTTATAAGTGAGATATAAATGGAATTTGTTAGTAAAGAAATTTTATATATGGACGTTTATAAAATATAAATGGAATTTGTAAACACCGTTTTGTAAATTTGAAATCAATTTAATTTGATAAGTTAAATATGAAAGTTTATTAAAGGAATTATATTCGCGATTTTGGACAGTGAATAATCCTTTAAATTAAATATATGTTTTGGAAAGTGATATTATAAAAAGGGAATATTTTCCCTAAGTTAAAAGTTAAGAAAGAAAATCTTTGATTAAGATTTAATAAATGATTTGGAAAGATTTTTCTAAGTAAAAGAGAAAACGATTTAGAATTATTCCAGGATTCAAGAAAGGTTTAAATAAACCAAATGATTTGATAAATGAGGTTTAATGATTCCTTATACTCTTGAAAAGAAAATGGAATAAATCAAAAAGAATATATCTAACAAAGATATTTTATAAAAGATGAAGTAATTGATTGATGATTGGTATCCACGTATGAACTTAACATCTTTTAAATCGATAATTGGCTTCGAAGGAACCGGGGTCGGATTTGAGTAATTCCTATCCGAAAAACACTCTAACCAATGTACACGTTCGAACGTGAAGACCCGTTGAAGATAATGATTATTGAAGACCGTGGATCTTTATAGCATGAAGATTGCTTGTTGAACATGCTTTGGGTAGCTCCCAATTATAGAGTTATTTATAGCAGTGGTCTCCTCGTGATGGAGATTTTTTGGGTTGCAAGGACTACTCGCAACTAGTGGTAGTAGGGGAGTGCCTTCGGTTTTCCTAGTTCTTGGACAACTTGTATGGACGTTTGTCTGACATTGCATTTCTAACGATTACATACATTGGTTTTTACAAACGTACATCAGTGGTGGCGGAGAAGGTAACTTCTCTTAGCTTAACACCCTCCTTGAGACATACGAGCTCAAAGGTTGTAATTTTGTGGAAGGCAATTAGTAGTTAACAAAAATGGCAATGTGGCATTCAAAGATGTGATATGTGTTATGTGAAAAGGTAATTGTTTGCCTCAAGCCTCATCAAACCAGAAATGACCGAAACAGGGTTAGATGCAGCAAGGCTAAGTGGATCATTCCCAATTAGGATATGGTCATCCTCTTCTAGATATATCTTTGCACGCTATAACGTCGTGTATCTGATTATTGTGGTTTGTATGCTATGAGGGCCCTCGGGTAAAGGTCGGTAACGACCGGAGGATGACATATTCGGTACTATCTAGTTACAGAGGTAGGCCGGTCTTTTGTTGGTAGAGGACCCTTTGTGATAGTCCTCGGGACGTCCATTTAGAGGTGTACCCCTTCGGAAGGTAGTCCCTGCACCTGGTCATTTGTATGGAAATCCATTCTCCATTAAGAACCTACGGTTTTGTTTGTAGAGCCTAGTATGCTAGAATTTAATAATGGTAACAACTTCGGCTAAGATTAATAAGTTTATTTGCAAATATTTTCAAAGAGATGTCATTAGAAATAATATCAAAGGTTTTGATATAAAAATGTTTTAGTTATCATAAGGTAAAAACCCGTCCGTGTTTACGTGTGGGGGTGGTCTTATGAGATACTCTTTCTTTTCAAAGGATTTTTATTCAAGAGCTGATATATGGCACTGTCATTTATTATTGAGTTTTTCTCACGCTGGTTTATCAAGCCCGATCCTGGTATTTTCAATACTCGGGTCAGATCCGAGTAGTTTCAGGATAATCAAAGACGGTTGGAGTTTCCAAAGGAGATCTGGAGATATTCATCGACATATGAGCATATTCTATTATCCGCTGTACTTAATGTATTTTGTTTGATGTTTGTCAGCATTTGTAAGGGCAGGTTTTATAACTGTCCAAGTTGAATCTAGGTTAGACTCTAATATTGTACTTAATTTTCCGCTGTAAAGATTATTGTTGAAATAATATATATTATTCCATTCGTGTGAGATTCTGTTCTGTCTACTTTTCTTTATTACCCTTAAAGATCCATCTTTTCGTGCAATTTGAGTTAGACATGTGTGGTTTATTGTCAATTCAAAGAGTACGGGAAAACAGACCTTTACATTTGGTATCAGAGCTGAAGGTTAAGCGAGAACCATGGCTTTGTTATGGGTAAAGACTCATCAGAGATAGGATTCGTAATATCCTAGGATGAGTAACTCATTAGAGATAGGGTTAGTAACACATTAGAATGAGTTATGAGAGTGTTATATATATATATATATATATATGTGTGTGTGTGTGTGTGTGTGTGTGTGTGTGTGTGTGTGAGCGCGTAATTGTTAATTTTATAAAAGTGGTTTTGTTTTAAAAAAAGGGTAAATGAAATAATTTTACCTAGGATTATATTTTGAATATAAAGTATATATTTGGAAAAGTTGTATAGTTAGAAATCAAGATCAGTGAAATTTAAATATGAACATCTTGTGATTAGAATTTCACGATTTGACTATAAGGTGTTTGATAAAAAGGTTGGTTTAAGGAATGAACATATAAGATAAAAATATATTTAAATAATAGAAAATGATTGTGTAAAAAGGAAAACATAAAAGGAATGAAGGTTTAAAATTCGAGTAATTTAAAAGAATTGTGGTAATTTAAATAAAGTTAATTAATATAAGATAAATTTATAAAATGAATTTATAAAATAGGTTTTATAAAGCAATCTCTAAAGGATTTTGAAAATGTTATTATTTCGTATAAAAAGAGGTATTTTATGATAACTAATTCGATTTACTCGAAAATGAACTTAAAATGGGCAAGAGATGTGTTCAGATGGTAAGCATTTCCCTTAAGTATTACTCTTCTTGTTAAGAGGATATATGATACTATTGGTAGTACCCAGTTCCTTGGATTGTTTTGGAGTTACTCGAGCAATATAATTTTCTTAAGTTAATGAAATAATATGAATCGTTGATTAGTAATCTTTATAAAAGTGTTCAAAGTAAAGATAAATTTGGAATCACTAATTCCTAAAATAAAGCGGAATTTCCGACGATTTTGGATAGTCGAAAATTTCTGAATCGCATCAAACTCAAAGCTAAGGAATTTATGGAATATTCTGACAAAAGATAAACCATTATGAAATACTCTGAGTAAATGAAATAAGATAATGATAATTTATAAATCTAATTTATAAAGAAAAAAAAGATTTAAGAGTTAAGGGGTATAATAAGGTTTTAAATACGGGTGGTTTTAAAATTTGTTTTTCAATGATAGAATATTAACAATAGTACTAAATAAGAAATAAGTTTTATAACTTATGAATTTGAGATAATAGTAAATTACAATAATAGATAGACGGATTTAAGTAAAACCAATTTGGAATTTGGGATTTGTATATACTCTTAGGATGCAAAGGTATATCGTACAAATGTAGATTTAAGTCATGAACTATTAAGAAAAATAATGACTCCTCAAAAAGGTAATTATAACTGAAAATTGCTTTATTAATGAATTCTAGCATTAATTAATAATTTGGACTTAAGTCTTTAAAAGTGATTGATTTACATAAGTTATAAGATGTAATAAACTTAAGTAATAGATTTATAAAATGATTCATAAATAACATTAGTGTTAAACGAAATATACAGGGTTAAAAGATTGTGGGAAGACTTTTTATAAAGATAAATTATCTTTTGAGTGAAAAATGGTTTCTTTGGAATATATTCCTTTAATAAAAATATTTGGAAATAAATAATTAATGGGATTATATTAAAAAAAACACCTTTATAAAGTGTTTGAGCTTAAGATAAAAGTTTGTGAAAGTTTTGAGGGTTAATAAATACATATGTTATATGTAGATCATCTCATCACTTAATTTTGATCTAAGATTCGAGTTTGGAACTTTGAGATGTTTACACTGATCCGAAAAAGAATTTATCACTCGATTCTTGACGACGAACATTGATGAGGATGTTTGGTTAGGTACTTTAGTTTTCTATCATAGTTGAGCACCATGCAAGGTAAACAAAGGTTTCTGAGCAAAGTGCCTGATTAAATTCCGCATCAGAGGATCGGAGGATCGATACTAGTTCGGAAATGAAGTTGTGTATTCGAATAGGAGATCGAATAAGATATTTCATACGGATGATCTGTGTATATTATATGGAATTAAGTTTAAGATAAATCTTTTAGGTAAACTTTTGTTTGAGTAATTTCGAGGACGAAATTCTTTTAAGTAGGGGAGAATGTAACGACCCAGAATTTGACCACTTTAAAATATAGTATTTAAAGTGATTTTAAATATAAAATAGGTAAGGTTATATGATTCAAACAATATTAGATAAGATTTGGAAAGGGAAGTATACACAAAAATAGTAACATTTGCCTATATCGACAAAAGTGACAAAATGCTGATTTTTGAAAAGTAAGTTTCAATGGTTAAATAAATTGTTTTAACTAATTTATGAGTGTTTATATTTTTAAATAGCATTATATAAATTTATTTTTAAATTTGGTTTACATAAATAAATAGTTTAACTAAAATGTCAAAATGTGACCATAAAACATTTTGTCGAAAATCAACGTTTTGTCGACTAAAAGTTGTCGCAACGTCGCTGCACATTTATTTTCTTACATAGGAACATATATTCAAATAGTGCAAGTATTAATTAATTCAGTAACATGTTTTCTTTTACTAAATAAAATTTGAAAACTTCTAGAAGTCATTAAGAAAAGTAAGTAAGAATTAACAAAAGTAAGTAAGAAAAGTCAAAAGTAAACATCAAATCAATATCGCATCAAAAGCAAACATAATTATTATTTTACTTAGCTTAGTTCTTAAGGGATTAAGACATAAAGTAAAGATGTGAAAGGTGACATTAAGTATTAAAAAAGTGGAGATTGCTTTAGGCTGAAGTAATGTTAGTTTGGTAATTTGGTAAGAGGTTATTTTGGTAAATTACCACTTTTTTTCTTTTTCTATAAATATCCACCTCCTTCTTCACTTTCATTCACATGTCTTCTTCTTTTCTCAAGCTTCCTCATCTTCTTCCTCTTCTCTTTAATGGCTTCCGATCCATAGAAAAGATTAGATAGAAATAATATCAAAATATTTATAAAATATTTAAAAGAAATCAATGTTCATTCTCTTCAAATCAAACACCTCTTTTTCCCATATTTTACCTCTTCTTCTCTCGGCCATAACTTCTTCAAAACCGAACCAAAATACAAAAATATTTTATTTCAAATCATGTATTTTTCCAGTGGCTATAACTTTCGTGTTTACCACTTTATCTCATTCTAAATTTAACTATGTCAAAAATACACTTCTTTCCAGTGCATTTTTTGACCCAGTTTTTAAACCAGAGAATAGGTCATTGTTTTGATTATAACTTGATCGGCACAGATTCAAATTAAGAAATTCTTTTCTTCAAACCATATGAAATTCTAGTTGCTACAACTTCTTTGTTGGTCATTTTTTCCAGTTTTCAAGTTTGCTATACCTGAAACTCAATTCTTTGAAGTGTATTTTCGGGCTTCATTTTTGTCAATTCGATAACACCTGTTCTTCATTTATCATATCTCCCTCAAAACAACTTGGATTCAAATGATTCTTTTTTTAAATTTAGAAGAAAAGAATTTGCAACAATTTTTCAGTTAACAAGTTTTTCTAATTTTGAGAGTAAGAGAGTCAAAAACAAGAGAGAAGATGATCTATTTTTCGGATCTAAATCTTGAGAATTCAAGTTCAAAGCTCTACCGCTTCTTTCCTATATTTTCGGCCAACCTCCATCTCAAGTCTTGGCCAAGCTATTGGAAGGGAGAAGGTTTTGTTTGCTAGTGTTTAATGGAGTAGGAATTAATTGGTGAAGTGTTGTTTGATTAGAATGTTGGTAGGAAGTTGATCGCTTTGGTTTATGGTGAGAAAACTCTATTTAGCATCTCTATTTATATAGACATGTTTGATGTTGTGTTATGATTGATATGGATGCTTATATATGCTTTGATCATCAAGTATTGATTGTTTTATATGATTGTTAAATTGTTTTACCAAGTCATGTTAATACACGTCGATAAGCACAAAGGAAAGCACTTTCCTTTTGAAAATGAAATGGTGTATATGGAATGCTTAAACCTTTTGGAAATAGTTTTAAAATGAGTTAGAAATATTTTATAAACATTTAAATATGTATAAAGAAATAAGGGAAGAAAATAAAGATTTTATCTTGTATATTTTAAATATGTCCAAAACAATTTTCTAGAAAAATCGCGCTTTTGCATTAAAGTGACCAAAGTTTAAAATTGATATTTTAAATGCTTTAAAAATATGAAATGAATCCTAAAAATCTTTTAAAATGTACTAAAGTAGATTTAAGTTGAAAATATGGATTTCTAAATGATATAAAAGTCATTTTGAAGAATATAGCTTTTAAAACGCTATTTGCAACACTTTTCGCAAGGCTTTTCGCAGCAGTTTGAAATAACTTTTGAAATGCAGTTTTAAACTTAACAATTCTTTCCTTTATATTTTTTGTGAATCATTTTAAAAGAATAATTAAGTCATTTAAAGATGATTTGGAATTTTTAATGAGAGTTTGAATAAATGGGAAAGAGGTATTGTTTATACCACTTAAACAATAAGTGAAGAAGATTTAATATAATAACAAAACGAGTAATGCGGAAACGACTAGTACATTTGTCCGGCCTATGAGATCTGGAAAGATAAAACAAGGTGCTTAACTAAGGTTAATAATGGAACAACCAGTGCCCTGAACTTACCTGGCCTATACTTTCTCTTCTTAGGCGAGGGCTGGAACATATCGAAAGGAAAGTTCGGATGCTCTAAAAGATCATAATTAAGTTTTTTCTAAGATAAAAGAAAAGAAATAAATTCTTTGAATTTATTATAAATGGTCTAGATCTAAGATTTATAAAATTGACATTTTATAAATAAAAGTAGTGGAATTATAAAAGTGTTTTATAAATATTAGAAATGGGATTGTTATCAATATATGGGTTTACAACTGAAATTTTGAAAAGAATTTGTAATGGATTTTATAAATAATAAGATTTGAAAGGAATGAATTTGTAAATAAGAGTTTTATAAGTAATTTAATTATAATTGGATTTTGACTTATAAGTGAGATATATGGAATTTGTTAGTAAAGAAATTTTATATATGGACGTTTATGAAATATAAATGGAATTTATAAACACCATTTTGTAAATCTGAAATCAATTTAATTTGACAAGTTAAAAGTGAAAGTTTATTAAAGGAATTATATTCGCGATTTTGGACAGTGAATAATCCTTTAAATTAAATGTATGTTTTTGAAAGTGATATTATAAAAAGGGATTATTTTCCCTAAGTTAAAAGTAAAGAAAGAAAATCTTTGACTAAGATTTAATGAATGATTTGGAAAGATTTTCCTAAGTAAAAGAGAAAATGATATAAAATTATTCCAGAATTTAAGAAAGGTTTAAATAAACCAAATGATTTGATAAATGAGGCTTAATGATTCCTTATACTCTTGAAAAGAAAATGGAATAAATCGAAAAGAATATATCTAACAAAGATACTTTATAAAAGATGAAGTAATTGATTGATGATTGGTATCCACATATGAACTTAACATCTTTTAAATCGATAATTGGCTTCGAAGGAACCGGGGTCGGATTTGAGTAATTCCTAACCAAAAACCACTTCGAACCAATGTATACGTTAGAATATAAAGATCTGTTGAAGATGATGATTATTAAAGACCGTGGATTTTCATAGCGTGAAGACTGCTTTTTGAACATGCTCTGGGTGGCTCCCAATTATAGAGTTATTTATAGCAGTGGTCTCCTCATGATGGAGATTTTTCGGATTGCAAGGACTACTCGCTACTAGTGGTAGTAGGAGAGTGCCTTCGGTTTGCCCTGTTCCTGGACAACTTGTATGGATGTTTGTCTGACATTGCATTTCCAACGATTACGTACATTGGTTTTTACAAACATACATCGGTGGTGGCGGAGAAGGCAACTTCTCTTAGCTTAACACCCACCTTCAGACATACGAGCTCAAGGGTTGTATTTTTGTGGAAGGCAATTAGTAGTTAACAAAAATGGTAATGTGGCATTCAAAGATGTGATATGTGCTATGTGAAAAGGTAATCGTTTTCCTCAAGCCTCATCAAACCGGAAATGACCGAAACAGGGTTAGATGCAGTAAGGCTAAGTGGGTCATTCCCAATTAGGATATGGTCATCCTCTTCTAGATATATCTTTGCACGCTATGACGTCGTGTATCTGATTATTGTGGTTTGTATGCTATGAGGGCCCTCGGGAAAAAGTCGGTAACGACCGAAGGATGACATATTCGATACTATCTAGTTACAGAGGTAGGCCGGTCTTGTGTTGGTAGAGGATCCTTTGTGATGGTTCTCGGGACATCCATCTAGAGGTGTACCCCTTCGGAAGGTAGTCCCTTCACCTGGTCATTTGTATGGAAATCCATTCTCCAATAAGAACCTACAGTTTTATTTGTAGAGCCTAGTATGCTGGAATTTAATAATGGTAACAATTTCGGCTAAGATTAATAAGCATATTTGCAAATGTTTTCAAAGAGATGTCAGTAGAAATAATATCAAAAGTTTTGATATAAAAGTGTTTTAGTTATCATAAGGTAAAAACCCGTCCGTGTTTATATGTGGGCATGGTCTTATGAGATACTCTTTCTTTTCAAAGGTTTTTTATTCAAAAACTGATATTTGACACTGTCATTTATTATTGAGTTTTTCTCATGCTGGTTTATCAAGCCTGATCCTGATATTTTCAATACTCGGGTCAGATCCGAGTAGTTTCAGGATAGTCGAAGACGGTTGGAGTTTCCAGAGGATAGCTGGAGATATTCATCAACATATGAGCATATTCTATTATCCGCTATACTTAGTGTATTTTGTTTGATGTTTGTCAGCATTTGTAAGGGCATGTTTTATAACTGTCCAAGCTGAATCTAGGTTAGACTCTGATATTGTATTTTAAAATTTTCCGCTATAAAGATTATTATTGAAATAATATATATTATTCTATTCGTGTGAGATTATGTTCTGTCTACTTTTCTTTATTACCCTGAAAGATCCATCTTTTCATGCAATTTGAGTTAGACATGTGTGGTTTATTGTTAATTCAATGAGCACGGGAAAATGTGCGGGCCTTTACAGTTTTCTTGGGCAGACCAACCATGATCGACTTTATAATCGCTTAGGCTCCATGGTGTCTGGTGATGAAATTCCCAATGGAAAGTAGGATAAGAGTAGTAAGAGGAGACCAAAGTGCTAAAAGAGAGTGCTATGTTGCTAAATTACGTGAAGGTAAATGTCATGAAAAAGGGAAGAATGTGGGGAAGACTCTCCGCATTCAGGAACCGCAAGCATAGCAATTACACAGCAGTCCGCTGCCTAGGGAGTATAGTTGCTTCGATAAGGCTATAGACCCTAAAAGAAGTAAAGGAAGATATGGGCAACATTGGTAGAGATTACAATGACTGTCCCTGTTGACATGGATGACCCAACTTGGGTCTTGAAGATTGGCTCTCAACTAGGAACCAAATTGTGAGAGTAATTGATTAACTTTCTTTGAGCAAATCCGGACGTGTTCACTTAGAAGCATTTTGATATGTGCGAGATATCACTGGGGATAGCAAGTCGCACACTTAATACTAATCCCAAGTTCACGCCAGTGAGACAGAAGAGGCATAGCTTTGGTTTGGAGCGATCCGCTGCATTAAAGGAAGAAGTGGATAAGCTGTTGGCAATAGCTTTATCCCGATGCTACATATTTCGAGTAGGTGTCAAACCCAGTGTTGGTCCAAAAATCGAATGGGAAGTGGCGAACTTGCATTGATTATTTATATTTGAACAAAGCTTACCTCGAAGGATAGCTTTCCATTGCCCAGGATTGACTAGCTTATTCATGTAACCGTGGAGCATGGACTGCTCTCATTTATGGATGCCTACTTAGGGTACAATCAGATTATGATGCATGAAAGAGATCAGAAGAACACTAGCTTCATCATAACCTAGGACTATATTGCTATCGTGTAATGCCATTTGGTTTGAAGAACACTGGAGCTACTTCCTGGAGATTGGTAACTACAATATTCAAGGACCAAATTGGATGAACGATGGTAGTGTATCTTGACAACATGCTGGTAAAGTTGCAAGTGTCTAGAAACCATCCGAATGATCTCTGGAGATGTTTAAGATCCTCTGGAATTATGCAATGAAATTGAACCCACTCAAATGTTTATTTAGAATTTCTTTTGGGAAATTTCTCGGTTTTATTGTGAATGCAAGTGGCATTGAGGCCAATCCAGAATGGATTGATGCCTTATGGAATATTAGAACCTCGACGACGAAGAAGGAGTTACAAAGCTTAAATGGAAAGATCGCAACATTGAGCTGATTTATCTCTAGAGTAACATATAAGTGCATACCGTTCTTTGATGCATTAAAGAAGGGTAAGAAGAACTTTGAGTGAAATCCGTACTACTAGAATGCTTTTGAAGAATTCCTGCAACATATAGAGACACCACCGATTCTGTCTAAACGGGTGGACGAGGAGGAAATATTCATTTACCAGGTAATGTTTACCCATGCATTAAGCGCAGCGCTTATGCATGAGGAAACTAGGGTTCAACAGTCCATCTACTACATTAGCAAGCGATTCACTAGAGTTGAACGGAACTATTTGAAGTTGGAAAAGTTGGCATACTGCTTATTAATAACATCTAGGAAAATGAGACCGTATTTTCCGGCTCATTCAATGAAGGTGTTGACGGATCAACCCTTGAAACAGGTGTTGTATTGACCCAAGACCTCAGGACGACTTCTGTAAGGACCCATAAATTTCAATTATTAAAAATAGTTAATTTAATAAGATTCTGTGATTAAATATTGGAAGAAATAAAAATTTGGGATTTATTAATGAAATAATATCTAAAAATGAAAGGTAACAATGTTAATTAAAGTTAATCATTAACAATTAAAATGAAATTCCAATAAAGGAAACAATGTAAATGTTATACTTGGTTTTAAATTGAATATATGAAAACAAATGTAAATATTTAATTAACTAATGAAATAATATATTGTTAATGGTAATTGAATAAATTATTATTATGTAAGAAATTGTAACATTTTTTTGTATATAATGAATTTATAAATGTGATGAAACGTTATTGGTAATAATTATTATATGTTATCTATTTATTTGGTCTATTAAATTTAATTAGAAATCAATTGCAATTAATTCCCTAAATTAGTGCAGTTAATATAGGTAAGTTGATAATTCGAATGTTGATTAATTAGCGGAATAAGGTATAATTAATTGTCATTGATAATGGTAGTGGGGTAGTAGTAGTTATAACAATTAATTGTAAATAATAAACTTACAAATGTTATAAAGTGTAATAATGGTGACGATGTTGTTTGTTACCAATATATTTGATCAATTGAAATTAAATGCAATTAAATGTTGCATTAATGTAAGTTAAGACAGTAACTGAAATTTGTGAATGTAATAAAAGGAATAGAAATGTAATTATAATTTCCTAGGCAATAAATTGATTTAATAAAAGAGTGAAACCAAGATAAATAATTAATTGGGATTTTTACTTAAGTAATGTGAAAAGTTGACAAGATTCAATATAATTGGAATGTAGTAGTCAATACAAATAAAAGATGAAATTGGAGAATATGAGGGTAATAAGATATAAACTATGATAATTAATTCATAAGGTTACAATTGATTGTATAATAAGATAGAAAGTCAAATAAATGAATTTACTGGAAATTTGAATTATAATTACTAAATTTATTGAAATGGAAATTAAACATTGTAAAATGTGAAATATTCAATAATAAATTGACATAGAAATGTGTTTTAAAAGGATTATAAATTACTAAGTAATCGAAAATGATAGAAATTGTAAATTATTAAATTTGACTAAATTAATTTAATATTAATTTATCTAATTAATGTGAAAATAGCCATTTTGGCAACTGTCTCGAATTTCGACGAAACCAGTTTCATCGGATCCGTAACAGTGAATTTTTGTAAGGTTTCTAGTTTCGTACCGATCGGACTTGTCGTTTGACCGTACGGACTTGAAACACGTAGAAATCAATTTGAAATAAGCTGATTTTTTAAGCTAACTTCTGTATACAATGGAATTAGGATTTGAAACTACTTCCATTGAGTTTAAAAATATCGAGAACCAATATTTCGATATATTGGATGATCTATTTCCATTTCGGGAATGAAACGGGCTTTTCAGGTCGTTGTTATCATTTCGATCCAACCCTGCCTATATATAGGCTGCTATAAACCCTAACTGTTTCTCACTTCATTATTTTTGTACGTATATCTCCTTCCTCCTTCTCAAATGACAGAACGTCAAACCTGATTCCCAAATTCCAAAACCTAATTTAAATTTCAAAAAAAAGTGGATCTGCAGCAACATCGGGTCGCGCTTCGGGTTACAGAGGCAAAAAGCCTACAGCAACTTCGGGTCAGGAAGAAAATGACTCGAGTCTCGGGTAGTTTTGGCAAAAATTCAGAGCAAGCACCGGGGATTTGACGCAGCGGACCGAAGTCGAACCCGAAGTCGACTCAGGACCAGATTTTTTTCAATATTCTAATTATCATAACTTTTCATACGATCTTGGATTCACGCACGGCTTATTTCGTTGAGATTGTATCGAAATTCCAAAAAATTTGTCACTGATTTGGACAAATTCCAAGACTGTTGAAATTTGGGCCTTTATTTGAATTTCAAATCGATTTGAAATTCAAAGGTGAGTGTTTTAACCTACTCACAACTTCTAAAATTTCTTATGTTTGTTAAATTTAATTTATAGTGTGATTTGAAATTTATTTATAGCTATTTGGTATATTTAAATTGCTATTCATATTAATTTGAATTTATTTGGATTTAATTGTTATTTAATTTATTATTGAATATAAATTGCTAGTTAATACCTATTATTGATTTTCAGTTCTATATTGATATTTATTTATTGGTTTGGATGATTTTTGTGATGATGTTTGATTGTTGACATTGGATGAATAGATGTTGTATTTTATATCGTTATAATACTCCAAGTTCACTATGGGTTGAAATGATACATACCGAACGATCTTATAGATTAGGGAAAAATCATTATGGGTTGAAATGATAAACCCGAACGGTTTTCAATGATTTGAAAATGTTGATTTTGGTACTGGATGAAATGATATATATATATATATATATATATATATATAGATTCTTGGATATGGACTATGCGTTCTAATTGAATTATTTTTAAAGGTTTACGTTAAACTTAGAATTTTTCTAATTAAAGTGGTTAAAATTGATACCTCGGATTGTTTGAGATCTTCCAATAATTATATTCACATTGTACGCTTGATAAGAGATGGAAAATACCGTAACATCTTTGAAGCCATTGCACTCACATTTTATTTTAGATTAATTTGACTTACATAAGATCTTTTAGTTCTGACTCGAGTATTTTGTTTTCATTACGCTTGGATCAGTTTGAGCTTTTTCAGTGTATTGAAGACCATTTTCTAGAGGACGAAGATGAAGATTCTGTATATCATTACTATTTATTATATTTATTCCACCACATTATGTATTCTATTGCAATATTTTTTATTTATGATGTATGTATAACTCTAAATTGAATTTGTAAAAGTGTAATCAAATGTTATTTGTAAAATAGCTTCATGAACTGTTTATTTGATTATTATATTTTAACTTCCGCTGCGAGATTCTATGTTTTGCTTCTCTTTCTTTTTTTTTCTTTTTTCTTATTTACCCCAGTAATAATCTTCCCTTTTGAATGGTTTGAATTAGGCATGTGTGGTTTATTGTCGATTTAAACCATCCAAAAAGATGGGTCGTTACAACTTCTAAAGTGGAACATCAGGTTGAATGCGACTTACAATCCTCGAAGAACGATTAACACACATATGCTGGTTGACTTCATTACAAAGTTCACTATTCGAGATGATGAGGAGGAAACCACAACGATCACAATATCCTAGTGGAAATTGTTCGTTGATGGCACATCAATCGAATTTTTCTCAGGAGTAGGAGTTGTGCTTGAAACCCTCGAAGGATGATCAATTTTCTATGCTTTGAGGCTAGAATTTCCTGCAACTAACAACGAGGCAGAATACGGAGCGTTGACAGAAGGGTTGAAGATTGCAAAGGAACTAGGAATAGAAACTCTGCATATCTACAATGACTCTCAATAAGTCATTTACCAAGTTAAAAGAAGAGCATAAAACTTTCTCCTTACTTGTTGAATGCTCTGGAGCTGCTCAATGAAATTGAACACTACACAATATCTCACATTCCTAGAGAGGAGAATATGAAGGTTGATTCCTCGGCTAAGCTAGCCAGTTATTGAGAAGTGCGGCTGATGAAATCGGTTCCAATATAATTGCTGACTGCTCCTAGCATAAACTAATGGATGTTGACTAGGTTTTGGAGACTATAAAGGAGGTAGAGTCATGGATGATGCCAATAAAGGACTACTTTCTTGAGGGAATACTCCCAGAGACAGGAACAAATGAATGAAGCTCATTCGAAAGGCACTACAATTCATAATGCAGGATGGAGTGCTATATAAGAGAGGATTCTCTTCCCTTTGCTTAGGTGTGCAACCAAAGATTAAGCCAGAAAGATTCTCATGGAAATTGATGAAGGCGGCTACGGGGATCATATTGGGGGAAGATGTTAGTAAAGAAAGTGCTCCAGGATGGATATTTCTGGCTGACCCTAAACAAGGATGCAGCTAATTATACTAGATGATGTGACAGGTACTAGTGATCCTTGAAAATTCCAAGAGCCCCATCAATATAACTTACGTAGATGGTCAGTCCTTGGCCATTCGCGATCTTAGGGATCGACATTATTTGCATGCTACCAGTGGTGAAAAGAGGAGCTAAATATGCTATCATTGCAGTTGATTAGTCTATGAAATAGGCTGAAGCGGAACCACTTGGCACGATCTCTACTAAAAGAGTAATTAATTTTGTGACAATTGGACTCAATTCAAGAGTGCTGAGTTCGAAGATTTCTACATGCAATACCAAATTGAGAAGAGCTTCTTGATAGCGCATGTACAAGAAAATGGGAAAATTGAAGTAGTTAATAAAATCATTAAATCCACCATAAAGGAATGACTGACTAGAGCTAAAGGCAATTGGGTTGATGAGCTTCCACTGGCATTATGTGCTTACAGGACAATGCACAAATCTGTGACTGGGCACGCCATTTCCCTTAGCATATGGCTTAGAAGCAATGAACTTTATGGAATTGTAAGTCCCCTCTCGTTGCAGAAGACACTTCAATCGAAAAGAAAACGAGTAGATACTGCTCGAGTACCTTGACCAAATTGATGACGGGAAGAAGCTGAATTGAGGGTTGCTGCTCACCAGAAGAGAGTGGCATGATAGTTCAATGCAAAAGCTGCAAACGCACATTCGAAGTATGGGACCTTGTACCGAAATGATCTCTCCTAGGTACAGGAGAATTTGGCCCAAAATGGGGAGGATTGTAACATCCCGAAAATTTTGAATTTAAAATTGGTAATGTATTTGAATTTTTGGAACTTAAATTGAGAATTTCAAGAAAAAAATAAATATTGTTAATGTTAATATTATAAAGATGCATAGAATTTAAATTAATATTGATAGTTAAGTTTAAATAAATAGATAATAATAATAATAATTAAAGAAAATAACATATTTAAAAACAAGAAGTTGTTTTCAAAAACAAGAAGTTGTTTTAAAAACAATAAAATTAAAATTGCTGTAAACAAATATGTAGACCAAAGAAAACCCTAACTAAAACACTCTACATTTAGCAAGGTAACTAGACAAGTTTGCAAGTGAATATATAAACCAGGCCTATACAAGTAGTTATATAATTTAGAAAAAAAAAATAAACAAAACAACACTTGCATATAAAAGAAGAAACAAAACAACATGCTGTAAATACAAATATCAGAGAAGCATTGCATTACATGCTTCCATTTAATGCTCTCATTTAATGCCATTTACTCTAGTAACCTCAAGCAAGACATCAACTGTAAATACATGCTTCATTAAATGCATTTACTGTCTAGCATGGATAAAGATCACGTCAACCTGTATAAAGCAACTATACAAAATAATGTTTCAAGTACTATATTGAACCTGTACACAATCCCCTCTATAAACAAGAACATTGTTTCAGTTTTATTTTCGTTCAACAACTTAGCAAAGAACAGAAAATAAACTTAGAAAAAATATATATACAAGTTCAAAACAAATTGCTGAAGAAAGAAAAACAAAGCAGAGAGGAGATTCAAAACTGCAGCTTCAAAACCAATATAGCCTCTGTTTAAATATTTGTCCAGGTGAGTAACTTTAATTTAAAGTTTGCTTAAGTATTTTTACTAACATTTCTTCTATCTGAAATAAGTATGTTATCTGTATATTATATATATATATATATATATATTTATATTTGTGCAAATTCTATGACATATGAAGTCTGCATGTTTAATGATCTGGAGAAAAAAAACATCACTGTTATATTTTTTTTACAGGCTTGAAACTAGAAAACAAAATTTAAATTTCTCTTCATCTGATTATTTTTAGACTTTGAGTTTAACATAAAACAAGTTTGTTTTCATCTATATGAAGTTTTAAAAAAATAGTTTAAGTGAAATAAACAATGACTGGGTTGTACAATTTGTTTTACAGAGGAATTCCAAAAGTTGATTAAATTCGAGTTTAACGATTTACAAATTTAATTTAATAACTTGAAAACTTACTTAAAAATAGGATTTTTGAAGCAAAAGTGATGATTTTTAGTTAAGTAACTCAATTGCATTTTAGGTTTGAACAAAATTTGTATTTCGATCGTTTTCTGGTAATCGAATCAACCTTAAATGCTAAGATTTGGTATAAAGCAAGGTGGGCAGTTACTAGCAATGGGAAAATTGCTGAAGAATTTTTCTATTGGGCGAATTTGGGAGTTCGAGATCGAATTAGGGTTTTAAACTCGAAAAGTATACTGTCTGGAAACGAAGTGTGTACACCACCTCTGACGCACCGAGTTCGAGGATTTTGAGGGAAATGATGGCTTGGGGTGTGGACGTGGTAAGGCCGAAGTCACGAACTTTCTGGTGACCCGAGACGTGGCGGCGAAGCTATTTTGTTCGATGGGTTTCGAGTTACAGTTCGATGAAGTGGCGAGTTTTCGATTTCGAGTGTCTTTGATCAAACCGATGTTCGATTTAGCATTGGCAAAGGTTTTTCTGACTTGCCGGTGATCGAGGTGATCACCAGAGTCGCGCCGAACCACCGTGCACGTGCACGGTGGTGATGATGGGTCAGTGGATATTTGGAAATTTGTTTCCAGGTTTCACTTAAGTTTTTTTTTTTAAAAAAGGGTGGGGAGAAGAACGTGGGTTGGGCTCGAGTAGAAGCACGTTTTCCTCTAAATGAAACTTGCGTACGCGAGTATCCTGGGTTTGACCATGTTTTTGAAAAAAAAAGAAAAGAAAGGGGTACGGGGAGACTCGGGGAGAGATGGGGAATACACGGGGTTGAACTCGAAGTTTTTCTGGGTTTGCTCGGGTTTACTTCGATTATGGGTTTGGACCCAAATAAAAGTTTAACTTTTACTGTTACCAGGTTTTGAGGCAGTGAATCTTGACTATATTGAGTTAAAGGCTTATAACTAATTTTAATAAACTAAGTGGATACTCAATAATCTAATAAATATTTTAAATAATTAAATTTAAAATAAGAATTTAAGTTTATTAACATTAAACTTTTTATAACTATAATAAATTGATTCTTAAGTTATAAAGGTGGTCTTTCAAATAATAATTAAGGTGAATAATTTTTATTAATTAATGATTTTGAAAAAAAAATAAGATGATACACAATTTGAAATTTAATTAAGTGTTCAAATTTAATTGTAATTGAGAATTTGTTATTCAAATAAATTTAAGTTGATTAATCAAGGAAATTAGCGGTTAAATTAAATAACTAATTTTGAAACGATAATCGAGTAAATTAAGATTTAATTTATTTATCCAAATTCTCATCGTTGATTTAAAATAATCTTGTGGTAAATTTATTTAAACCACATTTGAAGATAAATTACCTATGACTGTGCACGAATGTTGATATTCCTATTCATTTGGGAATGTTGTATGATGTAGTTTGCCACGCATTGCACTGTGATTATGATTTGTTATGTATTGATGTGTGTTCTGTATTGATGTGAAAACCCTGTTGCCCGTAAAACAGAATTTAAACTTCGATGCGACAGGGAATCAGATTTCAGTTTGTTATTCGAAACCCACATCAAACCTATGAATTTTGTGAACGACATATCCACATGTTTTAAAATTTGACACTCACTATTCGAATTAGCCGGGAAAGGACCTTTGTGTCATATAACCCATTCCGAATATATGATGCGACGTTATGGATAGCAATTAAAGACCGGTGATGAAGACCGGGTATTTGCGAGAGCGATAGGATGACCTGTCGAATGACTCTGCATCGAGTTGCTCCGGCATAGAGTTCTCCATATGTGATGGGGAATCCGATCGGGATTGTGGATATCCGGATTGCAAGGACTTCTTTGGAAGTGCCTTCGGTTCTGTTCGAACCCAGAACAGACTCGTATGGATTGTATGTCCGACATTAAAAATTGAGATATAAAGCAGATTTCTTTCAAATATATTTCCGTTGGTGGTGGAGAATTTATTCTCTTACCTTAACACCCTTAGAGGTTATGTAGTTGAAGGTTATCAGTGATATATTCCCAATTTGGTAATGTGGCATGCTGAGTGTTGCTGATCGTTTGTTGATCGAAGCATGGCTTTGTGAAAAGCGCAGCTTTGTAGACGAGACTTCGTCGAGCCTCACACTTCGGAATGGTTGAAACAGGAAAGATGGGGCAAGGTTATTGGGGGTAGCACCCCTTAGGGTATGTGCATTTCCTTCTGGATAGAAGTGGTACCATGGTATGGAGCCCAGATACTTAACTTATGTTGATATCGCAGATATATATATGTATTACTTTATGATTTGTTGCTGGGGCCCCCGTTAAAGGTTGGTTACAACTAAGAGATGGCATACTCGTGTCAGTAGTTACCCAGTTAGGGGTAACCCAGCCTTGTGTTGGCAGAGATCCGGTTAGGTTCTCGAGTCGTCCCTCCAGAGGCATACCCATGTGGCCCAGGAAGTTCCTTAGGCTGACCATTGTTGGAAATCCAATTCCCAATACGAAACCCTGTACGGTTTTAGTTGTAAAACCTTCCATGCAGCGTGGCGGTAACCTGCCACAAAACATGGTAGCTATAGTAGGCATAGTTCGTAATGTCTATGCTGGCTAAGATTTATATTGTACTTTCGAAATGTTTTCTTCACTACACTATGCACTAGTATAATATCAAAGAATCCTTTTTCTCATATCAAGCATATTTGACTATCATAAGAAGAAATCTCCTCCAATTCTGCGTTTGCATTGTGTGTGGCGGGAGGTCTTACGGTAGTTCCATTTTTAAAAGCATTCCGAAAATTCTTTTATAAATCTAGTTTCCTTAAAAGTAACTGTTGTTTTTGTTTACTCACACCAGTCCCATGACTGATCCGGAGTTTATTGTTTTCTTTCCTAAACTCTGGGTGCCCATTATTTCAACACGGGCAGCCTAGTAGCAGGTTTCTGTATTTTGGAGTAGCAGTATTTTGGAGCCTTTATCTTGGAGATATCTTAGGAGCTTTTGGAGATTTCATGTGTTTAGCTTTTGGGAGTTCGTTATCACCTCTCTCATTTGAGGACTTTTGGATATATGATCACTGTTGTATGATCATGATGTTGTATTTTGGAGTTGTGGTGTATGTATTATATACTCTGTTGTAGTATGGATACTATGTCGATGTTGTAACTATGATGATATTTATGATATTGATTCTGTTCCGCTGTTTTATATTCATCTAATTGTTGCTATAAGCTCCGGCGATGCGAATTTGATGTCGTTTATCGGACATCGAGTTTGGGTCGTCACAAGTGGTATCAAAGCTGTTGGTTGAGTAAGAACTTTAGCTACGGAGTATAACACATTAGATGGCTCATTAGAGATAGGGTGAAGTATACCCTAGAATGAGTATAACCGAGACTGAAACTCTAAATTTATTAGTCTATTTCTTTTACTGCTAATATTCCTTAAGATATTTTGTTCGTGTATTTAAATCAATTTTCTTACTCATTACAGATAGTAAGAAATGAGCGGACGAAGGGGAAGAGTTAGGGGTCAAGGAGGTGCCACAGAACCTGATCAAGGTCCCCCAACGGCAATAGCGGCAGCTCAGCAACAGCCGAATCTGGCTGATTTACATAAAAGTTTCTCGAGACTTGGTGGTAAGCCGTTCAACGGCAAAGAGTCGATTGTTGAGGCTCAAGCCTGGATAAGATCGTGTGAGAAAATCTTCAAAGGGCTAAAATTGGAGGACGATCAGAAGAGACTCATAGCTTCTTGGCAACTGCAAGATGAAGCTTCAGCTTGGTGGGAGACAATCACGGTAGATAAGCCAGAAGACGAGTTTTCTTGGGAAAATTTCAATGAAGTGTTTGAGAAGCGGTATCTGCCATCAACTGGAATTTCTCGAATGTATCAGGAATTTATGGACCTGAAGCAGGGAAGTTTATCATTTGAAGAGTATCTGAACAGATTTAATGAATTGTCTCGTTTTTGTCCCGAATTGGTGAATACGCCTTTAAAGATGAACGAGAGATTCATTCGCGGGATGAATAAGAAATTCCATGAAAGAATGACGGGCCACGTTAAGGAATCTTTTTCAGATTTAGTTGATATGGGGTACAGATACGCTACCCTTGATGTGCAAGAAGCCCCAGTAGAGAAAGGTAATTCAGGCAATCAAAATTGGAAGAAGCGAAAATTTGGATGTAAGAAACCTTGGCAAGGCAACGAGAAAAAGAAGAGCATTCAGGGAAGCGCGGAAGAAAGTGTCACTTGTTACAACTGCAAAGAGAAGGGCCATTATTCAAATAAACGCCCAAAACCGAAGAAACAAGCTAAAGAATGTTATAATTGTCACAAGCCGGGACATGTTGTTAAGGATTGCCCAGTGATAAAGCCAGCACAGGTGGCAAATGTTTATGCAATAAAGAAAGACCCTTCAACTTCGAAAGCTGATAAGGGAAAAGGTGTTTTGGAAGGTAACCTTACTATTTATGATAGAACTGTTAGATTTTTATTTGATACAGGAGCTTCACATAGCTTTATCTCTCAACAAACCGTAAATGAATTAGGACTTGAAACTAAATTTGTTAATGATCCTATTTGTGTGAAGAATCCGGTTGGAGGTCCCACAAATCTTTGTTCATATTGTAGGAGAGTTCCTATTTCATATGCTAGCATCGATTTCCTATCAACCTTTTTGTCCTCGAATTTAATGAATTTGAAATCTTACTCGGTATGAATTGGTTATCGAGATACGAAGTTATATTGGATTGTAATAATCGAACAGTTTTAGTTAAAACAAGTTTTGGAAATTTTATTGAAATCTCTTATGAGGATCCAAGTCCAATGAGAGATAGGTTGATGTATACTTTGGGATATCTTGACCCCACTTTGCAGTCTATACCTGTTGTTCGGGAATTTTCCGACGTATTTGAAGAAGTAAAATCTTTACCTCCTCACCGAGAAATAGAATTCCAAATTGACCTTGTACCCAATGCTCGTCATGTTGTTCACGCAAGTCGCAGGATGGCACCCAGGGAAAAGATTGAATTGGTTCATCAAACTAATGAGCTACGAGCAGAAGGAATAATTCGATCCAGTGTTTCTGAATGGGGCTCAGCCGTTGTATTTGTTGCCAAATCAGACGGATCTTTGAGATTGTGTGTAGATTACCGCGATCTAAATAAACAAACTCTCAAGAACAAATTCCCTCTACCAAGAATTGATGATTTATTTGATCAGTTGCACGGCGCTCGTTTCTTTTCAAAAATGGATCTAGCCCAAGGATTCCATCAACTACGAAACGCTGAAGATTGTGTTCATTTAACTGCCTTTAGAGGTCCTGATATGTTCTATGAATGGTTAGTTATGCCTTTCGGCCTAACCAATGCTCCAGCATACTTCGTAGATCTTATGACTCGTGTGTTTCGGGAAGTTTTGAATAAATTTGTGCTTGTATACATTGATGATATTTTGATCTATTCTAAGACTAAAGAAGAGCATGCCGAACATCTTAAAATCGTACTGGAAATATTGAGGAGAAATGTTCTATATGCAAAATTTTCCAAATGCCACTTCTGGGTCAATGAAGTCAAATTCCTTGGCCATATTGTTAATGAAGAAGGAATTTCGGTAGATCCTAGCAAAATTTCCGCTATTCTTGATTGGAAACGACCCACTACTCCAAAAGAAGTTCGAAGCTTTTTGAGTTTAGCAGGCTATTACCGGAAATTCGTTCAAGGTTTTTCTAAGTTGGCTAGTCCGCTGACTAAGCTAACAATGAAAAATGCAAAGTTCATCTGGACTCTAGAATGTGAAGAAGTTTTTCAGGAGTTGAAAAAGAGATTGACCACTGCTCCTGTTCTCACTATTGTTAACGGGAACCAAGGCTTATCTGTCTATACTGATGCATGTGTTGAAGGGGTAGGTGCAGTATTAATGCAAAATGGAAAAGTAGTTGCCTACGCTAGTAGACAATTACGTCCGCATGAGAAAAACTACCCAACACACGATTTGGAACTTTTGGCTGTTGTTTTCGCCTTAAAAATCTGGCGACATTATCTTCTGGGTAAAAATCTTTTCAGCTTTCCTAACAATTTATGAAACTAATTTAACTAAAGAAATATACTTAATAAACTCTCTTTTTTTTAGGTGTAAAATTCGAATTATTCACCGACCATAAATCTTTGAAGTATCTCTTTACCCAGAAAGATTTGAATTTGCGACAACAACGTTGGTTGGAATTTCTGGCATCATATGACCTAGATATTCAATATATGCCGGGGAAAGCCAATGTGGTTGCCGATGCTTTAAGTAGGAGACATGCTGTTCTTGCATATCTTGTTATCACTCCTACTCTCTTTGAGAAGATCGCAAGACAGCAATATGAAGATGAGTTTCTTTAGGGAATTTATAAAAGAATTTGCCAAGGAGAAGACACTAGTTTTGAGATGGATAATAGAGGAGTAATAAGATTAAAAGGCAGGATTTGTGTTCTAGACTTCCCTGATCTGAAACGTGAAGTATTGGACGAATGCCACAAGTACAAACTCAGCATCCATCCAGGAGTCAACAAAATGTATCGAGATATTAAAAGAACATTCTGGTGGAAAATGATGAAAAGAGACATATCGATTTATGTGAGTCGCTGTGCTACTTGTCAGCATGCCAAAAACGACCAAAAGAAAGCAGCCGGTTTACTTCAACCTTTGGAAGTACCGAAATGGAAGTGGAATCAGGTATCGATGGATTTCATCGACGGATTGCCACGAACCAAGAAAGGAAATGAAGCAATATGGGTTATAGTGGACCGTCTAACTAAAACTGCTCACTTTATTCCAGTGAAATCCACTCGGACTGCGGCAAGCTTGGCAGGTATATATATAAAGGAAATTGTTCGCCTCCATGGTATTCCCTGCAGTATAGTGAGTGATCGTGATCCGATCTTCACCAATAGATTTTGGGAGGCGTTTCAGGACGCAATGGGAACAAAATTAAATTTCAGTACTGCTTATCACCCACAATCTGATGGGCAGACTGAGAGGGTCAACCGAATTCTAGAAGACCTACTGCGTGCTTGCGTTCATGATTTTGGTGGTTCTTGGGAGGACCATTTGCATCTGGTTGAATTCTCATATAATAACAGCTATCAGGCCAGTATAGAAATGGCTCCTTTCGAAGCTTTATATGGTCGTCCGTGTCGATCACCTACATGCTGGATTGAATCAGGTGATAGACTTGTTCTTAGACCGGAAATGATAAAAGAAGCCACTGAGAAGGTAGATTTTATTAGAAAGAAGTTATTAACTGCCCAAAGCCGTCAGAAGAGCTATTATGACCGCCGAAGAAGAAATTTGGAATTTCAAGTTGGAGATTATGTATTTCTGAAAGTATCTCCGATACGGAGTGTATTGAGATTCGAGAAAACTGGAAAACTAGCACCGCGTTATATTGGTCCCTTTCCTATTCTGGAAAGGATTGGTCCTCTAGCATATAGAGTGCAGTTACCCAGCTGGTTGTTTGGCGTACATGATGTGTTCCACATTTCTAATCTTCGGAAATATGTGCACGATCCAGATGATATTATTGAAGAAGCTGCTCAGCAGGATCTAGAGATCACTCCTAATTTGGCAGTTAAAAGAGAGCCGATAAAAATTGTAGATCATGATGAGAAGCGATTAAGAAACAAGATTGTGAAGCTGGTCAAAGTTCAATGGAGTGGCGATCCAAAGGACTGTACTTGGGAGACTGAAGATAATATGAAGAAATCATATCCCAATTGCAGAATAGACATTTCGGCTTAAACTGTAAGTCATTTCTTTATTTTTATGAATTCGTATATTCTTTGTTTGCGTTTCTCTCTCTTTCAATTTCGAGGACGAAATTTTCTTAAGGAGGGGATATTGTAACATCCCGAAAATTTTGAATTTAAAATTGGTAATGTATTTGAATTTTTGGAACTTAAATTGAGAATTTCAAGAAAAAAATAAATATTGTTAATGTTAATATTATAAAGATGCATAGAATTTAAATTAATATTGATAGTTAAGTTTAAATAAATAGATAATAATAATAATAATTAAAGAAAATAACATATTTAAAAACAAGAAGTTGTTTTCAAAAACAAGAAGTTGTTTTAAAAACAATAAAATTAAAATTGCTGTAAACAAATATGTAGACCAAAGAAAACCCTAACTAAAACACTCTACATTTAGCAAGGTAACTAGACAAGTTTGCAAGTGAATATATAAACCAGGCCTATACAAGTAGTTATATAATTTAGAAAAAAAAAATTAAACAAAACAACACTTGCATATAAAAGAAGAAACAAAACAACATGCTGTAAATACAAATATCAGAGAAGCATTGCATTACATGCTTCCATTTAATGCTCTCATTTAATGCCATTTACTCTAGTAACCTCAAGCAAGACATCAACTGTAAATACATGCTTCATTAAATGCATTTACTGTCTAGCATGGATAAAGATCACGTCAACCTGTATAAAGCAACTATACAAAATAATGTTTCAAGTACTATATTGAACCTGTACACAATCCCCTCTATAAACAAGAACATTGTTTCAGTTTTATTTTCGTTCAACAACTTAGCAAAGAACAGAAAATAAACTTAGAAAAAATATATATACAAGTTCAAAACAAATTGCTGAAGAAAGAAAAACAAAGCAGAGAGGAGATTCAAAACTGCAGCTTCAAAACCAATATAGCCTCTGTTTAAATATTTGTCCAGGTGAGTAACTTTAATTTAAAGTTTGCTTAAGTATTTTTACTAACATTTCTTCTATCTGAAATAAGTATGTTATCTGTATATTATATATATATATATATATATATATATATATATATATATATATATTTATATTTGTGCAAATTCTATGACATATGAAGTCTGCATGTTTAATGATCTGGAGAAGAAAAACATCACTGTTATATTTTTTTTACAGGCTTGAAACTAGAAAACAAAATTTAAATTTCTCTTCATCTGATTATTTTTAGACTTTGAGTTTAACATAAAACAAGTTTGTTTTCATCTATATGAAGTTTTAAAAAAATAGTTTAAGTGAAATAAACAATGACTGGGTTGTACAATTTGTTTTACAGAGGAATTCCAAAAGTTGATTAAATTCGAGTTTAACGATTTACAAATTTAATTTAATAACTTGAAAACTTACTTAAAAATAGGATTTTTGAAGCAAAAGTGATGATTTTTAGTTAAGTAACTCAATTGCATTTTAGGTTTGAACAAAATTTGTATTTCGATCGTTTTCTGGTAATCGAATCAACCTTAAATGCTAAGATTTGGTATAAAGCAAGGTGGGCAGTTACTAGCAATGGGAAAATTGCTGAAGAATTTTTCTATTGGGCGAATTTGGGAGTTCGAGATCGAATTAGGGTTTTAAACTCGAAAAGTATACTGTCCGGAAACGAAGTGTGGACACCACCTCTGACGCACCGAGTTCGAGGATTTTGAGGGAAATGATGGCTTGGGGTGTGGACGTGGTAAGGCCGAAGTCACGAACTTTCTGGTGACCCGAGACGTGGCGGCGAAGCTATTTTGTTCGATGGGTTTCGAGTTACAGTTCGATGAAGTGGCGAGTTTTCGATTTCGAGTGTCTTTGATCAAACCGATGTTCGATTTAGCATTGGCAAAGGTTTTTCTGACTTGCCGGTGATCGAGGTGATCACCAGAGTCGCGCCGAACCACCGTGCACGTGCACGGTGGTGATGATGGGTCAGTGGATATTTGGAAATTTGTTTCCAGGTTTCACTTAAGTTTTTTTAAAAAAAAAAGGGTGGGGAGAAGAACGTGGGTTGGGCTCGAGTAGAAGCACGTTTTCCTCTAAATGAAACTTGCGTACGCGAGTATCCTGGGTTTGACCATGTTTTTGAAAAAAAAAAGAAAAGAAAGGGGTACGGGGAGACTCGGGGAGAGATGGGGAATACACGGGGTTGAACTCGAAGTTTTTCTGGGTTTGCTCGGGTTTACTTCGATTATGGGTTTGGACCCAAATAAAAGTTTAACTTTTACTGTTACCAGGTTTTGAGGCAGTGAATCTTGACTATATTGAGTTAAAGGCTTATAACTAATTTTAATAAACTAAGTGGATACTCAATAATCTAATAAATATTTTAAATAATTAAATTTAAAATAAGAATTTAAGTTTATTAACATTAAACTTTTTATAACTATAATAAATTGATTCTTAAGTTATAAAGGTGGTCTTTCAAATAATAATTAAGGTGAATAATTTTTATTAATTAATGATTTTGAAAAAAAATAAGATGATACACAATTTGAAATTTAATTAAGTGTTCAAATTTAATTGTAATTGAGAATTTGTTATTCAAATAAATTTAAGTTGATTAATCAAGGAAATTAGCGGTTAAATTAAATAACTAATTTTGAAACGATAATCGAGTAAATTAAGATTTAATTTATTTATCCAAATTCTCATCGTTGATTTAAAATAATCTTGTGGTAAATTTATTTAAACCACATTTGAAGATAAATTACCTATGACTGTGCACGAATGTTGATATTCCTATTCATTTGGGAATGTTGTATGATGTAGTTTGCCATGCATTGCACTGTGATTATGATTTGTTATGTATTGATGTGTGTTCTGTATTGATGTGAAAACCCTGTTGCCCGTAAAACAGAATTTAAACTTCGATGCGACAGGGAATCAGATTTCAGTTTGTTATTCGAAACCCACATCGAACCTATGAATTTTGTGAACGACATATCCACATGTTTTAAAATTTGACACTCACTATTCGAATTAGCCGGGAAAGGACCTTTGTGTCATATAACCCATTCTGAATATATGATACGACGTTATGGATAGCAATTAAAGACCGGTGATGAAGACCGGGTATTTGCGAGAGCGATAGGATGACCTGTCGAATGACTCTGCATCGAGTTGCTCCGGCATAGAGTTCTCCATATGTGATGGGGAATCCGATCGGGATTGTGGATATCCGGATTGCAAGGACTTCTTTGGAAGTGCCTTCGGTTCTGTTCGAACCCAGAACAGACTCGTATGGATTGTATGTCCGACATTAAAAATTGAGATATAAAGCAGATTTCTTTCAAATATATTTCCGTTGGTGGTGGAGAATTTATTCTCTTACCTTAACACCCTTAGAGGTTATGTAGTTGAAGGTTATCAGTGATATATTCCCAATTTGGTAATGTGGCACGCTGAGTGTTGCTGATCGTTTGTTGATCGAAGCATGGCTTTGTGAAAAGCGCAGCTTTGTAGACGAGACTTCGTCGAGCCTCACACTTCGGAATGGTTGAAACAGGAAAGATGGGGCAAGGTTATTGGGGGTAGCACCCCTTAGGGTATGTGCATTTCCTTCTGGATAGAAGTGGTACCATGGTATGGAGCCCAGATACTTAACTTATGTTGATATCGCAGATATATATATATGTATTACTTTATGATTTGTTGCTGGGGCCCCCGTTAAAGGTTGGTTACAACTAAGAGATGGCATACTCGTGTCAGTAGTTACCCAGTTAGGGGTAACCCGGCCTTGTGTTGGCAGAGATCCGGTTAGGTTCTCGAGTCGTCCCTCCAGAGGCGTACCCATGTGGCCCAGGAAGTTCCTTAGGCTGACCATTGTTGGAAATCCAATTCCCAATACGAAACCCTGTACGGTTTTAGTTGTAAAACCTTCCATGCAGCGTGGCGGTAACCTGCCACAAAACATGGTAGCTATAGTAGGCATAGTTCGTAATGTCTATGCTGGCTAAGATTTATATTGTACTTTCGAAATGTTTTCTTCACTACACTATGCACTAGTATAATATCAAAGAATCCTTTTTCTCATATCAAGCATATTTGACTATCATAAGAAGAAATCTCCTCCAATTCTGCGTTTGCATTGTGTGTGGCGGGAGGTCTTACGGTAGTTCCATTTTTAAAAGCATTCCGAAAATTCTTTTATAAATCTAGTTTCCTTAAAAGTAACTGTTGTTTTTGTTTACTCACACCAGTCCCATGACTGATCCGGAGTTTATTGTTTTCTTTCCTAAACTCTGGGTGCCCATTATTTCAACACGGGCAGCCTAGTAGCAGGTTTCTGTATTTTGGAGTAGCAGTATTTTGGAGCCTTTATCTTGGAGATATCTTAGGAGCTTTTGGAGATTTCATGTGTTTAGCTTTTGGGAGTTCGTTATCACCTCTCTCATTTGAGGACTTTTGGATATATGATCACTGTTGTATGATCATGATGTTGTATTTTGGAGTTGTGGTGTATGTATTATATACTCTGTTGTAGTATGGATACTATGTCGATGTTGTAACTATGATGATATTTATGATATTGATTCTGTTCCGCTGTTTTATATTCATCTAATTGTTGCTATAAGCTCCGGCGATGCGAATTTGATGTCGTTTATCGGACATCGAGTTTGGGTCGTCACAAGTGGTATCAAAGCTGTTGGTTGAGTAAGAACTTTAGCTACGGAGTATAACACATTAGATGGCTCATTAGAGATAGGGTGAAGTATACCCTAGAATGAGTATAACCGAGACTGAAACTCTAAATTTATTAGTCTATTTCTTTTACTGCTGATATTCCTTAAGATATTTTGTTCGTGTATTTAAATCAATTTTCTTACTCATTACAGATAGTAAGAAATGAGCGGACGAAGGGGAAGAGTTAGGGGTCAAGGAGGTGCCACAGAACCTGATCAAGGTCCCCCAACGGCAATAGCGGCAGCTCAGCAACAGCCGAATCTGGCTGATTTACATAAAAGTTTCTCGAGACTTGGTGGTAAGCCGTTCAACGGCAAAGAGTCGATTGTTGAGGCTCAAGCCTGGATAAGATCGTGTGAGAAAATCTTCAAAGGGCTAAAATTGGAGGACGATCAGAAGAGACTCATAGCTTCTTGGCAACTGCAAGATGAAGCTTCAGCTTGGTGGGAGACAATCACGGTAGATAAGCCAGAAGACGAGTTTTCTTGGGAAAATTTCAATGAAGTGTTTGAGAAGCGGTATCTGCCATCAACTGGAATTTCTCGAATGTATCAGGAATTTATGGACCTGAAGCAGGGAAGTTTATCATTTGAAGAGTATCTGAACAGATTTAATGAATTGTCTCGTTTTTGTCCCGAATTGGTGAATACGCCTTTAAAGATGAACGAGAGATTCATTCGCGGGATGAATAAGAAATTCCATGAAAGAATGACGGGCCACGTTAAGGAATCTTTTTCAGATTTAGTTGATATGGGGTACAGATACGCTACCCTTGATGTGCAAGAAGCCCCAGTAGAGAAAGGTAATTCAGGCAATCAAAATTGGAAGAAGCGAAAATTTGGATGTAAGAAACCTTGGCAAGGCAACGAGAAAAAGAAGAGCATTCAGGGAAGCGCGGAAGAAAGTGTCACTTGTTACAACTGCAAAGAGAAGGGCCATTATTCAAATAAACGCCCAAAACCGAAGAAACAAGCTAAAGAATGTTATAATTGTCACAAGCCGGGACATGTTGTTAAGGATTGCCCAGTGATAAAGCCAGCACAGGTGGAAAATGTTTATGCAATAAAGAAAGACCCTTCAACTTCGAAAGCTGATAAGGGAAAAGGTGTTTTGGAAGGTAACCTTACTATTTATGATAGAACTGTTAGATTTTTATTTGATACAGGAGCTTCACATAGCTTTATCTCTCAACAAACCGTAAATGAATTAGGACTTGAAACTAAATTTGTTAATGATCCTATTTGCGTGAAGAATCCGGTTGGAGGTCCCACAAATCTTTGTTCATATTGTAAGAGAGTTCCTATTTCATATGCTAGCATCGATTTCCTATCAACCTTTTTGTCCTCGAATTTAATGAATTTGAAATCTTACTCGGTATGAATTGGTTATCGAGATACGAAGTTATATTGGATTGTAATAATCGAACAGTTTTAGTTAAAACAAGTTTTGGAAATTTTATTGAAATCTCTTATGAGGATCCAAGTCCAATGAGAGATAGGTTGATGTATACTTTGGGATATCTTGACCCCACTTTGCAGTCTATACCTGTTGTTCGGGAATTTTCCGACGTATTTGAAGAAGTAAAATCTTTACCTCCTCACCGAGAAATAGAATTCCAAATTGACCTTGTACCCAATGCTCGTCATGTTGTTCACGCAAGTCGCAGGATGGCACCCAGGGAAAAGATTGAATTGGTTCATCAAACTGATGAGCTACGAGCAGAAGGAATAATTCGATCCAGTGTTTCTGAATGGGGCTCAGCCGTTGTATTTGTTGCCAAATCAGACGGATCTTTGAGATTGTGTGTAGATTACCGCGATCTAAATAAACAAACTCTCAAGAACAAATTCCCTCTACCAAGAATTGATGATTTATTTGATCAGTTGCACGGCGCTCGTTTCTTTTCAAAAATGGATCTAGCCCAAGGATTCCATCAACTACGAATCGCTGAAGATTGTGTTCATTTAACTGCCTTTAGAGGTCCTGATATGTTCTATGAATGGTTAGTTATGCCTTTCGGCCTAACCAATGCTCCAGCATACTTCGTAGATCTTATGACTCGTGTGTTTCGGGAAGTTTTGAATAAATTTGTGCTTGTATACATTGATGATATTTTGATCTATTCTAAGACTAAAGAAGAGCATGCCGAACATCTTAAAATCGTACTGGAAATATTGAGGAGAAATGTTCTATATGCAAAATTTTCCAAATGCCACTTCTGGGTCAATGAAGTCAAATTCCTTGGCCATATTGTTAATGAAGAAGGAATTTCGGTAGATCCTAGCAAAATTTCCGCTATTCTTGATTGGAAACGACCCACTACTCCAAAAGAAGTTCGAAGCTTTTTGAGTTTAGCAGGCTATTACCGGAAATTCGTTCAAGGTTTTTCTAAGTTGGCTAGTCCGCTGACTAAGCTAACAATGAAAAATGCAAAGTTCATCTGGACTCTAGAATGTGAAGAAGTTTTTCAGGAGTTGAAAAAGAGATTGACCACTGCTCCTGTTCTCACTATTGTTAACGGGAACCAAGGCTTATCTGTCTATACTGATGCATGTGTTGAAGGGGTAGGTGCAGTATTAATGCAAAATGGAAAAGTAGTTGCCTACGCGAGTAGACAATTACGTCCGCATGAGAAAAACTACCCAACACACGATTTGGAACTTTTGGCTGTTGTTTTCGCCTTAAAAATCTGGCGACATTATCTTCTGGGTAAAAATCTTTTCAGCTTTCCTAACAATTTATGAAACTAATTTAACTAAAGAAATATACTTAATAAACTCTCTTTTTTTTAGGTGTAAAATTCGAATTATTCACCGACCATAAATCTTTGAAGTATCTCTTTACCCAGAAAGATTTGAATTTGCGACAACAACGTTGGTTGGAATTTCTGGCATCATATGACCTAGATATTCAATATATGCCGGGGAAAGCCAATGTGGTTGCCGATGCTTTAAGTAGGAGACATGCTGTTCTTGCATATCTTGTTATCACTCCTACTCTCTTTGAGAAGATCGCAAGACAGCAATATGAAGATGAGTTTCTTCAGGGAATTTATAAAAGAATTTGCCAAGGAGAAGACACTAGTTTTGAGATGGATAATAGAGGAGTAATAAGATTAAAAGGCAGGATTTGTGTTCTAGACTTCCCTGATCTGAAACGTGAAGTATTGGACGAATGCCACAAGTACAAACTCAGCATCCATCCAGGAGTCAACAAAATGTATCGAGATATTAAAAGAACATTCTGGTGGAAAATGATGAAAAGAGACATATCGATTTATGTGAGTCGCTGTGCTACTTGTCAGCATGCCAAAAACGACCAAAAGAAAGCAGCCGGTTTACTTCAACCTTTGGAAGTACCGAAATGGAAGTGGAATCAGGTATCGATGGATTTCATCGACGGATTGCCACGAACCAAGAAAGGAAATGAAGCAATATGGGTTATAGTGGACCGTCTAACTAAAACTGCTCAATTTATTCCAGTGAAATCCACTCGGACTGCGGCAAGCTTGGCAGGTATATATATAAAGGAAATTGTTCGCCTCCATGGTATTCCCTGCAGTATAGTGAGTGATCGTGATCCGATCTTCACCAGTAGATTTTGGGAGGCGTTTCAGGACGCAATGGGAACAAAATTAAATTTCAGTACTGCTTATCACCCACAATCTGATGGGCAGACTGAGAGGGTCAACCGAATTCTAGAAGACCTACTGCGTGCTTGCGTTCATGATTTTGGTGGTTCTTGGGAGGACCATTTGCATCTGGTTGAATTCTCATATAATAACAGCTATCAGGCCAGTATAGAAATGGCTCCTTTCGAAGCTTTATATGGTCGTCCGTGTCGATCACCTACATGCTGGATTGAATCAGGTGATAGACTTGTTCTTAGACCGGAAATGATAAAAGAAGCCACTGAGAAGGTAGATTTTATTAGAAAGAAGTTATTAACTGCCCAAAGCCGTCAGAAGAGCTATTATGACCGCCGAAGAAGAAATTTGGAATTTCAAGTTGGAGATTATGTATTTCTGAAAGTATCTCCGATACGGAGTGTATTGAGATTCGAGAAAACTGGAAAACTAGCACCGCGTTATATTGGTCCCTTTCCTATTCTGGAAAGGATTGGTCCTCTAGCATATAGAGTGCAGTTACCCAGCTGGTTGTTTGGCGTACATGATGTGTTCCACATTTCTAATCTTCGGAAATATGTGCACGATCCAGATGATATTATTGAAGAAGCTACTCAGCAGGATCTAGAGATCACTCCTAATTTGGCAGTTAAAAGAGAGCCGATAAAAATTGTAGATCGTGATGAGAAGCGATTAAGAAACAAGATTGTGAAGCTGGTCAAAGTTCAATGGAGTGGCGATCCAAAGGACTGTACTTGGGAGACTGAAGATAATATGAAGAAATCATATCCCAATTGCAGAATAGACATTTCGGCTTAAACTGTAAGTCATTTCTTTATTTTTATGAATTCGTATATTCTTTGTTTGCGTTTCTCTCTCTTTCAATTTCGAGGACGAAATTTTCTTAAGGAGGGTATATTGTAACATCCCGAAAATTTTGAATTTAAAATTGGTAATGTATTTGAATTTTTGGAACTTAAATTGAGAATTTCAAGAAATAAATAAATATTGTTAATGTTAATATTATAAAGATGCATAGAATTTAAATTAATATTGATAGTTAAGTTTAAATAAATAGATAATAATAATAATAATTAAAGAAAATAACATATTTAAAAACAAGAAGTTGTTTTAATAACAAGAAGTTGTTTTAAAAACAATAAAATTAAAATTGCTGTAAACAAATATGTAGACCAAAGAAAACCCTAACTAAAACACTCTACATTTAGCAAGGTAACTAGACAAGTTTGCAAGTGAACATATAAACCAGGCCTATACAAGTAGTTATATAATTTAGAAAAAAAAATTAAACAAAACAACACTTGCATATAAAAGAAGAAACAAAACAACATGCTGTAAATACAAATATCAGAGAAGCATTGCATTACATGCTTCCATTTAATGCTCTCATTTAATGCCATTTACTCTAGTAACCTCAAGCAAGACATCAACTGTAAATACATGCTTCATTAAATGCATTTACTGTCTAGCATGGATAAAGATCACGTCAACCTGTATAAAGCAACTATACTAAATAATGTTTCAAGTACTATATTGAACCTGTACACAATCCCCTCTATAAACAAGAACATTGTTTCAGTTTTATTTTCGTTCAACAACTTAGCAAAGAACAGAAAATAAACTTAGAAAAAATATATATACAAGTTCAAAACAAATTGCTGAAGAAAGAAAAACAAACCAGAGAGGAGATTCAAAACTGCAGCTTCAAAACCAATATAGCCTCTGTTTAAATATTTGTCCAGGTGAGTAACTTTAATTTAAAATTTGCTTAAGTATTTTTACTAATATTTCTTCTATTTGAAATAAGTATGTTATCTGTATGTATGTATGTATATATATATATATATTTGTGCAAATTCTATGACATATGAAGTCTGCATGTTTAATGATCTGGAGAAAAAAACATCTCTGTTATATTTTTTTTACAGGCTTGAAACTAGTAAACAAAATTTAAATTTCTCTTCATCTGATTATTTTTAGACTTTGAGTTTAACATAAAACAAGTTTGTTTTCATCTATATGAAGTTTTAAAAAAATAGTTTAAGTGAAATAAACAATGACTGGGTTGTACAATTTGTTTTACAGAGGAATTCCAAAAGTTGATTAAATTCGAGTTTAACGATTTACAAATTTAATTTAATAACTTGAAAACTTACTTAAAAATAGGATTTTTGAACCAAAGTGATGATTTTTAGTTAAGTAACTCAATTGCATTTCAGGTTTGAACAAAATTTGTATTTCGATCGTTTTCTGGTAATCGAATCAACCTTAAATGCTAAGATTTGGTATAAAGCAAGGTGGGCGGTTACTAGCAATGGGAAAATTGCCGAAGAATTTTTCTATTGGGCGAATTTGGGAGTTCGAGATCGAATTAGGGTTTTAAACTCGAAAAGTATACTGTCTGGAAACGAAGTGTGTACACCACCTCTGACGCACCGAGTTCGAGGATTTTGAGGAAAATGATGGCTTAGGGTGTGGACGTGGTAAGGCCGAAGTCACGAACTTTCTGGTGACCCGAGACGTGGCGGCGAAGCGATTTTGTTCGATGGGTTTCGAGTTACAGTTCGATGAAGTGGCAAGTTTTCGATTTCGAGTGTCTTCGATCAAACCGATGTTTGATTTAGCACTGGCAAAGGTTTTCTGACTTGCCGGTGATCGAGGCGATCACCAGAGTCGCGCCGAACCATCGTGCACGTGCACGGTGGTGATGATGGGTCAGTGGATATTTGGAACTTTGTTTCCAGGTTTCATTTAAGTTTTTAAAAAAAGAAAAAGAAAAAGAAAAGGGTGGGGAGAAGAACGTGGGTTGGGCTCGAGTAGAAGCACGTTTGCCTCTGAATGAAACTCGCGTACGCGAGTATCCTAGGTTTGACCACGTTTTTGAAAAAAAAAGGGTACAGGGAGACTCGGGGAGAGATGGGGAATACACGGGGTTGAACTCGAAGTTTTCCTGGGTTTGCTCGGGTTTACTTCGAATATGGGTTTGGACCCAAATAAAAGTTTAACTTTTACTGTTACCAGGTTTTAAGGCAGTGAATCTTGACTATATTGAGTTAAAGGCTTATAACTAATTTTAATAAACTAAGTGGATACTCAATAATCTAATAAATATTTTAAATAATTAAATTTAAAATAAGAATTTAAGTTTATTAACATTAAACTTTTTATAACTATAATAAATTAATTCTTAAGTTATAAAGGAGATCTTTCAAATAATAATTAAGGTGAATAATTTTTATTAATTAATGATTTTGAAAAGAAATTAAGATGATACACAATTTCAAATTTAATTAAGTGTTCAAATTTAATTGTAATTGAGAATTTGTTATTCAAATAAATTTAAGTTGATTAATCAAGGAAATTAGCGGTTAAATTAAATAACTAATTTTGAAATGATAATCGAGTAAATTAAGATTTAATTTTTTATCCAAATTCTCATCGTTGATTTAAAATAATCTTGTGGTAACTTTATTTTAGCCACATTTGAAGATAAATTACCTATGACTGTGCACGAATGTTTATATTCCTATTCTGTTGGGAATGCTGTATGATGTAGTTTGCCATGCATTGCACTGTGATTATGATTTGTTCTGTATTGATGTGTGTTCTGTATTGATGTGAAAACCCTGTTGCCCGTAAAACGGCATTTAAACGTCGATGCGACAGGGAATCGGATTTCAGTTTGTTATCCGAAACCCACATCGAACCTATGAATTTTGTGAACGACATATCCACATGTTTGAAAATTTAACACTCACTATTCGAATTAGCCGGGAAAGGACCTTTGTGTCATATAACCCATTCCGAATATGTGATACGAAGTTATGGATAGCAATTAAAGACCGGTGATGAAGGCCGGGTATTTGCGAGAGCGATAGGATGACCTGTCGAATGACTCTGCATCGAGTTGCTCCGGTATAGAGTTCTCCATATGTGATGGGGAATCCAATCGGGATTATGGATATCCGGATTGCAATGACTTCTTTGGAAGTGCCTTCGGTTCTGTTCGAACCCAGAACAGACTCGTATGGATTGTATGTCCGACATTACAAATTGAGATATAAAGCAGATTTCTTTCAAATATATTTCCGTTGGTGGCGGAGAATTTATTCTCTTAGCTTAACACCCTTAGAGGTTATGTAGTTGAAGGTTATCAGCCATATATTCTCAATTTGCTAATGTGGCATGCTGAGTGTTGCTGATCATTTGTTGATCGAAGCATGGCTTTGTGAAAAGCGCAGCTTTGTAGACGAGACTTCGTCGAGCCTCACACCCCGGAATGGTCGAAACAGGAAAGATGCGGCAAGGTTATTGGGGGTAGCACCCCTTAGGGTATGTGCATTTCCTTTTGGATAGAAGTGGTATCATGGTATAGAGCCCAGATACTTAACTTATGTTTATATCGCAGATATATATATGTATTACTTTGTGATTTGTTGCTGGGGCCCCGGTTAAAGGTTGGTTACAACCGGGAGATGGCATACTCGTGTCAGTAGTTACCCAGTTAGGGGTAACCCGGCCTTGTGTTGGTAGAGATCCGGTTAGGTTCTTGGATCGTCCCTCCAAAGGAGTACCCATGAGGCCCAGGAAGTTTCTTAGCCTGACCATTGTTGGAAATCCAATTCCCAATACGAAACCCTGTACGGTTTTAGTTGTAAAACCTGCCATGCAGCATGGCGGTAACCCGCCATAAAACATGGTAGCTATAGTAGGCATAGTTCGGAATGTCTATGCTGGCTAAGATTTATATTGTACTTTCGAATTTTTTTCTTCACTTCACTATGCACTAGTATAATATCAAAGAATCCTTTTTCTCGTATCAAGCAAATTTGACTATCATAAGAAGAAATCTCCTCCAATTCTGCGTTTGCATTGTGTGTGTGGCGGGAGGTCTTATGGTAGTTCCATTTTTAAAAGCATTCTGAAAATTCTTTTATAAATCTAGTTTCTTTAAAAGTAATTGTTGTTTTTGTTTACTCACACCAGTCCCATGACTGATCCGGAGTTTATTTTTTTCTTTCCTAAACTCTGGGTGCCTATTATTTCTACACGGGCAGCCTAGTAGCAGGTTTCTGTATTTTGGAGTAGGAGTATTTTGGAGCCTTTATCTTGGAGATATCTTAGGAGCTTTTGGAGATTCCAGGTGTTTAGCTTTTGGGAGTTCGTTATCACCTCTCTCATTTGATGACTTTTGGATATATGATCACTGTTGTATTATCATGATGTTGTATTTTGAAGTTGTGGTGTATGTATTATATACTCTGTTGTAGTATGGATATTATGTCGATGTTGTAACTATGATGATATTTATGATATTGATTCTGTTCCGTTGTTTTATATTCATCTAATTGTTGTTATAAGCTCCAGCGATGCGAATTTGATGTCGTTTATCGGACATCGAGTTTGGATGGTCACAAGGATCCTACGCAATCGATTAGAAGGTTGGAGGCAAAACTTTCAAGCTGGCAACTGTTAATGAATCCCTATCCCACATGCATGGAACAACGATATGCTCTAGCACTACTACTTTATTTTTTTCTTTATTTGTTTTTGCTAATAAGCCACCCAACAATGTTAGGGTTACTATAAATAGGCAGGACTTGCCCCCTTTTCCGTTTGCAAGTAAAGTTAGCTTCTTGGAACAATGGAACCATGTTCTTGTGAGCAAAACCGTCGGGTTCATGGTGAAAATCGACCCCTAACTTCTAAGGATGGTGTTGCCGTAGCAACTTTGGGAAGGTCAAAAACTACCGAATCGATAGGGAAAATCGATCCTACCTTTCGAGAGCTAGCATTACTCCGACAACGTCGGGAATGTCCAAAACCATTGGATCAATGGGAAAATCGATCCCAAACGTTTGAGAAAAGGTGTTGCTCCGGCAAAATTGGGAAGGTCCAAAACCATTGGATCAACAGGGAAAATTGATCCCAACATTTTGAGAACCAGCGTTGCGCAACAACGTCGGGAAGGTCCAAACTACTGGGTCGATGGTGAAAATAGACCTCTGCCTTCTAAGGACCAGCATTGCCCTGGCAACGTGGAGAATGTCTAAAATCACCGGGTCGACGGTCAAATCGACCTTTGATTTTTGAGAACCGGCATTACTCCATGAATGTCGAGAAGGCCCTAAACAATCGGGACGACGGTCAAATCGACCCTTACTTTTAAGAACCAACGTTGCCCCAACAACATCAGGAAGGTCTAGAACGCTAGTCAACCGGATAATCAACTAAAACCTCTCCGAATTTGACATCGTCCATAGATAGGCGATAACAAAAGGAAGTAGTCGGAGCCTAGAAAATGGCAATGTCAAGGAGAAATCTATAGAGTTAAGCAACTCGTGCGCATGTTTCGAGAGATAAAAATTGGTGCATGACTGGGATCTCAACACCGAAATTGGAAGAATTTGTTACGATGGAAGATGATGAGGACATAACTTACGATACATATATCTAGAATGACATTGGTTGGTGATGTCAACTAGGAAGAATTTGAATTCAGCCAAGGAATTGTCGGCACTGAAATGTAGTGCTTGGAATAAAGTAGCAGAGTTAGTAGTTCTTAAAGATAGGAACTATCATGTGAATCAGACTAGAGGCAATCGAATGAATTGCTCAAGATATCCAATATTTCCTAGATTATCGAATCATAACATTTAGCCCTATGTACACGGGCATATATGCCCACACTTGACCGAAAAGAACTCGACAGAGCCCGAACAGGAATATCTGTAGAGTTGGCTAAAGCCATAGTCCTACTACGCCAAACAGAGTATTTTGATAGTAAAAAAAAGAGCTAAGCAATAGGACATACTAAAGAAATTGCAGAAATATTATTTACATGCACAGAGCTACTCCATATCATATAGAAATAGAAGTATATTATACGGGAGATTGCAGTACAAGTTATCACATTATGTACACGTATAGTTATAACTAAATATGAACAATACATAAAATGCAAAAAAGTACACAGAAGAGAGACTACAAAGGAAATATAACCTTTCGTTACTAATAATCTTTTATGTACATGTCAAACAAAGGGGGCCGTACCCACACAATCATGGCCTATTGGAAATAAAAAAGACAAAGTACAGACTCAACAACCACAACAACATAAAAACTAAATGCTTAGCAAGCACACACTACCGAGTCTTCCCTTTTTTTCCACTCTGGCTGCCTTTACCAGTGCTACCTGAATCGGCCTTGAGCTTCTTCCTTCCTTTGCTCCCCTTGCTAGAAGGAGTGTCACCTTTTGAATGAGTAGATTCCACATAGGTCATTGTATGTGGCTCTATGGACTAGCCTGCTGAAGTCATAGTAGGCTTTGTTTTAGGTGACCGGGTCTTTGCAAGGAATCTTTTACTGAGTGCTTGTCAGTTTAATAGAGGCGGACTGATCAACTTCGGTTTCCTTCTTTACCTTGATCTTATCCATATTCTTCCATAACCTCTCAGCCATACTTTAATGCTCAGCTCGGTCAGAAGCACATGTAATGAGCACATCCTTTTCATGGGATATATAAATATCGTCCAAGCTCTCTAGGGCTGCAATCTTCTTATATTAAAGACCTGGGCTGGAACTGAAGACGGGAGCTGTGACATTCGGTCCTACCGAGATAGAGGTGGATGAAGTAAAGATAGTTGTAGGCCATAAACCTTGTGTAGATGGAGGTAAAGGAGGCAATTGAGGTTAACCTATAAGTTGGCAAATAGAGTGATAAAGTTTAATAGCGGATTCTTGAGAAAGTTGAAGCTTTTCGAAGATCAAAGTGATAAGAGAAATACCTGATCCTGGACTTCTTTCCTCGACTTCAACTTCGAATTCCCCTTCCTCCGTCATGTGCTCCATAATTTTTTCTAAGAAAGGGGGAATATAAGGTTTGATAGTTGTGATTGAAGCAAAAGTCAGAATCTCACGGGTTGGTTTAGAGCTAACCCCCGTGGATGCAGGAATGATCACCGTCGGCTCTATGGACTTTGAAGTGGATGCTTCATGCTGACATGTTGAGCTCGGGCCTGTAAGAGCATTGGTAGCATCAGCAGCAGCAGTATCGATGACCTCTTTAGTTAGGAGGGCCCTTTCGACAGAAAGAGGTTCGATGTCCTCAGCATCGAGGTACACAACCATTAGCTCCTCCTCAAAGTGATAGTCTTTGGCCTGTGTAGACCTAAGCAACACTTCCCAAACCCCAGCGAGAGTTTTGGGATAGTCATTCCCTAGCCTTCTCAAGTTCGTGTTCATCAGCACATTGGTATGAAGTAATATATATTGGCATCGAGCTCTTCGCTAGTTTTGGCCTTCTCTTCTTGAAGCTGTTTGAGCTCTTTTGTTGAAATTGCAAGCTCAAGGTCGTTGGCATCTTTTTTGATGGATAAATTCTCTAACCCATCGGCGATTTTATCTTTCTCCTCATTGAGTTTTTGATTTTCCTTCTAGAGCCTAGCAAGCTCGGCAGCTTGTTTAGAAATGGTCAAATCCCAGGTCTGGATGATCTTATCTTTCTGTTTGAGGGGCTGGTCCTTGTCAGTGATTTGCTTCTTTAGCTCAACCCTCTCTTTATGTGCAATTTTTAAGTTGTTGCAAGTCCCATCTCAATCTGCTCATCAACATGCTTCAACTCTACCATGAGACTGTCGGTGCTAGATTTTTGATTGAGAGTGAGGTCTTTCTCATTAGTGACCTCGACTAAATCATGCTTCCATTGCTTAATCATTTGTTCAAGGTCGGCTTTCTTGAACTCTTCTAACTCAAAGGACCAGAGTTAGTGTAGTTAATTCTGTTTACATCAGAGAGGGGCTTGCATAAATGTGTACATTCGTACCTAGCCTTTACATCTTCTTAAATTTCTTGGAGGGTTTTTAGGGCACATTCCATCGAGATGTCCTTAATATCGTAGTCAAAATTCACATCACATAAAAAGAGATGTAGAAATGTAGCATGCAAGCATGGAGAACTAGGGGGAGAGTGAATGAGGGAGTGAAGACTTCCTTGGAAACAGGCGAAGCTGCCATAATCATAGCTTGGGAGATCGAAACTTGATGAACCGATGAAGTTTGAGCTTTTGTGTGCGGTGAAACATCAACGGAAGGATGCCTCCGATTCTTAGAGGAATCTCTATGACATTTAGGTGTGTCTCGAGGAAGCTCAGTCTCAGCCTTATTTTTTCCTTCTCTCCTTTTCTCTCTCCTTATGCTTTTCCTTATTGGCCTTACGAGCTTCTTTGGCCTTACGATCTTTCTATCTCTGCTTCTCTTCCTCAGTTTCGTAGCAAGGAGGCAGGGTAGGGTCTGGAGTTTAAGCTTGGTAAGAACAAGCATGGAGAAAGAACTTCTTATAGTAACCATGGCCTATGGAACCTAAAACAAGAAATGAAACAGAATTAGTGTCAGAGTTTCAAAGTAAGACTCAATACAAGAATGAGTGTCCAAGATCATAGTGAAGTGTATGCTACCAATGACCCCCTAAGTGCTTTACAGACCATGTTGGTAAGGGACTAAAGTCCAGGTCTTGCCACATTCCCTTACGAGTTTCCTAGGGGAAAAAGTGAAATCGGAGCCAGTTTCATTTAAGATGCTGCTGATTGTAAAGTTAACCTCACCAAAATCGCTTAAGTTAATGAAAATATCTCTAAGTGAATGGCCTTGAGGGGTAGTCCCAACATGAGGAATTATTGTTTGCTCCTAAACTCTTGTAGGAATATCAGGAGTGATGTGATCTGAAGGATGTGAGCTGGGATTGATAGGGCTTTTATAGTGCATCTCTTCAAATGACTCACCCTCTCCACTAGCTCGATAATCACTATCACTGTCATCCACAGCTTGACCCTTCTCTTCTTCCTCTTTAATCAATATTTGCTTGCCTTCTCTTCTTCCGATCCTCTCGTCTTTTTCTGGGATTGGAGAAATCCCAATGTCCTTATCTCTGTAGCCTAGAATGTCAGTGTTGACAGGCCCTTCAGGCTCTCCCACAATAGGCTCTTCTAAATGTACTGCACTGGAAGGACCCGTAGCATCCCTAGGAAGACACTCGCCCAACTATGAGTGGGAGTAGAAAAGCGTATGGAGCACATAGGAGCTCTGGAACCACTCAGTGTAAGAGAGATGGGAATAACAAATCTACCAGGACTTAGTAAAACACACTGCCATAGTTTGTCATTCGTCAAGAGAAATGCGATGGTACAGTGATGATGCCTAATCTCTCACAAACCTTTAAGCATATCCTTGTACTCTTTACAGTCTTTATGACTGAGGAACCTATCGAAGATAAGGTGTTAAGTTAGAAACCCTAAATTAAAAGGACCTCAATACAGGAGGAATAGAGGAACAGGCGTACATCTAAATAGCCCAGAGCAGTTGAAGCCGAATGGGCATCACACGTAGAAGTACTCATTCTTAAAGTATTTATACTTATTATAAAGCTTCTTGATGACTTTACACTAGCACCAAGCCTCGATTATCATATATGATGGAGATCCTTGTTTTTTCGTGAAGTGGTGCAGGTATGTTAGACACTAAAAGTCCGAAGCCTCGTCAAATCAATTCATGAAATGAATATTGTTGTCCGGCATTTTAACCCAACTATATTAAACTAATTGCACAAGTTAGATTCGACTGCCATCAAGGCCGATGACTCAAAAGTGATGATTGTAGGGTCCATAAGTCAAGTACAGATGGTAGCATGAAGTCAAGGTTGAATGGACTTAATAGATAAGCAAGGTAGAATGTTCGAAGCATGAAATATGGTTCAATACATAGGAGGTATAGACATAAATTAGCTCCAACAATAGGGGTCAGCATGTTTCAAGGTGTGAGAGCATTCCTATAGAAAACAATTAATATCTCAAGATCCACAAGTCCAATGCGTATGAAATTTTATGAGCAAGACATGGGGACCCTAGGGAGCCTACCCTATGGATCACACATCAAGGAGATGGAGTTGGAGGGATCGGTATACTTCCCTTAGAAAGGATCGATAGAAATTAGCAAGCAAACCATGTTGAAGCAAAGATCAAGCAATAAATCAAGTTATACTGATCCAATTGGCATGAAATTTGGACACTGAGCGTATTTTAGCATGATCAACTCACCATAGGGATCGCTCCCAAGATTCGACCAAAGGAGGGATTGGTATCGATTCATCTTCTTTGGAAATTGGGCCATGCGATCCCTCTGTTTGGACCTGCAATCCCTCTAGTGGGCCCATATGGTTTCAAAGGTTCTTCTTTCGAATTTTCATGAAGATATTTGGCTATCTTCATCTATAAATACAGGCTTGGTGTCCATTTTCTGGACCTTTACACTGTGGATTGCTTATATTCTTTTGTAACCAAAGATTTTCTTCTGATCCCTATAGTACTCAAATTATAGAGTGATGAATAAAGCAATCTATTAAAAATGGGCGTAGGCAAACAATGTCGAACCACTATAAATCATTGTGTGTGAGTTATTCTTTCAATTTACTATTGTTTATTTATTATTATCCTCTGTTTTCATTTTATATCCCTCAATTATTTCTCTTCAAAACTTCTATTGGGTGTTTGTGTCAATTTTTGGTGCAATCATTTTGGTACTTTCTCTGAGAACCTTGATTCTTAGCTTATTAGGATCCTTTTGTTGCTAGTAAATTGTATAAATCCCCTGAAATAAATCCATAGTTATTTTTAGGAAGTTTGCTCGTTCTATGCAGATTTGAGAAAATCTAAGCAAAGCTGTCAACAAACGTGAGGAACACTAGATTTACTTCTTAAAACGTAGAAGGAAATAAGAATACTAACATCCAGTAGGGAGGCCGAGCAATCAATCAATAGATGTGAATGTTGATCCAGTTGAAGTTTAGAATCCAACTGCTTCCAATACAAGGGCTAAATTCCAAAATCAGATGAGAGCGCTAGTAGATGGCTATCGAGATTAAATCAGTAGATTCAAACCAATATTAACCTAATGAACCAACTCGATCGGCAATAGCGAGGAAAAACTAGGAAGGACCCTTCCCCTTACTCGGCATCGGAGAGTTCTAATTCATAGAATGAGTACAACTGTCATAGGTGTCACAGAATAGACGGATATCATGTAGAAACTTCGGGGCGTCAATTGGTAGACCATCTTGGTCTGCCAGGATCGATCGATGATGATCCTCCATAGGAATCGGTATCGATCCCTCCTCTAGAGGAGGGAACTTACCTATGCACATGGGTATTCAAGCTAGAGTTGCTGCGGCTGATTTGGATGATGGAGTTTAGTTAAATGTTGATCAAATGCTTCCCTGGAATGACGATGAAGTGAATTTACGAGACATACATCGGGAAGATGTTGAACCAAGAATGCATGGAACAACCTATAGACATCGACCAGACCATTCACGTGAGGTGGAACAAGACCACACTTGGCATTAACTATCCAAATGCCAGACTTGTCGGCTATGGTTAGACAGTTAGTGAGAGACTACTAAGGCTTGACCAATGATGACTGAGGAATCTCGCGAAGCCATACCCCATTCACTGATAATGTCCTACATGCAGAATATAAAAGGAGGTTCAACATGTCATTGATGCCTGCTTATGAGGGAAAAACTGACCCTAGGTAGCACATAATGAGATATGAATGGCTAATGGATTCCACACAACTAGATGATGCAATCAAGTGTAGATGTTCTCCCATAACTCTAACTGGAATAGAGACAATATGGTTTACAAGGTTACCCCTACGATCGATCTCTAGATTTGATGATTTAGCAACAAGGTATGTGGAGCAATTCCGTATAAACGCAACTCGCCCCAAAGATGCAATGTCCCTGTCCAACGTAATCCAGGCTCCTGGAGAATCGTTGAAATATTATTTGGAGAGATTTCGTACAACTGGTATAGAATCGGTAATCTGAATGACCACGTAATATTGATGGCCATAATAAGAGGTATTGATCTAGAATCTGATTTTGAGACTGGTTAGCAGGAAAGACACCTGCAACGTTGTAGCGCTTTTATGAAAAGGCGGCTCAATATTTGAGGAAGGAGAAAGCCAGATGCTTCAGGAAGAAGAATCCTACGCGACCAAATAAAGGGGGAGTATAGAGTAATAATGCAGTGAGGCAGTTTGATGATAGCTTTGGAAAAGTTCAAGTGAATGTCTAGAACAAACCGAATCAACAAAACAAAGATAGAGATAGGAACCGAGAACGAAAGAGGGATTCTAGAAGAGGGAAGCCTAGGATTAAGATGTATGATACTTACACGTCGTTGAATACATCACTAGAGAATATCTATTTATCTACCTGTAACACCATGCAGTACAGGAAGCCACCTTCAAAAGAATCAATGGAGAAGCAGAAACAAACCGCAAAATATTGTCGGTTTAACGAATGTTATAGACATAAAAAAATGATTGCATGCAGTATATACTTTCGGGGGGTTGTGTGCAAACTCACCCCTCCTGGGAAGAAGAACAACCTTTTTGGGAATCCCGTGTTGAAGACAGATATCATGGAGCATCCTAGCCATTAGAATCGTCGGCACTTGCTCCAGTGGATCATTAAATATTCTAAAACCTATGAGCACATTCAACGGAGTTGACTGATTCACCAGTAGACCAACCTATACCGACGAACCTTGTGATTCAAATGAAGTGGGTTGGCCCAATCCAACAACGATTTTAGGTGAAGCCTGAGCTATAAAAGGCCCAACTTCAGGAGGAGTAGAGGTGCGCTCAGCGAACTTGAATCGAGGCGATTGACGAGTCATTCTACATACTAAAACTTAGCATTCAACATGGTGAGGTATGCCCTATTTTGAATATTGAGCCCGTGTGACCAATGCCTGGAAACCTAAAGGAAATCGACATGTGTTCACCGGGGCTGATCGAGGCACGTGAGAAGTGTCAATCTATGTAGTATGAGCCTGATGCCCTGTACACCACTAATGGACCATCCTATGTAGATAGCTCACACGTGCTATAAAAATGAGTCGCGTTAGGGATTATATTTCGGAACTTACCCGTTATCGATAAGTAATCGATAACGGAGCCGTTGTTTGGAGCACCATAGAAGCTTTTCCTTCCAAGGATATAAGAAATGCGGAAAATGAAAAGCAGTGCAATGGAATCATCCAATAGGACCTTTCTTGAAAATGAACCGTCGTGCCAGAATTTAAAAGACAATGAAAACTTAGCCACGTTTTGTCAAGAGATAGTTGGAATTGCAGAGATGGAATCGTCTCTGGAACGGCGTTGCACATGACCAACGCAAACGCTATAGGTCGAGAGCAACACATATCCAACCATCTCTTTCCAATTGCAAATAGACACACCCACACCATTGCCATCACAAAGTGCATCAACAATTTCCCACCTTCAACAGCTTGGAATTTTAGTCGATGGAAAGCACTCAGGCATGAGATGAATTGAATGAAGTTGGAGGTGGTGCTGGAAACTTAAGTGAAGGCAATTTGAGATAGGAGCGGCGCTGGGAGGTCGAGGCATCTGGATTTAGTCGGAGGTAAGATGAGCGGCGACGACACTAGTGGAAGCTTAAAGGACTTTGCAGTAAAGAACTTGGTACCGAGAGGTTTTTACATCATGTAGGCCCACGTGCTCACGTGTATGTCTCTGGGCTTTCTCCTGGGCTTCGAATCAAGCGGGCTTTTGACTCCATACTCTTGTTTCCCTATAAGTATCAACCCTACTACAACTAAAGAAGTAACTTCACTTTGGTGCTCTTCTTCATTTCCTACCTTCCTCACAATAGTCACCTAGGCAACTACTCTTGGCAGTTCTTAATCATAGAACCTATCAAATCCTAGTATTGGTGACTTGTACTCTCTAATTCTCTATAAACAACAACTAATAAAACTATAAAATGGACATAGTGCAAAGATTGCCAAATCACTATAAAAACCTATCACAACAAAAGTCATTGCCATTAGTGACGGCTAAAAAGCGACGCTAGTCGTTGTTAGCCATCGCAAGTTGTCGCTAAAAGGCGATGCAAAAACAGTCGACACCTATAAGTTTAGCAACGGCTAGCGTCGCAAGGTTAAACATGTGGCAAATCCGGAGTGGTTGACATGCTGTTGCTAACCGACATCAGCCAACGCAAACTAGATAAATGGGCAATAGCGAGCCGTCACTAGCCGTCGCAAGCTTGGACATTTGGCCGTCGCAATACTGGTTTTTTTTTAAAATCTGCAGCTTCTATTTGAGCCATCCAACCGCATCTACAATATATATAAATCCAATTTCATAACCACAACCATTGCATATCACCCATAAGCAAGTATATAATGCAAAAATCAATATCTACATCAACATTCCATCAAACAATGTCTATATATCATCAAACAACACATCCACAAATCTTTCAAACAACACAACCATATCGAAAAATACTCATGTCCATCAAACAAAACATCCACAATACCATCAAGCTGCACAATCGTCAAACAAGTATCCAATCCATCAACACATATCAAATAAATATAAAATAAAATGAACAAAATCCATCAAACACTACAGTCATACCTACTGATCGTCCTCTCTCAACCCATCCTTCACAGGCATTCTCGCGTGCTCTGCTAAATATGTCGTAATTCGCTCATCTGGCATGTGCGTCATTCCTCTTCTCTTCCGCCAATCATTGAACTCTGTCATCTGCTGTTTTAGCTGAGTTATCTCCTTCTCTGCCTAGGATCTCATATAAGCCGTTTGGGTCATTATCGCCTGTAAAATAGTTAGTAGTGAGTTATAATTTCTGCTCAATATTAAATAAAATGTATATATTATTTATTGAAACAGCTTATCTCCTGATTTTCATAACTGTAACGCCTATTTCATGAATGAGGGTCAATCAGAGCATCCCAAATACGGTTCGACTCCTCCAACGTTAATTCATGACCAGTGGACTACGCCACTCAAGCTTGCTTTGCTTCATATCTTCCTACGATGACATATAGAAGTTGGCTACAATAAATAATCAATTTAAAACTTATGAAATGTGAAGTAAAAATAATTAAGCATGTTTACCATTACGGATTAAGATTTATCATCCGTCCAAACATATGAAACATTGCCATCCTCATCTGTCTGCTCAACGGCATACGTGTGTATGAAGACCTCTGCCATTAAAATGTTGCCATCCTTATCTGCCATCCTCATATGTCTGCACAACCTTTTATACATGTATCTATCTTTTGGTTCGACAAACTGAAAGCCGACATAAGTGTTTTCATATTACAATGACTATCGCACATTAGATTATTAGGTGGTATGTGTCATTTTGCAGCTTGTATAACTACTGTAAATCCAGCTTCTAAAAAGTTGAATTTTGATTTTATAGTAATGTATTCAGCGGTTACTGATAATTCGATTCTACTTTTAGAACAATCCCACATTGGCCTCTTAGCAACATCCAATAAATCATAAATTCTTTTCGCTCCTACAATCGGTTCTTCTTCAATATTTACTTTTTCATCGCGACATGAATGGTACGGAAAATTGATCTTGTTGCATCTTCCATTACATCTTCTATTGGATTCGTCATAACATAATCATTCTTTGACACTACAAGATTAGATATAGGTGCAGCAAGTTCTGACTTCATACTTTCAAGTACGATCGAGAAAATAATCGAACATTGTTCCTAGTTTAAAAATATATGTTAGTAATTTCAGTAACACCTAAATTTTGTCTAAAACAAAATCAAAGCCTTTTGGGACTAAAGATTTTATACACCATACTTCTATCTAATTTCAACAGCATTTCACTTCACTTCTATGCATAACTTTGCATCTAAAGAGTATATTGTTATTGTTGTATTTTCTAAAATAAATTAAAACCTTTTGGGACTAAAGGCTTTATTGTTGTTGTATATGTTAAAATAATACTTAATGCTTCATTTCTTAGTTTTTTAAAAAATCGATTTTAGTACAATATTTGTTTCAAAAAAATTATTATTTCAAACTTAAATTTATTATTTCACTTCACTTTGTTTCTTAATTTTATAATCTTTTCAACTATCTAAATATTTTATTAACTAAATTTTGAATTTTAAAACATATTTTACAATTCATTTAACTATTTGAGTTTTGAACCGAATTTGTAAACTAAAATTTGAAGTTTGCACTAATTTTAATCAATAATTATACACTAATTTTAAAACATATTTTACAATTCATTTAACCATATAGCAGCACATTAATTAATAATTGTTTTTGCTCATATTATAACAAACATTGCTTTAAACTATACTAAACATTCACGTAAACTTATCAATAAGCATATTAATCAATAATTATACACTAACTTTTGGATTTTAAATCAATCTTATTTTGGTGCAAAAGAATAAAAAGTTTTCAGGTTTGCGGGTTTTTGATGTGTCTATACAGATCTGCGTCGACCAACGATGACTACGTTGGCCGCTTATTCTAGCCGCTACCGGATGACGCAAACGGCTAGCATCGATTTCTGTAGAATATTTATATCAATTTTCTTTTTATGATTTCAAACTAAAATTTATTATTTCGTAATTTATTATTTCACTTCACTTCATTTTTTAATCTTATGATTCATTCAACTATTTAAATTTTTTATTAACTAAATTTGAATGTTTAAAACATATTTTACAATTCAGTTAACTATTTAAATTGTTAATTTACCGATTTTGTAATCTGAAAATTGAAGTTTGCACTTATAATAAATTAAAATAAATTTATTTAATACTAACCACTAACAATTATAACTAACACACACTAATTAATTAAAAAATATTACTTATATTTAACGTACCAATTTAGCAGCATATTAATTAATAATTATACACTAATTTTCACGTAAACTATAACAAGCATTGTTCTAAACTATAACAAACATTCGTGTAAACTTATTAATAAGCATATTAATCAATAATTATACACTAAATGTTGGATTTTAAATCAACTTTAATTTTTAATTACAAATTAAACAATCAAGCCACTCCAAATTAACTAATACACTATTACCATCAACATATACGCAATAACCATCAATTTCAAACTCATAAACAAGTAATTTTTGAAATTAGGGTTTTAATTATATCCCCAAACCAACTAGTACATTACCATCATCAACTAATACAAAATAATCAACAATTTCTAACCCATAGTTAACCAATTTTCGAAATTAGGTTTTAGTCATACCTAGATTAAGTTGAAATTGGAGAGGAATAAGATATCAGCGAGCTTTGGAGGGCTTAGGCGGCTCGAGGCGGCTGTGGAGGGCAAAATTTCGTTCGTCGTATTAGGTTTTGATGGGAAATTGTAACGATTTTCAATTTGCGGATTCGAGCTGTATATTCAGAGCTTGCATCGGCTTGCGACGGCTAGCGATGACCGCTTATTTTACTTGTCGTCAGCCGATGCAAAAGGCTGCTGCTATAGGCAGCCTTTCTTGTAGTGTGTCTCCATGGTTTTTTCTTCTTCAATACCATCTGCTAGATTTAGAACCTACGGGTTACCTACAACTCAATTTTGGATGTTGATCCATTTTTGACGTCAACACCAACAAACTTATAATTTTACATATTTATTTTGTTGCTACTTCATCCTCCCTCTCCATGGTGGGCTGCTTTAGTAAACCGCCTTGCCCTAAAACTGGCATTGTGAGGAATGAGATCTTTGTGGTTTACTGATGGAGTGTAAGAGCATTTCCAACAAAAGAATATTTGTTGTAGTGGCTAGAGCAAATGAATCCAATGCGGCGGTTACTTTTAACCAAACGCCACTGCAGTGACTACATTTGGGTCAATATAACTACATGTAACTTTGGTGCTAGATTCCATATCCAAAATTGGAGTATATCTTGTACTATATGATAAGGTTTGTGAGGATGTCCACACAAACTTACCAATGATAAGCACTGATCTCTACATTTTGAAAAGTCCAAACCAACTTCACCAAATTTAAAGCTAGTGAAATAACCAACAAAATTCAATGGATAGTTGATAGTATGAAAGCTATGGCCAATAGTAATAGAAGATAAGAAACTTGAGCTAGGAAAGAGATTGAAAATTGGAAAAACAAAAACAAGAATGCCAAACCGATATAAGACTATATCAAACCTTTAGACCACAAATAACTAAAATTGAAATAACAGGTAAAAGAGAGAAAAAGCAGACATATATTATTATTCATATATATAAACTCAAAAGTTGCAACACTTGGAGTAAACCAAACAAAGTTCGACGTCAATACAAAACAGAAGAAAGACAAGAAACAACCACAAAGAACAACATATATCGCAAACAAATATCATATTAGTGGGAATGAAGACTTATTGATCTGGCTTGTAGGCGATGAAACTGATGCATTGGACTTGACGGACATTGTCAAATCCGATGATTCTGCAGTAGGCTTTTGGGTACTCCTTCTTCACCTCTGATACTTCATTCAAAACTTGTGCAGCGTCGGTGCATCCGAACATGGGAAGCTTCCACATTGTCCAGTACCTTCCATCATAGTATCCTGGTGAGTTTCCGGTCTCACGGTATACAAATCCTTCCTGTATGGACCCAGAACAATATACTTGTTACCATCCATATTTATATAATGAGCTAGTATGGCATTCATGTATATTAATTAGTAAGGTTTTAGGGCTTACATGGCTGAATTCTAAGCAAGGGATCCATCCATTGCGGATAAGGTACTCAATTTGTTTCAGGAGCTGTGCATCGGTTAGAGTTGGAAGGTAAGAGAGGGTCTCGAATTTCTTGAGTCCTTCAATTGGCCATACCTGTACAATCGTATAATACGTACATCATGTGCTTCTCTTGTTAAATTATAAAACTAGGTAAAAATCAAAATATGAAAAAGAACATATATGTGTACCTTCATGCATTGAACTCTTCCACCATTGCTAGGCAACTTAGAGAAGTCAGCATTGGCCTTTTTGGTAACTGGGAAGCTTGACATTGACTTAAGACCGGTGAAAGGAGCGACCATGCTAGATTGTGCTGGAGACACGCTCGACATGGTAGCAGAAGACATCAACGATGAAGCCATTGCTAAGACTCTCTTCTTCTTACTGTTGTTTTTGCCTTAAGGTGAGAATAATGGTTGGAAGGAGGAGGTATATATAACGCAGGAAGAGCATACATAACTAAGGAAAGGCGGTCGATGTTGAAGAAGCATGATTGCACACCCCTTATCGCATGGAAATCAATATTATCTTGCCACGTGGATGCCTAATCTTATCTTCTTTAATTCCGTATTCGGAATTGGGTGGTATTGTGCATTCTCAACTGTGTGGTCTCCTTTACTTTTATTGTATGCATCATCATGTTAAAGGGTAACTGTAAAAAGTTTAAGCGGTTGTGTGTTCCATATTATCCGAGTTTATACAAGTGTGATTGTAAATGTCGTTGTTAAGTCAATAAGGGTGAATGAACATATATTAATATATCGAGCATCCAAATTCCATACGTTGCAAATATGTATCTTGAAATCTAAGTTATTTGCTTATTTTCCATGGCATAGAATTTGTTTTTCTTTACCTGCATGGAATTTGTATTTCTTCTCCTTCTAGTATTGGTTTTTGGGTTTTATATGGCATAAAGCTGTTACAACCGTACAATGGTGAAACCGTTGACTTGTATAATTTTGTGAAGAAAAAAAAAAAAAATTGAATTTTTATGTTATTTTAATTAAACGCGTAATATACAAATAGTTACTTGCATCGTTGAAAACACAAAACCGTAGACTTAATTAATCAAATATCTTAACTTCGTTACTTAGTCATAAACATAAGACTACCGAACTTCCACCACGGTGTCTAAAGTCTTTTATTTTGGACTACTAAGATTGATTATGTTTTGCGTTAGATCGTAAAACCGATTAACCTTCCACCCTGGACTGGGGTCTTCTCTTATCTATAAGATGAAGATGCAACAACTCGTCTTATCGTCTGCATATGCTAATCCTTGCTTTTCAACTTAACTTCCTCAATGTACCGGGAAAGGAAAAAAGACTCGAGCTTCTTTCTTTTCGTTTTTTGGTTATATCAAGCAAAAACGGATAGGAATAGATAATATGATTAATCGGTAGTAGCTAAGTAGGTGGGTTTGGGTTGTTAGCACCCCTAGCAAGTAAGCCCATTTACTAGTATTGAAATAGAAATTCGAGTAAAAAGGTAATAAAATGTTAAATAAAATGCATAATAGTGACAACTAAATGCTGAAAATGTGTAATAATATTTATTTTCTAGAAAATATAAACACAATTTTTTATAAACTATAGAAAGCTAAACCAATCATGTCTTTAATGTTTTGTTTTCATCATAAAAACACTATCGATACGCCTTTTTTTTACAGATAGAACAATGTCAAACTATAGCTTATGTAACATATGAATATATATAAATTAATAGCTAGTGATAATAGAAAAGTATCTCCAACCAATGGCCATATACTAAATGTAATAAGTTTACATCATATTTCATACAACAAATAACACAATAATTTTACATAATATTTCAAGCCATAAGGTTGTTGGAAGTAAACAAATCAAATAAAAAATGCATGTTGTTAAAAGAATAAAGCCTTTGAGATATCAGATAAAGCCTGGTCTTGCGAATGACTTGTTCTTCTACCATAAATCAAATCCTAGTCCCGATCTACTTTTGTTTTCTTTTGATCTTTTCTTTGCAGTAGTTTTAGACCTTTATAAAAGAAGATCATGAATCAATAACATGTAAGTTTTGTTTTCCCGAGTGAATAAATCCATTTCTGTTTCTCAGTTTCATCTCTTATTTCTTGTTAGCTTTATAAACACCAACATAATGGTATCGGAGACGATCTGCCTCAGTTATTTCTTTTCTTTGCTTGTTCACAACCATGTCATCGAACCTGGTTCAGCTTCAAGTTCCTAAATTAACAAAAGAAAACTATGAAAGATGGTGTATCCAGTTCAAAGCATTGTTTGGTTTACAAGATTTATGGGAGATAATCAGTAATGGCTATGTTGAACTATGTTAGTCGCAACCACTGGAAAGTGTTACGAAACCAACTGTAACTTCAATAACAGTTGCAGAATAACACAGAAGTAGTAACGGCAAAAACTGTCACTAATTTTAATAAATTGTAACACAAAAATGCGTAACTAGATCTGTATGAAAAGCATTGCCGATTAAAGTGTCCGAGTCCAGCAGAAAACTGTTTCCTTGAAACAATATTGCTGCCGTACGTAGGTTCACGGGTGATAGCAATTTGTTTCCCAGGATGAAACGGACCAGCCCCGCAGCGGTTGCAGACGGAGCGCCGACGAATTGAAGAGATTATAGCACTAGAACAGAGAGCTTGGAGGAAGAAGGAACAGAATTCGAGAGTAAATTCAAATTGATTATTCTAAGATTCTGGCCGCCTATTTATAGACTGGAGGAGGTGCCTATTCAGAGTGGTCGTGACTGTTGGAAAGGTTGCGACCTTTAAACCAACAGCAGTGACCGTTGTGTGCGCACGTATGGAAGGGAATGGCCGCATTTGGTGACCGTTCAAACGAACTGGCTCATCCGATCGAAAAATAGCCGTTTTGGCGTATGCAAGCCCAAGCGGCAGTCGGTGGCCCATTTAATCACGAGACCCCAAGAGCCCCAAGGCCCAAGGCCCTATCTTTGACATATTTAGTATTAATATGGAAGCCTACATGCCATTCCACATTGCCTTATCCCTTATCATTCTTCTTTTGTTTGATATTCTATGATGGGCTGTGATATATATGGTGATATTGAAACAAATATCCCATGATGTGGAACTTTGTTTCAATACACACTCTAATTCTTCACCTTCCCACTTCCTCATTCATTCATTTCTAACAATCCCCCACATGAATGAGCAGTTGTTCTTAGTTTCACGAACCATTTATCGTATCGGTTAAAGTAGCACAGGGGTCTTGAACTTTCCTAGTGTTTATCCATTTGAGTTACAGGCGAATCAGTAGACATAGAATGTCCTTGAACTGTTAGCCTTTTGTGTAATTCTACAATAGATAACACACGATAAATGTTTCTTATAATGCTTCATTCTCTATATGTGTTCGTTTTTGCCTTGAGCACCTGCCTGGTATCATAAGTGCTTAGAGAATTTGGCCTCATAATTCTCTTTGAAGTGGCGCCTTCGCACTTACGTAGGTGATTCTGTAAAGGGTATTCACAATTCCTCATGTACAGACATCATTAAAAGTATCAATACTTATCCTATTTTTCAAACACATAAAGCACTGACTTATCATAGGAATGGTTTGTGTGTAACAGTGCCATAAAGTTTCTCTTAAACTTAGTTGTCCCTTTGAACCTAGATCTTGGGATCTCCAGTCAACTAGGTGGGGTTTTCATTAAAAAAAAACTTTTATTCTGTGGGCCTTAACCCCATTCCTATCGATAAGGTTTGAACTTTCTCTCTTGGCAAGCCTTTAGTTAGTGGATCCGCTATGTTATCTTTTGACCTTATGTAGTCTATAGTGATAACTCCATTAGAGAGAAGTTGTCTAATTGTTTTATGTCTACGACGAATATGCCTAGATTTACCATTGTATAGTGTACTATTAACTCTTCCAATTGCTGATTGACTATCACAATGTATACATATTGGAGGCACAGGTTTGCTCCAATTTGGAATATCTTCCAAGAAACTTCCAAGCCAGTCTTCTTCTTCTGCGGTCTTATCTAGTGCAATAAACTCTGATTCCATCGTAGATCTAGCTATACAAGTCTGTTTGGATGATTTCCATGATATTGCTCCATTTCCTAATGTGAACACATATCCACTTGTAGGCTTTGTATCTTGTGATCCATTTATCCAATTGGCATCACTGTATCCTTCCACTGTCGAAGGGTAGTTTGTATAGTGTAGACCATAGTTTTGTGTATACTTTAGGTATCCTAGAACTCTGAGTATCGCTTTCCAATGATGTTTACCAGGATTGCTGGTAAATCTACTCAGTTTACTTACAGCGTATGCAATATCTGGCCTAGTGTAGTTCATAACATACATGATACTTCCTAGTATACGAGAGTATTCAAGCTGGTAGATACCATCACCAGTGTTCTTTACCCAATTTTGGTTCATATCTACGGGTGATTTTGCAATAGTTATATTATATTGCTTGAATTTTTCAAGTATCTTACCGATGTAATGTGATTGGGATAACGCATATCCCTGTGGTGTTCTCAAAATTTTGACACCCAATATCACATCAGCCAGTCCTAGGTCTTTCATATCGAATCTTGAGGACAACATATTCCTTGTAAATGTTATTATGGCCTTGTTATTTCCTAGGATCAACAGGTCATCAACATAAAGACAAACAATGACATATCCTAAATGTGTGTTTCATGTAGACACATTTATCTGGTTCATTTATTGTGAATCCATTTGATAACATAGTTTCATTAAATTTCTCATGCCATTGTTTTGGAGCTTGTTTAAGGCCATAAAGCGACTTTACTAATTTGCATACTTTATTTTCCTTTCCATAGCTCAGAACCCCTTCAGGTTACTTCATATATATTTCTTCCTCTAGGCCACCATTCAAAAATGCAATTTTTACATCCATGTATTTCTAAATCAAGTATGGATGAAATTGCAATAAGCATCCTAATTGATGTTATCCTTGTCACTGGTGAATATGTATCAAAATAGTCCAGTTCTTCCTTTTGTCTGAATCCTTGGACTACAAGACGAGCTTTGTACTTGTCTATTGAACCATCAGGTTTTAATTTCTTTTTAAATATCCATTTATTACCTAAGGTCTTGCATCCTTGAGGTAAATCAACTAACTCCCAGGTATGGTTAGCCATAATGGATTCTATCTCATTGTTAATAGCCTCTTTCTAGTAAGGGGCATCGCTGGAGGACATAGCTTATTTGTATGTCAATGGATCATCTTCTAACATAAAGGTATAAAAGTCTGGTCCAAAGGTTTTTGAGGTTCTAGACCTTTTACTTCTTCTTGGCTCCTCCACTTGTTGATCAACACTAATTTGCTGAAGGTTATCTTCAGTATCCTCAAGAGAATTGGAGATTTCTTATTCCCTTGGTCTCTTATGAGTATCACTATCAGTGCCCTGCTTTAAAGGGAATATATGTTCGAAAAATCTTGCATTTCTCGACTCAATGATCGTATTTTCATGAATATCATCAATTTTAGATTTGTGTACTAAAAATCGATAAGCAGCACTATTTTGTGCATGTCCAATGAATACACAATCAATTTTTTTTGGTCCTATCTTGACCTTCTTTGGTTTAGGTATCTCTACTTTGGCAAGACACCTCCATACTTTTAAGTATTTGTAGGATGCCGGTCTATTTTTCCAAAGATCGTGAGGAGACTTGGATGTTTTCTTTCGTGGTATCTTATTTAAAATATGGTTTGCCGAAAGAATAGCTTCTCCCCAAAAGTTATCTGGCAAGCCAGAACTGATTAATAAAGCATTCATCATTTCTTTAAGAGTTCTATTTTTCCGTTCGGCTATACTGTTGGATTGAGGTGAATATAGTGCTGTAGTGTGGTGTATAATGCCGTGCTCGGTGCATAATTCCTCAAAAGGAAATTCATATTCTCCTCCTCTATCACTTCTTAAAGCTTTAATTTTCCTGTTGAATTGATTCTCAACTTCTTCCTTATACTGTTTAAACATATCGAATGCTTCATCCTTACTTCTAAGGAGATACACATAGCAGTACCTAGTACAATCATCAATAAACGTAATAAAATATCTTTTACCTCCTCTAGTTTGACACATTTTCAAATCACATACATTAGTGTGTATAAGGTCTAGAGGTTCAATTTCTCGTTCAACATGATGAAACGAGGTTCTTGTCAATTTTGCTTCTGCACAAATTTGACATTTATAGTTGGAGTCTATGTTACATTTTGGTATACATTCTAGATTAATCATTTTTCGCAGTGTATCAAAGTTAACATGCCCTAATCTAGAATGCCATATGTTAGAAGAGTCAACAATATAAGCAAAATATTCACTTTTATTCATATCAATGTTTGGTACAATAGTTGTTACATTTGCCTTGAATAAACCATCACATACATATCCTCTTCCTACATACATTCCATTCTTTGATAATATAAACTTATCAGATACAAAGGTTAATTTGAAACCATGCTTGCTAAGCAAGGACCCTGATATCAAATTCTTGCGTATTTCTGGAACGTGAAGAACATCACTCAAAGTTCTTTTCCAGAAGTTAGTTTCAGCACAACTTTTCCCTTGCCATCGATCTTTGATGCAGATGAATTGCCCATGAAAAGTTGTTCATCATCAGTTGCAGTTTTATAAGTTGTAAACATCCACTTATTAGCACATATGTGTCCAGTGGCACCTGTGTCTACAAACCATTCCTTTGAATTACCAACAAGGTTGCATTCTGATATTACTGCACATAAATCCATATCAGAAATGTCATCTGTAACTTCAGCCGTATTTGCTTCTGATTTCTTCTTTTTGGGAGCGCGACATTCGGCTGCTTTATGCCCCTTCTTTCCACAGTTATGGCAAGAACCCTGAAATTTTTTTTTCGACTTCTGGGGCGCATTCTCACGTTTTCTCTTGTTAGGTTTATCTGACTCAACAACATTTTCTTTGGCAGCCATATTATGAGAGATCTTTTTCTCAGAATTTCTATTATCTTCCTCAATTCGCAGACGAACTATGAGTTCTTCCATTGTCATTTCCTTACGCTTATGCTTAAGGTAATTTTTAAAGTCCTTCCACGATGGAGGAAGTTTCTCAATGGTTGCGGCAACCTGGAAAGATTCGCTAAGTATCATCCCTTCATCTTACAGTTGAAGGATGATCAGTTGTAGTTCTTTAGTCTGGTTGATCACTGTCTTTGAATCAACCATTTTGAAGTCGAGAAATTTGCCAGCAATGAATTTCTTCATGCCTGTATCTTCAGTTTTGTACTTTCTGTCCAAGGCCGTCCAGAGTTCCTTGGATGTTGCAACAGTACAATAGACATTGTAGAGGCTATTATCCAGACCATTCAGAATATAGTTTTTACACATAAAGTCCGAATTTTTCCAGAAATTTGCCGCCTCCACTTTGATTGCATCGGGTTCGAGTTCGCCAACTTCAGGAGCATCTTCGGTTAGAACCTTGGCGAGGCCTAATGTTGTTAGATAAAATAACATCTTCTGTTGCCAATGCTTGAAGTCCGTTCCATTGAACTTTTATGGCCTTTCTCCATGAGATAGTGCCATTGTTGGAACCAGAGGCGTTGGCTGAGTGTCTGTCATCGTTTAGGTTGGTGCAGCGTTATTGCTATTGCTATTTTGAGACATTGTCGTCTACAGCAACAAAATATTGCTTCAAGATTGTTAGTCGCAACCACTAGAAAGTGTTACGAAACCAACTGCAACTTCAATAACAGTTACAGAATAACACAGAAGTAGTAACGGCAAAAACTGTCACTAATTTTAATAAATTGTAACACAAAAATGCGTAACTAGATCTGTATGAAAAGCATTACCGATTAAAGTGTCCGAGTCCAGCAGAAAACTGTTTCCTTGAAACAATATTGCCGCCGTACGTAGGTTCACGGGTGATAGCAATTTGTTTCCAGGATGAAACGGACCAGCCCCGCAGCGGTTGCAGACGGAGCGCCGATGAACTGAAGATATTATAATATTGTAGCACTAGAACAGAGAGCTTGGAGGAAGAAGGAACAGAATTCGAGAGTAAATTCAAATTGATTATTCTCAGATGCTGGCTGCCTATTTATAGGCTGGAGGAGGTGCCTATTCAGAGCAGTCGTGACTGTTGGAAAGGTTGCGACCCTTAAACCAACAGCAGTGACCGTTGTGTGCGCGCGTTTGGAAGGGAATGGCCGCATCTGGTGACCGTTCAAACGAACTGGCTCATCCGATCGAAAAATAGCTGTTTTGGTGCATGCAGGCCCAAACGGAAGTCGGTGGCTCATTTAATCACGAGACCCCAAGAGCCCCAAGGCCCAAGGCCCTATCTTTGACATATTTAACATTAATATGAAAGCCTACATGCCATGCCACATTGCCTCATCCCTTCTCATTCTTCTTTTGTTTGATATTCTATGATGGGTTGTGATATATATGGTGATATTGAAACAAATATCCCATGATGTGGGACTTTGTTTCAATACACTCTAATTCTTCACCTTCCCACTTCCTCATTCATTCATTTCTAACAATCCCCCACATGAATGAGCAGTTGTTCTTAGTTTCATGAACCATTTATCATATCGGTTAAAGTAGCATAGGGGCCTTGAACTTTCCTAGTGTTTATCTATTTGAGTTACAAGCGAATCAGTAGACATAGAATGTCCTTGATCTGTAAGCCTTTTGTGTAATTCTACAATAGATAACACACGATAAATGTTTCTTATAATCCTTCGTTCTCTGTATGTGTTCGTTTTTGCCTTGAACACCTGCCTGGTATCATAAGTGCTTAGAGAATTTGGCCTCATAATTCTCTTTGAAGCGGCGCCTTCGCACTTACGTAGGTGATTCTGTAAAGGGTATTCACAATTCCTCAAGTACAGACATCATTAAAAGTATCAATACTTATCCTATTTTTCAAACACATAAAGCACTGACTTATCATAGGAATGGTTTGTGTGTAACAGTTCCATAAAGTTTCTCTTAAACTTAGTTGTCCCTTTGAACCTAGATCTTGGGATCTCCAGTCAACTAGGTGGGGTTTCCATTAAAAAAAACATTTATTCTATGGGCCTTAACCTTATTCCCATCGATAAGGTTTGAACTTTCTCTCTTGGCAAGCCTTTAGTTAGTGGATCCGCTATGTTATCTTTTGACCTTATGTAGTCTATAGTAATAACTCCATTAGAGAGAAGTTGTCTAATTGTTTTATGTCTACGACGAATATGCCTAGATTTACCATTGTATAGTGTACTATTAGCTCTTCCAATTGCTGATTGACTACAATGTATACATATTGGAGGCACAGGTTTGCTCCAATTTGGAATATCTTCCAAGAAACTTCGAAGCCAGTCTGCTTCTTCTGCGGTCTTATCTAGTGCAATAAACTCTGATTCCATCGTAGATCTAGCTATACAAGTCTGTTTGGATGATTTCCAAGATATTGCTCCATTTTCTAATGTGAACACATATCCACTTGTAGACTTTGTATCTTGTGATCCAGTTATCCAATTGGCATCACTGTATCCTTCCACTGTCGAAGGGTAGTTTGTATAGTGTAGACCATAGTTCTTTGTATACTTTAGGTATCCTAGAACTCTGATTATCGCTTTCCAATGATGTTTACCAGGATTGCTGGTAAATCTACTCAGTTTATTTACAGCGTATGCGATATCTGGCCTAGTGCAGTTCATAACATACATGATACTTCCTAGTATACGAGAGTATTCAAGCTGGTAGATACCATCACCAGTGTTCTTTACCCAATTTTGGTTCATATCTACGGGTGATTTTGCAATAGTTATATTATATTGCTTGAATTTTTCAAGTATCTTACCGATGTAATGTGATTGAGATAACGCATATCCCTGTGGTGTTCTCAAAATTTTGACACCCAATATCGCATCAGCCAGTCCTAGGTCTTTCATATCGAATCTAGAGGATAACATATTCCTTGTAGATGTTATTATGGCCTTGTTATTTCCTAGGATCAACGGGTCATCAACATAAAGACAAACAATGACATATCCTAAATGTGTGTGTTTCATGTAGACACATTTATCCGATTCATTTATTGTGAATCCATTTGATAATATAGTTTCATCAAATTTCTCATGCCATTGTTTTGGAGCTTGTTTAAGGCCATAAAGCGACTTTACTAATTTGCATACTTTATTTTCCTTTCCATAGCTCAGAACCCCTTCAGGTTGCTTCATATATATTTCTTCCTCTAGGTCACCATTCAAAAATGCAGTTTTTACATCCATTTGATGTATTTCTGAATCAAGTATGGATGCAATTGCAATAAGTATCCTAATTGATGTTATCCTTGTCACTGGTAAATATGTATCAAAATAGTCCAGTTCTTCCTTTTGTCGGAATCCTTAGACTACAAGACGAGCTTTGTACTTGTCTATTGAACCATCAGGTTTCAATTTGTTTTTAAATATCCATTTATTACCTAAGGTCTTTCATCCTTGAGGTAAATCAACTAACTCCCAGGTGTGGCTCGCCATAATGGATTCTATCTCATTGTTAATAGCCTCTTTCTAGTAAGGGGCATCGCTGGAGGACATAGCTTGTTTGTATGTCAATGGATCATCTTCTAACATAAAGGTATAAAAGTCTGGTCCAAAAGTTTTTGAGGTTCTAGACCTTTTACTTCTTCTTGGCTCCTCCACTTGTTGATCAACACTAATTTGCTGAAGGTTATCTTCAGTATCCTCAAAAGAATTGGAGATTTCTTCTTCCCTTGGTCTCTTATGAGTATCACTATCAGTGCCCTGCTTTAAAGGGAATATATGTTCGAAAAATCTTGCATTTCTCGACTCAATGATGGTATTTTGATGAATATCATCAATTTCATATTTATGTACTAAAAATCGATAAGCAACACTGTTTTTTCCATATCCAATGAATACACAATCAATTGTTTTTAGTCCTATCTTGACCTTCTTTGGTTTAGGTATCTCTACTTTGGCAAGACACCCCCACACTTTTAAGTATCTGTAGGATGCCGGTCTATTTTTTTTCAAAGTTCGTGAGGAGACTTGGATGTTTTCTTTCGTGGTATCTTATTTAAAATATGGTTTTCCGGAAGAATAGCTTCTCCCCAAAAGTTATCTGGCAAGCCAGAACTGATTAATAAAGCATTCATCATTTCTTTAAGAGTTCTATTTTTCCGTTCGGCTATACCGTTGGATTGAGGTGAATATGGTGTTGTAGTTTGGTGTATAATGTCATGCTCAGCGCAGAATTCCTCAAAAGGAAATTCATATTCTCCTCCTCTATCGCTTCTTAAAGCTTTAATTTTCCTGTTGAGTTGATTCTCAACTTCTGCCTTATACTGTTTAAACATATCGAATGCTTCATCCTTACTTCTAAGGAGATACACATAGCAGTACCTAGTACAATCATCAATAAACGTAATGAAATATCTTTTACCTCCTCTAGTTTGACACATTTTCAAATCACATACATCAGTGTGCATAAGGTCTAGAGGTTCAGTTTCTCGTTCAACATGATGAAACGAGGTTCTTGTCAATTTTTCTTCTGCACAAATTTGAAATTTATAGTTGGAGTCAATGTTACATTTTGGTATACATTCTAGATTAATCATTTTTCGCAGTGTATCAAAAGTAACATGCCCTAATCTAGAATGCCATATGTTAGAAGAGTCAACAATATAAGCAGAAGATTCACTTTTATTCATATCAATGTTTGGTACAATAGTTGTTACATTTGCCTTGAATAAACCATCACATACATATCCTCTTCCTACATACACTCCATTCTTTGATAATGCAAACTTATCGGATACAAAGGTTAATTTGAAACCATGCTTGCTAAGCAATGACCCTGATATCAAATTCTTGCGTATTTCTGGAACGTGAAGAACATTACTCAAAGTAATTTCTTTTCCAGAAGTTAGTTTCAGCACAACTTTTCCCTTGCCTTCGATCTTTGATGCAGATGAATTGCCCATGAAAAGTTGTTCATCATCAGTTGCAATTTTATAAGTTGTAAACATCCACTTATTAGCACATATGTGTCTAGTGGTACCTGTGTCTACAAACCATTCCTTTGAATTACCAACAAGGTTGCATTCTGATATTACTGCACATAAATCCATATCAGAAATGCCATCTGTAACTTCAGCCGTATTTGCTTCTGATTTCTTCTTTTTGGGAGCGCGACATTCGGCTGCTTTATGCCCCTTCTTTCCACAGTTATAGCATGGACCCTGAAATTTTTTCTTCAACTTCTGAGGCGCATTCTCACGTTTTATCTTGTTAGGTTTATCTGACTCAACAACATTTGCTTTGGCAGCCATATTATGAGAGATCTTTTTCTCAGAATTTCTATTATCTTCCTCAATTCGCAGACGAACTATGAGTTCTTCCATTGTCATTTCCTTATGCTTATGCTTAAGGTAATTTTTGAAGTCCTTCCATGATGGAGGAAGTTTCTCAATGGTTGTGGCAACCTGGAAAGATTCGTTAAGTATCATCCCTTCATCTTGCAGTTGACGGATGAGCAGTTGTAATTCTTGAGTCTGGTTGATCACAAACTTTGAGTCAACCATTTTGAAGTCGAGAAATTTGTCAGCAATGAATTTCTTCATGCCTGCATCTTCAGTTTTGTACTTTCTGTCCAAGGCCGTCCAGAGTTCCTTGGATGTTGCAACAGTACAATAGACATTGTAGAGGCTATTATCCAGACCATTCAGAATATAGTTTTTACACATAAAGTCCGAATTTTTCCAGAAATTTGCGGCCTCCACTTTGATTGCATCGGGTTCGAGTTCGCCAACTTCAGGAGCATCTTCGGTTAGAACCTTGGCGAGGCCTAATGTTGTTAGATAAAACAAGAACTTCTGTTGCCAACGCTTGAAGTCCGTTCCGTTGAACTTTTACGGCCTTTCTCCATGAGACAGTGCCATCGTTGGAACCAAAGGCGCTGGCTGAGTGTTTGTCATCGTTTGTGTTGGTGCAGCGTTATTGCTGTTGCTATTTTGAGACATCGTCGTTTACAGCAATAAAATATTGTTTCAAGGTTGTTAGTCGCAATCAGTGGAAAGTATTACGAAACCAACTGCAACTTCAATAACAGTTACAGAATAACACAGAAGTAGTAACGACAAAAACTGTCACTAATTTTAATAAATTGTAACACAAAAATGCGTAACTAGATCTGTGTGAAAAGCATTACCGATTAAAGTGTCCGAGTCCAGCAGAAAACTGTTTCCTTGAAACAATATTGCCGCCGTACGTAGGTTCACGGGTGATAGCAATTTGTTTCTCAGGATGAAACGGACCAGCCCCGCAGCGGTTGCAGACGGAGCGCCGACGAACTGAAGAGATTATAGCACTAGAACAGAGAGCTTGGAGGAAGAAGGAACAGAATTCAAGAGTAAATTCAAATTGATTATTCTCAGATTCTGGCCGCCTATTTATAGGCTGGAGGAGGTGCCTATTCAGAGCGGTCGTGACTGTTGGAAAGGTTGCGACCCTTAAACCAACAGCAGTGACCGTTGTGTGCGCGCGTTTGGAAGGGAATGGCCGCATCTGGTGACCGTTCAAACGAACTGGCTCATCCGATCGAAAAATAGCCGTTTTGGCACATGTAGGCCCAAGCGGCAGTCGGTGGCCCATTTAATCACGAGACCCCAAGAGCCCCAAGGCCCAAGGCGTTATCTTTGACATATTTAATATTAATATCAATATGAAAGCCTACATGCCATGCCACATTGCATCATCCCTTCTCATTCTTCATTTGTTTGATATTCTATGATGGGTTGTGATATATATGGTGATATTGAAACAAATATCCCATGATAGGGACTTTGTTTCAATACACACTCTAATTCTTCACCTTCCCACTTCCTCATTCATTCATTTCTAACAAACTAAGTTCAGAGGAAGAAGCACATTACACTCCTGAGCAGAAGACTGTTCTCAATGATCAACGAAAAAGGCATAAGAAGGCACTATTTTTACCGTATCAAGGATTAGAGTATGATATTTTTGAGAAAATTTCAGAAGCATCGACAAGCAAGGAGGTCTGGGACAAATTGAGCAAAATCTTCAAAGGTGTTGATAAAGTAAAGAAGGTAAGATTACAAGCTTTAAGAGGTGAATTTGAAGCAGCTCATGGGAAAGAAGGAGAAACAATATCAGATTATTACTCACGGTTGATTGCGACTGTCAATCAAATGAAGAGGAATGATCAATAGGTTGACAATTTTCTTGCGATGGAGAAGATATTGAGATCTCTTACCCACAGTTTTGAGCATGTTGTAACAGAAATTGAAGAGTCGAAGAATTTGGAAATTACCAGTTCTGAAGAACTTTTAGGCTCTTTGCAATTTCATGAGCAGCGTATTCAACGTAATACTCAGAATATTACACCAGAGCAAGCACTAGAATCAAGGCTTGCGCTAGAGAATTCAGGCAGGGGAAGTTACGCTGGAAGCCATTCACAACGAGGTGGCACATCTTATTGCGAGCAAGGTAGAGTTCGCGCCAATTTTTCTCACAGTGGAAATGGCAGAGGTAAATCAAATGTTCAGTGCTATCAATGTCAGAATTTGGACATTATTCAAATGAATGTTCAAATAAGCCTAAAAATTGTGTCAATCTAACTGAAGCTTCAAATCATATTTTGGAAGAGCTGGCTCTTCTTATAGTCTACAATTATGCCATTGGAAAAAATAATGTTTGGTGTCTGGATTCTGGTGCATCCAATATGTGTGGGAAGATGGAATATTTTGTGAGTCTCAAAGAAGAAACCAGAAGATCGGTAAGCCTTGGCGATGGCTCTAAGTTAAATGTTGCTGGAAAAGGACAAATACGAATCTATCAAAATGATGGAAATGTTAGGTACATTTCTGATGTTTATTTTATTCCTGTTATGAAGAGTAATATTCTCAGTCTTCAACTTCATATGATAAATGAGTCATGTTTTCTTGGGCTGATTGAAAGTGAATCAAGAATTTGCATTTGCGATTTGGGCATCTTCATTTTAATGGCCTAAAAATGTAATATTCGATGGCATGGTACATGGCTTACCAAATGTTGAGTTTCGGCATTTCCGCGTATCGCACGCGTTCGCTTCACCGTGTCTATTCGGAGTCAACCGTCGAAGTCTCCCATGCCAGTGTCCCGATTGAACATCCCTCCATCGCCTCCATCGAGCATATAATCTGGTCTTGGCAACATATTGTAGGAATCTTCAATGTTACGTGCCACCAATCCCATTTATATAGCACGATTATTCTGAATATCCTACGATGTGGGATTTTAGCCATTCAATCCACGCATCCACTCCATTTACAATGCGAGCCACACCTAACAATTTCCACCTTGGCAAGCATTGCTCAAATCATCTTGGATTTATACTGAGTTCTCTTCGCAGTTGGATGAGGCTGTTACTCCGAATTCTCATAAGCAGGAGGGAGCGCCTACTTAACCATATCTCCACCTTGACGAGCATCACATGCTCAATCCCCTTAGGAACCATGCTTCAGTCACGCTGCATCATACCGGTCCCATCGAACCATTAAGCTCTGATACCGTGTTGAGTTTCGGCATTCCTGCGTACCGTACGCGTTCGCTTCACAATGTCTAGCCGGAGTCAACAGTCAAAGCCTTCTATGCCGACGTCCCGATTGAACATCGCTCCATCGCCTCCATCGAGCATATAATCTAGTCATGGCAACACATTATAACAAAAGAAATCCTTAATGTTACATGCCACCAATCCCATATATACCACGATTATTCTGAATATCCTGCGATGCGGGATTTTAACCATTAAATATATGCACCCACTCCATTTACAATGCGAGCCACACCTAACAATGGTCTGATACCAAATATTGGGACGGAATTCCAACTCGAGACCACTCAAATCGAAAATCCACAAGCACAGCGGAAGATGGGGTCGTGATAAGAAGTGTAAAAACAACCAATCAACAACACAATTCCAATCTCAACCAATACAAAAGCAATCACAATCACAATCCCAGACAAGCAATATAAAAATCAAAGCAATAACGAAAAATAAATCACACCGATTTATAATGGTTCCACTAACGTTGTGTTAGTGTGCATCCACTTTAAGAGAGAGTTTTTATTAATACTGATGAGAAGAGTACAAGAGATTGAATAAAGTGATCAAAATTCTAATTAGAAATTTATTTGTGGAGAAGAGAATTGAAGAAAATTAGGTTTTGATAAACCCTAATTTGTGGAGGCTAATCTTTTGCAGTTGCTTGCACGCACCCAGATCCAGAACCTGAAGCTAGCTTGAATAGAAGAATAGAAACCCTAGGCAATGTTCCAAAATTGCCTCTAAGATATCACAAATCTTCATGTCAAGTCCACACGTGAAAAACAGGCAAAAGTCGCCTCGGATGTCTAGCCAAAATGGTCATACGTCTGACTTGAGTTACTAGAAAAGATTTTCTTCAGCTCAAACGTCTGACAAAAAGCTCTGGAACCAATTCTTCGCACAATCAGATGTCTGACCATTTTGGTCATACTGCTGACCTCTTTCTCTGGAACAGGTCTGGTGCAGATTTGCTGAAGGGTCAGACGTGTGAATTTTTCCTCAGACGTCTGACCCTGTCAATTCAGCCACTCCACCCTTTTTCTTATAATTTCCACCTCCGAACTACGATTTGCGAACCGTTTTCTCCATTACGAAGCTACTTCCAACCTCTACAATTCTCCATATAGTGTCGCCAAAATCTAACACTCCGCCTCGACACTATATCCATCTCCAACTCCAATGATACCATACCATCAACGACAATCGATAGCACCAACTATCACTTCTTCTATCTTCAACCAGACATGAATGCTTTTCCAATGAGCTCCAGCAAATCCGCCGCCCATTGCACTCCATCAACGAGCTCGGAAAAAGCCCCCTCCTGCTAGTGAAATGTTGAAAACATCCAAATTCTAAGCTATCTCACTAAAGACTAGCACTTAGCAAGAAGATAGAACATCAATCTCTCACCGATACTCTTACTCATCTACCACCAAGCTCCTTCCTTAACCATGCCTTCTCATGGAACCTAGCACTTCTCCAAGCGAATCAAGTTCAAGCAATGCTTGAACTTTCATACCGGCAATGCCTTAGCGAACATGTCCGCCGCGTTATCCTTTGTGTGCACTTTTCAAAGATATGCTTGCTTATCTTCATCCATGGCTACTTGAAATGACTCGCTCACCTCAATATGCTTAGTCCGTGAGCTAAACATCAAATTCAATGCCAAGTGAATAGCAATTGGCTATTACATCGAACATCAATACTATCATGCCCGAATCCCAAGTCACATAATAATCGCTTCAAATAGAGTGCCTCCTTTACCGCCTCTACCGCGGCTATCAACTCTGCCTCCGTAGTGGATAAAGCAACTACGGCCTACAATCTAGATCTCTAACTTATGGCTATACCCCCAAGTGCGAATACATATCTGAAAGTTGATTTTCTTCGATCTCTATCACCGGCGTAATCCGAATCACAATAACTAACCAACTTGCAATCTATCGTCTTACCACCGCCAAAAACAAGACCATGAGATGATGTGCCTCTAAGATATCTCAATATAAGCTTCACAGCTTCCCAATGTGATTTTCCCAGATTAGCCATATATCGAATAACCATCTCGATGGCATTTGCAATGTCGGGCCTTTTACATACGATTGCATATATTAGATTTCCAACCGCACTTGCATATGGCACTTTTTCCATATAAGCCTTGTCTTCCTCCAAGATAGTGATCATTTACTCGAAAGCTTCACATGCAAAGGTAAAGGTGTATTTGACGCCTTTGCATTCTCCATGCTAAACCGACAAAGCACTTTCTCAATGTACTCCCTTTGAGCTAATTTCAACTCAAAATGCATTCGGTCCCTTACAATTTCCATGTCCAATATCCTTCTTGCATCTCCAAGATCCTTAATTTCGAACTCTGATTTCAAACTCGGTTTTAGATTGTTGATTTCATACTTATCCTTAGAAGCAATGAGCATGTCATCCACATATAAGAGTAAATACACCCAACAATCATTTTTCAACTTTCGAAATAAACACAAGCATCTTTGATGCTTCTATCAAAACCATTTTCATGTATAAAGTGATCAAACCTCTTGTACCATTGTCTAGGTGATTGCTTTAAACCATATAATAATTTCTTCAACTTGCAAACCAAATTTGACTTACCATCCACAACAAAACCTTCTAGTTGCTCCATGTAGATGTCTTCATCCAAGTCCCCATGCAAGAAGGCGGTCTTCATATTAAGTTGCTCCAACTCCAAGTCATGAATAGCAACAATAGCAAGTAATATCCGGATAGAAGTATGACGCACAACTAGTGCGAATATCTCATCATACTTCTTTCCCTTTCTTTGTGCAAATCTCTTAGCCACTAGCCTTAATTTGTATCTTCCATCGTCCTTCATCTTGTATATCCATTTGTACCCAATAGCATGGGTTCCTTTAAGAAGTGGAACCCAAATCCCAAGTTTGATTCTTCAACAATGATTACATCTCTTCTTCCATGGCATAAATCCATTTTGAGCTATCATTCGACTCCATGACGTCATTAAGGTCCATCGGCTCATCTTGAACTACATGAAGTGCATAGTCCAAGCTTAGATAGTTCCAATCACCATATCTTTCGGGAGGTCTTATAGTACGGCGACCAACCCAAGTAGCAATACCATCACCCAAACTCCCTTCAGCTCCACCTTGAACCGAATCTTCTCTAGAATCATGTACATCACCAACATTACTAAAGAAATCCTGTGGACTATGTGATGTAATATCAACCGCTACTTCCTCATAAGCATCTCCAACTACTCTACTCTCTCTACTCCTTGGACAAAATATGGAAATAATTTTCTTCTCCTTTGGTTCACAATGAACTAAATCCGGAACATCCGATGAGCTGACATTCTCCTTGAACATCGCTGACTCATCAAAAGCAACATGACAAGAATTCATTACCTTCTTATTTTCGAATTTCAAATCCGATAGCCTTTTACTCTGTCCGTATAGCCAAGCAAAATCCCCTTGAAAGCTCTAGGCTCATGCTTATCTTTTCCCGGATCATGCCCATAAACAAGACTACTAAACACACGAAGATAACTCAAGTCAATGCTCTTTCCCTTCCACACTTCCTTTGGAATTTTGTTACCAATAGCTGAGCACGGAATTTGATTAATAATATGCACTGTGGTTGATAAAGCTTCAGTCCAAAATCACTTCACCAAACCCGATGTCAATCTCAAGCATCAAGCTTTCTCAAGTAGAGTACGATTAATTCTCTCCGCAACACCATTCAACTGCATATCTCCAGGTGTAGTGAAATGCCTCCGAATACCATGATGCTTGCAAAAATCCAAAAATTCTCCGGAAATAACTCTCCGCCATTGTCAGAACTTAGAACCTTCAAAGACTTTCCACTCTCATTCTCAACAAGAGCCTTCCATGCTTTGAACTTTGCAAATGCCTCCGACTTGGTCTTCATTACATACACCTAAACTTTCCGAGAAAAGTCATCTACAAAAGAAATATAATAGCAAGCTCCACCTAAAGAAGCTACAGGTGTCGGTCCCCAAACATTCGTGTGAACATACTCAAGAACCCTTCTCGAATGATGCTTTCCCTCACCGATGAAACTCTATTTGCTTTCCCATGATGCATTCTTCGCAAAACTCTAACTTATTGAAACTTTCTCCATTGATCATCTCCCACTTTCGAAGAACGTCCAAACTCCTCTCTGAGACATGACCTAACCTCAAATGCCACAACCTAGTCGCGTCCAAGCCACGAGAACTATCAACTTCTATACAAGTTTCACCTTCTACAGTCACTCCTTGAAGCAAATAAATACCATGAGTCCTTATACCCTTCGTCACCACAAGTGCTCCTTTCAAAACCCGTAAGCTATCATTCTCAATAGTGATCTTACAACCTAAAGAATCCAGCTGTTCTAAAGAGATAAGAGACTTTCTAAGTCTCGAAACATAGCACATATTAGTGAGAGTATGAACCACTCCATCAAACATCCGAATTTGCATGGAACCAATGCCTTCCGACTTACAAATAGCACCATCTTCCATAATAATTGAATTTCCTTCTTTGTTGATGTAAGAAGAAAAATAATTTCTATGTGGCGTCATATGATAAGATGCCCTCGAAATGAGCACCCATTTGCTACATGAAACATCTGATGCTATCGTCGTCAAAACATCTAAATCTCCCTCACCAACTCCACCCTCCTCCCTCCACCGCTACTGATGAAGATGCTACTTCCTTCTTTGCCTTCTCCTTGTCTAGACACTCATTCTTCCAATCACCGGGCTTCCTACAATTATAATACTTGTCTTTTCTTTCCTTCGACTTTCCTCTCCAATCGGGGTTCCTTGATTTAGAATGCCCTTGGTTCTCTCTCTTCACATATCTCTCCTTCTCTATAAATAAACCATGACCATTACTAGCATCACTACTTCCATCACCTAACTCCTTCATTTGATCACGTAACTTTTCGCTAAGAAGACCCATCTTGACATCATCAAGAGTCAACGTATCCCGGCTATAAATCAAACTATTTGAGAAACTTGTATAGTGATCTGGTATTGAACACAAAAATATCGTCGCCTTTTGCTCTTCCTCAATCTTCAAATCTATCACCTTCATCTTCATTATAAAATCATAAAAAATGTTCAAGTGAACCTTTAGCGAAGTATCTTCCTTCATCTTATAGGTGAAGAATGTTCGCAATAAGATCAAACGATTTGTCAGTGACTTCTTCATATACAGTTCATCCTACTTGTCCCAAATACACTTAGCGGTGTCTCACCACTAGTTTCAGAGATAACATTCACTCCCATAGCAAGTTGAAGTGTTGTGAATGCCCACTCTTCCATCTCCTCTCTCTCAATATCTGAAATGTCCATTGGCAATAAACGTGTATCAAACACTACCCGATGCACCCAATTCCTCCTTAGAAACGGTTTCATCTTCCATTGCCATTTTTCAAAATCATTATCGTCATTTCACTTGTCTATTACCAATTGTGATCCTGAAGCTAGGTACGAACCATGTACATAAGGAGCTACATCACTTAGATTACCTGTTGATGAACTACTTGAGTTACTACTTGATTCAGGCATTTCTACAACCACCTACCAACACCAAAGCTCCGATAGCAAATGTTGGGGTGGAATTCCAACTTGAGACTACTCAAATCGAAACCCCACAAGCACAGTGGAAGACGAGATCGTGATAAGAAGTGTAAAAATAACCAATCAATAACTCAATTTCAATCTCAACCAATCCAAAAGCAATCACAATCCTAAACAAGCAATATAGAAATCAAAGCAATAACGAAAAATAAATCACATAGCGATTTATAGTGGTTCTACTAACGTTGTGTTAGTGTACATCCACTTTAAGAGAGAGCTTTTATAAATAATGATAAGAAGAGTACAAGAGATTGAATACAATAATCAAAATTCTAATTAGAAATTGATTTGTGGAGAACAGAATTGAAGAAAATTAGGTTTGATAAAACCAAATTTGTGGAGGCTAATCTCTTGCAGTTGCTTGCATGTATCTAGATCTGGAACCTGAAGCTAGCTTATATAGAAGAATAGAAACCCTAGGTAATGTTTCAAAATTTCCTCTACAGATATCACAAATCTTCACGTCAAGTCCACACGTGAAAAAAAGGCGGAAGTCGCCTCAAACGTCTGGTCAAAATGGTCAGACGTCTGATTGAGTTACTGGAAAAATTTCTCTTCAGCTCAGATGTCTGACCATTTGGTCAGACGTCTGATAAAAGCTTTGGAACCATCTTTCTCTAGAACAGGTCTGGCGTAGATTTGTTGAAGGGTCGGACGTTTAAATTTTTCCTTAGACGTCTGACCCTGTCAGTTCAGCCCACTTCACATTTTCCCTTATAACTTCTACCTCCGAACTTCGATTTGCAAACCGTTTTCTCCATTATAAAGCTACTTCCAACATCTAGAATTTTTCATATAGTGTCGCCAAAATTTACAAATTTGATTTACCAGATCATGTGTGTGAAGAATGTGTAATCAGCAAGCAAGCTCATCTTCCTTTTCCTGATATTTCTTCTTGGAGAGCCAATTCACCCTTACTGTTAGTCCATACAAATATTTGTGGGCCTATAGAACCTTGTTCTGTTGGTAGGAATAAATACTACATAACCTTTATTGATGATTTTAGTAGAAAGACATGGGTATTTTTTCTTAAAGAAAAAGGTGAATATTCAAACAGTTTAAGGTTGTATCAGAGACTAAAAGTAAGTGTGAACTATGCACATTAAGATCCGATAGAGGTGGGGAGTACACCTCCAATGCGTTCCAAATGTTTTGCAAAGAAAATGGTATATGCCATTAACTTACAACTGCGTACAGTCAACAACAAAACGAGGTTGTTGAGAAGAACAACCGTACCATTCTTGACATGACAAGAATACTGCCCAGGGTGAAAAATTACCAAAACAATTAAGTGCTGAGGCGGTTGCATGTTCAATTTATCTTCTGAACCAATGTCCAATGAAAGGTGTCAAATACATGTAACCACAAGAAGCATGGAGCGGACACAAACCTAGTGTGAGTCATTTAAAAATTTGCGGGTGTGTTGCACATACTTAAATACCCGAAAGTAGAAGAAAAAAGTTGGATGATCGAAGCCATAAATGCATCTTTGTAGGTTATAATGAAGAATCAAAAGCCTACTAACTTTACAATCCACTTAGGAAGAAATTGGTGATAAGTAGGGATGTGGTTTTCGATGAAGGAGCGACTTTAGATTTGAATGCTATCTATAACAACAACATGAGTACAAGCATTGATGATCATGCGGAAGTACCAATTCAATCTCCAATACTTGAGTTATCATCTGCAATACAATCTCCTCCAGAAGCAACAGACATGGTAACATACACACCTCCATATAATACAAGCAATGTAAACAATAACAATACATTATCAAGTGCAGGAAGCAACAATAGTTCACCTTCTCCCATGATAAGAAGTCTTCAAGATATCTACAATGCTACAGAAGAAGTATAAGGGAAGGAAACAAACTTATTTTTTCTATATGCAAATCATGAATCCATCAGTTATGAAGAAGCTATCACAGAAGATTGTTGGAGAGCTGCCATGGAGAAAGAAATGATGGCCATTGCATAAAAATGACACATGAGAGTTGTCCACACTTCCACAAAATCAGATAGCAATTAAAGTGAAATGGTTATATAAAATCAAACGAAATGCAGATGGTAGTATTGCTCGTTACAAAGCAAGACTTGTAGCCAAAGGCTACAGGAAATAATATGGAACTGATTATGAAGAAGTATTTTCTTCGGTGGTCCGATTTGACACAGTGAGGTTACTCATATCTCTTGCTGCATCTACAGCTGGAAACTCTACCAACTTCATGTGAAGTCGACTTTTCTTAATGGAGTTCTTGAGGAAGGGGTGTATGTTTACCAACCAGAAGGCTTTGTAGCAAAAGGAGAAGAATCCAAGGCTTATGGGTTAAAAAAGCTTTATACATCCTTAAACAAGCCCCACGAGCATGGAATGCACGTATAGATGGTTATCTTCATCACGCTAGTTGTATTCATTGTCCTCACAAACCATATGTGTATGTGAAAGTAATAGCCATGGTGAATTTTTATTCTTCTGTTTATACATGGATGACCTTTTGTTTACCAGCAATGGTGAAAGATTATTCAATGAATTCAAGCAAACTATATTTAATGAATTTGAAATGACAGATAATGAACTTATGTATTTTTTTTTGCTTGGCTTGGAGGTTAGGATAGATCAGGATGGAATATTCCTATATCAAAATTACATGGAAAAGTTTCTGGACAAATATAAAATGAAAGATCGCAAAATTGTCACAACTCCTCCTGCTGCAGATCTTCATTTAACAAAGGAAGGCACTGGTAAACTTGTTGATTCAACACTATACAAAAGTCTCGTTGGAAGTCTCAGATATTTAATGACGACACGACCTGTTATTGTCTATGGTGTCAGTTTACTCAGCCGCTATATGGGAACGCCAAGAGATTCTCACTGGCTAGCGGCCAAAAGAATTTTAAGATATATTAAAGGCACACTTAATTTTTGGGCTTTTTTATGCTTATGAAAAAAAAACTCAAGGCTCTTGGGATATTTCGATAGTGACTTGGGACTAGATCCGGAAAAAAGAAAAAGCACAACAGGTTACTGTTGAATACGCGATTATATGATTTTTGTTTGATGATAATAAACATATATATATTCGTGTAAATGTATTTGTTAACGTACTATTTTATTTTTCATAGACTAATTAAATATTTGCTGAATAAAAATAAATAATACAGAATTTGAATTCAAACAGAAATTTTATTCAAACAAATATTTATTACAATTTTGAATAGTACAAATTCAAGCTCTCACTATATACTTATACAACTTTGATTACAATACATCACAATTTCACATTTACAGTTGACCTCACTACATATCACTCACACTCGTACTTTATTTTCAACTTCACTTCAAATTGAATCCAGCATCTGAGCAATCTGCAAAAATAAATATAGACGCAGTAAAATAGAAAAGGAAGTATTTTTGCAGTATAAAACAAAATGTAGATTTTGAAAATAATATCTGCCTCAGTTATTTTGGTTGTTCGTCATCATTTAATTTTCAATTCATCATACACGAACAGCTTGTGACATACACAGTGTATCGTGTTTTATTTTGGTCCTACAGCTTTTACTTGGACATCGAAGAAGCAACCGATAGTGGCTCTATCTTCATGCGAAGCAAAGTATGTCGCGGCTTCTTTTACTGTATGTGAAGCTATTTGGCTAAGGAATTTACTCACGGAACTGAACCATAAACAAGAGGGTGCTATAGCGATATAAGTGACAACAAATCGGCTATTAAACTGTCCAGGAATCCGATGATCAACATGGAAAAAGCAAGCATATCGATACACGATTCCATTTCCTCAGGGATCATGTGAAGCAAAAGACAATTGAACTACTTTACTGTCATATAGTGAATCAAGTAGCCGATATTTTTATTAGACCATTGTCATTTGAAGTTTTTGACAGATAAAGATTAATGCTTGGAATAAAGCCTTTTTGATTTGAAGGGGTGTGTTGGAAGTAAACAAATCAAATAAAAAAGCCATGCTGTTAAAAGAATAAAGCCTTTCAGATATCAAAAATAGCCTGGTCTTGAGAATGACCTATTCTTCTGTCATACATCAAGTCTTAGTCCCGATCTATTTTAGTTTTCTTTTGATCTTTTCTTTTAGCAGTTTTAGACCTTTATAAAAGGAGATCATGAACCAATAATATGTAAGTTCTGTTTTGCATAAGTGAATAAATCCATTTCTGTTTCTTAGTTTCATCTCTTATTTGTTTTTAGCTTTATAAACACCAACAAAGGTCAAATGCTTAGAGACCTGCAACCACCATTGTTTGTGTTAGCTATAGACACGCCTCAAGAACTCACTGGCATCCCTTCCTATCACTTCAACTCCACTACTCATGCCTCCTCCTCTCCATTTATCCCGTTGATGCTCTGATTGTTGAATAATGAATCTCTCCGTAACATTTATATATTTTTAAACACCTCTCGTGTTTTTGCAGAGTTTCATAGCCAGTCACCCTATATATATGACATTTGTAGCAAAAGATCGGTCATTCATTAAATCTCCAGTGATATCAAAATATGATATTCACAGCAAATAACACCTAGGTTGCAGACATGGACACAACGAAGGACAAACAGATGGGTTTATTTTCTAATATTGATATTACGAGTTAAAACCAGTCAACCTACACCTCAATATATAAGAGTGTTATATTGTTGCCTGTGGTATTAGTTGAACTGCTAGTAAAAACACAAAAAACAAATATCATCACACATTAATATCTACTCACACAATCAGAGACTGGTTGCTTTCACTTTTTGATTGATAAGGATGGGTTAGCTATCCGTGTTAGTTATCAGTGAAATAACAGATAGTGTCCACTTTTTGAATTAGGAAAAATAATAGTAGCAACAAAAAAGCGTCCTCTTTTGAAGTAGAAAAATAATAGTAACAACATTGGTTTTTAACTATCGAATGTGATGAAAACAAGTGAAGCTACAGGTATAAAATGCTGGTGCATCTAGTGGCAAATAAGAAGTTGATATATGAATTTTAAACGTATCACTTAACCAACTTGATATTAAAATGCACAGTGAAATAGATGCATAAAGCTACATGTGTGGTACGTAGAAGCTGAAATTTGATTACTTCAAAAAAAAACATGTAGAACTTGCACATCATTGATCAGTACGATTTCAAGCATATTGTTGCAATGTCAATCAATGATTTATAAATTACAATCCATTTTCTGACAATGTACAACTGTTATGAATGTGTTCATGTTAGTAGCGTGGTTGGCAAAAGAACTAGTAAATGTTTTTGTTTGTTAGACTCTTAGTTCATTTTAAAAGACAAAAGTTCCATGTCCTTCCAGTGAAATTAAAGGTAAAATTCAGATTTGTTTTAAAAATAGTTTCAGTCTGAGAAATTCACATGTTGCTATGAAAAACTCCCATATTTGTTTTAAAAAAATTTCACTCTTTGAAATTCATTGGTATGAAATTCATGCATATTTTATACATTATTGGTTTCCACCTAGTAGGAAATATTTGGAGCTATCTAATTAATTTATCGATTCTATATAATAAATGCTGCACCCATTAACTTGATCCCAGCAATATAATGGAGGTTAATACTAGAATACAAGCTGGATTTAGCACCATACAAGGTATGAATTTATAAGGAAACATCATATCAACACTAAAATCATAGTTAGCCAATACTAAATCAGGGCCACCGAATACTAAACTAGGCCAGCTAATGATACGAATACGAATACTAAAATTTAATACGTGAGGTGCTCTAGAGATAGGAGAATGAACATGGGAGGCGCGACAAAGGAATTGGAAGGAGCAGTGGATGGCGGTTGAGATGTCGTAGACGATGATGGATTCAGTATTAGTGGTCGTGATGCGGACTTAAATCGTTCTCTGACTCTCATGGCGGCTCTAGCGGCTGGGATGGTGGATCCTTTTCTATCTCCAAGGCTTGAAATTCGGCTCGTACCCCAGCTCCTGTCCTTCCTTTGTTCTCTTTCATCTGGGATTCTAGAATTCCTCCTAAAGTGTCTTTGTTCATGTGGCGAACCCTACATAATGGGCTGCCATTAGACTAGAACCTCCAGAGAATTGGTATCCTTACCGTCTCCCGATGTAGGTGCTGCGGAATCGGGGATACAGAATCCTTGTGCCATTTACTTTTATGGGCTTCTCTGCCAGATCCTGCTGGAATTACTTCAGCAACCTTATTGGTATCCGAGGAATTATCAGATCTCCTTTCGATTTACAGAGAACCTGGTGGCACGATATTTCTGGTAAATCTCTTCACTCGATAATTTTTCGCTTGATTCCTTGCCTGATCTGTTGACACCTGTGGTGCGCGCGGAACAAGGCAATTTTTGAGGACTCTCCAATGGATCCATATTCCATTATTCGTCAGGTTAGAAATGATGTCTTCTTGGCTTTTCGTGGCAGACCTTTTAAGGGTTCGGTTAGCTCTCGTTCTAGTCGTCTTGTGGATCTTTTATCTATTTCCTGTTTTCAGGCACCCTCTAGAGTTGGAATTGGCTGACTTCATCGCTTCCCCCCTCCCCTTATTTCTCATTTCGTGGATGTTGTTTTTTCAGGCTATTGCTTTTCAGGTTGGTCCGGGGTCTTCTGTCGTATTCTTTTATTGGGGTTTTCTGCGTGATATTCTATGCTAGTTCTGGTGGGCTCGTCTGCTCTGATTGCTGTTGTTTTGCTCGGTCTTCATTCGTCATCGTTATCGGGCGGTGTCTTCCCGGGTACTCGATGACGATGATCCTACGGGCAGTTGTTTCTTTGGATTTCATCCAGATTGATCTTTGACCGTTTTTCGCGGTCGTCTTCTTCTCCTATTCACGGACTTATGCTGTTTCTTTGAGCTTTTGTTATTGCATTGTCGTTTGGTTTGATTCGGAAGTCTTGTTTACTTTTGTTTGCTGGTTACATGTCAGGCATGTTGACAGCTTGTGGTTTTGGTTTATATATTTCACTCTTTTTTTTAGGTCGAGATAACGAATTTAGGGTCTTTATCGTTTTTAATTTCAAGGCCAAGGAGGATAGCCGTAGATCAAAATACATGAACATAATTATATCTGTAGATTATTATGATATATGAGTGGAACACAAGAGCCGAATTCTAGAATTTGTGATGGACGAGAGAAAAGAGGAAACTATTTTATGTTATTTGGACTTGAACTAATTTGATTTCGTCTTAACACGCATACATTCCTAATGATTGGTTTGATAATGTAAAATAGAATATTTGATTCTATACGATCAGAGAAATTGGACTCTTCGACCTTTTTTTTCCTTCCTAACTTGAGCAATGTATGATCCTCAAATCATCTTGAGGTCGGGAGTTGCGTAGGATTTTGATAGAGTTGTTGAGTTAACTGGTTATGAGCATCCTAATCTGAACGTGCAGAAGGTTTTTCCTGATTTTCGGACACTTCCAAAAGTTGAAGTGCATGTTAGCATGCAAACCAGCTTGGTTGTAAATATTTTTTTACTTATTAATCACATGTGGAGTACATTGTCGTGTTAATCACATATAATAGACATTTTGTTTCGTTGGAATTTCATTATGCTTTATGATTGATTAATCATGAAACCCTAAATCTAAACAAGTGATCCATACTAATTTGATTGAGAAGAAATTTGAGAAAGGTAAATAAATTAGCAGAAGTCGTGCCACAAACCAGATTTTCGACGCTCGAAAATCGGCATTAATACGTTAGCTGTATTACACGTCGAGCAATCGAATGCCAAAAATACCAGATCGTTAGGGAAAAACAAGAAAGGGGGTAGAAGAAGAAACAGAAACAATAACACAGAATCTCAGAATCGGAACGGAATAATATATAATAGTTATCAACATGTGTCTATACCAAAGAGCTATACACCATTACTTATACATTACATCATCATAGTACAATAAATCAATAACTTAATACTGGACAGTTATAATAACTTATCCTCACAAGTGTTGAATATACAGCATACAATACAGAGCGGAATAAAATCAAATAAGAGTAATACGTCTTCGTCATCCAGCCCATCCCTTGAGCTACATAGCATCTCTTGTATCTGTAATACTCGATCTGAGCCGAGCATTATAATAAAATAACACCCGAGTCGGTTTGGAAAACTAGCGTGAGAAAACACACTCAATTTGAGTTATTAAAGTTACAAAAATCCTTTGAAAAATAAAGGTATCTCGTAAGACCACGCCACACGTAAACACGACGGGTTTTTATCTTACGATAACCAAAACATTTTATATCAAAATCATCTGATATTATAATAATGCCTAGGTTCAAATACTTAATTCAAATAGCCAAATTTGCTACATTAATTCAATTCCAGCATACTAGGTTCTACAACCAAAACCGTAAAGGGCACGTATTGGAGAATGGATTTCATACGAATGACCAGGCACCGGAGTAAAACCTATCACAGTACACGTCGAGAAAAATGTACCGAGGACCACGACGGGGTCCCCTGCAATACAAGACCGGAAGACCCCTAACCTGAATAGACCGATGTACTATCATCCCAAGTGTTCCTCGGGGTTCTTCTGATGTACCGTAGTAATAATATCCGAGGGTATCTAGAAAGATGATAAATATACTCTAATTGAATGCGACCCACTTAGCCTTGCTACAACCCCTGATTTTTAGTCATTCTTGGTTGATGAGGCTTGAGGCTACGATTACCTTTTTTAAGGAATTTTCTTGGAATGCTCATTGTCCTTCAATGACAATGTATTGATAGCATTCATCCATACAAGTCCGTTCTGGATCTGAACGGAACCGAAGGCACTATTCCTACTACATCCGTTTTGGAATAATTCTCAAGATTAGTAGCGATTAGCCCCTGCACTTCAATGCTCCATCTTCGACTCCATGCTCTTGTTTCCACTTTTAAAACGTATTCGTCGATCGAAGTGGTTTTCGGATAACTTATCCGATCCCGGTCTCTTCGAAACAACGTTTGATATTTTTGGTTAACTCAACCCGGTTCTCTAGGAAATAAACAGACAAAAATAAGATCAAAGATCATCTTCTAACCACTAGTGGACGGATTTTCTTATCATCGTCCTAAAAGAAAGAAATGAGTTTATACGTACAGTATAGAACCTTCCGACGGTAACTGCACCATATAACTCATGTGTTTCTCCTAGATATTCCCAAAGTTATATTTTTGGTCCAGATTTGATAGTCGGTTATTTAACTATCAAATAAACAATCATTCAACCAAATATTTCATTTTCCACTGAAAACACCAAGTCTCATTCAATTTCAATTTTAAATAAATTAAATCTCTTTATCTAAAAGTATGTACTTATTTTATCGGAGTAAGTACGTCCACTAACCATTCCTTTCAAAAATATTTGAGAAACCCTTTAAAATAAATATGGAAATCATCACGCGGTATCCACCATGGATTCACAGCTCAATAGTTACGTCTCTATCACAGAGAAATCCAAAATTTAGCTACAGGCAATCTCTGCCTTCGATTTCACCATAAAAGTATACCATTACTTTCTGAAAACTTTATTTAATAATTTTTCTCAAAACAATACTTATAAAGTTTCTGTATAAATTTTTTTCCCAAGTTTAATTTAGGCAAATACTCTTAAATACAAGTTATTTATTACTATTAAATAATTATCTTTTAAAATAATAAAATACCGATTAATTCTTAATAATAATTAACTTAATATCAACTCATTATAAACTAACTTGATTAATAATTAAATATACTTTAACAATTTAAAATAATTACGTAAATTTGAAATAATAATTAACTTTGATTTATTTATATGATTCTAGTCGATTTACAAGACTTATTTATAAACTTATAATCCATTCTGGATAATTTAAAAATATTTAATAACTAACTTTTCTGGAATATTTTTAACAACTTCTAAATTTCCTAGTTTAATAATTTAAAATCCTTTTTTAAAAAAAATTAACTACTTGATAAAGAAAAATTTAATTCCAATATAGCATGTCTGATATTGATAAATCCCTCTTAATTTATCACCAATTTTATTTACGTCCTAATTTCTTAAATCCCCTTATCACATTTTCAAAAGAAAAATCTTTCTTTTTAAACTGGTTTGCTCACCCCACTATAAATTCACACTCGAACTTATATCTTCAATTTATCCACTAATAATCTCTTCACTTTATTTATAAACATTGTTTATAAATCTTACAGTTTTCAATCCCAGTTTATAACAGTTTCACATCACTTATATCCATTATAAATTTATTTCTAAATTAATTTCCTTGTTATAATCAATTCCTCAAATAACCCAAAAACTATACCCCAACCAACCAAATTTCAATTTTACTCCCATTTCGTAATTTAAGAAATCTTATTTTAGATCCAGTATAATCAATTTTTATATTTATTTTCCAGATCCCTTTTTTATTCTCCTAAAATATTTAAAGTCTCGATTTTTAAAAATTCTTTTTTACTCAAACAAATATCGCTTAAGTTTATTATTTAAAATCCTTTATATACATCATTCCAAAAACTCATTTACAATATTCCGAAATACTTAAGTACAAATTTTAAAGTCAGACTAGTTATTTTATACAAATAAATTTCTTTTAATTAATCCAAAATCCTATATAATTACCTCACTTCTAAAATCCCTTTTTAATTTCCTTTCAAAATTTAATATCTATATTTATGGTATTTTAAATTGCCAAAATCTAGACCATTGCCACCATAACATCCAGTAAATTCAAATCACACAATAATCTATCACGGAATCATTCAAACAAATCATATATTTCTATATATGAAATTAAATTCAATATTTTTAAGGAATCCAGTTGGATCCCTCCCACCTGTTTCCCTACATCCACAGATGTTAATAAACTTAAAAGTAACAATCCGGCTTCGAGAGGGATATCATGGTAAATAGGGTCATCCGCTATTATGCAGGGAACGTAGGTTCTCATCCGCTAAATATATGCAAGAATATCAATCCAATTACTAATATATACTACTATATATACTACCACATTCAACCGATAATAATTTATCAATTCAACCAATTATCCAATAATTAATTTTAGCTATTTAAAAATTAAAATAGTAATCCAAAAATGAGGGAGGTTAACTCACCTTAATTTTTTTTTTCAAATTTGCCATGAGCTCACTTTAAATTTAACCAACTGCACATTAATCCCAATTGCTTGGTATCCTAGATGATGAATCTGTCGTGACTTGATTCGACCTTGTACGAATAAATTACGAATAATATATATTATCAAATTTTATACTCAACTAATAACACTTTAATTGAATTTAATTAAAACTAAATAAAAAATTCATAAATTAAAACGACTCTAAGTTTAAACTATTCTCACCAAAAAAAAATAGTCTGGCCCATCACGAAAGCCATCAATTCCAGCCTTTGACTTCGCCAATCTCCATCCCTTGATGTACTCGGCTGCCCTAACACCAAGGCCTAGTTTTAGCTCCACCACGCCAAAACGCGGTACTACCTGATCTGCTGTTGAGAAAATCGTGACTGTAGAGATGTCGCATCCCATCATAACGCGCTGCAACCTCCCTTCCCTTTTCCCCAAGGCATCTCCTTCCATCACGAGTTCGAACACCATTTTCTCTTCGAGTCGATGCTCCAACCCAAATTCCCCTAAGACCTAGCCTCATTCCTAATCATGACCCAACGCTCCACCCTATCGAGCACCCTCTACCGTCGATGAGCTATCGCGGCTCCCAATAGAGGACGCTCGAGTTTTGAACAGACCGGTGAGAAAGAATGCTGCGATTTTATTTTTGTTTGAATGGCTTAATTTCATTTTTTTAGTTAGGCTGCTTTGAAAAAAAAACTGGAGATAATGAAAACGATAGTGAACGAAATGGAATATGCTAGTTTTTTTATTAAAACTTTTAAATTTTTCTGGGCTGTGGTGATTGGAATGAAGAAGGACGTGATTTAAAAGGAGTGAAACGTGTTTGAATGGAGCATCTATAGTGATTTGATGTGAGGGGGAAAAGTGCTGATGTGAAAATAGTCAATCAATATACATACATACATACATATATATATATATATATATATATGTATGTATGTATGTATGTATGTATGTATGTATAATTTAAATCTCCAAACCGTCAAGATTTCGCAGCTTAAAATCTCGAACACCTATCGATGCATGCCGCTAGGCGTTTATAATGTTATACCCTTATTCCGAATGCAATAGAAAAGGTTTTGAGTCCTAATTCGATCTATGAAGAAGATAGATTTTTGGACCCAATTATTATATTAAATTTTCGATATTAATTCCGACGCGTTTATATCTCATACAACCAAACATTAGCGCCAAACGCTAGAGATTTGAAATCCGATAATAATACACTATTACGGACCCAATGGAACTAGTTTCGTCGAATTTTGAGATTGTCCCCCAGATGGCTATTTATATACGTTAATTTAAATGGTATATTTTTAAAATTGAACAAATCAATTTTAAATTCAATTTAAAAAAAATTAATCTTCATTATTATTAATATAAATTTATTAAGCTTTTAAATTAGTTTTATCGAGCTTAAAGCTCAAGATTTAATCATTTAACCAAGATTCAATTTTTAAATTAAATAATTAAATTGTCCAATAAATCATTTTATTTGAAATTCAAGTTAAAAATTAACCTTTTAAATATTCAAAATAAATTAAATATTCCAATATCAAATAACTAAAATTCTAGGTCGTTACATTCCTCCCCTTAAAAGAATTTCGTTCCCGAAATTGCTAGGTATGAAGAATAGCCCAAAATCTATTAACTATTTTCCAAACCCAAACCGTTTAAACAACTTTTCAAAAAAAAATTATTGAAACCACGTTATCACTTTTACTAATTTTCCAAATTTATTCATAGATTCCAAAAAAATATTATTTACTCATATTTCCAATAATATTATTTACTCATATTTCAAAATTTCTAACTCCTTAAATTTTCGAAAAATTTCGCCAGCGTCTCCTTTGCGTGGGTAGATCCGAACAACTACAAATCGCCTCTATGGGACCCAATCATCAAAGGAAAACTAAAGCCAAGTGGCTCAATCACAAAATCATCGATTTCAATCACAATTTAAACATGTACCTTTTTGTCTGGCAATCAAATTTTACTTCCGAAATCGAAGACATCAATTTAGCTTTTGCTTTTAATTACCTACACCTTACTTACCAATAATATCCAATCATACAATTCAAAATCATTTTATTCAGCATTCTCAAATTTCCATCCTTTACTTCGCCAAAACTCATACGATGTACATATATCATTCTTACGCAATATCAACTCTGATCGCTATTTCGATCAAACAATTTCACTTCCGAACTAATATCGTTCAAACGATTCTCTAGTGCAGACTCAGATCTGGTTTCTTGATCGGAAATCGTCATTCTCCTTGCATGGTCATATACTATGATAGAGAATTCCAGAATCAATCAAAAATCTATATCCAGGGTTCGCCGTCAAAAATCGAGTGAAAAATCCTAACTCGGGTCGACTTAAATTATCTCAAAATTTTATGCTCGAATCTGGATCAAATTGCTATGCGAATAAAATAATATATGTACAACTTAGGTATTTATTTCAATTGATTCTTAGCTATATCAAATTCTTTTTATTCATATTTACTTTCTTTCCATTCAATTACTCTCAAATCGCTATTCGCATCCCTTATTTAATCTGCATTCAAATATTTACTTAGTATATATCTTAAATACCAATTTCGCTTAAGAATTTTACCATAAATTTTCTTAAGTCCACTATAAGATTTATACAAATGTTCTTAGATTTATTACCACTTCACAACTTAAGTTTATATCCATTTCTATTCGAATGAAAATTTCAATTCCATTTGAATTCAATTTATCTCCAAATTTTAAATATTGAATTTTATCAACCATATTCCATACCGTATTTAAATCACTAATTATTTTAGTTAGTTCCATTCACTAATTTATTTCAAATCTCAATCTGATTTTTATTTCCAAACTTTTATTTTATTTAGTCCAACTTAGGCTAAATTTCAAAATCCCATTTTATTTAACTTAAATTTTAAGTCAAATTACATTCCATAGTTAAATTTAAAATTTTATAAGTTATCAAACTTATTCATATTCTATTCACTAATTTTCTTCCAATTCACTTCATTTAATTAGTTTACTTTACTAATTTATTCCATTATCACACTCACTTTTATTTAACTCTTTTTAAGTTAAATTTCGTTCTACGTTTTCACATTAAATTTTTATCCACTCTAGTAAACTCACCTTAAGGTAAGATTCATTTCAAATTTTTTTCCAATTTTTTGTAATTTCAATCTTATTTTCTTATATTTCCAATAATGGTGGAAATCAAATTCCCAAGCTTAAACATTTTTGGTTCTGTGTACTTTAAATCATTTTAGAAATCATATATACGTATACACGAAATTTCACTAATATATCAAATCATACCTTTGAATTCCAAAACCAAATCTAGTTTTTCCAAACAATCTCAGGGGTAGCAATTCCTCTCTTAGAAATTCGAAAATGAATGTCGATGTTGCTGTAGTCATCATCAAAATTATTTTCCAGCGACCGAAGTGAGTTAAATGCTTTTTCCTCTTTTTGAAAACCATTTTAAATATTTTTATTCCTAAAATATCCTCAAAATAAGATCAGTATTATTTTTCAATACTTTGAAAACCATTTCAAAACCAACGGGAATTTAAATTCCCAAATTCCCAACCTTCAAATCCTTTATAAATCGGTTTTATAAACCATATCAATTTCCAAATCACATTTACAAAACCATATTTTCAAAATTTCATTTGGTTATATGAATTACTTTCTTACTTTTGATTATAATTTTAATTTTTATTCCATCACCACAACCACAAATGATAACAATTTAATATTACATTTTCTAACAACTAAGCACATCATATACAACTATAATAATTTCAAAAAGATTATTTCTTTCATATAAAAATAATTTGGCTAAAATTATTTCATTTACCCCATTCAAAACAATACCATGTCTAATTGCTCTGTTCAAGTGTTTAGAGATCCCTATCAATAATGTTAATTACTCGTATTGACCAAAATCCATAAGCCACTCGACAAATCAATCCACACAATATAAAAAAATATTCACTAACAAATATGCGCTTATATTTACTAGTACGCTCAAACTCATTCTAGGGTGCTACTGATCCTATCTCTAATGAGTTACCCCATCAAAACCAAGGTTCTCGCTTAACCTTCAGCTCTGTTACCAAGTGTCACGAACTGTATTTTCGATGCTCGAAAATAGACATCAATACGTTCGCGGTATTACATGTCAAGCAATAGAATGCTGGAAATACCATATCGTTAGGAAAAAAGAAGAAAGGGGGTAGAAGAAGAAATAGAAGCAACAACACAGAATCTCATAATCGCAACTAAACAATATATAATAGATATCAACATGTCTCTATACAAAAGAGATATAAAACATTACTTGTACATTACATCATCAGAGTACAATAGATCAAAAACTTAATACTGAATAGTTATAATAACTTGTCCTAACAAGTGCTGAATGTACAGCATACAATACAGAGTGGAACAAAATCAAATACAAGTAATATGTCTTCGTCATCTAGCCCATCTCTTGAGCTCCATAACTTCTCATTTTGTATCTGTAATACTTGGTCTAACTCGAGCATTATAATAAAATAACACCTGAGTCAGTCCGGAAAGCCAGCATGAGAAAACACACTCAATTTGAATTATTAAGGTTACAAAAATCCTTTGAAAAAGAAAAGTATCTCGTAAGATCACGCCACACATAAACACGACGGGTTTTTACCTTACATAACCAAAACATTTTATATCAAAATCATCTGATATTATAATAATGTCTAGTTACAAATATTTATTCAAATAGCTGAAATTGTTATATTAATTAAATTCCAGCATATTAGGCTCTACAACCAAAACCGTAAATGACATGTATTGGAGAATGGGTTCCATACGAATGACCAAGCACTGGGGTATCACCTGTCATAGTACACGTTTAGAAAAATGTACCGGGGACCATGGCGGGATTCCCTGCAACAAAAGATCGAACTACCCTTAACCTGGATAGACCGTATATGCTATCACCCTGGGTGTTCCCATCTTTCCAAGTTCTTTAATGTACCGTAGTAATAATATCTGAGGGTATCTAGAAAGGTGATAAATATACCCTAATAGGGTGCGATACATTTAGCCTTGCTGCATCTCTATGATTTTCAGTCATTCCCTGTTGATGAGGCTTGAGGCTACGATTACCTTTTTTAAGGAATTTTCTTTGGAATTCTCATTGTCCTCCAATGACAATGTACTGATAGCATTCATCCATACAAGTCCATTCTAGGTTTGAACAAAACAGAAGGCACTATTCCTACTACATTCATTTTGGAATAATCCTCAGGACTAATAGCGATTAACCCTTGATTTTCAATGCTTCATCTTCGACTCCATGCTCTTGTTTCCACTTTCGAAACGTATTTGTTGGATCGAAGTGGTTTTCGGATAACTTATTCGATCCTACTCTCTTCGAAACAACGTTCGATATTTTCGGTAAACTCAACCCCAGTTCTCTAGGAAATAAATAGACGAAAATAAGATCAGAGGTCATCTCCTAACCATTAGTGGACAGATTTCCTTATCACTGTCATAGAAGAACGAAACGAGTTTATACGTATAGAATAGTACCTTCCGATGGTAATTGTACCATATAACTTCCATGTTTCTTCTAGATATTCCTAAAGTTATATTTTGTGTCCAGAATTGATAGTCGGGTATTTAACTATCAAATAAACAAGCAGTCAACCAAATGTTTCATTTTCCACTGAAAACACTAAGTCTTATTTAATTTAAATTTAAGAAAAAACTAAATCTCTTTATCCAAAAGTATGTACTTATCTTATCGGAGTAAGTACGTTCACTAACCATTCCTTCTAAATTTTTTGAAAAACCCTTTAAAATAAATATTGAAAGCATCACGCGGTATCCACCATGCATTCACAGCTCAATGGTTACGTCTCTATCCTAGAGAAATCCAAAACTTAGCTGCATGCAATCTCTGCCTCCGATTTCGCCGTGAAAGTATACCATTACTTTCTGAAAACTTTATTTAATAATTTTTCTCAAAATAATACTTATATCGTTTCTATATAAAAAAATTCCCAAGTTTAATTTAGGCAAATACTCTTAAATAAAAGTTATTATATAAAACTATATTAATATTAAATAATTATCTTTTAAAATAATAAAATACTAATTAATTCTTAATAATAATTAACTTAATATAAACTCATTATAAACTAACTTGATTAATAATTAAGTATACTTTAACAATTTAGAATAATTGCATAACTTTGGAACAATAATTAATTCTGATTTATTTATAAGATTCTAGTCAATTTACAAGATTTATTTATAAACTTATAATCCATTTTTGACAATTTAAAAATATTTAATAACTAACTTTTCTGGAATATTTTTAAACACTTCTAAATTACCTATTTTAATAATTTAAAGTCCACTTTTTAAAACAAACTTAACTTCTTGATAAAAAAAAAATTCAATTCCAATATAGCCTGTCTGATATTGATAAACCCCTTTCGATTTATCACCAATTTGATTTACGTCCCAATTTCGTAAATCCCCTTATTACATTTTCAAGAGAAAAATCTATCTTTCTTTTTAAACCGATTTACCCACTCTACTATAAATTCTCGCCCGGACTTATATCTTCAATTTATCCACTGATAATTACTTCACTTTATTTATAAATATTGTTTATAAATATCATAGTTTTCAATCCCAGTTTATAACAGTTTCACATCACTTACATCCATTATAAATTAATTTCTAAATTAATTTCCCTTTTATAATCAGTTCTTCAAATAACCCAAAAACTATAGTCTAACCAAGCAAATCTCAATTTTACTTCCATTTCGTAATTTAAGAAATCTTATTTTAAGATCTAGTACAATCAATTTTTATTTATTTTTCAAATATCTTTTTTGTTCTTCCAGAGTATTTAAAGTCTCGATTTTTTTAAAATTCTTTTTAACTTAAACAAATATCGCTTAAGTTTTGTTATTTAAAATCGTTTGTATATATCATTCCAGAAACTCCATTTACAATATTCCAAAACAGTTAAGTACAAATTTTAAAGTCAAACTATTTGTTTTATTCGAATAAATTTCTTTTAATTAATCCAAAATCCTATATAATTACTTCACTTCTAAAATCCCTTTTTAATTTCCTTTCAAAATTCAATATCTATATTATGGTATTTTAAAATTCCAAAATCTTGACCACTGCCACATTAACATCCAATAAATTCAAATCACACAATAATCTATCACAGATCATTCAAAAAAATCATATATTTCTATATATGAAATTAAATTCAAAATTTTTGAGGAATCCACTTGGATCCCTCCAACCTGTTTCCCCGTATTCATAGAGGTTAATACAACATAAAAGTATCAATCCTAGTTTGAGAGGGATATCACGGTAAATAGGTTCATCCGCTATTTTGCGGGGAGCATAGGGTTTCATCCGCTAAATATATGCAGGAATATCAATCCAATTATATATGTATACTACTATATATAATTTCACATTCAATTCATAATAATTTATCAATTCAACCAATAATCCAATAATTAAATTTAACTATTTAAAAATTAAACTAGTAATCCAAAAATGAATGAGGTTAACTCACCTTGATTTTTTTTCGAATTCGCCACGAGCTTGCTTTAAATTTAACCAAATACACATTGATCCCAATTGCTTAGTATCCTAGATGATGAATATGTCGTGACTTGATTCGAGCTTGTGCGTATAATTTACAAATATATATATATTATCAAATTTTATACTTAACTAATTACACTTTAATTGAATTTAATTAAAACTAAATAATTTTTTTCATAAATTAAAATAACTCTAAGTTTAAACTATTCTCACCCAAAAAAATTGTCTGGCCCATCATGAACAAAATGTAGGATCTAGATTAACCCTAGAGGGGGGGTGAATAGGGTTATAGCAAATTTTCTTGATTTAAAACTCAGAAATAAACTGCAGAAATAAATTTGCTGAAAAGTAAATCACACACAAAATTTACCCAGCTTCGGCAACCCCTGCCTACTGCTGCATTCACAGATTTCTATTAGAATTAAACAGTATCACGCTTACAACAACTCTATTAGACTCGCAGACCCTTTTGCTCCCGCTCACAAACACTCTACTAGACTCGCACACCCTGCTCCCGCCTATAGAGTTTCGCTCACTTGCAAACACTGCTCCCGCCTATAGAGCTTTGCAAACTCGCACGCTCTGCTCACTGAACTAATTCAAAATAGACAATCTGACACTACCTAATATCTAGGTGGTGATTTACAGATTCTTCGTTTTAGAAAGTAAAACAAAAACAATTAGAACAGTAATTAAGAAAATAAATAAAACAACCCTAATAAAATAAAAACAAAAACCCCTTTTTTTTTTCTTTTTATATGAATAAGGCCGGCCCTATTTTCTTCAGCCCGTCACTTTTGTTTTTCGTTCGTGAAAAAAGAAAATGGCCGCTCCTCTTCTGTTCCTCTTTGCGATTTAGGGCTTCTGTAAATTGCCTTTTCTTCCTTACGATTCAAACAGGGTTGTGCAAATTGAAGTCGCCACTTGATATGATTCGTTAGTAGGTTTCGTTGCTCTTCGATTTGTTCACGGCTCTTCAATTTGGATTGAGTTCGTTCTGATTCTCTGGTATGTGTTGTTTCCTTTTGCTTTTCTGGTTTTTGGATTGTTCGAACTCGATAGATTTGCCGATGATGATTGTGGGTTTATATGTGCGTTCGAATTCCTTGAATTACGTTCGTTTAAATATATTTGAATTCTTCAATTTACTTGCTCTGGCCGCTTGATCTTGTATTGATGCTTGGGATTTCACTGACTTGTTCGTTTCTTTACCACCACGTCTCTGACTTGTTCAATTGTGACTTCGACCATGATTTGTTCATCTTGAAATTGTTTTGATTTCTGGATAAAGTCACGGCTTTGACTTTCTCAAAGAGGCATACTTGAATATTATTATTTTTTAACATGGTCAACACAGTATTGTTGAATTTCGTTCTTTATTTTCTATACTGCTGGCTTCAGTCTTGGCTTTGATTCATTTCGTGATGATGTTGATTTCATGGTTCACCTTGCTTTGTTCACTGTGCACTGCCTGTTCATGTATGTTTGCATCGACTTTGTTGTTGTTTGGATTGGCTTGTGTACTTTACTGCTATATATGCATTATGCTTCGAATTGTGTAGTTGGTTCATTATGCAGTCTGCATTGAACTTTGAGTTGTAGTCTCGAGCTCTGTCTACATGTAGCTTGCTATGTGCATTCATGTGCTTGCTGTGTTGCTGGTTCATTTGAAGTTGTAGCATGGTCTGTGGTGCACTTGGTCATTCAAGTCTTTGTTGCCTCTTTGTGTATGCACTTGCATACTGCTGCTATGTTGTAAATGTTGCATTCATGTCTCAGTGCTTTGATGCATTTGCATGTATTTATGTACACTGTGTTCTTTTGTGCTTTGGTTTGAACTTGCTGTTAAGAACAGTTGCTTTGTCTCGACTTTAGTTTGTACTGGTGCACTTCTGTTTGTACTGTGTTGCTGTAGTCTATTGGGCTGCATTTGTGTATATTTGATTATTTTTGCAATCTGGTCTGGTGCACCTTGTTTCATGTTTGAGGTTGTGCTTGCATACTGCTGTTTGCATTTGGGTTCTTTGTTCATTGGACTGGCCAGTGGTGTTCAGAGCATGTTGCTGTTGGGTTGTCATATTGATGCCTCTGTTCATTTGCCTGGTGGTCTTGTGGCACTGCTCACAGTCATATTGTATTGGGTTTGTTTATGTTGCATCGACTTTGCATACTGCTTTGATCTGTAGTTTGCATTCATGATTGTACTTCACTATACATTATATGCAGCACCACTGTGTCATTGTGCACTTTTGTGCTTTGCCCCATTCACTGTTGCTCTTGAGTTTTTGCTTGCATTGTCACTTGATGTTGCTGCAATCTTCACTTCTGATTAGCCACTGTTGCATTACTATGTCTTGTGGCATGTTGATGCATTTGCATGTTTGGTTTGCTTCTTTTCTGGTTGGTGTTGCTGTTATGTTGATGGCTAACCTTTGCTAGTTCATTCATGACATGTTGTACTGATTTTGCTTGGTGGTCTTGTACTTGTATACTGCTGATTTGAGGCTGTGTCATGTTTGAACATAGCATTCCTGTCATGTCGCCTTGTGTTGAATCCAGTTTTACAGCTCGGGTTTGACCTTGTGCTCGTGTCGTGATTTTAAATATATTGCACGTGAGTTGAAACCCGGTTTTTCATTTGGGTTTGACCTGTGCTTGCCTGTCCCTGTAAATCAATCAAGTGTATATATCGGCGTACACGGCCTTATGGCATATACAGTAATATACTGTGTATGTCACAAGTTGTTCGTGTATGATGAATTCAAATTTAAATGATGACGAACAACCCAAATAACTGAGGCAAATATTATTTTCAAAAACCATATTTTATTTTTGAATTGCAAAAATATTTCTTTTTCAATTTTACTGCGTTAGTTTATATTTTTGCAGATTGCTCAGATGCTGGATTCAAACCGGAATGCAGTTGAAGACAAAAATACGAGTGTGAGTGATATGTAGTGAGGTTATCAATGTAAAAATATTTGTGATGTAATCGTGATGTAATCAGAAATGTATATGTATAGTGAGAGCATGAATTTGTACTATTCAAGTTTGTAATAAATATTCGTTTGAATAAAATATTCGTTTGAATTCAAAAACTGTGTAACTTGTTCTGTTTGAATTCAAATTCAAACTCTGTGTAATTTATTTTATTCAACAGATATTTATTTAACCAAATACATACTATACAAAATATTTGTTTGAATAAAATTTCTGTTTGAATTCAAAATCTGTTTAACTTGTTTTGTTTGAATTCAAATTCAAATTCTGTGAAATTTAATTTTATTCAACAAATATTTATTTAACCAAATACATACTATACAAAATATTTGTTTGAATAAAATTTCTGTTTGAATTCAAAATCTGTTTAACTTGTTTTGTTTGAATTCAAATTCAAATTCTGTGAAATTTAATTTTATTCAACAAATATTTATTTAAACTATGAAAAAATAAAATAGTACATTACCAAATACATTTATATGAATGTATATATGTTTATTATCATCAAACAAAAATCATATAGCGCAAAGCGCATATTCAACAATCTCCCCCTTTTGATGATAACAAACATATATTTAAGATTTTGAATATATTAAATGTATTTGATAATTTCATTTGCTCCCCCTATTTGAATGCTTCCTTTATATGTGATACTCCCCCTACATATATGGCTCCCCCTATATATATGCATACAAATAAAAATATGTAAATGAGCCTATATGCAAATTGAAAGTTATTTGACCTTTGCTTGATTCTATTTGACACCTTTGCTTGATTCTATTTGACACCTTTGCTTGATTCTATTTGACAAAATCTTAACTTTTCTCTCCCCCTTTTGTTATCAGCAAAAGAATAACAGTGTTATAAAAATAGGGATGAAGTGATCGACATGAATCAAACATTTAACTCAATTAAATATAAATATCAAATTTCAATAAAATTCAAACAAAAATCATAATTACCCTTGTCAAGCGCATATTCCACTTTCAGAAGTGATGAAGATAGAATCATCAAAAATTCATATAGTTATGTCTATTTGTGGTATATTTATTTCTGGAAAGTTGAATATCTACTAACCATGCATAACCGTTAGGACTTTTAAATGAGATTAGTAGTATTCCAATTTAATTTTAAAAAATGAAATCAAGTATCTTCTAACCACGCATGACCGTGAGGACTTTTAAATGGGATTAGAATCAACTTGTCTATTAAATCAATTATTTTTAACATGTGTTCCATACATGCATAACCGTGAGGACTTTTAAATGAGCATGGAAGCACATAATCAAAAATCCAAGTAATTCACCCATGCATGACCGTGAGGACTTTTAAATGAGAGTGAATACTTTGGGTTTTTATTTTTAATTGCTGAATATAATAAATTGAAGCACAAATAATTTCCTTCACTGATTTAAAGATATTGAAGAACAAATGATTTCCTTTGTAAACTACCACAAATTTACATACTAAATATGATCTTGATGAGTAATGTTTGATAGAAAGATGATAGAAATAGAAATGGTCATGGAATTATAATCCAACAAAAAGTTTTTATAACTCTTGTTATGAAATTCTAAAGAAATTTTTAATTATACTTTCTCGAGTTATAATATATGATAGATATCAACACTTATCTCTTTTTCAATCACTATTTATCTTTTCGATAATCAAAGGGAGTCAGATTAGTCAAACTTGTCATTTAAAATCAAATTAAAAATTATAAAATCAATTTTTCAAAAATAATTAAGCTGTAAATATGGTCAAACATGATTTCTTGAGGGGAGTTTTATAAGAAAATTTTCTGCTATTTGAAAATTATTTCAAGTGAAAAATATGCAGATATTTTTTTTTAAAAAAACGATGCAGCAAATAAATGTTTCACAAATTAATCACGTTACACTAATAATTTTTCTATCAACTATATTACCAGTGTAATCCGCATCTGAATTTAAATTTCACTCAATATTCACTTGTTGAATCAAACCATGAGATGTGCACCAAAAATTTCAAAACATCATTCTTTTGAATTTTGAATTTAAGCCGTGTTAACACTCAAAATAAATATCATGATGATAAATTCAGAAACCAGAGGATAAACAATTATTTTCATGAGTAATCAACAGTCAATCAACATCATAATTATTTCAAAAACAATTTCTTAAAATCCTTTTTCTCATGAATTTGAAATCGTGCAAATTTACAAGCAGTGATCAAAATGTCAGAACCAATATATCTACGTGTAGCATGAGTAACCAGCATTTGACTGAACAAATTTATATAAATTAGTTCAAAAATTTAAAATCTGGTTGGTCATCAATTAAGCATAAATTAATGTCATAAATAAGAACAAGTCAAAAAATCATATCAATTAAGTCCGAATCAGTCAACCATCATAATTACTCCAAGTAATTCTATTTAAAGATGGTTAGTCATTATTTTTAAAAAAAACATAGCATCAAAATCATCATCTTTTGTTCATCTCAATATTGGCTGATTTTAATTTAGAGTATGGTGCAGATAATCACATTTAAAAAACAATTACCTGTTTTACCTTTACGATAATTTTTCGTGATTGCCCATTGTGATTCTGTCACCTTTATACTAGGCTAAGGAACTTTGTTTTGTCGCCCGTTGTGCTTCTGGAACAGCCGAAATCCAGAGAACACTGTTGTTGTTCCTTAGCCTGCCACCACACCTACACGATAAAAGATTTATGTGACCTATTTGTTTTTATAGGTCCATTGTTGTTAGTGGCAGAATATGAAAAATATGTTTTTGGAGACTCAAAACTATTTATACATGTTCCTTTTGGCACCCAAACTTGTTTGACTTTCAAAGATTTTATATTTGTGCCTTTTGGAACCCAAATTGGTATAGTTTTCACGTGCTTGGGTCTATACCAACAATTATTTCGATTATGTCCAAATTCTCTACAAAACGTGCTCATTAAATTGACTTGATTAAATTTTGTGTTCCTATGACTATGATTTTCAACATGATTTCCAATTATTTCAGATCGAGCAGCACTTTTACCTTTATCATCATCTTGTGATTTTCCAAAACCTAGTCCTTTTCTATTGTTAGCAAAAATTTGATTTCCCAATAGCATGTTGAAAGATTTTTCGCCTCTTGAAAAGTTATTCAAAGATTTCTCAAGATTTTGGGTTTTGGTTTTTAATGTTGTATTTTCAGCGACAAGTGAGGTGCATCGATTTATAAAGTCCTTTTTTCTAGTGTCAATGTTTTCTTTAAGACTCAAGTTTTCTTTTTCAAGATTCTCAGAGTTATTCCTAATTTTTGATAGTTCCGAATCTAAAATTTTACATTGGTTACATTCTAGGTTTTGAATATTTTCAAGTTCAGTTTTTAACCTAAAATTTTCACGAGCAAATTCTCTCCTATCAGATTTCAATTTTTCAATTTTAGATTCAAGAGTATCCACTACCTTAGTAAGGTCAGAACACATAAAAACAAGTTCTTTATAAGAAAACTCACCTGCCTCACTAGATTCGTCGGAGGTTGCTTCTGATTCTGATTTTGCCATGCAACACAAGTTAGCCTCCTCTGGGCTGCTATCCGAAGCTTACTTTCCTTCTTCATCATCCCAAGTCGCTGCAAATACCTTCTTCGCCTTTTTCTTTTCTTTGTTGTTTTTGAGAAGTGGGCATTTTGGTTTGATGTGACCAGCCTTGTTGCAGTTATAACATATCAGTTCATTATCGGAATTTTCGGAATCTTTTGACCTATTGTCCTTTGTTTTCTTCTTGCGTGGCTTGAATCTTGACCATCTTCTAAGATTATTGACAGCCATTGCAAGCTCTTCAATTGGATCTTCTTCATCGCTTTCTTCTTTACTTTTTAAGGCAATCGTCTTCTTCTTTGGTTCGGAGTTGTTGCGTTCTTCCTTTGCTTTTAAATCAAGCTCATATGTCATCAAGTTGCCAATCAACTCCTCCATGCTTAGTTTGCTCAGATCTTTCGATTCTTGGATTGCTGTGACTTTTGCCTCAAAGTTCATTGGTAAAACTCGTAGTATCTTCCGCACAAGCTCTACCTCAGTAAATACCTTCCCAAGCGCTCTAGCATTGTATACCAAGGTTGAAAAGCGTCCAAACATATCCTTTATGCTCTCGTCTTTGTCCATTACAAAGTTTTCGTATTCATTGCTGAATAGGGCTAGCCGAGACTCCTTGACTTGAGAAGTTCCTTCGTGTGTCACCTCCAAAGTATGCCATATTTCCTGTGCTGTTGTACAATGAGAAATTCTATTAAATTCATTTTTATCAAGAGCACATATCAAAGCATTCATGGCTTTAGCATTTGTCGTTTTCAATTTCTTATCATTTGCATCCCACCTATCCTTAGGTTTAGGAATCTCAGTACCACCAACGATTATAGTGGGAGGTTTATAGCCAGTTTCAATAATATCCCAAACATCATAATCTACGGTACTAAGATAAATATTCATCCTAACTTTCCAATAAGCATAATCGTTCCCGTTAAACATGGGTGGCCTAGCAATAGATTGCCCCACAGAAAAAGCATTATTTTGTAGACTCATGACTCTAGAGTTAAAAAAAATATAAACCGGGCTCTGATACCACTTGTAGGATCTAGATTAACCCTAGAGGGGGGGTGAATAGGGTTATAGCAAATTTTCTTGATTTAAAACTCAGAAATAAACTGCAGAAATAAATATGCTGAAAAGTAAATCACACACAAAATTTACCCAGCTTCGGCAACCCCTGCCTACTGCTGCATTCACAGATTTCTATTAGAATTAAACAGTATCACGCTTACAACAACTCTATTAGACTCGCAGACCCTTTTCCTCCCGCTCACAAACACTCTACTAGACTCGCACACCCTGCTCCCGCCTATAGAGTTTCGCTCACTTGCAAACACTGCTCCCGCCTATAGAGCTTTGCAAACTCGCACGCTCTGCTCACTGAACTAATTCAAAATAGACAATCTGACACTACCTAATATCTAGGTGGTGATTTACAGATTCTTCGTTTTAGAAAGTAAAACAAAAACAATTAGAACAGTAATTAAGAAAATAAATAAAACAACCCTAATAAAATAAAAACAAAAACCCCCCTTTTTTTTTCTTTTTATATGAATAAGGCCGGCCCTATTTTCTTCAGCCCGTCACTTTTGTTTTTCGTTCGTGAAAAAAGAAAATGGCCGCTCCTCTTCTGTTCCTCTTTGCGATTTAGGGCTTCTGTAAATTGCCTTTTCTTCCTTACGATTCAAACAGGGTTGTGCAAATTGAAGTCGCCACTTGATATGATTCGTTAGTAGGTTTCGTTGCTCTTCGATTTGTTCACGGCTCTTCAATTTGGATTGAGTTCGTTCTGATTCTCTGGTATGTGTTGTTTCCTTTTGCTTTTCTGGTTTTTGGATTGTTCGAACTCGATAGATTTGCCGATGATGATTGTGGGTTTATATGTGCGTTCGAATTCCTTGAATTACGTTCGTTTAAATATATTTGAATTCGTCAATTTACTTGCTCTGGCCGCTTGATCTTGTATTGATGCTTGGGATTTCACTGACTTGTTCGTTTCTTTACCACCACGTCTCTGACTTGTTCAATTGTGACTTCGACCATGATTTGTTCATCTTGAAATTGTTTTGATTTCTGGATAAAGTCACGGCTTTGACTTTCTCAAAGAGGCATACTTGAATATTATTATTTTTTAACATGGTCAACACAGTATTGTTGAATTTCGTTCTTTATTTTCTATACTGCTGGCTTCAGTCTTGGCTTTGATTCATTTCGTGATGATGTTGATTTCATGGTTCACCTTGCTTTGTTCACTGTGCACTGCCTGTTCATGTATGTTTGCATCGACTTTGTTGTTGTTTGGATTGGCTTGTGTACTTTACTGCTATATATGCATTATGCTTCGAATTGTGTAGTTGGTTCATTATGCAGTCTGCATTGAACTTTGAGTTGTAGTCTCGAGCTCTGTCTACATGTAGCTTGCTATGTGCATTCATGTGCTTGCTGTGTTGCTGGTTCATTTGAAGTTGTAGCATGGTCTGTGGTGCACTTGGTCATTCAAGTCTTTGTTGCCTCTTTGTGTATGCACTTGCATACTGCTGCTATGTTGTAAATGTTGCATTCATGTCTCAGTGCTTTGATGCATTTGCATGTATTTATGTACACTGTGTTCTTTTGTGCTTTGGTTTGAACTTGCTGTTAAGAACAGTTGCTTTGTCTCGACTTTAGTTTGTACTGGTGCACTTCTGTTTGTACTGTGTTGCTGTAGTCTATTGGGCTGCATTTGTGTATATTTGATTATTTTTGCAATCTGGTCTGGTGCACCTTGTTTCATGTTTGAGGTTGTGCTTGCATACTGCTGTTTGCATTTGGGTTCTTTGTTCATTGGACTGGCCAGTGGTGTTCAGAGCATGTTGCTGTTGGGTTGTCATATTGATGCCTCTGTTCATTTGCCTGGTGGTCTTGTGGCACTGCTCACAGTCATATTGTATTGGGTTTGTTTATGTTGCATCGACTTTGCATACTGCTTTGATCTGTAGTTTGCATTCATGATTGTACTTCACTATACATTATATGCAGCACCACTGTGTCATTGTGCACTTTTGTGCTTTGCCCCATTCACTGTTGCTCTTGAGTTTTTGCTTGCATTGTCACTTGATGTTGCTGCAATCTTCACTTCTGGTTAGCCACTGTTGCATTACTATGTCTTGTGGCATGTTGATGCATTTGCATGTTTGGTTTGCTTCTTTTCTGGTTGGTGTTGCTGTTATGTTGATGGCTAACCTTTGCTAGTTCATTCATGACATGTTGTACTGATTTTGCTTGGTGGTCTTGTACTTGTATACTGCTGGTTTGAGGCTGTGTCATGTTTGAACATAGCATTCCTGTCATGTCGCCTTGTGTTGAATCCAGTTTTACAGCTCGGGTTTGACCTTGTGCTCGTGTCGTGATTTTAAATATATTGCACGTGAGTTGAAACCCGGTTTTTCATTTGGGTTTGACCTGTGCTTGCCTGTCCCTGTAAATCAATCAAGTGTATATATCGGCGTACACGGCCTTATGGCATATACAGTAATATACTGTGTATGTCACAAGTTGTTCGTGTATGATGAATTCAAATTTAAATGATGACGAACAACCCAAATAACTGAGGCAAATATTATTTTCAAAAACCATATTTTATTTTTGAATTGCAAAAATATTTCTTTTTCAATTTTACTGCGTTAGTTTATATTTTTGCAGATTGCTCAGATGCTGGATTCAAACCGGAATGCAGTTGAAGACAAAAATACGAGTGTGAGTGATATGTAGTGAGGTTATCAATGTAAAAATATTTGTGATGTAATCGTGATGTAATCAGAAATGTATATGTATAGTGAGAGCATGAATTTGTACTATTCAAGTTTGTAATAAATATTCGTTTGAATAAAATATTCGTTTGAATTCAAAAACTGTGTAACTTGTTCTGTTTGAATTCAAATTCAAACTCTGTGTAATTTATTTTATTCAACAGATATTTATTTAACCAAATACATACTATACAAAATATTTGTTTGAATAAAATTTCTGTTTGAATTCAAAATCTGTTTAACTTGTTTTGTTTGAATTCAAATTCAAATTCTATGAAATTTAATTTTATTCGACAAATATTTATTTAACCAAATACATACTATACAAAATATTTGTTTGAATAAAATTTCTGTTTGAATTCAAAATCTGTTTAACTTGTTTTGTTTGAATTCAAATTCAAATTCTGTGGAATTTAATTTTATTCAACAAATATTTATTTAAACTATGAAAAAATAAAATAGTACATTACCAAATACATTTATATGAATGTATATATGTTTATTATCATCAAACAAAAATCATATAGCGCAAAGCGCATATTCAACACAAAACCCCTCCCAACCCAACGCAACTTCATCTTCCTCCCAATACCGATTCCTCCCTTATACATGCACGAAGAAAACACGTTGTACACATCGTCCCCAAAGCCATCGATTCCAACCTTTGACTTCGCCAATCTCCATCCCTCGATGTACTCGACTGCCCTACCACCAAAGCCTGGCCTCAGCTCCACCATGTCAAAACACGGTACTACCTGACCTGCTGTTGAGAAAATCGAGACTATAGAGATTTCGCATCCCGTCATAACGCACTGCAATCTTCCTTCCCTTTTCCCAAGGAATCTCCTTCCATCACGAGTTCGAACACCCTATGCTCTTCGAATCGATGCTTCAACCCAAATTCCCCTAAGCCCTAGCCTCATTCCTAATCGTGAACCACTGCTCCACCCTGTCAAACACCTCTACCGCATATGAACTATCGTGGCTCCCAATAGAGGACGCTTGATTTTTGAACAGGTTGGTGAGAAAGAATGTCGGGATTTGATTTTTGTTCGAACGACTTTATTTCATTTTTTAGTTCGGCTGCTTTGAAAAGAAAACTGGAGATAACGAAAACAATTATGAACGAAATGGAATATGCTAGTTTCTCTATTTTTTTGTTTAATCTTTTAAGTTTTCCTCGGCTGTGTTGATTGAAATGAAGAAGGATGTGATTTAAAAAGAGGGAAATGTGTTTAAATGGAGTATCTACAGTGACTTCAAGTGAGAGGGAAATGTGCTGATGTGAAAATAGTATGTATATATATATATATATATATATTATTTAAATCTCCAAACCATTTCGATTTCGCAGCTTAAAATCTCGAACACCTATCGAGGCCTGTCGCTAGGTGTTTATGATATTATACCCCTATTTCGAATGCAATAGAAAAGGTTTCGAGCCCTAATTCGATCGTATGAAGAAGATAGCTTTTTGGACATGTACGACCAAACGTTAACTCCAAATGCTACGAAATTTGAAATCCGATATTAATACACTATTACGGACCCAATGGAACCGGTTTCGTCGAATTCCAAGACTGTCCCCTGAATGGCTATTAATATACGTTAATTTAAATGATATATTTTTAAAATTAAAAAAATCGCTTTTAAATTCGATTTAAAAAGTTTTTATTATCTTTATTATTATTAATATAAATTTATTAAGTTTTTAAATTATTTTTATCGAGCTTAAAACTCAAGATGCAATAATTTAACCAATATTCAATTTTTAAATTAAATAATTAAATTATCCAATAAATCATTTTATTTGAAATTCAGATTAATAATTAAGTTTTCAAATATTTGAAATCAATTAAATATTCCAATTTTGAATAACCAAATTCTGGGTCGTTACAAGTCATACCTGAATCCATTGTTGCCGATCAAAGGAGAAGAAGAATTGGTTTGATCTTCCAAATTGAAACAAACCCTATATCTATATTATTTCCATAGAAGAGATTAGAAGTATAACTAGAGCTTTTGTAATTTGAGAACCATAACCTCTTATGTATAATGTTGGCAATTTCTAATTTGGCACTTCAACAAATTAGATATGCCCCAGTATTTGCATATTAATACGCTTTAATTCAAAATTAATCACTTTAATTAGGCTTTACACCAAAATAGCACAACATATTTATTTTACATATGTGGCCCACATGTTGAAATTTTCCAACAATCCCCCACTAAGCCAATTATATAATAACATTATAAATTTGTTTGACTTTATAAGCTGCAAACTTGGATATTTATAACATATGGTGTTTCTGAAACAATGTCATCCATTAACTATGTTGATAAAGGATAAAGGTAGATTTCATTACCTTTAGTTTAACAAAACCCATCAACGATCAAATATACCAACACAATCAAATGACATAGATCAATCAAGGATGCGTAGCATGGAAATTACATGAGATATGATCGATGCATGTCTATTTCAAATTGGTCCTACTTTAGTGAGATTGAAAAAATAGTTCAATATTTGAACTTCATGGAGTGCAAAGAAAACTTTTTTTTTTACTTTATTTTAGATTTAGATTGCAAAACTTAATATATTTGTGACCGAGGTGTAGAATAATGTGTCATATGACTATGCCGAATATAAACCCCCGATCCAAAATATCCTTATATAAAAGTTACATTAATTGAGCCACATGCTCATGAAAAAACATGGGTGATAATCCTTTTGTAAGCAAGTCCACCGTAATGGAGTTTGTCACAATATGCTCTATGAATTACAATCTATTTTGCTATCCCCTTATTGGAAAGTAACATGTTGTTTTCTTTCATAATAGTACTTCAATGGTCTTTCAATTTCTTTTTCAATATTCCAAAACTTTGTGACAAAATTTTACAATTATTTTCCATCTTGGACGTCTCATAATAGAAAATAAACATTAGTTCCATAGTGGAGGAGGCTATAAGTGTCTGTACTAACCACTTTCCTTATATAGCTCCACTAAAAAAAGTTATTATCTAAAGTGGATCCGTTATACTCTTGGCATCCAAAATATTTGGATCATAATGATTTATGATCGCCAACCAATCCGATCTTTTATCTATAGAAATATAATATTTTTTGTTTCTTAAAGATATCTCATAACTATTTTGGTTACTTATCGTTAATCCACTTTCAATCTCAATAAGACATCTGCCAAGAAATACGCGCAATTCCATATGTGTATATATATCTTATCATGCATTAGACTCACACATCAAATGCATGAGGAAGTTTTTGCATTTCTTTAGCTTCAAGGATGTTCTTATATCACCATATAAGTCAACATTTGTTTCTTTTGGAAAAAAGGAATTAATTGATTCGTAGTTTCCTTACCAAATCTTTTTATGCATTCATCTGCCTACCTCTTTTGTGATAATACAAATATCATCCCATGAGTAATAATATACGTTTGAATCCCTAATACAAAAGAGTAATCCTCAAATGAGTTTATTTAGTTGTTTCTTTAACGTCTCCATTGAGAAATATGGCTTTAATGTCATTTCGATATTGCTAAAAATTATAATCTGCAACAAGTTTAAAAATAGTTCCAAAGGGTCTTTCAGTAAAACCAAAGGGAAAATTTCTTTTAAAAAAATATTGTTTTCCATTTGAGTGGTGTAACGACCCATAATTTAATCGCTTTAAATATAAATATTTGATATATTTTTAAATAATTAATTAATGGATTTTATAAAAAAATAGAAATTGTTTACGTAATAACTAGTGATAGTGGAGTTGTTTAAAATTTGATTTATGAAAATAGTCAATTCGGAGAAAAATGAAAAATGTGGCTGAAAACCGTTTTTTGGGTTTTCGACTTTTCATCATCTAAAAATTGTCGAAACACATCAAGAACATGTTAAAAGAGACTAAGTGATGGAAATGAGTGGGGAGAAGAGGTAGCATGTGGAAGGGGGAAGGTAGAAGGTGACATGGCATTATGATACAGAGGATACTGTACAACTTAACTATTAAGGGCATTTTGGTGATTTCCCTTGTTCATTTTATATAAAAACAACTTCATTTATTTTATTTCTTATTTTATTTCATTTTCTCCATTTTCAAACTCTTATCTCTTGTTTTCCATACTTCCATTTTACTTTCTATGGCTTTCTTCAAATTTTCAAGTTAAAAATCTCTCCTTTTTCCACTTTAAATCCTTAAAACCTAGCTAAAACTAACTCCTTTTCTCTCTACTTCTCTTACCCTTCAAAACAAAGTCTGAAAACCCATTTTTCATTCTAGCCCGCACCCTCCTCAATGCCATGGCCAAGACAAATCACACCTATGCCGAGCCCATCTCCACTTCCCAAAGTTCTAAAAAGCAAGTTTTTGAAAAGGAAAATTAAGTTCGTCTGTTAGTGCAAAGTTTTTGCAGTTTTGGTTTGAATTTTGGTTTATCTTGGTGAGTAAATCATATTTTTAAAATCGAAGATTTAAAATATATTATTTGTAATAATAATATTAGTTAATTGATTACTTATTTTATTAGTTTGGAATGATGTTATTTGGTTTGATTCCCGCTTGAAGTGGATGCATTTGCGGTAATTTGTTTATGACTTGAAATGTAGTCAAAGTGCATAAATAATTATTTATAAGCGATGATATCTCCTTATGTTATGGATGTTATTTGCATTTGTATATATATATGTGCTTATGTATATAAATGATTGTATGTTGATTAGAAAGCTAACCCACTTGAATAGTTTATGTTTTGACATCAAGATCCCATGTTCTTTTAATACTTCCTTGTTTTCTATAAATGTTTCTAAAAAGTTTTCTGAAGTTTAATTTTGTTTTCAAGACCTTTATACAAAGGTATCAAGTAATTTAACTATAAAAGGAAAAGATTTAAAAGCTATTTTGATTTATAAAACAAGTTTAAAAGCTATAGTCCACATAGCGATAGTCGTTATGGATGCAGTTTGTATAATTTTTCTGTAAACTAAAGAGAGATTCTACTTTAGATATTTTTGAAAGTTTTTTTAAAATATATTATAACTATTAAAAGGATTTTTTAAATACAAAATATGTCGACTAATTATTATTTAAGTAATTAAATATAAGATTTAAAATTATTATTTAATTATTTAAATAAAAGGTTTAATATTATTATTAAATTATTAAATAAAAGGTTTAAAATTATTATTTAATTAATTAGATAAATGGTATAAATTTATTATTTAATTATTTATATAAAAAGAATTAATTTTTAAATTGGTTTATTTCCAAGGATCAGGTTTTGTTTAAAAGCGACTATTTTTAATAAGGATTTTTAAAAGCAAGGGATATCTTTGCATGTGCCATTATGTAGCCAAACAAATATGATAAATAATGCTAAATGTTGACACGTTTTATGAAAAGTAAGTCATCTTATATTTAGTACTAAAAGCCGATGAGTAGACTTTCTTCTATATATGAAATCTGGAATTGGATTTTCTACGCAAGGGATAAAGAAGTCGAAATGTTATGAACTTTATAAGTATAAAAGTGTTAATTTTGATAAATGGGCCATGATAAATTAAATATATGGAAGGTACTTCATTGTATACTTAACACTAAATTCCAAGATATGGAAACTCTTCTCTATCCAAGAGGTAAGAATATACGTTGAGGCAAGAAGAGTTTTCTATCTTGTCCGACTTCATCGTTAACCAATGGACAGTACCATTTGGAATCAAAAAGTGGGGATAAGTATAGAATGTCTTACTTTCCATATGCAAATCTATCCTTACATAAGATAGTGGATTTGTCCACTATCTATAATTTGACCAATTTTAAAATTATCGAATGTTGGTTCAAAGAGACCGGGATCGGATAAGCATGAATTATGAAAAAAACCACTTTGAAGCAACGTAAGTGTTCGAATTGGAAACACCTTGAAGATAATTGAAGACAGATTTCTTTGAAGTGCAAGGGCTACTTGCTACTAATCATGAGGGTGATTCCAAATTGGAAGTAGTAGTAGCAATGCCTCCATTTTGTTCATATCCTTAAAAACTTGTATGGATGAATGCTGGCATTGCATTATTGCATAGAGGGCAGTGTTAGCATACTAAGTGGGATTTGCTAAAGAAAAAAGTAAAATATAGCCTCAAGCATCACCATCTATAATGACTAAAATAGGCGGTGTGCAGCTAGTCTATGTGAGTCGTCCCCATTAGGGTATGGTTATCACCCAATCTAAATCTATATTTATGGATTTACGTATGCTAGCGGTGCTGGTATGGTTATTGATCGTAACCAGGGTGATTACATATTCGATTCTATCCAGTAAGGGGTAGGTCGGTCTTCTGTTGGCAGTGGTCATATGTCGGCCCTCGGTACACTTTATCTAGAGGTGTACTATGACAAGAGGTACCCCAGTAGCATTGTCATTATATGGAATCCATTCTCCAATAAGTGCCTCATGAAATTAGTTATGCCTAAATATGTTGGAACGTGGAATGCAAACATTCAGCTATGTTATATAATTATTTTACATCCTACACATTATTATAATATCACTAGATTTTCTTTTTGAATTGTTTTGGTTATCATAAGGTAAAAATCCTCCATGTTTATATGCAGTATGGTATTACGGAGACCCTTTACTTTTAAAAGGTTTTATAAGTATAACAATTCAGCTGTTTTGAGCTTACTCACACCAGACTCATATTTGACTTGAAGATTTTCTTTCTTTCCCTACAACTCTTAGGTACTCAAATTTGTACAAGTAGCCAAGTAGTCCAAGTTCTTACGGATGCATTCTAGAAGAGCATGGAGCATGAGGCTTCGTCGATACCTAGTTATCTATTTATTTGTCTTGTCTGTGTATATGTCATTTATTAGTATTGTGGGGGCAGGCAGTTATAATCGTCCCTGGCAGAAGTTAGTACATATTGTAACTCCGATGTTTCATTTTGACAGTGACCATATGTACTATATTATGTTATATTATATAAGATTTATTTGCATTGGGAAATTCTGCGTTTCTTCCTTCTCGTCTTATTCCTTTCTTCTACCCTAATGGTTAGTCTTTCAGACACCTGTATGATTGATACATGCATATCATGGATGTATTAAGCGTCATCTTTATAAGTAAGAAAAGCGGATCGGTACACGTGTTATCAGAGTTTAGGTTGAGCGAACAACTAGGCTTTGGTTGGGGTTAACTCATTAAAGATATGGCTAGCAATACCCTAGAATAAGTTCTATGAGAGCATGTATTTGTAATTTTGTCCATATATATATATATTCAAATTATTTTGATCAGCTTGAAGTGTTTGCTTAGTACCCTTTTCCCTAAGGTAATCTTGTCTGAGTATTCTAAATTTATCTTGCTATATCCTAGTAGTAAGAATGAGCCATAGAGCAGGAAGAGGTAGAGAAGCTAGTAGCACCATGACCTCTAATGGTCGAGCTTCAAATGTTGGAAGAGTTGGAGTAGTTGAAGAGGCAGCACCAGTGCAGCCCTGCGTGAACTTTACAGCTCTATGCAAAGATTATACTAATCTGGAAGGAAAGCCATTTAAGAGCACAAAATCCATCATCGAAGTCCAAGCTTGGCTTCGTTCTTATGAGAATATTTTCAAGGGTTTGGATATTTCGGATGAATAGAAGCCCATCTTAGCATCTTGGCAGTTACCGGATGGGGCGGCAGCATTGTGGGACTCTGTTACAGTGAATGTTCCTAAGGATGATTTTCCTTGGGATTGATTTAAGGCGGTGTTTGAAGACCAGTTCATGCCCACTGCTGGGAAGACTCATCTGTATAGGATCTTCTTGGATCTTAAGCAAGGAGATTTGTCAGCATCTGAATATGAAACCAAGTTTAATGAGTTATTGCGATTTGGTTCAGAACTTATTGATACCCCTCTTAAGAAAAATGATATGTTTATAATTGGTATGAGGGAAGAATTTCAGGAGAAAATGACTGCTCATATGAAGGTATCTTTTGTGTATATAGTAGATATGGCTTTAAGGTATGAAGTTCTTAATAAGAAGAAGCCGGTGGCAGCACCAAGCAATAATAGCAATAATCATAACAAGAGGAAGTTTAACTCGTAAGGAAATAAGTAGTGGTAGCACCAACCATAATAGCAACAACCATAAGGTATGAAGTTCTTGAGAAGAAGAATGCTACCGTGTCATTTTATCTTTAATTTATTATTTTAATATTTATTTAAGATCAGTCACCATGTATTTTGGTAAAATATGAAAACCGTTGCCCTTTTATTTTATTCCAAATATAAAGATATTCAGTTTATTAATCAAAATATGAAAATGAAAGCATGAAAGTAAAACATATGTTCAACGAGCATGGATTAGTACATACAAAATATCCATATCTATCAAACGTAAATGCATCAAATAATAATCCATATGCCTTTTCTTATTCCAAATACAAATATGATGCATCATTAAATTTATTGCAACTAACAAATTTAGTGCATTTATATAGTAATTAATTAATTTATTACTATAACAACTACATTTAATGCTTTTATGATAAAAATAAATGCAGTTAATCGTTATGCGGTCTAAAATGTAAATTAGTGTCCTATTAAAATTTATTTCAGTGATAAAATAATATAAACACCTTAAAGGAGCATACTTTATTTCTAATCAATCAAAATTTATGAAATGACCTAAGTACCTTGTGTGTGTGTGTGTGTGTGTGTGTATCCAAATTACTTAATCAAAAGTAATGTAAGTTAAAATAACTATAGTACCGGATTTAAATTTCTTGCATAAATGGTTTTTAATTATATATAACTATCCATACCATAACTAAACATTAAAGAAAATACATATACATATCAAATCCAAAGTATTCCTCATATTAAAATTTACAACTTATTTACAAAATATAAAACTATGAACACGTGGATGCTTTAAGCTACATTGGTGGTTTTCGAAAACTAGAGTGTAACGTCCCGAAAATTTTCGACTTTCGAAAATTCAACATCGATACTCACTTTATCGACTGCCGAGAAATCGAAGGCCGGAAACCCGAAATGTTAGGGTTTAAGAAAAAGAAAGAGGTAGAAGAAGATAGAAAAAGATAGAACAGAACAGAAGAAATAACAGAACAACATCAGAATCTCACAATTCGCAGCAGAACAACATATAATAATAAATGAATAATCTTTAAACAAAGAACTATATCAGTTATTACATTTCATTTCATCAAATCATCAGAGTGTACAACAACATACAACAACAACAATGCAACGGAAAAAGAAATACTATATAAATTAGTAATACGCCATGCCATCCAGCTTGCCTCCAGCAACTCCTGAATTCCAGAATATCCTGATAAACCTTAACTCTTGACTGCCCGTGTAGAAATTGGTGGGCACCCAGAGTTTAGGAAGGAAAACAATAAACTCCGAGTCAGTCATGTGACTGGTGTGAGAACTCAAAACAGTTTATTTATCTTTGAAAACAAAATAGAAGAATATTTTTAAAGTCAATTCGCAATGCTTTTAAAAATGAGACTACCATAAGGCCTCCCGCACACACACACATGCAAACGCAGAATCGGAGGAGATTTCTCCTTATGATAGTCAAAGATGCTTGATACGCATTAAAAATAACATTTGATATTATTACTAGTGCATAGTGTAGGCAAAATTCATTTCGAAAATAGAATATAAATCTTAGCCAACATACGACCATTATCGTATGCCTACTATAGCTACCATCCAAACAGTGGGGCGCCACCATAAGTGAATGGCAGGTTCTACAACTAAAACCGTACAAGTCTCGTATTGTTTCTTTGGATTTCCAACAAATGGTCAGGCCAAGGAACTTCCCATTGCCACATGGAAACGCCTCTGGAATGACGTCCCGAGAATCAAACCGGATCTCTGCAAACACAAGGTCGGGTTACCCCTAACTGGGTAACTACCGACACGAATATGTCATCCCCCGATCGTAACCGATCTATCCGAGGATCCTCGATTTCCAACAACCACAAAAATATGCAGTAACAACATAGGTTAAATATCTGGGCTCCATACCATGATACCACCTCTATCCAGAAGGAATGACATACACTAAAGGGCGCTACCCCTAATAACCTTGCCGCATCCTTCCTGTTTTGACCATTTCCGGGGTGTGAGGTCCGACGAAGTCTCGTCCACAAAAACACACTTTATACAAAAGTCGTGCTTTGGGTCAACAAATGATCATAGAGATGATCACAAAGATAAACGATCAAATAAATGATCCTATCACAAATGATCAACACAATGATCATTTCACAGCAACACTCAGCATGCCACACTACCAAATTGGGAGTATATCACTAATAACCTTCAACTATATAACCTCTGAGCTCGTACGTCTCAGAGAAGGGTGTTAAGCTAAAAGAATAAATTCTCCGCCACCAACAGAAATATATTTGAAAGAAATCAGCTTTAAATCTCAATTTGTAATGTCAGACATACAATCATACAAGTCTGTTTTGGGATCGAACAGAACCGAAGGCACTTACAAAGAAGTCCTTGCAATCCGGATATTCACTAATCACGACCGGACTTCCCGTCACTAAGGGTGATAAAACCTCTATATCGGAGATCAGCCGATGTAGAGTAACTCGACGGTAATCCTTCCGTTTTCACAAACATCCGGTCTTCAACACCGGTCATCAAATGCAATCCATAACGACGTATCACATACTCGGAATGGGTTATACGACCCCAAGGTCCTTTCCCGGTTAACCCGAATAGTGAGCGCTTATTCAAAAATAAGTGTGGCATTCAAATTCAAACAAATCACATCAATTACCCATTCAAAGGGAAATATTAATAGTCGGTTATTGAACTATCAATGGATATGCACAACATCACCAGATTCCAAATAATTTTCCAAATTATTTATTTTCCAAAATATCTTTACAAGATATATTATTTTCAATACTTCAAAAATAAATCAATATTTATTTTTAAACAAGTTCCCCTTTCTTTTATAAATTCCATAGTGAATTTACATTCCAAAATATCCATGCATATACGATTTCAATTATTCATTTCAATTTATCTTCAAAAAGATAAATTCTCTAATATTCACTTTATATTGGAAAACATTTCCATACTTATTAAAAATAAGTAATTCACAAATTTTATTTATTTTCAACCTTTGGAAAATATTTAATATACTTCAATCGAAATTAAGTATATATTTCATTCTTTAAGGAAATCATTCACTTAAACGTATTTATTTGGGCCAAAACGAATGTTACGTAAAACATCGTTACGATAACCCAAAATCACTAGTATAGGGATTTGAAATTAAAATAGATATATAAATCCCAATACTATACAAAACATTTCCTTTCGGAAACCATTTACTATAACAATAGTGCTATAGTCCATCATTTCCTTTTATTTCTCGAAAACGTCTATTTCAACAATGAATGTTGAAATCTATGGTTTCGAATCTTAATGCTTTTAAAACAATCGTTAGATCGTTTTAATTCAATTTAAAACATCACATTCAAAACATTTCTTTAACATATTATTCACTATTCAAAACGTGGATATACTACGTTAACAAATTTCATCCTTTTATACATTTTATTCAAAGAATTATTCACAGTCAAAAATGTGAATATAACTCCATTAATAGGTTTCAACAATTTACTTATCAAAATAAGTCGTTTGCGAATTTATAAAACAACGTTTATAAATTCCTTTATTAACCTATATTCAATTCCTAACCCAATTATAAACCAAAAGTTCACGTTACAAGTTAAATACTTATAATTTATTTGTTTGCAAAAATCGTTCCTTTGAACTTCATAATTATAAATCTTATAACTTATAAGATTCAATTATTTATCCAAATCTATTCTTTTAATAACTTTATAAATTTTATAAACCTACTGCTTATAAAATTCCATTTATAACTTCACCGTTTATAATTCTATAAATTTCATTCATTTATGGAATTCATTTTCACTCCCTTCAAACACTTATAAAAACTCGTTTTATAATTCAAATGTTTTAATTTATAAATATCAATTTATAAATCCTTTATAAAATCAATTTATACTATTATTTTAAAACATCTTTAATCTCCTTTATAATTTCACCATTTTGATTGATAAAATAAATAAATTTCATAAATCCTATTTTAAAATTTTTCACAATAAATTCTAAAATCCCAATTTAACTATTTTATAAAATCATTAGCCTCATATTTTCAAAAATCAACCTTTAACTATATTTCTTAAAAACCATAATTTTTATAACATAAAAATTATATCGTTTATTTATTTAAAATGGATCAATTCCAAACATATAGTATATTTTCAAAAATCACTTTAAAAACCATTTTAAAATTCCAAATTTGGTCCAATGATGCTACATACCAAATAGTCAATCACGACAACAACGATATCATATATCGATATGATAATCCATCAAATATCAAAATATCTGAATTCAAATAAATACTGTTGAGGAATCCAGTTGGATCCCTCCAACCTGTTTTCCTGCATCCACAAACATTAGCACAATACCAATTTCACTCCAGTACGAAATTATCGCGGTATATGGGATTCAAAATATTATCCGCTTAATAGACGGCGCAATAGGGTCTCATCCGCTAAAAATTGCGGGGAATCAACAACTGCAATATATACATATGCCAATATATATATATATATATATATATATATATATATATATATATTGCTATCATATATAATACCAATTTCACTGTTTATGAAATATTCGCGGTATATATTTTTAATAAATAACATCCGCTTACTAACGGCGCATAATGTCTATTTTAACAATCAATAGATAACAATCATCATTCAAACATGCATTCAAATATTTTAAATCTAACTATTTAAAAATAAAATCAAAACTGATTCGATTGAGTGAGAAGTTCTCACCTTGATTTTAATTTCGTTTTAGCGATTTATTTCGAATAAAATTAAACGGACGTTTAATTTTACCCGAAATTCTCACTAACTCCAAACGACTCCAATCCAGTTTCATCGCGTAATGCTCGTCCATACGATTCCAATGCAACTGGTTTCGCGCGTTTTCGACCTCGTATGAAAAAGTTATGCATTTATGAACATTCACGAATTTATATTTATATAATTTACAACTTAATTATTTTTAAACCTTCATTCAACATAGGCCGTAGGATCCAACACCTCCCTCATCTACACCGTGCGCACCATCATCTCCCCCTACGTTCTCTACAGGCCAAGCACGCAACAAACAAACCCATAGCTCAAATTTAGGGTTAAATTTTGCTCTCACTACACTCGACTACACTTCGATCAGATAGCGCCACATCAAAGCCCCTAACCTCCTCTATGTTCGGCCCCAAGCACCATGAGCTCGGCCACCTGATGTGCCTTGAAATGCGTGCGCACCTGGCCACTGTCGGCCCCTCCTTACTCCCCCTTCGACGCTCCAAACAAGATCATATCCGTATAGATCGAAAGCTCTCGCCTTGCCCTAAAATGTTGTAGTTGATCATTTCGCGTGAATGTTTGTGGATTGGGAGAGATTAAGAGAAGAAGGAGATTGAATGCTGGCCTTTGGTTTATAATGTGGCGGCTAGGGTTTAGAAAATTAGGGTTATTTTTTTTTTCTAATTTATGAAGGAAGGTGGTCTATTTATAGGAAACGAACGACACTATTCATCCCGGAAATTTCGAACTCCGATTCACGCGCCGTAACCAGCGTTTCTAGGGTTTATCCCGCGTTTCGGACACAATGGAACAGGTTTCGAAAGCTAATTCGATCATCTGTGCGAGTTATGGCTATAAACGTTCGATTTAAATTAAACCGATTTAAGCGATTTTCTAGGCGTTTTAATTTGTACCGGACAAACGGTAAATCCAATTGACACGAAATTTGAAACCTTACAATAATATCACATTACGGATCCGATGAAACTGGTTTCGTCGAAATCCGAGACTTTTTGAAAAATGGCTATTTTAACTCGCCAAATTAATATTAAAAACAATTCGATGCGTTTCGAGCTGCTACGATCAAACGATAACTCTGATTGACACGAAAATTGAAATCCGGTAATAACTAACTATTACGGATCCAATGGAACTGGTTTCGTTCAATTTTGAGACTGTTCAAAAATTGACTATTTTCACTAGTCGATTTAAATATTAAAATATTCAATTTTCACAATTTAACTCTTAATTCGATTTTAAAAGTTCTAAAATATCATTATAACTTCAACATGATTAAATAAAATTTTACAAATCATTTTCAATCATATTTAACTCAATTTTCAATTATTTCTGAAATTTTCACATATTAAACTATCGATTTAATTACCCAATTAAATCCAATTATTCGAAATAAAATTTATTCGACTTATAAATTCACTCATTAATATTTAAAATTAATTAAATATTCAAATTTTAATTAATAAAAATTCTGGGTCGTTACAATCTTCCCCCCTTAAAAGAATTTCGTCCTCGAAATTATCAAGTAAGAAAAGTTACAGAATCTATTAATTTTCCCAAAATTCATAGTTAAACTTCTTACAGTACTTACTAAGTTTTCAAATCATACTTAGGTATCCTTTCAAAAACAACTATCTTGTTTGACTTTCAATTTCAAATCAAAGTTAAAGTTTTCAAAATTTTCCAGATTTTCTCAAATTTTTTCTAACGCCTTAAATTTTCGGAAAAATTCGCCATAGTCTCCTTTGCGCTGCTCGATCCGAAAAAAAAAATGACAGTATATATATCACAAATATACATCTCATCAAGTGATGAGGCATCCCGTAGGGGAAAAAGTGTAAAAGTGCGATATTAAATCCGAGATATGTACCTTATATATTATTAGCGAGCATATACGGCTAATATAGCGCGAAAGCGAGCTCCAAATGCGAAGCAAACGCCATCCGCACCTACTAAACACTCAACAACAACATAAGAATCATGCATATATGAAAATAGTATCAATATACATCATATAGTAACATAACAACTATATAATATAGCAAATGCAACTAAAGCAACAAATGAAACCATCAATCAACTAAATATTCATTCATATTCTCATTAATATTCAATGAATTGGTTTTCAATTTTAATCACATTTGATTTGTTTACATTGGATTTTATCAACATTCATTCTCAATTCAATTAGTTAACATTTACTAATTTAAATCCAATTCACATTCAATTCTATTCAAATTTATTTACTTTCAATTTGAATTCAATTATATAGCTTCCAATTTCGCTAATTCACTTTCATTAACACTTAATGAATTTATATACAATCAATCAACAATCAACTAACAACCAATGTTTAATAATTAAAACCAAATTCCTTTGCTTATATTCATTCAATTTGGTTAAATTTTAATTGATTTTCATTCAATTATTCAACTTCTAATAACATTAGATTTTAATGAATTAACACTTACATTCATTATTTCATATCAATTTAATTCACATCCAATCGATTAACATTCAATCCATTCATTCAATTCAATTACAAAAGTTGAATTTCACTTACATAACTCAAGTTCACATTTATCACTTAACTTTATTAATTTACTTTGATACCAAAATCAACTTCATTCAACATCTCTTAAGTTAAACTTCCATTTAAACATCACTTAGTTTACATAACTTGAATTCCCACTTATAAATCAATTCAGATTCCAAATTCTAAAGTAAATTTTCCATTTAACTTTAAATTCATTTTTATCTATAACTCATATTCATAGATATATCCATATAGTTTCACTTGTTATATATATAAGTTTATTTCACAATTGTAAATTACTTTAATTATAATTCAATTCTTATAATTATTTTGCTTATACAATAATTCTTTTCTTTAGATTATTCAAACAACTAACAATCTACTTATATACACTTTAATAATTCTGAAAAATTATTCTTATATATATAAAAATATAATCAAGGTAAAATTATTTCATTTACCCAATTTAAAATCAATATTATGTCGAATTGTTCTATTCAAGTGTTTAGAAACCCCTTCGGCATAGTTTGACAGACCGTGCTGACGAAAGTTCATATACCACTCAATAAATCAATCATCACAATATAAAACAATTTTATATTCATTAACAAATACGCTCTCATAGCTATTATTACACTCAAACTCATTCTAGAGTACTACTGACTCTATCTCTAATGAGTAATACCCAACAGAACCATGGTTGTCGCTTAACCATAGGCTCTGATACCAAATGTAACGTCCCGAAAATTTTCGACTTTCGAAAATTCAACATCGATACTCACTTTACCGACTGCCGAGAAATCGAAGGCCAAAAACCCGAAATGTTAGGGTTTAAGAAAAAGAAAGAGGTAGAAGAAGATAGAAAAAGATAGAACAGAACAGAAGAAATAACAGAACAACATCAGAATCCCACAATTCGCAGCGGAACAACATATAATAATAAATGAATAATCTTTAAACAAAGAACTATATCAGTTATTACATTACATTTCATTTCATCAAATCATCAGAGTGTACAACAACATACAACAACAACAATGCAGCGGAAAAAGAAATACTATATAAATTAGTAATACGCCATGCCATCCAGCTTGCCTCCAGCAACTCCTGAATTCCAGAATATCCTGATAAACCTTAACTCTTGACTGGCCGTGTAGAAATTGGTGGGCACCCAAAGTTTAGGAAGGAAAACAATAAACTCCGAGTCAGTCATGTGACTGGTGTGAGAACTCAAAACAGTTTATTTATCTTTGAAAACAAAATAGAAGAATATTTTTAAAGTCAATTCGCAATGCTTTTAAAAATGAGACTACCATAAGGCCTCCCACACACACACACATGCAAACGCAGAATCGGAGGAGATTTCTCCTTATGATAGTCAAAGATGCTTGATACGCATTAAAAATAACATTTGATATTATTACTAGTGCATAGTGTAGGCAAAATTCATTTCGAAAATAGAATATAAATCTTAGCCAACATACGACCATTATCGTATGCCTACTATAGCTACCATCCAAACAGTGGGGCGCCACCATAAGTGAATGGCAGGTTCTACAACTAAAACCGTACAAGTCTCGTATTGTTTCTTTGGATTTCCAACAAATGGTCAGGCCAAGGAACTTCCCATTGCCACATGGAAACGCCTCTGGAATGACGTCCCGAGAACCAAACCGGATCTCTGCCAACACAAGGCCGGATTACCCCTAACTGGGTAACTACTGACACGAATATGTCATCCCCCGATCGTAACCGATCTATCCGAGGATCCTCGATTTCCAACAACCACAAAAATATGCAGTAACAACATAGGTTAAATATCTGGGCTCCATACCATGATACCACCTCTATCCAGAAGGAATGACATACACTAAAGGGCGCTGCCCCTAATAACCTTGCCGCATCCTTCCTGTTTTGACCATTTCCGGGGTGTGAGGTCCGACGAAGTCTCGTCCACAAAAACACACTTTATACAAAAGTCGTGCTTTGGGTCAACAAATGATCATAGAGATGATCACAAAGATAAACGATCAAATAAATGATCCTATCACAAATGATCAACACAATGATCATTTCACAGCAACACTCAGCATGCCACACTACCAAATTGGGAGTATATCACTAATAACCTTCAACTATATAACCTCTGAGCTCGTACGTCTCAGAGAAGGGTGTTAAGCTAAAAGAATAAATTCTCCGCCACCAACAGAAATATATTTGAAAGAAATCAGCTTTAAATCTCAATTTGTAATGTCAGACATACAATCATACAAGTCTGTTTCGGGATCGAACAGAACCGAAGGCACTTACAAAGAAGTCCTTGCAATCCGGATATTCACTAATCACGACCGGACTTCCCGTCACTAAGGGTGATAAAACCTCTATATGGGAGATCAGCCGATGTAGAGTAACTCGACGGTAATCCTTCCGTTTTCACAAGCATCCGGTCTTCAACACCGGTCATCAAATGCAATCCATAACGACGTATCACATACTCGGAATGGGTTATACGACCCCAAGGTCCTTTCCCGGTTAACCCGAATAGTGAGCGCTTATTCAAAAATAAGTGTGGCATTCAAATTCAAACAAATCACATCAATTACCCATTCAAAGGGAAATATTAATAGTCGGTTATTGAACTATCAATGGATATGCACAACATCACCAGATTCCAAATAATTTTCCAAAATATTTATTTTCCAAAATATCTTTACAAGATATATTATTTTCAATACTTCAAAAATAAATCAATATTTATTTTTAAACAAGTTCCCCTTTCTTTTATAAATTCCATAGTGAATTTACATTCCAAAATATCCATGCATATACGATTTCAATTATTCATTTCAATTTATCTTCAAAAAGATAAATTCTCTAATATTCACTTTATATTGGAAAACATTTCCATACTTATTAAAAATAAGTAATTCATAAATTTTATTTATTTTCAACCTTTGGAAAATATTTAATATACTTCAATCGAAATTAAGTACATATTTCATTCTTTAAGGAAATCATTCACTTAAACGTATTTATTTGGTCCAAAACGAATGTTACGTAAAACATCGTTACGATAACCCAAAATCACTAGTATAGGGATTTGAAATTAAAATAGATATATAAATCCCAATACTATACAAAACATTTCCTTTCGGAAACCATTTACTATAACAATAGTGCTATAGTCCATCATTTCCTTTTATTTCTCGAAAACGTCTATTTCAACAATGAATGTTGAAATCTATGGTTTCGAATCTTAATGCTTTTAAAACAATCGTTAGATCGTTTTAATTCAATTTAAAACATCACATTCAAAACATTTCTTTAAAATATTATTCACTATTCAAAACGTGAATATACTACGTTAACAAATTTCATCCTTTTATACATTTTATTTCAAAGAATTATTCACAGTCGAAAATGTGAATATAACTCCATTAATAGGTTTCAACAATTTACTTATCAAAATAAGTCGTTTGCGAATTTATAAAACAACGTTTATAAATTCCTTTATTAACCTATATTCAATTCATAACCCAATTATAAACCAAAAGTTCACGTTATAAGTTAAATACTTATAATTTATTTGTTTGCAAAAATCGTTCCTTTGAACTTCATAATTATAAATCTTATAACTTATAAGATTCAATTATTTATCCAAATCTATTCTTTTAATAACTTTATAAATTTTATAAACCTACTGCTTATAAAATTCCATTTATAACTTCACCGTTTATAATTCTATAAATTTCATTCATTTATGGAATTCATTTTCACTGCCTTCAAACACTTATAAAAACTCATTTTATAATTCAAATGTTTTAATTTATAAATATCAATTTATAAATCCTTTATAAAATCAATTTATACTATTATTTTAAAACATCTTTAATCTCCTTTATAATTTCACCATTTTGATTGATAAAATAAATAAATTTCATAAATCCTATTTTAAAATTTTTCACAATAAATTCTAAAATCCCAATTTAACTATTTTATAAAATCATTAGCCTCATATTTTCAAAAATCAACCTTTAACTATATTTCTTAAAAACCATAATTTTTATAACATAAAAATTATATCGTTTATTTATTTAAAATGGAACAATTCCAAACATATAGTATATTTTCAAAAATCACTTTAAAAACCATTTTAAAATTCCAAATTTGGTCCAATGATGCTACATACCAAATAGTCAATCACGACAACAACGATATCATATATCGATATGATAATCCATCAAATATCAAAATATCTGAATTCAAATAAATACTGTTGAGGAATCCAGTTGGATCCCTCCAACCTGTTTTCCTGCATCCACAAACATTAGCACAATATCAATTTCGCTCCAGTACGAAATTATCGCGGTATATGGGATTTAAAATATTATCCGCTTAATAGACGGTGCAATAGGGTCTCATCCGCTAAAAATTGCGGGGAATCAACAACTGCAATATATACATATGCCAATATATATATATATATATATTGCTATCATATATAATACCAATTTCACTGTTTATGAAATATTCGCGGTATATGTTTTTAATAAATAACATCCGCTTACTAACGGCGCATAATGTCTATTTTAACAATCAATAGATAACAATCATCATTCAAACATGCATTCAAATATTTTAAATCTAACTATTTAAAAATAAAATCGAAACTGATTCGATTGAGTGAGAAGTTCTCACCTTGATTTTAATTTCGTTTTAGCGATTTATTTCGAATAAAATTAAACGGACGTTTAATTTTACCCGAAATTCTCACTAACTCCAAACGACTCCAATCCAATTTCATCGCGTAGTGCTCGTCCATACGATTCCAATGCAACTGGTTTCGCGCGTTTTCGACCTCGTATGAAAAAGTTATGCATTTATGAACATTCACGAATTTATATTTATATAATTTACAACTTAATTATTTTTAAACCTTCATTCAACATAGGCCGCAGGATCCAAGACCTCCCTCATCTACACCGTGCGCACCATCATCTCCCCCTACGTTCTCTACAGGCCAAGCACGCAACAAACAAACCTATAGCTCAAATTTAGGGTTAAATTTTGCTCTCACTACACTCGACTACACTTCGATCAGATAGCGCCACATCAAAGCCCCTAACCTCCTCTATGTTCGGCCCCAAGCAACATGAGCTCGGCCAACTGATGTGCCTTGAAATGCGTGCGCACCTGGCCACTGTCGGCCCCTCCTTACTCCCCCTTCGACGCTCCAAATAAGATCATATCTGTATAGATCGAAAGCTCTCGCCTTGCTCTAAAATGTTGTAGTTGATCATTTCGCGTGAATGTTTGTGGATTGGGAGAGATTAAGAGAAGAAGGAGACTGAATGCTGGCCTTTGGTTTATAATGTGGCGGCTAGGGTTTAGAAAATTAGGGTTATTTTTTTTTTCTAATTTATGAAGGAAGGTGGTCTATTTATAGGAAACGAACGACACTATTCATCCCGGAAATTCCGAACTCCGATTCACGCGCCGTAACCAGCGTTTCTAGGGTTTATCCCGCGTTCCGGACACAATGGAACAGGTTTCGAAAGCTAATTCGATCATCTGTGCGAGTTATGGCTATAAACGTTCGATTTAAATTAAACCGATTTAAGCGATTTTCTAGGCGTTTTAATTTGTACCGGACAAACGGTAAATCCAATTAACACGAAATTTGAAACCTTACAATAATATCACATTACGGATCCGATGAAACTGGTTTCGTCGAAATCCGAGACTTTTTGAAAAATGGCTATTTTAACTCGCCAAATTAATATTAAAAACAATTCGATGCGTTTCGAGCTGCTACGATCAAACGATAACTCCGATTGACACGAAAATTGAAATCCGGTAATAACTAACTATTACGGATCCAATGGAACTAGTTTCGTTCAATTCTGAGACTGTTCAAAAATTGACTATTTTCACTAGTCGATTTAAATATTAAAATATTCAATTTTCACAATTTAACTCTTAATTCGATTTTAAAAGTTCTAAAATATCATTATAACTTCAACATAATTAAATAAAATTTTACAAATCGTTTTCAATCATATTTAACTCAATTTTCAATTATTTCTGAAATTTTCACATATTAAACTATCGATTTAATTACCCAATTAAATCCAATTATTCGAAATAAAATTTATTCGACTTATAAATTCACTCATTAATATTTAAAATTAATTAAATATTCAAATTTTAATTAATAAAAATTCTGGGTCGTTACAATCTTCCCCCCTTAAAAGAATTTCGTCCTCGAAATTATCAAGTAAGAAAAGTTACAGAGTCTATTAATTTTCCCAAAATTCATAGTTAAACTTCTTACAGTACTTACTAAGTTTTCAAATCATACTTAGGTATCCTTTCAAAAACAACTATCTTGTTTGACTTTCAATTCCAAATCAAAGTTAAAGTTTTCAAAATTTTCCAGATTTTCTCAAATTTTTTCTAACGCCTTAAATTTTCGGAAAAATTCGCCATAGTCTCCTTTGCACGGCTCGATCCGAAAAAAAAATGACAGTATATATATCACAAATATACATCTCATCAAGTGATGAGGTATCCCACAGAGAAAAAAGTGTAAAAGTACGATATTTAATCCGAGATATGTACCTTATATATTATAAGCCATACCTAAATCCATAATTACTGAATTGAAAAGAAGAAGAATTGGTTTGATCTACCATATTGATACAAACCCTAAATATTAATTATTTCCATAGAAGAGATTAGTAGAATAACTAAAGCTTCTTTAATTTGGTGACCATAACCTCTTATTTATAATGTTGGCATTTTCTACTTTGGCCCTTCAACAAATTAGAATTGCCCTAGTATCTACATATTAATACCATGGCAATCATATCCTTAAGCTTTTAGCTTTAATTCAAAACTTGATCATTTTAATTAGGCTTTACACCAAAATAGCATAATATATTTATTTTACATATATAGCCCACATGTTGAAATTTTCTAACATTTTCATCTTAGACAGTCACGGAATATAATTATATGGACATAACAGCATCCATGCCTGATTATATAGTAAAACAATTCAAGTACAAAAAGGCCAACATGTCTGATAGATAAGATATGAATAATACAAAACACAAAGGACACAATGTAGGACATCACATATGTCCACAAAACATGATATCCAAACCAAATCTTTTACCAGAGCTTCCAAGAAAGTGAAGTAACATCAACAAAAGACCGGTGCATCTATGAAACTATCCAATGAGCTTGGTGTAGTATACTAGGTAAATAGGCAAGAAAGTATAAGTTCGATCTTAGTTCTTGAAAGCCAAAATCCCCTTGTTATTGGCGTCATACTCACCATTATTGCAATGAACTAGCTAGTTATCAATTAGTCTATAGTAAAGTTCTCGTTCATCACTTCACTGTCTTAGATCCAATTTCAAAAAAGTTCCATCCTGAATGGTAAATTGTCCACTCTCCAATGTTTCCAAGTTCATGCTTTGTAGTACCGACTAAGTGAAATCCTTTCGAAAGCATATCAGCTAGTTCCCAATCCAAGCTTTCGGAGGATCGAATCGAGGGTGAAGGCGCACCTTGATACAAGAGATTGGAGTGTCTTGTGGGGATGACATCACATTTGGAGGGAGGAGGGGTCAGAGTAGTAGATATTTTTTGGTGGTGTAGGGGAGGGTGGATGTAATATCGGGAGGATGGATGGGTCCAAGTGGGGAGGATGGCAACAACAGACGACACAGGGAGGACAGATGTAATTGGGTAAGGAATAAAAGCAATATTGTCTTTAAATATTATTGTTATATTTCTTTATCAATCGTAAATAATTTCTTACTCCTAATGCGGTTAATAATTGATTTAACCACTCACATTAACGACATGATTCATGCGGGATCAATATCTCTTGGTTCGATGATGTAGCAACTCATGTCTACTTTGTTAATCTCTAGGAAACAAATAAGCTTCTACATATAAACGCATAGCCTGTTTGGGAGCGAGCTTTATAAGGAAGGTATCCAGAACCTTTGTAGCATCTTGTTTATGGAGTTTTTTTACACAAATATCACTATTAACCTTTTTTGAAGATCCATAAACAAGGAACATGGCTAAAGAAAATTTATATGATTTGATAAGTGACTAAGAAACAGCAAAAATAAAAGTAGATTTATAACATAGAAAAGTATAAATAAATAAAAACATAGAGAGGAAATATAAAAGTACGATAAATAAATAAAATAAGTTTTTATAGCGTTCGGCATAACATGGCCTACATTCACTTTCTTTCTCTTGTTTATCTCCTATATATATTATACACACACATATTTATATATACATACATACATACATATATATATATATATATATATTACAAATATGATATATGTATAAAAAGTAATGGTAGAGGTTTGACATAGCTGAGTGGTAGAAATTATCGTTCACTTCTGTTAATGAACCAGATATTTATATCTATAAGTAAGGGCATTTACTTCTAGATTTATTGCATTAATTTCCTATCGCAAGTTTTTTGAGAAATCATTCACTTCATTCCCTTTTTGAACCCTTTTCCCATTCGTTTGGAGCTGAATCTAGGTTTCTTAAAATGCAACCTAGGGCGATCTTATTTTGAGTGCTAGCTAGTTCTAAGCTTACTAGCTACATATGCTACTCCTAAGCATGCTCCAATGTTGCTTCAAGCATCACACAAAGGATCATTGAGTTCCCTAGCTTCGAGCGGGTGCTCTTTCGGGTGCTACCTTAGAATGTGCCCTTGGGTTTCTTTGAGCACTTATGCCTTTAACGATCTAGCTTTGAGAGCTGCTCCAAAGCTTGATCCGTGGTTTGCTTGTAGCATCCCGTATCTAGTGGCCAAAAGCTAAGCATTATAGATGTTGTCGTCATGTATAGTATTAACTTCTAGTGACAAAATACGGCAATGCTAATGGTATCCATTATATCAGAAGCACTTGAATATGAACAAAATCATAGATTTTCAAAAAACAGCATTTAGCAGATTACATTTCAAAATGATATCATATCCATGTTACATAACCCCTTAACCATTTTCCTGGTACTGATCAAATATAATTTACAATAATATGTCAAGAGCGACATATGACGATGCCACCTTGGATGATCAGAGAAATATAGTCATAACTGACTTAATATACACAGCAGTATCAAAATAAGTAAAATTGAAACTCCTATTTAGCTATCCGACAACAACCTGCTTGTCTCTGGAAGATTTATTCGCGAAAAGACAAAAACCTGAAAACCTCAACCCTCAGCCAACTCAAATCAATTTTTAGCACCCGAGAGTTTAAGGGGAAACAAAATCTTCAAGTCAAACATAAAGCCTATTGTGAATAATACTGTTCATCTCTGTTAATTCATGATAAGTGAGACCACGCTGCTTAGTGGAACGGGTTTCCCCTCACTAACATTTTTTAAAACACATTTTTTGTAATTCTTTTCCTACAACCAAAACTGGTCAAAATATCTGTCAAGAATCATTATGTAAACATACATAAATATATCAGGTAATAAAATGAACTATCTTTTCATGCACAAAAGTTTTGTTTGGCTAACTTTTAACCTTTTGCTGACTCGGGCCTACTAGACAATCTCAAAATTTATCTAACATCTATTAGACACTCCCTTTCTTTTGGACGATCCTTCCTTAACTATCTATTAAGTAATTCTCTTTAAAATGGTCCATCCTTAACTTATCATCTTCCAGGGTTGCCTAATCCTAATGGTTTTGCGGGCTTACCAATAACCTATCTATATACAAAAATATATTCCTTTCTGTGTGTATCCATAATTTTAGTCTTACCCGTGACAAAGCACTACACGCTGGAATTTTGGACTAAATTAGCTGAGGCTAATAGCTAATGTATAGGACGCGACCCTATACCAGTCTCATCTAGTATCTAATATTGGAGTCATTTTACTTGGGGATAACTTCCTAAATTTTTTGTTGAAAACCTTTTCAAAATGATTTAAGATCTTTAAATCAAACTCAAACAAGGAAAATATGTAATCTCTTATGCTTTACTCAAAACCACATTGCCATGTTATATATATACTTTACTCATATCTTAGTTGATGAACACAATTAACTTTTGAAAGTCCCCCTTCTAGAACCATTGAAAGTACCCCTTTCAAAACCATGTAAAACCCTTTCTTTTCTCTAGGACGAAATGCCAGAACCTTCCTTTTGAAACCATTATCAAAACCCTTTCGAAACATTTGGACACATTCCTTTTGAAAGCTTCAAAAACCTTAGACATCTTTCTTTTAAAAACCTTTAAGCATTGCCTTTCGAAACCATTCGAAACCATTGGAAAACCTTTCCTTTCGAAACCATTCGAAACCTTCGAAAACAACAACTTTCGACTCCTTTGAAACTTTAGGGAACCACCCCTTCGAAACCTCTTTTAAAACCTTTCGAAAGCATTAAACCTAAACCTTTTAAAAACATTTAGGTTCAATTCAAAACATATGGAAACCTTTCAAAACCATTCAAAGTTATCTCCTTTGAAACCCTTTGAAAACATCACGGTCAAAACCATTGGATTATGCCTTTAAGTATAGCAAAAGGAAATAAACCCATTAAAGTCGAAAGCACTTTTTTGAAATCAATCAAATCATCTCTTTCGAAACAAAATTGAGTTATTCTTCAATTTAACAAAAGGGTCATAAAAACCTTTTAAGTTGAAAACCTCTCTTTCGAAAGCATTTCCTATGTATAAAGTGATGGTGTCGAAACCACCCCTTCGAAAGCATTAATGGGCAGATTTTCTAAAGCAAAACAATCCCTTCAAAACCTTCTAGGTCGAAAGGTAAACCGACGGCAGCTAGGTGTTTCGAATTTGTCAAAAGCATTCACTTGAAAAAAGATGCAACCCAATCGAAATCATTTCCTTTTAAACCATCTGACCTAGTCGAAATCCAACCAAGTCGAAAGCATCTTAGTCGAAAGAAAGTAGGCACATTTTTCTTTAAAACCAAAGCAAAGTTTCAACCCTTTTGGAACCCCATGGTTTTGACCCTATACCTTTCGTCCACATCCAATTCATTACGTATTGGTTCCCTGATACCATATGTATTGGTTTCGACTTTGTCGGAGGCGATAGTATGGAGGCAGAACTTGGTGCCGAAGGAGATGAAACAATGAAAACCTAGTTATTTGTACTTTTAAACTATTTCTTTTGTACCTAACCTTCCTTATTTGTTTAAATCTGATTGGTTGCCACATTACATTTTCAAAAGTGCTGCCATTTTATAGAATTAACAAATTTAAATTATTTACAAAAAGCCCCCTTTCCATTTTAAAATATAAAATATATTTAAGTCTCATACTTTAAATAATTTTATATACCTATAAAAAATTCTTAGGAAAAATCTGGAAATATTCCAGAAAACATCTTTTAATATGTTTTCTGACATATAAAAATTTCAGACTCAAATCATTTATTATTTACCCATAAATAATTAATAACCCAAAATATAATTTTCTTTACTAGATTCATGTAAAATCCACATTAATTCCAAAAATTCTGAAAATTGAAACCCATCTCCAAAATATTATTTCTAATCTTCGTAAGAATTTGTAAGGCATAAAGCTATCATTTAATATGGTTTTTATCTTAAAACATATCATAAAATCAATATGAACATGTATAAATCATCAACAAGTATATATAAACATTCCATCCTTCAAAAACATGGCAATACATTGCAAAACAATTCATAATCATCCTAAAACCAAAAACAATCAAAATATAGATGTAAACATTATTCACCTTAGCCTTTGTTATTAAGGAGACCGAGATATGAATAAATTTCATTTGCTTAAGCTTCTTCCTAGCTTATCTTTTTCCTTTTTTCCCTTTTCCTTATTATTGGTGGTCGGCCTTGGTTTTCAAAATTTTGAAATGTAATGAATGTGTAAATTATACATGGCTATGGGATAAAGATATAGGAATGGCCTCTTTCCCATCTTACCCCTCCTCTAATTCATTTTAAACCCTTTTTAATTCATTTATTAAATGGCACGGCCGCCCCTTAATAAAATCAAATCTTAATTCTCTAATCAATACATTATTTTATTTAACTTATCTAATTAAATTTCATAAATAATGTTATCAAAAGTCTGAGGTGTTATAGACTCGCCTCCTTAAAGAATTTTATCCTCAAAATTATGATAAAGTACACATAAAATCAAACAACTGTCAAACAAGTCAGGATAATTATCTCTAATCCTGCTCTCAACCTCCCAGGTACAATCTCTGTCATTGTCACTCCACCGGGCCTTAACTACTCTGATTGTCTTGGTTCTAAGCCTCTTCTTATCTCTCACAACAATATGAACCGGCTTTCTCACTATAGTGAAATCTGGTTCTACCACTAAATTTTCTAGCACAGTCAGCGCAATAGCAGTCTCCGGGTCTTTGACACACTTTTTGTGATGAGGAACATGAAAAACATCGTGGACAGCTATAAAACTGCTCGATAACTCAACCCTATATCTGAATTTCTCCATCCTCTCAACAATAGGAAAAGGTACAATAAATCTCGGTGATAACTTCCCCGATTTCCAAATTTAGTCACGTTCTTCATTGGTGACACCTTGACGAAAACCTGGTTTTCAACTGAGAACTCTAAATCTTTCCATCTCTTATCCACATAACTCTTCTTCCTAGACCGAGCCTCCTTCATTATGGCCCGAATGACCACCTCCGATAATAACAAGCCAACCCAAGAAAACTCTTTATCTTGGTTACTGTCTCGGGTCTCTTCCAACTATTCACCGCTTCAATCTTAGTCGGACCTACTGAAAATCTTTCCCTTGAGACTACATGACCAAGAAACTTCACTCCTCTCTTCCAGAAGTGACACTTTGAAAACTTCTCTTTTAGCTAACGCTGCCTCAGCATCTCAAGCACCACTCTTAGATGAACTTCATGCTCTTTAATCCTTAGAGTACCAAGATATCATATATGAAAACCAATAATAACAACCTATCCAAGTGCTCTTAGAAAACCCGGTTCATCAAATCGACACAGAAAGCTGGCTTATTCGTCAGTCCGAACGGTATAACCAACCATTCATACGACCCATATCTGGTTCTAAACGCCATCAAAGATATACGAGCTGATGGAAACCTGTCGCTAAATCCAACTGCGAGATTACCTTAGATCCACTCAACTGATCAAACAAATTGTCAGTTCTAGGCAATGGATATCGATTCTTTATCGTCCTCTCATTCAACTTACGGTAATCGATACATATCCTTAAGAATCCATCCGGTTTCTTAGCAAACACTACAGTTGCACCCCAAGGTGAACTACTCAGCCTGCCAAAATTCTTGCCTTCTAAATCCACCAACCGCACTTTCAAATCGCTCATCTCTGAAGTGGTTATCCTGCTTGGCGGTCTACTCACTGGTTCTGCATCCGGAACCAAATCTATGGAAAAAACGATGCGAAACTCGATGGTTCATTTTGGTGGCAATCCAACTACAAGCTCAAAGACATCCATAAATTCTCTAACCAAGAAAACTTGACCCAATTCATCCTCTGATTCCATAACACCCAATAATGCATACATCTCACCAATAGAACCTTCTATGGCATAAACTATTCGGTCGCTACAATCTGGGTGTCTAAGAGATATCTTCCTATCTTGGAAAAATATCTTAGCATCATACTCACTTAACCAATCCATACCAAGGATAATCCTGAACCTCACAAAATCAAACACATGCAAACTGCAAGCAAAAAGATGACCTAAAAGGTCAAACTCTAACTGGTCACATCTCAACCCGAGAGTAGCATACCCTTCTATTGGATTCGCAACCTGTAAGGAAGTAACTAAATATAAAGGTTCAAAGTTAAGCTTATCTATCAACATATATATGAAAGAATGTGATGCACCAATATCAAATAAAACGCTAATAGACATACCATGAATCTAAAGCATACCTCCCAAAGCTGCCTTTCCATTCTCCTGAGCCATCAATTTAGAAGTAGCAGGCTCCAATGCATAAATCTTTCCCTTTCCATCCTTAGCGGGCTCCTTGCATTGGTTCTTATTGTGGCCAACCTGACTGTAGTTGAAGCACCTGATGTTCTTCTTCCTTACCACTTCCTTAGCCTTCCTAAAATGACACTCATTGGAGAAATGTCCCTTCTTGTCGCACATAAAGCAGACAATCTTAGTTTTCCTCTTCTTGGCTGCTCCACTCTTCTAAGTACCCTTCTTATGGAAAAACTTCCGCTTCTATCCCTGCCCAACCTAGACTTCCTTAACCTTACTCTTCTCTAGAGAATCAAGAATCTTCTTATACCTCATGGCCATGTCCACAAACATATCTAGGGATCTCTGATATGTCGTAAAGTAGCCCTAGCCAACTCAGGCTTCAATCCCCTGATGAACTTCTCGTTTGTCTTCACCACGGTATCAACAGCGACATAACCATACCGAACCAACTCCTTAAACCTTCTGGCATACTCGACCACTGACATCTTTCCCTACTCTAACTCAACCAACTTTTTAATCGGAGCTGACTATGCCATAACAGACATGAACCTCTCCTGGAACCTCCTCTTGAACTCTGCCCATGTCATCTCTTCCTCATCTACTACCACTATTACACTGTTCCCCCAGAAAAAAGAAGCTCCCTGAAGCTGTATAGATGCATGCCTCCTCTTATGCTCATCATTGAGCCTCAAGTCGACAAAAATCCTTTCATAGTACAACAACCAGTTCTCTACCTTAATAACATCTTCCATTCCAACAACCTCCTACTACTCCAGCAATAATACCCGCTTGCACCATATTCATGAAGAACTGATACATAGCTTCTATTCCAACTTGTGGGACCCCAACACTTACATTCTCTGATTGTGCCTAACCTTGGTTTCTCCTGGCATTAGGTTCAACATTCCCTTCGGTGCTTTTCCTTCCTGGGTTAACTCTTCCTCTTTTACCATCCATATCTGTAATCAAACCTTATGAGATAAAAAAGATAACCTAAGCAAAGATAGGAGACTAGAGATAAAGCATTTACTTATATGTAGAAAATACAAGTACGTTACTATAGCATTATCTCAACCCCAATCTTACTATAATTATTTAGGATTAAGTTATCAAAACCATTTTTAATTAAAGATTTTCATAGACCTATGCTCTGATACCAAGTTGTAACATCCCGTACCAAGAGGCCAAAGCTAAGCGCTACAGATATTGCAGTCATCTGTAGTATTAACTTTTAGCGATAAAATACGGAATGCTAATGGTATCCAAAATATCAGAAGCACTTGAATATGAACAAAATCATAGATTTTCAAAAAACAACATTTAGCTGATTACATTTCAAAACGATATCATATCCAAGTTAAATAATCCCTTAACCGTTTCCTTGGTACTGATCAAATATAATTCACAATAATACACCAAGAGCGATATGTTGTGCCCCCTGGATGATTAGAGAAATATAGTCATAACTGACTTAATATACACAGCGGAATCAAAACAAGTAAAACTCCTATTTAGCTATCCGACAGCCACATGCTCGTCTTCGGAAGCTTTATTCACAAAAAGACGAAAACTTGAAAATCTTAACCCTCGGCCCACTCAAATTAACTTTGAGCATCCGATAGTTTAAGGGGAAAAAAGCTTCAAGCCAGACATAAAGCCTGGTGTGAATAGTACTGTTCATCTTTGTTAATTTATGTTAAGTGAGAACACGTCACTTGGCGGAACGGGTTTCCCCACACTAACATTTCTTTAAAACATATCTTTTGCATTTCTTTTCCTGCAACTAAAATTGGTTAAAATATCTACAAAGCATCATTATGTAAACATACATAAATATATCAGGTAATAAAATGAACTATCTATTCATGCACAAAAGTTTTGTTTGGCTAACTTCTAACCTTTGGCTGACTTGGGCCTACCAGACAATCTCAAAATTTATCTAACATCTGTTAGACACTTCTCTTCTTTTGGACGATCTGTCCTTTACTATCTGTCAAATACTTCCCTTTCGTACGGTATATCCTTAACCTATCATCTTCCAAGGTCACCTGATCTTAATGGTTTTACGGGCTCACCAATAACATCTGCATACAAAAATATTTTCCTTTCTGTATGTATCCATAATTTTAGTCTTACCTGTGGCAAAGCCCTACACACTGGAATTTTGGACTAAATTAGCTGGGCTAATAGCTAATGTATAGGACGCGACCCTATACTAGTCTCATCTGGTATCTAATATTTGTGTCATTTTACTTAGGTATATCTTCCTAAAATTTTCACTGAAAAACTTTTCAAAATGATTTAAGATCTTTAAATTAAACTCAAACAAGGAAAATATATAATCTCTTATGCTTTACTCAAAACCACCTTGCCATGTTATATATATACTTCACTTAAATCTTATTTTACGATAACACTTAACTTTTGAAAGTCACCTTTACATAACCATTGATAGTACCCCTTTCAAAACCATGTAAAACCCTTTCTTATATCTAGAGTGAAAGGCCAAAACCTGCCTTTTGAAACCATTCTCAAAACCCTTTCAAAACCATTGGAAACCTTCCTTTCGAAATCTTTAAAAACCATAGACCTCTTTCTTTTAGAAACCATTAAATACTGCCTTATGAAACCCTTGGAAAACCCGTCTGTTCGAAACTATTCGAAAGCATCAGAAAACAACACTTTTGACTTCTTCGAAACCTCTAGGGAACCACTCCTTCGAAACCTCTCTTAAAACCTTTCGAAAGCAGTAAACCTAAACATTTCGGAAGCATATGGGTTCAATTTAAAACATATGGAAACCTTTCGAAACAATTCAAAGCTTGCTCCTTCGAAACCTTTGAAAACGTCTCGGTCGAAACCATTGGATTATGCCTTCAAGCAGAGCAAACGGACATGAACCGATTAGAGTCAAAAGCACTTCCTTTTGAAATCATTCAAATCATCTCTTTTGAAACCAAATTAGGTTAACTTCAATTTAGCAAAGGTGTCATAAAAACTTTTAAGTCGAAAGCCTCTGTTTTAAAAGCATTTCCTAAGAAAAAAGTGATGGTGTCAAAACCACCCCTTCGAAAGCATTGGAGAAATGGGTAGATTTTCTAAAACAAAACAACCATTTCGAAATCTACTGAGTCGAAAAGTAAAAAGGCGGCAGCTTGGTGTTTTGACTTAGTCGAAAGCATTCACTTAAAAACAAAGACGCAACCCAATTGTAACCATTTCCTTTTAAACCATTTCACCTAGTCGGAACCCAACCAAGTCGAAAGCATCATAGTCGAAAGCAAGTAGGTGCATTTTTCTTTAAAACCAAAGCAAAGCTCAACCCTTTCGAAACCCCATGGTTTCGACCCTATACCTTTCATCCACATCCAATTCATTATGTACCAATTGCCTAATACCATATACATTGGTTTTGAATGTGTCATAAGCGATAGTATGGAGGTGGAACCTGATGCCGAAGGAGACGAAACAGTGAAAAACCTATTTATTTGTACATTTAAACTATTTGTTTTGTACCTAACGTGCCTTCTTTTTCTAAATCTGATTGGTTTCCACATTACTTTTTCAAAAGTGCTATCATTTTCCAAAATTAACAAATTTAAATTATTTGCAAAAGCCCTTTTTCCATTTTAAAATACATAAAACATTTAAGTTCCATATCTTAAATAATTTATATACCTATCAAAACTCTTAGGAACAATTCGAAAAATTCCAGAAAATCTGTTTTAATATGTTTTATAACATATACAAATTTCAGACCCAAATCATTTATTATTTATCCATAAATAATTAATAACTTAAAATATTATTTTCTTTACTAGAAAATTCATATAAAATCCACATTGATTCCAAAAATTATGAAAATTGAAACCTACGTTCAAAATATTATTTTCGATTTTTATAAAAATTTGCAGGGCATAAAGATGTCATTTAATATGGTTTTTACCTTAAAACATATCATAAAATCAATATGAACATTTATAAATCATCAACAAGTATATATAAATATTCCATCCTTCGAAAACATGGCAATACATTGCAAAACAATTTGGAATCATCTTAAAATCGAAAATAATCAAAATAGAGAAGTTAGCATTATTCACCTTTGCCTTTGTGGAGATTGAGATATGAATAGATTTGATTTGTTTAGGCTTCTTCCTAGCTTATCTTCTTTATTTTTCCCTTTTTCCTTATTAATGGTAGCCAATCTTGGTTTTCAAAATTTGGAAATGAAATGAACGTGTAAATTGTACACGACCATGGGATAAAGATACAAGAATGGCCTCTTTCCCATCTTACCCCTCCTCTAATTCATTTTAAACTCCTTTTTAATTCATTTATTAAATAGCACAGCTACCTCTTTAATAAAATCAAATTTCAATCCCCTAATCAACGTATTATTTTATTTAACATATCTATTTAAATAACCTAAATAATGTTATCAATAATCTGGAATGTCATCGTAACCCGGAGCTTTCTTCAAGCACTACTCAGGCTTACTCTGATCGCTCGTTTTAGGGTTTGTTTTGAATGCTGTATTTGAACACTCTCCTTAACTAATTTGCATTTTTTTTCAATGTAGTTTCTTTCCTTATCCATTAGTTTGATTTAAAATTGCTTAAGTATTGCTTTGGGACTTGCTTTAGATTTTATTTAATGTGATATAGGGCTTCCTTTTGGTCCTAATTCTAGCTGCTTTCCTTTTTTGCAGCTCGACTTTATTTTTATCTTTGAAATTTACATCAAGGTTCGGTCTTAGTGGCTTGGTGCTCGTTCCACTTGTTGTTTTTACTACTTCTACTATCGTTTCTTGAATATAACTTTTCTTATTCCATCTTTTTTGCTTTATTTTCTATAGATGAAATATGGGTATATAACTTGCCCCCTCCTTCAATCTTAGAATCTCAAGTATTAATTTTTTAGTTCAAACTAATTTATATATTATTCTAATCAAGGCTTCCTGTATTAAAACTGATTTACGTATTCGATTTTTCGCCCTTACAAGGTTTTGCGATTTTACCAATAAATGCGCAATTAGGTTGTATCCTTTTTTTTATTAAATACACTATTTGTAAGTTGCGGAAATTATTCAATTTTCAATTGATTTTATGCTAGACTTAGTGGTTCGCAGCTTATCTTCTTCAGCCTAGATCAAGTTTTCTTAAGCTTTTATTCAATTAGAATCGCGGCGGTTGAATTTTCTACAGTGAATTGTTGAGTTTTTATTAATTAATGGTATAAATTTATTCAAGTAATGATCTGAAATGATCTGAATATGGTTTTTTATATTTTTTCTACTGAATGTCATATAGTGTGTTGTATAGATTTAGTTATTATTGTTTCAATAATCAGAATTTTGGTATTTTGATAATATATGATTTGTTTTCCTTCGTTAGCCACTTTAAGTAATTAAAATCTTCTTTGATGTTTGAAACAAGGATTAGGTTCATCATTTTTTCACATTATTGTAGTACTAATAAATATTACATATTCAAGAATCACCTCTCACACTAACCTATTGCACATTACTGATAATTTTGGCAAAGACATTGGTTTATGAATTTTTTCTTTGCATTTTGTTTGTCAATTATCATGTTTATCCAAGGAATCAAAATACTACAAATTATTTCTCTTATGATTCATATTATATTCTTATATTGTGATAATCAAACTTTTGCACATATACATAGTGTGGCAACTGAACCAACAAAGGAGAAAGGTCAAAATATATCACTTAATTATGTGGACTCAATTAATTAGCATCTCACCATATTCTGCACTTGCAACATAACATCTCTTCTTTTGATTAAAGTTCATATTATTTTATCCTTTTGTTCCAAAAAATGTGTTGCAAATGGATCATGCTTCAGATAGGACGTCGAGTTAGCATTCACTAGAATATGAACTTTTGCTAAAGTGCCATTCTGGTTTAAGGTACATTTTTGTAATAGTTTTCAATTATTAACTATAATCTTTTAATATGAACTTCCATTAACCTTTTAAGTGTCATTCTAGTTTCAACAACCATTCATCAAAACCGTTTGATAGTTTTAAACCTTCATGTTTGTGCATTTCAAATATAAGTATGTCAATATTCCAAACATCTGTCCTTTTCAAATAATAAGATATAATTTTTTAGCTAATTATGTTGCCATTTTTTCTTCATTATACAATGTGACTTAGATTAGTTATTTTCCTATATGATTGGTTTTTGAGTCTTTTGTATCAAAAAATATGATGTAATTTTTTAGCTAACCATGTTGCCTTTTTTCCATTATACAATCTGGTTTGAATTAGTTATTTTCCTATATGATTGGTGCTTGAGTCTTTTGTATCAGTTATTCTTAATTTGGAATTTACTTGGTTTTAGTTTAATGAAAAAGTGATTTTATTGGTTTGTTTTCAAGATTACTCGGGTTGTAAAAAATATGAATCTAGTAGGTTTGTATAAGATAATTTGTATATGATTTGGGAATCCTTACATCTAATTTATGATAATCTCTACCCACATCTTAGTCGTTTCTTATAAGGTGGTGTTCTCCTTTTTATAAGATTTTAGTGGTTTTAATTTAGTCAGTCCAATTTAAAATTTCAACTGAGATTGGTAATATCGAAATTTTATTTTCGCAGTAATCCATTACGTTCAAACAAAAGTCTACATGAATTTCTAAATGGTTCTCCTACATGTCCTATCTTCATGGACTTTCAGGTTAGTTTTATACCAATTCTGAATCTCGATAGTTGTTTTTAGGACACATACACACACATTGAGATGGATAGGAATGAAAAAAAGTTACGTGCTTGTACTAATGTCCATACTAATGGCATAAGATATTTTAGCGATGAATAATGGATCCACTGGATTTCCAATGTAATCTGATGTATTTTTTCAACTAATTTGTAAGATTCGGAATTTCACTACTTTAATTTATGAATTTTTGGTTAGTCTTGAATAGTCAAAATAGTAGATTTTATAATCAAAATGAAAATCATTTTAGTAATAAATAATGATGGCGAAATAGTTTTTCAAATTTGTTTAAAAAAAATTAGTTCGAAGAAAAATCAAAAATGTGACCGGAATTTATTTTTCGGTTTTTGACATTTTGATGTTGAAAAGTAGTAGGAAAACATTGTATACATTTGTGTAACATATATACACATTTATATACAAGTTAGAATACAATTTATAATATACATGTATATTTATGCTTCAATTTATTAAAATATGAAATGACATTTTATGAAAAATAAATATGTTTAAAAAGTAAAAAGGAAAATTGTCACAAAATGTCATTTCTCTCAAAAAATATGCCATTAATACATGTTGGCTCATCATAAGAGAGTGGGGGACAAGGAAAATTCTAATTTAAAGAAGAGGAGACAATGGCGATGATGTGGCATTTTGTGAGTGGAGGGCATGTACCTTGAGGATAGTTTTGTAATTTGATTTATCCATTAGTATAAAAGCCTATTTTCTAATTCTTTTCTCATTTTTCTCATTTCTATCTTCACTTTCAAAACCTCATTCAATTTCCTTCCTAAGTTTCCATGGCTTCCAAATACTTCTAACTTAGAAAAAAATCATTTCTTTTAACTTCTTCCTTAAGCAAGTTCACTAAAAGCAACTTCTTCCTCCACTACACTTCTTCTCTTACCAAAACAATCTCATACATATCCATATTCACTTAGGCCGAGCCACCCTAAGCCTTAGGTCGAAACATATTGCCCACTTAAGCCAACTAGAATTTTATTTTTTCAAGTTAGAAGCAAAGTTCTTGGTCATGTTCAAGTTCTAATGGAAGTTAGAGTTGAATTTGCAAACTTTCGGTGAGTAAAATCTCACCTTTTAAAACCTAAATTTTTTAACTTTAATATTATTCATCCTTGTAGCTTTTAAATTCTTATTGTATATGTATGGTAATGTGATAATTGTTGGTTTGGTTTATGCTTTAGAAAGATGAAATCTTGGTAGTTAGTAAGCAACATGAAAAGTTGGTAGAAAAAATTAAATATATTATAAGTTATGCTCTCTACATGTTGTATTTTTTGTTATGGACCTTGTATATATATGCTTTACTTATGTTATGTGATGTGATGTTTGGATGAAAATTAATTTGTCATGAAAGTAGTCCTCGAAGTGTCCGTATGGCGACCATCGCTATATCGACACTTTCAGAAAATACAGTCTCTTCAACTTCTTTTATTTCACTTTCCAGCTTAGGTTTTACTTTACAAATTTAATTATTATTTTGAATAAGGATGGATTCAAAATTAATTTAGTAATCTAATAATTATTTTAAATTTATTTAATTATTTTAATTAAGAAGATTAAGGATAATTAGGTAACTTAATAATGATGTGTTTAAAGTTAATTAATTACTTTGTTAATGATACTTGGACTTAATTAATCATTTTATCTAATGATATTTAAGGTCAATTAATTATTTAACAATGATGGATTAAAGCTAATTAATCATTTTAATTAATAGTGTTTAAAATTAATCAATCATTTTTAATTAATATTTTTCAAATTAATTAACTAGTTTAGATTTAATTAATCTTTTTCATTAATGATATATTAAATTAGTCAATCATTTTTAATAAATTATGTTTTAAAATTAATTAATAAACTTAATTTAGGAGAGTTAAAATTTATTAATTAATTTAATTAATGATGTTTTTAAGTGATTAATCCTTTTTAATTTTGGGTTTTCAAAGTTAATTAATCAAATTAATTAACGAAGTCTAAAGATAATTAATGATCCTTATTAATGACAGTTAAAGATGATAAATCAATTTAATAATATTGTTTAAGGTATTAAATCCATTTTATAATGCTATTTTAAAGTTAGTAAACCATTTTTTACTAAGATATTTAAAGTTAAAAACTTGTAATGAGAATCCCAAGCACGAGCTTTGTTTTAAAACTAAAAGTGCGGTTCAGTTATGGAAAAGAAGTTTTTGTAAACGACATCGCTTATATGGAAAGAATTTAGTCATGCTCTTGACACTAAATGTCGAGGTATGGAAAATTGTCACTATCTCGAAAGTAAAAATTATCATCAAGGCAATGCCTAGGGTAACACTATCTTCACTTACCTAACTCATTTTTAACCAAGAAATAGTACAAGTTTGAAATCCATGAGTAGTGGTAGGAATATGAGGTTACTATCCATATATGATCATTTTTCTATCTTCGACATTCAGTTTTTCAACTGTCGATCACCACAGCCTTCTTCATATTTTGTCAGTCTAAGACGATGTGTTGCTCACTTGAGTTTTGTTATCCTTTATCGAAAATGACTAAATCCGAAGCATGAGGGAAAGCCAAGCTATGCGAGGTTGCTCCCATTATGGTTTTTTCACATCTACTCTAAACTGGTTTAGATATTTGTGCACTAACATGTGAAATACTCTGATTCTCGATGAGGTTGGCTAGGTCCGACTTGGACATGTCCTAAGGAAGTCATAGTGTATATGACTCTCTCAAGTATATTTCTATAGGTATACTTTCAGTAAGGGTTCTCATCGTCCTAGTCATTGTTGGAAAATTTTCCTTTCTTTGTTTGATTCAAACCTTCAAATTTATTTTTCCTTAACTGCATCACGAAGAGTCTAACACTCTTCGTGATGTCTAATTATATGTACCCATTCTTACATTTGGACATTGTTCTTGTGAGAGAAACTTGTTCCACGTTTGGCGGCTTTGTCTCATAAGTTGTTGTTTAATTACACATATTGTTTAGAATTTTACTCATGCCAGACATACTGTCTGACCCGAGTTGTTTGTTTTTCTAAAAATCTTAGGTACTCATTTATATTTGAGTTGTCCGCGAGTATCTGGTCTTTTATGGGCTCTTTCGAAGACGACATCTAGCTAGGAGGCCTTTATCTATTTAATATCTATTTCTGTTGTCTGTTTGAATCTTATATGTGTATTTTGTTTTAACATGTGTAAAGGCAGGTTGTTATAACTGCCTAAGCTGATTGTAGTACTTTTGCGTCACTTTCATAACTTCATGTTAGGGAGCAACCTTATGTACTATTTTACTGTTACGATATATTTACTAGTTCCATTGTGAGGTTTTCTATTCTATTCTTTATTTTTACTATTTTTATCCCACGAAAATTCATCTTTCAGATGCTTGGATAACGAATACGAATACCGTAGATGTATTAAGTATCATCACCAGAGGTTAGAATGGTGGGTCATCGCTATTGGTATCAGAGCTTCGGTTGAGCGAACACCTTAGCCTAAGTGGGGTAACTCATTAGAGATAGGGTGAGAAGAGCCTTAGAATGAGTTAAACTTGAGACAGCATTTTTATCACCCATCCTAAAGTCTCATTGTAGATCCTTTGGTGTTATTTCCCTTAATTCATTTTGGTCCTATCTTTATATTCTAATAATACCTATCATTGTTTAGGTAATTGAAAGTGAGTATAGGAAGAAGAGGGAGAGGATCTGGAACTAGCACGACTACAAATGGCAGAGCTGCAAGAAATAGAGTAATTTTAGAGCTAGTAGAAAAGCAGTAGTACAAGTTCAATCGTCTCAGAACTTTGCTACTTTGTGCAAAAATTATATTGCATTGGGTGGTAAATTTTTTTTCGAAACTAAAGATATTATGGAAGTTCAGACATGGTTGCGCTCTTATGAAAGATTGTTCGGGGATCTTCAGTTAGAGGATGCAAGGAAGTGATTGTTCGCATCTCGACAGCTCCAAAAGTCACAATGGATTGGTGGAATTCGGTGACAGTTAATACCCCAGAGGAAGATTTTACTTGGGCTCAATTTAAGGAAGTACTCGAAGCTCGGTTTATTCCGAAGGTAGGGAGGAGTCGGTTGTTTAGGAGTTTCATGGATTTGAAGCAGGGAGATATGACAGTGTTGCACTTTGAGCATTGATTCAACGCATTGTCTTGCTTTGGGCCAGGATTAATAACATACCACTTAAAAAAAGTTAGGTGTTCGTGGGAGGATTGAGGCTAGAATTCCATCGTAAGATGACCAACCATGTTAATGGTACCTTTACCAATCTGAGCGGCATGGCTCTGAGGTTTGAAGCTTTGGATATTAAGTAAGGAGTTCAAAAAAGTGCAATGCCAGTAGTTAGTGCCCAACCTTTATCAATTATCCCAGTTGCAAACATGCTGAATTTCAAGCGCAAGTTTAAAGGGAAGAAGCAGTATGCAGGAAAGAAATCTGAAGACAGGGCTCCAGCATAGAAGAAGCAGCTTAGCTTGGCCAACATTCCTTATTATAAGTGCAACAAAACGGGCCACTTTGCAAATCAATGTATGGGCACTAGTAAACCAATCTACTTCAATTGTCACAAGCAAGGACATATGAAGGACGAGTGCCCTTTTCCTAAGAGTAGATCACAAGGACATGCCTTTGCTATTAAGGAAATACCACCTACTTCTATGGATCAAAAGGAAAAGCAGGTGTTGCAAGGTACACTATCCATTTCTGGTATTCCTAGTGGAGCATTGTTCGATACGGGTGCATCTCATAGTTTCATTTCAGCTCATTTTGTTGATAAACATAACTTTAAACCCATCTTTCTAAATAAATCTCTTTGTGTGTCGAATCCAATTGGGGGTCCTACACACTGTAACACTATGAGTTTGAATGTGCCTATTGATGTGCACATAAATGTGCATATTTTTACTTCCATATTTAATCTAGTTTAATTAAATAAGCATATAGGATATTTTAACATGTTTAAACCAAAATTTCAATTGTTTTCAAATCATCATATATTCATCTTCATATGGGGGGTAAAATGGTAATTTTGTGCATATATTAATTTATAGAATAATGTAACGACCTGGATTTTTTCGTCGTTCGATTTTGAATATTTTAATGTTTTAAATATTGAATTTGGAATTAAAATTTAGTTAATAGAATTTTAAAACTGAAATTTCAAGCGATTTTGTAAAATTAGGAAATCGTCGATTAAATCAACGATTTAAAATAGCGATCCGGGGCACGGTCTTAGATTTGGACGAAACCAGTTCCATCAGATCCATAATAGTGCATTATTATCGAATTTCAAATTTTGTAGTGTTTGGATTTACCGTGTGGTCGTACGATTTGAAAACGGCTAGAAATAATTTAATTAAAATTAAATTTTATATAGTCGATTCAAAAAGCTATCTTCTCCATACGATCGAATTAGGACTCGAAACCTTTCTATTGCATTTGGAATAGGGATATAACATTATAAATGCCGAGCGGCATGCCTCCACAGTGGTTCAAAATTTCGAGATATGTAGTGTGAGATATATGGGATAAAATAAAATATATATAATCAAATCAAGTCGATTCTCGAGCCAGCGTGCAAACGAAGCCATCTCTTTTCCTTTTAAAGGACATGGCATTTCCTTTCCCCCTTTAATCAATTCGGATGAACAAAAAGAAAATCACGTTATTTCCTCTTTCAACTCCGTCAGTTCGAAAATCGACATTCATGAAAATGAAAAAAAAAGAAATCAATTCGCGGTCAATATTTAATCGCGAAGGAGAGGTAGGCGATGTTGTGGGGAGAAGGGGCATGTGCTCATCGTGATGGGGTTGGCATGACAAAAGAGGGTCGAGGCGGCCTTATTTCTCGAGTTCGACTATTGGATTCACGTGGGCGAAAGGAGGTCGGTGACTGGAGATGCGTGCCATCTGGAGGATGTGATAACGACGGTCTTTGGTGGCATGGAAAATGGCGAGTTTGGAACTAGTGTTCGGTGGTGTCGCGCATGGGCTGGAAGCTCGTAATTAGGGTTAGGCGAACTCTGGTTCGCGTATGACAGTTCGATGTGGGCGATGTCGCGATCGATTTTGGATTTGGGATCGTGACTGTTTTGAGTTCGTGCGATGAGCGGAAGGAGTGGTGTTTGCAGTGGAGAATCGCACCCAAGGGGGATGCTCAGCGTCAATAAATTTTGCGAGGGTCGTGTTGATGTTCCAGGCGATGGAGGCCGTCGTTCTGAGGAGGATGCACCATGTTCTACTTGGAGATGTAGGGTGGTGTGGAAAAGTGTGTTGGAGTCAAGTTCTTCTCTGACGATGGCCTGGGTGCGACGTAGGGCGTGTTGGCATTTCAGGGGGATGGCAGCCTAGGTGTGTCATGTTCAGGAGGAACAGTAAGGATTTTAGTCTTTGATTTAAAATTAGTTAAGCTTAATTACTGGAATGGTGTAAAAATAATAATAAACTTATATAATTCGTAAATTTATTCATTTGAGGTATAAAAAAATCATGGAATTAGTGACTTAGATTCATAGCTGAGAAATATATAATATGGGATTGGTTCGGGATTTTTCGGAGGCAGCTGGAAGTTTAGAAAAATTAGAAATCTAGATGTTCGGCAAAAATAAAATCAAGGTGGGAAATTCTCACTCATTTGGATTACCAAATTTTAATTTTAAATAGTTAAAATTAATTCTTGATGCTTGTTTGAATTTATTAATTATTATCTGTTGAATGATATTATATATATAGTAATTTATATTTGTAGTTGGATATACACCCACCGATTGGACAACATGAGACCCTATGCGTCTCGTATAATAGCGATAACCCTATATACCGCGCTATCCCCCTCGAAGTGGGATTGGTATTTTTAGGTTGTATTAACATCTATGGATGCAAAGAAACGGGTTGGAGGGATCCAATTGGATTCCTCAAATGTATTGATTATTTTCATATATATATATCGATATATGATGTGTGTGAATATCCTGTTATGGATTGTGATTTGTTGATTATTAAATGCTATACAAGCACTGGCCATAATTATAGGATTTAAAATAACATAAATATATTTTTTGATATTTTTAAGGAATTAAAAGGAGATTTGAATATAAGAAAAATTATATCGAAATTTGGACTATTTAAAAAGGAAATTTATTGGATAAAACAATAAATTGATTTTGATTGTGCTTAATAAATTCGTAAATTGTTTAAATAGAGATTTTTAAATATTTTATATAGGAAATTTTTATATGATATCTTGAAAATATGGAAAGTAGTTGGAATCGATATTTTAGATAGATCAGCAAAATAAATGGAATTTATAAGGAAATGGATTTATGAAATCGAATTTTATAAATAAGATTAATTTTTATAAACAAGTAAAACAAAGGGAGTTTGTAAATTTATAAACAATGTTTATAGATAAGGGAAAAGATATCGGTTATAAATTGGGAATATAAATTTCACAGTGAAAATTTATATCAAGATATGAAAATAGCTTTTGGGAAGAATAGTAGAGTCTATTTTTGGAAAGTGAAATGGCTAGGGAACTGAAAAGGAAATCGACGTGTTGTGAATCGAGAGGGATTTATAAATTGAAATTGGGTATTGAGATTTTAAAAATATATTTTTATTTATAAGTTAGGTTTGTTTTTAAAAGGGAAATTTTATTTATTAAACTATGAAATTTTAAAACTTGTTAGTATTGAAATATTTCAAAAAGTGGGTTATTCAGGTATTTAATATTTATTGAAATAAATTCTATCTTTTTATTATCAGCTCTGTAAATCAGTTAGTTATTTGAAAATAAATTAGAAATTAATTATCGATGTTATATAAAGTGTTTAATATTTAAGATAATTATTTAAATATGTTTTTAAAATAAATTATTGTTTAAAAATACTTATTACATATATATAGTTTTGAAATGATTGAAATTTATTTATAAATCCTCTCGAGATTTGTGAACCAAGTTTATAAAATGGATACAATGTTAGTAAGGGGAAATTTATAAGGGATTTAGAGGAAATGAAAATTTCAAAAATGTTGAATATACAAACTTCGAAAATGAAATCTGAATTTATAAAAAAAGTATAGATCATTGAATGGGGTTATAAATAAGTGTACTAGGTTTTTGGAAATTGTTAAAGGGAATTTATTAATGATTCTAAAGACTTATGAGATAAGTTACGAAATATTTTCTGAAGCGTTAATATCTGAACTGATTTGGAAAATAAGACTTATAATGTTTCCTAAATGTAAAAATGGGAATTTGGAAATATTTCAAGTGTTGAAATGGTTTGGAAATATCTTGTTATGGATTTAAGTATTTGAAATTGTTTTCAAATATTGGTATATAGAAAGGAACTTGAATATATATCTTTGTAAAGATATTTTGAAATAAATATTTGAAGATTTATAAAATAAGGTATAGTGTCTGCTTATGGATGTTTTATTGATAGTTAAATAACCGACCATCAATTTTGACCAAATTCGTTGATCGTTTCGAAGAGACCGGGATTGGGTTTAATTATCCAAAAACCACTTCGAGCCGATTTGAACGTTATGAATGGATACCATGAAGATAGTGAAGACGGTGATTCGGTTTGTCCAGACCCAGGACAACTTGTATGGATGAATGCTATCAGAACTTCGTAATTGAAGGATGATGAGCATTCTAAGTAGAATTATTCTTAAAAGGTAATCGTTAGCCTCAAGCCTCATCAACCGAGAACGACTAAAATAAGGGAGATGCAGCAAGGCTAAGTGGGTCGCACCCAATTAGGATATGTTATCACTTTTCTAAATATCCTCGGATATATATATATATATACATATACATACATACATATATATATATATATACATACATATATATATATATACATACATATATATATATACATACATACATATATATATATACATACATACATATATATATATATACATACATATATATATATATATATATATATTAGGGATATGTCCGCGGGTGCGGCGCAGTGGAAAGGAGACTTAGGTTCTGCTAAAAAGACTCAGGTTCGATTCCTACCATGCCCTTCCCTATCCTATATAAATTTACCCGGGGGTATGGGGGCTTGAATCAGCGGACGGCTTTACTATACCCTCCTCAGGAGTTTACCGGCCCGCCGGGTTCTCCTGGGTTTTCAAATATATATATATATATATATATATATATACACACACACACACACACACACATACATATATACATATACATACATATGTACATATATACATATTAGGGATGTGGTTGTGCATGAAAAAGGGAGCGTTTGATTTTTTAAAGCGTGGGAACACCCGGAATGATAACATATTCGATCTATCCAGTTAGGGATAGGCTGGTCTTATGTAGCAGGGGATCTAGGTGAGGTCCTCGGTATATTTTTCTAGTGGTGTACTATGATGAGCGGTACCCCAGTAGCCCAGTCATTGTATGAGATCCATTCTCCAAAAAGAGCCTTTACGGTTTTGTTTGTAGAGCGTAGTATGATGGAATTTAATTAATGTAACAATTTCGTGTATTTGAATAAGTATTCGTGCTTAGACACTATTATAATATCACTGGATTTTCTATAAAATGTTTTGGTTATCGCAAGGAAAAAATCTGTCGTGTTTATGTGTAATGTGGTCTTACGAGATACCTTTGTTTTTCAGAAGATTTTGATAACTCTAATAATTCAAATTAAGTGTGTTTTCTCACGCTGGTTTTCCAGACTGACTCGAGTGTTATTTTATTATAATGCTCGGGTCGGACCGAGTATACAGATTTAGGATAAGATGCTATGCAACTCAGGAGATGAGCTGGATGATAAAGACGTATTTCCGTACTTGATTTGTATTTCCGCTGTGTGAGGACAAGTTATTAAACTGTCCAGATTGATTGTTGTCTATTGTACTCTGATAACGGTATGTATAGTAACAGTACAGTTCTTGTATTTAAAATCTGTTATTATATATTATATTTTGTTTCGCTGCATTTGTGAAATTCTGTGTTTGTTGTTCTATTTTCTTCCATCTCTTTCTTCTACTTGACCCTAGTTATTTGCTCTTTCATACAGTTTGGATTGAACAAGAGTGAATTATTATCAACTCAAAGTGTACGGAACCATGAGTCGCTATAAATATTCACTTGCACATTTCATTTTTATTTGTAGAAATTTGGATGGAAATATGAAGAGGCTTTCATGTATTCATGAATGCACAAGAGAAGAAGGAAAATGAAGATGGAAATAAATCAACTCATGCATCATGGAGGACCCCACCTACCTACTTACGTTGATCTACAATTAGGAGCTAATGCACATGTTAGTGGATATTAAAGTTACATGCATACTTAATGAATGATTAATTAGAGGCTAATGATAACTTGATGGTCAACTTTCTAAAAGGTATTTTAAGTAGTTCCCTACAATATTGATTAGTGTTTTAGCCTTGTATAAATACTCCTCTTATGATCATGTAATGGAGTTTCTTAGTTTTTACATTATCATGCAAGTTGTAGCCTCAAATTAAAATAGAAATAAAAATGTTTCCGTAAGCCTCTTCATTTTCTACTTGTTTTTATTTCATGCTTATATGTTCTTTTATGCTTATTTTCATTTATAACCGACCGTTCGATTGTATAACATTGATAAGAAATATACATTTAAAATTTTTGTTAATATTACTTAAACATTAAATGATAATATGTTGGAAAAGAATAAATTGAAATTTGAATATGAAAATATGGATTTCAAATTTAAATATTAATCAAAGCATTCAAAATTGTCGATTTGAAATTGAAATTTTAGAATTTGAAAATCATAATAGATTTGAATTTGAAATCTTTGATGCGCGAAATAAAAGGAGGAAGTTCAGGAAAACCGCGATGAGACAAGATCCACGTTTGTAGAGAAACCGCGATGAGACTAGATTCACGTTATTTTGGCTCCAGAAAAATTAATTTTGGCCAATGACAGTAAGCAAACCTCCCTAACGGTCGGTTTGATAAATATATATAAATATACATAAGTGCATTTCAAAATAAAACAAAAATATTTTATTTTATTGCAAATTACATTTCATTTTTTGTTTTTACAATTTTCATTTCATTTTTTGTTTTTACAATTTTCATTTCGGTTTTTTTCAATCGACTTTTCATGCATTGTTTGCATATTCTGTGTGCCATATACCACCCCTTGACCACGAACTATCTCCTATTTTTCCAGCAAAACACCAGTCAACCCCATATTCATCTCTGTTACAACAAACCAGCCATCAATGAACCAATTATCATCCTCCATACCACTACATTCACTGACACAGTGCTTGATCATCTTTCTTCATCACCTACTTCTTGCTACATTCCTCCACATTGCCATCAAACATACCCAGCCCACATTTCATCACCAAACTACTGCATATCTTACTGCAACAGCCACCACTTCCTCACTTACCCCCTACCACATTTTTGTTATCAAACAACTTCATACATACCACTTCAATCCTCCTCATATCATTCCTTCTACTGTGCAACTATGCACACCTTCATCACACAAACAATTCACATCACACCATCACCACAAACATTTCTACCAATTACATTTTCACCTTTCACAAACTACCCATCTCACCAACACATCACTTGAACCACCAAAAACCGTACAACAACAAACTATAACAATAACCACACTTCTCAATCTATCACCAGCAGTTCCTCAACCTAAAACAGCTCCTTGACTCTACTCCTTCCAATACTTACTGCAATTATCTGTGCGTTCACATATACACCTCTGCTCCTCCACCTAAAAACATCATTCGGTGTTATCTTACTGCCATACTTCCATACCTCCATCCATCAACCACTGCCCTTAATACTCTGCCTGCCTCAACATCTCCCACATCAAAAGTGCACACTGTCAAAATCCATCTTCCCTCAACCACATTACATGCAAACTGAACTGCAGCTTCCTCACTAAACAAATAAACCATACGATTACATTCATACACCAACATACAAACCATCATGCATACCACCACCACTACATCTATCTGCCTAACACCGCTTGCCTGACCTCAATACCATACCCATACCTCCTCCATAATCATAGAAACTCCCTTGAAACCTTTCAACCTGAATACCACCTACATATCAATCATCCACTGCTGCTGCTCTCTATCTACAACCTGTCAGCCTATCACTTCCCATATTCAACATCACACCACCAAACTTCAGTTCCACCACTGCCTCTACTTTCATTGACCAAATTGCACACAACCCCATAGTACATTCATCACCATTCAAACTGCCTGCAACCAGTGCCGTGCCAGCACCATACTGCATTCACCAAACAAGCAGAACCATCACTTTCCTTATCACCACGAACCTCCACCACCCAGTCAGTCATAAAAAAAACATACATAACCATCAAATCACCACAAACCCCTTGTCACTGCCCCTGTGACAGCACACAGTCTTGCTGCCTATAGCCATTGTCATTACTTCCTCACCTCTATCTCAACTCTGCAACATCACAACTACTTCACCATCCCTGCCTACCACCACATCACTGACTTGCCTTCCTACATCACCTACCACCTGACAGCAACCTCCGAAAAATTCCTACCCACCACCCACTATCTGAAACGCGACCACCTCAGCAACCCTAACCGACAACTCGACAAACCAATACAACATTCTACAGCGGACGATTTTGGGTGCAAAATTCAACTCGATTTGCGAAATTTTGTTTGTGAAATTTTGGTGATCTGCGCCATTTTTCTTTGATCGATAATTTGGGGAAGTTTGTGAAAGTATAAATTGTTTTAGCGGGTCAGGATAACATTAAGTCTCGTAGGCTTGAGTGAATATTTTGTTTCTTTTTTTGTCTTGTTTTAATTCATTTTATTTTAATTTGTTTTAAGTTCCATCCTTGTATATATAAAAAACCATAGTATATATCTTGTTTAAAATTTTCAGGTTGCAAAAGCAGACAAGAAGTGCTTGTTAAAAACCGAGTTGCTCTTCTTGCTTTTAAAAAAAAATCATCACTAAAAAAATTGCTAATAATTATGTACGCTCTAGCATCGTGCTCTTATTTATTTTTTTATTTTCTTTGTGCCGTTGGTTGCTTGCATTATAAAAAATTTCAAAAACAAAAACAAAATCCATTTGTAGTTGCAATGTTGCAATCATGTTTAATTTCTACTTTGCATTCATCTCATCTTATTTTTATTTTCTAAGGGAAACACTCAAATCCACATAAGGTGGGGTATTCAATCACCTCTTTCTTAGCCTAGAAATTGCATTTCATCATAGAGTTTTGACGAACAAAATGGTTAGACATCAAACTTAAGGGTATCGCAAGCTTAACCAGGGCTTAATTGTATCTCGATAGTTGTTTTCTTTGAACAATTTATATTCTTGGTGCCTAGGCTACGGTAGAGCAATAACCATTTATAAATATTAAAACGGTTTGTAAATATTATAGTGGCTGTACTGCTTACCGTCAAACTCGATTAAAACTTGAAAAGAATTTGTGAAAGTTTTCTTAAAAAAGTTCTATCCTTTGGAAAAAACATCTAAAATCCGAAACGTAATCATAAATTTTCATTAATTCAGAGGAGAACCATTCAGAAAATATTTGAAAGATTTAAAGAGCTCTTGATAAAATGTCCACACCATAACTGCGAAAAATGGACGCTTTGTCAAATATTGTACGATGGACTCGAAAACAGCTCAGGAACATGCTTGAATCAATGTGCTAAGGCAATTTTCTTGCCCAACATCATGATGATGCTTGGTAATATTTTAAAAACCTAGCCAAAAAATCGTCATAATGAGAACGTTCTAATGAAAAATCAATTTACTCACGATCGAGAGTACACTCGATTGGACCATCTTTGGCTTTGGAAACTAAAATTGATGCAATGATTAATAAATTCCATAACATTTTCTCATCGAATCAAATGAACCAAGCTTCCCAATCCATGTGCTATAAATGCAACGATCTGAATCACATAACCAATTAGTGCCCTAATTTTGTCAGACAACCCAACGCTTTCAACAAGGTTTTTCTCCAACGTACAATCCTGGTTGGAGAAATCATCCGAATTTTGCTTATAACCAAAACAATCCCAATACGAATTTGGTTCGTCATAATCCTCAAGCATTCCCAAATAATGCTTCAAATCCTCCCTTTCAGGCAAATCATTTTCAATCAAATTTTGTGGGTTTGTCTCAAAATCAATTGCAACAATCAAATTTTCAACCAAATTTTACTTCCCTTCCTCCAAGACGATAAACATTTAAGTTCGCTTGAAAATGTCTTGAAACTTTGGCTAAAGAAACTACTCAAACCCTCTAATCAAACAATAATTTGCAAAATTTATTGACCTCATATATGCAAAACACGAGTCAGTCAATTGCAAAACTTGAAATGCAAATGAATCAACTAGCTACGTATGTAAGTGAACTGAACAAGGCACGTTCCCAAGCCAGCCTGTTCCAAATCCTAAAAATCAAAACATTAATTCAAATCAAGCCCATATTGTTCAAGGTAGCAACGTAACCTAGTTCAATGCTATCACAACTTTTCGTTCGGGTAAAAAGTTTGATAAACAAGTCATTAATCGAAACGATTTACTGGAACTCCTCTTGACACTTCTAAAACAACAAACGAATCTGAACAAAACGTGGAGCCAAACATCAAATCATATTCCAATCAAAAATTTTCTTCTACTCAAGTAGACCTGCCTATTGAGTACCGTGTTCCATTCCCACACCGTCTTTGACCCAAGAAACACTCGAACCAAATGGAAAAGATGTTGAAAATTTTTAAACAAGTGAAAGTTAACATCCCGCTTCTTGACATTGTTTAGTAAGTCCTAACTTATGCTAATTTTCTTAAGAACTTGTGTACTCAAAAGCGACACACTCAAGTGCCCAAAAAGTCTTCTTATTAGCTAGTTTGAGTGAAGTCTTGTCCCGATCCATTCTCATTAAATACAAAGGTCCTGGCTGCCCTAAAATCTCATGTACAATTGAAGACAAGACGATTAACAAATGCTTGATAGACTTACGCACAAGTGTCAATTTGATTTCATACTCTGTGTATAAACAATTAGGCATAGGTAAGCTCAAACCAACTAAAGTCACGCTTCAATTCGCTAATTGTTCCATTAAGAAGCCCATGGAAGAAACTGAGGACGTGCTCATTAGTGTAGGTTAATTAATATTCTCAGTTGATTTTATCATTTTCGAAACACAACCTTGACCAATCTTATGAGTCAATCCCTTTGATATTGGGTGGACTATTCTTAGCTACCTCAAATGTCTTAATCAATTGTCGCAATGATTTGATGAAAATTTATTTTGGAAACATGACTTCGAATCTTAACATTTTCAATCTTAAAAACCAATCGAATGAACCACATGACCAAACATTGGAAATTAGTGCAATTCACGTAAACTTCAAAAACGAGATGGTTGACTTAACGAGGAGCACGAGGAAGAGTATGAAAGATTGTTTCACGAAATACCCAAAGAGATTGAATACCCGCTACCATTTGAATCGCTTCCCATTGAGTCTGAATCTCAACCTAATTCTTTGATTGTGCAGCCCCAACAGTTGGACCTCAAACCCCTTCCCAATCACCTTAAGTACGCATACTTAGGTGACAATGAAACGATTCTCGTCATAATTTCTGCAACTCTCTCATTTGATCAAGGAACTTCCATACTTTCAATCCATTTGGAAAATAAAGAAGCAATTGGATGGTCGACCACTGATATAAAGGGAATTTGTCTCGCTCTTATTCATCACTTCATTCATTTAATTGTCAATGTCAAGCCTGTTTGTGACATGCAACAAAGCCTTAACCCAAAAATGAGGATGCGATGTGCGAAGAAATTCTTAAACTTGTTGACAATGGTACCATATACCCAACCTTTGATAGTTCATGGGTTAGCCCAATTCATGTTATGAAAAAAAGTATGGACTTACCGTTGTCAAGAACGATTCTAAGAACTCATTTTAACTCGTACTCAAACGGATTGGCATATCTGCATTGATTATCGAAAACTACATGCCGCAATGTGTAAGGATCACTTTCCTCTTTCGTTCATCAACCAAATACTCAAACGTTTAGCTGGCCACAAATTCTATTGCTTTCTTGATGGTTATTCCGGCTACAACCAAATTCCAATCGCTCTCAAAGATCAAGAGAAGAAAACTTTCACGTGTAGCTTTGGAACTTTTGCGCATTGACGTATGTCTTTTGGCCTTTGTATTGCTTTTGCTACGTTTCAAAGATGCATGGTCAGCATTTTTTCTGATATGATCTAACGTTTTCTTGAACTCTTTATGGACGATTTTTCAATCTCTAGAAACTTTTTTCTAAGTGCTTACACCATCTTGAACTGATTTTTAAACGATGCAAGGATAAAAAATTAACACTAAATTGGAAAAAAATGTCACTATATGGTCACTCGAGGTATACTCCTTGGACATATCATTTCAAATAAAGGCATTGAGGTAGATAAAGCGAAAATTGATGTCATTGAAAATCTACCCATTTCCAAATCTATTAAAGACATTCGCTCTTTCCTTGGACATGCCGGTTTTATCGATGCTTTATGAAAGACTTCAGTAAGATTGCTCGACATTTTACAACTCTACTTAGAAAAGACGTTCCATTCGACTTTAATTCTAAATGTGTTTCTGCTTTCGAATGTCTCAAAACGAACTTGTTTGTACTCTTGCAATTTTCTCACCAAATTGGGATCTTCCATTTGAAGTAATATGTGATGCTTTGAATTTGAAGTTGGTGCTACCTTAGGACAACACATCAACAAGATCCTTCATGTTATCTTCTATGCTAGTATGACTCTGAATGATGCTCAACCAAATTACACAACCACTAAAAAAGAGCTTCTACCAATAGTTTTTGCAATTGAGAAGTTCAGACAATATCTGGTAGGCTCACACATTACTATTGACATAGACCATTTCGCTCTTAATATCTCTCCGCTAAAAAGGATGCTAAGTCTCGTTTAATTTGTTGGATCCTTTTATTGCAAGAATTTGATCTACAATCAAGGACAAAAAAGGATCCGACAATGTCATAGCCGATCACTTGTCTCGTCTTCCCAACACACCATCGCCCTTACCAATCAATGAAAACTTTCTCGATGAAAAACTCCATTCTATTTCTATCGATCCATGGTATGCCGACATAGTGAACTATCTAATCACTAAGGAAATCCCTTCATTTTGGTCGAAATAAGATAAATGTAAATTTCTTTCCCAATTCAAGTGCTTCTATTGGGATGATCCTTATTTGTTTAAATACTGTTCCAACCAAATCATCGATGTTGCATCCTGGATAATGAAATAAGGACTGCTCTCTCATTGTTTCATCATCAAGAATGCGGTGGACATTTTCGTCCTCGAAAAAAAACCACTGAAAAGGTGTTTCAATGTGGATTCTATTTGCTTGCTCTTTTCAAAGACTCATTTGAATTTTGAAAAACATGCGATCGTTGCCAAATGCTAGGAAGAATTTCTCGATGAAATATGATACCTTTAAACCCCATTCTTACGATCGAAATCTTTGACGTTTGGGGTATCGACTTTATGAGACCTTTTTCCAATTCTTTGGAAATTTATACATACTTCTTGTTGTCGATTATATCTCCAATGGGTCGAAGCCATTTCGTGTAAAACCAACGACCGTAGAATTGTTGTGAAATTCCTTAAAGAGAATATCTTTTCAAGGTTACACCTCGCACAATAATAAGTGATAACGGAACCCAATTTCACGATCGTTCTTTTGAAACTTTAATGAAGAAATACTCAATAACCCACAAGTTATCCACTCCATATCATTCTCAAACTTGTGGCCAAATTGAAGTTTCAAATCGACAAATGGAATAAGTTTGGGAGAGAATTGATAACAAAAATCGAAATGATTGGTCTTAAAAATTGACCGATGCGCTTTGGACTTACCGTACTGCTTTTAAAACCAACCTTGTGATGTCCCTCTTTTGTTTAGTTTGCAGAAAGCTTGCCATTTACCAGTTGAAATCAAACACAAAGCATTGTGGGTAGTGAAAAATTCAAACTTTGAACTCGAGAATGCTAGCGAAAACCGAGGACTACAACTCAACGAACTAGAAGAACTTAGGAACGATGCATATAAAATGCAAAAATTTACAAAGAAAGAACAAAAAAATTTCATGATAAGTCTATCCTCAGAAAAATGTTTTCGCTTAACCAAAAAGTTCTTTTATATGACTCTAAGCATCGCTTATTCTTTGGGAAATTAAAATCAAGATGGATCGGACCATTTGTGGTTCGAACTGTTTTTCCATATGGTGCAATAGAAATACAAAACCCCAGGGATGGAACAATTTTCAAAGCCAATGGTCATTGTTTAATGCCTTTCTTGGAATTGCTAAGTGATCGAGTGAAGGAGTTCATGATTCTTCATGAGCCATACTACGTCTAGTAAGAAATGTTAACCCTCTTTTGTAAATATGTACATATTTTTCCTTATTATACTCATTATATCATGCATTGACTATGGGGACACAGTTAAAAATTAAGTGTGGGGGAGAGGGAGTCTCATCTCTATGTTTTTTTTTCATGGTACATTTTTTGCATTTTCTTTCCAAAACTCAAAATTTCCTAAAAAAATCTCAAAACAAATTTTTTTATAGCATTTTAATTGATTTTTGAAGAAACGCTATATGATAAGTACAAGTTTTGGTTATTAAATTGAAATCTTTGAAAATTTACTTGTCTCAATAAAAATAAAAATAAAGTTTGATTATAAGTAACAATGGTTTAACTAGCATATATGAAGGTTCGTGGGTGTTAATTATGAAATATGTCCTAATTGTAATCTTTGTTTAAAAGATTGGTTGACTTAAAGTAAAGATGATAACGTTTTTGATCTTCTAAGTTAAGTGGTGCTAAGATGATATTATAAAACTGTTTCTTGATATATATATATATATATATATATATATATATATAATCTTGTTGTATATATGTATATATTTTATTAACACTTAGAGTCATGTGTTCACATGGAAATGTGTACACTCGCCATGCTATGTACCTTTTTCACGTTAGCCGGAAAGGCAATGAAGGATTGGTATATCTGGCCACAATGTATCTAAGTTAGGTATATGTAAATAAATATAATAAAAATAATCACCTAGAGTTATATGTTTATACGTAAGTGTGTACACTCGCTATGCTTTGTACTCTTCTCACGTAGGTCCTTTTCTTCTCACGTAGGTCCAAAAGGTAGTGTATGGTCAATATATTTGGCCTCAGTTTATCCGAGCTAGGTGTGTAAATATTAATAATGATAATACTTTTCAAACATAGAGAGTGGAAGCAATTAAAATCCTAGTACTATTTTCACCTAATTGATTCGATTGTTATTAAAAAGAAACAAAAATACCACTTTGAAAATTTTTGATAATCAACTAAGGATCCATTTCGTAGTTGCACTATATTATCAACAAAAACAACTAACCAAAATCGAGTCTACTTGTGATAATAACTTAATTTTTTTTAAAGTTTTGATGAGTAAAAGGATGAAATTTTCATGATGATAATCGAAACTTATATTTAACTTATTCGTGTCAATTTAAAAGTAAATTCTTCAATTGTAAATATTTTGCATTCACCTCTTTGTAAATAAATCTTGCATTTAGAATTTTTCATGTTGCATTTGGATTTTGTGGGTAATATCTGTTGAAAACTCTCACGAGACAACATTCGTCCTACTAGCGACACCTAGAGTTTAACGGGTTGTTGCATACGTTCAATGTAATCGTGTTTCCTACGAAAATGGATTTATCTTAATTTTAGTTTATTTGATGACGAATAAAAAGATAAGTAGGGGGTTATTTGATGTGCACGTATGTGTGCATATTTTTACTTCCATATTTAATCTAATTTAATAAATGAGAATATATGGTATTTTAACATGTTTAAACCAAAATTTCAATTATTTTCAAATCATCATTTATTCACCTTCATATGGGGGTAAAATGGTAATTTTGTGCATATATTGATTTTGAGAATATTTACTTGCACATTTTATTTTTATTTGTACAAATTTGGTTGGAATCATGTATTCATGCATACACAAGAGAAGAAGCCAAATGAAGATGGAATGAAATCTGCTCATGCATCGTGAAGGACCTCACATACCTACTTACCTTGATCTATATAAGAGCTAATGCATATGTTAGTGGAGATTAAAGTTATATGCATATTTAATAGAGGATAAATGCGAGGCTAATGATAACTTAGTGGTCACACTTCCTAAGGGGTATTTTGGGTAGCTCCTTAAAATATGGATTTGGGTTTCAAGCTTGTATAAATACCCCTCTTACGATCATGTAATGGAGTTTTTTAGTTTTTACATTATCATGCAATTTGAAGCCTCAAGTTAAAAGAGAAATAAAAATGGCTTCCTAAGCCTCCTCTTTTTCTACTTACTTTTGTTTCATGCTTGCATGTTCTTTTATTCTTATTTCATTTATATGCTCTGTTTTCTTTCATGTTAGTATATTAGCTTTCTTTTTATGCACTTATTTTAATTTTATTTTTATTCAAATTGCTCAGTTCTCTTTTCTTTTATTAGCTCTTACTTTCCTTGCTTTTTAATGTTGCAATTTATATGTGTTGAAATGATAACACAAATAAGTAGCTAAACCCTTCAATTTAGGGATAATGAAGCTCTCTAAAATTATGTAAATTCAAAGTATTGTGTGATTTATGATCTCTTATATGCTTCGTGAAAAGTTAGTTTATGATGTAATTTTAAAAAATGAATTTGATAGCCTATTGTGATGGCCCGAAAATTTTGGATATTTGAAATTTGAATATTTAATTGATTTTAAATATTTGAAAGTTGGTTTAACTTGAATTTCAAATATCACTATTTATTTTGCAATTAAATCGTTGAATTTAATAATTTGAAATTGGGTAAATTGCTGAATCTGAAATTTTAAGCTTGTTAAAAATAATTTAAAGGCTTTTAAAATCTATTGTTAGTACTGAAGATAGTAAAAGTGTTAAAATTAAATTTTTAGGTGCTTTGTTCAGTTTTAAAAATATATTGTTTAAATCGATATATGAAAATAGCCTTCTGAGGCACAGTCTTGAAATTCGACGAAACTAGTTCCATTGGATCCGTAATAGTATATTATTATCGGATTTCAATTTTCATAGTGTTTGGAGTTGTCGTGTGATCGTACGATAGATAAACACGCTGAAATCTATATCAAAAATTTAATATAATAACTGGATCCAAAAAGATATCTTCTCCAAACGATCGAATTAGGACTCAAAACCTCTCCATTGCGTTTGAAATAGGGGTTTAACATTATAAACACCTAGTGGCACACCTCGATAGGATGTTGAGATTTTGAGTTGTAAAAATTGAGATGATTTAAATTTGAATTTAAAATTTAAAAAGTAAATAATATAATTTCATCAAAACACTGTAGCTAGCGCGACTCGTAGAGATAATCTAAGCACATGTTCCCCCGCTATTTTAAATCGCGTACAGATGTTTTCTCTACGTCTTTTAAAAAGAAAAATTTCCAGATCGAAGCATCTCAGTTAAAAAAATGAAAGCTTCAGGAAAAATCAAGATCGACATTTAAAAAAGAAAAAGAAAAAAATGGCGTACGAGTCCGATTTGAACTCAAGGGTGTCTTTCCCACTCGATTGATCGATGAGGAAAGGGTGCGCACGCTTTCGCGAAGGGAAGGGAACGATCAAATTCATCAACAGCAGTTTGCGAGTTATAAATGATTCGGTCGTGATTTGCAAATCGCGAAGCCGACGTTGGGTTGTTGATTGATTATAGGGTTGCAAGGGGGTCCGAGAGAGAGAGAGAGGGTGGTCGCGAATCGAGAAGCGATGCATGCTGGTGAAGTTTCGCGATAGGATTTGGTGCTATTGGGCAGCGGCTCGAGTAGAGTAGGATTGAGGCTGATGCATGTAGCGACGTGGAAGCTGCGACGCCGTGGTGAAGTTAGCATCAATTTGGGATTCGCGTTCTGTAGTCGACGTGATGAGGTTTGATTTTCTTTGTTTTCTGATATTTATTCGAACCTAAGCTATTATACCTTATCAAATTTTATTTAATATATATATATATAATAAAAATAAATATTATTTTTACAGTGGATATAAAACGGTTTATTTTCTTAAGTCTATAGATTTGGATACACTAAAGTAATTGTTCTAAAATGGAATTCTTAAAAATGTATTATGCTATATCATTTTTATAAACTATTTTTGGATTCCAAAGTTAGTTATTATTTACTTAACATTTATGGTAAATAAGTCCAAAATTTATAAACTAACCTTGTCAAGTGAATTGTAAATGGAAATAAAATTTTAATATTTATATTGAGTTTCACCTTAAACTATTATTTTTACTTTATATATATTTTTAAATGTGTATAGGTTATTTTAGTACATCTAGCTTCAAAGAAAAATAAAATAAATATACATATACACATATATTCACTTAACTAGTTTTTTTTAATAACGTATTATGGGGATTTATTTGTTTAATAAACTTATTAAATTATTTAGTCGATAAAAATATTTTATAAAATGAATATTGGGTTAAAATTAAATTATTGGATTAAATTAATTTAATAAATGGTAATTGACTTTTAAATTGATTCAAATGTTAATAAATTATATAAATATTTACACAAGGTCTAAAATCATGCAGAAACAAGTCGACATGGAATGGACTGTAAATTAAAAAGAAAAGGTGAGTAAATCTAACTCACATCTGGATTATTAGCTAATTTAAGTAGTTTAAATTTAAATTATTGGGTTGATTGCTTGAATTTATGTTTTATGATCAGTCTGGACATGGTTATTATATATAATGTGTGTGTCTATTGGAGTGGTTGATATTCCCACATTATATAGTGGATGAGACCCTATGCGCCCCATATAATAGCGGATGACCCTTTATACCGCGATATCCCCCTTGAAGTGGGATTTGTATTTTATATTGTGTTAACATCAATGGATGCAGGGAAACAGGTTGGAGGGATCCAACTGGATTCCTCAAAACATTGAATTTATTTTATATTTAGCGATGTGATTTATGTGATATTCTGTGATGATTATATTGATTATATTAGTAATGAAAATTATTGAATGCTATGGCTTGGCTGAATATATTTGGATATTTTGAAGATATGAAAATATAAAAGATTTGATTTTGAAAAGAGATATACGAGAGAAATATTAAGTAAAATAATTTTAGATAAATTAAAGAATTAATTCGGGAAGAATAAAGGTTTGATTTTAAATTCTATTATATAAATGTTAGGTATGGTAAAGAAAAATGTAGAGATTTAAATAAATGAAATTAAAGGAGTTTTGGAGACTTAAGTGATATTGTTTAAGAATAAAAGGATTTTATTTTAAATTTTAAAATTTAAAATGATTAGGAAGAATTAAAAGGGAAAATCTTGAATAAAGAATAAAATGGATATTTTCAATCTAAAATAAGATTTTGAATCATAATTAAGAAGTGAGTTCGGAATTAATAGATTTTGAAATAAATCTGGATAAGTAAAGGAGTACTTTTTAAATGGAGTAAATTTTGGAAACCGATTTAGAAATTGATTTATTGTTTGAAACTATATTTTAAAAGGAAAATGAGACTATGGAGCTTATAAAGTGGGTTTATAAAGTGAAAAGATATCAGTTGGTATTTGAAAGTATAAATTCACTATGGGAATTTATAAAAGAATGGGTAATTTGTTTTTAAAAATAAATAGTTGATTTTTTTAAGGTGTGGAAGGAAAGCGTATTTCCTTGGGAAGCCAAATATATTTTCAAAGAAAGATTTCCAAGTATAAGTTAAAGATTTTAAAATGGTTTTAAAAGAATGTTTTAGAAAGAAATTATTATTTAATGGTTTTAAAAATTCTAAAAGTAAATATTTATTAAATCAATTATAATAGTAATTATTTTAAAAGGTTTAACTAGTCTTATGTTTTAAAAGATAATTATTTAATAGTTATACCTTATAGAATAACTTTTATTTTAAATTTAATTTTGGCTTAAGTTTTACATGAGAAATTATTATAAAAAAAATTAACTAGTATTTTAAATAAAGTGTTTTAAATAGTTTTTATTTTAAGTATTGTATAATATATATTTTTGGATACGGTGATTTAAATTATTTTAAAATATAAAATATTAAAGCTTGGCAATTTTCAGTGGAAATAAACAATTGGGTGGGAATTTTCTTCCAAGAGAGAAAAGCGATTTGAAAACTATTTTTCAAAGGGTTGGAGAGTGAAAATATATCTTGCGAAGATATTTTGAAACTAATAAATAATTTAGGATATTATTATGGTTTGATGATTGTTTATGAATGTTATTTGATATTTAAATAACTGACTATCAATATTGGCCAATGTGCTGATCGTTTCGAAGAGACCAGGATCGGGATTAATTTTCCAAAAACCACTTCGATCCGGTTTGAACTTTTTCATGAGGAAGACAAGAGCTTAGAGTTGAAGATAGAGTAGTGAAGTGCAAGGGCTAATCACTACTAATCCTGAGGGTGATTCCAAAATAGATGTAGTAGGAGTAGTGCCTTCGACTCCGTTCGGACCCGGAAAGGACTTGTATGGATGAACGCGTTTAGAACATCGTCAGGAGGATGGTGAGCATTCTAAGTGAATGTGTGATAAAAAGGTAACGCATAGCCTCGAGCCTCATCAACCGGGAATGGCTAAAACATGAGAGATGCAGCAAGGCTAAGTGGCTAGCAACCAACTAGGATAAGGTCATCCCTGTCTAAAAGTCCATTTTTATTCTGCTGTGTGGGCGGTTGTTGATCCCAACCACGGGGTGATCTTATTCGGGCTATCCAGTAAGGGGTAGTCTGGTCTTGTGTAGCAGGGGATCAAAGGTGGATCCTTGGTACGGTGACCTACACCATGTACTATGACGGACGGTACCCCAGTAACTCTGCCATTGTATGGGAACCAATCTCCAATAAGCGCCTTAGGGTTTTGATTGTGCCCAACTACGCTGAAATGTGAGATGCAAGCATTTCAGCTAGATTCTAATTTACGTTCTATAGCCACTATTATAATATTAGACGAATTTGATAAAAATGTTTGGTTATCGTAAGGTAAAAACCCGACATGTTTATTTGTGGCGTGGTCTTATGAGATACTCTGATTTCAAAATATTTTAGAAACTTTAGTAATCCAATTGAGTCTGTTTTCTCACTCTGGTATTCCAGACTGACTCGGGCGTTATTTCGCTATAATGCTCGGGTCAGACCGAGTATTATAGAATACAGAAAAGGATTTTGTGGAGCTTAGGAGACGAGCAGGATGGCGAGATGTATCACACGTATTTGTTATATATTCCACTGTGTATGATTAACGGTATTGTCAGATTTGTAAGGACAAGGTATGATAACTGTCCAGTTGTGTGCTATGAATTTTATTATACTCTGATGATGTAATGTATATAAAAGATACAGTTCTTTTTGTTTAAAGATCATTCATTTATCTATTATATGTTGTTTCATTGCGTTTGTGACATTCTGATATTGTTTTCTATTTCTTCTTCCACCTCCTTCTTCTTTAACCCTAACAGTTCGGTTTTCCGGCATTCGATTGTTCGGCATTTGATACAGTGGATTTATTGATGTCGATTTTCGAGCGTCGAAAAATTGGGTCATTACACTTGGTATCAGAGGTGAAGGTTAAGAGAGAACCTTGGCTCTAATGGGGATTACTCATTAAAATAGAGTCCATAGTACTCTAGAATGAGTTTGAGTGTATTAATAGATATGAGCGCGTATTTGTTAGTGAATATAAAAATTGTTTTTGTATTGTGTTGACTTATCGGTTGAGTGTTTATGGATTCTGGTCAATATGTGGGACGCCATGTCAGGGGTTTCTAAACTCTTGAAGAAGATAAACCGACAAAGTATTTTTTAAAATAGGGTAAATGAAATAATTTTACCTAAATTATTTTTTGTATATAAAAGAAATAAATTTTTTGTAGATTATTATAGTTATATATGGTTGCTTGGTTGTTAGGAAGTGATAATATTAAACTATTATCATTGTTTAGGAATTGAACAAAGTTGAAATTATAACTAAAGGATAAATAAAATTCATATACAAAATGGGATTTGTGAATATAAATTATAAATGTGGTTTATAATTGGAAATGAAACAAAAATTCCAAAGTACTTATTGAATATGGATTGAAAGGATTGGGGATTTGAAACTTTGAGAAATTTAATTCTTTTTGAGTTTGGAAATGATTTTCAAAGATTTTGGAGAAATAATAAGGATATTATTCAAAAAAATTTTGAATTGGATTTGGAATCTAGTGAGATTTGGAATTTAAAAATATTTGGAGAATGTTTTAAAGAGCTAAAAGCACTAAACTCTTTTTGGTCGCTAGAAAATAACTTCGGTGATGACTGCAACATCATCGATGTTCATTTTCGAGTTCTCAAGAGTGGAATTGCTACCACATTGTTTTGAATTGGAGTTGTTTGAAAAATTGGGTTTGGTTTTAAAGATCAAAAGATAATTTAATACGCAAATGGATTATATATATAATTGATTTCAAAAATGATTTTGAAATACTTAAGTGATTGTAAAGACCCAGGAGTTTAATTAAATATTTAAGTAATGAGTTTAAACTCTAGAAGTCTACCTAAAAATGTTTGTGGATTATAAACAGGTTCGGAAACTTATAAGTTTGGAAATTGCCTGGAATGGAACTAACTTGTAAAAAGTAAATAAAAGTAAGTGTTAAACCCAAATAAGTGGGAAGGTAAGCTAAATTGAAGTGAATTAAAAGAAGTTAGTAAATGTAATTACATCTGGAAAACTTATAGAAGTCTAAAATTTAAATTGAATCAGGGTGTAATTAAATATAGTTAAGTAAAAGTGAATTTAAAGAAAAGTCTAAGGAGGCTAAGTGAAATGGTTACTTAAATAAAAAGTTATAAGTTTGGAAATAAAATTATGGATAGACAAATGAATTTGCATTTGTAAGTAAATAGGATTGAAACTGAATATTTGAATTGCGTAAATTGGGAAATTAGTCAGGTTGGACTAAATAAAACAATAGATTGAAAATAAATTTAGTAAGAAAACTAATTGATTTAAATAGGTTGGCAAATGAATTAAAATTTAATATTAGGATGTTAGTTAATTTAAATTGTGCATAGTAAAGTGAAGTTCAAAAATTAGTTCTAAGTGGACAAAAAATAATTAAAGTTTGGGAATAGAAGTGTTTAAGATATGAATAATTGGTAAATGGGATTAGTTTAAGGAATGGATTAAATAAATATGAGTTGAGATAAGGTGAATAGAATTCAATATTTAATTTGATTTGAAAATAAATTAAGAATTGAAGATAAAATTGAATTCAGAATGAGTTAAAAATTTAAGTCAAATAAAAATAGATATAAAAGCTTAAGTAGTGAAGTAAAAGTAAATATCAAAGCATATAGAATATTTATATTAAACTTAAGAAAAGTTAAGGGTGAAAGTTCTTAAGTAAATTTGGTTTTGGGAAAAATATTCTAAGTTAATATTTGAATAAAGCTTTAATAAAAAGGGGTGTGAAATGATAAGTGAATAGAAATCAAAATGAATGTGAATAAAAAGAAAATGGATAAAGCTAATAATCAATTGGGATAAATATGTAGGATGTAAATATATTATTTTATTCGCATAGCGATTTGATCTAGATTCGAGCACAGAATTTCGAGATAGTTGTACCGATCCAAGTTGGGATTCTTTTCACTTGATTTTCGACGGCGAATCCTGGATATGGATTTTTGATTGGTTCTGAAATTCTCTATCATAGTTTTGGATTGTGCATGGAGAATGACGGTTTCTGATCAAGAAACCAGATCTGAGTCCGCACTAGGATGTCGAGTGGACGATACTAGTTCAGAAGTGAAATTGTGTGATCGAGTGAGCGATCGGATTGGATATTGCTATATGTTCATCATACGGACTTGAATGAAATAGATATTGAAACTTTTATAAAGAAATGTGTAAAATGTTTTTTGATTTATGTGATTGGGCATTATTGCTAAGTGGGATATACAGGTGTTTTAAAAGCAAAAGGAAAGTGATGATTTGAATTAGAAGATAATTTAAATTGCTCAACAAAAGGTATGCATTTAAATTGCTGTATGAAATTTGATGATTTTCTGGTCTAGCCACTTGGTTTTCTGTTTTCTTTTAAAATCTGGGGACCGTAGAGGCATTTTGTAGTTGTATCGAGCTAGCCGCGCAAAGGAGACGCTGGCAAAAATTTTTGAAAAATTTAGGGAGTTAGAAAAAATTTGAATTTTTTTGATAATTTAAAATTTGAATTGGAATTATATTTTGAATGGTTGAGGGAGTAATATTATTTGGAACCTATAGATGAGTTTAAAAAGTTAGTAAGAATGATAACGTGTCTTTAATAAAAGATTGTTTTGGTTGTTGTTAAAAACTGTTTGGCTTTGGTAAAGATAATAAACGGGTATCGGACCATTCTTCCTAACTAGTAATTTGGAGGACGAAATACTTTTAAGGGGGAGGAGTGTGACGACTCGAAAATTTTAGATAATTGAAATTTGAATACTTAATTGATTTTAAATTTTTGAAAGTTAGTTTAACCTTAATTTCAAATATCACTATTTATTTGGCAATTAAATTATTGAATTTAATAATTGGAAATAAGGTAAATTGCTGAATCTGAAATTTAAGCTTGTTAAAAATAATTTAAGGGCCTGTAAAATCTGTATTGTTAGCACTGAAGATAGTAAAAGTATTAAAATTAAATTTTTAGGTGGTTTGTTCAGTTTTAAAAATATATTGTTTAAATCGATATTTGAAAATAGCCTTTAGATGCACAGTCTCGGAATTCGATGAAACTAGTTCCATTAGATCCGTAATAATGTTTTATTATCGGATTTCAATTTTCGTAGTGTTTGGATTGTCGGGTGATCATACGGTAGATAAACGCGCTGAAATCTATATCAAAAATTTAATATAATAACTGGGTCCAAAAGCTATCTTCTCCATACGATCGAATTAGGACTCGAAACCTCTCACATTGCGTTTGGAATAGGAGTTTAACATTATAAACGCCTAGCGGCATGCCTGGATAGGATGTTGAGATTTTGAGTTGCGAAAATCGAGACGATTTAAATTTTTATTTAAAATTTGAACATAAATAATATAATTTCATCAAAACATTGTACCTAGCGCGAACGTAGAGATAATCTAAGCACGTGTTCCCTGCTATTATAAATCGTGTATGGGTGTTTTCTCTTCGTCATTTAAAAAGAAAAATTTCCAGATCGAATCATCTCAGTTAAAAAAATTGAAAGCTTCAAGAAAAATCAAGATCGACATTAAAAAAAGAACGGCGTACGAGTTCGATTTGAACTCGAGGGTGTCTTTCCCTCTCGATTCATGGACCAGGAGAGGGCGCGTATGCTTGCACGAAGGGAAGGGAACGATCGAATTCGTCAGCAGCAGTTTGCTAATTGTAAATGATGCGATCGCGATTTGCAAATCGCGACGCCGGCGTTGGGTTGTTGATTGATTGTGGGGTCGCAACGGGGGTTCAAGAGAGAGGGGGGGTGGTCGTGAATCGAGAAGCGATGCCGGTAGGTGAAGTTTCGCGATGGGATTTGGTGATAGTAGGTAGCGGCTCGAGTAGAGTGGGATTGAGGCCGATGCATGTAGCGACGTGAAAGTCGCGACGCCGTGGCGAAGTTAGCATCAATTTAGGATTCGCATGTCTGAGGTCAATGTTGATGAGGTTTGATTTTCTTTGTTTTCTGATATTTATTTGAACCTAATTTATTATTCCTTATCAAATTTTAGTTAAAAAATATATATAATATAACAAAAATAAATATTATTTTTACAGTGGATTTTATAAAACAGTTTATTTTCTTAAGTCTATAGATTTTGATACAATAAAATAATTGTTCTAAAACGGAATTTTTAGAAATGTATTATGATATATATTTTTTATAAACTATTTTTGGACTCCGAAGTTAGTTATTATTTACTTAACATTTATGGTAAGTAAGTCCAAAATTTATAAACTAACCTTATCAAGTGAACTGTAAATGGAAATAAAATTTTAGTATTTATATTTAGTTTCACATTAAATCATTTTTTTTACTTTATATATATTTTTAAATGTGTATAGATTATTTTAGTATATCTAGCTTCAAAGAAAAATAAAATAAATATACATATACACATATATTCACTTAACTAGTTTTTTTTAAATAATGTATTATTGGGATTAATTTGTTTAATAAACTTATTAAATTATTTAGTCGATAAAAGTATTTTATAAAATGAATATTGGGTTAAAATCAAATTATTGGATTAAATTAATTTAATAAGTGATAATTTACTTTTAAATTGATTCAAATGTTAATAAATTGTATACATATTTATACAAGGTCTAAAATCATGGAGAAACAAGTCGAGATGCAATGGATTGCAAACTAAAAAAGCAAAGGTGAGTAAATCTCACTCACATCTGGATTATTAGCTAATTTAAGTAGTTAAAGTTTAAATTATTGGATTGATTGCTTAAATTTATGTTTTATTATCAGTCCGGATATGGTATATTATATATAGTAGTAGTAGTGTGTGTGTCTATATATATATATATATATATTTATCGGAGTGATTGATATTCTCGCATTATATAGTGGATGAGACCCTATGCGCCCCGCATAATAGAGGATGACCCTTTTATACCACGATATCCCCTTGAAATGGGATTGGTATTTTATATTATGTTTACATCTGTAGATGTAGGGAAACAAGTTGGAGGGATCCAACTGGATTCCTCAAAACGTTGAATTTATTTTCTTTTCAGCGATGCGATTTATGTGATATTATATGATGATTATATTGATTATATTACTAATGGAAATTATTGAATGCTATGGTTTGGCTGAATATATTTGGATATTTTGAAGATATGAAAAATATGAAAGATTTCTGAAAAGAGATAAGAGAGAAATATTAAGTAAAATAATTTTAGATAAATTAAAGAATGAATTTGGTAAGAATAAAGGTTTGATTTTAAATTTTATTAAATAAATGTTGGGTATGGTAAAGAAAAATGTAGAGATATAAATAAATGAAATCAAAGGAGTTTTTGAGACTTAAGTGATATATTTTAATATTAAAGGATTTCATTTTAAATTTAAAGATTTAAAATGATTGGGAAGAATTAAAAGGAAAAATCTTGAATAAAGAATGAAATGGATATTTTCAGTTTAAAATAAGATTTTGAATCATAAATAAAGAAGTGGGTTTGGAATTAATAGATTTTGAAATAAATCTGGATAAGTAAAGGAGTAATTTTTAAATGATGTAAATTTTGAAAATTGATTTAGTGTTTGAAACTGTGTTTTAAAAGGAGAATGAGATTATGGAACTTATAAACTGGATTTATAAATGAAAAGATATCAATGGATATTTGAAAGTATAAATTCATGGTAGGAATTTACAAAAGAATGGGTAATTTGTTTTTAAAAATAAATAGTGGATTTTTTCAAAGGTATGGAAAGGAAAGTGTATTTTCCAGCGAAGCCAAGTATATTTTCAAAGAAATATTTTCAAGTATAAGTTAGAGGTTTTAAAAGAATGTTTTAGAAAGATCTTATTATCTAATGGTTTTAACATTTTTAAAAGAAATTATTTATTAAATTAATTATAATAGTAATTATTTTAAATGGTTTAACTAGTCTTATGTTTTAAAAGATAATTATTTAATATTTATACCTTATAGAATAACTTTATTTTAAATTTAGTTTTGGCTTAAGTTTTACATGAGAAATTATTATAAAATTTAGTTTTGGCTTAAGTTTTTATTTTAAGTATTTTAAAGTATATATTTTGGATAAAGTAACTTAAATTATTTTAAAATATAAAATATTAAAGCTTGGCAATTTTCAGTGGAAATAAACAATTGGGTGGGAGTTTTCTTCCGAGAGAGAAAAGTGATTTGAAAACTATTTTTCAAAGGGTTGAAGAGTGAAAATATATCTTACGAAGATATTTTGAAATTAATGAATAATTTGGGAAACTACTATGGCCTGATGATTGTTTGTGAATGTTATTTGATAATTAAACAACCGACTATCAATATTGGCCAATGCACCGATCGTTTCGAAAAGACCGGGAGCAGGATTAATTTTCCAAAAACCACTTCGAATCAGTTTGAACGTTTTCATGAGGAAGATAAGAACTTGGAGTCGAAGATGGAGCAGTGAAGTGCAAGGGCTAATCGCTACTAATCCTGATGGTGGTTCCAAAATGGATGTAGCGGGAGTAGTGCCTTCGGTTCCGTTCGGACCCGAAACGGACTTGTATGGATGAATGCTTTCAGAACATCGTCAGGAGGACGGTGAGCATTCTAAATGAATGTGTGCTAAAAAGGTAACGCATAGCCTCAAGCCTCATCAACTGGGAATGACTAAAACAGGGGAGATGCAGCAAGTCTAAGTGAGTAGCAACCAATTTGGGTAAGGTCATCCCTATCTAGAGGTCCCTTTTTATTCGGCTGTGTGGGCGGTTGCTGATCCCAACTACGAGGTGATCTTGTTTGGGCTATCCAGTTAGGGGTAGTTCGGTCTTGTGTAGCAAGGAACCAAAGGTAGATCCTCTGTATGGTGATCTAGACTACGTACTGTGACGAACGGTACCCCAGTAGCCCTACCATTATATGGGAACCAATTCAAATAAGCGCCTGTATGGTTTTGATTGTGTCCAACTATGCTGAAACGTGAGAGGCAAGCATTTCTTCTAGATTCTATTTTACTTTCTATACACTATTATAATATCAGATGGATTTAATAAAAATGTTTTGGTTATCGTAAGGTAAAAACCCGACATATTTATTTGTGCTGTGGTCTTACGTGATACCTTTGATTTCAAAAGATTTTGGAAATTTTAATAATCCAATTGAATGTGTTTTCTCACACTGGTATTCCAAATTGACTCGGGTGTTATTTCTCTATAATGCTCGGGTCATACCGAGTATTATAGAATACATGAAATGATGTTATGGAGCTTAGGAGACGAGCTGGATGGCGGGAGGTATCACGTGTATTTGTTATATATTCCGATGTATATGATTAACAGTATTGTCAGATTTGTGAGGACAGGGTATAATAACTATCCAGTTGTGTGCTATGAATTTTATTGTACTCTGGTGATGTAATATATATAACAGATATGGTTCTTTTTGTTTAAAGATCAGTCATTTATCTATTATATGTTGTTCCATTGTGTTTGTGAGATTCTGATATTGTTTTCTATTTCTTCTTCTACCTTCTTCTTCTTTAACCCTAATGGTTCGGTTTTCCGGCATTCGATTGTTCGGCATTTGATAAGTAGATGTATTGATGTTGATTTTCGGGCGTCGAAAAATTAGGTCGTTACATCTATGTTGTAATCACAAATAGGCTATTCTTATTCAAACATAAACACAATTTACATCATAAACTAACTAAGTGATTTTTGATTGTGAAATTAAAGTAGATTCAAAATTTGATGATCTATGTTACTAAATAAAATAGTAAATAGATCATACTTAAAATAGCTTTTTCTTTGACTTCATTTTCATTAAAATTGATAAGTGGTTTTATGTGTTGTATTATAGTTTGATGGTTTCAGTTATGTTAATTAGTAACATGATTAGATCATATTTATGATAAATACATCTCCAATTCCACTTAGGATCAAAATAGAGAGATCATAAATTGTTTGTGTGTTAATTTATGTAAAAATATAAGAGTGGATTTGCCTCTAAATTGTTTTCTAATCTCATATTTTTAGTCACTTTTATTTTGGCTAGTTTTACGTTTTTATTAGCTTAAAACAATTTCAAGTTTGGTTTAATTTGATTGAATAGAATTTTTAAATCATTCGATTCCTTACGGATCGACCTGTACTCGCCACTACTAAAATTGTACGTTGTGCGCTTATGGTTATTTTTAACATAATATTTTATAGCAGTTTTCTACTCTAATAGAAAATTAGGCGTTGAACACCTATTTCTTATCGAGATCGGCACTTCTTTTCTGACTTGTTCGTTTTCGGGTTCATGGGTTTTAGGGTATTATCAGGTATGGATTAGTTATTTAATTTGAAGCTGACTTGGATTGTGTTTGAAGAACAGTCGTAGTAAAGGATGCAGTAGGTGGAAGCATTGATATATGTTGTGAGGGGTCTAATAAGCTTTTGATCCGTTTTCTCTATTTGCTTGAAGTGGCTAAAGAGGAGATAAGATATATATTGATTTTTCAGGATCTCAAGGATATTTTTGATGAAGTGCATGGGTTGCCTCCTCATTATCAAGCAAAATTCCATATTGATTTGATTCCTGAAACCAGGCCAATTGTACAACCTCCTCGAAGGTCCCCAAAAGAGAGAAGGGAATTGGAGAAGCAAACACTTTACTTATTACAGAAGAGTTTGATCCAGCACAGCATATCAAGTTGGAGATCGTCGGTAGTTTTTGTTACAAAGGAAGATGGTCTCTTAGGTTATGTGTAGACTACGAAGATTTAATAAGAGGATTATTAAGAACAAGTATCCATTACCCAAGGTCGACGATATGTTTGATAAGCTCTACGACAATCGAGTATGTTATCAATTGGATCCTGCCACTAGTTTTCACCAATTAAGGGTAGCAGAGAAGAGTGTTCCCTTAGTAGCTTTTCATACCCTTGATAGCTTTTACGAGTGGTTAGTCATGCTGTTTAGACTGACTAACGCCCCTACTTATTTTGTGGACTTAATGACCTGAGTGTTCAAGTATTTTCTTAATAAATTTGTCCTCGTCTTCATTGATGATATTCTTATTTATTCTAAGACAGAGGAAGAGCACAAGTATCATCTTCTAGTCATTCTATATACTTTAAGAAGTCATGTATTGAAAGCAAAGTTTTGTAGTGCCATTTTTGGAAATCCGAAGTTAGGTTTCTAGGGCACGTAGTTTAGAGAGAAGGCATATCGGTGGCCCTAGCTAAAGTAGTTATGGTTCAAGACTAAAAGTATCCCGAAAATGCGATGGAGGTCAAAATTTTCTTGGGATTGGCTAGTTTTTATAGAAGATTCATCAAAGATTTCTCGAAGATTGCTTCTCATCTGATGAAGTTGATGAAGAAAGATGCTAAGTTTGTGTGGACACCTAAATGCGATAAAGAATTCAGTGAATTGAAGGAGAAATTGACCATTTCTCCTATTTTAACTATTCCAAATGAGAGCGAAGGGTTAACTGTATAAACAGACGCTTAAAGAACCAGATTAGGAGCAGTGCTGATGCAAAATGGAAAAGCCATTGCATATGTGAGTCTACAGCTGAAGCCAAATGAGAAAAATTATACTATGCATGATTTGGAGCTTTTTGCAGTTGTCTTCGCACTAAATATGTGGAGACATTATCTTCTGTGTGAAAAGTTCGAGTTATACATGGATCACCAGTCATTAAAGTAACTCTTCACCGGAAAGGATTTTAATTTGAGGCAGCAAAGATGGTTGGAGTATTTCGCTTCTTATTCTCTGATGTTCTTTACACTCCTCGGAAAGCAAATGATGTGATAGATGCATTGAGTAGGAATGTTGCGATGGTTGCTAACCAAGAAGTCAAGCCAGTATTGATGGAGAGGTTTTCAGCTAGTCAAGAAGAAGATCCTATTTTTGCTTGACTCAAGAAGTTGTCCAAGAAGGTATTTTTTCTAGTTTTAAGATCAATCCCTAAGAATTATCGAGAATGAATGAGCGTATTTGTGCTCCAATTGTTAATGGTCTTAGAAAAAAAGTGTTAGATGAATGTCACCATTCAATGTTATCTTTCCATCTAGGAGTGACCAAGATTTTCGAGGATATGAAGATATTTTTCTAGTGGAAGGGGATGAAGCGATATGTTTCGATCTTTGTGAGTAAGTGTGCAAATTTTAAGAAAGTTAAGAGTGACCAGCAAAAGTCAGCTGGACTACTTCAGCCGCTTGAGATTTCGAAGTAGAAGTGAGAGCATATCTCTATGGAATTTGTTGATGGAAATCCTAGGTCTAGAAGAGGGAATGAGGACATTTGAGTTATCATCGACTGATTGACCAAGATTGCCCATTTCATTCCTGTTAAGCCCACTTGGTCTGCTGAGAGTCTAGGTAGCTTGTATGTGAAGGAGATTGTGAGGCTTTACGGTATTCCTTGTAGATTATAAGTGACTGAGACCCAATATTCAATAGCAGGTTCTATGAGGGTCTGCAAACTATCTTAGGGACCGAGCCGAGTCCGAGTATAGCTTAGCATCCCTAGACAGATGGGAAGACAGAGAGAGTGAGCCGAATCTTGGAGGATTTGTTACGTGCATGCATTATAGACTTCGGAGTTCTCGAGAAGATCATTTACACTTGGTCGAGTTCATTTACAACAATTATCAAGCAAAGTATCGACATGGCCTCTTTTGAAGCTCTTTGTGATCATCAGTGTCGTTCCCATCATGTTAGATTGAGTCTGGTGATAGAATTGTTCTTGGACCAGACATTATCTTAGAAGCAAGTGAGAAGGTAGCTAATATTTGAAGGAAGATAAAGGAGGCGTAAGACTGGTATAAGTTTTATGCGGATCGAAGGCACACATATCTTGAGTTCTCAGCGGGAGGTTCGATGTTTGTGAAGGTTTCCCCATTAAAGAATGTTGTTAGGTTTGGAAAATCAAGGAAACTAGCCCCTCGATTTATTGGCTCTTTTTCCATTCTAGACCGAGTTGGTAGACTTGCTTATAGAGTGAAGTTACCAGTCAGACTATTGGATGTACACAATGATTTCACGTATTTCATTTATGTAAGTATGTACATGACCCTTCAATGATAGTGGAACCGATCTAATAGGAAGATTTGGAAGTTTAGCCTAACTTGATCATTCTTAGGTGGCCTATTCGAGTTATCGATCGAGATATAAAGCGATTGAGGACGAAGGTTGTAAATCTTGTTAAGGTTCAGTGAAGTGAGGATGATAGGGATTGCACTTGGGAAACTGTAGATAGTATGAGGGAAGCTTATCCTGAGTTGATGTTAGGATAACTTGTTTGTTTGTATATATTATGTATGCATTAATATGCTGTAGTTTCTTAGTTTGTATTTGTTGTATGGTTTTCCTCATATAATATGCCCTTTTTGAGTTATTATTATCTCCTTAAGTGTAAATTTTGGGAACGAAATTTTTTTAAGGGGGAAGTGTAATGACTTGGAATTTCACCGCTTTAATCTATAAATATTTAATTAATTTTAAATAACCAAAATATTAGATTTTATAATCAAAATAAAACTCGTTTCAATAATAAATATTTTGAGTTAACAATCCCGAGTTAATCTTTTGGGTTAAGAATCCCAATTTAATCCTTTCTTGGATAAACGTATCATATACTCTCTACCATTACACAAGCAGCATTCAAGAGTGGATTAATGATTCCAACTCTCATAAAATTAACTATTCTTATAATGACGGTTTCTCTCCGCCATAACTCTTTCCATATCCCACCAATTTAGATGGTAAGGATCGGCTACGAATGATAAGAGCTTCTAAGTACGATATAACCGTCCGCCATATTAAGTGTCGCGTTCCAACCTCTTGAAGCGAGAGCCTAGGACTTGACCCAAGATGGTACATTTCTAACTTGCTACTCGACTCCATTTAGTTATGTGCATTCTCGAATAAATAAGAAGTGGGAAAAAGTTTCCCCGACTTATTCTACTTGGCTTGCACTAGATCTAAGTTCAATCTGGCCTGCTTCTTCAGCTCAGATGTCCGACCTTTCAACTCAAACGTCTAACTCGTAGTATATTAGAAAAATAACTTTTCCTCATTCAAATGTCTGAATATAAGAATCAGACATTTGAATCGAGCCTGTTTTATACAATTATATTTCTATTTTCAAACTCCACTTGTTTAGTCATCTGAACCTTCAGCTCAAACGTTTGACCTCTATCTCAAACATCTAGTTAGGGTGTCCAGATGTTTGAATCGTGCCTTATTCATACTATTTTCTTTCTGGTTCGTATTTAATCATTTTTTTTCCAATTAAGATATATGACCAACTAATCCAGATGTCTGAATTTGTTTTTCTAGATTTTCAACTTATATTTTTCTTATTTATTTTACTTTTCTTTTCATCCACTTGAGTAAGGATTTCAACTTTTATCTTCACCATGTTTCTAATATAGTTTCTATTATTTTATATCAATTTCAAGTGATTTATTTTACTAATTATATATATATACTTCCAACCCGATTATCTATTCCTACTTATCCAATATCATTTCAAATTATATATGAATCAATCCATAAAAGTTTTCTATTGACAATCATAATCAACCCAACATGTTTTACAATGTAGATATATTGGACTGGAGGTAATGTTATAAATTCAAGAATTATATTTATTATTTCCTCGATTTTCCAATATATTTCAATTCAAAGATTCATAATAACGGGTAGATTCATGAAGAAAAGTCATATTTTTATTAATAAAAACTATTTAATTGAAATTCAACTAAATATGTGCGTTATACGCATTTCATAGATAGAGTCCACTCACCTTTTAGTGTTCCATCTTTTCTTTAGATTTGTATTTGTTGCTCTTTCCTCTAGCTTTGGTTGTGGAACCCTTCTTCCTCTAATTTGTTTTTATTCCTTTATTTGATTTGCATTTTATTTTGTTTGAAAATTTGAATGTAGTTTTGAGGAAGAAGATGAGAAAGAAGAGATATTTAGGAGGAAGAGGATAGGGTTTTTGAATGAGGAGAATGGAAGCATAAACCTTTATTTATCGTTGAGAATTAGGATTCCTATAGTAATTTTCAAAATCCATAATTACGAAATTACTACTAGCTACATTTTCCATTGTTTCTACTCCGTTTTATCAAATTTAACCAGTTATATATGATTTTTGACTGTAAACGACATTCCAAATGCAATAGAATAAGTCCCGAGATATAAGTCCAACATTTGCAAAAAAAATTATTTTTTTCCTTCTATGTAAAATTAAAATTTTGCTATCATTCGTATTTCAATTTATTATTAAAATTTTCTAGGATGTTACATTCTCCCTCATTAAAAAGGATTTCATCCCTGAAATCTCCAAGGATGAAAAAATAAAATTCGCTTATGCAACCGTTATCTACAATCATCCACTCAACCATCAACCACTTGTAACCATTGTCCTTAGTTTTAGATTTCTAATGCAACATGTACATATAATTATGGAATGCACATGAGCATATAGGTAATGCAAGAAATGCAAGTGCTTATGCTATGTACCAAAAATGTAAGCAATGCCTTAAATACTTGCAATTCCTTGTGAATGAGCAACTATTCAGTAGATACGTAAAAGTGCAGCATCCATATGCATATAACTGATAAAATAAAGTGGATAATTTGGTGCGTCATAGGCCAACATGAATAATAGCCTATATGTGCAATATTAGCTAACAAAATACACCCATTAACAACCATCGTACAAAACAAGTCCTACTGAAATGTTCACATCCATGCCTAACATCTATATACATACTTACCTATGGAATACACTAAGTTAAGTGTTGTGTATCTAAGTAATTTAATTAATTTAAATGGAAACTTACCAGAAATAAGCTCTGGATGGGTAGCTCGGATCTTCTTCTCTAGCTTCCAAGTGCTCTTAGCTAGATTGTCTCCTCATTAGATTCTAACCTGTCTAATTATGTTATTGTGAAGCCGTTTTATTCTATCCTCAATGATACAGGGAGGTGTATGATGAACATTGGACTCTCTCTAATTTATCCTTTCCAACTGACTCTGCTCAATACTGTAGCTGAATCGTGTAAGCTCATTCACAAGTGTAACACATGGAAGACATTGTGTACCCTTCAACTTTTCAAGATGGTCCACTCTGTAAGCTAACTTCCCTACTCTCTCCAAGATCGAAAAAGCCCTACAAATCTCGGTGTCAACTTTCGCAAACTGCCAAACCTCATAACATATCTAAGTGGCAAGATCCTCATAAAGACCATGTTGCCCACCGCGAACTCCAACTTCATTGTCTCCTGTCAACATAATTTTTCTATTTATTTTGTGCATTCTTCATTCTTTTGTGGATTAAATCTACTTTCTCAAATGTCTCCTTAATCATGTATGGTCTAAGAATGATCCTATCGGTGGTTTCCCAATAAAAAGATAGGGATTTTTACTTTCTCCCGTATAATATCTCGAACGGTTGCATTGTAATACTCGCTGTATAGCTGTTATTATATTCAAATTTCACTAATGGCAAGTGATCCTCCCAAGATCCTTCAAAATCCAAAATATACATCCTTAGCAAGTCCTTTAATAACTGATTCACCTTTCCGTTTGTCCATCGGTCTATGGGTAATAAGTTGTACTATTATTTACACTACTACAAAATACGCATGTTGCTTCGCCTCATTTGCATCGGTTGTTACAACAACCGATGCAAATAGAAGTATTTGCATCGATTACGCTTTAACAACCGATGCATTTGGTATGTGGAAAGCGGTAGATAGTAAAAAAAATACAATTTGCATCGGTTATCATCGACAACCGAAGAAAATATACCGATGCAAATAGTGTTAGTTGCATTAGTTTTATTTACAACCGTTGCAAAAATACTATTCCCACGTTGAAAACCGTGATGAAAAGTTAACGGTAAATTATTTTTTCTCCCTCTCATTTTCACCGCGAACCTCTTCTTTTCGTCCTTCACTCGAAAACCCTAAATCCCTTTCCCCCTTTTCATCTTTCCCAAGATCGACAAAACCTGATCTATCCAAGCTCCATCTCTGTAAATAATTTCCTCTATCACGAGCCCTCCCACCTCTCTTTCTTCCTCTCCATTCTCCTCTCCCTCAGCTCTGAATCCAAGCCCGAACCCTAATCCACTTACAATGGAATTGGAAATTCGTTGCTTTCGGAATTCGTGAATTTGAGTATAATAGCCAGATAAAGTTCCAAACTTCATGAATTCGAGTTCCATCTTTGGTTCCAAACTTTGGTTTCAAAACTACCAAAGTATACAGAATAAAACAAAACTATTCACAACATCATTCACGAACAAAAAAACATTCGCAAACAAGCTTGATGTTCTGGTGTTCTTTGTTTGAGTTTGTCATTCGAATTTAGGCGATTCGGTGCTCGATTGTGTGTCAAGGGTGATTCATATTTGGAATTTAAGGGTTTTGGGTCGTGGCTGTTTCGGTGAAGGCAAATTACAGGAGGTGATTGATGACGATGGAGGCGGTTGCAGTTTGAAAGCAGTGGCGACTGGTTAGTATGTTGATGCCTGAAGTGTTGTTGTGGTGCAAAGTAGCAGGTGGTGAAATTTTATGGTAGAGCACAGTGCAAGGCAACAGAGGAGATGTATTTTTGTATATGAGTAGTGGCTACAGTGAAGTGTTTGTATGGTTTGTATGGTTGGTTGTACTGACAGCGGTGGTTGCAGTGATATGGAAGTGGCTGGAATGGTAAGGTAGTGAGGTAAAGTTTTGATGGTAAGGAGTTTTTGTTGAGCAGTGGTGATGTTGTGAGGAGTGACTATTGGAAAGATAATCGCTGCAGGGGAAGTTGTATGATGTTGCAGCAGTGGTAGTGGTAACAGAAAATCTTGTATGTTTGTTGATGGATACAATTGGGCAGGTGATGTGTGTAGGTCAGGTGAAAATGTAGTCAGGTAAAAATGCAGGTGAAAATGCAGTTATGTTGTTATGTGGATGTTGAAGAGGGTCAGAGATGTTATTGTGTTATTGGCATGAGTGTTCAAATGGTTATGGAGTGATGAATGATGAGGCTGGGGTAAATGAATTTGTAACGCACAAAGTTATGGTCAGCAATGCATAATGCAGTTTGGAGATTTATGTATGTAGGAGTTGTATGGATTGTGTGCACAGATGGGAAATAGTTGTGGTGTGAAAGTAGTGGGTGGCTGTGCACAGTGCATAGGAGTGATATGCATTGGGTGTTCACAGAAATATTGAGAAGTTGTATACAGGTTTGGAAGTATGGTATGGCAAGTAAGTTGGCACACAGTTTCTATTTAGTTTGCATGATAGTGTGATGTTGTTTCGTAAATTATGAATTCATACTTTGGTAGTTTTTTTAATTTTCTTCATTCGATCGATACAAGGGGACAACCCTGTTGTCGGTCTATACGTGTTGATGGCCGTAATGATTCTTTTGAAGGGGAAGATGGTTGCTAAGAAGAGAGATGCTCGACACAACAATAAGTAACAATTTCGTTGTTATATTTTGTTCAACTGTGTAAGATATGAAATTTGAGAATTGTACTTTTTCAAATTTTGATTCGAATTGGTTATAGATATGAAATTTTGATTCGAATTGGTTATTTACAAGGGAAAAATTCTTAGCATATATAGTCATATTGTTCTTTTATACGAATTATCATATACATAAAAACAAACCCTTTGTTTATTTGGTGTAGGTTTTATGTACCTATGATATATGCTATATGTTCTTTTAATAGTAATTCATTTCTATGAACGTCAACTATAAGATGGGAATCAGAATAGGACATACATGGCGTGGACTAATGGTGAAGGCATGAAATACATGGCGTCAACTATAAGAATGTTTCCTTTTTGTCATCCCTTCTCAAGCGCATTGAACATGTAATGCAATTTGACAGGTATATTTTAGTTTATAGAATAAAATGTGTCTTGCTTTTACCATAATAGCATGCTAAACACTTGTTTATTTATTTTTATCAAATTTAAGCCTTATGCCTAGCCATAATGGAATTATTACCATTAGCTGCATTCACACCCTAGCACAGATTGCATTGAAGTTGTCTTCCTCTGTGTCATTTGTAAGAAAAATATAATCCATCAATTTTCCATACATTAACTTTCTTGCTCTAGTTAATTGACTCCATTACCTCTGTTTCTTTCTTGAACTTTTGTCGGGATTTAACTAAACATGACATGGCTATATACTTGTAGTATTTTTATTGCTTGAAGTGCAGTAGAAAATTATTTCCTCAAAAGTATTTGTTTATAAAAAATCAGGTATGCTATGACTGGACAACTAACACACAAGAGCGATGTGTATAGTTTTGGTGTCATTCTTTTGGAGCTTTTAACAGGAAGGAAACCCGTAGACCACACTATGACAAAAGGACAACAAAGTTTGGTTACCTGGGTAGGTTTTTTGAATACAGCTCACGCCTGAAGCTAGTGTTTCAATAGTTGCCTATAAAAATAATCACCAAATTAACTTATACATTCATGCTATTTTACATTGAGTTCAGGCAACACCAAGGTTGAGCGAAGACAAAGTTAAGCAATGTGTTGATCCAAAACTCAAAGATGACTATCCACCAAAAGCTGTTGCTTAGGTGTGATTATGAAGTACATTCTGGTCATATCTTATTGATATATTTATTTGTAAATAAAATTATATAAATCACCCAGGTTGGAATATGTCGTGTGCATATCTGTGTGCACTTTACAGATTTATACTTTTTGTACTATATATATGTCATTTGTATACCTATTGAACGAAAAAGAATCACTACCCATAACAAATGTTTTATGCAAAGAAATATTTATAACTTTTCACCATATAATGATAAACTATAAAAAATGATTAAGCTATTTAATTTTGTTTATTACCTTTTTTATTTTTTTTAGATTTATGTTCGTTTTGTTTTGTATTTTCAGATGGCAGTAGTGGCAGCACTTTGTGTACAATACGAAGCTGATTTAAGAGGTTTGAAATTCCCTCTTATCTTTCATTTTTGTAACAAATTTACAGCTCTTGTGGTTTATAATTTGATTACAGGAGAAGTAAAGCTGGCTGTGCATGTTATGCATTTGTGTCAGGCAAATGAAGAGGCTGAAACTGGCAATGATGTAGAATGCTCAACTCTAGTTGCACTGCTTCGTCTACTTGCTAGAAAAAAAGCATTTAACAATATTTCTCTAAGGCACCATTTGTTCTGCATTTTGCAAATTGTTGCCCGGAGTTTAGAATCATTTTCCCTTCATGCTTCTTTCCGTCGCTAGTGATTTGACACAATATCCTTACGCATGACAAAAAAGTCTATATAAATAGTTTTTTTAGATCAACTTAATAGTCGCATAGGAACATTATAGCTGATCCTATTGTTTGGGTGCCTGTAGGTAGCAGTGTGCAATGTTGGTATATGCTATGGAAATGAAGAGAAGTGCTGTTGCTTGGGTTGGGGTATGTGGTGAAGTATGGTCAGCAGCTTGATGATGGATATTGGGGGATGCTTGATGTTAAGTGGCGGAGGAGTTTGGGTGTAAGTGATGTCAGTAGTTACTGCGAAGTGTATGTGTTTTGTTTTATGGAGGAGGTGGAGGAGCAGAAAATGTTGGAGGTCGATGCTGTTACTGATGAAGTGTGCACAGTGATGCACAGTGGAGATGACAAAAATCAATGTTGTAAATGAAGGTGAAAATTTGTAAACCAAAGCAGAATTTGTAAATGATAATGAAATAATCTTTTTTTTAATTTTTTGTGTATTTTTTTCTTTTTATATATATATTTATATAAAGATTATCAATAATATATATATAGTCTATTTGAGTACTGTAATAATGGTTTCTGAGGGATTAGTTTGCATCGGTTGTTATAAAAAACCGATGCAATAAAGGAATTGGTTTGCATTGGTTTTCAATAACAACCGATACAACAAGTACCTTTGTTGCATCGGTTTACATTACAACCGATGCAACATGGGGGCTGTGTTCAAGCAACCAACCATAATATTTTGCATCAATTGTTAGTAACAACCGATGCAAAAAGGATCATTTTGCATCGGTTTCAGAACTGATGCAAAAGTGTTAAGCCTGTTGCATCGGTTGCATATGCATCGGTTGTTGAACTGATGCAAAAGGGGGGTAAACAACCAATGCAAATGGCATGTTTTATAGTAGTGTTAGTTGGTGCTCAAGGCCTCTTCGAACCTTCTCCAAAACTCACTAATGTAAAGTGGATCTCAATCGCTGACTATGCTAAAAGGAACTCCATATAGTCGAACTACCTCCCTCATGTACAAGGTCGCCAAAAATGCAGTTGTTATTGTACTCCTAACCGGAATAAAATGAGTGCATTTGGTCAAAATCAATCGACAATGACCTAATACTCTCATTCCTTCTTCTGCTCCTAGCTAACCCATTTGATCAAATCCATAGAGATACTCTCCCATTTCCACTCAGGACATCCAAAGGCTGCAGTAATCCATTAGGCTTATTTTTCTCTGTTTTTACTCTTTTACAAGTCATACACCTGGAAGCAAACTCCACTACATGACTCTTTATTCTTGACTAGTAAAATACTCTCTTCATATCACGATATATTTTTCCACTACAGGGATAAATGGTCATCCTAGGATGATGAGACCCTACTAGCACATGCCAATCATTTCCTTAATAAGAGGAACACACAACCTACCTTCACTCCTCAACCATCCCTTCGAATCAATAGAATAATGATCAAAACAACTTGAATGCTCTCTTTTGTTTAGTTTCTCAAAAATATCCAATAACTTTGTATCTTGTTTTTGACTTGAACTAACAAGATCTATAACAGAAGCTTGAATATTTAAAGATGTTAACAATCCTAATGATGTCTGATGTAGGTCAAAAATCGAATTCAGAAATAAACTCCAAATGCTTCCATCCCAAGAATACAGGGCTTAGCATGGCATACTTCCTACTCAATGGTGTCCAGATATATATGCCAACCAACTCTTGCCCTTAAAGGGTGGGTAGGTGTATTAAGCCAAAAAGGATGTGACTTGACTGTCCATTATCTAACTCTTTTCCTTAAAGCAGGGTTAGGAGTATAAACCAAAAAGGGGATGACTTGACCGTCCATCCACTAACTCCTATCCTCCAGGGGGGTGGGGTAGGAGTATGAACATTCAAATGATAAACGAGATTTTTCACCTCTACGGCTCAAACCCGGTGCTTGACAGAGCACTCACATCTTGGTCGGAGTAGGCGATAGAAAAGATCTACGCTTGGAGTTAGGCGTGATCTCTTAATAACTTCGTTCGTTGCCTGGAGTAGGCGCGATAGCAAGTAAACATCCTAGATGGGGATGTCCAAACCGCTATATCAAGTGGTTAGCTCGAACCAACGCATAAAATTTAGGCACGGTTACATGCAAAATATCCAAGAAATAAATGTTCAAGTGAACTTTTCAAGCAAACGGAATTCAACCAAGTTCCAGAGTGGAGCATGATCGTATGTGGACGGGAGTCCTTAAGATTTCTCTCTACTCGCCTAAGCAACAAATTGAACCAATGACTTAGTTTAATGACCACAGCAGGAAATACATCGTAAACATGTTGAATGTAAAGCACGGTTCTAAATACTTAGGAAAATTTACACGAGGCATGAGAAAAACAAAATTGCGTATTATTCACAGTCAAAATAAGACTTAGAAAAAAAGAACGAGTGTTATTGACATTAAAACTGAAAAGCAAAAGTGGAGGCCGAATTCGCCCAACACTAGCCAAGAAGCAAAAGGAAAAGCTAAAAAGTGCTTAGGTGCCGCTCAACCAAAAACATGAAGAAGATGGATGACCAATTCTTGATCTTCTTCGTTTTCTATTTCCTCTCTTTCTTCTCTGTAGAAGATGGCACACCGAATCCTTCCAGTTGCTTCTTTATCCTTTCCTCTCTTCCTTTACCCTTCGAAGGCGAGCTAAAGGTAGCACTTTGGGTACTGTCAGTACTTGCAATGCTTTGTGTAACAAGCATGGTCCGAGTGTTGTAGGCCATAGGCAGTGTGACCGAAGCTAAGATGGTCTTGTCTTGTAAGGAAGTGGATAGGGGAGGAGAGAGATCAAACAGTTCTTGCTTAATTTCCATTGCTGACTTGAGCTGCTTTTTGAGAAGTTCTCTCATTGAAAGTCCCTTGCCAAGGTTGAGTGACTCGGTGATATCTCAACATCATTACCCATAAGTGTCTCTTGGAGTCACTAGACCTCTCCTCTTGCAATGCATCGATCATTCATGCATCTAGACCGAGGGCATCACTAATCGGTGTGCTCATAATCATCTTGGAGATAATTACATCCGTTGACTTGGTCATTGTTGCTTGCTATCCCAGTTGGGAGCTTTCCTTTGGGAGACTTGTCATTGCAGGCTGACCTAAAATTTGAGAAAGATAAGATGAGAGATTAATCACATCGACTTGTAGCATGTGAACTTTCTCAAATATTGGCGAAATCAACAAGGTACCTCCTTCAGTCTGCAATTCAGCGTGGGTTGGAGTGCCACTGGAATCCCCCCATGATGGGAGAAAACATGGTAGACTTGTGCATTTGGGGTTTCTCTAGATCATATTCAGGGACCGAGGATGAATCAAGGGCGACTTTAATTCCAGAAGTGTGGCCAATGGTGGCATCTTGAGGTGATGATTCAGAACCTTTGCTTGTGTCTTTTTGCACCGTGGTAGCCAATTCCGAATGGAGGATGAGCTCTCCTTTCGTTAGCACACTGGCTTACCTTTTATCAAGACCTCATTTTCCAGTTATGCTAGATCAAGTTCATCGCCTTCCATAAATTCCCTCTTTTCCTTAACAACCTCTTCCTAGGACAAGAGCCAGAGCCCTAGGACAATTATCACCGAGCCACTCTAAGTCGCAGAATTTAAGTACATTGGCATTCTACTTGATGATCATCGTCTTGAATCCTCTGTCATCCACTTCTCAGTGGCATCGACTTCCTTCTTGACGAGCGCATCCAGTTCTCTAGGATGTGCAACTGCCTCATCCATTTCTTTATGAGCAATAAGCACCTTTTCGCAGTACCCTTGAGTTTTTTGGAGAACTTCATCCTTCTTTTTTGTCTCACTCTTAAGTTTGGTTGATAGCTCATTCATTTTCTTAGTCATAGCATCTCTCTCTAATACTAAATCATGATTTTGATAGTGCGCAGTCTCTATCTCGTGGTGATGCTTAGTCTGTTCATTCTCAAGCACCTTGATAGCATCATTTGCCCTTTTCTTGGCTTCAGCTTATGACATTTCCAAACTAGCGACCTCGATGCCGATATGATTCTTTTATCTTACGCCTTAATAAGTTTTAGATTGTCAATCTCGAACTTCCTTTTACTCGAAACCTTAGAGATTTTCTTGGTCATCCACCTCGATATAGTATACTGGTCATAAGCATCCATTACTAGGCAATTTTCACGCCTTTAACCTCTTATAGAATATCCTTTAAATTGGGAGAGAACATGTTTTCGTCAAAGCAGACCTCCAAAGACTATGCTTTTAGTTCATCCATTTGAGCATTAATGGTAAGTTGTTAATCCGCATTGATGACCGGAGCTTTGATCGGTTTCTTGCTAGCTGTAACGACCCATATTATATGCATTAAAGGATCGTAGAATATTTATATTATTTCCATATGAGGTTATATGCTTCTAATATTTTGGGAAATGGCTCCTAGAAACATTCCCCAGATCAATGACTTTTGGCAAATTTCTATCTGACCATTTTAACCCTATAAATCTTATATGGACTTCAACTTTTGATATGAGCTACTCACTTTCATTAGAGCCAGATGATGGTTCCTCTTTTCATTGAGTAGTCATAAAAAGAAAACATACTTACCATCTTTTATGTAGGGATTTTTATGGTTTTCTTTGATTTTGAGCAACTTAAATGGGTAATTAGAGTCATTAGCTATGAGGCCTTAAACTCATTTCAGCTGTAGGGTAAGTGAAGGTTAATGGGACCTTATCCCTATCATTTCACAACTCCCAAAAATAGTTAAAGACCACCATTGACCTCCATTCACCAAAAAAACAACCCTTAAACCCACTTTAATTAGCCAAGTTACATCTTTAAGTGGAGATTAGCATGATTAGCACTTGAAATTAGAGATTTGCTGTTAAAAGAGCCTTTAATTTGTGTCTGGGGATTTGGGTTTTTCTTCGGATTAGAATGAGTTATTAGATCACTCACTTACTAATTAGGTTAGTAAACACCCTAAATGATGTTTTAAAAATTATTTAAAAATATTAGAAATGTTTTAGACATACACCATATATATGAATTTTAGACAATTTAGACTTGATTTTAAAATGTGTTCTTATGGATTCTTAATCATGTTCTTATGGATCCCTAATCTTCACCATAGATTTAGGTCTTGATTTGAGATGGTTTGGCTTTGTGTTAGTTGATGAGTGTTATATGTTAGTTCCTGAGATGATGGTTTTGATGACAACAACCTTAGGACTTGTTATAAAATATAAATACTATTATCTTTGTCTAAATATATATGTATATGTAGGGTATGTGTGTGTGTGTGTGTGTGTGTGTATGTAGGTACTGAGAATGAAAACTGTACAGTATAAATATTCAAGATTGAATATAGAGATTCAAGACCGACGAATTCAAGACTAAAGAAATCAAGACTGAAGACTCATAAGTATCAAGAGTTTAAGGGTTCAAGATATCAAGAAAAGTAATTGAGTCTAGATTTATGTTAAACTTCACAATACTACTACAATCTTTGTTCGGATTTCAATTTTGGAATGGAATCCACCTTCTCGCTTTAATAGTGGGATGGAACCCACAACCTCTTTAGTGGGATGGAACCCAGACCTTCTCTAGTGGAATGGAATCCATGAAATTTTCAAGATGATTTATTTTTAAGATTTATTTTAAACCATCCTTTTAAAAGATATCTCTCTTGGTTTAAATATTTTAGCCTTAATTCAAAAACTATTTTTTAGTTTCAAAAATCATCTCTTGTTTTTAAATATCACCCCCTCTAGTGTTTGTTATGCCTTAAGATCCATAATCCGCATTTCCTACATTTGGTATCAAAGCATTGGTTTTCAAAGTTCTCATAACCTGAATTTTTAAAAAGTGTAAAATGGTAATTTTTGGAGATTCTATTAACACTAGTTCAAGTCCAAATCATTATTGTCTCATAAGTCTACATTTTATTATTATAGAAGACCTAGTTATCTATCGAGTTGATGTGTTGTGCAGGAATAGATATGTTATATGGCTTTTGAAGAATCAACACTCAATGGACCAATGGTGCAAATCAAGAAAAACAAATGGATACTAGGTAGTGGATGTTCAAGACACCTGACTGGCAATCTGAAGATAGCGTATGACATAATTTATGAAGATGGAGGACTGGTCAACTTTGGAGATAACTCAAAAAGATATGTGATTGGCATCGGCAATGTCGATAACTCTAAAACTCCTACTATTTCTGATTTCTGTTAATTAGGAATCTAAAACACAATTTACTTAGCATAAGTCAACTATGTGATAAGGGCTACAAAATTAAATTTGAAAAGGATAAGTGTCACATCAAGATAATAAATCAAATATTATCTTTGAAGGAATTGAGAAAAATATATTTACATTCTTAGTATGAAAATCTCAAATAATAACCTATTTCTTTTAGCTAATATAAGTGACCATTGGATTTGGCATAAAAGATGTGGGCATTTGAATTTCAAACTCTTAACTAGATTTTTAAAACCTGATCTAGTAAGCGGTCTCCCTAAAATGGATTTTAAAGTAGATAGTATATGTGATGCTTGTCAATTAGGAAAACTTCGGAAGAGTTCATTCAAATTAAAAGATATGATTTCAACTTCAAAACCCCTTGAGTTACTTCATTTAGATCTGTTTGGTCCATCTCAAATTCAGTCAATAAATCACAATAAATATGTTTTCATAATTGTAAATGATTATTCTAGATTTACATGGACAATTTTTTTGAAACATAAAAGCGATGCTTTTGATTTATTTAAAACTTTTGCAAAAAGAATTCAAAAATCAACTTTCTTTAGAAATCAAAACTATTCATAGTGATCATGGTGGAGAATTTGAAAATGAAAATTTTGAGAATTTCTGTAATAAAAAAGGAATAACTCTCCTTTCTAAGAACTCCACAACAAAATAAGGTGTTAAAGTGTAAAAATAGGACAATTCAAGAGTGTGCAAGCACTATGCTTTCAGATATTAAATTACCAAGAAATTTTTGGGCTGAAGCCGTCGCTACAGCTTGTTACATTTTGAATAGGATTTTAATTAGACCTCTAAGTAATAAAACACCATATGAACTTCTTTTTAATAAGAAACCAAATGTATCTTATTTTAAAGTTTTTGGAAGTAAATGCTTTATTTTAAATATAAAGGACAACTTGAATAAATTTGATCCTAAATCTGACAAAGGAATCTTTATCGGATATTCTAATAGAAGCAAAGCATACATAGTTTTCAATTTAAAAACTAACACCATTGCAGAAACAATGCATGTATCTTCAGATGAAAATTTCAAAAAAATTGTTCAAATAAATGATGAAGATTATTTTGTTACTCTAAATAATGAATCAAATGGAACAAATTGTGAAACTGTTCATCCCAATAAAGGGTTAGGCTTTTAAAAGATCAACCTGTAGAAAATATACTAGGAAATATAGAATTTGTTGATAGAACTAGAAATCAAGTAAACTATATGAAGCTTTTATATCAACTATTGAACCAAAAAACCAAAGGAAGCATCATCCGATGATTCATGGATTCTTTCTATGCAAGAAGAACTGAATCAATTCACCAGAATGATGTATGGAAACTTGTTTCTAGACCTAAGGATAAAACTATAATAGGAACTAAATGAGTGTATAAAAACAAAATGAATGAATAAGGTGAGGTCATTAGCAATAGAGCTCGGTTAGTCACGCAAGGTTATTGTCAAGAAGAAGGAATAGATTATGATGAAAGCTTTGCATACGTAGTAAGATTAGAAGTCATTAGAATTCTACTTGCTTTCGCAAACATAACAATTTCAAATTATTTCAAATGGATGTCAAAATTGCATTTTTAAATTGTTTTGTTAAATAAGATGTAAATATTGAACAACCCCCAATTTTTAAAGATGAAAAGTTTCTAAATCATGTTTAAAAATTAAAGGAAGCTGTATATGGTCCAAAACAAACTCCTAAAACCTGGTATGATACACTAAGATCTTAACTATTACAATCAAATTTTGAAAGTGGTAAAGTAGATAATACTCTTTTTACTAAGAGAAACCAAATGATATCCAATCAGTAAAGATTTATGTAGATGATATAATTTGTGGATCAACAAACAATGAAATAAACAAAGAGTTTTCTGAAATAATGACAAAGAAGTTTGATATGAGCCATATGGGTGAACTTACTTTCTTTTTAGGATTGCAAATAAAACAATTAGATAGTGGTATTTTCATTAGTCAGAAAAGTATGCTAAGGATATAATTAGTAAGTTTGGTATAACCACTGCGAGTAGAAAACCCACTCCTATGGCAACTAATGAGGCCATAAATAAAGAAGACATGTCAAAAGATGTTGATCAAAAACTATATAGGGAATGATTGGATCGCTACTCTATATTACTACGAGTAGGCCTGATATCATGCATAGTGTCTGTCTTTGTGCAAGGTACCAATCTCAACCCAAAGAACCCATTTAAAAGTTGTTAAACATATCTTAAGATATGTCAAACACACTTTAGACTACGGCCTATTTTACCCTAAAAATGATTCGTTTGATTTAATCTCATATTGTGATGCTGACTATGCTGGTTGTAAATCAGACCGAAAATGTACAAGTGGAACTTGTCACTTTTTAGGACATTCTCTGGTTTCTTGCTTTAGTAAAAAGCAAAATACTGTCTCACTATCAACAACTGAAGTAGAATATATCTTTACGGTTTGGCTTATTCTCAAATTATCTATATGCAACAGACCCTAAAGGATTTTGGATTAATTATTTCAAAATCACCAATTTATTGTGATAATACACGTGCAATAAATTTATCCAAAAATCCTACTCATCATGCCAGAACAAAACATATTAATATCTGACATCATTTTCTCAAAGATAATATAAGTAAAGAGATTATTTTTCTTGAATTTATCAACACTGAGAATCAATTTTTTGATATTCTGACCAAACCCTTGAATCAATCAACCTTTACTAAATTAAGGAGAGAACTGGGTATTTGTTCTATAACTGAGATATGGAATATAGATATAGTAACATATATATTTAAATAGATATAGAAAAACAAAATTGTCAAATTTTTCATAAGGATGTCGACATGCCTCCACCCCCCATGTCGACATACAACGATAAAATTTAAATTTTGATTTTCCCTTTAAAATCTGTTTAGTGGTTATATAAACCACAATATTTCGAATTCTTCTGTCTTCTCTCTTAATTTTCGCTGTAATAAACTTTTGAAAATATAAAATAATGGCCTCCTCTTCTAAATCATACCAAAATGCAACCTTTTCCTTCCCTTCTCCTAATTTTTGCCCATTGCAACGAACTACATTGGCTCGAGTGATGAAGATCAACGAAACCTTAAAGGATTCCCTACAAATGCTGACTGAATTACAAGTCATGCAAATAATGATGGGAAAGGAATGGGAGAAACAAGGCAAGATTCATAGAAATTTGCAAAAATTTCTAATGAAAAATCCTACCGATCCTATCGTGATTGAATATGATTCCTCTAAATACTTATTCATAATCCATTATAGGATGACGAAGAAGAAGAGGATGAAGCGCAAATGGACGAGGACGATAAAGTTATTTGCATTGGAGAAGTTTGTTTTGACAAAGATGGTAATTTGGTCGAACAACATGGAATTTTTTTCTCCATTACCCTAACTGCTTGATTCATAAGTCACCAATCGTCAAGGACTCTCGCTGGATAGTTTTTATGATAATGTTTTTATATATTGTGTATCTGCATATATTAATTTATATGTTTGTGTAATTTAACGACATATATAATAAAATTATATTTATGTTTTCGCTTATTATACTACGTTATTAGCATTTAGTTCCATAGTATTAGTTTAATGAGGAGTTATGTAGTTTAAGATTAGTTTTTGTTGATGACAAAGGGGGAGAATTATAAAATATGTTAGATAGGCTTAGATTAAGGGGGAGTTTGTAGATTAAGGGGGCGTTGGAATAGAATCGAAGTTTGTGGAGAAGATTTTATAAACAAAGGTTGTCATCGTCAAAAAGGAGGGAGATTGTATGTTCTTGAGATGATGGTTTTGATGACAACCTCCTTAAGACTTGTTATAGTATATAAATACTAATATCTTTGTCAAGATATATATGTATATGCAGGATATATATATATATATATGCTAGTACTGAGGATGAAGACTGTACAGTATAAAGGTTCAAGACTGAGTATAGAGATTCAAGAGCGAGGAATTCAAGACTCAAGACTCGTGGGTATCAAATGTTCAAGATATCAAGATAAGTAATAGAGTCTAGATTTATGTTAAAACTTTATAATAGTACCTTCTCTCTTTAATAGAGGATGAGCCCCACAACCTCCTTAGTGGGATGGAACCCACGACCTTCTTTAGTGGAATGGAATCCATGATTTTCAAAATGATTTATTTTTGAGATTTTTTTCAAAATCTTCCTTTTAAAAGATATCTCTCTCTTGTTTTAAATATTTTAGCCTTAATTCAAAAATTATTTTTAAATTTCAAAAATCATCCCTTGTTTTTAAATTATCTCCTGGATTCAATATTTTAGCTTTAAATCTCAAAAATATATCTATACCAAGTTTTTAATATTTTATAGATTATACATACATACATACATACATATATATATATATATATATATATATATATATATATTATTTTCTAAAACTCTTTTATATGTTTAAACTATATTCAAAATGGTTTACAAAATTAAGATATTGTTTTAACAAGTTTTAGAATAGAAATCATTTTAAAGAAAAATTAATTTTCAAAATTCACATAGGCGTGTCGACATCCCCCATCCCCTCATGTAGACATGGTAGCCGTAGAATTTAAATTTTAAATTTTCAAAAGAAGTGTCTATTCGTCATAACCCTTCACGAATGGACATGACCATTATTCTCTTATAAATACGAGTTGTTTTCAATGAATTTCAAGTAAGTTTTTCTTTATTTATTCACTTCTTCTTCTCCACTAAAATATTCTCTTATATTTTAACAAAACTCTTCCAAAATCCAAAGTGAATCAAACTCGATAATTTCTAGTTTGATTCTCTGTCACTCTTTCTCAAAGATCTCGGTGCTATTCATAGTTATAGGGTCATTTTTAATCAAAGAAGGGTACCGAGTCTCTCTATTTATCAAAGTGATATTGGAAACGGTGTGATTGTGGCCCGTAAATCAATTGGGTGTGATTGTAGCCCTTAAATCAATTAGGTGATCTTGTAGCTTGGTTAAATCAAGAGAGTTTGCCCTAGACTCGGAGATAGAAGGGTGTATCTAGTAGTTTTGAAATCGAGGTTGTAACATCGACATTATATATGGAAATAAATCTGCACAAGAAATTATGTGGGACTGGATGTAGGGTACCTCCGAACTGGTATAAACTTCCTGTATTTTTTTCCTTTACTGTTTTTATTTACTATTGCATTTGTGTCTGATTCTGTGACTTTTTCCGTATTTTTGAATTGCATCTGTTTGGATTTAATTTGAAAAGATTTCAAAAAGATTCATAAAATTAATTAAACACTATTCACCTCCCCCCTCTAATGTTAATTCTGCCTTAATATCCGCAATCCGCATTTCGTACATTATATATATTTATTGCTTGCTTTTGTCATGTTTGAATGGTTAAAAATGCCAACCGAGTAGCAACTATAGTTTTCTTAGGAAATTTTCGTTCTACACCATGCATCGGTATCGATCCAAGATACTCCACCTAATGAAGGTGCGATTGAGGTAGGGTGGAAGGAAGGCCCCATAATACTACGTTTCAAGTGTCATATCATTTGGACTTTATGTGTTCGAGCTGTGGATGGATCAATGGTTGTTGGAAGGGGTGGATCGGTGAGGCTCCAATGTATGGATCAGTGCAACTCCAATGTATGGATCAAAGGAGCTCCAATTTATGGATCGGAAGCATTCAAGAGCATGGATTAGTAGATTGGCTTGGGTATGGATCGAAGCATAGGAACACGAGGGAAAGAGAGTGGATCCGACATCGAGCGATTTTGGCTAAGTCCTATGGATTGGTACGGATCCATAGGGGTTGGCCTATTTCACTCACAAACCATTTTAGAGCAAGACGAAGTGTACTGGAGCTCAATTATGAGGTTTAGGATTGATCTTCATGGATCAGTACCGATCCATGGGAGTTGGCCCAATTAATTTGCGATCGATGGTGGAGCATGGGAAGGTGTGCAGGAGCTCATGTGTGAAATATGGTATCGATAGTGATGGTTCGATGATCACGGATCGATACCTGTCCATGAGTTTTTGTTCCAAACTCGACAATATTAATATGGGATGACAAGGAAGGTCTTATAAAGCTACGCTCTAAGTTTTAAGTCATTTTGAGTTTGTATGTTCGAGTTATGGTCATTTGATGATGGATAGCTATACTTGGGGATGTAGAGTAGCCAGATTGATGAACTATTGGAGTAGGGTTACGGGACGCATAATAACATTATATGACTAATAATGGCTATTTATAATAGTTCCCTACCATGAATACTTTAGAAGGGAGTCGTAAGGATAGTTTCGGGATAAGGATGCATTCTACTATGGAGGACGTGTGCTAAGGAATTGTTGATACTCAAGATGTTGAGGCACCCTCCTGAGATAAGGGGATGTGAGATGATTAGAGTCCCTTGACGTTAGGACCTAACCTGCTTGGACCCTAGAGTCCCTTAACCTTAGGACCTAGGTAGAGTTATATACTATAGTCCGTTGATGCAAGGACATAGTGACGATATGGTAGAGTTCCTTGACATTAGAACATGTTTGTACCATGATGGATTGATTGGCCGAGGACGTTAAATAGTCCTTGATGACGAGATGGAGTAAATGAGTATCATATATCCAATGCACTAAGTGATGAACTGGAGATGGATGATGGATGCTATGTTTATTTGATTGTTTTATCACTTTAGGGATGTCACACGATGTTGATACTACCGATGCAGATATCTAGACAACCTTAGTACTTTGACATATAGCACACCCGTGATGGCTATAATAGGTTGCTTATATCTTTTGTATGTGCTAACTTCGTGGACGTAGGGATAGGTCAGGTATGATTTTCCATACCTTTTATTCTATATATTAAGTTTATAGTATTTGAGATTTCTACCGCTCATATCAGAATGTAGCATGACCTGGGGTTTTATGTTTTGCTTCCTTTTAGTTTGGGTACTATAAAATTAATAGGCTAGGGATATTAGTTCTAGTGAGCAGTGGGGCTGTACAAGTAGTGAGAAGGAGGCTATTCTCGTATTATTATATGTTCTCATTTACTGCGCTGCATAGCACTATAGAGCTTGCCAGTGCCTTACTATTTAGATATAGTTATTTATGAGTTACTATTTGATGTATGACTCTATCACTTCTACTATTTATTATACAGACCTATATAATCCGATTCTATGATTCATCTAGTTATTTATTGTCTTGCCTATTTTATATCTAAGATGCTTACCATTATATTTTATTTGATGCGTTGTGAGATATACGACAAGTTCTGCATTGTTTATTTACTTTACAACCATTGACGATCTCCCCGCATCGACCGAGCATCGCTATAGCTCAGTACACAGATATATTGGGTAATGGCGGTGCAGGGCGGTTGTAACATTTGGTACCAGAGCTTAGGTTGCATTATTTAGCCTAAGGGATACCGTGATCCAATGGAGATATGGTAAGACTTCTCATCCTAGAATGGATCAAGAGTGTGTGCATATACGAGAGCACATACTTGTTATATATTTTGTTTTCAAAACTATATAGTAGTATATATAGTATATAAGTCGCACTGAGAGATCGATCCTCCTTATTACAAATTGAACGATGAGTTTCCAAACAAGGAACACTGCTAAGAACTCCATCTCTGGAGTCGAGAACGGAGCTGGCTCGAGAGTTGCTAATCCCGATTTGCAGACCATGTTTAATAATATGATGAGGGACATGTTACAAAATGCTTAAGTAGCCACTCCAAATGTTGCTAACAGTGGTGCTCCAGTGCAGGCGCCTAGAGCTGATTTCGTTAAGCTGAACATGGACTTTACTAATCTTGGTGGCAAACCGTTCCATGGAATGGAGTTGGTGATGGAAGTTCAGAATTAGCTCGACACTTATGAGCACATATTCAATGATTGAAAATAATGATGTTATAAAGAGGAGGTTGGCCTCGCATCCACTTTAGGGAAGGTTGATGAATTAGTGGAACGTCGTGAAAATTGTTACATCCAAGGACTAGTTTACTTGGGATCAGTTCACGATCCACTTCGAAGAGAAGTTTATCCCGACCGTATGTATGCAGATTTGAAGCAATGAAATATGACAGCTCCAAATATGTTGTTGAGTTTAATGCTTTATCGAAATATGGGATGGCCTTTGTTGACACTCCGTCGAAAAAGAATGATAAGTTCTTTATCGGCTTGGATGATCACTTAGGAGAGAAACTCGTGAGCCACATTGACAATACTTTTAAGATGCTAGTTAATAATGCTTCGAGGCATGAGAGTCTTTATCCAACACCGAAGGCTATAGTTCATAAAGAATAGTTGAAGCCGTAATTAAGTGGGGGAGGCAAGAAGTAGTGGAATAATAAGAGGAAGCAGTTCCAAAAAAAAGATGCGCAGAAGAAAATACTTAAAGGTGGACCTACTTGTTATAACTGTAGAGGAAAGGCTATTTAGCAAGGACTATAGACTTAGGGGAAGAAATGCTTTAATTGCAACAAGGTTCGCACATTCAAGGTTCGCAAATTCAGAAAGATTGTCTAGAGCCGTTGAATCAGAAGCAGGTGGTGAAAGAATATGCCATCAATGGCATTCTAACTTCATCGAATGCTTGATTGGTGAAAGAGAATGGGAAATGTGTCGTTATTTAAGGTATTCTTTCCATTTATGATGTTCATATATGAGTTTTATTCAATATGGAGGATTTACATTCCTTCATATCTAGCGACTTGTTAGATAAGTTAGGATTGGAACCCAAAATTGTTAACCAACCTTTGGTTGTAATGAACCTTGTTGGAGACTCCACAAGCCTATGTATAGTTTTTTTGAGTTTGGTCTTATCATGTCATGGATGTTCTTTTGCTTGTGATTGTAATGTTTTGGGTTTTTTGGGGTTTGGTATTATACAGGGGATGGACTGACTTCATAGATTCGAAGTAGTTGTGGATTGTGAGCAGTCAGTGGTGACGATAGGGGTAGATGATGGGCAGATGGTAGTGTTAGAATACATTTCAAATGACAATGTGATGGTTACCTTCCTATATTCGCTCGATATCCCATATGACGAGTTGTCATCAGTGCCTATTGCTAGGAAGTATTCGAACGTATTTGAGGAGGCGATTTGACTTCCACCGTATAGAGAGATTGACTTCCATATTGATTTGAAAAACGATGCCAAACTGATATCGATGACTTTGAGGAGGATGGCACCTAGAGAGAAGAGAGAGCTCGAGGTGCAAGTGATTGACCTTTTTGCAAAAAGGTTCATTCGTAGGAATATACCCGAGTGAGGAGTGCTAATAGTATTTGCTACAAAGATGGATATCTCCCTTAGATTATATTTTGATTACCATGAGCTGAATAAAGTGACGAAGAAGAATAAAAACCCACTCCCACATATTAATGACTTGTTTGATCATCTTCATGGGGCCAGGGTATTTTCTTAGTTGGATCTTGCAATGAGATTTCACCAGCTGATAGTGGCAAAGGAGATTGTGCCAATTATCGTGTTTTGTACGTCGTCTAGTTTATACGAGTGGTTAGTTATGCCATTCAGGCTAATCAATGCGTCGACATACTTAATTGATCTAATGAACCATGTTTTCAGGGGTCATTTAAAAAAATTAGTGCTTGTGTTCGTCGATGATATTCTTGTATATTCATGGAGAAAGGAAGAGCACAAGACATATTTGAGAACTGTATTAGAGGTGTTGAGAGAGCAACAACTAAAGGTGAAGTTTTCTAAATGTCACATCTGGAGGAAAATAATGTAATTCTTGGGCAATATTGTTTCTGAGCAGGGCATTGCCATTGATCCTGCAAAATTTGCAGCAGTCCAAGATTGGATTAGACCCATAAATGCTAGGAATGTAAGAAGTTTCTTGGGGTTAGCTAGATATTATAGATGATTCATCCAGTATTTCTCTGAGGTAGTGGCACCGTTGACTCACTTAACGAAAAGGAATTAGAGTTTTACTTGGAATGCGAGATGTGAACAAGCATTCGTGAGCCTAAAGGTAAAGTTGACTATTGCACCAGCATTGACTATTCTGAGCGGGATTGAGGAGATGATATACATCAGTGGTTGTGGTAACAAATTGGAGGCGGTGTTTATGAAGAGAGGCAAAGTTATTGCATATGCTAGTCGACAGCTGAAGCTATATGAGAAGAAATACTCAACCCATGATTTAGAGTTAGCAGTGATTGTGTTTGCTCTTAATATTTGGAGGCACTATCTTTTAGGAGAGAGGTTCGAACTGTTCAGCGATCATAAATTATTGAAGTACCTCTTTTCGCAAAAGGATCTTAACCTTCGGCATCAGCGATGGTTAGAGTTTTTGGTCTCTTATGATTTTGATGTTGCTTATACACATAGGAAAGGTAACGTAGTTGTCGATTCCTTGAGTAGGAGACATGCTAGCTTAGGAGTGTTGTTCCTAAAGTGGACTTAGTTATGTATCTCAACTGAGATGCAAGCAAGAGCAAGAGATGTTGGTAAGCTTGGCTATCAGACCTAGCTTGTTGAATGAATTGGTACTAGTCAGAGGCATGATGCCAGATTAGCCATGATCATTTTTAAGATTGAAGCGGGAATATAGTATGAGGATATGAGATAGTATGTACTCAATTAAGGTAGTCAAATACGTAAAGAAAGGAGATTGTTTGTTCCTTATGTCAATGGACTGAGGGATGAGGCGCTCCATGAGGCCCATCATTCGAGATTGACTATTCATCTTAGCAGTAATAAGATGTACCATGATATAGGACAAACCTACTACCGGGAAGGGATGAAAAAATACATTGGGACTTTCACCTCAAAATGCATTAACTACCAGTTTTGGCTAATGTAGAGCAGAAGAAACCCGATGGTCTGATGCAACTGCTAGAAATTTCCTGAGTAGAAATAGAAACATGTAACGATGGATTTCATCAATGGATTGCAAAGGACTCGAGCAGGGTACGACAATATTTGAGTTATAGTCAATCGATTAACCAAGAGCGCTAGATTTATACTCGTCAGTTCAAGTAGAATGGAAGCCAAACTAGCTGAACTATACATGAAACAGATAGTACGATTCCATGGTGTGCCGAAGAGCATTGTGAGTGATCAAGACCCATTGTTCACTAGCGGGTTTGGGAAGACCTTACAACAGGCGTTAAGAATAGAGCTACACCTTAGCATAGCTTATTACCCTTAAATTGATGACCAAATTAAGAGAGTGAATCATTTCTTAGAAGATCTCTTGCATCCTTGCATACTATACTTTGAGGCTCGTGTGATGATCATTTACATCTTATTGAATTCGCATATAAAAACAGTTATCGGTCTCACATCGGTATGGTACCATTCTAGGAATTATTTGGTCGACTATGCAATGCTCTTTCATTTGGGGGAAAGAGGGTGAGAAACTGATACTTGTGCAAGATATAATTAGATAAACATCAAAGAAGACCAAGATCATTCGACAACGATTGATAGCTGCCATGGACGAATAGAAAAGCTACGCTGATAAGAGATGTCGATATTTAGATTTCTCTTTCGAAGATATGGTATTTGTCGAGATCTCCACATCGAAGAATGTCATTCGATTAGGTAGTAAAGGGAAGTTGGCACTGTGATTTGTTGGTCCTTTTCAGATATTAAAGAGGATTGGGAACCTTCCTTATAGAGTTTACTTACCCTAAAGAACGGCATGAGTGCACAATATCTTTCATGTCTCTCATTTGCGTAAATTTGCGCATGACCTAGGCATGACTATCACACTGGATCAACTAGATGATATCAAAATTGAACCAAAAGCTTTGAGACCTTATAGGCCAATTTGTATCATTGGACGTGATACGAAGCAGTTTAGGAGGAAGATAGTTAAGTTTGAAAATGCTTAGTAGAGTCATAGTGATTACACTTGGGAGACCGAGGGGAGCATGAGGACGGCATATCTGAAGCTCTTCACTTAGTGAGATTTCATTTATCACTTTTACTTTTGCTAATGATATCATGAAATATACCATGAAATAATATCCTACATGCTTGGATAGGCTGAGATATTTTTGTTTTCACTTGATGCATGTTTGATGTGTGATGGTTGCCTATGCTCGTATATGATTGTTAGACATGCGATGTTGACTTGATTATGGAATTTCGAGGGCAGAACTCCTAAAGGGAGGAAGAATGTAACGGCCCATATTCTACGCATTGAACGATCATTGAAAATTTATATTATTTTTATATGAGGTCTTATTGTTCTAAAATTTTGGAAAACAACTCTTAGGGACATTTCCAACATCCACAAATTTTGGCGAATTTCTATATGACAATTTTGTTTGGACTATAACTTTTGATAGAAACCGAGTTAGGATCTGAAACCACTTCCATTAGATTGAGTGATGGTTCCCCTTTGCGTAAAGTGGTCATATTAAGAAAATGGACTCATCGTTTTCGAGTTAGGGCTGTTTCAAGTTTTCTTTGACGTTGAGCAGCTTAAGTGGGTAATTAGATCATCAACCTTGAGGCCCATAACCCATTCGGTTTTGGGGTAAGTGAAAGCTGATAGGACCTAATCCCCATCGTTTCACAACTCCCAAAATTAGTTAAAAACCTACTTTGACCAAAAAAAACCCTTAAAACTACTTTAATTGGCCAAATTACGTCATTAAGAGGTGATAAGCGTGATTATCGCTTAGGATTGGAGATTTGCTATTAAAGGAGCCTTGAATTTCGTGCCTTCCACTACTCATTTGGGGATTTGGGTTTTTGTAACAACCCTATTGTTAAAATAATTTATAATTGTAATTTTGAAATTTAGTTTTTATATTTGATAATATAAGAATGATTTTAAAGAATGCTATAAATTTAATTAAGTGTTAATATTGAGATCTTATTGTTAAAATGATAAATTGCATTTCAGGATTTATAAAATTTTATTAAAAATAAATACAATTTTTATTTTAAAAAGTTATATTTAATTGCACGAAACATTTCTATAATTATGTAAATGGGATTTTTTTTATCTTGTGAACGAGTTTTGGTAAATTTTGAGAGACTAAATTATGTTAAATAAAACATCGGTTTAAGGTAAAAATACTGTTTATAATATGAGAATTGAGAGATATTTAGTAACACATTTCTTATATAAGAATTTGCAACAATTTGCTTATAGGAACCATACTCAAACCCATTTAGCCCATTTAAGAGAAGTATTACTTCTTCTTTCTTTGGTCAGTACGTTCATTTTATTTCTAGTTTACAGCAAAGTCGAATACACTAAACTCCTCCTTTTCTAAATGTAGAAATCAATTTCTCCAGTCTCATTGAATTCTATTTTAGATAAAATCATTTTTAGAAGCTAATAAAATCAAGGTAATGAATCCAATCTCTACTCTATATTATAGGCTCTTTGAATTTAGTAATTTCAACAAAAAAGTAGTTTGTTCTTTGCATGAGTGCTTTGTTCTAGAGTTTGCTTTTATGAGAAATTGGAACTGCATTGCTGCTGAACTGAGAAGAAAAGGTGAGTTATTTTAACTCACATAATCTGTCTTCAAATTAATAATTCCACATCTTCGAATTCTCTAAAATAGTTGTGGAATTGGATGTGTGATTGGTTGCTTATGTGATTATTTTGTTGTTGTTAGCTGAAATTGAATTAGGAAAATCGCTGTAATAAAACTGCGATATCTCGGTGCATATTAATCCAAAATGACCTAAACTTTCTATGGTAGATAGGTCAACCAATTAGCTTCAAATTTTCTTTATGATAACTTTTCAAAATTCTAAGGTTTATTAGTTCGAAATCGAGTTTGAATATGATAGCGTTGCTATGTTCTTGTGTAATTGCTAAGTTGAAACCTGAAATTAAAATAGCCATAACTTTTCGTTATTAATCCAAATTCGACGATTCTTGATATTTTGAAAAGAAAAGATAATTTGCTACAAATTGCATTTTATATTTTTTAATATATTGTGGTTTTCATGGTCAAAAATACGTTTTAGTGTCGCTGTCTCGAGAATTAACAACAACAATAATGAAGTAAAAACCTAATAATTGTTTTAGTCGTATCGTTTTCATTTCTTATCAAAATTTGATGATTCTTAGTGTTTCGGAAAGCTTATTTTGTGTGTGACAACTTTCATGTTAAACATATTTGCAAATTTTGAGCATTAGTGGACTGAAATTCTAATGCAACCTCAAAGCTCTATCACTTTGATAATTACATTATCTAAACTAAACAGTTAGTAAATTAGATGTATCTTTCTACTTTATTGTCAAATTTAGATAATGCTTAATATTCTGGAAAGCCTGGACTATGTTCTAAAACTTTCAAGTTTTTAATTTTGCAAAATTTTAAGGTTTAAGTAGTAGAAACCATATTTCTTTGTCGCTGCCCTGAGAATAAACAACAGCGATAGTGAATTTAAAATCTGAGAATTATTTTGACCATAACTTTTGAACCGTAAGTTCAAATTAGATGATCTTTATCTTGTTTAAAAGCTTAGATATTTTCCTAAAATTTTCATGTTTTGAGATTTGAAAATTTATGGGATATATGGGTTCGAACCTGTAGATCTAAATGCTTTAAATTTGAGTTGAAAATATATAAATGGATATGTTTCGTATTTAAGTAATTTTACAAAAGAGAGTTTATTTAAATTTATAAATCTCAAAATTATTTCTATATTAGTTTGACTTTCTTCTGTAAATGATTTTAATAAGTAATTATATATATATATATATATATATTAATTATTTCTAGTATATAGAGTTAAGGATTTGAAGATATGGGTGATTATGATTTTATAAAATAAGTGATAGAATATACAAGTGGCTTTGGGAATATAGTTTTAAAAAGGTGAGTCTAATTTATTTCTAAATTATATATATTTCAAAATGGATTTGGAAGTATAATAAAAGTGTAAAATATGGGTTTTTAATTAAATATTTTATACGGAAATTTGAGGCACCGTGTACATAAATGTAAATTTGGAATAATTCGGGTTTATGGAATATTTTATCAAATAAGTGAAAATTTATTTAATCAAAATAGTAAATAAACTTGTGGTAACTCATAATAAGTATTTCTAGACAATAAAATTAAAGAAAAAAATATGTTGAGAATCTTAATTCAATAATTTGAGAAGTACTAATAATCGACTTAGTGTCATCAATTGGTTTAAATGCTTTCGAATAACGCTTCGTCGAATATGGTATAACTCATTGAATAGAATGTTTGAGTGGAGTTTACTAGCCCATTAAGGAATACTCAAATTTCACCAGGTAGTATGGTATGCCTTAGTTAAATTCTTGTGATTGTATTTGGAAAGTACTTAAAACTTTAGAGTTGTATTCTCTTCTGGTGTGTAACAAGTGGTTGCTAGATCCTAAGAGAATATGGTTTAAGTTTTCTAGTGGTATTCGTAATTAAATGATATTTACTAGTTTTTAGTAAATACTTGAATTTGAACATACGGTATGGGATGTATTGGTTAAATTCTGGTGATTGCTGAAGGTGATAGTATTTGGCACTTTAGAGTTTACTCTCTTTTGGTGTGTGGAAAGTGGCTGCTAGATCCTTAAGAAGTTTATTTCTGTATTTCTTTTCAAAAATAATAATTTAATAATATTTAATAAATGTGGAATTATCGAGTCATGGTTTCTATGATAAGCTTGATTGGCGTGGACTATCCTTAAGATCATTCTGTGATTTTATGTTTCCGGTCCGTGTACGGTTCTTGGTATCAGATCGGTTCGATTGATACCAATTTGTTTGGTTGTTTGCCACGGGATTTAAATACAATCATTGCGATTGTTTTAGATGATCGTTACGATCGGTTTGGAATAAGATCTCTTGGATTCTGTGACTATTCTATATTCGTGAAATAAGTATATATACTTGTGTCTTGTGCTTGTGTAATTAACATATATTCTTGTGTTATGTGTTCATGAAATAAATATATGTTATTGTGACTTGTGATGGATGTTAAGTTAATTTTTTTATTTTGTGTTTAGTGACTAGTTCGTTTTTGTGACGTAAACTAATAACCCAATACTGAATTAATCACTGATATTTGCATGCTTAGTGATATTGTGTTTTATTCTGTGAATTCAATGCTGAACATATTTATTTACTTATATGTTGTTTGTTCTTGTGCTATATCTTTTTCTCACCCTATTGATATTTAGAGATAGTCTGACCCGGGTGTTATTTTGCTCCGGTCAGGCCGAGACCGTTCAGGTTACAGGACATGTTGACTTTTGAATGGTTGTGCTAGCGAGGAGACAAACATGTGGACTTTTAGTTTATCCCATTTAGGAATTTGGACCTTGTAAATAAAATGTATGATTGAGATTAGAGAATTGTTAAATTTGTAATCGAGTTTAGTATTTCATTTTGTAAACTACATAATCTGTATATGTATAAGTTGAGATTTATTCCACTGTGTTTTGTGACTGTTATTTATATGATATATTATTCTGGTTCTGTGAAATAGGCGTGTCAGTTACTTTGTATTAATACCATATATGTCAGGTTCAGTTCAAATATTAAGTGAAAATGGTAAATGAAGTGTTAGTGTTAGTAGAAAGATATATTCACGTTTGATTGACCCTAACAAGCCGTATACTCCAGATTAGCAGATGACATTACTTGTAATATTCTTTGCTAAACTTGGCATCGCGGTGGAGTCTTTATAGTTTTGCTTTAGATTAAGGTGAATGATTAGATCTCTCACTTACTAATTAGGTCATTAAATACCCTAAATGATGTTTTAGAAATATTAAAAATGTTTTTAGACTATATTACACCATATATGTGAATTTTAGATGATTTAGACTTGATTTGTAAAAACGTTTTCTTGTGGATCCCTAAACTTTACCTAAGATTTAGGCTTTGATTTGAGATGGTTAGGCTAAGTGTTAGTTATGGAGTATAATATATAATGTTTGCTTACTTATGTCATGTTTGAATGGTCGAAAACACTGATCGAGTGGTGACTATATTTTTTAGGAAATTCTAGGTTCTGTATCATGGTTACGTACCAATCCGTGATAATTGATCTAATGATGTCGCAATCAAAGTGGGGTAGCAAGGAAGGCCCCATGATACCGTGTTTCAAGTTTCATATCGTGTGGACTTCATATGCCCGAGTTGTGGATGGATCAGTGGTTATTGGAAAGGATGGATCGGTGAGGCTCTAATGTTTTGATAAGTGGAACTCAAATGTATGGATTAGAAGGATTCAAGTGCATAGGTCGGTATACTGGCTTGGGTATGTATCGAAGCATAGGAATCGAGGGCAAGAGAGTGGAGCCAACATTGAGTGATTTTGGCTAAGTCCTGTGGATCGGTAACGAGGGGTTGGTCTGTTTCACTCACAAACTATTTTAAAGCAAGAAGAAGTGTATTGGAGCTCAAACATAAGGTTTGGGATCAATCTTCATGGATCAGTACTGGTCCACGGGGGTTGGCTCAATCAACTTTCAATTGATATGGAGCATGGGAAGGTGTGTAGGAGCTCATGTGTGAAGTGTGCATTGGTGGTGATGGTTCGGTGTTCATGGATCAGTGGTGATGGTTTGGTGATCAAGGATCAATACCCGTCCATGAGTTTTTGTTCCAAACTTGACAAGATCAATATGGGATGATAAAAAAAGGGCTTGTAAGGATACATTCTGAGTGTGAGGTCATTTGGAGTTTGTATTCTCGAGTTACGGTCATCTGATGATGAATAGTTATACTTCGGGATAAAGAGTAGCCAAATTAAAGAAACTGTTGGAGGAAGGTTACATAATGCATGATGACATTCTATAACTAATGATGGATGTCTAGAATAGATACCTACCGTGACGATTTTAGGCAAGAGTCGTAAGGACAGTTCCGAGATAAGGATGAGTTATGCTATTGAGGACATATGTAAAGGGATTGTTGATACTCGAGATGATGAGGCACACTCTTAAGGCAAGGGTATATGAGATGATTAGAGTCTCCTAACATTAGGACCCGATCTACATGGACCTCAGAGTTCCTTAACGTTAGGACCAAGGTAGGGATATATACTATAGTCCATTGATGTAAAGACATGGTGACAATATGGCATAGGTCCTCTACGTTATAACCAGTACGTACTCTAATGGGTCGATTTTCCAGGGAAGTTGAGTAGTCCTTAATGAAGAGATAGAGTATATGAGTGTCGTATATCCAACGCATTGAGCGAGTGAATGTGGTGATGGATGATGAATGCCATGTTCATTTGATTGTTTTTTCACCTTAGGGATATCACACGATGTAGATACTACCGGCGTAGGTATCTAGACACCCTTAGTACTTTGACATACAGCACACCCATGATGACTATCGTAGAGTTGCGTATAACTTTTGTGTGTGCTAACTTTATGGATGCAGGGATAGGTCAAATATGATTTTCGAAAATACTATGTAGAGTAAACTAACAGAGTATAAATAAGAAAATAAAAGTGAGCATACCGGATATTTTATACCGGTTCAGACCTCATGCTACGTCTAGTCCCGAAGCTCCCCTTCAATATTTCTTCTAACCGAATAACCTTAACTTCGCCTAGAGGAATAGGCTAATGCAAAAAGTAATTCTTTGACAATTTTGTGTTCTAGATAACACGGATTTTGACTGATAGTACAAACCTTCCTATGATCTCCTTTGAGTATGTGAATGTGAATACTTTGAGTTGTAGAAAGTAGATTAATCAAAATGGTATATTGATTATGATTGGTTGAGATTATGTAGCAAGAGATGCACAAATTTGTAAATTGAAGGTTAATAAGAAATTAAGAGAATAGAATTATATGGCAATTTCTCAATCTTTAAAGTATATATAGGTTTGAATATATGCATATAAGGAGGTGTTACTATTAAACAAACTCTTTTTGTTTTAGTGGCTACAACTGTTGAAGAATAGATGTTATTATTATTCAATATAAAATGAAGCATCCTTTCAAATTAGAACAGTTGCCAGATGACAGACATCTGTGGATTTTTCACAAACGTTCATGGCTTCGGTATTTTCCTTAATATATTCACAGATGTCTATGGCTTTTCCATAGACATTTATGGATGGCCTTATTTGTTTATCATAGCTTTCAATGCCAATGTTAAATATTTTGAGTGCTGATTTTATGTATACGATTTCGTATGTGTATATATACTCAAGGAGACCTTACAATGTTTACCTAAGACTCTTAATACACTAGTATAACCTTACTAATCATAGCATGGTCCATAAGTCTTCATTTGTCTTCGAGTCCCAATATCTTTTGAGTATGATGATTTTCTGTAGTATATACCTGTAATCTTGATAAGATATATAATATATGTGATTTTATATTTGTTGTCGATGAAACCATAGAATGGAGGTCCTAACATTCTCCTTTTTTGATGATGACAACTATACAATCATTAAATAAGAGAAAATAACTTTGCTCTTAGTTTTGTCTCCCCCTATGTGTATGCATATGTTTAGCCCTTATTTTGTCTCCAATATGTATATGCATATGTTTCTCCCCTTTTGTTATTAACAAAATGATACAAAACAAAAGAGATTATGTATACATAAAATAGATATATAATAATAGATATGTTAAACAAAATTAGAATATAAGATAAGTTATGGAGAACAAACACAAGTTTTAAGGAGAGACATACAAAAGGAAATGAAGGAAAATAACACAATCTTAAACAGGAAGAAGAAGAGCGAAAAAATAATAAGCATGTGATACTAGTTTGAAGAATAGGAAAATCCTCCATAATTTTCATAATACTCCCGTATGCTAAAGGATCTTGCTTGTATGCTATTGGCCAGTTAGTTAGACAGTTATTCTCTTCATTTTCTTAAATGGATAGCCCTTGGAAAGCCACGTAAGGTTAATGTTGAAATTGATAAGGGTGGACAAAGGCATATCATGACTATCTTCTTCCTCCTCTTCATGTTGTTCTTGCTTAATAATCTTCTCTTTTTCTCGAGAATTTTCTTCATGAGAAGTATGAGCATGGTAAATTGGTGTTTGAGTTCGAGGAGGTGGTGTAGGTGATAGAGAAGATGATAATCGATAGGATGATCATGCACGTACTTTTCTCATCACTTTTCCTAAAGTGGAGAAGACTTTTTCTAAAGTTTTTTCCATCTTAGTCACTCATGTTGAAAAAGATCGTTCCAAGCCACTCATTTTATTATTCAAAGCCCGCTGGTTGATTGTGATTAACTTCTTGTTTTTAAGTGTTAAATCATGAATCAATTTTTTTTGCATTGGTTCAATGCGAGCTTATTGAATCTCCAAATTGAAATAGAATTCGATAGGATGAGTAGAGGAGGCAGGTTGCTGTGAAGGAAGAGGTGAATGAGTTTTTTGAGCAGCAGGAGGATGTTAAGGACCTGAATACATTTTTTGTTGTTGTTGCATGGTCCATTAAGCCAACAAGATTAGCAGAGGTAGTCGTTAGGGAAGGTGCAATAAAGATAAAAGTCTTATACCCTCTCCCTGACAGGATTTTCTTCAAAATGAGAAATATAAGAAGGTACCCTAGGACCATGTAAGAGACACTTAATATATGATGCATATATAATTGTACGTCAGTGAAGAGACCTAAATCTTTTTATTTCATCATGAATAAACTTAGCTCAATTTACTTGTATCCCACCAAATATAGCATAGAGGGCTTTGTGATCATTTTTGTATATTTGTTCGTGACTGCCTAAGCGGGGAATTATCATATTGATTATCATACAATTTAATAACCGAGCCTTTAGACGTAAGAAAACAGATTTCCACTATGGCATTATATCTTCCTAATTTTGATGTGTTATTTCATCACATGGAGAATTTCTCTAGTCCAGATTTTCTTCTAAATCGAGTCCAAACGAGGAACAATCTAATATATAACCAGTTGTGTTTACGCTTATTTTCGAAATGCGACTGTAAACACTTGTCCATAACTAACCATTGTCATTATCAGGTGTACATATATCATTACTACATAAGTTAGTGTAAAAAAGATTGCCAATTGATCAATTTGTACCTCGTTTTCGTCAAAATCGATTAAATCTCGACAGCCGGAGGCAATATGAGTCTTGAATTCCATATTCACCAAACTTGCACAATTTGTAGAATGGGCCGAAATGAAGCTTTTTTGTTTTAGATCTTCACAATCTTGTTAGCACTCGTGATATTTTGAAGCCACTCTTGAATATGGGCATCGATGACCAGGGGGTTTGAGTGAAAAAGAAGACTGACCTTTTTTCGACCTCTTGTTAATGGAAATATTTGCCTTATGAGCCATTTAGAGCAATTAGAGTTTTAGAAACTAGATTTTAGTGTAGATTTGAATATAGTTTGGTAAATAGGCAAAAGGGGGTTAAAAATGAATATATAAGGCTATAGCAGGTTGAACTCAAGGCCTACGACAAACATCCCTGGTGGTGTCACAGACGTTTTTGGTTTCATGAAATTTTTTCCCGAAACCAGTCACAAAAGTTTCTATGGGGTTCTAACAGATGTTTGTGGTTTTAAGAAATCTTTTTTCCTGAAACCATTGGCAGACGTTTATGAGTTTATCAGTAGACGTCTGTGGTCTTTGCTTACAAAATATACTAGTTTTTGAATAGAAAAACATTCATACAACATTATATATATGAAATTATAATATCAACCAAATATTTTAGACAAAATGTTATCATAGTCTTTGTTAGAGTGGTTGGACTTTCTAATTTATTGTAAATCCTATGAATTTGGCTCAACCTTTGTTTTTTCTATTAATGGCTTTAGTGGAGACTAACTTGGACAAGCTGGAATATTAATCCAGTCTTGGTTTGATGGTCGTAGCTTACATAATTCTTGAAGTAATGTTATAAGCTTTGGTAGGAGTTTCTTTTAAAAGAGGAGATTTTTGATGTATGAAATTTTTTGTTGGTGAATGTCCACAAATTGTTAGAGTCCTTTTTTGACAAAAGTTAAGATGAGATCCTTGACGTCGTTATTCATAATACATTACTCATCGAACTCCCATCATCTCTTGTCGATAGTGATATATTTCATTAACTTTGTTGTTGGGATCAAATGACCATTTAGCTTTCTTTTCCTTAATAAAATGCAAATGTGATATGTGGGTGATGCAAAAATGCTTTGAAAGGTTGATCAAATTGATGGAGGTGTGGACTTAGTTGGTGATACGTATGTGTTATTCGATGAAGGTGAGCTAAAGTTAATAGTCAGATGGGGGAGTCGTGATCGAAAGACATTTTGAGTAGAAATGGTTTGAAAATGAATATGTATTTAGTTTGCAGAAAAATTAATTGAAATAAAAATTGATTTACTATATATAGAAGTTTAATTGTTAAAATAAAAATTTAACCATATAATTTTAACAAAAGTTACTTAGTTTTTATGAGGATAAAATTATTTGTAATTAAATGTACAAAATTCATTCTGTTCAATTTATACGAGTTAAATAAATTTTTATTTTATTTTACTTATTCATTATAAGAACATATTCCTAGATCTCATCCTAATTTATAAAAGTTAGTTTGCCTATTGGTTTGGTAAAAATATCCGTAATTTGATTTTCGGTATTTACAAATTTAAGTGATATGACTCCCTTTTCAACATTATCTCTTAAGAAATGGTGATGAATATCAATGTGTTTTTTTAGAAAATCATAAATAAAAAATATTTAATAAATTTTTAACACTAGTATTATCACAATATATAGGAGAATTTGTTATGATTTTACCGAAATCTTAAAGAGTTTGTTACATATATATTACTTGTGCATAGGCTAAGACTGCTGATATATACTCGGCTGTACATATTGAGAGAGAGAGAGACATAATTTTGCCTTTTACTAAACCATGAAACCAGAGATTGGCCAATGAAATGACATGTGCTACTCGTACTTTTTCTATCTATCTTGCAACCACCAAAATCAACATCACTATATGATACAAGTTCAAAAGAGCTGCCTTTAGGATAGAAAAGTCTGTATTTTTTGGGATGGGTAAAGTATCATTGAATTATTTTTGTTGCTCGGTGATGTGACTGCCTAAGTTGTGTTTAGAATCTTGCATATATACATAAGCTCGTCATATCATCTGATCCACTAGCTGTATAATATAACAGAGATATTTCCATTTTCATCTTTATCTAAATGTAGAGTAGTACTTGTCCGAGTCAGCTTACTTGAGATTTTTTTCCATTCTAAAGTGTTCTAATAAATCTCAAAAGAACTTTTCTTGATTTATAAAAATTCCATTTTCTAGTTGTCTTATTTCCAACCCAAGAAATAGTTCAGTTCATCCATATATGACATATCAAATTTATTTTTCATAATGTCAGATGATTCATTGCATAATTTTTCATTTATTGATCCAAATATAATGCCATCAACATATATTTGTACAAATAACATGTCATTGTTTTCTCATTTTATAAATAAATTAGAGTCTATTTTCCCAATTTGAAAATTGAAATTTGTAAGTGAGTTTTAATCTTTCATATCAAGCACGATGTGCTTGTTTTAATCCACATAGAGCCTTTTTAAGTTTAAATACATGATCGAGATATTTCTCATGAACAAATAGAGGAGGTTGTTTAACATAAACATTTTCTTTTATAAAGCTATTTAGAAAGGCACTTTTTACATCTATTTGAAATTTTTAAAAATTATGATGACATGCGAAAGCAAGTAATGTTCGTATTGCTTCGAGACGTGCTACTATAGCAAATGTCTCTTCATAATCAATTCCTTCTTCTTGATTATATCCTTGAGTTATAATCTTGCTTTATTTCAAATAATGTTTCCATTTTCATCTACTTTATTTTTAAAAACCCATTTTCTTCCAATTGCAGATTAATTATTTGGTCTTGTACAAGTTCTCATACGTCATTTCTTTCAAATTGATTAAGTTCTTCTTGCATTGAAATAATCCAAAAATCATCTTTTGATGCTTCTTTATATTTTTTAAGTTCAAAATTTGATATGAATGCAACTTGATTCATTTGATTGAACTGTTTTATGGTCGATACTTTTATACTTAAATCACAGATAATATTATTAATTAAATGGTACTTTAATATCTTAGGTGGTGAAGTTATTACATTCTCGTTACCGTTATTGAAATTATTATTATTATTTTCATGTATAGGTATCTTATTTTTATTTATAATTTCTTCATCATCAGCATTTTTATTATTTGTAAAGTTTTTGTCAAATGATAAACATAGACTTTCTTCTATAATGTTTGTTCCTTTATTATAAATTCTATATGCTTTACTTTAATCTGAATAACCAACAAAAATTACTTCATCAGCTTTAAAATCAAATTTTCCAAATAATCTTTTGTGTTTAAAATAAAACACATTAATCCAAATACTCGAAAATACGATACTTTTAATTTTCATTTTGAAAAATATTTCATAGTATATGTTTTAGTTCATTGGTCTAAGTGTTAGACGATTCAATATATAACATGCGGCGACGGCAGCAACAACTTCAACTCAAAAAAAATTTGGTAGGTTACTACTATATAGTAAGGTTTGTGCACATTCTTATAAAGTTCGATTTTTCCTTTCTACAACACTATTTTGTTCGAGTGTACGTGGAAATGAAAAATTATGACTAATTCCCTTTTTGTTACAAAAATTTGTAAATAGTTCATTTTCAAATTCACCTCCGTGATTGCTTCGTATACTATTAAATTTAAGTCATCAAATTTGTAATTCATTTAGCAAAATTTTTGAACAATTCAAAAGTGTCACTTTTATGTTTTAAAAATAATGTCTAAGTATATCTTGAAAATTATCAATAATTACAAAAACATATTTGTTATGATTTATTGAATGCACTTGAGTCGATCAGAATAAATATATATGGAGTAATTTAAGAGATTGCTTTGTGGAGGTTTCCTTTTTAGATTTGAAAGAATTTTTCTTTAGTTTATCAAATTGACAAGCATCACACAGGTTTTTAACCTTGTAGTTGATTAATGAAATACTTTAACTAATTCATTTTTAGCTAGTTTATTGATATTCTTAAAATCTATGTGACAAAAACATTTATGCCATAACCATGGATTATCATGATTAGCGGCTAATCATAAATTAGTGTTGTTTTTAACATTCATATCTAAAACATATATGTTTCAATTTCTAAATCCTTAAAAAAATTATATTTCTATTTTGGCTAAAGATATTGCATTTGTTTTTTCTCAAAATCAATTTTAAATCCTTTATCACATAATTCACTTACACTTAATAAGTTATGTTTCAAATTTTCTACCAATAAAAGATTAGTAATAATTGGAGAATTAGAAATACCGATATTGATGACTTCTCTAATGTCGATGATAAATCCTTTTGAATTATCTTTGAATGTCACAGTTCCACCATCGGTATATGTTTTATTGGATAACATATGAGCATTTCTAGTCATGTGCTTGGAGTAACCACTATCAAGTATCCATTTCTCTTTACATTTAATTTTAATTTTGGGTATCTGCAAAATAAGAAGAATTTTATTAGTACCCACATTATTTGTTTAGGGTCTTATGTGTTAGTGGAAGAAGGTAGCCATAACCATGAGGATTTGGTTCCATTAGAAATGTAATTATTATTATATACGACTTTCTTTAAATATTCATCAATATACTTTTGTCTAATTTTTAGGAATCCATATTTTGATCAAACTTGTATATGAATTCTTACTCTTAGCTTCTAACTTTGGCATTTTGAGTTTTGCGTATAATGTACTATAATTCTTGGTTTTTTGTTAGCATTTAAAGCCGAATCCATTTCAATTTCCAGATGATTTAGATATTTTAATCAAATTTTCCAAATTTTGTTTTTCTTTGTTAAAATTTTGTCATATTATTTGTTAATTTTATCTAACTTACTTTTAAGATCTTAAATTCAGTATTGCTAGAATCTAAATTTTCTTGTAATTCTAGTTTTTCTTTTTCATGATTAACTTTTTCTAACTTACAATTTTCTAAATCATATAACAGGATGTCATTTTGAGATAATAATGTTGCACTTTTTTTTGAATAATTTCTAACTCTTCTTCTAAGATTATTTTTTCCTCTTTTCATAATCCAGTTTCTAATTCTGCTCTAGTTAACTTTCCTACATATTCTTTATTTTATTTTTTGATTCCCTATATTTATCATTTAATTCAAAACTAATTTCCGTTATCTCCTCATAAGTAAATACAGGGCGTACCTCATAAGTGTTAGCCGTAAAACACACATTTGCTTGTTCTGAGTCAATTTCACTATAACTGTCAAATGAAGAAGACGAATCTAAATCGCCCATGTTATTAAAAAAGCTCTTTTCTTTATCTTAAATTTTTCTAACTTCCTTTTCTTTTTTATCATTATTGAGCATTGGACAGTCCTTCTTCATGTAACCAAATTTATCACACTCATAACAGTTAATTGATGTTTGATTTGAGGACTTCAGTTTACCACCATTTTAAAATCTGGTCATCTTCTTGAACTTCTTGAATTTGTTGTAATTTTTGGCCATAAAAACAATCTAACTTGCTCTAAGTTCGAATCTTCATTACTTGCTTGGAATGCTATGTTGTTCTTTTCATGATTTTGATCCTTTCTAGCCTGCAAGTTAACTTCATATGGCAGCACATTTCCTATTAGCTCTTCAACTTTAAGTTGAGAAACATCATAAGCTTCTTCGATGGCTAAAACTATTCTTTCCCATTCATTTATCAAAGAGTTTAAAATTTGTGTGACTAAATAAAATCAATTAATTTGACTCCAGCTGTCACGAAGTCGTGTTGAATGGATTGAATCTAGCATACATATTAATAATTGATTCATTTGCTTTCATTTTGAAATATGAAAATTGTTTTTGTAAAATCTAGATTTTAGCTTTCTTGACTTTAGTTGCGCCTTCATGTTTGACTTGTAAAAACACCATATATCATATGTAGTGGTGCAAAGCATGACACATGAAAACTTGTTTTTGTCAAGTGAGTAAAGTAGTACATTCATAGCTTTCGCATTGTTAGATGCCACTACTTTTTGTGCATCGGTCCAAGTGCTAATGTCAGTTTTAGGTCCTTCATATTTGTTCTAAGTTGCTAGCCATATTTATAACCCATTTGCTTCCATAAAAATTCTCATACGAGTTGACCAATAAGCATACTGAGAATCAGTAAATAGTAAAGGACGTGTAGTTGATTGACTTCGTCGAAAAGTGCTTTCCATATTAATAATTTTTCAACTACGTGTTACTATAAATTGAAATGATAGTGCTCTGGTACCAAATGAAAATGTATAAGATATTATATAATGCAACTTATATAACAATTAAAAGTATATATTAATAATTATACTAAGTAGAGTAAATTAACAGAGTATAAATAAGAAAGATAATAAGAGCGAGCACACCAGATATTTTATACTTGTTTGGACCTCCTATCCTACGTCTAGTCCCGAAGCTTTGCTTTGGTATTTCTTTTGACCAAATAATCCTCACTTTGCCTAGAGGAGTAGGTTAATAGAAAAAGTATTTCTCTGACAATTATGTGTTCCAAATAACATAGATTTTGACCGATAGTACAAATATTCCTATGATCCCCTTTGAGTATGCCGTTGTGAATACTTTGAGTTGTAGGAAGTAGTTCAATCAAAATGGTATTTTGATTATGATAGATTGAGATCATGTAAGCAAGAGATACACCGATTTATAAATTGAAAGATAATAGGAAATTAGAAGAATAGAATTGTGTCACAATTCTCAATCTTTAAATTATATACAGGTTTGAATAGATGCATGTAAGGAGTTGTTACTGTTAAACAAACTCTATTTGTTTTAATGGATGCAACTATTAAAGAAGAGATGCTATTATTATACAATCTGAAATGAAGCATGCTTTCAAATTAGAGCAGTTGCCAAATGACAGTTATCTGTGGATTTTCCACAGGTGTCTATGGCTTCAGGGAATATTTTCCCAAAAATATTCATAGATGTCTATGGTTTTTCTACAAACATCTATGGATGGCCTTACTTGTTTATTATAGCTTTCAATTCTAATATTGAATATTTTACATGCTAATTTTATGTATAAGAATTCGTGTGTTTATATACTCAAGAAGTCCTTACAATGTTCATCTAAGACTCGTAATACACAAGTATAAACTTACTAATCATTGAATGGTCCATAAGTTTTTGTTTTTCTTCGAGTCCCAATATCTTTGAGTATGATGATATCTTGTAGTATATACATGTAATCTCGATAAGATATATAATACATGTGATTGAATATTCATTGTCATTGAAATCATAGAGTGGAGGTCCTGATAGTTCTTGCAGCATCTGCAAGTGCCACATCACTAGGCCTTACTGGAACATCTAAATGAAAAAGAATATGAGTTAAGCTTGCAGAATTGCATAGCAAGTTCATGCAAAACATATAAAGTAAGACTTACGTCCGGATAACCACCTCCGTGTAAACTCGGATGGATAGTGAATATAGAACCATTCACTCTTAGAATAATTTAATTTATTATAGGCACCAGTAACCAGTCTGCATTGTGTAATCAGTTTAGGATAAGTCAGAGAAAGGCTTCCTTTTTTATTTTGGAATTATATATAATGGATTTCCTCGTCATTGGGCACACGATATAAGTGTTGAGCGAAAACAATATAACTACCATGAAGGAAAGCATAACTATTGGGATGTGGTTATGTTGGAGCCAATCTCATGAAGTTCATGATTCAACAAATGAAAGAATTGAAAGGCAACATACATCTTGCCATGCACATATATCGGTTGTAGGCTGTATAAGCCTCTAAAGGACGGTGATCCTTATGATGGCATGTTGGGACTAGTACATCCTCAAATCAAATTCCATGTTTATCATAGATTCTATGGATTGATCTCTCTTTAATCTTTGAAGTAACAGAGACAATGGGATAGTCTAAAATAACAAAATCCTCAAGAATGTCGGGAGAAGCTTAAAATTCATGGCTTCCTACAAGCACTTGAGGGACCTCTAAATAAGGTTGACTCAGTTTTGGATTTACAGGCTAAGGTATAGGTTGTATTGGTATATTTTGTATAGAAGGATTCATAGATGAACTCGACTCCACATCAAATTCAGCATATTTGGTGGTCGATAGACATAAAGCTAAAGTGGAAAGACGCTTGGAATGTCTGTGCTCTATTTCTATAAAAAATCAACAGATAATTAACATTAGATTAATTATAAGATGTATCGCCCATGTTAAAGTGAGACCTAGTGTAGTGTTGTGCAGTGCAGATTTTTGATATTGTTTAGCAATTCACTTGAAGTTTGGATCTGTCCGAACTAACCGTCATTGTTGACCATCCTAAAGAACTTCACATCGATGAACATGCATTTGAAATGCTTTTGAACTTAGAATATCGCACTCGATATAACTCAAATGGTTACCCATTGGAGCATAGCCCGAAAAGGAGAGAAGAACCCGTAGAAAAAAGACACTAAGGGTCGAAACAGTGCCGATCCAAACCCCTGAGTGAATATTGGTTCCCACTCATCTCCTTCCCCAATCTAACACATAGCCAACTGTATGAATCCATCCACATCCGAGTATGGTTTCACTACCTAACTAATTTGATAGGTCTCGAGTAGATTCGAGGAGTCAAATTTGGGCTTGGGTTTGGAGGCGATTTCAACTACAAGGGAGTGGGTCGGGTCCAATTTAGCATTCGACTTTGATGGTGGTAGGTGATGGTTGAGGGTAAGAACTGAAGGCAGTCGATGATAGCGTTTGATAGTAAGAAGCAAGGTTATGGGGTTGAGCTTGAAGGAAAAGTTCTCTGTTTGTGGATGCAGGCTTGATTTTGATAACAAGCAAAAGTGAGGAAAAGAATATAAAGGAATGGGTTATGTATCCGAAACCCAAATTTCTAGGCTAAGAAAATGAAGACTTTTCTTAAAGTCTTGGATCAGTACCGATCTAAAGCCTTAGATCAGTATCGAGTTAAAAAAATGAAAAATAAATGGTGATGGTGCTAATATATATAAGCATTCATATCTATAAGCATATGAGAATGAAGCTCCTCAAGAACGTGCATGTGTATACGTATGCATGTACATATTCAACATCTAACGACTAGAGTCGAAAGAAATCAAATTCAAACCTAAAAATCCTAAAGGGGAATCAGTTCAAGACTATTAAGCTTGGAATGACAAATCTTGAGAGTGCACTCAAAATTTATAGACAAGATGCTAGTAAAGCGTCATGATGGATAGTTATAGGCCGCTCTTCATTGAAGAAATTCGAAAAAGGACAACGACCATTTGAAGCATAGAGTGGAATCCTTTACATCAATCCCGACTTGTCTTGACTCAAATCACATCATGTTTGAAACAAGATATACTTTGGTGGGCAAGTTTCGTCCCGTCTTTTGACCGGGAGTATTTAAATAGAATGGATGAGTCAAACTTGAAAGTTATCAAGGTAAGATACCCAGAGAGATAGATATAGAGTCTAGAAACCAAGTGCAAATAGAGAAAAAAGGCAAGGACAAACACTCACAAGAAGAAAAAAAACCAAGCTTAATAATGTGTTGGATTGGTACCAATCCAAGTCATGGATCGATACTGATCCAGCATATTTCATCCATTTAAGCCCAGTATCCTTCTATATGCAAGTCTTAATGTTAGAAGCCTATTCCAACTCCCATTGCATCGATTCCATGCAAACCTTTGTCAGTCTCCTTTAGCACCTGAAAATAGCAACTCCATTGTTCCATCAATCTATCCTTTGAACTTTAAAACAAGCTAATAATGATGCAAACAAATTTGAAATTGCAAAGCTTACAACAAATCAGGTCTAAGCAAAGCATTCACAAAGACCCAAATGAAAGTATTATGGATTGATACCAGTCCATAGATATTGATGAGGTATTTGTTATTTTTCTCTGGAGAATTGACCTTGGGCATAGAGAATGAGGTAGAGATCATGGAGGCGAGATTTTAGGCTTCCTACAACTATAAATAGGAGGACATGGGCTCATTTTTGAGGAATTTTTTGGCTCTTTTGCTCTTGTACTCTAATCTCTGTAATCATCGATGGATTTATACCAATCCATAAGAACTTATAATTGCATGTCAATTATATAATCAATAAAATCACTTAGTAGATGTAGGCCAAGATTAACCAAATCATGATAAAACGCTATGCGTTCTTTTCTTGCTCGTTTTAATTTATCTTTCTTCACTTTTTATTCTCTACTCAATCTCTTGCATGTTTTTGCCATTTTTTGGGTTCAAACACATACTTTGTAAAACAAGGACAAATGTAATGACCTGTACATTTTCAATAATTAAATTTGTTAATTTAATAAGATTTTTGTAATTTAATATTGAAGAAAATAAAAATTAGTGAATTATTAATGAAAATAATAACTAGAATGAATTGCAACAGTATAAGCTAATTATTAATAACTTGAGTATAATTCTAATAAATGAAATAATGTAAATGTTATACTTGGTTATAAATTTAAATGTAAGAAAACAAATGTAAGTATTTAATTAGCTAATGAAATAATAATATAGTTAATGGTAATTGAACAAAATCAATATTAAATAAGAATTGTCTGTAAATAATGAATTTATAAGTGTGAATGTAATAAAATAAATAGAAATGTAAATGTATTCATAAGGTAATAATTATGTTAATAAAAGAATGAACCTGAAATAATTAATTGGGACTTTAAAATTTAATTAATGCGTACATTTGACAAAATTTCAATATAAGTGGAAATATAGTAGTTAATACAATTAAAGATGGAAATTGCAGCATACTAATGTAACGGAAGATAAACAACTATTAACTAGGTTAATTGAGTAATAATGGATTTATTATAAGTTGAAAATAAATTTAAAGCAATTAATTGAAATTTAATTTTAATAAATTGGATTGATTACAGGGAAATTGAACACTGTAATTAGTCTTATAACCAACATCGAATTGTCATATAAACTTGTATTAAGTCATGGTAAAAATCCAAGTGATTAAAAAAGATAATTTGGTTAGTTTATAAATATTGAATAAAAAGATGATTAAGTAATTTAATATTAATATATTTAATTAATAGGAAAATAGCCATTTTGGCCACTGACTCGGATTTTGACGAAACTAGTTTCATTGGATCCGTAATGGTGAATTAATGTAGGATTTCACGTTTCGTAATCGATCGGACTTGTCATTTGATCGTAGGGGCTCGAAACTTCAAGAAATCAATTAAATCAAAATCAGTTGAAATCAATTTGAAATAAGCTGATTTTAACGTAACTTCTTCATACGATGGAATTGGGACTTAAAACCTGTTCCATTGAGTTTGAAATATTTGAAAATATCTATTTTATATATGGGATAACCCATTTTCGTTCCGAAGGCAGAACGGGCTTTTCGGGTCGTTTATCGTTCAACCAATCTGGTACATTCTTTCTGTTTCAGCTTTGCCTATAAATACCTCATTATAAATCCTAGCTACTCTTTATTCCCATTTGTTTGTACATACATTTATTTCTCAACTCCTCATTCCAATGGCAGACAAACAGAACCCTAACTCCCAAGTATCAAATTCAATTTCAAAACCAAATCCAAAATTTCAAACTCCACAAAATATATCGAATATATAATCAACTTGAAGCTCTCAACGAGCGCATCTCAGATCTGTAATTCGTTTTCCAATTTGAATTACTATATGTCTAGAAATTGAAGAACAAATCACGATCGTTTATCGCACGTTGATCAACTTCAACAGATCGACGATTTGTTGATACAATTTTGTAGAGAGCAGTGAGTGGAGCGCATCTGTATAGTTTTGCCGTCGAATCAATGGTGGGATGCTTGGAAATAATTCAAATAGGGTTTCAAGAGGGGGGTGATGCACGGCGATTCCGGCGATCGGAGGTGGAGGTGTTTTGGGCGGAGGTGCGACAGACCGAGGGGTTCGCTGGTGATGATCGACAATCGATTGGAGGCCGGTGGAGCTCGAAATTGGCGGTCAAAGTAGCTCAAACGTGGGTCAACGTTTTGCCTGGGGGTGAAGGTAGTGGATTCACGTGAGAGATGAGGGAGGACGTGGCGGCTTCGGATTGGTAGATACTTTTTTATATTTTATTTTATTTAAATTCCTATTCTTTCAGTCTAATTATCATAAATTTTACATACGAGGTCCGTTTTCATGCGCGATTTGATCCCATGGAATTGTATCGAAGTTTCGGACATTTTGACGCTGGTTTGGACAAATTGTGAGACTTTTGAATTTTCGGGCATAAATTGGATTTAAATTCAATATAATTTCAAATGTGAGTGTTTTAACCCACTCACAACTTCTAAAATTTCTTATGTGTGTTAAATTTAGTTTATGATGTTATTAGGAATTTATTTATGACTTTTTGGTATATTTTAAATCATCATCTCAGTTAATTTGAATTTATTTGAATAAAACCGTTATTTAATTTATTATTGAATATAAATTGCCAGTCAAATACTTGTTATCGATTATCAGTTCAATATTGATATTTATTGATTGATTTGGATGATGATTATGATGGATGTTGACTATTGATATTGGATGAATGGATGTTGCATTTTATGTCATTATAAACTACAAGTTCACTATCGGTTAAAATGATACATATCCGAATGATCTATAGATTAAGAAAAAAGTCGTTATGGGTTGAAATGATAGACTTAAGCGATTTTCTAGATGTTATTTATTTTGGGATTGCGGTTTGAAAAGATATATAACCGTCAAATTTTAAATTGTGGATTGAAATGATAAATATCTGTATCACTTGACCCTAGGGTAGAGAATTATATATGGACACCGGTAAAATCCCTAATTTCTGAATGGAATTAAATGATATTTTAAAGTAAAATTTGATTTATATAAATTGAAGTATTTTTGAAAAATCAAGTTTTGTGTTGAAATGTGAATTGGCTTAAAAAGGAATTGTTTTAAGAAATTAAACTGAAATGGTATAATTTTGTTGAAATGAAATAAATAGTTTTAAATTGATATGAATTCTAAATTCATGTTTCCAAATATAAACTGTTTTAAATTATATTATTTTTAAGATTCAAAATTTTAAGTTTTTTAGATTTATAAACTATTTTAACCTATATTAACTATATTAAATCAATTTAACTATTTCAAACTATTTAAATTATTTTAAAAACTAGTTAAAGCGAGTTAATTTATTTCAAATCTAATTAATCTATTTTAAACTATTTAATATATTTTAATTATATTTAATCTAAATTAAATCTATTTAAATATCTTAAATCAATTTAACTGTACTTTACCTATAATTAAACTATTTTGGACTATTTTAACTATTTATAATTATTTAAACCATTTCTAAATTTCCAGACCAAGTAAAGTGGAACTGTTTGAATTCAATATATTGGTTTAAAAGAGAATAAGGTTAAATGATGTTATAACCGAAGTTGGAATTTTGAATGTTATAATATATTGAAATGAGGATTTTGAAGTGACCAAGATCGGATATTGTCATACTCTCTGCCAATATCGGAAACCACTTTGGCAACTGTGTATGCGGTGTAGATTTCTGAATGAAGTAGGATGGTGGTAACGATCCTATATGAGGTATATACGTGGACCCGACTCCCATGAGTTGGCTTACGGTGGCTAAAACAGGAGCAATCGATGGGCCAAGTGAGGTCATTCCTCCGATCGGGCACACTCCATCGATACTATATTCTGACTTTTGATTTATTTGGTGGCTACCTTCGATTTTTACTCGGGATTTTGTTCCGAGGTGGGTGGTAGTAGCTATTATGCGTTACCACCATTCCGAAAGTGTAATTGGTATATCTACCATGGATTGCCTAGTTGTGCCGTTTCACCTACCCAAGCACACCTTCTACGAGTTTGTTTTGTACCATACCTATGGAGTGCCCTCTGACGGCGTCCAGTACGGGCGGGATTAAGGTACGGTATAGACCATGGGAATATATAAAATGTGTTAAGGGGATGTGGGTAACGCCTTAACGCTATTTTAATAGTTTACATTACTATAAACATTATTATAATAGCGTATATTACTACATAGTAGATAGTTTAACGGATCCTTAGGAGGTGTGAATCCCGAGCATCTCTTAAGTTACTGCACCCACGTTAGACACTGGATAGGAGATGTCAAACCCCGTAAACACCTCTGACGCCGTTCCACTCATATTTATTTGTCGTTGATTTAACTTACATAAGATCTTTTAGTTCTGACTAGAGTGTTTTGTCTTTTCAATTCGGGTCACTAAGCATTTTAGGATTTGAAACCTTATTTCTGGAGGACGAAGACGAAGATTTTATTATTATTTACTATATTATTCCACTACATCATACTGTTCCGCTGTATTGTTGTCAATTTTCCTCTGCTATGTGTAACTCTGATTCTGTGTTGTATAAGTAAAATCAAATGTTTTGTAAACAGCTTCATGAACTGTTATTTGATTATTATATTTTGTTATTCCGCTGTAAGATTCTTTTTTGTTTTTTCTCTCTGCTTTTTCTTATTTATCCCAATAACAATCCACCCTTCTGTACGGTTTGAGTTGGCACGTGTGTCTGCTTAAACTGTCTGAAAAGGCAGTATGTTACAGTTGGTATCAGAGCTTGGTTTAGCGAAAACCTTAGCTTTATGGGGTCTGACTCTTTGCTAATAGGGTAGTAATACCCTATGATGAGTCGCTAAGTGTACATATATGAGAGAGCGTATTTTTTAGTGTTATAAAAACGTTTTGATATTGTGTTAATTTGTTCAGTTTTGTATTTATAAATTCTGGTTGGTGCATGGGACGCTATGACATCGATAGGGATTTCTAAACACTTAATAGGATAGAGGGACACAATATTGTTTTGAAATATAGTTAAATGAAATAATTTTTCCTATTATATATTTTCTGTATATATAAAATAATAAATTTCATAAATGATATATTTGATTGTAATATGTTGGTTGTTAGGTAGTGAAATTTATAAATATTGGTTGGGAATAAGATTTGAAAATAAAATAAATGAAAATTGGAAGTTTAGAACTTAAATTCCAGGTTTTTTTGAAAATTTCTTTCAAATGATTTTGGAATATAATAATATTATTTATAAGTATTTTCTAATAATAATATATCAACATAATTTGAAAGAACCAGTTTAAAGGAATTTTGGAAAGAAACAAGTTCTGTACACCCCTCTCTGATGCTGGAAAATAATTTCGGTGATGAGTGCACGCATCATCGACATTCATTTTCAAGTTTCTAAGTGGGAAGGTCATAGTAGTAGTTTTACTACAGATTTATTTTGATAAACAAATATAAATTTTAAATTGTTTTAAATATAGTTGGATATATAAGTAGCTAGTATATATATTTACCTATTATTTTTAAAATGATTTGAAATGGAACCCGGGAATTAGTTCTTAAGTTTCTGCTAATTAATAGTTTCGATTATTGTAGTGAAATGGAATGTAACTAATTAATAATTGGAACCTCTAAATGAAATAAGAGATTAAATGCTATGTTATAAATGAAATTGCAAGAAAGTTGAAATTTGTAATATATAAAACAAAGTATGATTATTGAACATTAAACTAATTAAAAGAAATGAGATAAACGTGTGTAACTTTCAATTACATTCTTAAAGACATATATATAACCTAACAATTATAAAGTTGAAATGTTAAAAGATATGGTAATGGAAAATTTACAAGTAAAACTTGTGTAACGAAAGTGTTTAATGAGTTACTTTTATAAATAAAAATTTGATGTCATAATTGTTATAACTTAAGTTATAATTGAAATGTTATTATATAAATTGTGATAGAAAGTAAGTATGGTAAGTAGATTATTTTAAACTTAAGCTAATGAATTGATATGCTAAGTAATTGGAATGAACATGAATACTATAAATAAATGAATGTAAATAAATAAAATTAAGTAATGAATGAATGCAATGCAATAAAAAGAAATTGACATGTTATTAATAAATGAAAATGAATTTTTGTAAGTAATAATGATAATAAATGAAATAAACACTAACTGAATGAGTGGGAATAAAATTTTGTAAGAGATAAATGTATGTTAAAGAAATAATCCTTGTATGAATGAAAAAGAAAGAAAAAAAAATTGTAAATGTTGTGAAAGAAATTTAATAAGAATAACTCAAATATATTGTAAATTATTGTTGTTGTGGTTTATGGGTTAATTGGGAAAAGATACCTCAAGTTGCTTAGGATGTATAAATATTATATTGAGTTTTATCTAAGACTGTTGAGTAAAGGGTATACTTAATAGTTATTTGTCATTCTATGTGATTAAAATTGTCTTAACCCGAACAAACTATTTGTTTTGATTGATATGGATTGATAATTGATTTGTATTGATTTTATATGATGATTGTATGTTGGTTGCAAGTGATTGTTGTTTATATTAATTTGTTTGTTAGTGGTTGAAACAACTTTAAATATTTCATTTTATATAATTATTAACTCCTTTTGGATTACATTAGTGAAATACAGGTTATGGAAGCAGTTGTTACTGCTTTTGGTTTCATAATTAAGCATTGTTTGCCCGACAAATAGGTATGTTCTCGGATTTCGGTTTTATAGCGATATTATATTGTTTTTCCCGTTGTTGGGATATGTATTATTTTGAAAAATTATGATATATATTGTTTCATTGATATTATTATTTCTCTCGAGCCTCTCCGTATAAAGGAGACTCTACTGAAATTTTCTGAAATTTTTGGACTTAGAAATTTTTATAAAGTGTTTTCCAAAATTTTGTTGCTTGAACATAAAAGGATTTAATGGTTACAAATTGGTATATTTTATTTCAATTATTTAATTTTGTAAATTTATTTATTTATAAATTTAATATTTCGAATAAGATATATTGATTGCTTAATTTCTTCTTTCCCTCCTTTTTCCTTTTCGGGACGAAAAGTTTTGAGTGGGGGAGGGTGTAACGACCCGTAAATTTTCAATAATTAAAATTTTTAATTGAATAAGTTTTTGGTAATTTAATACTGAAGAAAATAAAAATTGGTGAATTATTAATGAAAATAATAACTAGGATAAATTGCAATAGTATAAATGTAAGCTAATTATTAGTAACTTAAGTATAATTCCAATAAATGAAATAATGTAAACGTTATACTTGGTTATAAATTGAAATGTAGGAAAAAAAATGTAAATGTTTAATTAGCTAATGAAATAATAATATAGTTAATGCTAATTGAACAAAATCGGTATTATATAAGAATTGTAACATTTGTGTGTAAATAATGAATTTATAAGTGCGAATGTAATAAAATAAATAGAAATGTAAATGTATTCATAAGGTAATAATTATGTTAATAAAAGAATGAAGCTGAAATTATTAATTGGGACTTCAAATTTTAATTAATGTGTACATTTGACAAAATTTCAATATAAGTGGAAATATAGTAGTTAATACAATTAAAGATGGAAATTGGGGCATAGTAATGTAATGGAAGGTAAACAACTATTTACTAGGTTAATTGAGTAATAATGAATTTATTATAAAGGTTGAAAATCAATTTTAAGCAATTAATTGAAATTTAATTTTAATAAATTAGATTTGATTACAGGAAAATTGAACGCTGTAATTAGTGTTATAACCAACGTTGAATTGTCATATAAATTTTTATTAAATCATGCTAAAAGCCCAAGTGATTAAAAAAAGATGAATTGATTAGTTTATAAATATTGAATAAAAAGGTGATTAATTAATTTAATATTAATATAATTAACAAACAGGAAAATAGCCATTTTGGCCACCAACTCGAATTTCGACGAAACTAGTTTTAAATTATTTTGAAGTAAAATTTCTGAAGTAAAATTTCGACGAAACTCAAATTTCTGAATGGAATTAAATGATATTTTGAAGTAATTTGATTTATATAAATTGACATATTTCTGAAAAATCAAGTTTTGCGTTGAAATGTGAATTGGCTTAAAAAGGAATTGTTTTAAGAAATTAAACTGAAATGGTATGATTTTGTTGGAATGAAATAAATAGTTTTAAATTGATATAAATTCCAAATTCATGTTTTCAAATGTGAACTGTTTTAAATTATGTTATTTCTAAACTGAACATTCCAATTTATTGGTTTAAAAGAGAATAAGGTTAAATGATATTATAACCTAAGTTGGAATTTTGAATGTTATAATATATTGAAATGAGGATTTTTGAAGTAAGGATTGAACCTATTTTGGAAATATGACTTTTGGAAATGATATGATTTGAAACTTAATATAATTTGAAGGTGAATGTAATTTCGAAAGTGATGGTTTTAAGAATATTATATTTTGACATAAATTGCGAATTGACCTTTGAAATATAAAAAAACCATCCGGTGTGTAATAAGTGATTGGTTGTAAAAGAGACCGGGATCGGGTATTGTAATACTCTCTACCAATACCGAAAACCACTTTGGCAACTTTGTACGCGGTGGTGATTCCAGAATGAAGTTGGACGGCGGCGACGATCCTATATGAGGTATATACATGGACCCGACCCATGAATTGGATTAAGGTGCTAAAACAGGAGCAATCGACGGGCCAAGTGGGGTCATTCCTCCGATCGGGCACACTCCATCGATAATATATTCTTACTTTTGATTTATATGGTGGCCACCTTCGATTTTTGCTCAGGAGTGTGTTCCGAGGTGGGCGGTAGTAGCTGCTATGCGTTACCACCAGTCCAGAAGTGTAATTGATATATCTACACTGGCATTGCCTAGTTGTGTCGTGTCACCTACCCTAGCGCGCCTTCTACGTGTTTGTTTGTACCATACCTATGGAGTGCCCTCTGACGACATCTAGTACGGGCGGGAATACGGAACTATATAGACTATTGGAATATATAAAATGTGTTAAGGGAGATATGTATAATGCCTTAATGCTATTTTAATAATTTACTTTACTATAAACATTATTATAATGGCGTATATTACTACATAGAAGATAGCTTAACAGATCCTTAGGAGGTGTGAATCCCGAGCATCTCTTAAGTTACTACACTCACATTAGACACCGGATAAGAGATGTCAAACCCTGTTAACATCTCTAACACCATTCCACTCATATTAATTTACCGTTAATTTAACTTACATAAGATCTTTTAGTTCTGATTTGAGTGTTTTTTCTTTTCAATTCGCTCCGGTCAGCCTGAGCATTTCAGGATTTGAATACCTTATTTATGGAGGACGAAGACGAAGATTTTATTATTATTATTTACTATATTATTCCACTGCATCACACTGTTCTGCTACATTGTTATCTATTTATCTCTGATATGTGAAACTCCGATTCTGTTTTGCATAAGTAAAATCAAATGTTTTGCAAATAGCATCATGAACTATTATTTGATTATTATATTTTGTCATTCCGCTGCAAGATTCTGTTTTGTTTTTTTCTCTGCTTTTCCTTATTTACCCCAATAACAATCCACCCTTCTGTATGGTTTGAGTTGGCACGTGTGTCTGCTTAAACTGTCTGAAAAGGCGGGGTGTTACAACAAAATTCCATTTTGAAAAGAACCGATTTAAATGAATTTTCCCTACTCTTGTAGCCGAACTTTTTTGGCACTATTTACAACTCTTATATAATGGTTTTAAACTTGATTTTTTTTCTTCTTAAATCCTTTTAGTTAACTTTTCTAACATATATTTAGAGTGTTTTGAAAGTGATTTGAAATTTATATATATTTTAAATGCTTTATATAAATTATCAAAGCAGAAGTTTTATTTCTAAAATAAGGAAGGGAAATGGTTTTGAGTTTTTAATATAATTTAAGCTTGAGATTTTCCAAGTAATGTATGAAATTGATATTTTTAAAACTACATTTTAAGTATTTTTGAGTTTATTGAAAAGTGAAATGAAGTGTGGATTACAACGCTGCTACTGTAATAAATTCTTTTCGAGAATTGAGAAAGAATTCATGGATTATAACACTTTTGTTATAACAAATGATTTTGTAAAGTTATTAAGCAAACTAGTCACAAACTAGTTACTTGAATTAATAAGTGTTGATATTCTTAAATCTTTAGAGGAGTTTTGTTTTAAAGATGACAACAAGTTGATATATAAAAGATATTTTACAAATGAAAAGATCTTTAAAAATAATGTTTTAAAAATAAAGCAAAGTGTAATTGGTTTTGGGTTTAAGGTAAGCAATCATTTAAAGACATTGTTTTTTACCCTTCTTTTTAATAGACATAGAAATATGATTAGCTCTTTAAAAGAATATTTTAAAGAGTGTTTTTAAAGTGTTTTACAAATATTTGTGAAATGAAAATCAAGCATAAGTGTGAGTCAAATGTTTTAAAAGTTTGATTCGTTTATAGAAAATATTTAGCCTTACACAACACAAAACTTTGTGGGAACTCCTGCTCTCTTTATAGTTAAGACTATATGTCGAGTCAAGGTAGGAAGCAACACTACCCCAACTTGTCCGACTCATTGTTAACCCTGGGATAATGGCTTGTTTAGAAACAACAAGTGGTCATAAGTATAAGAGATTTAATTTCTCTAAGTGAAAACACTTATATGGAAAGGATCTAGGCATATGCTCAACACTAAATTTTGAGGAAATTCTTGTTATTCTTAAAGTTAAGAATGTATGTCTAGTCAAGATAGGAAGAAAAACTGCCCTAACTTATCTGGCATCATTGTTTTCATTAGTGTAGTACTAGTTTGAGATCGATGAGTTGTAGTAAGTACATGAGATTTTAATTTCCATATACGACTTTTTTTTCTTCCCAATTGTAGATTCACTGATTATTGATTTTGATATTCGTCTTCGTGCTTCATCGATTCAAGATGCATTTGGAGTATTTATATCCTTCTTGTGTTTCATCAATCTAAGACGATTTGTAGCTCGTTCCGAGCATTGGCATCCAGCACCGAAGATAACTAAAACCAAAGAGTAAAGGGAAGCCAATCTATATGGATATATTTGGATACTTGAATGCTATTTATGGAGGTCCAAGTTGGAAGTTCCCAAAATGATGTCTATTTGGTGTGGGCTGTAAAGTATAATTTATCTAGAGGTATAGTTTCAGTGGGAGCACATATTCCTAGTCATGTTGGATAAATTCGTTCCTTTTGTTTTGATTCGAACCTTGAAATTGACCCGTTCTTAATTGCATCGAGAAGTTACTTGTGCACTTCTTATGTTTAATTATTTATGCCCGTTCTTTAAGTTTAGATTTTGATCTTGTTTCTATCCATTTTTCAAGTTTGGATTTTGTTCTAATTTATTTTCCATTCTTTCATGTATGGATGTTGTTCTAGTGGCGTAGTCTCACAGATTATTATATATTCATTATATTTGTTGATTTTTCTTATGTAGGATTTCTATATTGATCCGAGTGTTATTTTATTATAATGCTCGAGTTTGATCCTTGTCTTTTTCCAGGTTGTCGTTAGTGGTACATGGAGCTCATGGAGAGGGGCTGGATGTTCACCTACCTTAATATTTTAAATTTCCATCGTATTATTATGTATACCCATCATCAATTATAAGTTCGGGAAGTTGTATATGTCCAGGCTGATGAGGTTAGTTTTTAACTCTAATATACCTTGTATCATAGAGTGAGAGCTTTTACTATCTTTATTATATTATATGTTATCATTCCGATGTGAGATTTTTTCCCTTTGTTTTTTTTCTTTTTATTGTACCCTAACAATCTGCCTTTCCAGCACTTAGATGCTCAGCATTCTACTACCGTGAACGTATTAAGTGCCGTCTTTCGAGGGTCGAAAAGGTAGGTCTTTACATTTTCGTATCAGAGCCAAAGGTTAAGAGAGAACCTTGATTTTGGTAGGTTATGGCTCATTAGAAATAGGGTAGGCATCACCTTAGAATGAGTTGAACAAGTTATATATATGAGAGCATATTTATTATTGCTACAAAAACATACCTTGTTAATTAGTCTGATAAGTGGTTAATGAATTTTGATCGAGATGTGGGATAATTAGGTGTCAATAGGGATTTCTAAACACTCGAAGAAAGCAAACAGACACTATATTAATTTTTGAAAATTTGGTAAATGAAATATTTTACCTAGTATTATATATTTATATATATAAAGAAATAATTTTCAAATCTATATAGTTATTTCTGGTGTGTATATTTGTTAGTGATAATATTTCTTTATCGTCATTGTCATTTAATGTGTCATGCTCGGGTATTTTAGGAGCATCGACTATTGTTTATGGATTGTTGATTTATACTCGACCCATTTATGAGCATTTATTGTTTTGATAATTGCGAGTGCATTAAAAGGAACCCCTTGTGAATTAAGTTTCACATTTTGACTATAAGGTGTTCGGTGAAATTGTTAAGTTAAAAGTCATCTTTTAATAAAGTTATTTAATATCATCCAAATGGGAAGACAAGACATTTAGAGGATAAATTTTTTTATGAAAAGTTTATTATAATAAAGGGAAGTTATTATAATATAAGATGATTTTAAAGGTACATTTTATATGAGTATGGTATATAAAATAATTTATATGATTTATAAAGGGTGTTTTATAAGTAAAAAGTGTCTTTGAGAATTTAAATCTAGGTTTTGCTTGAAATGATTTCAAAATGATTTTTAAGAAAAGTAATGGTAGTACTATTTTGATGTATTTATAAGTACAAATATTTCAAAGCGAATTTCTAAGAAAGATACATTTTTTTGAATAGTTCAGAGAAAACATCTCGATTTGTTCCAATGTAATCCGAGTAATCTTCTAAGTGACGATCAAATGTTGTTCAGGCAATCATTGTAGTGTAGTTAATAAATTATTCTCATTATCATTATGCGAAGGAAATAATTTCTAATCCAAACGAACTCAAAGCGAGTGTTAATGAATAAATTGTTAAAGTTATTTTATTTATAGAAATATATGTAGTATGATTTTAAAAAGGTTTTTGATAAAAACCAGATATTTGGTTCTTAAGTTTCCTTAAAAGAAATTGATTTAAAATAAAAGGTATTTAGATAAAAGAATGTTTTGATAAATGAAATTTTTACTCTTGGATAAAAAAGAGATAGTTTAACATTAGTTTAAGATGGATTAAATTAGACAGGAAGGTTTTAATAAGCGATATTTTATTTAAAACCATAGTTTTGGTTTAAACATCTAAGTCATATGAACTATTTGACGTTATTAAGCCGACTAATAAACATCTTTACTTTAGGTATGTCGAAGGAAAATTAGGCTCTAGGACTAAGTTTGGATATCAGAATCCTACTCTTCTTACCTACTTACCAGACTGGATAGGCAAAGAGGTCGAAATAGTTGACTCAGTTGTAAGACCCATAATATGTTTAGGCCTACATCTGAATTTTAAAAGTAAAATAAAATTAACATTTTGTATATACTCTTAGGATGTAGAAGAGTATTATATAGGTTAATAAGAGTGGAGTAGATATTAATTAGATGTTTAATAAAGATGCGTCTTTATAAAATGTTCATAAACTGAAGTGAAAATTTATGAGATGATTCATAAATAAATTTAGTACAAAATGAATACTCTAGATGAAAATTAAAGTGAAATAGGAAGAGATTGTTGTAGTTAAGAAACCAATCAGATTAAGTACATTAGTTGTACATAGATCATTTTATTCTCATGGTTCTTGATTTAGAATTCGAGTACATAACTTAAGGGTGATTTACACTAGTCTGAAAAAAGATTTCTCATTTGATTCTTGATGGCGAATAGTTGATTCATATTCTTGATAAGATGCTAAGGTTTTATATCATAGTATATGGCTATGTAAGGAGAATGGATGTTTCTAATCAAGGAACTTGATCAGAGTTTGCACTAGGGTAGTCGAGTGAGCGATAATAATTTAGAAGTAAAGTTTACATATCCGAGCAAGTGGCCAGACCAGACATTGTTTATGGATTATGTGTGTATATTATATAGGAAAACGGTCGAGAAACTCAATGCTACTATTCCTGAACAACTTGGAGCCGGGCCTTCTTTTCGCACTATTATGGACAAATTCCTTTTCTTAGGAACACATACAAGAAAAAGAATAATGGTAACCCCACCACTAACTACTTCATTTTCATTTATGAATTTCATAGTAATAGAAAATACATGTCCTACCGAGACAGAATTTGTAATTTTCCGCCCTCTTGCCTAGCAGGCAAAGATTGACCTCTGTGGAAAGACTGATTCATTCAGATCGACATGAGGGTCCAACTCCATATGTATATTTATATACTTTGCTTTATGGGTTAGGGAAGTTTAGGGAGTGACTTTCAATTTTTTTCTAAGGTAGATTAGACAATCTTTTAAGTAATAAACAAAGGCTGATGAGCGTAATGGTATGCTTAGGAAATTGTTGATGCCAAAAATAGCACCCAGCACCCAAATATCAGTTGAAATCAACAAACTGTAGAGATTCGAATCAAACAACCAAAAATCAGCAAGAAATTAAATGGTGGCATAAGAATTTCTATAGTGGTTTAGCAATTTCTTACCTACGTCCACTTTATATTTTGTTTCTAGTTGTCTTCTCTCCAGATTATAGTGAGATATATTAGATGACCACAACCTAGTGGAACTCAGATTCTAATGAAGTTTCTAGATTGTTTGAGAGCCACTAGTACCAGGGATTTGCTGATCTAAGTCCCCCATAAGCAAATAGCAGTATCGTAAGTGATTTTAATGAAGGAGATGTCAAAGGTGAAGAAGAAGAAAAGGCCTCTTCAGTCAGAGAATTGGATCCGAAGAAGAAGAAGAACCCTCTCTAGTTGTTGTGTAGCTAGTATTTATAGGGAAATGGAGTTAAAGGGTCAAGTAGGTGCTTACATTAAAGTCCAGAAGATAGCCCGGTGTTGTATGAGTGAGCACATAGGCCCACGAACTAAGAAAATGACATGACACCAATCTAAATGATTCTTCGGCTACCCAAAACAACTCTTCATTGACCCAAAACAACTCTTCACCGACCCAAAATCACTCTTTATCAAGTTAAAATCACTCTTCACCGAGTTAAAATCACTCTTCACGTAGTTGTTTCTCTACTTCCTCTATGTGTGCTTCAATGTTTTCGAGTTGTTTAATTGTTGTATTGTCTTTGTATGTCTAGTTGAAATCTTCTTGGCTAAGAGCGGGTTAACACTTTCGCTTCAAAGTACGCCGTTCGAATGAAAGGTGTGTTTTGCTCAAGAACAAGTTCTAATAATCAATCCTCGACGGTTGAGCCCTCCAGCCATTCAATGATCTCAATCTCGATAAATCGCCCAATTCCTTCAAATTATTCAAGCAAAAAGAGGTCGTTCTAGACCATCATAGCTATGGACTCTATTCCTTGCTTAAGATTTAGTCATAAATCATAACTAATCCATTTTCATCCGGAGTTATCATATCATACATCAAAATCATCTCATGTTCGTGTGAGATTCATCCGTTTTACTCTGACGACAAGGCATTCAAATCATAATCTCAAGTCAACTTCTATTCTAGGGTTCGATCGATTTAGATTATCTAATATCCAATCTAGGGTTCCACCCAATCTATGGTGTCATCTAATCTAGGGTCTCATCCAATCTAGAGTCTCATCCAATCTAACGTTCGATCTCTCCATATCATTATTCTTCCAATCTAGGGTTTGACCTCTTTAGGTCCTTGCTGAATTCACTTGCTCTCCGACAAAGGAACTCAATAACCAAGCTCCAGTGAGGGGACTTACTTTTGATCTTCCAGAACCTTGCTGAGCCTATTCCACTCATTCTCCAGTGAGGGAGCCCACTGTTCAAGCAAGCCTATCCGCTCACTCTTTAGTTAGGGGATTTCTTGCGGTCATCGCCCCGTCTTTCCGGTCGGGACAAGCATAATAAGTATTAGTCGTCATGTTTAAGTGGTTTGTATAATCTTAATCAATTTTAAGTGGTCATCAATCTTCATTGGTATTTCCTCATCGGTGTCATTCATCTCTTATGAAGCTTAAGTGAGAGCATCTAGCACTTATCAGATCATCTAATCCTATCAAGGACCACCTTTAGCCTTCCAGCTCAGAGCGTGCATAAGGACCGATCAGGACCCCATACACATGCAAGCGATATGTTGGTAATATGGCATCGTTTATTGAGAATAAAAGGTGAGATAAAGGAATCAAACTGACTCCAGTCTATCCCAATCATGGGGTTATCATCCAATGGAAGTCTCTGATCCATAACTTAATTTTATCCTCCTATAATGACGTTCTAGTTCAAGAATCGCCCATCCCAAGCATTAGAGCTCATCCTAGATTCAAATCGATCATGTTCCTGAGTAAATTCATCTTGGTACCAACACGATAACTGTCAGGTGTCGACTGGTTCTTGTTGTGGGTAGATTTTTCTAGTTTGCTCTGCTACAATTCCAGATGCTCCTCTATTATTTTCTGAATTCTAGCTACTCTGGTTATTCTTTGTTTATCCATCCTTCTAAGAAATCCCTCTAGCATTTCTTGTTGTCGAATCATTATTCCATCTTACATCTCTTTCATCATTCTCTCCATCTCCTTTCTCATCATGCAGATGGATTGAGAGAATTTAAAGACACCTCATGGCTGCCTCCAAGATCTGGTTTGCTTGCTCCAGCCTTAGATCTGGTGTTAGGCATCTTCATCTTTTCCAAACTTCATAACCAAGCTTTAGGTTGTGAAATCTAGCTCTTTCTCGGTGAAAGCACCAAAATATTGATGTCAAAAATGGCACCAACACCTAATACCAAATGAAAGCACCAAAATTTAGAGATCCAAATCAAACAAGCGAAAATCAATAGCAAGTAAAAGGAGACGCAAGAATTTTTATAGCGGTTTGGCAATCTCTGGCCTATGTCCACTTTGTATTTGGTTGTTAATTGTCTTACCTCCTGTTTACAATGAATTGTATTAGATCTGACCAAAATCTAGTGGATCTCATATTCATAATGAAGTTTCTAGATTTTTTGACAATCACTAGTACCAAGAATTTGCTGATCTAAATCGTGAACTTCAAATAGTAGTATCCTATGTGACTTAAATAGAAAGAGAGGTAGGAAGTGAAGACGAAGAAGTCTCTTAAGTTAGAGAATATGATCTGAAGAAGAAGATCCCTCTCAAATTATTGTATGGCTGGTATTTCTAGGGAAACAGAGGTATATGGTCAGGAGCCTGCTTGTAATGAAGTCCATAAGATAGGGTGGTGTTTTACAAGTGAGCATGGAGGCCCACAAACTAAGAAAATTACTCGGTACTGATCAAAATGATTCTTCACCAACCCAAAACAGCTCTTCATTGACCAAAAATCATTCTTTACATACCAAAATCACTCCTCACTGAGTTAACATCACTCCTCACCAAGTTATCTCCTTAGTATAATTTCCATCGAAATTTCTCCCATTTGCTTCTTTACTTTTTCTAAGTGTGCTTCCAAGTTTTAGAGCCGTCTTGTTCTTGTCCTTGTAAGTCCAGTGGAAATCTTCTTAGATAAGAAGTGGGTTGACAGAAATAATATATATCCTTGAATGGTCGAGAAAGTTGTGAACCTAAGAAAAAAATCTTATTTGTTATAACATCTTAAATAATGTTAAGAGTTAGTTTATTCCTTTATGGAATCTTATTTGATTGATAGTATGGTTTTGTATAATATGGTTTATGAAGCATGAATTTATAAACAAAGGATTTTTAAGTTGTTATTTATTTAGATTTAAATCTCAGTAATTTTGAAAAAGTGACTTTGAAAGAAATTATGAAAGAATTAATAATAACATTATTATGAAAACTTTGGTGAAGTATTATTATATAAGGACAATTGAAAAAAGATTTTGTGAAGTGATTTTTAAATATTTTTATTATGACTAAAGTTGAGCACTTTGGGGTTTTTTAATTTGGAAGAATTGCTGGGTGTTATCCTACCTTTTGGCAAGGCAGTACACAGGTGGATTTAAAATAATAGACTTCACAATTTTCGAGGCTAGAATATTATAGACTTGGTTCAGATGGATGGATGGATAATTAATTATGGATATGAAGCCAGAGTTAAGCATAGTCGATGGATAAACAATGTAAGATTTAGCGAAAGGCGCAGCTCGGGTCGGCATGGTGTTGCTCCAGGTCGGCACTGGTACTCTGGGTCGGCATAGAGTTGCTTCAGTTTCTGCTTCGGGTCAACATAAGGTGTAGCTCGGGTTCTGCTTCGAGTTGATATGGTACTACTTCAGGTCGGCATTGGTTAAGTCACTTGGTGTCAGCATATGACTTGCTTGGGGTCGGCATTGGTATTGCTTCGGGTTCTACTTGGGGTCGGCATGGTACTACTTCAGGTCAACATTGGTTGAGTCACTTGGGATGGCATATTATTTGCTTAAGGTCGGCATTTGTATTGCTTCGGGTTCTAATTCGGGTCGGTACAGGCATGACTTCGGGTCGATGCATGAAATGACATCGGGTCAGCAGAAATGGTTTTTTGGATCGACATTGCTTAAATTGGGGTCAACATTGGTTTCACTTTAGGCCAGCATGACTTCAATTTGGGTTAGCATTGGTATCAACTTTGGGTCGGTAAGATATGAGTCGCTTGGGGTTGGCATACATTTCACTTCGGGTCGACCTATGACTTGCTTGAGGTCGACATTGGTACTACTCCGGGTACGCAATGAAGGAATCGGCACCAGGTCGGCATGTGGATCTACTTCGGGTCATCATAAGATTTACTTCGGGTCAGTACAGTGTTTGCTTTGGGTTAGCATACTAACTACCTCAGGTTGGCATAGATGGACGAGTTGGGCTCGACGGTCGCTATGGTGGGCCTATGTCGGTGAGGAGACCCTATAGCCGAGTTTAACCTACAAATACAGCAGGTGTGGCTTCATAAAAGGGGTCTTCACTTTGTTTCTCTTCATCTTCCACCTAGAGGCTACTCTGCTATTTTTATTTAGAAATTCCAAATTGTAATTGTAGTCAAATTTATGACAATAAAAAGGATTTTTTTCAAAGTGGACGTAGGCCAGAGTTAGCCGAACCACTATAAATCTTACCTTTTTTACTTGCTTTCATTTTAATTTTGGTTATTCTCAAATTATATATTCTTTACCTACTTTATCTGTGATCTATGATTGGATATTGTTGCTTTCACTTATAATTGGGTGTTGGTGGCTAATTTTGATGCCAACATTTCGGTGCTTTCACTGAGAAAGCTAGCACTCAGGGATTTGGAAGTTTGGATCTTAGATTTAAAATCTTAGGAAATTGGATTTAGGAAGCTATGGCTAGGAAATCAATAAGCAGATAGAGGACAAAGAGAAGTCGCCATGAAGAAAGACGAGAGGCTTCCTCACGAGCTAATCAAACTTCAATCTTCATAACCAGAGACGAGATGGAAATGATGATGGATGCTATGCAAGAAAGGATGCTGAAGAGACAGGAGGATATGATGTAGAACTTATTTTGGCAGATTGGACAAGTTGGAATCCAAAACGAAGGGAATAGAGTTGCAGGGAATGTTGGAAATGTGGGTCACGAAGCTAGAGCAGCAGGAACATAGGAATTCTAGAATCAGAACCAAAGAAGTGTAGCCAACAGGATGTGGGATAAAGCGGAACCACCGGGAGCTACCCCTGATCGTTCCACACTTGGGGGCATGCTTCCGGTTCATTTTGGATCGATTCCAGGTAAGATACCAGATAATGCTATACAGTTTGGCATTGATCGGGATATGGATGCTCGTTTGGAAGGGTAGGTTTCAAGATTCTCTCGTGGACTCGGGGGGCAGGTTGGAAACAACAAACAAAGACTACCACTTGATGATAAAAATAGTTGGAGGATATTATCAGATGGGCCATGAGAGGAAGATTGATAAATGGAGATTTGGAGGATGTGACTAGAAGCCCCTTCGCTCCTACGATTAAGCAAGCTAGGAATCCATCGAAATTCAAACTACCAACACTGGAAATGCATAATGGAAGGATGGATCCCGCTTTTCATCTGACAAGGTATATGAGGCATATGGAAGTACTAGGGGCATTGGAGGAGGTCATGGCAAGGTACTTCCCTTTGTATTTGACGGATATATCGACCTATGGTTTAGACAACTGGAAAGTCGCTCCATTGCTATGTGGATAGGATTGACCGAAAGGTTTATGAGGCCGTTTAGAGTTCACATCTCGAGACCTAAGCATGTGATGAGTTTGGAAATACTAAAGCTGAGGACTAGAGAGTCTTAGAGAAGTTTTCTAACACGATTTAATGCCGCGGCAACATCATTGGATCATCCAGATCCATCCATGGTTTTGATGGCGGCTGTATCGGGCATTATTGATGGCATAGAGTTCAAGGATTTACTAGCATAGGATCCACCTTATGGATTTAAGGGAGTTTTACCATGATGCAGAAAGGTTCCTACGATAGGAAGACGCACGAGCAAGCAAATAGGAGGTGAATGTTGTGCAAGATGGAGGATCATCAGGAGATGTAAACAAGAACGATAAAGGCAAACAGAAAATGAATGATAACAGTACTACGTTGAAAAGGAAATGGAGAGAACCAAAATTCTCTTCTTACACGAATTTGATTGAAACTCTGGAAAGGATCTATTTGGATACTCAAGGGCGTCTCTAGTGTCAAAGGCTGGCAAAAAGGGAACCCTTTGAATATGAGCGGGCATCAAGAAAGCATTGCCTATTTCATGAGCTGGATGGACACAACACGAATGACTATGGGCATTTGAAGGATATCATTGAGGAACATGTGAGGGATGTTCATTTGCAACATAAGTCACGGTTGGGCCCCGACCGGAGAGATGGGGCAATAATCCCAAGTTACGAGTCCCTTTTCGGAAAAGCGACAAGATGAACTCGAAAGCGGATAAGTCCTCGATTGAGGATCGAGGCTGGAATAGGATACCCCACATATTAAGTCCTCGACCGAAGAGTCGAGGCCAGAGAAGGATATTCATGGATTAAGTCCTTAGTTGGGGATCTAGGCCGATGTAGGATACCCTCTGGATTAAGTCCTTAACCGGAGATTCGAAACCGGAGAAGAATAACTACGGATAAGCCTTCGACCAGAGAGTCGAGGCCGGAGTAGGATAAAATGACCCGGAGAGGTCTAAGGATTTAGATATGGATCTAGAGAGGTCTCGGATTTGGATATGGACCAAGAGAGGTCTCGGATTTGGATATGGACACGGCGAGGTCCCAAATTTGGATATGGACGCGAAGAGGTCCCGTATTTGGATATAGACCTAACAAGGTCCTAGATTTGGATCACAGGACTTGGAGAGGTCTCGAACTAGGATAAAACAATCCAGATAGATCGTGGATTTGGCTAATGGATTTGTAATGGATTTGAAATTGGATATCAACTCAGAATAGTCATGGATTTCGCTAACAATTCCGAGAGATCAAGGAACCGGATTGGCAATGGATTGGACTCTAGATTAGATAATATGAAGATCAATGGATTATGGACTTTAGATCTTGGATTTATGGAAATTCAAAACACGCCTTCCAATAGCAAGGCATGTTTTGTGGGGCAAATGTTATCTCGCCTTTTGGAAAGGCAGTATATAGGAGGATTTAACATAACAGACTTCATGGTTATCGAGGTTGGAATATTATAGACTTGGTTCAAAAGGATGGATGTGTAATCAATTATGGATATGAAGCCAAGGTTAAGCATAGTCGATGGATAAACAATTCAAGACTTAGAGAAAGGTGTAGCTTGGGTCATCATGGTGTTGCTCCGGGTCAACATTATTGCTCCGGGTTGGCATAGAGTTGCTTCGGGTTCTACATCGGATCAGCATAAGGCTAGCTCGGGTTCTACTTCAGGTCGGAATAGTACTACTTTGGGTCGGCATTGGTTGAGTCACTTAGGGTCGGCATATGACTTGCTTGGGGTCGGCATTAGTAATTCTTTGGGTTCTACTTGGGGTCGGCATGGTACTACTTCAGGTCAGCATTGCTTGAGTCACTTAGGGTTGGCATATGACTTGCTTGGGTTGGCACTGGTATTGCTTCAGGTTCTATTTCGGGTCAGCACAGGCTTGACTTTGGGTCGGTACAGGGAAATGGCATCGCGTCTGCGGAGATGGTTTCAATTTGGATCGACATTGCTTCACTTAGGGTCGGCATTGGTTTCACTTTTGTTCAGCATGACTTCACTTGGGGTTGGCTTTAGTATCAACTTCAGGTCGGAAGGAGATGAGTCGCTTGGGGTCGGCATACATTTCACTTCAGGTTGGCCTATAACTTGCTTGGGGTTGGCATTGGTTTTACTCTGGGTCGGCAAAGAAGGAATCTGCTCCAGGTCGGCATATAGATCTACTTTGGATCATTATAGGATTTACATTGGGTTAGTACATGATTTGCTTCGGATCAGCATATGAAATACCTCAGGTCGGCATAGATGGATTAGTTGGGCTCGACGGTCGATATGGTGGGCCCGTGTAGGTGAGGAGGCCTTATAGTCGTAGTTTCTCCTATTTATATAGCAGGTGTGGCTTTAGAAAAGGGAGTCTTCACTTTGTTTCTCTTCATCTTCCACCTAGAGGCCACTTTTCCATTTTATTCAAAAATTTCAAATTATCACTATAATCAAATTTCTGATAATAAAATGAATTTTTTTGGAGTGGACATAGACCGGAGTTAGTCGAACCACTATAAATCATGTCTTTTTTACCTGCTTTCATTTTAATTTTGGTTATTCTTCATATTATATTCTCTACCTATACTCTGTCTGTGACTAGATATTGGTGCTTTCACATATAATTGGGTATTGGTGTTAATTTTGACGCCAACACTAGGTATTTTTGTTTACTCTAATTATTATTTAAGGAGGAACCAGAATACCACAGGATGATTCTCATTATTTTAATTCTAATTTTATATCATGCTTCGGTATAAGGAGCCCCCTCCGTGTCTTGATTGAATTGGTTTTGATATTTTTCTCTATAGAGGAATTTAAAATATTTGAATAGAAAAATCCAGGCATTTAGTTTTCAATTTACCTTTTGGAAGGATTGGGTACATAGTATTTTATTACAGAGTATTCTCTGTACATATATTGTAAATATTAATATATATTTTCTACAAAGCAAAATATTAGCAATCAGATTACTAAAAGCCAAGTAAGTAATTTTATTTTTAGTAAGGGTACCACATTTTTCGCTCTGTGATAATTTCGAGGATGAAATTCTTTTAAAGGGGAGAATATAATATTCTAGAAAAATATAAACACTTTATATTTGAATATAACGATTATTGAAATAATTTAATTATGAATTTATTATTAATTAAATGGATTTAAACGCATTACTATACTCCTTTCAATTAATAAATAATACTGGTAAACTCATTTTGTAACTTTATTTACATAAGTAAATAGTTTGGTGCAAAATTTGAAAATGTGACCGAAATTCGTCTTTTGGATTTCTAACTTTTTTCCGAATGAAAGTTGTTGCACATTGTAGCACACACATACATATGAGTACTCATATAGAAAATAGTAATTCATTTTAGCCCTAAACAAATTAAATAGCCTAAGTGTCATTAGGAGTTTGTAGAAACAATAAGTAATGTAATTAAAAGTGAAGACTTTTCCCTTTTCTATATGATTTGATGGAAAGTACTTAAGGCCATATGAGTGGTACATGGATGCATGATAGGGTAGTTGAAGTTACAAAGATTGGGAGGGTAATTTTGGCTAAGGCTATGTGAAGTAATTTTCCAAAGTTCCAATTCTGCAAATACATCCCCTTAGCTCTCTTTTGATTTACTAATTCCTTACATAAAAATGGCTTCTTTCTTTACTCTTTCTCCTCTAATAATTAAATAAACTAAAAATAATATAGTTATCATTATCATCTTCTCAAAGTTGGAGAGTATGAAACCAAAATACCCAATCCGGCCTTGGGCATGAGCAATGAGGGATAATCTTGGACTTTGAGTTGAGCTAAGGCAAGGAAAGGAGGTTGCTTTCTTGGTCAAGCTTGTGTCTTTGCTTGAAAGAAAAACTTTGAGAAAGTGAGTTAATCTCACTTTAAAGTGTTTACAAAATAATGTTGAAAAATATTAATTGTCCTTTATATTATTATGCTTGTTTAGATTTGTTCCCACTTGGTAGCATATGATATAAATGACCATTTTTTTGCAGAGGACAAAAGGCAAGAGGAAGTCCTAGTGTTTTCGTAGCGAATAGGTCGCTACAAAATACTTCGTAGAACAGACATATATGTGATTTACAAGGGACTTTATAGGGAGACCCTAAGGGGTTTTTCACACTTATTGATTTGCTTTTATAGGCATCCTTATTTTAAAAATGTTTGGTTGTTAGTTGAGATATTAAGTAACAAAAATGTTGAATAGTGGAATAACCAGGCTTTCACACTTTAAAATCTTGTTATTGCACTTTGAAATCCCATCTCTTTATCATATGTTTGAAATCTTCTACTTATGGTTGCACCATTAAATATTTGGTCGCACCTTTGCGCTTTTAAAATGTTGCTTAAACCAAGTTTTGATGGCTTGAAAAAGGTTATATCACAAAACTCCGAAGATTTTATAAGTTAGAAAAGTATAGTTCGCGGTTTTGTAGTTCGAAGGTCAAGTTTAGAAACAAAAAAAAGAGTTTTGTTGACTTCAAAATTCTCTAAATTTTTGTGAATGCATACTAGACTCATAGTATATTATACTAGTAATAAAATGTTGTATTCATACTTTGAAAAGCATGGAGAAAATTCCATTTTGAAAAGAACCGATTTAAGGGAATTTTCCTTATTTTTTTAGCGGCACTATTGCAGCACTATTTCCAACTTTTATAAAATGGTTTTGAACTTGAGTTTTTCTTCTTTAATCCCTTTAGTGAACTTTTCTAACATATATTTAAGTGTTTAAAAGTGGTTTGAAATTTACATATATTAAATGATTTGATATAAATTATCGAAGAAGAAATTTTATTTCGAAATAAGGAAAGGAAATGATTTTGTGTTTTTAATATATTTTAAACTTGATATTTTTCTAGTAATATTTGAAATTGATGTTTTTAAAACTATATTTAAAGTGTTCTTGATTTTATTGAAAAGTGAAAGGAATCATGGAATACAACACCACTGTTGTAATAAATGTTATCGAGAATTGAGAAAGAATTCATGGATTATGGCACTTTTGTATAACGAATGATGTCGTATTGTTATTAAGAAAACTTGTTAATTGACTTAATAAGTGTTAATATTCTTAAATCCTAGAGGAGTTTTGTTCTAAATATGACAAGAAGTTGATTTATAAATGATATTTTATAAATGAAAAGATCTTTAAAAAGATTGTTTTAAAATAAAGCTGTGTAAATGGTTTGTTTTTATAATAAACAATATTTTAATGACATTGGTTTTTGGCCCTTCTTTTTAATATACTTAGAAATGCAATTAGTTCTTTAAAAGAATATTACAAAAGAGTGTTTTTAAAGTGTTTTACAAATATTTGTGATGTGAAAATAAAGCACAAGTGTGACTCGAATGTTTTAAAAGTTTGATTCGTTTATAGAAAATATCTATTCTTATACTTAACATTAAACATTGAGGGAATCCCTGCTCTCTTTAAAGTTAAGAATATATGTCGAGTCAAGGTAGGAAGTAGCACTGCCCCAACTTGTCCGACGCATTGTTAACCCCAGGATAATGGCTTGTTTAGGATCGACAAGTGGTGATAATTATAAGAGATTTAATACCTATATGTGATATAACTTATACGGAAAGGCTTTAGGCATATGCTTAGCACTAAACGTTGAGGAAACTTTTTCTATTCTTTAAGTTAAGAACGTATATCGAGCCAAGGGAGGAAGCAAAACTACCCTTACTTGTTCGTCTTTATTGTTTTGCCTGGGGTAATACTAGTTTGAGATCGACGAGTTGTGATAAGTACATGAGATTTTAATTTCCATATACGATTATTTTTGTTATTCCCAATAGTTGATTCATTGACTATCGATTTTGATATCCTTCTTTGTGCTGCGTCGATTTAAGACAATTTGTTACTCGGTTAGAGCATTTGTATCCTCCTTTGTGTTTCATCACTTTAAGATGATTTGTAGCTCATTCTGAACATTGGCTCCAGCACCGGAGATAACTAAAACTAAAGAGTGGGTGGGAGCCGAGCTATATGGGTCACGCCCATTAGGCATATTCACGTTTCTCTAGAGAGGTTTTAGTTTCATGCATGCAGTGATGTAGATGTGTTCGGATTCCCGAATATTGTTCGTGTGGGTCTAGCTTGAAAGTTTCGAAGAGCGATGCATGCTTGGTGTGGGCTCTCAATTATATTTTATCTAGAGGTATACTTTTGGTGTAGGAGAGGCGCACCCTCCAAGTCTTGTTGGATAAATTCATTCTCCTTGTTTTGATTCGAACCTTGCAGTTGATCCTTTTTTAATTGCACCGAGAAGCGCCTTCTGCTCTTCTCTATGTTTAATCATTTGTATCCATTCATGAAATTTTGATCTTGTTTATCCCCATTCTTTTAAGTTTGGAATTTTTTCTAATTAGTTTTCCATTCTTTTATGTATGGAAGTTGTTCCTGTGTAAAATGCGTTCCGTGTTTGGCTATGTGGTTTCATGGACTATTATATGTTCATCATATTTGTTGAGTTTTCTCACCCAAGTTTTTGGATTGAAGTTGACTCGACGAGTTTCCTATCTGTTAGAAAATCATCGATTTTTTTTAATAAAAATAGTCACAAATGCACGGCGTATAATTTTAGTATGTGGTGAGTACGGGTCAATTCCGTAGGGAATTAAAATGATTTAAAATCCCACTCAATCAAATTAAACCAAGATTTGGAGTTGTTTTAAACTAAAAATGTAAAAAAAACTAGCTAAACAATGTGAATAAAAATATGTGATTAGAAACCAATCTAGAGGCAAATCCACTCTCAATCTCTCACATAAATCAACACAAAAATAATCAATGATCCCTCTATTTTGATCTTAAGTGGAAATTGTGATGTATTAATCGTAAGTATGGTTTATTTAAGCTATTAATTAACATAATTTAAACCATCAAACTATAATATAACACATAAAACCACTTATTAATTGTAACGAAAATGTAGTTAAAGCAAAAGCTACTTTAAGAATGATCCATTTACTATTGTATTTAGTAATATAGATCATCAAATTTTGATTCTACTTTAATTTCATCATCAAAAACCATTTTGTTAGTCAACTATGCAAATTGTGGTTATATTTGAATAAGACCAGCCTATTTGTGATAACATGACTATCAAATTCACTAATAAACTTACATCATAAACTAATTTTCCATGAAGCATAAAAGAGATCATAAATCACACAATATCTTAAATTTACATACTTTTAGAGAGCTTTATTACCTCTAAATTGAAGGGATTTTTCTACTCATTTGTGTTATCATTTCAACACACATAAATTTCAACGTAGAAAATACAAGAAGGAATTGCATGCTAATGAAAATAGAAAGAACTAACTGCTACTTGCATAAAAGTAAAATTAAACTAAGTGCATAAAAAAAGCTAATCTATGAAAATGAAAGGAAAAGAGCATGTAAATAAAAATGATCAAGAAAATAAAATAAGATCAACGAAGAAATAAAAGAAAACGAGGCTTAGGAAGCCATTTTGTTGCATATAATTTTGAGGCTTACAACTTGCATAATACGTTAAAAGATCAAAGATTCATTACGTGAACATAAGAGGGTATTATACAAGCCTAAAACCCCAATCCAAATTTTTGAGAGCTACCCGAATTGCCTTTTAGGAAATGTAACCCCCAAGTAATCATTATCATGAGCATAATCCTCCGTTTAAATGTGCATATAGCTTTAATCCCCACTAACATGTTCATTAGCTCCTAATTAAAGTTTATGGCTAATGGGTAGGTGGGGTCTTCCATGATGTATGAATTGAGTTATTTTTCCATTCTCTTGTTCTTCCATCCTTTTGCATGCATACATATATGACAGCTCTTTCCATTTTCCATCCAAATTTCTACAAATCAAAGTAAAATGTGCAAGTGAATATTCTCAAAATTAATATATGCACAAAATTAATTATTTTACCCCCAAATTGATATATGAATGATCAGTTGAAAGCATTTTTGAAATTTGGCTTTAAACATGTAAAAATACCCAATTATGACATTTATTTAAAATAATTGCAGATTAAATATGGAAGTAAAAATATACACATTTGCATACACATCGAATACCCATACACTTATCTTTTTATTCGTCCTCGAATAAAGAAAAACTAAGATAAATCCGTTTTTCGTAGGGAGCATGATTGCATTGAGTGTATGTAACAATCCTTTAAACCTCTAGGTGTCCCCAGTAGGACGAGTGTTGTCTCATGAGGGTTTTCAGCGGATACTACCCACAAATCCAAATGCAACATGAAAAATTCCTAAATGCAATAATTATTCACAAAGAGATGAATGCAAAATATTTACAAATGAGGAATTTAACTTTAAGTTGACACGTAAGTTAAATATACGTTTCGGTTATCATCATGAAATTTTGGTTCTTTTACTTGTCAAAACTTTCAACAAAAATTAAGTTATCATCACAATTAGACTCGAGTTTAGCTAGTTGTTTTGGTTGGTAACATAGTGCAACTATAAAATGGACCTTAGTTGATTATCAAAGATTTTCAAAGTGGTATTTTTATTTCTTTCGAATAAAAAATCAAATCAAATAAGTGAAAATAGTGCTTGGATTTCAATTTCTTCCTCTCTCTATTTTTGAAAAGTATTAACATTACTAATATTTACACACCTAACTCGAATAAACTAAGGCCAGATATACTTATCATGCACCGCTTTTCGGACTTACGTAAGAAGAGCATGAAACGTGGCGAGTGTACACATTTGCATATAAACACATTACTCTAGATGGTTATTTTTATTAAATTTATTTACATATACCTAACTCAGATAAAATGAAGCCAGATATACCGATCCTACATTGCCATTCGGGCATACGTGAGAAGGGTACGGAGCATGACGATTGTACACACTTGCGTCTGAATACATAACTCTAGGCGTTTCTTATTTTCACAAAAACCATTTTTTTCTTTTTTTATGTTTTTTTATGAATAGAGAGTTTTGCAAAATTATTTTAGCACCATTTAACTTACAAGATCAAAAACGTTATCGCATTTACTTTAAATCAACCACTCTTTTAAACAAAGATTTACAATTAGGATATACTTCATAATCAACACCCATGAACCTTCCTATATAGTATTCAAAACATAGTTACTTGTGATCAAGCTTTATTTTCATTTTTGTTGAGATAAATAAATTTTCAAAAATTTCAATTTAATAACCAAAACATATACTTATCCCATAGAGTTTCTCTAAAAGTAAATGGTAAAAAGAAAAAAGAAAAAAAAGGATATTTTTAATGTTTTTTTATTAGAAAGAAAATGCAAAAAAAATAAACCATGAAAAATAAAATAAAAATGAAGATGAGACTCCCCCCACAATTAATTTTGACTGTGTTCCCACGGTCATTGCATGATATAATGAGTTTAATTGGGAAAATTATGTACATATTTACAAAAAGGGTTAACATTTCTTACTAGACGTAGTATGGCTCATAAAGAATTATTAGTTCCTCCACTTGATTACTTTTCAATTCCAAGTATGGTTTCAAGCGATGACCATTGACTTTGAAATTTTTTCCATCCCTAGGGTTTTGTATTTCTATTCCACCATGTGGAAAAATAGTTCGAACCATAAATAGTCCGGTCTATTTTGATTTCAATTTTCCAGGGGATAAGTGAAGTCTAGAGTCATATAAAAGAACTTTTTGGTTAGGCTAAAAGTTTTTCTTAGGATAGATTTGCGTTCATTCTTTCTTTTTCGTTTTCATACGCATTGTTTCTACGTTCTTCTAGTTCGTTGAGTTGCAGTTTTTGGTTTCTCCAACTTTATCGAGATCAAAGTTTGAGTTCTTAATTTCCCATAATGCTTTTTGTTCGATTTCAACTGGCAAATGGCATGCTTTCCCATAAACTAAACGAAATGGGGACATCCCAAAGTTAGTTTTAAAAGCAGTATGGTAAGCCCAAAGCATTCGGTCAGTTTCTTAGAACAATTTTTTCGATTTTTGTTAACAGTTTTTTCTAAAAAATATATTCATCAATTTGATTATTCAACTTGGCCATAAGTTTGAGGATCATACGGAGTGGATAACTTGTGGGTTATCAAGTACTTCCTCATTAAAGTTTCAAATGAACGATTGCAAAAATGGGTTAGGTTATTTCTTATTATTGTGCAAGGTGTTTCAAACTTTGAAAAGATATTTTATTTAAGGAATTTCACAATAATTCTATAGTCGTTGGTTTTACACGGAACAGCTTCGACCTATTTGGAGACATAATCAACGGCAAGTAGATTGTACAAATTTCGAAAGGAATTGGGAAATGTTCCCATAAAATCAATACCCCAAACATCAAAGATTTTGATCGTAAGAATGGGGTTCAAAGGCATCATATTTTGTCGAGAGATTCTTCTTACCATTTGGCAGGGATCGCAAGTTTTATAAAATTTGAGGCCAATAGAAACCACGTTGAAGCACCTTTTCAAAAGTTTTTCGAGGACCAAAATGTGCATTGCACGCTTGGTCGTGACAAAATGAGAGAACACTCTTGATTTTGCAATCTAGTATGCAATGTCGAATGATTTGGTTGGAACAATATTAAACAAGTATGAATCAACCCAATAGAAGTACTTGACTTAGGAAAGAAAAGAAATTTATATTTATCTTGTTTCGATCAAAATGAAGGAGTTTCTTTTGTGACTAAATAGTTCATAAGTCAGCATAACATGGATCGACAAAAACAGAAAGGAATTGTTCATCCAGGAAGTTTTCATTGATTGGGAAAGGCAACGGTGCGTTGAGAAGATGAGACAAGTGATCAGCTATGACATCGTTGGATCCGTTTTTTTCATTTATTATAAGATCTAACTCTTGCAGTAAAAGGATCCAATGAGTTAAGCGAGACATAGCATCCTTCTTAGCCAAAAGTACCTAAAAACAGAGTGGTCTTTGTAAACAGTAATGTGCGAGCCAATTAAATATTGTCGAAATTTTTTAAAAGCGATAACTACTGCTAGAATCTCTTTTTCAGTGGTTGTGTAGTTAAGTTGAGCATCGATCAGAGTCATACTAGCATAGTAGATAATGTGAATAATTTTATTGATGCATTGCCCTAAGAAAGAACCAACTGCAAAGTTCAAAGCGTCACACATTATTTCAAAAGGAAGATCTAAATTCGGTGAGCAAATCATAGGAGCAGAAATAAGTTCTTCTTTTGGGATGTTCGAAAGAAGAGACACAATTAGTATTAAAATCAAAATGAACGTATTTTCCAAAAAGAGTCATCAAGGGTCGAGCAGTTTTACTGAAATCTTTCATAAAACGTCTATAAAATCCAACATGTCCAAAAAAAGATCGAATGTCTTTAACAGATTTGGGAATGTATAGATTTGTAATGACATAGATTTTCACTTTATCTACCTCAATGCCTTTACTTGAAATGACATGTCCAAGGACTATGCCTTGAGTGACCATAAGGTAACAATTTTCCCAACTTAGCGTTAAGTGTTTATCCTTGCATCGTTTAAGAACCAATTCAAGATGGTGTAAGCACTCAGAGAAATAGTTTCAAAGAATGAAAAATTGTCCATAAACACTACAAGAAAATGTTGAATCATATCAGAAAAAATGCTGACCATGCATCTTTGGAAGTAGCAGGAGCAGTGTAAAGGCCAAATGGCATACGTCAATACGTGAAAGTGCCAAAGGGACATGTGAAAATCATTTTCTCTTGATCTTTGGGAGCGATTAGAATTTGGTTATAACTAGAATAATCATCAAGAAAGCAATATAATTTGTGTCCAACTAAACATTCAAGCGTTTGGTCGATGAAAGGAAGAGGGAAATGATCCTTGTGTATTGTACCATTTAATTTTCGATAATCGATACAAACATGCCAATCTGTTGAATACGAGTTTGAATGAGTCGTTCTTGACAACAGTAAGTTCATAATTTTCCGACATGATATGAATTGGGCTAACCTACGAACTATCAGAGACTGGGTATATGATACTGTTATCGAGGAGTTGAGAATTTCATCCCGAACCGCATCCTTCATTTTTAGTTTAAGCCTTCGTTGCTCATCACGAACAGGCTTGGCATTGTCGATTAAATGGATGTGATGTTGAACAAAAGTGGGACTAATTCCCTTTATATTAGTTATTGACCATTCAATTGCTTCTTTATTTTTCGACAGAATTGAAAGTAAGGAGTTTTCTTGAATTAAGAGAGAGTTGTAGGAATTATGACGGAAAATATTTCATTGTCACCTTAGTATGTGTACTTAACGTGATTGGAAAGGGGTTTGAGGTCCATCTTTGGGGGTTGCTCAATTAAAGAATTAGGCAGAGATTCGGACTCAGTTGGAAGGAGTTCAAAAGGGAGCGTGTATTAAATCTTGTTGGGGATTTCGTGAAACAATCTTTAGCACTTAGCCTCGCGTTCTTCATTAAGGTCAATCATCTTGTTTTCGAAGTTCTCGTGAATGGCACTAAATTCCAACATTTGATCACATAGTTTATTCGTTTGGTTTTCAAGATTAAAAATGTTAAGATCCAAAGTAATGTTTTCAAAAGAAATTTTCATCGAACTTTTTCGACAATTAATGATATCATTTGATGTAGCAAAGAATGGTCGGCCTAAAATCAATGGATTTGACTCATAGGATTATTCACGGGTTGAGTCTTTAAAACAATGAAATCGATGGGGAATATGAAGTGATCGATTTTTATGAGTACATTATCAATTTCTTCCATGGGTTTCTCAATCGAACGATCGGTAAATTGAAGAGTTACTTTCGTTGGTTTTAGTTTATCGATGCCAAGTTGTTGGTAAACAGAATAAGGAATCAAATTGACACTTGCACCTAAATCGAGTAAGCATTTGTTAATCGTTTTGTCTCCTATCGTGCATGAGGTCATTGGACATCTAGAATCTTTGCATTTAACTGGGATTGATTGAGACAAAACTTCGCAAAATCCGACGGCTAAGAAAAATTTCTTGGGTATGTGAATGTGTCGTTTTTGAGTACACGATTCCTTGAGAAACTTAGCATAAGTTGGGACTTGCTAAATGATGTCAAGAAGCGAGATGTTAAATTTCACCTTTTTAAAAATTTCCAACAACTTTTCAATTTGGTCAGAGTGTTTCCTGGGTTGAAGACGATATGGAAATGGAACAGGAAACTCAATAGGCGGGTCTACATGAGTAGAAGAAGAACTTGGAATGGAATTTGATTCGATGTTTGGCTCCACGTTTTTTTCAGATTCGTTTGTTGTTTTAAAAATGTCAAGAGGGGGTTTCCGACAAATTATTTGGATTAACGACTTGATTATCGATTTGTTTACCAAAATGCAAAGTTGTGATAGCATTCATTTGAGTAACGTTGCTATCTTGAACAATATTGGCTTGATTTGAATTCGTGTTTTGATTTCTGGGATTTGGAACTGGCTAACTTGGGAATGCTCTTCATTCACGTTCACTCATAGACGTTGCTAATTAACTCATTTGCATTTCAAGTTCAGCAATAGACCGACTCATATTCTATATGTATGAGGTTAATAAATTTTGCAAATTACTATTTGGTTGGAGATTTTGAGTCGTTGCTTTAGCCAATGTTTCAAGACTTTTTTCAAGTGAATTTAAATGTTTGTCATCTTGGGGAGAGGGAGCAAAAGATTGTTGTGCTTGATTTGCGATGGAGGCGCAAAATTTAGATGAAAATGATTGGGTTGAAAGGGAGAATTCGAAGAATTATTCGGAAATGCTTGAAAATTGGGACGGACTAAATTTGTGTTGGGATTATTTTGGTTCCATGCAAAGTTTGGATGATTTCTCCAATCAGACTTGTACGTTGGAGAAAACGGGTCGTTTTTAACCTTGTCAAAAGTGTTGAGTTCTTCGATTGAGTTAGGGCACTAATCGATTATGTGACTTGAATCATTGCATTTATAACACATGGGTTGGGAAGCTTGGTTAATTCGGTTCGATGAAAAAACGTTGTCAAAGTTATTAATCGTTGCCTCGATTTTAACTTCCAAAGCCAAAGACAAATCTATCGAGTGTGCGCTCGATCGTAAGTAAATTGATTTTTCGTTAGAACGTTCCCATTGGGATGATTTATCGGCTAGGTCTTCAAAAAATTGCCAAGCATCGTCGTGATGTTGGGAAAGAAAGTTGCCTTGGCACATAGATTCAAGCATTGTTCGTGAGCTGTTTTCGAGTCCATCATATAAGATTTGGCAAAGCATCCATTTTTCGAAGTTATGGTGTGGTCTTTTTATCAAAAGTTCTTTAAATCTTTCAATATATATTCCAAATGGTTCACCCCTTAATTTGATGAAAATTCATGATTTTGTTTCGGATTTTAGTTGTTTTTTCCAAAGGGTATAATTTTTTTACGAAAACTAAGGAATTTTTTCCAAGTTTTAATCAAGTTTGATGGTAAGCTAACCATTTTTAGCATAATCTGTAAGAGCAAATGGTATTAATCGGAATTTGATTCTGTCATCAGAAAGTTGTTGGAGTTTTATGGTTGCGCAAACTTGTTCAAATTTCGCCAGGAAAATGTATGGATCATCATGCTCAAAATTGCTAAATTTTGGAAGCGTGGCAATATGGTTTGAGTGAATTTCAAAGTGGTTTCCCACTGTTGCGGGTAAAGTGATACAAGAAGGAATAGAAACTCTATCGAGAAAGATTCTATCCTTAAGAGTTCTAGGAGTGTTCTCATTCGCCATTTCAGGAGGACCGTTGTTCGACTTAAACAGTTCATTATTGCGTTACGAGTCCAAGTATTTTTTTTTGTGTCACGAGTCCAAGTACTCATGCACAATTAAAAGTCGAGAAGAGAAAGAAACGAGAATTGAGCTTAAGAGAAAGAGACAAGGTTTAGAAGGTGAAATGAAGTAAAAAAAAATTAATACATATGTCTATTTTTTTATAAGGAGAAAATGTATTTACCAAAAAAACGGATTTATTTTTCAAAAGAGAGATGTGATTTTTAAGTTTTATGAGATTTTCAAAAAATAATTAAATGTTTTTTTTTAGCTTTTAAAAAGATTTTTTTGGGTTTTTGTTTTTCTAAAAAAAACTTAAGGATTTTTTTTGTTTTGGATTTTTGATTTGCTTGAAAATTTTCAAAGGAAAGAATTTAAAAACTAAGTTAAGTAAAATTTACAATTTTTTTTAGTTTTGGATTTTGAAATTCTTTTTTTTTTAAATATGCATGAACTTATGCACCTAAATGAATGCAAGGATAAGGACTTAATTACAAGTTTTTGTCCTTAGTAGCTCCTAACCGAAAATTCTGTAATCACGCTTTGTCTTCATCCAACAAAATATTTCTTAACCAAGTAAGGGCAGGAGTTATCGATGCACCACAAACCACTGTAGCAATCTAGCCAAAGGTTTAAGTACCTTCAGAGAAACAAACAATATAATATTTATGAATCACCGTAATATTTATAACTGATTATGGCTCTACAGTAGCCTAGACACCAAAAAATAAAATTGTCAAAGAAGATAACTGTCAAGATAAAATTAAGCCCTAAATGAACTCGCGACACCCTTAAGTCTGAAGTCTAACCATTAATATTAGTCAAAATTCTACTATGAAATGTAATTTGTGGGCTAAGAAGGGGGTGATGAAATCGCCTACCTTATGTGGATTTGGATATTGCCCTTAGAAGATAAAAACAAAATGAGATGAATGCAAAATACAAATTAAACGTGATTTTAATAATGCAATTACCAATGAATTTTTTTTGTTTTTATTTTCGAAATTATTTTTGTTAATATAATGTAAGCAACAAACAATGTAGAACAAATAACAAGTGATAAAAGCATGATAACAGAGCGTGCATAATTATTATCAATTTATTTTACAGTTGCAATTTTTCTAAGCTAGCAGTTTATTTTGGCAAGCAAAGTAAAGCAAGCAGTTCTTATCTTTATCTGATTTGACAACCTGAAATTTTGAGCAAGATGTATGTACAATATATACTTTTTATAGAAACCAAAACAACTTGCAATTTCTTTTTTCTTCGAAAGAAGGAAGACTAAAACAAAAAACAAACCTGTTTTTTTTTATTAAAACCTAACTACGGCCCGACCCAACTGAAATAATCGTAACGAAACAACTTTCCAAATTCTCGTCAAAATAAATGAAATAAACTTATGCAGAGCACCAAAATTTTGCAAATTCTAGACTGAGTTGAATTTCGCAAATCAAAATATTTTCCCCATTTTTTGGTTATTGGAATCGGTTCGCGGGAGTTGAAGAGAAGGAATTTTGGTTCGGTTTGTTTCCTGGCGTTTGAGAATGGCGAATTGGTTGATGGTCGGTGAAGTAGGGATTTGTCCTGAAGTTGGGTCACGGGTTCGATTTGATGTTGGTTGCAGAGTTGGTCATGGAAGGTGATTTCGGGTTGCCAAAATTTAAGGCGATGTTTTGGTTGCTTTTGAGTTCGATGGTGGTTCATGTGAGTGGTTTGATTCTCCAACGTCCGACAGTAGTAGTTGTTGTTTTGTGGTGGTACAGGGAGAAATGGTGAAGGAGGCAGGCAGTGAAGTGTGAGGCAAATGGTTGTTCTATGTGCGGCAGTGGGGTTTGTATGAAGGAACAGTGTGATATGGTAGAGGAGGGGTGCAGTGAGTTGGGTAGTGTGATAGCAGGTTAGAGGAGCAGTGATGAGGCAAGTAGTCAGTTATATGATGTAATGGAAGTTGTAGGCACTGGTGGGAGCAGGTTATATGATGTAGGAGAGTGCATGTGAGGACATGATGTTTGTTTTGCAGTGGCTCTGGTAGGAGGAGCTGATGGAAGTGGAAACGTTGTGATAGTGAGATGATGGTTGGACGCAGTGGTTGATGGTAGTTTTGGCAGTGATGATGTGCAGGTATGTGATGTCAGATGTAAGAAAGTTTCTAAAGGGAACTTTGTAAATGTGTTGTGCACGGTAAGGGGAATTTGTTGTTGAAGTAGGGGGATGTGACAGTGGAGATAGAACTTCGGTTAGGGGATGAGGAAGAAATGGCAGATGGTTAGAGGATGTATGTGTGTATGCAGCGGTTGTAGTAGTTGAAGTGATGATGAGGCTATGGCAGTTGTTTAGGAGATAGTGTGCAATGTAATGGGGTATGGTGATGCAATGGGAAGCTTGGTGGCAGGCTAGGTGGGTTAGTGAAGTTGTTTGTATGTTGAAGTATGTATGATAAACTACTGTGGCAAAGGTGAGGCAGATGTTGCACTGCTTGGTGGTTTGTATATGGTAGTAGCAACTATAAAGTGTGTGTTGTTGTAATGAATGGGCGTGGTTGGTAGTTGTAGTTATAGTAATGGAGAAAATGAAGTGGTTTTGGTTGAAGGGGCAAAGGGGATTGGGGACTGTGCAACAATTTGAGTTAAAAGGAGATAGCAGTGTTAAATGGCAAGGATATGTGACAGGCAGTTTGAAGAGCACAGTTTGATAGAGTAAAAAGGACATAGCAGTGTTGAAGGTAGTGTAGTATGAAAGCAGTAAGGTTGGAAGGTAGAAGTGTTGTGTTAGTTCAAGTTTGCAGAAGTGTGATATGGTGTTGTATGGCTGAGTTTGATGAGGCAAGTGCACAACGGTTGTATGGTAAGTATGGTGGATGCGGTCAGGATATTGTAGTGTAGTTGATGGTAATGAGGAGGCAGTGGAGTGTATGGTGGCTTGTTTGTAGAAGTCGAATGATGAAGCACTGTGGTTGAACTGTGGTTACGCTGATGGTTGAAGGAAATAATGGCCAAGGCAGTTTTGGTTGATGGTGAAGGTTGTAGAGGGGTGGATGAACGCAGGAAGGTGGCAGTAGATGGTGATGTAGAGTAGTAAGGCAAAGCACAGTTTGGACAGTAAGAATGCGGTTTTTGTAAATGAAGGTGTAAATTTGTAAAATCAAAACGGAAATTGTAAATAAAATTGAAATAAAATATTTTTTTTATTTGTGTATTTTTTTAAAAATATGCAAAATCAAATGGAACTAGAAAAGCAACAAACACACAACAAAATGAAAACAAAAATCACACACAAACACAGAACAATTACTTTTTAAATGCAAATTAACATACAAAATGAAAACATACTAAAAATCAAACAAAATAATTCGAAGAGAAAAACTAAAAATCAAATATATTTCCGACAAAGGCGTCAAAAACTTGGTGACTCGATGAGTTTTCTACCGGTTAGAAAATCGTCGAAAATTGTAATAAAATAACCGCAAGCACGCGGCGTATAATTTTACTACATAGCGAGTACGGGTCGATCCGCGGGGAATTGAAATGATTTAAAATCTAACTCAATCAAATTAAACCAAGATTTGAAGTTGTTTTAAGCAAAAAACGTAAAAAAAACTAGCTAAACAAAGTGAACAAAAATATGATATTCGAAAATAATTTAGAGGCAAATCCACTCTCATTCTCTCACATAAATCAATACAAAAATAACCTATGATCTCTCTATCTTTATCTTAAGTGGAAATAGTGATGTATTTATCATAAATATTGTCTATTTTTGTTATAACATAACTTAAACCACCAAACTATAATACAGCAAATAAAACCACTTTTCAATTATAATGAAAATGAAGTCAAATCGAAAGCTATTTTAAGTATGATCTATTTACTATTGTATTTAGTAATATAGATCATAAAATTTTGATTCTACATTAATTTTATAATCAAAAATCATTTAGTTAGTCAATGGTGTAAATTGTGTTTATGTTTGAATAAGAATAGCCTATTTGTGATAACATAGATTATCAAATTCATTAATAAACTTACATTATAAACTAACTTTTCACGAAGGATAAATGTAACAACCCGCATATTTATCGATTTTTATATTTAAATATTTTATTTAAATATTTTATCGATACTCGGAATTTAGTCTGAAAAGCTACTTTTTGCATACGGTCGAATTAAGACTCGGGACCACTTCCATTGAGTTTAAAATGCCGTTTGCGACCTTTTTGAGTATAAGCTTCGATATGTTTGGAGTTAGTCAAGTTTTGCTACTTTTTCACTTTGGGTTTGGATTTGGTTCAGCCCTATGTCTAACTTATACTCAAATCTGAACCACTCTCCCCATTCACTCTCACTTCCTCCTCTTTTCAGTTCTAAAGCATCAATGGTGGGAGAGATGAGAAATTAAAACTCCAAAACCATAGTTTTCTTTTGCAAATCAAACTCTAGCTCCAAACTAATAGAAGAACCCATTGGTAAGTTTCTCTTCTTATTCTCCAACTCATTCTCTTATCAATTTCAAAAATTCCTAAACCTAACTTTGGGAATGTTCTTCTTTTAAAGCTTAGAATCAAGCTTCTTGAGTTGGGTTTGAAGAGTGGTTGATTCTACTTTGCTTTCAAGCTTCTTCTTCAATCGTTTGGGTTCAAAGGTGAGATTTTTATCTCACATCTTTGTCTATAATTATCTTCGATTGTTAGGTATGAATTCCTAACACTTATTCTTGTGCAATTGATTTTGGTTTGGATTGATTTGGTGTATATTCCAATTTTCAGTGTTTGAAATCAAGATCTATGAAAATCCTATTATGGATATTTGGACATTGATATTTGAGTCGTATCGAAGAGCCGTTAAGGCTGGGTTGTCGCTCGACGTAATTCCTTAGTCGTCGTCGCTCGATCGCTTCCGGTATCCGTTTGGCCGTTTTTGGCCTAGGTTCAGGGAATGCCCTGAACCCTTCATTCAGACGTCTGAAACGTAAAATTCAGACGTCTGAATATTGTTCTGGGAAGATTTCTATTCCCAGATTTAGACGTCTGAATATATGATTTCAAACGTCTGAATTGGTTCATTTGGAACAAAAAGGAAATAGGCTAAAAAGTGCCTATTTCAGACGTCTGGATTCAAGGATTCAAACGTCTGAATTCTGTCTTTGGAAAATATTTATTTTTCAGACGTCTGAATCCTTGATTTCAAACGTCTGAATTTGCACTCTTTTTGCCTATTTACCTATTTGCTTGAGAATTCCAACTTTAATCGATTCGTATTGATTCCCTTTTGTTATTATCACTTATTATCGACTTTGATGACATTTTCTTCTTGATTTTTGGGAATATCCATTTCGATGGATTCGGTATCGATTTCTTTGGATTTTATTCATGTCTTCGAATGTGAATTTTAGTGATTGATTGTTCCTACAATCTTCTTTGTGATTTGTCACTTTAAAAATATAAAGGTTTTCTATACTAGTAGTAAATATCAAAACTCTTTCTTCAAAACGATTTCAACTCTATTTTCAATAACAAAGCTCGTTGCTTAAAACCATTTTACAATCTACTAGTATATATAAACCTTTACCTCACTCGTATGAGAAATCTAATTAAACGGCTTAGTAAAACGAGTGGTATGAAACGCTTGCGTTTACTTCGCCGGTTAATTCTTGGACTTGTTCGATTGAATCTCTTGTGACAATTTTCTAGTGGAGATCTACAATTTGTTCATAAATGTTTAAGCTAAGCTATTGGTTATGGGACATGAAGCTAAGCTCATATATTTACTAGCTTACTGTAATTGACACTTCTCTTTGATCATGACGATCATTTTAAGATTTAGACTAGCAATTGTGCGATGTCTCTTTGTTTCGGTGTGATTTCGACTCACACATGTAGGGTAGCTCCCCATGGTCTTCGGGCCATTCGTGTGTCAAAAATTAATGGCTAGCTACCATGAGATAGCTTCTCGTTCGTGTGATACATATGTTGGTGAGTTTTAATGCTCCCGTTCGTGTGATAGGCCTTTCCCCCCATTTTTTGTGATTTCTGGATTTCGTGTGTTGAATTCTGGAATTTATGCTTCGCCAATTTTAGTGATTTTCATTGATATGATTTGTTAATTTTTGTGCATTGGTGAATTCGTGTGTCATTGACTTGTTGTGAATACAAGTTTTGGGGATGAAACCCTTTTTGGATCTTTGTGAAGATTTTTGTGATAGTGATTAATCTCGTGTTGAGTTTCAATTGCATGCTTATAGTAGTATGTCATTATGGATATTATATGTTTATGCCATATCTCTTATTCTATATCATGTTATCTGATATTTATAGCTAGACTGATCCGTTTATTATTTTCTTATTAAATAATACTCGGGTCAGACCGAGATGTTACAGGTGCTTCTGCTTGACTTCTCCCTAGGGATTCATTACTCTAACTTTTATCTAACTACTTAGATTAGTAGTTTATTTGGTTGTATACACTTGAGATATGGACTCATAGTTGTATTCTTTTGTATAGCACGTGTTGCTATTCTTTTGTATTATTGTGGATCTTTTGACCACTAATCTGATATTCACTTCCATGTGTTTGTTATATATTCATATCTTCTTCCGCCTTTGTGATATGAATTATCTGTGACTGATTTGTGTTATGCTTATTTCTATATTTGTTTCCGAAGACTATTATAGCCACTGTGTAGTAGCTTTGAGTTTGTATCGGTGTGTCGGATTTCCTCTCGAAAGCATGTTATACTATCCGACATAGCGGTGCTCGCACAAAGCAATTGCACGGATGATCGCTCCTCAACAGCCTTATTCTCCGTGCTAGTTGACGGCATTACCCCGTAGTGTCCTTGGCTAGCGTGGGTATAGAGGTGGGGCGTCACAGTTTGGTATCAGAGCCAAACTTCGGAACAATATGGAATTTTATAACAAGAATCATCGTCCTAAGTCTTTCTTAGGAGTCGTGCTTTAGGATTTAATTTGAGTCTTCGTACCAATTCGTCCTATTTTCCTTATGATTCATTGTTTTATCTATCAAGATTGCTTGATATTTATCTTGAGAATAACTTTTTCCTCTTCTTTCTTTCTTAAAGAAGAGAAATTGTTAGACCTATTTGTCCCAGAGCTGGACCATCTAGTGCTCCACCCCAAGATGGAGTTTTTATGACTACCCAGTAACTTCTTGACCTTGTCACGAATGCTCAAGCAGCTGGATCTAATCCGGAACCTACTCACCCAAAGTCGGGATTTGCACGGTTGTGCAGCGATTATACCAATTTGGGTGGGAAGCCATTTAAAGGTTCTAAAACTATTATTGAAGTCCAGGCTTGGTTAAGGACATGTGATCGAATCTTTTCTCGCATGAACCTCATTGATCTTCACCAAGTTCAGATGGCTTCTAGTATGCTCCAAGAAAGAGCATTAGACTGGTACGATCTTCTGATTTCTGAGATAAATGAAGCGGATCTCACTTGAGAGAAATTCCGAGAGCGCTTCGAGTTAAAATTCGTACCAAAAGCTGAGAAGGTGACTTTGGCTAGCCGTTTTATTGACCTTGTTCAGGGTGAAGCCTCCGTGACTGATTATGTTGCATCCTTCGAGTCACTTTCCAAATGTGGGGTTGAATACATCAACACCCCATTGAAGAAGAACCAAAGATTTGTCTACGGCTTAAACAAAAATCTCAAGAAGCCATTACTTCTAAAATTAGAAGTTCCCTTCGACCAACTCATTGATATCGCTCTTCGTCTTGAAGAGGCGGATAGGGAAAGTGATGTTGAAGTGGTGGGTTCCAAACCAAACTTCAACAGCAAGAAGAGGCCAAACAAATTCAAGGGTCCTTTCCCAATAAGAAAGGGAAGCAAGCAACTCCTGCTGCAAAGACCTTTTCCTCAACTGAAGGGAAATGCTTTAACTGTGGTTCTAGAGACCATTTTGCGAACAAGTGTTCAAAGCCTCGTACTTGTCGCTATTGCAAAAGCCCGGATCATTATTTATCTTCTTGTCCCAAACTTCGAAATAGGAAGGAGGGAAAGCTTAATGTTGCTCAAGCCCCTGGCAACACATCTCGTGGTCAAGGTATTTCTCATTCTATCCTTGATGGTATTATTATATTACGTGATCAGCCTATTCGAGTTCTTTTTGATACGGGTGCATCCCATTCTTTTATATCAAAAGAACTTGTTGATACTTTTTCTTTAAGTGTTGTTGCTTTAATGACTTGTTTGAGAATTTCGAATCCAGTTGGCGGATCTGCAACTCTTAGTTTGCTTTGTAAAGATGTCGAGATTATTTTGTGTGATTTTTCTTTCCTAGCCGATTTGCATGTCATGCATTATTTAGGCTTTGGAATGATTTTGGGAATGGATTGGGTTAACCGTTATGAAGCTCATATCCTATGTCCTGAGCGGACTATTCATCTCCGACATCCTCAATCTGTTAAGCAGATTTCTATTAATCTTAAAGATTCGGATTCCAGCTTAGTTGCATCTTTATATTCTTTAAATCCTCGTGATGATGATAATGATGATGAGGAAGATATTATTTCCCTTATTCACGTTGTTCGTGAATTTTCCGACATATTTGAGCCCGTTTTAGGATTACCACCTAAGCGAGCAATTGAGTTCAGAATTAATCTTATCCCTGGAGCTCAACCTATCACACGTCCTCCTTATCGTATGTCCAATAAAGAAAATGAGGAGATGCGGACACAATATCCGAATTGGAGACGAAGCAATTTATTCGCTCTAGTTCCTCGCCTTGGGGAGCTTCAGCTATTTTTGTGAAGAAATCCGATGGTACGCTTAGGCTTTGCGTTAACTACCGCAAGCTTAATGATCTTACTATCAAAAATAAATATCCTTTACCTCGGATTGATGATCTATTCGATCAACTTAGTGGTTCTAGAGTCTTTTCACAATTAGACTTAGCTACTGGACTTCATCAGCTTCGTATTGCAAAGGATAGCATTCCTTTGACATCATTCCGTACTCGTTATGGATCGTATGAATGACTTGTTATGCCATTTGGTCTAACGAATGCTCCGTCTTATTTCGTTGACCTTATGAATAGAGTTTTCAAAGACTTCCTCGACCGATTTGTTCTCATCTTTATTGATGATATTCTTGTGTATTCAAAAACCGAGGAGGAACATGAAAAGCATCTTCGGATTGTATTGAAAACTCTTAGGAGTAATCAATTAAAAGCAAAGTTTTCTAAATGCCACTTTTGGCAATCTCGTGTGAAGTTTCTCGGTCTATTTCCGAATCCGGAATTTCCGTGGATCCTTCAAAGACTGAAGCGATTCAAGATTGGAAAAGACCGGAGAGTGTGACGGAGATTCGTAGTTTTCTTGGATTGGTGGGTTATTACCGCCGTTTTATCAAAGTCTTTTCTAAGATTGCCGTGCCTCTCACTAGCTTAACGAAGAAAGGTGTTAAATACATTTGGTCGTACAAATGTGAAACTTCTTTTCAGAAATTAAAAGAACTCCTCTCTGATGCTCCTATTCTTTTTATTCCCGAGGGGAATCAAGATTTCGTTGTTTATACCGATGCTAGTCGCATTGGTTTGGGTGCCGTTCTTATGCAAAAAGAACGTGTTATTGCTTATGCTTCAAGGCAATTAAAGCCGGCTGAGACTAGATATGCCACACATGATTTAGAGCTCGCGGCTATTGTTTTCGCCCTTCGTATTTGGCGTCATTATCTTTTAGGAGAGAAATTTGTTCTTTATACCGATCATAAGTCCTTGAGGTATTTATTCTCTCAAAAGGAACTTAATTTGCGTCAACAGCGTTGGCTCGAATTTCTTGCACCATATGATCTTGATATCCTTTATACTCCCGGAAAGGGGAATCGTGTCGCCGATGCTCTTAGCCGTAAACAACAAGCTGTTGTTTCTATGATGATATCCGAATGGAACGATCTCGAGATTTTATCCACTTGCGAAATTCGAGACCGTGTTTCCGATTTATGTTCATCTCTTGTTTTATGTAGCCTTGAGGCTCATCCTTCTCTTTTGGACCGCATTCTTGAAGCTCAAAGGATAGATCCTGGATTGGCTCTTCTTGGCCAAAATATTAAGGATAAAGTTGATATTGAAGGTTTGAAAGACTTTGATATCGATTCTCGTGGCGGCATTCGGAAATTTGGTAGACTTATCGTGCCAAATATTAGTGATCTTCGTAAAGATATTTTAGAAGATTCTCATCATTCCAAACTTACCATTCATCCCGGTAGTAGTAAAATGTACGTGGATATGAAGCGACTTTATTATTGGGAGGGAATGAAATCTGATATTGCTAACTATGTTAAGCGTTGCATGACTTGCCAACTCATTAAGACCGAACATCGAAGGCCCGGTGGGTTATTGCAACATTTGGAAATTCCAATTTGGAAGTGGGGCCAAATTTCCATGGATTTTATAGATGGCTTTCCTCGTTCTCGTTCGGGTCATGATAGCTTATGGGTGATAGTGGATAGACTTACTAAATCCGCCCATTTTATTCCCGTTCGGTCTAACCGAACCGTTCCTCTTTTGGCCAAACTCTTTATTAAAGAGATTGTTAAATTACATGGAGTTCCTACTTTTATTGTTAGTGATCGTGATCCATTGTTTACTAGTGGATTTTGGAAGAGTCTTCAAAAAGCTTTAGGAACGAAGCTTAATTTTAGCACCGCTTATCACCCCCAGTCTGGTGGACAAACCGAGCGTGTGAATCAAACTCTTGAAGATATTCTTCGTGCTTGTGTGCTTGATTTTGGTGGAAGTTGGGAGGATCATATTTCACTTGTTGAATTTTCCTATAATAATAGCTTCCAATCTAGTATTGGTATGGCACCTTTCGAGGCACTTTATGGAAGGCCATGCCGATCTCATTCTTGTTGGCTTGAGGCCGGTGAGAAGCTGGTTTTAGGTCCAAATTTTATTCGTGATTCCACAGAAAAGATTGACCTTATTTGTCATAGGATGAAAGAAGCACAGAGTAGAAAAAAATCCTATGCCGATAACCGGAGAAGGAAGTTAGAATTTTCCGTGGGAGATCTTGTGTTCATTCGTGTTTCACCTATGAAAGGTGTTGTACGTTTCAGTCGATCGGGAAAGTTAGCGCCTCGATATATTTGGTCATTTCCTATCACTGAACGCATTGGTTCCATGGCTTATCGCCTATCATTACCGGCTCAGTTTTCTTCCATGCATGATGTGTTTCACGTTTCTCAATTACGGAAATTTCTTCGAGATTCCGATTCTATTCTTGAGCCCGGTGTTGTGGAAGAGATTGAAGTTTCACCTAATTTAACTTATGAGCAGCATCCTGTTCATATTATTGCTTCGGAAGTCAAACGACTTCGAAATAAGAATGTTCCGCTTGTGAAAGTTCAATGGTCTTCAAATCCTAAGGATTGTTTTTGCGAATCTAGTGAGTTCATCGAGCGATCACATCCAGACTTGTTTTCCCGTGCTCATTAAGGTGAACCTTTTATTTCAAATTTCTGTTGTGTTGAATATGCTTTTATGGTTGTTACTTTATATTTTTCTTCTTAAATATTGCGAGGATGCAATTTCTTTAAGGAGGGGAGTCTGTAACAACCCGCATATTTATCGGTTTTTTATATTTAAATATTTTATTTAAATATTTTATCGATACTCGGAATTTAGTCCGAAAAGCTACTTTTTGCATACGGTCGAATTAGGACTCGGGACTACTTCCATTGAGTTTAAAATTCCGTTTGCGACCTTTTTGAGTATAAGCTTTGATATGTTTGGAGTTAGTCAAGTTTTGCTACTTTTTCACTTTGGGTTTGGGTTTGGTTCAGCCCTATGTCTAACTTATACTCAAATCTGAACCACTCCCCCCATTCACTCTCACTTCCTCCTCTTTTCAGTTCTAAAACATTAATGGTGGGAGAGATGGGAAATTAAAACTCCAAAACCCTAGTTTTCTTTTGCAAATCAAACTCTAGCTCCAAACTAATAGAAGAACCCATTGGTAAGTTTCTCTTCTTCTTCTCCAACTCATTCTCTTATCAATTTCAGAAATTCCTAAACCTAACTTTAGAAATGTTCTTCCTTTAAAGCTTAGAATCAAGCTTCTTGAGTTGGGTTTGAAGAGTGGTTGATTCTCCTTTGCTTTCAAGCTTCTTCTTCAATCGTTTGGGTTCAAAGGTGAGATTTTTATCTCACATCTTTGTCTACAATTATCTTCGATTGTTAGGTATGAATTCCTAACACTTATTCTTGTGCAATTGATTTTGGTTTGGATTGATTTGGTGTATATTCCAATTTTTGGTGTTTGAAATCAAGATCTATGAAAATCCTATTATGGATATTTGGACATTGATATTTGAGGCGTATCGAAGAGCCGTTAAGGCTGGGTTGTCGCTCGACATAATTCCTTAGTCGTCGTCGCTCGATCGATCGCTTCCGGTATCCGTTTGGCCATTTTTGGCCTAGGTTTAGGGAATGCCCTGAACCCTTCATTCAGACGTTTGAAACGTAAGATTCAGACGTCTGAATATTGTTCTGGGAAGATTTCTATTCCCAGATTCAGACGTCTGAATATATGATTTTAGACGTCTGAATTGGTTCATTTGGAACCAGAAAGGAAATAGGCTAAAAAGTGCCTATTTCAGACGTTTGGATTCAAGGATTCAAACGTCTGAATTCTGTCTTTGGAAAATATTTATTTTCTAGATTCAGACGTCTGAATCCTTGATTTCAGACGTCTGAATCTGCACTCTTTTTGCCTATTTGCCTATTTGCTTGAGAATTCCAACTTTAATCGATTCGTATTGATTCCCTTTTGTTATTATCACTTATTATCGACTTTGATGACATTTTCTTCGTAATTTTTGGGAATATCCATTTCGATGGATTCAGTATCGATTTCTTTGGATTTTATTCATGTCTTCGAATGTGAATTTTAGTGATTGATTGTTCCTACAATCTTCTTTATGATTTGTCACTTTAAAAATATAAAGGTTTTCTATACTAGTAGTAAATATCAAAACTCTTTCTTCAAAACGATTTCAACTCTATTTTCAATAACAAAGCTCGTTGCTTAAAACCGTTTTCCAATCTACTAGTATATATAAACCTTTACCTCACTCGTATGAGAAATCTAATTAAACGGCTTAGTAAAACGAGTGGTATGAAACGCTTGCGTTTACTTCGTCGGTTAATTCTTGGACTTGTTCGATTGAATCTCTTGTGACAATTTTCTAGTGGAGATCTACAATTTGTTCGTAAATATTTAAGTTAAGCTAGTGGTTATGCGACATGAAGCTAAGCTCATATATTTACTAGCTTATTGTAATTGACACTTCTCTTTGATCACGACGATCATTTTAAGATTTAGACTAGTAATTGTGCGATGTCTCTTTGTTTCGGTGTGATTTCGACTCACACGTGTGGGGTAGCTCCCCATGATCTTCGGGCCATTCGTGTGTCAAAAATTAATGGCTAGCTACCATGAGATAGATTCTCGTTCGTGTGATACATATGTTGGTGAGTTTTAATGCTTCCGTTCGTGTGATAGGCCTTTCCCCCCTTTTTTTGTGATTTCTGGATTTCGTGTGTTGAATTCTGGAATTTATGCTTCACCAATTTTAGTGATTTTCATTGATATGATTTGTTAATTTTTGTGCATTGGTGAATTCGTGTGTCATTGACTTGTTGTGAATACAAGTTTTGGGGATGAAACCCTTTTTGGATCTTTGTGAAGATTTTTGTGATAGTGATTAATCTCCTGTTGAGTTTCAATTGCATGCTTATAGTAGTATGCCACTATGGATATTATATGTTTATGCCATATCTCTTATTCTATATCATGTTATCTGATATTTATAGCTAGACTGATCCGTTTATTATTTTCTTATTAAATAATACTCGGGTCAGACCGAGATGTTACAGGTGCTTCTGCTTGACTTCTCCCTAGGGATTCATTACTCTAACGTTTGGCTAACTACTTAGATTAGTAGTTTATTTGGTTGTATACACTTGAGATATGGACTCATAGTTGTATTCTTTTGTATAGCATGTGTTGCTATTCTTTTGTATTATTGTGCATCTTTTGACCACTACTCTGATATTCACTTCCATGTGTTTGTTATATATTCATATCTTCTTCCGCCTTTGTGATATGAATTATCTGCGACTGATTTGTGTTATGCTTATTTTTATATTTGTTTCCGAAGATTATTATAGCCACTGTGTAGTAGCTTGGAGTTTGTATCGGTGTGTCAGATTTCCTCTCGAAAGCATGTTATACTATCCGACATAGCGGTGCTCGCACAAAGCAATTGCACGGATGGTTGCTCCTCAACAGCCTTATTCTCCGTGCTAGTTGACGGCATTACCCCGTAGTGTCCTTGGCTAGCGTGGGTATAGAGGTGGGGCGTCACAATATAAAAGATAATAATCACACAATATGTTGAATTTAAATAATTTTAGAGAGCTTCATTGCCCCTAAATTGAAGTGGTTTAGCCACTCATTTGTGTTAACATTTCAACATACGTAAATTTCAATATAGAAAACACAAGAAGGAATTGCAAGCTAATGAAAATAGAAAGAACTAACAAATACCTGCACAAAAAGTGAAATTAAACCAAGTGCATAAAAAAGGCTAATCTACTAACATGAAATTAAAAAAGCATGTAAATAAAAATGAGCAAGAAAATAAAATAAGAAAAACAAAGAAATAAAAGAAAACGAGGCTTAGGAAGCCATTTTATTTCATATAATTTTGAGGCTTACAACTTGCATAATATGATAAGAGATTAAATTCTTGATTACATGAACATAAGAGGGGTATTTATATAAGGCTAAAACCCCAATCCATATTTTTGAAAGCTACCCAAATTGCCCTTTAGGAAATGTAACCTTCAAGTAATCATTAGCATGAGCATAATCCTCCATTTAAATGTGCATGTAGTTTTAATCCCCACTAACATGTGTATTACTTCTAGTTGAAGTTTATGGTTAGTAGGTCCTCCATGATGCATGAATTGATTTATTTCTTCATTCCTTTGTTCTGCCATCCTTGTGCATGCATGCATATATGCAAGCTCTTTCCATTTTCCATCCAAATTTCTACAAATAAAAATAAAATATGCAAGTGAATATTATCAAAATTAATATATGCACAAAATTAATATTTTACCTCCAAATTGATGTATGAATGATGATTTGAAAGCATTTTTGAAATTTGGTTTTAAACATGTAAAAATACCCAATTATGACATTTATTTAAAATAAAAATAGATTAAATATGAAAGCAAAAATATGCACGTTTACGTGCACATTAATTGATCTTGATGTTATTTTATTATAATTCTCAGGTCATATTCGAGTATTTTTCTAGGTTATAGTTAGTGGGACATGGAGCTCATGGAGAGGGGCTGGATGTTCACCTGCCGTAGTAAATTTTATTTTCCACTTTATTAGTATGTATTCCCATCAACAATTGTAAGGATGGGAAGTTAAAGCTATCCAGGCTGATGAGGTTTTCGTTAACTCTAATATAACTTGTATCTTAGAGTGACAGCTTTTATTGTCTTTGTTATATTATATGTTATTGTTTCGCTATGAGATTCTGTTTTCCTTTATTCTTTTCCATTTTTCCCCTAATAATCTACCGTTCTGGCACTTAAATGCTCGACATTCTAATACTGTGGATGTGATAAGTGACGACTTTCAAGGGTCGAAAAGGTGAATCATTACAATATTACATGTATATGTATAATTGGAGAAGGGCGGAAAATAAAATTGAAGAAGAGAAGGAGCAAATCAATACCGCAGAAAAAGGTAAATTTCTTAATTGTAAACTTATATTCTCATAACCCCAAATCTCTTCTCAGATATTTAATTCTAATAGTATGGATACATCTTGTTATACAGGTTCTTTTTTATTACAATCGAAAAGGAGTCAAGTAAAGGGATGATTTCAAATCTGAGATACTTGAAAAGCTAGAAAGGTGAGTGGGAAATTATATGGTTTATTTATAACATTGGTATTTATATCGTTGAATTTTATTCAGTAATTATGCTTATATAAGATCCAATGAGTTGTAGGCTTAGGAAGATGAAATCTTTCCTACATATTCTATAAGTTGGGCAATTGGAATAGGAATGTATATGCACCCGAATCTAGAAATTTGGAAATTAAACCCTTAATTTGTTGAAGTTGAATGCTAATAATGTTGTAAAGTTTATTCCAGATTTATATTTGGGTTTTAAAATGTTAGTATTAGTTTAGATTGCCCTAATTTGACTTAGAATATGAATTTCTATGTTTTAATTTATTGGATGTGTGTACAATTTAATTGTATCTATTTCTATGTAATCTCTATAAATTATCTAATTCCACAAGTGTATAAAAAATGCTTCGTTCGAAATAGTAAAGAATATAACTAAAAAGGAAAGAGATGTGCGAAGTGTGGATATTATTCTCTGTAGTTTGCATTGTCTATTTTAATAAAAGAAGAAAAAGAAAATTCTTTGTAATTTCAAAAGAAGCAAAAGTCTCATTTTTGGGCAATTTATGGAAAATTATAACGGCAATCCTTTTGCGAAGAATAACTCTAATAAATTTAAATGTGGAAACTAATATACTGAAATTCCTAAGCGCAAGAATTAACGCGTTAGTAATAGGAATACACACACACACACGTATAACTACACCTACTGATTGAAAATATAAAAATTATATAGCGTAATATACGTCGATATTCATATTAGTTATAGTTAGAACGTCTAGTTATAACTGGCATAATAAATTATTGAATTAGAAGGCGTGGACGGAAAAGAGATAATAACTCCAAAATTAAGCAATAAATACACATTTAAAAGAAAGTTACATAATTAAATGGGGAAATAAATGTGTTTAATGCGACCGGCTAAAAGATTTTATATGGCATTTATAGAGAAATGAAATAGGCATAATAAGTTTAATTAGAATGAATAAATACATATTACTAGTATCCAGTTAGAATAATAATGACCATATATCATGGGCAATTTACATTTACAGAGTATAATAAATAAGCGTATAAGATAGGAATTAAATGTTGAAAGGTTGTGCACTTTTCATAATGGGTAATTATACAACCTTAATTATATGTTTAGAACAAGTGCGAATTAGTGGGTCTAGCCCAACATTTAAGCTTAGGATGGTTGGTTTGGTTTAGTGGATTAGGATGCGAGATCAGTAGAGTTACACAACAGAAGTATACCCTTCACTAGAGGCTACCAACAATTGTGTATGCTTACTGTTGATGTGGCACATCTCCAACTATAAGACCCATAAGAAAGGGATATGCATTGTGAATAGGTAGGGTAAAATATACCATGGGTTCGTCTCGAAATTTGAAGTATTAAAAACCTAGTGCTTTTGGGGAAATGAGGTATGCTTCATTTCTAATAAATGGTGTTACATAATTGAAAGGCGAATTTCCTTGGACTTACATTTGGTTAGTCTAAGTGGGATTTTAGTTGTGGAAGGTTGCCAGGCTATGTCAGTATTGTTAGTCCGTGAGATGATGGTTTTCATGATAACAACCTTAGAATAATTATAAAATATAAATACTAACATTATAAGTTTAAATATATATATATATGTATATGCAGGATTTAACCATGCAGGTACTAAGAATGAAGACTGTACAGTATAGAGATTCAAGATATCAAGATAAAATATCAAGATAGAAGACTCATGAGTATCGAGACTATCAAGAGTTCAAGATTTCAAGGATAAGTATTTTTTATTATTATTAGGAATTTTTGTTAAAACTCGTAGAAAAGCACTGGCATCTTAAAATCCAATTTATTCATGGAATGTAATCCACTTCGAGCCCGTTAAAGGGATGGAACCCTAAGTAGGATGGAACCTACGAAAAATCTAGTGGAACATTGTTTTGTATCCGCTAACTTTTATTCAAAATGATTTTCAAAATTATATCCTGTTTTCCAAATATTTTCAAAACTTTCCTTTTAAAAGATTCAAAACCCTCGATCTTGATTTTAAATAATTTAGCCTCAAAAACATCTTTATTTTCAAAGTCAAATTACTCCTGATTTTAAACTATCTTTTTAAATAATATATTTAACTCTTAAATATTTATACTTAGATTTAAATATAAAATTATAGTTAAAATCTATATATATTATTCTTTATATTTACTTACGAATTTTAACTATGGTCAAGTATATTTATAAAGTTTAAAATAGTTTTTATATAAGATAAAATTATTTTCAAAGAAAATCAAAAACACCAAAAAATCCTTTGGGATGTCGACATGCCTAGCATGACCATGTCGACATGGTGACAGTTTGATTCAAAAATTCAAATTTCAAAAGAAGTGTCTATTCGCCATAACTCTTCATGAATGGTCATGGCTGTTATTCTTCTATAAATAGGGTTTAGTTTCAATGAATTTTCAATAATAATTTTCTGGTATTCACTCCTCTTCTTCTTCCTCATTTCTTAATACATATTCTTATCATTACTCTGCTGAAATCAACATTGAATCATACTCGATTACTTCTAGTTTGATTCTCTATCACTATCCCTGCAAGAATCTCAGTGTTATTCAGAGTAATAGACTTCTTTGTAATCTATTAAGCGAGAAAAGGTGTGATTGTAGCCTTGGAAATCAATCAAAAGGGAAAAGGTGTGATTGTAGCCTTGGTAAATCAATTGGGTAAACTTGTGGCCCAGAAATCAAGTATCTCTACCCAGAGGATCGAAATTCTGGAGGGTGTACCTCGTAGCCTTGAAACTGAGGGTGTAAAAGGAAATCCGTACTTGTGTTGCAGGACTGGATGTAGGGTAACTCCGAACCAGTATAAAATCCGGTGTGTTCTTTCCTTTACTGCTTTTATTTTATTTCTGCATCTGTGATTGTTTCTGTGATCATATCTGTGTCTGTATATTACATACTTTTGTGTCTAAATTAACATAAGTTAAAAAGATTTAGTAATTCTTGATTAACACTATTCACCCCCCCTCTAGTGTTAATCTTAGCTTTAAGATCCGTAATCCACATTTCTCACAATTGGTATCAGAGCAAGGTTTTCAAAGTTTCATAATCTGATTTTTGAAAAGTTTTCAAAATGGCTACCAACACTGGTACTGTTATTAACACTAGTATCCCTGTCACTAGTTCATTTGTAGAAGGCCAGTCTACTGGCAGACCACCACTTTTTAATGGCAGTAACTATGCATATTGGGCATGTAGGATGAAAATATATTTACAATATATAAGATTAGATACTTGGAATATCACACAAACTGAATATTCTGAACCCACAATTGATTTTGCACAGTGGACTGCTGAGCAAAAGACTGTTGCACAAAATAATTATAAGGCAATGAATATTCTGTTTTGTTCACTAGATAGAAATGAATTCAATAGAGTGTCAGTTTGTATGTCTGCATATGAAATCTGAAAAACTTTGCAAGTTACTCACGAAGGAACAAGCAAAGTTAAACAGACCAAAATTTCCATGCTCACAAATCAGTTTCAATTATTTAAAATGAATGCTAATGAGTCTATTTCATATATGTATAGCAGATTTCAGGATATTGTGCATTCTCTAATATCTTTGGGAAAGGAATTTTCTGAAGAAGATCAAGTCAAAAAAATTTTAAATTCTCTAGCTTCAGAATGGGATCAAAAGACACTTGCGATCGAAGAGGCAAATGACATCAGTATTTTGAAGATGGAAGAATTAATTGGAAATCTAATGTCGTATGAAGTTCAAATGATCGGGAGAAGAGAAAGCAAAGCATCTGAAAAGAAATCAATGGCATTCAATGCATTGACCGATGGATCAGACTCAAACAGCGATAATGATGAAGAGATAGCCTTTATGACCAGAAATTTTAGGAGATTCCTGAAATACAGAAAGATGAATAATCTCAAGTGAAACAACTATAAGAATTTTGAAAATCAGAATATAGTGCCAAATAATGATAAGTGTTACAACTGTGATAAACCAGGCCACTTCAAAAGAGACTGTCCGTATCCAGAAAGGCAGAATCCTCCTGTGAACAATGAACCAGCAAAGAAACGGAAGTGTGCATTTACTGCTACTCTAGATGACTCAGACTAGTCCTCAAGTGATGATGATCAGAAGATGGATAATTCGAATTTGTGTTACACAGCTGTTCACGACTCCAACGAATTCAGAGAAACGGACTCAGAAAAAGGTACACGTTTACAATACAATTGGTTGAAATTGCTTGCTTAAGATTAGTTGCTTGATTGTTCGATTGATTGATTTTGAATTGGTGTGTTGTTTGAATTTTAAAATTTATTTTCTATTTTTTATTATTTTTATTATTTTTATAATTTTTAATACTTTCTGAAATATATTATAAGCATAATAATATTTCAGAAATATATAATAGACATTAGTAATAATAATATATATTAGAGATCTTAGGAAAAATCAATTCATGAAAATTCAAAAGCACATGTCGACATGGTACCTACCATGATGTCGACATGGCTACTTGAATTTGAATTTCAGATTTTGAATTCAAATGTTTGAATTTCCCTCCACCTTTTCACTTCATTCAATTCTCTGAAAAGGTACCTTTTGACCAGAGAATATGTCCTTTAAGAATCTATTTATTCACTATCTTTTATCATATCTTTTCACTTTCATTTTCAAATTCAAACTCTCTCTTCATAACTTCAAGCTCTCTGCTCTCTACTCTAATGGCCTCTTCAAGCAACCCCTAAACCATAAGAATTTCCAAAAAAATCAAAGAGCAATTATTCAATGATCTGGAGGCAATTAAAGCATACATCAATTATGCTAACTATGCCAAAGTCCATCCGGGAAAATTTTCTATTTTTCAAGATTTTTCTTCTTATGAAATTGATTCTCTTTTTGCAAATAATGGTGTTCTTAGTCTTATTGATGCTTCTCAAAATGATTTTGTTTGCTATCCTAATCTTGTCAAAATTTTCTATGCAAATTTAAATCGCGGATTTTATGTTGGAAACGAAGATGAAATTTGGAGTAGTGTCAAAGGCACTCAAATTGTTTTGAATTGTGATATTTTGGTTACCATTCTCAATTGCAAGAGTTCGGGAATGGATCTTTCCAACTTTAAAATCGATGAACATGATCGTGAGACATTTCAACACATTTTCGAAAGAGATGATGATTTTGATTTTAAAAATAGAAATTTTCGACCAAAAGCAAGAATTGTTAATCTTCTTTTGCAACATACTTTGAACCCAAAATCGAGAAATTATTACAATCCTACTTCAAAAGTTTGCAAAGCTCTTTATGCTATTTTTGGAAACTATGACATAAATTGGGCGCAAGTTATTTTGGATGAACTTCGTTCTAAAAATCTTGAAATTGGTAAGAATACTTTATACTATGGAATTTATCTCACTCGGATTTTTAACTATTTTGGAGCGGATTTCAAAGGCGAAGAATTTGTTTCTAGAAAAGTTTTCAATCATTCCAACATTTCTCTTATGAAAATTCCATTTGTTTTTCAACCTTATGAGACACTTACCGAAAAGGAAGAGCATTTGGCTCATGAGGAAATGGAAGAAGAGGAAGTTGAAGAAGAAGAAGAAGGGGATGAAATGGAAATTGAAGAAGAAGAAGGTGAAACGTCTTTGGAAAGCATTGAATATCCTTCCAATCCATCCAACAAAACCCTTCTCAAAAACCAAAAGATAATTGTGGAGAATCAACGGATTCTAAAACGATCCGTTAGTAAAAAGTTGGATGTAACAACCCTCATATTTATCGATTTTATATTTAAATATTTTATTTGAATATTTTATCATTAATCGGATTTTGGTCCGAAAAGCTACTTTTTGCAAACGGACAAATTAGGACTCGAGACCACTTCCATTGAGTTCGAAATGCTATTTACAACATTTTTAAGTATAAACATTGATATGATTGGAGATAGTGGAATTACACTACTTTTTCACTTGAGACTTTGGGTTGGGCTTTTAGCCTATTAGACCCAACCTTCACCCCTCCTCTTCATAACTTCATTTCTATTTGCCTAAGACTTCAAGCTTCTTCAAAAATGGTGGAGGGAATGGGAAATTAAAATTCCAAAACTCAAATTCAATTGCAATCCATCTTTCTACTTCAAATTCAAGAAGAAGACATTGGATTCAAGCTTCTTGTGCTTAGATAGAAGAGGGATTGATTCTTACTTGCTTAAAACTTCATTTTCATTGATATTTGGTGCAAAGGTGAGATTTTTATCTCACAATTCTAGCCTATAACTATATTGGACTGTTGGGAATGATTCCCTATCACTTTTGCATGTATATTTGCATTTGGTTTGGATTAGATTGGCCAAAAAAACTCTAATTTTTAGCGTTTTGGTGAATTTTCTACATTTAGGTCGCACTGCCTCGGAGTTAGGTCGTAAGTCGTAGGTCGCTGACCTTTAGGTCGTGCCCCTTTAGGTCGGTCGGCCTTGCCTACCTCGTTATGTCGTGTGACCTTAGGTCGTTCCCTTTTAGGTCGTATGACCTTAAGTCGCTCACATGGGTTAGGTCGTTGGACCTTAGGTCGTCTACCCATTAGGTCGCTCGCATGGGTTAGGTCATTGGACCTTAGGTCGTTTACCCACTAAGTCGTTCGGCAGATAACTCGTCCCCACTTAACTCGCTCGACCTAGTTAGGTCGTTAGGTCGCGTGCCTCTTTGGGTCGTTCCCACGTTAGGTCACGCCTCTTTTAGGTCGCGTCTATTTTAGGTCGCGTGTTTCACTAGGCCGTTAGGCCTTTACCTCGTTAAGTCGTAGGTCGCTCGACCTTATTACCTTGTTAGGTCGCGAGTCCCTTAAGTCGCTCATCTCTGTTAGGTCGCATGAACTATAAGGTCGTTGGCGCGCATAGGTCGCTAGGTTGCTCGGCCTTCATTCGTTAGGTCGTTCAACGATGCAGCTTGGCCTTTATCCCATAAGTCGCTACCTGTTAGCTCGTTACACCTTAGGTCGCGAGCCGTTAAGACCTTAGGTCGCTCACCTCTTCTAACCCGCGAGTCCCTTAAGTCGCTCACCTCTTCTAACCCGCGAGTCCCTTAAGTCGCTCACCTCCCTTAGGTCGCTCGATCCTATCCTCCCTTTGGTCTTCACTAGGTCGTACCGTTTTGGACGGGGCGCTGCCCCGCACCCCGCCGGGGGCGCTGCCCCCCGGACCCCCGCGATCTGACCGGGCAGGTCGAACCCCGTAGCAGGGGCGTTGCCTCCGCACCCCAACCTTGGGGGGTTGCCACCCCCCTGGACCCCCCCTCCGTAGGGGATCTTATCTGAAAAACATTCAACAGAACTTGTTGAGCTGATTTCCTTAGATTTTTATCACATCTTCGAATGTGATCTTTGTGATTGATTGTTTCTACAATCGCTTCTGTGATTTGTCACTTTAAAATATAAAGGTTTCAATACTAGTAATAAATATCAAAACTCTTTCAACAAAATGATTTCAACTCTATTTTTAATAACAAAGCTCTTTTCTTAACCCATTTTCCAATCTATTAGTATATACAAACCTTTACCTCACTCGGATGAGAAATCTAATTAAACGGCTTAGTAAAACAAGGGGTATGAAACGCTTGTGTTTGCTTCGTCGGTTAATTCTTGGACTTGTTCGATTGAACCTCTAGTGACAATTTTATTAGTGAAGATTTACAGTATGTTCGTAAATATTTAAGTTAAGCTAGTGGTTATGGGACATGAAACTAAACTTTTATATTTACTAACTTAGTGTAATTGACACTTCTCGTTGATCATGATGATCATTTTATGATTTAGACTAGCAATTGTGCGATGTCTCTTTGTTTGCAAGGTTAGACTAGACCTCATTGGTGTGATTCTGACTCACACATATCTCTTTGTCTGCAAGGTTAGTCTAGACACCATTTGTGTGATTCCACTCACACATACCTTTTTGTTGCGAGGTTGGGCTAGATACCATTTGTGTGATTCCACTCACACATACCTTTATGCTTTTTGGTTAGCCTAGACCTCATCTGGGTGATTCTGACTCACCCATATGGGGTAGCTCCCCATGGTCTTTGGACCGTCATGTGATAGGCCTCTTTCCCTTTTTCTATGATTTCTGGATTTCTTGTGTTGATTTCTGGAATTTATGTCATTGACTTGTTATGAGTACAAGTTTAGGGTATGATGCCCTCTTTGGATCTTTGAGAAGATTCTTGTGATATTGATTGATCTTCTGTTGATCATCATTTGCATACTTATAGTAGTATTTCGGTATGGATATTTTATGTTTATGCCATATCTTTTATTTTTATATCATGTCATCTGATATTTATAGCTAGACTGATCCGTTTATTATTTTCTTAAATAATACTCGGGTCAGACCGAGATGTTACAGGTGCTTCTGCTTGACTTCCTCCCGGGATTTGCTACCCTTACTTTTGGCTAACTATTTAGATTAGCAGTTTTTGTTGTATACACTTGAGATATAGACTCATAGTTGTATTCTTTTGTATAGCACATGATGCTATTCTTTTGTATTATTGTGGATCTTTTTGACCACTACTCTGATGTACACTTTCATGTGTTAGTTATATATTCATATCTTCTTCCGCCTTTGTGATATGGATGACTGTGACTGATTTGTGTTATGCTTATTTCTATGTTTGTTTCCGAAGATTATTTATAGCCACCGTGTGATAAGCAATTACATGGATGGTCGCTCCTCAACAGCCTTATTCTCCGTGCTAGTTGACAGCACTACACCGAAGTGTTCTTGGCTAGCGTGGGTATAGAGGTGGGGCGTCACATTGGATAACATTTCTTCAAAGATGAACAAGTTCTTTTCAAAAGTCAGTAAGAAACTTGGACTATCTTCATCATCTTCATCCTCTAACTAGTTTTATCTTTTCGTATCTTGTTGTATTTGTTTTAGTTTGCTTTATTTCAAATGTTCATGTAGTTTGTTGTGTGTTTAATCATTGTATTATCGTAGTATGCAATGAAATAAAATTTCCTTTCTGTTATCTACCTTATCTTATCTCTAGAATAAATGTTAGTATATTATATATATATACGCAATTATTCACAAAATCAAATTAGTCATAACATTTCACTAACCCATGTCGGCATCCCCTATGTGACCATGTCGACATGTACTGGTAAGAAATGACAATTGATTTTGAATTTGAAATTTGAATAACTACCACATATCTATTCAAATCAAATGAATTTCTACACCTACAAATACATATTTCTTCCAGAATTCTTCACTGAAATTTATTTCGTATCATCCATATCCTCCATTTCTTTAACAAATTCAACTATGGCTAATCCTATTCACAATTTATCCGAAAATCTTGAAGCAACACTTAATTCGTTCAAGAATATCCTCTCATTTATTCTACGAAACCAGCGTCATTTAGAATTAAGTCAAATGCAGATGATAAAGGAATAAGAAAGGCACTTCGATGCGATATGATGGATGATCTCCTCTCTGCACAAGGATGATAACGAAGCACATCCTCCTGTCTCTCTCACCAATGACAACGATAATTGGGATGCTATTAAGGCAGACCCAATCTTTGGAGAAGAAGGATGGGTGGAAGTTCCACGTAGCGTTTTATTTTTTATTTATTTACTTTATTTGATTTGTTTGAATTGATTTGGTTTGAATTGATACTTTGTATGGATTGATTTATTATTGATTTGAAGATTGGTGTGTAAAACATATATATACACACATTGAAATGTATATAATCTTTAAATTAGTTATCATGCTTAGAAGTATAATTATTTTCTACTTTATATATTCCGTTGTATAGTTTATCAATGCAGGTACTGAAGTCCAAGAATGGGGGAGTAAGTTTTTGTTGATGACAAAGGGAGAGAAATATAAAATAGGGTAGGTAGGTATAGATTAAGGGGGAGTTGTTAGTTTTAGGGGGAGTTATTAGAATAGAAATAATATTTTATAAACAAAGGTTGTCATCATCAAAAAAGGAGAGATTGTTAGTCCGTGAGATGATGGTTTTGATGACAAAACCTTAAAATAGATTATAAAATATAAATATTAACATTATAAGTTTAGATATATATATATATATATGTATGTATGTATGTATGTATGTATGTATGTATGTATGTATATGCAGGATTTAACCATGCATGTACTAAAAATGAAGACTGTACAATATAGAGATTCAAGATATCAAGATAAAATATCAAGATAGAAGACTCATGAGTATCGAGACTATCAAGAGTTCAAGATTTCAAGGATAAGTATTTTTTACTATTATTAGGAATTTTTGTTAAAACTCATAGAAAAACACTGGCATCTTAAAATCCAATTTATTCGTGAAATGGAATCCACTTCGAGCCCGTTAAAGGGATGGAACCCTAAGTAGGATGGAACCTACGAAAAATCTAGTGGAACATTGTTTTGTATCCGCTAACTTTTATTCAAAATGATTTTTCAAAATTATATTATGTTTTCAAAATGTTTTCAAAACTTTTCTTTTAAAAGATTCAAAACCCTCGATCCTGATTTTAAATAAATTTAGCCTCAAAAACATCTTTATTTTCAAAGTTAAATTACTCCTGGTCTTAAACTATCTTTTTAAATAATATATTTAACTTTTAGATATTTATACCTAGATTTAAATATAAAATTATAGTTAAAATATATATATATATATATGTTATTCTTTATATTTACTTATGAATTTTAACTATAGTTAAGTATATTTATAAAGTTTAAAATAGTTTTTATATAAGATAAAGGTTATTTTCAAAGAAAATCAAAAACACCAAAAAATCCTTTGGGATGTCGACATGCCTAGCATGACCATGTCGACATGGTGATAGTTTGATTCAAAAATTCAAATTTCAAAAGAAGTGTCTATTCGCCATAACTCTTCATGAATGGTCATGGCTGTTGTTCTTCTATAAATAGGGGTCAGTTTCAACGAATTTTCAATAATAATTTTCTGGTTTTCACTCCTCTCCTTCTTCCTCATTTCTTAATACAAATTCTTATCATTACTCTGCCGAAATCAACATTGAATCATATTTGATTACTTATAGTTTGATTCTCCATCGCTATCTCTACAAGATTCTCAGTGCTATTCAGAGTTATAGACTTCTTTGTAATCAGTTAACTATTTTGTGGGTTATACCTTGTTTTGTGATAAGTCTGATATAAAGGTATCAGTTAACTATTTAAAGTGCTTGCACATATTCATAGTTTGAGTAAGCAAGCTTGGAGAATATGGGTATTAGCATATTTGTAACGACGGCTTGGATTTCTTCATGGCACAACATTAGGCAAATGGATGGCTATTTGATATTATCAACGATATGTGTATTATATAAGATTTATTTCCTTCCTTTTAGAAAATTTCATAGCTTACAAAAGTAATTTTTTAGGCATTGATTTATGACCACTTTCCTTTGGTTCCTAATGTTGTTCCTAACAAAAATATGATAATACTATTCGTAGAATGTGTAAATGGGAAACTAAGAATCAGTCCAATGATACAATATAGAGAACAATTAGATTTAACCACTTAAGATGTAAGTTTGAATTTGTCATAGGATTTTAATAAATTTTGGTAAAATTATAATATCTTGCATTCTCTTTGTATATGTTGGGATCCTTATCAATGTTAAATCTCATTATTCTTTACTCGAAGTTGCATTCTATAATGGTGTTATATTGTGTTTTGACATTGTTGCACCATGTTATCCCAATAGAGTTTAACGACAACTTGGAATTGCTCAACGAATTTTAAAAAATCCTATAGGGCCTAGAAAATGTCGTAAAGGTCTGATTGTTAATCAGTACTATGATGGTCAAAAAATTGGCAGGATCATTTGCTTTCTCCCCAGTTGCAGTGGACTTTGGGATTGTTCTATCGAATACTTATCATTTTATGTTAGTGTTTCACATTCGACCATTCAAAATCCTAAAATGAGGTAAAACACTTCCGTGAGAAGTTGGTAAATTTGACAACTTTACATAATTTATTGTTGTATTACTTTACTTAAACGTCGATTAATCTTATTTTTTGTATACATTGACAGTGAGTGGTTATAGGTAAAGCAATTGACTTGCTGATGAAATGTTTGACTGATTGTCATCCAAAATAGGGTATATATTTGTTGAATGCCTAACGATAAGCTATGAACGTTTTGGAAGAAGCCTTAAACAAACTGGAAAAGGAGGATAAACATAAGACGGGAAAGAAAGTCCCAGAGGATGAAGAATAACGTATGTTATGGCAACTTTTGTAATTTTTTGCAATGCTTATGAACTCTAATTGTATTTTGTATGGAATGTTATGGTACTTTTTAATGCTCTTGGAATAAGGTAGGTGCTTGGAATGTTATAATATTTTTAATGTTATCGAAACAAGGTCAATGAAATGAATATCCTTTTTGTTCGGTAATGAATGTGTTTTATTCAATAGTTTATATTGTATATTGTTCACATCTTGGAAATGACTGTATATAACTGCTTATATTGTGTATTATTTGCATCCTGTATTATATTATAATGTGTATGAAATGTTATTGAGTATTGGCAACATTTCTTACACAATGGTGGAAACTACTGTAGATGTTTTTTTGTAGATGGTGATAAATTACTGTCTGTTTATAGGTTGGAAAGTGAAAATTGGTCATGCAACAACTTAAACTCACTGTTCGGATATAATTTAAACCGTGTGGTGATATTATTTCAAACCCCATAAAATTTATCTTAATAAATATGTAATTATTAAGTCTAAAACGCGCAAATGTCGAAATTTGACCAGAGAACTTGAACCATTGCGTTTTTGGTGATTTTTGAGCAACTTTCGCATTTGGAGTTTTACGATAGGAGCTCGAACAAAAAATTCATTAGCATTTAAAGCTTTTGGAATGAAATTAATTAGAAACAAAATTTGAAATAAATAATAATAAATACGAGAGCCTACCGGTCAACCACCTTTCTAGGCCGGTTCACTACTAACGATCGACTACTTATAGGGGAGTGGTTGACCACTCAACATAGTGGGGACTAGGGTTGAACCTTGATCAAACGGCTCGGATTTAATTATTTTAATCTAACTGTTATGTTTAATTCGAGCACCTATAAATATAGGCATAACCTCTCACTTTTCTCTTACATTTTCTTATTAAAACAGTGAAGCTCTGTCATTCTTTCTCCATAATTTCTAAAAATTACCAAATATTATATATATAACAAAAAAAATGGAGAAAGATAGAAAATAAAAGAGAATAAGAGAAGTAGCGAATCAATACTTTGTAAAAAGGTAAAAAAGATTATTATATATCTATATTTCTCATAATCCTAAATCTCTTTTTAGATCTGTAATTCTAATAGTATATTCCTAGTTATACATAATCTTTTGGATTAAAAAGAAGAAGGGGTCAAACCAAAGAAATAGATTCAACTTTGGGAGATTTGGAAAGCTTGAAAGTTGAGTGAGAAATTATATAATTTATTTATAATATTGAAATTTATGTCGTTGAATTTTATTTGATTATTATGCACATATAAGATTCGATCAGTTGTAGGCTTAAAACGAATGTATAGGAATATCACTTACATATTCAATGAGATAGGTAATTGGAATAGAACGTATAAGCTAATATGGAAATTTGAAATCAATCCAAATATTTATTATTGTAGAATTTTGTAAAATTCTAAAATTTATTCCAAATTTATAATTAGGTTGTAAATTAGATTACCCTAGTCTGGAGTGTAAATTTCTATGTTTTACTTTATTAGGAGCATAGTATAATTTAGTTGTATCTATTTTCATGTAATTCACATGAGTTAACTTATTCACAACTGTATAATACTTTTGAAAACAAAAGGAAAGTGATGTGTAAAGTATGAATATTCTTCTCAGTAGTTCGTATTGTCTATTTCAATTAAAGGAAAGAGATATCTCCTTGTAATTTCAAACGGATTAATAGTCTTATTTTTGAGTAATTTATGGAAAATTAGCAATCCTTTTTGAAATGATAGCTCTAATAAATTAAATTATTGAAATTAATTTTCTGGGATTCCTAAGCCTAGGAATTAATAGATAATATATATATATATATATATGTATGTATATGTATATATATCCATGTGTTATGTTCATATAACCTACTAATTAAAATAATAATAAATATATATTTATAGCGAAATACACGATGATATTCGCATTAATTATAATTAGAATGTTTAGTATTAATACCATAATAATTATATGACTAGGAGGTTGAAAAAGGAAGGAATAGTAACTCTAAAATTTATGAATAATTACTACAAATTTAATAGATAATAAATTTGTAGTTAATGAAAAGTTAAAGGAATTAAATGAGGACTGGTTAGGAAATTTAACATGGCATTTATGGGGAAATTGAATTGGCATAATAGGTTGATTTTGAAACAAATAATTAAATGTCGTTTAAGATTCTCCAATTTGATATCAATGATGAATTATTACAGACAATTAATATTTATTAATTAAAGGAAATGAAGAATATAAGGTATAAGCGTATAAAATATGAATAATTATGCAGCGAATGAGTAAGTGATAACACTAATAAATATACGTAAATGGCAATATAATTTTCATAGTAGAGAATTATATAGTTTTAATAATATGATCATAACAAGCGTGAATTAGTAGGCCTAGCCCAACATTTATGCCTAGGCGGTTAGTCTAGTTTAGTGGGTTGGGATGCAAGGTTAGTAGAGTTACATAATAGAAGTCTGTCCTTCATCTTGAGGCTACCAGCAGTTGTGTATACTTACTAGTGATACTGGACAACTCTAACCATAGGACCCTTGGAATGGCATATGCATTGTAGATAAGTAGGGAAAAATATACTAAGGGTTCATCTTGGATTTAAAGTATTAAATGGCCCAGTACTTTTAAGGAAATGCGGTCTGCTTCATTTCTAGTAAGAGGTATCAAGAAGCTGAAAGGGGAATTTTCATCGACTTACATTAGATTAGTCTATCTCGGATTTGGAAGGTCGGTGGGCCGTGCCAGTATTTTTGTAGGATCGTTAATTAGTAGTAGGGCTGGCATATAGGCTATGACAACCAACGGTTTTGAGCAAGTGGTAGCAAAGACTTGGGTTGTGCCCTAGCTAAGACCCGTTGACTAGTGTTTACAGTGCGAATGGAATGCTTTGGGTATTGGGGTATTAAATGGTCGTTGGGTCTACCTCCTCCGTATTCAAGAAGTATTAAGAAGTTGGGGCTTTTTGGTGGTTTATGTTTATATATATATATATATATATATATATATATATATATACACCTTGGAGGAGGTTAGGTATATCGTATGCGCATATAGGATTTAACGGTTTAGCCGTAAATAATACGACATAACACTTGAATGGAAATCAGTCAACATAGATTAGTGTTATGGATAAAGAATGTAACCTTCCAATCACCATAATGTTGTTCTAACATTCTACTCATTACAGCCCACATGATAGATTCGAGGCATAGGTTACTGGAGCAAAATGGGAATGGTAGATGGAGAAGTCTTCTTATTCATGCATAGTGCCGACAAAGCTATTAGATATTCAAGTAATTCTATTGATTCCAAGGTAATGACTGCAGTTAGTATTTATGATATATTATATTTTCCATTTCGCTTTGAGTTTATATTTATCGAGCTGTGATATACTTATATGACAGGTAACAAAACCACGTGCTCTAATGATCTTAGATTTCGATTTAGTTGAAATTCGCCCATTAAGGTACGGGTTGTTACAATTACTCTATTCTATATCATGGCTTGGACAGTGAAAATTGATTGAGCAATTTAACCAAATTACTATTCAGTTTCAACTAATACAGTGCAATGACATATGGTCATTGACTTCTTGGCCTCTACGGTGATAAGAAGCCATGCATTTTGGCATACCCACTACTCAGCTACTTAAACCACCGTGCGGTGGAAGGTAGTCATTACTTTAATCATTTGTTCGGCTAAATGTAGTCATTCATTTTGTCAATTTGCTATCACCTGTAGCAAAATTCGTTTTTGGTTTGTTTCATCTTAGTTGTGACTTTGTATTAACACTAGATTTAAAAAGTCTTTCATCAATTATTTTTGCATACTCAAAGCCATAAAGGTCACGCTTAGTAGAATTTGACTGTTTTTTCTGTTTTGTAGTTAGCTTGTTTTTGCTACCAATCGGTCTTCCTTTATGCTTGACTACTTTGGGCACCAATAATGATGTTTTGGATGGTAAGGCTATCTCCTTTAATTTGTGTAGCATGACTTTCTTTTCCTCGATCATGGCACTGTAAGATAATATTTTGAAATATTGAAATTCAGCTGTATGAAGTAATTCCATTGAATCTTCGACTTGTAGAATGTAATTCAGTTGCCTAAGGTGTTCATCTATTAGATTAAGTGGAATAGCACGGTCATCAATATAATATCTATATATCTTATGAGCATAAGAAACACCATACACTATTCAGTTCAAATGATCGCAAGTTGAATCCTCAACAACAATCCCTTTCAAATTCGCCAATTCTTTTACAGTCGTATCCAATGCAAAAAAGTAAGTCTTATGTCGAAATTCTTTAAATATGGCAATTTTATGTGCTTTTTGGATTGCTTCTACACTTCTTTCAAAAGTAGCTTTTATTTCTATATGTTGTAAACACAACATATTATCCATGTTAGACCAAGCTATGATAAATGGGGTTTTCGATGTACCAAGATGTTTTTTCAACTGCGCATGCGAACACCCTGCTCTACTTGTTGTTCTATTATCACTATATTTGATTTTATTTGTCCATGCATATGCAACATACTCTTTATACAGCAAACAATGTTCTTCAAATTTCATAGGACTTTGAGGATAAGATCTCCAATCATTCTCCAGATCTGTTACTCATTCACAAAATTCTTCTTCGGACAATGCATGTATAACCTTTTTTCAATTTTACAAACACATTTCAAATACTTCAACAGTTTGAAACTCCAATTTACAATTAACAATCACATAATTCCCCATATGCGAAAGGCACATTATTAATCTTGCTTTTAGAAAAACCTTTTTAATTCCATTTATCAGCACTCATTCCCTGTCAGTAACTATTTCCAAGTGTTATCGCATAGATAATATTTTTTTTATTTTCCAAAGAGTCCATTCATAATGATCTACTTTCTCATCTGCTAAAAATGCATGTGCAATGCTAAAAGTTTTACCAGTAGAAGTCATCCCAACCATTTCTAGTATTGGCATATTATAGCGATTTGTTTTATACGTGCAATCAAGAAGCAATATAGATAGGAAACACTTACACAAAATCAATGATTTTGGATGAGACCATAATATATCTATCAAATGACCAGTTGTCGATTCAGATCTATGAAAATAAATATAATGCTTTTTGACTAGTGGTTTCATTAGTTGTTGCATAATAGATCTACATTCTATATTTAAAAGTTGCATTTCGTACTTGGCATTATAAATAGTTTTCAAAATTGATGTATTCTTTGGAAATGTTTTCTTTATAATAATCAAAATTTCTCTTTGCTAAACACCAGCAATGATCATATCTGGTAATATTTTTCTTTTATCATCAATCGAGCTTGCTACCTATGTGTCTATCTAACGAATTAGTGAGTTCATGAGTATGCATACCATTTTTTACGTCAACTTTCCAATTTTCGTCATCTAGATACATACCTTTGAGAAAGAGTGGGCAATTTCATGTTCTTTTCGCATTTAGCCTTTGACGTCTAACATTTTTGTCAATTTCCTTTTTATTTGAAAAATGAATTCGGTAGAGTCCTTATCTTTCGCAACCAAATTGCAACTTAGGTTTCTTCCATGGTCCAATTTATCAAATTTGACAATAACAATGACATTGCTTAATTTTTTGCCTTTAATTATGCACCAACTCACCAATGCATTTCGAGAGTAAAAAAATCTAAAATCACACATACAAAATTAATTAGCACCATAACTTGGTGTCCATGAAAAATGATTTAATGTTTAAAAAAAAGTATATGATCAGTTTTACAATGGTCTGCCATATCAACAAGAACTATTTCAAAATGATTTGGTTGACATCTTCTATATTTGGCTCGTTTTTGTACTGCAAAGCTATCTCACTATTCTTTGTTTTCTCATTGCCCATGTCAAAATCCTAACAAGCAATTCAACTCACAATGCATCAACTATTAATTATATATTAATAAATTAAATAAATAGAGAAAAAATGTAAATTATACTTTATATCTGATGGTTCGTCCTCTACATCATCAAACTTTACACTATCGATTTTTTTACAGCATCCAAATCATTAAGGAAAGCTTACAAAATAAGTTCTCTATTAAAATTTTCAAATGAATGATATAAAATCAATTATTTAACTATGTATACATGCCTTATTTTGATATTGGATTTTTCTTACTCCTTTTCATTATTTGATTCATCAAGAATGATGTCTCCTATTAACTAATTGAGAAAATAAATAATAAAATAATAATAGCCATTTCTAAATATCACAAAAATGACTGAACAAACCCTAAGGTACATATAAACATTGATAACATTAAAAATAAACTACTAAATTAGTTTAAATCAAAATCACCTCATTTCTTCCTTAGAAAATTGACTATTCACTAAATCGCCTTCCTCAGAATGTTTTTCTTTATCCTTTGGTTGATGATCTAAAAGTGAAAATTTTATCTATTTTGATGATGTGATTTTGAACTTTGGAGATTTCGAGTATTGGGGTTAGAGTTTGAAAATGTGGGGATGAAGAAAACAACACATAAGATTCGAAAGTGAAACTGGTAGATGAAGTAAAAATTACGTGCAATAGTAGAAGATAACGTGTTTAGAGTTTTGAAGTTGGCCGAGAAGAAAAGGACGCATGAAACTAAACTATGGTAATTAGCGATGGAGTGGAAGAATAAAAATAATATTATGAATCATGTTAATTAATTAAGATTAATTAAAAGACTAGTTCTATTAACATCCCATTATATTCTTTACATACCCCAGTAAAAATAATAATTTTTTAGTTATAATTATACCCTCTTTAGAATTAAGTACCTATCATTTTTTAATCTTCTGTTTAAGAAGACTAAAAGAATAATCAACACTCTCATTTTTTGCTATGGAGATGATGATCGGCGGATTAATCTAGCAACTTGATTACTATTAGTTTTATGCTAAATGTAATTTTTTTACAATAACAAAGAATAAAAAGCTAAGTGTGCTATGAGATTCTCTTGAAACCTAGTTTTACCATGTAATATGATTCGATCAAAACCTTGTGCGCTATGCGCTAGGGTTTACTCGAAACCTAGTGCATCATGTACTAGGATTCAATCGATACTTAGTGCATCATGCACTAGGAGTTAATCAAAATCTAGTGCAATGTATGTTAAGAATTTATAAAATATGTCGTTGTATAGCTTGGAAGGAATAACAACATTCGTATGAAATGTAAAATAGATAAAAAATAAATCAGGACTTGATGAAGGGAAAGAAGAAGATAACAATGAAAATGAATGTGGAATTAATCAATACTAAGAATGAATTAAACAGTATGTAGGAGTTAGACATGGAATAAAATGGGGGCAAAGAAAATATATGGGATGTTAAAATATTTTAACTAGTGGGGTGGGAAAAGAAATTCATGTTGTGTTAATAGATTTAGCCTGATTTTGATTTCAGAGACATTCACTAATTTTCTTTACATCCAGCATTTCTTGGATTTGCAAGATCAAATTTATACAACCCTTTACATTCTTTACTCCGCAAGAGAGTTTCCTTTGTTAGAACATCCTTTACTAAATAGTATTTTGAATAAAATTCAAAATATACATCACTGTCTTTTGCAAACTGAGACACACTCTTTAAATTTTTTCTAATGAGTGGAACTCTCAAAAGATTATTGAGACAAAGGTGCTTTACACCCTTTATGCTTGCATTTCCGGTGTGAGAAATATGTATAGGTTTACCATTACTTAAATACAATAATTTTTTACCTATATATCCTTTGTTCCCAAGATTCAAGTTACTTAGATTGTTGGTTACATGATTGGTTGCACCTGAGTCTGGATACCATCCTTCATCATGTATATCTTCAATTTTGGCCATATCATTGTTTGCACTTTCGGGTTTGACTTCTGGTTGAGCGTTGATCATGTTCGCACTAATGTTTTGTGATCTTGACATGTTGTTTCCTTGCCGTGCTAGTATAAAGTTTGTATCAAATATGAAATAGCATTTATTTGCCGTGTGTCCAAGTTTTTCACATATTTGATATCTTGGCTTATTATTATTATTCCATCTACCACCTCTACCTTTGGTTTTGTTGGACTGGCCTCCTCTCTGACCACTGCTTGGTTGATTTCTGTTCCCATAGTTTCTTTCTAAATTTCTGTTTTGTTCAAGGTTCGAAATTCCGTTTTCCGTTTTCGTTCCGGCCATTGATAATAGTAAAATTTCAGGATACGTTCCGAAAATTCCGAAAGTTCCGCTTTAATTCCGGTTTTTTAATTCCAGTACTTTTTAGCTTCAATTTGCTATATACGCTAATAAATATATAATAATATCGTAAATTTATAATACATATTTTACATTACATATAATATAAATACTTTAATTAAAAATTCACTGTGTAAGATTCTGTATTATTCATTTGAGATTTTAAAACTTTGATCAATTTTGAAAATTTTGAATTTTTGTTATGATTCGATGTATATTAACAAAAGTTTAACAACTTTTTTTTATGAAACTACACGATTTCTTTTCCATTTATTTATTGTCCCGATTAATTTGTTTTTTTTTTAGTTTTTATATATTTGTTATATTTTTTAATTTTTTACAAGTTTTTTTTCAATATATGAAAAGCAAATTCAGAATTTAGAGCGGAACCGAAATTTTGACCGGATTCCGTTCCGGATATGAACGGAAGCGGAACGGAATCGCTGGAATAACCGGAATTTCGTCGGAATTTCGAACCATGGTTTTGTTGTCTACAACAAAGTTGATGGAATATTCTGAGATGACCGATTTCTTTTGCTCTAATCTTCCTTCACGGGTAAGAAGTATGGAACTGACATACTGTAGTGATGGTAGTATTTCATTAGAAGATATTACTTCCACCACAGCTTCATACTCTTCATCTAGGCCATTCAATAATGATAGAACTCGTTCATTTTCATATACTTTGTGCCCTGCGGAGACCAACTGACCACAAATTGCTTTTGCCTTTGACAGATACTCTCTCATCCTTGTATTGTCTTTCTTTAAGTGGTGTAACTGTCTTTTGTATTGCATGAACCTTGCAACAGATTGAGAACTGAAAGTTTGTTCTATTGTGTGCCATATTTTATGAGTTGTCTTGCATCCTACCAATTATGGCAAAAAAATTGCACTAATCGAGGAAAGTAACCATGAACTGATCATGCTATCTTATCTTTGGTGCACTACATAGTCTGGGTTGCTAACTAATTTGCCTTCTTTGTCTGCAGTAAACTTTGTTGGGGTGCTTAAAGTGCAAGAATATACTTCTCTAGTCCATACCCTATAATTGTTCTTTCCATCTGAAATTTCCACAGCAGATAATTTGATTCTTCCAGCTGAATGGTGAAAATTTGATTTTGGGTCTCAATGATGGTGTTCATGAGTTCTTGGGTGATGTTGGATTGGGTTTGAGTGGTTCTTGGTGCTGATGATGAAGATCATGCGTTGTCTTCTTCGGCCATGATGCTATCTTTTGATATCAAGAATCAAGAACTGACTGGTGGGAAGAAATATCACTGTGAGTTAGGTGAAAGATGATGGCAAGACCTAATGCACCTATCTGCAGTTGCGAGACAGGTAACCTTCAATGAAAAGGGCTCTCTGATGATTCAGATGCAGCCAGTCAGAGTGGGGAAGATGATGATTTTCTGACCCACTTTGGTTTGGCACGACACTGCAATCAAATGATGACAGACTCAATTTTTTTCTGATTTCTTGATCAGTGATTTTGATAATCCGAGTCTCTTTCTTTAATTCTCAGATGATGATATCAATCTGATGAGATACAAAATCTGTGCAGTCAATTCTCAAATGATTAGAATTTTCTGATTAGAATCTTAGCGAGGCACTTGCTGTTAAGCACTTAGTGGCTCTAGTACCATGTAAGATAAAATGATAATTGTGTTGCTAAATTGAAAGAAGAAAATACTGTTTTATTGCAATCAGATTTTGTATATTATTTCAACTAATTTGGTACTGATACATTGCAAACTTATTATATCAGAAATTAAAGATTGTGGGCTTTGGGTTGTTCCAATCAAGGTTTCAAAGTCCGGCCGGCACGCCGGAGTTCCGGCCATCTCGGCCCGGTTCCGGCGTCGACCGGACCGGAACTTCGTCTGAAAGCCGTTCAAGGCTTCTTAACCCAGAAAAAAAAAAAAAAAGATTCTAGATTTGCTGTATAAATCCATACCAGATACATATGAAAACTTGCCTCGTCGCTCTTCTTTTCTTCTGCTTCATCATCGTTTAGGTTTTCTTGTTCGAGCTTGGCAGCATCGGCCTCCCTTGCAGATCTCGAATCGATATCGAAGGCTCCAAATCGATGCGCGTTAAGGTATTTTTCCTTTTCCTTTTTTTTTGTCTTCGTCAATTAGCCGTTCAAAAATAATTAGGGCATATTGCTGATGAGGAAGATACAGGGAACAATGGGTAAAGAATGGGCTGGGCTAAAATAAATGGTTAATAAAATATGAAGTGAACTAGTTTAAAATAGAATGAATCACAGAGTAAGCCTTAAAAATAATACAGGAATTGTATGAAATTACAGAAATGTATTAACACTGAGTAATTAAATGTTAATTTTTTTTTTGTTTTGGTGGTTGATTATGGAAAACCGTGATATCGTTTGGAATTATTGTACGACGGTAATTAGTGAAAAGAGAAAAAAAATGTAACTATTGTCACAAAGTAATTTGTGGTGGCGGTATAACACCTATGAAAAAGCATTTAGCAGGACAAACAGGCGGTTATTATTGAAAATTATTCGTTTTGTGGGACAAATCAACCATATGCTGTTGAACCATCAAGTAGCCAAGACGAACCATCGCCCTTTATAATAAGATGACGACATTTTTAAGTTCGGATCACATATAACAATATGCTTTCCAGCATATTATAATCCGACACAAGATGAAGATAGCGATGGACAAAATTTATCAGATGCTCAAAGAAATGGTTTTTGGTATTAAATGTTATGTTGTATATTTTTTATCTTCTATGTAACTTGAATAATTAAACGTAATTGACTATTAGTATTGCATATTTGTTTGTTATTTATAAAAAAATACCGAAATTGACAAACCGGAATTAGAACGGAATTTCCGAAAATTCCGGAACGGGATTGAAAATTTAAATTTTTCTATTGACCGGAACGGAAACGGAAAACGGAACTTCAAACCTTGGTTCCAATGCAATATATTACATACCCGCATCAGATAATCCTATATTGAAACGTTATACACAGCCAATCTCTCATAAGTTTGATGGAGAGTAAAGTATAAATATGATAGAAAACACGTAACATTGAAAATTTCTTTATTGCACAAGTGTATGTCAATATGCATGAGCTATATGCACGAGACAGGGAGCTTATCCGATGATTTGTATTTCACGCAGAATAATATCAGATAATACAATAACATATAGTCTGCAAACGATTTTCACAACTCAAACCGATACGATATATAATTCAAGTTAAAATCTCCAAAACAATCAAAGTTACATTGTGCTCCAAGATTTTAATACTTCTGGTCATGAACACCAGTATACATATAGTTTTAAACAAAAACAAATAGAAAATGTGAATTTCGAATAAATTTGCATGAAAATGATAGTAGTAGCAGTGGGAATGGGAACTTATTGATCTGGCTTGTAGGCGATGAAACTGATGCATTGGACTTGACGGACGTTGTCAAATCCGATGATTCTGCAGTAGGCATTTGGGTACTCCTTCTTCACCTCTGATACTTCACTCAAAACTTGTGCAGCGTCGGTGCATCCGAACATGGGAAGCTTCCACATTGTCCAGTACCTTCCATCATAGTATCCTGGTGAGTTTCCAGTCTCACGGTACACAAATCCTTTCTGTATGGATCCAGAACAGTATACTTGTTACCATCCATATTTATATAATGAGCTAGTATGGCATTCATGTATATTAATTAGTTAGGTTTTAGGGCTTACATGGCTGAATTCTAAGCAGGGGATCCATCCATTGCGGATAAGGTACTCAATTTGTTTCAGGAGCTGTGCGTCGGTTAGAGTTGGAAGGTAAGAGAGGGTCTCGAATTTCTTGATTCCTTCAATTGGCCATACCTGTATGACCATATAATACATCATGTACTCCTCTTGTTAAATTATAAAACTAGGTAAAAATCAAAATATGAAAAAGAATATATATGTGTACCTTCATGCATTGAACTCTTCCACCATTGCTAGGCAACTTAGAGAAGTCAGCATTGGCCTTTTTGGTAACTGGGAAGCTTGACATTGACTTAAGACCGGTGAAAGGAGCGACCATGCTAGATTGCACTGGAGACACGCTCGACATGGTAGCAGAAGACATCAACGATGAAGCCATTGCTAAGATTCTCTTCTTCTTACTGTGTGTGTTCTCCTGGGATGAGAAAAATGGTCTGATGAAGGAGCTAATAAATAGTGCAGGATGAACACATCAAGTTGAAAAAAGCCCCTCGTTATTGTTGCAATAGCAAGAGCGCATACTCCTTATCTTCGGCTGTACATCAGTATATCGCTGCCACGTGTCAATGCCTGATCTTATCTTCTTTTGTTTTGTATTCGAAATTGGGTGGTGTTGTGTGTTCGGAACTGTGTGGTGTCCTCCATTTCTACTGCATGTATCTCTCCATGTTAAAGTGACTGTTAAAAGTTAAGTGGTTGTGTGTTACATGTTACCGCAGTCAGTCTGTACAAGTGTGGTTTTAAACCTTCGTTGTTAAGTTAATAATTAAGGGTGTGTATATAACTTAATTATGATATATATTGGATGTTGAAATTTGGATATTTGAGTTGAGGTATAAAAACGAAGTATTACACCTTTATTTTTACTGTACCCTTTTAACCCTCAGACTTTCACCATAGATTTCAATTTAAGTAATAATATGACCTAAAAGGTAGACGAAGAACTATTATATATTTAAATTGAAATGATTGTACGATTGTGAAAATGAGTCCAAATTTCGTAGATATGATCCTTTATATTTGGATTGAACATTTACAAATTTTCACCCACATGTACATCCATTTGTTTTACATTCTCGATTATCCTCAAAATCTCATCCATTAGATCTACTCCATCCCTGCGACTCGATTTATTAATCAACTGCTTTTGTTGGCCACATTCATAAATGGAGATGAGATAAAACCCAGGATCTGAGATTCAGATTTATTTTGATAGTGCTTTCAAATTCATGCTTTTGCTAATTAACTGAATCACACTTAGCGCCTAGAGCACGTGTTGAAGAAACTTTCAACATAATAATAACACCGAAAGCAGTTTGTCATTGGAAACTACATATTGAAACATATAGCGACAAGCTCAAATTTGAAGTTTTTTCCACTGCAGCAAGTAATTCAGCCACCGATGGTGCAAGGGGCATTGGTTATCATGCCTTGTTGAAAACATTAATCATGATGTTTGCGCCAAAATTGGTCACAAACCCCAAATACCGTGAAAGCACCAGTGTATGAACACAAACCAATGATATTCAAGCACAAATATCAGATCTCAGCAAATATCAAACAACAATTCAGAAATAATGAACAAAGACACAAGATTTATAGTGGTTCGGCTATCTCCGGCCTACGTGCACTCCAAAGTTTTATCCTTTTTATTGATTATCCTTACTGGTTACAGATGATTACAGCAGTAGTAACGAAGAATTTCCAGTACAACAGTTATATTGAAGTGTAGAAATGAATCTGGCAGAGTCCGGATATCCAATGGCCAAAAGATCCTTTCTCTGTAGGCTCTGGGGCTCTATTTATAGGCGTAGGAGGCTGATATTTCGCTGAAAATTCGGGAGACCACTTCTGGCACGTGAGGGGGCCCACATGCCCAGCCTTAGGAAATTTGGGCCCACTTTGGGATCGATTCGAACTCCATTCGAATCGATCAAAAAATCATCCAATCAGGGTGAAATTTGGTGTGGGCATTCTTCAACATGTATGCAAACTTCTGTGAAAATTTCATTGTATTTGGATCAATTGTGTAGGAGATATGATCGATACGAGATTAAGGCTCGGTGTGTTCTTCCTGGTTCGAATCCATGCTTCGTATCCCTCGTCTTCGACTCGATCAAGTGCATGTGTGCATCGATGACGTGGGGCGATAAGCTAGGGGAGATCCATGTTATTCGCCGATTTGACTGCTTCCTTCCTAGAGACGCGGTCTTGCATCTATGTTCTTTGCTTCGTCCATATCCATAACTTCACAACGGTCATGCTCGCATCCATCAACTCGTGCTTCACTTCGCATCGATTCCAGGAGCTCATCCCGTATCGATTCCATGTTCTAATCGATTCGGAATGAATGTGAGGGGCATCGATACGAAGTGGTCGTGAAGGATGGATACGAACCTCATCCTTAGGATGGATATGAACGAGACCTCACCTAATGGATACGAACGAGGCTCTTACCTGATGGATACGAAGGAGACCTATAAAGTTGATGGAGTCGAAATACACCCAGCCTTCTTTTCCGATCGATACGAAATAATCGAGCCTTGTCCATGCCGATCGATACGAAGTGTATCGATTCGAAGTTCAGCACTATGTCTTGCCTTTGATCGATACGAACCATCGATTCGAAACATCATCTTCCTGATCGATGCGAAATGCATCGATACGAACCTATCCCCGATCGATGCGAACTGCATCGACTCGAACACCATCCTGATCGATGCGAAGTGCATCGATACGACCTGTTCCTTGCACACCGTAATCCTATCCATATCTCCTTCATACGAATTCCGATTAATCTGAAATTTGAAACATAGCTTCTCCTAGTCCTCATCATCACCTCCAACCGATTCCGTTCCGATCGGAGCTCAACCAAATTTTGACGACATCGATTGCGGCCTTGATTCCAATCGATCTCCAATCCCAATATCCATCATCCCTTGCCAATTTGTTGATATTCCAGCTTTGACCAAAAAGTGGGATAACACTTTCCCTCCCAAAACATGCCTTGTGATAAGAAGGCGTGTTTTGAATAGTTCCGATTCCAATATCCAAAGTCCATAGCCATTTCGCTAGAGTATGTCATCCTTGACTGCTCCGAGTCGATGCCCGATTCCAAATCCAATAACCAAAGCCTTAGCCAATTCCATATCCATCCGAACTTGACAACCAAGTCCTAATCCATCCTTATCCAATAGCCAATAACTGAATCCAGGACCTCTCCGGGTCGATATCCAAATCCATAACCTCTTCGGGCTCTTGCCAAGCGCAATCCTTAACTGATGACCATGGTCCAGCATCCCTGGACGGTGAATTAACCTCTCCGGGTTCTTGCCAAGCGCAATCCACACCTGACGACCGTGGTCCAGTGTCCCTGGACATTGTATAATGTCGTGGCTTAAGTCCTAAGTCGAATCCTGGTCTCTTCGGACCCTTGTTGAGCATAGTTCATACTCAACGACCTGAAGCAATAATCGATAATATGGGGCCTAAGTCCTAGGCCGAATCTTGGTCTCTCCGGACCCTTGTTGAGCATAGTCCATACCCAACGACCTGAAAATAACAAGTGATAATACATGGCCTAAGTCCTAGGCCGAATCCTGGTCTCTCCGGACCCTTGTCGAGCATAGTCCATACTCGACGACCTGAATGAGTCAATTTACCACGTTCGGGCAAAGTGACTCACCCCTTGCTAGGCATAATCCATACCCGACGACCGTTTATCAAAAACTAGATAAAAATCCAATCAAAATCCAACTCAAAATCCAAATCCAAAATCCAAATCAAAACCAAAAATCAGAAATCTAAACCAGCATCCAAAACCGAAAACAATCATCCAAAGGAAAATCCAAATCAGAAAGCAAACAAAACTAGGAGTTCAATCCAAACTCCAAAACCAAACTAGGAAAAGAACCAGTGTCCAATCCAACACAAAAAACAAATTTCACAAACCATAGCATCGCGGTTTATCATCATTCAGAGCATGCCTAGGGGCTATCTCCGTCCCCGTACATGTGCAAATGACTTTGCCGTTTGCCAATAGCTTGTTACTTATTTCACATTATCCTGGTCAATGGATAATCAATCGACCGTCATTCCTGGGCCTCACATCATCATGGTGTGAGGTAGGCGGCGGTTGCCCCTGCTCCGCCGTTGCATTCCGAGTCCTGACATATTGTGGTAACAGTCCCTTCCTGACATGCTCCTCGATTATATCCTTTAAGTGCCTGCAGCTGTTGGTGTCATGTCCATCCAAATCGTGGAAGAGACAGTACCTTCCTGATGTCCTCTCCCGTTCTGATGGTTCTCTCTTAGCCGTCATTCGGTAGGGAAGGCGATTCCGAGTATCCAGCTATATCCGCTCCAGCGTCTCGTTCAATCCTGTGTATGTCGAAAACTTTGGATCCTTCCATCGCTTTCTATTTTTTCCAGAATCATCATCCGACTTCCTTTTTCCTTTGTCTTTATCCGAACCTTTGCTGGATGGTCCATCGCCCTCCGCTGCATTGGCCTCCTTCAACTTTAAATCCATACTCGCATCCTCTTGCCAAAGGAACCTTTCGGCTTCGTGAAAGAATTCCTCGAAATCCTGTGGGGGATCTCGTACCAAAGATACCTTAAAGTCCAAATCCTCTCTGATTCCTGATACTGCCGCCATCAAAACCATCGATGGATCTGGCCGATCCACCGAAGCAAATGCCGCATTGAATCGAGTTAGAAAAGCTCTAAACGATTCATCCATCCTTTGCTTTACCGATGTCAATGTCATCACGTTCTTCGGTCTCCTGATATGAACCCGAAACTGCCCCAAAAACTTATCCACCAATTCCTTCCACGTCCTGATAGATCCCTCTCCAAGCTGCCTAAACCACATTTCAGCTAGGTCTGTCAAGTACAAAGGGAAGCATCGGGCCATTACTTCTTCCGATGCCCCCAGCACCTCCATGTGTCTGGTGTATCTCATCAAGTGATCAGTTGGGTCTGCCTTGCCATCATATGCCTCCACGCTAGGTAACTTAAACTTAGGTGGATTCTGAGCCATCCTTATTTCCCGAGCGAATGGACTCCTGTTCACGCCTTCCAAGTCTCTGTTGGTCAAACCACCTTGCACAGTTTTCCTGATGATCTCCACTAATCCAGTATTGTCTGTCAGGGGTTGCCCGCCATGCCCCCGAGGGAACTCCGACACATATTCCTCGTGTGGCTCACTAGCAGCAACGTTAGCTCTGGTTTGTTGAACTCCTTCCAAAGGTCCTCCTGTGTTCGATCCTGTGGGCCTGCCCCAAGCCCTTGTTGATTGCCTTCTGGCTCTGTATCCTGTCCTCATTGGGCTCTACAACCCTAGTCCCTTGTCCTGCATCCACAGCCGCTGTAGTTGTTCCTAAGTTCTGCATCCCTACAGCTCTCATTTGCTCAAAGAAGGTTTGCATCATTTCCTGTTGGCTCTTCAACAATCTCTCTTGTAAATAATTTGCCATAGCTTCCATTTCATCCCTGGTGATGTAGACGGAAGCATGTCCTTCTCCTGCTCCAGAGGATGCCTCCTGGCTTCCTCCTTGTTGGCTTCTCTCAACCCTTTGTCTTCTACTATTTTTCCTAGTCATTGTCCTCAAATCAAAACTCCTCAAACTCTTCAATTCTGAACTTCCAATCCGATGTAGCGGGTGATAGTCCTTCTCAATGGAAGCACCAAAGTGTTGGCGCCAAAATTGGTCACAAACCCCAAATACCGTGAAAGCACCAGTGTATGAACACAAACCAATGATATTCAAGCACAAATATCAGATCTCAGCAAATATCAAACAACAATTCAGAAATAATGAACAAAGACACAAGATTTATAGTGGTTCGGCTATCTCCGACCTACGTCCACTCCAAAGTTTTATCCTTTTTATTGATTATCCTTGCTGGTTACAGATGATTACAGCAGTAATAACGAAGAATTTCCAGTACAACAGTTATATTGAAGTGTAGAAATGAATCTGGCAGCGTCCGGATGTCCAATAGCCAAAAGATCCTTTCTCTGTAGGCTCTGGGGCTCTATTTATAGGCGTAGAAGGCTGATATTTCGCTGAAAATTCGGGAGACCACTTCTGGCATGTGAGGGGGCCCATATGCACGGCCTCAGGAAATTTGGGGCCACTTTGGGATCGATTCGAACTCCATTCGAATCGATCAGAAAATCATCCAATCGGGGTGAAATTTGGTGTGGACATTCTTCAACATGTATGCAAGCTTCTGTGAAAATTTCATTGCATTTGGATCATTGGTGTAGGAGATATGATCGATACGAGATTAAGGCTCCGTGTGTTCTTCCTGGTTCGAATCCATGCTTCGTATCCCTCGTCTTCGACTCGATCAAGTGCATGTGCGCATCGATGACGTGGGGCGATAAGCTAGGGAAGATTCATGTTATTCGCCGATTTGACTGCTTCCTTCCTAGAAACGCGGTCTTGCATCCATGTTCTTTGCTTCGTCCATATCCATAACTTCACAACGGTCATGCTCGCATCCATCAACTCGTGCTTCACTTCGCATCAATTCCAGGAGCTCATCCCGTATCGATTCCATGTTCTAATCGATTTGGAATGAACGTGGGGGGCATCGATACGAAGTGGTCGTGAAGGATGGATACGAACCTCATCCTTAGGATGGATATGAACGAGACCTCACCTAATGGATACGAACGAGGCTCTTACCTGATGGATACGAAGGAGACCTGTAAAGTTGATGGAGTCGAAATACACCCAACCTTCTTTTCCGATCGATACGAAATAATCGAGCCTTGTCCATGCCGATCGATACGAAGTGTATCGATTCGAAGTTCACAACTTTGCCTTGCCTTTGATCGATACGAACCATCAATTCGAAACATCATCTTCCTGATCGATGGGAAATGCATCGATACGAACCTATCCCCGATCGATGCGAACTGCATCGGTTCGAACACCATCCTGATCGATGCGAAGTGCATCGATACGACCTGTTCCTTGCACACCGTAATCCTATCCATATCTCCTTCATACGAATTCCGATTAATCTGAAATTTGAAATATAGCTTCTCCTAGACCTCATCATCACCTCCAACCGATTCCGTCCTGATCGGAGCTCAACCAAATTTTGACAACATCGATTGCGGCCTTGATTCCAATCGATCTCCAATCCCAGTATCCATCATCCCTTGCCAATTTCTTGATATTCCAGCTTTAACCAAAAAGTGGGATAACACATGGAGCCTGGAAGTAAAACCATTTTGGCTTATGTTACATTTATTTAAGTTGATTGGCCATTCCTTTCCCATCATTGAACCGCTTATCCATGTACTTGCGATTTATAGCTAGTTGACTCAATGTGAATTGGCTGATTGGAGCAAATTTTGTTTGATTCGTAGCTCCAAATTCATCTTTAACATTTTTACTTTATACCTAAACTTTTGAATCTTTTAGAAACTAATCTAACAGTCATAATTGGTTGCGATTATCAAAAAATCACTTCACCTAGGGGTTCGAGTGATAGAAAAAGTAGTTCATTTTTCCAATTTGTACAATATCTCTGTAAACTTCTCTGTGTGTTGACAGTTTTAATACGTAATGTTGGAGAACAATGGGTCATTGATTTTAGAATCTAGTTCTATATGATGCCTGAAAAAGGAATAATTTTATTCCTATACTACCAAAAAAGGAAGTCCATTCATTGTAATATTGCAACATTTAAGTGATAGAATTAGTATTGTACATTAGGGGCAATTATGTAATTTGTTATGTAATCCTAATACTGTAAACAATCCTATTCGAAAAATAATATGTTTTTGGTTTTGTTTCTATTATATATGTTTGTTACATTGTGATATAAGTAATAAATAATTAACATTAAGCATATCATGTAGAAAATCCTTATGAGTAGTGTTTTAACGATTGTTGTTATGGATGAGTTTGTAACCATGAGTATTGAATTGATATTAATTAAAATACAAGCTCCTTAAATGTTCCTAGTCAAGAAGTATCAAGATAAGGACACATATACATCTGTTGAGACTACTATACGTAACGCTCTCCATACGATGGACCATAATTCACTCATGCCTGTTGGGGAGCACCAAAGGACTATGTACTTGTGATTGTTTGGAACAGTCACAAAACGTATAACATCCCCTATTTTGAGGCTCGAAAAAATACTATCAGTGTTGTAGTCATCTTTAGTATTATTTCTTACCAACAAAATTAGATCATTTATTGTATCATTAACTTCAAAAGCATAAGAACTTACAAATTTTGACAAAACATTTTATTTTATTAATTCAAAAATTCATAACACTCCAATTACATTACATAACCTCACGATTCCATTATTTTGATAAAATATAATAATTACAATAATTCCAAGAGCGACTGAAGATTTCCCTTTGAATGATCAGAGTCTTGACTACTTGACAATTACAGTACCTGTCATTATATACATTCAACAATAATAAAAGTAGTTAAAAATTCACAGCGGAAATAAACTCTAATTAGTAGCTTTCCTCTTAGACATCTCTAGAAGCTTACTCGTTTGAAACTGAAATACCCTACTCTTAGCCAACCTAATTTCAATTGAATACCCGAGAGATTAGGGATAAATCAAAAACTTCAAATCAGGAAAAAGTTTGGTGTGAACAATATTACTCCATCTAAAACCAAAAGGATCATTGGAGGATAAGGCCGTTGAAGCATGGAAGGGGTTTTCCCTCACTAATATCTTATCATATAATAGGTCAATCATAACATATCTTGCAACCAAAATAATTAGATCGTAACCATAACATCAATATAATCATCATGCATAATATGCCAAAAATAAATAGTCCATCACTCAGTAGGATCAAAGGGTCATACAATTCCATAATTGCTCCATCGTATAAAATAGTCCATTCAACAACATACAAGGTTACTATAAACCTATATTAGCTTTCTCTTGCCCTCTAAAATCCTTTTGGGTGGAATAGGGCCTAAAATATATCAGATAGTCCAATGATCTTCAAGTTCATTTAGAAAAAAATAATAACTGTCTTTTAAGATTAGAGAGAGAAGTTATCCACGGTCACCAAAATATGGTAGGAAAAAATAAGAACGGTCTTTAAAAATGATAGAGAAAATATATGTGTGCAATTTTGCTATGAGTTCCTTCAGATGCATAAATCATAATTTTAGGCCCAATATTGGCAAAGCCCTATGCATTGGAATCACAGACCTAACTAAAATGGGCTTGACGGTTAGAGTGTAGGGTGCGACTCCAAACCAGTCTCTTTTAACACTAAAGACATCGATTTTGATGGCAATAACCATATAAATATCGATACTATTCTTTTTTCAAGTTGTATAGAATATTTTGCAGGATGTTACATGGTTTTATACAAGTACAAGATAATCGATTTTGAAGACTGTCCGTAAAGAGACTAGAGGCCAAGATTCAAGGATGATCAAGATAGTTAAAGACTCGTGAGTTTGAAGACAAAGACATGAAGAGTTTAAGACTATCGATAATAGTCAACAGACATTAGATAAATGTGTTAAAATCCTTGAATAAGATCTTTTTTTCTTTGAATTGCTCTCTCATTAAAAATCTATTTTATTTCAAAATATATTTATATAAATATTTTATAAAAAGTTTTATATATTAAAATATTTAAAAACTATTTTTAAACGGCTTTACAAAATTTTAGAATTTTACAACATATCAAGAATATTATTCTTTTTTCCAACATACAAGGACATGTCGACACTGTTGAAACTGGACTAGCCTCGGTGGAAGTTATGGGTGAATTTCAATTTTTTTACCCTATTGGATCTTTTATTGGGCCTATGAAGTCTAACTGAATTAGAACATTTCTAAATTTCATTTAAATAAAATCATTTATTTTATTTAAATTCAAATGTATTAAGATAAGAAATTAATTTTATTTGATTTAGTTTACACATAAATATATCATATACATATATGTATGAGTGCATGTGTAACATAGTAATCCGTGAAAGGTATAATATACACATATGTAGATGTTGGAATTAACATTGCAACAGTCATATTAGCTCATTTTATATGTTACGTATGTTGTTCAAATATGTACATGTATATGTGTTACAATATATATGTATGTATGTATACACACACATATGTATGTATAAATATATTATGTATAATATATAAACATAAAACATTTGTGTGTGTGTATATATATATATATAGAAAAAGAGAGGACAATTATTAAAAATTATTTATAATTCAAAATTAACGTAATTTTGCAAACATAATAATTTTACTATTTAAATTTGTATACATAATGAATAAAATAATGTTTTCATCCATAAATAATTAACATAAAATAATCTATTGATGAAAATTCAAATTTTACAAATTCAAAAATCTAGGATCATAAAATAGAGCTTAGGAAAATCTGGAGATTTTTCAGTGTTGAATTATTATTTTTAAAAGAAAATACATTGATTTCGTCAATAATTTTTTAATATAAAATAATATATTACCAAAAATTCAAATTTTAAATTTTCAAAAATTCTAGGATCATGAATGACATGTTGTGAAAAATTTTAAAGAATTTTTCAATTAAATTATTATTTTTAATAAATCTTAAACAATTTTTTCGAAATAATATTAATTATTAAAAATAATAAAATTGATTGAAAAATTCCTGCATTTTTTTATATGTTTCTGAAATGATCTAATAATTTTAAAAAATATTAAATTGAAATTTCAGTGTAATAATTATTTTATATATAATAAACAATTCAGGAATTCAATAGATGATAATTTAAAAATATGTATATATGTATGATAATTAATTTTTGAATTTGTAAATTCATATTATATATAAATAATTGTACTAAACGTTTTGAATCATATATATATATATATATATATATATATGTATGTATCTTATAAATGCATATATGCTATTATGAGAGAGAAATATACACTAATATATATATATATATATGAATTTATTAATAAATATATATAAAAAAATATTAATGAAAAAAATTGATTTTTCAAAGCAAACAGCATTTTTCTATACATAAAGCAAATAATATAATAAACAAATTATGCACATAACTAAACTGATTTGTGAAAACCACATCCACTTAAAAAAATCTCGCCTAACTAAACATATAGTAGCAATATATTTAAACAAATATGAAATTTCTCATTATAGGATCATAGAATATAATTTAATTACTGTAATATGAATTAAAATTACAAATTTAATGATGCTTTTGAATCCATGTTAAAGCAATGACTTCGCTTTCTTATACTGTTCTTTATACGTCAAATTGCAAGTCTGGAATCACCGACCTCTAGCTATCGAATAGTATTATTTTAATTCAAAATATATTTGAGAATTTTGGAGTGGACTAAGAGCTATGTTTTAACTAGCAATATAGAAGGTAATAGCTTTAGTAGATATGTGTGTGTGTGTGTGTGTGTGTGTGTGTGTGTGTGTGTGTGTGTGTGTGTGTGTGGTTGTATTAGAGAGAAACGAGGAAAACCTTTTTACTCATTCTCACTTTATCTCAACCCATTATCTCCAAGCCAATTCCCTATATTTCAGCCACCCCTATACCTTACCAAAACCGAAATTTTGCAGCCTTAATGATGGGCCTAAAAACCCATCGAAGTCCAAGCTAAAATACTATGTAACTAAATCTAATTTAATCGCTTGTCGATATTGTATATCGATCGATTTTTTTTATAACCGTTATAAATATATATAACATTAATTATTCCTCAAATCATATTAAAATTTTATAATTAATATTTCATAAATATTAATTAATTTAATTAATTTATAACAATTATAAGATAATAAATCGTTCGGTCTTAAGGGAATCCATCATTTCGGCTGAGTAACTCATGGTTATAAATTTGATCACCGATTAACATCGACTATTCTGATGTTAACATTCACACGTTACTTAGGAGGTGGTGTGACATTATGGCCAAATTTATCGCTTACTCATTTTCGATAAAATCCAATTTTAGTTTAATAAGCATGACCTGGTTGTGACATTTGTTCACACCAATTCTCTTTATCAAAACTATCATATTTCGGCCGATGGATCACATCTCTTTGGGTACGACCATTAAAATCATATTTTGATAGCGTACATGGAATTCTTTCAGATCTGCGCATCATACCATATAGAGTCAACGATCTTAATGGTTTAATTGAACAACCGAGGGTAATGTATATTTTTGACATTAATAAGAAAATCATAGTTTCTCTACGATGTATGAGAGTACTTATTAGACATTCTAATGCTATGTGTTCATTTAGCTTAGTTAATTTCACTTCATCTCATATAATCGGTTCTATCTGTAGGATCGATTTCACTAAAGAGGGGAGTGAACAGGGTGATACTATCAATTGTAAAAATTTAATGCGGAAGTATATAAAATAATTGCAACACAGATATAGCAGAATTATAGTAGCACAAATAATAACAGAATATTAAAAGCAGAAAATAGAACACACAAATTTAGCCAGCTTCGGCAAAACCCTACCTACGTGTTGCCCCAAGGTTTCTACTAGAAATTAAATAGTCAGACGTTTACACACGTAAACTCGCGACATCCAATATCGACTAATCTAACTCTATGCTCAAAACCCTGCCACAACTCAGCCATTAAGTTGCGAATTCTCAAACTACACCACCGTAGTTCGTCCCCTAGTCACACGACTATAAATTACAATAGTTTAAAAAGGAAATACAAATTTAAACAATAATTTAAAAAACAAAACCCTAATTTTTAAATATTAAGCCCAAATAGTAATTTAAAGAAGCCTACCCAATGAGTAATAAAGATATCCTCTTCTCCCTTTTTATTTTCGGCCTGTAATCTTTTGTCGAGAAAGTATGGCTGCTTCCTTTAGCTCGTTCGTTCCTCTTTCGGTTTTTAGGGATTTGCAATCTGAAGAAGCACCGACTTCAAATTGATCGATTGAATAGATATTTGCATGTAGCTTTGTTGATCGATCATTTCTTCGTTGCTTAGCTTCGGCTGCTTCGATCGAGTTCGATTTTAGTGGTATGTTATTTCCCTTTGTTTTCTGGTTGATGTGCTTTAACTCGATGATCCTCATGTCGATGATGTTTATAGTTTAAATAGGGTTCGATCCCTTATAATTTCGTTCGTATATTTTATATGAATTCTTCTGATAATTTTAAGCTTGGCTGTATGATTGTGATTGAATGTTGGTGACTATACTTGACTTATTCAATTCGTATATTTTCTGATAGCTTAATTCACATGGCCTTGATTCTGAACTGTTCGACTTCCTTAGCCACCACGGTTTTGATTCTGGTTTGAAACCGCTGCTTTGAATTCTCTGGTATTGAATTTGATTCCATTTCGACTTCGGCCTTGACTTTGTTTATGTGATGATATTTAAGACACTTCTGTCTTTGTTCGAAACTGCTACTTGACTTTATTCAATTGAAATGATTTCTGGACTTTGGCATGTCTGTTCATCCCTATAGCATACACGACTTGTACCTTATTTTGTTCGCTGTTGCATGATGGACTCTGGTAGTTACATATACATATGTTTATACATTCACTGACTCCATCTGTTTGGAATTTTTGTTTTATTTTGAGGTTTGCACTTTTACATGAGTTCATGTTGTTATTGTTTGAGTCATGTAAACTTCTGGTTTGTATATGCCACTTCAATTTGTGTCTGCACTGTTCATTCGAGCCTGGCCTCTGTTTTGATGTTGTTTCAACTCCACTATCGAGTCTTGTGCTTGACCATACACATATTGTTTATCATGTATACTTGATGTTGATTTGGGTCTGGTCTTTGATGTTGAGGCTGCTGCACTATTGCCTGTTCCATTTTCTTTTTGACTTTTTATATTTGAGCATGTTGCAGCCTTGGTTCACCTAAACTCTAAACTTGTAGTTGATTCTATATGCTTGCATTCATACTTCATGCCTTTCTGCACTGTGCACTTTGTTGCACTACATATTCCAGTGTGCCTTTGTGTCTTTGATCATAGCATTCATGTGTACATTTGGATTTTCTAGTCTGCACTTGTGTTGAATCCAGCTTATAGCTCGGGTTTGACCTTGTGTGACTTTATTTGTATTTCACTTGAGTTGAACCCGGCTTTTGATTTGGGTTTGACCTGTGCTCACCTGTCCTTATAATTTTATTAAGTGTACTTCGTTGTGCATGGCATTGTGGCATGTACAGTGATACACTGTGCATGTCACAAGCTGTTCGTGTTTGCTGAATTCAAAAATGAATATGATGAAAAACAACCAAAATAACCGAGGCAAATAATATTTTCAAAATATACATTTTATTTTACACTGCAAAAATATTTCATTTTCAATTTTACCGCGTCAATGTGTGTTTTTCCAAATAGCTCAGACGGTGGATCCAATCTGGAATAGAGTTGAAGATAAATACGAGTGAATGAGTGATATGTAGTGAGAACATTTGTAAATGAAAATTTGTGATGTAATAAAAATTGTATTGTTTGAAAATTATGTATATATTTGATAATTGTGTATATAGTGAGATCTCAAATTTATACTATTCAAAATTATAATAAATATTTGTTTAAATTTAAATTCTATGTTATTTATTTTATTCAGCAAATATTTATTAATCATGTGAAAAATAAAATAGTATATTAATAAATACATTTAATTGAATATATATATATATTTAATATCATCAAACAAAAATCATATACTTGCATATTCAACAAAGTATCTATGGATTGGATCAAATTCCATTTAATTACCAAAAATTTCTCAAAGAAATCCCTTCACAGTGAAGTTGATATATCTTGAAACAACACTTATTTCTTAGTGAAAATAAAATAGGGATTCATAAACGCTTTATGAACCTTCTTATTTATAAAACTGATTTCATTTTACAAAAATTATGTTCAAAGCATAAATATGTCAATTGATGACAGACCTTTCCAAAAACTTTTGGAGATTCATACATGATCCCTCATGAACAATTATTATGTGCAATCTTTCGACTAGCACAACCTGCCAACTCCTTAGCCTAGGATATTTTGGGATTTCTTACAAACCCTTATCGTATATGATTTTGTAAACTGTTGTTTAGATGAAATAATATCAACCTTGTGTACTAATCATAAGTACGTGACCTTATAGCAAGAAACTAACTCAACTTCACTCACAATTAATCGTAAATTATCCAACAATGTCTTATTACTCCTTGTCGATGCATCATTATGTATCACATGGAGGAATGATTTTGAGATTGAATCTATATTCATTTTTAGGTACGTTTGGAACCCTTTCCAATATACTCACTTATTCGACCAAATCAAATCATTTTATTCTATTGCATGTTATTTTATTTACTTTTCTTTTTACATTCTATGATTTTATCATAAACTTACTACATGTGTATCTAATACACATGTTCATGTTGGTAATAAATCATCGATAAATATAACAAAGTTTGTGGAACCCTTTTGGTATTAATAGACTTGTGATTGCATACATCAATATGTATTAATTCAAAGAGTTCATCAACTCTTATGATGCTCCCACTGAATAAGTACATAACATTAATTGTTTGAGATATAATTAACCTGTATCATATGATTCATAATCATATAGTAAAATTATTTCTCAAAACTACGGCTTGGTCTATAATTCCAAAACAACTATAAATAATATTAGACACATACGTATTTTTGTTGCATCACTTTTACTACGAAAACAAATTTCATAATATAGTGCTAATTCATAGTGAATATTCATAATACTCATATTGAAATATAGTTATATCTATTTTTCAGTCAATACAAAAAATAAAAATTATTTCACAAATAATGTTCAGTACATTTTACGAAAACAATTCTCATAATTTGATGCAATCACTAGGTGCTATATAGCATGCTCCCACTATTTCTGCTATTATTATAAAACAAAATTTAGAGCTCCACCATTCACTTAATATTGTTAATATTGTTTACTTATATATGCTGCAACTAGTTTATAGAGGAGAGTTCTTTGATCAGATATCTTGAACTCAAAGAAATAAATGTTATAGAAAACAATTTTCTACGTGAAAATACATTGTGGAATAAAAATCATATTTCATATTCCAATATTAAGTATCAGTTATTATTACAATTCTTGTTTCTAATGTTTCTTTATGAAGCAGAAGTGACTATTCATTCTCTTCATTCCAACTTTACCTTAAATTACATCTATTCTTATACATTCATTTTTCTTTCAAATGTCAAACTATTCAAAAGAAAACCTTACTACAATATCATAACAAACATTTTACAAAACCGCGTTCGATTATTCTTAACATTTAAAACATCAAATATGTTGCACTTTATGTAAACCGATCAAGATGACATTTCAATGATCAAGTTCTTAGATGTATATCGTAGTTTATGGTCTTGTTTTACATTAACAAAAAATTATCCTTTTGAAATCATTCAATTTGAATACATGATCTTAAAATACTGTTTGTTGACTTACTTCAAATGAACTAACTCCATAGAAATATTGTACCCCACAAACTATGACTGTTTATCATATAACATTTATATGTGAAAGTACATGGATTATATATCGATGGTCTTGAATTGCATTTAGAGTTCAAAAATTCATAAAATACAATACACGGTCTAAACCAAATAAACATATAAGTGACCAACTTATGAATGTATTAAGTAGTTGAAACTGGAAATTTAAATGAGTATAGAAACATAATATAACATGCAATTAGAATTATTAGTAAGTATATATTATATTTCTATTTGTCAACTTTCAATTCAGCTTGTTTATATATGTTAATTGACAAATGTTTTGTCAATCATATTAAATGCACAAATTTATCATTGTAGATAATCATAACATTATATAGCATATGTTCCTACAATATTAGAAAGGTTAAATGTTACCATTTCATTTTTTCCAATACGGCTCCCACCAGTCTTTTATATTTCTCCAAACCCTAAGATGAAACATAGAAGCCTTAGAACTTCACTAGTGGGTGTTAGGACTCATTTGTTTTGGTATTTTAACTTTGAGTTTGCTCAACAAATCTTAGCCCCACAAACGATGGATAACACCTTATTGGTTGTATCATATACAACTCCTAACCCATTTTCCCTTGTTCTAATCTCAATTCGACCTTGAGTTTTCTCAACAAATCGAAAAAGATTATTCACTCATACCTAACATATAGTGATGGCCTAAATATAGTATATGTACCTTGAGTTTGCTCAACAAATACATTTAATTATCTTACCTCATTTGTTTAATATATTAATAATACTATGCATAACATCCCTAGCTTGAGTTTTCTCAACAACTAAGGAGTATGTAGGTAATTTATAAATATATATGGTAGAGAACGACATTATATTGAAGATTCATAATCTTCAATATGTATATTGAGTGATATTGACTTATAGAATAACATATTTCTTATGAAATACCCCAGCGATTTAAGTGTCAGACACATCAGAAATCATGGTATATGTACATTTACATATGTATTTATTTCTCAAGTCTATTTTGGTTTCTTTAATGTTCCACATTTAGTTTATGCACATATCATATAAGTTTTATTGTAATATAACTTTTTTATTTCATATTACTTATATGATAGTTTTACGTATAATATATCATTAATTAAATCTTATATAATTAATTTTAATCAATTAACTCTTTAATTACTTTTAAATTAGTATTCCATTATAACTTTTATATTGGTCATATCTACTATAACATTTATAGTGTATATTATAACCTTTATAGTGTAAAACACATATATCATATATATGTGTATTTTATTTAATTAATTAACCTTTAATTAATTTATTCAATTAAACAATTTTATTAAAATTTATCAATTTCAAAATTTATCTTGTATAAATACACATATACTTATGTTATCTTAAACATTTAAAAAAAAACATATATCAACATATGTAATCCATGCATATATGCATTAATTAATTAACATATTTAATTAATTTATTTTATTAATTTTATTAATCTTATTAATAAATTTAAAATTATATAAATATTTGCAAACATTTTAAAAATATCATTATACTTTCAAAATTTTGAAAACTTATGTATTATTATAATTTTTATAATAAACATGTTTTATTTTGAATTTAACTATTAAATTAATCTTTAACATTAATTTTCAAAACGATTTTGAAAATTAGACCAAGGCCCAAATTAAGTTGGGCCTTTTCTATTAGGAGCAACCATTGGGATCACTTCACTTTTCGGGTCAGCTAATAATCAGGTAGAACATGGTACTTGATTGCCCAATTCCAATCCTAGACATCACCTTTCTAGACACCGTACTAAGTGGGCAAGCATAATTAGTTAGCCCTACTATGACTAATTTAGACCACATAGGCTCCGATACCATTGTTGGAACTGGATTAGCTCGTAGCGAAATGGCTGAATTTCCAAAATTTTACCATATTGGATCTTTTATTGGGCCTATGAAGTCTAAATGAATTAGAAATTTTCTAAATTTCATTTAAATAAAATCATTTATTTTATTTAAATTCAAATATATTATGATATTAAATTAATTTTATTTGATTTAGTTTATACACAAATGTATCATATACATATATATGTGAGTGCATGTATAACATAATAATCCATGAAAGGTATGATATGTCCATATGTAGATGTTAGAATTTAAACCGCAACAGACATAGTAGCTCATTTTGTATGTCATGCATGTTGTCCAAATATATGCATGTATATATGTTACAATACACACACACATGTATGTATAAATATATTATATATAATATATGAACATAAAACATTTACACACACACACACATACACACACACATATAGAAAGAGAGATAAAAATTATTACAAATCAATTATAATTCAAAATTAAGTTAGTTTTGCAAAACATAATAATTTTAGTATTTTAATTTGTATATATTATGAATAAAATAATGTTTTCATCCATAAATGATTAAATAAAATAATCTACCAATGAAACTTCAAGTTTTACAATTTTAGAAAATCTAGGATCATGAAATAGAGCTTAGGATAAATTTGGAGATTTTTTAAAGCTGAATTATTATTTTTAAAAGCAAATACATTGATTTCAGCAATAATTATTTAATATAAAATAATATATTATAAAATTTTAAAATTTTAGAAATTCTAGGATCATGAATGAAAATTTACAAAAATTTTGAATAAATTTTCAATTAAATTATTATTTTTAATAAATCATAAATAGTTTTTCTAAAATAATATTAATTATCAAAAATAATAAACTTGATTAAAAAATTCCTAAGCTTTTTCTATATGTTTCTGAAATGATATAATAGTTTTAAAAATATAAAATTGAAATTTTAATGAAATTATATACAATTCAAATATTCAATAAATGCTAATTTAAAATATGAATATATGTATGATAATTAACATTCGATTTTGTAAATTCATATTATGTATAAATAAGTGTACCAATTTTTTTAAATCATATATATATATATATATATATATATCTTATATATGCTATTATGAGAGAGAAATATACACTAATATATATATATACACACACACAAAAAATGATTAATGAAAAAATTGATTTTGTACAATAAACAATATTTGTCTATACATAAATCAAATATTATAATGATCGAATAATGCACATAGCCAAATTGATTTGTGACAATCACATCTCCTTACAAAAATTTCACATAACTAAACATATAGTAGCAATATATTTAAACTGATAGGAAATTGCACATTATAGGATCATAGAATATAATTTAATTAATGTAATATAAAAATAAATTACCAATTTAGTGATGCCACTGAATCTACGCTGAAGCAATGACTTCCGTTCCTTTTACTTTTCTTGATTCGTCAGATTCCAAGCTCGAAATCACCAACCTCTAACTATCGAATAATATTATTTTACTTTGAAATATATTTGAGAATTTTGGAGTGGATTGAGAGCTATGTTTTAACTAGCAATATAGAAGGTAATGGTGGGCAAAAGGGTTAGTAGTTGTTTTTAGAGATACTATATATATAGTTGTATTAGAGAGAAATAAGGAAATTTTTTTTTGCCCGTTCTCACTTTATCTCAACCTATTATCTCCAAGCCAATTTTCTATGTTTTGGCCACCCCTAGACCTTCCCAAAGTCGAAATTTTGCAGCCCTAATGATGGGCCTTAAACCCATCTAAGCCCAAGCCAAAATATTATGCGATTAAATTTAATTTAATCGCTTGTCAATATTATATACCGATCAATATATTTATAACTATTATAAGTATATATAACATTATTTATTTCTCAAATTTTATAATTAATATTTCATATATATAAATTAATTTAATTAATCTATAACAATTATAAAATAATTAAATCGTTCGGTCTTATGGAAATTCATAATTTCAGCTGTGTAACTCTTGGGTGTAAATTTGATCAGCGATTAACATTGAACTATTCTAATGTTAACGTTCACACGTCACTTAGCAGGTGGTGTGGCATCATGACGAAATTTATTGCTTACTCATTTTCGGTAAAATCCAATTTTAGTTTAATAAGTGTTACCCAGTTGTGACATTTGTTTACACCGATTCTCTTCGTCAAAATTATATCACTTTGGACTTATGGAATTTGGTAATGGTCAAAATTCCAACCTCATCCACATTCAACTTTATGTTCTAAATACAAAGTCTTTGGTTCAATAATAACAATTATTATCAATCGAAATGCTCTAGCCAGAGACTTTGACTTTGAGTTGACTTGAGTTGATTGTGATATTAACCACATATAACAGAGGAGACGAATCCTCTCTTGAATAGTGCTTCACTTCCAATACTTCCACTCGACTCAACTCTAGTCACTCGATGGATGCCATGCTATGATTTGGCTATAATCAAAGTGTATCTTTCATATTGAAGATCCATAGAATTCTCAAGTCGAGAGAACTGCGCAAATCAGCCACATCGATATTTTCAATTTGACCTTAGTTATATTAACCAACAGAGAACTACATAGTGAGTCATTCCATAGTTATCCAATAACTATTAGTAAGTAACCCCTAGGTGCCCCCAGCAGTCATTAGTAATACACTGCCTAACATTTGGAGAGCGTTATGTACTCCAATCTCAACGAGTAGATCGACATCCAATGTCGATGCGTCTTGACTAGGAACATTTAAAATGGTATATTTGTTTTGTAACAACCCGATATTTTCAGCCATTCGCATCCACACATGCCGGACTTGAATTGCTCAAAATACCGCATTATAAATAAATTTGGAGCAAATGAAATACAATCATAGAATCACAGACACAGAAATATCAGAATAACTCGCAGTGGAAATTAAATACCATAGTAGTTCATGAAGCTACTATAGAAAACTCTCAAAACAATTACATAATAGCAGTTTGAAAACATATACAACAGAAATCTCAAATACATAAAAGTTTATAAATACCAGAGCTGAAATAGAACAACTGAAACTGAAAGGGAGTAGATAACTAGACAAGCAGAATCTTCAGCGATTCCTAGCTCCAGAAAAGAAATCCAAAGCTAAGCTGTAAATACTCAGGCTGACCCGAGCGTAAAGTAAAACAAAAAATACTCGATTCAGGACATATATACTTATATAGTGTAAACCAACTCAAGTGAACTGGAGTAGTAATGCACCATAACTTAAAGGATGCTTGGGATCGCCCATCCTTTAAGGATCAGTTAAATCGTAAATTAAATACGTCCAGTGGTTAAAATTTCACAATAGTAATTTATACTTCGAAATCAAATATCATTTAAAAATTCAATATCATTCAAAATTCCATTTCAAAATATCAAAATAACATATCTTTTCAAAACCACATTCATTTTTATTTAAAATACCATTTCAACACACATTTCAAAACAGTTTATATTTCAAAACAAATTACTTCATTTTAAATCATTAAAATGAAGTTATTATATTTAATAATTATATTATTAAGTTTTCAAAATTTAAATCTTTCAAAGTTCATTTATTCACTTAAATTTATTAAAACAATAAAAATTCAACTTTCGCAGCATTTAGAAAATGCTACGGAAAGGTACTTTTAAAACAATTCAAATTAACAAAAGACAGGATTTAAAAAAAAATGCTGTAATGGGGCTACTTTAGTTCAAATAAAACCTTAGTTAATTTCAGCAACTACAACACTTACAAATTGCTATAATAGCCCTTAATTCAATTTAGCCATTTAGTTCATTTCTATCAACTACAGCATTTACAAATGTTGTAATATCCTTTACATTAGAAATAATAACATTTCAAAAATGCTGTTAATTAAATTCCAAATATTCAATATAATTTCACAAAAAATTAAATTTTTATTTAAAACATTTTAAACTTATAAAATCATATATTTTCACTTTTAAAACAATCATTTAAATACCCTTATATTTATGATTTTATAAAGTTAAATTTTCATTCAAAAATCAATATTTAATAATAATTCACATATTAAATTCACACATTCAATTTCAATTCTTATGATTAAATTTTTAACTTAACACTTAAGTTTAAATTTTCAAATATAACTTATTTTTCATCTTATTTACTTAACTTAAAATTCACTTTTAAACAAAATTCACAAATTTCCAATTTAAGTTATATTTCAAAATTCAATTTAAATATTCATTTATTTCACCTTTTAATTTATTCAAAAGTCATTAATACTTTATAAAAATCATTTAAATTCATTTTAATTCAAATTTAAATCTATTTATCATATTTCCTACTTAATTTAAATTCCATTTATAACCAAATCATAATTGCCAAAATAACTTATATTTCAAATTTCTAACTTTACCATTAATTTATTCCACTTATAAACTTTTAGAAAATCAATAATGCTTTTTAAAATCATTTTTAATTAAGTTTAAATCAAAATATTATAATATTTAAATTTCTAAAATATTTTTAAAAATTTTAGAAAAATATATTTTAACCACGGGTCTGTATATCATTTTCTAGCCTAAGTAAAGTGATACGGATAATATATCATTTCAATCTATAATTTACAAAGAAAACCCAGGTTTTATCATTTTAAACCCGCAATCCCAAGTAAAAATGAAATAAATAAAAATCATTCAGGCCTATCATTTCGGCCCATAACGATTTTTCCCTGCTCTAAAGTCCGTTCGGGTATGTATCATTTGAACCCATAGTGATTCTACTCTAAAGGGAACTTGCGGTGTGACAAACTGATATAAATAAATAGAATAACATTATATAATAGTAACAGATGGTATAACAGGTAAATAAGCATAGGTGAACATCATATGATCATAACATAGCAAATATAGCACGGTGATATGTTTTACAGATTCAATTGTAATCAGTTTACTAGTCATATAAGTATAAATTTGTCTAGTGAGAATTACTCACTTGTATAGCTGGAGATGACAACCAAATGCACAAACAAGGAACTTCAAATGCACGATAACACGACAATGATTTGAGAGTGGGAGAGCCAAAGCTAATTGCCTTGTTACATATCAAACAAAACAAATACAAACATGAATTTTAAACCAAACTATTTATAAACAATACTAGGAATAAATACACAACTCAAAGCTAATGCTTTTGTACTTGCATTCAACAACATATGCTTCAGCCATGGTTAGAAATGCATGGCCTAGGTGTGAATTTGGATCAGGTGTGGGTTCATATAGGTCAGCCATAACATGAATATGAAGGAGATGGAGTGTATAGGCATGTATAACTCAAATCAATGCAGCCAAAGTGGAATTTCTATGCATAAATGGTTCGGCCCTAAGCATACATAGGCACGACCAGGCTTGGGGAGGTCAGATACAGATGTGGAAGGGGTCTCAAGTCAGCAAGTGACTGGTGGTGATGATGTAAAGGTCGGCCAATATGGTGTGTGAGGTGGTGGAGCAATTTGGTGGCTCGGCTATGGAGTTTTCAAGGCATAAGGCAACATTTAGTGGAGTTTGGCAACAAGGTGATGCACGGCTTGGTTCGGGCATTAGGCTGGAGGAGGTGGCAGCCTGTTGTGGTGGTGGTGGAGGCAGCTATGGTGATGGAGGAGGAAGGACCGAGCACATAAGGCTGAAGCAATGCAAGAATTCATGCAAAACTAGGAAGAAAGTGTAGAAAAAGTGAATATTTTTACCAAAGTTGTTCTCTTCAGGAAATGGGGCCGTACTTTTTAAGTTTGAGAAAGTTTTAGTACGTGAAAAATGAGGGGAAGTCAGCTGAAGAAATGGTGATAAAGTCAGCAATTGAATGAATATGTTGTTTGGTGTGAAAAGGCAAATTGAATATGAAAAGGCAAAGGATACCAAAGGTCAAAAACTCTTCAAATTTCCAAATTCTTTTTGCATTTTAAAATACATGAGAAATGTAAATAAATAGGATGAAAACAAAACAAAATAGTGAATGAATAAAAATAAAATAAAAAATTATTAAATAAATATAAATAAATTAATAAAATAGCTTAAAAATAGAAACTAGGTTATAAAAATTGAAAATAAAACACAGTAAGCTTTGGAAAATTATAACATCACTTTAAAAATGTTTTAAAATAAAAATATATACCTAAAATGTCATACAACACGTATTAGAACATGATTTAACAAATAAAAATATTATTTATATAATTTAAAATAGACAATTTTATTAAATAAATCAATTTACACCCAATATTGTAAAAAGCATTACTTTCACAATATAAATCGGATTTCAACGAAACGAAAAGCAGTATTATTAAATTAAATTTATTTTCATAAAAAAGGATAAAATTCAAAAATTAAAATATTTAAATTTTAAATTTAAAAGTCAAAGTTTGACCAGATTGACCAAAAATCCACTTTTCTGGAAAATTTTCTTTATATTCAGGTTTGAAATTACAATTCACATAAACATTAAAACAAATATTTAAAATGACCAAATTTATTCATTTTAATAAATATAATAAATTTTCAAATAAAATAATCAAAATAAACAATTAAAATAAGTCAAAAAATTCAGGGTTGTTACACTCTCCCCCACTCAAATCTTTTCGTCTTCGAAAAGAACGAACAAGGAAAATAAGGAAAAACAAGATAGAAAAAGCAAATAGTATCTGAAAAAACAATTCCGAATTCGAAGCACGAATGCTCTCCTTCGTCTCCCTGGTACATTCTTGATCATCAGTACTTACACAGTACTTTGACCAGACTAATAGATTTCCTTCTTAGGTGCTTCGTACCTCTATCGACAATACAAAGTGGCTTACTCTCGACAGTCAGATTAGACTAAATATCCAAACTATCAAAAGCAGAAGGCTGAAATAATAAGAGATGAGCTTTGAAGATACTAGAGAAGATGTGAGACATGGAATATATCATGCACTCCAGACAGCTTCTTGGCAAATCCAGACGATAAGCCAAAGAACCAACTCTTTCCATAATACAGAAAGAACCCTCAAAGAAGAAGAAGGTAAGAATGGCTAGAAGGAAAAATAGGTTGGAAGACAAGGATGAACCATATTTTAAAAACCATATAAATTTCAATTCAATTTTTTTTATATAAATTTTATGCATTTTATAATATACATTTTATATTATGATGAATAACCATTTGATTCAAATTTGATAGTTCGAAGTAAACAATATTTAAAACATTTTAAAGTATTTAGAGAAGCAAAATAAATAATCAAAATATCCTTTATATAATACTTTATCAAAATACTTTTATAACTCGATGTCTTAACAAGTTTACTTTCGTTCCTGCACATTCTGGCCATGCGTTGATCGGGCGCAAAGCTAGAATTCTCTAGGTGCTTAGTAGACTTGTTTCAACACCCAGTGAAAATACTGGAAAACCTTTTAAAACAACAGATATGGAAAGTACAATCCAAACAAATCAACCAAACCAAACATGTGTCTAACTATGGATCGCAGATACACAATGGTTACGCCTGGATCCCCCAAGAAACATCCGCACCGTAAGCTATCTCAGCTTGCGAATTACGCCATGATGACTAGTAGACCGCAAATACACAATGATTATGCTTGGATCCCCCAGAAAACATCCGTACCCTTAAGCTATCTCAGCCAGCGGATTTCGCTACTACTACGACCTACATAGATCACATGATACACAATGGTTACGCCTGCATCCCCTAGGAAACATCCATACCCCCAGGCCATCTCAGCCAGGCGAATTACGCTATGCAGTCATAAACATAGGACCATGGAGATCACCATGGAATTCAATGGACACTCGAGTATCATATCCGGAAAACCCAAATCAGAGAGAATAAAATCGATAGAATGAATCCACAGTGTGGCCACAAAGAGGATATTAAGCAGAAGGCACTTTCCATATCTTTACTTCGAAAATATGTATCACATAGTACCTTTCAAAATCCTTTCAAATATCATACTTATATAAAGTCCATTATATATAAGATTTCATTTTCAAATCAAATACTTCCCAAAATCAATAGTATATCAAATCACACTTATATAGACTTCGATTATACAAGATTTCAATTTACAAATTGAGTACCTTTACAAATCAATAGTTTCAAATCACTTCATACTTATACAAATCAATTTTATATAAGTTCTATAACTCCCAAATCAAAGTATTTAAATAAACAAGGTTCTCAATTTCAAACCATTTCAATATCAATTCAGTTTCAAAATATATATGATTTCGCCAAATCATATCTTCCAAATTACATATATTCAGTTTCAAAGTTTCTTAAAACAATAGATTTAGAAAATAATCCAAATTTCCAATCAACAAAAATTTAGGTCAAACAAGTTCATTTCCATTTCAAACATATATTCACATTCAAAAATTATAATACTTCTAAATTTATAAATCTTTTGAGCCAAAATACTTGAAATCGTTACACTTTGAAAATCATAACCTTTCGAAATCATACATTTGAAATTATAAAACATTCCTTTAATTCTTTACATTTCATAAATTTATTCAATTAAACCCAAATCTAAAATTTCCAATTTTAATTCAATTCAAACCATCAGTTTCAATTCAATTTAGTTTTCAAACAAAATCATTTCAAATATTATCAAATTTCAAATAAAGATTTGATCCATAAAATATACAACTCAATCTCTAATATATCTCAAAGCTTAAATATACCATATTTCAAAACTAAATTTTATAATTTCATATATCTTAAATTTTACTTCATTATTACTTAATTTTGAAATATTCATTTCATAAATCCATCATTTTTAAATAAACTCAAATTACAAGTAACCAAATATCCTTTCATACAAATATAAACTTCAAATATTCATTTATCAAAATCAATTACCATTTCAAATTCACATTCTTTATCAAAATAAAGATTAAATCATTTCCAAACCATTTCAATCATCAAAATATCTAAAATGGTTACAAAGTTTAAAACCATCTCTTTTTAAAACCTTCAAACTATTTATTTTTGTATGAAAAATCCAATTTACCATTGGAAAGATTATTATTCTATATATATACTTTATTAAAAACATTTTAAATCTATATTCCATACCAGTATAATTCAAAATATTCTTATTTATTTCACTCAACAAATAGTTTCAAACTTATATAAATCATATTACTTTATACTTTAGTCATACCAAGCAAAACTTATATTCTTTATCAAATATCCTATACCTTTCAAAATTACTTAGCTTTGAAAAGTTAACCCTAATTTGGAAGTGCTCGAAACTTCAAAATAGTCGAAGTAATCATATTTTCAATCCATGAGTTGGAAATCACCAACAAATCAGTAAACCAATTCCAAAAGATAGGGTTATATCAAAACAAACTTGAATCTTAAGGACTAAACACCAGCTTACTTTAAATCATTTCATATATATATATATATATATATATATATATATATATATATATCTTTCGAATATCAAACCATACTTCAAAATCTAAAATCAAAATTTGGTTTCACAAGATCACTCGCATAGCAAAGCTACTAGAGTGGCCTCTCCCCCATTCAGAAACTCTAAAATCAATGTCGATGATGCATGCTCTCATCACCGAAATTATTTTCCAATGACATAAGTGGGTTCTTGTCTTTTATTTTCTCAAAAAAAACTTCTTTGAAATCTCTTCGAAATCATTGGAATTCATTCGAATACATTGGAAACATTTCTTATTCAGAAAATATCTTTAAATCATATTATTATTATATATTTTTCAAAATCTTAAAACCAATTTCAAAACACCGGAGTTCGATTCCTCGAAATTCAAGTTCAAAAATTTTCAGTTATAAATCATTTTTATATAAGTCAAATTCTTATATAATTTTCAAAATTTCAAATCCTATCGAAATTTCAAATTTTCATTTTTAAAAGGTATATAATCCTTATCGAAAACATTTTACTTTTATATATAAAATATGGCCATCCTTATCAAAATAATAATTTCGATGTATGCACAATTTCAAAATACAACCAAACACAAATTTCTAAGGGATGATTCAAGGATGGATTTCCCAAAAAATAGAAATTCGAATTTAGAAGAACTCTAATCAAATAGAATCCTGATTCGAAGATAAGCTCGAACTAAGATTAGATAATTCAATAATAGAAGATGGATAAGCCTATATAAATTGCGGGCGACCTTAATCGGTCAACCGTGACTTCAGGAATATAACCAATGTAGAAATCTAAGGCAAATCGACATTCGATCGCCAGAGATAGAATCCGGGTAGAGCAGAAGATAACATCGTAAACAGAGGATATAGAAATCTCCGGTGAATCAATGCCAAATTGTAAAGGAGTTTCACACCTTTAAAAATCATTTAAAGACTTGCGAAACCACCAATCTTTAGAGAGGCCTTTCCAAAGTGGAGTTATGGAATGCTCCAAAAATCAAAGGAATACAAATAGGGAAGACAAGAGTGGATTTCAGAACAATTGGAAGCGTTCCAAAGTTCAAGGAATCCAAACCGATAAGAATCCTAACCAAAAGATTTCTAACAAGGTGGATACAGAAGGAATGAAGTTTAGAAAATCTTGGTTTCAAAATAAGAAATTTTTTATTCTAATATAATCTTTGAAAGTACTATAAAAGTCATTTGGAAATCATTTCATACTTCGAAAATACGTTCTCTCATAAGGAAATGATTCTGAGATTGATTTCACACGTTCTAGGGTATTTCTATCCTATCTCTAATGACTTTTTTGCTCCACAGGCTATGGTTTGCCTAAAACCAAAACTCTGATATCTAACAACCCGATATTTTTTGCCATTCGCATCCACACATGCCGGACTTGAATTGCTCAAAATATCGCATTGTAAATAAATTTAGAGCAAATGAAATACAATCACAGAATCACAGACACAGAAATATCAGAATAACTCGCAGCGGAAATTAAATACCATAGTAGTTCATAAAGCTACTATAACAAACTCTCAAAACAATTACATAATAGTAGTTTGAAAACATATACAACAGAAATCTCAAATATGTAGAAGTTTATAAATACCAAAGATGAAATAGAACAACTGAAACTGAAAGGGAGTAGATAACTAGACAAGCAGAATCTCCAGCGATTCCTAGCTCCAGAAAAGAAATCCAAAGATAAGCTGTAAGTACTCAGGCTGAATCGAGCGTAAAGTAAAACACAAAACACTCGAGTCAGGACATATATACTTATATAATGTAAACCAACTCAAGTGAACTGGAGTAGTAATGCACTATAACTTAAAGGATGCTTGGGATCGCCCATCCTCTAAGGATCAGTTAAACCATAAATTAAATACGTCTCGTGGTTAAAATTTCACAACAATAATTTATACTTCGAAATCAAATATCATTTCAAAATTCAATATCATTCAAAAATCCATTTCAAAATATCAAAATAACATATCTTTTCAAAACCACATTCATTTTTATTTAAAATACCATTTCAACACACATTTCAAAATAGTTTATATTTCAAAACAAATTACATCATTTTAAATCATTAAATCAAGTTATTATATTTAATAATTATACTATTAAATTTCCAAAATTTAAATCTTTCAAAGTTCATTTATTCACTTAAATTTATTAAGGCAATGAAAATTCAACTTTCGCAGCATTTAGAAAATGCTACGGAAAGTTACTTTTAAAACAATTCAATTTAACAAAAGACAGCATTTAAAAAAAATGCTATAATAGGGTTACTTTAGTTCAAATAAAATCTTAGTTAATTTTAGCAACTACATCACTTACAAAGTGCTATAATAGCCCTTAATTCAATTTAGCCATTTAGTTCATTTCTATCAACTACAACATTTATAAATGCTATAATATCCTTTACATTAGAAATAATAACATTTCAAAAATGCCGTTAATTAAATTCCAAATATTCAATATAATTTCAAAAACAATTAAATTTTCATTTAAACCATTTTAAACTTATAAAATCATATGTTTTCACTTTTAAAACAATCATTTAAATACCTTTATATTTATGATTTTATAAAATTAAATTTTCATTCAAAAATCAATATTTAATAATAATTCACATATTAAATTCACATATTCAATTTCAATTCATATGTTTAAAGTTTTTACTTCACACTTAAGTTTAAATTTTCAAATATAACTTATTTTTCATCTTATTAACTTAACTTAAAATTCACTTTTAAACAAAATTCACAAATTTCCAATTTAAGTTATATTTCAAAATTTAACTTAAATATTCATTTATTTCACCTTTTAATTTATTCAAAAATCATTAGTACTTTATAAAAATCATTTAAATTCATTTTATTTAAAATTTAAATCTATTTATCATATTTCCTACTTAATTTAAATTCCATTTATAACCAAATCATAATTGCCAAAATAACTTATATTTCAAATTTCTAACTTTACCATTAATTTATTTCACTTATAAATTTTTAGAAAATCAATAATGCTTTATAAAATCATTTTTAATGTAGTTTAAATCAAAATATTATAATATTTACATTTCTAAAATATTTTTAAAATTTTTAGAAAAATATATTTTAACCACGGGTCTGTATATCATTTTCTAGCCTGGGTAAAGTGATACAGATAATATTTCATTTCAATCCGTAATTTACAAAGAAATTCCGAGTTTAATCATTTCAAACCCGCAATCTCAAGTAAAAATGAAATAAATAAAAATCGTCCAGGCCTATCATTTCGGCCCATAACGATTTTTCCCTACTCTAAAGTCCGTTCGGGTATGTATCATTTCAACCCATAGTGATTCTAATCTAAAGGGAACTTACAGTGTGATAAACTGATATAAATAAACAGAATAACATTATACACAGTAACAGATGGTATAACAGGTAAATAAGCATTGGTGAACATCATATGATCATAACATAGCAAATATAGCATGGTGATATGTTTTACAGATTCAATTGTAATCAGTTTACTAGTCATATAAGTATAAATTTGTCTGGTGAGAATTACTCACTTGTATAGCTGGAGATGACAACCAAATGCACAAACAAGGAACTTCAAATGCACGATAACATGACAATGATTTGAGAGTGGGAGAGCCAAAGCTAAGTGCCTTGTTACATATCAAACAAAACAAATACAAACATGAATTTTAAACCAAACTATTTATAAACAATACTAGGAATAAATACACAACTCAAAGCTAACGCTTTTGCACTTGCATTCAACAACATATGCTTCCACCATGGTTAGAAATGCATAGCCTAGGTGCGAATTTAGATCAGGTGTGGGTTCATATAGGTCGGACATAACATGAATATGAAGGAGATGAAGGGTATAGGCATGTATAACTCAAATCAAGGCAACCAAAGTGGAATTTCTATGCATAAATGGTTCAGCCCTAAGCATACATAGGCACGGCCAGGCTTGGGGAGGTCAGGCACAGATGTGGCAATGGTCTCAGGTCAGCAAGTGACTGGTGGTGATGATGTAAAGGTCGGCCAATATGGTGTGTGTGGTGGTGGAGCAATTTGGTGGCTCGTTTATGGAGTTTTCAAGGCATAAGGCAACATTTGGTGGAGTTTGGCAACAAGGTGATGCACGACTTGGCTTGGGCAGTGGGCTGGAGGAGTTTGCAGTCTATTGTGGTGGTGGAGGCGGCTATGGTGACGAAGGAGGAAGGGCCGAGCACATAAGGTTGAAGCAATGCAAGAATTCATACAAAACTAGGAAGAAAGAGTAGAAAAAGTGAATATTTTTACCAAAGTTTTTCTCTTCAGGAAATGGGGCCATACTGTTTGAGTTTGAGAAAGTTTTAGTAGGTGAAAAATGAAGTGAAGTCGGCTGAAGGAATGGTGATAAACTCAGCAATTGAATGGATATGTTGTTTGGTGTGAAAAGGCAAATTGAATATGAAAAGGCAAAGGATACTAAAGGTCAAAAACTCTTCAAATTTTCAATTTTTTTTGCATTTTAAAGTACATGAAAAATGTAATAAATAGTATGAAAACAAAAAAAATAATGAATGAATAAAAATAAAATAAAAAATTTGTTAAATAAATATAAACAAATTAAGAAAATAGCATAAAAATAGAAACTAGGTGATAAAAATTGAAAATAAAATAAAGTAAGCTTTGGAAAATTATACCATCACTTTAAAAATGTTTTAAAATAAAAATATATACCTAACATGTCATATAACACATATTAGAACATGATTTAACAAATAAAAATATTATCTATATAATTTAAAATAGACAATTTTATTAAATAAATCAATTTACACCCAATATTGTAAAAAGCACAACTTTCACAATATAAATCGGATTTCAACGAAACGAAAGGCAGTATTCTTTAAATTAAATTTATTTTCATAATAAAGGATAAAATTCAAAAATTCAAAAATTCAAATTTTAAATTTAAAAGTCAAAGTTTGACCAGATTGACCAAAAATCCACTTTTCTGGAAAATATTCTTTATATTCAGGTATGAAATTATAATTCACATAAAAATCAAAAAAAAGTATTTAAAATAAAATTTTTATTCATTTTAATAAATATAATAAAGTTTTCAAATAAAATGATCAAAATAAACCATTAAAGTAAATCAAAAAATTCAGGGTTGTTGCACGTTTCGTTTATGGTAAATTATTCATAGTTACAACACTTTGTAACTACTATCACAAAATATACCATTTAAAGATTTTTATATTAAATATAATTTTAGTTAAGTTAATTAATTAACATAATCACATTATATCAAGTATATAATAGGAAGAAAATACCTTTAATTTCGAATAAGATTTGTCAACTAGATAGATATACGCAACAAATTACATAATTGTCCTTAGGGAATACCCCTAACTCTATCAGACATATCCTACCTAAGTATGTTGAGATATGTATAGATATTTTTTTCCAAATTTTTAAGAGTTATATTTTTTGGCTCCATCTTTTTGTGAATGGATATGTCTATTCAAACACCATATAAAGATGACTGGAAAATGAATTTTTAACAAATTATTCACTTTATTCTTCTTACTCTAAACTCTGATTATTTATTTTGAAAAAACCACTTTCTATACTCTTCAGTTCCACTAAAATTCAATCTCTATTTTACTACATTCATCTCTACAATCTACTCACTATTTTGCAAGTATTCAAATCATTCTCTTACTGTTCTAAACTTTCCTTTCACCAATTCAAAGATCAAAGTGCAATGAAAGGGCTATAGGATATTTTGTTTTCAAGTTACACCTATTTGCATTTGAAATCAACAACTTTCTAGTACTATTTTGTGTGGGTGTGCTTATTGCCCATGCAAATCAAGTGTGTGTGCTTGTTACTCGTTCAAATCAATTCGGTTTGCTTATTTCCCATTCAAATCAAGTGGTTGATCTTATTGTCTGGTAAATTAAGTGAGTCTACCCTAAGCTCGAATAGTTAGTAAGGTGTATCTTACTGCCTTGGAAACAAGATTATATTCTAATTTGCTTCTACCTGATTAGAGTAGGCATTGAAAATAAATCTATACAAATACTATATAGGACCGGATATAGGATTGGTCAATATAAACTAGTATGAAACTCCCGGTGTCTTTTCTCTTGCTTTTACTTTATTTTACTACACTTACATATATTTATGACTGCCTGTTAATGTATATTTTTGTTGATCATCTATTTTTTGATTTAAATCTTGAAATTATTTAGAAGAGTTATATGTTACTCATAAAATATTATTCACCCCCTCTAGTATTATAGTAGCCTTAAGATCCGTCCTGTGATAACCCTGATTTTTTGACATCTGTTAATTGGCAATTAACAGGGTTAAATTTATTAAAATACTAATTTGTAAAATTGAGCATATAAAATTCTGATAAATGTATGGATATCCGGAATTTTAGGCAAATAAATATGTAATAATTTCTTTTATAAATCATTTATTATAATCTAAAATTTGTTCTTTTCCTAAGAAAATAAAATAAGTATTAATTTGAATATATATAAGTAGATTTTAAAGAAAATTTGGATTTGAAATTCAAATGTAAACATCTTATGAATAAATTGGATTTAAAAATAATATGTCTATATGCTTTTATTAGTATATGATTAGTTTTATATCATTGTCTTTAAAAGGCTTTTAAAGGATATATTCAATTAGTATAATTATTTTTAAGTGTATAATTGGAATTTCATATCATTTTCTTTAAACTTTATATAGATAAATATAAGCGAAGTTTAAATATTAAACACTTAAGACATTTATAAATATATAACTAAATTTAAAAATATTATAAATATATATATATATTAAAACATATTAATACACATGTAAACTAATTCATCATGCTTTACAACAAGTGTAAACAAATTACAAAATGTAATTACAAGTGTAAGCCAAGGATTTTATCTAATTACAAGTGTAAACAATATTGTACAAGTGTCTAAATTTTTTATTTTCTTAGTTTTAGAAATTTCAATTTGGTTGTACTACTATTACCACTTGATTCTCATTATTTTATTTAATTCCAATAATCAATAACTAATTTCTTTAATATATTTAATAATCAGGAAAATTATTTCTTTATATATCAAAAGACAAACTTATATGAAAATCATTTTTAAAAATCATTTTATAAGAAAATAACAAATACACACTCATATATACTACACTCAACTCAATCTAGGGTACCAATGACCCTATCCTTAATGAGTAATCTCACTAGAGCCAAGGTTCCCGCTTAACCTGGCTCTGATACCAAATGTAACGGCCCAAAATTTCGACTTCAAAAATTCCAGACTGTTAGAGAAAAGATGAAAGAGATAGAAGAAGAAACAGGAAACAAACTCAAAATCTCACATTCGCAGCGGATCAAAATGTAATAACAAATAATAACATTTTTATTAAGGAAAGCTATAATTGTTACTTTACATCAGTACATCAGAGTTACAACCATTACAATCAATACAGACTACACAGTCTCACATACTCAGCGGAAAAGTCCATACGTTTCTACCATCCAGCTCGCCTTCTGAGCTCCAGAACGTCCTCACCTGAAAATATGTAATACTCTGTCTGACCCGAGCATTAAATCAATGTAACACCTGGGTCAAGCTGGAAACCAGCATGAGTAAACCCATCTAACATGAAATACTAAAATAATAAACTTATTTAAAACCCGGGGGTAACTCATACTTCACTACAAGTTTTAACTTACCATAGTCAAATACACATCCTACAATAATCTAAGTATCGTTACTAAGATTAAATGACCAAGTTTACATCATTTATTCCATTCCAGCCTATTAATCTCAAAGTCAAATTCATAAAGAATTATTGCAGATTCCAAATCGAAGTGGTTTTGGGTATATACTGATACCTGACCCCGGTCTCTTCGAATTCAATATCATCTTAAAAACAAAGCTATTTGAGTTTAAACAATTCCATCTATATCCAGAATTACATATTACATAGCCATTCAACACAGATAGATAAACCATATTATCTCAGTTCATTCCAAACATATCATATCACATAGCATCACAAATCACTTATCAAAGATATAAAATAACCCAAGGTATTCAATATCATTCAATTATTCATAAGAAAGATAAATTAGTCACACCATTCCAATTAATTTAAATAAATTAAATTAATTGCTTTAATCACTTTTAATCCTGCTTACTTAATATTAATTAATTACAAACCATTAATTAATCATCCCTTAATTATCCACTTTAATTACATTAAGTAATTAGCCTTTAATTAATAACACAAATTTATTAACCTTCACCCATTCACATTAATTACATTTATCCTTAATTAATTTCTCAAATTAATTATCCTATAATCACTTACATTGATTAATTATCCTTTAATTAATCACACTCATTAATTAACTAACCCTTAATTAATTTCCTTAATAAATCAATCCTTTAATTAATTACACTAAGTAATTAATCCTTAATTACCCCCCTTAAGTAATTTACCTTTAATTACTTTCATCAAGAAATTATCCCATTGGTTAATTATTCTCAATTAATTAACCTTGATCATCAATTAATTTAACCTTTAATTCCTAATTAAATTAATTAACCCTCAACAGATTAATCCTTTAATTACTTACATTAAGTAATTATTATTTAGGTAATTAATCTCTAATTAATTAATCAATATATCCTTAATTACGAATAAATTAATCTCTAATTAATTAAATCATAATTAATTAGATAAATTAACTACCCTTAAAATCATTAATTAATTAAATAAATAAATTACTCTTAAATTACTTAATTAATTTAATTAATCCTTAATCATTCAAGGTTTTAATTAACCTTAAGATAACCCATTTATCTTTAGTTAATTTCCAAATTATCATAATCATATTTAAAACATTTATCTTTATAATTAACTTAGTTAATTAAATTATTTAATTTAATTTTTTTTAGAATAACTTAAGCCTTTAAATTTTACAAATTTAAGTTAAACAAATTATAACTTCCTTCAATCAAAGAATTTAAAAACATTATCATATAATAGTTTAAAACTAGATTAAATTTAAATTTAAAACTTGCTTTTATAAAATTAAAAAAAACTGTTTAAAATCCTGCTAATTCAACGTTGCCTTTGGAACTTCGGACCTAAACATTTTCTTTGCTTAAAAAAACAAGGTAACAAAAGAAGCTCGAGCCTACATCAGAAATACTCGAGCTACAACTCGAATTAACCTCTCATCTCACCCATTTCGATCAAAACACAAAAGCGTCTTCGAGCCCAAGCTCGACTTTCACGATGCCTCAAACTACACAGTGAACACCTGATACAAATCAAAAGCTCATGCACGTGCATGAACCAACGACGAAGCTCTGACCACGCTTGCCACCGTCGACGAGTCGCCTACGACTCTACCATTCAATTCCGGCCACCAGATCAAACGATCAAATACGGAAACAAAATCGAGTTCAAACAATCGAAAAATGGAATCCACCCAATCGGAAAACACCCACAAGCCAACGCTTTCAACCTCCGGCACCGATGCCGACCAACCCAGAGCAACGCCACGACTCCCTGCTTCAACTTCCCCCACACGCGATCCAACTCGACGCCACCGAGACACCAAAATCGATCGACGAACCACCTCGACTTCAACAGGCTTTTAAACCCTACATTCTTCTTGCCGTGCCACCCCAGCGAGCAATCAACCCTCCAGCCAATTTTGCCGAGCTCCTCGACCTATAAGCCTGCTTCAGCAACAAGCTCGCCACTTCCAACACCTTAGATCATCCGAATTTGATAAATACCCAAATCCTCATCAACTAACATTTCCTACCTAAAAACTCAACTAAAAATCTTGTTATGATTTCTAAAACCATTGTTTTACAAGACGAATAAGATTATATAAGTGAAACTCGTAATTGAGACAACCAATTTTTCTGATATATTATCATTTTACTGTAATATTCACTTTACCAAATAATTTCTTGACAATACTATTTGTTAACATTTTTAAAATTTATATTACACCATCACCACAAAATTTTCTTTAAACATCATGTGCTAAAAATAAATAGGGAAGAAGAATTTGATTTTTCCTTGAACATATTTTAGTCTGTAGAACAAAGAACAAAGCATATCATCTTTCCCAGAATTTCATGCAAACGTCTACATACATACATACATACATACATACATACATACATACATACATACATACATATATGCATTTTTGTTTAATTAATCATGCAATCACTTATCATAATTAATTTTAAGGAATTTCAGCGTGCATCTATATTTAAGACATATTTAAAACTTTTTAAATAGATTTGTCTACTCATAGAATTTTAGAGAAACATAGAAGCCTGGGATGATAGTTTTGAAACAGGAATTATGATCTTGCAACTTGATTCGAATCTGAGGTTGAATCTGATATTGAATCTATTTGAATTTGAGTTGATCTGATCCTCAGGTTTGAAACAATTTGAAAGTATTGATTATTATTATTATTATTTTTCTATTTACTGGTTTTTGGGTTACATGATTTTTTTATTTTCTTAGTTTTAGAAATTGAAGATAGAAAAGAAATGAGAGGAGAAAGTAGAGAGGTTTATATAACTCAGTTTTATCATTTTATTAAAAAGAAAATACAAATTTAGACACTTGTCCAATTTAGTTTACACTTGTAATTAGATAAAATCCTTGGCTTACACTTGTAATTACATTTTATAATTTGTTTACACTTGTTATAAAGCATGAAGAATTAGTTTACATGTGTATTAATATGTTTTAATATATATATATATATATATATATATTTAATATTTTTAATTTTAGTTATATTTATAAATGTCTTAAGTGTTTAATATTTAAACTTCTCTTATATTTATCTATATAAATTTTAAAGAAAATGATATGAAATTCCAACTATACACTTAAAAATAATTATACTAGTTTAATATATCCTTTAAAAGCCTTTTAAAGACATTGATATAAAACTAATCATATACTAATAAAAGTCATATATACATATTATTTTTAAATCCAATTTATTCATAAGATGTTTACATTTGAATTTCAAATCCAAATTTTCTTTAAAATCTACTTATATATATTCAAACTAATACTTATTTTATTTTCTTAGGAAAAGAATAAATTTTAGATTATAATAAATATTTATAAAAGAAATTATTACATATTTATTTGCCTAAAATTCCGGGATATCCAGACATTTATTAGAATTTTATATGCTCAATTTTACAAATTAGAATTTTAATAAATTCAACCCTGTTAATTGCCAATTAACAGATGTCTAAAAATCCAGGTTATCACGCATCCACACTAGTATAATTTATACTACACCGTTTCCCTTATTTGTATCAGAGTATTAGGTTTTTAAAAACCCGATGTTTGATTTTTGAAAATTATAAATTGCTAGTAACATTGTTAGTAAACTTATTAACACTTTTGTAGAAGGAAAACCAACTACTCGACCCCACTATTTAATGGTAATATTATTCCTACTGGTCATGTAGGATGAAATTTATTTACAATACGATGGCTTAGATATTTGGAGCATTACATAAAGTAAATACACTAAAACCCAAACTGAATGTTCACAGTAAACCATAAACCAAAAGACATAAGCACTCTATATCTCAAAGGCCCTGGTATTTGATTTTCACTTTAGATAAAAATGAATTTAATCGAGTTTTTATTTGTATGTCTGACTTATAAAGTTTGGAGAACAGTGCAAGTCACACAGGAAGGCACTAGTAAAATTAAAAAAGCTAAGATTTCCATATTAAATACCCAGTTTTAACTTTTAAAATGAAACAAAATGTGTTTGTTTCTAACATGTATTCAATATTCCAAGATATAGTTTATTCATCAATATAGTTAGGGATTTTTTTAAAAGAGGATCAAGTTACCAAAATCTTTAATTAACTCTCTTTAGAATGTGACCAAAAGACATTGACAATAGAGGAAGCCAATGATATTAGTAAATTAAAAATTACAAAATTAATTAGTAACCTTATGTACTATAAAGTTGTGTTATAGGGTAGTAAGGAAAGTCGGGTGATCAAAAAGAAATCAATTGCATTCAATACAACAACCGACGGTCAAGATTCAGATGACGATGATAATGATGACTAAATTGATCTTATGACCTGAACTTTATAAAATTTCTTATATATACAAAGATGAATACCTTTTGAAAAACTAAAGAAAAAAATTTTAGAATGGAAATGTCTTTAGGTATTACGACTATGGCAAATCTAGCCATCCACGAAGAGGCGATCCTCATTAAAAGAAAGCAAAGAATGCACTGAACACCGATTTGTTTAAAAAGCGAAAACGAACTTTCCACCCAACTTTGGATAAATCTAATACAACATTGAGTGAAAATGTCACGCCCCACCTCTATATCCACTCTAGCCAAGGACACTACGGGGTAATGCTATCAACTAGCACGGAGAATAAGGCTGTTGAGGAGCGACCATCCGCGTAATTGCTTTGTGCGAGCATCGATATGTCAGATAGTACAACATGCATTTGGTTTCAGGAGGAAATCCGACATACCGATACAAACTCAAAGCTACTATACAGTGGCTACATATATTCTTCGGAAACAAATATAGAAACAAATATAACACAAATCAGTCACAGACATCCATATCACAAAGGCGGAAATAGATATGAATATAACACTTAAAAGTGTATATCAGAGTAGTGGTCAAACAAGATCCACAATATCACAAAAGAATAGTTACAAGTGCTAGACAAAAGAATATGGATACATCAATGAGTCTATATCTCAAATGTATACAATAAAAACTACTAATCTAAGTAGTTAGCCAAAAGTCAGGGTGATAATCCCAGATGTGAAGTCAAGCAGAAGAACCTTTAACATCTCGGTCTGACCCGAGTATTATTTAATAAGAAAATAATAAAATGCTCAGTCTAACTATAAATATCAGACGAAATGATATAGAATAAGAGATATGACAAAAACGTATGATAACCATAAAACCATACTGTGATAAGTTTGTAATTGAAAATCAACAAGAGATTAATCAATACCACAAGAATCTTCTCGAAGATCAAAAAGAATGTCATACTCTTTATTTTTATTCACTAAACCATAAATATTGACAATTATATCAATGTCAATCACAAAAGTTAATGACCCACAAATTCACCAATGCATAAATATTGATAAAACATATCAATGTAAATCACGAAAATTGGTGAAACACAAGTTCTAGAAATCATCAATGGAAATCCAGAAATCACAAAAAGGGGGAGGCCTATCACAAAACGGGAGCATGAAAACTCACCAACATGTGTATCGCAAAATGAAACGCTATTCCATGGTTGCTAACCATTAATTTTTGAGCCGAGGCTCCACAAAATGGTCCGAAGACCATGGGTCGCTACCCCACCAAATTAAGCAGAAGCTCCACAGAAACGGGGTTTAGTCTCCCTCGCAAACAAAGAGACATCGCACATTGCTAGTCTAAATCACAAAATGATCATCATCGATCATTAAGAAGTGTCAATTACACTAAGCTAGTAAATATATGAGCTTAGCTTCATGTCCCATAACCACTAGCTTAACTTAAATATTTACGAACAAATTATAGATCTCCACTCGAAAATTGTCACAAGAGATTCAATCGAAAAAGTCCAAGAATTAACCGATGAAGTAAACGCAAGCATTTCATACCACTTGTTTTACTAAGTCGTTTAATTAGATTTCTCATACGAGTGAGGTAAAGGTTTGTATATACTAGTAGATTGGAAAACGGTTTAAGAAACGAGCTTTACTACTAGTATTGAAACCTTTATATTTTTAAAGTGACGAATCACAAAAATGATTGTAGAAACAATAAATCACAAAAATTCACATACGAAGACGTGAATAAAATCCAAAGAATTCGATTCCAAATCCATCGAGGTGGAAATATCCTTGCGAATTAACAGCCACGACTTACGACTTAACATAATTCAACACAAGAAATCAGCGGCTCAACACATGCGACTCCACGGCATACGACCTAAGAGATCAATGACTTAAGAAATAGCATGCGGCCTAACATAGCAACTTAACATGGGGCTACGTATAGCATGGCACGACCTAAGTTGGTGCGAGATATAGCAGCAGGCCGAGCGACCTAAATGGTGCGACTTAACATGGCCGACTCATAGCATGTGCGAATTAAAGCAGGTGTGACTTAAAGCAAACCGAGCGACTTAAGGAACGAGCGACCTAACTGATTGCGACTTAAAGCAAGTCGAGCGACTTAAGGAATGAGCGACCTAACTGGTTGCGACTTAAAGCAAGCCGAGCGACTTAAGAAGGTAAGACCTAACATGCCGACTCATTAGCGAGGCGATCGACCTAAGGAGCGCGACTTAACAGGCCGAGTCATTAGCGAGGCGAGCGACCTAAGGAGCGCGACTTAACAGGCCGAGCGACTTATGAACCGGCCGAGCGATCTAAGTGGTGCGACTTATATGCAGGTGCGACTTAACATGGCCGACCCATAGCATGTGCGACTTAAAGCATGGCGCGACCTATGTTGGTGCGACCTATATGCAGGCCGAGAGACATATATGCAGGCCGAATGACCTAAGGAACAGAAGTGAAAAACTCTCTCAATTTGCAACTGGTCGAGCACGAATGCTAGGGGATTATGCACATCGGCTACCCGGTCCTATTGGCTCCTCGGTGCATCACCAAAAACGCGTTCAAACTTCAAAGTTAGGATTTTTAAAGATTTGAACTCAAAACACTAAAAATTGGGATTTTCACCAATTCAATCCAAACCAAAAGCAAATGCACATGAATAAGTGTTAGGAATTCATACCCAACAATCAAATATAGTTATAGACAAAGATGTGAGATAAAAATCTCACCTTTTTACAAAATAAATGAAGGAGAAGCTTAAAAGCCAAGGAAGAATCAACCACACTTCAATCTCAACACAAGAAGCTTGAATTAATGGATTCTCTTTGGATTTGGAGTTAGATGTTGGATTTGCAAATTAACTAGGGCTTGAAGTTTTAATTTTCCATTCCTCTATCCATTTTTAATGAAGCTTGAGTGTTAGGAAATGAACGTGAAGTAATGATGGGAAGAGGGGGTTGAGCTAGAGTTAATAGTTTAGGCTGATGGGCTAAACCAAACCCAAAGCCCAAAGTGAAAAACTAAAAAAATTCCACTAACTCCAAACATATCAAAGTTTATACTCAAAAAGATCGCAAACGGTGTTTTAGACCCAATGGAAGTGGTCCCGAGTCCTAATTTGACCGTATGCAAAAAGTAACTTTTTGCACTAAAATCCGACTAACGATAAAATATTTAAATATTCAATCGTGAAATTTGCGGGTTGTTACAGACTTCCCTCCTTAAAGAAATTGCGTCCACGCAATATTTAAGAAGAAAATATAAGGTAACAACCATGAAAGCATATCAACACAAAAGAAATCTGAAATGAGAAATTCACCTCAAAGAGTACAGGAAAGTAAGTCCGGATGTGTTCGCTCGATGAACTCTCTAGATTCCCAAGAGCAATCCTTAGGGTTTAAGGACCATTGAACTTTAACAAGCGGAACGTCTTTATTTCGAAGGCGCTTGACCTCCGAAGCAATAATACGAATAGGATGTTGCTCATAAGTTAAATTAGGCGAAACTTCAATTTCTTCCACAACACCGGGCTCAAGAATAGAATCGGAATCTCGAAGGCATTTCCGTAATTGTGAAACGTGAAATACGTCATGAATAGCAGAAAACTGAGCCGGTAATAAAAGACGATAAGCCACGGAACTAATACGTTCGGTGATGGAAAATGGACCAATATATCGAGGTGCTAACTTTCCCGATCGACTGAAACGTACAACACCCTTCATAGGTGAAACACGAATAAACACAAGATCTCCCATAGAAAATTCTAAATTCCTTCTTCGGTTATCGGCATAGGATTTTTGTCTACTCTGGGGTTCTTTCATCCTATGACGAATAAGGTCAATCTTCTCTGTGGAATCACGAATAAAATCTGGACCTAAAACCAGCTTCTCACCAGCCTCAAGCCAACAAGAAGGAGATCGGCATGGTCTTCCATAGAGTGCCTTGAAAGGTGCCATACCAATACTAGATTGGAAGCTATTATTATAGGAAAACTCAACAAGAGAAATATGATCTTTCCAACTTCCACCAAAATCAAGAACACATGCACGAAGAAGATCTTCAAGAGTTTGATTCACACGCTCGGTTTGTCCATCGGACTGGGGATGATAAGCGGTGCTAAAATTAAGCTTTGTTCCCAAAGCTTTTTGAAGACTCTTTCAAAATCCACTAGTAAACAATGGATCACGATCGCTAACAATAGAAGAAGGAACTCCATGCAATTTTACAATTTCTTTAATAAAGAGTTTGGCCAAAAGAGGGACGGTTTGATTGGACCGAACGGGAATAAAATGGACGGATTTAGTAAGTCTATCGACTATTGCCCATAAGCTATCATGACCCGAACGAGAAAGGGGAAGGCCGTCTATAAAATCCATGGAAATTTGGTCGCACTTCCAAATTGGAATTTCTAAAGTTTGCAATAACCCACCAGGCCTTTGATGCTCGGCCTTAATGAGTTGGCAAGTCATGCAACACTTAACAAAGTTAGCAATATCAGATTTCATTCCCTCCCAGTAATAAAGTTGCTTCATATCCGCGTACATTTTACTACTGCCGGGATGAATGGTAAATTTAGAACGATGAGAATCTTCTAAAATGTCTTTACGAAAATCACTAATATTTGGCACGATAAGTCTACCAAATTTTTGAATACCGCCACGAGAATCAATATCAAAGTCTTCCAAACCTTCAATATCAATTTTATCCCTAAAATTTTGGCCAAGAAGAGCCAATTGGGGATCTAGCTTTTGAGCTTCAAGAATGCGGTCTAAAAGAGAAGGATGAGCCTCAAGGCTACATAAAACAAGAGATGAACACACATTGGATATATGATCTTGAATCTCACAAGTGGATAAATTCTCAAGATCACTCCATTCGGATATCATTATAGAAACAACCGCTTGTTGCTTACGACTAAGTGCATCCGCAACACGATTTCCCTTTCCGGGAGTATAAAGAATATCAAGATCATAAGCTGCAAGAAATTCGAGCCAACGTTGTTGATGCAAATTAAGTTCCTTTTGAGAAAATAGATACTTCAAAGATTTATGATCGGTGTAAAGAATAAATTTTTCTCCCAAAAGATAATGACGCCAAATATGAAGGGCGAAAACAATAGCCGCGAGCTCTAAATCATGAGTGACATATCTAGTCTCGGCTGGTTTCAATTGCCTAGAAGCATAAGCAATAACACGTTCTCTTTGCATTAGAACGGCACCCAAACCAACGCGACTAGCAACGGTATAAACAATAAAATCTTGGTTTCCCTCGGAAATCACAAGAATAGGAGCATCGGAAAGGAGTTCTTTTAATTTCTGAAAAGAAGCTTCACATTTGTCCGACCAAATGTATTTAACATCTTTCTTTGTTAAGCTAGTAAGAGACACGGAAATTTTTGAAAAGTCTTTTATAAAATGACGGTAATAGCCCGCCAATCCTAGGAAGCTACGGATTTCCGTCACATTCTCCGGTCTCCTCCAGTTTTGAATCTCTTCGATCTTAGAAGGATCCACGGAAATTCCGGATTCGGAAATAATATGACCGAGAAACTTCACACGAGATTGCCAAAAGTGGCATTTAGAAAATTTTGCTTTTAATTGATTACGCCTAAGAGTTCCAACACAATCCGAAGATGCTTTTCATGCTTCTCCTCGGTTTTTGATTACACAAGAATATTATCAATGAAGATGAGAACAAATCGATCGAGGAAATTTTTGAAACTCGATTCATAAGGTCAACGAAATAAGCCGGAGCATAAATTAAACCAAATGGCATAACAAGCCATTCATAAGATCCATAACGAGTACGGAATGATGTCAAAGGAATGCTATCCTCTGTAATACGAAGCTGATGAAAACCGGTAGCTAAGTCTAATTTTGAAAAGACTCTAGCGCCACTAAGTTGATCGAATAGATCATCAATCCGAGGTAAAGGATATTTATTCTTGATAGTAAGATCATTAAGCTTGCGGTAGTCAACGGAAAGCCTAAGTGTACCATCGGATTTCTTCACAAAAATAGCCGAAGCTCCCCAAGGCGAGGAACTAGAGCGAATAAATTGCTTCGTCTCCAATTCGGATAATTGTTTGCGCATCTCCACATTCTCTTTATTGGACATGCGATAAGGAGGACGAGTGATAGGCTGAGCTCAGGGATGAGATGAATTTTGAACTCAATTGCTCGCTTAGGTGGTAATCCTAAAACGGGCTCAAATATGTCGGAGAATTCACGAACAACGTGAATAAGAGAAATGACATCTTCCTCATCGTCATTATCATCATCATGAGGATTTAAAGAATATAAAGATGCAACCAAGCAGGAATCCGAATCTTTAAGGTCAATTGAAATCTGCTTAACAGATTGAGGATGTCGAAGATGAATAGTCCACTCAGGACACAGGATTTGGGCCTCATAGCGGTTAAGCCAATCCATTTCCAAAATCATTCCAAAGCCTAAGTAGCGCATAACATGCAAATCGGCTCGGAAAGAAAAATCACACAAAATAATCTCGACATCTTTACAAAGCAAACTAATTGTTGCGGATCCACCAACCGGATTCGCAATTCTCAAAGAAGTCATTAAAGCGACAACACTCAAAGAAAAAGTATCAACAAGTTCTTTTGATATAAAAGAATGGGACGCACCCGTATCAAAAAGAACTCGAATAGGGTGGGTGATCACGAAATAAAATAATGCCATCAAAGATAGAATGAGAAATACCTTGACCATGAGATGAGTTGCCAGGGGCTTGAGCAACATTAAGCTTTCCCTCCTTCTTGCCTTGAAGTTTGGGACAAGAAGATAAATAATGATCTGGGCTTTTGCAATAGCGACAAGCACGAGGCTTTGAACACTTGTTCGCATAATGGTCCTTAGAACCACAATTGTAGCATTGCCCACTACTGGAGGTAGAAGTCTTTGCCACCGAAGTTGCTTGCTTCACTTTCTTATTGGGATAAGGACCCTTGAACTTATTAGGCCTTTTCTTGTTGTTGAAGTTTGGTTTGGCACCCATAACTTCAACATCACTCTCCCTATCTGCCACTTCAAGACTAAGAGCGATATCAATGGGTTGATCAAAAGAAACTTCTAACTTTAGAAGTAATGGCTTCTTGAGATTTTTGTTCAAGCCATAGACAAATCATTGCTTCTTCTTCAATGGGGTGTTTATATATTCGACCCCGTATTTAGAAAGTGACTCGAAGGATGCAACATAGTCTGCCACAGAGGATTTACCTTGAACAAGGTCTATAAAACAACGAGCCAATGTCACCTTCTCAGCTTCTGGCATAAATTTAAATTCGAAGCATTCCCGGAATTTCTCCCAAGTAAGATCCGCTTCAACTATTTAAGAAATAAGAAGCTCATACCAATCTAATGCTCTTTCTTGGAGCATACTAGAGGCCACCTGAACACGGTGAAGATCAATAAGATTCATGCGAGAAAAGATTCGATCGCACGTTCTCAGCCAAGCCTGGACTTCAATAATAGTCAGAACCTTTGAATGGCTTCCCACCCAAGTTGGTATAATCGTTGCACAAGCGTGCAAATCCAGACTTAGGGTGAGTAGGTTCCGGATTAGAACCGGCTGCTTGAGCATTCATTACTAGATCAAGAAGCTGCTGGGCAGACATAAATACTCCATCTTGGGGAGTAGCTCTAGATTGACCGGCGCTGGGAGGGCCTGGTCTAACCATTTCTCTTCCTTAAGAAGGAAGAAGGAAGAAGGAAGAAGAAAAAGGTTATTCACAAATTGAATATCAAACATTAATGATTGTTAAAACAAGGAATCACAAAAGAAAATAGGATAGAACGGTTCGAAGACCTGAATAAAATCCTAAGGCACGACTCCTAAGATTGACTTAGGACGATGATCCTTGTTAAATTATTCAACATTGTTCCGAAGTTTCGCTCTAATACCAAGATGTCACGCCCCACCTCTATACCCACTCTAGCCAAGGACACTACGGGATAATGCCGTCAACTAGCGCGGAGAATAAGGCTGTTGAGGAGCGACCATCCGCGTAATTGCTTTGTGCGAGCACCGATATGTCAGATAGTACAACATGCATCTGGTTTCAGGAGGAAATCCGACATACCGATACAAACTCAAACCTACTACACAGTGGCTATATATATTCTTCGAAAACAAATATAGAAACAAACATAACACAAATCAGTCACAGATATCCATATCACAAAGGCGGAAATAGATATGAATATAACACTTAAAAGTGTGTATCAGAGTAGTGGTCAAACAAGATCCACAATATCACAAAAGAATAGCCACAAGTGCTAGACAAAAGAATATGGATACATCAATGAGTCTATATCTCAAATGTATACAACAAAAACTACTAATCTAAGTAGTTAGCCAAAAGTTAGGGTGATAATCCCAGATGTGAAGTCAAGCAGAAGCACCTGTAACATCTCGGTCTGACCCGAGTATTATTTAATAAGAAAATAATAAACGGATCAGTCTAACTATAAATATCAGATGAAATGATATAGAATAAGAGATATGACAAAAACGTATGATAACCATAAAACCATACTGTGATAAGTTTGTAAGTGAAAATCAACAAGAGATTAATCAATATCACAAGAATCTTCTCAAAGATCAAAAAGAATGTCATACTCTTTATTTTTATTCACCAAACCATAAATATTGACAATTATATCAATGTCAATCACAAAAGTTAATGACACACAAATTCACCAACGCACAAATATTGATAAAACATATCAATGTAAATCACGAAAATTGGTGAAACACAAGTTCTAGAAATCATCAATGGAAATCCAGAAATCACAAAAGGGGGAGGCCTATCACAAAGCGGGAGCATGAAAACTCACCAACACGTGTATCACAAAATGGAACGCTATTCCATGGTTGCTAACCATTAATTTTTGAGCCGAGGCTCCACAAAACGGTCCGAAGACCATGGGTCGCTACCCCACCAAATTGAGCAGAAGCTCCATAGAAACGGGGTTTAGTCTCCCTCGCAGACAAACTGACATCGTACATTGCTAGTCTAAATCACAAAATGATCATCATCGATCATCAAGAAATGTCAATTACACTAAGCTAGTAAATATATGAGCTTAGCTTCATGTCCTATAGCCACTAGCTTAACTTAAATATTTACGAACAAATTATAGATCTCCACTCGAAAATTTTCACAAGAGATTCAATCGAACAAGTCCAAGAATTAACCGACGAAGTAAACGCAAGCATTTCATACCACTTGTTTTACTAAGTCGTTTACTTAGATTTCTCATACGAGTGAGGTAAAGGTTTGTATATACTAGTAGATTGAAAAACGGTTTAAGAAACGAGCTTTACTACTAGTATTGAAACCTTTATATTTTTAAAGTGACGAATCACAAAAATGATTGTAGAAACAATAAATCACAAAAATTCACATACGAAGACGTGAATAAAATCCAAAGAATTCGATTCCAAATCCATCAAGGTGGAAATACCCTTGCGACTTAACAGCCAGACTTACGACTTAACATAATTCAACACAAGAAATCAACGGCTCAACACATGCGACTCCACGGCATACGACCTAAGAGATCAACGACTTAAGAAATAGCATGCGGCCTAACAGAGCAACTTAACATGGCACGACCTATAGCATGGCGCGACCTAAGTTGGTGCGAGATATAGCAGCAGGCCGAGCGACCTAAATGGTGCGACTTCTATGCAGGTGCGACTTGACATGGCCGACTCATAGCATGTGCGACTTAAAGCAGGTGTGACTTAAAGCAGGTGTGACTTAAAGCAGGTGCGACTTAAAGCAAGCCGAGCGACTTAAGGAACGAGCGACCTAACTGGTTGCGACTTAAAGCAAGCCGAGCGACTTAAGGAACGAGCGACCTAACTGGTTGCAACTTAAAGCAAGCCGAGCGACTTAAAAAGGTGAGACCTAACAGGCCGAGTCATTAGCGAGGCGAGCGACCTAAGGAGCACGACTTAACAGGCCGAGTCATTAGCAAGGCGAGCGACCTAAGGAGCGCGACTTAACAGGCCGAGCAACTTATGAACCGGCCGAGCGATCTAAGTGGTGCGACTTATATGCAGGTGCGACTTAACATGGACGACTCATAGCATGTGCGACTTAAAGCATGGCGCGACCTATGTTGGTGCGACCAATATGCAGACCGAGAGACATATATGCAGGCCGAACGACCTAAGGAACAGAAGTGCAAAACTCTCTCAATTTGCAACCGGTCGAGCACGGACGCTAGGGGATTACGCCCATCGGCTACCCGGTCCTATTGGCTCCTCGATGCATCACCAAAAATGTGTTTAAACTTCAAAGTTAGGATTTTTAAAGATTTGAACCCAAAACACTAAAAATTGGGATTTTCACCAATTCAATCCAAACCAAAAGCAAATGCACATGAATAAGTGTCAGGAATTCATACCCAACAATCAAAGATAGTTATAGACAAAGATGTGAGATAAAAATCTCACCTTTTTACAAAGTCAATGAAGGAGAAGCTTAAAAGCAAAGGAAGAATCAACCACACTTCAATCTCAACACAAGAAGCTTGAATCAATGGCTTCTCCTTGGATTTGGAGTTAGATGTTGGATTTGCAAATGAACTAGGGCTTGGAGTTTTAATTTCCCACTCCTCTCTTCATTTTTGATGAAGCTTGAGTGTTAGGAAATGAAAGTGAAGTAATGAAGGGAAGAGGGGGTTGAGCTAGAGTTAATAGTTTAGGCTAATGGGCTAAACCAAACCCAAAGCCCAAAGTGAAAAAGTGGCAAAATTCCACTAACTCCGAACATATCAAAGTTTATACTCAAAAAGATCACAAACGGTGTTTAGGCCCAATGGAAGTGGTCCCGAGTCCTAATTCGACCGTATGCAAAAAGTAACTTTTCGGACTAAAATCAACTAACGATAAAATATTTAAATAAAATATTTAAATATTCAATCGTAAAATATGCGGGTTGTTTCAGAAAACAAACCAAATGCTAAAAATATCGAGCATGTATTTTACGGTGATGGAAGATTAAATAAGTTAGCATAGGAAATGGCAGAATTGCTACTTTTACATTTCATATTTTATTTTTGAAATTTCTTCTTTTAACTTTTGATTTTTTTTTACAATTATTTAATATTGGAATAAATATATATAATAATAAGTATAAATAAATGTACATAATTATATGAATGTATTTCTTTATTTCTTAAACATTGCAGTTCTAGCATATATGTTGACATATGCCACCTACATATGTCCACATATCCCAAAAAAATTTGAGGAATCTTTTCAAAATTGAACTTTCCTCTCTTTTACATTCAATTCAAAATTTGAAATGACACCTTTTAATGGTTAAATGTTCACCAAACTCTATATATTCACACAATCTAACCTCATTTTCAACACACATTTTATTTCAAAAATCAAACAAATTAACTACTCCTTTTCTTCCAAAATGAACTTATAATATCCTTTTCAAATCAACCTTCTTCATCCAAAACCATTGGACTTACCAAAAGAACCAAAAATAAAATATTTAATGATTAAGAGTTCATTGAAACATACATTGAGTATTTAAAATATGGTAAAGTTTTTTCGAGTAGATTTTCTAATTTTAATGAATTTTATTCTTATGGCTTACAAGATCTTGCTTCAAAAAATGGTATTTTAGTTTAATTGATTTATCAGAAAATAATTTTGACTGCTACTTGATTTGGCCAAACTATTTTATGACAATTTAAATGGATAGTTCTATATTGAAAAAGAAGGTTAAATTTGGAGTAGTATCAAAGGTACTATTATTATTTTAGATTATGATATTCTTGGTCAAATTCCTGATTGTAAAGGTAGTGAAAATGGCCTCTCCACTTTTAAAATTGATTATAAAAATGGAGAAGTTATACATGATTTATTTTCAGGTAATGAAGAACTTGGTTTTAAAGGTAAAAATTTTACGCCATAAGCAAAATTAATACGTCTTATTTTACAAAAAATCATTATATCTAGGACTGGGAATCACAACAACCCCACTTACAAAGTTTTCAGAGCAGTTTTTGCTATTTTTGGAAATTATGATATAAATTGGACTCAAGTGACTTTGGACGCCATTGTTGAAAAGAAAATTTTAAGACCTTAAGACACATTTTTACCATGGTATTCATCTTACTTAAATTTTCAACTACTTCGGTATATCTAAGAGGTGAAAACATATTGTCTCATAAAGTTTTTGAAAAAAACAAACCTCTCTCTCTCATGGACATTCCTCTTGAATATATATCATATGAGTCACTTACCAAAAAGGAAGAAAGATTGGCCGAAGAATAAGAGCAAGAGATTCTTCACTAAGAAGAAGGTGATGAAATGGAGATGGAGGAGGAGGAAGAAAAAGAAAAGGAGGAGGAGGAAATGGACACGTCTCTTGAAAGCTATGACAAACCATCCCGATGTTCAAACAAAGAGATTTTTAGAAATTAAGAGAAGCTTCTTAATAATCAAAAGAAGCTTAAGCTTTTATTTAGTAAGAAATTCACTAGGATCTCAAACAAAGTTTACAAGTACTTTAAGTAGATAATAAGAAAGATTGGTGAAAACTCTTCTTCATCATCATCATCTTTGATCTAATTAGATATTTTTGTATCTTTTAGTTTTGTTATGTCATTTCTTTGTATTTTTCATTATGTTTATATATTTATTTTATTAAGGAAATTTTCTTAGAAACTTCATTTTGTTGTCAATCATGTTCTTTTGTTGTCTGGAAGCATAACTAAAGTAATATAAAGTATAAACAAAATATAACAAAAAAACATGCAATTTACTACATGTACGTTGACATACCCTACACATGTATGTCGATAGATTTTGTTATTTTCAAATTTTGAATTTCAAAAGGTTTAGTTATTTTAATTGGAGGGATTAGTTTTTAATCCGTTTCTTCATCGCTATAAAATCATATTTCTTCCAAAAAAAACTCACAAATCAATTCATCCTATAATTTTATTCTTCTCTTCACATCCATTTTTACAAAAAAGTGAATTCAAACATCAAATTTTCACAAAAAAATTAAGTGACAATCTAGAAGAAACACCTCAAACATTCAAAAGATCTTTTTGCATCATTTTTCGCAACCAAGGACACTTAGAGTTGAGTCAAATGAAAATGATCAAAGAAGAAGAAAAACATTTCAATTCTCTTCAATGCTTGATTCTTATTTTGCTAAATAAGTTCAAGATAACATCCCAGAATGCTCAACTTTAAAGCAAAAGTAGAACATGAAGATTGGGAAGTTATCAATACCAATCCAATCTTTGTATCCAAAGGATGGTTGACATTCCCAAGAAAATCCAGTTTTAACGTGTGTTCAAAATATGTATTTATTATTTGTACATTTTATTTTTTATAATTAGAAAGTACTTTTTATATGTAAATAACTGTGTATAAGTGTAAAAATTATGATATGTGGTTTAAATAAATGTATTATATATAAAGTTATTTCTCACAATTGTTGTTTCGCTATTAGCATTGATTTTGATTCCGTATACAATATTATCCATTTCATAGTATTTAATATGTCACATTTAAGGGGAGTTTGTTTTTCTTTACCCATTTTTGTTGACAATGAAAAGGGAGAAAATGTATAAAATATAATATACGCATATACTAAATGGGAGTTATCCAAAATAAGGGAGTTAATCAATTTAAGGATAGTTACATTATACTTTAAAATAAAAATATTTACATGGTTGTCATCATAAAAAAGGGGGAGATTGATATACCACAAATTATGATTTTGATGATAACAACCATATAAATATAAGCACTAATTTTTTTTTCCAAGTTTCGTAGAATAATTTGCAGGATGTTACATAGGTTTATATAAGTTTAGGATAACCAATTCTGAAGACTGATGAGTAAAGAGACTAGAGATCAAGATGAAGAGATGATCAAGACAATTGAAGACTAGTGAATTTGAAGACAAAGACATGCTCAAGACTATAGATAATAGTTAATAGATAAATTTGTTAAAGTCATTAAATAGCTACTTTCTTTTATTTGAAATTCTATCTTATCAAAAATCTATTTTATTTAAATATATTTGTATAGTATTTCAATTTTTTTTATTTAAGTATTTAAAAACTATTTTTAAACGATCTTTCAAAATTTCATAATTTTGTAACACTTTGAAAGCATTGCTGTTTTTCCCAACATTCAATGATATATAAACATATCCTACCTATGTATGTTGACATATGTACCGTTAGACAGTTTTTTCAAAATTTAAAGAGTTATATTTATCTCTGCAAACACTATATAAAAGGGACTAGAAAATGAATATTTTTCTAATTATTCACTCCATTTTTCTTGCCCTAAATTCTCATTATATATTTCACAAAATTCACTTTATATACTCTTCAAATTCACTCAAATTCAATCTCTACTTCACTACATTCATTTGCTATAATCTACTACTTATTTACAAGATTCAAATAATTCTCTTGTTGTTCTAAACTTTTCTTTCACTAGTTCAAAGATCTCAATGCTATAAAAGGGCTACATGATATTTTGTATTCAAGTTACAATTATTTGTATTTGGAATAAACAACTCTCTACTACTATTTTATGTAGGTGTGCCTATTGCCTGTTCAAATTAAGTAGGTATGCTTACTGCCATTCAAATCAAGTGGGTGTGCTTATTCCCCGTTTAAATCAAGTGGGCGATCTTGTTATTGGTATATTAAGAGAGCCTACACTGAACTCGGAAAGTCAGGACAGTGTATCTTTTTTCCTTGAAATCAAGACCGTATTCCAGTTTTCTTACTATCTTATTAAAGTATTGGGTTGAAAGAAAATATGTACTAATACTGTACATGACTGGATATAGGATTGGTTAATCCAAACCGGTTTAAAACTCCCGGTGTCATTTCTCTTACTTTTACTTTATTCTTACTGCATTTATATATATATATATATATATATATATATATATATATGTCTGTAACTGCCTGTTAATATAAATCTGCGTTGATTATTTATGTTTTGATTTAAATAGTGAAACTATTTAGACAAGTTATATATTAGTTATAAAACATATTCACCCCCTCTTTTGTTATAGTAGCTTAAGTTTCATCCATACTAGTATAATTTATACTACATAGTTTTCCACGATCTCCATCCTTAAATCTGGTTTTGAAATGTCAACGAGTCATGTCTTTCAATCAGCTCAGGCATCCTAATACAATTTGATCTTCAAGCCACTCATTCAAAAGTTTCAATATGACCATGCCCACTAATGGAACAACCATAAATGGTCATCAATTCCCAATCCCTAAGGTTATAAATGTTGAACGATAACATATAACATATAATGAGCATGTCAACAATAAACATATACAATAATACCGATCAAGATATCAAATTAAACATATAACACATCATCATCCATTACAATATATGTTCATATGATATCCATTATATACACAAAAATTGCTTATACTGAAGTATAATTTCCTTTACAAATCTCTTTAAAAATGAGCTAAAAATGTTTTTTTCCTTTTAAAACATTGTCAAAACACTTAACAAAAACTATATTTTTGTTCAAGGAAAAGATTTCCCAATATAGAGTTAAAAACTATAAGTGACATATAATTAGAGATCTCAATCTTGAAAGTAGTATTATCGCACTTTGAAAAATTCTGGCCATCACATGCCAAAAACATATATTATTCTAGGTTGAAAATAATTTAGCTATCATGAATTGAAATAAATCCATAGTTATCTCAAGTTGACAAAATTCCATAACTATCACAAGTTGACAAAACTCATAGCAATTGCAAGTTGAAAAAAAAATTAGTTATCGCAAGTTGACAGAAACCCTTAACCATCGCAAGTTAACAAAAATTAGCTATCAAAAGTTGAAAAGAACATATAGCCACTTTAGGTTGACAAAAGTTCATAGCTATTGCATATTAAAAAAATAATTAGCTACCGCAAGTTGAAAAACATAAACCTATCGTAGTTTGAAAACTCATAGCTGTAGCAAGTTGACAAAAATCTGTAGCTATCGCAAGTTGGTAAAACTGATGCTACCGCATGTTGGAAAAAATACTGCTATCGCAAGTTGATAAAATATTTTCATCCCATAGTGATAAAGGTAATTCTATCAAAAGTTGATAAACAAGTAGCTATCGCAAGCTGATAAAATATAGTCGTCGTAGGTGTGAAAAATGGCCATTTTGTGAATATTTGTAAACAACTAATTTATTTCCTTTAAAAGAACTTTTTACCGAACCAATATCTTTATCAAATTTTTATTAGTTAATTAAAATCTCTTTGGAAATTTATAGCAAAACAAAGAGATTTTCTCTTTGTTTCTCAAAATATTAATCTTTCATTTATTATGTTATTGATTGCTATTTTGCAATTAAAACCTACTACACAAAATTATTTATTGTAAACCAATGTTACTTAGGGAAAAATCCCATATATTCCCAAAAATCTGAATCCACCTTTGCTGTAACATATAAATTTTTTGGAGTCAAATAATTATTTTTCTTATTTTTAAGAATTAAATCCAAAATTATCCAATTTCACAACTTAGAAAATTCATATTGAATTCATAGTAATGCAGAAAATTAAGAATTAAAAACTCATCTCTAAAATATTATTCCAAACACTATATTTGAAATTTAAAGAATTTTGATATCAAAATCTATGTTTTAGCACAAAAAACCACATAGGGAATTCCATAAAATATCACAAATGATAGCCATAATCTACAAGACTGATTATATAATCCACATGCATGATAAAAATCAATGATCATACGAATTTCGTCACAAATTCGAATTACAACATCATATAAAAGAAAGACGAACATATTATTTATCTTAATTGACTTTATATGAAGACAAATTCCATTGTTTCTTCCCTTAAGCTTCCTTCCTCTTCTTCTCCTTTGTTAAGATAGTTTTAATGGAGTTTTATGGTTTTATTTATTTATTTTTGTTTTTTTAGCAAAGTTAGTCGGTTTCATAGTGGGCCGTACCACTATGGTTTTATTTTGCTTTCTTTGGTTATAAATGTGTAGCAAAAAATATGAGAGGGAGGGAAATGTGTTAGGAGAAAAAAATAAACGTGTCATCTTTCTTTTCTTATTCCTCTAATCCCAATATAATTAAGGCCTTCAATTTCTTTCCACATAAACCAGTTCTCTATTTAAAGCTTGAAATTCAAATTGTATTAATGTGGCAATTATCTACACTGCATATATACTTTCGACATTATTTGTTTACTTGTCTCTTAATTAAATATTCGAAATAAGGGGATTTTCACTCAAAAGGACTCTTTATGCAGGATAATAAGTTTTAAGGATAACTCTTCTAAAAAATTAGTTTTAAGGATAATTTATAGGAAAAAGATAAACGAAGCTATCATTTTCAGTTATATAGACAAAATAATAAATGAATTCATCATTTCCTATATAACTTTAAAAGATAAATGAATTTACTATTTTTCTATAAATTATCCTTAAAATTAATTATGCAGAGTGTTGTCTTTAAAAATTATTACCCATAAATGAAAAGACCTACAACCTAATTTCCACTTTGGAATAAAATGTTACAAAAATCAAGGGTGTACGAGACTGTACTTGAGAGAGTAAGGATTAGATTAAAGAGGCTTATACTGAGCTATTTTAATATATGTTCTGTATTGTTGTTCAGACTTTTTGACAAGTCATTATACTAGTGATGTCTGACTTATATGCCTGTGGCACATAACTGCATGATTAATATGCCTGATTGTTATACCTCATCGAAATTTCAGGAAAGAAAATTTTATAAGGAGGTGAACCTGTAACACTTCTAATTTTCATAGCACATTATTCTAGGTATTTAATGAAGGGATAAGTAAATAAATAATGTGTGAATATATATATATATATATATATATATAGTGTGGATAATTGCCATATAATCTGGATTTCAAACTTTAAATAGAGAATTGGTTTATAGGGAAAAAATTAAAAACCTTAATTTTATTAGAGGCAGGAAAAAGGAAACGAAAATAAAACATTTAATTTATTTCCCCTAACACATTTCCCCACCTCTCATATTTTTGGCCACATTTTTATAACCAAAGAAAATAAGACAAAACTCCACTAAAACCATCTCAACAAAGGAGAAGAGGAAGGAAGTTTAAGGGGAGAAATAAAGGCAATTATCTTTGCATAAAATCAACCTAAGGTGAATATTATCTTCTTCTCTCTTTTGTATAGTGTTGTAATTCAGATTTGTGATGAAATCCAAATGACTATTGATGTGTATCATGCACATAGATTAGATAATCATTTATGTCAATTGTGGCTATCATTTGTGATTTATATGGAAGTCCCTTAGGGGTTTTTTGAGTTAAAGATCAGTAAATGCTTTCAATTTCTAATATGATATTTAGAATAATATTTTGAAAATCGGTTTTTATAATTTATGAATTATTATGAAGTTAATATGAATTTTCCAAGTTAAGAAATTGGATAATTTTGGATTTTTATTATTAATAATAAGAAAATTAATTATTTGACTTGAAAATTTTACTATGTTCTAAGAGAAGTAATTTCAAATTTTTTGGAATTGTTTGGGATTTTCTCCAAATAATATCGATTTAAAATAACTGGTTTTGTTTAAAAGGACTTAATTGTAAAATGGTAATTAAATAGTGGCATAACCAATAGAAAATTAATATTTTAGGGAAGAAGAGAAAATTTCTCGTTCGTCTATTGCAAAATTTTTGGAAACATTTTATTCAATTAACAAGAATTTGACAAAGTAATTAGTTTGGTTAAAAGTTATCGCTTTTAAAGGAAGTAAATCATTTTTACAAATATTTACAAAAGTGCCATTTATCAACCTACCGCAACTATATTTTATCAACTTGTTATAGCTACTTGTTTTATCAAATTGCGATAGCATTACCTTTGAAAACATGCGGTGACAATATTTTATCAACCCGCAAGAGCAACATATTTGTCGACATGTGATAGCATTATTTTTACTAACTTTTAATAGCTATGGATTTTTGTCAACTTACAGTAGGTATGAGTTTTCAACCTGCGATAGGTTTATGGTTTTCAACTTGCGATGTCTCATTAATTGTCAATATGCAATAGCTATGAATTTTTGTCAACTTGCAATAACTATGAGATTTATCAACTTGCGATAACTAATTTTTGTCAACATGTGATGGCTATGGATTTTGTTGACTTACGAAAACTATGCATTTTTCTCAACTTACGATAGCTATGGGTTTCTTTCAATTTGCAATAGCAAATTTTATTAACGAGCAATAGCCTATGTTTTTGACATGTGATAACATGAAGTTCTCAATGCGCGATAGCATAAGTTTTTGAAATTGAGATAGATGATTTTATTACATTTAATAGTTTTTAACTCTATGTCGAGGTATATTTTCCTTAAATAAAGGTGTACTTTTTGTTAAGTATTTCGGTAAGGTTTTAAAATGAAAGAAAAGAAAGTTTAGCGAATTTTAAAGCAGTTTTTGTGAGGGAAATTATTACTTAAGTACAAGCAATTTTTGTGTATAAAATTTCTATCGTATAAACATTCTTTTTATGGATGATAATGTGTTTTATGTTTAGTTTGTTATTTGATCGGTATTGTTGCATATTTTAATTAATGATATGCTCATTGATATGACATATGTTATCACCCAATTAGGGTTGTTTGAGTACTGGGCATAGTTAGATTTAAACTCTTGAGTAGATAGACTTGTGTCCAGGTGATTATGAAGATCAAATCATGTTAGGATGCCTAAACTGATCAAATGACATTACTCATTGGCAATTCAAAACTAGATTAACGGGTGGGGATTAGTGTAAGGTCATGTCCTATATTCCAACCATTAAGCTTTTAGATGGTCCGGTTCATGATTCCAATGCATAGGAATTTGCTAATATTGAGGCTAAAATTAGGAATTACACATACAAAGGAACTCATAGCAAAAATGCTCATCTATATTTTCTCCTACCATCTTTATGAGACTGTTGTTATTTTCTCCAACTGTATTTGAGAAAGAATGGATATTTTCTCCTATTGATCTTAGGAGACAGCAGCTATTTTCTTCTGAATGGACTAGAAGGCCATTGGACTATCTAATATATTTTTGGCATTGGTCAACTCGATAGGCTTTTGGTTAGTGACCCTGGAAAAACTACGCCACTGAATGGACTATTTTATGACATTGGGCAATTATGAGAATGTGTGAACCTTCAACTCTAGTGAATGATGGACTATTCATTTTTGGTCCATTATGCATGACGATGATATTGTTGTTATGATTATGTTCTAATCATTTTAGTTGCAGGACATATATTTTATGATAAGATATTAGTAAGGGAAACCAGTCCCGTGCTTACATAGTGTGGTCTCACTAATGGCCTTTTTGGTCTGAGATGGAGTAATATTATTCCTACCAGACTATTTGTTTGACCCAAAGTTTTTATGTTCCCCATAAACTTTTGGATACTCAAATGAAGTTAAGTAGGCTGAGAGAAGGTTATTTTAGGTTTAGACGAATATGGTTCTAGAGACAAGTAAATGGCAAGCTACTAATTAGAGATTATTTTTGCTATGCATTTTTAATTGCTTTGTTATTGTTGAATGTATGTAATGATGAGTATTGTATACATCAAGTACTTAAGACTTTGATCATCCAAGGGGGAATCATCATAGGTCTTTTTTGAAATTATATCGATATTTATTATATTTTATCTGAACAACGAAATCATGGGATTATGTTATGCACTTGGAATGTACTGAATATATAAATTAATAAAACAAAAAAAATTCCAAAATTTGTAAATTTTTGTGTTCACGACGTTACTGATGTAATAGTTGATCCTGTTTTTTCGTGAAATAATATTAAGCTTGACTGTTGCAGTAATGTTATCTATTTTCAAGCCTTAAAATAAGGAATGTAATAGAATGAATCAATGAGATTGTTCTATAGGTTATATAAATTAGTCAGAATCAAAGATCTCAAGGTAACGATGTATAGTAATCTTCCAACTTGAGATGACTGTCAATTTGAGTGTGTAGATTACTCTTTGATTATGGGCAACCATATGACATAGCGATAATGTTACAACCATAGTTGGATACATGTTAAATACTCAAAGTGAAACATTACACAAGAGATTATTAGTCTTCTTCATTATAGAAGGCATTTATCACCATAATTGGTACGTCAAATTAAAATCAAAGTCTTTGGCTAGAGCAAACTGATTAATCCTTTAGTGATATCACACTAAACCAAAGACTTTAAATATTAATAGAGTTTTTGATCTTAGACCAAACTGTAGATATCCAAGTGATACAATGACGATGAAACTAATACGTGTACAAACCATCGTTACTAGGTGAGCTTATATTAGATTAGAAATATGGTATCTTATAAACACCCCAACCACTATACCCATATTATCCAAGAGCATTACCGAGAAATACTATCAGATAATAAGGAGAATGAGGCAATATAGGGTGCACACATGAATATTCCTTTGGGCAAACATTGGTATGTATTTAAAACATTAAATAAATAACTTACCGAAATGTAATAGTATCGGCGATAGAACAATACATAATATACAGTAAATAATAGAGAATACAAAGTCAGAATTGCAAAGATAACATATAACATTAATATAAAATACTATAAGAGTACAATTCATCTCAAATGTCAACTATCTCAAAGCAATACAACGAATAATCAATGCATAACTCAGTATCGTATATATACAGTGAATGAAAGTCATACATTATCATACAACAATCCTAATATAAGTCTATACTAATTCCACTAAAACAACTACTGGTCACATCGTCCTTATATATGAAATGTCTCGGACTTACTCGAGTATTACATAAATAACACACCGGTTAGACTATGTCTAATCAAGAATTTATAATGTAGTTGACATAGTATAGACTAGAAATAATAATATGATATCAATGCCAGAGAAATACAAGTCATTAATCAATAGATCAATAACATATATATATATATATATATATATAGAAATAGAAATTTATGCATAGAATATAATTATAATACCATATATATTCATTATAGCATCACATCACACAAAAATCTTAAAATCGTGCATAAAAATGTCATCACACATATAAAAGGACAATAATTTAAAAATCACAGAAACAATATAGAAGGGTGAATCATGTATATCCAGATATTATGATTCAAATCTAAAAACATTAATAACTGATATATCACCATGTATAATTTGGTTAGCATGTATCATTGCCCAAATATATCTCTCAATGTCAAATAATAAAACATCCTCATCAATATATCTAAGATAGGATGAGCTTCCTATAAGTATAAATAGTAATATGAGAATCCACTATACTTTGGATATCTATTACAGTTATTATCTCGTCTTCTCATATATAAACTATCTGAATATATCATGGTGGAAATGACTATACGACAGACACAAAGCCCTAAGTAGAGCAATATGTACAATAATATATGAATTTAATCGTTTTCAAATATGTATATTTTTTATAATTTTAAATAATTAATTTACGAAATTTATAACTCAAATGAAAACTCTTTTAAATAATAACTAGTGATAGTGAAAGCATTTTCAAAATTGGTTTATAAAAATAATTTATTCGAAGAAAAATTGAAAATGTGACCGGAAATTGTTTTCCAAATTTTTGACTTTTTGCCGCCTAAATGTTATCGAAAATGTTGTGTGCACTCTAGTATACATATACACTTACATATAGTAATCACATATGTATGGTTATAATATATGGTGAAATATATTTACTTAAATAAAAAGAAAATAAATGTGACACTTTTCTAGAAATTTAAAATAAAAAATAAGAAGGATAAGGTCACATTATTACGTAACACCATGGAAGAAGTAATGAATGATGTAATAAGGGGGGTGATCCTTGCGTGTGGAAGGAGAGAAGGAGGGAGGTGATGATGTGTCACAAATATGGTGGAGGGTATGGAACAAAGGGTATTTTGGTAATTCACAAATTCCATTTTGTGAAAAACCGAGTTCTTTTTTTTTCTCCCTCGCATTTTCCATTTCAAAACTTTTGTTTCCTCTTTAAAAATCTCCATTTCACAATGGCTTCTTTATAAAATTTCAAAAAAAAAACTAAATCCTTTCTTTTTTACTTTAAGTATTTTTAAACCCATTCAAAAACACTCTTTTCCCTTCTTACACTCTTTCTCCTTCAAAAGCAAGCCTAAAACTTCCCCACACACCCAAATTCGTTCCTATATTCCACCCTAAGCCGAACCCAAAGACCACTTCCCTAAGCCAAAATATAATTTTTTCTTAAGAAAATCCAAGATTTAGGTCAATTCACGTTGTAGTGGTGGTTCTAGTTGATTTAGGTGATTTTTATGAATAAAGCTCACACCTTCTAGAAAGTTTTAAACTTTATTTAATTGCTTAACTTGGTTGAAAATTCATCGGTTTTTTGGTCAAAATGATGTTGATTGTATAAACATATTTTATGTTTATATATATGTAATGGTTGTATAGACTTGGAAATTAAAGTCAAAAGTTAAGTTTTAGTTTGCAAGTTATGATTTTTACTTTTGTATGCTAAGTATAGCATTAGTTTGTGTGTATGAGCTTATGTATGGATGGAGTAAGCTAAAGGAAAATTAGCACTTAATTTATGTTTGAGATGACATGGAAATCTCTTGGATTTAACTCGTTTTACTTATTTTAATTTCTAGAAAAATTTCACAAGTCTACAAACTTTGCTTTTAGTTTCTAAAAATAATATACTATGTTACAAAGTTATAGATAAAGGTAATGGCTTGAGGAATATTTTGTATATAAAACTAGTTCCAAGTTATGGTATCTATAGCAACAGTCATGGATGAAATTTTGGAAAAACGAACATTTTTGTTAAATAAAAGTGTTTTAACTTTAAGTATTTTTGAAAAGGTATTTCAACATATTAAGTATAAAAAGGAAATTATTACTTAGTAAATAAGTAAGGGTTTTATGATTATATAATTAATTAATTAAAGATAGTTAGTACTTAATTACTAGTTAAGTAATGGAAATTGGCTCTTATGTTATAAAGTAATTTAAGATAAATGTAAAGGCTCGTGGAATATTTTGTATATAAAACTAGCTTAAAGTTATGGTATCTATAGCGATAGTCACTATGGATGCAGTTTGGCAAAACGAACATTTTTGTAAACTAAAAGTATTTTCACTTTAAGTATTTTTGAAAAAATATTTCAACATATTATAAGTATAAAAAGGAAATTATTACTTAGTAATTAAGTAAGAGTTTTATGATTAATTAATTAATTAATTAAAGATAATTAGTACTCAATTAATAGTTAAGTAAGGGCAATTAGCACTTAATTATTAATTAAGTAAGATAATTATAATTATTTTATCATGTAAGGGTTTATTAATTGTTAATAAGTAAAAGTTGATTATTTAATTAATAATTATTTTAATAAGGTTTAATTATTTATTTAATTATCAATTAAGAGAGGTTTAATTAGGTAATTTTGATGAATCAGATAGGGTTTAATTATTAATTAATTACTAATTTAGTTGTGATTTAATTAAGATTTAAATTAGGATTTAAATAAGATTTAATAATTATTAAATAAAGGATTTATCTTATTTTTAATTAAATAAATTCTTTAATTTTTAATTACTTTATTCCCAATAATCGGTTTGTTTAATAAAACAGCTTTCTTTTATAAAGAATGGTTTAGATATAAGGGATGCTCTTTATCTATGCCATTAAGTAGCTAAAAATATGAACCAGTTATATTAAAAAGTTGACACATTTACTGAAAGTAAGTCGACTTGTATTTAGCCCTATAAACCGACGAGTAGGCTTTCCTCTATCTACGAGACTCGAAACTTAACTTTTAGGCGAGGTATAGTGAAGTCGAAATGTTAGAAACGTGATAAATATAAAAGAGTTAATTTCAATAAAAGGGTCATGATAAATTAAGCATATGGATGATACTTTATTGTATACTTAACACCAAATTCCAAGATATGGAAACTCGTCTCTATCCCAAGAAGTAAGAATGTGCGTCAGGTCGAGGTTAGTTTCTAACTTCTCTAAGTACATTGTTAATCAAGGAATAGTACTGTTTGAAATCGAAAAGTAGGGACAAGTATAGGATGTCTTATTATTTCATATGCAAATCTATGCACACTCTAGAAAGTGGATTCATCCACTATCGATAATTTGACTCTTTTGAAATTATCAAATGTTGGTTTGAACAGACGAAGATCAGATAACATGAGTTATCTAAATACCACTTCCAAATAACATAAGCGTTCAATTTGGATACATCTAGAATCAAAGACGAAGATCTTTGAAATGTAAGGGCTACTTGTTACTAATGCTGAGGGTGATTCCAAAATGGATGTAGTAGAAGTAGCGTCTTCGATTTGTTCATGTTCTGAACCACTAGTATGGACGAGTGCTAACATTGCATTGTCGCCCGGAAGCAATGTTAGCATTCCAAGTGGGATTGCTATATGGAAAGGTAAATGTAGCCTCGAGCCTCACAACTGAAAATGACTAAAATAGGAGATATGCAGCTGGGCTATAAGGTCGCACCCATTAGGGTATAGTCACCACCCAATCTATATCGATATTCTCAGATTCATGTATGTTAGCAACCTAGGTACAGTTATTGATCACAACCCGGGTGGTCAGATATTCAATACTATCAAGAAAGGGATAGGTCAGTCCTACGTTGGAAGGGGATTTATGCGAGTCACTCGGTAAACATTATCTAAAAGTGTACTTTAGTAGGCGGTACCCCAATGCTTTATCATTGTATGGAATTCAATTTCCAATAAGTGCCTTTACTGACTTAGGTTATATTTGTTACGTTGGAATTTAATTAGTATAACAATTTCGATTATGTCCTAGATTTACATTAAACCCGAGACAATATTATAATATCACTAAATTTTATATATAAATTTTTGGTTATTTAAAGGTAAAATCTCTTCCATGTTTACGTGCGACATGATCTTATGAGATACTTTATTTTTAAATGGGTTTTGTAAGTATAAAAATTCAATTGTTACTCACACCAGACCCATGTCCGACCCAGAGTTTTCTTTCTTTCACTAAAACTCTTGGGTACTCAGATTTGTATGAATAGAAAAGTAGTCCAGGTTCTTACAAATTCATTTTGGAGGAGCATGGAGCTGGTGGCTTCATTGTTATCTAGTTATTTATTTTATTTCCGTCGTGTATGTATGTATTTTATATCAGAAGTGCGGGGACATGCAATTATAATTGTCCCTGGCTGAAATTAGCAACTTCGTGACTATGATGTATTATTGTGGAAGTGACTATGTATTATCTTATCTTGACTATTTATATATTGTTCCATTGCATTGTGAGAGTTTGTGTTTTCTTTCTTCTTATCTTTTCTTTTCTTTTACCTCGATGGCTTGTCTTTCGAACTCTTTGATGATCGACACATGAATAACATGGGTGTATTAAGTGACATCTTTAGAAGTAAGAAAGGAAGATCTTTACATGTGGTATCAGAGCATAGGTTAAGCGAGCACCTAGGCCTTGGTGTAGGTCAACTCATTAGAGATAGGGTTAGTAATGCCTTAGAATGAGTTCAGTCTTTATGAGCATGTGTTTATAATTTTTATACATATATAATTGAGTTAGTAAGATTAACTTTTATAGGTTTGATTATCACCCTTCCCTTAAAATTTATCTCGTCTAGGTGTTTTAAGAGTTATTTTACTATATCCAGGTAGTAAGAATGATCAATAGCATAAGGTGAGGTAGAGGAGCTCGTAGAATCACCACCACTAGTGGCCGAGCTTCGAATACTTGAAGTGTTGGGATTGTTGAAGAGGCTGTACTAGCAAAGCCCTGGGTGAACTTTGCAACCATATGCAAGCATTATACAAATTTGGGAGGGAAGCCAATCATAGGAGTGAAATCCACTATTGAAGTTCAAGCTTGGATTCGATCCAATGAGATGATTTTTAAGGGTCTTGATATTTAGATGAGCAAAAGTGGTTCTTAGCATCTTGGCAGTTGTAAGATGGAGCGACAGTTTAGTGGCACTATGTTACAGCTAATGCTCCGAAGGATAACTTTTTTTGGGCCAGATTTAAGGAAGAATTTGAGGACCAATTCATTCCCGTAGCTAGAAAAAATTGGATGTACAGGAACTTCTTGGATCTTAAGCAAGAAGACCCATCGATAGCTGAGTGTGAGACCAAATTTAATAAATTATCTCATTTTGGAGCCTAGTTAGTCGACATACCGCTGAAGAAGAATGCGATGTTTATAACAGGAATGAGGAAAAGTTTCTAAGAAAAAACGACTGTCCATCTTAAGGTTTCTTTTGTGAATATGGTAGACATGTCCTTAAGGTATGAAGCTTTGGAGAAAAAGAAATTAGCAGCAGCACCTAGTGGAAGTACGGTTACCCAAACAATAGAAAGTTTAATCCGAACTGGAAGAAGCATGGAAAAGGGAAGTCGAAAAGAAACCAAGGAAACAAGCTCATGAATGTTTAGTGCTATCATTGCAAGCAGAAGGGCCATCTGGCAAGGTATTCTAAGAATTCCAAAGCTTCCAAGTAGCAAGGAGCACCTATTTCCCTAATGGTTTAAATGACGCTTTGCTACAACTATTAGTAGCCAGGGCACATGGTGAAGGATTGCCCATTTATGAAGAAGGGACAACAGGTCAAAATATATGCTATCAAGGATGAACAGTCAATTTCGACAAATATGAAAGGAAATGGGGTCCTTGAAGGTACTTTAATGATTAATGAAATTTTTGTTAGAGTATTATTTGGGGCTTCCCATAGTTTCGTTTATTTAGAATTAGTAGGAAAAATGCAACTTGTCCAAAGAATTGTAGAAACCCTTATCTGCGTGTCTAACTCCATAGGTGTTGCAACCCACCTATGCATGATTTGTGAGGATGTGAAAATTACCTACCTTACCCACCATTTTTCATTTGAACCTTTAGTCCAAGATTTTCTAGGGTTCGATATTATTCTCGGTACGGATTGGCTGTCCAAGAATGGAGTTGTTTTAGATTGTGATAGAAGACAATATCTTTAAAAACAATGTTGAGGAACCGTGTGGAAGTGGAGTGTTAGAATCCAAGAAACATTTGAGTAGTTTCTTATATGCCTTAGATTCATCCAAAGAAGAGTTGGAGTCTATATTGGTTATTAAAGATTTCCTGGATATTTTTGAGACAGTTAACTGTCTGCATCCTCATTGGGGGATTGAGTTTCTTATTGACCTAATTCCCAGTTCAAGATTTGTGATTCAACCTGTTCGTAAAATGGCTCCAAGAGAGAAGAGGGAGTTAAGGATCAAATCAATGATTTGTTGAGAGAAGGGTCCATTAGACCACATCGATGCAGTTGGGCAGCAATGGTAGTTTTTGTGACAAAATCATATAGTTCTTTAAGACCATGGTGGATTATCAGGAGTTGAATAAGCGAACCATTCAAAATAAGTAACCCTTACCCTGCATTGATGAATTTTTTGACCAACTTCACAGTGCTCGGGTATTTTCCCAAATGGAGTTCGCTACTGAATTTTACCAGTTAAGAATAGCCAAAGATAGTATACCGTTAACTACGTTTAGAAGGCCAGGATCCTTCTTTGAGTGGTTGGCTATGCCTTTTGGGCTAACCCATGCACCCGCATATTTCATAGACCTTGTGAATCGCGTTTCCTGGGATGTTTATAATAAGTTCGTGTTAGTCTTTATAGATGATATCCTTATATACACCAAGTCTGAAGAAGAGTACTAATACCATTTGGAGGTGGTGTCGGAAATGTTAAGGAAACAAATTTTTAAAGCAAAATTTTCATAGTATCACTTTTAACAGTCAGAAGTATGGTTTTTAGGGCATGTTGCATCTAGAGATGGCATTTCAGTAAATCCAGCAAAGGTGATGGTTGTTCAAAAATCAAAGACAACGTAGACCTCTACAATGGTCTGAAGTTTTTTAGGCCTGGTCGGTTTCTATAGGAGATTCATTCAGGGTTACTCCAAGATCGCTTCATGCTTGACTAAGTTGACAAAGAAGGATGAGAAGTTTGTCTGGATTCCAAATTGTGAGGAGGCATTCTTAGAATTGAAGAAGAGATTGACTAGTGCTCCCACCTTAGCTATTTCGGATAAAAGTGGAGGACTGACTGTTTGTACTGATGCTTGTTGAGTAGGATTGAGTGTAGTTCTGATGCAGCATAGGAAGGCTATTGTGTATGCTAACAAGCAACTGAAGCCCCATTAGAAGAATTATGCTACACATGATTTAGAATTATTAGCCGTCATCTTTGAAGATATGGAGACATTACTTGCTTGGTGATAAGTTCGAACCTTTTACGAATCACAAGCCCTTGAAGTATCTTTTCACTCAAAAGGATCTGAACTTGAGGCAGTAGAGGTGGTTGGAATTTTTAGTGGCCTATGATTTGGATATTCTTTATATGCCAAGAAAAGCGAATATGGTGGCAGACGCTCTGAGTAGGAACATGGTATTGGCCCTCTTAGAGTTACTTTAACTCTTCTAGAAAATATTACGAGCAAGAAAAATGAAGACATTCACTTAAGGGAAATCATCAAGGATGTAGAGGAGGGGCGGTGTTCAAGTTTTGAGGTAGATCACCGTGGCGTATTGCATACGAATGGGAGGATGTGTTTTTCGTACGTCAATGGTCTTAGGCAAGAGGTTTTAAGAGAATGTCATCAATCAAAATTGAGTATCCACCTGGGAGTTTCAAAGATGCATTGTGATATGAAGCTGGTGTCTAGTGGAAAAGGACGAAGAGGGGTATCTATATCTTTGTGAGAAGATGCGTGAACTACCAACAGATTAAAGGTGACCACCAAAGGACTACTAGGAAACTTAAACCATTGGAGATCCCAAATTAGAAATTGCATAAATGGATTTTATTGATGGTTTGCCTAGAAAAGAGAATGAAGTTGTTTGGGTCATCGTGGATTGACTAACCAAGAGTGCTCATTTCATTCTAGCAAAGCCAACAAAGACTGCTTCATCATTGGCAAAATTAATATGAGAGAGATCATCCGATCACGGAGTTCTATTGAGCATAGTAAGTGATCGAGGTCCTATCTTCACCAACCAATTTTACGGGCATTATAGTTAACTTTGGGAACAAAGCTAAGTCTGAACATTGCCTAACACCCTCAAACCAATGGTCAAATTAAGAGGTTGAACCGAATCATGGAGGATCCGTTTAGAGCATGTATCTTGGATTATGGAGGATCTTAGGAAGATCATTTAAAATTTGTGGAATTCTACTACAATAATAATAATAATTAAGCTAGCATTGGCGTCGCGCCTTATGAAGCTCTTTATAGAAGTCCATATAAGTCACCAATATGTTTGGTAAAGACCGTGGATCGACTAACGCTTGGACTAGATATGATTCAGGAGGCTACGAAGAAGGTTTCACTGATCAAAAAGATAATGAAGGAAGCCCAAGATTGATCAATGAGTTTTACAGATCGGAGGCGAAGAGATTTGAAATTCGCAGTCAGAGACTTTGTGTTTATAAAGATTTCACTGGTTATAGGAGCTATTAGATTTGGAAGAGCTGAGAAGTTGGCGCCAAGGTATGTTGGACCTTTCCAAATTCTTGAAAGGATTGGGCTGCTTAGATATAGAATTGAGTTGTCGAAGAGGTTGTCGAGGGCCATAATGTTTTCTATATGTCCTATTTCAGGAGATATGTATGCTAGAGGCTTTGGAAGTGGAACCTAAATTGACGGTGATTAAATATCCAGTTTATATTGTGGATCAGGATGAGAAGAGACTTCTTAACAAAGTACTGAGAATAGTTAAGATTCAATGGAGTAAAGTTCCTAGAGAGTGTACTTGGTTGACAAAGGATAGTATGCGTAACAACCCTGAATTTCCTACCCGATTTAAAATTGTAAATTTATCGTTTTAATGTAAAAAAATTGAAAATTTATAAACGATTTCAATTTGCGTCCAAACTTTATTTATGACATACGTCTAGTTAGATATGAGCATGGAAAAAGTTTCGTCGTAAAATATTACAGTAAACTTCATTCGCGTTTACTGTATATCAGTCCATATAAAGCTGCGTAAAATTTATCTTTCAAATCCAAATATTTTTACACAGTTATGTTGTAAAAATTATTCTGATCGTGAGTATGAAATTCGTTTCGTCAAAATCTGTCATTGCCTGCTCCGTTTAAATTGTTTTGCAAAATGCATAATTTTAGCGGCGTAAATGCGAATTTTATAAAATCATCGTATTGCAAAAATCTATGTACCGTTGGAATCGCCTTGTCGCACTGATCAAAACGGCATATTTATTTGCACGAATCGGAGTCCGACATAATTTTTCGTGTTAATTAAATCGTTTTGAAACGGACCGGTTAAACACGTTGCAGCCCAAAATCTTCTACCCGTTACAAGAGAAATTGAAAAGAAATATTTCAGCTGAATTGGCATTTAATAGGGAGATGAAGGGTGAAGGGTTGCGTTTGGGGATAATGAAACGTTGGGGACCCAAAAGGCATTCACGGTACTAGTTAAAACAACATTTCATTTTCCATAAATTCCTAAATCTCATTTTTGCAAGTTCAGGTAACCGCTCTCCTTCCTCTTCTCATTCTCATTTCTGTAAGTAAGTAAAAAAAAATGCATACAGAAAATGAAGCATGCAAGTGGAGAGGTGCGGTTTGTCCATGCATGCATACAGGGTTGTGTGTATTTCATGCATTTGTATTTCATGCATGTGTACTTCATGCATTGAGGCTCGGTTTTGTGGAAAAAAAAATGAAAACTGGAACATTTTGCGTGCGTGTGAGGGAGCCGTGTACATGGATGGTGGGTTGTGGTTGTGCAACACGCTGGGAAGAAAGGATGAAAGTATATGCATGCATGCGTATTATGTTGAGGGTGTGCGTGCTCTGTGTTTTTTTTGTGTGTGTGAGAGTGATGCGTTTTTTTTGTGTGCGTGTCTTATATAAAAAAAAAACAAAGGAAAGAGATGCGTGTATGAGGGGGGGGGGGAGTTGAAATGTGATTTACTGTGTGTTGTGCATGCATGTGTTGTGTATACAAAAGAAAAAAAAACGTGTGTTGTGCATGCATGTGCTGTGTGCGTATAAATGGAAATCAGTGTGTGTTAGTGTATATGCGTGCGTGTTGTTTTAAAAGAATTTTTTTTTTGTTGCAAACAGTGTGGGAAAAAATGAGGCTAAGTTATTTGTGCCTGCATACTTTCTTTTGAATTACATGTGTATACGTGAGTGGAGTGTAATGTGTCATAGCATTTTTTTCTTTGAAGGTAAGATGGTGAAAACGTGTACACTGAATTGAGTTTGGAAACTGTTGTTTTTTTAAGTCTAGTAAAAAAAAAACAAAATTTGATGAAACTGAGAATAGTAAATCGAGTTGGGTATTGCGGTAGAGTAATTTACGCAAGTATCTATTTTGGTTGCCAAATAGTAACCAACTTTTCTTTTCATTGTGTGCAGAAGCAACCGACTGATTTCTTGTTGCAGCAGCACCGATCTCTCAGCTTTTGTTCTTTTCTCCATCTTCGGTAAGCGTATTTATATAAATTGATAAATTATATACAAATATTCATTGTGTTAATATCGTTTTCTTTTGTCGATATTACAGCGTTTGTTGTTCGTGCTATACCGACTCTATTCTTGCTTCATTCGTGCTTCTTTTCTTTCGTCGTCACATTTCTTATCCACGAAAGGTGAAATTAATTTTCACGACATATATTCTTATGCTAGTTGATTGCTATGTGATATGATTTGGATGCTATTTGTGCTAAGTGATATTAAATTGCAAGTAATTTGACATAGGATAGTTAATAAATTAAACGGATTATATTTGTCGAATTTGATTTGTAAATCTGACCCCTTTCATATGATAAATTAGGTTTGTCGAACTTGATCCCTTAATTTATATTTGACGTAGAATTTGATAAGGAACCTTTGGACCTGTGAACGTAGATTTGTTTAATGGTCGTAGTATTTAAATTGAAATTGTAATTGAACGACAAAGTGAAAACTGTAATATAGTAATCTTTAATCTACATGAAATGATAGCGTAGATTCTAGAAATAATTATATTAATTTGCATAAATAACAAATGTAAATTAATACGATTATTTAAATAATTGTGGAATTGTTATGAATGGATGTTATTGCTTGTTTATTTACTTTGACACCACCCCAGCTATCACACTGCAAGTTCCTTTTGTATGCATTGATTTGATTTTGAATTGAAATGGAATCGGATTGAAATGATAAATACCCAAATAACCTTGACTTAGGATAGAAAATTAAATTAAAACCGATTGGTCAATGTTTTGATGCAATAAAGTTTTATTTGAAAAATAACAAGGTTTTGAATAAAATTGGAATTTAATTTCGAATGAATGTAAATGTGAATATTGAATTTGAAACGAATATTAACGTCGTAATTGACAAAAGAACAGCTTTTTAAATTTTAATTATTTAATGATTAAATGTATGATTATTTGATAATTGATTTTAAATTTATTAATAACGAAGTTTGAAATTTATTAATAATGAAGCTTGAAGTTATCAATAACGAAGTTTTGAAATTATAAATAATTAAGTTTGAAATTATTAATAAATTAAGTTTTGAAATTATTGATAATTTGGTTTTAAAATTTATAATTAAGTTTGGAATTATTAATGTATAAGTTTGAAATGATAATAATTAAGATTTGAAATTATTTGAACATTGAATAAGATTGAATTGTTTAATGATTAAATTAAATTGAATAGATTGAATCATGTAATAACTAAATTGAATTGAATATTCTTTATTAGGAGAAATCGAAATTTTGAATAAGTGAAACTAAGTTTCTTAATTTAGTTTTGAAATTTGTAACGAAGATAATAAATGAACGAACTGAATTTCTTCAACAAGAAGTAGAATGCACTTTATCGAATCAAACGAAAGATTTGAAATTAAAAGAATTCGACAAATTTAAATTGGATAAATGTGTAAGCTTTGATAATGAAGTTGAACTTAAGAAAATAATGTAATGAATTGGAAATTTAATTGAAGTTGTTTTAATGATAAATTTATTTAATGAATATCGAATGAGATCGATAATTGAGTTTAAATTGTTTTGAACGTTAAATTAAGTTAAATGATTTGGAATGAACTTGTATACGAAATTAAATGAATATTTGAAATTGTTTTAAACTGAAACTTTGAAATTGAATTATAGAAAATCTTGAAATGGAAATTGTAAAGTTATGAAACGTAAATTTTGGAAATTTATTTAGAAGACCGACGAAATGTAATTTTCAAATTATAATTTGAAATTGAAATTTGATTCGGTTTTGAAATATATTAAGCGACCAATCGGTAAATTAATTACGAAGGTTATTAAAGGAACCGGAATCGGTTAAGGACATACTCACTGTCTAAACCGAAAACCACTTTAATAACAATACGCAGAGTGTGATCCAGAATGAAGTGGTTGGATTGACGTACGTGATGACTGAAGAAAGAGAACGATAATGGATAGCCTTGACACTTGTGTCAAATTGGAAATGACTAAAATCAGGAGCCGTGCCGGGCCAAATGGGGTTAGCTACCTCGAGCGAACACACTTCTTCGTAAACTACTCATTTACTTTTGTGATTGATTGGTGCACACCCTTGAATTTGGAGTGTTGTTTCGCGGTGTTGCGATCGTTGCGGCGATGCGTTCTCACCAGTCCGGATCAGGCAAACGGTAGTTTCACTACCTTGGGTATTGCCTCATGTGCCTTGTCATACTTGTATTCCTGTATACGCGACCACTACGAATTTGTTTTGTATTATACCTATGGAGTACTCCCTGATATCCCACTAGTTTACGGTGGAGTTTACAGTGCTGTATAGTCTATGATGCTGTATAAAATGTGTTAAGGGGGATAATGGTAACGCCTTAACACTATTTTGATATTTTACTTTACTGTTAGACATTATCTATGTATCGTACACTATTATGTACAAATAGTTTATCGGATCCTGAAAGATGTTTATTCTATTCATCTGTGAGTTATTGTTATTTTGAATTTGGATTATATTAACTGTATAAGAATATATGTCCTGATTCGAGTGTTGTTTGTGCATATGCTCGGATCAGATTGAGGATTGCTGCTGCTGTTTATTTGGAGCTGAAGACTGAAGACTATCTTTATCTTATCTTATCAGTATTACTCTATCTATTTGGACTATTCAGACTTCTATGTTGTTTATTTCCTTTTATTTGAGACATTGTTGTACTTATGGGTAGCTTCATGAACTACACTTACGACTATGTTATATTTCCGCTGCACTATTCTGTTATGTTATATTTCTGTGATTCTGTGATGATTCTCATTTATATATCTATACTCCATTAATGATTCGTGTTTTTCACTATTTAAATTGACATGTGTGGATTATTGTCAATTTAAATGGTCCAAATATACGGGTTGTTACAGTTGGTATCAGAGCTTTGGTTCCCGATAACCTTAGCCTGTGGAGTTTTTAAAGCTCATTAGAGATAGGGTGAATATACCCTAGAATGAGGAGAATCATTTCAGAATCCACATCCTTTGATTCATCTTTCTTATTGAATTCGTTTGAATAGAATTTCCTTAAGTTCTATAAATTCCTATCTTTGATTCTAAATCACTTTTGGTATTTCAGGATGGCTACCAGAAGAAATGTTAGAGGAGGAAGGGGTGGAAATGCTCCAGGTCCACATGCTCCAGTTCCTGCTGTTCGATTCTCCACTCTTAGCAAGGAGTACACTCAGCTTGGAGGAGTCAAATTTACTGGCTCCGAGAGTATCATCGAAGCACAGCAATGGCTAAAGAGTTTGGAGAGGATCTTTACTGGTTTAGAGATCACAGATGCTCAGAAGTGTAGTTGGCCGCTTGGCAGCTCCAGGATGGTGCACAAGATTGGTGGGAATCCGTCACTTCTCGTACCGATGAGGAAACCATCACTTGGGCCCAGTTTAGGTAGAAATCTATCTAAATTTCATCAAAATAATTTCCTTCTATCTCGTTCAAATTTTTTGACTCATCTTATATCACTTGTAAATAGGGACTCCTTTGTGGCTCAGTGGATGCCAGCTGCTGGGAAAGCCCAACTCTATCGGTCTTTTATGGATCTTAAGCAAGGCAACATGACTTTCACTGAGTATGAAAGGAAATTCAACGAACTATCTAAGTTCGGACCCGGGCTGATCGACACACCTCTGCTTAAGAATGAGAAGTTCATACATGGCGCACGCCCTGAGTATTATGAGCTTCTCACCGCTCATGTCCATGGAACCTTCACTAAGTTGATGGAATTTGCTCTTCGATATGAGGGAAAGCCAAAGGAAACATCATCCTCCAAAGCTCCAGTTGTTCAGACATCAGCTAGTAAATCGGGGAAGAGAAAGCCAAACTTTGCACAACAGAAGAAGAATTGGCAGCAGAAAACAGGGCTTGGATACTCTCAGAAGAAGCCCATTGACATATCATCCATTACTTGCTTCAACTGCAACCAAAAGGGTCATTATGCTAGTAGCTGCCCATCTCCAAAGAGCGCAGCTGTTCCGCCACCGGCACAGATGACTAGGAGGGATTTGTGTCATATCTGCTTACAACCTGGACACTTCAAGAAAGACTGCCCAACACAGAAGCGTGGTACACCATCTGGAGTCTTTTCTCTTTCCACACCTGCCCCGAAAGTTCCAACCCCGGAAGTTCCTGATAACCAAGGTACTTTACAAAGTACTTTTATGTTGCATACCTTGCCTATTAGAGTTCTATTAGACACCGGAGCTACACACAGCTTCATATCCATTGATTTATGTGATAAACTTGGCTTGGAATCCACTCTTGCATCTATTTCCTTATGTGTATCTAACCCTATTGGAGGGCCCGCTAACCTCAAAAGGGTTTGCAAATATGTTACTCTTATGCATGGCATTCACCGCTTCACTTGGGATTTCTATGTCCTTGGATTCGAGGCATTTGATATTCTATTAGGCATTGATTGGCTACAAAAGTTCAAAGCCGTTATCTCATGCAAAACTCGAACTATCTCTCTTATTGACGACAAGAGTATGCCTTTAGTTGTTAAAGGCAAATCACCTCAAGAATATGCTGGGAGTTTTATATTCTCTCTTGACTCTCATCCAAATGAACTTAGCTCCACTCCAGTAGTTCAACTCTTTTCTAATGTGTGTGGAGAAGTCAATTCTCTACCACCTCCGCGGGAAATCGAATTCCGCATCGACCTTATCCCTGGTGCCCGACCAGTAGTTCTTCCTCCAAGGAGAATGGCTCCTAAAGAAAAGGCAGAGTTGAATGTTCAAATTGAAGATTTATTTTCTAAAGGCTTGATTCGGCCCAGTCATTCAGAATGGGGTGCTGCAGTTGTATTTGTCACAAAATCTGATGGCTCACTCAGAATGTGTGTGGACTATAGAGAGCTAAACAAGCTCACACACAAGAATAGATATCTGATGCCTCGCATCAACGATCTTTTTGACCAGCTGCACGGAGCTAAAGTCTTTTCTCAACTTGATTTGGCTACCAGTTTTCACCAACTCAGAATCGCTGAGGATAGCATTCCTAAAACAGCATTCCACACAGAAAATGGTTTCTATGAATGGCTAGTTATGCCGTTCGGTCTCACTAATGCTCCAGCCTATTTCGTCGACTTGATGAATAGAGTTTTTCGGGATGTTCTTAACAAGTTCGTGCTTGTTTTCATCGATGATATTCTTGTCTTCTCTAAAGATGAGAAAGAGTATAGATCGCATTTGGCTTTTCTGCTTGAAACTCTTCGCAAACATCAGCTTAAAGCCAAGTTTTCGAAATGCCACTTTTGGCAAGATGAAGTTCGTTTTCTTGGCCATATTGTTTCTGAGAATGGGATTTCGGTTGATCCAGCTAAGATCGCCGTAATCAATGTAAGTTCTATTCTTATTCGTCGATTCTATATAAACAGCTTATCAATATCTAAATTCAAATCCTTGGAATTTGCAGGATTGGGAGACTCCCAAAACTCCTACAGATATTCGTAGTTTCTTTGGTTTTGCTGGCTATTATCGCAGATTTATAGAAAAATTTGCTCATATCGCTGCCTCACTTACCGCACTGAGCAGAAAGAATGTGAAATTTATTTGGAATGAAAAGTGCGAAGCAGCTTTCAATGAGATGAAGCGAAGATTGACATCTGCCCCAGTTCTTACAGTTATTGATGGTAGCGAAGGATTGACCGTCTATACAGATGCCTGTCGTGATGGTCTTGGAGCAGTCTTAATGCAGAAAGAAAAGGTTATTGCCTATGCGGGTCGACAGTTAAAGACCCATGAAGCAAATTATACAACTCATGATTTAGAGCTTCTTGCGGTTGTATTTGCTCTTAAGCTATGGTGGCACTATCTATTGGGAACAAAATTCAAATTATTCACTGACCACAAGTCATTGAGATATATTTTCTCGCAAAAGGATTCGAATCAGAGACAAGTCCGATGGCTCGAATTTCTAGCTGCATATGATCTTGATATTAATTATACTCCAGGGAAAGCGAATGCTGTAGCCGATGCTTTGAGCAGAAACCAAGCAATGGCATGTTGTAATCTTGTTGAGGGAATGTTATTCCAGCTGTCAGTCTCCCCGGCTCTTATGGATCGTATAATAGCCAAGCAATAAGAGGACACTTTGCTTTATCGCGTCAAAGAAATAGTTCTCGGCAGAGTTGGAAATGCTGACAATAAATTGGGAGCACATGTGGATAGTAACGGAGTCTTGAGGATTGATAATCGCATATGTGTTCCTAATGTTGATGGTCTTAGACAAGAAGTGCTGAAAGAAAACCACAACTCTTCACTTTCATTTCATCCCGGTGTTACTAAAATGTACCAGAATATGAAGAAGTTATATTGGTGAAGTGGGATGAAGCGTGATATTTCTACCTATGTCAGCAGATGCACAACTTGCCAGCAAGTAAAAGCTGATCACAGAAAGACAGCTGGTTTACTTCAACCATTAGAGATTCCAGGATGGAAGTGGGAGCAAATTTCTATGGACTTTATTGATGGGCTGCCAAGGACTAGAAAGGGGAACGAAAGCATATGGGTGATTGTCGATAGACTGACGAAATCCGCTCACTTTATTCCAGTCAAGTCCACTCGTACTGCTTCGAGTTTGGCGGAGATATACATGAGAGAGGTTGTTAAACTTCATGGAGTACCATCTAGTATCGTATGCGATCGAGATCCTAGTTTCACTAGTAAATTCTGGAAAGCATTTCAGGATACTTTGGGCACCAAAATGAATCTGAGCACAGCTTATCATCCTCAGACAGATGGCCAAACTGAGAGGGTGAATCAGATTTTAGAAGACCTTCTCCGAGCTTGTATTATTGACTTTGGTGGATCTTGGGAAGACCATCTTCATTTGGTCGAATTCACTTATAATAATAGTTACCAGGTAAAGGAATTGAATTTCGAATTTGAATAAGTATATTTGAATTTGAATTTGAATTAATCATCTGTAATAAACCAGGCAAGCATTGGTATGACACCGTTCGAAGCCTTATACGGACGGCCGTGCAAATCGCCAGCTTGTTGGATCGAGTCTGGAGATAGACTAGTGCTTGGTCCAGAAATAATTATGGAAGCTTCTGAAAAGGTCAAAGAAATCAGAAAGAAGATAAAGACGGCACATGATAGACAGAAGAGCTACGCTGACAAAAGGAGAAGAGATCTTGAATTCAGCGTAGGAAACAAAGTATTTCTGAAAGTATCGCCTTTGAAGAATATTGTTCGATTTGGAAGGAGAGGGAAGCTAGCTCCGAGATTTGTTGGTCCGTTTGAGATTACAGAAAGAGTCGGAACATTGGCATATAGAGTTGCATTACCTGAGAAGTTCGCCGGTGTGCACGACGTGTTCCACGTCTCACATCTACGCAAAGTTGTACATGATCCATCCATGACTATTCCTACTACTCAGTTGGAAGAGATAGTTATTGAGCCTGATTTGACTATTGAGCGTAAGCTGCTTCGGATAGTTGATCGTGAGATAAAGCAACTCAGAAGGAAGTCGGTAAACCTCGTCAAAGTCTAATGGAGTGCAGATGAGCGAGATTGCACATGGGAAACTGAGGATAGTATTCGGGATTCAAACCCCGAATTACTAATTTCAGGTATAATTCAAATTTCTTATAATCTGTCTTGATTTTCTGCTTATTTCATTCCTACTTCACTCATCCCGTTCCTTTTCGAGGACGAAAAGTTTTGAGTGAGGGAGATTGTAACAACCCTGAATTTCCTACCCGATTTAAAATTGTAAATTTATCGTTTTAATGTAAAAAAATTGAAAATTTATAAACGATTTCAATTTGCATCCAAACTTTATTTATGACATACGTCTAGTTAGATATGAGCATGGAAAAAGTTTCGTCGCAAAATATTACAGTAAACTTCGTTCGCGTTTACTGTATATCAGTCCATATAAAACTGCGTAAAATTTATCTTTCAAATCCAAATATTTTTACACAGTTATGTTGTAAAAATTATTCTGATCGTGAGTATGAAATTCGTTTCGTCAAAAACTGTCATCGTCTGCTCTGTTTAAATTGTTTTGCAAAATGCATAATTTTAGCGGCGTAAATGCGAATTTTATAAAATCATCGTATTGCAAAAATCTGTGTACCGTTGGAATCGCCTTGTCGCACTGATCAAAACGGCATATTTATTTGCACGAATCAGAGTCCGACATAATTTGTCGCGTTAATTAAATCGTTTTGAAACGGACCGGTTAAACACGTTGCAGCCCAAAATCTTCTACCCGTTACAAGAGAAATTGAAAAAAAATATTTCAGCTGAATTGGCATTTAATAGGGAGATGAAGGGTGAAGGGTTGCGTTTGGGGATAACGAAACGTTGGGGACCCAAAAGGCATTCACGGTACTAGTTAAAGCAATATTTCATTTTCCACAAATTCCTAAATCTCATTTTTGCAAGTTCAGGTAACCGCTCTCCTTCCTCTTCTCATTCTCATTTCTGTAAGTAAGTAAAATAAAATGCGTACAGAAAATGAAGCATGCAAGTGGAGAGGTGCGGTTTGTCCATGCATGCATACAGGGTTGTGTGTATTTCATGCATTTGTATTTCATGCGTGTGTACTTCATGCATTGAGGCTCGGTTTTGTGAAAAAAAAATGAAAACTGGAACATGTTGCGTGCGTGTGAGGGAGCCGTGTACATGGATGGTGGGTTGTGGTTGTGCAACACGCTGGGAAGAAAGGATGAAAGTATATGCATGCATGCGTATTATGTTGAGGGTGTGCGTGCTCTATGTTTTTTTGTGTGTGTGAGAGTGCTGTGTTTTTTTTGTGTGCGTGTCTTATATAAAAAAAACAAAGGAAAGAGATGCGTGTATGAGTGGGGGGGGGGGAGTTGAAATGTGATTTACTGTGTGTTGTGCATGCATGTGTTGTGTATACAAAAGAAAAAAAAACGTGTGTTGTGCATGCATGTGCTGTGTGCGTATAAATGGAAATTAGTGTGTGTGTTAGTGTATATGCGTGCGTGTTGTTTTAAAAGAAAAAAAATAAAATTTGTTGCAAACAGTAGGGGAAAAAATGAGGCTAAGTTGTTTGTGCCTGCATACTTTCTTTTGAATTACATGTGTATACGTGAGTGGAGTCTAATGTGTCATAGCATGTTTTTTCTTTGAAGGTATGATGGTGAAAACGTGTACACTGAATTGAGTTTGGAAACTGTTGTTTATTTAAGTCTAGTAAAAAAAAAAAAAAATTTTTGCTGAAACTGAGATTAGTAAATTGAGTTGGGTATTGCGGTAGAGTAATTTACGCAAGTATCTATTTTGGTTGCCAAATAGTAACCAACTTTTCTTTTCGTTGTGTGCAGAAGCAACCGACTGATTTCTTGTTGCAGCAGCACCGATCTCTCAGCTTTTGTTATTTTCTCCATCGTCGGTAAGCGTATTTATATAAATTGATAAATTATATACAAATGTTCATTGTGTTAATATCGTTTTCTTTTGTCGATATTACAACGTTTGTTGTTCGTGCTATACCGATTCTATTCTTGCTTCATTCGTGCTTCTTTTCTTTCGTCGTCACATTTCTTATCCACGATAGGTGAAATTAATTTTCACGACATATATTCTTATGCTAGTTGATTGCTATGTGATATGATTTGGATGCTATTTGTGCTAAGTGATATTAAATTGCAAGTAATTTGACATAGGATAGTTAATAAATTAAACGATTATATTTGTCGAATTTGATTTGTAAACCTGACCCCTTTCATATGATAAATTAGGTTAGTCGAACTTGATCCCTTAATTTATATTTGACGTAGAATTTGATAAGGAACCTTTGGACCTGTGAACGTAGATTTGTTTAATGGTCGTAGTATTTAAATTGAAATTGTAATTGAACGACAAAGTGAAAACTGTAATGTAGTAATCTTTAATCTACATGAAATGATAGCGTAGATTCTAGAAATAATTATATTAATTTGCATAAATAACAAATGTAAATTAATACGATTATTTCGGGATTGTTTAAATAATTTTGGAATGTTATGAATGGATGTTATTGCTTGTTTATTTACTTTGACACCATCCCAGCTATCACACTGCAAGTTCCCTTTGTATGCTGTGATTTGATTTTGAATTGAAATGGAATCGAGTTGAAATGATAAATACCCAAATAACCTTGACTTAGGATAGAAAATTAAATTAAAACCGATTGGTCAATGTTTTGATGCAATAAAGTTTTATTTGAAAAATAACAAGGTTTTGAATAAAATTGGAATTTAATTTCGAATGAATGTAAATGTGAATATTGAATTTGAAACGAATATTAACGTCGTAATTGACAAAAGAACAGCGTTTTAAAATTTAATTATTTAATGATTAAATGTATGATTATTTGATGATTGATTTTAAAGTTATTAATAACGAAGTTTGAAATTTATTAATAATGAAGTTTGAAGTTATCAATAACGAAGTTTTGAAATTATAAATAATTAAGTTTGAAATTACTAATAAATTAAGTTTTGAAATTATTGATAATTTGGTTCTAAAATTTATAATTAAGTTTGGAATTATTAATGTATAAGTTTGAAATGATAATAATTAAGATTTGAAATTATTTGAACATTGAATAAGATTGAATTGTTTAATGATTAAATTAAATTGAATAGATTGAATCATGTAATAAATAAATTGAATTGAATATTCTTTATTAGGAGAAATCGAAATTTTGAATAAGTGAAACTAAGTTTCTTAATTTAGTTTTGAAATTTGTAACGAAGATAATAAATGAACGAACTGAATTTCTTCAACAAGAAATAGAATGCACTTTGTAACGACCCGTAAATTTCCGACAATTAAAAATAGCTAATTTAGTAAGATTTCGTGTTTTAGTGTTAGAAAAAAAAATTTGTAAGTCGTTTGGAATAATGATAAGTGTTGAATTCATTGGGTATAAATAGAGAAATGGATTGATAAGTAAATCTATTTAAAATCAAATATTGAATATTGAACAGGTAAATTGTTTAAATTAAATATTAAGAACTTATTGAATAATTGAGTAACTGTAAAATGAAAATAGTGTTCAAAATTGTGAATTGGTTTTAAAAGTTGATTCTTATAAGTTCAATTTCAATATTTCAAAAGATAATGAATTATTGGATAATCGAAATTGTTTAAATTTAATATTTGAAATTTAGTGAATAATTTAATAATGGGAGTTGAATAACCGTATAATGAAGATAGTTGTTTTATAATTTTAATTCATTTCAAAAGTTAAATTTTATAAGTTCGTTTTGAATATTGCAAAAGATAGTGATTTAAGAATAATCAAATTTGTTAAATTTAATATTACGAATGTTTGAATAAATTAAATTTCGAATTGATATGATTAGTTTGATATTGAAATTTAATATATGAAAATAGAGTGAATATTTGAAATTTGATTTAATATGATTCAAATTGGTTTCCAAGGTGAATGTAAGTTATATTTGGATTTTAATAGAGTTAATAAGATTTTAAAATTGGAATTTATTGGATAAATTGAATAACGGGTTTAATATGATTAAAAATGATTTGTAAGATTTTATTTTATCATATTGGAGTTATAGTGATGTTATAGAACTTTTAAAACCGAATTTAAATTAAATTTGTGAAAATTGAATATTTTAATATTTAATTATCGACTGAAAATAGCCAAATTTTGAACAGTCTCAGAATTGGACGAAACTAGTTTCATCGGATCCGTAATAGTTAGTTGTCATCAGATTTCAATTTTCGTAGCAATCGGAGTTGTCGTTTGACCGTGGCAGCTCGAAACGCGTTGAAATTGTTTTAATATTAATTTGACGAGTTAAAATAGTCATTTTTCAAACGGTCTCGGATTTCGACGAAACCAGTTTCATCGGATCCGTAATATGATATTATTGTAAGATTTCAAATTTCGTGTCAATTGGATTTATCGTTTGTCCGGGGCAAGCCAAAACGCCTAGTAAAAATCGTTTAAATCGGTTTAATTTAAATTGATCGTTTAATTCCGTAACTCACGCATACGATCGAATTAGCTTCCGAAACCTATTCCATTGTGTCCGGAATGCGGGATAAACCCAAGGAACGTCAGTTACCGCGCGAAATTTGGAGTTTGGAAAAGCCGGATAAATAATATTCACCTAATTAAATCCAATAATTTAATACGTTAAATTATGGAAATAATTGAAAATTGGGTTAAATATGATTAAAAATGATTTGTAAAATTTTATTTTATAATATTGAAGTTAGAATGATATTTTAGAACTTTTAAATTTGAATTAAAAGTTAATTTGTGAAAATTGAATATTTTAATATTAAATCGACTAGTGAAAATAGTCAATTTTTGAACAGTCTCAGAATTGAACGAAACCAGTTCCATTGGATCCGTAATAGTTAGTTGTTACCGGATTTCAATTTTCGTAGCAATCGGAGTTATCGTTTGATCGTAGCAGCTCGAAACGCATCATAATTGTTTTTAATATTAATTTGGCGAGTTAAAATAGCCATTTTTCAAAAAGTCTCAGATTTCGACGAAACCAGTTTCATCGGATCCGTAATGTGATATTATTGTAAGGTTTCAAATTTCGTGTCAATCGGATTTACCGTTTGTCCAGTACAAATTAAAACGCCTAGAAAATCGTTTAATCGGTTTAATTTCAAATCGAACGTTTGTTGCCATATCTCGCACAGATGACCGAATTAGCTCCCGAAACACGTTCCATTGTGTTCGGAACGCGGGGTAAACCTTAGAGACGCCAACCGGCACGCGTCGTTTGGAGTTCGAAAATTCCGGGTGAATAGTAATTGGTGAAATTTTCTATAAAACCCCCCCTTTTCTTCATTTTTTCACAAATTATCAAACCCTTAGGGTTAAAAACTGCAGCCGGCCCTAAAATTTTAATGGCCACCATCATCCAATCCTTCTTCTCTTAATCTCTCTCAATCCGTAGAGAATTAGCAAGAGATTTCAACTAACGAAGTGAAGAGCACGAAGAGAGCTTCAGATCCATACGGCTACTTCGTCGATTCGTCAACCATGGAGGGAGCTATCTGCTCGCGTTTACCATCAGGTCGGCACGCGTTTCAGGGCTCTACAGGTGGCCGAGCTCCACCTTGTCGCAGCCGAAAGTAGCTCTTGCAATGGGCTTCAACATGGAACTATCTTATCGCGTTCAAGTTCAACGTGGATGTCGAAAATTTAAACCCTAGTGGGTGATTCATGGGTTCAAAGCACGGCTATCTTCCTGTAGATGGAACGTGAATTTGGGAAGAGGAAAAGAACGGCCAAGATGGAAAGGCATTGGATCCAAGGGCTGTGGCAGGTTAGGGTATTAAAATTATAAATTAAGTTGTAAAATTTATATAGTTTAAATCGTGAAAACTTGTAAAATTCATAACTTTTTCATACGAGGTCGAAAACGCGCGAAAATAGTTGCGTTGGAATCGTATGGACGAGCACTACGTGATGGAATTGGATTGGAGTTGTTTGGAGTTAGTGAGAATTTTGGGTAAAATTAAACGTCCGTTTAATTTTATTCGAAATAAATCGCTAAAACGAAATTGAAATCAAGGTGAGAACTTCTCACTCAATCGAATCGGTTTCGATTTTATTTTAAATAGTTAGATTTAAAATTGTTGAATGTATGTTTGAATGATGATTGTTATCTATTGATTGTTAAAATAGACATTATGCACCGTTAGTAAGCGGATGTTATTTATTTAAAAACATATACCGCGAATATTTTATAAACAGTGAAATTGGTATTATATATAATAGCAATATATATATATATTGGCATATGTATATATTGCAGTTATTGATTCCCTGCATTTTTTTAGCGGATGAGACCCTATTGCGCCGTTATTAAGCGGATAATATTATTAATCCCATATACCGCGATAATTCCGTACTGGAGCGGAATTGGTATTGTGCTAATGTTTGTGGATGCAGGAAACAGGTTGGAGGGATCCAACTGGGTTCCTCAACAGTTTTTATTTGATTTCAGATATTTTGATATTTGATGGATTATCATATGATATATGATGTCGTTGTAGTCGTGATTGACTATTTGGTGTGTAGCATCATTGGACCAAATTTTGGGAATTTTAAAAATGATTTTTAAAGTGATTTTTGAAAGTATACGTTTATAAAATATTTTTGGAATTGATCCAATTTAAATAAATAAACGATATAATTTTTAATGTTATAAAAATTATGATTTTTGAGAAATATAGTTAAAAACTGATTTTTTTAAAATATGGGATTTATGATTTTATAAAATAGTTTAAATTGGATTTCTGAATGTATTGTAAAAAGTTTAAATATAGGATTTATAAAATTTGATTATTTTATAAATCAAAAATGGTGAAATTATAAAGGAGTTTAAAGACGTTTTAAAGAATAATATAAATTGATTTATATTAAGAGATTTATAAATGGATATTTATAAATTGAAATATTGACATTATAAAACGAGTTTTTATAAGTGTTTGAATGAAGTGAAAATGGATTGCATAAGTGAATGGAATTTATAAAATTATAATTTGTGAAGTTATTAAAATAATGGTTTTGGATAAATGAATGAATCTTATAGGTTATAAGATTTATAATTTGGGAAGTTCAATGGAACGATTTTTACAAACAAATAAATTATAAGTATTTAACTTATAATATGAACCTTTGGTATATAATTGAGTTATGGAATTGAATAGGTTAATAAATGAAATTTATAAATAGTAAGATTTATAAATTTTGTGAAGTTATTAAAGAATATATTTGGATAAATAATTGAATCTTATAAGTTATAAGATTTATAATTATGAAGTTTAAAAGAACGATTTTGTAAATAATCGTTTTATAAGCATTTAACTTATAATGTGAACTTTTGATTTATAATTGAGTTATAAATCGAATAGGTTAATAAAGGAGATTTATAAAAGGAAGTAGTTATAAAATAAATAGAAATAGAATTTATAAACGTTGTTTTATAAAATTCGCAAACGACTTATGTTGATAAGTAAATTGTTATAACTTATTTATGGAGTTATATTCACGTTTTAGACAGTGAATAATACTTTAAAATGAAATGTATAGAAATGATGAAATTGGTTAACATAGTATATTCACGTTTTTGAATAGTGAATAATATGTTAAAGAAAATGTTTTGGATGTGATATTTTAAACAAAATTAAAACGACCTAACGATGTTTTAAATATGTTGAGATTCGAAACCATAGATGTCAACATTTATTGTTGAAAGAGATGTTTCGAGAAATAAAAGGAAATGGTGGACTATAACACTGTTGTTATAGTAAATGATTTCTGAAAGGAAATGTTTTGTATAGTATTGGGATTTATATATCTATTTTAATTTCGAATCCCTATACTAGTGATTTTGGGTTGTCGTAACGATGTTTTACGTAACATTCGTTTTGGCCCAAATAAATATGTTAAAGAGAATGATTTCCTTAAAGAATGAAAAATATACTTAATTTCGATTTAAGTATATTGAATATTTTCCAAGTGTTGAAAATAAATAGGTTCGTGAATTACTTATTAATAAATAAGTATGGAAATGTTTTCCAATATGAAGTGAATATTTAGAATTTATCTTTTTGAAGATAAATTGAAATGAATAATTGAAAACGTATATTCATAGATATTTTGGGAATTATAAATTCACTATGGAATTTATAAAGAAAGTGGAATTTGTTTAAAAATAAATATTGATTTATTTTTGAAGTGTTGAAAATAATATATCTTGTAAAGATATTTTTGGAAAATAAATAATTTGGAAAATTATTTGGAATCTGGTGATGTGTGCATATCCATTGATAGTTCAATAGCCGACTATCAATATTTCCCTTTGAATGGGTATTGGTTGTGATTTGTTTGAATTTGAATGCCACACTTATTTTTGAATAAGCGCTCACTATTCGGGTTAATCGGGAAAGGACCATGGGGTCGTATAACCCATTCCGAATGTGATACGTCGTTATGAATTGCATTTGAAGATCGGTGTTGAAGACCGGATATTTGCGAGAGCGATAGGATGACCTATCGATTGACTCTGCACCGAGTAGCTACGGTATAGAGTTCTCCACGTGTGATGGGGAATCCGATCGGGATTGTGAATACCCGGATTGCAAGGGCTTCGTGAGAAGTGCCTTCGGTTCTGTTCGAACCCAGAACAGACTTGTATGGATTGTATGTCTAACATTACAAATTGAGATATAAAGCCGATTTCTTTCAAATATATTTCTGTTGGTGGCGAAGAATTTATTCTTTTAGCTTAACACCCTTCTCTGAGACGTACGAGCTCAGAGGTTATGTAGTTGAAGGTTATCAGCGATATATTCCCAATTTGGTAATGTGATATGCTGAGTGTTGCTGTGAAATGATCATTGTGTTGATCATTTGTGATAGGGTCATTTATTTGATCGTCTATCTTGGTGATCATTTCTATGATCATTTGTTGACCCAAAGCACGGCTTTTGTATAAAGTGTGTTTTTGTGGACGAGACTTCGTCGAGCCTCACATCCCGGAAATGGTCAAAACAGGAAAGATGCAGCAAGGTTATGAGGGGTAGCGCCCTTTAGGGTATGTGCATTTCCTTCTGGAAAAGGGTGGTATCATGGTATGGAGCCCAGATACTTACTCATGTTGAAAACACTTTATTATTATGATTGTGTGAATTGATTACGAGCGCTCGGATAAAGGTCCCAAAGGACCGGGGGATGACATACTCGGTCAGTTGTTACTCAGTTAGGGGTAACCTGGCCTTGTGTTGGCAGAGATCCGGTTTGGTTCTCGGGGATGTCCTTCCAGAGGCATTCTCATGTGGCATTGGGAAGTTCCTTGGCCTGACCATTTGTTGGAAATCCAATTCCCAATACGAAACTTGTACGGTATTAGTTGTAGAACCTATCGTTCACTTATGGTGGTCACCACTGTTTGGATGGTAGCTATAGTAGGCATAGTTCGAAATGTCTATGCTGGCTAAGATTTATATCTTTATTTTCGAAATGATTTTTCTCTACACTATGCACTAGTAATAATATCAAATGTTTTTTTAATGCGTATCAAGCATCTTTGACTATCATAAGGAGAAATCTCCTCCGATTCTGCGTTTGCATGTGTGTGTGTGCGGGAGGCCTTATGGTAGTCTCATTTTTAAAAGCATTGCGAATTGAATTTAAAAATATTCCTCTATTTTGATTTTAAAGATAAATAAACTGTTTTGAGTTCTCACACCAGTCACATGACTGACTCGGAGTTTATTGTTTTCCTTCCTAAACTCTGGGTGCCCACCAATTTCCACACGGGCAGTCAAGAGTTAAGGTTTATCAGGATATTCTGGATATTCAGGAGTTGCTGGAGGCAAGCTGGATGACATGGCGTATTACTAGTATATAGTATTTCTTTTCCGCTGTTTGATGTTGTTGTTGTGGTACACTCTGATGTAATGAAATGAAATGTGATGTAATGTAATAACTGATATAGTTCTTTGTTTAAAGATTATTCATTTATTTATTATATGTTGTTCCGCTGCGAATTGTGAGATTCTGATGTTGTTCTGTTGTTTTTCTGTTCCGTTCTACTTTCTTTTCCCTCTATTTTCTATCTTCTTATCTCTTCTTCTATCTCTTTCTTTTTCTAAAACATTGATAATTCGTATTTCTGTTCATCTTGAATTAATCTATGGAGATTAGTGTATATTCAAGGGGTACGGATTTGCGGGTCTTCACAGGTTCCTATAAATAGCCATTATTCACAAATTTATAAAAAAAAAACCTAACCCTAGTTCAGGCCGCCACTAAGATATTAATGGCCGAAATTTCATCTTACTCTCCCCTCAAAATCTCCAAATCCACTCATCAATTCGCGAAGTTGTCAACAAGAAAGATGTAGAGTACATCTCGAACTACATATCCAACGGTAATGATCGTAAACAACGAAACGAATCGGCGGCAATTCTCATTTGAACGCAACACGTCCAAGCACGTTTTCCTGGTGCTATGGGTGGCCGAGTTGGCCATCGTTCAGGCCGACGCCGTGTCGCGTGATGGGCTAAAGGATGGAGCCCACTGATCAACCTCCAGTCGATGTTTGGAGGCGCGGCCATTGGGTTTTGTTACGTGAGAGATGGGTTTCGTGAACGACCTGGGAAGCTCGCGCGTGGGAAGAAGAAGGGGGCAACGACTCAGATCTAAAAATTCAAAATCATGCGGCCAGGATTGGATTAGGTATAAAGATTAAATTAAAGCTGAAATTAATTTATATACAAATACGGGTTAACTTTAAACTATCATATCTTGTTCATGCGAGGTCGAAATCGTACGAAACGAATTGCATTGCAATCGTTTTGTCGAGCACTACGCAATGGAGCTGGATTGGAATCATTTGGAGCTCGAGAAAATTTTGAGTTAAATCGAACGTCGTTCGATTTGATTTAAAATAGTAAGAATTAAGGTGAGTGTTTTATAACGCTCACACCGTACTAAATATCTTTATGCTAGTTAAATTGACATTATGAAGTGATATGAATTTTATTTGTCGTTGTTTGATATAAATTTAATTGTCATATAGCTTGTTATTTGAATTAACCGTTGAAAAATTAAATTGACAGTTAAATTGAAATTAAATTTGAATGCGATTAAATTACCTGACATTGATAACTGTGAAACTGCCATGAATTGTATTGTTTATTGGATGATGTATTTTGATGGATGTTATTGGTTGATAATTGAATGTTTGGATGTTTATTTGCTTATATAGATCCTGTTATGCATACATATGATACTGTGATTTAATTTAAGTAATATATGCTCATCCCTGACATTTTAATTGAAATAAATAACTACTTGGTCATAGGATAGAAAATTATATACGGACACCGAATTGGCTAAATTAATAATTTTGAAAATCGTCGACTTGAAATTATTAAATGTGGATTTAAAAGTTATAAATAGAAATCAATTTATAGAAATTGAATTTGTCGGAAAATTGAGTTTGGAATGTTGAAATAAAATTTTGGTTAAAGGAATTTTGTTAAATAATTAAGGTGAGAACTTTGAAATTTGAAATTGGATATGATTGAATGTCGAAAATTGATTTGTTTAAAGATTTAACCTTAAAGTCGAGCTTTGAATATTACTAAGTAAAGGTGATGTAAAAAATGATATTTTGAAATCGAGTTTGGAATCGAATCATATTTGAAATTTGGTTTTAAATTTGAATATTGTTGGAAAATTTTGTTAAGTGTTATAAATCGATATTTTGAAAAATCATGCTCCAAATCAATATAAATTGAAATTGAATAAAATTAAAAATGAAGAAAAAAAAATTGAATTAATTCGAAGTAAAGGTTGACATTGATTTGAATTGAAATCGAAATTGAATCGGTAGAATGAAAACTGAAATTGATTTGAATTGGGAAGTTATAAATTGAAATGGATTGGTTTTGAAGCTATTTTATTTTATTTTCCAAATTTCTCAATTTTATAAACTATTTTTGAATACTAAACTATTTTAATCTATTTTAAATCTAGTTAACCCAATTTACATTTCTTTAAACTAATTTATCTATTTCAAATCCATTTTAAGATTTTAAGTATTTTAACTATTTTAATTATGTAAAACTGCTTTTAAAATACTAAAAAAAAAACTATTTTCTAAAATTCTAAGCTGGTCGATAAAGTGGGATGTTTATATTTAAATCTTGAATTTAAAATACGAATTGAGTTAAATGAAGTTGCAACCTAAATTGAAATTCGAAATGATTTTGAAATCGAAATGAGATATTGAGACGGAAAATGATTTTTGAAAGGGAACCTTATATTTTGAAAGATGCGATGATAATTGAAATGGATTTGATTTTTGAAGCGAACATGATATTTTGGTGTCAATTATGAATCGATTTGAAATGTAAAGAGCCAACGGTGAAATAATACGTGGTTATTAAAGAGACCGGGATCGGATATGGACATACTCTCTGTCGATACCGAAAACCACTTTAATAACTATTACACGCGGAGTGTTGATCCAGAATGAAGTGGATGATTTGGTGAATGTGTTGACTGAAGAAAGAGAACGATATTGGATGACCCCTGACATGACTAAAACAGGAGCCGCGCCGGGCCATTGAGGTTCGCCACCTCTAGCGGACACGCTTCTTCGATACCATTTCTATTACATTTGTTGTGCGATTTGGGTGCACCCCTTGATTTCGGAGTGTTGTTTCGCGGTGTTGGGGTAGCTGCTGGCTATGCCCAACATCAGTCCGGACCACGCAACTACTAGTATCCTACTTGGTATCGCCTCATGTACCTTGTCATACTGATTATCCTATTCGCGACCACTACGTTTTGATTTGTACCTTGAGTATATGGATTGCCCTCTGGTGACTTCCGGTTTTGGGGAAACTACGGTCTTGTATATGCTTTTGGGAATATAAAATGTGTTAAAGGGCATTATGGTAACGCCTTAACGCTATTTTGATACTTTATATTACTGATAGGCATTATCTACTTAGCGTATATTACTACATAGTAGATAGTTTCACGGATCCTTGAGAGATGGAAAATCCCGTAACATCTCTTGAGTTATTGCACGCACGTTGACACTGGATAGGAGATGTCAAACCCAATAAACATCTCTGACGCCGTTACACTCATATTTAATTACGATTGATTTAACTTTCATAAGGATATTTTAGTCCTGACTCGAGTGTTTTGTCTTTCATTACGCTCGGGTCAGTCCTGAGTTTTTTCAGATTTTGAAGATCTATTCTGGAGGATGAAGACGAAGATTTGGTATACTATTACTATTGTTACCCTTGCATCATGCTATCTGCTGCATTATTTTATTTGTTCTGTTGTATATGTATAACTCTGATAAATGTTGTATAAATAATTGTCAAAGTATAGTAAACAACTTCATGAACTGTTTATTTGACTATTATATTTTATCGTTCCGCTGCGAGATTCTGTGTTGTTTCATTTCCTTTATTTCTCTTTCTTTTCTTTTCTTATTTACCCTAATAACCATCTGCTTTTTTTAATGGTTTGGAATCGACATGTGTATTTGATAGTCGGTTTAAACTGTCCAAAAAGGCGGGTCGTTACACACTTTATCGAATCAAACGAAAGGTTTGAAATTAAAAGAATTCGACAAATTTAAATTGGATAAATGTGTAAGCTTTGATAATGAAGTTGAACTTAAGAAAATAATGTAATGAATTGGAAATTTAATTAAAGTTGTTTTAATGATAAATTTATTTAATGAATATCGAATGAGATCGATAATTGAGTTTAAATTGTTTTGAACGTTAAATTAAGTTAAATGATTTGGAATGAACTTGTATACGAAATTAAATGAATATTTGAAATTGTTTTAAACTGAAACTTTGAAATTGAATTATAGAAAATCTTGAAATGGAAATTGTAAAGTTATGAAACGTAAATTTTGGAAATTGATTTAGAAGACCGACGAAATGTAATTTTCAAATTATAATTTGAAATTGAAATTTGATTCGGTTTTGAAATATATTAAGCGACCAATCGGTAAATTAATTACGAAGGTTATTAAAGGAACCAGAATCGGTTAAGGACATACTCACTGTCTAAACCGAAAACCACTTTAATAACAATACGCGGAATGTGATCCAGAATGAAGTGGTTGGATTGACGTACGCGATGACTGAAGAAAGAGAACGATAATGGATAGCCTTGACACTTGTGTCAAATTGGAAATGACTAAAATCAGGAGCCGTGCGGGGCCAAATGGGTTAGCTACCTCGAGCGAACACACTTCTTCGTAAACTACTCATTTACTTTTGTGATTGATTGGTGCGCACCCTTGAATTTGGAGTGTTGTTTCGCGGTGTTGCGATCGTTGCGGCGATGCGTTCTCACCAGTCCGGATCAGGCAAACGGTAGTTTCACTACCTTGGGTATTGCCTCATGTGCCTTGTCATACTTGTATTCCCGTATACGCGAACACTACGAATTTGTTTTGTATTATACCTATGGAGTACTCCCTGATATCCCACTAGTTTACGGTGGAGTTTACAGTGCTGTATAGTCTATGATGCTGTATAAAATGTGTTAAGGGGGATAATGGTAACGCCTTAACACTATTTTGATATTTTACTTTACTGTTAGACATTATCTATGTATCGTACACTATTATGTATAAATAGTTTATCGGATCCTGAAAGATGTTTATTCTATTCATCTTTGAGTTATTGTTATTTTGAATTTGGATTATATTAACTGTATAAGAATATATGTCCTGATTCGAGTGTTGTTTGTGCATATGCTCGGATCAGATTGAGGATTGCTGCTGCTGTTTATTTGGAGCTGAAGACTGAAGACTATCTTTATCTTATCTTATCAGTATTACTCTATCTATTTGGACTATTCAGACTTCTATGTTGTTTATTTCCTTTTATTTGAGACATTGTTGTACTTATGGGTAGCTTCATGAACTACTCTTATGACTATGTTATATTTCCGCTGCACTATTCTGTTATGTTATATTTTCTGTGATTCTGTGATGATTCTCATTTATATATCTATACTCCATTAATGATTCGTGTTTTGCACTATTTAAATTGACATGTGTGGATTATTGTCAATTTAAATGGTCCAAATATACGGGTTGTTACAGTATGAGAGAAGCTCATCCTGAATTAATGCTATGATAGTTGTTTGCTTGATTGTATGGATTATGTATGCACTGTTTATGATGCAGTTGCTTAATACATATCTTTTGTATGGGTTTACTGATATATAATACATGGCTTTGGAGTTCTATTGAGTTACCCTTTTGTGTGCTAATTTCGGAATGAAATTCTTTTAAAGGGGAGTAACAACTAATCATTTTAAAATATGAATATTTGTCATAACTTAAAATAAATATTTAATGAAATTTATAACTCAGATAAAAAACTTCTAAATAATAACTAATGATAGTGAAATTTTTTTTTCGAAATTGGTTTACAAAAATTATTAGTTCGAAGAAAAATCGAAAATGTGACTGGAAATCATTTTTCGAATATTTAGTTTTTCGTCATCTAAAAGTTGTCAAAAATGTTATGTGCACTCTAATGTACATATATGCATACATATTTTAATCACATATATATGGTTAATAATATGTATGTTTAATAACATACGGTCAAATATATTTACTTAGTAAAAAAAGAAATGAGAAGTGACAGTTCTCCAAAAAAATTAAAAACAATGAAAGGTTACATTATTATGTAACATTATGACATTCAGTGTCTAGAGGCCAAAAGCTAAGCGCCACAGATGATGTGGTCATCTATAGTATTAACTTCTGGTAACATAATATGACAATGCTAATTGTATCCATAATATAAGAAACACACGAATAATGAACAAATCACAGATTTCCCAAAAAACAACATTTAGCTAATTACATTTCAAAACCATAACATATCCACACTATAAAATCCCCAAAACATATCCCATGTAATGATCAATTATAGTTTACAATAATACACCGATATATGACGATGCTCCCTTGGATGATCAAAGCAATATAGTCATATTTGACTTAACACAGCGGGAACAAAACAGAAGAACTGTAGTCCAAAATTAGCTATCCATCAGCCACCTTCTTGTCTCCCGAAGCCTTTTTCGCCAAAACTACGGAAACCTAAAAACATAAACCAACAACCCACTCAAATCAATTTTGCGCAGTTGAGAGTTTAAGGGGAAACAAAAAATCCGAGTTAGATATAAAGCCTGGCGTGAATAATTCTATTACATCTTGGTTTATTGATATTGAGTGAGACCACGCCACTTAGCGGAACGGATTTCCCCTCACTAGTATCCTTTTTCAAAACATATATTTTGCAATTACTTTCCTACAAAAAACAGGTTAATCAAACTGATTATGATAATAAATAATTGCAAGATCCGTTATGCTATAAATTGGTAATAAATGGACTAACTATCCAAAATCTAGGCGATTACCCTTTGGCTGACGAGGGCCTACAAGATACCATATCAAATCGTATAAACAACTGTTAGACAAAACTTTTGGACGTTTTGTCCTTAACTTACATCTTCAAGGGTCAACTGATCCTAATGGTCCTGTGGATTACCAATAACCTACATTTGTACATCAATATTTCATTTTATGTGTAACCAGCATGTTTAGTCTTACCTGCGACTTAGCCCTACACACTAAAATTCTGGACTAAATTAGCTAGGGGCTGATAGCTAATGAGCATAGGGTGCGACCCTACAAAAGTCCTATCTGGTCTTCTTGTTGGATATGCGAGTATACGATTATTGTTTGATGATAATAAACATATATATATATATATTCATTTAAATGTATTTGTTAATGTATTATTCTATTTTCATAGATTAAATAAATATTTGCCAAATATAATAAATAACACAGAGTTTAAATTCAAATAGATATTTTATTCAAACAAATATTTATTGCAATTTTGAATAGTACAAATTTGAGCTCTTACTATATATATACACACACACAAATTTGCAATTACAATACATTTCAATTTACATAACTATCCTCACTACATATCGCCCATTCACTTATATTTATCTTCAACTTCATTCCAGATTGAATTCAGCATCTGAGCAATCTGCAAAAATACACACCGACGAAGTAAAATTGAAAATAAAATATTTTTGCAGTGTAAAATAAAATGTGATTTTGAAAATATTATTTGCCTCAGTCATTTGGGTTGCTCGTCATCATTTAAATTTGAATTCATCATACACGAATAGCTTGTTATATGCACAGTGTATCACTGTACATGCCACAAGGCCGTGCACACCGATATATACACTTGATAAAATTACAGGGACATGTGAGCACATGTCAAACCCAAATGAAAAGCCGGGTTCAACTCAAGTGCAATAAAAATAATGTCACATTATCGGCACAAGGTCAAACCCGAGCTTTAAGCTGGATTCAACAAGGTGCAAATTCAAATGAAATGGTCAAGACACTAAAAAACAAGCCTCGACCAAAAATCCAAATGTACAAATGCAATAACGGTCGGGAGCAATTCAAAATCAATGTAAACAAGTGAATCAAGTCCAGCTACCAACTCGACCAAGACTAGACTGCAATATCAAAATGAAGACACCGGAGAGCATACACAGGTGACTCAAAGAAATAGATCAAGTGCAGTCACAAATATACAAAACTCAAGTGCATATGAACCCAAACAACCATACTTGTATATCGAACAAATACCAAAGGTCGTACCCCACCAGGAATAACTCAAGTTGATATGCAGACAACACAAGTACAGGATTGAATACAATGAACAAGACCTGGCAGCAATGATGTACCAACAAAATATCCAATCAAGCACTAGACTTCAAGTCAAGCAGTGGATAGGGAAAATAAATACAAAGCAAATGGAACAATGAAACTACAGTTGCAAACAAGCGCAGGGACATTAGAGAGTGCATAGACAACACATGCAAGATTGGACAACATGAATGTACAGAAACAATGGCACAGCCTCAACATCAAAGACCGGACCCAAAGCATACAGATGGTTGCAGTGAAGAAAAAGCTCGAGGCTATAACTTAGACAATGCAAGTGCAGACAAGCTACATGATCACTGACCGCATATAAAGCAACAACTCAAAGTTCAATGCAACATAGTGTAAACTACAACAGACAGTGTGTAATTCAAGTTCAGTTTCAATCAACACTGCATGACCAGAGCATGAACAAGAGTGACAACTGAAATGCAAACTGTCTCGAACAATAAGTGAACAACAATTGCATATATATACACATGATAGTGAAATAGGCCAGAGAGTAGTACAACTGCATGAACACACAAACAAAGAAAGAAGGCAACATGGAATCAAAGTAAAGACTACATGAAGTCAATACAAACACATGTACACATAGATAGGCAGAACATATGTAAACAGAATTAGTACTGTAACCATGCCACCAGACAACAAAAGCTACCTTGATGAGCTCAATCAATGCCGAAGCCATGGAACAGCAGGCCAAAGTCAAGATCTATACAGAACAAGTTCATATTTTCACAAAATCAAGTGACCGAAGTCAAATGCAAGTATCAGTTTGAAACAAATCAGAGAATATGAAGTCAACTGCAAATTAAGCCATGGTGACCACTAAATCAAACAAGCCATGACAGCCAAGAAATCAAGCCGTGATAAGCAAGCAAATCATATAAACTGAAGAAATCAGAAATCATCACCAGCATCAAAACGAAATCGAACGGTCGAAACAAAGAAATTGACGAACCCAAACAAATACATACGAACGAAATTATAGGGGATTAAACCCTATATAAACCCTATCATTGTGGGCCGTAAATGTATCAAGTTCAAGCAAGCAAATCAGAAAAAGCAAAGGCATAAATTACATACCAAAGTCAAGATCGAACTCGATCGAGAAGCAGCTGAGTGCGAATCAAGGAGACGGTCAATCGACAGAGCTAGCAATGCAAAATCGAACATTCGATTGATCAATCTGAAGTCGGCGGCTTCTAATTTATCAAAGCCCTAATTTCAAGCAAAGAAATAGAGGAACGAACGACAAAGGAATAGGAAACAAGGACGGGCCAAAGAAGTAAGCAAAAAAGGGGATTCATATTTACTTTTATTTGGGCCGGCTTTGTTTTGGGTTTATAATAAGGCTTTAATATAAATTAGGGTTTTGATTTTTAATTTGTTTTTAAATTTGTGTTTTCCTTTTAAACTTGTGTATTATCTAGTCGTGTGACTAGGGGACGAGCTACAGTGGTGTAGTTCGAGAATTCGCAACTCAGTGGCTGAGTTGTGGCAGAGTTTTGAGCGTAGAGTTAAGGCTAGTCGATAGCGGGTGTCGTGAGTTTACGTGTGTAAGCGTCTGACTGCTTAGTAGAAACCTTGGGGGCGGTGCGTAGGCAAGGTTTTGTCGAATTGGGTAAATTTTGTGTCGTTCTATTACTACATTTATTATTCTGTTATTATCTATGCTGCTATAATTCTGATATGTCTGTGTTGAGATTATTTTATATTAACTTCCGTAATAAATTTTATAATTAATAGCATCACCCTATTCACCCCCTCTAGGGTGAAATCGGTCCTACACTTCTAATCTAAGTCATTTTCTTAGAGTTAACTACCCTTTAAAATTTTCCTTCAAATAACCTTTTCAAAATGATTTCGTCCTTTAGCTTTATTCTAAGCTATTTTGCCATGATATATATACTTTACTCAAAATAATATTGATGATATTCAATAAGGATTTCCTATCCTTTTAAAATAAGTTAAAGTCCTTTATAAATTGAAAACTCTTAGGCTATTCTTCCCATTCATTATATTCGAAACCTTTGTTTAAACCATTTAAATAACCCATTCGAAACACTTGAAAGTAACCCTTTCGAAACCATGTAATACCCTTTCTTTTATGTAGGCCAAAAGATCAAAACGTTCCTTTCGAAACCATTTTCAAAACACTTTTGAAACCTTTGGAAATCTACTTTTCAAAAGCTTTAAAACCTTAGACATCTTTCTGTCAAAAACCTTTAAACGTTGCCTTTAAAAACCATTGGAAAACCATTCCTTTCGAAACCATTAGAAAACAACATCTTTTGACTATGTCGAAATCTCTGGGGAACCACCCTTCGAAACTACTTTTAAAACCTTTTGAAAGCATGAAATCTAAACCTTTTGAAGGTATATGGGTTCAATTTAAAACATGTGGAAACCTTTCAAAGTTAACTACTTCGAAAGCTTTTTTGGAAACATTTTGGTCGAAACCATTGGAATATGCCTTCAAGCATAGCTAAAGGACACAAACCCATTAAAGTCGAGATCACTTCCCACTGAAATCATTCAAACCATCTCTTTCGAAACCAATTTGAGTTATACTTCAAACAAAAGAAAAAGGTCCTTTAAAACCATTTAAGTCGAAAGCAACTGTTTCGAAACCACTTCCTAAGTAATGAAGTGATGGTGTCGAAACCCCCCCTTCGAAAGCATTTAAGAAGTGGGCAAATTTTAGAAAACATGTAACCCCTTCGAAACCAGTTGGGTCGAAAGGTAAGAAGGCGGCAGCTAGTTGATTCGACTTAGTCAAAAGCATTCACTTAAAAACAAAGATGTAATCCAATCGAAACCATTTGATTTTAAACCATTTAACTTATTCGAAACCCAACCAAGTCGACAGCCTCTTAGTCGAAAGCAAGTAGGCGTACTTTCCTTTAAAAAAAACAAAGCTTCATCCCTTTCAGAACCCCTTACTTTCAACCCTAAACCTTTCGGACACATCCAATTCATTACGTACCATTTTCCTTATACCATATGCATTGATTACGACTATGTCGGTTGGGTTGCATGGAGGCAGAACCTAGGTGCCGAAGGAGACAAAACAGTGGAAAAGCTATTTATTTGTACTTTAAAACTACTTCTTTTATACCTAACCTACCTTATTTGTCTAAATCTGATTAGTTGACATATTACTTTTTCAAAAGTGCTTCCATTTTCCAAAATTAAAAAATTCAAATTAATACAAAAAGCCCATTTCTCCTTCATAAAATATACAAAACATTTAAGTCTCATACCTTAAATAATTTTATATACTTATCAAAACTCTTAAGAAAAATTTGGAAAAATTGCAGAAAATCAAATTATATATGTTTTCTAACATATAAAATTTTAGACCCAAATAATTAATTATTTACCCGCAAATAATTTATGACCTAAAATATTATTTTCTTTATTAGAAAATTCATATAAAAGCCACATTTATTCAAAAAATTCTGAAAATTGATACCCATCACCAAAATATTATTTTTGACCTATATTAAAACTCATAGGCATAAAGATGTCATTTAATAGGGTTTTACCTTAAAACATATCATAAAAATCAATATGAACATGTATAAATCATCAAAAAGTACATATAAACATTCCATCATTCAAAAACATGGAAAGTGTAAAATATTTGGATTTAATTTTAAAACCAAAACCAATAAAAATTTGAGTTGTAAACATTATTTTCCTTAGTCTTTGTGATTAAAGAGATTGAGATATGAATTGATTTGATTTGCTTAAGCTTCTTCATAGCTTATCTTCTTCCTTTTTTCCCCGTTTCCTTATTAATGATGGCCGGCCTTAGCTTTGAATTTTTTTGAGAATGAGAAATGAACGCGTATGGAGTGTACAAGGCCATAGTTTAAGGGATATAGGAATGACTTTCCCATTTTACCCCTTCCTCTTATTTATTTTTAATCTTCTTTTAATTCTTTAATTAAATGGCACGACTACCCCTATAATAAAATCAAACCTCAATCCCCTAATCAACATACTCTTTTATTTAATTTGACCAATTAAATATTCTAAATAATGTTACAAAAAATATGAGGTGTAGAGACTCCCCTCCTTAAAGAATTTCGTCCTCGAAATTATAATAAGGTACCCAATAAAGCAACAAGAAGGTAAAACATACCATTAAACATGTCAAGATGAGTATCTCTAATCCTGCTCTCAACCTCCTAAGTACAGTCCCTGTCATCGTCACTCCATTGGACTTTGACTAATCTGACCATCTTGGTTCTAAGCCTCTTCTCATCTCTCTAAACTATGCAAACTAGCTTTCTCACTATGGTCAAGTCCGATTCTACCAATAAATCATCCAGCATTGTCGGTGTAATAGCAGTTTCTAGGTCTCTAACACACTTTCTGAGATGAGAAACATGAAAAATATCATGGACACCTGCTAAACTGCTCAGCAACTCAACTTTATATGCGAGTATCCGATCCTTTCAATAATAGGAAAAGGTCCAAGGAATCTCAGTGATAACTTCCCCAATTTCCCAAATCTAATCACATCCTTTATTGGTGATACCTTGATGAAAACCTGGTCTCCAACTGAGAACTCTAAATCTTTCCATCTCTTAACCGCATAACTCTTCTGCCTAGACCGAGCCTCCTTCATTCTAGCCCGAACGACCTCAATCTTTTATGCAGCTTCTCTAACCAAGAATGGACCAAGAATCAACCTATCACCGGTCTCCAACCAACATATGGAAGATCTACATTGCATTCTATACAAAGCTTTAAATGGTACCATCCCAATACTAGTTTGATAACTATTGTTATGTAGATGGTCTTCCCATGATTCCTCGAAATCTAGAACACAAGATCTTAACAAATCTTCCAAGATTGTGTTAACTCTCTCCGTTTGCTCATCTGTCTAGCGGCACTTATCTTAAGCTTAGTTCCCAAAACTTCCTGCAGACTCTTCCAGAACTCGCTAGTGAACAATGGATCTCTATCACTTACTATGCTACTAGGAATTCCATGTAGTCTAACCACATTCCACATAAACAATTTTTCCAAAACAGATGACTTTTTGGTTGACTTAAGTGGAATGAAATGAACACTCTTGGTCAATCTGTCCACTATGACCCATATACTATCATTCCCCATGTTCGACCTTGGCAACCCGTCAATAAAATCCATAGATATAGAATCTCACTTCCATACCAGAATATCTAATGGCTGAAGAAACCCACTTGGTTTATTGTGTTCGGCCTTTTCCTGTTGGCAAATCATGCACTTCTTCACATATAAACCAATTTTCCTCTTCATACCTTCCCAGACGAAACATCTCTTCGTATCCCGATACATCTTAGAACTCCTGGATGAATGGTGAACTTCGAACAATGACGTTCCTCCAAGACATCTTTCCTTATGTTTCCTACACTCGGAACACATAATCTTTCTTTCTTTCTCAACCACCCATTCTAGTCAAGACTGAAATCTTTCAAGTCATCGCCCTTAGCTCCTTCTCTTAGCTTCCTGGTCCATTCGGCTAATAGTGGGTCCTCCATCTGTTTAGAAGCAATCTTTTCGATCAACACCGGTCGAACTTCCAAACAAGGTAATACAACTATATCCCCACTAAATCCAGCCTCAGATCTCTACTGCACTCTACAATCTGTTGGTGCGTCTAAAACTTTCCACTCAGCAATCATCGCTAGCATTGCATTCTGATGTTTCCTGCTAAGTGCATCTGCAACTTTGTTTCCTTTCCCTGGTGTATACTCAATCCAAAAATCATAAGCGACTATAAGCTCTAACCATCTTTGTTGTCTCATATTCAGCTCCTTGTGAGATAACAAATACTTCAGCGAATTACGATCTGTATATAGCTAAAACCTTTCTCCAAAAGGTACTGTCTCCACACCTTCAAAGAAAAAATCATTGCAGCCAATTCTAAATCATGCATTCAAATATCCGACGTCATGCGATATAAGCTGTTTAGAAGCATAGGCAACCACTTTACCTCCCTGCATTAGCACAGCTCCTAATCCTGTTCCACACGCATCAATATAAACCACCAAATTCTAATTCCCCTCTGGAACTACCAATACAAGTGCATAGGTCAATAAGTGTTTCAAATACTGGAATGCTTCCTCACACTTATCGGTCCACACAAACTTCACATCCTTCCTTGTCATCTTGGTCATCGGTGTTGCTATCCGTGAAAAATCCTTAATGAATCTTCGATAATAATCAGCCAACATAAGGAAACTCTTTTTCTCTGTTACTGTCTCGAGTCTCTTTCAACTATTTACTGCCTCAGTCTTTGTGATCTACTGATAACACTTCCTTTAAGACTACATGACCAAGAAACTTCACTTCCTTTTTCCAATTGAGCTACTCGGAAAATGGCCGAGTAGTTTTCTTATCCATAGATATCATCTATGAAAACCAATACAAAGCTATCCAAGTGCTCTCGGAAAATTCGGTTCATCAAATCCACAAAGAAAGCTGGTGCGTTCTTCAGTCTGAACAACATAGCCAACCGTCATACGACCCATATCTAGTCTTGAACGTTGTCAAAGGTATACTATCCTCTGCTACCTAAGCTGATGGAACTCCATTGCCAAATCCAATTGAGAAAATACCTTTGCATCACTCAACTGGTTGAATAAATCGTCAATCCTAGGCAACGAATATCGATTCTTTATCATCCTCTCATTCAACTTACGATAATCGGTACATAGCCTCAATGATCCATTCAGATTCTTAACAAACACTATTTTTGCACCCCAAGGTGAACTACTCGGCCTGATAAAACTCTTGCCCTCTAAATCCACCAACCACACCTTTAACTCCCCCATCTTTGAAGGGGTCATCTTGCTCGGCGGTCTACTCACTGATTCTACTCCTGAAAGCTCTCTACTCTATTTCATAATAGAGGGGACCCCTATTCTTTTAATAAAATCCATATCTGAGGTTCCTTTTCTCTATCCGTAATCCAATAAAAAAAAACAAACCAAATCTATCCGAAACTCAATAGCTTGATTCAACGGCAATCCAGCTACAGGCTCAAAAACATTTGCAAATTCCCTAACCCTGAAAACTCGACTCGACTCATCTTCCGATTCCAAAGCACCTAATGAGGCATACATCTCACTGTAAGAACCTTCTACGGAATAAACAATCTTGTCGCTATAATCAGGGTGTTTAAGAGATATTTTCCTATCCTGGCAAAATATCCTAGCATCGTACTGACTTAACCAATCCATCCCAAGGATAATCCCAAACCTCACAAAAATAAACATATGAAGACTGCAAGAAAAAAGTTGACCTAATAGATCAAACTCTAATTGGTCACATCTCAACACTAGAGTTGCATACCCTCCTATTGGATTCGCAACCCACAAGGATGTAACTAAATATGTAGGTTTATGGTTAAGCTTATTTATCAAGCATTTACATAAAAAAGAAGGCGATGCACCATCATCAAATAAAATGCTAACAGACATACCATGAATCTGAAGCGTTACTCCCAGAACCGCCTTTTCCTTCTCCTGAGCTGTTGGCTTAGAAGTAGCAGGTTTCAATGCACAAACCTTGCCCTTTCCATCCTCAGCGGGTTTCCTGCACTGGTTCTTATAGCGGCCTATCTGGTACCAATTGAAGCACCTGACATTCTTCCTCCCATCGACATCCATTGCCTTCCCAACATGACACTCATTAGCAAAGTGCCCTTTCTTGTCGCACTTGAAGCAGACAATCTCAGATTTCCCTCTCATGGCTGCTCCATCCTTCTGAGCACCTCTCTTAGGAGAGAACTTCCTTTTCTTGCCCTGCCCAACCCAGACCTACTTAGCCTTATTCTTCTCTAGAGACTCAAGAACCTCCTATTGCCTCATGGCCATCTCCATGACCACATCATAGGGATCTCTGATATGCAGTAAAGTAGCCCTAACCAACTCAGGCTTCAACCCCTGGATGAGCTTCTCATTCCTCTTCATCATAGTATCATCAACAGTATAATCATACCGAGCTAACTCCTTAAAGCAGTACAATCATACCAAGTCAACTCCTTAAAGCTTCTGGCATACTCCACAAATGACATCTCCCCTGCTCCGACTCAATGAACTTCCTGATTTGAGCTAACTGTGCTATAGCTGACATGAACCTCTCCTGGAACCTCCTTTTGAATTCTGCCCATGTCATCTCTTGCTCATCTACTGCCACTGTTACACTGTTCCACCAAAACAATGCAACTCCCTAAAGCTGTCTAGACGATAGCCTCCTCTTCTGCTCATCATAAAGCCTCAAATCTAAGAAAATCGTTTCGCAGTGTAATAACTAATTCTCCACTTCGATAGCATCTTCTGCTCAAATAAATGGCTTCCTCCGAGCTTAACATAATCACCACTCAGCTTAATCATGGACAACTGGAACCTCCAGAACTCCTCCTCCTACTCCTGTAGCAACATCTACCTGCACCATGTTCACAAAGAACTAATACTGTGACGACCCACCTTTCATTCCATAGAAAGACATATCATCATTAAGAAAGAAATAGGTAGAAAAGAGATTAGATAGAAGAAAGAAACAACAATATCAGAATCTCGCAGCAAAAACAGGAAAATATAATACATCACATAGCAATTACATAGTCATTACACATCAGAATAATACAGTTATAACATCACAGTAGACAGTCGTGAAGACCTGTCTATTCATTACATTACAAAATACAACAGAAAAAGATACCAACACAGTGGATATATATATATATATATACGCCAAGACTCCTGCTCCAAGTTTTTCCAAAATTCATCAAGCCAACCTGATCACTTGGCTACTCATAATAATTTCAGTACCCAAGAGTTTAAGAAAAACAGAATAGACTCCGGGTCAGACATGGGTCTGGTGTGAGTAAATGGTTAAGTTGTTTAACTTGAAAAACCTTTGAAATAAAAGGTATCTTGTAATACTCTCCGCAAATAAACACAGACAAGTTTTTCCCTTACGATAACCAAAACATTTGATAGAAATTTGGTTATATTATAATAGTGTCTAGGATTTTCAAATAAATATTCACATAGCCGCGTTACATTCATTAAATTTCAGCATACATAGGCATATAATCAAGTCCGAGATCACTTATTAGAGATTGGATTCCATACAATGGCAGAGCTATTGGGGTACCGCCCGTCACAATACGTGGTCTAGATCACCGTACCGATGATCCACCCTGATCCCCTGCAACACAAAGCTAGAGCTACCCCTTACTGGATAATCCAAACTAGACAGCCCTATGGTTGTGGCCAACAACCGCCCACACAGCCGAATAAAGGGACATGTAGACAGGGGAAAATCTTATCCTACTTGGATGATACCCACTTAGCCTTGTGTGCACCTCCCTTGTTTTAGCCATTCCCGGTTGGTGAGGCATGAGGTTACGATTACCTTTTAAGAACACATATCTTGGAATGCTCATCGTCCACCATTAACGATGGTCTGATAGCATCAATCCATACAAGTTCATTCCGGGTTTGAGCGAAACCGAAGGCACTATCTCCGTTACACTCATTTTGGAATCACCCTCAGAGTTATTGACAAATAGCCCTTGCGCTCTGAAACTTCATCTCGACCTTCACTTGAGATTTCACGACTTATCGTTTAACATGGATCGATGTGGTTTTCGGATAACAAATTTGATATCCAATCCCGGTCTTATCGAAATCCAAACATTTCTTAAAGGCCAAGTTATTTAAGGTTTGAAAATTTTAATCTAAAACATTGTATTCAAATAGCATTCGTCACAGATGAATAACTTGCATTTATCACAGCGATATCCAAAGTATTGCACATCACAGAATATCACAGATTAACATATTATAAATATTAATCAATCCAGACATTCTATACAATCAATCATCCATAAGCAACATTTATTAATCTCATAATTATAATTAATTTAATTACTTATGAATTAATCACCTAACCCTGCTTAATTAAGTAAATGCATACCATTTTAATTAATTGTTGAATTAATTAATCATTCTTTAATTACTTTACAAATTAATTAATTAATCTTTAATTACTGATTAATTTTTATTAACTAATTCTTAATCACTAATTAATTAACCCTTAATTTCTAATTATTAATCCTTAATTACCAATTAATTAATCCTTAATTATAAATTAATTAATCCTTGATTATTAATTAGTTAATTAATTTCTCTTTAGTTACTTCATTAATTTAATTAATCTCTAATTACCAAAGACCTTAATTAATTTTTAAGATAAACCTTTTATCTTAATTAATTATTAAATTACCATTAAAATCTTATTTAATAAATCTTGGAATTAATTATCATTAACAAATAAATTAAAAACATTTAACTCTTTTACTTAATTACATATTTAATTTAAGTTTAAAATAAACTTAAGAATTTAACTTAAAAATCGTACAACCTTTCTTTTAATATTTAAAAACATTTGTTATACAAAGAATATTGATTTAAAAAATAGTTTTAAACTTGATTTATTTTAAATTTTAAAAACTTACTTTATTTAAAACTTTTATAAATATTACTCGAGTCCAACCTGGTACATACTCGAGCCTAGACCCGAGAACTTTTTTTTAAAACTTAGCTTAGTTTAAAAGTTTAAAACCTATTAACATGAAATCCACTAACAAGCAACTCGAAACCAAACCCGGGCTACTCCATCATTTCCCCGAGTTTCCCCTCGAGTAACTACCTTCTTCCCCAGACCACTGACACACAGACCCCTCGTGCATATGCACCGATGAACTAAGCCTCTTCGACCACCGATGCTACCTCCAGCACATCGTTGACCATCTCCATCTTCGATCACGACCACCTAAACTTTAACATAAACTCTAAAATAAAATCGAGCATACATGGTCAAACTGGAACAGAACCCATCGCCCAAAAACCACCTCGTTCCGACGCCTCCGACCACCATCACCTTCGAGACTCCGTCCATAGGTGCACCGACCAAACTTGCACCTTTTCCCCATCTCCGATGAACTCCGATGCTCCGGTGACGATGTCGCAACCTAATTCCCAACCTCGACAAAAACCGAGCTAAAACCCTACCTCGTCGATGCACCACCGCCACGATGATCTAAAAATCCAACTTCCATTTTTTCCTAGCTTGCCTACTTCCTCGCTACCTCCAATAGTGATCACGACCACCCCGAACCCTCCAATCACCAGAAAAGTACCAAAACACAAACTCTGATCATCCCACGAATTCTCACTCAAAACAACATTAAAAATCTGAATTTTACTTTTAAAATTCATAAATTTTAATGACGATTCGAATTACATAGATGAATCAGAGGATTATAATGTTTGAATTTAACATGTTTTAAAGTTTTCCATTATCTTTCTTGATTTTCCAGAAATCTATAAACTTATTATACTTAGAACTATTTTAAAAAATTAAATCTTGTTAATTCAAACAAGTTTCCTTTATACATTTTAACTTAAAAGTGAATGAGGGTAGAGATTTTAGTTTTTGAACTTATATTTAGACTGTAAATTCAAAACAGAGACTCATTCATATATTCACAAACATGCACACTCAACAAATCCATATTTACATACATGAAAGCATAATTTTCATTCATGCAAACAATAATCACAACATTATTTCATACATCCATCACATGCAACAAGTTAAAATAGGTTATAGTTTGTTTACTCACTAGAAAAGATTTTGAACAGGGAGCTTTGAAACAGTTTTGTACTTTGAAAACTGGAAAATGAGTTTTGATTTGAACTTAGTTGTTGAAATCTTTCTTTAAAAACTGAGATGAATTTGCTTGATATAGTTGAATTTGCTACAGTTTGAGATATTGGTTTTGAAAAGATTGTTGTTTGATTAAATTTTCTGGTTTGATTTTCTTTTCAGGTTTGTTTACAGGTTTTTGATTCTTTTGTTTGAAAAATGAAGATAGAAAAGAAATGAAAGAGAAGAGTATAGATATATTTATAGCTTTGATTTATGATTTTTTTTAAAATAAAAGAAAAAAATTGTGACAGATGTTTAAATGCACGCTATAAACCTTACATTTTTTTGCATGAGTTAATATATTTTTAATATGTTTTTATAAACTTTATATTTATTTTCTATTTAGTTAATACATTTTCTTTATTTATATTTATAAAATCTTTTAAAGAAAATAATATAAAACTAATTATGTACTAATAAAAATCATATATATATTTAAATCTATTTAAGATATTTATCTTTTGAATTTCAAATTAAAATTAAAATTAAAATTCTATTTATAAATCAACTCGCATATATATACATAAACAACACATATTTTATTTGTTTGAAAAAGAACAATTTGCCAATTTTAAATAATTTATAAAGAAGATTATCACATTATTATTTGCTTGAAATTATGGGATGTCACATTCCTTCCCTCTTAAAAGAATTTCGTCTCCGAAATTTAAAAGCAAAAGATAATCCAAAAGCTTTTATTTTAGACCATCCAACCATATATATCAGTCATATACTAATAATCAAAACAAACAATTCATTCAACAAACATTACTAGCTATCCGGACACAAATCCGGATAGGCTTTCCTAAAACTATCAAGAGTTTCCCATGTACAGTCTCTGGGATCCTTACTCCACCGAACCTTGACCAGCTTCATCACTTTGTTTCTGTGCTACTTCTCATCTTGATCAACTATCTGGATTGGATGCATGACTACCATTAAGTCCGGTTCGTTTTCTAAATCTTCCTACACTGCTGGTTCCATAACTAGAGATAGGTCGTACACGTACTTCCTTAGATGAGATACATGAAAAACATTGTGAATTCCAGCCATCCGGACTGGCAATTCAATCCTGTAGGCCAAAGCACCAATTCTCTCGAGCACACGGAACGGTCCAATATATCTCGGGGCAAGCTTTCCCGTCTTTCCAAACCCGATCGCTCCATTTATCGGGTAAACTTTGACAAAAACCAAATGTCCAACTTCGAATTCTAATTGCCTTCGTCTCTTGTCTGCATAACAACGATCTTGGGCTGCTTTTATTCTCTTCTCGATTAGCTTCACCTTCGCAGATGCCACCGTAACAAATCTAGACCAAGAACAAGACAATCTCCCAATTCTACCCAACAGGACGGTGATCTACAAGGTCTCCCGTACAAAGCTTCATAGGGTGCCATCTTAATACTTGCCCGATAACTATTATTATACGAGAATTCCATTAAATGCAGATGCTCCTCCCAAGATCCATCGAAATCCAGAACACAAGCCCTCAACATATCCTCAAGAATACGATTCAACCTTTATGTTTGTCCGTCGGTCTGGGATGATAGGCTGTACTTAAACTCAATCTTGTACCCAAAGCTGTCTACAAAGCCTTTCGAAATTTTCTGGTAAAGATTGGGTCACGGTCACTAACTATGCTGACGGGAACTCCATGCAACTTGATCATCTCTTTCAAGAAAATCTCCGCTAAAGACGCTGCAGTTCTGGTAGCCTTAACCGGAATAAAATGGGCGCTCTTGGTCAGCCGGTCTATGATTACCCACATTCCTTCGTTTCCTTTTCTTGTCCTTGGCAAACTGTCGATGAAATCCATCGATATCATTTCCCACTTCCACTTTGGAACTTCCAGAGGCTGCAACAATTCTGCGGTCTTCTGTTGATCACCTTTCACCTATTGACAGATCGCACATCCATTGATGAAAGTAGCAATATCCTTCTTCATTCCTTTCCACCAGAAGACTCTCTTCATATCCTTATGCATCTTTGAAATCCCTGCGTGGATACTTAGCCTGGAGCGATGACTCTTTGACAAAACTTCTTGCTTCAAATCCTTGAAATTCGAAATACAAATTCTCCCATTGATCCTTAAAGTATCCTGGTCATCAATCTCAAAACTAGAGCATTGACCATTCTTGACTCTCCTAATGATTTCTCTTAATCTTCTATCTGATCCTTTCTTACTCGCAATCCTTTCAAGTAGAGACAGAACAACTTCTAATAAAGACATAACTGCATTCCTACTCAGAGCATCCGCCACTACATTCGCTTTTCCTGGAGTATAGAGGATATCCAAATCGTATAATGCCAAAAATTCTACCCATCTTTGCTGCCTCAAATTCAGATCCATATGGGAGAAAAGATATTTCAAAGGTTTATGATCCATGAAAAGCTTGAACTTCTCTCCCAAAAGATAGTGCCTCCAAATCTTTAAAGCGAAGACGATGGCCAACAATTCCAGATCATGCGTAGCGTAATTCCTTTCATGTGGCTTCAACTGCCAACTCGCATACGCAATCACTTTTCCATTCTACATCAGCACAACACCCAACCCTACTCCACAAGCATCCATGTAGACTTCAAACTTACTCTTACCATCAAGAATAGCTAGAACAGGTGCACTAGTCAGCCTTGCCTTCAAATCCAGGAATGCCTCTTCACATTTGGGGGTCCATTTAAACTATGCTTCCTTCCTAGTCAACTTGGTTAAGTGCGAAGAAATCTTAGAGTAGTCCCCGATAAATTTCCTATAGTACCTTGCCAAACCAAGGAAACTACGGACTTCCGTAGGAGTCTGCGGTTGCTTCCACTCTTGAATAGCTGCTGCCTTGGCCGGATCTATAGAAATACCCTCTCCATATACAATATGCCCCAGAAATCTAACTTCCGACTTCCAAAAATGGCACTTTAAAAACTTAGCCTTCAAGACAAGCCTCCTCAAAGTCTCCAACACTAACTACAAATGTGGCTTATGCTCCTCTTCAGACTTGGAGTAGACGAGAATGTCATCGATGAACACGAGGTCGAACCTTTTCAGCACATCCTGGAAAGCTTGGTTCAGCAGATCCACAAAATAGGCAGGAGCGTTGGTTATCCCAAAAGGCATAACCAACCACTCATAAAAACAATTGGGTCCTCTGAACGCAGTCAAGCGTACACTGTCTTCAGCTACCCTTAGCTAGTGGAAGCCCGAAGCTAAATCCAACTGGGAGAAAACAGAAGCTCCATGGAGTTGATCAACAAGATCATCTATATGGGGCGAGGGATACATATTCTTAATAGTAACCTTATTCAACTCCTGATAATCTACACAGAATCTCAATGACCCATCCGACTTGGTCACAAAGACTATAGCAGAACCCAACTAGAATAACTAGGCCGGATCAAACATCTCTCTAAGAAATCTTGGGTTTTCTTCACCAACTCTTCTCTTTCTCTCAGGCCATCCTTCTACTAGGTTGAACAACATGTATTGCACTCGATAGTAAGTCGATCCGAAACTCTATCTCCCGATGCAGGGGCAAACCTTTAACTTCCTCGAAGACATTTGGAAAATCCCTGACCACTTCGATGGATTCTACACCTTCTAGAGGTGCCTCGATTCCATGCAAAAGATTACTCAAGTGAACTCCAGAACTATCGCAAGTCACTTTTGCGATCCTTCCCAACTCAGTTTCCAAAGTCACAGTTCTCTTTTCACAAATCAAAATAGCTTTATGCTTATCCAACCAATCCATTCTCAGAATAAGGTCAAACCTTTTGAAATCCAATATATATGGGTTGCAATAGAAACTACGAGGCGGATAAGAAATTCTTAGGCCTCTACAGATCTTATCTAACTTGGTTGCTCCCCCTATAGGATTAGATATAAAAATAGGGCGGTCGATAATACTAGGGGTAATATGAAACTTCTCTATCGTGTCCAAAGAAATAAAACTAAGGGATGCACCAGCATTAAATACAACTCTAACAAAAATGCCATCTAAAAGCAAAGTACCTTCCAGAACGCCTTTGCCTTTCCTACCCGAAGAAGTCGATGGTCCCTCTTGAATAGTAAACGCCTTAGTTGGTTGAGCTCTCTGAAGAAGCGGACAAGCCTTCAACATGTGCCCTGGCTGTTGATAGTTGAAACACAAAGATTTCCGAACCATTGCAGAACCGGGTCCATTCTAACATTGCTGAGTTCTTCCTCTGGGATACTGCTTAGCCAAATGACCCTTTTGCTGACACACATAACACTTACTAGCTCCGTTGTTGCCTCCCTGTTTTCCTTTGCCTTACTTCTTCAAATTTGGGTTGAGTTTCCTTTTGTTTGGATTGGAAGAAATTCCACTTGATGCTGCTACAGATGCCAAAGGTTTCTTAGTCATAAGCTCCTCATACCTCAATGCCATGTCAATCAATTCCACGAATGATCCCTTGAGATATGCTGTCGTCTTCTCGTGGAACTCGGGCCTCATACCATGTACAAACATCTCATTCTTCTCGAGAGACGTGTCAATCCGACGAGGTCTGTAGCGAGATAATTCATTGAACTTAGTCTCATATTTGGATACCGACATACTTCCTTGATTCAGTTTAGAAAATCTCTATACAGACGAGTCTTCCTAGTTGTAGGCATAAACTGTTCCTAAAATAATCCTTTGAAATATTCATGGTAACTGCATCCCACCATGCAACTGCTCCTTCTTGAAGTTGCCACGATGCCATTCTCTCTTTTGCTCATCTGGCAGATCCAAGCTCTTGAAAATTCACTCACACGGGCGTAACCAAGCCTGAACTTCATTGATGAACTCCATTCCTTTAAAAGGCCTTCCTCCTAGATTGGTGAAATCCTTGCATAATGCAGCAAAACTTACTTGAGGCGATGTTGGATTTACAGCCTCGTTGGCAGTCGGACCTCTTCCATTAGTGGCCGTCGTGCTGCCCACAACTCTGCCTCTCCACCCTCTAGAACTCATGTTGGCAACCTGAGCAGGTAACCCAACAATTAGATAGTTATATAGATATATAAAAATTACAAGTACGCACTCTCAAGATAGATACTACTCACAAAGCCTAGGTATTATCTCAACTTAGCTCTCTGATACCAACTTTGACGACCTGCCTTTCATTCCATAGAAAGACGTATCATCATTAAGAAAGAACTAGGTAGAAAAGAGAATAGATAGAAGAAAGAAACAACAATATCAAAATCTCACAGCGGAAACGGAAAAATATAATACATACATAGCAATAACGTAGTCATTACACATCAGAGTCAATACAGTTACAACATCACAGTAGACAGTCGTGAAGACCTATCTATTCATTACATTCCAAAATACAACAAACAAATGATACCAACACAGTGGAAATATATATATATATATATATATATAGATGCGCCAAGACTCCTGTTCCAAGCTTTTTCAAAATTCGTCAAGCCAACCTGATCACTTGGCTACTCATAAAAATTTGAGTACCCAAGAGTTTAAGAAAAACAGAATAAACTTCAGGTCAGACATGGGTCTGGTGTGAATAAATGGTTAAGTTGTTTAGCTTGAAATACCTTTGAAATATAAGGTATCGCGTAAGACTCTCCACAAATAAACATAGACAAGTTTTTCTCTTACGATAACCAAAACATTTGATAGGAAATCTGGTTATATTATAATAGAGTCTAGGGTTTTCAAATAAATATTCACATAGCCGAAATTGTTACATTCATTAAATTCTAGCATATATAGGTATACAATCAAGTCTGAGTTCACTTATTGGAGATTGGATTCCATACAATGGCAAGGCTATGGGGGTACCGCCCGTCACAGTATGTGGTCTAGATCACCGTACTGAGGATCCACCCTGATCCCCTATAACACAAAACCGTAGCTACCCCTTACTAGATAGTCCGAATAAGACAACACGCGGTTGTGGCCAACAACCGCCTACACAGTCGAATAAAGGGACCTCTATACAGGGGAAAATCTTATCCTACTTGGGTGCTACCCACTTAGCCTTGCGCGCACCTCCCCTGTTTTAGCCATTTCCGGTTGATGAGGCTTGAGGCAATGATTACCTTTTAAGAACACATTTCTTGGAATGCTCATCGTCCGCCATTGACGATGATCAGATAACATTCATCCATACAAGTTCATTTCGGGTTCAAACGAAACCGAAGGCACTATCTCCGTTACACTCGTTTTGGTATCACCCTCAGAGTTAACGAAAAATAGCCCTTGAACTCTGAAACTTCATCTCGACATTCACTTGAGATTTCACGACCGATCGTTTAACTTGGATCGATGTGGTTTTCGGATAACAAATTTGATATCTGATCCCAGTCTCATCGAAATCCAAACATTTCTTAAAGGCCAAGTTGATTAAGGTTTAAACAATTTAATCTAAAACATTTTATTCAAACAGCATTCATTACAGATAAATAACTTGCATTTATCAAGCGATATCTAAAGTATTGCACATCACATAACATCACAGATTAACAATACTATAAATATTAATCAATCTGCACATTATATACAATCAATCATCCATATGCAAGATTTATTAATCCCATAATTATAATTAATTTAATTAATTCAAATTAAATTAATTACTTATGAATTAATCACCTTACCATGCTTAATTAAGCAATTACAAACCATTTTAATTAATTATTGAATTAATTAATCATTCTTTAATTACTTTACAAATTAATTAATTAATCTTTAATTACCGATTAATTATTATTAACTAATTCTTAATCACTAATTAATTAACCCTTAATTTTAATTAATTAATCCTCAATTACCAACTAATTAATCCTTAATTATAAATTAATCTTTAATTACTCCATTAATTTAATTAATCTTTAATTACAAAAGACCTTAATTAATTTTTAAGATAAATCTTTTATCTTAATTAATTATTAAATTACCATTAAAATCTTATTTAATAAATCTTAGAATTAATTATCATTAACAAATAAATTAAAAACATTTAACTCTTTTAATTAACTACTTAATTACACATTTAATTTAAGTTTAAAATAAAATTAAGAATTTGACTTAATAATTAATTTAAAAAAATTTATTATACAAAGAATATTAATTTAAGAAATAGTTTTAAACTTGATTTATTTTAAATTTTAAAAACTTACTTTATTTAAAACTTTTAAAACTGTTATAAATATTACCCGAGTCCAACCTGGTACATACTCGAGCCCAGACCCGAGAACTTCTTTTTTTTTAAATTTTTTTAGCTTTTTTTAAAATTTTAAAACCTGTTAACATGAAATCCACTAACGAGAACCTATCTCCGTACTGTACTGTGAGAAAGACCTCCTTAAGAAGATGGGGGCAGACCGCAAAGAAGAAGAAGTCATAATGGGGTAGGAAGAGGTAAACTAACCGCTAGTCTTTGTATTTCAAGTGTCCTCAATTGTCCACCTCTGAATGGCTTTGTTAGAGCTTTCTATCGTTTCGTTCCCTCTGGTCTTGGGGGAGTAGAGCTGCTTCTTTCTGAAAGGATTCGAACATGTGTAATTTTTAATAGGTTTGAAGAAAATTAAATAACATGATGAGATTTCTCACTATTGTACATTTCATTTTTCTCAACTACAATTCAAAGAAATATCTAAGATCAGGACATTGTTTATGCTGGGCGAACAACAAACCACCACCACTATAGACAGACTATGCAACTCGGAGGAACTGGACCTTGCGCCAGTATATTAATTGGCCTCCATCTCTTCTATTATAGTCAATAGATCACCACTTTACCTTTTACTAACGTCGGAATGCGCATATCAGTTAGTTCATGCAAAGGGAAGCCGAACACGAAGCACGAGAGAAATCTCATAGAGTAGCTTTCACATAGAACAAAGAAAAATCTTACTTCTGATTGCTAAATAATTTCGAATTTGGCCTATTGTCAATCTCTTTAAAACGAGAATTCTGTTTCGACAGCGGGCCACCCGGCCGATAGAAGGTTTCACCAATCAGTCTGTTATGGGAAGCGAAGGTAAACCAAACCCGGGCTACTCCATCATTTCCCCGAGTTTCCCCCCGAGTCACTGCCTTCTTCCCCAAACCACTGACACACAGACCCCTCATGCATGTGCACCGATAAACTAAGCCTCTCCGACTACCTATGCTACCTCCAGAACATCGTTGACTATCTCCACCTTCGATCCCGACCACCTAAACTTCGACATAAACTCTAAAACGAAATCAAGCATACATGGTCAAACTGGAACAGAACCCATCGCCCAAAAACCACCTCGTCCCGATGCCTTCGACCACCAGCACCTCCGAGACTCTGTCCATAGGTTCGTCGACCAACCTCGCGCCTTTTCCCCCACCTCTGATGAACTCCGATGCTTTGGTGACGACGCAGCAAACTAATTCCCAATCTCGGCCAAAACTGAGCTAAAACCCTACCTCGTTGATGCACCGCCGCCACGATGATCTAAGAATCCAACTTCCATTTTTCCTTAGCCCGCCTACTTCCTCGCTACCTCCAGCAGTGATCACGACCACCCAGAACTCTCCAATCACCAAAAAAGGGCCAAAACACAAAATCTGATCATCCTACGAATTCTCACTGAAAACAACAATTAAAATCCGAATTTTACTTTTGAAATTCATGAATTTTGAAGACGATTCAAATTACATAGGTGAATTAGAGGATTGTGGTGTTTGAATTTAAAGTTTTCCACTGTCTTTCTTGATTTTCCATAATTCTATATACTAATTATACTTAGAACTATTTTTAAAAATTAAATCTTGTTAATTCAAACAAGTTTCCTTTATACATTTTAACATAAAAGTGAATGAGGGTAGAGATTTTAGTTTTTGAACTCATATTTAGACTGTAAATTCAAAACATAGACTCATTCATATATCCACAGACATGCACATTCAAAAAATCCATATTTACATACATGCAAGCATAATTTTCATTCATGCAAACAATTATCACAACATTATTTCATATATCCATCACATGCAACAAGTTAAAACAGGTTATAGTTTGTTTACTCACCATAAAAGATGTTAAACAAGGAGCTTTAAAACAGTTTTGTACTTTGAAAACTGGAAAATGCTTTTGATCTAAAGCTTAGCTGTTGAAATCTTACTTTAAAAGCTGAGATTAATTTGCTTGATCTAGTTGAATTTGCCATAGGTTTAAGATAGTGGTTTTCAAAAGATTGTTGTTTGATTAAATTTTCTGGTTTGATTTTCTTTTCAGGTTTGTTTATAGGTTTTTGATTCTTTAGTTTGAAAATTGAAGATAGAAAAGAAATGAAAGAGAAGAGTAAAGATATATTTATAGCTTTGATTTATGATTTTTTTTAAAATAAAAGAAAATAAAAAAAATTGTGACACTTGTTTAAATGCATGCTTTTTTGCATGAGTTAATATATTTTTAATATGTTTTTATAAACTTTATATTTATTTTCTATTTAGTTAATACAATTTCTTTATATATATTTATAAAATATTTTAAAGAAAATAATATAAAACTGATTATATACTAATAAAAATCATATATAAATATTTTTAAGTCCAATTTATTTTAAGATATTTATCTTTTGAATTTCGAATTCAAATTCAAATTTAAATTCTATTTAAAAATCAACTCATATACATATACATAAACAACACATATTTTATTTGTTTGAAAAAGAATAATTTGCCGATTTTAAATAATTTATAAAAGAAGATAAACACATTATTATTTGCCTGAAATTTCGGGATATCACATATTTATAGATTCTATTCTGACTTGCGGGACTCCGGCACCTATATTCTCTGCTTGTGCTAGACCTTGGTATCTCCTGGCTTTAGGTCTGACATTCCATTTGGTGCTTCCCCTTCTTAGGTTAAATCTTCCTCTTCTACCATCCATATCTGTGTTTAAACCTCATGAGATACAGAAAGATAACCTAATCAAAGATTGGAGACTAGCCATAAAGCGAATACAAGTACATTAACATAGCAGTATCCCAAACCCCAATCTTTCTCTAATTCCTTGGGATGTTGTTTTTATGACGCCCTAACTTTATGCTCACGCTAGCCAAGGACATTACGGAGTAATGTCGTCAACTAGCATGAAGAATAAGGCTGTTGAGGAGCGACCATCCGTGTAATTACTTTGTGCGAGCACCGATATGTCAGATAGTATAACATGCATTTCATTTCAAGAGGAAATCTGACATGCCGATACAAACTCAAAGCTACTACACAGTGGCTATGTGGTCTTCGAAAACAAATATAGAAATAAACATAACATAAATCAGTCAAAGTATCCATATCACAAAGGCAGAAATATATATGAATATAACATATAGAAGTGTACATCAGAGTAGTTGTCAAACAAGATCCATAATATAAAAAAAAGGATAGATACAAGTGCTAGATAAAAGAATATGTATACATCAAGGAGTCTCTATCTCAAATGTATAACAACAAAAACTACCAATCTAATGTAGTTAGACAAAAGTCAGATGATGTTCCCTAATAAGGCGTCAAGCAGAAGCACCTGTAACATCTCGGTCTGATCCGAGTATTATTTAATAAGAAAATAATAAACGGATCAGTCTAGCTATAAATATCAGATAAAATGAGATAGAATAAGAGATATGACGAAAATGTATGAGAATAATAATGCCATACTATGAAAAGTATACATTTATCAACAACAAAAATCATACAATATCTCAGAAATCTCATAGCATCAAAAAGAATGTTATATTCTTTACCATATTCACCAAACCACAAATATTGGCAAACATATCAATGCCAATCATAAAAATTAGTGAAACACAAATTCTAGAAATCATCAATTAGAAATCCAGAAATCACAAAAAGGGGGAGGCCTATCATAAACGGGAGCATGAAAACTCTCCAATACGTGTATCACAAATGGGACGCTATCCCATGGTCGCTAACCATAGAGCCGGTGCAACGACGTAGTGCAACAGTACGCCCGAGGAACCTGAAACTTGAATAATTCGGAACAACGACGTAATACAACAGTACGCCCGACGAACCTGATAAGACGAAACAACGACATAGTACAGCGGTACGTCCGATGAACCGAACTCCATAAAAGAACATGGGTCGCTAGCCCACAAGAATGAGTCGAAACTCCGAAGAATGCATAGGTCGTTAGCCTATAAAAGAAATGAGACGAAACTCAACAAAACGAGGTATAGTCCGTTGCGTGGACAAAGAGACATCGCATATCGCAAGTCTAATCACAAAATGATCAATAAAAAGTGTGAATTACAGTAAGTTAGTAAATAAACGAGTTTAGCTTCATGTCCAATAACCACTGGCTTAACCTAAATATTCATGAACAAATTGTAGATCTCCATTCATAAATTGTCACAAGAGTTTCAATCGAACAAGTCCAAAAATTAACTAACGAAGTAAACGCAAGCGTTTCATACCACTAGTTTTACTTAGCCGTTTAATTAGATTTCTCAAACGAATGAGGTAAAGGTTTGTGTATATTAATAGATTGGAAAACGGTTTTATAAACAAGTTTTGTATTAAAAATAGAGTTGAAATCATCTTTGGGAAAGAGTTTGAATATTTACCACTAGTATTGAAACCTTTGTATTTAAAAGTGGCAAGTCACATAAATGATTGTAGAAACAATCAATCGCCAAAAATTCACATATGAAGACGTGAATCAATTTCATAGAAATCGATTCCGAATCCATTAAAACGGATGTTCTCAAAAATCCCAATAAAGAAGTCATGAAAGTCGATAATAAATGATAACAAAAAATTGGATCAACTCGAATCGATAAAAATTGGAATCTCAAGCAAAATAGGCAAGTTGGGCTGAAGCAAGCAGGTCAGTCAACTGGACACTGTGTTCAGTTGACTGGCCCAATGCCTGGAAAACTCTCGGGTTCCAGGTCAGTTGACTGGACTCAGAGAGCCAGCTGAAGGGCAAACTCTCAACAATTTGCGATCGGACGAGTAATGAGCACTGGGGGTTTATGCCAATCGACAACCCAGCCCTATAGGCTCTTCTATACACCACCAAAAGCATGTTCATACATCGAAGCTAGGATTTTTAAAGTTTTTGACTTCAAAACACCAAAAATTGAAATGTTCACCAAATTAATTTAAATCAAAAGCAAATGAACATGAATATATGTTAGGAATTCATACCTAACAATAATGATAGTTATAGACATGGATGTGAGATAAAAATATCATCTTTTACATAAAAAAAGGAAGGAGAAGCTTGAATACAAAGAAGGATTAACCACTCTTCAATCCCAACTCTAAAAGCTCCAATCTAAGATCATAAGCCAAAGTTTCCCAAATTAGGTTATAGGGAATTTCTGAAATTGGAGAGAGATTGAGATGGAGAAGAAGAAGGAGATGCTTACCTAAGCTTCTCTTTGATTTTTTTGAAGCTAAAACTTGAATTTGCAAAGAAGCTAGGGCTTAGGAATTTTAATTTCCATTCCTTTTCCCCCATTGTTCCTAAGCTTGAAGTGTTGGGAAATAAAAATGAAATGGATCAAGAGGAGTAGGCGTGGACCTAGAGTCTTAAGTTGGGGTTAATGGGCTGAAACCCAAAGCCCTAAGTGAAAAGGTCGAAATTCTAGCTAACTCAAAACAAATCGATGTTCATACTCAAAAAGGTCGCAAATGTCATTTTGAACTCAATGGGAGTGGTCTCGAGTCCTAATTTGACTGTTTTCCAAAAAATAGCTTTTCGAACTATAATCCGACTAACGACGATATATTTAAATAAAATATTTAAATACACAATCGTAAAATATGCGGGTTGTTACAGACTCCCCTTCTTAAAGAAATTGCATCCTCGCAATATTTAAGAAGAATATAAAAAGTAACAACCATAAAAGCATATCAACATAAAAGAAATTTGAAATAAGAAGTTCACCTCCAAAGCACGAGAAAGTAAGTCCGGATGTGTTTGCTCGATGAATTCTCTAGATTCCCAAGAGCAATCCTTAGGGTTTGAGGACCATTGAACTTTCACAAGAGGGACATCTTTATTTCGAAGGCTTTAACCTCCGATGCAATGATACAAATAGGATGATGCTCATAAGTCAAATTAGGCGAAACTTCAATTTCTTCATCAACACCGGACTCAAGAATAGAATCGGAATCTCGAAGGTGTTTTCGAAGTTGAAAGACATGACATACGTCATGAATAGCAAAAAACTGAGCCGGTAATAAGAGGCGAAAAGCCACAGAACCAATGCGTTCGGTGATGGAAAATGGACCATTATATCGGGATGCTAATTTTCCCGATCGACTGAAACGCACAACACCCTTCATAGGTGAAACACGAATAAACCCCAAATCTCCCACAGAAAATTCTAATTTCCTTCTTCGGTTATCGACATAGGATTTTTGCCTACTTTAAGCTTCTTTCATCCTATGGCGAATAAGTTCAACCTTTTTTGTGGAATCACGAATAAAATCAGGACCTAAATCTAGCTTCTCACCGGCCTCAAGCCAACAAGAAGGAGATCGGCATGGCCTTCTATAGAGTGCCTCGAAGGGTGCCATACCAATAATAGATTGGAAGCTATTATTATAGGAAAACTTACAAAGAGAAATATGATCTTCTCAACTTCCACCAAAATCAAGAACACATGCACGAAGAAGATCTTCAAGAGTTTGATTCACACGCTCGGTTTGTCCATCGGACTGAGGGTGATAAGCGGTGCTAGAATTAAGCTTCGTTCCCAAAGCTTTTTGAAGACTTCCCAAATCCACTAGTAAACAATGGATCACGGTCGCTAGCAATAGAAGTAGGAACTCCATGTAATTTAACAATTTCTTTAACATATAGTTTGGCCAAAAGAGGTACGGTCCGATTGGACCGAATGGGAATAAAATAGGCGGATTTTGTTAGTCTGTCAACTATCACCCATAGGCTATCATGACCCGAACGAGAACGGGAAGGGCATCAATAAAATCCATGGAAATTTGATCCTATTTCCAAATTGGGATGTCCAAGGTTGCAATAAACCGCCGGGCTTTGATGCTCGTCCTTAACGAGTTGGCAAGACATGTAACGCTTAACAAAGTTAGCAATATCGGATTTCATTCCATCCCAGTAATAAAGCCGCTTCATATCCGCGTACATTTTACAACTACCGGGATGAATGATAAATTTAGAACGGTGAGAATCCTCTAAAATATCTCTATGAAGATTATCATTATTTGGCATGATAAGTCTACCAAATTTTCGAATACCGCCACGAGCATCAATATCAAAATCTTTCAAACCTTCAATATCAAATTTTTCCCTACAATTTTTGCTAAGAAAAACCAATTCGTGATCTAGCTTTTGAGCTTCAAGAATGCGATCTAAAAGAGAGGGATGAGCCTCAAGGCTACATAAAACGAAAGATGCACATAAATTGGATTCACGATCTCGAATTTCACAAGTGGATAAAGTCTCGAGATCATTCCATTCTGATATCATCATGGAAACAACTGCTTGTTTCTTACGACCAAGGGCATCGGCAACACGATTTCCCTTTCCAGGAGTATAAAGAATATTAAGATCATAAGATGCAAAGAACTCAAGCCAACGTTGTTGACGCAAGTTAAGTTTCTTTTGGGAAAATAAATACTTCAAAGATTTATGATCGGTGTAGAGAACAAATTTTTCTCCCAAAAGATAATGGTGCCAAATTCTAAGGGCGAAAACATTAGCCGTGAGCTCTAAATCATGAGTGGCATATCTAGTCTCGGCCGGCTTTAATTGCCTAGAAGCATAAGTAATAACACGATCCCTTTGCACAAGAACGGCTCTCAAACCAACACGACTAGCATTGGTATAAACAATAAAATCTTGGTTCCCTTCGGGAATCACAAGAACAGGAAAATCGAAAAGGAGTTCTTTTAATTTCTGAAAAGAAGCTTTACATTTCTCCGACTAAATGTATCTAATTCCTTTCTTTGTCAAGCTAGTAAGAGGCACGTCAATTTTAGAAAAGTCCTTTATGAACCGACGGTTATAACCTGCCAATCCAAGAAAGCTACGAATTTCCGTCACACTCTCCGGTCTCTTCCAATCTTGAATCGCTTCATTCTTTGAAGGATCCATGGAGATTCCAGATTCAGAAATGATATGACCAAGAAATTTCACATGAGATTGCTAAAAGTGGCACTTAGAAAATTTTGGTTTCAATTGATTGCTCCTAAGAGTTTCCAACACAATCCGAAGATGCTTTTCATGCTCTTCCTTGGTTTTAGAATAAACAAGAATATCATCTATAAAGATGAGAACAAATCGATCAAGGAAGTCTTCGAAAACTCGATTCATAAGGTCAACGAAATAAGTCGGAGCATTCGTCAAACCAAATGGCATAACAAGCCATTCATACGATCCATAACGAGTAAGGAATGATGTCAAAGGAATGCTATCCTCTGCAATATGAAGCTGATGAAAACCAGTTGCTAAGTCTAACTGTAAAAAGACTCTAGCACCGCTAAGTTGATCAAATAGATCATCAATCCGAGGTATAGGATATTTATTCTTGATAGTAAGATCATTAAGCTTGCGGTAGTCAATGCAAAGCCTAAGTATACCATCGGATTTCTTCACAAAAAAAGAAGAAGCTCCCCAAGGAGAGGAACTAGAAGGAATAAATTGCTTCTCTTCCAATTTTGATAATTGTTTGCGCATCTCCTCATTTTCTTTATTGGACATGCGATAAGGAGAATGAGTAATAGGTAAATCTCCAAGAATTAGATTAATTCTGAACTCAATGGCTCGCTTAGGGGGTAATCCTAAAACATGCTCAAATATATTGGGAAATTCCCGAACAATGTGAATGAGAGAAATGACATCTTCCTCATCATCATTATCATCATCATGAGGATTTAAAGAATATAAAAATGCTGCCAAGTTGGAATCTGAATCTTTAAGAACAATATAAATCTGCGTAACAGATTGAGCATGTCGAAGATAAATAGTCCGCTCAGGACATAGGATATGGGCTTCATAACGGTTAAGCCAATACATTCCCAAAATCATTCTGAAGCCTAAGTAACGCATGACAGGTAAATCGGCTCGGAAAGAAAAATAACATAAAATAATCTCGACATTCTTATAAAGCAAACTAAGTGTTGTGGATCCACCAACCGGATTTGCAATTCCCAAAGAAGTCATTAAAGCAATAACACTTAAATAAAAAGTATCAACAAGTTCTTTTGATATAAAAGAATGGGATCCACCCGTATCAAAAAGAACTTGAATAGGTCGATCATGAAACATAATAATGCCATCAAGGATAGGATGAGAAATACCTTGACCGTGAGAAGTGTTACTAGGGACTTGCACAACATTTAGCTTAGCCTTCTTCTTGCTTTGAAGTTTGGGACATGAAGATATAAGATGACCCAAATTTTTGCAATAGCGACAAAAGAGAGGTTTCGGACATCTATTGGCATAATGGTACTTAGAACCACAATTGTAGCATTGCCCACTACTAGAGGTAGGAGTCTTTGCTACCGAAGCTGCTTGCTTCCCTTTCTTGTTGGGATTTGGGCCTTTGAATTTAATAGGCCTTTTCTTGTTGTTGTTGTTGAAGCTCGGTTTGGTACCCACAACTTCAACATCACTCTCCTTATATGCCTCTTCAAGTCGAAGAGCGATATTAATAAGTTGATCAATATAAACTTCTAATTTCAGAAGTAATGGCTTTTTGAGATTCTTATTCAAGCCATAGACAAACCTCTGATTTTTCTTCAGTGGTGTATTTATATATTCAACCCCGTATTTAGAAAGAGATTCAAAAGATGCGACGTAGTCCGTCAAGAAGATTCACCTTGAACAAGGTCTATGTAACGCCAGACCAAAGTTACCTTTTCAGATTCCGACACAAATTTTAATTCGAATCGTTCCCAGATTTTCTCCTAAGTAAGATCTGCTTCAATAATTTCAGTAGTCAGAAGCTCATACCAATCTAATGTTCTTTCTTGGAGCATACTAGAAGCCAGTTGGACTCGATGAAGATCAATAAGATTCATGCGAGTAAAGATGCGATCGCATGTTCTAAGCCAAGCTTGGACTTCAATAACGCTTTCGGAACCCTTGAATGTCTTCCCACCCAAGTTGGTATAATCACTGCACAAGTGTGCAAATCCAGATTTTGGGTGAGTAGGCTCTGGAATGGGTCCGACAGCTTGAGCATTCTTTACAAGATCAAGAAGCTGTTGAGCTGACATAAATACTCCATCCTGAGGAGTAGCACTTGATTGACCGGCACTGGGACGACCTGGTCTAACCATTTCTCTTCTTTAAGAAAGAAAGAAAGAAGAAGAAAAATGTTATTCTCATAATGAATATCAAACAATCATGATTGATAAAATAAGGGATCACAAGGAAAATAGGATAGAACAGGTCCAATGACTCGAATAAATATCCTAAGGCGCAACTCCTAAGAAAGACTTAGGACAATGATCCATGCTAAATTATTCTACATTGTTCCAAAGTTTGGCTTTGATACCAAGCTATGACGCCTCACCTCTATACTCACGCTAGCCAAGGACACTACGGAGTAATGCCATCAACTAGCACGAAGAATAAGGCTATTGAGGAGCAACCATCCATGTAATTGCTTTGTGCAAGCATCGATATGTCAGATAGTATAACATGCATTTCATTTCAAGAGGAAATCCGACATGCCGATACAAACTCAAAGATACTACACAGTGGCTATGTGGTCTTCGAAAACAAATATAGAAATAAACATAACATAAATCAATCACAGATATCCATATCACAAAGGCGGAAATAGATATGAATATAACACATAGAAGTGTACATCAGAGTAGTGGTCAAACAAGATCCACAATATCAAAAAAAAAAGAATAGATACAAGTGCTAGACAAAAGAATATGTATACATCAAGGAGTCTCTATCTCAAATGTATAACAACAAAATCTACCAATCTAATGTAGTTAGACAAAGGTCACATGATGATCCCAGATAAGGAGTTAAGCAGAAGCACCTGTAACATCTCTTCTGACCCGAGTATTATTTAATAAGAAAATAATAAACGGATCAGTCTAGCTATAAATATCAGATAAAATGAAATAGAATAAGAGATATGTCGAAAACGTATGAGAACAATAATGCCATACTATGAAATGTATATATTTAACAACAGCAAAAATCATACAATATCTCAAAAATCTCATAACGTCAGAAAGAATATCATATCTTTACCATATTCACCAAACCACAAATATTGGCTAACATATCAATGCCAATCATATAAATTGGTGAAACATAAATTCTAGAAATCATCATTTAGAAATTCAGAAATCACAAAAAGGGGGAGGCCTATCATAAATGGGAGCATGAAAACTCTCCAACACGTGTATCACAAATGGGACGCTATCCCATGGTCGCTAACCATAGAGCCGGTGCAACGACGTAGTACAACGATACGCCCGAGGAACTTAAAACTCGAATAATTTGGAATGACAACGTAGTGCAATGGTATGCCCGATGAACCTGATAAGTCGGAACAACGACGTAGTACAACGGTACGTCCGATAAACCGAACTCCATAAAAGAACATGGGTCGCTAGCCCACAAGAATGCTTCGTAACTCCAAAGAACGCATAGGTCGTTAGCCTATAAAAGAAATGAGACGAAACTCAATAAAACGAGGTATAGTCCTCTACGTGGACAAAGAGACATCGCATATTGCAAGTCTAATCACAAAATGATCACCAATGATCAACAAAACGTGGGAATTACAGTAAGCTAGTAAATAAATGAGTTTAGCTTCATGTCTCATAACCATTGGCTTAACTTAAATATTCATGAACAAGTTGTAGATCTCCACTCATAAATTGTCACAAGAGTTTCAATCGAACAAGTCCAAAAATTAACCGACGAAGTAAATGCAAGCATTTCATACCACTAGTTTTACTAACCCGTTTAATTAGATTTCTCAAACGAAAGAGGTAATGGTTTGTGTATACTAATAGATTGGAAAACGGTTTATAAACAAGCTTTGTATTAAAAATAGAGTTGAAATCATCTTTGAGAAAGAGTTTGAATATTTACTACTAGTATGGAAACCTTTGTATTTAAAAGTGACAAGTCACAGAAATGATTGTAGAAACAATCAATCGCCAAAAATTCACATACGAAGACGTGAATCAAATCCATAGAAATCGATTCCGAATCCATCAAAATGGATGTTCTCAAAAATCTCGAAAAAGAAGTCATCAAAGTTGATAATAAATGATAACAACAAATCGGATCAACTCGAATCGATAAAAATTAGAATCTCAAGCAAAATAGGCAAGTTGGGCTGAAGCAAGCAGGTCAGTCGACTGGACACTGAGTTCAGTCGACTGGCCCAATGCCTCGAAAACTCTCGGGTTCCAGGTCAGTCGAATGGACTCAGGGAGCCAGTCGACTGGACCCTGTTTCCCAGTATTTCCAGCCTATCACAATGTAGGGCAAACTCTCAACAATTTACGATCGGATGAGCAATGGGAACTGGGGGTTTATGCCAATCGACAACCCAGCCCTATAGGCTCTTCGATACACCACCAAAAGCATGTTCATACATCAAAACTAGGATTTTTAAACTTTTTGACTTCAAAACACCAAATATTGAAATGTTCACCAAATCAATTTAAATCAAAAGAAAATGAACATGAATAGATGTTAGGAATTCATGCCTAACAATAATGATAGTTATAGACATGGATGTGAGATAAATATCTCACCTTTTACACAAAAACAAGGAAGGAGAAGCTTGAAAACAAAGGAGGATCAACCACTCTACAATCCCAACTCTAAAAGCTCTAATCTAAGATCATAAGCCAAAGTTTCCCAAATTAGGTTTTAGGGAATTTCTGAAATTGGAGAGAGATTGAGATGGAGAAGAAGAAGGAGATGCTTACCTAAGCTTCTTTTTGATTTTTTTGAAGCTAAAACTTGAATTTGCAAAGAAGCTAGGGCTTGGGAATTTTAATTTCCAATCGCTTCCCCCATTCTTCCTAAGCTTGAAGTGTTAGGAAATAGAAATGAAATGGATGAAGAGGAGTAGGGGTGGAGCTAGAGTCTTAAGTTGGGGTTAATGGGCTGAAACCCAAAGCCCTAAGTGAAAAGGTCGAAATTCTAGCTAACTCCAAACATATCGATGTTTATACTAAAGAAGGTCGCAAACGTCATTTTGAACTCAATGGACGCGGTCTCGAGTCCTAATTTGACTGTTTGCCAAAAAATAGCTTTTCGGACTATAATCCGACTAACGACGCTGTATTTTAAATAAAATATTTAAATACACAATCGTAAAATATGCGGGTTGTTATGGTTTTCAAAACCATTTTAGTTAAAAAAAATTCGTAAACCTATGCTCTGATAACAAGTTATGACATCCTATGTCTTGAGGCCAAAAGCTAAGCGCTACAGATGCTGTAGTAATCTATAGTAGTAACTTCTGGTGATAAAATACGGCAATGCTAATGATATCCATAATATCAAAAGCATTTGAATATGAACAAAATCATAGATTTCAAGAAAATAAAACATTAGCTTATGACATTTCAAAATAGTATCATATCCATGTTGATAAATCCCCAAAACTTATCCTAGGCAATGATCAATTATAATTTAAAATAATACACCAAAGGCGAAATATGATAATGCCTACTTGGATGATCAAAGCAATATAGTCATATTTGAATTAATTTACAAAAGAAATAAAACAGAAGTACTATAGTCCTAAATAGCCATCCGTCAGCCACCTGCACATCTTCGGAAACTTTATTCGCCAAAACTACAAAAACCTAAAAAACACAAACCCTCAGCCTACTCAAATCAATTTTGAGCACCGGTGAGTTTAAGGGGAAACAAAAATTTTGAGTTAGACATAAATCCCGGTGTGAATAATTCTGTTACATCTTCATTTACTGAAATTGAGTGAGATAACGCCGCTTAGTGGAACGGGTTTCCCCTCACTAATATCCTTTTTCAAAACATATATTTTGCAATTCTTTTCCTACAACCAAACTTGTTAATCAAACTAATTATGATAATAAAATTATAGCAAGATCCGTTATGCTACAAACAGGTAATAAATGGACTAACTATCCAAAATCTGGGCTGACTGCCCTTTGGCTGACTCAGGCCTACCAGATACCATATCAAATAATCTAAACAACTGTTAGACAAAACTTCTTGATGGTTTGTCCTTAACTTACGTCTTCAAAGGTCAACTGATCCTAATGGTTTTGTGGCTTACCAATAATGTACATATGTACATCAACACTATGTTCTGTGTGTAGCCAACATTTTTGTATTACCTACGACTAAGCCCTACACAGTAGAATTCTGGACTAAATTGGCTAGGGGCTAATACTAATGAGCATAGGGCGCGATTCCACACAAGCCTTATTTGGTCTTTTAATCTGATTCATTTTCTTAGGGTAAACCACCCTTTAAAATTTTCCTTGAAAACATTTTCAAAATGATTTGGTCCTTTAAATCAAACATATACAAGGAAAATACATCTTTAGCTTTATTCTAAGCTATTTTGCCATGTTATATATACTTTACTCAAAATATTGTTGATGTTATTCAATAAGGATTTCCTATCCTTTTAAAATAAGTTAAAGTCCTTTATAAGTTGAAAACGCTTAGGCTATTATACCCATTCATTATATTCAAAACATTTGTTTTAACCCTTTTAAACAACCCATTCGAAATCCTTGAAAATAACCCTTTCGCAACCATGTAAACCCCTTCTTTTATCAAGATCGAAAGGCCAAAACCTTCCATTCGAAACCATTCTCAAAACACTTTCGAAACCTTTGAAATCTTCCTTTCGAAAGCTTTAAAACTTAGACATCTTAGTTTTAAACACCTTTAAACATTGCCTTTCAAGACAATTGGAAAATCTTTCCTTTCGAAACCATCAGAAAACAACACCTTTCGATTCCCTCGGAACCTTCCCCTTCGGAATTTTTTTAAAGCCTTTCGAAATCATTAAATCTAAACCTTTCAAAGGCATATGGGTTCAATTCAAAAAATGTTGAAACCTTTCGAAACCTTTCAAAGTTAACTACTTCAAAACCCCTTTTGAAAACGTTTTGGTCAAAACCATTGGATTATGCCTTTAAGTAGAGCAAAATGACATAAACATTAAAATCGAGAGAACTTCCTTTTGAAATCATTCAAACCATCTCTTTCGAGACCAATTTTGATCATACTTCAAACAAAAGAAAAGGGGCCTTTAAATTTTTTAAGTTGAAAGAAACTGTTTCGAAACCACTTCTAAGCAATGAAGTGATGGTTTCAAAACCACCCCTTCGAAAGCATTTGAGAAGTGGGCAAATTTTAGAAAACAAGTTACCCTTCGAAACCATCTGGGTCGAAAGGTAAAAAGGTGGTAGCTAGGTATTTCGAATTAGTCAAAAGCATTCACTAAAGAACAAAGATGCAACCCAATCGAAACCATTTCCTTTTAAACCAGTTGACTTAGTCGAAACCTAACCAATTCGAAAGCATCTTAGTAGAAAGAAAGCATGCGTTTTTTTCCTTTAAATTAAAACAAAGCTTCATCCCTTTCAGAATCCCTTAGTTTTGACCCTATACCTTTTGCCCACATCCAATTCATCACATACCAGTTGCCTGGTACCATATGCATTGGTTACAACTGTGTTGGAAGGGTAGTATGGAGGCAGAACCTAGGTGCCGAAGGAGACGAAACAGTGGAAAAGCTATACATTTGTAATTCAAAACTATTTCTGTTATACCTAATCTACTTTTTTGTCTAAATCTTATTGGTTGCCATGTTACTTTTTCAAATGTGCTTCTATTTTCTAGAATTAACAAATTCAAATTATTTACAAAAGGCCCTTTTCTCCTTTATAAAATATATAAAACATTGAAGTCCCATATCTTAATAATTTTATATACTTATCAAAACTCTTAGAAAAAATCTAAAATTTTTCCAGAAAATCAATTATATATGTTTTCTAACATATAAAAATTTCATACCTAAATAATTATTTTTTTACCCATAAATAATTTATAACCCAAAATTTCATTTTCTATACTAGAAAATTCATATAAAAACCATATTCATTCCAAAATTTTTGAAAATTGGAACCCATCTCCAAAATATTATTTTCGATCGGTATTAAAATTCGCAAGGAATAAAGATGTCATTTAGTAGGGTTTTACCTTAAAACATATCATAAAAATCGATATAAACATGTATAAATCATCAGTGAGTATATATAAACATTCCATCATTCAAAAACATGGCAAGTCTATGAAAAATATTCATATTTAATCTTAAAGCCAAAACCAATAAAAATTTGAGATGTAAACATTATTCACCTTAGCCTTTGTGATTAAAGAGACTGAGATATGAATAGATTTGATTTGCTTAAGCTTCTTTCTAGCTTATCTTCTTCCTTTTTTCCCCATTTTCCTTATTAATGGTGGTCGGCCTTAGCTTTGAAAAATTGTGAAAATGGTAAATGAATGTGTATGGAGTTTACATGACCATAGTTTAAGGGATATATGAATGAGTTTCCCATTTTACCCCTTCCTCTTATTCATTTTTAATCTTCTTTTAATTCTTTAATTAAATGATACGGCTACCCCTTTAATAAAATCAAATCTAAATCCCCTAATCAACATATTATCTTATTTTATTTAACTAATTAATCTAAATAATGTTACCAAAAATCATAGGTGTTACAAACATCATGGATGAAGTGATGGATGATGTAATAAAAGCAGCGACCCTATTGTAGGGAAGGAGAGAAAGGGGGAGGTGATGATGTGTCACATAGATGGTGGAGGCTATGGACCAAATAGTATTTTGGTAATTCACATATTCCATTTTGTATAAAAAAAAATTGTTGTTTTCTCCCTCAAAATTTTAATTTCAATTCTCATTTCAAAGCTTTCGTTTGTTGTTTACAATGCTCCAATTCACTTTAAATGACTTCCTTATAAAATTTTCAAAAATAAACAACAACCTTTTCTTTTCTACTTTAAGTATTATAAAACCTATTCAAAGCACTCGTTTCCATTCTTACACCTCCTTCTTCTTTAAATGCAAGCTTGAACTCCACCATATCCAATGCCAATCCCGTACACTCCACCCAGTGTAGGACCCAAAGACCACTTCCCTAAGCTAAAATCCAATTTTTGCTAAGGAAAATCCAAGATCTAGGTTCGACTCAAGTTGTATGGTAATTCTAGTTGATTCGGATGGTTTTTGGTAAGCAAGCTCTTTATGAAAGTTTTAAACTCTATTTAGCTAGTTAACTTGGTTGGAATTTTTTTGTTTTTTGGTGAAAATGATGTTGATTATATGAACATTTTTGGTTTTGTTATCTTGCCTTTTGATTAGGCAATATACGAACAAACTTAGACAATCAAATCGGATGAGCGAATGACAATAAATGATCCAAGACCTTGAGAATACCATAAAAAGACAAGAAAAAATTATAAAAAATAAGTGAAAATTTTGAAAATTTGGAAGTTTGAGTTTTTGGAAGATTTGACTCAAAACAAACCTACAAAATTTTCAGATGTGAATCGAAGCAGGACAGTCCTGAAAAAACTCCAAGCGTGGCCCAGAGTAACCCATGAAAAAACTCCAAGTCAGAAGTCGATACTGGCCTCTACTCTGGGGATCGATACCAGTCCCAAAAACTAGAGTCAAACATATGGAAAGCTCATATCTGACGCCAAGCAAGTGAACTCATGTCGAACTCAGATCAGACACAAAAAAATCTCGAATTTGACTACAAATAGGCATAGAGAAACTCAGAACATGAATATCTCAGAAAATCCTCCAGTCAAACCTCAAGCAAACACTCAAATTTTTTAGATAGCACTTTAAGAAAGTTTAACAAAATCCAATATAACCCAAGTCAAGAAAACATAACAATGGGATTTCTTAAGTTGGGGATCGGTACCGACTCCTATTTAGGGATCGGTGCCGACTCCTATTTAGGGATCGGTACCTACTCCCAAATATTGCATGGGTAGACCCCATCTTGGCTACATGCCAACTCGATGCCAAAAGCCTATTTCCAAAGTTGTTTTGTTGTTTCAATACGATTCTCTAGCGATCTCCACGAACTCCTAAGTATGTAACTTTGTTTTTCTATAAAACTTCATAACTTGGACTCCGTAGCAAGCTATTATTGGTGAAGACAACTATGGATTCTTGGAGCTAACCATAAGATGATCCGAAGTGAAGAGTCAAAGACAACAAATATGGCTAACTGGGGATCATTGAAATTCCTAAAATGACGACTCCGAAATGGCGACTCCTAAATTGAGGCTCCCATATGACGACTCCCAACTGACAACTTCTGGTTACTGATGATGTGACGCCTACTTTTTCGGGAGAACTAGTCTAAACATGGCTAACGGCTATGAGATATTTGATGCAAGATTTTAGGCTCCCTACCTCTATAAATAAGAAGCTAGGGCTCATTTTTCAAGATCTTTTGGCTTTTACTCTTCTCTACTCTATATTCTTGTAACTCTAAAAATCTAAGTGTGGAAGTTGAACCGAGTCCTAAGAACTTCCACCACCAAGTTAGAAATAAGAAAAAAAATCATTAAGTGCACGTAGGCCAGAGTTTTCCAAACCACTACTTTGTGTATTCTTTTCTTACCTGTTTTACTTTACTTTCTTCAGTCTTATTCTCTACTACATTCATTTGAGTGTTTGGGCTATTTTTGTTTCAAAAAATTTGGCATGCCAAGTATGAGGGCGGCTTGAACTCGCTAATCTAAGAGCTTGGATATTGAAGATGGTTGGCCAATCAACTAAGAAGGTTGTGGCTGCTGGAAATAAATAAAGGGGCAGCCAATAGTCAGGATATCGCCCCTCATCAATCTACATAACTAGGGATGAGATGGAAACTATGATGAACAGACTACAGGCAAGGATGATATCATGACGGGAAGAGATGATGAAGAACTTCTTCAAAAGGATAGGAAAAATAGGAACATCCAGAGTTGCGGAAATTTAGAAATAGAGACCAAAAGTGGGAGCACAGATAGCTGGAAACCGGGTAGACAGCCCAGGACAAACCCCGATTCCAAACTTGGGGATCGGTACCGACCTTAGAATAGGAAATCGTTACCGACCCCAAAATAGGAAGTCAATACCGACTCCTAAGAATTTAGGGGCATGGGTCATCCTACCCCAGGAAAGAATGATACACCTTTAGGAATTGATGCAAAGCTTCTAAATGTAAATCATGATGCAGAGGCCCGACCAGAGGAGTAAGTGTCGGAATTCCTCATGGAGTCGAGAGGCAGGCTAGAAATGCAAACTTCGGAGTTCCTTTGGGTGACAATAATAGGCTTGCTGAGATGGTGAGGCGACTTATGAAGGGTAGATTTCTCAATCAAAACTTAGAAGATATGAATTGAAGTATGTTTACTCTAGACATCCAATATGCATGGAATCCACCAGAATTCAGACTTCAAACAATGGAGACATATAACAGAACGTCTGACCCTATAATTTATTTGATGAGGTACATTTGGCACATGGAGTTGTTGGGGACATCCGAGGAAGTCATGGGATGGTGCTTCCCTTTATATCTTACAGGTTTGGCAGAATAATGTTTTAGGCAGCTGAAGAACGGTTCCATTAGCATGTGGGTTGAGCTGGTGAATAGATTCATGAAGCAATTACGGGTCCATATCTCATGACCAAAGAATGTGATAACATTGGCAAGCATAAGCAGAGGGTTAAAAAGACCCTTAGGAGTTTTTTGACAAGATTCAACACGGCAGCGGTTGCAATGAAAAAATTAGATCCTTCAATGGTTTTAATGTTAGCAGTTTCAGGAATAGCCATGAAGACTGATTTAAAAATTGCTTTGGAATGAGATCCACTGATGGATCTCGTGGAATTCTATCATGAGGCTAAGAGTTTCTGATATAGGAGGATGTTGAAGCTGACAAGGAAGAGGTTAATGCTATGGATGGCGGAGGACCAGCCGGAGGAGGATTCAACAAAGGTAAAGGAAAGAGAAAGATTGATGATGGCTTTGAAGGGTCAAAGCAACAAAGGAGAGAATAAAGGTTCATTTCTTACACTAATTTAATTGAAACGCTAGAACAGGCCTATTTTGATATTAGTGAACAGATCCCCTACCGAAAACCAACAAGAAGAGAGCCCATAGACAATGAAAGAAAGTTAGGAAAATACTGCTCATTCCATGAGCTGGATGGGCACAATACAAATGATTGCAAGCATCTGCAGGATCTGGTAGAGGAACATATCAGAGATGTCACAATAGTATGTTAGAAACAAAACAACAGTGATAGAACAGGATCAGCTATCAATCACAGCAAATAGAAATGGCCTTGGATCAGGGGCAAGACCGCTCATCTATTGATTGAATGGAAGGAAATTAGGTTCAATTCCTACACTATATTTCCTTTTCTTCAACCAATGCAATAATACATCCTAGACACTTACTCGTTATGGGATCCTGAACGGCCTCTAGGTACGCTCTAAGCTGAATGCTAGGCAGTATCACATGGAGAGGCAACTTTCTAGATATTAGACTTTGTGTTTTTAGGTTTGAACTTGATTTTGTTAGATGAAATATAGATCATAAAACCCACTCGAAGGTGAAAAATAATATCAGTCTCTTTAAATTCTATATGAAAAGGGGGGATCAGAGTGCATGAAGTAAGTCCCCTCACCGGAGAGTGAGCGGATGAAGTTGCTCATGCTGAGTCCCCTCACCGAAGAGCAAGCGAATTGAGTCGGTAAGGGTCTTGAATGGCCATCGGCCTCGAATGGCTATCAATTCAACCATCGATCCCAAACATCCATTATCCACTACGAATGGCTATTGGTCTCAAACGATCAATATTTGATTCGAGCAGCTATTGGCCCGAGTGGACCTCATTTGCCTCAACCGGCTATCAGCCCTGAACAACTATCACCCGCCTCGAACGACTATATCGATTTCTAACGACCACCATTTATCATGAACGGATATCGGTCCCGGACGACCATCGCCTACCTCGAACGGCTATATTAGCCTCGAAAAACCATCATTCGCTACGAATGGCTATTAGTCTCAAACGATCACAAATTTGATTATCGGCCTCGAATGACTACGGATTTAACTAACGGCTTTGAACAGCTATGAATTCAACTAATGATCTGAAGTGATCATAGATTTAAACATCGGTTTTAAGCAGCCATGAATTTCAATTATGATCTAAAAGATCATCCCTTTACTCAAACATTAAACAATCTAGAGAGATCCACCTTAAAATGAATGTAAAATGATCTGGAGAGATCAAACCCTTGAATGGATATTGATTTGATAAAAGGATTTGAATACCTTATAATTGGAAAAGAGTTGGTAAACCCTGAATGAATACGAGATGGATCTGATATGTGATGTAATAACTTCGGATGAAATCAAAATTATGATAATGTATAGGTTACACTTAGAAAAAGTCTAGAACCTTAGGCTGTAGTAGGTTTGGAACGACCTGTGATTGACAAAAGAGTCTGAAGGAACATGAGGATTCATCATGATTGAAGTAGCCAGAGATCTCAATCATCGAAGATTGACATCACATTCTTTCTTGAAAAAAGTGCACCTTTCATTTGTAAGGCATGCTTTGAGGGTAAGTGTCATCTTGCCTTCTTACCAAGCAGCATTCAAACAGATTTAAATGATCAAATAAGATGAGCAAATGATGAATAAATTATCCAAGGACATCGGGAAAAAATTAAGAAAAAAGAAATATAAAAAATGAGCAAAAAATGTTGAAAATGTAGATGTTCGAGTTTCGAAAGGGTTAACTCAGAGCAAACCTACAAAATCCTCAGGTCCGACTCAAAGCAGGGCAGTCTTGAAATTTTTTTAAGCATGGTGGGGAGTAACCAATGCAAAAATCCAAGTCAAGAGTTGGTACCGACCGCCACTCCGGGGATTGGTATCTAGTCCCAAACTCCAGTCAAACACATAGAAAACTCAGGTCTGACACCAAGCAAGCGAACTTATGTTAGGACTCAGGTCGGATATATAAAAACACAGGTTTGACTCCATGCAGGCATAGGGAAACTCAAAACATGAAAATCTCATAAAATATTTGGCACAAACGCTCAAATTTCTTGGGTCGGACTCCAAGCAAGTTCAACAAAATCCAAAACAACACAAATCACGGCAACATAACAATAAGAGTGTAACGATTTGGAATTTAATCGTTAAATAAATGAATATATTAAATATATTTTAAATATTATATAAATGGGTTTTTATTAACAAATAAAATTATTTTAAATAGTAACTAATAATGATAAAATCATTTTCAAGTTTTGTTTAGCAATATATATAGTTCATATAGAAATAGAAAATATTACCGAAAATTATTTTTTGAAATATAGATTATTCATTGGGTAAAAGTTATCTAAAATGTCGTAACACTATTTTAAACACATATGCACACACTACAAACTATCCTAACATGGTGTGTACATCTATATATGCATGTACATATTTTCTCACTTAAGTATATAAACATACAAGATAAAAAGTGATTTTATTTATAAAAAGTGTATATATATTATCATATAAAAATATCTTTTTCAACAGAAAGAACATGGAGCATGGCATGAATAGTGCATGAGAGAGGACGGGTACAAGGGTGGATGGAAATGAGGGAGAGGGGGATGGAGATGCATGCATGTATACATATTATATTTAAGCACTTGTTTATTTTTAAATATTTTTCCTAAGCCTATAAATACTACTACACTTTCATATTTCTCATTTTACAATCTTCCTATCCACTTTAATTTCCTAAGAGTTTGAGAATTGAGAAAAAAAACATTCCTTTCCACTTAAATCACTTCCACTTCTTGCCAAAACATTTCTACAAGCTTTACAACACCTCACTTCGAAGATTCAAGCACTCATCCACCTTAAAAATCAAAGGCCGTACCCAATATACAATATGGCCAAGCCTAATTTAGGTGCTTAGCCAATCAACGACTCCATTTTGAAAGTTAAGACCAAGTTCTAGCTTATATTCAAGTTTTAGCAAAATTTCGTCTTGAATTAGTAAGCTACGGTAAGTGAAACTCCTATTTTTTGGAAAGAAAATAACTTGATTTTGATGAACTATATGTTGTGAGATTATAATGTTTGTTTTGTTGAAATATCATGTTGTTTTGATGGTATGTGATTACAAGTTTGTGATTCAGCTTGAATTTGTGATTTGAATGTTAAATGATATGTTTGGATATGGATATTGTTAATCGAGTTTTTAACCCAGTAGAAACCAAAGGAATTCGGAACAGCTTCACTGAGTCTGAGCAACTTAAAAGCCAATAAAGAGGACAAGAAGAACCAACTAAGAGAAATTAGAGTAAAAGAGAGCAAAAACATGCTAAGATAATGGATCGCTAGTGATCCATCTCTTATGGATCACCAGATCCATAGGATTCGCTCGTAGTTCCACCAACCCTCTTGCATCGTGGTCCAATAGATATTCTATAAACAATTGCAAAGTTTGACGGAGTACCAAAATAGTTAGATCGAGAAGTGAGCATTCTTCTAATTCAATCAGCAGTCTAATGCAACCAATGTGTGGATCATCATCGAAATAGGGCAACAGGTAACGAATGTACATAGAGAACACCAACATGAGACAACAAATGCAATTCAAAAAACGACATCCAAAATCAACTAAGTACATGGATCGCTGGCGATCCATGCGTTATGGATCACTAGCAATCCACATGATTGTGCTAGATTGCTATGAAGTGTAAAGTAAAGGTTAAAGGAGAGCATCCCAAGCAGTTGAATTTTCAACGACCCAAAAACTATTGTCGCAAGCGATCCATCGCCAATGGATCACTAGCGATCCATCAAATTGACTCAGTTGGCTATGAAACTCTTAGGCACCTTCGTACTTCCGAAGGAAATCTTCTAGTGTGATGTCCTAGCCTAATAGATCTCCAATCCCTATAAATACAATCTTACCTGCAATATAAAACATTATCTTTTGGACTGGCTATTGAAACTCTGTCGAAACTACTCTTCACTTTTCTCCTCCTACACAACAGTCATCTATAAGTTTCACTGTGATTCTCGAGTGAACTCTAACACTGGTGAATTGATCTAAATTATAGTATTTATTCTCATTGTAACTAGATTCAACTTGTAATTGCAGTAAGTTAATAATAAAAGTTATAGGCTTCGTCAACAGCTAAAATACTATAAAAATCTCTTATTCATTTACTTTTTCTACAATTTACGATTGTTTTCCTATTTTATTTTCCTTGATAAACAAGGCCGGTGCTTTCATACTCAACCTATGGTGTTGATCTATTTTCCAGGTTAACATTTTAGTGCTTTCACTGAGAACCTAACTCGGGAAAAGATCTAGCTATCTACTTTAAATCAGATAGGTCTAGAAGTCAGATCCTTAATTTCTGTTCGAAAGATCCGCTTCTAAGAATCAATGGTTTCGGGAAGAAAATGAACTACTTCTAGAAGATCTATAGAGGCAATAATTTCCAGAGAAGAGATGAATCATCAAAAAAATCGAAGTATACAGCGCCAACATAGGAGATCGGGTACCAGGATCCTCTAATCAACGCGAAGTTGTAACTAGAGATGAAGTGAATAAAATGGTTGATGAAATCAATTAGAAAGTGGAAAGCAGTCAGAGAGCTCTTATAGACAAACTTAATGCCCTCTTGACCTTACAATAACATCCTGCTCCAAGAACGATGGAAAAACCCATGGCTGTCACAGAATAAGAAATTCTTTCGTTTTTTGCCTAAACAGAATGAATGGGAAGCAGCCGTAGAAAGGAGTGATAGCTCAAACCGTGGGAATCAACGTAGAATGAAACACATGCATTCCGCTGACCACAAGAAAACAAACTACGAACTTAAATCTAGAATCGAAGACCTCACAAAAGGATATAGCCATTGACCTCTTCGATTCAAAAGATGGGAAGCAACTTAATAACGGCAAGTTGGAAGGAAATGCTAATGTATTCAATAACACCAAGGATATCCAAACTGTCCTAATCAGGCCAAGCCAATAGAATCCTGAGCGAGTGGCTCTTCCAAAGATAGGAGATCCTAGGCCCACTCACCGAGATCGTTTGCAAAGCCAAACACTCTGTGTAGTTACTGACAAATGGCCCTCGGATTACCAGACATCTAATGCATATATCGTGGACATGGTCAAGCGACTGATGGATGAGAGTAAGAATAGAATGGGCGATGAATGGGGATCCACTCCAAGTCAGACTACTTCCACTGATGAGATTTTGAATGAGCGATATCTACAAAAATTCACTATGGCACTATTCCATCCTTTGACAGAATGAGAGACCCGAAACCCCAGCTATACAAGTACAGGTAGTAAATGGATAGAGTGAATGCTTCGAACTCCATTCGATGTAGATGTTTCCCTATTTTTTAGAGGGAATTGCTTCCATGTGGTTCACTAGGCTTCCACCAAGATCTATCTTCGCTTTCGATCAACTAGCCACAAGATTCCTTGATCAATTCAGACTTCACACGCTGTGGCCTAAAGATGTGATGTCCTTATCTAATCTTTTTAAGGAACGAAATGAATCTCTAAAGTCTTTCATGAATTGGCTTAACACAGCGGTGGCAGAAGTAACCAATCCGAATGAGGATATGGTTTTTATGGCTTTGGTCCATGCTATCCACCCCAAAATTGAGTTTAGAAAATGGGTCATTATGAAACAACCTACCACTAGGAAGGACTTCAACCGTATGGCAAGTCAATACCTGAGATTGGGAGAGGTGCAAGAATTGGAAAGGAAATATACTAGCTTGCAACCGATAAACGTTGGGCAGAAAGGTATGGCAATGAACCAGGACATAAATGCCTCCGGGACCTCTAATGGAAGTGCGGGAAAAGACGGAAACCAAAAAAGGAAAAATCTGAATTCCAACAAATGAAATGGAAAAAATAAGTGGCTTAAAGGCTTCAGGCCCAAGGATTAAACCTTGCTTAATGATACTTCGAAAAATATCTATCTTGCAACTCAGGGAATGGAGGAGTACAAGAAACCCTCTAGAAAGGAAGTAATTGAACAGAAAAAGCATTCAGGAAAGTACGTCCGCTTCCACGAAAGACATGGCCACCACACTAACGAGTGTCGTTAACTAATGAAATTGATTGAAGAGCTGATCTGGGAAAACAAGCTTCAGCATATGTGAGAAAATTGCAAAATCCTGACCAACCCGTGGCTCTCCAAGCTCCTAAGGATTGAGGAAACCAAGCTGGAACCCAAAGAAGGATCGAGTTGAACTGATCAAATACTCATCATTGGAAATATATCTGGAGGACTCCATCCCACACAGAGGAGTTGGGAAGAAATGGAGCGATATGTGAGCTCATTGAAACATGATCTAAAGGATTCGTGCCTCTGATGGAAGACAGAGCCCCCGCCAAGCAACAGAGAACTCTGAACGATGATATAGTATTCCAAAATCGGGACACTGAAGGGACTGAAGCTCCAACTCTCAATCCCATGGTCATGACAGTTGGGATCGGACCCACCATGGTTCGATAAGTACTGGTTGATAACAATAGTTCTATGAATATTCTTTTCAAATGCACTTTTGACCAGATGAAGATCAGCATGAAAGACGTATTTTCCTGCCAAACAAAAATCCAAGGATTCACTAGCGAACCCAAACAACCCGTCGGAATGATTGATTTGCCTGTAGAGCTTGGGGAAGGCAATCGAAGAGTCACCCTCATCCAAACTTTTATGATCATAGATGAAACTTCTGCATACAATCCCTTTTTGGGATGGCCCATGCTGGCAAGTTTCAGAATCGATTTAGCCCAATGTTGCCTTACCATGAAATTTCCAACGGTGAACGAAACTGAGGTGATCGTTCATTTAGTTATATTTCTATTTTCCTTATATATGTGTATGCGTGTGTGAGTTTTATATTATATTTTATCCTTGCACTATGATATATATATGTTTTCTATTGGATTTGATTCTTTACCACTTGACAATTTTCCTACATCGACTATTGTAACAACCCGCAAATCTGTACCCCTTGAGTCAACACTATTCTACAACGATCAACTCAAGTTGAACAGAAATACGAACCATTTGGATTAAAGAAGAAAAGGTAGAAGAAGAAGATAGGAAACAACATCAGAATCTAACCATCGCAGCGGAATAAAATATAATATATAATTAATGATCTTTACAAATATATATATATATATATATATATATATATATTTGTTTTATACATACATCATCATCAGAGTACATCATCAAAGTTCAACAACATCAATACATACAACTGGATACACACTACTCAACACAACGGAATATATATATAACAAGTATTAAAGTACGTATCGTCATCCAGCTCGTCTCCAGAGCTCCACAGCATCATATCCTGTATCCTATAATACTCGGTCTGACTCGAGCATTACAGTTAAATAATACCCGAGTCAGTTTGGAATACCAGCGTGAGAAAATCACACTCAGTTGATTATTAAAGTTTCAAAAATCTTTTGAAAACAAAAGTATCTCGTAAGAACACGCCACAAATAAACATGTCAGGTTTTTACCTTACGATAGCTAAAACATTTCTTATTAAAATCCTCTGATATTATAATAGGGTCTATATACAACTACTTATTAAAATAGCCGAAATTGTTACATTATTAAATTCCAGCTACTAGCCACAGAGTGCGTAATACAAACAAAACTCGTACAAGGCTCATAGGAAGATTGGATTTACAACTAAAGACAAGGCACTGGGGTACGACCTGTCACAGTACGTGGCCTAGATCACAGTACTGAGGAGTACGCCCGCTCCCCTGCAACATAAGGCCAGAACCATCCCTTACTGGATAATTTTGAATAAAATCACCCCACGGTTGGGATCAGCAACCGCACCACTAAGCCAAAATAAAAGGAGACATCTAGACAGGGATGACCTTACTCTCAAGTAGAGGCTACCCACGAAGCCATGCTGCATAACCCCTGATTTTCAGTCATTCCCGGTTGATGAGGCTTGAGGCTAAGCGTTACCTTTTTAGAACATATCACTTAGAATGCCCATCGTCCACCTGACGATGTTTCGAAAGCATTCATCCATACAAGTCCGTCCGGGGTTCGAACGAAACCGAAGGCACTATTCCTACTACATCCATTTTGGAAATATCCTCAGGATTAGTAGCGACTAGCCATTTCACTGCACTTCTCCATCTTCGAATCCAAACTCGTTTTCCACGAAATGTACAAACCAGATCGAAGTGCTTTTCGAGAAATAAATCTCGACCCGGACTCTTCGAAACGATCAACGCATTTGTCCAATATTGACAGTCGATGATGTAACTATCAATTAATAATCACAACATCCATCACAAAATAAATAATTTCCCAAATTATTTATTAATCCCAAAAATATCTTCACAAGATATATTTCCACTTTTCAAACCCTTTTGAAAACAATTTTCAAACTATCTTCCTTTTTCTGAATAAATTTCCCAAATATTTTCTATTTCTTCTGAAATCACCAAGTACAACACTTAGATTTTAAAAATGATTTAAAACACCCTATTATAAAATATACATTTAAATATTTAAATTAAAAACTACTTTAATGCTTTATTAAATATATATATATACTTTAAAAATAATTAAAATAAAGCTACTTTATAGAATATAGAACTAAATTTCTCTTTTTAAAACAAAATACCAAGTTCCTTAAATAATTACTACGATAATAGATTTGAAAAAAATATTTACTTTAGAATTTAAACATTTAGAAATAATAAATTTTCTAAAACATGCTTTTTAAATCAACATTAAACTTTTATCTTATATTTAAAAATTTACTTTGAAAACGTACTTGGCTATCCAGAGAAATATACTTCTCTTCACATTCTTCTTTAAATTTCCAATTCAAACAGTTGAATCAATTTCCAAATTGATCTCCAATTTACTCCATTTTTATTCCAAAATTCATTAATTTCAGATTTTATTCCTTAATTATGATTTAAAATACTTTTATCTAAAAATACCAATTTTAGATTTCTCAAATTACTTCCTAATCCTGTTAATAAATTTATACTTTAAATTTTAAAATAATTCTTTATTCCTTTAAAATAATAACACTTGATTTTTTACAATTCATTAATTTCTGTTTATTTGAAATCTTTTTCTTTTTCATACCCGAAATTATTTATTAGTATTTTAATATCACTTTCATTTCTTTTCAATTCATTCTTAATTTGTTCAAATTTTCTATAATGATTTCGCTTACAAATTCACTTCTTTTATTTTCTTTCCAAAATCCAATTTATATATTTTTGGTAGCTCATTATACCCAAATATATTCCATCAACCCATAACATTCAATATTCCAATATAATTCCTCAGAGAAAATCAAGTAATCACAACAGAGAATATTAATTAATTTAAATAAACGTTGAGGGGTCCAGTTGGATCCCTCCAACCTATTTTTCCCTTCATCCACCGACGTTAGCACAACATAAATACCAATTCCACTTCGAAGTGGTATATCGCAGTATATGGGTTCTTATATAATATTCACTATATAAAGCGAAAATCAAACATTCCAAGATATAGTATATACTATAATATAGCGCATCAATCAATTCAACCATTCAACCAATTATTTAAAATTTAATCATTTAAATTTAAATTTAAATTCAACTGGGTGGGATTAACTCACCTTTAATTCCTGTTTTGCAACCCACTTCTATTTCGACTTGTTTTCATTCAGATATGGACCTTGAATAAATATTAGATGATTCTATTAATATTCAAAATAATCGAACAATTTATTTCTCATTAAAAATTTAATTACCAATGATTTTATTTCAAACCAATAATTAAATTTTATACTGATTCCCTTTTTAAAAGTATATATATTTTTAGCAACTAAAATAATTGAATAAGTTTATTAAACAAATCTATCTTCATAATACATTATTAACGATAAACTAGTTAGTGAAGATGTGTATATATATTTTTAAATAGATAAATTTACATTTATATTTTTCTTGAAACTCATGCACTTATAGAAATTCATTTACATAGATTTTGAAAATTTAATTTATATAAATTCTTTTCCAACATTTAAAAATTACTATCTATATTTTTTCAAAATCTTATCTACATGCATATTTCCTGTTTTTATCCATATTTTAATCATGCATGTATATTCCCTTTTCCGCAAATAACATAAATAGAAATTTTGTTACTGTAAAACCTTATGTATGTATGTATATATATATATATATATATATATATATATATATATATATATATATAAATTTTCCAAAATCTTATATATGTATATTAAATTAAAACAGAAGGCTTTTATACTATAACATATATTTTTAAACAAAGCTAATCTTTCTGTACAAAGAAATTTCTCTTTTTTTTTGTATCCAACATTTATTCATTTAATTAAATAAATGAATGGGAAAAAACAAAATACTTCACTTCCCTTCCCTGACGTTGAAACGACGATCGTGAGCAACCTCAGGCACCACTTCGACTGGCGTACACGCGATTCCCTCCATCGCACCTTCCTCTTCTCACGCGAGTCAACAAGGCCCGTAACCCTAGATGAAATCGCGACATCGCCTCTGCCCTTCTTCCAGCATCGCGTGCCCTAAAACCCCAACGAGCTCGTCGTTGTCGCGTCGCCTAAATCGCCGTGTTCTCCATCCAATTACATGCTTTGAAACTGCCCTCCTACCCTCGACATCCCTCGCAATCAATCCCTGAATCGACTCGATTTAGGGTAATAGCAAAAAGAGAAGTCGCAACCAACTTCGACCTGTCTCGATTGGAATGGAAAAGAACCGAAGGCGCGATTCTTGATTAATTCGATATGAATGAAATTGAAAGAGAGGAGATAGATCTGGGTTTTGATTTTTAGTTTAAATGAAGATAACGAGAATCTCGTGTTTCCCCTCTTTTTTTCTTTTCGATTTACTGATTTGAAGATGAAGGCTTCGGCCCTATTTTTTTTATAACCGAACGCGTGGATTCTCGAAGAAGGCTCGACTTTAAAATTAAAGCATTAGCTTCTGAGGGAAGATAGAGTACGTGATGTGAACGAACATCGACTGATGAAGGTTGCTTACATGAGAATATACATAAAAATTTTAATTGAATTTTCGATGTAAATTTTCAACGCGTTTATATATCGTACGCTCACACAACAACCCCAAAAACTACGAAAATTGAAATTCGATAACAATGAAATATTACGGACCTAACGAAACTGGTTTCGTCGAATTCCGAGACAGTGCCTCGGAAGGCTATTTTTAAATTCAATTTAAACGATAAAAATTTAAAACTGAACAAACCAGTGTTAAATTAAATTTTAAAACTTTTATTATTCTTAGCACTATCAATATAAATTTTATAAGCCTTCAAATTATTTTTAACAGGCTTAGAACTCCAGATTTAACATTTTACCCAACTTCAACTTATTTAATTTAATAGTTAAATTACCGAATAAATGGTGATATTTGAATTCAAGTTAAAAATTAATTTTTAAATATTTAAAATCAATTAAATATTATGATTTTAAATACTCAAAATTCTGGATCGTCACATTCCTCCCCCCTTAAAAGAATTTCGTCCCCGAAATTACTAGTTAGGAAGAATGGTCCAATACCCGTTTACTTTATTTCCCAAAACCAAACAATTTAACATCCTACCAACTATCTTTTAAAAAATAGACTCATTATCATTCTTACAAACTTCCCAAACTCTCCTTAGTTTCAAACAATACTATTTGCTCAATCGTTCAAATTTCAATTTAAAACCAATTTTGAATTATCAAAATTTTTCCAAAATTTTTTTAACTCCTTAAATTTCCGAAAAATTTCGCCAGTGTCTCCTTTGCGCGGCTAACTCGGCACAACTACAAAAGGCCTCTACGGGTTTCCAAATTCCAAAAGAAAACAAAAAGGCCAAATGGCTTGATCAAAAACCCAATCAAATTTCATACAGAAATTTAAACACATACCTTTTTGTCGAGCAACTCAAATTTATCTTCTGAAATCAAAACCAAATTTCTTTTCCTTTCATAATACCTGCATATCTTATTTAGCAATAATATCCAATCATAACATTCCAAAAACATTTTATCGACTTCCTTACCAAATGACAATATTTATTCGTTCTAATATTAACCTAGAATATATTTGTAATATCAATTTCCAATTAAGAATTCACCATCCCTTCTTAAGTTTAGTATAAGTATTTAATATGTTTCTTATATTTATTTTCACCTTACCACTTTAGTTGATATCTATTTCTATTCAAATTGACTCTTTCATTTCCATATGAATTTAATTTATTTTCAACTCTGAACACTTAATTTTATCTTCCATTTATATTGATTCATATTATTATCTTAAAGTAGTTTCATTCACTAATTTATTTCAATTTCCAGTTTGAAATCGTTTTGTCGTTAACTAAATTTTTTTCCAAAAATTTTCAAATTTTTTTCTAACTCCCGAATTTTTTGAATTTTTTTGGAAGAGTCTCCTTTGTACGGAGGAGCTTTTGCAATTTTACAAAAGATATAAATATATATACATCGACCCACATGGTCGGAAAAACCAAAAACAATTCATATTTCCTATTTTTATTGCGTAGGCGTACCTTATTTAGCATTTAAAGCAAACAGCTTATATTTTTAGCATTTTGCGCAATCAAATCCAGCCCAACGGCTTCCCTGAACTTGTACTTACTCAATTTAAATATGTAAGTACTAAACATATGCAATTTATTAACATTTCACTTATATTCAAATAGCTAACACAAAGATTTCATAAGTAATGCATGTGATATACATTCATAAGTACATATGCAAAGTTTTCAACACTAGTTTTAAATTGCTTGCATCCAAATTGCATACCATTCCGTTCAATTCATTTTTAAATGAAACGAACTCATATTCATTCCAATTGATGTCAAAATCAATTTATTAAACTGCTATTGATTCATATAATTTTGTTTACTTTCGTTTACGTCGAATGACCAATTTTCTAATGCAATTCGACAATATTAATGTGAATAAAAAATAACATAAGCTTATAGCCATTTAAATTGATTCCAACTCAATTTACACTTAATCCCATCCCATTTTAATTTATTCACAAACTTTCATTGCACTTCTTTCATATCCAAAAAGATTTGATTCCAAACCACGACATCATCCCATGCTTCTATTAACTTTAAACTTAAGTTAATTTACTTCAATTCACTACCATTTCATAACCTAAGTTCATTTCCAATTTTTTTTATTTAATTTATTCATACTCGAATTGGATTTATTTTCATCTCAAATCATTTTTATTTTAATCCAAATCCATACAACTCAAGCTTTGTTTCCAAACTCTATTACATATTCACAATCTTTGATTTGATTTTCCTTTGATCAAATCCCAACCATTTCACTAATTTATTCGATTAGTTTATTCTTTTATCCATTTTAAATTATAATTTACATTAACTATTCATTTTTGAATTTGTTAATAATAAGGCCATTCAATTTATGCTTGAATTGGATTTGTTTATATTTCACACCATATCCGTTTTAATCCAATTCAAATTTTCATTCAACAACACTTCCAATTATAATCCAATTACAATCCCATACTTGATTTTCTTTTTCATTTATCTTGAAAATCATTTTATTTGATTTCCTTGAGTGCAATCTTATTTTATATTCCAAGTTTGGATTTTTATCTCAAAATACAATATTTTTATTGCGGCTTATTTATTCCCCGTTTAAATTTTATAAGCTACTCACTTATTAATATTCATTCTTCCCCATCTATTTACAACCAATTTTATTCACATTTTACTTTTAACTAGGGGTTATATATATTTTTTCTTTCAATTCTTTTTAATTCTTTTATAAGCTTCCGAAGCTTATTTATTCTAATTCAATACTTGCTTAATTTACATTTATTTGTTTGAGTAGAATTTTATTCCATTCAATATTATCTATAATTCGACTGAATTCATTTAAATTCAGATCTATTCCAACTCAACTTCAGTTAAATCTAGTTAGATACCATTCTTTTAAGTTTTATTAAGCAAGGACTTAATTCCATTTAATATCATTCATGACATAACGGAATTTTGATTCAATTAATCCAATTTTAACTAAATTTTATTTTCCCAAAATATGAGTTCAAAACTTATTTATTTATTCGAAAGCTTATATTGCTCATTGCCCAATTGAGTCATTTCATCTTATAATTGCAATTTCAGATTATATATAACACTTACTAGCTTAAGGTATAAATTTTCATTATACAATTATAATCATTTTACCTTTCAACTTTATATCCAATTTAATTCAATTTCAATTTCAATTTAATTTAACTTATCTCAAGTTAAATTCAAATATATTTTCTTCACTTTCATTCACTTAAGTTAAATTTTAATTCCCGGATTAAAATTTTCCAATTTCTTTTTATTAATATCAACTTTACTTTATAAGTACAATAGTTGATCCATTTATTCATTCACAAATTCATTTTCAACCAATAAATTTTATTTCCAAACGTTAATTATTTTTAGTCCATTTAAACTTATTCTGCACCTTATTTTACACATTTAAATCAAGCATCATCTAATATTGAATTTCATTTCATTTGCATACCACATAAATCCTTTAGTTATTTACAAATTTTAAATCTCAAAACATTGTTTTATTTAGTCCAACCTGACAATTTTTTTTTTCAAACTTAAGTTCAACATTCAATTTTGAAAACATATATATATATATATATATATATATATATATATATATATATAACCAAACTATTCCTTTGCATTTTCAAAATCAACCAAATTTCTCCAACAAACTTTAATCCAAAACATCCTGGTAGCAATCCCTCTTTTGGAAACTTGAAAATGAACACCGATGATGTCGCGATCATCATCGGAATTATTTTCCAGCGACCGTAAAGAGTTCAATGCTTTTCTCTCCTTTAAAATCTTTCCAATACTTTATTTTTCCAAATCTCTCTGGATTTCAAATCCGATTCAAAAATATTTCTCACATATATATTATTTTTCCTATCCTTTGGAAATCATTTCCAAATTCAAAGGAACTAAATTTCCAAATTCCGAATCCCAAATCCTTTAAATTTATATTCAAACATTACTTTGGAATTTTATCTTATTTTAATTATTAATCACACTATAATTTACATTTATAGTTTACATTTACAAATTTCATTTGTATATAAATTGATTTCTTAGTTTTTAATTATGGTTTCAATATCTTATTCAATTATGAATCACATTTACAAATCTCATTTACTTCTCAATTTATTCCTTAATCTCTGGTTATTATTTCAATTTCTTATTCAATTCTCATACAATAATGATAATAATTAAATATCATCACTTTCTACCATCCAAGCATCCATATATAGTGATAACAATTTACGAAAAATTATTTCCTTTATATACAAAATAATTTTATGTAAAATTGTTTCATTTACCCTATTTAAAACAATACTATGTCGGTTTACCTTGTTTAAGAGTTTAGAAATCCCTATCGATGACATGGCATCCCATATATCGATCAGAATCCATAAACACTCAACCGATAAATCGACGCAATATAAAAACAATTTTTATATTCACTAACAAATACGTGCTCATATCTATTAATGCTCTCAAACTCATTCTAGGGCACTATAGACTCTATTTTATGAGTAATTCCCACCAGAGCCAAGGTTATCACCAACCTAAGCTCTGATACCAAGTGTAACGACCTACAAATCAATACCCCTTGAGTCAACACTATTCTACAACAATCAACTAAAGTTGAACAGAAATATGAACCATTTGGATTAAAGAAGAAAAGGTAGAAGAAGAAGATAGGAAACAACATCAGAATCTAACCATCGCGGCGGAATAAAATATAATATATAATTAATGATCTTTACACAAAAACAAATATATATATCTGTTTTATACATACACCATCATTAGAGTACATCACCATAGTTCAACAACATCAATACATACAACTGGATACACACTACTCAACACAGCGGAATATATATATAACAAGTAGGAAAGTACGTATCGTCATCCAGCTCGTCTCCAAAGCTCCACAACATCATATCCTGTATCCTATAATACTCGGTCTGACCCGAGCATTACAGTTAAATAATACCCGAGTCAATCTGGAATACCAGCGTGAGAAAATCACACTCAATTGATTATTAAAGTTTCAAAAATCTTTTGAAAACAAAAGCATCTTGTAAGGCCATGCCACAAATAAATATGTTAGGTTTTTACCTTACGATAGCTAAAACATTTCTTATTAAAATCCTCTGATATTATAATAGGGTCTATATACAACTACTTATTGAAATAGCCTAAATTGTTACATTATTAAATTCCAGCTACTAGCCACAGAGTGGGTAATACAAACAAAAATCGTACAAGGCTCGTAGGGAGATTGGATTTCCAACTCATGACTAGGCACTGGGGTACCACCTGTCACAGTACGTGGCCTAGATCACAGTACCAAGGAGTACACCCGCTTCCCTGCAATACAAGGTCGGGAACCATCCCTTACTGGATAATTTCGAATAAGATCACCCCACGGTTGGGATCAGCAACCACACCACTAAGCCGAAACAAAAAGAGACATCTAGACAGGGATGACCTTACTCTCAAGTGAGGGCTACCCACGAAGCCTTGCTGCATAACCCCTGATTTTCAGTCATTCCCGGTTGATGAGGCTTGAGGCTAAGCGTTACCTTTTTAGAACATATCACTTAGAATGCCCATCGTCCACCTGACGATGTTCTGAAAGCATTCATCCATACAAGTCCGTCCCGGGTTCGAACGAAACCGAAGGCACTATTCCTACTACATCCATTGTGGAAATATCCTCAGGATTAGTAGCGACTAGCCCTTGCACTGCACTGCTCCATCTTCTAATCCAAACTCGTTTTCCACGAAACGTACAAACCAGATCGAAGTGGTTTTCGAGAAATAAATCACGATCCCGGACTCTTCGAAATGATCAACGCATTTGTCCAATATTGATAATCGGCGATTTAACTATCAGTTAATAATCACAACATCCATCACAAAATAAATAATTTTCCAAATTATTTATTAATCCCAAAAATATCTTCACAAGATATATTTCCACTTTTCAAACCCTTTTGAAAACAGTTTTCAAACTATCTTCCTTTTTCTGAATAAATTTCCCAAATATTTTCTATTTCTTCTGAAATCACTAAGTACAACACTTAGATTTTAAAAATGATTGAAAACCCCTTATTATAAAATATATCTTTAAATATTTAAATTAAAAACTACTTTAATGCCTTATTAAAAATATATATATACTTTAAAATAATTAAAATAAAGCTACTTTAAAGAATATAGAACTAAATTTCTCTTTTTAAAACAAAATACCAAGTTCCTTAAATAATTACTACGATAATAGATTAAAAAAAATTACTTTAGAATTTAAACATTTAGAAATAATAATTTTTCTAAAACATGCTTTTTAAAACAACATTAAACTTTTATCTTATATTTAAAAATTTACTTTGAAAATGTACTTGGCTATCCAGAGAAATATATTTCTCTTCACGTTATTCTTTAAATTTCCAATTCAAACAGTTGAATCGATTTCCAAATTGATTTCCAATTTACTCCCTTTTTATTCCAAAATCCATTAATTTCAGATTTTATTCCTTAATTATGATTTAAAATACTTTTATCTAAAAATACCAATTTTAGATTTCTCAAATTGCTTCTTAATCCTGTTAATAAATTTATACTTTAAATTTTAAAATAATTCTTTATTCCTTTAAAATAATAACACTTGATTTTTTACAATTCATTAATTTCTGTTTATTTAAAATCTTTTTCTTTTTCATACTCGAAATTATTTATTAGTATTTTAATATCACTTTCATTTCTTTTCAATTCATTCTTAATTTATTCAAATTTTCTACAATGATTTCGCTTACAAATTCACTTCTTTTATTTTCTTTCCAAAATCCAATTTATATATTTTTGGTAGCTCATTATACCCAAATATATTCCATCAACCTATAGCATTCAATATTCCAATATAATTCATCAGGGAAAATCAAGTAATCACAACACAGAATATTAATTAATTTAAATAAATGTTGAGGGGTCCAGTTGGATCCCTCCAACCTGTTTTTCCCTGCATCCACAGACGTTAGCACAACATAAATACCAATTCCACTTCGAAGTGGAATATCGCAGTATATGGGTTTATATATAATATTCACTATATAATGCGGAAATCAAACATTCCAAGATATAGTATATACTATAATATAGCACATTAATCAATTCAACCATTCAACCAATAATTTAAATTTAATTATTTAAATTTAAATTTAAATTCAACTGAGTGAGATTAACTCACCTTTAATTCCTGTTTTGCAACCCACTTCCATTCCGACTTGTTTTCTTCCAGATATGGACCTTGAATAAATATTAGATGATTTTATTAATATTCAAAATAATCGAACAATTTATTTGTCATTATGAATTTAATTACCAATGATTTTATTTCAAGCCAATAATTAAATTTTATACTGATTCCCTTTTTAAATATATATATATATATATATATATATATATATTTAGCAACTAAAATAATTGAATAAGTTTATTTAACAAATCTATCTTCATAATACATTATTAACAATAAACTAGTTAGTGAAGATGTGTATATATATTTTTAAATAGATAAATTTACATTTATATTTTTCTTGAAACTCATGCACTTATAGAAATTCATTTACATAGACTTTAAAATTTTAATTTATATAAATTCCTTTCCAACAATTAAAAATTCCTATCTATATTTTTTTCAAAATCTTATCTACATGCATATTTCCTGTTTTTATCCATATTTTAATCATGCATGTATATTCCCTTTTCCGCAAATAACATAAATAGAAATTTTGTTACTGTAAAACCTTATGTGTATATATATATATAAATTTTCCAAAATCTTCTATATGTATATTAAATTAAAATAGAAGGCTTTTATACTATAACATATACTTTTAAACAAAGCTAATCTTTCTATACAAAGAAATTTCTCTTTTTATTTTGTATCCAACATTTATTCATTTAATTAAATAAATGAATGGGAAAAAACAAAATACCTCACTACCTTTCCCTGACGTCGAAATGACGATCGAGAGCAACCTCAGGCATCAGTTCGATTGGCGTACATGCGATTCCCTCCATCGCACCTTCCTCTTCTCACGTGTTTCCCCTCTTTAGTTTAAATGAAGATAACGAGAATCTCGTGTTTCCCCTCTTTTTTTCTTTTCAATTTACTGATTTGAAGATGAAGGCTTCGGCCCTATTTTTTTTATAACCGAACGCGTGGATTCTCGAAGAAGGCTCGACTTTAAAATGAAAGCATTAGCTTCTGAGGGAAGACAGAGTACGTGATGTGAACGAACGTCGACTGATGAAGGTTGCTTACATGAGAATATACATATAAATTTTAATTGAATTTTCGATGTAAATTTTCAATGCGTTTATATATCGTACGCTCACACAACAACCCCAAAAACTACGAAAATTGAAATTCGATAACAATAAAATATTACAGACCTAACGAAACTGGTTTCGTCGAATTCCGAGACTGTGCCTTGGAAGGCTATTTTTAAATTCAATTTAAACGATAAAAATTTAAAACTGAACAAAGTGTTAAATTAAATTTTAAAACTTTTATTATTCTCAGCACTATCAATATAAATTTTATAAGCCTTCAAATTATTTTTAACAGGCTTAGAACTCCAGATTTAACATTTTACCCAACTTCAACTTATTTAATTTAATAATTAAATTACCGAATAAATGGTGATATTTGAATTCAAGTTAAAAATTAATTTTTAAATATTTATCAATTAAATATTTTGATTTTAAATACTCAAAAATTCCGGGTCGTCATAACTATGTACTGCTTCGGTGCACCATATAGGTATATTGGTTATTGGAGGTGTAGGCCAGTCATATCATTTAGATTTAAAGCACCTGCATTATGCTTATGTAAATAAATTTACCAACAATATAAGCAATGCCTAAAGAAAAAGTCAAAGTATATGGATGTGTAGGAAAGGGTGTTTAAATTAAGGAGATAGTTAATATGATTAAGGACCATTATAAGTAAAAATCTCTTGATCTTCTGGCCCATAGTTGGCTTGTTGAAATTGTCCGATCCTACGGTATAGCCTTATGGAAGACTTAAATGTTATTTAAGTCTTAGGTTATTCAAATATTATATTTTAATACTATGAAATAATTTCAAAATTATTTTAAATTAAATAACTAATTACACAATTTTATAAAAGTTACAAAATGCAAATTTAAAATTATTTTAAATAAAATGTTTACACTATAAATTTTATAAAAGTTTATAAAAGATAAAGTTAAATTGTTTTAAATTTTATAAATGTTTTTTACTTATAAATTAATTAAATTATTTAGTCAATAAAAGGTGTACTAGCGATTATATATAACTAAACAAATTATAAACATTATAATAAAATATGTGTGTGTGTACATATATGACACATATGAATAAAATGAGAGGTCAAAATAAATAGAACCCATTTGACTTAAGTGAGTATACATTGATGGCATACAAATGATATTTGATCTCATGAGTTACAATTATTGTGCACTCATCTCCCTAGAATAGTCAACAATACTTTACAAAATTATTCTAAATTATGAATTTAATAATTGTAATGCTCTCCATCATTTATAATATGAATAAACTACCTTAAATCTACATGTTTGTCCAATGAACTCAAGTTATAGAGTATCAAAGGTGATGCTTGTGTTATATATATAAGAATGGTATGTAACTTTGTTGAGCAAACTCAAAGGTTACATAACTCCCCTTGGGACATCGCGAGAAGAATGGGTCTATAGTATCTATTATACTTCATGATTTGTTGAGCAAACTCAAGGCCATAAAGATAATTAGAAGCATAGTTAAAGTGTAAGTTAGGCGTTATATAAGATATAATTAGTGAATGGTTACTCGCCTTTATTGGGACTAGATTTGTTAATAAAACTCAAGCCGTAAAATGATAATTGGATCCTAACACCCATTTTTGAAGGAATATATGAAATTTTCATATCTCTTTTGGGGTATTTGAGAGATGAAAAATACAGGAACCTTATTAGATAAATAAAACAACTATTCTAATAAGTATAAGTACATATGGGATAATATTTATTTTATACTAATGCATTTTGCACAAAAATAGAAACAATGTAGTTATTCTTCAGAAACGACACTTTCACTTGAAAAAACTATAAAGATTGGTGTAGGAATGTTAAAAATGCACCCACATATAAAATACTTTGGTATGTTGTTAAAAATGAACCTTTAACTAAACAGGATAAAGATTTCACGTTTGAAAAAATTAAGGCTTACGAAGATTGATAAATGGATTGAGAACTAGTTCAGTGTTATGTGTTGTCCACCATAAGCACCGAGCTCCAGTGCAATATAAAAAATTAATATTCATGAAATATCAAGTCACCTACAAAAACTATATAGTGAATATTATTATACCTCGAGGTATAGGGTTTCGTGGAAATTGTTTTACATAAAGATGAGCAAAGATTCCTTGGTCCAAGACTACATATTAGATATGATTAGGTGCACCAATCGATTGCTGACAAGGTATTACCCAAGATACCGAGCTACAAACCAAATTAATTCTTAGGTCCCTAACTCCACAACTTGACCCATTCATATTGAACTTTAATATGAATACATTGAAGTGCACTACTATTGAGTCACTTAATATGTTAATGACTATTGAGAGTACGTTCATGAAAGAAATGAGTATGGTACTTGCTGTCAAGAGTAACTCTCCATTGAAAGGTTCAAAGAAGAGAAAATATAAGTCAAAGGGTGGCAATGGGAAATCAAATGCATAAGAGAAAGGTGACTGTCATTTTTGCTTGAAAAAGGACATTGGAAGAGGAGCTTCCCAAGTACTTGAAGACATTGAAGGGAAAAAAGTCTGATTCTACTTTAAAAGTTATTTTCCACATTAATAACTGTTTATATGTATGTACTTCTAGTTTGGCTTTGGACACTGGATTTGGAACTTATATAGGTAATTCTTTATAGGGACATAAGAATAAAAGGCCCATCGCTAGAGGAAGAACGAAATTCCATGTAGCAAATGGGGCTAGCATTGCTGTAGAAGCAATGAGAGAATATTATTTGAAACAAGCAAGCGATGAGTTAATTTTAGGAAGCTATTATCATGGTTCCAATTTTATTTTTAGAATAATATTCATATCTCATTTGATAGATGATGGATACAATTTTATTGTAAAGATGATGTTGGCAATATTTGTGTTGAGAATAAAAAAGTTACATTTAGTGCATTAAATATTATTATTTATGTTCTTAATTTAAATCTTGTATTTGTTATTGAAACAATTATGTGTTAAAGTTAATGATAGTTATATTTTACATTGTAGATTATATTAGTAAGAAATGACCCAATGTGGTAAGAAACCTAGGGTCTCTACCATTATTTCATTATGAATCATTCGATACTTATAAGTCATGTCTTAAAAGGTAAAATGACAAAGCACCCATTCAATGGGAACAACGAAAGAGTCAATGAACTCTTAGGACTCATATATACTGATGTATATTGTCCGATGTCTACTAATATTAATATGGAACCTCTTACTTTGTTACATTTACCGATAATTTTTCTAGATTGGCGTTTATCTTTTGGAACACAAATAAGAGGTTTATAAGACATAAATTGAAAATAAAAACAAAGTTAGAAGCCAAAGAAAAAATAAAATAAAAAATTTTCAATCTGATCGAGATGTTGAGTATATTGGATTGAAACATCAACAGTACCTATAAGAGAATGACATTCTTTCAAGTTACTCCTCCACAATCTCCGCAACTCAAATGTGTTTCGGGAAGAAGAAACAGAACCTATTAGATAGAGTTCAATCTTACACTGAGTTATAGCTTTTGTTTTGGAGATATGTACGGGAAATAAGGAATATACGTTGGAATAAAGCATCATCTAAGTGTTAATAACTCAGCTATTGTTTTTGATGATAACAACCTTGATAGTAATAATACTTTCATATAAAATATGGATACTAATTGTGACGACCCGCCTTTCATTCCACAAAAAGGTGCATCATCAATAAGAAAGAAAGAGGCAGAAATAGAATAGATAGAAGAAAGAACTCAAGAAAATTAGAATCTCACAGCGGAAACGGAACAAAATATAATATATCACATAAATATTACAAAGTCATTACATCAGAGTTAATTACAACAACATTTCACATTAGGCAGTTATATAGTTCTATCATTACAACCAAGATACAATAGACAAAGACTTCAACACAGCGGAAACAGATAGATATAGCTACGTCTAGACTCCTGCTCCAAGTTATCCAATATTCGTCAAAGCTAACCCGAATTCCTTGGCTACCCGTAAAAATTTGAGTACCCAAAAGTTTAAGAAAACAGAAATAAACTCCAGGTCAGACATAGGTCTGGTGTGAGTAAACGTTTAAAGTCGCTTAACTTTAAAAATATTTGAAAACAAAGGTATCACGTAAGACTTCCCACACATAAATATGGGTAAGTTTTTACCTTACGCTAACCAAAACATTTGATAGGAAATCTTGTGATATTATAATAGGGTCTAGGGTTTTCAAATAAATATTCACATAGCCGAAATTGTTACATTTGTTAAATTCTAGCATACATAGTATACAATCAAATGTGAGGGCACTTATTGGAGATTGGATTTCCATACAATGGCAGGGCTACTGGGGTACCGCCCGTCACAGTATGTGGCCTAGATCAACGTATCGAGGATCACTCTCGACCCCCTGCAACACAAGGCCGGAACCATTCCTTACTGGACTGTCCCGAACAAGACAACCCCGCAGTTAGCTGCAGACCAACTGCCCACACAGCCGAAAAAAAGGGACATCTAGAAAGTGGAAGCTCTTGTCCTACTTGAGCATGACTCACTTATCTTGCTGCATCTCCCCTGTTTTAGCCATTCCCGGTTGATGAGGCTTGAGGCTACGATTACCTTTATAGAACACATTTATCTTAGAATGCTCATCGTCCACCCGACGATGTTCTGAAAGCATTCAATCCATACAAGTTTGTTTCGGGTTCGAACGAAACCTAAGGCATTATCTCGTTACACTCATTTTGGAATCACCCTCAGAGTTAATGACAATAACCCTTGCACTCTGAAACTCCATCTCGAGCCTGAAAGCACTATTTCCGTTATATTCGTATTGGAATCACCCTCAGAGTTTTAACGACAAATAGTTCTTATACTTCGAGTCTTCAACTTGATCTTCACTTGAATTCACGACCTAACATTTAACTTGGATCGATGTAGTTTTCAAATAATCAAATCTGATACCCGATCCCGGTCTCATCGAAATCAAAACGTATCTCAAAGGCTAAGTTGTTTTAAAGTTAAAAAATTCAATTCAATTCAATACTTAAATACACACAACATTTAACATAAATAAATATCACACATTTATCACGGATATATCCAATATCACATCATAGAATATCACAGCATATTATCCAATAGATATAATCCAATAGATATCATCCAATAGATATTATCCAATAGATATCATCCAATTCAGATATTCTATACAAACAATCATCCATAAACTGGAATTATTAATCCATATCATAATTAATTTAATCAATTTAAATTAATTACTTAAGAATTAATCTCCTAATCCTGCTTTAACCAGTCATTAATTAATTATAAACAAATTAATTAATCACTCCTTGATTACCTTATCAATTAATTAATTAATCTCTAATCACAGATTAATTATTCTGTAATTATCAATTAATAACCCTCAATTGTTAATTATTCTTCAATACAAAGTAATTAATCCTTAATTACTTTTATAATCAATTAATTAACCTTCAATTAACTAATTAATTATCCATTAACTATTAATTAATAACCTTAATTATTAATCAATATCTCTTAATACAAATTAATCAATCCGTAATTATTCTTATAATTAATTAATTAATCATTAATTAACTAATTAATTATCCCTTAGTTATTAATTAATAAAACCTAATTATTAATTAACAACCTTAATTATAAATTAATTAATCCATAATCACTAGTTGATTAAACAGTTAATCAACCCTTAATTAACATTTGATTAATCTTTAATTACCTTTGATTAATCTTTAATTACCTTTGATTAATCTTTAATTACCCTTTGATTGATCCTTAATTAATTAATCTTTAATTATAGATTAATCATCATTTAAGTATTAATTAATAAAACCTAATCATTAATTAATAAAACTTAATTGCAAATTAAGTACATCTTAATTATTGATTAAGTAACCTCTAATTACTTAATTAACAATCCTCTAATTACTAAATTATTCAATCTTAATTACTTAATTACTCAATTAATTAATCTCTAATCAATTAATAATCTTTAATTAATAATCTTTAATTACAATTAATTAACCTTTAATTATTTAATTTACAACCCTTAATTATTTATTAATTAAATTAATTAATTACTCAATTAATCCTTTATAATTAACTAATAAAATTAATTAATTGTACTTAATTCCCTTTATTAAACTAATTAATCTCAAGACATTATAACCTTAATCATCTTAAGATAAAACATTATCTTATAAATACCTTAATTACCATTAACATTTTAAAAAATTTAGCATTATAATTAACTAAACTTAATTAAATCATTTAATTAAGATTTGAAATAATATAACCATTAATTTGATAATTTAAAACTAACAAAACTTAACTTCCTTAAAATAACTTAAAACATTATCAAGTAGAAGTTTTGAAAAACTAACTTCAATTTGTATTTTAAACTTGCCTTTACAAAAGTCCTAAACTTTCATTTAAAATTTAAGTTTAAAACCACTTTAAACTTAATTTAACAAAATTTAATTTAAACAACTTTTAAAACTTCATAACCAGTTGTTAAAGAAATAATTATTATATATAAAGTAAGTTTATATAAAAGTTTAAACTTGATTTAACTTTAAATTTCAAAAATATTGATTTTTAGAAACATTTTAAAATTGCTCAAAACTGATGCTTCGGGTTTGACCCGAAGGCCACTCGAGTCTACCCTCGAGTTTCTCTTCTTTTTCCCCCTTATTTTCAAAAACTTGAATTTTATTTAGGTTTTAAAAACTTTGCAGTCCTAATCCCATAACCCACTCGAGTACGAACTCGAGTTACCACCCTCCAAAACCCGGTATCACCTTCGAGTCAAAACCCCAATCCCAAACACAGACATCAATCCTCCCCTGTGCACCTGCACAGCCAACTTCGATGACGATGACCATCGCTGTAGCCTTTGAAACACCGACCATCTCCCATACATCAATTCCCGATCATTCAAACACATTCACAAGCCTCAAATAAAAATCGTGTATGGTGGTTGAACCTGGAACCCCAAAACATCACCAGAAAAATGCCCCGAACACCTTCCTCCGACCACCAGAGTCGCTGCCGTTCTGGTCTCGCAATCTCCGTCCATCCCCGAAGTTATTTCCCTTGATCTGGTGAAGCTCGAACCACCAGAGGCGAATCAAAGATCTATTAACCCAGCACGACCAAATTAGGTTTGGAGACCTAAATCACTTCGTCGTCAATGCCACGGCGATCTATACTGCCTCCAACCATTTTTCCTAGCCTCGCCGTATATCCTTTTTCCTCCAGACGAAACCTCGACCCTCCAACGATTGTTGATCATTAGGAATTGCCTCAAAACCACTTTCCAAACAAAATAAAATTTCTCACCCAAAACAACATTATAAATCATGATTTCCTTCTTCAAATTCATCTTTTTCAAAGATGTTTCTCGTTATATAAGTAGATTATCAAATTATAACACTTGATTTAACATGTATTTTAAAACTGCTACTGCATTTCTCGGTTCCAGGACAAAATTCAAACCTATATTTCTTTAAATAAATTTTAAACTTAAATTTCTGACTAAACAAACATATTTTGTTTGTATCTCTAAGCCTAACAAAAATTAGACGATAGGATTTAGGATTTTTAATCAGAATTTTATTTTCTGAACCAAGAACAGAGATAATTATATACACAGGCATGCACATTTACAACACTCATAAACACAGAGATATCAATCATATATACACAAATAAAGCATCTTTCATCTTAGATATTTTCACAAGCAACAGACTAGAATTTACTTAGCTTTTAAATTTAAAAAGTGTTTACTCCCTGATTAAAGAGCAGAGGCATGATTTCTAGAATTTGAAAACTCGAAGACTTGAAAAGCTTTAATTACTGAATTTGCCGATTCCTTTTTAAAACTGAAAAGCTTTTGATTTAAGCCCGGTAACTTCATAATTTGGCTTGCGAAGATTGCTTGACATTGTACTTTCAGGTTGCATTTGCAAAATCTAAAGTTTTGCATTGCTACTTTGATTTCAGGTTGCTTGCAAATCTCAGATAGGAAAAAATGGCTATAGACTTGATTGAGGGGGTTACAGGCTTGAGATTCTGGTTTTTGAGCTGGAGCTTACATTTCAAAATACATCTTGCTACAGGCTTTCAGGTAAATGGTTTACAGGATTGGCTAAAGTTTTGAAAAGAAAATGCTTACAGGCATGAGTTACAAGCCTTTTGAGTTTTGAGATTGAGAAGGTTACAGGTTTCCACTTGATTTAAGATTTGAAAAAATGTGCTTTGTGGATAAAACAGTTTTACATGGTTTTGATATTTAATCTGAGGAGTGTTTTAGGTTTGATTCTTTAGTTTGAGGGAGTTTTACTGATTTGTTTTTGGTTTTGGAAGAAATAGTTTAACATGGTTTAGTTTCTTTGACATGAAAATAAGAAAAGGGATAGGAAAAGAAGATGATAGGTTTATATAAATGTAGATTTGGATTTATAAAAATTAAAAGAAATGAAAAATAAAGGATGACACTTGTTTTCAAAAGCTAACCTTGTCATAACCTATTATTAATTAACTTACATGTGTATTTATTTTAGTTTAAAAAGCTACACTTGTAATAATTTTATTTATATTATTTTTAAATGATTTTTAAAAGCTTTTATGTTAATTTTCTAAATTAATAAATACATTTCTAAATTAATAAATGTTTTCTAAATTTATATATATATATAACTTTTAAAAGAAAATAAAATAAAACCAGTCAGATTCTAAATAAAATTATATAAAATATATTTAATCCATTTTAAAATGTTAACATAGAGCTTTTGTATTTACTACTATTAAATAAAACACTTTCCAAATTTATATAAATAATATTCTTTAAGGAAAACATATTTTAAATAAAAACTTATTCATATATTTTAAATCAAAATATTTTCAAGATATATGTATTCATTTAAATTCAAATTTAAATCTACATTCAATTTCAAATTTAATTTAAAAATAAAATTTAAAAACCAATTTAAATAAATATAAATTTCAAACAAACACATATTAAATTTGAAAATATTAAATCTATTTTAGAATCTATTTATAAAACAACACTCATTTAAAAATCTATTTATAACTATTATTAAAAGGGTATGGTCGTGCTCAAGCTACCAAAAATGCTATGTTAAAACTGGACTTAATGAAGGCATACGATAGTATACACTGGACATTAATTATGAGAATAATGGCTCTGATGAAATTTCCTAAAGTTTATGTGGCTTGGATATACAGCTGTATCTTAACTCCTACATACTCAATAAAATATAATGGATTCGCTTCTGGATTTTTCAACAGCAAACAGGGGATCAGGCAAGGGGACCCTATCTCATCTTATATATTTATACTAGTTATGGAAGTATTAACTACTATGTTGTCGAAAAGTTATGTGCAGAAGGATATTTTGTTTCATTCTAAATGTAAATCCCCGCAAATAACATCTCTCTTATTTGCTGATGATATCATGATTTTTACTAAGCTTGATCAGAGACATTAGAGAATATCATAGCTACTCTTCACAAATTCTACCTTATGACTGGATTGAAACTTAATGCAAACAAATATCATATTATCACATCTGGTATAACTACCGAGGAAACTAATTGTTTAATTGCTATAACTGGATTGCAAACAATGGATAATAACATGAATTATTTGGGTCTACCCCTTTGCACATCAAGAATTACTACAGCACACTGCCTGCCTCTGTATGCTAAAATCTGTAACTTAATGAACTGCTGGACTAATAGATTTCTATCACAAGCTGGAAGACTTGTGCTCATCAAGTCTGTTATTACTTCAATGATGGTGTATTGGTCTAGGGTGTTCTTTCTTCCTATAAAGCTGGTTAAAATGGTAAGAAATGCCATGCTGAGATTTTTCTGGACAGGTTCAATTCATTCTAAAAAAAATCATCCCCTGCTCATTTGCGAAAATGGAATTGCCAAAAAAGAAAGGTGGTCTAGGAATATTTAACTTGCAAACATGGAATAAAGCAGCCATTAGTGCACACTTAAATTCTTTGCTAAGTGGTGTTGAATCCTTATGGGTTGAATGGACCAGAAAATATAACTTGGGTAGAATTAACTTCTGGACTATGCCTGTGCCACAGAATTGTAGCTGGACTTGGAGGAATTTACTGAGATTAAGACCTTCTTTCTCTCCATATATAAAGTTTTTGCTCTCGCAATCCAATGTTATCAAATTCTGGAATGACCCGTGGATGGATGAAGGCTTATTGCTTGGCAAAATGTTTACCCCCCACCAGATTGAACAGGCTGGCATAAGTAGGGATGCTCAAGCAATTGATTACTTGTATGATGGCAAGCTGAAGCTGCCATACACCAATAATCAGGAAATTAGGGCTATTTGGAATATATATCAGGGTCATTTCTACCATATAGCTCCTAATGATGAAATTCTTTGGAATGGAAAGCCCCACTCTATCTCTGCTGCATATGATTTACTTGCTAATGTGACAGGAAGCTCCGATATTGTTTGGCATAATGTTTTATGGTCCAGATACTCTCCTGCCAGGGACAACCTGATGATGTGGAAGGTTATCATGAATGCATTGTTGACTAAGAGAAAAATGATGAGCTATGGAATGAATGTTGATCCACTGTGTGTCTTTTGCAAGTTGCAGTATGAATCTGTGGCACACATTTACTTTGAATGCACTGAGCTAATGGGTCTCTGGGTAGACTGGTGAGAAGAATAAATATTGATCATATTCATGGTTTGTCTGATGTGGAGTGGGACCTGATTAGTAAGTCAACAAGGTGGAGGAATGATGACAGAACTGTTTACTTCTTCTTTTTGAAGAATTACTTGAAATTGGTTTGGGAGGAAAGAAATTTAAGATGTTTTGAAAATAAAGTAGGAGCATGCAACAGCTATGGGAAGCCCTAAAGAATGTTCTAATTAATGGAATGAAGGAAAGCCTATTTGACTTCAGTTCCCAGTTGGTTGAAGTTTCGCCTTAGTTCTTTTTTGTGTTTTGCTTCTCTTTCATTTTGTCTTATTCCCCTGTGTGTTTCTCTTTGTAGCTCACCTATGTGTGGTTTTCATGTGTTTTATTTCTATTTCTGGTGATTATGAGCATGTTCATAGTCATTTTCTTTTTTCTCAATAAACTGATAGGGGTCCAGTTAACCCCGCTTGCCTTGCAAAAAAAATTGTCATATTATTAATTATTTTGGTTATTTATATTTGAAAATAACAATTTTATCCATTAAAAATAATTTATTAAGAAGATTATCACATTTTAAATTCCTAGAAACTCCGGGATATCACATTCCTCCCTCCTTAAAAGAATTTCGTCCCCGAAATTTAAAACAAAGATAATCCAAAAGCTTTTATTTCAATTTAACAATCCAAGCATCCATATCAGCCATACACTATTAAGCAATCAACAATTTCATTCAAACAAACAATTTGTTTGAACAAACAATTCATTCGAACAAACATCACTAGCTATCTAGACACGATTCCAGATAAGCCTTCCTAAAACTATCCAGAGTTTCTCAAGACAAACTCTGAAATCCTAGCTCCACAGAACCTTAACCATCTATACCACTATGATCCAGAGCTTCCTCTTACTCCGATCCATAAATCTGAACCAAAAATCAGACCAGACTGAAAACAAGCTCAACTACCAAATCCTTCTGAACTGAAGATCCCAACAAAGATGAATCATTCACGTATTTCCTCAGACGAGATACGTGAAAAACATTGTGAATTCCAGCCATCCGGACTGGCAATTCAATCCCTAGACCACAATCACTAATCTCCTCAAGCACTCGGAACAGATCAATACATCTTGGAGCAAATTTTCCATCTTTTCATATCTGATAACTCCTTTAAATTGAGAAACTTTGGCAAAGACTAAATCCTTTGATCTCAAAATCCAATTGTCTTTGTCTCTTGTCCACAAGTTCTTTTGACGATCCTGCGCTGCTTACAAACTCTTCTAGATAAGAACTACCTTCACCAATGCCTCTCGGATCAAAACTGGACCAAGAACCAGACGATCTCTTGACTCTACCCAACAGAAAGGGAATCTTCTAGGTCTTCCACACAAAACTCCATAGGGTGCCATCTAGATACTAGCCTGCTAACTATTCAAGAATTCCATTAAATGCAGATGGTCCTCCAAAATCCATCAAATCCAAAACACAAGCTCTTAGCACAACCTCAAAAATTCTATTTAGCCTTTCCGTCTGACCATCGATCTGGGAATGATAGGCTGAACCCAAACTTGAACCCAAAGATGATCATAAAGCTTCTCAAATTCCGCTGGAGAAGATAGGATCACAATCGCTAACAATGCTGACTTAAACACCAAGCAGTTGGAAAAACTCCTTCAAGAAAAACTTAGCCAAAGATGCTGCAGTACAGGTTGCCTTGACCGGAATAAGATGGGCGCTTTTGGTTAACCGGTCTACAATCACCCATATTCCATTTTCCTCTTTGGTCCTTGGCAAACCGTCGGCGAAATCCAAAGAAATCACTTTCCACTTCCACTTCAGAACTTCCAAAGGCTACAACAAACCTGTGGTCCTCTGCTGATCACCTTCACCTGTTGACTGAACGCACATCCACAAACGAAAGTAGCAACATCCTTCTACATGCTTGGCCACCAGAAGATTCTTTAACAGAACTCCTTGCTTCAAATCCTTGCTATTCGGAACACAACTCCTTCCGATGATCCTCAAAGTTCCTTGGCCATCAATCTCAAAACTGGAGCACTGACCATTCTTGACTCAATTCATCCTTAACAGGCACACACAACGTCCGTGTAGACTTCAAACTTACTCTTGCCATAGGAAAAAGCTAGAACAGGCACACTGGTCAGCCTTGCCTTCAAATCCAAGAAAGCCTCTCACACTTGGGGTCAACCTAACTTTGCTCCTTTCCAAGTCAACTTGGTTGAGTGCGAAGAAATCTTAAAAATATCCTTGATAAACTTCCTGTAGAATCCTCCCAAACTCCAAAAAATACGGTTGATTCACTCTCGAATAGTAGCTACCTGGGCTGGATTTACAGAAATACCCTCACTAGAAACAAAATGCCTTCTCAAAGAAATCGTGGATCTGCTACACCAATCCTTCTCTTCTCCTTCGACGCAATCCTTCTACTAGGCTGAACAATAGGGACTGCTCCCGGAACTAAGATAATCCAAAACTCTATCTTCCAATGAGGACAAACTTCACTCCTCGAAACATCCAGAAAATCTCTAGCCACTTCGATGGACTCTACGCCTTCTGAAGATGCCTCACTTCCAAGCAACAGATGCTTAAATGAACTTCGAAATCATCACAAGTCACTTTTGCGATTCCTCCTAACTCAATCTCCAAAGAAACAATCTTTATACTATCCATCCAATCTATATCCAGAATAAGACCAAACCCTTCGAGATCCAATACCGATGGGTCACAAGAAAACTATGAGGGAGATAAGAAAATCTTAACCCTATACAGATCTTATCTAACTTAGTTACTCTGACTATAGGATTAGATACAAAGATAGGACGGTCAACCAAACAAAGGGAACTTCTCTAGAACTCATGTTGGAAATCCGAACAGATACCTAACAAATTTAGATAGGTATATAATTATATAAAAATTACAAATACGCGCTCTCAAAATGGACACTACTCTAGAGCCTAGGTATTATCTCAACCTATGCTCTGATACCAAGTGTGACGGCCCGCCTTTCATTCCACAAAAGGCGCATCATTAATAAGAAAGAAAGAGATAGAAATAGAATAGATAGAAGAAAGAACTCAACAAAATTAGAATCTCACAGCGGAAACGGAACAAAATATAATATATCACATAAATATTACATAGTCATTACATCAGAATTATACAGATTACAACAACATTTAACATTAAACAGTTATAAAGTTCTATCTAATTCATTACAACTAAGATACAACAGACAAAGACTCAACACAGCAGAAACAGATAGATATAGCTAAGTCTGGACTCATGCTCCAAGTTATCCAATATTCGTCAAAGCTGACCTGAATCCCTTGGCTAATGGTAAAAATTTGAGTACCCAAGAGTTTAAGAAAATAGAAATAAACTCTCGGTCAGACATGGGTCTGGTGTGAGTAAACGGTTTAAAGTTGCTTAACTTTAAAAACATTTGAAAACAAAGGTATCACGTAAGACTTCCCACACATAAACATGGGTAAGTTTTTACCTTACGCTAACCAAAACATTTGATAGGAAATCTTGTGATATTATAATAGGGTCTAGGGTTTTCAAATAAATATTCACATAGCCGAAATTGGTACATTTACTAAATTCCAGCATACATAGGTATACAATCAAATCCGAGGGCACTTATTGGAGATTGGATTTCCATACAATGGCAGGACTACTGGGGCACCGTCCGTAATAGTATGTGGCCTAGATCAACGTACCGAGAATCACTCCCGACCCCCTGCAACACAAGGCTGGAACCATTCCTTACTGAACAGTCTCGAACAAGACAACCCAGTAGTTGGCGGTAGATAATCTTCCCACATAGCCGAATAAAAAGGGACATCTAGACAAGGGAAGCTCTTGTCCTACTTGAGCGCGACTCACTTAGCCTTGCTGCATCTCCCCTGTTTTTACCATTCCCGGTTGATGAGGCTTGAGGCTACATTACCTTTGTAGAACACATCTATCTTTGAATGCTCATCGTCCATCTGACGATGTTCTGAAAGCATTCAATCCATACAAGTTCGTTCCAGGTTCGAATAAAACCGAAGGCATTATCTCGTTACACTCATTTTGGAATCACCCTCAGAGCTAATGACAATAACCCTTTCACTCTAAAACTCCATCTCGAACCTAAAAGCACTATTTCCGTTATACTCGTATTGGAATCACCCTTAGAGTTTTAACGACAAATAGTTCTTACACTTCGAGTCTTCAACTTGATCTTTACTTGAATTCACGACCTAACGTTTAACTTGGATCGTTGTGGTTTACGGATAATCAAATCTGATACCCAATCCCGGTCTCATCGAAATCCGAACGTATCTTATAGGCCAAGTTGTTTTAAAGTTAAACAATTCAATTCAATTCAATACTTGAATTAACACAGCATTTAACATAGATAAATATCACACATTTATCACTGATATATCTAATATCATATCACAGAATATCATAACATATCATCCAATAGATATAGTCCAATAGATATCATCCAATAGATATCACCCAATATATATCATCCAATTGATATCATCCAATTCAGATCTTCTACACAAAAAACCATCCATAAACAGGAATTATTAATCCATATCATAATTAATTTAATCAATTTAAATTAAATTAATTACTTAAGAATTAATCTCCTAATCTTGCTTTAACCAATCATTAATTAATTATAAACAAATTAATTAATCACTCCTTGATTACCTTATCAATTAATTAATTAATCTCTAATCACAAATTAATTATTCTTTAATTATCAATTAATAATCCTCAATTATTAATTAATCTTCTTCAATACAATGTAATCAATCCTTAATTACTTTTATAATCAATTAATTAACCTTTAATTAACTGATTAATTATCCATTAACTATTAATTAATAACCTTAATTATTAATCAATATCTTTTAATACAAATTAATCAATCCATAATTACTCTTATAATAAATTAATTAATCATTAATTAACTAATTAATTATCCCTTAATTATTAATTAATAAAACTTAATTATTAATTAACAACCTTAATTACAAATTAATTAATCCATAATCACTAGTTGATTAAACAGTTAATCAACCCTTAATTAACATTAGATTAATCTTTAATTACCTTTGATTAATCTTTAGTTACCTTTGATTAATCTTTAATTACCCTTTGATTAATCCTTAATTAATTAATCTTTAATTATATATTAATCATCCTTTAAGTATTAATTAATAAAACCTAATTATTAATTAATAAAACTTAATTACAAATTAAGTACATCTTAATTATTAATTAAGTAACCTCTAATTACTTAATTAACAATCCTCTAATTACTAAATTAATCAATCTTAATTACTTGATTAATTAATTCTTAATTACTTAATTACTCAATTAATTAATCTCTAATCAATTAATAATCTTTAATTAATAATCTTTAATTACAATTAATTAACCTTTAATTATTTAATTTACAACCCTTAATTATTTATTAATTAAATTAATTGATTACTCTTAATTAATTACTCAATTAATCCTTTATAACTAATTAATTATACTTAATTCCCTTTAATAAACTAATTAATCTCAAGACATTATGACCCTAATCATCTTAAGATAAAACATTATCTTATAAATACCTTAATTACCATTAATATTTTAAAACATTTTAACATTATAATTAAATAAACTTAATTAAGTCATTTAATTAAGATTTGAAATAAATAACCATTTAACTTGATAATTTAAAACTAACAAAACTTAACTTCCTTAAAATAACTTAAAACATTATCAAGTAGAAGTTTTGAAAAACTAACTTCAATTTGTGTTTTAAACTTGCCTTTATAAAAATCCTAAACTTTCATTTAAAATTTAAGTTTAAAACCACTTTAAACTTAATTTAACAAAATTTAATTTAAACGACTTTTAAAACTTCATAACCAATTGTTAAAGAAATAATTATTATATATAAAGTAAGTTTATATAAAAGTTTAAATTAGATTTAACTTTAAATTTCAAAAATATTGATTTTTTAAAAACATTTTAAAACTGCTCAAAACTGATGCTTCGGGTTTTACCCGAAGGCCACTCGGGTCTACCCCCAGAGTTTCTCTTCGTTTTCCCCTTTATTTTCAAAAACTTGAATTTTATTTAAGTTTTAAAAACTTTGCAGTCCTAATCCCATAACCCACTCAAGTACGAACTCGAGTTACCACCCTTCAAAATCCGATATCACTTTCGAGTCAAAACCCCAATCCCAAACACAGACATCTATCCTCCCCTGTGCACCTGCACAGCCAACTTCGACGATGATGACCACCGCCGTAGCCTCCGACACACCGACCATCTCCCATACATCAATTCCCGATCATTCAAACACATTCACAAGCCTCAAATCAAAATCGAGTACGGTGGTTGAAGCGGGAACCCTAAAACATCACCAGAAAAATGCCCCGAACACCTTCTTTCGACCACTAGAGTCGCTGCCATTCTAGCCTCGCAATCTTCGTCCATCCCCGAAGCTATTTCCCTAGGTCTGGTGAAGCTCGAACCACCAGAGTCGAATCAAAGATCCATTAACCCAGCTCGACTAAATTAGGTTTATAAACTTAAATCACTTCGCCGTCGATGCCCCGACGATCTATACTGCCTCTGACCATTTTTCCTAGCCTCGCCGTACATCCGTCCTCCTCCAGACGAAACCCCGACCCTCTAGCGACTGTCAATCGTCAGGATTTGCCTCAAAACCACTATCTAGACAAACTAAAATTTCTCACCTAAAACAACATTATAAATCATGATTTCCTTCTTAAAATTCATCTTTTTCAAAGATATTTCCAGTTATATAATTAGATTATCAAATATAACACTTGATTTAACATGTATTTTAAAACTGCTACTCCATTTCTTGGTTTCAAGACAAAATTCAAACCTATATTTCTTTAAATAAATTTTAAAATTAAATTTATGATTAAACAAACATATTTTGTTTGTATCTCTAAGCCTAACAAAAATTAGATGATTTGATTTAGGATTTTCAATAAAACAATTATTTTCTGAACCAAGAACAGAGATAATTATATACGCAGGCATGCACATTTACAGCACTCATAAGCACAGAGATATCAATCATATATACACAAACAAAGCATCATTCATCTTAGATATTTTCACAAGCAACATACTAGAATTTACTTAGCTTTTAAATTCAAAAAGTGTTTACTCACTGATTAAAGAGTAGAGGCTTGATTTCTTGAATTTGAAAACTGGAAGACTTGAAAAGCTTTAATCGCTGAATTAGCTGATTCCTTTTTAAAACAGAAAAGCTTTTGATTTAAACCTGTAACTTCATAATTTTTCTTGAGAAGATTGGTTGACATTGTACTTTCAGGTTGTATTTGAAAAATCTGAAGTTTTGCATTGCTGCTTTGATTTTAGGTTGCTTGCAAATCTCAGATAGGAAAAAATGGTTGCAGACTTGATTGAGGGGGTTATAGACTTGAGATTCTGGTTTTTGAGCTGGAGCTTACATTTGAAAAATACATCTTGCTACAGGCTTTCAGGTAAATGGTTTACAGGGTTGGCTAAAGTTTTGAAAAGAAAATGCTTACAGGCTTGAGTTACAGGCCTTTTGATTTCTGAGATTGAGAAGGCTACAGGTTTGCACTTGATTTGAGATTTGAAAAAAATGTGCTTTGAGGATAAAACAGTTTTACATGGTTTTGACATTTGCTCTGAGGAGTGTTTCAGGTTTGATTCTTGAGTTTGAGGATGTTTTGAATTTTAGTTTGAGGGAGTTTTACTGATTTGTTTTTGGTTTTGGAAGAAATAGTTTAACATGGTTTAGTTTCTTTTACATGAAAAGAAGAAAAGGGATGAGAAAAGAAGATGATATGTTTATGTAAATGTAGATTTGGATTTATAAAAATTAAAAGAAATGAAAAATAAAGGATGACACTTGTTTTCAAAAGTTAACATTTGTCATAACCTATTATTAATTAACTTGCATGTGTATTTATCTTGGCTTTAAAAGCTACACTTGTAATAATTTTATTTATATTATTTTTAAAAGCTTTTATATTAATTTCCTAAATTAATAAATACATTTCTAAATTAATAAATGTTTTCTAAATTTATATATATATATAACTTTTAAAAGAAAATAAAATAAAACTAGTTAGATTCTAAATAAAATTATATAAAATATATTTAATCCATTTTAAAATGTTAACATAAAGCGTTGTATTTACTACTATTAAATAAAACACTTTCCAAATTTATATAAATAATATTTTTTAGGGAAAAACTTATTTTAAATAAAATCCTATTCATATATTTTTAAATCAAATTATCTTCAAGATATATGTATTCATTTAAATTCAAATTTAAATCTAAATTCAAATTCAAATTCAATTTAAAAAATCAAATATAAAAAATAACTTAAATAAATATTAATTTATACAAACACATATTAAATTTGAAAATATTAAATCTATTTTAAAGTCTATTTATAAAACAACACCAATTAAATTCGAAAATAATTATTTCATTTAAAAACTATTTATAACTATATTTAAGATCATCATATTATTAATTATTTTGGTTATTTATATTTGAAAATAACAAATTTATCCATTTAAAATAATTTATTAAGAAGATTATCACATTTTAAATTGCTCGAAATTCTAGGATATCACACTAATGTTTTGCCAAGCTATATATTATATAGTGTAGGATACTATATAGGTGTTGAATCAAAGACTGTATAATATAAAGATTGATAGAATGGATATGAAGACTCATTAGTATAAAGATCAAGATATAAAGATCTCAAAACTATAGTAAAGTTTATAGAGTCACAGATTATTGTTAAAGTCCCCGGCAGTAATCTTTAATCTCTATTTCTTAATTTCTAATCCTTTATCTTTAAATCAAAATATATTTTTAAAATATCTTTAAAAATATTTATAAATGTTTTTCAAGATTAAAATGTTTATAAACCATGTTTAAATTACTTTACAGAGTATCAAATTGTTTTCCATAGTATAGTATTTTCAAAACATTTTAAAATAAATAAGTTTTCAAATTACACTAGCCTAAATGAATATATAGGCAGATGATATGTCGACATACATGCCATAATTTTGAAGTTAGAAACCAAGTGGTGTGCCCTGGGCAGTTTACAATCTCGATTTCGAGGCTACGAGACACACCCTCCTAATTTTTGTGGCTCAGGGTACACCCACCTGATTTGGATGGGTTATAAGCGCATCCATGTAGATTTTTGGGCTAGCAAGCACAACAATTTATTTGAATAGGCTATAATCACATCCACATAAATACAATTAGAATTTGATGGTCTTTCCAAAGACAATTTCTTGATCTTCTGTTACAACGAATCCCACATCCTTTTGGACAGGACTTTGATCTTTGATTGAGAGAGAGAAGATTGAAATCAGAGATTAAATAGTAGGGAATTAATACAATAAATACTGAATTGATTCTGGTTGAATTTCATAAGATTTGAATATATTTTTTAATAGAAATTTTGGCAGAGTAAGAGGAGAGAAGATAATAAGAAACTAGTTGTTAAAAATTCGTTTAAAAACCCCATATATATAGAGAATAAACATACATGTCCATTCGCAAAGAGTTTTGAGGTATACTCACTTCATTTTAAAATTTTGGCATGTTTTTTCGACATACCATCTGCATATATGCCAGCATAGGCTAGTGTAATTTGAAAACTTATTTATTTTAAAATGTTTTGAAAATCCTATCCTATGTAAAATAATTTGACACATTGTAAAATAGTTTAAAATAGTTATAAAGATTTTAACCATCGAAAAACTTTTGTAAAATATTTAAATATATTTTAAAATATATTTTTCCTTAAAGATAAAGATCAAAAAATGAGAAATATAGATCAAAGATTGCTACCAAGGACTTTAACAATATTCTATGACTCTATAAACTTTACTATAGTCATGAGATCTTCATATCTTGATCTTTATATTCGTGAGTCTTCATGTCCATTCTTTGAGTCTTTATTTTATATAGTCTTTGATTTAACACTTGTATAATATTTTGCACTACATACTATATAACTTGGCAAAACATTAGATCCATATTTTATATGAATGCTATATTATTATTAGGGTTATTATCATCAAAATCAACAACCAATGTATTAATGTTCTCCCCCTTTTCGATGACGACAACCATTAATATCCTATATATATAAATTATGACATAACTTCCCCTGAGTTAGATAACTCCCTCTTAATAAGTGCATATGTATATTTCATATTTCTCTCCGCCTTTGTTATCAAAAAAATGAGTGTAAAACTAAAAAGTCCCCCAACGCAAATGCGTAGAAAATATATATTCAAAATTAATAATCTGGGTTAAATTGTTATGATTATATAAGATGATATATGACGAATATATAGTAAATAATGCAGTATTTTATACTAAATAATATAATAAAGACTTACAAGTTAAATTTTATTACAAATTATACAAATTCAAGTCATATATACAAGCTAATCCAACTTCAAACAAAATAAAACAATCCGATCGTTCACACCAAATCAATCAAACCAAATAATTCAAGCAATCCAAACTAAATCCTAAGAGTACATATTAAATCAAACCTAATAACTAGAAGTTTAATAGAACTTTAACCCAAACGTCAGACCCAAAGACTGGATCTTCTTTGATGACATTCCAATCTTCATCATCCTTGTTAATAATGCACTTTGGGTTGTTGGTTGGTTCTTTTTTGATTAAGGGAGAAATCATCCATTGAATGACATCAAAATGCTTTTATTGTTCCTTAATCATCTGCATTTGACTCAACTCTAAGTGCCATTGATTTCGTAGGATAATGGAGAGAATGTCTTTTGAAGAGTTTGTTCAAGATTTTCACATAACTTTTGATATGGAGAAGACATTTTTGTGAAAATATGTTTAAGACTGAAAAGAGAGTTCAGAATAAAATGATGAGTGAGTTTTCATAAAGAAATAAGTTTATAGAGTCAAAATTATTGAAGAAATTTCACTCATTTCCCAACCCACATTACATTATTTAGAAATAGATTTTCAAAAACTCGTAATTTGACTTTTGAAAAGTTTAAATGGCTAATAATATTTTTAACAATTTTGCAGAAAAACAATTTAGTAAAACCAATTTCTTTTTAGAAACTAGTTATTTCAAAAATTCACTTGACTTTTTGAAAAAGTACAATTTTGAATTTTAGGAACAAATTTGTTATATGGCTAATGGTAAATAGACACTTGAAAATCAAATATCACAAATCAAGAAAGACAAGTAGATACCGGATAGTGTATGTTTGAGATACATGACTAGAAATCCAAAGATCTTGATATATTCTATAAAGATGGTGGATCGGTAAACTTTGGAGACAACTCAAAAGGATATGTGATTGGCATCAACAATATCTGAAACTCTAAAATTCCTACTATTTTGCTAGTTAGGAATCTAAAACATAACTTCTTCGCCTAGATCATTTCAGACCTTTGCAAATACAATCAATAAATCACATAGATATGTCTTTGTAATTATTGATGTTTTTTCTAGATTTACATGGACAATTTGCTTGAAACTTAAAAATGAAGCCTTTGAGATATTCAATATTTTTACTCAAATAATTCAAAATCAAATATAGACTAAAATTAAAACGATTAGGAGTGATGAAAGAGGAGAATTCAAAAATGATAATTTTGAAAAATTTTGCAATAAAAAAGGAATAACTCATAATTTTTCTTTTCCAAGAACACCTTAACAAAATTGAGTAGTAGAACATAAAAATAGAACTATATAAGAATGCGCTAGAATAATGTTAAACGATAGTGAATTACCTAAAAGTTTTGGGCTGAAGTAGTTGCTACGGCATGTTATAATTTAAATGGAATTTTAATATGACATTTGACTAAGAAATTTCCTTATGAATTATTTTTTAATAAAAAGTCCAAAGTATTTTATTTTCAAGTTTTTGGTACTCAATGTTTTATATTAAATACAAAGAATACTTTAGATAAATTTGGTGCTAAATCAGATAATGTTATTTTTATTGGTTGTTCTAATAGAATTAAAGCTTATAAAGTTTTTAATAGCAAAACTAACGCCATTAAAGAAACCTTACGTTTCTTATTTGATAAAAAATTTAAAATCAATAACATTAGTTTTGATGAGGAAGAAAATGTTGATAAAGCTAATGAAATTACTAATGGTGAAATCACTAATGATGAAAATAATAATAAATCCAAAAATTTACATTCAATTAAAAGAATAAAATATTTGAATGATCATCTTATAGAAAATATTTTAGGAAATATAGAATTTGTTGTAAAAACAAAAAAACAATTAAATAAATTTAGTAATGTTGCTTTTCCTCAAGTGCCTAAAAATCCAAAAGAAACATAATTATATAATTCTTGGATTCTTGCTATGCAAGAAGAACTTAATCGGTTAATCAGAAATGATGTTTGGTAATTACTTCTAAGACTTGAAGATAAGTCTATAATAGAAAGTAAATGAGTATGTAGAAATAAAATGAATGAACAAGGAGAATTTATTAGAAACAATGTTCGGTTAGTGCAATATCCCCTTACATGAAGGTGCAAAACTAATGGCTACGGATACTACAGTCATCCATAGTTTTTAATCCTCAACAACTAAATACGGCGGTGTTAGATTCATTAATACACAGAAAAATATGAAACTTCAAATAGAATCTCATTTCATTTCAAAATATTTCCAATATATTACATAATCCCAATATTCGCAAACCACATTTAGAGAAAATATATTTATTACAACATATGCCTAGAGCGACATATGATGATGCCCCTTGGGATGATTGGAGTATATACAGGCAATATAACAACTTTTCCATTATAAATAACAAAGCGGAATTAAAAAGAAAAAGAGACACTAAATAGTTATCATGCCTCATGCACGTCTCCGGAATCTTATTCGTCTTAAGAGGTACCTGAAAACCTTAACTCATCAACTACTCAAAATCAATTGACTACCCCAAAGTTTAAGTGTAACGACCTGCCTTTTTGGACCGTTTAAACCGACGATCAAATACACATGCCGATTCCAAACCATTCAAAATGGCAGATGGTTATTGGGGTAAATAAGAAGGAAAAGAAAGAGAAATAAAGGAAAAGAAACAACACAGAATCTCGCAGCGGAACGATAAAATATAATAGTCAAATAAACAGTTCATGAAGCTGTGTACTACACTTTGACAATTATTTATACAACATTTATCAGAGTTATACATATACAACGAACAATTAAAATAATGCAGCAGATAGCATGATGCAAGGGTAATAATAGTAATAGTATACCAAATCTTCGTCTTCATCCTCCAGAATAGATCTTCAAAAATCTAAAAAAATCAGGACTAACCTGAGCGTAATGAAAAGACAAAACACTCGAGTCAGGACTAAAATATCCTTATGAAAGTTAAATCAATCGTAAATAAATATGAGTGTAACGGCGTCAGAGATGTTTACGGGGTTTGACATCTCATATCCAGTGTCAACATGTGTGCAATAACTCAAGAGATGTTACGGGATTTTCCATCTCTTAAGGATCCGTTAAACTATCTACTATGTAGTAATGTAGCTAAGTAGATAATGCCTATCAGTAATATAAAGTATCAAAATAGCGTTAAGGAGTTACCATAATCCCCCTTAACACATTTTTATAATGCCATAGTCTATACAGCACCGTAAGCCCCATCGTAAACTGGTGGTTATCAGAGGGTACCACATAGGTATAACACAAAACAAAACGTAGTGGTCGCGAATAGGATAATCAGTATGACAAGGTACATGAGGCGATACCAACTAGGATACTAGTAGTTGCGTGATCCGGACTGATGTTGAGCATAGCCAGCAGCTACCCCAACACCGCGAAACAACACTCCCAAATCAAGGGGTGCACCCAAATCGAATCACAAATGTAATAGATATGGTATCGAAAAAGTGTGTCCGCTAGAGATGGCGAACCTCAATGGCCCGGCGCGGCTCCTGTTTTAGTCATGTCAGGGGTCATCCAATATCGTTCTCTTTCTTCAGTCAACGCGTTCACCAAACCATCCACTTCATTCTGGATCAACACTCCACGCATAATAGTTATTAAAGTGGTGTTCGGTATCGACAGAGAGTATGTCCATATCCGATCCCGGTCTCTTTAATAACTACGTATTATTACACCGTTGGCTCTTTTACATTTCAAATCGATTCATAATTGATATCAAAATATTATATTCGCTTCCAAAAATCAAATCCATTTCAAATATCATCGCATCTTTTCAATGTAAGATTCCGTTTCAAAAATCATCTTCGCATCAATATCTCATTTCGATTTCAAAATCATTTCGAATTTCAATTTAGGTTGCAACTTCATTTAACCCAATTCGTATTTAAATTCAAGATATAAATATAAACATTTCACCTTATTGACCAGCTTAGAATTTTTGAAAACAGTTTTAAGTAGTTTAAAAGTAGTTTAAATAATTAAATAGTTAAAAATACTGAAAATCTTAAAATGGATTTGAAATAAATAAATTAGTTTAAAATAATTTAAATTGGGTTAAGTAGATTAAAATAGATTTAAATAGTTTAAGTATTCAAAAATGGTTTATATAACTGAGTAATTTGGAGAACAAAATAAAACAGCTTCAAAACCAATCCACTTCAATTATAACTTCCCAATTCAAATCAATTTCACTTTCCATTCGACCGATTCAATTTCGATTTCAATTTCAAATCAATGTCAACTTTGACTTCAATTTAATTCAATTTTACATTCACCTCGAATTTATTCAATTTCAATTTATATCGATTTGGAGCTTGATTTTTCAAAAATATCCATTTATAACACTTAACAAAATTATCCATCAATATTTAAGTTTAAATACAAATTCGAATATGATTCAATTCCAAGTTCGATTTCAAAATATCATTTTTATATCGCTTTTACTTAGTAATATTCAAAGCTCGAATTTAGGTTCATTCTTTAAACAAATCAATTTTTGAAATTCAATCATATCCCGATTTTTAAATTCCAAAGTCTCCACTTTAATTATTAACAATTTCTTTTAACCAAAATTTATTTCAACATTCCAAACTCAATTTTTCGATAAATTTATATATAAGCAAATAAACATCCAAACATTTAAATATCAACCAATAGCATCCATAGAAATAAATCATCCAATAGACAATACAATTCATGGCAATTCCATGGTTATCAATGTCAGGTAATTTAATCGCAATTCAATTTTAATTTAAATTTAACTGTTCAATTAAATTTTCAACGGTTAATTCAAATGACAATCTATATGACAATTAAATTTATCAAACAACGACAAATAAAATCATAACACTTCACAATGTCAAATTTAACTAGCATAAAGATATTTAGTACGATGTGAGTAAAACACTCAGCTTGATTTCAATGTAGTTTCACTGTTTTATTTCGAATAAAATTAAACGAGCGTTTAATTTTACCCGAAATTTTCACTAGTTCCAAACGATTCCAATCCAGCTCCGTAGCATAATGCTCGACAAAACGATTGCAACGCAATTCGTTTCGTTCAATTCCGACCTCGTATGACAAAGTTATGATAGTTTAAAGTTTATTCGAATTATAACATAATAAATTTACAATTTATAATTTCTTTTTAAACCTAGCCATATCTAGACCGTCCATTTTCTTCCACTACAGATCTGGCCGCACCTTCATGCTTCTCCCCCCTTCGTTCCATATGTGAATAACTCACGTACATGAACCCATAAGCTGTCGTTCTGGAATTGAATTACACTCCCTCCACTCTTGACTATTTGATGATCGGAGACCATCGTTCTGCAGCCCATCACCACGCCTACCTACGCCTGCAACAGCTCCAAGCTTGGCTCAGCATCTCGCCTCGAAAAACGTGAAAAACGTGTTGACTTTGTGGTCAATTTTTCGATGATCCGTTGACCCAATCACGATCATAACCGTTGGATTTGTAGATCTCGTCGAGATCTACAACTTTGTAGTTGAGAGTTTTTGCTAATTCTTCACGGATTCGGAGATAATTGAGGAAGAAGTTTTGAAATTTCTGGCCATTCATCTCTATAGTGGCGGCTAAGGGCTGAAACACTAGGGTTTTTCTTTCTGGTTTGCAAATGAGAATATAATCGTCCTTATATAGAAAATTGCAAAACACTATTCACCGAAAATTTTCCGAACTCCAAACGAAGCGTGCCGGCTGGGGTTTCCAGGGTTTACCCCACGTTCCGGACACAATAGAATAGGTTTCGGAGGCTAATTCGATCGTATGTGAGAGTTATGGAAATAAACGATCGATTTTAAATTAAACCGATTAACTAAATTTCTATGCGTTTTGTCGTGTCCTGGACAAACGGTTAATCCGATTGACTTGAAATTTGAAACCTTACAATAATATAACATTACGGATCCGATGAAACTGGTTTCGTCGAAATACGAGACTGTTTGAAAAATTACTATTTTAACTCGTCAATTAAATATTAAAATATTCAATTTTCATAATTTTACTTTTAATTCAATTTTAAAAGTTCTACAACATCATTCTAACTTTAATATGATAAAATAAAATTTTACAAATCATTTTTAATCATATTAAACCCGTTATTCAATTATCCAATAAATTCCAATTTTAAAATCTTATTAACTCTATTATAATCCCGATATAACTTACATTCACTTTGGAAATCAATTTGAATCATATTAAATCAAAATTCAATTACTCACTCTATTTTCATATATTAAATTTCAATATCAAATTAATCATATCAAATTCGGAATTTAATTATTCAAACATTTGTAATATTAAATTTAAACAATTTTTATTATTCTTGAATCACTATCTTTTGAGACATTCAAAACGAACTTAAAAATTTAACTTTTGAAACGAATTAAAATTATAGAACAACCATTCCCATTATACGGTTATTCAATTCCCATTATTAAATTATTCAATAAATTCCAAGTATTAAATTTAAACAATTTCGATTATCCAATAATTCATTATCTTTTGAAATATTGAAATTGAACTTATAAGATTTAACTTTTAAAACCAATTCACAATTTAGAACACTATTTTCATTTTACAGTTATCCAATTATTCAATAAGTTTTAAAATATTTAATTTAAACAATTTACCTGATCAATATTCAATATTTGATTTTAAATAGATTTTACTTATCAATCAATTACTCTATTATTCCCAATGGATTCAACATTTATTATTATTCCAAACGACTTACAATTTTTTTCTAACACTAGATCACGAAATCTTATTAAATTAGCTATTTTAATTATCGAAAATTTACGGGTCGTTACACTCTCCCCCACTCAAAACTTTTCGTCCCCGAAAAGGAAAAAAGAAAGGAAAAGAAACTAAGTATAGAATTCAACATTAGATATATTTTATTCAAAGCTACCAACTTATAAAACAATGAAATTCCATTTATAAAGTCGTTACTACACTTCCACTAAGTTACTCCGAACGGCTTTCTAACTTTAAAAGTTAGTTATCAAAACAAGTTATAAAAAAAATTAAAACTAGAAAAATTTTCTAACACCCGGATTTACGGAAAATTTCGGCAGAGTCTCCCTTGCGCGGCTCGATCGGAAAAAAATGACAGTATATATATCACAAATATACATCTCATCAAGTGATGAGGCATCCCGTAGGGAAAAAGAGTGTAAACGTACGGTATGTAATCCGAGATATGTACCTTATATATTATTAGCGAGCATATACGGCTAATATAGCATGAAAGCGAGCTCCAAATGCGAAGCAAGCGAAATCCGCACCTACTAAACACTCAACAAACCATGAGAAACATGCATATATGAAAATAAAATCAATATACATCCTATAGCAACATAACAACTACATGTGCCAACATAGCAAATGCAACAAACAACAAATGCATCCACCAAATCAATTATCATCCAACGAATCCATAACCAATCAAAATAAATTCACTTCTCATTAATATTTATTGACTTGGGTTTCAATTTTAATCACAGTTGATTCATTAACGTTGGATTTTACTATCATTCATTCTTAATTCAATTAGTTAACATTCACTAATTTATATTTACATTAGTTCACTTCCAATTTGAATCAAATTAAATTCTATTTAAATTCATTTAACTTCTAATTTGATCTCAATGAATAGCTTTCAATTTACACTTAATGAATTTTATACAATCAACTAACAATCATATAACAACCAAATCATACCCAACATAACCAAATTATTAATTTTACATTCAATTTGGTTTATCTCTTTTATATATATATCCTGTTATATAATTTATAAAGAATCATTTTATATTTGGCATCTTAAATTTCCAATATTAACTTTTAATTAAGTCCGTAAGCCGTACATATATCATCCGTGAGAAATATCAATCTAATCGCTTATTGGATCACACAATTTCACTTCCAAACTAGTATCGTTCACACGACTCTCTAGTGCGGACTCAGATTTGGTTCCTTGATTGGAAACTGTTACTCTCCTTGCATAGCCATATACTATGATAGAGAATTCCAGAATCAAATTAAAAATCCATATCTAGGGTTCGCCGTCGAAAATCGAGCGAAAAATCCTAACTTGGATCGATATAAATCATCTCGAAATTTTGTACTCGAATTTGGATCAAATCGTTATGTGAATAAAATAATATACGTACAATCTCACGTATTACATTCCAATGGATTTCTATCCAATTCATCTATACTAAATTATTTTATTGACTTCCATTTTTTTCACTTAATTACTCACAATCCATTATTCAGTTAGTATATTCATTTCTTTACATAGCATATTCTTTACATTATCTTTTCTTAAACATCGTATCAAAGAATTTGCTTACTCAAGTTCATTTTAAACATTCTATATAATTTAATTAAACTCAATTTCTTTTCCCAATTGATTCTTAGCTATACCAAATTCTTTTGTTTACATTTACTTCATATTCATAGTATCAGTTAATACAAATTTATTTGTGGAACATTTTATTAATCATCACTTTAGTTTATAGTCATTCCATAAAAGTCTAACTTCTTATTTATGACTTTTCTTAGTTTATAGTTATCTCAAAAGTTACAAATTCAACTTTTTTTCAATCCCTTTGCAATTTATATTTATTTTCTATAACCAATTTTAAAAGATATAATACGATTCATTTATCTTCTTTCTTAAGTTCACTTACTTGTTCCATTTATCCATTCATCATTTCATGCTATATTTAAGTTTATAACCTTTTTATCACAACCAAATTTTCCATTTATATACATTTTAATTCCTTATGAGTTTTCCTTACTTGTATATTTCAATTACTTTCAGGTTCTGTTTATCTATACAATATCTCATTACATATCCAAAACATCATTTTAACCTTTAACATTTGGTAAGTCTTGTTATATGTTATCAGAATGTAATTTTGGTATTATACAAATTTATAGAATTTCATTTTACTTAATTAGAATGTTCACAAATTTAATTTGTTTAAATCCTCTTTACCTTTCAACTTTAAAGTTTTCCCAAACAATAGCTTAGATATCTTAATCCTCTTATTTTATAAATTCTGGTTATTCACATTTCATTCAAATAATTTGAAAATTATTAATTAACAGAACTTAGAAATTTAAACGCCCGGTTCTTTTCAAATCGTTTGAAATAAACATATATACTTATATCCTTTTTAATATATCAAATCGTACCTTTGGAGTTTAAACCAAAACCCATTTACCCAAAATAATTTTTGAAGAAAAGCAAAGCTTCTTAGAAGTCTCCCCACTTTGAGACTCGAAAATGAACGTCGATGATGCTGCGCAGTCATCACCGAAATTATTTTCCAGCGACATAAGAGAGGAGTACTGAATTCATTCCTTCTTAAAATCCTTTCAAAATATTTCTCATAAATATCTTCCAACTAATATCACAATATATTTTCTTCAAAGCTTTTGAAAACCATTTTTCAAGATCTCCGAGTCCTAAATTCAATATTTTCCAATTTAAATCTATTTTCATTTATAAGTCACCTTTATAAAACATTCTTGTAGGATTTTCTTTCTTAAAACATTTAACAAGTGTTTTATCATTGTTCATTTTGTAATTCACCTTATTTATTAAATTACAATATCAAATTAATGATAATAACCAATATTTTCATTCCTAACAACCAGGTAAGCTAGATAAGTAACACTAATTTCTGAAAATTTTTCTTTATATACAAAATATAATTAGAGCAAAATTATTTCATTTACCCAATTTCAAAACAATACAATGTCGAATTGTTCTGTTTAAGTGTTTAGAGATCCCTATCAATGACGTTAATTACTCGTATTGACCAGAATCCATAAGCCACTCAACAAATCAACCAACACAATATAAAACATTTTATATCACTAACAAGTACGCTCTCTCATATATATACACTCAGCGACTCATCATAGGGTATAACTACCCTATTTATAAAGAGTCAGACCCCACAAAGCTAAGGTTATCGTTAAACCAAAGCTCTGATACCAACTGTAACGACCCGCCTTTTTGGACCGTTTAAACCGACGATCAAATACACATGCCGATTCCAAACCATTCAAAATGGCAGATGGTTATTGGGGTAAATAAGAAAGAAAAGAAAGAGAAATAAAGGAAAAGAAACAAAACAGAATCTCGCAGCGGAACGATAAAATATAATAGTCAAATAAACAGTTCATGAAGCTGTTTACTATACTTTGACAATTATTTATACAACATTTATCAGAGTTATACATATACAACAGAACAATTAAAATAATGCAGCAGATAGCATGATGCAAGGGTAATAATAGTAATAGTATACCAAATCTTCTTCTTCATCCTCCAGAATAGATCTTCAAAAATCTGAAAAACTCAGGACTGACCCGAGCGTAATGAAAAGACAAAACACTCGAGTCAGGACTAAAATATCCTTATGAAAGTTAAATCAATCGTAAATAAATATGAGTTTAATAGCGTCAGAGATGTTTACGGGGTTTGACATCTCATATCCAGTGTCAACGTGCATGCCATAACTCAAGAGATGTTACGGGATTTTCCATCTCTTAAGGATCCGTTAAACTATCTACTATGTAGTAATGTACGCTAAGTAGATAATGCCTATCAGTAATATAAAGTATCAAAATAGCGTTAAGGCGTTACCATAATCCCCCTTAACACATTTTTATAATGCCATAGTCTAAACATCACCGTAAGCCCCACCGTAAACTGGTGGTTATCAGAGGGTACCCATAGGTATAACACAAAACAAAACGTAGTGGTCGCGAATAGGATAATCAGTATGACAAGGTACATGAGGCGATACCAACTAGGATACTAGAAGTTGCGTGATCCGGACTGATGTTGAGCATAGCTAGCAGCTACCCCAACACCGTGAAACAACACTCCCAAATCAGGGGGTGCACCCAAATCAAATCACAAATGTAATAGATATGGTATCGAAGAAGTGTGTCCGCTAGAGATGGCGAACCTCAATGGCCCGGCGCGACTCCTGTTTTAGTCATGTCAGGGGTCATCCAATATCGTTCTCTTTCTTCAGTCAACGCGTTCATCAAACCATCCACTTCATTCTGGATCAACACTCCGCGCATAATAGTTATTAAAGTGGTGTTCGGTATCGACAGAGAGTATGTCCATATCCGATCCCGGCCTCTTTAATAACTACGTATTATTACACCGTTGGCTCTTTTACATTTCAAATCAATTCATAATTGATATCAAAATATTATATTCGCTTCCAAAAATCAAATCCGTTTCAAATATCATCGCATCTTTTCAATGTAAGATTCTGTTTCAAAAATCATCTTCGCATCAATATCTCATTTCGATTTCAAAATCATTTCGAATTTCAATTTAGGTTGCAACTTCATTTAACCCAATTCGTATTTAAATTCAAGATATAAATATAAACATTTCACCTTATTGACCAGCTTAGAATTTTTGAAAACAGTTTTAAGTAGTTTAAAAGTAGTTTAAATAATTAAAATAGTTAAAAATACTGAAAATCTTAAAATGGATTTGAAATAAATAAATTAGTTTAAAATAATTTAAATTGGGTTAAGTAGATTAAAATAGATTTAAATAGTTTAAGTATTCAAAAATGGTTTATATAACTGAGTAATTTGGAAAACAAAATAAAACAGCTTCAAAACCAATCCATTTCAATTATAACTTCCCAATTCAAATCAATTTCACTTTCCATTCGACCGATTCAATTTCGATTTCAATTTCAAATCAATGTCAACTTTGACTTCAATTTAATTCAATTTTACATTCACCTCGAATTTATTCAATTTCAATTTATATCGATTTAGAGCTTGATTTTTCAAAAATATCCATTTATAACACTTAACAAAATTATCCATCAATATTTAAGTTTAAATACAAATTCGAATATGATTCAATTCCAAGTTCGATTTCAAAATATCATTTTTATATCGCTTTTACTTAGTAATATTCAAAGCTCGAATTTAGGTTCAATCTTTAAACAAATCAATTTTTGAAATTCAATCATATCCCGATTTTTAAATTCCAAAGTCTCCACTTTAATTATTAACAATTTCTTTTAACCAAAATTTATTTCAACATTCCAAACTCAATTTTTCGATAAATTCGATTTCTATAAATTGATTTCTATTTATAACTTTTAAATCAAAGCATTTAAATAAATTTCAAATTGACGATTTTAAAAATTATTAATTTAGCCAATTTGTTGTCCGTATATAATTTTCTATCCTATGGCCAAGTAATTATTTATTTCAATTAAATGTCAAGGATGAAGATATATCTCTTAAATCGATCATAGTGTCATATGTATGCATAACAGGTTATATATAAGCAAATAAACATCCAAACGTTTAAATATCAACCAATAGCATCCATCGAAATAAACAATCCAATAGACAATACAATTCATGGCAATTCCATGGTTATCAATGTCAGGTAATTTAATCATAATTCAATTTTAATTTCAATTTAACTGTTCAATTAAATTTTCAACGGTTAATTCAAATGACAATCTATATGACAATTAAATTTATCAAACAACGACAAATAAAATCATAACACTTCACAATGTCAAATTTAACTAGCATAAAGATATTTAGTACGATGTGAGCGTTATAAAACACTCACCTTGATTTCAATGTAGTTCCAGTGTTTTATTTCGAATAAAATTAAACGAGCGTTTAATTTTATCCGAAATTTTCACTAGGTCCAAACGATTCCAATCCAGCTCCATAGCGTAGTGCTCGACAAAACGATTGCAACGTAATTCGTTTCGTGCAATTCCGACCTCGTATGACAAAGTTATGATAGTTTAAAGTTTATTCGAATTATAACATAATAAATTTACAATTTACATTTTCTTTTTAAACCTAGCCATATCTGGACCGTCCATTTTCTTCCACTACAGATCTGGCCGCACCTTCATGCTTCTCCCCCCATCATTCCATACGTGAATAACTCACGTACATGAACCCATAGGCCGCCGTTTTGGAATTGAATTACACTCCCTCCACGCTTGACTATTTGATGATCGGAGACCATCGTTCTGCAGCCCATCACCACGCCTACCTACGCCTGCAACAGCTCCAAGCTCGGCTCAGCATCTCGCCTCGAAAAACGTGAAAAATGTGTTGACTTTGTGGTCAATTTTCCGACGATCCGTTGACCCAATCACGATCATAACCGTTAGATTTGTAGATCTCGTTGAGATCTACAACTTTGTAGTTGAGAGTTTTTGCTAATTCTTCACGGATTTGGAGATAATTGAGGAATAAGTTTCGAAATTTCTGGCCATTCATCTCTATAGTGGCGGCTAAGGGCTGAAACCCTAGGGTTTTTCTTTCTGGTTTGCAAATGAGAATATAATCGTCCTTATATAGAAAATTGCAAAACACTATTCGACGAAAATTTTCCGAACTCCAAACGAAGCGTGCCGGCTGGCGTTTCTAGGGTTTACCCCGCGTTCCGGACACAATGGAATAGGTTTCGGAGGCTAATTCGATCGTATGTGAGAGTTATGGAAATAAACGATCGATTTTAAATTAAACCGATTAACTAAATTTCTATGCGTTTTGGCTTGCCCCGGACAAACGGTTAATCCGATTGATTTGAAATTTGAAACCTTACAATAATATAACATTACGGATCCGATGAAACTAGTTTCGTCGAAATCCGAGACTGTTTGAAAAATGACTATTTTAACTCGTCAATTAAATATTAAAATATTCAATTTTCACAATTTTACTTTTAATTCGATTTTAAAAGTTCTACAACATCATTCTAACTTTAATATGATAAAATAAAATTTTACAAATCATTTTTAATCATATTAAACCCGTTATTCAATTATCCAATAAATTCCAATTTTAAAATCTTATTAACTCTATTATAATCCCGATATAACTTACGTTCACTTTGGAAATCAATTTGAATCATATTAAATCAAATTTCAATTACTCACTCTATTTTCATATATTAAATTTCAATATCAAATTAATCATATCAAATTCGGAATTTAATTATTCAAACATTTGTAATATTAAATTTAAACAATTTTTATTATTCTTGAATCACTATCTTTAGAGATATTCAAAACGAACTTAAAAATTTAACTTTTGAAACGAATTAAAATTATAGAACAATCATTTCTATTATACGGTTATTCAATTCCCATTATTAAATTATTCAATAAATTCCAAGTATTAAATTTAAGCAATTTCGATTATCCAATAATTCATTATCCTTTGAAATATTGAAATTGAACTTATAAGATTCAACTTTTAAAACCAATTCACAATTTAGAACACTATTTTCATTGTACAGTTATCCAATTATTCAATAAGTTTTAAAATATTTAATTTAAACAATTTACCTGATCAATATTCAATATTTGATTTTAAATAGATTTTACTTATCAATCAATTACTCTATTATACCCAATGGATTCAACATTTATTATTATTCCAAACGACTTACAATTTTTTTCTAACACTAGATCACGAAATCTTATTAAATTGGCTATTTTAATTATCAAAAATTTATGGGTCGTTACATTAAGGGGAGAACATAATCCTTGAGTTAGACATAAAGCCTGGTATGAATAATAATCTACCATCTCAAATCATTTAAATATCTAGTAAGACCACGCCGCTTAGCAGAACGAGTTTTCCCTCACTAGTATCTTAAAACCTTTACAAAACCGTATACTGTGCTCCCGCATCCACAATGGTTCAAACAATTCAAAATAGTATAATATGATGATATGCAAAACAATTGAATAAATTTTGGATTACCCATCCCCATTTAATTTAGACTATCTGTCTCAGTTATAGTTTCTAGGATTACTATTAAATAATTAGTTTTCATGGGCTGACTAATAGCTGGTTAAACATTTAAGGACTCCTTGTCTAATTACATAGTTTTCAAGGGATCACTATGAACCTATTGGTAACTCCAATATTACTCTTATCCTAGTTTTCAACGGTTGACTAGGAACCTATTGAGTTATGCCTATATTTCATCCAAATATATTTTTCATGGGATAAATACAAACCTACTGGCCCTGCCAGTGTCCAATCATAGTTTTCATGGGCTTACTATGAACCTATCTATCTGACATCTTCCTTTACACATAGTTTTCATGGGATAACTATGAACACATCTATCTGATATCTTCTCTTATTCATAGTTTTCATGGGCTAACTATGAACATATTGGCCCCTAACAATACTATGCAGTTTCTATGGGCATTCTGTGAGCTATTGGCCCCGGCCAATATCTTGCATTATATTTTAGCATCCTATATTCTAGTCTTTCTGATCTCCTGGATGCAGTTCTACTCATTTAGGAGATTATTCAATTTATATTCACAACCGGGTTAACCTAATTGGTCCTCCTACCCTTTCTCCCTGAAATGTAGGTATGGGTCCATTATAAAGTGAATATATTCATATTAGAAGAAGCAATATAACAACATAGCAAATACCACTCCTATGGGTTTAAAATAAACATGGTTAATCCCCTTAACCTTTTTCTTTATGAAAGTTAGGTTCTTCTTAAAACCATAATAAAAACTCCTTTAATATTGTCATAAGTTTTTCCTTTAAAAATAGAGTTTGGGTCATAAATTTTTCCATACATTCAAAACCTAGCTTTCGAATTCATAGGATAACCTCCTTTGAAAGCTCTTAAAAACATTAGGCTCCTACCTTATATTACTTTAAATTCTCCCTTTCGAAACCTTTCGAATATTTTAAAGTATTATCATATAACTTTAGAAGCCTTAGCTTCGAAACCAATTAAGATTACCCCTTTCGACACTCATGGAAGTAACCCTTGTAAAACCACTAAAGTACACCTTTCGAAAACAATGGGTTTATAATTAAAAATTTATTTAGGTTAAAGTGAACATAGTCAAAAGCATCTATTTCGAAACCAAATTTTATCTTACCAATTTATTGGGGAAAACTTGATGGCATCGGCACCATCTCTTTCGATAGCATAAAACATCTAGGTAAAACATTGAAAGGTTGGAGTCGAAACCCCTTTCGAAACCATCATCTTCGAAACGCCTAAAAACTTTTGAAAGCTTTGGGAAGTGTCTTAAACTTTATAAGACAAATATCTTCCAACAACATTGATTCTTCAACACCAAAAAAGGCTATAAACTGGCAGTAGGATATCCACTAGGTCGGAACCCTTTCTTTCAAAACATTCTTTTATAAGTAAGGAACATGTTCAAAAGCAATTATTAGTTAATGGAAACCCCTTTCGAAACCCTTTAAAACCTCTTTCGAAACCTAATGCATCGACTATGTCGAAGGCTTAAAACAAAACAAAGGCTGACGCTTTTCTTTTTAGAAATAAACTAAGGTTTCGACCTCTTCGGAAGCTATGCTTTCGACACCCTACCTTCTGCCTAACTCCAATCCACTATGTACAATCAAGATGATACCTTGTGCATTGTTTCAACATAGTTAGTTTCGACAAAGATGACGATGAAAGCTACTGTATCGAAAAGCACTTTCCTAAGTAGATGGAACCACTTTTCTGAGCAAAACCATGTTTGATTCTTGTTTAAGTAAACTTCTCTCTAACTAAACTGCCACGTGTCTACACCATATTAGTTGCCCTAAATTTTCAAATTCTTTTTCAAAAATAACTGTCGCTAATCCAAATCTAAACCATGGTTAAGTTAATCACTTCCAATTTTTGCAAAGAAGTCCCTCTTCTAAAACAATTTATTTGGCATAGCAAATCACTTTGAAAAATCATCAAAAATTCTAGAAATTCACTTTAATCTTGTTATCCAACATATCAAAATCCCAGACCCAAATTCTCAATATATTTTCCAAAATAAATTATAAACCCAATTAACCATATTTTCATTTGAAAATTATAATAATTTTTCAATAGCTTGGAAAATTCTCAAAATTCAAACCCAACACCAAAATCATGTTTCTCATAACATAAAATTTTCCCATGGCATTTAAACCATATTTTGAATTTGATCTAAAACTGTATAAAACCCCTTTTAATAATCTTTTTTAAATCAAACAATTCATAAATCAAGCATATCATCATCCAATATATCATAAAAATGAATGTATCCCTTAAATCCAAAAATATATTATTTAAACCAATATGTAAAAGGAATTATTATTCACCTTGCTCTTGATAAGGAGATTAGATTGAGATTGATTTTCCATAAGCTTTAATCTGTAGCTTTAATTTGAATTTCTCTTTCTCTTAATGGCCGACCGTTCTCTATAATTTTGTTTGCGCCATAAAATGACGTGAATGGGAAGTAAGAAGGTAAGAACGAAATAAATATAAGGATGGAAGCTAGGGAGACAATTCCCAATATACCCTTATGTGACTTAATTAACCAAAACCCATTCTTAAGCTCGTTAGTTAGTTTATTAGGCACGACCCTTAATTAATTAGTTCAAGTCTCAATCCCCTTACCACTTAACATTTAATTGTTCTATTTAATTCATCTAATTAAATCTCCTGAATAATGTCATAAAAAATTAGGGGTATTACAGGCTCTTATCCTTAAAGAATTTCATCCTTAAAATTCAGAAAGGACTAAACATCAAACATATCAATCATCTGTAATGACTCCTAATAACCGTACCAGTCGACCTGACTTGGAAATATCTATATAAATCTAATATAGACATACCCTCAAAAAAGATTAGGATAAGTATCTCGAATCCTGTCCTTTGTCTCCCAAGTACAGTTTTTGTCGTTGTTACTCTACTGAATTTTCATCAACTTGACTATCTTGTTCCTCAATCATCTCTCGCAACAACCCAAACTTGTTGTCTAGCAAAAGTCAAATTAGGTTCTACTACCAAGTCCTCCAACTCTGTCTAAGTAATGGTGGCCTTTGGATCATGCACATACTTATGAAGATGAGACACATGAAACACGTATGGACACCTGCCATATTGCTCGGTAACTCAACTCTGTACGCGAGCTTTCCAATCCTCTCTATAATTTGGAATGGTCCAACATATCTCGGGGCCAACTTTCCCGACTGTCCAAACCATACCACACCCTTCATAGGTGCTACCTTAATGAAATCCTGTCTCCCACTGAGAACTCTAGTTCTTTATGCCTTTTATATGCGTAACTCTTCTGTTTGGATTGAGCTTCCTTTATTTGTTCTCGAATTAACTCAATCTTTTCTGATGCACACTTACCAAATCTGGACCTAAGACCAATCTGTCTCCAAACTCCAACCAATATGCAGAGGATTTGCATTCCCTTCCATACAAAGCTTCAAAAAGCGTCATTCTTATACTAGTATGGTAACATTATTATAGGAAAAATCAACCAAATGAAGGTGATTCTCCCAAGATCCACTAACGTCCCACAAAGAAGCTCTCAACAAATCCTCGATTACCTTATTGACTCTCTCAGTCTGCCCATCTGTCTGAGGGTGATATGTAGTGCTCATATTAAGCTTGGTACCCATCACTTCCTATAGACTCTTTCGGAATTCACTAGTGAACATCTCTGTCACTGACTATGCTACTAGGAATCACATGAAGTATAACTATGTTCATCATGAACAACTTCGCTAAAATTGGTGCCATCCTAGTCGACTTTACTGGAATGAAATGGGCACTCTTGGTCAACCTGTCCACAATAACCCATATACTTTCATTTTCTCTCCTTGACTTTGGCAACCCATCAATAAAATCCACGGATATCGAATCCCATTTCCGAACTGGATTATCTAGAAGCTGAAGTAACCTAAACGGCTTCTGATGTTCGGCCTTGACTTGTTGACAGTTTATAGACTGCCCAACCCATAAGCCAACCTCCCTCTTCATGCCATCCCAATATAAGCTCCTCTGCATATCTTGATACATCTTGGTCCCTCCAACATGAATCGTAAACTTGAATCGATGACACTCAAGAATTTCTCTTCTCAAGTTCTCCACATCTGGTACACATAACCGTCCCTTCTTTCTTAACCATCCTCTGTGGTCAAGACAAAAACCTTTCAAATCATCGACCTCGGTTCCAACCTCAGGCCTTCTGATCCTTTTAGCTAATAATGGATCCTCCTTCTGTTTAGAAGCAATTCTTTCGATCAACACTGGTCGAAATTCTAAACAGGATAACATGGAAGTACTTCGTCTAGAACTAGTAGTCGACCTGCCAACGTAGCCAACACCACTTTCTGATGTTTTCTACTAAGAGCATTTGCTACTTTATTTCCTTTACCTTGGGTATACTCTATACCAAATCATAAACGGCCAAAAAATCCAACCACCTCTACTATCACATATTCAAATCCTTCTGAGAGAATAGATATCTTAAAGACTTATGATCGGTATATTACTCAAATATCTTCCCTAAGAGATAATGTCTCCAAATCTTTAAGGAAAATATCACCGCTGATAACTCCAAATCATGAGTAGGATATCTTACTTTGTTGGTCTAATCTATCTTGATGCATAAGCAATGACTTTGCCCTTCTACATCAACACTACTACTAATCTAGTCCCAAACGCATATGCGTATACTACCAACCCTTGATTACCATCTAAAACTACTAAAATTGGAGCACTGGTCAACAAATATTTTAACTTAAGGAATACTTCCTCAAATTTTTCAGACCAAAAAAATTTCACTTCCTTCCCGATAAGCTTAGTCAAAGGCGTTGCTATCCATGAGAAATCCTTAATGAATCTCCAACAATAGCCAGTAAGTCCAAGAAAACTTCTGATCTTGGTCACCGTCTCTAGTCACTTCCAATTATTCACAACATCAATCTTATTTGGATCAACTAACAATCCCATCTCTAAAACCACATGAAAAGGAAACTTATCTCTTTCTTTCAAAAATGACACTTAGAAAATTTCACCTTTAGCTGATTCTGCCTCAGATTCTCTAACACAACTCTAAGATGATCTTGATGCTCTTTCTCATCCTTAGAGTATACCAAAATGTCATCTATAAACACCAAAATGAATCCATCAAGATATTCTTGAAAGATTCGATTCATCAAATCCACAAAGAAAACAAGTGCATATGTCAACCCAAATGGCATCACTAACCACTCATACAAACCATATCTACTTTGAAATGCAGTCAAAGGAATACTATCCTTTGCCATTCTCAACTGATGGAACCCAATTGCCAAATCCAACTGGGAAAGTACCTTGGCTCCACTCAACCGATAAAACAAATCATCAATTCTCTGTAAAGATACTTATTCTTTATCATCCTTTCGTTCAGCTTACGATAGTTAATACACATCCTCAACGACCCATCTGGTTTCTTCACGAATACCATTGCCGCTCCCCAAGGCATACACTTTGGTCTTATAAAATTATTTCCTTCAAAATCCACCAACTACACCTTCGATTCCATCAATTCTATTTCTGTCATCCTACTAAGTGATCTACTCATAGGTTAAACTCCTGACACAAGATCTATCTGAAACTCAATAGCTCATTTTGGTGGTAGCCATATGACTGGCTCAAACACATCTGCATACTCTCTTGCAATATGAACCCGACTTAACTCTTCATCCACTTCCATTGCACTCAACAAAGCACAAATACTCTGGTTAGAATTCTATACTGAGAACATAATTCGGTTATGGCTATCTAGGTGTCTCAAAGATATCTCCCCATCCTGGTAGAATATCCAGGCCTCATACCTCCTCAACCAATCCATACCCAAATAATTCCAAAATCTACGAAATCATAAACATACAAACTGCATGCAAACTTATGGCCTAACAAATCAACTTCTAACTGGTCGCATCTTATCCCCAGCGTTGCAAACCCTCCTATTGGATTCGCAACCCTTAATGAAGTAACAAGGTATGTGGGGTCTAAGCATAACCTATCAGCCAAACACTGGGATATAGATGAATGTGATGCATCAGTATCAAAATGTATGCTAACTGGTATACTCTAAATCAAAAATATACCTTCCATCATAGTTTTCCCTTTATCAGCTGCAATGGGCTTAGTTGATGATCTGATAGTAAAAACATTTCCCTTATGCGCCCTGACTGGCTTTGGACACTAGTTCTTATAATGCCCAACTTGATCACGGTTAAAGCACTTTGCATTCTTCCTGTCTACAGCCTTCTTTCCCTTGCCTGACCAAAATTGATTAGCACAGTGACCCTTCTTGTCACATTTATAGCACACCAAATCAGCCTTTGCCTTCTCGGCAGCATCCCCTTTCTAGGCACCTTCTTCTTAAAGAATTTCTTCTTCTTTCCCTAAGGACCCTGGGATTCAACGGGCTTCTCTCTAGCTGAAATAGCAAGCATCTCTTCATGGTGTATGGCCATCTCCACTAACACACATTAGAAGGATCTCGGATATGAATCATGGTCATCCTAGCAAGCTCAGGTCTCAATCCCAGAATGAACCTTTTATTCCTTCTAACATCGGTGTCAACCAGAGCATATCCCTAACAAGATAGCTTATCAAACTTAGTAGTGTACTCGACCAGTGATATCTCTCCCTGAACCAGATCCATAAACTTTCTCATCAATGCAAACTTAGCAAATTCAGGTAGAAACCTCTGCTCAAACCTTCTCTTGAAATCAGCCCAAGTCATCTCTTCCTCCGATACCTCGACGATAACACTATTCCACCAGTGAAGTGTTGCCCCTTGCAACTGTCTAGAGGCTGGCCTTCTCTTTTGCTCATCATTAAATCCTAGATCAATACAGATCCTTTCGCAACTCAGTAGCCAATTCTCAACTTAAACAACATCTTCCATTCCAACAAATGGCTTTCCATCTAAACTGGTGTAGTCTCTGCTTAGCTTAGCATGGTTATTCCTTATTGGAGCCACATGATTAGCTCCTTCAATATTACCAACAGCTCATAGTTGCGAAAGATTGGCCAACAATTGATACACTATCCCTGCATCCACTAGCTAATTTCCAGCACCTACATTGGCTTTAGCACTTGGATTAGCACAAGCCTATCAACCTTGGTTCCACCTGTATTCGGTCAAGCATTTCCGTTGGTTGTGGTACTTCCTCTACCTAGATTTCCTTTTCCGTTTCCAGCTTCCATATCTTCTTTCTCATAAATTTTCATACGAGCCTTAGTAAGATATAAAAGAATGATCCAAGAGAGGGGAACACGTACTTAACTATATGTCAAATACAAGTACGTTACTATACCGTTAACCCGAACCCGGTGATATTTTCAAATTTATTGGATATGTAAAAAATCTTTTACATTTAACTTTCTTTTAAAGTTTCATAAAGCAATGCTATGATACCAACTTGTAACATCCCCCAACTTGGAGGCACAAAACTAACGGCTACAGATGTTACAGTCATCCATAGTTATTAATCCTCGACGATCAAATATGGTGGTGTCAAATTCATTGATACATAAAAAGACATGAATATGGAAAAAAAATTAAACTTCAAATAGAATCACATTTCATTTCAAAATATTTCCAATTCATTACATAATCCTAATATTCGTAAAATACGTTCAGTGAAAATATATTTATTACAACATATGCAAAAAGCAACATATAATGCCCCCGGGATGATTAGAGTATATACAGGCAATATAACAGCTTTGCTATTGCAAAAAACATAACGAAATCAAAAGAAAAGAGACTCTAAATAGTTATCATGCCTCCTGCACATACTCAAAATCAATTGAGTACCCGAAAGTTTAATCGGAGAATGTAAACCTCGAGTCAGACATAAAGCCTGATATGAAGAGTAATCTGCTATCTCAAATCATTTAGATATCTATTGAGACCATGACGTTTAGCGGAACAGTTTTCCGCTCACTAGTATCTCAAAACCTTTACAAAACCATATACCATGCTCCTGCATCCACAATGATTAAAACAATTCAAAATAGTATAATATGATGATATGCAAAACAATCGAATAAATTCTAGATTACCCATCCCCATTCAGTTTAGACTATCTGTCTCGGTTATAGTTTCTATTGTTACTATTAACCTATTAGTTTTCATGGGCTGACTAGTAACCAGTTAAACATTTAAGGACTCCCCATCCAATTACATAGTTTTCATGGGATCACTATAAACCTATTGGTAACTCCAATATTACTCTTATCCTAGTTTTCATGGGTTGACTAGGAACCTATTAACTTCTATCAATATTTCATCGGGATATAATTTTAATGGGCTAACTACAAACCTACTAACCCTGCTAGTACCCAATCATAATTTTCATAGGCTTATTATGAACGTATCAATCTAACATCTTCCTTTACATATAGTTTTCATAGGCTCATCTTCTCTTATACATAGTCTTCATGGGCTAACTATGAACTTATTGACCTCTGCCAATATCATACAGTTTTCATGGGATTACTACGAACCTATTGGCCCCTGCCAATATCTTGCCTTTATATTTTAGCATCCTATATTTTGGCCTTCCTAACTTCCTGGATGCAAATTCTACTCATTTAGGAGTTTATTCAATATATATTCGCTGCTGGGTAAACCTAATTGATTCTCTTACCCTTTCTCCCCAAAATGCAGGTATGGGTCCATTATAAAGTGAATATATTCATATTAGAAGAAGTAGTACAACAACATAGCAATACTACTCCTGTGGGTTTAAAATTTACCATTTTCTTTATCAAAGATAGCTTCTTCTTAAAACCATCATAAAAACTCCTTTAGTATTGCCATAGGTTTTTCCTTTATAAATAGAGTTTGGGTCATAAAACCTTTCGGTACCTTCAAAACCTAGCTTTTGACTTCATAGGATAACCTCTTTCGAATGCTCTTAAAAACATTAGGCTCTTACCTTATAATATTTTAGATTATCCCTTTCAAAACCATCCAAATATATTAAAGAATTAGCATATAACTTTAGAAGCCTTAACTTCAAAACTAGTTGAAAGTACCCCTTTAGACACTTATAGAAGTAACCCTTCCGAAACCATTGAAAATACCCCTTTCGAAAACATTGGGTTTATACTTAAAATATTATTTGAGTCAAAATGAATATTATCAAAAGTGTCTATTTCGAAATAATCTTTTATCTTATTAAAATATTGGGGATAATTTGATGGGATCGGCACCATCCCTTTCGAAAGCATAAAATATCTAGGTAAAACATTAGAAGGTTGGAGTCGAAACCTCTTTCAAAACCATCACCTTCGAAACCCCTAATCCCTTTTGCAAGCTTTAGGAAGTGGCATAAACTTTATGAGATGAAGTATCTTCCAATAGCATTGATATCTTCAACACCATCGAAAGGCTATAAAACGGCAGCAGGGCATCGACTAGGTCGGAACCCTTTATTTCAAAAACATTCTTTATAAGTAAGAAACCCAGTCGAAATCAATTATAAGTTATTGGAAACCCCTTTTGAAACCCTTTAAAACCTCTTTCAAAACCTTATGCTTCGACCCTGTCGAGGCGCTTTTCTTTTTAAAAATAAACCAAGGTTTCGAACTCTACGGAAGCTATGCTTTCACACCCTATCTTTACCTATCTCTAATCCACTTCGTGCCATCAAGATGATACCTTATGCATTGATTTTACATAGTCAGTTTCAATAAGGATGAAGGCAAAAGCTACTATGTCGGAAGGCACTTTCCTAAGTAGATGGAACCAATTATCTGAGCAAAACGATGTTTGATTCTTGTTTAAGCAAACTTTTCTCTAACTAACCTGCCATATGTCTACACCAGATTGGTTTCCTTAACCTTTTCAAATTATTTTTCAAAAATAACTTCTGCTAATCCAGATCTAAACCATGCTAAACCAGTCCTTCCAATTTCTGCGAAGAAGTCCCTCTTCTAAAACATTTTATTTGGCATAGCAAAATAACTTTGGAAAAATCCCAAAAATTCCAAAGTTCCAAAAATTCACTTTAATCATGTTATCTAACATATCAAAATTCCATAACCAAATATTCAATATATTTTTCAAAATAAATTATAAATCCAAATAATTATATTTTCCTTTGAAAATTCATAATAATCTTTACATGGCTTTGAAATTCTCAAAATTGAAACCCAACCCTAAAATCATGTTTCTCATTACATAAAATTTTCATATAGCATTTAAACATCATTTAATCCCAGCATTGATCTAAACCATATAAAACCCCTTTAATCAATCTTGATTAAATCAAACAAGTCATATATCAAGCACGTTATCATCCAATATATCATAAAAATGAATTTATCCCTTAAATCCGAAGATATATGATTTAAATCAAAATGGAGATGGAATTATTATTCACCTTGCTCTTGATAAGGAGATTGGATTGAGGTTGATTTCCCTTAAGCTTGAATCTCTAGCTTTAATTTGAATTTTCTCTTTCTCTTAATGGCCAACCATTCTCTAGATTTTTGTTGGCGTTTTAAAATGACATGAATGGGAAGTAAGAAGGTGGAAACGAAATATATATAAGGGTAGAAGCTAGGGCGGTAATTCCCAATATATCTTTATGTGACTTAATTAACCAAACCCATTCTTAAGCCCATTAGTTAGTTTATTAGGTACGACCCTTAATTAATTCAAATTCCCTTACCACTTAACATTTACATTACTCTATTAAATTTATCAAATTAAATCTTTTGAATAATGTTATAAAAAATTAGGGGTATTACAATTAGTCGCTCATGGTTATATCAGGAAGAAGGTATGAATTTGATGAAACCTTTACTCCCGTAGGTGGATTAGAAGCTATTAGAGTTTTACTCACTTTTGCAAATCATGATAACTTTAAATTATTTCAAATGGATGTTAAAAGTACCTTTTTAAATGGATTTATTACAGATAATGTCTATGTAGAATAGCCCTAAATTTTTTAAGATGAAAAATTACCCAATCATGTTTATTAATTAAAAAACGCTTTGTATAGACTAAAAAAGCTCTTAGAGCATGGTATGATGGATTAATTGCTGTTTATTACAATCTAATTTTGAAATAGGAAATGTAGATAGTACTTTATTTATTAAAAGAAATAATACTGGTATCCAACTTGTATAAATATATGCAGAAGATATTATTTTAGATTAACAAATGAACAGTTAAATAAAGAATTTTAAATATCATCGCTAAGGAATTTGAAATGAGTCATATGAGAGAATCAACATTCTTTCTATGGCTAAATATAAGGCAGTTAAATAATGGAATTTTTATAAGTGAAGAAGAACATGTTAAAGGCATCGTTAAGGAATATGGTATGTCGAATACTAGTGGAAAACTAACTCCAATGGCAACAAATGACAAATCAAATAAAGAAGAAAACTAAAAAGATGTAGATCAAAATTTTTATAGTGATATTATAGGATCACTACTTTATATAACTACTAGTAGACCAGGTATAATGCATATTGCCTGTCTATGTGCGAAATATCAATCTCGAACTAAAGAAACTCGTTTAAATTAGTAAAAATAATATTAAGATATGTGAACAATATCCTAGACTATTGATTGTATTATCCAAAATAAGATTCTTTCAATTTACTTTCATATAATGATGCTAAATATGCAGGATGCAAATAAGACTGAAATGTGCAAGTGGAACTTGTCGCTTTCTAGGACATTCTCTTGTTCCTAGTTTAGCAAATAGAAAAATTCTCTATCTATGTCCATAATAGAAGCAGTATATATTCAAGTCGCATTAGCCTATTCAAAGGTTATTTATATGCAATAAATGTTAAAAGATTTTGTTTATACTAAATCACAAATATACTATGATAATACTAGTGTAATAAATTTATCTAAACATACAAATTGGTATGTTAGAACCAAACATATAGATATAAGACATCATTTTGTAAGAGATAACGCAAATAAGGATGTAATTTCACTAGAATTTATAAATGCCTAAAATCAATTAGCCGATATTTAACAAAACCATTAACTCAAACATCTTTTATTAAACTTACACTACAACAAAAAGTGTCTTTTATAGCGGCATATAGCCGCTATTAATCACAACCATAGCGGTTTGATAAGCGCTGTATATCGACATGTTATAAAAAACTGTTGAATATTTATAACACAAAATATGCCGCTATGGTTGAGCTTAGTTTTATAACGCAAATTTGCCGCTATGGTACGTTAATTCAGTAGCTCATTATAGCCGCTATAATACAGCTAAATCTCAACGGAACTGGAAATCTTTATAACACCATTTTGCCGCTATAAAATATTTATTCAATAGTGGTCATTTCGCGCTATTAAATCAGCATGTTATAGTGTGCTTGTTTACTAGTTGCATTTGCATTTCTAATTTTAAAAAATAATATACACAATTTCATTTGAAAAGAAAAAAATTGCATTGCATTTTTTCAATTTACATTTCAATTTACAATCCAATTTACAACTCAATTTCTTTTACAAACTTGATTGGCAAAAAAAAACCGTCTATGCATTTCCTTCAACCCCCTCCCTTCTCTCTCTGTTACTGCTACTGCACAGCCTTCTCACCAGCACACCACCCTGATCACCACATCAACAATCCCAATCCCCAACCCTCCAATACAACTCACCACTTCACCATCTAGCACTTCATCACTTTCTGGTTCAACCAAGACAAATTCAACTAGCTTATATAATTGTCTTCACCTTACTGCCTCACTGACATTCTTCCACAAACATCACTCAATCACCTCAATTCATACAAAACTGCCTGACAGCCTCCCTGCCTCATCAGCAATACAGTCATTACCAATCTGGTGCACCCACAACCCATCCACTACAGAGCATACCACACTTCTCATCCACCATAACTTTCCTACCACTTTTACATTTCACAGAACAAACTGTCAACACCCTCCACCATCAACAGTTCACATCAATCTTCTATTCCAACCATCAAAACAAGACCACCAAACATCAAATACACTGTTGCATTGCTTTCACTGACCACATAACTGTGCACAGCCTCCTGCCTTCCAAAACCAGGGAACAAGTCAGAAGTACCCATCCTACACATCACCATCACCACCTCCTACACAAAACAAATCATACGTGCACACTGATACTGCATACTTGCACAGCCGTACTCCTGCAACCCATCTTCACATCCTATAGCAACAACCATCCACTTCCATACCTTGTTGAACAAATCTGTCAGCTTCCTTCCTTCATCTATCTACCCCTTCTGCCAAAAACAACATCCTCACCACAGCTCCTTATTTCAAGCCTCTGTCTACAAACAACGTCAACTCACTGACCACCCACCTCATTTCTTCTAAAACCACCATTTCAAACCCAGAAAAAAAGAGGGAAAACTGCAACAAATTGCCGAGACCGCCTGCTAATCGTTCAACAACCACATCGCCTTCTCTCAACAACTTCTCACTGCCATCATAGAAAACGAAGACCAATACACCCAGTCATTTCATTCATTTCAATAGAAGTAAAAAAATAAATTAAATTCATGTATTCATTTCATCATAATTTAAGCATTCAATTCAGGGACACTAACTGCACACTGCACATCTATGTGTTCCTACTAATATATAGAAAAATGATTGCAACATGTTCTTACTAAGCAAACCAAGTTTCAAAGCAAACCAGAATTATAATAAATTCAAGTTCTAAGCCAAATCTTGAAAAATCAATAGCTGAATTATATGTGAATTAATAAATTTCATATGCATATTTAGATTCAATCTTTACCAAATGTATGATAGGCAAGAGAAGAACTAAGAACAAATTCAAATGTCCTCAGGGCCATTGATAACCTGAAAATTAGACCAAAATGAAAATCAATAGCTGAACATTGACAGCAAGTTTGCAAGTTTTCTTACCTTATTAGCAAGGACAACACCATCAGGGATTTCCAACTTCACTCCAGGTTTTGCAGTAATGGTTACATTACCCTTCAAACATAATAGATAAATGAATAATTAGTGAACGAATGATGCATATAAATGGGAAAAAAAGATTACTACAAACTAATACCTTAAGAACTATGTTTGATCCAAACCAAACATCACCAGAAACCTTTATGCTATCAAGTTCAACAATGCTAGGAATTGACTTAAAGCGGCTAAGGAAATTTCCAACTTGGTAACAAGGAAAAATCAGTTATATTTGTTCAACTTTGATCATTGCCAAGCTTGGCATTACCTTTTTAAACTCAGGACCAAGTTCAATTGAGGGATTTGCTGGATTAGTTTTGGCTTTGTTTTGGACCACAAAACCATCAACCAAGGTATAAAGATCAGACTGCAATATATAATGCAAATATACTTAAACAGACAGTCATTTATGTACTAATAATCCTACTAGAAACAGTCATCAGAAACTTTAAGCTAACCTGCACTAGCAACAAGTCGGATGTAGCCTTCACTGGAAGAAACCTGGGTCGAGGAACATTAATCCCAATAGCATTATCGAAAAACTATGAAGAAATACTAAGAATGTTAGAATGTTATAGATTAATAAAAAAATAAAAAATAAAAAAAAACAAAAAAAAACATAGGAATTTATAGCACAAATGTTACCTGAATTGTTGCTCTAGCTGCGGTCTCTAGTTGGAGTACTTTTATCCCATCAACTTCCTAATGATAAGAATTCGGTTTCGTAATTATAGTCTGTAGATTCAGATTCTGCGAGTTACATTTTAGAATTTAAGACTTGAAAACATCATTTGCAGAATTGCTGTAGACAGTAAAACAAGTTACATAAGCTGCATCATAAATGTCACATAAAAATGTAGGGGATACAAATTTATGAGTCGTGGTTAGATGCCTATAGCACGTCACAAAATTGGTAACCAATAAACAATTAATGATTTTAGCTTTCTTATAAAAATTAAATACAAACAAATGTCAAGTAGTATCCCAAGGAAGTATATAAAAAACCCAGTTCCTGTCATGTTTGCTAAGAATAGGCTAATAAATGATAGGGAAATCGCTATCATTACAGCTTCGCAAAGACAGGGTCAAAATACATCTTTTAAAACTTTTGACAAATTGAAGTCATGGAACAACTTGCTTCATCCATAATATTATGAATTGCGGACCAGAATATCGTTTTAGGTGGCTTACGATGTATTACCTAGTAGGCTGAGCCGCTTGGGGAATGAAAGGTGCATATGTTGTCTCTCTCTACAGCAAGTCGCTGTGCTTTTTGAAATTCTTTCAAAACCGCTTCAAAATCTTTAGCAAGCTTTGCATCTGCAATCTTTTTACTTGCCTACAGAAACAGGAAAAAGAATAAAAATATAGCTGTCGTGTAATTCAATATACTATCAAAACTAATGTTAATTACAAAGTGAACACACCAAAGAATTGAACAACATAAAAAAGTTGCATTCTGAATCTTTTGAAAAGAAAGGAAAAAAAAATACATGCCAGATTTTTTTAAGTTGCCTTATCTACTCAAGCCCAACTTTGGTTCTTTCAAAATAGAAAAACATTACTGATAAACAAGAATTATCAAGGTACTAAAGCGAAGGTTAACTGAAATGAGGTTGGCATATAACTATATGCAATATTATGCACATGACAAATAAATGACCAGTATTATGAGGAAGTGTATGACACCAATCTAGCATTTATGGTGTTAAATCTCATTTCTCAAAAATGGTTCAGGCAACGGCCAACTCGAAAAATATTTTGTAAAATTAACATATACCCAAATTTCAGTTTGGAGTTCGCTGTAGACTCATGTAGACCATGAATGATGAATATTAACCCCCTCCCCCTTCATATGTAAATTAACATGATATTTGTTCAATAAAAAGTCCATGTGAAATTCCTATATTATGGTAAGACGCATCTGCATTTCAGAGCCACTTTCAGGTATTTGTGAGTCGCTTTGAAATGTGCATATTATATAATCATTTATTATGTCGATATACAAAACAGGAGTCATAATGTTGCTATATCAAACAGAAATCTAAATAACGAGGACTATCAAAGCATGTCTTTATCATCACGAAGCCTCATTTAGTAATGGGAAAAAAAATATGCTGATAGTCTGAAGTTGGCTCAGGAAGCACAAAAGTCGTGCAATCCATTATTTATTAGTAGATGAAAATTTTGTTCCAGAAAACTCATGCTAACTTCTGTGTTGTGATCTGATTCACTGGCTTGCTTGAGCTTGGCAGAAGTATCTTTCACCAGTTGTGTAATATGTAGCCTTGTCTTTCTCCTGTTGAATAAGGATACTAAATTGATTGGGGAACTCAATAACATTTATGATGGAAAAAGAATTTGTCATGCTGACTAATCTTTGAACAGCAAAACAAAAACCTCAACTATGAGTGAAAATCTAACAGCGATTTTTACATATGTGGGAGCGATACTTGTTTATGATGTATGACTAATCTTTGAACAGCAAAACACAAACTTCTACAATGAGTGATAATCCAACAGGATAACTTTTGCATACGTGGGAGCAATACTTATTTATGATGTATGCTTATAATGTTCAGGACTTAGGAGCACTAAAGGTTACAAACCAGAAACTTCTAGTTACTTGAGGTGTAACAATTGATAAATCAATCACCAGCCTTTGGGCACTGCCGTAGAAGGGATAAGAAATCGACAAAATAATCACATCATTTTTCTTTTTCATTAGTATATCAATCCGTTATCCATCCTTTACAATGAATGTCATTCAAATGCTTAGGCGTAGTACAGCCGCAATGACACATATACTACTGTATTACTGTTACACATAGTGTACGTGATACAAAAACTATTATCATTGCAACTGCTAGTCAACATAGATAAATGAACACATGTAAGAAACTCATTCTCTTTTAAGCTATCGTATAGTTACTATAAACAAAGTCTGTATTTGTCTGTTGCTTGTAACTCATTTACTCCCCCTGCTTTAACTCTCCAATACAACAACTTTTACGCTCCCTCATGCGCATGTGCATGTGCATGTGCATGTGCATGCATCAGTGCATAAACACGGTATGTGTTGAGATATTTAAATAAAGAAATATTGAGGAAGACTGCATTTCTTTTGAATTTTCTGGCCTTCCTGTTGTTCATTGAGATAAGCACTAGCCATTATAAATTTACGTAGTCCAAGTTATAAAGAATTATTGAATTCACAATTACGTTGTCTACATACAATTCAGTTACTGAAAACTATAAAGAACTATTGCATATCATCCTTAGCAATGTACAATCATATCAAATTCATATATAACCCACAAATTCAATGTATCTCATAGAAATCATCTACACTGCAACAATGTACTCTTTATATATAATTTAATACAGCAGAACAGACGTGCATAAGTCAAAGTAAATAAATTCTTCAGCGTAATTCAGCATATCGCATTTAAGTTAACATAAAGAACCCAAAAATTCGGACCACAAACAATAAATGTACAATACAACAATCATCATCCAAAACCATGTATCATAATTCAAACAACTCTAACAGAAAAGTTACGTCTATGTTTGGCTTTAAAACAAGAAAAAGTTTAATGTATTAAAACCATTTTCCAAAATGACCGTTTCTACCATATTCTCGTGGATTTTGAAACAGAAATTGACAACGGAAAATATAAAGCACGTTAACCAAACGAACCCAGCAATCCTTATTAACAGATTCATGAGCTAACCAACAAAATTATGAATAAACACGGAGTTTTTTAACATGATAGAGATTCTTACAGCTTTTCCCTAAGCACAGGCGTATCCTTGGACATTCCGAGCATATTGACAAGGCACTGAAATGTTGCGACGGCGGTGCTAATCTGGAAAAGGCCAGCGACGACGGCCTGGGTAGGATCCTGCTTCCCGTTGACCCGACCCTTTAAGGGACGACCCGATTCCAGATCTTGGAAACTCATTTTCGATAAATTATCCTCAGTTTTTTTAAATTATAGAGATGAGGAGGGAGACGAAAATTTAGGGTTTTGGGAGGAAGACGAGAACGATTAAGTGTTTTGAGAGGGAAATGAAAATTTTAGGAGGGGTAATTTTGTTTTGGGGCGTTACGTGTGTAAAGCACTAAGTATGCGTTACGTCAACACAGAAGAGAACAAACCTAGTAAGAAAAATAAATAATTAAATGTAATCAATAACGCTTTAGAATAAGGCGTTATTGAATGTCGTTATTAATAACATGTTTTCTTGTAGTGTTAGAAGAGAATTAGGAATATGTTCTTTCTCTGAAATATAAATATAATAAAATAAGAATCAGAAATTAAAAAAATCAAAATTACACTACATATATCGACATACCCCTACCACATATATCGACATTTACTGGTAATTTCAGAAAACAGGTTTCCCTCCTAAATTCAAAATTCAAATGCAATGATATAACCACCAAATTTCAAAATTAAACCTATTTCTCTGTCTTCTCTCTTTCTAAATTCCAAATAAAAATAAATTAATGGCTTCCTCGAGTTCCAAACGTCCAAGAGAATAGAATGCAACCTTTTCCTTTTAAACTCCCAATCTAGGCCCTTTACAAACCAACACCATGGCCAAAGTAACCCAGAATGAAGGAGACCTAAAGCATACACTCAGTATGCTTTCACAAATAGAGGTTGTTCAATTGCGCCTCTTGAAAGAACAAGAGAAGCAAGGGTGGATTCATCGTAATCTCCAGAAATACCTATTGGATAAACCAATGAATACAATTATGATCAAAGAGGATAACCCTAATCTAGTCATTCACAATCCTATGAATATAGAGGAAGAGGAAGAGTAAGAAGAGGAAGAGAAAGAGGAAGAAGATGACAATGAGGTTAAATGTGTAGGTAAAGTATGCTTCGATCAAATGGAAATCTCGTCGAACAAAAGGGGAACTTCTGTCTTCATTATCCTCTCTGTCATATCCATAAGTCCCCCTCCAAGAGAAATCCTTAGACTTTAGTATAGTGTGTAATAATTTGGTATGTTAGGATTATATTTGGTTTTGTGTGCATTTTAGTATTTGGATTTGTGTGCTTTAGTTTTATTTGGTCTGTATTGGTTTGTACTTATGAATATGTATAGTGTGAATTGGATAAGTAAATTTTACTTTATAAGTCTTCACGTCATCACTCTTAATATATATAATGACGTAATTAATTACCATATATCATCATTTATATATCATTTTAACTTAGATTATTGATTTTGAATATATTGTCACTAAGTATTTAAATTAAGAGGAGTTTTAAGCTTCGTTCACCAATTTTTGTTGATGACAAGGAGGAGAAAAATATATAATTTGCATATGCATATATTTACGAGGAGTTTTATCATATTTTATATAAGATATCAATGGTTGTCATCATCGAAAGGGGGAGATTGTTAATACCTCACTTATTCATTTGATGATAACAACCTCGACAGCAATATACATTCATATAAAATATGGACACTAATTTTTTGCAAAGTTTTATAGTCTATAGTGCAGGATATTACACTTGAATTGAATCGAAGACTGTACAGTATACGAACACAAGAAAAGGACGTGAAGACTTGTGAGTTTAAAGACCAAAACATGAAGATCTTAAGACTATAGTATAGCGTGTAGTCATAAAACATTGTTAAAGTCCCAGGTAATAATCTTTGATATCTATTTTCCATTTTCGAAATCATTCATCTTTAAAACAAATTATATTTTAAAATATATTTAATAATATTTTATAAAAGTTTTTAAATTTCAAAATATTAATAAACTATGTTTAAACTATTTTACAAAATATCAAATTATTTACATAGTATAGGATTTTCAAAACACAATAAAATAAACAAATTTTCAAATTACACAAACCTATGTCGACATATAGGCAAATGATATGTCAATATACATGCCGTAATTTTAAAATTCAAATTTGAAATGAAGTGTATATTCGTCATAACTCTTTGCGAATGGATATGTATGTTTATTCTCTAAATATACGGGGTTCTCAAACAAATTTTTAACAACTATTTTCTTATTATCTTCTCTCCTCTTACTCCGCCAAAAATTCTAGTGAAATATTTATTCGTATCTTCTCAAATTTAACCAAATTCAGTTCGATCTTTATTATATTAATTCGCTACTATTTCCTCTCTAATTTCAATCATCTCTCTCACATGATCAAAGTGTTGTCCAAGAGGCTATAGGGTCCACTATAACCAGAGATTAAGAAATTGTCTTTGGAAAAACAAACTCCAGTTTTATTTGCTTAGGTGTTATGATAGCCCATTCAAATCAACTGGGTATGCTTGGTAGCCCAGTAACCCGATTGAGTGTGCTTGTAGCTTGTCCAAATCAAGTGGGTGTACCTTAGTCTCTGAAAATCAGGAGGGTGTGTTTATTACCTTCAAAATCAAGAATATAATTGGCTTTGCCTTCTACTCGTTAAAAGATTAGCATTTGAAAAGAAATCTATATAAGCAATTGTATGGGACTAGACGTAGGGTAACTCTGAACCAGTATAAAAATCCTAATGTGATCTCTCTAGTTCTTTACTTTTTCACTTTACTGCATTTATACTTATCCTTGTTTGCATCTGGTTCTATTGATGTTGCATTAGTTATTAATAATCTGGAGAGATTTTTAAAAAGATATAAAAATTAAAAAACACTATTCACCCCTTATAGTGTTTAATTAGCCTTAATATCCATAATTCTGCAACCCACACTAAGTCATGCCTATGACTCCATACGAGTTATAGACTGAGGAAAACCACCAACAAACTACATTAAGATTAGGGGTCGTCTAGCTTACATCAATTGAATGTAAACATTAGTAAGCTAGATGTAGGATCGGTCTTGTGTAAGTTTATTAGGTATCCAAGAAATTCAAATGAATATATATTATGTCCCATAGAGGAACAAAAAGGCTTTTTTCTCAATAAGCTACACTTAAAAAAAGAAGGGACTTTCGTAAGTAGAAATTAGTGTAAATCCAACAGACTTGCATGAGATCAAAGAAATTTATCTACAGATTGCAAATATAGAGAATGCTTTGACTCCCATTGAAGATATACAACCTATTGGAAGGTTTAATAGGCAATCTTATGTGCTAAAGAGATTCTATCAGTTTCTCATTGTTTGTGAGAATGTAGATTGTTTCATTTATGGTGACGATCCCTTTGTGTACCAATAGGCATTAGGGAGTAAAGACTCTGACTCATGTATTGATGCTATGAAATCCAAGATGGATTCCATGTATAAGAACAAAGTTTGGACTTTATAAAATGCACCCGAAGGTATAAAACACATCAGCTACAAGTGTATATTTAAGAGAAAGATCAATACAGATAGAAAGTTAGAGACCTATAAAGCGAGCGTGTAAGGTTTATGGAAAATTCAAGGTGTTGATTATGACAAAAAAAATTCAACGGTCCCCATAGTTGAATCCACGGATTCTACTTGAGATTGACACATACTATGACTATGAAATTTGATATATGGTCTAAAATGCCTTTTATAAATGGTGATTTAAAAGATAAAGCTTAAGGGTTTTGATGTTGATGGGAGTGGCGATGTAGACACTTAAGATTGATTTACGGTCATAAGCAAGCATCTCAAAGTTGGAACTAATGTTTTGATAAGATAACAAAATAGTTTGGTCTCTGTCAAAACACAGAGGAAATGCTTATATACAAGAAAGAGTAAAATGGTGTTATAACATTCTTAGTTCTATATGTTACTGATTTGCTACAGATTGGTAATGATATGCCAATGTTGCATTCAGTTAAAGCATTGCTGTCTCATAATCTCTCGAAGAAGGATTAATGTGAGTGTTGCTCAATTCTCACAAGTAAATTATCAGGCCAATTAAGGCACTACGGCCTACCTATTCTAAAACCCGCTCGCATAATCCAACCTAAACTCAAGTTGAGCTCAAACCAACCCTTCTTGACAAAGCATCAAGATAAAACCCAATTGTCTATGAAAGGAGATCTATGCCAGCCAAGCTTAGTCCCTTTCGGCCCAGCTTGAAGATGGTCAGCTACTTCATGCAAACCACTTCCATCTGGACCCTAAGTCAACATGTCTACCACAACATCTCTTCAATCATCAACAGGCACCGCTCCAGGCTTCCTCAAGCAATCAACATGTTTGAAAAGGCTGGCTCAAGCCTGACCCATCCATGCACCGACTTTAGTACAACCGCACACGACTAGTCCTAAGTAGTCCCTCTATCACCTCACAATCAGCCTGGCACCATGTCCCTAATTAGATTTTCTGCTACTTTAGGTCTCCTTTATGCCTTCAACAACTGACCAACCATCTCAACGAGGATTTCCATGTAAGCACGCAAAAAGAAATGACAAACTTTCCATTCCTTTATGCAAGGCACTGTAGTTAGGCAACTAAACTGATGTGGCAAACCATTAGCATTAAATGCTAAGCCTGCACATTGTATAGAGGGGCAATGAGTATATTTTCTCAGCCAAACCTATTTGCACCTTTACAGCTATCTTCCATCTACCTATATAACCAGATTAATGACTAGGAAATCTTCCTTCCCATTTTAAACATATCTCAGCCATCTATGATGCATTTCAACTACTATAATTACCTCATGCATTACAACTTTGAAGGGGTTGAAAGATAAGAATTCTAAGTAATATACACAATCCTTAACTCTTCAAACAACAAATCATGCCCTAAGAATTTGGTGTTAACTAGCCATTTAGTCTTAAATGATTTATTTTCTTGCTATTCTCTTGTAATTCCTAGTAGTTGTAAGAGAATAATATAGTAACAATCTTCATAGTGGATATGGGAAAGCTTGTCAAACCATTCAAATATGGTGTCATTTACTTTAGCTGCCTGTGTTGTTCTTCATTTTCTAATTTTTAACCTAGTGTTATTTAGTAACGTTTGCGCATTACTCCAATTCCAGGTTTTGATAAATCCATTGTCAACATTATGGTTCTAGATGTGGGGCCTTCCCATAAAGTTCCCACCTTTCGACAGTTGTATTCCAAATAATACCCGATTTGGCTTGTTACCATGTACAGTCTTCCCCCATTCGAAGATAACAACTCCATTTAACATGGAACCAACGATAACATCCCCATATTGCTTTCTAGACCATTATTAGCATCAATGAAGAAATATGGCTTACTGTGATGCTACAGCTATCAAACCTGGGCTAAATTGTCCATGAGATAAATGGCTAAAGGACACAGTTGGACATCCAAGCTACTGTAAACTTTGCCTCGCCTGCTTCTCCAATAACTGACTTAGTTGACCTGCCTGCTCACCCGAGAGCTACTTGTTCATGAACACCATTGAAGCCTAGGAAAGAATAATGCCTAAAACCGCACTTATTAACATTCTGGTTCATTCCAAGAGGCATGTTGGGCGCACACCTAGTTGAATTAATATCGCGTCAGATGTGGCTACATCCGTGGAACCAAGACATCACCGTTCCTCTTTAGTGGAACAACTATAAATTGTTGATCATTCTAAAGTTCCTTCCTTTGACTGTCTCAGTGGCGATGCTCCTACTACTGGTATAGCACACGTTGCTCTCTTGGCATACTCAAAGTCCCATAGGGATTGGCCAGGAATAGGTAGAGCGGAAGGCAGGAGGTGCATTCTAGGTCGTCCTATATGCATGGGAAGTGATCATGCACTCATCATCGACATTCTCCTTTCCATCATAGATCGCGCACTACACAAAGATACTGGTTGAGTCCACAACCAGTCATAGATCATAAAATTACCCTATAAGTCGATGCCAACCTTAGGAAAGAAACACACATCCTTTGCCAACAACTTAATAGAGTGCAAGCCCAAAATGCAGAGGGTGAGGAATTTTCTTATGATGATGTTAGTACCTTAGGTTTTGAATTTGATAATCATATATAGGACATTATATAAAATATATGTACTAATGTTTTACCAAGATATATATAGTATATAGTGCAAGGTATTAGATAGGTGTCGATTAAGATGACTGTGTAGTATCAAGAGTACATTCATGATGCTGATACAGAATTTCAAGAGTTGGAGATAAAGACTCATGAGTATTGAAGAGTTCAAGATTTTAAGATATTTCAGATAAGTTATAGAGTCATATACTTTTTGTTAAAACTTGATAACACTTTCTTGATCTCTCCCTATTTCAAATAAATTTTAAAGTGTTTTTCAAATATCCTTGTTTTAAAATATTCTTTTCAAATGTTTCTCAAAATGATTTTCAATCTGTTATACTTATAAAGATATTTTTTAGTGATTTTGAGTGTGTGTGTGTATATATATATTGGATTCTTGTTTATAATTTAATATCTTATAAATATATTGATTTTATATATATTATTTACATTATATTCTTACTAAATGTTTTAAAATTATTTTATGAAGTTTTATTAAGTTTTATTTTGATTAAAATGTATATAAACTATATTTAAATGAATCTACAAAGTATCAAATTATTTTACAAAGCAATGGATTTTCAAAATAATTTTAAAATCTTTTTCGATATTTTGAAAGATATATCGATATATCCATTTCCTGTATGTCGACATAGTAGCCGTAAAATTCAAAATTTAAATTTTGAATGGAAGTATTTTTTCGTCATATCCCTTTGCGAATGGACACAACCACAGTTTCCCTATATATACCAGACTTCCAAACAAATTTTTAATCACTTTCTTATTCTGCTCTCCTTTTTTCACTCTTTTGATTTCTAAATAAAAACTACCCAAACTCTGTCGATATTCAACCAGAATCAAATACGATCATCACTAGTTTGATTCTCCTTCATTTACTCTCCGATTTCTCTCGTCTCTCTCACTTAAACCATGACCAAAGTGCTATTCAAGAACTACAGTATCAATTTTAATCAAAATCAAAAGATCTGCGACTGTAAGACTCTATCAAATCATACTACTATACTTGTGGTTGTGATTGTGCCTGCAAAATCAATTGGGTGTGCTTACTAGCCCGTATATCTAGTAGGTGTGCTTTTAGCCAGGAAATCAAGTGACTCTACCCAAAGGTTGAAATTCTGGAGGGTATGTCTCATAGCCTTGAAATCAAGATTGTATTTGCATTTATTGCATGCAAAAAATCTGTATAAGGAATTTTGCAGGACTAGATATAGGGTAACTCCAAACCAGTATAAAATCCTGGTGTCTTTCCTTTTTACTTTTACTGTGTTTACTTTCATTTCCAATCTGACTCTATGATTGTTAATTATATCATTCCAAATAGAAACTTAAAAAATAAGAAAAAATTCATATAATCAATTAAACACTATTCACCCCCCCATCTAGTGTTAGTTTAGCCTTAAGATCTCTATTCCGCTAACACACAAATAAGAATGGAGAACCAATATCCAATGAAATTTAGACATTTACATCCATAGGTGATATGCCTTACCGCCTATTGATAAGTATGATGGTAGTGTTGACCCATCCGACCAATTTAGTGTGTTTAGTTCCATCACCTGTGCCAATCAACTTTTCATCTTGGAAAAATGTCCACACTTTCCCTCGACTCTCATAGGACCGATCTCCCACTAGTTCCTACATCTGCCATCGACCAGCATCAGTTCCAGGGTCCAGTTGTGTGCACATTTCAAGGCTTATTTTATTTACTTTTAAAAACTATGTCATGATGTCTAGTGAACTAGGCAACAACAAGCAAGATCCTTCTGAAAGCTTATAGTTGTGTTAATCTCTTCAATAAAGAGCCCCCCTCGGTTAGAGGGGCAGACGTTAATAGCTTGGTCGTGGCCCTATGTTAGGGGTCTGATACAAGTCTAGGATGTGGAGAGAGCTTTAGAAGTAGTCAGCTTCATCTCGAACCGACTTTTATCCCTAGACAAATGACACAATGAGAATCAAAGAGTCAGATCTTTTAGATGGTAACAATAAGATAAGGTGCCCCACCCAAGCCGAGCCTACCAAAAACACCAATCATAGAAACATCGATCGTCAAGTTGACACCATAAGGCAACTGTGACTCCATACCCCAAGACCTTATACCAAAGAATATTGCAAAGTAATGTTGTTGGATAATATAAGAATAGGGCTGGTTTGATGCCACTATCCATGAATTTTACATGAAGCAAGTAATGATACGTCGATTAATATGTAGTATATTTCTTGAATCAAGTGGAATCGCCGTATAAAATTCAGGCTTAAAACAAAACTACGATGACTATAATAAAAATACAGAACAAAATATAATAATATATAGATCACAAAATCATAAACCAGTCACAGCGGAATACAATAGATACACGTCTGAACCGACATAAAATAAATACACAATGTAGACTACCTATATACAAAATATTACATCTCACAAGACATGAATATGTAAACAAAAGGAGTCTAATCTCAACATAAGATACAACATGATATCAAATATATATATAGGCTAATAAAACTAAGCTACTATGATAATTCATAGGACATCCACTCTAAAGCCTCAAGCTAAATGACCTGAAACATCTTGGTTTGACCCGAGTATTATAAAAATAATAGATAGGTCAGTCTAGACTAAGATAAATGTGTTAGAAAAACTGAATGATAGACAGAGCGAATGATTTCAAATATAGTCACATATCATTAAATATCAAACATGCATCAATAACTTCAAATCACCAAATATTAAAACTCAAGATTGCTTCTTAAAAGCAACAAATCCTCGAAATGATTGGTGGTAATTCAACAATGTCAAATTGATTAATCTCACAAGTAGAAATCCAGAAATCGCATAATAGGAGGGAGCCAAACTCCACGATTGATGGATAAATTCTCCTACATGAATGTAACTCCAAGATAGATGTATAACTCTATAAACATCAAGATAGGCACGAGACCTACAAACATTGAAATAGGTATGAGACCTATAAACTCCAAGAAGGTACGAGACTTATAAATATCAAATAGGAAAAAGTCCTATAAATATCAAGTTAGATAGACCTATAAACATCAAAATAGGCAAGACCTATAAACATCAAATAGGAACAAGTCCTATAAACTCCAAAAAAGAGTCATAAACTCGTCGATGGAAGTGTTACATACTTCCATATAGCAACACAATAGACAACGAACATGTGTCCCATACCACATGAGTTTACCCAAACATTTACTATACAATAGTAAACTCCACTTGTAGCCATGGTTCAGTTGAACAAGTCCAAAAATTAACTGGTAAAATAAACATGAGTTTTCCATACCACTTGTTTTTTTTTGCAAGGCAAGCCGGTTTTATAGTGGGACATCCACTTTTATTACCAAAGTAATAAAGTTGAAGTACAGGAGAAAAGGTAAAGGCACCTAAACTACTAAGTGGATAAAGGAAAATACAACACAGGTATGTGACAGACATGTCACAGTAACTAGAGAAACACCTAGACTAGGACTCCTCCCGAGAGGATGAAACTCCAACATCTGGAGAAATAAACGGGACATTGCCACTAAGACCAGCAAAAGGTCTGAAACGGTTGGCAAGACTAGGGTCATAAACCATAGCATTGGGAGAGTAAATGAAAGATCGATCCCAAGAAGAATCTGCTAGCAAATCCAAGTTCCTACTCGCATCCACACCGTCCATATCAAGAACTAAAGTATCACCAGACGGACGGTAATAAAGACATCTAAGGTCCATCTGATCATCGGAAACAAATCTGAAATATGAGTCTGACATAGGGTTAAATCTGACTTCAGATATGCGATCAACCCAACACCCCTCAGACTCATCCCAATCAATAGGATACCGAGAACAATTTGGAACAGCCAAAGGAATAGCAGGGGCAACACAAGGAACCGCAGCAGAAGAGGGAGAGGCAGGCCTAACATCAGAAGGAGGCGGACCCAGATCAGGCAAAGGATCGTCAGGAGGGGGCGACAAGAGGGATAGCGGAAGGAGCCTTAGGCATCCATTTCTGGAGAGGAGGACGAGGCAGAGGAACCTTCGGAGGAGCCAGAGAGGATTTGGGAAGCAGGCAGGCGGTAGAAAGGTGGCCAAAGGAGTGACAGGTGGAGCATATATCTGGAACCCAACTATAGCGAACACGGACCTCCGCAACATGCCCAACAGCAAGTTGAACAGGAATAGAATCAGGAAGAGGCTTGAAGGGGAAAATCTCTATTAATGCCTTAGCATACATCAATTTTTCACGGGCAACCATGTTAACGTCAAAACATTTCAGTTTACCAACATTGCATGCTAACCAATTCAACCCAATCAAAGGCTGAAGCGCAGAGGGGATTTGCAAAAAATACACCCAAACGGGGATAGAAAGCACCTGTTCGCGAGCTCTAGCCACAGTGGGAGACCAAGGAGTAATAATAAAGGGCCTACCAGCAAAGAAGGAGGGTTCAGCACCAAGAACCAACCGACGATCCTCGGAAGACGAAAACTTGAGGTAGTATAAGGAGTCAATCAGCTTAATATGCAAATTACCACTCAGCTTCCAAATCTTACGCAAATCCGATGAAGAATCACGTAGACGGTGACTTGGCTCAAGAAAGAAACCAACCAAATAATCAGACCAGAAATCTACTCCAGCTTGCATAACCACTGGTGGTGGGATCATCACTCCATTCTCTTCAACAATGTCAAATTCAATTGGATTATAATAACCTGCATTACGAGGCAGAGAGTTAAAAAGAGAAGTCCATGGTTTGTGGCAAGACGGGGTAGAGTAGTTGGACCAAGATGAACATCTGCAGAGGGCAGAGCAGGAGAAGCAACAGTTTTTGAAGCAATAATACTTTTTTCACTGACTACAGGGCCATTGGGCTTAGAGGCATTTAAACAAATAGATGGAGAGCGTTTTCCAGAACCAGCAGCCGAAACGAAACCCACATTACCATCTGACAAACCACGAAAATCCTCTTCACAGCAAACATCATTCAGTTCGTTCAACCCCATAACACAATTCGAATTCACCTGCCTACACACCATCGCACCGGGCGAAGGTCGAAGCAACCCAGACAAAGGGGATTGCAAAACAGTTCCAGAAGGGCTACTTGGAACATCCGTAGCATAATCCACGGTAGATAGATCTGGGCGAGCAATTGGTGCAATGGGGGATCAGATGCTTTCGAGAAGTGGTGGAAAATCAGCTAAGGAAAGCAAAGAAGGGTTAGAAGTAACTGCAGACGTATTATTGAAAGGGCTTCCAGAGTGAGTAAAGGAGGGGGAGAGAGGGAATGAAGGAGGAGCGGAGGACATGAATGAAGGAATGAATGGACGAGGCGTACAGAAGCTAGGGGGGTTAGAATTGAAAATCGCCTGGATGCCATGTTTCGCCTGGAAGCCATTAAAGCGCTGCTCATATATGTGTTGAAGTTAATATTTTCGTCCATACCACTTGTTTTATTTAACCGTTTAAATAAATTCCTTATTCGATAGATGTAGTGCAATTTTATGAGTATATTTCTCTTTAGAAAACATTTCTAAAAATATAGATTCATAGCGAAAATATACATATATAAGTACACTTTTCAAACCATTGCTCCAAATCATTTTTTCAAACCAATTAAATGAGAATAGATTGTGTGTGTGTATTACTAAAATTCTTTATACACACACGCACATTAGATTGGTACTTAAAAAGATTTGTGTAAAATGGTTTGATCTATAAATTAGCCATTTGAAAATCAGAGTGGAAAATGTGCATTAAAAGTGTGCATTACTCCCAAGATCCGTAGAACAATCTCTATGGCATAAAACATCAATTGATTTCATCAATTCATAAATTCAATATTCGAATATATCAATTAAATTGATATTAAAGGCAACACCAAAATCAAGAGTTTAAATCTTGAAATCGAGTAGTCAAAATCATCACAAAATGGCAATTAAACATGCACATATCAATAAGAAGCAACGGGGAGAGAATGAAGCAAAGCAGCTCCATCGAGAAGAACAAAACACAACTTAGGGTTCAACCTAGGTTGTGCATGGTGTACTGGCCGTATGCGATCAGTGGACCGGTCACACTGCCTAGGCAGAACTCCAAGCAGTATTCGTGGCTCTCCGGATGCCCAACGATAGTGATTTTCCTGGTGATGGTTATTTTAACTCCATAAATATCAATCGTAAAGCCATGTAAGCATATATACAACCATGATTTGTGAATTCAAAGATTCATATAATAGGGTTTTAGTAAAATTGAGAACTCGGCAACATGATCCAAAGGTTACCAAAACTAACTAAGAGCAATTCAACCAATATTCATCTAATTATCACAATAGTAACTTGCAATCATTCATGGTCTCGAAGTGTGAGATAAACTCACCAATACAAGCTTGAATTGATGTCATGAACTCGAAATCATTTAGGCCAATAACTTTCATCAAATTGCCCCAGGTTGATTCTCAGAAAATAAGCAAAACAAGTTCACGAGCCCACCGAAAGTCCGAGAATAAAACTCTAATATATGAGAAAGAGGATGGAGGAGATTACCTTAGATGTTTCTTTACTTATTAATCAAAGCCCTTTGATTAAGATCTTCAATTGGGGGATTAATTGGATTTATTGGTTATGGAAATAAGAGGTTTTGCATTTTCTATTTTATGGTAAGAGGAATGAGAATGAGAAATTGTATATAGTTTCTTTTCTCGTTTCATATTCCTTCCTTCATGGGCCAAGAGGGTTTGTTTCTAAACCCAATAAGAAAGTGCTATAAAATTTCTAAGGAAGTGTTAATAATTTATTATGTTCCATTTAATATAAAAACATTCTAACCTAAAAAATAATTTGTTTATTATACTTTGATTTCCCAAATTTTACAAATTCCCAACAAGCCAAAAGTTCTCATGATTTTAATAAAATAAATTATTGATTGAAAATCTCATTTTACACAATACATCCGCTTCCAAATAAATAACCTTGGAAAAATTCACATGCTAATTAACGAAAATTATTTATATATATTTCATTCTCTCATTTTCTCAAAAGTACTTTTATATTATTTATAAGAATAAAAATACATGATTTGTTATTTCGATAAAATCTCAATTTATCCAACATTACTTTGAAACCCTTCTTAATAATTTCCTTATTTATTTGATTCCAAATCCAATATAAATTCTTTAAATTCATCTTAAAATTAATTAAGATATACATCAGAATTTAGATATAATTCCATGTAATCTCGACTAGGGTTGTTATAGCAACCAGAGGTTAGCCCTCAATACAAGCCCATATGTGGTAGTTACTTTAATTTGAATAGGAATATCACCATTATCTATCTCACCACCTAGAGCTGGGTGCCATTTCAAAGACCTGCTACCACTAAGGATGGAATGCAGTAGGAACCTTGTGGTAACAACAAATATTGCAAGTTCCATCAAATTAATGGCCACTTTTCATTAGAATATTGGTTGCTTAAGGATGTGATTGAGGGACTCGTTCGGGAAGGAGTACCTTTGGAAATTTTTTTGCATTAGGTAGAATAAAGAGAAAACCATGATGATTAGTCAAATCAGCATGCTCTACCCGGTGACACAAATGTCAAAGCTATCACTGAGGTCCTAACCATATGTAGAGAACCACATGTGGCCGACAGTAGCCAGAGAGCTCAGTCTCAACATCAAAGGGAGGTGGGTATAACCATTAGGTCTATTTATTAGAATTTTGGGCGTCTACAGAACCATAACTAGAGTTAGAGCTACCGATCATCTTCACAGCTAAAGATAGAGAAGCATTCTCGTACCTTCATCATTACCCCATGGTAATCACTCTTGCCTTGGCCAACTCTAATGTGCATTGGGCTTCGATGAGGGAAAGCGTGGTTAAAATCATGTTCAAAAATGTCTTTGAGTCATTTCAACTTCCTGCCTTCAGTTGCCCTCTATATCTTGCTATTTACGGCTTTAGAGGTGTATGCATTGTTTTGGTGGCTACTACCTCACCTATAAGAATTTTCAGCCAAGCCCCTCGCTGCAAAAATCTAGTTAAACTTTATGGTGTTTGATGCCCATCTACTTATAACCTATTAAAAAAGCCCAACATTTGGTGAACTTGATGCCATTATCTCCTACAATGGCCTCGTCATGAAGTTCCCTATCCAAGATGGGATCGGCGAAATTAGAGGCAATCAACTGAAGGCAACGGAATATTATGTGTCTTCAATTAGAAAATCAAAGAAGGGTTTTCTCATGCATTAGCAAGATCTTTCACCAATCAGTGGCGCGTTATGGACTAGCCAATGCTTTGGTCCTTGTAAAGGTTATCCTCAACTCTAAAGCATCAGCGGTCACACCGACCCTCTCATGGCCGGCCAACTCATCATGGAGAGCCAGGGCATCACTAATTCGACTCAGGCACATCATTATAGATAAGCTCTTATTTCAAAAAAACTCTCCTATCTACGAGTTCTTGTGAGCAGAATGCACTAGCCGGCCTTACCGACATTTGACTCACTTACGCATGAGTGTTTGAGCCAACAATGCACTCCTGTTTGATTTTCGTCAACAACTGCATCGCGGTTGACGATGTGTTACCCAAAAGAAGATCACAGCAAACATGCATTTAGGTTTGAGTTGGGCCCATCAACTACTCAACATTGACCGTTTACCACCCAAGAGAACCTATGATCTAATATGTCCTCTAGCTCATACTTGTGCAAACTGGCACTTGCATCTAGCCAGTCATGTAGGTCCAATCGGTACATGTCCTACATGACCAGTCATACCCAATTTGTAATGATCTAGAAATTTATCATTTTGGTTGTAAATATTTAATTAATTTTAAATATTTAAATAATTTATTTTAAAATCTTATTGACTCCTTTTAATCAATAAATAATAATGGTGGGCTAGTTATAAAAAAATATTTCCAAAAATAAATAGTTTGAATTAATGTCGATAGTGTGACTGAAAATAGTTTTATCAATAAATGGTATTGAAACGCGTGAAATTATTACTTCAGGAAAATGTCTCAGATTTGTCAAAACTAGTGCCGCTAGAACCGAAATAATAAGGTGATGTATGCGATGAGTTTTGGTTAGATGCGCTGTATGATCGTGCAAGCTCGAAATGCGTGATGATTAAAAAAAGAAATTTAAATAATTGTATAATTTTATTATATATGCATAACCCCAAACATAGACTATTCTCCTCTTTCATTTTTCCTTGTTTTCTTTTCGTTTTCCACTCTTCCTAGTAAATGAAAATCAAGCCATAACGATCATAAATCAAAATCGAGATCCAGAGGCCATGATAAATCATGAGGATGGATCGTTGTATTTGTGTTGATGAGAGCTTCAAATCTACATAAACATTAATGAGGTGGTCCTGTGTGAGGTAGGTGATAATAGATTTTCGAAAACTGAGGTTATGGATTGGACATTTTTGGGAGACGAGAGGAAAAACGTTAAACATTATCGAGTTGCTCGTGTCAAGGAGCATCTTTCCTCAAAATTTGTACCACCATGGTCGAGAATTACAAAATGCGACATTTGCTTGTCCTGGTGTAATGTTCAAGTTGCATTCTAGGTGGTGGGGCCGAGCTTCATGAATTGGTGACCATCATGGAGAGATTTTAAAAGGGAGTGTGGAAAATTTGACAATTTGTGGAATCATTGAATGAGGAGGGAGAAAAGAGAAGAGAGGGAAGCGTGTGTGTACATATTCGGGCAGTTCATGTATGAATTGGAGCGGCCTTGTTCGGGGAAGAATGAGTTAATTAGGTAAGTAGCAAATTAATTACTTAATGCATTATTTAACCTGAAAACTTATAAAATTCATATCTTCATACGTGTCCAAATCAAATACGGCCTTTTGCGTTGCACTTGTAAGAGTGTTATCTACACATGAGAGCAGATTTCGTCAAGTTTGGAGCAAGCAGAATTTTAAGCTAAAATCGAACGTCATTCGATTTTAGATCAAGTAGGAATGTGTAAGCATCAACAAGAATTTTGGTGAGTTAACCCGTCTTTGGATGAACACTATATGATATGCGGTAGATAAAAATTATTGGTTGCATGATTGAATGATTTATTTGTTTGGTTTGGTTGAATTCTTTTTTTGGAAAACCGATAGCATATGAAAAGAAATGCAGGAAACTCATGAAATTTTGTAGAGCAATCCGGATTACTCGCCACTGTTGATTTTAATTACATTTATATACTTATTGTACAAATTGTTAAATGCCAAAAGCTTGGTGGCTTGGCCTTATTGGATGTGACTTTGATATATAACTTTGATATTGGCCTTATTGTTGTTACAATTGATACATTTAAATGGAAAGCACTTGTTAATTGCTATGGTAGCTCTAGGAATCATTATAGTACTTTTAAAATACTATTATTTGATGTTTCTGATTTGAAAATTGTTATGATTCGAAGGATAATTTTAAATGTGACTTTATGAATTTTTCGTGGCACTTCATTTAAAAATGTTTTTTTTACTTCTCTATTTTACTTCAACCTTTTTGTTAGGTTCTTATAATTTATGTGAATTTTTTTAAAAGTATTTTAGGAACTATTTATTTTATAGAAAAGTTAATAAAATAATGGATATTTATTATAAAGAAAAAGGGATTTATCTTTTGTAATAAACTGATTCGGTTTTAAAAGAAGATAGAAATATTTTGGAATAAATATCTGTGAGACGTTTTATATAAAATGTTGTATAGAAGGATAGCTTTTATAAATGGTATTTTGTAAATAAAACAATAGATTTATAAATGTTATTTTATAAAAAGCGAAATGATATCATTTTGATAGATATGAAAAATAAATCACATATGTGAATTTATAATGATATTGGGAATGATCCTTTTTGTGGAAAGTATTAAGTCCTATCCTTAAACCGAAGATGTGTGATAAGTAAGAGATTTATAAAAGGATTTTTATAAATAGAAACGAGCTTTATAAAAGGAGTTTTATAAATAAAAAGGAACTTTATAAAAGGAGTTTCGTAAATGTAAAAGAGATTTATGAAAAGGAGTTTTATAAAAGGAATGACATTTGATTTCTATAAATGATCATTTTAAATTATGGTTTTATGGAAAGCATTCTTTTCATACTTAACACCAAATTCTGAGGTATGGAAACTCTTCTCTATCTATGAGATTGAATAATGCATGTCAAGGCAATGATAATTCTCTAACTTGTCCAACTTCACTGTTAATTGAGGGATAGTACAAATTTGAAATCGAAAAGTGGTGGTAAGTATATTTGGTCTAATTTTCATACGATCCATTTACTTACACCAAAAGGAAAGTGGTTTGGGTTGATATTAAATAATGTTTTAAATTGACATTTGTTTTAATCCAAATAAGTATGGTTGTGGAAGTGAAATCTTTCGTAATATTTTTTTTTATATATTTATACCATTGAAATAAGAATACAGATACATATTTTAAGTATTAAAAGTGTAATGTTTTGGGAAAATGCTTGTACCATTGAGATAAGTATATGCTATATTTTCTAAGTATTAAAAGTGTAGAATTTTGTGAATATACTTTTACAATTGAGGTAAGTACATGGATAGTTTTCCAAGCATTAAAAAAGTATAAATGTATATGAATAAGTAGTATACAGAGGTGTATCTTTGTAAAAGTATTTTGATACAAGTATTTGCAAAGTGATTTCAATTAATGAAAAGATTAATTAAAGAGGCTTACTGGTTTCTTATGTGCTAGATCATGCTTTGTTTCCATATGGAATTAAATCTTTGATTGGGTTATTCGCTTATTTGATGGTTAAATGACCGACTATCAAATCTTTGCCAGTTTTGAAACCATTGACTGTTGGTTCGGAGAGACCTGGATCAAATATATTATCTGAAAACCACTTTGAACCAACATAAACATTTGAATTGTGACATCTTGAAGATGATGGAATCGAAGACGGAGTTCATTGAAGTGCAAGGGCTATTTACTACTAATCCTAAGGTTGATACCAAAAAGGATGCTGCGAGAGTAGTGTCTTCGGTTTTGTTCATATGTTGAACAACTTGTATGGGTGAATGCTGGCAGTGCATTATTGCATGGAGTGCAGTATCAGCACTCCAAGTGAGATTTTCTAAAGTGGTAAAACATAATCTCAAGCCTCATACCTGGTAATGAATAAAACAAGGGATATATTTCAAGACTATGTAGTTCACTACCATCAGGATATGCTTATCACCCAATCTAGATCGATATTTGTGGATTTATTATGCTTCGGGCCTAGCACAGTTGTAGATTTAACCAGAGTGACGACATTTTTGGTACTATCCAAGAAGGGGTAGACCGATCCTGATTTGCAGGGAGTCGGCTTAGGCTTACTGCACATTTTTTTAAAGGTTACTATGGTAGGTGATACATTGTCATTGTATGGAATCCATTTTCCAGTATGTGCCTGTACAGATTAGATGTTTGCTAAGTATGTCGTTGAACTTAATTAATGTAACCATTCCGGCTATTTTAAATATTTATTTTAAACCATTTCTATTATTATAATATCATAAGATTTTCTAATAATAATGATTTGCTTATCATAAGTATAAACCTGTTCGTGTTTACATACGGCATGGTCTTACAAGATACCTTTATTTTTGGAAGATTTCATAACACTAAAAATCCGTATGATTTAAGTTTCCCATGCCTGTTTACTAGAATGATCCAGGCGTTATTTTCTTATAATGATCGGGCCAGCTCGAGTATTTTTCCAAATTTAGTTATGGACGCTTTGGAGAGATGGGATGGAAGCCTTTATGACCTATTCATGTATTTTTATTTTTTGTTGTATTCCTTATTTTGTATTTATTTGTATTTGCGATGACAGACTATTATAACTATCCAGGCTGATGATATACTAGTTTGCTCTGATTGATGTATGTATATTACGGTTTCCTTTTGTAATGATCATGTGTATATTATATATTCCTCGTTACGATTTGAGATTCTGTTCCGTCTTTTCTTTTTTTCAGCCCAACAATTCGTCTTTCCGACACTCGGATGCCTGGTAAGTGAATGTGTGGATGTATTAGCATCGATTTTTGAGGGTTAAAAAAGCTGGTAGTTGCACAATTTGCCTTATTATCATGCTCGTATCTAACATATCCTAAAAATAGAAGTATTTACTTCAAATAATAATAGAATTATTGGCCATTCGAAGCAATCTACTATAGAAGTCATGCATAGATAAATAAGCATGGACAACAACAAAATTCTTAGTCAAAGTTCATAGCAAAAGTTCTATTTCTTTTAGCTCAAAGAGTGCAGAGGCACTCCTTGCTAAGCTTACAAAGACATTCTATCACTAACTAGTAAAAAAGAAGAAAAAGAACAGGAATAGACACACACATCATGAAGAAACGGATTCAAATGTGCTGATTAATGCTTCTGATGGCACCTGGTCGGTATTTTTCTATGTAATTAAGGATGCATAGCCACCTTCGAAGCCTTCCACATGATCTCAAAAATCACCATTCGATAATGTCAAAGAGTAGACCGAGACCTTAACTGTGACACCAAAGGTAAATGCAACAACTTCCACTCTTTCAAATAAGTCGCTGAAGTGCTCAAAACTGAACTAAATGCAGAATAACCAAAGCCAGATGAGGAGAAAATCCACCAATGTCAGTTGTACCATTAACTTGACAGCGGTGATCGAGTACCGAAAAGTTGGCCGGAGGGCATGAGCCCAGGTCAAGTAGCAAAACAAGATCCATCTCGAAACAAGTACCAGATAGTGGTCTGAACAACTATCAACAAAAATTAATTTGCTATCAAAAATGTTTACTTCTTTATTATAACGTCAAATAAGTTTGAGAAAAAAATTGAATGGCATTCAAAAATGTTCAAAAAGGAAGAAGAATATGAAGTTAGCTACTTTTATCAATAGAGAACCATGAAGAATCTATGAGTTGTAAAGGAGTTCCACGGTAAAGATTTTGTTGATTCAAGACTAGGAAGAAGGGCGTATTTATATACCTTCACCTTCGATCATGCACGTTGGATTCAAATTGCAAAAGAAATCTCCACCATTCAGATAAGATCAACATTCTGCCACATCGGGCACATGGGAGACATGATACATTCCTGCCACGTCTAAAAAATAAACCATCCTAGACAATAGCATGTTACCACGTGGCAAGCACATAAATGCGTAGCGTAGTGTTTGATGGGAAAGACCTTCATGATTTGACAAGCTTGCACCCACAAAAGGATATAGACTTAGGGGGTAAAGTATTGCTTAATCTTTTCGCATGTATTATAATAGGCTAATTAAGGTGGTCTGGCCTAATCATTATTGGCCACATATTCTATGACTGGCCGGCATAGGCCGGACGAATCTCAACTTGGTCCCAAACTAACCCTTCTCAACAAAGATTCAAGATCAAGTCCGACCGTCCTATCCTAGGCAATCTTAACAAACTGCTCTTGAAATAGACATAAGCCCAGCCATGCTGGTCCCTTTCACCCAGCTCAAAGACAATCGGCACCACTATCCCAACCCACATACATCCAAACCCTAGGTCATCTCATCTACCCCAGCATCATTCCAATCATCGACGGGTACAACTCCAGGCCACCTTAGGAAATCAATATATGTGACAATGCAGGCTTAAGCTGACCCATCCTTGGAGGGCTTTAGTACGATCGCCCTGATCAGAGCTGCCTCCTTTGTCATCTCACATCTGACCTGACACTATCTCCTAGTTGGATTTTTAGTTACTTTTAGTCTCCTTCATGTCTTCAAAAATCGACCAAATACCTCAGTATGGAGTTCCACATAAACATATAAGAGGAAATGAAAAACAGTCCTTCCCTCTTTGCAAAGCACTACAGCTGGGCAGCTTAACTGATATGGCAAACTATCACTGTTAAATGTGCATTAAATGCTTAGTCTACACGTGGTATATAAGGGCAAGGGGTATATTTTCTCAACCATATATCCCCTTGCGCCTTTACAGCTTTCCATCTACTCATGCAACCAAATTAACGGCCAAAAACTGTTCAACCAGTTTTATAGCACAACCTTAGGTTATGGGTATATTTTGTCAACCATATATCCTCTTGCGCCTTTATAGCTTTCCATCTACTCATGCAACCAGAGCATTGGCCAGAAACTCTTCAACCAGTTTTATAGCACAATCTCAGCCCTCTATCGTTCTTTTCAGCTACTATAAATACGCTATGTATTAGCACTTTAAATGGGTTGAAAGATAAAAATTCTGAGCATTACACAATCTAGAGCTCTTCACACAACAAATCAAGCTATGAACTTGAGATTAGCCAGTGTTTTTAGTCTTAAGTGCTTTATTTCCTTGCTATTCTCTTGTAATTCCCAATATTGTAAGGGAGAAATATAGTAAAGGATCTTCATAGTGGACGTAGGAAAATTTGCCAAACCACTCTATATTTGGTGTCATTTACTTTAGTTGCTTATGTTCTTCCTCATTTTCTGCCTTTTAACCTAGTATTAGCAAGTAATCTTTGCGCATTAGTCTAGTTTCAAGGTTAGCTATATCCATAGTCAACAATGTGGCATTTTACACATTAGGTACAAAGATCTATAGAGATAGATCAAAAAAGATATTAGGATTGTCCAAGCTATTTTATAGATACCATACTAAGATGATTTAATATTAAGAATTCCAGGTACCTAAAATGTTCCAGTGAGACATAGAATTGTCCTTTCTATGAAGGACCCACAATCTACGGTTAAGGAAAGACAATGCATGAGTCAGATTACTTGTCTTTAGCAATAGGATCAATCATGTATGTCATGCTATGTCGTGACATCCCACTGTTTATAATGTCTAAAGCTTTTGACAGATGCCGTATATGCACACTAAACTCAAATATTAGAAAAACCGAGTCGTCGATTATATCGATTAATAATCTAAAACTATAAATAAAAAGGGAAACCTTATAGTGGAATTTAATAAAATAAACATACGTCTCAACAAGATATATCCCAACAAAATATATAAGGCCGAATATAATAAATTAAAAAATTATATTTTTTTATACATCAGTAATATAGCGGAAATAATTTAAGCAAACAACTTATAAGCGTGGTAAGCAACCAGACTTCTCTCTTTTTCTTTACTGTCACATGTAAGCATCAAAAGAAAAATATATTCAACTATTTTTAGACTTTTCCTAAACCTATACATCCTAACCATAAGGGAACTGTGTGCTATTTCATAGGAAAAAAATTGTCTACGTACCCTTTCGGGATCAAGCCCACATACTTCTATTTTTCTTTCTTCTCCTACATCAAATACATGTTAGCATATAACATTGCACAACAATAGCAACCAAGTTCCCATCATAAGAATAAAATACCATATTCCACCATACCACGTAAGTCAACATCATAAATAATGTAGAGTTAACAACAGTAATAACACAATGGCATCAAACATCACATAAATTTGATAGAACTCAATGTCTACCCCAATTATAAAATGAATCAACCACAACAAATATCCTCAAATGTTTACTGATCATCTACCACTAGTAATCGATCATTAGTAGAATAAATGCAAGTAATAATAAATTAAATGCATACTATTTAGTCCAAATTAGTAACAACATCAATCTCATCAACAACTCTATGCCAGTAGAACAAACATAAGTCCCAAAAAATGTTTACTAACTTCCTTATTTTAGTAACACAATGACCAATGTCATTAGCATAACAAAACCATAACTAACTATACAGCATATGTGTAGTAATAATAAAATATCGCATAAGTCACCTTAAAGCAATTTCATCCGCATATAACAAACATACATGATAATTTAATCCAATATTTAATAACATATTTTATAATAATCTATAAGGATAAATCATTGTATTTTCTTTTTACGAACAAAATGTTTTTGTCAATTATGTCAAAATAATAGTATCTTCTCAAAAGGATCATATATTACAAAAATACATCAAAAATATCATATCAAGTATCTCAATACATCATTATTTAATCAAAATAGTAATTTACATCAAATTACTTTCAAAAATGATAATAACATTATTTACATCAAAATAATAATATATTCTTAAACTACTTCATTATTTTCCATGACTAATTTATTACTATTTACCTAAAAAAACAACATTATTCCATTTTAAATCTCATAAACCCTGTTTATTGTTATTTACGTCAAAATAATAATAATTTAGCCCAAGATACTTTTGAAACCACATCTTTATTATTCTTATTACTATTCCCAAAATATCTCTTATTTTTTTATTCAAATTGGGATAATAATATCATTTCATAAATTTTGAAAAATAATTACACTGTTATTTACTAAAAACAATAAAGTCCCTTTCAAAACCACATTATTATTCATCAAAATATACCTTACTTTACAAATAATAAAAAATTCTCCAAAATTCCCAAATAGTCCGGATTCCACCATGAGTCTAACGGAACAAACCATATATGAAATAAAGTTCGTTTGAAAAAGATATAATGATAAGAAGGTTCATGGTTTACTTTGTAATCAATAATACACCATGGACAAAAATGTAAAATTACCTTCTTTCCTCTAAATTGAACAAACCTACTGACCGTGAATTTTAACCATGAAATATAATCACATGTGGCTATGATAGTGCTACCGACCATCATCATAGTCCCCATCATCATTGCCTTCACAATCGATACAGTTCACTGTGCCTAACACCTCCTATCGACAGAAACATTGGTCAAAGATGTACCTAACGTTTATTTATATGGAAAATTTTGTCAACCACAGTGATTAATATTTCAAATTACAACCTGATTGACATCACTCTTCAAGATGAATAGATTGAAACCAAAATCAGCACTTGTTATCGCTCCATTAAGAAATGGTCGATAAAGACCCTATGGTTTGTCACCATCAGGTTTGACCACAATTTCTCATTGATTTGAGTTTTTTAACAAAAAATGACCATTTGTCGTTGATTCATCTCATCGAGATGATAAAATTGATTTATAATTTGATAGGTATTGGACATTTTTTAGCATAAAACATATTTTGATTAGGTGTAATTATCCACCATTAATAGGTGATAAATGGATCTTGGGATTTCGAAAGAAAGACACATCAGATGCTAGAGTTCCATAGTTTTATAAATAGTCTGTTAGGTAGGTTATGAGTCATGTACTTAATTTGTTTTATAATAATTACATGTCACTTATAACTTGTAAAACCCCAATCTCCTAAACCAAGACTTCAAATAACAAATTTATAGTTGAAACTGATCATCTTAGGAATAGCTAAGCAATGGTTATAAATTCAATACCCAAATAATTCTTCAACTAAAAATCCATTTAAATTAATTTAACATTAATAGTGTCAAATTCTATAGGTTATTACGTTCTCCTCCCTTTAAAATAATTGCACTCCCATAGTTCCCTAAAAGCAACCCTTCGCCAATTCAATATTGTATCATCACGGGCTTAGTCATCAAATGTGAGGAAATATAATAATCATAAGCTCGTTGATTATAATTAGTATGTGACAAGCACATAATACAAACAATTATGACAGAATCAGTCGCATTCACAACAGTGAATGCAATTTTCTACACATACGTTGTATTAACAAGTACATTTCCTCAACCACGCACTCAAAACTATAACATGTTAAAAATAACACTCTATCAACAAGGAGTGAAACAATCTCAATCCAAGATCAACTCCGTTCACATGTCATGTAACACGCCATAAAATTAATGATAATTAATAGATGGTTATTAAGGTTCGAAAATAGAATTTCAGTAAACGTTGGAACTTGGCCATGAAACTTGAACCATTGTGTTAGTTGTGATTTTCTGAGCAACTTTCATATTTGGAGTTTTGTAATAGGACTTCTAATCAAGAAGTTAATATAGTTTGAAGTTTTCAGAATGAAAATAAAAAATTAGAATAAATCATATAACTGTGTGGACCCCATCCGTCGACATTGAAGGCACGACCGATCTACTGTTAGATCAGTCAATGCTTAGCGATCGACAGCTACTATGACCGGTTGACTAGTCGTGAGCGTGGCGACTAAGGTTGAGCTTTGGCTGTATGGCCTGGGTTTTATTATTTTAAATCAAACAATAAAAGGTTAGGAGTAAAGGGAAAAGAAGGAAAGTCCAAAAGAAAGGAAATTAAAGTCCATTTCTAAGTCCGACCTTATATTAAAGAATTCGGCAAAAAAAAAATTCTTAAAGAAATTCCTTGAAACATTTTGAAAGCGTTTTTCAAAGGATTTATTTTACTAGAAGGACTCTATCATTGAGAAATTTTTGTTTTGAAAAAGTAGGAAATTTTGGTGGTTTTAAAGGGCTATTTGAAGATTTCTAATGAAGTTTGAAATTTTGGTCAAAAGTGTCGATTTAAAGGTTTTGGTAAAGCAATTTTTCTCTTTTATAAGTGGAAAATAGAGCGTAGGTTTGGATCAATGATTTTATGTATGTTTCAAATTTGGAAGTTCCTTTCTAAATTCTTTCTAAACGGTAGATAAATGTAAATGGTACTTGATTTAAATGGGGTAAAGGGAACAGAAATATAAGAACGCCTGACAAAAAAGAGAGGAATATTCCCAAAGAAGGAAAATGCAAAGAAAAAGAGCTAAAATAGATTTATACAAAACTTTTTTAATGTTATTGAAGGAAAGCCTAACGGTAAAAGCAAGAGATGAACGTACTATAATGAGTCAATTAAATAAACAATAAAGGGAAAAAGTGCAATGTAAGGAGAATCACCTGAAAACAATTTAGGTCAATGAAATTATAATAGTAGAGGTATTAAGAAATTTGAATAGAAATAGCTTTAGGATTTTATATAAAAATAGGATTACTTTAGAAATAGTATTGAGAAAAAAATAGGGATATGATATGAGTAATGGATCATTTCCATAGATATGTGCAATTAAAGTCCCCCTCGTGTGCCATTAGAATCTCCGCTTATGTTGAAAGTGGAAATGACGTAAGTGTAGAAAAATAATAGAATGGAAGTTTTCCATGTCTACTCAAGTTTTCATCGTTTGAAACTATAGAAAGTGTTTCTAAAAAATAGTTTGGTATATCAACCGAGTTTCTGGATGCGAACACGGTAAATGTTTTGAGTTAAAAATCATACTTTTAACGAAGTGAATCTCCATGAATTGTAAACACGGTAGACATGTGCAATATCTGGAAAGGGGAAGTTGGTTAGAATGGAAAAAATTTCATGGCTCCTTTTGGAAACCAAGATATTTTTGGAAAAGGTTTCTAAGTTTATGTTTTCAAGGATAAAAAGATTTGGATTAAGTAATTCATGATTGTAAAGTTTTTGATTTTACAAAGAGTGGTGATATCCAAGCAAATTTGTGACATGAAGTAAACATGGATGACTGCCTAGGTAAAACAGCATAAAGGTAAAGGCTATGAATAAATTAGCTATGAATGTTCGTAGGGTAGCAATAAAGAATCCCGGTTAATTATAAGGAATATTGAAATAAAATTAGGAATGTTTGATTACATGTGTGTAAGCTGTAAGAAGGCCCTTAAATGAATGGGGAATGGTATTAAAGTACACTTTTACGTGTTCCATGATATACGCACTTGAAAGAACAAGTATAAAGAAGGTGAATTCCAAAGTTTAAGAATGCTATCAAGAGATTTTGATTGAAAAATGATATTAGAATTATTGGAGAGGAGTGCAATGAGATGACAAACACACATAAAGGATATTAGTTGACTCATAAAGAAGGAAAGATATGTGGTAGGAAAGTTGTTCCACCAAGCTAATTTTCTGAAAAGTTGTCCTCAACGTGCATAGTTTATATTTCTTACCCACTATAATGTGGGAATGCATAATTTATCCCATAATTGGGTGTAATGATTAAATTAATGGATGGATATTATTTATCGAGAGCTAAGGAGGTAAGTTAGGACATGTGGATTATAGTTGAATGATATACTAGAAATATCCATTTTAATTAAGAAGTGATAGGGCCACAACATCATTAACACTGGTCGATGTTGAAGGATAGCTTCCAACAATTGTTTCTTTGAGGTTATTTTGGTTGTAATCGCTATTTTCCTTCCTTTGGGTATAGAAAAGTGTACGATATGATTTGAGATATGTTCCTATTTTAATACTGCGTTGATGGTTTGGATGAGCTTTGACAGCTATATATATTGGAAAATTGTGTAAATAAGGAAATCTCATAATTATGCTTAACCAGCGATGAATGTAATTAAGGCTAGAAGTTTTGAATTAGGAAATTGATTTAGCAACTAGAAATAAAGAATGCTCGAATTCCAAAATTTTATAATTTTGGGAAAAATAAATTTTAGTAAGTAGAGGACAAGGAAAGGCTACTGCTAAATGGGTCACTATCCATATGCCTTAAAAGCTAAGATTTGTAGATATGCATATGTGTTATTTGTTTGTTTTGAAGTGAAAGAAAAGGGTCTTCAACTCTAGGATTAACTTCGAAACCATCTTTTCAAAACCATTGCCTCAGAAACCATTTATAAAAGTAGCAAAAAGAACATTTTCGAAAGCATTGGGAAGGTGGCTTCAATGTTAATAAAATGAAAGCCTTCCTTTCGAACTCAGTGCTATAAGGCTATAAAGAAAAGCAGCCTTTAACCAATTCGAAAGGTACAAATGCAGCAGCTTGGTATCAATGAGTTCAAAATGCGACAATGCTTTTGAAAGTTTCTTTAAAAATGAAAATAACCAGCAACTCTTTCGAAAGCTTCTTCCTAATATCAAAGACAAGTAGATGTATTCTAAAGTATATAAAATCAACTTCAACCCTTTCAAAAGCATCTTTCGACATAGTCCCTTCTTCCATTATTCAATACGCTACGTATCAATGGCTTGATATCATGTCCATTGGTTTCAAATGGGTGTGAAAGGTCATTAGCAGAAGTATGGTAACGGAAGATACCAAATGGAAGTGGAGAAGTTGTAATTTGAAACAAAACTAGTTTATTTCCTTTCAAAGAAATTCCTTTTTAGCTAACTTATCCAATTTTTCAAAATATGATTGGTTTTCCACTCTTTATCAAAATTCTTATCTAAAAAGGCTGCCGAATTCAAAATTTACAATTAGAAAAACATTTTAACAAATATGCCCTCCTCCTTAAGGAAACATGTAAAAAAAATTATGTCCCTTAACTTAAATAATTTTATAACCATAGTCAAATTCCCAAAGAATCAAAATAATTCAAGTTTAATATGTTTTCTAAGATATATGTATTTTAGACCCAAAAACAGTACTTAATTGCCTTAAATAATTTAAACCCAAAATTTTCTATTCCTTCCATTCAAAATTCATAGCAAATTATCCATAACTTGGAATATTATGAGAATTATACCATCTTACAAAAAAAAAATTATAACATGTCATATAACTCAAAGCATATCGTCATTTATCCATCCAAATGGTTTTAAACCTTTAAATTGAATTAAAACATTCAAAAAGACATATATGAAATGATTTAGATTATTATTCACCTTGTTTGGATAAGGAACTTGAGATTTGTTCTTTACTTTAATCTTCTGATCTTGAATCTTAGCCTATAATTGATTTTGAGCCCCTCTTCTCTTAGGGTATGACCAACCTTGCTTTCTTTTGTTTATGTTTTCAGTTTGTGAATGAGAATGGGGTAAGTGTTTAGGGGTTATGGGGTTTGCCTATTCCCATATTTCCGTTGACTTATTCTCTTAGGTAATTTAGCTCATAAACCATTTTTATAAATCTATTTAGTTAAGGAACGACCCTAATTGGTTTTCAAATCTCAATTCTCTTATCACTCTAATCTTCATATTATTCCATTTAATTTATCTAATTAAATCTCCAAAATAATTCTATTTAAAAGTAGGGATGTTACAGGCTCCCCTCCTTAAAGAATTTCTGCTTGAAATTCAGCAAGGACTAAATACTAAGCCTAACAATCATCTGTGACATCTCCTAACTATCATACTAGCCTACCTGGCTAGGAAACATTCCATATAAAGAGAATATAGAGTACACCCGTAGAGCAGATCAGGATTAAGTATCTCTACTCCTGTCTTCTATCTTCCAAGCACAGTCCTTCTTGTTGTTGCTTCGCTGAACTTTCACCAACTTAATTATCTTGTTTCTTAACCTATTCTCATCTTTCACTACAACTCGAACTGTTTGCCTAACAAATTTCAGATCCGGTTATGCTATTAAGTCTTCCAATGCAGTCAGAGGAATAGTAGTCACTGGATAATGCACTACTCACGAAGATGAGACACATGAAATACATTACGGACACTTGTCAAACTGCTCAACGACTCTACTTTGTATATTAGCGTTCCAATCCTCTTATATCTGGGAACGGTCCAACATGTCTCGATGTCAATTTTCTTGACTTTCCAAATCGTACCATACCCTTCATCGGTGATACTTCAATCAAAACTCTATCTCCAATTGAGAACTCTAGATGCTTATGCCTCTTATCTATGTAACTCTTTTATCTAGACTTAGCTTCCTTCATCCTACATCGGAACAACTCAATCTTCTCTGTTGCTTCCCTTACCAGATCTGGACCTAAGAGAAATAAATCTCTAATTTCCAACCAACATATTGCTGACTTGCATGGCCTTCCATATAAGGATCTGAAAGGTGTCATTCCTATACTAGTCTGATATTTATTATTATAGGAAAAATCAACTAAGTTTAGGTGATCTTCCCATGATCCACCAAAATCGAGCACACAAGCTCTTAACTAATCCACGAGTACCTTGTTGACTCTCTATATCTATCAATCTCTATGTGGATGGTAAGCAGTACTCATCTTGGGCTTGATTGCTAAATTCTCCTATAGACTCTTCCAGAACTGCTAGTAAATAGGAAATCTCTATCGCTTACTATACTACTAGGAATTCTATGCAGTCTAATTATATTCTTCATAAATAATTTAGCTAAAACAGGTGCCATCCTAGTTGACCTACTCTTGGTAAACCTGTCCACTATGACCCATATACTTACATTTCCTCAATTCGACCTTGCAAATCCATCTATAAAATCCATACATATCAAAACCCATTTTCCAAACTAGTACCTCCAAAGGTTAAAGCAAACCACGTGGCTTTTGATGTTTTCCCTTCACACATTGATTTCCCCACAAGTCAACATCCTTCTTCATACCTTCCCAGTCTTGATTCCCCCTGGATGAATCATAAATTTTGATTGATGACATTCCCTAAGAACTTCTTTCCTTAAGTCTCCAACATGTGGAGCACACAATCGTCCCTTCTTTCTCAATCATCCCCTCTAGTCAAGAGTAAAATCTTTTAGATCATCAATCTTCAATCCAAATTCAAGCCTTTTAATCTTCTTGGCTAACAGTGGGTCATTTTTCTGCTTAGAAGAAATCCTTTCGATAAGTACTAGTCAAACTTCCAAGTAGGATAACATGGCAGTGCTCTGACTAGAACTAACAGTCGATCTTAGTTGTACACTATAAGTAATCAAAGCCTCTAAGTCCTTCCATTCTGTTAACAAAGCTAACACTACATTTTGATGTTTTCTGCTAAGTGAATCCACCACTTTATTTCTTTTTATAGGTTTATAGATACTTTATACCAAAATCATAAGCAGCCAAAAACTCTAGCCACCATTGTTGTCTCATATTCAAATACTTTTAAAAGAATAAATATCACAAAGAGTTATGATCTGTGTATAACTCAAGTCTCTCTTCTAAGAGATAATGTCTCCATACTTTCAGTGCAAAGATCACCGCTGCCAATTGTAGACCGTGAATAGGATATCTCACTTCATGCAGTCTAAGATGTTGTGAAGCGTAGGCAATAACTTTAACTCTCTGCATCAACACAACCCCTAATCTGGTTCCACTTGCTTTGGTATACAATGCTAATTCTCATTTCCCTTCTGGAACTACTAATACAGGCGTGTTGGTTAACAAATGCTTTCATTTAACAAATGCTTCCTCATATTTGTTAGACTAAATAAACTTACGTCCTTCTTGGTTAGCTTAGTCAAAGACAATGCTATCCACGAAAAGTCCTTAATGAATCTATGATAAAAGCTAGAAAATCTAAGAAAAATTCTAAATTTAGTCACCGTCTCTGGTTGCTTTCAATTTCTAACAACCTTGAACTCATTCGGACAAACTGACAAGCCCTTCTTTGAAACTACGTGACCGAGAAACTTAACTTCCAGAAATGACCCTTTGAAAACTTCACTTTCAATTGACGCTACCTCAGCATCTCAAGCACTGCTCTAAGATGAACTTCATGCTTTCTTTCATCCTCAGAGTATATAAAAATGTCATCTATGAATACCAATACGAGCCTATGTAAGTGCTCTTGGAAATCTTGGTTCATCAAATCCATGAAGAAAGCTAGCGCATTCGTTAACCGGCATGGCTTTACTAATCACTCATATGAACCATACCTAGTTTGAAAAGATGTCAATGGAATACTATCATTTGCCACTCTTAGTGATGTAAACTTATCTCCAAATCCAATTGGGAAAAATACTCTGGCCCCACTCAACTAATCAAATAAGTCATCAATTCTTAGAAAAGGATACTTGTTCTTGATCATCTTCTCATTTAACTTACAATAGTCTGTACACATCCTTAACGACTCATCCGGTTTGTTCACGAAGTCCATGGCTGCTCCTCAAGGCGAACTACTTGGCCTAATAAAATTCTTTCTTTCTAAATCTACTAGTTGCGCCTTCAATTCCTTCATTTCGGTAGGTGTCATCCTGCAGGTGGTCTACTTTCATGTTCCGCTCTTGGCACATGATCTATCTGAAACTCAATGGCTCACTTCGGGTGGTAGTTTGTGACTAGCTCAAAAACATTTACAAACTCTCTTTCTGCCAAAACCTGACTCTACCCTTCTACTTCAATTGCATTTAGCAAAACATAAGCACTTGAGTCTAACTTCTCTACTTAGTATGTAACTCGGTTATGACTATTGGGGTGTCTTAACGATATTTTCCTATCGTGGAAAAATATCCTAGCACCATATTTATCTAACCAATCCATACCCAAAATGAACCTAAAGCCTACGAAATCAAATACATACAAACTACATGCAAACTTATAAACTAACAATTCAAGTTCTAACTGGTTACATCTCATCCCCAAAGTTGCACACCCTCATATCGAATTGGAAACCCTTAAGGAACTAAAAAGGTATGAGGGTTCTGGACATAAATAATCTACCAAACACTGAGACATAAATGAGTGCGAGGCACAGGTATCAAATAGTACCCTGAATGGAATACTATGAATCAAAAGCATAGCTGTAACACCTCATATTTTTGATAACATTATTTAGGAAACTTAGTTAGATAATAAATAAACGTGTTGACTGGAAGATTGGAATTTGATTTAATTAAGGTAGTTGTGCCTTTTAACAAATAAATTATGGAGGGTTTAAAATAAAGTAGAGGAGGGTTATTATAGGAAAGAGGTCATTCCTATATTGACTTCCTTAGGCCATGTTCTCAAAACACACGTTCATTTTTTTCAAATATTAAAAGCTTGGTCGGCCACCATTAACAAAGGAAGAAGAGGAAACAAAAGAGAAGCTTAAGGAAAGAAAATTCAAATCAAACTCATTCAAATCTCAAGCTCCTTAACCAATAATGCAAAAGGTAAATAATGTTTAAATCTCTAAATTATTTTGGTTTCGGTTTTACAGTTAATTCCGAATAATTTTGCAAAGATTTGCCATATGTTTGAATGATAAAAAGATTATATATATATATATATATATATATATATATATATATGTTGATGATTTATATAGATTTTATGACATGTTTTGAGAAAAAAACCTTATTAAATGACATCCGTAAGCCTTACAAATTTTTATGACGTTCTGAAAAAGTTATTTAAGATATGGGTTTTGATTTTCATAATTTTTTTTTAATTTTTGTTGAATTATTATGAATTTTCTAAAGAAGAAATGGTTAATCTAGATTGTAAAATTATTTTCAAAAAAAATAATTATAGTTTGGATTTGAAAATTTTATATGTTGAAGAGAACATATTAATTGATTTTCTAGAATTTTTCTAGAATTTCTGAGGGTGTTTTAATAGTTATATAAAATTATTAAAGGTATAAGACCTAAATGTTATATAGTTATAAAGGAGAAAAAGGTTTTTTAAAATTATTCAAATTTCCAAATAAGGAGACACGGCAGCATTTTGGAATATAAAATTCCATCAACCAATCAAATTTAGATAAACAAGGTAGGTAGGGTACAAAAGAGCTATTTTAAAGTATAAATAAATAGTTTTTCTTCTATTTCAACACTTTCGGTAGAGCTTCCACCTTCATTCCAGACCTTCCGACAAGGTCGAAAGGTATCAAACCTTTCGGCTAGGCCAAATACCATGGCACAAGGGATAAAGCAACTGGTACATAGTGAATTGAAAGAGGTCGAAAGGTTTAGGGATGAAAGGTTATAGCTTCCGAAAGAGATGAAGTTTTGTTTTGGTTTAAAGAAAATACACCTGCTATGTTTTGACAAAGAGCTTTCGAAATAGTCAAAAGGTTTAGAAGGAAAAGGTTTCGATTCGTTTACTTTCTTGTTTTAGATGAAACCTTTCAACAAAGTCGAAAGGTATAGCTTTCGACAAGACTGGAAGCTTAATTGCCGCTTCCTAACCTTTCGATACAGATGGAGTCAAAGGTTACCTTTTGTTTTCCAAAACTTGCTGCCTCTCTCCATTAAATTCGAAGGGTTGGTTCCAACACCATTACTTTATTGTTTTCGAATGTTTCCCAAAGGATTTAGGTTTTGAATCAGTTTCTTTCGACTCCAATGTTTTCTGATCCTTCTGCATAATCCAAATGTTTTAAGTCGAAATGTTTAAAGGTTTCAAAGTAGTTAACTTTGAATGTTTTCGAATGGTTTTCGACTTGTTTTCAATTGAACCTAGTGTCTTTGAAAGGTTTTGAGTTACATTGATTTCAAAAGGTTTATAAATAATTTATAGGGGAGGCACCCCAGGCTTCCGACAAAGTCAAAAGGTGAAACCTTTCGACTAGGTCGAAAACAAACCTTACAAGATCGAAAGGTATGGTTATGATGTTTTCAAGTGGATAAGGTTTAAAGGATTTATAAGGCAGATGTCGTAGGTTATAAAGCTTGTGAAATGAAGGCTTTATAAAGGTTTTGAAGGAGATACCTTCCCTGATTTCAAAAGGTTTACTAAAGAATATAAAGGAGTTACCTTCAATACTTTCAAAGGGTTTTATAAATGGTTTTAAAGGAGTTACCTTCAATTTATTTGAAAGGTTGTTTAAAGGATTTAAACAAAGGTTTCGAATGAAAGGACAAGGCAGATAGCCTAAGTGTTTTAAGTTATAATGTATTTTAACTTATCTCTAAAAGGATAAATAATCCTTATTGAACATCATCAATATTATTTTGAGTAAAATATATATAACATGGAAAAAATAATTTAGAGTAAAGCTAAAGATATATTTTCCTTTTATATATATGATTTGACAGACTAAATCATTTTGAAAAGGTTTTAAGGAAAATTTAAAGAGTGGTTGGCTTAGATATTGTAGAGCAGTTAGCTCAGATATTTTGAGCTGTCAGCACATTTTAAATTCGGACAGTCAGTCCATTTTGAGAGCAGTCAGCCCAGCGGACAGTTAGTCCAGAAAGAGCAGTCAACTCTGATATGAAAAGAAGTTCATTTATTAGCATAATGGATTTTGCTAAATTTTTAAGGGCAATTAGTCCACCATTTTTTCCTGTTTCGGGAAGATTTCTCATTATCTAGCATAAAAGATATTATTATTTTAGCATAACCAGTTTTAGGACAATAGTCTAGAAAAGAGCACTTAGCTTAGAATTTAGGATGGATAGTCTAGTAAAGAAAAGATAGTTCAGATTTGGAAAGATAGCCTATTTTATTTCATGTCTTTAGCATAATGGATATTGCTATATTATTAAAATATATTGATTAACCAGTTTGGTTGCAGGAAAGGATTTGCAAATATATGTTTTGGATAGAGATATTAGTGATGGGAAACCCATTCCGCTAAGCGGCATGGTATCAATGGTTATCAGTAAACTGAGATGTAACATATATTTTTCATACCAGGCTTTAAGTCTAACTCGAAGTTTTTGTTTTCCCTTAAACTCTCGGGTGCTCAAAATTTGATTTGAGTAGGCCGAGGGTTTAAATTTTTGGGTTTTTACAGATTTTGGCGAATAAAGCATCCAAAAATGATTAGATAGCTGACATATAGCTAATTTAGGAATTTTGTTTTAAAAATTATTTCCGCTATGTATTAAGACAGTTATGTCTATATTGCTTTGATCATCCAAGGTGGAATCTTCGTATGCTGCTCCTGGCGTATTGTTGTAAATTATATTTGATCAATGCTTGGGATTACATTTGGGTTTTGTAACTTGGATATGATTTATTTGAAATATAATCACCGAAATTATTATTTTTGGAAATCTACGATTTTGTTCATATTCAAATGCTTCTGATATTATTGATACCACTAACACTGCCGTATTTTGTTACAAGAATTTAATACTGTGGATGACTGCAGCATCTATAACGCTTAGCTTTTTGCCTCCAGGCACGAGATGTTATAGCTTGGTATCAAAGCATAGGTTTATGAAAATTTTTAACTAAAGATTGGTTTGAAAACAAAAAAATCCAAAGAAACTAGAGTAAGATTTGGGGTTGGGTTAACGCTAAGTAACATACTTGTATTTGCTATATATAAGTATGTGCTTTATCTCCATTCATCTGCCTTTGATTAGGTTATCTATCTGTATCTCATGAGGTTTGAATATAAAAATGGACGGTAAATGAAGTAGAGTTAACAAAGGAGGGGGAAGCACCGATAGGAATGCCAGACCTAATGCAGGGAGAGGCTAAGGTCAGGCAGAGGATGTTAGTGCTAAAGTCCCGCAGGTCGGTATGGAAGCCGTGTATCAGTTTTTCAGGAATATGATGCAGGCAGGAGTTGCAGCTGGAGTGGTAGAAGGATATGTCGTAGGAGCAGGGGTTCTAAAAGTTCCCGTAGTTAATCATTTTTCTAAGATGAGCGGTGATTATGTGAAGCTAGGAGGGAAGGCGTTTATGGGAACGGAGGATGCTATTGAAGTGGAGAATTGGTTGTTGCACTATGAAATGATTTTTGCAGATTTAGGGCCCAATGATGAGAAGAAGAGGAGGTTGGCATCCAGGCAGCTTCAGGGGACCGCATTGTTCTGGTGGAAAAGTATATCAAAAACAGTTGATGATAAGACAGTAACCTGGGAGGGTTTCAAGAGGAGATTCCAAGGGAAGTTCATGTCAACAATGGCACAGTCAGCTTTGATTAGTCAGTTTGCTGAGCTGGTGCAGGGAGAAATGTCTGTTGCTGAGTATGCTAGGAGTTCGAAGAGTTGGCCTGTTATGGGTATGCTTCTGTAGATACCATGTTGAAACAGAATGAGAAGTTTATCAGAGGATTGAAACCAGAGTTGGCTAGTGCTACCTTGTCCCATCTTAGAGATCCTTCTGATATTGTTATGGAGATGGCTTTAAGGCAGAAAGAAGTCCTTGAGTCTCTAGAGAATTGCAAGGCAAAAGGGGTCCAGGTTGGGCAAAGCCAAAAGATGAAGTTCTTTCCCAAGGAAGATGTGCAGAAGGGTGGAGCAACCGAGAAAGAGAAGTCGTCTACTATAAATGCGACAAGAAAGGGCACTTTGTTAATGAGCATTGCACAGGGAGAGCGAAGGATGTGGCAAAGGGGAAGAATGTCAGGTGTTTCAATTGTGACCACATAGGCCATTATAAGGACCGATGCAAGGAGCCTATTAAGGATGGTAAGGGCATGGTGTATGCATTGGAGCCTGCAACTTCTAAGCCAAACAGCCTAGGAGAAAGGGAAGGCAGTTCTTGGAGGAACGCTTTAGATTCATGGCATATCTGTCAGCGTTTTATTTGATACTAGTGCATCACATTCTTTTAAATCTAGATGTTTTATAGATAAGCTTAATCATGAACCCAAATATTTAGTTACTTCCTTATGGGTTGCAAATCCAATAGAAGGGTAGCGACTCTAGGGTTGAGGTGTGATCGGTTTGAGTTTAGCCTGTTAGGTCATACTTTTGTATATAGTCTGCATGTGTTTGATTTTGTGGAGTTTGGGATCATCCTAGGTATGGATTGGTTAAGTGAGTATGATGCTAAGATATTTTGCCAGGGAAGGAAGTTATCTCTTGGATACCTCGATTGTAGTGGTCGAATTATTTTCATCGTAGGAGGTTCTATCGGTGCAGTGTTGGCTTTGTTGGGTGCTTTGGATTCAGATGATGAGTTGCACTAAGTTTTCATGGTTAGAGAATTCACAGATGTATTTGATCTTTTAGTTGGATTGCTGCTAAAACGAGCCATTGAGTTTTAGATAGATTTGGTTCAGAGAGAAGAACTAATGAGTAGACCGCTAAGCAGGATGACCCCTTCAGAGATGAGGGATTTGAAGGTGCAGTTGTTGGACTTAGAAGGAAAGAGTTTTGTAAGGCCGAGCAGTTCACCGTGGGGTGTGGCGGCAATTTTTGCTAAAAAGCCGGACGGATCGTTGAGGCTATGTATTGCTTATCGTAAATTGAATGAGAGGAAGATAAAGAACCGATATCCATTCCCCTGAATTGATGATTTGTTCGACCAGCTAAATGGAGCAAAGATAGTTTCTCAAGTGGATTTTTCAATGAGTTTCCATCAGCTCAGAATAACAGTATACCTTTGACAATTTTGAAGCCCAGATATGGATCGTACGAATGGTTAGTTATACCATTCCGACTAACGAATGCTACAGCTTTCTTTGTGGGTTTGATGAACCGGATTTTCCAAGAGTAGTTGGATAGGTTCATGCTGGTTTTCATAGATGATACATTGATTTACTCTAAGGATAAAAGGGAGCATGAAGTTCATCTTAGAGTAGTGCTTGAGAGGCTGAGGCAGTATCAACTTAAAGCAAAGTTTTTGAAGTGTCACTTCTAGAAGAAAGAGGTGAAGTTTCTTGGTCATGTCGTCTTAGAGGAAGGGTTATCAGTAGATCCGACCAAGATCAAAGCAGTGAATAGTTGGAAAAGACCCAAGACAGTAACCGAGATTAAGAGTTTCCGTGGGTTGGCTGGTTATTATCGGAGATTCATTAAGGATTTCTCGAAGATAGCAGCACCGATGACCAGGATGATAAGGAAGGATATGAAGTTTGTGTGGAACGATAAATGTGAGTAAGCATTCCAGAGTTTGAAACACTTATTAATCCATGCACCTGTGTTGATAGTTCCATTGAGGAATCAGGATTTGGTACTCTATATCGATGAATATGGAACTGGATTAGGAGTTGTGTTGATGCAGAGAGGTAAAGTGAGTGTCTATGTTTCTAGACAGCTTAGTATGCATGAGCTTAGATATCCAATGCATGATTTAGAGTTGACTATTGTGATTTTTTCTTGAAAGGTGTGGACACATTACCTTTTGGGAGAAAGGTTTGAGCTATTTACAGATCATAAGTCGTTGAAGTATTCGTTCTCTTAGAAGGAGCTAAACATGAGACATCAGAGATGGTTAGAATTCATAGCCGCTTATGATTTTGGGATTGAATACACACCACGGAAAGGCAACCGGGATGTAGATGCATTTAGCAGGAACCATCAAAACGCAGTGTTGGCAATGATGGCTGAGTGGAAAGATTTAGAAGCATTCACAGATGGCGGAGTGTAGCGGTAATCTGAGGCAGGGTCTAGTGGTGATACAGTTGTATTTTCTTGTTTGGAAGTTCGACCAGTTTTGATCAAACATATTGCTTCTAAGCAGATAGAGGATCCAGTATTAGCTTAACAGATCAGAAAGCTAAAGGAAGGAACCAAGAGTGATGACTTGAAAGATTTCAGTCTTGACCGGGATGGTTGGTTGAAAAAGAAAGGAAGATTGTGTGTTCCCAGTGTAGGAAACATAAGAAAAGAAGCCTTAGATGAATGCCATCGTTCGAAGCTCACTATACATCCCGAAGGTACCAAGATGTACCAGAATATGAAGAGAAGTTTCTTCTTGGAAGGAATGAAGTGGGATATTGGTTTTTTTGTAAGGCAGTGCTTGAATTGCCAGTACGCAAAGGCCGAACACCAGAAACCGAGTGGTTTGCTTCAACCGTTAGATATTCCGGTATGGAAGTGGGATTCTATTTCTATGGACTTTATAAACGGGTTGCCAAGGTCGAATGGGAAAAATGAAAGTATATGGGTTATGGTGGACAAATTGACCAAGAATGCCCATTTCATTCCAGTTATATCAACCAGGACAGCAACTGTTTTAGCAAAGTTGTTCATGAAGAATGTTGTTAGACTGCATGGAGTTCCTAGAACCATAGTTAGTGATAAAGATTCCTTATTCACTAGCAAGTTTTGGAAGATTCTGTAGGAATTTTTGGGATTCAAGCTCGTGATGAGTACCGCTTACCATCCGTAAATAGATGGGCAAATGGAAAAAGTTAACAAGATCTTCGAGGATCTGTTGATAGCTTGTGTTTTAGACTTTGAGGGATCACGGGAGGACCGTTTGCATCTAGTCGAGTTTTCGTATAACAACAGTTATCAGACTAGTATTGGGACGGCACTGTTTGATGCTTTGTTTGAAAGGCCATGCAAATATCCGTTTGTTGGTTGGAGTCCGGGGATAAGTTGATTCTTGGTCCAGATTTGGTTAGAGAAGCTTTAGAAAATATTGAGTTCATTCGAGATAGGATGAAGGAGGCTCAACCTTGGCAGAAAAGTTGGTGTGTAATAAGATGATATCTTGAGATAATAACATTACATTTTTAAGTAATTTCTATTTCTTCTTCTAAGATTATTTTTTCATCTTTAATAATCCAATTTCTAATTCTGCTCTAGTTGGTTTTCCTACATATTCCATTTTTTGAATCTCTATATTTATCATATAATTCAATGCTAATTTCCATTATTTAATGATAAGTAAGTTCAGGACATACCTTATAGCATTAGCCATAAAACACACATTCGCTTGTTTCGAGTCGCTTTCACTATCATTGTCAGATGAATTAGAATCGTCTCATGTTACTTGAAAAGCTCTTTTCTTTTTCATAATTTTTCAAACTTGTTTTTATTTTAACCGTTATTGAGCTATGGACAATCCTTCTTTATGTGAGTAAATTTTTCACACTCATAACATCTAATTAATGTTTAATTAAAGGAGTTTGGTTTGCCACCATTTTGAGCTCTGTTCATCTTCTTGAACTTCTTGAATTTGTTGTAGTTTTTGGCTGTAAAAACAATCTCATCTTCGTCCAAGTCCGAATCTTCATTACTTGCTTGGAATGCTATGTTTTTATTTTCATAATTTCAATCCTTTCAAGCCTGCAAGTTAGCTTCATGCGGCATCAAATTTCCTATTAGCTCTTCGACTTTGAGTTAAGGAAGATCATTAGCTTCTTCTATAGCTAAAACTTTTCTTTCATATTCATTTGTCAAAGAGTTTAAAATTCCTTTGACGAAATCAAAATCAATGAATTGATTCCATATGCATTGAGATCGTGTTGAATGGTTTGAAATCCAGCATGCGTATCAATAATCGATTCATTTGCTTTCATTTTAAAAGATGAAAATTGGTTTTTTAAAATCGAGATTTTAGTTTTCTTGGTTTAGTTGTGCCTTCACGTGTGACTTGTAAAGTGGTTCCTGTATCATATGCAGTGGCACAAAGCATGACACACGAAAACTCATTATTATCAAGTGAGCAAAACAATACTCTCATAGCTTAGGCATTGTTAGATGTCAAAGCTTTTTGTGCATCAGTCCACGTGCTAATGTTGGTGTTGGGTGCTTCATATTTATTTTGAGTTGCTAGCTATATTTCTAACCCATTTTCTTCCATTCTCATACGATTTGACTAGTATGCATAGTTAGAATCAGTAAATAGTGGACGATGAGCAATTAATTGACCTTCTTGAAAAGTGCTTGCCATATTAATGATTTTTTAACTTTGTGTTACTATAGACTGAATTGACCATGCTCTGATACCAAATGAAATTCTATAGGATCTTTATATAATGTATCTTATATATAAGTGTGAGAGTGTTTATTATTAAATAGAGAATAACAAATGAATACAAAGACAATAAATAATAAAGGCGAGCACACCATATATTTTATACTGGTTCAGATCTCCTGTCCTACGTCCGACCCCGAAGCTCCCCTTTGTATTTGCTTTAACCAAATAACCATCACTTGGCATGGAGGAATATGCTAATATAAAAGTATCTCTCTGACAATCTTATGTTCCAAATAACATGGATTTTGACTAATAGTACAATTCTTCCTATGATCTCCTTTGAGTATATGAATGTGAACACTTTGAGATGTAGGAAATGGTTTAACCAAAATGGTATTTTGTTTATGATAGACCGAACTATAAAAGCAAGAGAAGCACGAATTTGTATATAGAAAGTTAATAAGAAATCAAGAGAATAGATTATCTATAATTCTCAATCTTTGAAGTATTTATAGGTTTAAAGAGATGCAAATGAAGAGAAGTTACCATTAAACAAACTCCGTTTTTTTAGCGGCTAAAACCGTTGAAGAAGAGATGTAATTATTCAATGTGAAATAAAACATCCTTTCAGATTAGAGTAGTTGCCAGATGATAGACATCTGTGGATTTTCCATGGACATCTATGGCTTGAGGAAAGAATTTCCCCAAACTATTCATAGACGACTTTGGCTTTTCCATAGTCGTCTGTGGATGGCATTTTCAGATTACAAAAGTTTTTAATGCCAATGTCGAATGTTTTTAGTACTAATTTTGTGTATATGAATTCTGTGTTAATATATACTCAAGGAGACCTTACAATGTTTATCTAATACTCTTAATATACTAGTATAACCTTATTAATCATAGCATGATCCATAAGTCTTTGTTTGTCTTCAAGTCCTAGTATCTTTGAGCATGATGATCTCTTATAGTATATACTTGTAATCTTGATAAGATATATAATATATGTGATTGTACAGTTGTTATCATTGGAACCATAGAATGGATGTTCTTACAAAATGTGAATTAAAATAATTGGTATAGTTAAGAAAAGTAAATTTGAAAATTGAGCTATCAAAAGAAGTTTAACTTAAGTAAAATAAATTTAAATAAAATGATTTATGAAATGGTTTATGAATGAATTTTGATATTAAAGGAAATACTATTGGAAAATGAAGTGTGATTTTAAATTTAATGCGAAGAAAAAGAATTTGGTATAATTTAGGAACCAATGAAATAAATATTTAAGTTGTATGTTGATCATTCTATTCGCATAACTGATTTGATCCAGATTCGTGTGCATGAATTTGACGTGATGTACACTAGTCCGAGTTAGAATTTTTCCTTCGATTCTTGACGGTGAAGTCTTATTACAAATTTTTGATCTGATTCTAAAGTTTTTTTATCATAGTATAAGGCTATGTAAGGAGAATAGAGATTTCTAATCAAAGAAACGGATTAGAGTCCGCACTAGAGTAGTCCAATGAACAATACTAGTTTGGAAGCAAAATAATGCGATCAAGGGAGCGATCAAATTTTATATTGCGTACGGATGGTATATGTACATCATATGGGCTTTAATAAATTATATGTTTTTGCATGTTAAATGGTTTGGTATTATTAGTAAGTAAGTTGCAGGTTCATGGAAGCAAAAGCTAATTTGGTACTTTTGGTTTCATGAGCAGAGTTTCGTTGCTCGACAAATATGTACATGTTTATATTTTGTTTTGGATTGATGGTTTTATTCCCAACATATAGGAGGCCTCTTGACTTTTGTTTTCTTTTGTTGGTTTGGGCCCGTAGAGGTAATTTGTAGTTTTTCTGATCGAGCCTCGCAAAGGAGACACTGTCAAATTTTTCCATAATTTTAAAGAATTAGAAAATCAACAATCCTTTTCAACTAATTCATTTTGAAAAGTTAATGGGTTTGGAGAAATTTTCCTTACCTTGGCAATTTCAAGGGCGAAATTCAAAGGGGAGAGTGTGACAATCCAAAATTTGTTCATTTTAATCATTAAGAATGTTTAATTTATTTTAAATATTCGATTTGAGGTTTTAAAATAAATGGGAAATCACTTTGGCAATAAATTGAATTTATAGAGTTTTTTATAATTTTTATTTTTAATTATTTTCTAATTTTGTCGTTCGACATATTTTACGTCGAACGTTGATAGTTTCAAAGTTTAACAGAACTTGATAACCAGTGTGTTTTATTGTTTTTTAGTGATCACATCACATTTCTGCACGCGATCATATTTTATTTAATGTCATTCACGGCTCGTATGCGAATGCGTCATTGTGTGACGGGGTATCAAAATTTGTTTATATTCATACCCCCGAACATACATAAATACATACGTACTTTATGCACAGCCTTTTCTTTAAATCAACTGTACTCGGCCAATAATTTCCTCCTCTTTCACACATCCACTACCCTTTTGTTCCCCTTCACCATTGTTTTTCCTGTACATAGACTCAACAATCTTATCCCCCTTGTCTCTTCTACCTCTTTCTTTGTCTACACATGTGTACTGCTTTCATCCATATGTCTCCACATAAATATTGTTCAAATGCCTATGACCTTCTTCTAATTGTTCTTGTAATGATTCTAGAGAAAGGAAATAAACAGTTTCCTACATTCAAGAATCAATTCCCCAATCCACTGAATATCAACCTAATCATTCGACATGAAAATTGTCCGTAATATTCTCTAGGAATTTTAGAAATTCGCCACACTCGATTCCATGGAGATACGAGGAATAAATCACTAAAAATCAGAAAGAGGTTAAATTTTGTCATAGAAGTTCAAAAATTGATTTCTTCCGATCTAAGTCAATTGATCAACGCCGCTTATGTCGTTAGGTTCATACGGAGGAGGAGTATTTTTGTAAGTTTGGCGATTTTTCTTGATGGTTGTCAGGGGACATCGAAGCTAGGGCTAGGTTTTTCGTCGACCAATGTGACGTTGGGTGAATTGGAGGGTATGGGATTGTTTGTCGTGGGGAGGAGCATCTCCAAGTCGAGTTTAGAGTGATCTAGTTGTGGATAAGGGGAGAAGATTGGTTTTTATCGTAAGTTTTGCTTCATGATTTTATTTGGGTTTGCGGTTGGAAAATGTTTGGTGGGGCTAGGGATGGTGGCGGAGGTGCCAGTGAAAAAGGGGGTGAAGGCGGATCTACTAGTGGTTAGAGCACATACACGGATATGTGCATATTTTTGTGCTCGAAGATTTTGAATGGGAATGATGTGTTTGGGAAGAAGGGTTTGTTCCTAATGGTGCGGGTTTGGTTTATCTTGTGGGGCTTTGGGCCTTGGAGCTAGTTGAGGAAACTAAGTAATTTATTTGATTTATATACGTATATATTAAAGTTAGTAAACTTTAACAATTCATATCTCAACCGTTTGAAGTCTGATTAAGTAGCGGATTTTTGCGTTTAACTCAGGTTGACTAGTACTACATTGTGGTATAACTTGGTAATAATTTTAGCATAGTTTAATTCAATGATGAATTAATACTGCCGGATAATGATTACATGAATTTGGATAATAAAGTAGTTCAATTAATTTTAATTAATGGATGTTATCTATTTGGCCAAATAATCATCATTCTGTTAAAGTAATTTAAATTAAGAAATTTGGACACCTGTTAGCGGAATAAAACACCGTTCTGCTAGCTAAAATTAATTGGACACCTGTTAGTAAAATATAATTTCCATTCTGGTATAATTAACTCGATAGATTATGTTTGGACATCTTTTTGGTAGAACAAGTCCTCGTTCTTCTATTAAAATTTGAATAGCAAATTGTAGGCTATGGACTGATATGCCATTTAACCATTATTGAATTGTTGATGTGTTAACCGGTGATGGTAATGAATTGAATTTATTTACATAGATGTTGATTATGTAAATTCCTGTAATTAAACTTGAAAAGTTGAATTAGATGAAATTGTAACTTGTTTAAGTACCATGGTGGTCGCTAAGCCACTTTCTAAATTTGAAAGTTAAGTTTTTGAATCAATGTTATTTTAAAGATAATTATTATTTATTAATAGGGTTTTTAAGGGAATTATTATTTACTAATACTGTTTTTGAAAATAGTGAATTATTATTTTAAATAATGATTTCCAATTAATTATTTATTAATATGATTCTTTAAAGTTATTTAAGAATATTTTAATATTATTTTAAAGCTATTTAATTATTATTTTAAAATGTTTTAGTTATATTTTAATTATTTATTTAGAGTTATTTAATTATATTTGATTAATATGTAAAGGTTAATTAATTATCATATTAATATTGTTTAAAAGTTAATTAATTAATACATTTATATTGACTTGAAGTTTAATTAATTACTATATCAATAATGTTTGAAGTTAATTAATTATTATATTGCTTTAGTGTTAAATTATTAATATAATAACATTGTACAAAGTTAATTTAATTTATTATTAATGATATTCTAAAGATTTCTGTTTTGAATGAGGTTTATAGATAATTATACGAAGAATGTTTAAATAATAACTTATTTCTTTCAAGGTGTTTTAAATAATTGATTTTATCAAAGGAAATTTATTGGTAAAGTTTATTAATGAAGTTTTATTTTAAAAAGAAGAAAGTTTATAAAAGAAGTTTATAAATTGGAAAGAGATCTTTAAATCAGGAATGAGTTTTATAAATAATTTTGGATATTTATTAAAAAAATTTATAATTGATTCTGGTTATTTATAAAAGAGTTTATAAATGATTTTTATATTTATAATAGAGTTTTATAAACAGACTTGGAGATTCGTAAAGAAATTTTATAAATAGATTTGGAGTTTTGGTAAAAGCGATTTCTATAAACGAAAGAGGTTTATTAAAAGGATTTATAGAAGAAATTTGTAAAAGAATTTGGGATTTTAATTTCCCTTAACTGGCCATTCTAATTATAGTGGTGTAGTAATTACGTTCCATAATTGACAGTGTCTGGGTTATTTTTATCTTCAACTTAAATAACATTGTTTTAATTCTTTTGATATAATTTCAGAATAAGAAATCTTCTACTAAGGTTTGTGAATATACTCAAACCAGTAAGATTAGTATATGAATATTTTGATAAAGACTCTAAAAGAGATTTAATAAGTGAAAGATTTATGTAATAGGAGGCTTAGTGGTTACTATGGGTAACTAAATCTCTGAATCATTGCGTGTTTGTTTCTATGATAGCAAAACAACCGACTATCAAATCTGGATCAAAGTATAACTCTAGAAATATCAAGGAGAAAAACGTGAGTTATATGACACATTCATCGTCGATGATGCTGTACTATGTGTATAGATCTCATTTTGTTCCCCTAAGACAAATGATAAGGAGATCCATCCACTTAAACGGCTAGGGGTGATCCTTCCCCCTTTGTATTGTCTGATTATTTCCAAAAGAACCGGGGCTGAGTTTACCGGAACTATCAAATGTTGTTTTGAAGAGACCAGAAAGGATAAGCATAAATTATCCAAAACCACTTCGATCCAACTCAAGAGTTTCGAACTGAAGATATCTTGAGTATGGAGTTTTGAAGTGCAAGGGCTGCTTGCTACTAATCCTAAGAGTAATTCCAAAATGGATGTAGTAGAGGTTATGCCTTTGGTTTCATTTAGACCTAGAACAAACTTGTATAGATGAATGCTCGCATCGCATTGCTGCCTGGAGGGCAGTATTAACATTCCAAGTAGGTTTTCTATAAAAAAAAGGTAATTGTAGCCTCAAGCCTCATTAATCGGGAAATGACTAAATCAAGGACATGCAGCAGGGCTATGCGGGCGTCTCACATTAAGGTATGATTATTCCGTATCTAAAGTCGATATTATGTATGCTTCAGGGAACATTATGGTTGTTTATCAACCATGGGATGATCATATTCAGTGCTATACAGTGTCTGCTTTGGAGAACATTATGGTTGTTTATCAACTATGGGTGATCCTATTCAGCGCTATACAGTAAAGTGTAGTGTTGGTTCTGAGTAGCAGAAGTGCAACGTGTTGTAATCTCCCAGACATTTTGTCTAGCGGTGTGCATATTCAGTAGGTAGAACCTTAGCATTTTATAATCGGAATTCATTTTTTAATACGAGCCTTTGGACTTGATTGTATACCAATTATGCTGGAATTTAACAATTTAACAATTTTGGCTATGATTAATATGTATTTGTACCTTAGATATTATTATAATATCACTATATTTTCTATAAAAAATATTTTGGTTATCGTAAGGTAAAAGCCTATCCTTATTTATATGTGGTGTGATCTTACGAGATAGCTTTGATTTTAAAGGATTTTATAAGTTATAATAAATAAAATTCTTTGTGATTTGAGTTTGTCATATTGGTTTTACCAGACTGACTCGGACATTGTTTTTCTATAATGCTTAGTTCAGCCTGAGCATATTTTCCAGATTTAGCTGGATGTTATAGAACTTTCAAGAGATAAGATGGATTTTCGAGACGTATTCATGTATCTTTATTCGTCCGATGGTTTGTTTTTCTTGATTTATGTCTGTATTTATCTCCAACTGTAAGGACATGCTGTTTTAACTGTCCAGGCTGAAATAGGATTAATGTACTCTGATATTATGTATAATAAAGACGATTTCTCTTGTAAAGATCTTGTGTATATTATATACCTTCTCTTCACGATGTGAAATTCTCTTATATCTTCGTTTCTTTCACCCCAATAATCTGTCTTTTCGGCACTTGGATATTCGGCACCACGGATGTATTAGTGTTAATTTCTTTTGGTCGAAAAGGTAGGTTGTTACATAAAATATGCACGCATTTAAATTAAAATTTTGAACTTTTGTTGTTTATTGGTTTTTGATTGCTTGGAATAACCTACATATTCAAAATTAATATTGGTTAAATGATGTGTGCATATGTTTTAAATATTATATATATATATATATATTAATAAAATATTTAATAAAAATAATACAACATAAATTTTAAATGATTTAGTGTAAATATTAAATAATAATTATAAATAGGAATTATTATTTGAATTTCCTTTTTTTTGTAAATTTTGATCTATATATCAACATACCCTACATTCATATGTCGAAATATGTAGGCAAATTTTGAATTTCAATTTCAAATTCAAAATTTGATTTTCCCCCACCTTTTCATTAAAATTTTATGAAAGACGTCTCTTGACCAGAGAACATGTCCTTTGATTCTTTATTTATTTACTCTATCTCCATCCATTCATTTTTCACTTTCATTTTCAAATTCAAAAATCATAAACCCTCTTATCTCTTCAAATTACTCTTCAATGGCATCCTCACGCAATACTAAGGCAACCATAAGGATTTCTAAGAAAATAAAATGATAGCTTTTTAATGACCAAGAAGTCATGCAAGCCTACATTGAGTATATATCTTTTGGAAAAGACTTTCCTGGAAGATATGATATTTTTGAAGATTTTCCTACGTGTGACCTTTTTAACCTTTGTCTAACAAATGAAATTCTTGGTTTAATCGATGCTTTTCAAAATGATTTCGTTTGTTATCAAAAATTGTTGAAGATCTTTTATGCAAATTTAAAAGGAAAGTTTCATAATGGAAGAGATGGAGAAGTTTGGAGTTATATCAAGTGGATACAAATTGTTTTAAATTGTTAACTTTTAGGTCACGTTCTTGGATGTAAATCTAGTGAAATGGACCTTTAAACTTTTCAAATTGATTTTCAAAACCATGAAGTGATTCATGACATTTTTGAAAGTGATGATGATTGTGAAATTAAAACCAGAAACCTACGTCCAAAAGAATGAATTTTAAACCTTATTTTACAACAAAGTATCACTTATAGAATGGGTAATTATAATAACCCGACACAAAAAGGTTTCAAAGCTCTTCTACCCACTTATGGTCAACACAACATAAATTGGTCTCAAGTTTTTTTGGATGAAATTTTTCCTAAAAATCTTTCTAAACATGAAAACACATTATTTCATGGTGTGTATCTTATTCGAGTTTTCAATTATTTTGGTGTTGACCTTGAAGGAGAGAAAACAACTCCTAGGAAAATATTTAACAAAGCCAACATTTCACTTATGAATATTTCACCCTTTTTCGAGCCTTATGAAATGCTTGCGAAAAAGGAACAGAGGTTGGTTTGGGAAGAGGAGTAAGAAATAAGAGAAGAAAAGGAAGAGGAAGAGAGGAAATGGAAGTTGAGCAGGAAGAACAAGAAGAGGAGGAGGATACTTCCTTGGAAAGTATCAATGTGCAACCTAATCCATCCAACAAAGATCTTCTCAAAAATCAAGAGAAGATCATTCACAACCAAAGAAAGCTTAAGAAATCATTCTCAAAAAGATTATCTCAATTTCCAACAAAATTTATAAATTCTTTGGAAAGATCATCCCCAAGATTGGTGGTTCTTCTTCATCTTTACCCACATCTTTCTAGTTGTTTGTTTAAGCGATTTTTGTATTTGGATTTTATAGTTTTAAGTTTATATTAAATCTCATTTATATTTCTTTTATTCCTTGTACTCATCTTTATTACCAATGAAAAATCTATTTCTTGCCATTATACATTGTCGATTATCTCTAGAGAGCCATACAAATATAGTAGTATAGGCCAAAATAATAGAATTATAAAATAAAGTAGTTTTGAAAAATATAGTGCATACGTTGACATATGCAAATCATGTATGTTGACATATAAACCCCGGTTTTAAAAAAATTAAAAATTAAAAATAGAATAACTATCAAACATCAATTCATTTTGAATGAATTCTTACCTTTATATATGCCCATTCACTCCAGAAAATCATTGCCTTTTATCTCTATCTTCACCCTCTTTCTTATATATACTAATCTCTTTAATAATGGCTTCTCCACATCAAAAACTTTGTGAAAATATTGAAAAACACTTGATTTGTTTAAGAATATCCTTACTTTCATTCTTAGAAATCAATGGCACTTAGAATTAAGAAAAATGCATGTGATTAAAGAGCAAGAGAAGCATTTTGACGTTATTCGATGGATGATTTCTTCTCTTACCAAAGAAGAACCATCCAATAATCTCGAATATGCCATCGACAAAGATGATGAAGATTAGGATGCCATCAAAGCAGATCCAATCTTTAGTGCTGATTGTTGGGTTAAAGTTCATCAAAATGTCTAGTTAAATTGGTTTGGATTTATATTAAAATTCTACTACAATATATTATTAAAATATGGATTTGTGCAGACTGACTAGTTTGACTCTGTTTTACTTATGATTGAGTTGTTTGATTTACTTAGATTTGTGTGACTAATACAAGTTATTTATGCCATCACATATCATTATTATCACTAATTATTCTCATCACTTTTAAATTAAAATTATTGCTTATTCTACTTGGTTTTATTTCTCAGTATTATATATTATGTAGTACCTTAGTTAGAAGGAGTTTTCAGTTAGATATTTTTGATGGCAAAAGGGAGGAAATATATAAAATATTAGAATCTAGACATAGAACGAGGGGGAGTTTTGTAACTCAGAGGGAGTTATGGCATATTTTATTTACACAGTTACCATCATCAAAAATAGGAAGATTGTTAGTAACTTAAGAATTGGTTTTGATGATAACAACCATATGACATTATATAACTTATATATGCTGATGTTTTTATCAAGTTATATTAGTATATAGTGTAGAACATTAGAAATTATTTGTTAAGAAGATTGTACAGTATCAAGAGAAGATACAAAGCAGATATAGAGATTCAAGAGTTAGAGATAGAAGAACTCGTGAGTATTGAAGAAATCAAGATATCCTAGATATGTTATGAAATATTATATTATTTTTTAAAACCTCGATAGCACTTCTCTGCTCTTTCTGTATTTCTCTTTAAAAATGGCCTTAAAATAAGAATTTTTGTTTTCAAAACAATTTTTACAAATAGCTTTCAAATTGTTTCTATCTCTTGATTTTATTATATCTGATATTCTTTGAATATTATACCTTGTTATAATTTTAGTTTTAAAAGATTTCTAAATATTTATAAGTTTATTACAATATTTGTTATTACTTTGATTTCAAATATATTCATCTTTATTTTACATTTATTATTTTCAAAAGAAATTCATATTTAAATCCATTATATATTTAGATATTTCTTTATGAAGTTTTATTAAGTTTTGATATGATTAAAATATGTATAAACTATGTTTAGATGATTTTACAAGTGCCAAAATATTTCACAAACCTTAATATTTTCAAAATAATTTTTATACAGTGTTTTTCAATTTTGTAAAGAATATTTTGACATATCCAATTCCTATATGTCAACATGGTGACTGTAATTTTCAAAATTCAAATTTTGAATGGAAGTGTATTTTCATCGTATATCCTCATGAATGAACATGATTGTTGTTTCTCTATAAATAGGGATTAAACCAATGAATTTTTGATAACTTATTTCTTATATTTTCTCTTCTCTTTCACTCTCTTGAATTCTAAACGAAAATCTACTCAAATATTCTCAAACTCAATTAGAATCAAATTCAAACTCCGTCGATTTGATCCTCTATTGATCACTCGTTCATTTCTCTCATCTCACTCACTTAAACAAGATCAAAGTGCTATTCAAGTGGTTATAGAATCATTTGTAATCAAGATTAACAATCTGAGTTGTAAAACTCTATCAAATCATACTGTTATACTTGTGGGTTTGATTATAGCTCGTGTAAATCAATTGTGCATAATAGCCCAAAAACCTAGTAGGTGTACTTATGGCCCATGTAAATCAAGTGACTCCACCTTGAGGGAAAAAAGTCTGGAGGGTGTGTCTCGTTACCTTGAAATCGAGATTGTATTTTCTTTTCTACTTGTAAAGAAATCAGTAGAGGACTAGATCTCGGGTAACTCCGAACCAGTATAAATTCTTGATGTGTTCATTTCTTCTTTACTTTTACTGTATTTATATTTTTTAGTGTTTGAATTTGTGATTGATAATTGCATTTTTTAATCCTAAAAGAATTCAAAATGATTGACAAAAATTATTAAACACTATTCACCCCCTTCTAGTGTTAAATTAGCCTTAAGATCCACTTCCGCCAAAACAACATTATTTAAATGGTTTTTAGATGCTTGTGATTTCATAAGCATGTTGTCCTCATATAACTCCATCGTTCGTCCGATCTGATTCTTGAACATTGCATTTACTAATCTTTGTAAGTAGCACCGACATTCTTTAAACCGAATGGCCTCACTCGATAACGGTACAATCCCAAGCCAGTAATGAAACTGGTGTTCTCTACCTCAAGTTTGTGCATCATGATCTATTTGTATCATGTAGACATCTATAAAAGGGAGTAGTTCATGCACTGCAATTCCATCGACAAGCTAATCAATCCAAGGTAGTGGGAAGCTATCTTCTAGGAAAGCTTTCTCTGGTCCGAGTAATCGCACAAGTCCACCACTGCGCATCTAATTTTTTGAATAGTATAGGATTTGATACCCATTTAGGATACGTCGAATTATGGATAAAGTTGTTTGCCAATAACTTATACACTTCTTCCTTCAATGTAGTGGATCGCTCCAAAACCATACCGTGTCTTTTCAGCCTTACTAGCGTGAATTTGGGGTCGATATTATGCACGTGACATGCTATCTCTGGCAATATCCCATGCATATCGGAATACATCCACGAGAACACATCCAAATCGGCATAAAGAAATTTTATCAGTTCGTTTTGCATCTTGACTACAAGCTGTGAAACTATCTTCAAGTCCCGAGTTGGGTCATCCATGTCGACAGGGATAGCAACCATAAACTCCATCAGTGTTGCCCGTTTATCCCCTACGCACTTCTTCCTATGGTCTATAGTCTTGTTAAAGCGACTATGGCCCCCGAACCAAGGGCTGATCTTTACGCTTTAGGTCACGAATATTGAGAGTCTTCCCTACTTTCTTCCCGTTCTTACATCATTTAGCACCACACAATTTAGCAACGTAACATTCTCTTACCACACTGTGGTCTCCTCTTACCACTCCAACCCCATTTTCCATCAGTAACTTCATCGTAAGGCACCATGGAGCCAAAGCTAATTTGAAATCAGCAAAGGCCAGTCGGCTCAAGAAAGCGTTGTAAGTTGAGAACTCATTGATTATTACGAAGGTTAACTTAGACCTACCCTTATTCTCCTTCTTCGAGTTCTACAGATAAGTCAATTATCCCAACTAGCTATTTTAAATCATCTATAAATCGTTGAATCTTCATCCTGTAAGCGGTCACATCTTTCATGCTAATCTTCGTCTGATCGAACATTTGTCAAAAAAGGATGTTAACTGAGCTTCCACTATTAACCAACACCCTACGCACAACTGCTGCTTTGATTCTGATTATTACTACCATTGGGTCGAGAGTTGATGCCTCTATCTATACCTTCAGTATCCCAATTTTGGAATATGATATTATCATTTATTAACTTTTTTTGGCTGGGGATTTATCTTCAATGGCATAGTAGCTTTCCTTTGGAGTGTGCTTCAAAGAACTAGCATATCTCTCCATCTTACCCTAATACTACGTTGGGCGAGGTCCTCTAGTGATGGAACTTATGATGAGTCTCTGATTAATCCGATGAGTTCCTTCTTCATTGGGACTGATCCGATTTCCTTGATTGCTCGAAACTTGGGGTCCAACGAGTTGGTCAGAATTATGCAGTTTCCTCACATACTATTGGAGCCTACTATTCCCTATTATTCCGTAATTTAGTCCTTCAGATGTTAATAATCATTTGTGTTATTGAGTCTAGTGAAAGTGACAAAACTTCCCAGATATCTTTTGTTGTTTAGATGCCTCCTGCTTGGGCATTGTGTTGTATTGTTCGGTTCCCTGAGTAGCAAGGTAGATGTTCTCTAAGCTACTGTTCAATAGCGTAATCCTTAGGTCTGAGATTCCTAAGACGTTCCCGCTCCCATTGCACCTTCCAAAGTTCTAATTCCTTATCTTTTGATTCAAATTCTTTCTTGTTGTGGTCCCAGAACTGTTTCCATCCTGCTTACTATGACATTGCTTTGAACCATTTCCTTCGATTGCTCACCGACATGTTTGTCTTCAACCATGCTTGCCTCTTCCAGTCTTGGAAACTGGTTTGCTTTTTGGCAGAATTCCTTTTTGGTAATTGGTTGTTTCATTTTGATCCATCTACCAAAATCCATATCCGGGCGAATGGATCGAACCAAAGCCATAAAAATCATACCCCTCATTTGGATTGCTTACCGTAGTAACCGCGATGTTGAACCAGTCCATGAAAGATTTCAGTGACTCATTGGGTCCCTGGAAGAAGCCAAATAAGGACACCACATCTTTTGGTCATGAAGTATGGAGTCTAAACTATTCTATAAACTTTTTTGCTAATTAGTCGAAAGTGGAAATAGATTTTGTGCAAGTCTAGTAAACCACATGGAAGCAAATCCTTCCAAGAAGATTAGGAAACATCTATAATAGACATCATCTGTAGCCCTAGATCCATAAATAAGCCATTCATATTTGTACAAGTATTGTTTTGGGTCTGTCTTTCCGTAATATGATGGCATAGTTGGCATAGTGAACTTCTTAGGATATTCTTCTCTTAGAATGTTTTCAGCGAATGGAATTCGACATGGCGCAGAACAACAGTCATCATTCTTTCTGACCCTACTCTCCTCAAATAATCATTTTATCATGTCAATCATGTACTCCTCGCTAGCATGGTGGTCTATAGGTTGACTGTCAGGGGCTGCATGGAGTGTTTGACTCCACAAATGGTCTCGGTTTGCCAACTGAAGCCTAGGTTCTCCGTTCTCTGACTGAACCACTCTTCCGGGGTCCTATTGGCCCAAGGTTGGTCTTACTCGAGAAATTTGAACCTCGTTTCTCGTGTTTCGTCTATTTATGTCAATATTCAGTTCTGATCTATCATCATCAAGTTGCATGTGATTTTCGGAGTTACTTACAAGCATTGGGTTGTTCACTTAACGAGTGTTCATTCCAAGGTTTGGATTTGTATTAGTCTACTTTCCAATAGAAGGAGTACTTCCATATCATTCTATTATGATTCCTGCTGCTCCACCAACAACCTCCCCTTTTGTTTATAATTTCTCCCGTTTAAGCCTAAAATACAGGAATTCCCTCGTTCTATAGCAGCTACAACTCTTTTGTCTAGCTCTTGAAGCACTTGGTGGCTGTAGCGCCAGCAAAGCATCAAACTTATCTATGAGTGCCTTTTGGGTATCACCATTTTTTGGTTAAATTCGTTAACCATCTTGTTAAGCTCTCCTTTAGTCACAACATCCTGTTGAGTGGAAGCACCTAATGCTAGATTTCCAACACTAACATCTGTTCGATGATTGTTACCATTGTTTACTTCAGTTTGTTGGGGATTTGCATCATTACCACCGACGGTTTCTCCTGTTAATCTTCTAGAAGTGGTTTTCTGTTTTCTAGGTCCCATTGATCCCCGTTGCTAAGCCTACGAATCTTCGGAGCAAATTCCTTGGATCTTATCGTTGGATCTCTTCTAACCCAAAATAGAAAGCTAGATCTTAGCCTAGATTCAAATATTCTTAATGAAAACACCAAAATGTTAATGCCAAAAATGTATCAACACCCAAGAATAGATTTCAGGGAACTTGTGAGACCTAAATCTAGCAAATGGTAGCAACAATAAAAGAAAATAAACAAAAATAAGAAGGAGATACACTAATTTTACAGTGGTTTGGCAATCTTTAGCCTATGTCCACTTTATTGCTTTGTTGCTTATAGATTTGATTGGGATTACAAAGGATTTAAGATAGAATAAGTCACAATATAAGGGTTAAATTAATTCTAAGTCCTAGAATTGCCTAGAGTAGCTGCCTTGATGACTATGGTATAAAGGAGAGAGAGTTGAAGAAGAGACTGAGCTTCCGAGTAGTGATGGCTGAAACCATATTCTTCCTTGCATTCTCTATGGTTTGTATTTATAGAGGCAATAACCATATTGGACCAGAAGCCTGCTACTAGAGAGGTCTAGAGGTCGACCTAAGATAGTGTGAAAAGTTTGGTTAAGCACCAAATTAAGGTGATAACTTGGTACCGAGTTATCCCTATAGTTCGGTAACTCATTACTGAGTTATCCCCTTAGGGAAAAAATTGGTTCTTTTTCTATGATTCAGTTTCTCACTTCATGTTTTAGTTCCCCTTGTTTTTTCCTAGCTTGTTGACTTGTTTTGATGATCATTCTTTCACAACCTAGCTTATTATGTAGTTCACCAGAGATAATTCATCACTTCTTGAGATAAGTCATCCAGAACTTTACAAAATCACTTGGGCTTACATACAATACTTGGAGAATAGCTTCTGGAAAGCTAGAGCTTCCAACTATGGAGCACCATCACTCAGTGTCGAGTTATGGCCATAAATCGGTGCCGAGTTATGTGCTTAGCTCAAAGTAGCCTAATTTTTCATGTCTTACTTCTTTGGTCTGTTTAAGTCTACTTTACAGGTTTTAAGTCATTCTGTCTTTGCCTCACCATTTTATCTTCTGCTGAAATTCTGCCTAGTTAAAAACACGGTTAACAACATGTCCAACAATAGATGGACCTACGACTTGTGTGAAGAGAAACTCCGAGCGTCCGTAAGCCATAGCTATCAAAACTCACCATATAATTGGTAATAGATTATTCAAAGGTAGTGCCCCGTGCTGAAGTTGAAAATCAGGTTCAGTGTTGTGCAGTGTCTTGTGGTGCTAATTTTCAATATTGGGCAACAGTTATTTAAAGTTTGGATTTTGTCCGAAGTGACTATCATCACAGACCATCTAGACAGATGTGATGACCCACAGTTCCGTACCCTTTGAGTCGACACTATTATCCATCAATCAACTCAAGATGGACGGAAATACGAACCATTTGGGTTAAAGAAGAAGAGGTAGAAGAAGAAAATAGAAAACAACATCAGAATCTAACCATCACAGGGGAATAAAATATAATAGATAATAAATGATCTTTACACAAAAAAATCTGTTTATACATTACATCATCAGAGTATACATAGCACACAAGTGGATAGTAATCATAACCTGTTCTCACAATCTGAATATACAGTGGAATATTTAACACAAATACGAATGTATGTATCGCCATCCAGCTCCACAGCATCATTTCCTGTAATCTATAATACTCGGTCTGACCCGAGTATTATAGTTAAATAACATCCGAGTCAGTCTGGAATACCAGCATGAGAAAACCACACTCAAATTGATTATTAAAGTTTCAAAATCCTTTGAAAAAAAAGCATCTCGTAAGACCACGCCACAAATAAACATGTCAGATTTTTGCCTTACGATAGCTAAAACATTTTTAATCAAAATCCTATGATATTATAATAGTGTCTACATACAAATACTTATTGAAATAGCCGAAATTGTTACATTAATTAAATTCCAGCATACTAGCCACAAAGGGGGTTCTACAAACAAAACCGTAAAAGGCACATCGGAAGAATGGATTTCCAACTAATGACTAGGCACTGGGGTACCACCTGTCACAGTACCTGATCTAGATCAGCGTACCGTGGATCCACCCTAAATCCCCTGTAACACAAGATCGGGACTACGCCTTACTGGATAATCTCGAGTAAGATCACCCTGCAGTTGGGATCCGCAACCGCCCACTAAGCCGAAATAAAAAGGGACATCTAGACAGGGATGACCTCACCCTAATGGGCGCTACCCACTTAGCCTTGCTGCATAACACCTGATTTTCAGTCATTCTCGGTTGATGAGGCTGGAGGCTAAGCGTTAACTTTTTAGAACATATCACTTAGAATGCTCATCGCCCACCTGATGATGTTCTGAAAGCATTCATCCATACAAGTCCGTCCTGGGTTTGAACGGAACCGAAGGCACTACTCCTACTACATCCATTTTGGAATCTTCTCTGGATTAGTAGCGACTAGCCCTTGCACTTCACTGCTCCACCTTTGAATCCAAACTCGTCTTCCTCACGAAAATGTACAAACTGGATCGAAGTGGTTTTCAGGAAATAAATCTTGATCTCGGTCTCTTCGAAACGATCAACGCATTGGCCAATATTGATAGTCGGTTATTTAACTATCAATTTACATTCACAAACAACCATCAAACATAAATAATTTTTCAAATTATTTATTAATCTCAAAATATCTTCGCAAGATATATTTCCACTTTCAAACCCTTTTTGAAAACAGTTTTCAAACCATCTTTCTCTCACGAAATAAATTCCCCAAATATTTATTTCCACTGAAAACACCAAGTACAAAAACTTTAAAAAATTTTAAAATAATTTAAAACACTATTATAAAATATCCTTCAAAACATTTAAATTAAAAATTACTTTAATACTTATTCAAAATATATACTTTAAGAATATTTAAAATAAAACTACTTTGTGTAATATAAAACTAAATTTCTAACTTTTAAAACATAATACCAAGCCACCTTTAAATAATTACTGCTATAATAAATAAATAAAATCTTACTTAAAAATTTAAACATTTAGAAATAATAAGTTTTATAAAACATACTTTCAAACAACTTAAAACTTTTTACTTATACTTAAAAATTTGTTTTGAAAACGTACTTGGTTATTCAGGGAAATACGCTTCTCTTTCACATCTTTTAAAAATAAATCACTATTTATTTTTAAACAAATTTACCCATTCCTTTAATAAATTCCACCATGAAATTTATACTTTCAAATATCCACTGATATCCATTTCACTTACAAACCCAGTTTAAAGTCATATTCTCCTTTAAATTTCCAATTTCAAACACTTAAATCAGTTTCCAAATTGATTTCCAATTTACTACATTTTGAAATAAATTCATTTACTTACTCATTTATTTCAAAACCCATTGACTTCAGATTTTTAATTTTTACTTATGCTTTAAAATCTTTTAACTGAAAATACCAATTTCATATTTCCCAAATTCCTTCTTTATCCTTTTCACTAAATTTAAAACCTTGAATTGTTTAAAATAAATTCTTTTATTCCTTTAAATAACATCACTTAAGTTTTAAAATTCATTATTACTCTGTTTATTCAAAATCCCCTTTTCCATACTCGAAACTTATTTATTAGAATTTTAAAATCACTTTCATTCTTTTCCAATTCATTCTTATTTTTTTTTCAATTTCTCTATAATTATTTAACTTAAAAATTTACTCTTATATTTCTTTCAAAGATCCAATTCTATATATATTTTGATGACTCGGTGTACCGAAATATTCAATCGAACCATGGTATCCAATATTCCAATTACCAATATAATTCATCACAGCATATCAGATAATCATAACACAGAATTATTAGAGCAAATCTAAATATTTTGAGGAATCCAGTTGGATCCCTCCTACCTGTTTCCCTGCATCCACAGATGTTAGCACAACATAAAATACCAATTCCACTTCGAGGTAGAATATCGCGGTATATGGGTTTATAAAATATCATCCGCTATTATGCGGCGCATAAGGTCTCATCCGCTATATAATGCGGGAAATCAATCACTCCAGTATATACTATATATACTACTATATATAATATAGCACATCAAATCAATTCAATCATTCAACCAATTATTTAAATTCAACCATTTAATTTTAAATAGCAATCCAGAAGAGTGAGATTAACTCACCTTTGATTTTTGATTGCAACCCATTTCCATCTCGATTTGTTCCATTCTCTATTGGACCTTGTATAAAATTATAGGGTTTATTAACACTTGGAATAATCGGATAATTTATTTCCCTTTAATAAATTAATTAGTTAATAATTCAATTCTAGCTGAATAATTATCCCTTTTTAAGAATCTTTTAGTGGTTAAAATAAATTAGCTAAGTTAATTGAACAGATTTATCCCCAAATCTATTATTTAAAACAAACCTAGCAAATTTAAAATATGTATATTTCCAGTAAATAACCAGAATAATGTTTGCTCTACTGTAATTATTATTATTATTATTATTATTATTATTATTATTATTCCGTTTACCATTTAACTTAATATAAATTTTCCAAACCGTGAATACATTTTATGAAATCAAGTTAAATCGAAAGAAGAAAAACGAATACCTCATAACCCCCAAACCAAGCTTCCCTTACTGACATCAACGAACACTACCAGACAACTTCGTGCCACCCAAAACTAATGCTGCGCTCGAACAGACCATTCACCTCGTCTATGCTGTGTCACTGCGCCTCCCCTAACTTCGCCTGCGACCAGCTACAACCCCAAAACCCTTGCGAATCCTGGCGCTGACCATCGGCCTTGCTCCCGGTTGCTCGCGAGCGACCCTACGGCGACGACCCTATGCGCGCCTCTACCTGCGCGTACGCACGCACCTGCTTTACTTCACCATCAAGCCCGACCGCCACCCAGATGTTCCTCGACCAAACATCGAAGCCGACTCGAAATCAACATGGAAGGCCAGACCTCACCTTACCTCACACCTACTCACTCGCGAATGCGAGCGTACTCTCCTCCTCTCGCGACTTCTCCCACGCACTAGAAAACTCGTCGCGATTCGGCTCCCTGATTTCTTTAATCAAACGAGACGTCGATTTCATTTTCATTTTTGATTGAAGGCAGAAAAGGTAAGGAGGGAAAAGAGTCAGTTGATTTGATTATGATTTAGGATCTCTTCATTTCGCATCTTTTATTTAATTGATGACTTCACTATGGTTTTGCATGAGAAGGAAATAGATGGGTACTCGAGATTTATAAGGTTAGTATTGAATTCTATTATTTTAATTTATTTTTCAAATCCTTCTTTCGGCTAATGTTAAATCGATGGAGGGAGACGAGAAAGGAGAAAGGAAAGGTGGGTTGCGTGTTAGAGGAGAAAAGCAGAATTGATTTGAAAAAAAATACGCTGATATGAATGGAATAAAGAAAATACATTATTAAATTTTAAAAATGTCACAAATTCGTAGCTTAAAATCTCAAACCCCTAACGAGGCATGCTGCTAGGCATTTATAATGCTATACCCCTATTTCGAACAAAATGAAAAAGGTTTAGAGTCCTAATTCGATCGTATGGAGAAGATAGCTTTTTGGACCTAGTTATTATATTAAATTTTCGATATAAATTCAGCGCGTTTACTTACCGTACGCTCACAAAACAACTCCAAACATTACAAAAATTGAATTTCGATAATAACATAATATTATGGATCCAATGGAACTGGTTTCGTCGAAATCCGAGACTGTGCCTCGGAAGGCTATTTTTAAATATCGATTTAAACGATAAAATTTCAAAACTTAACAAAACACTTCCGAATCAAATTTTAACACTTTTACTATCTCTAGTACTATCAATATAAATTTGACGAACCCTTAAATTATCTTTAACAGACTTAAAATTCCAGATTCTACATTTTACCCAATTTCCAGTAATTAAATCCAATAATTAAATTTTCAAATAATGGTGATGTTTGAAATTTAAGTTACAAACTAACTTTTAAATATTAAAATCAATTAAATATCTCAATTTAAATTGTCCAAAATTCCGGGTCGTCACAACAGACCTTCATTTCATTAACCGTGATTTGAAAATACTCGAGAATCAATGGAATAACATTTGGAAAATTTTGAGCAACGACCAACAATATTGTTCTCATAAGAGAATTTGAAGGCCGAAAATCCCCAATGGTGGGATCCTTACCGGTCTATACCGTGGTGGGTTTCATCCATTTTTGCACTTTGTTCCCTCATCCAAAGCATCGCCATCAACATAGAAGTTCGTCGTCGTTCATCTCCATTGCCATTAAACTATCCAAGTTCATAGATACTATTCGATTCGATCTTGGATCACGAATTTGGTTTCTATGTCAAATGGATCACGTATGATCCAGCAAAAGCAATCGACGATTACAGTTCAGGTGGTGGAGGAGCGGCTCAATTTACGATGATGGATGATGGCAAGGTAAGGCAAGTAGTGACATATGGGTTTGGATAAAGATCCGTTAATGGTAGATCTCGAAAATAAGGTGCAATTGAAAATAAAGTAAAGAGAAAGAGAAGGGAAGGCTTGAGTATGTAGGTCATGATCCAAAAGAATAGGCAAAAAAGTTGCCATATTCCAAGGCTATGGATCGGTACCGATCCATGTCCATGGATCATACCGAATGATCAACTTATAAAAAAAGGAAAAAGTCTCAAGCGCATGTGCTTAAGAGCTCTATAAGTGTGTGAATATATGTGCATAAGCATGTGTACATAAGACACTCGAATTCTGAAATTGATAGGAATGGATTAAAACCTGAAAAGTCAGAGAATGGAATTGATTCAAATCATTAACCTCATAATGATGGATCATAAGAGGACACTCTAGCTTTATAATGTCAGATTCTCGTAAAATGTCACAACGAATCGCTAAAGACTCCATACTTCGTTGAAATAGTCCGACAAAAGGATAACAACTACTCGGAACATGGATTGAGTCCAATACGGAAATCCCGACTTGTCTCGATTCAATGCACATCCTAATTGCAACAAGGTGCACTATAGGGAATAAATGTTATCTAACCTTTTGACCAAGTAGTTGCCAGACTGATTTGATGAATAGAACTTGAAATCTATCAAGGTAGAAGGCGCGAAGAGATAAATGTAAAGTCCAAAAAAACAAAGTACAACTAAGACCATAATATAAAGTCAAAGCCAACCCAAAAGTTCGGAAAACCAATTGTGACGACCCACATTTCGGAAGGGTTAAACCGACAATAATCCACACATGTCCGACTTCAACAACCCAAAACGTAGATAGTCAATGGGGTTAAATAAGAAAAATAAGTAGAGAAGAAGAAAAAAAACACAGAATCTCACAGCGGAACGATGAAATATAATAATCACATAAACAGTTCATGAATCTATTTACTATAAATATGATTAAATCTATACACGGTTACAGAGCTATATATATATATATGTATATATATATACACATCAGGAATAAATAATCAATACAGCAGAATAGCATGATGCAGGGGATAATAATAATAATAATATACCAAAACTCTGTCTTCGTCCTCCAGAGAATAGTCTTCAACACGCTGAAAAAACTCAAGACTGACTCGAGCGAAATGAAAAGACAAAACACTCAAGCCAGGACTAAAATACTCTTATGTAAGTCAATCAATATCACAGAATATGAGTGCAATAACATAAGAGATGTTACGAGATTTTCCATCTCCTAAGGATCCGTTAAACTATTTATATATAATAGTTTACGCTATAATAGATAATGTCTACCAGTAAAATAAATATCAAAATAGCATTAATGTTTTACATTGATCCACCTTAACACATTTTACAGTTTTAAACCAAAATCGGAATGGCTCGTATAGGGATAAATATGACAAGGCACGTGAGGCAATGCCCAAGGTAGGATTCTACCAGTTTACCCTTTCTGGCTGGTCGTAACCCATCTATGGCCGACCGTGGCAATCAATCCAAACGATAGATAAGGTGCACCCATCGAATCCGAAATCACATTAATAATACGAGGGATCAACGTCGCTAGAGGTAGCTAACCTCAATGGCCAGACATAGGTTCCTGTTTTAGATATTTTAATTATGACACGAATGCCAAGGCTATCCATCATCGTTCTCTTACGTCATTCCAGTAAATGTCACCAATTTAACCACTACATTCTGGATATCATCCACCGCGTACACGGTTGTCAAAGTGGTTCCAATATTGAAAGAGAGTATTTCGATAAGAGGCCTGGGTCTCTTTATCAACCAATCGTCATTTTACACACCGGCTGGTACTTTTACCTTTCGAAAATAATTTGTATTTGATATCAAAATATCATACTCGTTTCAAAATCAAATCCATTTTGAAATCATCATATTTACTCAAAAATCATATCCATTTCGAGATCATCATATTTACTCAAAATCATATCCATTTCGAAATCAACGTATTTACTCAAAAATATCAACTCAATTCGATATATCGATTCACTTCAAAACTTGATTCGAATTACAGTTTTGGTTATAATTCACTTTAACCCAATTCGCATTTAAATCCAAGATTTAAATATAAACAATTTACCCTTTAACCAGTTTGAATTTTAGAAAATAGCTTAAATAGTTAAAAATAGTTTAATAGAAAATGTTTAAATAGTTAAATCGAAAATAATTTGAATATAAAAAAATGGTTTATATAGTAAAATAGTATTAAGAAAATCAAAATAATTTGAATATTTAAAGAATATAGATTTTAAATCATTTATACTAAAATATTCATTTAAAAAATAATAATTCCAAAGTCAAACCCGTTAAATTCCCAATTTCCTATCCAAATAAATTCCAAATTCCAGTTCCAACTCGAATAATTTCGATTCCACAGAAATTTCGATTTCAATTCCAATTTCCATTTTTAAATTAATTTAAATCTCAATTTCAAATTAATTTCCAGTCCAAATTAATTTCCAATTCCAATTCCAGATTAATTTAAATTCCAGTTTCAAATTAATTTAAATTCTAGTTTCAAATTAATTTAAATCCCAATTTCAAATTAATTTCAATTCCAAGTTAATTTAAATCCCAATTTCAAATTAATTTCTATTTCAAATATCGATCTAAATACTTAAATCAAATTTACCTCAATACTAAATTTAGATCTAAAATCTCAATTATAATTCAATTCCAAACTAAAATTTGAAATATCATTTCATATCACTTTTTCTTAGAAATATTCAAAGTTCGAATAAAAGTCCAATCTTTTAAAAAAATCCATTTCTGAAATTTACGACGTATTTGGTTTATAATTTAAAATTTTAAACTTCGATTAATTAAACAATCTCGTTTATCAAGATTAAATTCCAACATTTCGAGCTCCAATTCAAAATAATTCAATTTCCATAAATTTGATTTTATTCTAAAAATCATTTCATTTAAATAATTTCAAAACAACTTTTAAAATCATTTAATTTAACCAACACGGTGTCCGTATTTAATTCTCTACCATATGGCCAAGTGGATAATTATTTCAATTTAATTTCAAGGATGGATATATATTATTTCAATCCAAATAGATGTCATAGGTATATATCATTTCAACATATTTCTTAATTTATTCGAAATAATTCAGTTTACAGTTTTATATGCAGTAAAAAATATACAAGATTAGAGCATGATATATCAAAATAAATAAACAGCCAATATCGACCAGTAGCATCCATCACAACCAATCAATCATAAAGCCAATAACCTTCACAAATTTCAATTTTTATCATATCGGGTAATATGCTGCCAATTAAATTTAAATTTATTTAACGGTCAATTTAAATTCTATCAATTAATTCATATACCAATTTAAATGACAATTAAACCTACCAAACAATAGCCAATAAATTTCATATCACTTCAGAATATAAATATAACTAACATAAAATTATTTTAGACAATTGTGAGCGTATAAACACTCACCTTTGATTTATCGATGATTTAAATTCCAATTAAAGGCTCCAATTTGAGCAGTCTCAGAACTTGACCACCCCATATTGTCCGGAATTCTGATACGATCGCAACGGAGAAAACCGCGCATGAATCCGAGCTCATATACAAAAGTTATATACGTTAGAACGATCGAACATTAAAAAAATTAAAAAATTAATTAATAAAAAAAGAGAGAACATGACCTTCTTCCCCAAAATCACATATGTAACCAACCCATCATGCACCACTCTTGCTTTCATATGCACGCGACAAGGAGAGACCGGAGTTCGATCGGCGACTACCAGTGTGTGCGCCACCTTGAGAGCCACCTATGAACCAAGTTTCGTCGCATCATTCGCCGCCGTTTGCAAAAAATCCGAGAAAATACGTCCATGCTTCCAAGCCAGATTCTGGCGAATCCGTGGTGTAATAGCATAGATCAACCTTATTGATTTGAAGAGCTCGTCGAGATCTACAACTTTGCTTTTGGAATTTTTCGATTTCGTTGAACGGAATGAGAGATATTGAGGAGGGAAGTTGGTGAATTTTCAGCCATTAAAAGAAAGTGACGGCTAGGGTTTCAGAAATTAAAATAATAATAAAACTGTCTTGATTTACATGCGTATTTATATAGTTAGGTCCAAAATTGTCCGAAATCCAATCGAGACGTGCCGCTAAGCGTTTATAATATTTTACCCCCATTCCGAATGCAATGGAACTAATCTCGAGGCCAAATTCGATCGTATGTGGAAGATAGTTTTTCAAAGTCAATTTATTTTATCGAATTCCTTTAAATTGATTTCTACGTGTTTCAAGCTCATACGACCAAACGATAAGTCCGATCACTACGAAACTTGAAATCTTACAATTATTCACTATTACGGATCCGATGAAACTAGTTTCGTTGAAATCCGAGACAGTTGCCAAAGTGGCTATTTTTACCCGTTAATTAAAATATAAATTTCCAATTTTTAATTATTCACTTTTAAATACAATTTTAAATTTTAACCATCTTCATTCATATTTAAATAAAATTTTGAAACCAATTTTTGATGCATTTTCATTCGCATTAAATGCAGAACCCATTATTTAAATAATTCCAATATTAAATCTAAACAATTAAATTATTCAACAAATTACATTAATAACCATTTTTATTCAATAATCACCTTAAATTTAATAATTAAAATAGCTAAAAATATGGATCGTTAGATACTCCCCCACTCAAAACTTTCTTCCTCGAAAAGGCATTAAGTACAGAATTTAACACTTGATATATTTTCTCAAAATAATTAACTTATAAAACATAACCATCTTATTTGCGAAACTATTACTAAGCTTCTACTACGCCATTCCGATATCGGTTTACGGAAAATATAACTTATATATAAAAACAAGTCATAAAAATTTTAAAACTTCAAAAAATTTCAAACTCTCGGATTTACGGAAAATTTCGGCAGAGTGTCCTTTGCGCGGCTCGATTGGAAAATTTTTACTGTACAATATATAACACAAGTATACCCAATATATATCAAATATACATCTCATCTCAATGATGAGGCATCCCGAAGAGAAAAAATAAGAAATCATGGTATGTAATTCGAGATACATACCTTATTATTAATAATACGAGCGAGTTCGCTTGTATTAAACAAGAAAAAGCAACAAAATGCGCAAGCGAGCTCCATAACTAGCATACGTCCTTCCATACCTACTAAACACTCAATAATAGATGAGAATATGTATATGGAAAGAACAATCAATATACAAAACACCTATACAACAACCACATAAGCAAACATAACTATGCATTAAAAGAAACATCCAAACAACCATATCCATGCAAGTTTTATTCACAACCATATTATTATTCAATGTCAACATTTTAGTCTGTATACTTCCATTTCTTATTAATACCTAATTGGTACATTTTCCTTTTATTAGTATTTATTTATTTACATTGAATTGACTTATATTCAGTTTTCATTTGTTTTCAAAAAAAAATTCATTCATTTAAATTTTATTAAACTCACATCCACTTATTTACATTCATTTATTCTTACATTTATTTCTTTTCACTTACATCATTTCATTTTAGTCATTCATATAATTAATTACACTCAAGTAAATTAATTCCATACCACATTCCATATATTTTAAATTGATTATCATTTACTTATTAAAATTCATTTTGTCAATCATACAATAGATTTATATTCATTTCATTCGCTTTTGATTTTACATCCAACTGGTTTTCAATCCATTTTCTTTCAATCAATATTTATTCTTCAGTGGTTCAACTTTAGAAAGCTCTCCCTCAAGTTTCGCCTTTAGGAGTCACGTTGCAACGATCTCATCGCAATACCGTTGCGACTCTTCTTGGGCAACAATCTTCTCCTCTTGTTCTTTGCGGAGTCGCTCCTCAAGTTCTTTAAGTTGGAGATAGAATGCATCCCTCTCTTTTTGCATCGAGTCTTTCTCCAAAGCCAAAGCCCCACAGCATTGTACCACCTCATCGAGTTCTTTTTTGTGAGTCGATTCCAGACGAGTTACGGCTTTGGCGGTATCCTTGGCACTAAGCTGGGCGGCCTGAAGTTGAGATTTATAAGATGCATTCTCTTCGTCCTGAGCTTTGATAATGTCTTTGTCATGAATAGCCTTAAGCTTCAGGCGATCAATCTCATGTTGGCGTTCTATGGAGACTTCAGACACTTTCTCTACAAGATGAACGAACGCGTCATGCTGAACATAGACATTGTTGGTGCAGGAAATAGCACTCTTCTTGACATCTCACGGAATATGATGGATCATCGGGAGAAACTTCAGACCATCAAAGCAGATTTTTGAGAATTTAACTTTAAGCTCGGCCAGTTTCTCCGATACTGATGGATCTGTTGCAAGAACAGGAGGAGACGGCTTCGAAAGTTCAGCTCTCCTGTGAGGATCCCGGGACTGTCGGGTGGAGGAGGAATCAGAGTGTTGATCACGGGGAACATCAGATTGCGACCCTTTTTGGTCGTGCTTATCTTTGCTTTGCCCCGAGTGAGAAGGGGGATGTTGGTAGTATTTGGGCCGATAATACGTTTTCTTTTGAGATGATGAGTCCCGAAATGATAATCCCTATCGCCATCGCCGTCTCTGTCCCGACTTTTTCAAAACCTGAGTCCCGTCCAAAGTTATGGAAGATAGACGACCCGGAGATGATCGATTCCGTGTGTACGCCTTATGTCACCTGCACAGAATTTAAAAAAAACAAATTAGCAAAGAGTAGTGTGACAACAAAAATTTAAGTGCAAGGTGAAGTGCATGTGTTTGTGTGTGTCCTAGTGTTTCCCCCCGACGGACCAGTTTCTTTACTAATGGGAGTTTTTTCTCCCTGAGTTTGGACTTGAACGTCTGCATCGCCTCTGATGGGTGAGTGAAGTTTAAGTCCCTCCGGATCATCAAAATCATAATTAAGTAAATCGTCAGGTATCGAGAGGTTCAAGAGGTCCTTTAAAGAACTTTCTAAACGTTGTGAAGAAGCCTCTTTCTCTGTTGGAATAAGAGTAACTTTAGAGGTTGCACCAAATTTTTCCCTCCTTATCTTGTACATCAGTTTCTTTTTCCTCTTCGAAGGGGAGGATGACGTCTCGATGTCATGAACTTCAACTAATGGGTCCTGAGTAGGACCAATGTTCTCATCTTGTGCTTTGGGTGTATCATTTTCTTTGATTTCTCCTTCTTCTAGTGCGCCAGGAGCATTGCATGCTGAAGACTCAGTTTGTTTTTTCCCTTTACCAGAGGCAGGCCTGGGTATGGAAACACCCTGAGGAAGGCTTATCTGACGGCCTTCTGCCAACAGTCCAAACCTTGAAAGCGACTCATTTGAAATGAGAGTTAGAAAAGATGAAAAAAGTGTTAGAAAAGTCATGGCTTTGACCAAGCATGAATATCGATTCAGAGAAAAGACTTACTTCCTTGCAGCCATCTCCTCGCGAAACCAGGAGGGCAACGCACATAAAACCATTCCTGCTTGTACAGGGCGAACTTGCTACATGCCCCAGTTAAGATTTGGCATTTGTGATGCGGCTCGAGAAACATGAAAGAGGGGCTATCTCTCCGCTTCTTGATCATATATATATATATATATATATATATATATATATATATGATGTTACGGGGGTTGGAGGCCTAGAGAGGACATTCATGAAGATAATGTAGGTACCATAAATGAAGGCGTGACCATTTGGGTGTAGTTGTGACGGGGCAATGTCAATGTACTGCAGCACGTCCCCAAGAATTAAGTTGAATGGTGGCACACTGCCGACCCAGCACATAAACTTATTACAAACTGTATATCCAACTGGGGGCAAATGTGGACGATCGTGCCCCGATGAAACTAATACGTCGTTAAAGGAGATTCCGTGGATGGAGCATATCCGACGGAGTGCAATTTAATTGATCTTCGAACCCTGTGAATCGACCGGGTTGTCCAAGAAAATTGATGCCTCCAAGGCGTCGGGAGCTAAGTTATGAGTAGGGGAAGTCGACGGGTTTGAAGTACCTGCGACTCCTTGTTTAGAAGATGGCCCGGGTCTATCTGAGATCGTGGTGGAGCTAGATTTCCTAGACATCTTTGAGAGAAATTGAATCTAGTAGAGTAGCTGTTTAAACTATACTTGAAAAACAATCGATGTTAGACTTAACAGCGTAAATATTCCCTCCGTGTGGTGTGTGGACTAGTGTGATAATTCAAGTATAAGTGCTGAGAAATTGAAAGTCATGGAGTTAATGGTATAAAGTTGAGCTTCAAATCGTCGCCTTCGAAGACCGTCATCTCTGACCGTCTCTAAAAACCTGCCCTATGGTGTTTTCAATTTCAGACTCAAACATTGGCGCTATATGTTAGAGGAAATTATCTGTTTTTGTCGATTTAGGTTCATGCTTGTGATTACTGAAACTAGGAAGTTATCAGTCCAGATTAGTTCGATATGCTAGTTTACTTAGGTCCTTGTCCTTGTTTTTGTCATAAGATTAGGCAATGTAAATGTTGATCGGCCTAAGTATCATTCGGCCAAACTATTGGTCGTCCTAACTATCGATCGGCCTAAGTATCGTTCGGCCAAACTATTGGTCGGCCTAACTATCGATCGGCCTAACTATCGTTCGGCCTAATTATCGTTCGGCCTAAATGTTGTTCGGCCTAAGTGTCATTTGGATAAACTATCGATCGGCCTAAGCATCGTTCGGCCTAAGTATCGATCGGCATTCGAGCCGTTCGGCTTAAGCGCTGTTCGGCCAAAATATCGATCGGCATCCTGTCCATTCCCTGCTACCATTAAATTTTTCCACTCCAATTTCGTTCGACATGGGGAGGTCATGTCGAACCATGGCCGTATCAACCTACACGAACAGGCCTAATCTCTAACTTCATTCTCATGCTACCATAGTACAGCTCGGCATTGAAAGATCATGCCGAGCCACTACAATGCACCTTCCACCTTTCTCTTCTCCGATCCATCCACCTCGAAAACACCTAAGATCATGCTAAGTTCCATCCCTATAACACAACCAGGCCTCAATTCATCACCCTTATTCGCACCCCCTAGTCTCTACAATCTATGAAAGATTCACAAATTTGAGTAATATCTAATGTCTTCTAATTTGAGAGGGTGATCAAAAGCTTCTTACCGAAGAGTACGGAGAGAAATCAAGGATCTCTGAGTTTAGGATTGAAGGTTGTTAGAACTTAACTTAGGAAAGGCATGACGGATTCCAAGGAGGTAAGTTGCAAGTTCTTGAAAAATAATTAAGGTAAAAAGTAAAAGGAGAAGAGGAAGGAAAATGCTGACTTTTATAGGAGAAGAGGGGAAGTCGAAGAGATTATAACTGGTAGAACTGGTCAAAGCTACATCGTTCGACATCGGCATACAAAGCCGTTCGGCATACATGAAGCATTCGGCTTCGGCTATACTATTCGGCATTAGAGAATGCTCAGCATTCAGGATCGCTCGGCGTTTAGGAGCGTTTGGCATTAGAAAGCGCACGGCTTCCAAGGTCGTCCATCACATATGATTCGTTCGGCATTCAAGTTCGTTCGGCATCTATGGGACGTTCGGCATGCGTGAGCGTTCGGTATTGAGAGACGTTCGGTATTGTATATCGTTTGGCATCTATGGGACGTTCGGCATGCGTGAGCATTCGACACTGAGAGACGTTCGATATTGTATATCGTTCGGCCTCTATGGGACGTTCGGCATGCGTGAGCGTTCGGCATTGAGAGACGTTCGGTATTGTATATCGTTCGGCATCTATGGACGTTCGGCATGGCAGAGTCATTCGGCATTCCATACTGCTCGGTATCCAAACCATGTTCGGCACATCACTTCGTTTGGCATAGATCTCGTTCGGCATTCGGGATCGTTCGGCATCCAGTGTCTTTCGGCACAAATACCTCGTTTGGCAATCAGGATGTTCGGCATCACTTCGTTCGGCATGAGGATACCGTTCGGCACTCATGCCTTGTTCGGCATTTTACCGTTCGGCATCTATGGATTGGCATACAAAGATCACTCTTTTTGGGCCTACATAGCTACCTGGCCTGCCAAGGAAGTCCAATCCATCTTCGTCTATAAATAGAGAGGCAGGGGCACAGTGAAAGGGACCTTTTTTTGGAGAACTCCGGGGAGACTCTACCGCATTCAAGACTCATTCAAGACTTATCTTTTTTGCTTAGCAATGGTATTCAATATAATTGGTTTACGGATTTTATCTGTAATTGATTATCAAGAAAAGCAATAAAGATTAACCTCAAAGTGGATGTAGGCAATTATGCCGTACCACTATAAATCTGGTGTTTGTATTTTCTGCATTTAAATCTGCATATTATCCTCTGTTTAACTTTACTTTGTTCATTAATCTCTCTACACAATCTCTCTTAAGGGTGTTAGTGACCAATTCTAGTGCTAACAATATCCTATCGGAAAATGCAAAAATTAATCTTTGTAAACCATTTCAACTAGAGGAAGTTAGAACTGCTATATTCTAGACAAATGAAAATAGCTACCCTAGACCAGATGACATCAATTCAAAATTTTATAAAATCCATTGGGAGAAAATTAAATATGACGGAATGCTATGAATGGTATACTTCAATCGGGGAAAATAATAAGAGAAATCAATCATATATTTATATGCCTTATCCCAAAAAAACCAAATGCGGTTGATATGACTGATTTTAGACCGATTTCACTTTGCAATGTTTCATATAAAATACTAGCTAACCTTCTCTGTAATCGAATGAAGCAATACATGAATGAACTTATCTCATATAATCAGAATGCTTTCTTTTGTGGTAGAGTAATCACAGAAAACTCCCTACTAGCTTATGAAATGGTTAGAGGATTCAACAGGAAAAAATCTAGCAATTTATGCCTGAAATTGATCTATATAAAACTTATGATAAAATTAATAGAGAATTTATTCATCATATGCTGATATGATGAGCTTTCCTCTACAATTTGTGGATCTTATATATGAATGTACTTCTACTCCCTCGTTTTTGTTTTTAATATATGGTTCACCCTATGGTGTCATTGATAGCTCAAGGGGATTAAGACAAGGTGAATCCTTCTCGCCATTTTTATTTGCCATTGCTATGGATCTCCTGACTATATATCTAGATATGGACTACTAGAATGTTATTATCATTCCCATATACCAAACTGAACCTATGATTACGCATTTGATATATGCAAATGATATTGTAATGCCCCATTAAGTATTTAACTTCTAAATTTTAAATTACTTAATTAACCATCCAAACATAATATCGAGCAAGGAAATCAAACCATTATTTTAGAAAACAAAGTAAACAAGCATTCAAAAAGGGTTTTCAAATAACACTTAACATTTAAAGTTCTTTCAACTTAGCAATGGTTTTAATGAACTTAAAATAAAAGCAACTTACTTTGGATTCCACTCCGTCAAACTTTAAGGCAAGGAACTTAAGATCTATCGCATACATCCTACCATGCTTCGGAACCAAATGAAAATAATCATGAATTCCTCCTTCCTAATGCTTGGCCAAGGCTTGAAATGGAGATTGGCCGAAAGTATAGAGAAGAAGTGGTAAAGCTTTAAACTTGAATTCTCAAGATTTTAATCTTAACCAAAGCTTTGAGAATGCCAAATGTATTAAGCATATTTTTCAAGGTCTGAATAACATAGCAGGGCTGGAATTAAACAACAAAAAATCCATCCTCTTTTTGGTAAAGGTGCCATAAACAAACATCAAATAGCTAGCATTCTAAATTTCAGCATTGGAAGTCTGCTAATTATATATTTGGGCATTCCTTTATCTAATAATAAATTAAGAGCAAGGTATTTTGGATGGTTGATAGACAAAATTAATAAAAAAAACTCAGCCATTGGCATAGTAAGATGTTAAATATCAGTGGTAGGGCTGAATTAATAAAAATTGTCATATATCCTTTGTTGCAGTTTTGGCTTCAGTTCACATAGTTCACATTAACAGTTATTCAAAGAATCAATTTCTTATGTGCAAACTTTTTGTGGAAATTTAAAGCTCATAAAATGAGCTGGGAAGATGTGTGTGAAACAAAAAATGAAGGTGGCTTTGGTGTAATAAAAATTAAAGAAATATCTAAAGCAGTGGCAGCTAATCTACTGTGGAAATATATTGATGGTGAATCTCTCTGGCTAAATGGTTACAAAATAAGTACTGCAAAAAAGTTAATTTCTAGATTGCTATCATGGATACAGTTGCCTCTTATACTTGGAAAACATTACTAAGAGGAAGACAATGGTGCAAAGGGCTCATAAATAGGAATATTGTTAATGGGGACAGTACTAATTTATGGTTCGATCCATTGATTAATGAATCCTCTTTAATAGATAAAGTAGTTTGGAATGCTATGTCTATTGTAGGTGGATATAACAAGAAAGTATCTGTGTTAACCTCTAATGACAATTGGAAACAACACACAATCTATGCCTACTTAGTACCATCAACTTATTCACAATGTAAAGATTCATTCTCAAAAAGAAAAGGATTACTGGAATTGGATTCCTAGTATCAATGGACAATTCACAATGAAATCATCATAGAACCATTTCAGAAACAAGCATGCAGACCATATTTGGACAAAGATTACTTAGGACAAAGGGTGTGCGCCTAAGATGTCCATTTGTGCTCTTATGGCCAAATTAAACAGATTGAACACAAAGGATCGAATTAGTAGATGGAACACAAATATTGATCAAAAAGTGTGCACTGTGTTTAAATTAGTTAGAAGACAGAGATCAACTTTTTTAAATTTCCATATTCGAGCAGTTTACTAAACAGTACTATGTAGAAAGTCGACATCAATTTCAATACTAACTGCGATATAAATCAAATTTTGGATTGCCTATGTACAAGAGAGAGGAATCACTCTTTAATAAACCAGATAACCAACATAACTTTCACTTCCCTGATTTGGAACATCTAGTGCGAGAGGAACAACAGAGTCTTCGGAGGAATTGAAATGCCAACATTCGTTAGACTCAACCAAATCATACAAGATGTTAAGATACTTATGCAGTATAGATTAAGTAATCAATCGATAAATGTAGAGATGAAACTTATCTTTAAAAACTTTAATATCGTCATGGATCCTCTAGACCATCATCGACCTCCCTAAATTCCAACCTATCTGGTCTCTTATTCTTTAGCAACGGTGCCTAAGTTCTAGTCAACATGCGCTGTCTTTGAATTTGAATTTCATAGTTTCTTCGCCATTCGATTTTTAGATCTAGTTTTTAAGAGATACGCTTTTCTATCTCTCTCCTCTCGATGATGTTTCTTATCCTCGTTCGATGTGACATTGTTTTGCTGGAGGCTTTGCCAGTTTCCACGTTTAGTCTTTTCTTTAGATTTTTATTTTTGTCTTATGAACTGTAATTGTGGTATTTATTTGCCTAATTGTTCAAGTCATTGTTACGGATGGTGTTGAGTGTGTGTAATGTTTGTTTACTCCCCCATTTGTTTAACAACTTGGTTTAGTCGTTGTAGTCTTATGCTGTTAATATATGAAAATGATATGTACTCTTTTTCCTTGCAAGGTACCCATTTAGGTTAGGTGGATTACAAGGTTTTCACGAGGTGTATCATGGAAGTATATGTTTCAATTTTGTTAATAAAGTACATGTTTCAAAAAAAAATGAATTCAAGCCTAGAGTGTTCAAATAGGAAATAAAGTACAAAAATACATGGTAGTCGCATAGAAGTGCTCACAAAGCACTCTCTGCTAGCTCTACTACCTCACTTCCTCATTTTAGTTGAAACATTAGCGGTGATCTTTTAGTTTGTAATTTAGTGACGAAATCTTGTATGAAAAACCGTTTCGTAAGATGATATATTATCATAATTATAAAAAAAATTTACTATGAGAAATATTTTACCATAGTGACCACTATTTTCCTCGATAATCTATATCTGTGATCTGTGTCATGCGAGATTAAATGGTATCATGATAGTCAGCTGACAAAAAAGCTTCAGTTAAGATAACAAATAAATAGATTACATTTCTACCACTATATCACTCTAGAGAAGCAAAAAAATCATAGCTATAAGTCAAACAGTCATAAATGTGTATTTAAAATTGTTCTCCAAATGCGTAAGAAAAATTCATAGGAATACACTGTAATTAAAAAGCATAGACTGACAAATCTTTGGACCCTTTGGCACTACATAAAATACGGTCATATAGACCAGTCACTATTGAAAGGTAGTGGTCTAGGCCAACCTCTACCGAAAGATAGCGGAAAGAAATGATTTCTTTGGTTTGAAAATTGCGACTTGTTTCATAGTGCTGCTTCAAAACCAAAAAAAGTATTATTGGACATCGTTTTCCTTCAGCCACCAACATAGAAACATAACAACTACACCATTAAAGTGGATTAAGAAATATATAATATCAATGGACATGTTTTCTTGCTGGGCACACTTTCAAAATAAAGGTATGATTGCATCTATAAACATGGAAACATGGATAATTGTTTGAATGATTACCCAGCAGAATTTTATCACTCATCTTTGAATGTGAAATTCTACCTAAAAAATATCAATCGAGTAGGTGGAAAAAGTTAAAAAAAAATGTAAATTTTGGTTGCAATTGCAACTATACTTATTTAACCTTATAATCTTGATTTGGGGAATACACATACATATATAAACATACATACACACAATGTTAGAAGAAAGGAAATCGATTGCATTGCTATTTGCACCAAAATTGGGCGCAACACTCTTCGGAAGTTTTTGAAGAGATAACAGAGAAGAATATAAATTTAAAATAAGGATTGTCTAACAAAAACTCCAAGTAACAGGAAAGAAAATGCACAGACAAGCGATTTAGAGTGGTTCGGCGTGTTGCCTACGTCTACTATGAAGTTTTTTGCAACTTTATTGATTCTTTTTCAGCGATTACAAGTAATTACAGCAAGCAACAGCAAATTACAACTTGAAATTCGAAATTAGCAGCAAGAGTATGGTGTAGGTCTTGATCCGACAGAGTCTGAGCGCTTGAGAATCAAAAGATCCCTCTTCTGTAGGCTCTGGGGCTCTATTTATAGGCGTAGGAGGCTGGGACTTCGCTCAAATTTTGGAAGATTCGCTCTGTCGCGTGAGGGGGCCCATACGACCAATTCCAAAAAGTTTCGAGTCGATCTGTGATCGATACAAAATCATTTCGTATCGATCAAGATCATGCCTGATGGAGCTGAAATTTGGTGTGAATGTTCCTTGGCTCGAATGCAATCTCCTGTGAAAATTTCATTGCATTTGGATTGGTAGTTTTTGAGATATGATCGATACGAGTTGAGTCTTCTCGAGTGGCTGTTTTATTTGACTCCATGGCTTCGTGTCGAATCCTTCGAGTCGATGGCTGCATATGCTTATGAGGTGACGTGGCACGCATATCTCGAATCGATCCACCTTTTTCTCCGATTTGACCGCGTCGTATCCATGTATCTCGCCTTATTTGAATCGAAGGCCGTTGCGCTAATCCAGGTCCATTTGATTTGATGGACATGAACATGCCTCTAGGTGTGGGTTCGAACAAGAGCCTCTAATGGATACGAAATGATGACAATTCGATGGATACGAAGTAGCGATGACTCGATGGATTCGAACAAGGACCCTCGATGGGTACGAAGAACCACTGTTTTGATGGGTTCGAACCTGATGGTGACAAACTCTAAGTGCTTGATGGATACGAACCAGACAGCTACACTGTGGACACGAAATAGTGTCTCACCACCATTGATGGATACGAAGAGGTCACCGGCCTATTGATACGAAGTTGATGGATTTGAAGGAGATCGATACAACCTTGGGTTCTTCGATGGATGCGAAGGCGCTGCTGCTCTGATGGATACGAAAGTGGTGCTCACTGATGGATACGAAGACGATCGATGCAAGAGGAGGGGTTGCGACCCCGATCAATTCAAAATGATGGATACGAAATGGACGAGTCTCTTGGCTTGCATCGCTCGTAACTTGAGCATATGAACTCGGATCGACTTGAACCTTGAAACGCAGGCTTCCATGGTTTAGTTCATCATACCCATATATTGTTTTGACATATATGTATATACGTTGGCCTAACTCTCGTTAACGTTGCACGTTCACGAGTCATTGTTAGTTTTCTTGTATTGAATTTCGTATCGGTCCTCTCCTGAACCGATGTGAAATTTGAATTGCAACAACGTTTGTTAGTTGTTTTGGGAAGTTCCATCGTATCGATCCTATCCTGAATCGATATTGAAGGTTGGAAGATTGACTTCACATCGGTAAATTAAGAATTTGGTGGATACGAAAATTTCGTTCGTATCAATGATAATGTTTGAGTTATGATGGACATGAAATCGCGGTTCATATCGATATGTAGTAGATGGAGTCGTGAACTTGTCGATGCGAACAGGGGTTTCGTGTAACGCCCCACCTCTATACCGATGCTAGCCATGAACACTATGGAGTAATGTCATCAACTAGCGCGGAGAATAAGGCTGTTGAGGAGCGACCATCTATATAATTGCTTTGTGCGAGTACCGATATGTCAGATAAAAATTACAACTTTTCATCACAAGAGGAAATCCGACATACCGATGCAAACTCAAGGCTACTACACAGTGGCTATAATATCTTCGAAAACAAATATAGAAGTAAGCATAACACAGATCAGTCACAGAAGTTCATATCTCAAAGGCGGAAACAGATACGAATATTACACATAAAAGTGTACATCAGAGTAGTGGTCAAACAAGATCCACAATATCACAAAAGAATAGTTACAAGTGCTACACAAAAGAATAAGTATACATCAATGAGTCTATATCTCAAATGTATACAACCAAAAACTACAAATCTAAGTAGTTAGCCAAAAGTCAGAATAATAATCCTAGATGAGGAATCAAGCAGAAGCACCTGTAACATCTCGGTCTGATCCGAGTATTATTTAATAAGAAAATAATAAACGGATCAGTCTAGCTATAAATATCAGATGAAATGATATAGAATAAGAGATATGACAAAACATATGATAACCACAATGATATACCGTGATAAGTATGTAATTGAAAATCAACTAGAGATTAATCAGTATCACAAGAATCTTCTAAAAGATCAAAAAGAATGTCATACTCTTTATTTTTATTCACCAAACCATAAACATTGACAATTATATCAATGCCAATCACAAAAGTTAATGACACACAAATTCACCAATGCACAAATATTGATAAAACTTATCAATGAAGTCACAAAAATTGGTGAAACACAAATTCTAGAAATCATCAATGGAAATGCAGAAATCACAAAAAGGGGGAGACCTATCACAAAACGGGAGCATGAAAACTCACCAACATGTGTATCACAAAACGGAACGCTATTCCATGGTTGCTAACCATTAATTTTGAGCCGAAGCTCCACAAAACGTCCGAAGACCATGGGTCGCTACCCTACCAAATTGAGCCGAAGCTCCACAGAAACAGGGTTTAGTCCCCTCGTGGACAAAGAGACATCGCACATTGCTAGTCTAAATCACAAAATGATCATCATCGATCATCAAGAAGTGTCAATTACACTAAGCTGGTAAATATATGAGCATAGCTTCATGTCCCATAACCACTAGCTTAACTTAAATATTTACGAACAAATTGTAGATCTCCACTCGAAAATTGTCACAAGAGATTCAATCAAACAAGTCCAAGAATTAACCGACGAAGTAAACGCAAGCGTTTCATACCACTTGTTTTACTAAGTCGTTTAACTAGATTTCTCATACGAGTGAGGTAAAGGTTTGTATGTGCTAGTAGATTGGAAAACGGTTTAAGAAACGAGCTTTGTAATAAAATAGTGTTGAAATCGTTTTGATGAAAGAGTTTTAATATGTACTACTAGTATAGAAAACCTTTATGTTTTTAAAGTGACAGATCACAAAAACGATTGTAGAAATAATCAATCACCAAAATTCATATTCGAAGACATGAAAAAGATCCAAAGAAATCGATACCAAATCCATCAAAATGTATATTCCAAAAAAATCACAAAGAGAATGTCATCAAAGTCGATAATAAATGATAACAACAAAAGGGAAACATCGCGAATCGATTAAATTTGGAAAGTCAAGCTAAATAGGCAAAATAGGCAGATTCAGACGTCTGAAGTGTATGATTCAGACGTCTGAATCTAGAAAATAAAAATATTTTCCAGAACAGAATTCAGCCATCTGAATCAATAAATTCAGACGTCTAGAAATGCTAAATTTCAGGCTATTTCCTCTCTGGTTCAATTCGAACCAATTTAGACGTCTGGAAATATTGATTCAGACGTCTGAATTTTGGAATAGAAATTTTCCCAGTATAACATTCAGACGTCTGAAAAAGGAGCATTCATACGTCTGAAACCTATTTCTCAGGCCTCTCTTGAACCTTGGCCAAAAATGGCCAAAACAAATATCGAAAGCGATCGGAAGAGCAACAACGATTTATGATTTATGCCAAGCGACAACCCAGCCTTGAAGGCTCTTTGATATGCCTCGAATATCAATGTCTAAATATCCATATAAGGATTTTCATAAATTTGCTTTCAAAACACCAAAAATTAGAATATTCACTAAAGCAATCCAAACCAAAAGCAAATGCACATGAATAAGTGTTAGGAATGCACATGAATAAGTGTTAGGAATTCATACCTAACAACAAGGATAGATATAGACATAGATATGAGATAAAAATCTCACATTTTTACAAAAAAAACAAATGAAGAAGAAGCTATAGAGCAATGGCAAGAACAATCACTCCTCAATTCCAACCCAAAGAGCTTGAATCTAAGCTTTAAAAGAGAAACATTTCCTAAATTAGGTTTAGGAATTTCTGAAATTGGTAAGAGAATGATTTGGAGAAGAAGAAGATGAGGCTTACCAAAGCTTCTTCTATAAATTTGGAGCTAGAACTTGATTTGCAAATGAAGACCAGGTCTTGGAGTTTTAATTTTCCATTCCTCTCTACATTGTTGCTAAAGCTTGAGTATTAAGAAATAGAACTAAAATAAAGAAGAGAAGAGGGGTGAAGCTTGGGTCTAATGAGCTGAAACAAAACTAAAGCCCTAAGTGAAAAAGTAGCAAAATTCTACTATCTCCAAATATATCGAAGTTTATACTCAAAAAGGTTGCAAACGTCATTTTGAACTCAATGGGGTGGTCTCGAGTCCTAATTTGACTGTTTGCAAAAAGTGGCTTTTTAAAACAATAATCCGACTAACGATGAAATATTTAAATGAAATATTTAAATATTCAATCGTAAAGTATGTGGGTTGTTACAGACTCCCCTCCATAAAGAAATTGCGTCCTCACAATCTTAAGAAATAAATGAACAAAAAGTAACAACCATAAAAGCATATCAACACAAAAGAAGAAATTTGGAATAAGAAGTTCACCTCAAGAGCACGAGAAAGTAAGTCCGGATGTGTTCACTCGATGAATTCTCTGGATTCCCAAGAACAATCCTCAGGATTTGAGGACCATTGAACTTTCACAAGAGGAACATCTTTATTTCGAAGGCGTTTGACCTCCGAAGCAATAATACGAATAGGATGTTGCTCATAAGTTAAATTAGGCGAAACTTCAATTTCTTCCACAACACCGGGCTCAAGGATAGAATCGGGATCTCGGAGGCATTTCAGTAATTGAGAAACGTGAAACACGTCATGAATAGCAGAAAATTGAGCCGGTAATAAGAGGCGATAAGCCACGGAACCAATACGTTCGGTGATGGGAAATGGACCAATATATCGAGGTGCTAACTTTCCCGATTGACCAAAACGCACAACACCCTTCATAGGTGAAACACGAATAAACATAAAATCTCCCACAGAAAATTCTAATTTCCTTCTTCGGTTATCGGCATAGGATTTTTGCCTACTTTGAGCTTATTTCCTCCTATGGCGAATAAGGCCAATCTTTTCTGTGGAATCACGAATAAAATATGGACCTAAAACTAGCTTCTCACCGGCCTCTAGCAAACAAGATGGAGATCGGCATGGCCTTCCATAGAGTGCCTCGAAAGGTGTCATACCAATACTAGATTGGAAGCTATTATTATAGGAAAACTCAACAAGAGAAAAATGATCTTCCCATCTTCCACCAAAATCAAGAACACATGCACGAAGAAGATCTTCAAGAGTTTGATTCACACGCTAGGTTTGTCCAGCGGACTGAGAGTGATAAGCGGTGCTAAAATTAAGCTTTATTCCCAAAGCTTTTTGAAGACTCTTCCAAAATACACTAATAGACAATGGATCAAGATCACTAATAATAGAAGTAGGAACTCCATGTAATTCAACAATTTCTTTAATAAAGAGCTTGGCCGAAAGAGGAATGGTCTGATTAGACCGAACGGGAATAAAATGGACGGATTTAGTAAGTCTATCAACCATCGCCCATAAACTATCATGACCCGAACGAGAACTGGGAAGGCCATCGATAAAATCCATGGAAATATGATCCCACTTCCAATGTCTAACGGATGCAATAACCCACCGGGCCTTTGATGTTCAGCCTTAATGAGTTGGCAAGTCATGCAACGCCTAACAAAGTTATCAATATCAGATTTCATTCCATCCCAATAATAAAGTCGCTTCATGTCTGCGTACATTTTACTACTACCGGGATGAATGGTAAATTTAGAACGATGAGAATCTTCTAAAATATCTTTACGAAGATCACTAATATTTGGCACGATAAGTCTATCAAATTTTCGGATACCGCCATGAGAATCAATATCAAAATCTTTCAAACCTTCAATATCAACTCTGTCCCTACAACTTTGGCTAAGAAGAACCAATTCAGGATCTAGCTTTTGAGCTTCAAGGATGCGGTCTAAAAGAGAAGGATGAGCCTCAAGGCTGCATAAAACAAGAGATGAACATAAATCGGATTCACGATCTTGAATCTCACAAGTGGATAAAGTCTCAAGATCATTCCATTCGGATATCATCAGGGAAACAACCGCTTGTTGCTTACGACTAAGTGCATCGGCAACTCGATTCCCCTTTTCGGGAGTATAAAGAATATCAAGATCATATGATGCAAGGAACTCGTGCCAACGTTGTTGACGCAAATTAAGTTCCTTTTGAGAAAATAAATACTTCAAAGATTTACGATCGGTGTAAAGAATAATTTTTTCTCCCAAAAGATAGTGACGCCAAATCCGAAGAACGAATACAATAGCCGCGAGCTCCAAATCATGAGTGGCATATCTAGTCTCGGCTGACTTCAATTGCCTAGAAGCATAAGCAATAACACGTTCTCTTTGCATAAGAACGGCTCCCAAACAAACACGACTAGCATCGGCATAAACAATAAAATATTGATTCCCTTCGGGAATAACAAGAATAGGAGCATCGGAAAGAGTTATTTTAATTTCTGAAAAGAAGCATCACGTTTGTCCGACCGAATGTATTTAACTCCCTTCTTTGTAAAACTAGTAAGAGGCACAGAAATTTTAGAAAAGTCTTTTACGAAACGGCGGTAATAGCCCGCCAATCCAAGAAAACTACGAATCTCCGTCACACTCTCCGGTCTCTTCCAATTTTGAATCACTTCAATCTTTGAAGGATCCACGCAAATTCCGGATTCGGAAATGATATGACCGAGAAACTCCACACGAGATTGCCAAATGTGGCATTTAGAAAATTTTGCTTTCAATTGATTACTCCTAAGAGTTTCTAACACAATCCGAAGATGCTTTTCATGTTCCTCCTCAGTTTTTGAATACACAAGAATATCATCAATAAAGATGAGAACAAATCAATCGAGTAAGTCTTTGAAAACTCTATTCATAAGGTCAACGAAATAAGCCGGAGCATTCGTTAGACCAAATGGCATAACAAGCCATTCATAAGATCCATAACGAGTACGGAACGACGTCACAGGAATACTATCCTCTGCAACACGAAGCTGATGAAAGTCGGTTGCTAAGTCTAACTGTGAAAATACTCTAGCACCACTAAGTTGGTCGAATAAATCATCAATCCAAGGTAAAGGATATTTATTCTTGATAGTAAGATCATTAAGCTTGCAGTAGTCAACGCAAAGCCTAAGTGTACCATCGGATTTCTTCACAAAAATAGCCGAAACTCCCCAAGGCGAGGAACTAGAGCGAATAAACTGCTTCATCTCTGACGCAGCGGTGATAACAAGTTGTCACCAAATGATGCAACAACAACAAAACAACGATGACAATGATAAACTGATGAATTGACGATACCTAGGATAAATGCCCAAATCCATTGATCTCTCGAGATACCGGATTCTAGCTATCTTTAACACGTTGATCGCGCATGATGCCGTGTTAGAAGATCTACGATTCTTCGATGTTGATCTCGCGCACGAGATTCCGTGAATCGGCTTCAAATCCGTTGATTCAAGCGCACTTGAATAACCAAAGATGGAGAATGGAGCTCACACTCAACTTCCAATTTTAAAAGAGGCACAAAGCACTCAAAAAGTTTTATTCCCAAAATCAACCACCTTTACAACTGGCAACACACCCGTATTTATAGAGATTTTACAACACCACACATATGCGACTTAACCTTCATGCGACCTAACAGGTGGCCGACCTACGAACTAATGTACACGACTTAACAGATACAAGTTACAACACACGCGACATAAGCACAACGACCTAAGAAATTACAACATATAAGCGACTTAACATCAGGAGCGACTTACGACATAAGCTCCAGCGACCTGAAAATCAGCGGTTTAAGCATCAGCGACTCAAGGTAATGCGGCATTATGCGACATAAGAGTGGAGCGACCTAACCATGGAGCGACCTACTGAAGCGGCTTCAACTTAAGGACCTTGCAATCTAGGCTTCAAGCGACTTAATGTACACAGGGCAGCGACATAAGTCTCGTTAGGTCGCTCAAGCGACTTATCTTGGTGATTTACCTCGCTAGGTCGCTCAGGCAACTTAACTTGCTGTTGGCAAAATTCGCTAGGTCACGGGCGACTTAAGGAATGCGAATGATTTAAAACCCACGAGTGACTTACGGCAAGATGCGCTGCATCATCCTTCCTTGGTTGAAAAGAATTCGACCCCGAATTCACGCTTTCCTCTTCCTCGACAAGCTTGTCTTCATGATACGGAATCAAATGTTTGACGTTGAAAACGTCAGCAGTATGAATATGATCCGGTAATCTTAACCGATAAGCATTATCATTGATCCTCTTCAAGATTTCTACTGGACCAATCTTTCGAGCTTTCAATTTGTGGTAAGTTCCAACTGGAAAACGATCTTTCGTCAATACTGCATTAACAAAATCACCCTCTTTGAAGTCCACACTCCTTCGCTTCTTATCTGCCAGTTGCTTATACTTCTCATTTGACTTACGCAATCGTTCGTGAACAATCCTATGACACTCCTGCAAATCATTCACGAAATCACAAGCTCGTTTAACAACCCCTTTCTGACATGGAACTGTCGACAAATCCAATGGTCCCTTTGGAATAGCTGAATATACTACTTGAAATGGACTGAATCCAGTACTTCGATTAACAGCATGATTATGTGCGAATTCTGCCTGACACAAGTTCACATCCCAACTCTTCAAATTATCCTTCACAAGACATCTCAACAAGTTTCTCAAAGATCTGTTCACCACTTCTGTTTGCCCATCCGTTTGTGGATGATAGGCGCTACTAAAATTCAGCTTAGTCTCAACCATCTTCCACAGACTCAACCAAAAATGAATTAGAAATCGAGTATCCCGGTCAGAAACAATGGTCTCAGGTAGCCCATGTAGTCGATAAATCTCTTTAAAGAACAATTGAACAACACGGACTGCATCGACGGTCTTTTTACAAGCTATAAAATGTGCCATCTTAGAAATCTATCCACTACAACATATATAGAATCATTTCCTCATTGAGTTCTTGGCAAACCCAAAACAAAATCCATGCTAACATCAACCCATGGTCTAGTAGGCACGGGCAATGGCATATACAATTCTGCATTCGTAGCTGTCCCTTTGGAAACTTGACATATGTGACATCTCTGCACAAATCTTTCAACTTCTTTCCTCATGGAAGGCCAAAAATATGATTGAGAAATCAACTGCAAGGTATGATCTCTTCCCACATGTCCTTCTTCATGCAATTCTTTCACAATCTTCATCCGCAAACTGCACTCTGGTATACATAATCGATTTCCTTTGAAGAGATAACCATCCACCAATAGTCATCCGTCTTCCCTTTCTCGACTTCATCTATAATCTTAGCAAAGTAAGGATCTTCAACAAACAATTCTGGAAATACTTCAAAACCTGTCACTTCAACTCTTATCGTAGTTAACAAATGATTTCTTCTACTCAATGCATCTGCCACCCGATTTGTAACTCCCGACTTATGCTTTACAACAAATGTAAACTGTTGCAAGTATGTGATCCATGAAGCATGCCTGGCTGCAATCTTATCCTATCCCTGCAAATGCTTCAACGTTTCGTGGTCCGTATATAACACAAACTCTTTATGAAACGAATAGTGTCTCCAATGCTTTATGGCTTGGACAATAGCATAGAAGTCCAAGTCATAGGTACTGTATCTTATCTTGGCTCCAGAAAGTTTCTCGCTAAAATAAGAAATTGGACGCCCCTTTTGACTTAACACTCCACCAATTCCAACTTTAGACGCATCAGTATTCAGCTCAAAGAATAACTGAAAGTCCTGGTATCTAAGAATCGGTGTTGTAGTCAAGAGTGTCTTGATCTGTTGGAAAGCAGAATCAGCCTCTTCAGTCCACACAAACTGCTTTCCTTTCATACAATCTGTCACTGGTGCCATTACGCTACTGAAATGTGGAATAAACCTTCGGTAGAATGATGCTAATCCATGGAAACTTCTCACTTCAGTTATAGTCCTGGGTTGTGGCCAATCCTTGATTGCTTCAACTTTACCTTGATCCACATGGATTCCTTCCTTGGACAACACATGCCCCAAAAACAAAACACAGTGTGTCATGAACATGCACTTCTTTGTTGCCGCGTAAAATTGCTCCTGACGAAGTATCATCAACACTTTCCGCAAGTGTTGTAGACGTTCTTCTGTGCTTCCATTGTATATCAATATATCATCAAAATATACCACCACTAACTTTCCAATAAACGGTCGAAAGATCTGATTCATCACTCGCATAAAAGTACTGGGTGCATTCGAAAGACCAAATGGCATGACCAGCCATTCATACAACCCTTCCCGTGTCTTAAATGCGGTCTTCCATTCATCCACTGATCGAATTCGAATCTGATGATACCCACTCTTCAGATCAATCTTTGGAAAGATAGCAGCTCCGCTCAACTGATCTAACAAGTCGTCCAATCTTGACATCGGAAATCTGTACCTCACTGTAATCTTGTTTAGTGCTCGACTATCTATACACATTCTCCAAGTTCCATCCTTCTTTGGCACTAACAAGGCTGGTACTGCACAAGGACTTAAACTTTCTTGTACGCTCTCTTGTTCAAGTAACTCCTCCACTTTCCTTCTTAACTCTTCGTGCTCCTTTGGACTCATTTTATAGTGTGGTCTATGTGGTAACACAGCTCCCGAAACAAGATCAATCTGGTGTTGTATGTCTCTCAATGGTGGTAACTCTTTTGGTAATTCTTTAGGAAATACATCTTCAACTTCCTACAAAACTGGCGTAACTTCCTCAGGATTTTCAACCGTTTCACTACTTTCACGTCCAATCAACAGAAATACTTCAGGCCCGTCCTTTACTTCTTTGACAAACTCCTTCAAAGATAATAGAGTCTTTAGTTCCTTGATTTCCTCCAACTTGCTTTCACTTTGTTGTCGCTTTTTAGGAACTAAAGTGATTCTAGTGCCATTGAACATGAAACTATAGCAGTTAGTCCTACCATCGTGTTGCACGGCTCTATCAAATTGCCACGGTCTTTCCAATAATAAATGACATACATCCATATCTACCACGTCACACCAAATTTCATCCTTATACTTCTTTCCAATGGAAAAAGTTACACAAGCTCTTCGACTAACCTTCACTTCCCCACCTTTCCTCAACCAAGCTAATTTGTAGGGTTTGGGATGTTTCTCTGTCTTTAAGGCGAACTTATTTACAGCTTCTGTAGAGATGATGTCATCACAACTTCCTGCATCGATAACAAACTTACAAACCTTTCCCAAAATAGTGCACGTCGATTGAAAAATATTACTCCTCAACCAGCTAGTCTCCTCTTCCTGCTTTGGCGTCAAGCAAGATCTCCTCATCATTAAAGAGTATCCCTCGTCTCACGCCAATAATTCTTCTTTCTCCTCAACTTGTGGTGAATTGGAACCTTCTGTTTATGCATCCTCAACCTTAGCAACCATCGCTCGCTTCTTAGGCTTCGGGCATTCATTGCTCTTATGACCAAACTCCTGACAATTATAACACTTGAAATTGTTGTTGACCTTGGCCTTAGCAACTTCATTGACAACCGATTTACTAACAGCCTTGGAAACATTAGTATTGCTATTAGCCCCTTTCACCTGATTGATCGAACTTGTAAGTGCATCACCTCCTCTCCTACCCTGCTTCTCCCAAGCTAGAGCATTCTGGTGTGCTTCAGCAATGGATCTTGGATCAAACATATTCACCATATCCTGAATTTGCATTCTCAATCCTTCAACAAATCTAGATGTCAACTGTTCCTCCGTTTCCATGATATCATTTCTAGCAATCAGTTGATAAAACTCATCTGCATAATCATTTACCGACTTTGTCCCTTGTCTCAAATTCTGTAAGCGCTGATATATAAGAGACTGATAATTATAAGGCAAGAAGGTAGCCTTCATCAACTTCTTCATCTTTTCCAACGAAACAATCTTCGACTTTCCCATTCTTTCCCATGTAAGTTTAGTTTGTTGCCACCATGCCATAGCTCTCCCCCTCAATCGTGTAGCAACCAACTTAACTCTATGATGCTCGGGTACTTCCTTGAAGTCAAAAATTTCTTCAACATTTGATAACCAATTCAGAAATTCTTCTGCTATCATTCCCCCTTTGAATTCTGGAATCTCTGTTTTCATCCCCGACTCCCATTTACGATCATTCTTTGAATCAATATATCTATTTCGCACTTGGCCTCGATCTCGATCATGAATGCTTCCTCTATCACCATATTCCTCAAAATCATATGTATGTCGATATCGATCTCGTCCATCTACATCTCTACGACTATGCATGTCCTTTCTATCATGTCTTTCGGCATCACGATACAGATCATCTTCAAATCCACGATGAGTTCTTCTCTCTTCACCTTGATACTCATGATGTTCTTGCCTCATAGAAACTGATGATTCTCTCCGATCTCGATAGGATTGGGGTGACATTCTTCTTTCTCCCGCAACTGAAGGTGAAACTCTATTTCCAATATGGTGCGAAACTGGTGAAGTTCTCCTTTGACTTTGATTCATGTCTCTCATCAACTTTTCTAACTTTCCAATACCTTCATCAAACTTTTCATTGATACGCTGCTCCATCTGCTCAGCTTCTTGTCTTCTATATACATCTTCAACATTTTGAAATCGATTAGCACGTCTTGGAGGCATGATCATCAACAATCTCGGTTCAACACAAACACTACTTTAACTCGGCTCTGCACTAGCTCGGCTTCGACCTAACCTGACTTACCTCGGTTTTGAACTTAGCTCGGCTCAACTTACTTAGCTCTTCAAGCTCTGATACCAAACTGACACAGCGGCGATAACAAGTTATTAGCAAATGATGCAACAACAACAAAACAACGATGGAATGATACAATGATAAACTGATGAACTGATGATACCCAGGATAAATGCCCAAATCCGTTGATCTCTCGAGATACCAGATTCTAGCTATCTTTAACACGTTGATCGCGCACGATGCCATGTTAGAAGATCTACGATTCTTCGACGTTGAGCTCGCGCATGAGATTCCGTGAATTGGCTTCAAATCCGTTTATTCGAGTGCACTCGAATAACCGAAGATGGAGAAAGGAGCTCGCACTCAACTTCCAATTTTAAAAGAGGCACAAAGCACTCAAAAAAAATTATTCCCAAAATCAACCACCTTTACAACTGGCAACACACCCGTATTTATTGAGATTTTACAACACCACACATATGCAACTTAACCTTCATGCGACCTAACAGGTGGCCGACCTACGAGCTAATGTATAGGACTTAACAGATACAAGCTACAACACACGTGACATAAGCACAACGACCTAAGAAATTACAACATATAAGCGACTTAACATCAGGAGTGACCTATGACATAAGCTCCAGCGACCTAAAAATCAGCGGTTTAAGCATCAGCGACTCAAGGTAATGCGGCATCATGCGACATAAGAGTGGAGCGACCTAACCATGGAGTGACCTATTGAAGCGGCTTCAACGTAAGGACCTTGCGATCTAGGCTTCAAGCGACTTAATGTACACACGGCAGCGACATAAGACTTGTTAGGTCGCTTAAGCGACTTATCTTGGTGATTTACCTTGCTAGGTCGCTCAGGCAACTTAACTTGCTGTTGGAAAAATTCGCTAGGTCGCGGGCGACTTAAGGAATGCGAATGATTTAAAGCCCGCGAGCGACTTACGGCGAGATGCACTGCATCAATCTCCAATGCAGATAGTTGTTTGCGCATCTCCTCATTTTCCTTATTGGAGATGCGATAAGGAGGACGAGTGATAGGTTGAGCTCCAGAAATTAGATTAATTCTGAATTTAATTTCTCGGTTAGGTGGTAATCCTAAAACGGGATCAAATATGTCAGAAAATTCATGAACAACGTGAATAAGGAAAATGACATCTTCCTCATCATCATTATCGTCATCATGAGGATTCAAAGAATATAAAGATGCAGCTAAGTTGGAATCCGAATCTTTAAGATCAATAGAAATCTGCTTAACAGATTGAGGATGTCGAAAATGAATAGTCCGCTTAGGACATAGGATTTGAGCTTCATAGCGGTTAAGCCAATCCATTCCCAAAATCATTCCAAAGCCTAAGTAGCGCATGACATGCAAATCGGCTCGGAAAAAAATCACATAAAATAATCTCGACATCTTTACAAAGCAAACTAATTATTGCGGATCCACCAACCAGATTCGCAATTCTCAAAGAAGTCATTAAAGCAACAACACTTAAAGAAAAAGTATCAGCAAGTTCCTTTGATATAAAAGAATGGGATGCACCCGTATCAAAAAGAACTCAAATAGGATGAACACGAAACACAATAATGCCATCAAGGATAGAATGAGAAATACCTTGACCACGAGCATGTTGCAAGGGGCTTGCGCCACATTAAGCTTTCCCTCCTTCTTGTTTTAGAGTTTGGGGCATGCGGATAAATAATAATCCGGGCTTTTGCAATAGAGACAAGCGCGGGGCTTTGAACACTTATTCGCATAATGGTCCTTAGAACCACAGTTGTAGCATTGCCCACCACTAGAGGCAGAAGTCTTTGCCACCAGAGTTGCTTGCTTCCCTTTCTTATTGGGATAAGGACCTTTGAACTTATAAGGCCTTTTCTTGTTGCTGTTGAAGTTTGGTTTGGCACCCACAACTTCAACGTCACTCTCGCTATCCACCCCTTCAAGTCGAAGAGCGATATCAATGAGTTGATCAAAAGAAACTTCTAATTTTAGAAGTAATGGCTTCTTGAGATTTTTGTTCAAGCCATAGAAAAATCCCTGATTATTCTTCAATGGGGTGTTTATGTATTCAACCCCATATTTAAAAAGTAACTCGAAAGATGCGACATAATCTGCCACGGAGGATTCACCTTGAACAAGGTCAATGAAACGACGAGCCAATTTCACCTTCTCAGCTTCTGGCACAAACTTTAATTCAAATCGTTTTCGGAATTTCTCCCAAGTAAGATCCGCTTCATTCATTTTAGAAATTAGAAGCTCGTACCAATCTAATGCTGTTTCTTGGAGCATACTAGAGGCCACCTGAACTCGGTGAAGATCAATAAGATTCATGCGAGAAAAGATTCGATCGCATGTTCTTAACCAAGCTTGGACTTCAATGACGCTTTCGGAACCCCTAAATGGCTTCCCACCCAAGTTGGAATAGTCACTGCACAAACGTGCAAATCCAGACTTAGGGTGAGTAGGCACTGGATTGGGTCCGGCAGCTTGAGCATTCTTCCCGAGATCTAAAAGCTACTGGGCAAACATAAATACTCCATCCTGGAGAGTAGCACTAGATTGACTGGCGTTGGGATGGCCAGGTCTAACCATTTCCCTTCTTTAAGAAAGAAAGAAAGAAGAATAAAAAGCTTATTCACAAAATGAATATCAGACAATAATGATTGATAAAATAAGGTATCACAAAATAAAATAGGATGAGACAGTACGAAGATTCAAATCAAATCCTAAGGCACGACTCCTAAGATAGGCTTAGGACGATGATCCTTGTAAAATTATTCTACATTGTTCCAAAGTTTGGCTCCGATACCAAGCTGTGACGCCCCACCTCTATACCCATGCTAGCTAAGAACACTACGGAGTAATGTCGTAAACTAGCGCGGAGAATAAGGCTGTTGAGGTGCGACCACCTGTATAATTGCTTTGTGCTAGTACCGATATGCCAGATAAAAATTACAACTTTTCATCAAAAGAGGAAATCCGACATGCCGATGCAAACTTAAGGCTACTACACAATGGCTATAATATCTTTGGAACAAATATAGAAGTAAGCATAACACAGATCAGTCATAGAAGTTAATATCTCAAAGGCGGAAACAGATATGAATATTACACATAAAAGTGTAAATCAGAGTAATGGTCAAATAAGATCCACAATATCACAAAAGAATAGTTACAAGTGCGACACAAAAGAATAAGTATACATCAATGAGTCTATATCTGAAATGTATACAACCAAAAACTATAAATCTAAGTAGTTAGCCAAAAGTCAGGATAATAATCCTAGATGAGGAGTCAAGCAGAAGCACCTGTAACATCTCGGTCTGACACGAGTATTATTTAATAAGAAAATAATAAACGGATCAGTCTAGCTATAAATATTAGATGAAATGATATAGAATAAGAGATATGACAAAACGTATCATAACCACAATATGTAATTGAAAATCAACTAGAGATTAATCAATATCACAAGAATCTTCTCAAAGATCAAAAAGAATGTCATACTCTTTATTTTTATTCACCAAACCATAAATATTGACAATTATATCAGTGCCAATCACAAAAGTTAATGACACACAAATTCACCAATGCACAAATATTGATAAAACTTATCAATGAAGTCACAAAAATTAGTGAAACACAAATTCTAGAAATCATCAATGGAAATCCAAAAATCACAAAAAGGGGGAGACCTACCACAAAACGGGAGCATGAAAACTCACCAATACGTGTATCACAAAACAGAACGCTATTCCATGGTTGCTAACCATTAATTTTGAGCCGAATCTCCACACAACGTCCGAAGACCATGGGTCGCTATCCCACCAAATTGAGCCGAAGCTCCACAGAAACGGGTTTAGTTTCCCTCGCAGACAAAGAGACATCGCACATTTCTAGTCTAAATCACAAAATGATCATCATCGATCATCAAGAAGTGTCAATTACACTAAGCTTGTAAATATATGAGCTTAGCTTCATGTCCCATAACCACTAGCTTAACTTAAATATTTACGTTCAAATTGTAGATCTCTACTCGAAAATTGTCACAAGAGATTCAATCGAACAAGCCCAAGAATTAACCGACGAAGTAAACGCAAGCGTTTCATACCACTTGTTTTACTAAGTCGTTTAACTAGATTTCTCATACGAGTGAGGTAAAGGTTTGTATGTGCTAGTAGATTGGAAAACGGATTAAGAAATGAGCTTTGTAATAAAATAGTGTTGAAATCGTTTTGATGAAAGAGTTTTAATATGTACTACTAGTATAGAAAACCTTTATGTTTTTAAAGTGAAAGATCACAAAAATGATTGTAGAAACAATCAATCACCAAAATTCATATTCGAAGACGTGAAAAAGATCCAAAGAAATCGATACCAAATCCATCAAAATGGATATTCCAAAAAAGTCACAAAGAGAATGTCATCAAAGTCGATAATAAATGATAGCAACAAAAGGGGAACATCGCGAATCGATTAAATTTGGAAACTCAAGCTAAATAGGCAAAACAGGCAGATTCAGACGTTTGAATTGTATGATTCAGACGTCTGAATCTGGAAAATAAAAATATTTTCCAGAACAGAATTTATACGTCTGAATCAATAAATTCAGACGTCTAGAAATGCTAAATTTTAGCCTATTTCCTCTTTGGTTCAATTCGAACCAATTCAGACGTTTGGAAATATTGATTCAGACGTCTGAATCTGGAAATAGAAAATTTTCCAGTATAACATTCGGACGTCTGAAAAGGAGCATTCAGACATCTGAAACCTGTTTCTCAGGCCTCTCTTGAACCTTGGCCAAAAATGGCCAAAACAAATATCGAAAGGGATCGGAAGAGCAACAACGACTAAGGATTTATGCCAAGCGACAACCCAGCCTTAAAGGCTCTTTGATACGCCTTGAATATCAATGTTTAAATATCCATATAAGGATTTTCATAAATTTGCTTTCAAAACACCAAAAATTGGAATATTCATCAAAGCAATCCAAACCAAAAGCAAATGCACATGAATAAGTGTTAGGAATTCATACCTAACAACAAGGATAGATATAGAAATAGATGTGAGGTAAAAATATCACATCTTTACACAAAACAAATGAAGAAGAAGCTATAGAGCAATGGCAAGAACAATCACTCCTCAATTCCAACCTAAAGAGCTTGAATCTAAGCTTTAAAAGAGAAACATTTCCTAAATTACGTTTAGGAATTTCTGAAATTGGTAAGAGAATGAGTTGGAGAAGAAGAAGAGGAGGCTTACCAAAGCGTCTTCTATAAATTTGGAGCTAGAACTTGATTTGCAAATGAAAACTAGGGCTTGGAGTTTTAATTTCCCATTCCTCTCTCCATTATTGCTAAAGCTTGAGTATTAGGAAATAGAAGTAAAATAATGAATAGAAGAGGGGTGAAGCTTGGGTCTAATGAGCTGAAACAAAATCAAAGCCCTAAATGAAAAGGTAGCAAAATTCTACTGTCTCCAAGCATATCGAAGTTTATACTCAAAAAGGTCGCAAACTTCATTTAGAACTCAATGGGGGTGGTCTCGAGTCCTAATTTGACTATTTGCAAAATGTAGCTTTTTCGGACAATAATCCGACTAACGATGAAATATTTAAATATTCAATCGTAAAATATGCGAGTTGTTGCACTTCGAGTCGACTGGCTCCATCGTTTTCAGCCGTCCTTGTCATGCGCTTCGTATCGATGGATTCACTCTCCATTTCGAGCCGATAGAAATTCTTGGTTAGATGGATTCGAACAGGGCATTCGATTCGATTCGGGGTTTGACCGGTTGCGACCGGTCAAGTGGACTGGGAGGCGAATCGACCCGGTCTCTACCTTGGTTCCATATAAATACCTGGGACTTAGCCATTTTTCACTTTTTTACTTTTCACTTTTTACTGCCGCCTTTATTCTTCATATCGATCGAGAAACTCGAGAGAGAGAGAACAACATTGCCAGTGATTTTGATTCGATCAAATACCACCCTTTAATTCTTCGAATCCCAATCTAAAATTAGGTAATTAATCGATTTCTGCTACATCCAGACGATAAAGTTCGAATCCCAGATCCCTCTTTTCTTCACTGATTATCAATTCTGGTAATTCTTAAAGTCAGATCTGGGTGTGAGCTCGGTCAAAAATGGCCATAGAGACGCTCCTGTAGATTGGAGAAGAAAGAATGGAAAAGATAAGAAATAGATCGATCTGGGGGCTTGCGTTCGAATCGATGAAGGCAATGATTTTTCTCGTTGGACTTTGCATCGATCCCTAGAATATTCCAATGGAGGTGATGCAGTTCGTACCGATGGCTTTGGTGGTGGATCGTATCGATACGAAATGATCGATATGAAAAATAAGTTAACGATCGCTCCGAAGTACTCAGCTTTAGATCGATATGAAGTTTACCTTTATGCTCAGTACGAAAAGTATCGACTCGAACGTGATCAATGTAAAGCTGAGACCTTCCTGATCGGTACGAACTAAGCAATCAAGGATCGATTCGAATCCATCCTATTATGATCGATACAAACTCGGCCCTTGACAATCGATTTGAAACATGCTCCTTGGGATCGATTCGAACTTGTATCCTGATGGACTTGAACGAGCTTCCTGTGATCGGTTCGAAACCTCCCATGATGGATACGAAATTTTGACACTTTTCAGCATAATTTCGACGAGATTCATTCTTGCATATCTGGACTTGATAGTTAAACTACATACTTGACTACCTTCCGAAGCTCATCGATAGAACCATAACAACTTTAATCCGGATTGATTGCCAATATTTAGATGATTTGGTGATGACGATCAACGATGATGGTCATTACAACTGGACTTCGAAGCTTTGTCGTTTGCTTATTTTCATTAACTCTACAAAATTTATCCAAGGAATGCACAGCACTGCACAAAACACACTTTACACGAGGGTAACACACGGGCTCTTTGTCGTCTAATGATGGTGTCTCGTGAGTTAGCTAGTTATGGAAACTTCGAGCTCGCAGCCGCAAGAAACTTAGAGTTCAGGCCCTCCCATTCTTGAAGTACCGGAGATTGAGTTGAAGTTATCGGTCCAGCTCCGGACGAGTTACCTGACGCATCCTTCATTAGTAACCCATTAGACTCTGTTCCGTCCAACATTTTGGAAGACATGCTAGGAAGAATATGCTTAAGTTATGGCCTGTCGATGGACGTCGTACTATTGCTGGGACCAAGTGATAGACCACACAATCCACCGGAGGGATATACCGCATTTAATTGCCATGCGTGCACAGCTGGGACACTCCTTCCGTTTAACCAGTATATAAGAGAAGTATTGTCGTTTCTGGGAATCGCCCCTCTCAGCTACACCCAAACGGATATGCCTCGCTCAATAGCTTGTTCATTGCATTTATGGAGTATCTTTATCGACCATTGAACCCGACCGAGATTAGGTATTTGTTCAACATCAAGAGTCGAACTGATAGTCCGTCTTTCACATTCCTAGAAGCGGTAAGAAACTGCCAAGTGATTATGGGGTCTTGGACTAGACTGAGCTACTTCAAGATGGAGTGGTTCTATGTTAGATGCCTCCAGGATTTTCCCGATGATGGCTATTTAGACGTGAGTATTGCTATCTTTTCGAGCAATCGGCAAGACAGTTGCAAATGAAACCCAACTCATACTCTCTTTTTCTTTACAGCAATAATCCAGCGACCCAAAGGTGGACATTTCAAGGAGATAGTTTGGGTTTTCCATGGAATCCCAAGCGAAGAGAGGAATATCGAATTTCTTTTGACGGACAGGAATCTCAGAACTCTTGGGTTGATCGAGCGGAGACAAATCATAATGCTCGACAGTGCTTTAAGGACTTCCTCGAAAGAGCGAGTTAAACGAAGAAAGCCTAAAGTTGTTATAATCGAGGAGGCTGACTCCGAAAAGACTCACACCGATGAGGAACCATTGGGCGAACCTGCGGATGTAACCCAGGATATCGAAGAGCAGAGAAAAGGCAAGGCAGCCGTTGATGAGCCATCTAAAAATGAAAGATGAAAATCTGTTGTCACGTCCCGGCCCTCCTCCAGAATTAGAATTTCGGAGATGTCTCCCCCAAGAACTGAGAATCTTTATGAAGGGCTCGCCGATCTTCCAATTCTGGACGATGTGTCCTTGCAGCAAGATGTCGGATCGGACGAACTTTCACAAGCCTTAGTTTTAAGCGAGTCTCTACCCACTAGCGCGGTTGACACATCCGGTTGGTCTGGGGGTTGCACGTACATACACGTCACGGTACTACACGATTTTTGAATGTAATACGCTCGCCGCGAGAGATTACTAACTCTGTTTTATGTTTTTTTGCTTCGCAGATACCATTTTTGGTCGAAGCTTGATGCTTGGAAGTCTGTGCAGCAAACACAAGTCTTCATCATATTATGAATCATATAGGAGAGAAGGAGACAGAGACTATGACCAGGGGTACTCGAGTCATGAACGCTCTGACAGAGATAAAGATATAGGCGTCGGTCTCGATCTCGTACGCCACCTCCCAGAGTCTCTGCACAACCTCCTGCTCACGCCTCGCGACCTTCCGAGGTTCCGCGACACAAGCCGTCCTCCCAATCGTCAAGGCCTAAAACTCACCGTAGGACTGAGATTGTGGCCCCGGCAACAACAGAGCAGGTACTGACCGAGCCTTCGGGGGAAGGAGCAGTGAGGCTTGCTCGGCTGAAGAAAGATTTTCCTGACATTTGCTTCGATGGGTTCATCTTCCCTCCACGTTTGAAATGGGTACCAACGTCGGTCGAACTCATGATGCATGATTATATTGTCGATATATTTTTCCAGTACCAGGAATGGTCAAAAACCACGAAGAAAGCAACAAAGGTGGCCTTCGACCTGGCGGCCACGATTGAGAAACTAGAGAAAGAACTTGGCCAAAAAGACCGGATTATTCAAGCGCTTACTAGCGAGGCTGAGTCTTCTCGCAAATCTGAAATCGAGGCTCTTAAGAAAGCTGATGAAGCCCAGACGGCAATGGACAGGATGAAGCGCGAGCATTATGCCATGGTGGAGGACATGGGCCATCAAAATACCGTCGTAGCCGCCGAGCGGGATGCAGCCCTGAAGGAGATAAATGAGCTCAAGGCCAAAGTCTCGAAGTTCATGAAAGAGAGGGATGCTGCTAATATTTCCGCATAGGAGGCATGCGATCAGGCGGTGGAGTTTCGAAGGGAGAGGGACGCGACCATGGAAAAGGTCCGCGAGGTGGAAGCCGGAGTCGATGAGAAAGTTCGGTTGGCGGAGACCAAGCTCGAGTCAGAGATAGAGGAGCTTCTTATTACTTATGATGCCAATGTACTGAGGCACAGAAACTTGGCGTGGCTCAACGATTACCCCACACACCTATTCAATGCTTGGAATTTGTTAGTCGAAGAAGAGAAAGCGATGCTGTCGGGTGGTGCTCTCGATGAATTTGAATTGGAGAACCGCATTTTAAGCGAAGATGAAAAGACAATTCTCCACGATTCTATGATCTCTCATGCAAGAGAGAGGTTGGGCACCCAGCATCTAGAAGTGGGCGAAGGCTCTGGCATCGCACATCAGGTTACAAGTTCTGAGATGATTACTTCATTTGGATCCGAGCCGACGCCGGCGATTGAGCTGCAGCCGGTTCCGGGCTATGACCCTGAGCAACCACGCCTATCCCACATAAGGGAATATCCTTCAGAAGCTGTTCAGCCAGCCACGAGTCAAGTAGAGGAAGGTACTCTGCACAAATCTACTGTGTGTCTGAACTGAAGTATTTGTATTGAAGCGTGTATTGACAACTTTTTCTTTTTCTTTGCTCAGTGACTGAAGCTACCAAGAGCTTCATCAAAGGCAGAGGGCCATCATTACCGAGGCGGTGACCACAGTTGCGGTTGCGCCGACGGAGATGACACAGGGGAGCTCGCTTTCCTTGGACGAGCAGATGATGAACGAGCTCCTAGGTCAAAGCAGCGATCCTTTTGCGGACATGCCGTTCGTTCTTGGAGCGTTCCCACCAGCTTCCATTGCTTCGTCACAGTCCACCACTTCCTATCGTGAATCCCGTGCCGCTCGTGAAACCGAGATACTGGCTCAAATCAACGCAGAGATGGAGGCGGCAGCACACGGTGGTAGTTCTGAAAGTGTTATGACGGCGGTTGGCCCCACTCCTCTTATGGTGATATCTTCTTGGGGCACGCTCGTTGACACCAGCTTGCCCATTCCACCCCCGGTTGTGGATCCGACTCCTCCCGAAGAGAATATTCCTTTAAGTTCAAGTTTGGAGGAAGGTGTTGATATCATGTCTTCATCAGAGGATGATCCGCCAAAGGGTAAGGGCTCAAAGCGGAAGACTGTTAGTAGTTCCGCGTCGAAGAAAAAGCCGAAGAAGAAAAAGTAGATAACCCCCCTTTGGCGCATTTTTGGCAGTTAGGAAGTTTCTTTTATTTTTATTTCATAGGCCATGTATAGATGCAGGCTCGACCCCCCTACTAGTAGGAATTTTTTGGAATAACTTGTACATGAATCTTCACATACAGTTAGTTGAAATGACATTTAGTTTCTTTGCTTCAACTCTTATTTCTTTTGTGCTTAAGTATTTGCAATATTTGAATTTTTAGTCCGATGCACTTGTGGAGTTTTTACCTTCAAGTTAAGTTCGCTTTATTTGCCAAGCCTGAAAATCTTGATCACAAGTCGTAATTGATGAATGAGTTGAATTTTGGACATTGTATCGCTTCGGTTGATGATTAACACTTAAGCTTTTGCCCCCAGTTCTGGGGACCAGCACTTGTATTTCGATGGTCAATCGCACCTTCTGCAAATCTTGAGCACATGTCCACACTCCATGGACTTAGGATAATCTGTGATCGATAATCTGGTTCACACTCTGGGAATTCGAGAGTTACCGATGTTTGTAACACAGTTCACATTCTAGGAACTTTGACTTGGTATTTGTACTCTAATTCACGCTCTGGGAACTTGGAGTTAGCATTTACATTTCGGTTCGCACTCCGGGAACCTGGAATTGATGTTTATACTCCAATTCACGCTCTAGGAATTTGGGGTTAGCACGTACATTTCGGTTCGCACTCCGGAAACCTGGAATGTTTATACTCCAATTCATGCTCTGGGAACTTGGAGTTAGCTGACAGATAGCCAGTCACATCTGTTTGGGCTTTTTTAGGAATTCGTTCACACTCTAGGAACGATGGATTTATCGGGATCGTGGATGGTCGGATCACATCCACCCCGAGTTAACAAGCGAGGTCGTTAGACGGACGGGTCCATCCTCCTCAAACTTGGTTAGGATACGGCCGAAGTCGTTAAGCGGACGGGTCCACCCTCTCCGGAACCGCATTTATATGTTTATACTCCAACTCGCACTCTGTGAGTTTGGAGTTAGTGTTTATACTTTGGTTTGCACTCTGAGAACCTAGAGTTGATGTTTATACTCCAATTCGCACTCTGGGAATTTGGAGTTGGTTTTTTATACTCTTGTCCGCACTCTGGGGACCTAGAGTTGATGTTTACACTCCAATTCGCGCTCTGGGAAAGTGGAGTTAGGGTTTATACTCCGGTTCGCACTCTGGGAACCTAGAGTTGATGTTTATACTCCAGTTCGCACTCTAGGAATTTGGAGTTGGTTTTTATACTCCCGTCCGCACTCTAGGGACCTAGAGTTGATGTTTATACTCCAATTCGCGCTCTGGGAAAGTGGAGTTAGGGTTTATACTCCGGTTCGCACTCTGGGAACCTAGAGTTGATGTTTATACTCCAATTCGCATTCTGGGAATTTGGAGTTAGTGTTTATAGTCCGGTTTGCACTCTGGGAACCTAGATTTGATGTTTATACTCCAATTCGCACTCCGGGAATTCGGAGTTAGTTATAGGACTGTCGTGTGTCGGTCCAGTTCAGCCTTTGATGTGATGGCTTGCCCCCGAGCTGAAGTTTCACTTAGTGAGTGGCCGGTCGTATCACAGTCACTCGCTATTTGAATAAATTCCATCATGCAATAGAACTTAGCTCTTCGTGCATCGTGATTGTTGAATTTCACATTCGGTGAATCACAGCTCTAGCTTGAAGAGAGAGTAATTTATTGCTGGAATGGAAAAAACATGGCAAAGTCAGTGCCTTATTACAAATTCAAACTTCAGAATGCAAATAAAATTGCAAAGTATTCATAGACTAAATAAATCCTGTCATGAGTAATAGTGACGAAGATCCTCGTCGTTCCAGGCTCTTGACAAAGTGGGTCCGCCACTGATGGCGTTTATCACTAATCTCCCGCCGAGACAGGCAGAGTCCTCCTGTCTCGGTCGATCGGGCTCATTACTTTGATTCGATGGGCCTGCTCCTCCAGGCTGCAGCGCCGGTACAAACTGTTCCAGCTTCCTTTCTCTAATCAATTTTTCCATGAGATCTTGCAAGCGACGACATTCATTTGTATTGTGCCCGTAGCTTTCATGAAACCTGCAGAATTTTCCCGTTTGGATTTGCCTTTCTGACGACGGTTTTGGAGCAGGTTTTTTGTATTGAAATGTATTACAGGTTTGTAAATACGAGTTCTCCAATGATGTATTCAAAGGAGTGTAACTGTCAAGCATAGGATTCTTGCGCTGTGGGCCACGATTCTGATCTCGCCTTCTAGTTTGATTCACGTTCTTCCTTCGCCGAGTTTGTTTGTTTTGAACGTTCAACTGAACTTTTCTGAAACTCTCACTGGACTGTTTGATCGCGACATTACTTTGGATCACTTCCGTGCTTGGCCCTACATCAGTCTGTTTCCTAGACTATTTCGCATCTTCCCTTCTCATAGCCGCCTTGGAATAGAAACGGTCCAATGATGCAGGTGGTTTTCCATCCAACCAGTTGCCAAACTCAGAATCGGGGTCAATCCCCTTAGTCAACGCCATAAGAATGGAGTTATCATTCGGATTGCTAATTTCCACACATGCAGCATGGAATCTCTCTAAGTAGTGTCTGAGCGTCTCTCCAGGAGCTTGGGTGACGCTAGATAGAGTGTTGACATCTTTCGGCCTTGCGATGTGCATGCGGAATTGCTCAACAAATTTTGTGGCCAAATGGTCGAATGAGGAGATGGATCGAGGTGGCAATCGAGTGAACCACATGGTAGCGATGGCCCCCAAGAAATGCGAAAACTACGACACTTCATTGCATCATTAGCTCTAGCAGCGCTCATCGACCATTCGCATTTCAGAATATGTTGGTTGGAGTCGGAGTTTCCCTCGTACATGGGTAGAGTCGGCATCCTGAATTGCCGAGGGGGTTCTGCAGTAAGTATATCGTCTGTAAAAGGAGTGTGACTTCGGGAAATTCCCCAGTCATTATTCGTGAGACCCTGGCTCTCACGGATCATCTGACGTATCATGGTCGGGAGATCCGGCATTTGCACATTCTGTGTGTGTTGAGCCAAAATGTGGTTGGGTCTCACATTCTGAGGTTGGACCGGATGCTGTCGATAGTCCACATCTTGCCTTCTTGGCTCATAGTCCTCTGGGATGTACGGTTCAGGAGTACGCCCATGCTGACGACGGTCCAGGTTTGACTGATTTTGGGCATCCACCCCTGGTTCAACCGCGGCGGTCGTGGAACGGTAATTTGTGGTGTAGTGAGGAGCGGCATCCCCTCGGGAGGAGGGCCCGGTTTGGAAACTGGCTGATGGACCAACTCCCAGCTGTCCATCGTTCATTGCCGGTTGATATCCAGCTATTTGTATGTGACTCCCATCTAGCCGGGGTCGCGGAGATCGATGATGATAATCAGAAGAGGAAGAACTTTCGCTAGAGGATCGAGAAGCATGATCTTCAGGATCTCCTTCGTTTCTGGTGAATCAGCTGGTTGGTTAGCTCGGCATTGGCGTGCAGCTGTTTTGTTAGTTATTGCCGACTTTGGGTCAGTTCTTGAAGCAGCAGTTGAAACTCTTGTCGGGTAACCGGACCTAATGGTTCCGAGTGTCCGATGGCGTCTTGGTTAGAGGGAGGTAGTGGCGCAGGATTCTGTCTATCCTAGTCTTCTTGATTGACAGCATTAGAGGTGGTCCTTGTGCTAACCATCTTGAAGGTTGAATTCCTTTCTTAGGCTTTATGCAAATCTGAATAGAACGGAAGGAATTCGAATTAGTGATCTGGATCTCTCTCTTAGATTTATGCAATCCGGTATCGATGACAGATCCAACGAGCAGGAGAAAATCTAGGTTTTCTCAGTGAAAGCACCAAAGTGTTTGCACCAAAATTGGACGCAACACTCTTCGAAAGTTTTTGAAGAGATAACAGTGAAGAATATAAATTTAAAATGAGGATTATCTAACAAAAACTCCAAGTAACAGGAAAGAAAATGCGCAGACAAGCAATTTAGAGTGGTTCGGCGTGTTGCATACGTCCATTATGAAGTTTTTTGCAACTTTATTGATTCTTTTTCAGCGATTACAAGTGATTACCGCAAGCAATAGCAAATTACAACTTGAAATTCGAAATCAACAGCAAGAGTATGGTGTAGGTCTTGATCCGGCAGAGTCTGGGTGCTTGAGATTCAAAAGATCCCTCTTCTGTAGGCTCTGGGGCTCTATTTATAGGCGTAGGAGGCTGGGACTTGGCTCAAATTTCGGGAGATTCGCTCTGTCATGTGAGGGGGCCCACACGACCAATTCCAGAAAGTTTCGAGCCGATCTGTGATCGATATGAAATCATTTCGTATCGATCAAGATCATGTCCGATGGAGCTGAAATTTGGTGCGAATGTTCCTTGACTCGAATGCAATCTCCTGTGAAAATTTCATAGCATTTGGATCGGTAGATTTACTTGATGGCGGCAAACTCTAAGTGCTTGATGGATACGAACCAGACAGCTAAACCATAGACACGAAATAGTGTCTCACCGCCATTGATGGATACGAAGAGATCACCGGCCTATCGATACGAAGTTGATGGATTCAAACGAGATCGATACGACCTTGGGTTCTTCGATGGATGCGAAGGTGCTGCTGCTCTGATGGATACGAAAGTGGTGCTAACTGATGGATACGAAGACGATCGATGCGAGAGGAGGGGTTGCGACCCCGATCAATTCAAAATGATGGATACGAAATGGATGAGTCTCTTGGCTTGCATCGCTCGTAACTTGAGCATATGAACTCGGATCGACTTGAAACTTGAAACGCCGGCTTCCATAGCTTAGTTCGTCATACCTTGCCAGTTGTAGCTTGATCCGGACTCGGACAAAATTCATCGATGCCCATAGCGAGCCTGTGCATGCTCGATACCCAGGATGATTGATCTTAAGCTTGGAACCAGTTCCTTGATATCTCGGCCTTGTCAAAAGGCGGGATAAAAATTGCTATTTTAACTCTCAATTGAAAACGATTCATAAACTTATAGATTCTAAACTATGTCTACCTAATGAAAATAACAGTAAATAGGAACAAATTATCATCCCAACTACAAAGATATAACATTAAACCCTAATCAGAAATTAAAATGTGAAAATAATAACATAAAATTGTTCACCTCAGCGTAAGTTCTCAATTTTTTACCACCAAGTTCCTGTTTGTACACCTTTTAAACTGTCAGCACTATAGATAAGTATAGACAGATCCTAAATCGATATAAAATATTACACACGTTCTCTTGTTTGTGGCATCATACAACTTTTAAATTAAATTTCTTTTTTTCTACCACAATCATATTCTTGTTTTCAAGGGCCTTCAACAATCAAATATTTTCCAATTTAAAAGAAATAAAGCAAACAAATTACATATTATTCCAATTTGTTCCAATTGCTATGCAGGAGCCCTCAACGTTTCTCTCTTTACAAAATACCAGTTAAATCTCTCTGTCGGTTAAATTATAGATTACTCAAATTTGTTCCGATTAGTTTGCTTATATTACTTCTGTTTGTAACGTTAACTTCGATTTTTATTATGTTTTTGGTTCATTTTGAAAATTCAAAGGGGTTCCTGTTTGGTTGTGTTGCCTCTAGAACTGTCTTTAGAACTAATAATGAACTATTTAAGGTTTGGACCTAAACAAAGCGTTCAGAATTTTTTATTTGATTTCAATTTATTCTTATTGATGGTTGCCATAGTAAAATCGTGTAATTTTATGTAGAAACATATGCAAACATTTTATGACATATACCATCCATATGATGAAAGCAGAGAAATTATTTGCATCTCTATGGGGTCATATCATTTCAACTCAGGTAAAGGCCTGATCCTCTATTCCCAGTCCTATGTGCTTCAAAGCAATAAAACAGGGTCAACATAGATTTTCTTACAGGGACATTGAAATGATAGCTAGGTAAGTAGGGTCAAAAGGAATTTATTTATGGATGCACTGCCCTGACCCAATAAAAGAGAATTTTTATTGGGTTAGACCTGACACTATTAGAATTATTTTAAATGGGTTAGGTTAGAGGTTAGGGTTACATTATGATATGTCTAGCTTTTAATATGAGTTTATCTCCTTTTCTAATATATCAAAACTATTTATTACCATCGTATTTGTTTACTTTTAACACTTTAATAATTGATGGGATTGAAAAAAGTTGATGTTAAACTAAAAAATTTCATTTATATTTCTTAATTTATCGATCGTTAGTGGATATAGTAATTGTCTGATATTCGTCTATATTCGCGGATGCGAATATCCGATACCAAAAATGATTTTGAATGTGGATACGAATATGACACAATTCGTATTTAAAAGTATCTGTTGACAGTCTATCTCAGTTTCTACTCAAACTAAGCAGCGTTGCAACTCCAGAACACCAAGTTGCATCTCGAGCTCCAATACAGAGTGGTAGACTGAACTGTGGTGAGTTGAATTTAATCAATGCTTTTACTCAGATTTAACAGTGGAGTTTCCTACTAATTTCAATTGTAAATTAAATTTTCAGAATCTAGCTAAGAACTATTCTATTATAAACCTAAATATTAATAAGCGAAAGTAAAAGACCAATGGCATACCTATAACTTAGTACACGATATTCCTGGAGTGTAAGGTTTTCATGATACTTGATCATGATTTCAGCATCATGAGGAAAGTTGATATTTTCGTTACATAGAAACTAATCAACCTCGTTTTATAAAGTTAAAAGACTACCACATTAATATTCAAATTAGTACATAATGGTATGAATGACAATATGTATAGTGTATTTTTACCCGATGAGCATGAGTAACAGCTCACATTGGCAACATTCATCCACCTGTTGCAACTTCATCATCACGCCCTTGGTAAAATCAAGCCACACATATCACATTATAATTGCTTAGGGATGGCAGAGTACTATGAATTATAATCATTTCTAGTCCTGTGCGAGACATATATTGATACATAAAAATCCAAAGCTCATCTCTAAAAGTAGTTTTATACTCGGACATATATATTCAGAATATAAATAAGAATGAAATATACTGGGTACTGAACTACTTCCAAGCTCAGGCCATGTAGTAACATGTGTGCTAGTTTCATGGGAGCTCTCAAAGACCTGTTACGACCAAACATTCTCTTTCTAACAAATAATGACATAAACAAAATTGCAATTATGTGTACAAAACAATGCTGTTGCAGTACAGAGCACAACCTCTCTGGGATGCTGCAGCAGCACCATCTCTGCTAAGTGCTACAGCTCAATTGATGTTAGGCACTGCAGCACTGTAGTTGTGCTAAGAGCAATGTAGTAGCACTACAACAGCTCAACATCGCTATTGTGGCATACAATAGAACATAACCTAGGTATAAACTTAAACATGACATATAAACGGAATGTGACTTGCATGATTGGCATTTTAGTTTTAAAATGATAAGTTTTCATTATATTTTTGTTATGAGATGTTGCGCATGCTAATTCTCAGTCACATTATATTTGGTTCATAGTATATACTAAACTGAAAACCTAATATAATTCAAATTTGTAATATGTGAATGTTCCTTGGGTGTGTGTGTGTGTGTGTGTGTGTATATATAGTTAAACCAAGATTTAAGAGTATCCGAGGAAAGATATTGGTTTTGGGTAACTGCAAGTTTGACTGTAATGGAGGGTCCTCCTGTGTAATAGGATTTACAACTCAGAAGGCAATTTGATAGAAACAAATAATTGAGAAACTGTAGAAGACATAACTATTATTTTTGTACATAGGAATTGTGCGTTTTTCTGAGCATTTAATGTTAAATGTATAACTTGCATTGTAATTTAGAAAGTAATCAACAACTTTGAATTTGATCAATTATAGTGAATTGTATTTGTTTCTTTACGAGATACTAATACAAGTATTACATTGGTTGTCCTTTTATGATGATTGCTACTTACAAAAATGGCCCCACCTTCAATTTAGTTGCTTTAGAAAATGCTGACATTTGTATGACCCGTCATAATCCCTCCAGTGCAGATGTCTTCTTAAACGCAACTTATTTCGCCTGATGTATCTTTAATAGCTAACACCACCACTACACATTGCGATAATTATTGTTTTATTTTTTGACGGATGGCAAATTTACCTCACTTTTATCATATAGCTAATTTCTATATTGCACGTAATGCAGGAGTAGAAGCTGCTCTTGGGAAATCACCGCATCTAAATTTTGAGCCGTTTCCCTCTACATGTAAATGTCACAGCAGTTGCATTTTTTGGACTAAATTATCTTATGAATCCAATCTGCACAATATTTGTTTTTTAAGTTATAGCCATGTAGGCATCTGGATGTTAAATACCTTTTGAGTTGGAATTATACTATGTTTTTTTTAACGAACTATATTGCTGGTTCAATGGATTGTTCTTAATGTTATGTATTTGCATCTCATATATTGCTGAAATTATAAATATTGTCATGTTTTACTTACAATATTTAACAATCATTGCACAATGCTTATCTACGACGTCAATTATATGAATATAAATGTGTTTTATAGTATGTTAGAACACCATTGTTGAAAACCATTCATAATAGTTTACGATTGCAGGGATAATACTAAATACAACGATTAAATATAGTTGTATAAAATCAACTTTGCAATGTTTAACAAGTGACGTTAATGAAGCTTTAGTAACATGTAAACTACATTGTCTACTTTGTACACATGACGTTGAATAAATATGATTGCAATGTCAAACACTACGTTCGAAGAAGGTTGTATGAATGTAATAGAAAACTCTTGTTAAACAATGCGAACATTATTTGCAACATTGAATAAACATGATTGAAATTCCAAAATACTATAGTAGAAAATAGTTGTATAACTGTAATGTAAAATTCTGATTAAACGATGAAAATACTAATGTAACGACGGGTAAATATCTTAAAATTGAGATTACGATGATTGAAAATCATTAACAAAAATAAGTATGCAACATAAAGATATCATTGTGAAAAAGTTTATCATGATTTTTGAAATATGTTGTAAATGACTATTTTGTAACCATTGAAAATGTTGTTAAAGATTTTTCAATTATTTGGGGGTAATTCTACAATATTCATGATGTGTTATAGATATATTTTTTACAACGTCATACGCAACTTATAGATAAATGTTGTAAAACATACCCCATCTTTAACAGCTATTGATATGACAATGTTACGGTAAACATTGTCAAAATGCATTAACAACATTTATTTAATGTAGTAGAATGATATTTTTCTTGTAGTGTCATCAAAGCCAAGGTAAATTGTAAATGCAAGCCTAAATTAGGTCCAAATCTCTTCTTTGATCTGCATTTTTGATATATATATATATATACACACACACATACATACATACATATATATATATATATATATGCTTGTTGTCTACGTATACAAATAGGAATAAAAAGGGAGTTAAACTGTAATAACATGAATAGATCTAAAGATTTGAAAAGCTAAAGAGGCGAGTGAAAAATTATATATTTTTATCGTTATATATCTATTTCTGTATGCCTAAATGTAAAATTGGAGTTTTAAGCTAAAACTGTTACATGTAATGAATTTATAAACTATGCCTACGTATTCTATCATTGATAACTTAATTTTTATATTCCATGTGTGTATATCTGGAAATTATTAGGTGGTAGTAGTCCTTATAATTGAAAAATTACATGATAATTCCAAATATGTAGACTTAACTGACTTATGCAAAAAATTATGTAAATTTGAGTTATCAAGATAAATTATAGGCATTTAAGTAGTATTTTAATTCATTGTAATGTAGAGTGTTGCAATGTAAATTTCTATAGAATATCAAGTTCAGATGCATAAATAAAAGTGTAACGGTTGAAATAACAAAGAATACGCTTAAAAGAAGGAGATGTAGAAAATAAGGATATTTACCATATTTTGTACTAGTTCAATAATTATGAAAAAGATAATTCATTGTAATTCCAAACGTAACAAAAATTCTCATTTTGGATAAGATATTGAAATTTACGTTGCTAACATTTCCTCTTAAGGGATGTAATTCCAATGCATTAAAGTGCGGAAATATTTTAGGATAAATTTAAACGTTGTAAATGTGGTAATAATAATTGTTTAAGCGAAGAATTAATATATACGTAATAAAGGCAAGATAGAGATCAAATAATGAAAAACGGAAAGGCAGGCAAGCAATTAATGTAAATTAAAAGGGTATTGGAAGTCCACTAAACAAGGAAGGGTGTAAAAGTTAAAAAGGAATAGAAATAGAAGTCCAATATGGCATGAAAAAGTCAATAGGAAAAAGCTATTTAGATTTTTTAGTAAAAGTGATAAATGATATTAAATCGATATAAATGGAATAAGAAGTAAACGCACAAAAAAGTAAAGGAATATTACTAAAAGTTGAACGTCGAAGGTACAATAATTAAATAAGTACGATTACACACACATGTAGCTTCAAATATGCTTTTATGAGGAGTGTGGATTATCAAGTCAGTAAATAACTTAGATCATATAAGATTGCCATGGTCATTAAAATGGGTTGGAATTCGAGGTCGGTAGTGTTACACAACAGAAGTCTGCTCATCGCAAGGAGGTACTAGCAGTTCTGTATGCATTATACTGCTGTGAGACATATCGAGCTGTAGGATCTGTGGAGTTATATATATTCACGTATAAGTCAGGGATACCCAAGTAGGAAGGTTCGTCTCGGTCCGAGTGTCAAATGACAAGTAGAGTTTGCTTCAAGCTTTTAGAGGGTATTAAGTAACAAGAGGGTATTAGCTTAATTGCATTAGGGAATGTAAATGGGACGTCCAGCAAGGTTTGGTGCTATATTAAGGCATATAGGTTGCGTCATCGGTTCTTAGTGGTCAACAGGAAGACATGGGTTATGCCTTAATGACTACACTTCCTACTAGTGTAGATAACGTCTAGGTTATGCACTACCATAGTTGTTTGCTAGATTATTTGTTAGGGGCAAAGCTATATAACCTTTATGGAAGCCTTTCAAAATAGATAGAATATAATTGTGACATCTTTATTAGGCACTAGGGGAGTTCCTTTGCATGCACGACGATAAGGATGTGATGTTGCGTTGATAATGGATCCTGACAAGGTGCTGGGTTATTGATACTAGCGAGGATATTATCTTGGTCCAAAGGAGGACAATGTTACTTATACACACACATGTATGTAGTTATAGTCTATTTCAAGTAGATGGGGCATATCATACATGTACGTGGAGTCGACCAAAAACTTGTTGCGACTTTTCTATTGATTAGAAAAGCACAAATTTTAATAAATTCTGCAAGCGCACAGGCGTGTAGTATGCAGGTCGAGCACAGGGAATTGTATTTTAAAACAATTAAAATCCATAGTTAAATCTTAGGCATGTTAAACGAATTCGACGGTGAATTTTGAACAGAAAATAAAAACAACAATATACTCCGAATCGATTTCGAAACTAATCGAAATTGCAACCAAAATATAGAATTGTAAAAAAAATCAGAACAGAAATTGAAATTGCGGAAAAGAAGATAACGGAGCAAACAACTAAAATAATTATTAACTAACTGAAAAGAGTGCAGAAAATAACTAAGAACAAGAATAAATAAATTGCTGAATCTAATCAACAATCCTACGTATTCTGTTCGAAAATAAAAACAGTGCTGAATTTAAATCTAAACTTGAAGAAAAGTGATGAGGTAAGAGATGATTTCAAGGTGTTGTATAATGCTGTATATATAGGCTTTCAACCCCTAAAATCAGTCCATAATTTTAGCAATAAAACTGGTCCTCTTCATAGTAGCTGACGAGATATATGTATTGACTGGGTCCATTTGTTGAATTAGTGAAGAGTCAGTTGCCATATCAATGCTTGAAACATATATGTTGAGTGTTTGGCATCCCTGTTAGCTGCTCTTTTGACCAAGTCCTCTGTTGCTTAAAAAGGTGATCATGCTTTTATATGTGAATTGGTCCAAATTCCCACATGAGCTACTTTTGAATGTGTCCTATTTTGTTTGATTTATTTCAATGCTCAAAATGTTGCACTCTTTGCTGCGCGATTTTTGAACCAATGGACGGCATAACCGATTAATTTCAACGTTGCACTTTGGAATCAATAATCTGCAAAACCACGACAAAATACCTGTATAATACCGCTTTATTAAAATAAAAATATATGAAATAAACGGTTTAAATTGCAGAGAAATACGTTCATCAGATGACTAAGGAAAATAAAAAATACATAACATGAGATGGAAGGCAACCTGCATAAACTGATGTTATGTATAAAGTGTGTAATTTACCATTTTCCAGAACGTTGTCTGACTCCCTTCTCATTACAATCCACATGATAGGTTTAGAAGGATAAGTACCGAGGTAAGGTGGGAACAGTCAAAGGGATAGCAAAGGGCGGGGTTGGCAAAATTTTTATATCCAACCCCAGACCCGCCTCATAGACCTGTTGCTAGTCTGGACTTTCGCTCCGTACCCGGAACCCATACGGATCAAGGTAAACCCGATACGTCCCAAGACCCGGTGAGGCTTTAAATATTCATTAAAATTATGTGTTAATGTACATATATTTACTTATTTTATTTGTAAGAGGGATTGTCACTAAATGATAAAATAAATATATAAATCAATGTATTTACAATGATAATAAGATAATAAAAATAAGGTGTATGATAACGGTTCAAGAAATAGATGCGTACGTTAGTGTATAATTATTAGTGATGCAATTTAATATCATAAATAACTTATTGAATGGAACGTTAGAATATCCATGTTATAATATCTTATGTATAAAAGGATTAACAAATCATCGTTACGGTAACAAAGCGATTTTATGAGATCTCGCTAGTGCGAATCGGGTTGGGGCAGGTCAGTCAAGCACCGAACCTATCTTAGATACGGAGCTCTTAAGAATGGATCATGAGTCTATATGTCCCGTTGGTCGGTCTACCGGTCTAGACCCAATACCCGTTACATTTTCATCCCCAGTCGAAGGACAGATTAACTTATGCATGCTCAACACTGACAAGGACATTGACTTCAGAGCTATCAACATTGGTCAGTAACTATATGTTTTGTTATACTTTACTATACCGCTGTGAGTTTATATCGATAGTACTCTTATATGAATTTATTTATTTATTTGCAGGATACCAAACTAATGATATATATGTTGGTGGACTTGGATTTTTAATTTAGCAAAAATTCAAGCCCATGAGGGTGCATGCTATCACAGATAGACAATTCAGTCGATGGGGAGGGAATGACCAATCAACTTAAATAAATGTGACAGGAGCTAAAATGTTTTTACCCCCAAGCTCCATGGTTCCTGTCTTTAACAAGGCTTGATAATCAATGCCCCTTGTAGAATCTTTTGTTATTGTTGAATGTACGTAATGATGGGACTGTAACCATCAAGTAGTCAAGACTCTGATCATGTAAAAGGGCAAGTTCATAGGTCGCTCTAAGAATTATTGTAATTATTATATTTTAGCTAAATAATGGAATCGTGGTGTTATGTAATGTAATTGGAATGTTATGAATTTGTGAATTATGTTTTGTCAAAATTTGTAAGTTCTTATGCTCTTGAAGTTAATGATAATAGTATCAATTTTGTTAGTGAGAAATAATACTAAGGATGACTACAATATTAATAGTATCAATTTTTGATCTCAAAATAGAGGTCTTACACATTCTGTGACTGTTCCAAACAATCACAAGTACACAATCCTTTGGTGCCTTCCGACAATCATGAGTGAATTAGCGTCCATCATATGGAGAGCATTGCATACACTATTCCCAACAGATGTGTGTGTGTGTGTATCCTTATCTTGGTACTCCTCGACTAGAAATATTTAAGGAGCTTGTATTTTAATCAATATCGATTCAATACTCATGGTTACAAACTCATTCATAAGAACAATCGTCAAAACACCACTCAAAAGGATTTTCTACATATATATTTAATGTTAATTATTTATTACTTATATCACTATATAACAAACATATATAGTAGAAAACAAAACCAAAAACATATTATTTTCCGAATAAGATTGTTTAAATAATTAGAACTACATAACAAATTACATGACCCCTAAGGTACAACACTAATTATGACACTTACATGTTGCAACATTAGCCGTAATGAATGGACTTCCTTTTTCGGTAGTATAAGGAAAAAATTATTCATTTTTCAAGCATCATATGGAAGAAGATTCCAAAATCAATGACCGCTGTTCTGCAATATTATATATTAATGCTGTTAACACATCACTATTATTATCGTTATCCATAAAAGTCAATAAAAACCTAACTAATTCCTTCTTATAGGATTCTTACAGTAATTTCACTTTTCATCTCTTGACTTACAATGCCTCCAATCTCCAAGCACTCTAGACTTGGAGCTCCCTCTAAAATTTTATTCATTCTTGAATCTACATTTTTCAACAAACAACCCTTCGTTGCTACCAGCTTCATCATCACAATCAGACAAATCCTTACTGGGCAGACTATCTTCACATCATCCAATGTTAAGGTATTCATGCCATAAAAAGGACTGTTGGAAAAATCGTTGTATCACTCTAGAAGGGAACATATTGGGATCATTGCTTTCTATGCCTCATCAAACATCATATCAACCAACTTCACCTTCATCAGCAAATCATCAATCACATTCGATTGTGCTTCAATTAAAGTATCATCTTATTATTGGTGAAAAATGTCTTCAAAAATATTAGATGGTTGTTTGAAGACTTCTTCATATAAAGCTTCTCCAACTTCTTCCTAACACCCCTAGTGGTAGTATCACTACTAATTTCAGAAATTACACTTTCTCCCATAACAGGTTAGAAAGTAGTAAATTTCCACTCTTCCATCCTTTTATATTCTAAATATGAAATATCGATAGATGATTGTTTTATTGGAAATAGCACATGATGAACATGATTTTTTCTCAGCACCACATTGATCATCTTCCACTATTGTTTCTCAAAATCATAGTCTCCATTCCACTTCTCAATTGCTAACTGTGAACCCGGTGCAACATAGAAACTCTTAGCATGGGCAACAATAACTAAACTAGAATTAACCTCCAATTCGTTTTCAACTTTTAGACTTGCCATCCTATTAAAAATGATTTTATGCACTAAGTACTCCAACAACAAAACTTACACAAACAATCGAACCCAATTCCAAACAATTTACAGCCAAATCATAAGTACTGCAAATAAACAATTAACCTAAAATAAAATGGACACTGATATATTTCAGTTTCATCATTGACATGAATGTACATCCACTTGAGGAGAGAATAATTTTATTAATATTTATGAAGAAGTTTACAAAGATATTGATACAAATTGAAAAGGATGAACTAATTTTTCTATCACTTGAACCCCTAGGCAATCGGTGGATGAATTACTTATTGCAGTGGAAAAAACTCCAAATTTGAGCTTGTTTTCCAATACGCACAAAGATATTCAATGCTCTATATGTTTCAATATGTAGTTTGCAATGACAAATGGTTTTCGTTGTTATTATCATGATGAAAGTTTCTTCAACACGTGCACTAGACGCTAAGTGCGATTCAGTTAATTAATAAAAGCATGAATTCGAGCACTATCAAAATAAATCAGAATCTTAGATCCTGGGTTTTATCCCATCTCCATTTATGAGTGTGGCCAACAAAAATAATTGATTAATAAATCGAGACATGGAAATGGAGTAGATCTAATGGATGAGATTTTGAGGATAAACGAGAATGTAAAACAAATGGATGTCTATGTGTGTAAAAATTTGTAAATATTCAATCCAAATATATATCTACGAAATTTAGACTCATTTTCATACTTGTACAATCATTTCAATTTAAATATACAATAGTTGTCAATCTACCTTTTACGTCATATTATTACTTAAATTGAAATCTACGGTGAAAGTCTGAGGGTTAAAAGGGTACCATAAAAATAAAGGTGTAATACTTCGTTGTTATACCTCAACTCAAATATCCAAATTTCAACATCCAATATATATCATAATTAAGTTATATACACACCCATCATTATTGACTTAACAACGGAGGTTAAAAACCACACTTGTACAGACTGGCTGCGGTATCATGTAACACGCAACCACTTAACTTTTAACTGTCACTTTAACATGGAGAGATACATGCAGTAAAAATGGAGGACACCACACAGTTCCGAACATACAACACCACCCAATTTCGAATACAAAACAAAAGAAGATAAGATCAGGCATTGACACGTGGCAGCGATATACTGATGTACAGCCGAAGATAAGGAGTATGCGCTCTTGCTACTGCAACAATAACGAGGGGCATTTTTCAACTTGATGTGTTCATCCTGCACTATTTATTAGCTCCTTCATCAAACCATTTTTCTCATCCCAGGAGAACACACACAGTAAGAAGAAGAGAGTCTTAGCAATGGCTTCATCGTTGATGTCTTCTGCTACCATGTCGAGCGTGTCTCCAGTGCAATCTAGCATGGTCGCTTCTTTCACCGGTCTTAAGTCAATGTCAAGCTTCCCAGTTACCAAAAAGGCCAATGCTGACTTCTCTAAGTTGCCTAGCAATGGTGGAAGAGTTCAATGCATGAAGGTACACACACAAATATATATATATATATATATATATATATATATATATATATATATATATATATATATTCTTTTTCATATTTTGATTTTTACCTAGTTTTATAATTTAACAAGAGAAGCACATGATGTATTATACGATTGTACAGGTATGGCCAATTGAAGGAATCAAGAAATTCGAGACCCTCTCTTACCTTCCGACTCTAACCGATGCACAGCTCCTGAAACAAATTGAGTACCTTATCCGCAATGGATGGATCCCTTGCTTAGAATTCAGCCATGTAAGCCCTAAAACCTTACTAATTAATATACATGAATGCCATACTAGCTCATTATATAAATATGGATGGTAACAAGTATACTGTACTGGATCCATACAGAAAGGATTTGTGTACCGTGAGACCGGAAACTCACCAGGATACTATGATGGAAGGTACTGGACAATGTGGAAGCTTCCCATGTTCGGATGCACCGACGCTGCACAAGTTTTGAGTGAAGTATCAGAGGTGAAGAAGGAGTACCCAAATGCCTACTGCAGAATCATCGGATTTGACAACGTCCGTCAAGTCCAATGCATCAGTTTCATCGCCTACAAGCCAGATCAATAAGTTCCCATTCCCACTGCTACTACTATCATTTTCATGCAAATTTATTCGAAATTCACATTTTCTATTTGTTTTTGTTTAAAACTATATGTATACTGGTGTTCATGACCAGAAGTATTAAAATCTTGGAGCACAATGTAACTTTGATTGTTTTGGAGATTTTAACTTGAATTATATATTGTATCGATTTGAGTTGTGCAAATCGTTTGCAGACTATATGTTATTGTATTATTTGATATTATTCTGTGTGAAATATAAATCATCGGATAAGCTCCCCTATGTCGTGCATATAGTTCATGCAAATTAGTTGATATACACTTAGTAACAAAAAAAACTTCCAATGTTATGTGCTATCATATTTATACATCATTTTTCCATCAATTTTAGCAAACGGTAACTATTCCATTTTCAAACCGGCATTCCGTATTCATCATGGGAGACAAACCTAACATGAATTATATGTAAAATCGTACATCATTATTAAAAAATGAAAAACATTTTAAAAGCTGCCTTTTGCTCTCTCTCTTTCATTTTCCTTACCAACGCTAGTTTTTTCCAATAAGAAACTAGTTTGGGTCACGACATGCAGCACTCACTTTGAAGGTCGTGGGTTTAATCCCCACCAACTGTGTATCCTTATGAATTACTCAAAATATATGTTGTGCGTTCGGTGCATATTTTCTTAGGGTTTACAAGTGAAGCTTGGTTTTTTGTTTTTTGTTTTTTTTTTAAAAAAAATCATCATAGAACATCAAATACCAATTTAAGAACCTATTGAAGAACAATATGCCATAATGCCTCGTAAAGAAAGGTTCTCGACAAATAAGTTAACAGAGTCAGTCACATCTATTTCTAATTAAACATCAAGTTAACAATGTTTTTAATAACTCTCAATTCATGACTGTTGTAAATATTAATTTATAACAACATTTATATATAATTGTCTTCCTCATGGGATGTAAGTGATCGTCTAATCACTTTTAAAGGAAAGTTGTTAACATCAAACGAAAATTGCGTGTAGACACAAAAGTCTCACTAGACAATTCGTTGTTCGTGTCAACCAATCATGCTTAAAACTGAAGAAGCATAACTCCTGATAAAATTGTCCACGGGTGCAGCGCAGTGGAAAGCACGCTTGGGTTATGTTACAAAGACGCAGATCCGATTCCTATCATGCGCTTTCTTATCCTATATAAATTTACCGGAGGTATGTGAGCTTGAATCAGCGGATGACTTTACTGTATGCTCCTCAGGAGTTTACCGACCTGCCGGGTTCTCCTGGGTTTTCAAAAAAAAAAAAAGAATCCTGATAAAATTAACGACCGTCATGAGCGTTTAACCGAGATTAACAGCTTGTTGAGGAAAGAAATTGATATTGTTTATCTTTAACCCTAGCTGTCAATTTTAATAAAATTTCATATCATTATTACAAATTATATAAAAATAACAATAAAATTTAAAAACTGTTGATATTTTAATATTTTAGTTTTATTAACAGTTAAGACTCGTTAAATGTTGAAATATAAAAGTGAGGAGAAAGTCTATTTTATTAAACTTCCAATTATTTCAAATAAATTCAACATAAATACTAAAAAACACATATAATATAATCTGTAATAAATACATTTTGTTTCATTTTAACTAACTTAATTTTGCATAAGATAGAATAAATAACCTTTTTAACGATTTTCATTTTATTTTTCACCTAAAAATTTTAGGAGCCCGCCTGGAGCCATAAAGAAAAAGGGACTGTGCTCATTCTCAATCCGGTTGAAGCCACACGATTTTCATTCCAAATCCCTAGTTATAGCCTCTCAAAACCGTCTGATCAGGAATCCTATTCCCCAAAACCCTTGCCTCTCCTCTCGTTCTTGCCTGTTGAGCTCGTCACTTCAGACGCCTCTCCCTCCAGCTGTCAAATCAAGCTCGATCTTGTCTGTCGCTCCTGGTTGAACGCCATCTGTACGCTGCCGTCAAGACCTAGCTCTAAAGTGGTGTCGCTAGCAGTAATTTTGAACCCTATCAGCTAGACTGAGGTTTTTTGACGATTTTGAACGTTGATGAATGAATTATTATTTCTATTTAGGATTTTACTATATACTCCTGATGGTGACTGAACGGGTTGAGGTGACTGTACGGGTTGGGTTTAATTATCATTATATCCAAATTGACTCATAACCTAGACATTGTACTCTCATCCTGTTTATATTCACCAAATTTTTGCATATTCCTTCAATTTTTGATTTAACATTGAATAATAAAATGGATTTTGTTGGGTGGCTAGATGTTATTTGATATGAGATGTCAGGAGTATATATGAACTCAGTAGCGATTGTTCCTGGTGGAAAGTTTCCTTCAGCTGCTTGCATGTTACAGTAATTCTAAAAAACTATCCAAGATACTGGTTATTTTTGTCATATTCGATTATTATCTTTTGGAACACAACCTAGTTGGACCATTGCCAAAAAAAATCTTTTCACTTACCTTGTTTTAAAAAAAAAAATGGCAAAGATTATTGAATAAAACGATAAAGTCTTTGTCGTTTTATCAATTTACTTTGTTGTTTTATACAAAAATTAAATAAAACGGCAAAAACATTACCGTTTTAACCTGTTTTGCAATAAAGCATCCGCTAATTTTCTGTTTAGTTCACTAACTACAGAATTGAATTGAACCACACATGAATAACTGAACAAAACATATGTGGTTGCGTTGTGGCTTATTCAGTGTATTTTTCTTTTGCTAAACAAACCATTATTGGTTGTGTCTTTATTGTTACATCCTTTGAGATGTTTTTTAAATGCTAAAACATCCACTAAGATTGGTGTAAATCTTGACCTAAGCTTAAAAAATTTGCTCATAGAACTATCCAATATGGGATGGACAACATCCACCTCCTAAAGGACAGTATAAGTGTGCATGGAAGTCCCAAATGCCCAATGTGGGAATAACTAAGTAGGAGAAACAAAATCATGATTAATAAATTCATCATCTTAGCAAGAGTGATGTCAAGGACATCACATGAGTTTATCATCTTAATATTATAAGCCATCTTTAGATTATTCAACAATGGAGAAATACAAATAACATTAGAAAGAATTTCCCACATATGTGGTATCGGGATACTGTTTAACCATTGTCGCCTCCATTCTACTTCAAAATGATTAAAACTTTTAGTCGTAATCGTCAAAGCTATTTTTTATTACTTTGAATGAACAAAAAATAATTAAATGGACCATCGAACCGAATCTGAGTCTTTCAGGATACCTAATTTCAAATTATGTTACAATGCCCATTGTAACAACCCGAGATTTCGCATTTATTTATTTTCGTCATTTAATGATTAATGTTGGTAGCTAATTGCTAATTGAAGTTTTTAAAATCGAGTTGTGATTCTTTAATATTGATTGGAATTTTATCGAGTTGAAATTCTTTTCTAAATTTATTAAAGGGATTAAGCGGGATTTAAATAAAAATGTGTTGGCCCGCGTTCCTTTGTTTAGGTAGTGATAATTATCTAAATGTATAACCGGTCCCTCCCTTCATTCAATTCGTTCAAACCCTAAGACCTAACGGAAAAAAATGGCGGCTTTTTCGTTTGCTCCTCCTCCTCCATTTATTTTCGCATCGCAAACTAAATCAAACGAAGGGAAAAGGTGGCCACTTGCTAGGGTTTCGTTTTCGATCGCGCTCGATTCATTGTTGGCCTCGGCTTCGACTCTTGCTTGATTCGTGCTAAGGGAAACAAAGGTGAGTAATCTTTAATTACTCACATCTAATTCAGGATTTTAGCGATTTTGAACTTGTGATTTCGTGATTTCCTCGGTTTTTTTGGATTTTTGCTGATGTTGATTTCGTTCTCGTTCTTGTATCATCGGCTTTGGTTTCGATTTGGAGACGATGTTAATTGAGTTCGTATAAAATCATTTGAATTCACTTATTGATTTATCTGGGCCACTCTCTGTTGCTTTGATGTCGATGCTTTCTTTGGCTTAATCAAATGCGTATAGTTTGATGACTTGAGTATTACCACTGTTTAGTTCGACTTAAGCCTTAACATATCGAACCATTTACATGCTCTGGTTGATTTTGACCTTGACTTCGTTGAAATTGTAACCAATAGTTGCTTGATTTTGTTCACTATATTGTTGCGTTTGAAACTGTACTTTGCGTGATTTTGTCCCTGTGACTTCGGCACTATCACTGTTTCATGTTGCCTTGAGTAAAGTACCCACTTCATTTCACTGTTGCTCGACCGTATACATTTCGCTGAACTTATGTTGATTTGGAGCTTCATCAATTGTTGCTCCTTGATGTTTTGGATTAGTGCAGTTTAATATTTGAGCCTGCATTCCTGTTGCTTGACTCGAAGCTTGGTACTCATGTAACGTGTTTGCACTTATATAATTCATCATCGTTAGCCATATTGGCTTCACTGCATATATCTATGTAGTTGCACACTTGCTGTTTTGTAGATTCATTTATCCTGGTAGCTTGTTGTTTTGTGTGATATTGCATCACTTGTTGTTGCCTCTGTTCATCCACTTGAATTCTGGTTTTGATTTCTTCATTATTGAGGTCGGTGTTGTTTCTTTGATATTGTGACATTGTTGGCACTAGTTTGCATTTGTTGACCCTGTCCCCTGTTGCCTTACATTGCACCAATTTTGTTGCCTTCATGAACATGCCAAGTCCTGTTAACCTTACTAGTGCACTGTTTGGTTCACGTTGCATTCACTTGCATACTTGTTCAGCATGAAGTTCCTTGTATCAAATTATGAACATATCCATTTCAATGTTGAGGCTGTCCAGTAGAGCCTGATATTCGCATTGTCCAGATTCATGTTGTATTTTTCCTGTAGCACACTTGAACTTCTTTATGCAATTCCATGACATTGGCATTGGTCTCGACTTTAGTCTTGTCATTTAATTGAATCAGATGTATTTGCTTGCATCCATGTTGTCACTGTATCATGTATGATAAAGTTTGCATTTGAGTTGAACTTGGTCCAGTTTCATATAGTTGTTCATTGGTCACTGCATATAAGTTCATCTTGTAGCTCACATGTATTGGACTTTGTAGTCATGTATAGTACACACTCTGGCCTTCATGTACACTTGCTGTGTATGTGTAGTTGCAGCATCATGTAACCAGGCTTGAGTTCTTTTCATGCAGTCTTGACCTTGTTGGTTTGCGTTGATGCAATTGATTTGTTTTTCTAATTGTACTTGAGTTGAATCGAGTAATTCGGGTTTGACCTTGTGTTCGTTTTTAAATTTTCATTGTGTACATACGTGCACATTGTCCATGTCTGTCTGCTTTGACCATTGAGGCCGTGGCATTGATATTTGAAACTTTATTGATTTTGGTTCGTTGATCTTTTGGGTACATCATCACTGTAGTGGCAAGGCAGTGCACGCAAGCGTGTACTGCAGCCGCACGGTATGGCTTTTATTGATATTCTATTTTGCTTTTGATTTATTGATCTTTTGCGTATTCCATATGCCGTAGTGGCGAGGCAGTACACACGTGCGTGTACTGCAGCCCTGCCCAAAGTGACGTTTTAATTGATAGTTCAATTGTTTGAATTGTTTCATGCGTCAAATTCAATATATTTTGAATCGTATTTTGATTTGGTTTAATTTGATGATTTGGTTGACATCTAATTATCTTTTTGATAATTAGATTATGAGTTTCTAATTATTTATTTAATAACTAGATATTGACGTAATTGTCGTTTAGGCAATTCTGTTGTTTTCTAAATTATCTTCACTGATAACCCTTTTATTTATCTTCGTTGATAAAATTAAATTTATTGGTTTGTTGTTTAACACTGTTACGTGTTATATTTACCGTTATCCAATTTTCTTATATTAAGGATTAGATAGGTGAATTTATTTTGACTGTCGTCTAATTGTTATTTAATTATTATCGCTTCTGTGCATTAATAACTGAGTTTGAATTAGACTGACCCGTGTATTATTTTCTTTTGAATTTAATACTCGGATCAGACCGAGTTATTACAGGTTGTAGATATCTTGCTTTGGGTTGCTACTAGAGCTATGAAGTCTTTTCATATCTTTTGGAGTAGTTGTTGTCATAGTATAGGATGATGTGTATTCATGTATATTAATTATATTAATGTACTTGTATATGTAACATCCTGTGCCGACAGTTGTAGTTGTATCATATGTACTGTATCACATGTATTGTAACTGACTTCAGTTATATATATATATGAGACTTTTATTATCTGTGTTCCGCATATAGTTGATCAGTGCTATTATTATATATATTGTCCTAAACTATTATGAACCATCGTAGTTCGTTTTATACTGGAATTGGATATGTCAATGAGAGTAAATAAATAAGAGATGAAAAATAAAAATATATACCACTCCTATCGAGTTAACCAATACTAGTGTAACTACGGATGGCCGCTCCTATCCAGCCTTATTCTCCATGCTAGTTGACGGCATTACACCGTAGTGTTCTTGGCTAGCATGGGTATAGTGGTGGGGCGTCACACCTATATAGACTCAATTTGGCAAGAGACATCAAAATTACGTGTGTTTAATTTCTTTTTTAGTGTATGCGCATGTGATATATATCATACGTAGTTATATGTACACTAGTAACCAAATTATTAGCTTTCATGTCATCAGTGTTTTGCTTTTTGTGCTACATGTTATGACTATGAGAAAGTTCCTATAGTGGGTAATATCAAAGAAGTTTCCTTTCTCACCTTTACATATAAAAAAATAAACCGATTAACTCTAGCATATTCAAAATATTTGGTGCAATTTTTAACTATATTTTCAATTTGATGTATGCTTATGTCCAAGTACAAAATTGAGTCTCCAAGAAGTCGGGTTGTTTTTAACATTGGTTTATAAATGTTACAACCCGCATATTTTACGATTTTATATTTAAATATTTTATTTAAATATAGCATCGTTGGTCGGATTTAAGTCCGAAAGGTTACTTTTTGCAAACAGTCAAATTAGGATTCGAGACCACTTCTATTGAGTTCAAAATGGCATTTGCGACCATTTTGAGTATAAACATCGATATGTTTGGAGCTAGCTAAAATTCCGACCTTTTCACTTAAGGCTTTGGGTTTGGGTTTCAGCCCAATAACCTAATATATCAACCCAACTCTACTCCACCCCTCTTCATTCCTTCATAATATTTCCTACAACTCAAGCTTTAGCAAAAATGGTGGAGGAGATTGAAAATCAAAGTCCTAAGCCCTAGTTTATTTAGCAAATCCTAGTTTTAGCTCCAAAATCAAAAAGAAGCTTAGGTAAACATCTCCTTCTTCTCCATCTCAATCTCTATCCAATTTCAGAAATTCCCTATAACCTAATTTGGAAAACTTTGGCTTATGATCTTATATTGGAGCTTTTAGAGTTGGGATTGAAGAGTTGTTGATCCTCCTTTGTTTTTAAGCTTCTCCTTCATTGTTTTTGAGAAAAGGGTGAGATTTTTTATCTCACATCCATGTCTATAACTATCATTATGGTTAGGTATGAATTCCTAACATCTATTCATGTTCATTTGCTTTTGATTTGAATTGATTTGGTGAACATTTCAATTTTTGGTGTTTTGAAGTTAAATCTTTAAAAATCCAAGCTTTGATGCTTGAACATGTCTTTGGGGTGAGTCGAAGAGCCTATAGGACTGGGTAGTCGCATGGCATAAATTCCTAGTTGCAATTGTTCGATCGATCGGCTCCATCTGGATTCTTGCCCCTTTGGAGACTAGGCTGGAAATACTGAAAAACAAGTTCCAACCAACTGGCGCTCTGAGTCCAGTCGACTGACATGTAATCCGAGAGTTTTCCAGGCATTGGGACAGTCGACTGAACTCAGTGTCCAGTCGACTGACCTCTTGCTTCATCCCAATTTGGCTATTTTGCTTGAAATTCCAATTTTTATCGATTCATGATTATCCGAGTTGTTGTTATCATTTATACGACTTTAATGACTTCTATTTTGGGATTTTTGGGGAATATCCATTTTGATGGATTCGGTATCGAATTCTTTGGATTTAATTCATGTCTTCGAATGTGAATTTTGGTGATTTGATTGTGTTTACAATCATTTTTATGGTTTGTCACTTTTAAATACAAAGGTTTCTATACTAGTAGTAAATATTCAAAAAATGTCTCAAAAATGATTTCAACTCTATTTTTAATACAAAGCTTGTTTCTAAAACCATTTTCCATTCTATTAGTATACACAAACCTTTACCTCATTCGTTTGAAAAATCTAATTAAACGGCTTAGTAAAACTAGTGGTATGAAACGCATGTGTTTACTTCGTCGGTTAATTTTTGGACCTGTTCGATTGAAACTCTTGTGACAATTTTATGAGTTGAGATCTACAATTTGTTCGTGAATATTTAAGTTAAGCCAATGGTTATGGGACATGAAGCTAAACTCGTTTATTTACTAGCTTACGGTAACCACACTTTTTATTGATTATTGATGATCATTTTGCGATTAGACTTGCGATATGCGATGTCTCTTTGTCCACGCAGGGGACTATACCTTGTTTTATGGAGTTTCGTCTCATTTCTTTTATAGGCTAACGACCTATGCATTCTTTGGAGTTTCGACTCATACTTGTGGGCTAGCGACCCATGTTCTTTTATGGAGTTCGGCTCATCGGACGTACCGTTGTACTACATCGTTGTTCTGGTTTATCAGTTTCATCAGACGTACCGTTGTACTACGTCGTTGTTCCGAATTATTCGAGTTTCGGGTTTCTCGGACGTATCGTTGTACTACTTCGTTGCACTGGCTCCATGGTTAGCGACCATGGGATAGTGTCCCATTTGTGATATTCGTGTTGGAGAGTTTTCATGCTTCCGTTTATGATAGTCCTCCCCCTTTTTATGATTTTTGGATTTCTAATTGATGATTTCTAGAATTTGGGTTTTACCAATTTTTATGATTTGCATTGATATGTTAGCTAATATTTGTGGTTTGGTGAATATGGTAAAGAATATGACATTCTTTTTGATGTTATGAGATTTTTGAGATATTGTATGATTTGTTTTGTTGTTAAATGTATACTTTTCATAGTGTGACATAATTGTTATCATACGTTTTCGTCATATCTCTTATTCTATCTCATTTTATCTGATATTTATAGCTAGACTGATCCGTTTATTATTTTCTTATTAAATAATACTCGGGTCCGACCGAGATGTTACAGGTGCTTCTGCTTGACTCCTTATCAGGAATCATCATCTGACTTTTGTCTAACTACATTAGATTGGTAGTTTTTTTTGTTATACCTTTGTGATAGAAACTCCTTGATGTATACATATTCTTTTTTCTAGCAGTTGTATCTATTCTTTTGTGATATTATGGATCTTGTTTGACCACTACTCTGATGTACACTTCTATGTGTTATATTCATATCTATTTCCGCCTTTGTGATATGGATATCTGTGACTAATTTATGTTATGTTTATTTCTATATTTGTTTCCAAAGACCACATAGCCACTGTGTAGTAGCTTTGAGTTCGTATCGGCATGTCGGATTTCCTCTTGAAATGAAATGCATGTTATACTATCTGACATATCGGTGCTCGCACAAAGCAATTACACGGATGGTCGCTCCTCAACAGCCTTATTCTTTGTGCTAGTTGACGACATTACTCCGTAGTGTCCTTGGCTAGCGTGAGTATAGTGGTGGGGCGTCACAGCTTGGTATCAGAGCCAAACTTCGTAACAATGTAGAATAATTTAACAAGGATCATCGTCTTAAGTCCGTCTTAGGAGTTGTGCCTTAGGGTTTTATTCGAGTCATTGGACCCGCTATCCTATTTCTTTGTGATGCCTTATTTTATCAATCATTATTGTTTGATATTCATTCTGAGAATAACTTTTTCTTCTTCTTTCTTTCTTTCTTAAAGAAGAGAAATGGTTAGACATGGCCGTCCCAGTGCCGGTCAATCAAGTGCTACTCCTCAGGATGGAGCATTTATGTCCGCCCAACAGCTTCTTGATCTTGTAAAGAATGCTCAAGCTGTCGGACCCATTCCAGAGCCTACTCACCCAAAATCCAGATTTGCACGCTTGTGCACTGACTATACCAACTTGGGTGGGAAGACATTCAAGGGTTCTGAGAGTGTTATTGAAGTCCAAGCTTGGCTTAGAACATGCGATCGCATCTTTACTCGCATGAATCTTATTAATCTCCATCGAGTCCAAGTGGCTTCTAGTATGATTTAAGAAAGAGCATTAGATTGGTATGAGCTTCTGAGTTCTGAAATTATTAAAGCAGATCTTACTTGGAAGCATTTCCGGGAACGATTCAAATCAAAATTTGTGTCGGAAGCTGAAAAGGTAACTTTGGCCCGGCGTTTCATAGACCTTGTTCAAGGTGAATCTTCTGTGACGGACTACGTCGCATCTTTCGAATCTCTTTCTAAATACGGGTTTGAATATATAAATACCCCATTGAAGAAAAATCAGAGGTTTGTCTATGGCTTGAATAAGAATCTCAAAAAGCCATTTCTTCTGAAATTAGAAGTTGCTTTTGATCAGCTTGTTGATATCGCTCTTCGACTTAAAGAGGCCGATAGGGGGAGTAACGTTAAAGTTGTAGGTACCAAAACCGAGCTTCAACAACAACAAGAAAAGGCCTATTAAATTCAAAGGCCCAAATCACAACAAGAAAGGGAAGCAAGCAGCTTCGGTAGCAAAGACTACTACCCCTAGTAGTGGGCAATGCTACAATTGTGGTTCTAAGGACCATTATGCTAATAGATGTCTGAAGCCTATCTTTTGTCGCTATTGTAAAAATTCGGGTCATCTTATATCTTCACGTCCCAAACTTCAAAGCAAGAAGGAGGGAAAGCTAAATGTTGTGCAAGCCTCTAGTAACACTTCTCGCGGTCAAGGTATTTCTCATTCTATCCTTGATGGCATTATTATGTTTCGTGATCAACCTATTCAAGTTCTTTTTGATACGGGTGCATCCCATTCTTTTATATCAAGAGAACTTATTGATACTTTTTGTTTAAGTGTTATGGCTTTAATGACTCCTTTGAGAATTGTGAATCCGATTAGTGAATCCGCAACACTTAGTTTGCTTTGTAAAGATGTCGAGATTATTTTGTGTGATTTTTCTTTCCGAGTCGATTTGCATGTCATGCGTTACTTAGGTTCGGAATGATTTTAGAAATGGATTGGCTTAACTGTTATAAAGCCAATATCCTGTGTCCTAAGCGGACTATTCATCTTCGACATCCTTAATATGTTAAGCAGATTTCTATTGTTCTTAAAGATTCGGATTCCAACTTGGAAGCATCTTTATATTCTTTAAATCCTCATGATGACGATAATGATGATGAGGAAGATGTCATTTCTCTTATTCACGTTGTTCGAGAATTTCCCAATATATTTGAGCCCATTTTAGGATTACCCCCTAAGCAAGCCATTGAGTTTAGAATTAATCTAATTCTTGGAGCTTTACCTATTACTCGTCCTCCTTATCGTATGTCCAATAAAGAAAATGAGGAGATGCACAAACAATTATCCGAATTGGAAGAGAAGCAACTTATACGTTCTAGTTCCTCTCCTTGGGGAGCTCCTGCTATTTTTGTAAAGAAATCCGATGGTACAATTAGGCTTTGCGTTGACTACCACAACCTTAATGATCTTACTATCAAGAATAAATATCCATTACCTCGGATTGATGATCTATTCGATCAACTTAGCGGTGCTAGAGTCTTTTCACAGTTAGACTTAGCAACAGGCTTTCATCAGCTTCGTATTGTAGAGGATAGCATTCCTTTGACATCATTCTGTACTCTTTATGGATCGTATGAATGGCTTGTTATGCCATTTGGTTAACGAATGCTCCGGTTTATTTCATTGACCTTATGAATCGAGTGTTCAAAGACTTCCTCAATTGATTTGTTCTCATCTTTATAGATGATATTCTTGTTTATTCTAAAATCTAGGAAGAGCATGAAAAAAATCTTCGGATTGTGTTGGAAACTCTTAGGAGCAATCAATTAAAAGCAAAATTTTCTAAGTACCACCTTTGGCAATCTCGTGTGAAATTTCTTGGTTATATCATTTCTGAATCCGGAATTTCCATAGATCCTTCAAAGATTGAAGCGATTCAAGATTGGAAGAGACCAGAGAGTGTGACGCAAATTCGTAGCTTTCTTAGATTGGCGGGTTATTATCGTCGGTTCATAAAGGACTTTTCTAAAATTTTCATGCCTCTTACTAGTTTGACAAAGAAAGGAGTTAGATACATTTGGTCGGACAAATGTGAAGCTTCTTTTCAGAAATTAAATGAACTCCTTTCCGATGCTCCTATTCTTGTGATTCTCGAAGGAAACCAAGATTTTTTTTGTTTATACCGAGCTAGTCATGTTGGTTTGGGAGTCGTTCTCATGCAAAGGGAACGTTTATTGCTTATGCTTCTAGGCAATTAAAGCCGGCCGAGACTAGATATACCACATATGATTAGAGCTCGCAGCTATTGTTTTCGCCCTTAGAATTTGGCGCCATTATCTTTTGGGAGAAAAATTTATTCTCTACACCGACCATAAATCTTTAAAGTATTTATTTCTCAAAAGAAACTTAATTTGCGTCAACAACGTTGGCTCGAGTTCCTTGCATCTTATGATCTTGATATTCTGTATACTCTCGGAAAGGGAAATCGTGTTGCTGATGCCCTTAGTCGTAAGCAATAAGCGGTTGTTTCTATGATGATATCCAAATGGAATGATCTCGAGATTTATCCACTTGTGAGATTCAAGATCGTGAATCCAATTTATGTGCATCTCTCGTTTTATGTAGCCTCGAGGCTCATCCTTATTTTTTAGACCACATTCTTGGTGCTTAAAAGCTAGATCCCGAATTGGCTCTTCTTAGCCAAAGTTGTAGGAAAAAAATTAGTATTGAAGGTTTGAAAGACTTTGATATTAATGCTCGTGGCGATGTTCGAAAATTTGGTAGACATATCATGCCAAATAATGATAATCTTCGTAGAGATATTTTAGAGGATTCTCACCGTTCTAAATTTACCATTCATCCCGGTAGTAGTAAAATATACGCGGATATAAAGTGAGTTTATTATTGAGATGGAATGAAATCTGATATTGCTAACTTTGTTAAGCTTTGCATGACTTGCCAACTTGTTAAGGCCGAGCATTAAAGGCCCGTTGGGCTATTGCAACCTTTGGACATTCCAATTTGGAAGTGGGACCAAATTTCCATGGATTTTATTAACGGCCTTCCCCGTTCTCGTTCAGGTCATGATAGCCTATGGGTTATAGTTGATAGACTTACAAAATCCGCCCATTTTATTCCCATTCGGTCCAATCGGACCGTGCCTCTTTTGGCCAAACTCTTTATTAAAGAAATTGTTAAATTGCATGGAGTCCTTACTTCTATTGTTAGCGATCGTGATCCATTGTTCACTAGTGGATTTTGGAAGAGTCTTCAAAAAGCTTTGCGAACGAAGCTTAATTTTAGCACCCCTTATCACCCTCAGTCCGATGGACAAACCGAGCATGTGAATCAAACTCTTGAAGATCTTCTTCGTGCATGTGTTCTTGATTTTGGTGGAAGTTGGGAATATCACATTTCTCTTGTTGAGTTTTCCTATAATAATAGCTTCCAATTTAGTATTGGTATGGCACCTTTTGAGGCACTCTATGAAAGGCCATGACGATCTCCTTCTTGTTGGCTTGAGGCCGATAAGAAGCTGGTTTTAGGTCCAGACTTTATTCCTGATTCCATAGAAAAGATTGACCTTATCCGCCATAGGATGAAAGAAGCTCAAATTAGGCAAAAATCCTATGCCGATAACCAAAGAAGGAAATTAGAATTTTCTGTGGGAGATTTTGTGTTTATTCGTGTTTCACCTATGAAGGGTGTTGTGCGTTTCAATCGATCGGGAAAATTAGCACCTCGATGTATTGGTCCATTTCCCATCACCGAACGAATTGGATCATGGCTTATTGACTGTTATTACCGGCTCAGTTTTCTTCTATTCATGATGCATTTCACGTTTCTCAACTACGGAAATGCCTTAGGGATTCTGATTCTATTCTTGAGCCCGGTGTTGTGGAAGAAATTGAAATTTCGCCTAATTTGAATTATGAGCAACATCCTATTCGTATCATTGCATCGAAGGTAAAACGCCTTCGAAATAAAGATGTCCCTCTTGTGAAAGTTCAATGGTCCTCAAATCCTAAGGATTGTTCTTGGGAATATAGAGAGTTCATCGAGCAGACACATCCATACTTACTTTCTTGTGCTCTTAGAGGTGAACTTCTTATTTCAATTTTCTTTTGTGTTGATATGCTTTTATAGTTGTTACTTTTTATATTTCCTTTTTAAGTATTGTAAGGACGCAATTTCTTTAAGGAGGGGAGTTTGTAAAAACCCGCATATTTTACGATTGTATATTTAAATATTTTATATAAATATAGCATCGTTAGTCAGATTAAGTCCAAAAGGTTACTTTTTACAAACAGTCTAATTAGGACTCGAGACTACTTCCATTGAGTTCAAAATGGCGTTTGCGGCCTTTTTGAGTATAAACATCGATATGTTTGAAGCTAGCTAAAATTTCAATCTTTTCACTTAGGGCTTTGGGTTTGGGTTTCAGCCCATTAACCTAGCATATCAACCCAACTCCACTCTACCCCTCTTCATTCCTTCATAATATTTCCTACAACTCAAGCTTTAGTAAAAATGGTGGAGAAGATTGGAAATTAAAATCCTAAGCCCTAGTTTCTTTAGCAAATCCAAGTTTTAGCTCCAAAATCAAAGAGAAGCTTAGGTATGCATCTTCTTCTTCTTCTCCATCTCAATCTCTATCCAATTTCAAAAATTCCCTATAACCTAATTTGCGAAAATTTGGATTATGATCCCAGATTGGAGCTTTTAGAGTTGGGATTGAAGAGTGGTGGATCCTCCTTTGTTTTCAAGCTTATCCTTCATTGTTTTTGTAGAAAAGGGTGAGATTTTTATCTCACATCCATGTCTATAACTATCATTATGGTTAGGTATGAATTCCTAACATCTATTCATGTTCATTTGCTTTTGATTTGAATTGATTTGGTGAACGTTTCAATTTTTGGTATTTTGAAGTTTGATCTTTAAAAATTCTAGCTTTAATGCTTGAAAATGTCTTTGGGGTGAGTCGAAAAGCCTGTAGGACTGGGTTGTCACGTGGCATAAATCCCTAGTTGCGATTGCTCGATCGATCGGCTCCATTTGGATTCTTGCCCCTTTGGGGACTAGGCTGGAAATACTGGAAAATAGGTTCCAATCGACTGGCTCTGAGTCCAGTCGACTGACTTGGAACCCAAGCGTTTTCCAGGCATTGGGCCAGTAAACTGAACTCAGTGTCCAGTCGACTGACTTGTGCTTCATCCCAATTTGCCTATTTTGCTTCAAATTCCATTTTTTATCGATTCATGATTATCCGAGTTGTTTTTATCATTTATACGATTTTGATGACTTCTATTTCAGGATTTTTGGGGAACATCCATTTTGATGGAATTAGTATCGATTTCTTTGGATTTAATTCACGTATTCGAATGTGAATTTTGGTGATTTGATTGTGTTTACAATCATTTCTATGGTTTGTCACTTTTAAATACAAAGATTTCTATACTAGTAGTAAATATTCAAACTCTTTCTCAAAGATGATTTCAACTCTATTTTTAATACAAAGCTTGTTTCTAAAACCGTTTTCCATTCTATTAGTATACACAACCTTTACCTCATTCGTTTGAGAAATCTAATTAAACGGCTTAGCAAAACTAGTGGTATGAAACTCTTGCGTTTACTTCATCGGTTAATTTTTGGACTTGTTCGATTGAAACTCTTGTGACAATTTTATGAGTGGAGATCTACAATTTGTTCATGAATATTTAAGTTAAGCCAGTGGTTATGGGACATGAAGCTAAACTCATTTATTTACTAGCTTACGGCAATCCACACTTTTTATTGATCATTGATGATCATCTTGTGATTAGACTAGCGATAAGCGATGTCTCTTTGTCCACTCATTCTTTGGAGTTTCGACTCATTCTTGTCAAACGAATGAGGCTAACGACCTATGCATTCTTTGGAGTTTCGACTCATTCTTGTGGGCTAGCAACCCATATTCTTTTATGAAGTTCGGTTCATCGGACATACCGTTGTACTACGTCCTTGTTCCGGCTTATCAGGTTCATCGGGCGTACCGTTGTACTACATCGTTGTTTCGAATTATTCGAGTTTCAGGTTCCTTGGGCGTACCGTTGTACTACATCGTTGCACCATCTCTATGGTTAGCGACCATGGGATAGCTTCCCGTTTGTGATACACGTGTTGGAGAGTTTTCATGCTCCCGTTTATGATAGGCCTCCCCCTTTTTATGATTTCTGGATTTCTAATTGATGATTTCTAGAATTTGGGTTTCATCAATTTTTATGATTGGCATTGAGATGTTAGCCAATATTTGTGGTTTGGTGAATATGGTAAAAATATGACATTCTTTTTGATGTTACGAGATTTTTAAGATATTATATGATTTTTGTTGTTGTTAAATGTATACTTTTCATAGTATGGCATAATTGTCATCATACGTTTTCGTCATATTTCTTATTCTATCTCATTTTATCTGATATTTATAGCTAGACTGATCCATTTATTATTTTCTTATTAAATAATACTCGGGTCAGACCGAGATGTTACAGGTGCTTCTGCTTGACTCCTTATCAGGAATCATCATCTGACTTTTGTCTAACTACATTAGATTGGTAGTTTTTGTTGTTATACCTTTGAGATAGAGATTCCTTGATGTATACATATTCTTTTGTCTAGCACTTGTATCTATTATTTTGTGATATTGTGGATCTTATTTGACCACTACTCTGATGTACACTTCTACGTGTCATATTCATATCTATTTCCGCCTTTGTGATATGGATATCTGTGGCTGATCTATGTTATGTTTACTTCTATATTTGTTTCCGAAGACCACATAGCCACTGTGTAGTAGCTTTGAGTTTGTATCGGCATGTCGGATTTCCCCTTGAAATGAAATGCATGTTATACTATCTGACATATTAATGCTCGCACAAAGCAATTATACGGATGGTCACTCCTCAACAGCCTTATTCTTCATGCTAGTTGGCAGCATTACTCCGTAGTGTCCTTGGCTAGCGTGAGTATAGAGGTGGGGCGTCACAATAAATGTATCGAATTATCAGTAGGAATGATAAGGCTAGTTGATTAGAACAATGCTGAAGTGCTGATCATTTCACTAACTAACTTCCAATATTATTTTTTAATAATATATCTACAGCCATAATTTTGAAAAGTGGATAGTATTTTTCTAAACCCTAACTTGCACAAAACATAACAGTCCTTGAATAACCTTAGTGCTTTTAAGATAAGAAAACAAAAATGTCATTTTAACTACATTGACATTATATGGTAAATCTACTTTCTTCAATTCGCATTTCTTCTCATTTTGATGCTCAATCTTTTAGGTAGATAAAGGGACAAAAAAAACAAAAGATTTAGCCTACTTCCTCCGTCTCAATGCTTCTCCACATTCAACTTTTAAAACTTATTCCTCGGTAATAACTTTTGCGCCTTTATACGTTGTTATTCCTTCACTATTTGATGATATATAACATTCACATCACCTTTGCATCTTGATAATCCTTCACTCAATGATTATAACTGCTCATTATTTTCGCAAGTAATTAGCTAGACGATTAAAGCCTAGCCCACTCCAATCAAAACTGGCCCAACAAATCTTTGATCGACCCTCTCGTACCGACCCAAAATCAAGTTAGGCCCTGACTAACCTATCCACTTAGTAGCACTTCAAACCGATTGCTAGTCGGCGCTTCTATAGTGACTTCAAATATTTAACATATGATGAGGACAGGACAACTAAGCACCTCCCAGCTCGGTTTACATTAGCCGGTTCATATTTACCGGCCCACTCGTGCCAGCCCACATTCATTATAGCTCCAAGTCAACCCGCCCACTCAACATTACTCCAAGTCAATTGCTAGCTAATTCATTAGGAAAACCAGCTCAAACGTGATCTGCCTTCGGCCCGGTTTCATCACAGTAGTACTTCAGGCCGATGGCCAGTTGGCTTTCCTGTAGTGACTTCAAATAGTTAACATATGATAAGGATAGAACAACTAAGCACCTCGTAGCTCAGTTTACATTAGCCGATTCATATTTGACCAGCCCACTCGTGCCAGCCCACATTCATTATAGCTCTAATCAACCCACCTACTCAACATTACTCCATATCAATTTCCAGCTAATTCATTAAGAAGACCAACTCAAACGTGATCTGCCTTCAGCCTGGTTTCATCACAGTTGCATTTGACAGGTCCCAAGCAGCTCGTCTTATCGTCTCATAGCCAGCTTGGCACCTACCTTGTAGGTTAGTCCTTACCACTAGTCAACTGTCCTCGAAAAACTTAGGCATTGAGCAATCTGCCCATCTCTGGTGACCTACGTCCAACATGGCTTTAGGCCAGCCCGTTGAGACCAGCTCTGTAACCGGTCGACATACTCAAGATGGTTTTAAAAGTAAACTCATCTATCGGGACCGACTCAAGCACAACCCGTCTTTGGCTTGACAACACCATAAACCACCCTATGATATCACAACCGACACGACACGTTCTTTGCACATTGGTCCTTAACAACATTCAGTTTCTAGTATCATTGCAGCCCAACTGAACTCACTCATTTGCCTTTCCATATGGGCATGCAAAAGTTAACGACAAGCCATACAGCCAACTTTACAAGTTACTATAGCAAAGCAGGCAAAAGCATACCTTCTCCTATAGCTTGCTGTCAGCGTCTAATGCGTATATAACGACCCGTAATTTTCAATAATTAAAAATATTTAATTTAATAAGATGTTGGTGTTAATATTGGAAGAAATTAAAATTTATGATTTATTAATGAGAAAATAATTGGAATGAAACGTAATGATGTTAATTTAAGGTAATTGATAACCACATTAATGCAATTTCAATAAATTTGAATGATTGTAATTATAAAATTGGGTTATGAATTGCAAATAAGGAAATAACCAGATGTTGTATTAATTGGTGAAATTATATGTAATTAATTAAAATTGATCAAAATAGAATAAGTAATCCTTTTGTGAATTTATTAGTTTGTTAACAATAAACATCGAAATGTGTTCAAAATTGTAGGCTGTAACAATTGTTAATTATCAATTCACTATTTAATTCATTGAAAATAAATTGAAAATCAACTGCAATTAATTCAATTAAATATTGCAATTAATGTGAATTAAGAGGGAACTATAGAATATTAATGTGATAAAATGTAAACCAATGTTAAATGTCCATTAGATAATAATTGATTGGATAATAAGATCGAAATCAAAATAAATTAATTTATTTAGATTTTTAAATCATAATTAATAAATTATTACAGTTGAAACGGAACACTATAATTAGTGTAACATTTAACATTAAATGAATAGGGAAATTTGTTTAAAAGATTATAAATTACTTAGTAATCTAATATGATAAAATTGGTTAACTATAAGATTGGAATTAAAAAATGATTTAATTAATTTAATAATAATTTACTTGATTAACGTGAAAATAGCCATTTTGGTCACTATATCCGATTTTGATGAAACCAGTTTCATCGGATCCGTAACGGTGAATTATTACAGGATTTCACGTTTTGTAGCGGTCGGACTTGTCCTTTAATCGTGCGGGCTAGAAACGTATAGAAATTAATTTAATTGAATTTAATTGAAATAAGCTGATTTTAAAAACTAACTTCTTCATACGATGGAGTTAGGATTTGAAACCTATTCCATTGAATTTAAAAATATTGAAAACATATATTTGGATATACGGGATGACCCGTTTTCGTTTTGGAAGCGAAACAGGCTTTACGGGACGTTATTGTCGTTCACACAAATTCGTTCATTTTCTTATTGGGCTTTGTTCATATAAATAGCTTTGTTTCCCTAGTAGTTCTTTATTTTCCACTGTACATCCAAATGTCATCTGTCTGTTCCTTTCTTCAACGGCAGAAACTAATTCAAATTCAAAACCCTATATTCAATTTCCAAATCAATTTCAAAATCAAACTCTTCAAACCCTAACATATTATTTCCCGATTCGAAGCTCTCGACGAGCGCAACCGAAATCTGTGATTTGTTTTTGATTTGCCGTATGGCCAAAAATTGGAGATTTATTTCCTGCCGTTCATGTTAGGGTTTGAGATTGGACGATGGATCGTCGACCATAGGACGATCGGAGGGTATAGACGTGTAGAGGATGAATTATAGAATCGGTCTATGCGGTTGCTATGACGACCCGCAAATCAGTACCCTTCGAATTGACAATAAACCACACATGTCCGACCCAAAAAGCACAGACTGACGAAAAGTCAAAAGAAAGAAAAAGAGAGAAGAAGAGAAGAGAAGAAAGAGAGAAGAGAAAGCAAACAGAACAATACAGAATCTCACATCGCAGCGGAAAACATATAATAGCATATCAATGATCTTTATAAAACAGAAACTGTATATACATACATCAATTAGAGTTCAACAATCAATCACTAGTTATCAACCTGGATAGTTATAATAACCCGTCTTCACAATTGCCAATAATATAAACAACAACAACAATGCGCAACGCGGATAATCAAAATAGATACGAGTATATGAAAATAAAAATCGCTAGCTCTCTTGCTGAAGCTCCAAAAGCACCAAATCCGAACTTGTAAATTCACTCGGTCTGACTCGAGCATTGAAAGGGAAGAACTCTCGGATGATAAACCAGCGTGAGAAACACACTCAACTGGAATTCATTGAATTACTAAACATATCCTTTCAAAACAAAAGTAACTCGTAAGACATGCCCACACATAAACATGGACATGTTTTTACCTTACGATAGCTAAATCTTTTAATATTAAATAATCTTATATTATAATAGTGTCTATTGCACAAATAATATTCAAATAGCCGAAATTGTTACCATTATTAAATTCCAGCATACTTGGCTCTACAAACAAAATGGCAAGTAAGTAGTGGAGTTTGGATTTCCATACAAATGACCAGGTGAAGGGACTACCTTTCGGCAGTACATGTCTAGAGGAATGTACCAAGGAACATTACAAAGGAACCTCTACCAACACAAGACCGACCTATCTCTGTAACTAGATAGTATCGAATATATCATCTTTCGGTCATTATCGACCTTTCCTTAGGGCCCTCATAGCATACAAACCACATTAATTTACATCTCAAACATCATAGTAGGAAGAAATATATATATAAAAGATGATGATCATATCCTAATTGGGAATGACCCACTTAGCCTTGCTGCATCTAACCCCGTTTCGGTCATTTTCGGTTGATGAAGCCTGAGGTAACGATTACCTTTCACATATTACATATCACATCACTTTGAATGTCACACGGCCATTTCCGTTAACTTCTAATTGCATTCCACAAAAATACAACCCTTGAGCTCATACGTCTCAAAGGGGGTAGTAAGCTAAGAGAAGTTGCTTTCTCCGCCGCCACTGATGTACGTTTGTAAAACCAATGTACGTAATCTTTAGAAATGTAATGTCATACAAACATCCATAAAAGTTATCCAGGAACAGGACGAACCGAAGGTACTTTCCTACCACATCTTGTCGGGAAATCCCAAGGATTAGTAGGAATAGTCCTTGCATTGAATATTTCATAATGAAGAGACTACTGCTACTATATGTATATTTGGATTTTAACCACAAACGATCAACAAGCAGTCCTCTACTATGAAAATCCTAAATCACAATATCATCACAATATGCACAATAAAACACATATACATGGTCCGAAGTGGTTTTTAGATAAATCCGATCCCGGTCTCTTCGCACCAACAAAACAAAAGCGTTTCTCAACCTCACACAAAAACTAATTCTCATAGACTTATCACGTCTCCAACCTTCAACTTGCTATCCTTCGGCCAAGAAGGAAGCTCAATAGATTGGAGTAACACTTCGCACTACACGAATCAATATCCTCAACACAAACGATAATCAAGCATACACAGAAGGCTACGTACTGTAACGGCCCATAATTTTCGATAATTAAACATTGTAAATTTAATAAGGTTTCATGATTCAATGTTAGAAGAAATGAAATTTTGTGATTAAATAATAAGAATGCAATTGGATTAAAAGGTAATATCATTAATTTAAGGTAATTCACAATTGCTTTGACTATAATTCAAATTAATTGAAATAATTAAGAGGTTATAATTAGTTATAGATGGAAAATTTATTGTATTAATGATGTGTATAAATTGATCATTGGATTTAAAGGGAAACTGATAATGTAAAAGGTGTAAATTTATGAAATAAGGTGTAACTAATTTTAATTGATAATAGTAGAGTTGTATAAGTTGTTGTAACAATTAGTGGTAAATAATAAACTTACAAATGTTATTAAATGTAGAAATGGTGACAATTGTTATTTGTTACCAATTTAATTAATCAATTACAAATAAATGTAAATAAATTTTACATTAATGTGAGTTAAGATAATAACTAGAGTGAAATGTAATAATGTAAATTTAAGTTAATTATTAAATATTTTAACAATAGTCCAATCAATTGAAATAATTTAAATGTTATACGTGGTTATAATTTGGAGATAAGTAAACAAATGTGAATGTTGTATAAATTAAGGAACTAGTATATAAGTAATGGAAATCGAATAAAATTAGTGTTATGTAAGAAACTGTAACATTTGTTTGTAAATAATGAACTTATAAGTGTGATTAAAAGTTAATGGTAACAATTATTATATGTTACCTATTTATTTGGTCTATTAAATTTAATCCGAAAACTAATTACAATTAAATTAAATTAAATATTAAGTTGATAGAAATTAAGATGAAACTGGGGAATATTAATGTGTCAAGATATAAACCAATGTTAATTATACCCATAAGATGATGATTGATTGAATAACAAGATTTGATAATCAAATAAATGAATTTATTGAATTTTAAATTATAATTACTGAATTATTGGAAATTGAAATTAAATACTAATTTGTGCAATATTGAATACTGAATTGATAAAGAAATTTGTTTTAAAAGATTATAAAGTGCTAAATAATCTAAAATGATAGAAATTGTAAATTATTATATTTGAACTGAAAAGGTGATATAATTAATTTAATATTAATTTATTTAATTAACGTGAAAATAACTATTTTGGCCACTGAATCGAATTTCGATGAAACTAGTTTCATCGGATCCGTAATGGTGAATTATTGTAAGGTTTCAAGTTTCGTAGCGATCGGACTTGTCGTTTGATCGTACGGACTCGAAACGCATATAAATCAATTTTATTGAATCAATTTGAAATAAGCTGATTTTAAGCTCACTTCTTCATACAATGGAATTTGGACTGGAAAGCTGTTCCATGAATTTAAAAATATTGAAAACATCTATTTTGATATATGGAATGACCCATTTTCGTTCCGGAGACAGAACTGGCTTTTCGGGTTGTTAACCATTCAACTTTCAAATCAATCTAATCCATTCATTTTTATTTATGATCTGCCTATAAATAGCATGTTCTAAACCTTAGTTATTTCTTATTCCTCATTTCAGTACGTACATTTCATATGTCCACTTCTCCTTCTCAATGGCAGACAAACAAATCCCCAATTCAATTTCATATTAAACTTCAATCGAAAAATTAAAACTCCTCAAACCCTATCAAATTACATATCGATTTGAAGCTCTCGGTGAGCGCAAGTCAAATCTACAGTCTATTTTTTGATTTGGATTTCTGCGTGGCCAGAAATTGATGATTAATTCTCGGTCGTCCATAGGGTTTCGATCAACGTCGATGGATCGTCAAACATAGGTACCAATAGGTGGACAGTGCCTCACGCAACGCATCGGTGGTGTTCACGTGGTCGAATAATGGTTAGATCGCCACGACTAATTGGGATTAGGGCATGATATAAGGCGGTGGCCAGAATTTTGGAGGCGATGTTGGTGAAGGTGGTTGATCGTTGGTGGCTGAGAAGCATCGGGGGAGGTCGGCGAGCGCGTGGGTGGCATCTGGAGGCGCGCGGCACGAGAACGACGAGGCGGTCGTTATCATGTTCGTGGATGTTATGGTGCTGTAGGGGATTAGGGTTGATAAGCGGGTATTAATTTATTATCATTTTATTTTGTTTTATTAGATTTCAATTTAAATCGTATAACTTCATATATCGATACCTTTTACATGCAAGGTCCAATTCATGCGTGGTTTATTTCATTGGGATCGTATCGAAATTTCGAACATTTTGACACTCATTTTGATGAACTCGGAGACTTTTTGATTTTGGGCTCTAAATTTGATTTTAAATCGATTTAAAATCAAAGGTGAGTGTTTTAACCCACTCACAACTTCAAAATTTTCTTATGTTAGCTAAATTAAATTTATGAGATGGTTATAAATTTATTGATTGTCGTTTGGCATGTTAAATTGTCATTCTGGCTAAATTTGACTTTTATTGCATTTGATTATTATTTAATTTAATATTAAATTTAATTGTCAATTTAATACCTGCACTGAGTATCAGTTATGTATTGATGTTTATTGATTGATATGGATGATCATTGTGATGTATGCTTGATTTTTGATATTGGATGACTGGATGCTGTATTTTATATTGTTTTAACATTGCGAGTTCTTTATGGGCTGAAATGATACATACCCGAGTGATCTATAAACTAGGAAAAAATCATTATGGGATGACATGATAGACTTGAGCGATTTTATGGATTTTATATAATTTGGGATTGCGGTTTGAAATGATATATAACCGTAAAATTTAAAATTGCGGATTGAAATGATAAATATCCGTGTCACTTGACCCTAGGGTAGAAAATTATGTACGGACACCAGATTGGTTAAACTAAATGATTTTTGAACCTTTGAAATTTTGAATTCAGTTAACTAGTATTTTGAAAAAGAAATTGATTTATATAAACGGAAGTATTTTCGATAATCCAAGTGTTAATGCTAAAAAGGGAATTTATGTAATAAATTTTTCAAAGGATTTAAATTTGAATTTCAAGTTGAAGTGTCAAATATAAACGAATTTATTGGAATTGAGTTACCGAAAAGGTTCGGATATAACTTTGAAATCTATTTTAAACTAATTTAAACTATTTCATTAAATTAACTATTTTAATCAATTTAAACTATTTTAGTTTATATTAATCTATTATAGCCTATTTAATCCAATTTAATCAATTTTGCCAATTTTAAACTAATTAAATTTATTTAATCTATTTTAAATCCATTTAATATAATTTAAATCTATTTTATCTGTTTTAAATTTAATCAATCCGTATAAAGATCTACTTAATATAATTTAAATCTATTAAATCCATATTTAATCTATTTAAATCATTTTAAAACTAACTAAATCAAAATTTAAATTTATTTAAACTGTTTTTACTATTTATACTATTTTAAATCTATTTAAACTATTTTAAAACTATATAAACTATTTATAATTACCTAAACTTTTCTAAAATTTCAGACTGTGTAAAGTTGAAGTATCTTATCTAATTCCTTGGTGATGACACAACCTAAGTTGTAATTTGAAATCGATACCTTTTGTGAAATGACATATTTGAGTAAATATGATAATTTTGGAATGAATATTTAATTAACCTATCTTATCGATAATTTCATAAGTGAATATGATTTTTGAAAGTGAATATGACTTTGAAGTGAATATGACTTTGAAGTGAATATGGTTTTGGAAGTGAATATGATTTCGAAAGAGATATGATTTGAAACTAAATATGATATTTTGATATAAACTGTGAACTGAATTTTTGAAATGTAAATCAACCATCCGGTGTGAAATAAGCATTTGGTTGTTAAAGAGACCGGGATCGGATATTGTCATACTCTCTGCCAATACCGAAAACCACTTTAACAACTGTGTACGTGGTGAAGATTCCAAAAACGAAGTAGGATGGTTTGGCGAAAGATTTCTGTGTATGGTATGATGTGACCCTGACTCCCATGAGTCAGCATAGATGTGACTAAAATAGGAGCTATATCTGGGGAAAGTGAGGTCATTACTTCGATCGGACATGCTTCTTCGATACTATATTATGACATTTGTGATGATTTGGTGGCTACCCCTTGATTTTGATTATGGGAGTGTGTTCCGAGGTGCACGGTAGTAGCTGCTATGCATTACCACCAACTCGGTTCTACAATTGGTAAATCTACCCTGGCATTGCCTCGAGTGCTGTGTTCACATGCCCTAGAGCGCCTTCTACGAGTTTGTTTTGTACCGTAACTATGTGATTTCCTCTGGGTAAACCACCAGTTTGGTGGAGCGTACGGCATTGTATAGACTACGGGAATGTATAAAATGTGTTAAGAGGGATATAGGTAACGCCTTAACGCTATTTTAATACTCTTAATTTACTATAGACATATTATAATAGGGTATTGTACTACATAGTAGATAGTTTAATGGATCCTTAGGAGATGGTAACCCCGAACATCTCTTAAGTTACTACACTCACGTTAGACACTGGGTAGGAGATGTCAAACCCCGTAAACATCTCTGATGTCATCACACTCATATTTACCGCTGATTTAACTTACATAAGATCTTATAGTTCTGACTCGAGTGTTTTATCTTTTTAATTCACTCGGGTCAGCATGAGCATTTTAGGGTTGAAGACCTTATTTCTAGAAGTCGAAGACAAAGATTTGTACTAATATTATTTATTATATTCCACTGCATCATGTTGTTCCGTTGCATTTATTATTTATTTATTCCTGTTTCTGTAACTCTGATTTTGTATTGTATAAGAATAGTCAAAGTATTTATAAAATTGCTTCATGAATTGTTATTCGACTATTATATTTTGTCATTCCACTGTAAGATTCTTTATTTGTTTTATTTCTTTCTCTTTTTCTTATTTACCCCATAACAATCTTTCCTTATGAATGGTTTGTTTGACATGTGTGTCTGCTTAAAACGTCTAAAAAGGCAGGTCGTTACAGTTGGTATCAGAGCTTTGGTTTAGCGATAACCTTTGCTTTGTGGGGTTTAACTCATATTAAATAGGGTAGTAATACCGTGGAATGAGTCGCTGAGTGTATATATATGAGAGAGAATTTTTGTTAGTGTCATAAAAGGTTTTGTATCATGTTAATTTGTTTCATATAGTATTTATAAATTCTGATCAGTGTATAGGACGCTATGGCATCGATAGGGATTTTTAAACACTTAAGGGCAGACCGACACAATACTTGTTTTGAAATATAGGTAAATGAAATAATTTTTGCCTATTATATACTTTGTATATAATATAATAATTTTATAAATGTTATAGTTAGATGTAATAGGTTGACTGTTAGGTAGTGAATTTTTTTTTTAAAAAAAATATTGATTGAAATAAGATTTACAAACAAAATGAATATAAATTGGAATTTTGAGAACTTGGGTTTCGGTATTTTTAAAATTTCTTTTGAAGGGTTTTGGAATATAATATTAATATTATTTTGAAGAAGTTTCTGATATAATTTCGAGATGATTTGAAAGAATGTTTAAAAAGGGAAATTTTAAGGGAATAATTTATGTACTCCCCTCTTTGTCGCTGGAAAATAATTTCGGTGATGAGTGGATGCATCGTCGATGTTCATTTTTGAGTTTCAAGTGGGAAGACCGTTGTAATAACTTACTACATATTTGTTTTGATGAATAAACCTTAATTTCAAATTCCAAATATGATTTGATATGTATAGAGTATATGGTTATATATACATATATATATTATTTTAAAATAATTGAAATGAAACCCAGTTGTTTGGTTCTTAACTTCTATAAGTTAGAATTTGAAATTATGGTAATGAATGAAATCTTTACTATATTAATAATTGGAAACTCCTAAAATGAAAATAAGAAATTTGATGTTAAAACAATTAACGAAATAGATAAGTAACTAAAAATTTGAAACTGTAAATAAAAAGGAAATGAAAATAAGATATGGTTACTTTTGAACATTTTGTTAATAAAAATATATAGGAGAAATTTGGATAATATTCAATTGCAGTCTAAAAGACACATATATATAACTTACCAAAATGTTAAAAGTTGTAATGTTTATAAGAATATGTAATAGAATTTTATACAAGTAAAACTTGTTGAAGAAAATGATGAAAGTGTTCAATGGAATTACTTTTATGAATAGGAATTCTGATATTATAAACTGTTATAAACCAGAGTTAATAGTTGAAATGTTACTAATTAAATGTAATAAAAGTGAATAATGTAAGAAAAATGATTATTAGCTTAGGTCGACATTTAAGCTATCTATAGTTAGATTAAATAGTAAAAGGTAAATACTGTAAGTACATAATAATAAACTTGAATTAATATTGAAGCCATTTATAATTAAAATGAATACAATATAAATTGAATGATTGTAACTTTAGAAACATTGAAAGGATTTAGAAATGGAGTTAATATTCGATAATCATATATATATATATATATATATATGAAAGAATGAATGTGAAAAAGAATAATCTATAAATGGTGAAATAAATTGCAAAGAAACTTATCTAATAATGTATAATCCAATAATTGAAGTAAAAATAACTTATTTAAGCAATGAATGTAAATTAATGAAGGTAAACATTATATGAATGAGAAAAGAAAAATAAATGATGAAAAAGGGAAAATCAAACTGAATTGCAAATGTGAAGTAAACTGAAATAAAATGTATACAATACTTCAATAGTAAATTCATTTATGATCCAAATAATTGAATTAGATATAACTTTTGTAAGTAAAGAATGTAAATAAATGATATAAGCCTTACATGCATGAATGAAAAATTAAAATTTTGTAAGTAATGAACGTGTATTAAAGAAAATCTTTGTACGAGAAAAAAATTAATGATGTGAGAAAAAAAGGATAAGTAGAGAAAATTTAAAATGTGTTGAATTCCTTGTTTGTTTGGCTTATGGATTTACATCTTGGAACCAAGCTAATTTTGGGGCGGCTTTGTGATAATGGAACCAACCAGCAAAAAACATTAACAATTGGGAAATGATACTTCTATTTTGTACAAAGATGTATAAATAATCTGTAAAGTTATCGACGACTGTTGAGTGTATGGTTTACTTCATAGTTTATTTATCATTTTATATGATTAGAAGTTCTGAACTCAAACAAACCATTTGTTTTGGTTGAAATAGATGGATGATTGCTTTCTTTGTTGAAATAATGTATGTACTGTTTGTTTGCAAGTGATTGTTGTTATGTAGTTATGTTTTGTTTGTTGTTTATTGAAACAACTTAAATATTTCCCTTTTATATAATTATTAACATCTTTGGATTATGTAAGTAAAATACAGGTTATGGAAGCAACTGCTACTGCTATTGGTTTCATAAATTAAGCGTTGTTTGCCTGACAAATAGGTACGTTCTCGGATTATGGTTATATAGCGATATTGTACTGTTTTCCCGTGGTTTAGGATATATTATTTTGAAAAATATGATATATATATATATATATATATTATTGATATTATCATTTCTCCCAAACCTCTTCGTACAAAGGAGACTCTGCCAAAATTTTCTGTGAATTTTGGACATAGAAAAATTTTGTGAAATGTTCTCCAAACTTTTGTTAACTTGAATATAAAGGATTTAAGTGTTACAAATTGATATATTTTATTTAAATTTTTTAATTTTTTAAATTTATTTGTTTATAAATTTAATATTTTGAATATGATATATTCATTACTTGATTCCTTCTTTTTCCTTCTTTTCCTTTTCGAGGACGAAAAGTTTTGAGTGAGGGAGAGTGTAACGACCCGTAATTTTCAAAAATTAAAAATTGTAAATTTATTAAGGTTTTGTGATTCAATGTTGTAAGAAATGAAATTTTGTGATTAAATAATAATGCAATTGGATTAAAAGGTTACAACATTAATTTAAGGTAATTCATAATTGCTTTGACTGTAATTCTAATTAATTGAAATACTTAAAAGGTTATGATTATTTATAGATGGAAAATTTATTGTATTGATGATGTGTATAAATTGATCATTGGATTTTAAAGGAAATTGATAATGTAAAAGGTGTAAATTTATGAAAAAAGGTGTAATTAGTTTTAATTGATAATAGTAGAGTTGTATAAGTTGTTGTAACAATTGGTGGTAAATAACAAACTTACAAATGTTATTAAATGTAGAAATGGTGACAATTATTATTTGTTACCTATTTAATTAATCAATAACAAATAAATATAAATAAATGTTACATAATGTGAGTTAAGATAATAACTTGAAATGTAATAATGTAAATTTAAGTTAATTATTAAATATTTTAACGATAGTCCAATCAATTGAAATAATTTAAATGTTATGCTTGGTTATAATTTATAGATAAGTAAATAAATGTGAATGTTTTATAAATTAAGGAACTTGTATACAAGTAATGGAAATTGAATAAAATTAGTGTTATGTAAGAGACTATAACATTTGTTTGTAGATAATGAACTTATAAGTATGATTAAAAGTTAATGGTGACAATTATTATATGTTACCTATTTATTTGGTCTATTAAATTTAATTGGAAAACCAATTGCAATTAAATGAAATTAAATACTACGTTGATAGAAATTAAGATGAAATTGGGGAATATTAATGTACTAAGATATAGACAAATGTTAATTATACCCATAAGAAGATAATTGATTGAATAGTAAGATTTGACAATCAAATAAATGGATTTATTGAAATTTAAATTTATAATTACTAAATTATTGGAAATTGAAATTAAATAATGTAATTTGTGCAATATGAATATTGAATTGGTATAGAAATTTGTTTTAAAAGATTATAAAGTGCTAAGTAATCTAAATGATAGAAATTGTAAATTATTAGATTTGAATTGAAAAAGTGATATAATTAATTTAAGATTAATTTATTTAATTAACGTGAAAATAGACATTTAGGCCATTGACTTGGATTTCTACAAAACCAGTTTCATCGGATCCGTAACGGTGAACAATTGAAAGGTTTCAAGTTTCATAGGCGATCGGACTTGTCGTTTGATCGTACAGACTCGAAACGCGTAGAAAGAAATTTTATTGAAATTAATTTGAAATAAGATGATTTTAGTCTGACTTCTTCACACGATGGAATTTGGACATGAAACATGTTCCATTGAATTTAAAATATCGAAAACATCTATTTTGACAGATGGGATGATCCATTTTTGTTCCAGAGACAGAACGGGCTTTTCAGGTCATTTACCGTTCAACTTTCAAATCAATCTGATCCATTCATTTTTATTTCTAATCTACCTATAAATAACCTATTATAAAACCTAGTTATTTCTTATTCCTCATGTCAGTACGTACATTTCATCTGTCCACTTCTCCTTCTCAGTGGCAGACAAACAAATTCCCTGTTAGCATCAAAATTGGTCACTAACACCCATAAAATTTCATGGGCATCAGAGAATTAACGGAATCTAGAGAACAAAGCATAAAAGTAAATAAACACAAAGATTTTATTGTGATTTGGCAATCTCAGCCTACCTCCACCTCGAATTTCATTCATTCTTCATTTGATTACAATTACATGAGTTGCTGAATTGGCTAGAATCCATCGATACAAGTTTATAAGAAAAATATCCACGGCAGAGTCTCCTTGGAGTTCTCCAAAAAAAGGTCCTTTCAATTGTACCTCTGCCTCTGTATTTATAGACGAAGATAGGCTAGACTTCCTTCGCAAGCCTAAGAGCAAAGTACATCGGCCCATAATAGACAACTTCTATGCACCAAACCAGGCATACCGAACGGCGGTAGTCAAACGATGGTAGCCGAATAATGGTGGTTGAACGAGGGTTGTCGAATGAGAGTGACTGAACGATAGTTACCGAATGAACCTGGCCGAGCAACCTCTCCTTGGATGCCTAGACCGAGCCATCTTATTTTCCCATTCTTGACCAAGTGATATGTGCTGAATTCCCATAGCTTTCTTTCTTGGCCAAGCGACATGTGCCATCCTTTAAGGCCGAACGATACACATAGGCGAGCTATGCACGTAGGCCGGACTACCCAAAACGGATCAATCTCTTACGTCTCAAATCTCTAGCTAGCTCAAGTCTTATCCAGACTTAATCAAAGCCTTTGTAATTATCACCTCGTAGCCAGACCAAGTGACCGGATAACATTTTCCCCCTAAAGTGCATCATGTGAACCAACATGACGTGCTTTGAACCAGTAATCAATCCTTGTTTCCAGAAAGAAATCCATCATGTTTCCTGAATAGTCATTATCCTTCAATTTTATCCTCCCAAGGTGTCCTATCCTTCTTTGGTCATTATGACGCTTGGTCAATTCCCAATGGTATAAATTCAGGGTTGTAGTTCATCAGTGGCTATCCGTGTCCGGTTCTATAGGGCTAGTAAGCATCGGCTATCTGATCCAGTCTTTTCTTAATAACCCTAATTGAGAATTCAATTTTTGTTGATTTCAAAAATTCAAACTTTTCCGAACATACACATGCATGTTCGGGTACACATTCTTGACATTGGCTTTCCGATGCATTTTATATGCTCATAAGTCGTCACCAATTCCATCTAGTTTAATTGCAATTCAATTGTGATTCCTTGTTTGTATTTTTTGTGAAATAAGGGTTGTAATCAGCCACTTAATGAGAGGGGACTTCAAGTTCTACATGGATAATGACCTCAGAGCAGTAAGTAAGAGCGAATGGAGTACTGTCAGTCACGGACTCATGGGTAGTTCTATAAGCTCATAATGCTGTTGGGAGTTCATCCACCCATTTACCTCTAGCCTTTTCCAAACCTCTCTTCAGAACACTTTATAATTTTGTTCACAACTTCAACCTGTCCATTTGTAGTTATAATGGATCATGGAAGGTCATAAGGACATATGACGTTATGGAAAATAAAGTTGATTATTTTCTTTATCTTGGTTGTGGTCAAAAGTTCTTCATCTGCCCATTTAGTCAAGTAATCAACTGCTATGATGGCATATTTTGCACCACCTTTAGGATCGGCAAGAAGATGATGTCAATGCCCTCAAGTGGCAAACAACTATGGACTAGCCTTTTGAGTAATTTCCATCCATGGGGCTCTTGGATTTTTTGCAAACATCTTGCATTTGTCGCATTATGTAGCATGATCAACCGCATCTGGGTTGATAATTGGCTAGTAATACCCATAGCAGAGTATTTTCTTTATCAGGGTTTTCCCATGATGTAATGGTTGCATTCTTCTTCATAGACTTCGCTCAAGACTCATTTGATATCATCATGGGTGATACACCGAAGCACTGGAATGGATAAACTCCTTTCTACATTTGACTTCTTCTTGGATGATTTGGCATGAAGCTTTGAGGAGATCTGTCGTTTTTTAGTCCTTCGTTCAGTGAGAATTCCTTGTTGTAGATAGTCTTTGATAGGAGTCAACCATGACCCCTTTTCTGGCTCTATCTCCAAGATCTGGCCGATATTCATCCGTCAAGGCTTGGAATATTAAGTATTTCAACCGAAATAAAGTATGTCCGTTGCACATCCCTGAAACTGGTCAGCTTGGCTAATGACTTGACTCTTTTCATTTTGGTTGCTGAGTATGTGTGTAAGGATGTAATATATGAAGCCGGCTAGCAGCTCTTGGACCTGGCCGAGATAAGGAGTAAGACAATGCCCCCTAGCAAAATCAACTTCCTTAACTTCGCATACTACAAATCAGGAATCACAAAAGATATGTAAATTTTCCACTCCAAGTCCTCTAGCAAGTATGAGGCCGGCGGTCGAGGTTTCATACTAAGCATCGTTTTTTGTTACAAAGGAAATCGAATTTCAGGACGTGGCAGATCGATCGTTCCTCAGGAGTCATTAACATGACTCCTGGGCCATAACACTGATCACCGGATGCTCCATCCGTGCAAATTTTCCATTTGTCGGTTGTTTCTCCACTACTCTTTGAGTAGTCATCTGATGCAGAGAATTCGGGTATTAGGTCTACTAATTTCCTTCCTTAGATAGCTCTTCGAGGGAGATAAGTGATATCGAATTAGCTTAGTTCGATATTCCATTTAAGTAGTCTTTCAAACGTCTCAGGTCGTTGTATTCCCTGTCGCAAAGGTTGGTAGGCATAGACGTTAATAAGGTGAGCCTAAAAGTAAGAGTGGAGCTTTCATGATGAAATCAATGGACATTACGCTAGCTTTTGTAGCATCGGGTCGATATTCAATGCATGGCTCGCGATAGTCGGTGAAATCACACATGCATGTCATAATAGGTCCAAGGGAACATATCATCATTTATTCAGAGAAATCCAACTAATTCTTTAATCATCATTGCACCGAGCTGTGATCCGATCTTTAGCACCCGTGAAGGGTTGTCATGGCTAACTGTAATGTCGACTGTCAGCTTAGCGGGTGCGATCTTGGATTCTTTGAGTTCAGATGTAACTATTTTGCATAACATTCAATGTGAAATATGGTTGGGACGGCCAATGTTGATGGTTACTCTGGTTGAATCCTAGATTCTTATCATGAGTTATTATGTCTAATAATGAAGGGCTCTGAATGCTCTAATCGATTATCTGCAAATGGCCAAAGATCAGGTTTAAAAGCATACTGAAGGAAATGTCGAGTAGGGGTCAGCCTCGAGTTACGTGCAGCTTCATAGCTGGATCTTGCTATGAGTTTGAATTTGCTTGTATATTCGGGTAACACACTTTTTATTCAATGTATTCATGATCCTTTACTCGTCCTTTGGGTTGGAGTGATTAGTCAATTGCCTACGAGCTTAAATATCGATTTAATGATTTTATCTCTAGGCATTCTTTCGGTTGTAGGCTTGAGTAGTTGTAAGCACTATATATAAATTTCAATATTGTGTTATCGCAGCTAGTCTTTGGATGACCATGCGTCTGCTCCCAGCCTACGGTTAATAAATGTACTGCATGGATGGTTGAGTCTCGCCCTAGCCATGTATATATTCCCGTCTAAACTCCAAAGACATAGAGTTGATCGGTGAATAGCCGGTTCACATTCATCCTTCTTCTCGCTCATGCCCCCAGGACTGGGGCATATACCGATAAGTAGGAAAGCCATCCATGCCCACTTTAGCTTTACCCTCTTTCGCATTGAATCGTGGGATCAAGTTAGTCGATGGAAGGCTGGGTCTCGCCTATCTAGGATTGTATTATGGTTTTTCATTCCAAGAGGAATAATTTGATGCATCGTCAATTTCAAGGCGTAATTTGGGCACTGGATGGTCAGCCACGTCCACTTTGGTTCATATTCTGTAATCAAATCTTGGGGTAAAGTTGGGTCAAACGCAGTCGGGTCAAGCTTATCCAGTTTCATATTCCTCCCGACAGATCGAAGGAGGGTGGTAGAGAATTTATGACCAAGTCTTCATGGTTTACTCTCCTTTACACACTCTGGAGGTCATAGTTTTTCAAGGGACTTCCGAGTCACATTCGTATGTGCTCAGTGTAGATCGGTATTGACCCTCGATCTGAGGTATGATATATTCGGTAGCCCGTAGCTTTGGATGCCGTTTCGATTGGTTTTGTTTGTAGTCGTTTACTTAAGTTGTAAAGAACGCCAAGCTAGAGCTATAATGAGCTGTCGTATTCAGATTTTAGTGATTTGTACTCCTGCTTCAAACATTGATTTGGCCATGCCACAAGTCAGATGGTCGAACTCCATCCTTAGAGAGTTAATACTCCTCCTGTTGATTTTAGGTCGAAGTTTGCGGAATAGAGAACGGTCGGAATCCACTCATCTATTTACCGATGTTTATATGCCACTCTGCATTCTGGTAACTTAGAGTTACTCTTCTCTCGGTCGATTCGCACCCAATTTGTGTTCATGCTTCGGTCCATGCTCTGGGAACTTAGAGATTTGTCGAATGGTTTATGCTCTACTCCACAGTTTGGGACGTAGAGATTTTCGTCAAGTCGTTTACACTCTAGTCCGTGCTCTGAGGACTTAGAGTACTCTAGTCCGCTTTAGGAACTTAGAGATTTTTCTCTGGTCATTTATACTCTAGTCCGCACTCTGGGGACTCAGAGTACTCTAGTCTGCTTCAAGGACTTAAAGATTTTTCTTAAGTCATTTATACTCTAGTCCGCGCTCTGGGGACTCAGAGTACTCTAGTCCGCTTCAAGGACTTATAAATTTTTCTCAAGACATTTATACTCTAGTCTGCACTTTGGGGACTCAGAGTACTCTAGTCCACTTCAGGGACTTAGAGATTTTTCTCAAGTCGTTTACACTCTAGTCTGCACCCAGGGGACATAGAGTACTCTAGTCTGCTTCAGGGACTTAAAGGCTTTTAAGTCGTTTATACTCTAGTCCATGCTCCAGGGACTAAGAGATTTTTAATTTGTTTATACTCTAGTCGCACTAAGGGAACTTAGAGTACTCTAGTGCGCTTCAGGGACTTAGAGGTTTTTAAGTCGTTTATACTCTAGTCCGCACTCCGAGGACTCAGAGTACTCTAGTCTGTGCTCCGGGGACTTAGATATTTTTAAGTCCTTTTATACTCTAGTCCACACTAAGGGGACTTAGAGTACTCTAGTCCGCGCTCTAGGGACTTAGAGATTTTTAAGTCGTTTAGACTCTAGTCCGCACTCCGGGGACTCAGAGTACTCTAGTCAGCGCTCCGGCGACTTAGAGATTTTTAAGTCGTTTATACTCTAGTCCGCACTCTAGGGACTCAGAGTACTCTAGTCCGCGCTTTGGGGACTTAGAGATTTTTAAGTCGTTTATTCTCTAGTCTGCACTCAGGGGACTTAGAGTACTCTATTCCGCATCAGGGACTTAGAGGCTTTTAAGTCGTTTATACTCGAGTCCGCACTCCGGGGACTCAGAGTACTCTAGTCCGTGCTTCGAGACTTAGAGATTTTTAAGTCATTTATACTCTAGTCCGCACTCAGAGGACTTAAAGTACTCTAGTCCGCTTCAGGGACTTAGAGGTTTTTAAGTCGTTTATACTCTAGACCGCACTCCGGGGACTCAGAGTACTCTAGTCAACGCACTGAGGACCTAGAAATTTTTAAGTCATTTATACTCTAGTCCGCATTGCGGGGACTCAGAGTACTCTAGTCCTCATTTCGAGGACTTAGAGATTTTTAAGTCGTTTATACTCTAGTCCGCACTCCAGGGACTCAGGGTACTCTAGCTCGTGTTGCGGGACTTAGAGATTTTTAAGTCGTTTATACTCTAGTCCGTGCTCTGGGGATTTAGAGTACTCTAGTCCGCTTCAGGGACTTAGAGGTTTTTAAGTAGTTTATACTCTAGTCCGCACTCTTGGGACTCAGAGTACTCTAGTCCACGCTCCGGGGACTTAGAGATTTTTAAGTCGTTTATACTCTAGTCCGCACTTCGGGGACTTAGAGTACTCTATTCCGTGCTCCGGGGACTTAGAGATTTTTAAGTCGTTTATACTCTAGTCCGCACTTAGAGTACTCTAGTCTGCTTTAGGGACTTAGAGATTTTGTTGAGAGTAGTTGTATTTCCACCCGTTTAATTTGTATTTCATTTACCATATCAAGGCTAATGTTGTCGAATGAACAATCGAACCATGTTTGCTTATGGAATAGGACTCAACCCCCAGCATGAAGGACAAAACTTGAAAAATGGACGGTCGATTCTTATCCGCTTGGTGATTATAGCTCTTCTAATCAAGTCAAGGAAGGGGTACATGATAGATTGTTGGATCACATCCATGTTGGGGTTGGATAATCAAGTCTCGCACAATTTGCTTCGTATCACTTTCTAGAAAATGAGGATAATGGATTACTGAGTAGACAAAGTAAGTTGCATATGTTTCAAGGTGCATTCGTATCCATGTATTGAGAGCGATGGTTAACGAGTAGGCAGTCCACCACAGCTACTTCAAGTCAGGCTTTCGAACATCCTTTTGTGTTCAGGGCAGGATTTGATGTATAGATGATCAATCACATCTACTCTAGATAGACCCCGATGTCACTGAGCTTTAGGAGAGGCATCTATATTTTTTCGAACTTTATCTATGACCCAATTTGAGTAGATGATCGGGCCATATTCATTCCAAGACTTGCTTATGTCTCAAAGTCAAATGTGGAGGTGGATGAATGGATGGTCGGTCATGTTGACTTTGTATTGGGCTTTGATCGTGATGAGCTTTTCAATCTCTAGTTCTTGGCCCCAAATTAAAGGCATATGGATGCCGATGAGCTATCGAATCATGCTCATCTTGATGAAACTCCACAAATCTGATCAAGGTCAGCGTGGATTGGTTGGTGGCCAACTCTGAGTACTTGGTCACCTTTATCGTTTTGGAAGAATGTAGTTTAAGTCGGTCGTAACTCAAAGCATAGTTGAAATTAAAATAATCCAAATAAGATTGGTATAAATCTCATTGATAAGGGGAGCAGCATCGTGCGCTCGCTATTCAACTCTGCCCCTAGCCCCTTCTAGCGGGATGTCGACTGCTAACAGTCCAATTGATAATTAGAGTTCTTTATTGATGGGTATTCGAAGTTCCTGGCTCGCCCTTCTACAAGGCTTGCATGTATTATTGATGCTTTCAAAGAGCATATGAGTCGAATTTTGAGGTCTTGTTTTATCTACTAGAATTAGAGTCCTTAGCCAAAGGGCCTGCATTGTTAATTTTTTCTAATCTGCTCCACTCCTCCTCACTTTGGTTCTGATTCATTTTGTAACAGAAACAATCCATGGTCATAGGAGGCTCTCCAGCTAACTAGCTGCCAAAATATATCTAGAGTTCGACTCTCCTCAAATGCAATCAGTATGATATCCTTGTTAGCATTTGGAATAAATTGCTTAGAGCCAAACATTGGTCTGCTTGGAGTCACTAAATTCGAAGTGCTGGGTCGGTGAAGAATGGTGCTTGGAGTCACCTTGGCGTTTGCCTAGAGTCATATCATCTATGTTCTCCAACCTTTGAGAGTATCGTTTGAGTAGCGGTTGCTTGTTTGTTCTCTTGTTTCCATTCAGAAGTTGCAGCTTGATCCTCTATGCCCTGGTCGGTCATAGGATCTAAGGGAAGTGGATAGAATGTTCCTTTATTAAGTTGAGTTTTGAATTCACTATGCGGGTGCTCTGCTCTGTGCTGTAGCTAGGGTTTCGGATCAGCCAAGAGTGGCTCGGCCAAGGTGGATCGGCCAAGGCGGCTCGGCCAAGGCGATTCGGCCAAGGTGGATCGGCCAAGAGTGGCTCGGCAAAGATTGGCTCGGCCAAGGTGGATCGGCCTGGAGTGGCTCAGCCAAGGCGGTTCGGCCAAGGTTGATCAGCCAAGAGTGGCTTGGCCAAAGCGGTTTGGCCTGGAGTGGCTCGGCCAACGAGGTTCAGCCAAGGTGAATCGGCCAAGGCGGTTCGGCCAAGGCGGTTCAACCAAGGAGGTTCGGCCAAGGTGGATTGGCCAAGAGTGGCTCGTCCAAGGCGGTTCAGCCAAGGAGGTTCGACCAAGGAGGTTCAGCCAAGGTGGATCAACCAAGAGTGGCTCGGCCAAGGCGGTTCGGCCAAGGTGGATCGATATACACGGGTCAGCATTTTGCTCAGTATGCTAGAGCGATCGGCTGTCAGCTTTTGAGTAGGAGATCGAATATCTGCATTGAGTGAGAGGTTGGCTATATGAGAGATTGGCTAAATTGCCTTCAGAGAGGGTCATCCCTCATATAACTCCGGTGCAAACTTCAACATCCAATCCCAAAAACTTACGTACATCAGTGAGTCTAATCCCATGGATAATAGCTTCCTTTAGATCTCTTTCAAAGCTGAGTAGAATAGGAAGTTTGATGGTAAACAACTGGATCTGTCTCGCAAATATGGAAATCCACTAGTAGATAATGAGATCCAATCAAGCTGAGAATTCAACTCTCAATGAAAGCACCAAAATGTTAGCACCAAAATTGGTCTCTAACACCCGTAGAATTTCATAGACATCATAGAATTAATGGAATCTAGAGAACAAAGCATAAAAGTAAATAGACACAAAGATTTAATAGTGGTTCAACAATCTCGGCCTACGTCCACTTCGAATTTCATTCATTCTTCATTTGATTACAATTACATGAGTTGTCGGATTGGCTAGAATCCATTAATACAAGTTTATAAGAAAAATAGCCATGGCAGAGTCTCCCTGGAGTTCTCCAAAAAAATGGTCCTTTCAACTGTACCCCTGCCTCTGTATTTATAGAAAAAGATAGGCTGGACTTCCGTCGCAGGACTAAGAGCAAAGTACTTCGGCCCACAATAGACAACTTATGTGCACCAAGCCAGGCATATCGGACGGCGGTTGCCAAACGATGGTGACCAAGCGATGGTAGCCGAACAAGGGTGGCCGAATGAGAGTGACTGAACAATGGTTGCAGAACAAACTTGGCCAAGCGACCTCTCCTTGGACTCCCAGACCGAGTCATCTCGTTCTCCCATTCTTGACCGAGCGATATGTGCTGAATTCCCATAGCTTCCTTTCTCGGCCGAGCGTCATGTACCATCCTTCAAAGCTGAACGATACACATAGGCCGAGCCATGCACATAGGCCGGATTACCCAAAACGGATCAAAATCTTATGTCTCCAATCTTTAGCTAGCTCGAGTCTTATCTAAACTCAATCGAAGCCTTTGTAATTATCACCTTGTAGCCGGTCCAAATGACCGAATAACATTTCCAATTCAATTTTAAATCAAATTTCAATTGAAAAATTAAAACTCCTCAAACCCCATCAAATTACATATCGATTCGAAGCTCTCGACGAGCGCAAGTCAAATCTATAGCCAGTTTTTCGATTTGGATTTCTATGTGGCCAGAAATTGATGATTAATTCTTGACCATCCATAGGGTTTCGATTAACGTCAATGGTTCATCAAATCATAGGTACCATTGGGTCGAGAGTGCCTCACGCCGTGCAACGGTGGTGTTCACGTGGACGGATAATGGTCAAATCGTCGCGATTACTTGGGATTAGGGCTCCATATAAGGGCGACGGCCGAAATTTTGAAGGCAATGTTGGTGAAGGTGGGTTTATTTCTTGTGGATGAGAGGCTTCGAGGGAGGTCGTCGGAGCGTGAGTGGCGTATGAAGGCGGTTAGGGTTGGTAAGCAGGTATTAATTTATTATTATTTTATTTTGTTTTATTAAATTTCAATTTAAATCGTATAACTTCTTATATCGATATACAAAGTCCATTTTATACACGGTTTCTTTTGTTGGGATCATATCGAAATTCTAGACATTTTGACACTGGCTTTGACGAATTCGAAGACTGTTTGAATTTGGGCTCTAAATTTGATTAAATGGATTTAAAATCAAAGGTGAGTGTTTTAACCCACTCACAACTTCATAAATTTCTTATGTTTAAATTAAATTTATGAGATGAGTAGAAATTTATTGATTGCTGTTTGGTATGTTAAATTGTCATTCTGGTTAAATTTGACTTTTATTGCATTTAATTAATTTTTTATTTAATTTCCAATTTAATACCTATATTGAGTATCAGTTATCTATTGATGTTTATCGATTGATTTGGATGATGATGGTGATGTATGTTTGATTTTTGATATTGGATGATTGGATGTTGTATTTTATATTGTTTTCACACTGCGAGTTCCCTATGGCTTGAAATGATACATACCCGAGTAATCTACAGATTAGGGAAAATCGTTATGGGTTGAAATGATATACCTGAGCGATTTTATGGATTTTATATAATTCGAGATTACGGTTCGAAATGATATATAATCGTAAAATTTTAGATTGCGGATTGAAATGATAAATATCCATATCACTTGACCCTAGGGTAGAAAACTATATATGGACACCAGATTCGTTAAACTAAATGATTTTTGAACCTTTGAAATTTTGAATTCAATTAACTAGTATTTTGCAAAAGAAACTGATTTATATAAATTGAAGTATTATGAATAACCAAATGTTAATGCTGAAAAGGGAATTGATTTAATAAATTTTTCAAAGGATTTAAATTTGAATTTCAAGTTGAAGTGTCAAATGTAAACGAATTTATCGGAATTGAGTTACTGAAAAGGTTCAGATATAACTTTGAAATCTATTTTAAACTATTTCATGAAATTAACTATTTTAATCAATTTAAACTATTTTAATTTATATTAATCTATTATAGCCTATTTAATCCAATTTAATCTATTTTACCAATTTTAAACTAATTAAATTTATTTAATATATTTTAAATCCATTTAATATAATTTAAATCTATTTTATCTATTTTAAATTTAATTAGTCCATATAAAGATCTACTCAATATAATTTAAATCTATTAAATCCATATTTCATCTATTTAAATCATTATAAAATAATTAAATCAAAATTTAAATTTATTCAAACTAATTTTACTATTTAAACTATTTTGAATCTATTTGAACTATTTTAAAACTATATAAACTATTTATAATTACCTAAACTATTTTTTAAAATTTCAGACCGTGTAAAGTTGTAATTTGGAATTGATACCTTTTTTGAAACAACATACTTGAGTAAATATGATAATTTTGGAACGAAGATTTAATTAACCTATCTTATCGATAATTTCATAGGTGAATATGATTTTTGAAGGTGAATATGACTTTGAAGTGAATATGGTTTTGGAAGTGAATATGATTTCGAAAGAGATATGATTTGAAACTGAATATGATATTTTGATATAAACCGTGAATTGATATTTTGAAATGTAAAAGAACCATCCGGTGTGAAATAAGAATTTGGTTGTCAAAGAGACGAGATCGGATATTGTCATACTCTCTGCCAATACCGAAAACCATTTAACAACGTGTACGTGATCGAGATTCTATAAATAAAGTAGGATGGTTTGGTGAACGATTTCAGCACAAGGTATGACGTGACCTTGACTTCCGTGAGTCAGCATAGATGTGACTGAAACAGGAGCTATACCTGGGCCAAGTGAGGTCATTTCTCCAATCGGACATGCTTCTTTGATACCGTATAATGACTTTTGTGATGATTTGGGCGTCACCCTTTGATTTTGATTATGGGAGTGTGTTCCATGGTGTGCGGTAGTAGCTGCTATGTATTACCACCAGCCCGGTTCTGCAATTGGTAAATCTACCCGGGCGTTGCCTCGAGTGCTGTGTTCACATGTGCTAGAGCACCTTTTACGAGTTTTTTTGTACCATACCAATAGGATGTCCTCTGGGTAAACCACCGGTTTGGTGGAGCATACACATTGTATAGACTATGGGAATATATAAAATGAGTTAAGGGGGATATGTGTAATGCCTTAATGCTATTTTAATACTTTTACTTTACTGTAGATATATTATAATAGCGTATTGTACTACATAGTAGATAGTTTAATGGATCCTTAGGAGATGGTAATCCCGAACATCTCTTAAGTTACTGCACTCATAGTGGATATTGGATAGGAGATATCAAACCCCATAAACAACGCCGTCACACTCATATTTACAATTGATTTAACTTACATAAGATCTTTTAATTTGGACTCGAGTGTTTTGTCTTTTCAATTCGCTTGAGTCAGCCTGAGCATTTCAAGGTTAAAGACCTTATTTCTCGAGGATGAAGACGAAGATTTGTACTAGTATTATTTATTATATTCTACTACATCATGTTGTTCCATTGCATTTATTATTTATTTATTCCTGTTTCTGTAACTCTGATTTTGTGTTGTATAAGAGTTGTCAAATGTATATATAAAACAGCTTCATGAACTGTTATTCGACTACTATATTTTGTCATTCCGCTACGACATTCTGTATTTGTTTTATTTCTCTCCTTTTCTTATTTACCTCATAAAAATCTGTGCTTATGAATGGTTTGAGTTTGACATGTGTGTCTGCTTAAAACGTCCAAAAAGGCAGGTCATTACACGTACTAAGTGTACGACTAAATAGTTCCCACATCATGTCGAGGAACTAAAATGGTCAAATTTTGATAATCGATTACTTAACTGTCAAAGCAACAAACAAATGTCTAGCACCATAAGCAACCACTAGGCCCTTTAATTAATCTTTTATTAATTAAATCACTTTCCAAATAATCACCTCAAATCATCTTCAAAAAGATATAATTCCGAACCATTTCAACTTTCTATATTGGAAAACATTTCCATATAATTATTTCAACCGTATAAGCATATTAACAAATCTCTTTAGGAAAGCTGAATATCTTTCAAGACATGCTTTATTGGGTCAAAACGAATGTTGCATAGAACATCGTTACGACAACCTGAAATCATTAGTATAGGGATTCGATAATTAGATAGATATATAAATCCCATATAATATACAAAACATATCCTTTCGAAAATCATATAATATAACAACAGTGTTATAGTCTATCATTTCCTTACTTTTCGAAAACGTCTATTTCAACAATGAATGTTGAAATCTATGTATTCTATGCTCAACAAATTTCAAAAACTTCTTCAAACCATTTAACTTCATTTAAAAGACCACTTTCCAAAAATATCCATTTTATTTAAAAGATTATTCACTGTCCAAAAATGTGAATTTAAAATTCCCTTACCAAACTCAAAACTTCTATACATTTAATTAAAGGATTATCCACTATCCAAAATCGTGAATATAATTCCTTTAATAAACTTTTATATTTAACTTATCAAATTCAATTGATTACGGAATTATAAAACAAAGTTTATAAATCACATTTATATTTTATAAAAAATTCCATTTATAAAACCCATTTATTAACCAAACTCATTTATCTCTTTTAAATGCCAAAATCAAATTTGTAAGTTAATTACTTATAAATCTCTTATTTGCAAATTCATTCTTTTTATAACTTCATAAATTCATAAATCTTATTCACTTATAATATTCAATTATCACTTCATTTTAACATTTACAAAACTCCTTTATAATTTCATTACTTTGATTTATAAAATATTAATTTTGTACATCTATACTTATAAACCGTTTATAATAATTCAAAAAAATTCAATTTAAAATATTTTATAAAATAGTTAACTTCATATTTCGAAAATCATATTATGTTTCCATTTAATAAACTTCTTCTTTTAATAATTTACAAATCATTATATAAAAATTTATGTAACTTCAAAAATCATTTAAAATAGCCTTTTTGATATAAAAATCATCATTTTAACATTTTTAAAATTCTAAAATATGGCCCAATGCTGCAACAACACCTGTAATGACCCAGAATTTCTATTAATGAAAATTCATATATTTAATTGATTTTAAATACTAAAAAGTGAAATTAAACAGTCGAATAAATTTTATTTCGAATAATTGGATTTAATTGGATAGTTAAATCGATAATAACATATTGAAATTGCAGAAATAATTGGAAATTGGGTTTAAAATGATTAAAAATGATTTGTAAAATTTTATTATATCATATTGGAGTTAAAATGATGTTATAAAACTTTTAAAATCGAATTTAAAGTTAATTTGTGAAAATTGAATATTTTAATATTTAATTGACGAACTAAAATAGCCATTTTTCAAACAGTCTCAGATTTTGACGAAACAAGTTTCATCGGATCTGTAATGTGATATTATTGTATGGTTTCAATTCGTGTCAATCGGATTTACCGTTTGTCCGGGGCAAGCTAAAACGCACAGAAATTTGATTAACCGAATTAATTTAAAATCGATCGTTTATTGCCATAACTCGCATAGATGATCGAATTAGCTTCCGAAACCTGTTCCATTGTGTCCGGAACGCGGGTTAAACCCTTGAAATGCCGGTCACCGCGCGAGATTTGGAGTTCAGAAAACCGGGATGAATAGTGTTTTCGTTGAAATTTCTATAAAAGAAACCCATCCTCTTCATTATTTTGAAAAACCCTAATTTTCTGAAGCCATCCGCCACTTCAAAGATGAATGGCCGAAATCTAACCTCTTTCTCCCTCAATTATCTTCAAATCTATCAACAATTACAAGAAATCTCCAACTAGAAAAGTGTAGAGCTCTATGAGTACGACATATCCAACGGTGGAGATCGTGTTTGAGTCGTTGTGGTGGCCGGAAATCTCTCGTGTTCTTTGACCGTTCGCCTTCGTTTTACGCGCCGGGGGGGGGGGGGGTGGTCGAGTGCCACATGGTCATGGTCGTGGGTGGTGCTGGCTCGCGCGCGCGTGGTGTAAGTCTCTGGTCAACATCTCGTCGATTGTGGTAGCGGCGTTTGCAAACCCTAGTTTATAATGTTGGGTTCTCTTGGTTGCCTGGGCACGTTCGAACGGGGAGAGGAGAGAAGCAAGTCGCGGCCCAAATTCATCAAGCAAGAAAACAACGGCTGTGATGGATTGGAGGGTAAAAAATTTATAAAAGAATTTGTAAATTAATTTATATAAAAATATGTGTAAACTTATAAATATTTGCTACGAGGTCCGTTTTGGACGAAACAAATTGCGCTGGGTTCGTTTTGTCGAGCACTACGCTATGGAACTGGATTGGAGTCGTTTGGAGATCGTTCGAATTTCGGGTAAAATTAAACGTACGTTTAATTTTATTCGAAATAAAATGCTACAAATTGCTATCGGAAATTCAAGGTGAGAACTTCTCACTCAATCGAATCTGTTTCGATTTATATTTTAAATAGTTAGATTTAAAATTGCTTGATTGTATGTTTGAATGATAAATTGTTATCTATTGATTGTTAAAATATACATTATGCGCCGTTAGTAAGCGGAGGTTATTTATTAAAAACATATACCGTGATAATTCCATCTTGATTGGAATTGGTATTATATATGTACCTGGAATTGATTTTCCCACATTATATAGCGGATGAGACCCTATTGCGCCGCCTATTAAGCGGATAATATTTTATGGATCTCATATACCGCGATAATTCCGTATTGGAACGGAATTTGTATTGTGCTAACATCTTTGATGCAGAAAACAGGTTGGAGGGATCCAACTGGATTCCTCACCAGTATTTATTTGGTTACAGATATTGTGATATTTGTTGATTGTCATATATTGATATATGATGTCTTTGTTGTCGTGATTGACTATTTGGTGCTGTTGCATTATCGGATCCATTTTTGAAGTTTTAAAATAGTGGTTTTGAAAGTATACGTTTTATTAAATTTTGAACTGTTAAAATAAATAAACATTTAATTTTATTGTTATAAAAGTTATATTTTTGGAAAATAGTACATAAGTATGATTTTGGAGTTATATAAGTTTTAAATAACGTTTTGTAAATTATTAAAAGGATTGGTTTATTTAAATTGAGATTTTTGAATTATTATAAACGATTTATATAAAAGATTTCTAGGATTAATATTTATAAATTAAAAATATAGGAATTGTGAAACGAGTTTTATTAAGTGTTAAAAAGAAGTATAAATGGATTTCACAAGTGAATAAAAATTTATAGATTTATAAATTGTGAAGTTATGAAATGAATAGATTTTGTAAAATAAAAGATTTATAAATAATTAACTTATAAATCGGATTTTGGGTATAAAGTTGAGTTATAAATTGAATTGATTTATAAAAGGGATTTTGTATAATTGAAGTTTTATAAATAGAAATGGAATTATAAACATTGTTTATAAATCTGAAATTAATTGAATTTGATAAATTTAATATAGTAGGTTATTAAAGGAGATATATTTGCGATTTCGGATAGCGAATTATCCTTGAAAATAAAATGTGTAGAAAATATTGAATTTGGTTAGTGAAGTATATTCACGATTTTGGACAGTGAATATATTATTAAACAAAATGGATATGTTTTGGGAAAATGAATATTATCAAATGAAGTTAATTGTTTTAAAGATGTTTTAAAATAGATTAACTATCGAAACCATAGATTTCAACTTTTATTGTTGAAATAGACGTTTTCGAGAAATAGGAGGAAATGGTGGACTATAACACCGTTGTTATAGTAAATGATTTCCGAAAGGAAATGTTTTATATAGTATTGGGATTTATATATCTATCTTAATTTCGAATCCTTATACTAGTGATTTTGGGTCGTCGTAACGATGTTTTACGCAACATTCATTTTGACTCAAATAAATGTGTTTAAGAGAATGATTTCTTAAAGAATGAAATATATACTTAATTTCGATTTAAGTATATTGAATATTTTCCAAGTGTTGAAAATAAATGGATTTGTAAATTACTTATTATTAAATAAGTATGGAAATGTTTTCCAATATGAAGTGAATATTTTGAGATTTTATCTTTTAAAGATAAATTGAAAATGAATATTATAAATTGATTTGAAAATCGTATATTCATAGATATTTTGGAATTGTAAATTCACTATGGAATTTATAAAAGAAAGGGAAATTTGTTTAAAAATAAAAGTTGATTTATTTTTGAAGCGTGGGAATTAATTTACGGATTTGGAACGTAAATATAAAGTAAATCGTTAAGGATTTATTTAATTGGTTTAAATGAACCATGTTGAAATGAAATTATTTCCGCGTAAGGAAAATGTTTGAAATTTGTTTTCAAAAGTAGTAAAGGTGAAAAGTGATTTGAACATTGTTTTCAAATGGTTAAGTGTGGAAAATTATATATCTTGTAAAGATATTTTAGGGAAAATAAATAATTTGGAAAATTATTTGGAATCTGATGATGTTGCGCATCTCTATTGATAGTTAAATAACCGACTATCAATATTTACTTTTAAATAGATATTTGTTGTGATTTGTTTGAATTTGAATGCCACACTTATTTTTAAAATTAGCGCTCACTATTCGGGTTAGCCGGGAAAGGACCTTGGAGTCGTATAACCCATTCTGAATATGTGATACGTCGTTATGAATTGCATTTGATGACCGGTGTTGAAGACCGAATATTTGTGAAAACGGAAGGATTACCGTCGAATGTTTCTGCATCGGCTGATCTCCGATATAGAAATTTATTACCCTTTGTGATGGAAGTCTGGTCGTGATTAGTGAATATCCGGATTGCAAGGACTTCTTTGTAAGTGCCTTCGGTTCCGTTCGATCCCGGAACGGACTTGTATGGATGTGTGTCTGACGTTACAGTTTGAGATGTAAAGCTGGTTTCTATCAAATATATTTCCGTTGGTGGCGGAAAATTTATTCTCTTAGCTTAACACCCTTAGAGGTTATGTAGTTGATGGTTACTAGTGATACATTCCCAAATTGGTAATGCGGCATACAAAGTGCTATTGAGCATTTGTTGAATTAAAGCACAGCTTTTGTATAAAGCGTAGCTTTGTGATTGAGACTTCGTCGAGCCTCACAACCCGGAAATGGTCGAAACAGGAATGTTGCGGCAAGGTTTTTTAGGGGTCGCGCCCCTAAGGTATGTCCATTTTCTTCTGGATAGATGGAGCCCGGATATTTAACCTATGTGGTTGGTGCAAATTTATTACTTTGTGGTTGTTGGTATTGAGGATCCTCGGATAAAGGTCGGTGACGACCGGGGGATGTCATACTTTTTGTGTGAATTTATCAAGTTACAGCTTCATTGCACCCAGAAGCGTGTGGTAATTCGGCCTTGTGTCAGCATAGATCCGGTTAGGTTCTCGGGGCGTCTTTCCAGAGGCGTACCCATTTTGGTGTAGGAAGTTCCTTTGCCTGACCATTTGTTGGAAATCCAAAGAAACAATACGAACCCTGTACGGTTTTAGTTGTATAACTTGCCATGGAATGTGGCGGTAACATGCGATTGAACATGGTAGCTATAGTAGGCATACGACAATTGTAACGAACCGTATTTTACGTGTCGACATATCGTAAATAGTTGCCGTTAAGTCGTTGTTGTTGTTAAGCCGTGTGGAGCTTAGGTCGTATGAGAGTTCGGTTGAGAGGAGCGACCTATAGATGTAACGGCTTAAGTATGTTGAGCGACTTAAGAGTTAGGTTGTGTAGGAGTTAAGTCGCATAGGATTTAGGTCGTGTGGAAGTTAGGCGACCTAAGGTAGAAGAGCGACTTAAGCTTACCGAGTTAAGGTATGGAGCGACCTATAAGTTGGACGAGTTAGCGAGTTATAGGATGTTACGACCTAAGAGAGTGACCCACTTAATGGGAGTTAGCGACCTAAGATAGTGAGCGACCTATAGGATAGTGGTTTAGGTCGGTGGAACGACCTAAGGGTTAGGGCGACCTAGGCTTAAGGGTTTAGGCGACCTAAGGGGTTAGGTCGTGTGGAAGATAAGTCGTGAGCGACTTATGGTTAAGATAGGTCGTGTGTATCGCTTGGTCGTAAGAAGGAGTTGTGGTTAGGTCGTGAGCGACTAATGATAGGTTGTTAGGTCGCGTGTGTGTTCAGTCATTAGATCGTATACCAGTTAGGTCACGTAAGAGCTTAAGCCGTTGGATCATGAGTGCGTTAGGTCGTGGATGCGCATATGCAGTAGGTCGTTAGGTCGTAAGTTGTGGGAAGTCTTAGGTCGGGGGCGACTCATGGGTTAGGTCGTGGACGACTTATGGGGCGGCGACTTAAGAAATTCAGCATATAAATAGAGGCGCCTATCTCACTATTTTGGCGCCGATTTTTGAAGCGACGAAGTGCTGCCATTTTGAGAGCTCGACTACAACACTTCTTCACTTCTTTTCTCCACTTTAATCTTGTGATTCCTTCCATCTAGATTGAAGATCAAATCGAAGATCCAAGAGCCAAAGTTGAAGATCTCCATCCATTGAAGAGAGATTTCATCGTTTGAAGCGGAATCTTCTCGGATCAAGCTAGATCCTTTGCTGTCCAGATCTGGAGTTGGTTGTTTTTGAGGTGTTTAGGTGATTCGGTGAGTGGTGGTTATCTCTCACACGGACCCAAAGGAGTATATTGGATCGATGGCTTGTTTGTGTGTTAAAGATAGCGATTTCATGCATTTTCCTTAAGTCTGCATGTAGATCTATGGTTCATTATGATTCAACACCTATTTTACTATATGTTCACCTATGCAAGTTCATTCATTAAGTTGTAGGGATGTTTCTTAGAATTCATGCTTATTAGATTTGGACTCTTTATTTACGGAATTGCCATTATTGCTGTAATTGTTTATTTAGATCTTGTTTGATTGATTACTTGGATTAATGTTTGATTTAATTGATTAGTTGATTGATAACTTGATTTGGTCAAGTTGGTCGAAGATGATTCAAAAGCTAAGTGGAAAGGCTCTTGAGTAAGGAAAGCTGCTTGTGGCATATGAAGCGAATGTTGAAGCTCATATGGATAGATTTGATCATGATGTTGAGATGGGACTTTGCTATGATGCGATAAGGCAAAGCATGATGTTGAGATAGGACTTTGCTATGATGCGATGAAGCAAAGCATGATGTGAGAAAGCCTTGGTTTAATCCAGACGGGATCATCCCAAGCACGTTGATAACTCGATGATGTGGTTCGAGTTTGTGGATAATGGTTGGCTTGAGAGGCGCTTGAGATAGTATGAAAATAGTCGTCAAGGAGGATGACTAGAAGGCTGAGATCTCATCGTTATTGAAGGTTCTAGCATGCTCAAAGCAAGAGTACGTTGGGACGGGCTGCGACGACGTTCCAAGCACGGGCTGCGACGACGTGCTAGTACTCTGGGCAGATTCGATAGTCCTAGGCATGGGCTGTGACGACGTGCGGATTTATGTCTAGAACCGGGGTTACCATTAGCCCTTGGCGGATGGATGAGATAATGTGACGGTCATTCAATTAACGGTGAAATCAAGGCAATGATAACAGTGATAGCCAGAGTCATGGATGTTTGGATGTTTGGTTGTATCGTCGCTTGGGCCAAGAGCGATGTTTTCAGAGTGCTTATCTGATCTTGGTTTAGGCCATGGGGGTTTGTACTTGGAAAACATCGACCTTGACTCGAGTGATAATTGCTTTACTTTGAATGTCTGAACTGCTATGTTTGCTTCTGCTTAGTGTGTCTGGGGGCTATCACTGTAGAAAGAGGTGGAGTGGAATGGTTGGGTTCCTATTCCTTTTACCCTTTATGCTCTTTTGGTATGTTTGATAGTTGATTTACTGCTCACTAAGACTTTTGTCTGACTCAAGGTTTTATGTTTAACTCTTATTACCTTAGGCTATTCATCCATGTTGGGATGGGCAGACTAGGTAGCAGGTGACAGGTGCTGTTCTTAGTGGTCAACGCTGTTGATGACGAAGACGAGCTGGAGGCTTTTGCATACTGTTTTCTTACTATATGTATTGGATGTTCCGCTGTTTGTTTGATACTCTGAGTGTTATGTAGTGAGGCTTGATGTATTGACTATTCAGATGTTTGTAATAAACTACTATGAGTTTATATGATAAGATTCTGTTCAATGAGCTTCACTATGTATACTTTTTCTATTGTATTTTATCCCTGCGCTGTGAGTAATACGATAGACTTTTGTGTTTACCCTACCTTGATGATCGTCCATGGCGGCCTGTCACACTTTACAGCGCACTATTTCCTTGTTTGGTGCAGGAGTCATAGGCGGTCGTCACATTTGGTATCAGAGCCAGGTCAATCGATTTTAGCCAACGCTCGCTGACATAACTACGTATGAGAGACGTAATTGTATTTTGATGGATAATTACTATATATATAATATAGTAGCCTAGAAGGATTTGAACTCCTTATGTAGTTGTTTCTCAAGGTGTCCTAATCATTCTTCTTTTTATAGATATTAAGAATGAGTCGAAGAGAGAGACAAGCTGCTAGGGAAGGCCGTGCTTCTGAGGGAGTTGCTGATTATGCTGCTATGTTTGAGGCCATGATGACTTCGATCATGAGAAGGATACCAACTCCAGGGCCATCAGTAGATGTTGGGGTTCAAGTTCAAGTTCAAGCTCCAAAACCAGTGGATTTTGCTAAGTTGTGTAAAGACTATACTGCTCTTGGAGGAAAGGTTTTCTTGGGAACAGAATCAACCATAGAAGTCCAGAGATGGATAGATGCTTGTAGAAGGATCTTTGGTGATTTGGGAATTGAGGATGCAACTAAGAGGAAGCTTGCATCAAGACAGCTTCAGGGAAGAGCTTCTGATTGGTGGAACTCTATCACCATTGATACTCCATAGGAAGAGATCACTTGGGAGCAATTCCAAGCTAGATTTGAAGCTAAGTTCATTCCTACAGCTCAGAAATCTGTTCTGTTTAAGAAGTTTGTGGAACTCAAGCAAGGTGGAAGACCAGTTCTTGAGTACGTTTCTGAGTTTGAAGCTTTGTCTAAGTATGCTCGGTCATATATTGAATCTTCATATCAAAAGAATGAGAAGTTTGTGACAGGCTTGGACACTTATCTTGGGAGGCAGTTGGTGGATCATCTGGATGATCCATTTGAGAAGCTTGTGGAGAAAGCTCTTAGGCATGAGAATTTGTTTTCTAAAGAAGGATCTGTTGTTGCTGTGACCAAGGAACAAAATGGAAACAAGAAGAGGAAGCAGCAGCAGCAGAAGGGTAAGGATGGCCAGAAGAAGCCGAAGGGTGAAGTGACCTGCTACAACTGTCAGCAGAAGGGTCATCTCTCCAGGGATTGCAAGAAACCGAAAGTGCCGGCGAAGTGCCACAACTGTGACAAACCGGGGCATTTTAGGAAGGATTGTCCGGAACCGAGGAAGGACAAGCAGATTGTGCAAGCTTATGCTTTGGGGGCTGTGCCATCATCTTTGAAAGCTCCTACTGCTGAAGAGGAGGGAAAGAGTGTGGTGGTTCAAGGTACTCTTTCCATTTGTGGTGTTCCAGTTAGAGTGTTGTTTGATACTGGGGCGTCGCGTTCCTTTGTTTGTAGTGAACTTGTAGGCCGGTTGGGTTTGGAACCGGATATTGTTGATAGACCATTGGTTGTGACTAATCCAGTTGGGGGTTCGTCTTGTTTGTGTATGGTATGCCGTGGTCTAGTTGTATCGAGTCATGATTGCTCTTTTGTTTGTGATTGTTTTGTTCTGAACTTTGCGGGGTTCAGAATTATTTTAGGTATGGACTGGCTTAGGAAGTATGCGGCAATGGTTGATTGTGAGAGGCTTGAGGTGACAGTCGAGAATGTGGAGAGGCGAAAGGTTGTGATACGATGTAAGCATGAGGAAGGCGTCTTCATGAGCTTCATGTATTCGCTGGTTGTTCCACGGGATGGGCTGTCATCGATGCCTATTGTGAATGGATTTGAGGATGTCTTTGACGAGGTCAAAGGGTTACCGCCGCATAGAGAGATCGAGCTTCGTATCGATCTAGTTGAGGGAGCCAGACCCATTGTGATGCCTCTTAGGCGGATGGCGCCTAGGGAACAGCAAGAATTGAAGGTGCAAGTTGATGACCTTTTACAGAAAGGATTCATTCGGCGTAGTGTGTCCGAATGGGGTGCACCAGTTGTGTTTGCAACCAAAGCGGATGGATCGTTGAGGTTGTGTGTGGATTATCGTGAGCTGAATAAAGTGACTAAGAAGAACAAGTATCCATTGCCGAGAATAGATGACTTGTTTGATCAGCTTCACGAAGCTAAGGTGTTTTCTCGGATGGATTTGGCAACGGGATTTCACCAGTTGAGAGTAGCAAAGGATAGTGTTCCAAAGACTGCTTTTAGGACACCATCTGGTTTCTATGAGTGGCTGGTAATGCCGTTTGGATTGACCAATGCACCAGCATATTTTGTGGATCTTATGAATAGAGTGTTCAGAGATCAGTTGGACAAGTTTGTACTTGTGTTCGTGGATGATATCTTGGTCTATTCCAGCACTGAAGAAGAGCACAAGACACACTTGAGGATTGTTTTGGAAATTTTGCTAAAACATCAGCTGAGGGCTAAGTTTTTGAAGTGTCACTTCTGGAAGAGTGAAGTGAGGTTCTTAGGCCATGTTATCTCTGGAAATGGAATAGCGGTTGATCCCGCCAAGGTGGCAGCGATCCAGGATTGGGTTAGACCTAAGAATGCATCTGATGTGAGAAGTTTTCTTGGATTAGCAGGATATTATCGTCGGTTTATCAAAGACTTTTCCAAGATAGCTGCACCGTTAACAGGATTGACGAAAAAGAACCAAGTGTTCAAATGGGATGCTAAGTGTGAGCAAGCTTTTGGAATACTGAAAGAGCGACTGACAAGTGCTCCTGTTTTGACTATTCCAAGTGGGAATGATGAGATGGTGGTTTACACCGATGCATGTGGTACTGGACTTGGAGCAGTGCTAATGCAGAAGGATAAAGTTGTTGCATATGCAAGTCGACAACTAAAGCTGCATGAAAGGAATTATCCGACTCATGATTTGGAGTTAGCGGCGATTGTATTTGCTCTGAAGATGTGGAGACATTACCTATTGGGAGTTAGATTTGAGTTGTGTACAGATCATAAGTCGTTGAAGTATCTGTTCTCCCAAAAGGATTTGAACCTCCGGCAGCAACGATGGATAGAGTTTTTAGCATCATATGATTTTGGTATAGCCTATACTCCGGGAAAAGGTAACGCAGTGGCAGATGCGTTAAGTCGAAGACATGCAGGATTGGGAGCCATGTTTTCAGAATGGAAGAGCCTTGAGTATTTAGCTGGATTTGACTTCAGGCCTAGATGTGAATTGGAACCTAAGATGTTGGCAAACTTATCGATAAGACCTACTCTGGTGGAAAGAGTTGGCGAGAGCCAAAAGCGAGACGATAAGCTTGTCAAGATTATCCGTGAAGTGGAATCAGGATCAGGCCCAGAAAAGGATAAAGGATTTGAAGTCGATCGAGAGGGTTGGCTTCGGAAGCAAGGACGATTAGTTGTTCCCGATATAGATGGATTGAGAGATGTAGTTCTTATGGAAAGTCATCACTCGAAGTTGACAATTCATCCAGGTGGAAATAAGATGTATCGGGATATGAAGAGAACCTATTACTGGGAAGGTATGAAGAAGGATGTTGGAAATTTTATTTCCAAATGTATGAACTGCCAGTTGGTAAAAGCTGAACAGAAAAAGCCAAGTGGATTGCTTCAGCCATTAGAAGTTCCTACATGGAAATGGGAGCAAATATCGATGGATTTTATTGATGGACTACCTAGAACCAGAGCGGGAAATGAAGGGATTTGGGTCATCGTAGATCATTTGACTAAGAGTGCAAGATTCATTCCTGTTCGATCAACTAGGACTGCATCGAAATTGGCTGAGTTGTATGTTAAGTGGATAGTTCGATTCCATGGTATTCCGAAGAGTATAGTGAGCGATCGAGACCCATTGTTCACTAGTGAATTTTGGAAGAGCTTCCAGGGAGTTTTGGGAACCAAGTTGTGTTTGAGTACAGCTTATCACCCCCAAACAGATGGTCAGACCGAGAGAGTCAACCGAGTTTTGGAAGATCTCCTTAGAGCTTGTGTTTTGGACTTCGGAGGATCATGGGAAGATCATCTTCATTTGGTGGAATTTGCGTATAATAACAGTTATCAGACAAGTATTGGTATGGCACCATATGAGGCATTGTATGGAAGACCGCGTAACTCTCCGACATGTTGGTTGGCAACAGGAGAAAAGTTGATACCTTGGCCAGAAATGATTCGACAGACTTCTGATTGTATAGAGATCATTCGGCGACGAATGAAGGCAGCCCAAGACCGTCAGAAAAGTTATGCCGATAAGCGTCGAAAGGATTTGGAATTCGATGTAGGAGATATGGTTTTTGTGAAGATTTCTCCTCTGAAGAATGTAATTCGATTCGGGAAGAAAGGAAAATTGACTCCAAGATTTGTTGGACCATTCCCGATCATCGAGCGAATTTGAAAGCTCGCCTATAAATTGGAGTTACCGGAAAAGATGGCGGGTGTGCACAATGTTTTTCATATATCTTATCTACGGAAGTATGTGCACGACTCGAATACTGTGGTTTCTGCTGATAGCTGTGAAGATTTAGAGGTTGATCCAATTATTACGAGACCTCGTAAGCCGCTTCGTGTTGTTGAAACCGACACGAAACAAATTAGGAAGAAGACGATTACGTTGCTCAAGGTACAATGGACTGATGATGTTAACGACTATACATGGGAGGAGGAAGAGAGGATGAAAGCAGCTCATCCTGAACTCTTCGAGGTATGGCCCTAACGTGTCGTGGCATCTCATGAATTTGTAACTTGTTCTAATTTTAGAATTCTGCATGCTAGGCTAGTAATTGGATGCATGGTTTGTTGATTGCTATGGATGGTAGGCATGCAGAATAGATTTGTTTGTTCTTGTTTATTTGGAATTTCGGGGACGAAATTTCTAAGAGGGAGAGAATGTAACGACCCGTATTTTACGTGTCGACATATCGTAAATAGTTGCCGTTAAGTCGTTGTTGTTGTTAAGCCGTGTGGAGCTTAGGTCGTATGAGAGTTAGGTTGAGAGGAGTGACCTATAGATGTAACGGCTTAAGTATGTTGAGCGACTTAAGAGTTAGGTTGTGTAGGAGTTAAGTCGCATAGGATTTAGGTCGTGTGGAAGTTAGGCGACCTAAGGTAGAAGAGCGACTTAAGCTTACCGAGTTAAGGTATGGAGCGACCTATAAGTTGGACGAGTTAGCGAGTTATAGGATGTTACGACCTAAGAGAGTGACCCACTTAATGGGAGTTAACGACCTAAGATAGTGAGCGACCTATAGGATAGTGGTTTAGGTCGGTGGAACGACCTAAGGGTTAGGGCGACCTAGGCTTAAGGGTTTAGGCGACCTAAGTGGTTAGGTCGTGTGGAAGATAAGTCGTGAGCGACTTATGGTTAAGATAGGTCGTGTGTATCGCTTGGTCGTAAGAAGGAGTTGTGGTTAGGTCGTGAGCGACTAATGATAGGTTGTTTGGTCGCGTGTGTGTTGAGTCATTAGATCGTATACCAGTTAGGTCGCGTAAGAGCTTAAGCCGTTGGATCGTGAGTGCGTTAGGTCGTGGATGCGCATATGCAGTAGGTCGTTAGGTCGTAAATCATGGGAAGTCTTAGGTCGGGGGTGACTCATGGGTTAGGTCGTGGACGACTAATGGGGCGGCGACTTAAGAAATTCAGCCTATAAATAGAGGCGCCTATCTCACTATTTTGGCGCCGGTTTTTGAAGCGACGAAGTGCTGCCATTTTGAGAGCTCGACTACAACACTTCTTCACTTCTTTTCTCCACTTTAATCTTGTGATTCCTTCCATCTAGATTGAAGATCAAATCGAAGATCCAAGAGCCAAAGTTGAAGATCTCCATCCATTGAAGAGAGATTTCATCGTTTGAAGCGGAATCTTCTCGGATCAAGCTAGATCCTTTGCTGTCCAGATCTCGAGTTGGTTGTTTTTGAGGTGTTTAGGTGATTCGGTGAGTGGTGGTTATCTCTCACACGGATCCAAAGGAGTATATTGGATCGGTGGCTTGTTTGTGTGTTAAAGATAGCGATTTCATGCATTTTCCTTAAGTCTGCATGTAGATCTATGGTTCATGATGATTCAACACCTATTTTACTATATGTTCACCTATGCAAGTTCATTCATTAAGTTGTAGGGATGTTGCTTAGAATTCATGCTTATTAGATTTGGACTCTTTATTTACGGAAATGCCATTATTGCTGTAATTGTTTATTTAGATCTTGTTTGATTGATTACTTGGATTAATGTTTGATTTAATTGATTAGTTGATTGATAACTTGATTTGGTCAAGTTGGTCGAAGATGATTCAAATGCTAAGTGGAAAGGCTCTTGAATAAGGAAAGCTGCTTGTGGCATATGAAGCGAATGTTGAAGCTCATATGGATAGATTTGATCATGATGTTGAGATGGGACTTTGCTATGATGCGATAAGGCAAAGCATGATGTTGAGATAGGACTTTGCTATGATGCTATGAAGCAAAGCATGATGTGAGAAAGCCTTGGTTTAATCCAGACGGGATCATCCCAAGCACGTTGATAACTCGATGATGTGGTTCGAGTTTGTGGATAATGGTTGGCTTGAGAGGCGCTTGAGCTAGTATGAAAATAGTCGTCAAGGAGGATGACTAGAAGGCTGAGATCTCATCGTTATTGAAGGTTCTAGCATGCTCAAAGCAATAGTACGTTGGGACGGGCTGCGACGACGTTCCAAGCACGGGCTGCGACGACGTGCTAGTACTCTGGGCAGATTCGATAGTCCTAGGCACGGGCTGCGACGACGTGCGGAGTTATGTCTAGAACCGGGGTTACCATTAGCCCTTGGCGGATGGATGAGATAATGTGACGGTCATTCAATTAACGGTGAAATCAAGGCAATGATAACAGTGATAGCCAGAGTCATGGATGTTTGGATGTTTGGTTGTATCGTCGCTTGGGCCAAGAGCGATGTTTTCAGAGTGCTTATCTAATCTTGGTTTAGGCCTTGGGGGTTTGTACTTGGAAAACATCGACCTTGACTCGAGTGATAATTGCTTTACTTTGAATGTCTGAACTGCTATGTTTGCTTCTGCTTAGTGTGTCTGGGGGCTATCACTGTAGAAAGAGGTGGAGTGGAATGGTTGGGTTATGTTTGATAGTTGATTTACTGCTCACTAAGACTTTTGTCTGACTCAAGGTTTTATGTTTAACTCTTATTACCTTAGGCTGTTCATCCATGTTGGGATGGGCAGACTACGTAGCAGGTGACAGGTGCTGTTCTTAGTGGTCAACGCTGTTGATGACGAAGACGAGCTGGAGGCTTTTGCATATTGTTTTCTTACTATATGTACTGGATGTTCCGCTGTTTGTTTGATACTCTGAGTGTTATGTAGTGAGGCTTGATGTATTGACTATTCAGATGTTTGTAATAAACTACTATGAGTTTATATGATAAGATTCTGTTCAATGAGCTTCACTATGTATACTTTTTCTATTGTATTTTATCCCTGCGCTGTGAGTAATACGATAGACTTTTGTGTTTACCCTACCTTGATGATCCCCCATGGCGGCCTGGCACACTTTACAGCGCACTATTTCCTTGTTTGGTGCAGGAGTCATGGGCGGTCGTCACAATAATGGTCGTATGTTGGCTAAGATTTATATTATACTTTCGAAATGTTTTCTACACTATGCAATAAAAATAATAAAAATCAAAGGATTCTGCGTAGTAAGCATATTTGACTATCATAAGGAGAAATCTCCCCCAATTCTGCATTTGCATTGTGTGTGTGGCGGGAGTCCTTATGGTAGTTTCATTTTTCAAAAGCATAGCGAAATTCTTTTGATTTTCTTTATGAAAATAACTGTTTTAGTTCTCACACCAGTCACATGACTGACTCAGAGTTTATTGTTTCCTTCCTAAATTCTGGGTGCCCACTAATTTCCACACGGGCAGTCTAGAGTTAGGTTATCAGGATATTCTGGAATTTAGGAGTTGCTGGAGGCAAGCTGGATGACATGGCGTATTCACTAGTATAAAGTATTTCTTTTCCGCTGTTTGTTTTTGTTTGTTGTTGTACACTCTGATGATGTAATGTAATGAAATATGATGTAATGTAATAATTGATATAATTCTTTTGTTTAAAGATTATTCATTTATCTATTATATGTTGTTCCGCTGCGACTGTGAGATTCTGATATTGTGCCGTTGTTTCTTTTTGTTCCGTTCAATCTTTTTCTTTCTTCTTCTATCTTTTTCTTTCTTCTTCTATCTTTTTCTTCTTCTTTCACCATAACGGTATTGTTTTTCGGCATTCGATTGCTCGGCAGTTGATACAGTGGATGTACTGATGTCGGTTTTCGAGCGTCGAAAAGTCGCGATCGTCACTACACTAAATACATTAATCATGGAATCCAAATCATCATATATCACATGATAACAGCATATGTGTCAATATCTTTAAATAAAATCAACACTGGTGTCAATATCTTTAAAGATGCGCGTACAAAAGGGCCATCCGCTCAGACACAGGAATGTATAGGGTCTCATCTGCTCCAACAGGCAGGAATATATCCAAATATCAATATATATATATATATAATATATCATCCAAACAATTACCAATCAACATAAAATAAATTTATTCTTACATAAAAATATCAGTGAGTTGTACTCACTTTGGTTCCAATAGCAATTGCAGTGTTTTATTCCAAATAAAATTAAATAAGCGTTTAATTTTACCCAAATTTTTCACTAGCTCCAATCAACTCCAAACTAGCTCCATCGCATAGTGCTTGTCGATACAAACCCAACGCAACTTGTATCGTCAAAAACAGACCTCGTATGAAGAAGCTACACATTTTTAAACATTACATAAATTTATATATAATACAATTTACCAATTCATTTATTTTATTTTATTTTTAACCTTGTCAATCTGGGCCGCTCATTATTCTAGAGCAGATCCAGGCCGCTCTTTTCTTCTTCTTCTTTCGTAATACCACGTACATGATGAACCCACGTGGCCGGCGTTCAACCTTAAATATCATGACCTCGTCGCTAGCCTACACGTCGATCAGGGACCACCGGTGCCTCTGCATTCACGTGTGCCACCCACGGCCTAATACGGGTCGAGCTCGATCGTGCCACCTCCTAGAAAAATGTGTCCAAATGCATGGCCTTTGAACCGAAATTGCCATCGATTTGCTTCGTTTTGGATGATGTTGACCGTTGAAGTTGAAGATCTCTCTATGTTCTACAACTTTGCTTTAGATGCCAAAGCTTGAATTTGAGTGAATGAAGAGATAATCGAGGTGGAAGAGGAGGATATTCTAGCCATCGAAATGTAAATGGCGGCTAGGGTTAGAGGGCTAGGGTTTTGTGAAAAAAGAAAGAAATTATGGCCATTTATAGAAAATTTCGTGACACTATTCGTTCGAAATATTTTCGAACTCCAATTGAAGCATGCCGCCTAGCGTTTATAATGTTTTACCCCTATTCCAAACACAATGGAATATATATATCAAGAGCCAATTCGACCGTGTTTGAAAAATAGGTTTTCGATTCGACTTATTTTAAATTAAAATTTACTTAAACAAATTTCTACGCGTTTCAGCTTGCTTCGACTAAACTGTAAATCCGATAGATAGGAAATTTGAAATCCTACAATAATATGACATTACGGATCCAATGAAACCAAAATCCAAGACTGTGTCAGAAATGACTATTTTTACACGTTAATTAAATATTAAAATATTCAACTTCTATAAATTAACTTTTAATTCAATTTTAGAAGTTTACTACCATCATTATAATTCAGATAGAATTTAATTCAACTTTATAAATCATTTTTATTCACATATAATTCAATTTCCAATTATTTCTGCAATTTTCAACTATTAAATTAATAATTAAATTATCCAATTAAATCCTATATTTGAAATATAATTTATTCAACTTATAAAATTTACTTGTGAATACTTAAAATCAATCAAAAATCCTAATTTCGAATGACTAAAATTCTGGGTCGTTACATTCTCCTCTACTTAAAAGAATTTTGTCCCTGAAACTACCAAGTAAGAAAAAGTCACAAAATCCATTAGTTGAACTTTTATAAAAACTTTCTAAATTTTCAAATCCATTCAAAATTATCTTTTCAAAACTAACTAATACCATTTAACTTTTAACTAAATATCAAAATTATAGTTATCAATTTTTTTTTTCCAAAATTCTCAAAAAAATTCTAACGCCTTAAGTTTTCAAATTAAAAAACTCGCTAGCATCTCCTTTCCGCGGTCGATCATAGTAGGATCACAACATATATATATAACACAAATATATATCTCATCTTCGAGGATGAGGCATCCTGTAGGGAAAAAATATAAAAGTACGATATGTAATCCGAGATATGCATCTTATGTATTATTAGCGAGCATATACGGCTAATATAGCGCGAAAGCAAGCTCCAAATGCGAGGCATACACCATCCGCGCCAAATAAACACTCAACAAACAAATGAGAAACATGTATGTAGAAAGTAATAACAATATACAACATATACCAATACAACAACTATATATGTCAATACAGCAAATGCCATCAAAAGCAACAATTCCAACCATTATACAACTATCATCCAACTATCATCTAACAAACCAATCTCTATCCAACAAATCTATAACCAAATCAATATACATTCAATTCATATTAATATTCATTGAATTGATTTCCAATTTAATCATATTTGATTCATTAACATTGGATTTTACTAACGTTCATTTATACAAATTCAATTAGTTTACATCCACTAATTTACATTCAAGTTTGTTCACTTTCAATTCAATCAAATTTAGTTCTGTTTAAATTCACTTGCTTCCAATCTGAATTCAATTATTTAACTTTCAATTTCATTAATTCTATCTCATATAAATTTCTATACAATCAACTAACATCCATTTAACAACCAGTGTATATCTAACATAACCAAATTTATTTAATTTACATTCAACATTCATTTTTACTTCGTTTACCTTCAATTTGGTTTAACATTTTTAATTTCAATTGGTTTAATATATAATTTAGATTGAATTCTAGTACTCACTGTATTCACATTTTTATACAACACTTCCAACGCTAATTTTATCATCACTTCTTAACTCAAGTTTTATTCAATTCTTAACAATAACATTTCTAATCCATGTTTATTCACTAATTCACTTTTACAATTAAAGTTGAATTTCATTATGTAACTCAAGTTCATATTCATTTAATTACTTCATTTCATTAATTCACTTTATTAATTCATTACTAATGTCAATTCCAACTTCATTCAACATCACTTAAGTTATGTTTCATTTCATTTCATTCTCACTTACATTTACCATCAATATACAACTTAAGTTAACTTCTAATTTAATTGAAATTCTATTTTATTTAACTCATTTCATTAGCTTATTTCTTTTTCTTTACTTGAGTTAAATTTCATTTTCAAAGATCATTTCCTTTTTGCCTAACTTAGATTTCATTTCTAAAGTCATTTTGTTTAACTTTTACTTAAGTCAAATTTCATCACTTATTAAAATGCAGATTTTATTTTGCTTAACAAAATTGTTTAACCATTTTAGTACTTGGTTTTACTTACATTTTCTCACTTTATAAGTTATACAACCTATTTATTTAAACTTCCAAATTCATATTATATAATCACTTACCACTTAAGTTTAATTTCCAATTCAATAACTTATCTAATCTGGTTTAAATCCAATTCAACTTTCCTTATTTATACTAATTTCAATTATAAGTTCAAAACTCGTTTTACTTATAATCATCAATTTCAACTTGAATTTTAGATTCAACTATGTTTTTCACAACAAAGGTTAAATTTTCAATTCCTATGGTAGCAAATCAATCACACAGAAACTCGAAATTGATACTGATGATGCTGCAGTCATCACCCTTATTATTTCCCATCAACAGTAGTGAATTCAGTGCTTTATATTCTTTAAAAAAAATCCTATTTATTATTTATAAATCACATTTATAAATCTTTTTTACTTATATAATTTACTATTTTACCTTACTTATATAAGATTCATTCCAAATCCATTTATATTATTTAGATGTATAATAATATAATCTCTTTAAACTTTGACAAATAACTTCCAAAATCAACAAGATTCTAATTTTCAAATTCCTATTTTAAATTCATTTTATTTACAACTCATATTTATAAATATACTCATGTTTTTTAATTTCTTATATATAAGATTATTTGATAATTGTAATTCATATTAGTTATAATTCCATACTTTATAATTCATCTTCTTATATAATTTATACTTTTACAATTGTTGTTTTTATTAAGATTATTCAAACATCTTTTATTAACTTATATATATAAATACATATATTTATATTTTCTAACAACCAAACAATCCATTTATATACATTATAATAATTTTTGAAAAGATGTTTCCTTTATATATAAAATGTAATCAAGGTAAAATTATTTCATTTACCCAATTTAAAATAATACTAGGTCGACTTGCCTCGTTTTAGTGTTTAAAAATCCCTATCGATAACATGGCATCATATATAACAAACAAAATTCACAAACAACTCAACGGATAAGTAAATATAGTATAAAACATTTTATACTCACTAACAAATACACTCTCATATGTATAATACACTCAAACTCAATCTAGGGTGCTACTGTCCCTATCTATACTGAGTACACACCAAAGCCTAGAAATATACAAAATCTAAGCTCTGATATCAACTGTGATGACCCGCAAATCCACACATGTCCGACCCAAAAAGCACAGATTGACAAAAAGTCAAGAGAAAGTAAAAAAAAGATAAAGAGAAGAGAAGAAAGAGATAAGAGAAAACAAACAGAACAATGCAGAATCTCACATCGCAGCAGAAAACATATAATATAATGTTAATGATCATTACAAAACAGAAACTGTACATACATACATCAATCAGAGTTCAACAATCAATCACTAGATATCAGCCTGGATAGTTATAATAACATGTCCTCACAACTGCCAATAATATAAGCAACAACAACAATGCTCAAAGCGGATAATCAAAACAGATACATGTATGTGAAAATGAAAATCTTCAACTCTCTTGTTGAAGCTCCAAAACCACCAAATCTGAAACTATAGATATACTTGGTCTACCTGAGCATTTAAAGGGAAGAACGTCTGAATTAGTCTGGTAAACCAGCTTGAGAAACACACTCAACTGAAATTTGTTAAATTACCAAACTTTTCCTTTCAAAAAAAAGTATCTCGTAAGACACGGCCACACCTAAACACGGACATGTTTTTACCTTAAGATAACCAAAACTTTTCATATCAAATCATCTTATATTATAATAGTGTCTATTGCATAAATAATATTCAAATAGATGAAATTGTTACCATTATTAAATTCCAGCATACTAGGCTCTACAAACAAAATGGCAGGTACATAGTGGAGTTTGGATTTCCATACAAATGACCAGATGAAGGGACTACCTTCCGGCAGTACATCTCTAGAGGAATGTACCGAGGAACATCACAAAGGAACCTCCACCAACATAAGGCCGGCCTATCTCTGTAACTAGATAGTATCGAATATATCATCCTCCGGTCATTACCGACCTTTTCTGAGGGCCCTCATAGCATACAAACCACATTAATTTACATCCCGAACGTCATAGCGGGAAGAAATATATCTAAAAGAGGATGATCATATCCTAATTGGGAATGACCCACTTAGCTTTGCTACATCTAACCATATTTCGATCATTTCTAGTTGATGAGGCCTGAGGTAACGATTACCTTCACATATCATATATCACATCACTTTGAATGCCACACGGCCATTTCCATTGACTACTAATTGCCTTCCACAAAAATTCGACCCTTGAGCTCATACATCTCAAGGAGGGTGTTAAGCTAAGAGAAGTTGCCTTATCCACCACCACTAATGAACGTTTTCAAAAATTAATGTACGCAATCTTTAGAAATGCAATGTTAGACAAACATCCACATAAGTTGTCTAGGAATAGGACAAATCGAAGGTACTTTCCTACCACATCCTGTCGGAAAATCCCTAGGATTAGTAGCGAATAGTCCTTGCATTGAATATTTCATAATGAAGAGAATACAACTACTATATGTATATTGGGATTTTAACCCCAAATGATCAACAAGCAGTCCTGCACTATGAAAATCATAAATCACAATATCATTACAATCTGCACAATCGAATGCATATACATTAGTCCGAAGTGGTCTACAGATAAATCTGATCCCGGTCTATTCGCACCAATAACGCAAAAGCATTTCTCAACCTCACACAGAAACTAAGTCTCATAGACTTATCACGTCTCCAACTTTAAACTTGCTATCATTCAACCAAGAAGGAAGCTCGGTAGATTGAAGTAACACTCCACACTACACGAATCAACATCCTCAATACGAACGGTAATCAAGCCTACACAGAAGCCTACGTACTAAGTGTACAACTAAATAGTTCCCACATCAAGTCGAGGAACTAAAATGGTCAAATTTTGATACTTGGTTATTTAACTATCAAAGCAACAAACAAATAACTAGCACCATAAGCAATCACTAGACCTTTTAATTAATCTTTTATTAATTAAATCACTTTCCAAATATTCACTTCAAATCATCTTTAGAAAGATATAATTCCAAAACCATTTCAACTTTCTATATTGGACAACATTTCCATATAATTATTTCAACCGTATAAGCATATTCACAAATCTCTTTAGGAAAGCTGAATACTTTTCAACACACGATTTATTGGGTCAAAACGAATGTTGCATAAAACATCTTTATGATAACCTAAAATCATTAGTATAGGGATTCAATAATTAGATAGATATATAAATCTCATATACTATACAAAACATCTCCTTTTGAAAAAATTTATACTATAACAACAGTGGTATAGTCCATCATTTCCTTACTTTTCGAAAATGTCTATTTCAATAATGAATGTTGAAATCTACATATTCGATGTCCAGCACATTTTAAAAACATCTTCAAACCATTATCTTCATTTAATAGATCACTTTCCAAAAATATCCATTTTATTTAAAAGATTATTCACTGTCTAAAATCGTGAATATAATTCCCTTACCAAACTCAAAACTTCTATACATTTAATTAAAGGATTATTCACTGTCCAAAATCGTGAATATAATTCCTTTAAAAAAGTTTCATGTTTAACTTATCAAATTCAAATGATTTCCGATTTATAAAATAATGTTTAGAAATCGTATTTATATTTTATAAAACTTCCATTTATAAAACCCCTTTATTAACCAAACCCGTTTATCTCATTTATGTGCCAAAATCAAATTTATAAGTTAATTACTTATAAATCTCTTATTTGCAAATTAATTATTTTTATAACTTCATAAATTCATAAATCTTAGTCACTTATAATATTCAATTTTCACTTTATTTTAACATTTACAAAACTCCTTTATAATTTCATTACTTTGATTTATAAAATATTAATTTTATAAACCTATACATATAAACCGTTTATAATAATTCAAAAAATCTCAATTTAAACTATTTTATAAAATAGTTAACTTCATATTTCAAAAATCATATTTTGTTTCCATTTAAATAAACTTCTTCTTTTAATAATTTACAAATCATTATATAAAAATTTATGTAGCTTCAAAAATCATTTAAAACAGATTTTTTATTGTAAAAATCATCATTTAAACATTTTAAAATTCTAAAATATGGCCCAATACTGCAACAGCACCAAATACATCAATCAGGCATCCAAATTGTCATATATCACATGATAACAGCGTATGCATCAATATTTGTAAATAAAATCAACACTGGTAAGGAATCCAGTTAGATCCCTCCAACCTGTCACCTGCAATGGAAGAAACGGTAATAACCAAGTGATCCAAATATCAAAGTATAGGTACATAGAGTTATACATCATGAATAGAGTTTATACAATAGAAATAAACTCAAATAACCGTCTCATATTACTAGCAATAAGTGAACACTGGCTAAGGCTCCATAGTGTTGCACAACGGAATAAGCATAGAAATCCATATATAATACGAGATAGCTCCCTCCAGCTCGTCCTCTACACAGCTACTATGTCACACGTAGACATACTACCTAGTCTACTCATTTAAGAGAACCTGAGATGATAAGAGCAATGCATAAAACCTCAAGTCAAACAACAGTCTGCCGTGAGCCGTAAATGAATCTCAAACACTATACAAGTCAATGTAGTAAGGAACAAAGGTATACAAATCATGCCTAACCAATCCCTACAACCAAAGAGTTAGCACATAACAACATAATATGCTACTCTACATATCATGTGTAACAAAACCAAGTGTGATAAAGGGTGTCTAGGTATCCCTGTCTCCACTACATATCTCTGATGACAACCCTAAAGTGACATGCGTATATTGAACTAACTATAACAGCCATAGCATCCGTCAAACAATACTAACAGTCACTCAATATTCTCTGGATATATGATAACTCGTATGACCATTCTTCTACCAATGACTAATGGAATTCCCAATTTTCAGTTGTACTCTCTTTAGCCTAAATCTAGTGCTAGACCCATTCATTTGGTCCACGGTACACAGATTCTTTCTTCTGACTACGGGCTAGCCATTCTTCACTACCAATGAGCATCCTTACGATATCCCTACTTTTAGAACAACATAAACACTCCAAGTATAAAAGATCCCTTAGTACTTACATCCAAGCCCTTTCTTCCACTCTAACTAGCTTCTGTTATCTTGGAGGAACCATTCTACATTCCTCCATTCAACGACTCGTTCCTTCATCAAGCCATTGTTCTTGAGGAACCACCCTACATTCCCTATTGTACGACCCCATTCTTCATCGAGTTGTCATCTCCGGAACCTAACCTTATTCGGTAACCATCCGAAGACTCTAAATTTCATCATGTTCTTATATCGCCATCAGTCATCATGCGAATGAACCACCTCCTCCAACATGACCTCTAGAACCCTTATATTCACCTCTAGAAGTTCCAATGCCACTGGGCCTCTCCTAAATTGAATTAGCCCTTAACTCATCAGACCCTAATTCGTCACTAGCTTAAGCCCTTAACTCATCAATAACTCAAGTCCTTATCTAGTCATCAACTCAAGTCCTTAACTCGTCACCAACTTAAGCCCTTGACTCATCACCAACTTAAGTCCTTGATTCATCACCAAATCAAGTCCTTGATTCATCATCAACTCTTATGCTTAGCCAATTCCCTTCACCATGCTATGAAACAACTCACCTAGCCAAGCATTATCCATCCATGTAATCGAACCATTGGAGCTTCCACCTAGATTCAGTGTCGAATTAAAGCCCATTAATTTGGTACCGAATCTAATCCTCAGAGGGTTAAAGGATGTGAATTAGCATGTAGGCTTCCCCTATACTCCAGAGTTCCCCTACAAGTTTCGTCCAATTCCAACCAAGTTTGCCTTCAGTTTGTCCAGATCTCTCGACCTATCAACCTAACATCCAAAACACTAGCAAACAACATCAAATCACAACATAAAATCATGAAATAACATGCATATACATCCATTCATATAATCAATACATGAAGATCTGATAACCAAACTAGTTTTGTTCTAAATCTAAGTTTTAAATGAACATATGAATATAAATGATGGAAATTACATTAGCAAGTGAATAAATGTTAATAGTTTATAAAACCTATTTCTAAAATCATTTCAAAATGTCCAAATTTTGATCATAAGCATATGTGGGTAAGTGGTTAAAGTTAGGAAACCATTTTACATCCAAAATCATGAAAAAAAACAACCATTTTAACTGTATAAACAAGTATAGATGAGTGAATGGTCAAGCACCACTGATCAAATACCTAAATACCAATTTTCTTCCTTCGATCTGAAGTGGACATCAAGGAAAAAAGATCAAAATCAATAGAAATGAAAATCTCTAGCTTCTATATGTTAATCTCCTCTCTAACCAATGATTTAGCTAAGGTTAGTAAGGAAAAGATGTGATTTTCGATGAAATTAGGGTAAATGGAGGCTTAGATCTGTTTTGGATAAAAAGGAAATGACTTAGGTCAATTCCAATAGCCTCCTATTAGCACAAATTTGGAAGTGGGTTAATGGGTCTAATTTTAGACTTAGTTAATTATCTACTAAAATGGGCTAGCAGCAGCCAAAACGTATAACTACATAACCTTCAAAATGACACGTCCATTTTTTTGTTATGATAATTCTACGAAATAGGAAACCATCATCCTAAAGCAATGTAAGAGGTTTGAGAACCTATTTCGGCTCGATCAAAAGTTATAGTCCAAATAAGATTTCCAGGGTCAAAATATTCATATAGAAATTCAGGAAAATCAAAGATGTGAAAAATGTCCCTAAGAGTCATTTTCCAAAATCTTAGAGCTATATGACCTCATATGAATAAAATAAAAATATTTTACGATCCTTCGATATGTAAAACATGGGTCATTACAATTAACATGTTTCCGATGTTTTTGACTTACCTGTTCCTCGATCAGCATGTAAGCCAATTGGTTAGCGCACTATTGCTTCTGTCCCAACTCGTACATCAATCTTAACTCTCACAAATAGATAAACCTACTTAATCGGCTTTTAGTGTTAAGCATACTTAATTGCTTTTTAAATAAGTAATTAAGCAAAATATTATTTAGCCTCTTAAGCATATCATAACCATTTTCTAAATAATTTATTTATACTTTTATAATGCTTTAAAATTCTTATAATAGGTTTCAAAATATTGTCTCAAAATATTAGTTTAGGATAACAAGTTTATAAAACACTTCGAAACTTGGAAAAACCATGTTTTTTTATATATTTAAAAATAAACCCTCTTCTTTAAAATTCATAAAAATATCAAATTACTTCTAAAACACTCTAATAAGAGTTATTATAAAAATAATAAAACAAAATACTTAAATTTAAGTATCATTTCAAACCTTTAAAATCCAAAACAAAGGCTAAAACTGGGAAGTTTTGCACAAGTGGAAACATAATCACTTTTCAATATGTTACTCAAGCTTTTGTCATCCTAACTATTTATGGAAGCAAGCATACATAATAAGTATCACAAATATGGTGAGAAACCCCAAAGGATATCTCTACAAAGTTTCATAAAAATTGTCGAATACAAGAGAATTCCTAAGTGCATCTATAGTGACTATCGCTATAAGAGCACTTTCAAATCCAAGTCCTATATAAAACAAAGTCCAACTACAACCTATATACTTTGTTTCAAGGTCATGGTTCAAGCTATACAAGTGCATTCAAGTTCATTCAAGTCTATGCATATGGATTACATGTGCAATTTGCTTACATCGCAAGAATCAAACCAATATTACAACATAATATTAATTCAAACAACATATACACAATCAAACATAAGCACATATACACAATATTTTCATTCAAGTTGGTGAGTAGGCTCACCCTTAGCTAAGTAAACAAGCCAGTCCAAGCAATCAATTCCTTTCTCAACCTTCAAACACCAAACATCCTTCTCCTCTCTAGCTTTGCATTTGATTCTAGGTTATTATAAGCATATAATGCTCATGGCCAAGGGCTTTAAGAGGATGCTTTGATCCTTACTTAAAGATCTAAAATTATAGAAGGTGTACATAATGTTGTCCCAAGGCTTGTGGAAAATTTTGAAGAGATTTAACGATGTTTTGAATTATTTTCTTTAGGAAATGTATGTAGAGAAGGATATGCAAAGAGTTTGATTTTTTTACTAAATTTGCAAAAGTGGTTCAAAAGGTATGCACCCTCTTTATAGGCTTAAGAAAGTGTTGCCTAACTTTCCTCTCATACCATGTCATGGAAGGCTTACCTCTCCATATGCCCATCACTTCTCTTTTACACCTCTTACCTTTAGCAAATTACTAAACTACCCTTACATACACAAATATCTCTTATCCATTAGAAGCTTCTAAAATGTTCCATTTGCTTTATGAATCAAAGTGTGTTAATTAGTTTCTAATGTCTTTATATGTTCATTAGCTTAGCATAAAAGAGTTCGAATAACTTATATCGATTAAAAAGCTATTTATCGATAAATCGATTTTCACTTATATTATAAATATTTCTTCAAACTATTTATTTTTATATATAAACTTCAAAAACAAGTAAGCAACATTAGTTATTATTAAAAAGGTGTTAGTAAAGGTTATTAAATCAATTTAATAACATTTGATCCATGATTCAAATATTTAAATAATTTATATATTTGAATATGAAGTGTCTGAAATTTTGGGTCGTTATATACAATCATGAATGAGATGATGAGGAGGAGGAGGAAATCGACCAAGAATTTCAAGAAATTCTTGAAATATAGGAAGATAAACAAATGTTGGAAAACTAAAACCTATATAGATAATTCTAGAAATGGAAATGTTATAAAGTGTTTTGAATGTGATAAAATCGACCATTTGAAAGAAATTTTCCTAACTTAAAGAAATCAAAGCACTCTTCAAACATTTTCAATAAGAAGAGGAAACAGGCTTTCAGTGTAATATAGGATGATTCTGATACATCTTGAAGCGATAATGATTCAGAAACTGAAAATGTCAACATGTGCTTCATGGCAAATGATGACCAGGTATGGAATTGAAGAAATTATGAATTTTTTAAACGATATTATAAGGATATAAAATGCATAGAAAATAATACAAGATTAGTTTAGCATAGATTGATATATTAAAAAGTTTAATGAAATTAAAAAATTTAAAGGACATAATGATTTAAAATTTGAAGATTTCGTAAATCTAAAAAGTGAAAATGAATCACTAAGATCGGAAAATCTTTCAATGAAGTTAGGGATCATGATCTAATGACAAATAACATATATAGAAAATGTTATTCTTAATTGTAATAGCAATTTTTATAAAATAAAAACTAATATTGATAAATTTAACAAAGAGAAGGATATATTAGAAAATTTATTATCCACATCTAAACCCACTAATAATAAACAAAGACTTGGTTACACCCTTAAGCCCAAATTAAAGAAAAATAATACTCAAAGGGCTAAAAAAACTAAAGGGACCAAGTTCAAACCAAAACCTAGATAATTAAACTTAAAACGCTCATATAAGTTTATTAATTTATAGGTTCCTAGAAGGTTAGATAATAATGAGAAAGAAAAATATATTGATAATGCTTTTACGAAAAGCTCATTTGTCTAATGATTATATTTTGATACGACGTTCAAACTCTTCGTGAGTTTGGTTTTCCAAAACTTAACCCCATGGACCATAAAATAAAATAAGGTACCAGCGTGCATATTTTATATTTTTAAGATATCGAACGATGGATACCGAACAACGGATGTTCAAAGCATATGATAAGAAATACATGGAAACAAGCGATATTATATACAAAGATGGTGTTTTGTGAACTTTGGGTATAATTCAAAAGGATAAGTTATTAGCATCGATAACGTCGGTAATTCTAAAACTCCTCTTATTTTAAATATTTTAGTTGATAAATTTATGCTCTGTATTGACTTTGATTCCCTTCATGAGATCTATTTATATACAATTATATACATACACACACACACGAAAACTCTATACATATTGTCTAGTTGTGCTTAAGTGATTTTTTTGCCCATTTTTGTTTATGACAAAGGGGAAAAATGTATAAATATACTAGGAAAAATGATAGGGGAAGTGCATAGAGTTAGAGGAGCCAAATATAAAAATATTATATTTTATCTCTCAATAATGTATATGGTTGTCGTCATCCAAAAAGGGGAGACTGTTAATACAGTAAGTATTAATTTTGATGAACAACCATATAAATATTACTGATAACATATCTCTAAGTTATGCAGTACTTTTAGATATATTATGGAGACATTTCATAGAGTTAAACATGAACTCAGTGGAAGCAAATAAATTATATATATAAAGATTAATCAGAGCAAATGGAAGAATAAAATTGATTGAAGAAGAATGAAACGCAAATGATGTAATGATAGAGATATTTGAAATGATAAGTAGTTGTTTGAATCTTATAATCCTTGTTAAAAAACCCTATGGCAATCATACTTGAAGATCATCAACCTTGACCACCATAGAATCACAAAATATCCACAAGTATGAAGAACTTTGAAACCTAAAAATCTCACATATATGTCGACATATCCTACCTAACTATGTCGACATATACCTAAGAAAATCGACATTACTACCTATGTATGTCAACATATTGACCGTGTTTCTATTTTTTAAGACTCAAATAAAGAAATTTTCCCTCTATCCTATCACCAATGGACATTTCTCTTCAACCATTATATAATGGCTTTGGAAAATGAAAACATAATATTGTCATATTCTTTTACTATTTCATTTCAATATTTTTGTAAGAAAGTTCCATTATATATTCTTTCACTCTCTTTGTAGATCTATACTCTTTCACTCCAATTCTTTAGGAATTTGCAAACCATACGAGATCAAATAATTTGCACTTGAATTCATATAATTCTCTCTTCGATTTCATTCTATTCCTCAAAGTGTTCAAAGATATATTGCCATGGGAGGTCTATAGGATCATTGTACTGAATCTGCAAGAATTTGTATTCAAGATACAACTACTTGCCAAACTATACTATTGATTATAGGAAAAAAGGTGTTCTTGTAGCCTATGAAATCAAGAGGGCGATCTTGTAGCCCCGTAAATCACTAGGGTGCATCTTGTAGTCCAAGAAATCAAGATTGTAAAAGTGTTTTTGCCACTCGTGGAAAGCAAGTGGTGATAGTGAGATTTTGTATGGTGTAGTGTAGGACTTGATTTACGACTAGTCAGTCTGAACCAAAATAAAAATTCCTGCTGTTATTTATTTTAATACATCTTACTTTAATACTTGCCTATTCTGTGATTATTGGTTTCTTCTTGCAATTTGAGTAGACAAAGTTTTAAATTCATAAGTAAGTTTTAAAAAATTTAAATACATACTTCACCCTTCTTATGTATAAATAGCCTTAAGATCCATTCCACATTGTGTTATAGACACCCATTTCCCACATTAAGTGAGCGTGCTTGGCATTGTAACCAAATCATTACTAGCTCCACAATCACCACGACTGCGATTGTGGCGTCCTTGGAAGTGAAATCTATTACAAGAGTAAAAATATATACAAGATATATAAGATAAGACAACAATTGTATGAATGTGTATTTGCAAACAGTTATATAACTGTTTTTATGCAACATATTTCATCATAATTACAACTATATGTGTGTAATTCGAGAACATACGGAATTACATACATTGAATGTTAATTAAAGAACAGAAAAATTGTAGTTGACTAAAAGATGAACATATATATATGTGTGTGTGCGCCTGTGTGTGCGTAAATGTGTATATATATTTGTGGGTATGTACGGAATACATATAAAATCACATTGAACTACGAACAATTTAAAAGTTGCTACGCATTAGTCATATTGAATTTACTTAAAAAATCAAACGTACTTTTTTACACCTTTATGAATATAAGTTTAAAACAATTTTAGATTATTTCATAACCCTTACAAATTGTAATTTTAATTTGAAACAATTTTAAGTTAACTTATTTATAACCTTTATAAATTTGAATTTGAATTTAAACCTATTTTAAATTAATTAAAATTTTATATTATCCAATATGCTTATATGAATCAACATAATATGCATAATACTTTTGATCCTTCCACCAGGGCATACCCTTAAAAACGATCACTTCGATGAGCTAGGTAAAGGCCCGAACGGGAAGGTTTTCCATTCATAAAAATGTTTTCTAATTAAATCAACATTCTCCTTATTTAAACACCATTTTATCAAACACCCATCTAGTTGAGGTTTCTAAGCGACTGTCATACATGTTGGTTAACTATTCATGTAAGCAAAATGCAAACCCTGATACCATTGTTAGATCCGGCACATCGGTAGCGGAGTAAAAGGGAAAATTCAAAAATTCACTTTATTAATTTTCCTTAAATCTTGTTTGGTTTATACATGAATAATATATTTTCACTAAATCATTTAGTGATTATTAGTTAAAAAAACTTTGGTTTTTTAATTTTAATAGTCAATTTATATTAAAACAATTGTGCTTTTATACAATGATTTGCCTTTACTAAGTGTTAAATCTAATATTATTTTACTTTAATTTTAGTTTAATTTTGCATTTCCATTTGTGATATGTTTGCATTTATAATGCAAACATGTTAAATAATATAAATATGGCTGATTGATTTGCGGTGTACATAAAGAGTAGACATCACATATTAATAAATAACTATTGGGATATGGTTCTACATATATGTATGTATGTATGTATGCATGTGTGTGCCTATGGTAAGTTATGAAGGGATATAGTGTAACATTGGAAAGACCAAAAATGTAATCAATAGTAAATGTATAGATACATATCTGAACTAATATTAATAATTTCCACCATTAATTTATTTAATATAGTATTTTATATTCATTAGATGTGTATGTGTGTGTAGATTAAGCATAAAATAATTATTTATAAATTCTAAAATTTATATACACACATGAATTCTTTGTTTTTTAGTTACAATTTTAAATACAAATTTGATTTATTTGATATTTGACTGATATATTAAAAATAATCTTTTTACTAAAACAAAAATCCGAGAAGGAATTAAAAAAAATCCATGAGCGCATAAGTGTTTGTGCATGTTTTAATCAAACCGTGTTGACACCAAAATTGCACAAACACCCAATTGACTAAAAGAAATGGAAATATCAAAAAAACTAAAGAAATAATAAGAAAAGAACATGAGATTTTTGTGGTGGTTCGGCAAATACGTTGGCCTACGTCCACTTAGTCGATTTCTATTGATTATTCTCTGTTTTTACAACTCGATAGTCACAGCTCGGTAGGAATCCATCTCGATAACGTTTCGAAGTAGATATTTTACAACTCAACGTTGTTAGAAACTCATAATATAGAAGAAGTGAAAAGTCCTATTTAAAGTGCTCGCTACCTCTATTCACAGGTAATAACCTTTGAAACAATCTCTGAAAATTGCTACACACAACCCCACATCATGCACGTCGTACCAAAATAGTCGCATGATGATCCCCGACCCAAGCTTCATGTATTAGTGACGAATCGTCAAACCTGCTTCGAGGTCGATCGAAAAAAAATTTGTTTTTGCTTTGGACTTGACTTGTGGTTTTCCTGAGGTTATTGTGCTTCGAGTTTTCCTTCCCTTGCTTGAGTGTAACCTAAGGATTTTGTATGTTTACTCCAACCAAACCGAGTACTGATCTGGCGTGGCCAAATTGTAAAACTCAAGTTAACTTTTTTCATCCTTTTTACGATATTTCCTTAATCTTGTCTTTTTATAGAATTTCCCAAGTCCTTGGATCATTTTTTCGTGTTTATTCATCCAATTCGATTATTTGAGTCCCTTTAAAGATCGAGGAAAATTCGATCGTAATACTTGCCCCCCAAAGCATGCTTTGTGAAGAGAAGGTGTGCTTTACTCAAGAACAAGTATTGAAGTATACAAACACTAGTAGTTGATCTCTTTAGCTATTAACTAATCGAATCATAGTGAATCGTCTGGTTCCTTTTTCTTCACCTGTTAATCAATGATCATTCCAAACCACTATAGCTAAGAACTCGAGTTCTTGCTTAATTTTTAGTCACTAATCATCACCATTCTATATTCCCCTGGAATCATATAATCTCATAAATCAATATTGTAAATCAATCTCATCATATCATGTACCATTGTCCAAGTCATTACATGTTCATCCGTGGTTAAGTTATCATATAGCAGAGTCAATGCCATAATCGTCCGGGATTAAAGTTATAGTGTACAAATCATGCACTAGGTAATCAAAGATCAACCGGTTAGAGCATTGCTTGTAAATCGTCCAACATCATCTAATATCCCATTAAAGTGTTAACCCAAAAAATTGATCAACATCCTGGATTGATTGTGAAAGTACCAGCCCTATTCTTAGAGAGAAATAATATAGAGAATAAATGTAAAAAGAGCAGAAATAGTAAAAAGACAAAAAGATTTTTATAGTGGTTCGGACGTTAATAAAGCTTACATTCACTTTATAACTTTCTATTAACTCATTGTTGTTATAAATTGAATTGGATTATAATATAATTGAATATTTTAAGTTAGATCAAGTCATCAGTACAAGAGTTCATTGGAGAATCACGGCGAACCCTTATATTACTATTGTATAGGAGAAGAGGAGTGAAGAATAACAGTGAAGCATAATTTTTGAAGTTCCAGTAGCCAGTCTAGAAGATCCTCTTTATGTTGCAAGTAGGATTGTATTTATAGGGGTTGGTGAGTTATTAAGCTAGGTCGCTATGCTAGAAGCCTATACTCAATGATACAAAGATGCTCTAAAAATTTCATAACGATCCAACATAATCTGATGGATCGCTAGTCATCCATAGAGCATGGATCACTAGCGATCCATGTACGTAGGGAATTTTTGTGCTTCTTTCTTTGTGTTGCACTCCTTGCCTTATATAGGTGCTCTCCATATAATTTAGTAGCTTGTTGCCTTGTTTTGGTATTGTTTCACACATTGGTTAGATTGTCCTACAACTTGAACCAGATGAATGTTCACTTCTCGAACTAGGTTGCTTGGAATACTATGACACTTGGCAAACATCCCTAGAAAAGATATTGGTTCATGATGCAAAAGGCTTGAATAATCCATGGAGCTTCCTTATAGATCCCTAGCGATCCATGGGTGATGTATCTCTAGTGATCCATCCCTTTAGTTGATTTTTGGGTAATTCTTCTTGAATCCTTCTTAGCCTATTCTTCTAGTCCTTTTGGTTGATTCTTGAGTTTCTTTGGCTTAGCCTAGATGTTCTAACTCATTTGGATTCCTACTTGGGTAAAAACCCAGTTAAAAGTTATCCCTCGGAGTATGCCTTCGTTGGAAACAAGGTGTGCTCTAGAAGTAACTACTTTTGAGTTTCCATTTTTTTGGAATCTAGTTGATTGTCTCGAGGTTACCATGTGAATTTGGCTTTGAATAGTCAGTCGTCTATTGAGTATTCATTGTGAGTCATCGTAGCTCATAGAAATAAATCAAATTCGATCCCATAATTTTCAAGATATTTGTAAACAACATATAGATCACACTTGGCAAATTTAGAGAAGATTAGTTGCAACTTGATGGATCGCTTGCAGTCTATGGTTCGCTAGCGATTAGAAAATTTTCTACAAAAAATTCCTTATTTAGCTTTGCTCGAACCGACCCTTTTCACTTTCCTTTGTTCACATGTTCTTCTTATGACCTGAGCCAACAATGAGACCAAACCCTAACCAGCCTTTGCAACCATAGCCAATGATCTCTATCGTCGTAGCCTACCGCCGTCGACCTCAACTTCCCCTCGCCATCACTATGATCCAAACCCTAGCATAAGAATCGCCGCTTTTTGGATCGTTGATGACCCTGTAGATCGCTAGCCCTGGCCTGGATTGCCACGAACCCGAAATTGAACTCGTTTGCTTTCGATCTAAATGATATGGTTATTGTAATAGTGGTGATGGCCAGTGAATTTGAGAAGTCTATGAGGATGGTGGAGGAAGCGAAAATTGTCATTTATTGGAGGTACATAGTGTAGTCGTGTCTTGCAATTCACGCATTATACTATCTTCATCCAATAAATCAAACTCGCCTTGCATGTGGCCTCGATGTTTTCGATAAGGCATTTACTATGGACTCGATATTCAAGTATTAGTTTTACTATTGCATGCTCGGTGTACCTGAGAATAGAAAGAGCTTCTTATGTCGCTTTGGACAACAGATTCGTTATCGATCGTTCATCGATATCGGGTAAGTATGGAAGGAATAACTTTAATGAATGACATGAAAAGTCTTTTTCTTTTCTGTTGTGAGTGAGATATCTACACAGGATAGAGCATTCGTAGTGTTCAAAACACCGAGCCTATCTCACATAGATAATACACTGCACTTTCCCCACTCATTGATTGGAATCTGACGAGTTGGCACATGCCAACGTCTTTTCGAAATTCAGGCATTAAACATATAAGGATTTCAAGTTATAAATGGAGTTACTTGACCATGTTGGATACAAGCTCTGTTATATAGAATGAGGTGCCCGTCATGTCGACATTAATCCAGTAGAGGAAGCTCGATACTCTTGGAAGTAGAATCGCCATCAGTTATGCCTTCGCAAATGGTTCCAACTGCACCTACTTCTTCGGCACCATAGGGTATTATAGTAGTTGGTACCGGTTGGCCTGGTCGTCGATCGAACTCCTTCGAACTTTACAGATTTACTTAACCCTCTAAAGAGAGCTTCTATCATCATTTCTACAAAAGTTTAGCACAAATTGCTTACAATGTGGTATTCCGGATGATCATGTGTGCCTTCCATTGAAAATTGAGTTTGCACACATGCCAACTTCGGGGTACACCGCCTGTCATTGATACATGTGCTTGAATGGTGCAGTTCCCCCACTCAACCATTTCTTCAAAGGCACTCTTCTAAATTTGGGAATAGCTCCATTTCTATCACAACGGATATGCGATTTTGACTTATCTTCACATTTTGTTTATACAGACACTAAACCGTGTCCCAAGATTTGATGAATCGAGATATTTCCTTTCGTTCAAGAAGAGAGATGAATGTCTATCTCTTTTTATTATTGAAGCTTGAAGAAATTGCAAAATCATTTTGGAACTCCAAAGCAACTTGTCTGGTTCAAAACCCAGTATTTCTTCATTAAATGTCCAGAAGGATTTAATCGTCTTTAGATGAGAGAGGGTAAGTTTTGTCTTCACTCATTGAAATTTATTATGATGGCATGGAGTTTTAATAGACTAAATGCTTCTTGCAGTCATTATGAGGCCAAGTAAAGATACATCACTTGATCCCACCTTCCATGCTCTAAAGGCCACAGATGCTAGAGAGAGATCGGTCAGATTTTTACTAATGGATGAGAATTTTCGTTGGTATAGATTGTTGCACCCTGGGAGATCAGCCGTTCCAATTGAAGTTTCGTCCCCTACCCATCCAGGATTTAAGTGCGCTCCACTTCTTCATCAAATGATTTCGAAGAAGGTGGTCTACCAGGTGGAGAAGGTCTATCTGGTGGACCAATTGAGGAAATTCATGATGGAAAAAACGTTATGACTAGAACTAGTAGCCTGATCAGAATGTCCTCGATCCCAAAGGAAGAGGTAGAGGAGTTCAAACAGTAAGAAGGTAAGGCTGCAGTGATCGTAGAAAAAGTAAAAGGTGAAATTGAGAGCGGGAGTTGTAATGATTCCTCCTTTAGCAATGAGGAGTTTGATGCGAGTTCCAATGAAGGAGATTTTGAATCATGTGATGAAACTGTAGGAGTGAGTCCTATTCTCCCTGATTAGCCTCCCCAAGAGGTTATTACTAAAGGTACTCCCCCAGAAACCGAACGACTTCATGGTTCTCCACCCAAGGAAACTGATATCAATTTTGAGGACCTGAGCAACATTTATGTGAACATTGCCGAACTCATGGGAGATGATTTTTGAGTCTAAGGGATTATCTTCGCACTTCGATTAGAAATTTCTAGAATTAGCCTAACTCCCATTGTAGTCTTCTCGACCCAGTTTGTGAAGTGCTTTAGGGCGTCGACGACACGTTACATACTTCACTAGGGTCATATATTCTCATATATGCATTATTTGAGCTCATTTTCTATTGCTAAAGTTACTTCATTTTTTTGATATCCGGTACTATAGGAGGCCGTGGACTTTATGAAGACCTTAAACAATTTACAGATGCATAATGTGGGTCGAAATGGACTTCGAGCCACCACCAGCCCCGAGAAACTAAAGAAGAATGGAGGTGGGGAAAAGATTGGAAAGCTAAAACTCATCGTCGGGATGACAGGGATCAAGGCAGAGTTTATAGGGTTGGCTATGAAAAGAGGAAGACTCTCGATGATAAGGAAGAGCCATCCAAAAATTCGAAGGTAGATCATGATCCTCATCCTTTTGAGTACCATACATCTACCCCGGCTCCAATTTCTTTCGGAATTGAGGTTTCGACTTCTACTGTTCAAGTCACTCCATCAACACAGACTTTGTCAACTCATGTTGTGCATGCTTCTAGTTTTTCACACTCTCATATGAGGTCTACTTATATTCTTCCGTCTGGTCCGCTTAAACTTGAATCCACGCTCACTGGATGGTTCTTGAAGGGAGTTAAATTCAATCATGACCTGCGTTCGATTCATAAGGATTCCTATATACCCATCTCCAAGCGATTCAGAGCGATTTGGATCAAGCTGAAGGATAAGAGAAATTATGTAAGCAACTGGCAGACACAAACCGTAACAACTATCAAGAGATTCTTTCTTTTGAGTTGGAAAAGAATGATTGTAAAAGTATGCTGATGGAACGTGATGCCAGAATTGATCATTTGACAAAAGAGAGATGTTGGGATTCGAGATAGTAAGGGCAAAGCTAGTTTTCTAAAGGAATTAAAAAGGCTCACATAAAAAAATTAAATATTGTTTAGAGATGAAATCAAGAAATCCCATGCCGATGAAGTCGGGCAGAAAAAGGAGCATGAAACTTGAGATGAGATCATTGAAGCTCAAAAGAAAACTGTTGCTGGTCATGATGAAATTATCGAAGCTCTTAAGAAAATAATTGTTGATTATGTAAGAATGATAGAAGCCCAAGATATGACCATCTCCAAACAGGCTTAAGTGACCGCTTTACTTCGAGAAAAAGTTGCGCAACTTGAAGTTGAAAAGACCAAAGTCGAAGTTGAGAAAGCCGCTATGATGGTGGACAACCTAGAGTTGTAAGATACCTTCGAAAGGATGACGGTGAAGATGGATAACACCATCATGAACTTCTAAGTTAGCTCCTTATTGCATCAGGGCAATCTCTGTTATCTAGGCCTTAAATTCCCACATACACTTGCTGTGGTTTGGGAAGAAATCCTAGCCCAATTCTGAGAAGACGGGGATGTGTACACTGAACAAGAGTTGGAGGATGCCTATCTTAACAAAGAATCAAAGAGGGCTCTGGTAGAAGGCGAAAAGTTGATTTGGGTTGAAAGGGAGAGAGAAGCCGATGACGTTGGTGCAGCTGCTAAAGATGTATCAGACTAGCACTACTTTGTTATATGTCCCTTTAGCACCTAGGGAATCGTCCAAGCAACTTAATGATGGGACTAGAATCATTCCGGCTCCGACTAGCACTACTTTGTTATCTGTCCCTTTAGCACCTATCTCTAAAGCCTTGGGAAGTCTTGAAATATCACCTAAGATTGCGCAACCGTCTAAAGAAAAAAATGGTGTGGAGTACGAGGTTGAGATTCACGGTCACACCTCTGGTGTAGTTAATTTTATTATTTCTCCCGAGTTTTAAGATTTCTAGTTCATGCCGTAAGAACAAGATGAACTGAATGCTTTTCTTTTTGATCGTATAGGTCCATCTTCTTTGCCTGTGGAATTGCTAATTTCTTTAAACCCTGGGCATACTGCTATCTCGACTGCTTCAACGCTTGTTTCTGTAGATGCTTTGATCACCACGCCCATGTCTGGCTAGCAACCAAGGCCGAAATTTAAGACGATTGCTGCATTGCATGGCCTAGATGACCCCTCCATGTCTCTAGAGGGCAATTTAACAACAGTCGACATCCGAAAGTAGACAGACCAAGCTAGCCAGCTAGGTAAAACTGAGCAGCAGATAGTGGTAGTTAAGAAGGAGAAGGTAGAGGAGAGAAAGTCATTGAGGTGCTCCCGCAAGTCTCGCAAGCGCAAGACCAAGGGGGAGTCTTCCGAGAGGCCAAAGAACAAGAAGGAGACAAGGGAGTGGAGCCTATAATCGATATCTCTAGCAGCAATACGACTCTCGGAGGGGGTGCTATGGGGAAGAAGAAACTTCCAACCAAAAGCGGGAAAGGAAGTGGTGGAAAGAAGCATTGACGGGCGTGAGCGATAGTGAAACTGGATTTTGTAGCCTTTTGATTTGTTCAACATATATTTTTTACGAGTGCAGGGTCTGCGCTTATCACTTTTGTTGTTGTAGCAACTGTACTTTTCTTTTAGTTGATTGATAATGTGTGGGTATGGCCCCCACAATTTGAATTTGCATAGAAAATGTTATGAGAAATGAAAAGATCAATGTTTCTACTGCCGTAACTTTTGTATTCTTTCTTATTTATCATGTACTTAGCTTGTTTTTATACCATATGTGTGTACATGACACGTTTGCTTGTTCTGCAATTTCTATAACTCATATTGTCATGCCTTGTTTTGTGGGATACGATGCCTTTATTTCCATGATTTCACATATTATGTATGCATTTTTTTTAGTTTTACAACTAGATATGTTATGATTGCCAAAATTCTTTGTTCGGCATAACAGAACTGTGAAGTAGTTTTCCTTTCAACTAATTATTGGTTGTATATGCCCCATACATCATAATGTCGTTTACTACGAACGCTTGATAAATGAGCTGTTGATACAAGTGATTGCTCTGATGTATGTAGCCAAATTTACTTTATGGTTCCTGTTTTCGAGAACTTGTGACTCAAATGTCAATGATCGGAATTTTTTGTCGATTTCTATTTTTGCGACATTTCTGGACTCATATCAATTCTTTTTTATAGTGGGATTTGATCCTTACTAGTCTTTGTAACGACCTTAATTTTGACTAACATTATTTAGGACATTAAATTAGAAAAATTAAATGAAATAATGTAAATGGTTGTAACACCCCATATTTTCACAACACTATTTAGAATAATCAATTGGGTAAATTAAATAAAATAATGTGGAGATTAATAGGTTGAGGTTTGTAATAGCTAAGAGTAGTCGTGCCATGCTAATGTGTTAATTAAAATGAAATAACCTAAGTTAAGTTGTTAGGAAATAACAAAGGCAATATGAGAAATAGGTGGAGCTTATACCCTAAACCCTTAGGAATGGGATTCACGTTCACTTTCATTTTATTCAATTTAGAATTTCCTAGGGACGGCTACCGTTATCATTCTTAAGTAGAAGATTAAAGCTAGCATTCAAGGAAAGGGAAACAATCAACTAAATCAACATCAAATCTCACATCTATAATCTCAATGCTAAGCTGAATAATTACTACATCCCGTTTTCTTTTAGTTTTCAGTTTTAAGACTAGATCCGAAATGTTTTTGCAAGTATATGCCATGTTTTGATGATCAATATACATATATATATATACATATATATATATATACGTATATGTTTGTTGATGAATTACATATGTTCATGTTAAATTTTTATGATATGTTTGATATGAAAATCCTATTAGAGGACATCCAAATGGCTTGAAAATTAAAATATACGTCAAAACGATATTTTAGATATGGATTTCAATTTTCATAATTTCCTGAATTTATATGAATTTTACATTAATTTTTCTAGCAAAGAAAATGATTTATTGGGTTATAAATTATTTGTGGCTAAATAAATAATTATCTGGGTTTGACATTTTTATATGTTGGAAAACATATTAAAATAGATTGCCTGGGATTTTTCCAGATTTTTTCTAGGTGTTTTGATGAATATATAATATTATTTAAGGTATCAAACTTAAATGTTTTATATATTTAATAAAGGAGAAGGAGCATTTTGTAAAATAAAATGATTATTTAATTTTGATAATAGTGGTAGCACATTTCTAAAAAGAATTACTTAACCAATGGAATTTGGACAAAAAAAAGGCAGGTTAGTTGAAAAGTTATCCTTTTTAAGTTAAAAACCAAGAAATGGTACTTTTAGCATGTTTCGGTCTATTATGGCAGTAAACCTTCCAACCCAGACCTTCCGATAAGGTCGAGAGGTTCAAAGCTTTCTAAAAGGTCAAACCAATGCATATAGTATCAAGCTACTTGGTACAATGAATTGGACAGAATCGAAGGGTTCTTAGTCGAAAGGTTGATGGCCAAAGAGGTTGGGGTATGTTTATTTATAAACCAAAAGCTTTCATCTACTTTGCTTTTGAATAAGAGCTTTCAACTTGGTTACTTTCGACTAGGTCAAATGTTTAAATAAAGGTTTTTAAACCTTTCGACATAGTCGAAAGTTCACAGCCACTTTCTTTTGTTTTGAACCTTTCGACAAAGACGAAAGTTTACTTGTTTTAAAACCAACCGCTTCTCCCAATGCTTTCAAAAGGAAGCTTTTGACTTAGGAAATCTTCCCTTGTTTTATAAATTGAAGTATAACCCAAAGCTTTCGAAAGAGTTGTTTTAAAGGATATGTTTAAAGCTTTCGAAGCAGAGCTTTCAACTTAATCGAAAGGTTGCTTCCAATGACTTTGAAATGTTTTAAAAGAAGGTTTTCCACTTGTTTTGACTGAAACTAATAAGTCTTCAAAAGGTTTAGTTGAATGACTTTGAAAGGTTTAAGTGAATGATTTCGAAAGGTTTGCATGAATGATTTCGAAATATTTAAGTGATTGATTTCGAAAGGTTAAATTCAATGGTTTCAAAAGGTTTTAGTTGAATGATTCCGAAAGGTTTAATTCAATAGTTTCGAAAGGCTTTAGCTGAATGATTTCGAAAGGTTTGATGATTGACAACGAAAGGTTTATGTTCAATGGTTCCAAAAGGTGTAAATGAGTGATTTCGAAAGGTTTAAATGAATGACTTCGAAAGGTTCTAGTTGAATGACTTCTAAAGGTTTAAGTGAATGATTTCGAAAGGTTTGAGATGGAAGGTTTTCCACGGTTTTCTAAGGCAATGTTTTAAAGAGATTTTAAAGAAGGATGTCCAAAGTTTTATTGTTTTTGAATGGTTTGATTTTGAAATGTTTGATAATTGAATTTGAAACAGATGATTTCAAAAGTGTAGAAAGAGGTTCTTTCAAATGGTTAAGTTTTTCATCAACTAAAGTATGAGTAAAGAAGAAATATAACACGGTGATATGATTTTGAGTAAAATATAGAGATTATATACTCTTCCGTATTTAAATTTGATTTAAAGGTTTAAACCAATTTGAAAATGTTTTCAAGGAAAATTATGGGAGATGATCCTTAAGTGAAAATGACTTAGATATTAGAATACCAGATTGGACTTATATGGGGTCGCTTCCTTTACATTAGCTAATTGCCCCTACTAATTGTTGTCCAAAATTCTAGTGTGTAGGGACTTGGCATGGGTGGACTAAAATTATGGTTACATACCGAACGGTATATATGTTTGTATACAAATAGGTTATTGGTGAGCTCGAAAAACTATTTGGATCAGGAAGACCTGGGAGATGATTAATTTAGGAACAGACCATACAGAAGTGAAATATTTAACAGATAGTTAAGGACAAATTGACCAGATGGGAAGTGATTAACAAATAGTTAAGGATAGAAATCCAGAAGAAGAATATTTAACATATGTTAGGTTAATTTTGATTATATTATCCGGTAGGCCCGAGCCAGCCAAAGGTTAAAAGTTATCCAAATAAAACTTGTGTGTTTGAATAGGTAGTTTATTATTACCTGATATTTATGTATGTTTACATAGTGATTGCTTTACAATATTTAACCGTTGTTGATGTAGGAGCACGGTATATGGTTTTATGAAAGGTTTTGCAAAGATATATTTTAAAAGGATGTTAGCGAGGGGAAACTCGCTCTGCAAAGCGGCATGGTCTCACTTAACATATTTAACTGGGATGTATTGTATCATTCACAACAGGCTTTATGTCTGATTCAAAGTTCATGTTTTCCCCTTAAACCCTCGGGTGGTCAAAATTAATTTGAGTAGGATAAAGGAATAAGGTCTTTTTAGGTTTTAGTTGGATGACGAATAAGGCTACCGAAGGCATGCAGGAGGCAAACGGATAGCTATTTAGGATTTGCAGTTTTGTTTATGTTTTGATGTATTTCCGCTGTGATTGTATTAGGTCTATTATGACCATATGACTCTTATTATCCAAGGGGGTTTCTTCATATAGCGCTCTTGGCATATTTTGTAATAACTATATTCCATTTGTACCTGGAAATTGATTTTTGGAATACTTTAACTAAAATTGATTTTTGAAAACATAATTCATAGAAATTAGAGTTAAGATCGGGGTATGGGATAACGCTGTAGTAACATACTTGTATTTGTTATATATATACATACATACATACATATATATATATATAAGTATATGCTATATCCCTAGACTCCTTTCTTAGTTAGGCTATTCATCTGTATCTCACGAGGTTTGAATACAAATATGAAAGGAAGAAGAGGCGATTAAATCTTGGAGGAGATAGCACCACCACCAATGCGAATACCCCACCAAACACTAGGAGAGGTCCCGGTTAGGCACAAGCTGTAACTATTGATGCAGGAGTTCCTTAGATGGACATGGGAACAATGTATAATTTCTTTGTAAACCTAATGCAGGTTGGAATTGCAGCCAGATTTGTCGGAGGTAATGCTGCTGGAGGTGGAGCTCAGGAAGTTCCGATGGTCAATAAGTATGCTAACTTGAGTAGGGATTACATCAGGCTTAGAGGGAAGCTGTTTACTGGTATTGAAGATGCGATCGAGGTGTAAAATTGGCTACTGCATTGCGAGAGAATTTTTGCTAACTTTGGATCGATTGATGCATAGAAGAGGAGATTGGCTTCGAGGCGGCTGTAGGGAGCTACTTTATTCTGGCGGAATATCGTTACTGTTGGATTTGATGAGGAATCCATATATGGTAAGGAGTTTAGGAGAAGTTTTTTAGAAAGATTTATGTCATTTATGGCGCAGTCGACGATGATGAGGAAATTTGCAGAGTCGGAACAAGGAGAGATGTATGTTTTGGAGTATGCTACGAAGTTTGAGGAGTTGGCCTAGTATAGGTATGCTTTGGTAGACACCGTGATCAGGAGAAATGAGAATTTTATAAGGGGCTTGAGGTTGGAGTTGATAAGTGCTACTTTGCCACACTTGAGATATCCCAGAGATGTAGTGGTAGAGATGGCGCTAAGACAGGAAGAGGCGTTGGCTTGTCTAAGGAAGAAGATGAAGGAGGCCCAAACGGGGCAGGGCCAAAAAAGAATGTTTTTCCATAAAAAGGATGCTCAGAAGGGAGGAGCATAGAAGAAAGGAAAGGCTGAAGTGGTTTGCTATAAACGTGACAAGAAAGGACACTATGCTAATGTGTGTCATACCGATAAAGGAAAAGGAAAAGAGGCTGGTGGAAAGAAGAATGTTAGATGTTTTAATTATGATCGGATCAGTCATTACAAGAACAGGTGCCCAAAGCCTGCAAGAGAAGGAAGGGGCAGGTTTATGCTTTGGAGCCCACAACCTCAAGGCCCGTTATGCATGATAAAAGGAAGGCTATTTCGGGAGGCTCGCTGCAGATTCACAGTATGTCTATTAGCGTTCTATTCGATACTGGAAGGTCTCATTCTTTTATTTCTCGATGTTTGGTAGATAAGCTTAAAGTAGGACCCTCATACATAGTTACTTGATTAAGGGTTGCAAATCCAATAGGAGGGTATACAACATTTGGGATGAGGTGTGACCATTTAGAGTTTGATTTGCTAGGCCATACTTTTGATTGCTGTTTACATTTGTTTAACTTTATGGGATTTGGGATTACCAATGGGATGGATTGATTAAGTAAATATGATGCTAGGATATTTTTCCATGATAAGAAGATATCACTTAGTCACTCAGATTTTAACCCAAGTTGTGAAGCGAATGCTTTATTGGGTATCATGGAGTTAGAAGATAAGTTGCATCGAGTCTTTGTAGTTAGAGAATTTGTTGATGTGTTTGAGCCAATAGTTGGACTGCCACCGAAACGAGTTTTAGAGTTTCAGATTGATTTGGTACCTGAAGTAGAACCAGTATGTAGGCCGCTAAGAAGGATCCCACCTACAGAGATGAAGGAATTGAAGGTGCAGTTAGTGAACTTGGAAGGCAAGAGTTTTATTCGATCAAGTAGTTCACCATGGGGGCCTGCCGTTGTGTTGTATGCTAAGAGGATGGATCATTAAGGTTGCGTATCGATTATCGTAAGTTGAATGTGAAGACGATAAAGAACCAATATACATTGCCGAGAATTGACGATTTGTTCGATTAATTAAGTGGATCCAAGGTATTCTCACAACTGGATTTGGCGATGGGATTTCATCAGCTTCAAGTGGCAGAGGATAGCATTCATTTGATGGCGTTTAGGACAAGATATGGATCGTACAAATGGTTAGTTATGCCGTTTGGACTAACTAATGCGCTGGCATTCTTTGTGGATTTGATGAATAGAATTTTTCGAGAACATTTGGATAGATTTATGTTGGTCTTCATAGATGACATTTTGATATACTCAAATGATGAGAAGGAACATGAAGTTCATCTTAGAGTAGTGCTTGAGACGTTGAGGGAGCATCAACTGAAGGCTAAGATTTCGAAGTACCATTTTTGGAAGAAGGAAGCGAAGTTCCCTAGTCATGTCGTCTCATAGAAAGGTTTGTTTGTAGATCCAACTAAGATTGAGGTGGTGAATAACTGGAAGAAATCCGAGACGGTGACCGAAATTAAGAGCTTTCATGGATTGGCTGGATATTGTCGAAGGTTTATAAAGGATTTTTCATGAATAGCCGCACCGATTACCAAGCTTACGTGAAAAGATGTGAAGTTCATATGGATTGATATGTGTGAGGAAGCATTCTAGAGTTTGAAACACTTATTGACCCATATGCTGATGTTAGTGGTTCCGAAGGGGAATCAAGATTTGGTTGTTTATATTGATGCGTGTGGAACTGGATTGGGAGCTGTGTTGATGCAAAGAGGTAAAGTGATTGCTTATGCTTTTAAACAGCTCAGACCACATGAAGTTAGGTATCTAACACTTGACTTAGAGTAAGCTACCATTATATTTGCTTTGGAGGTGTGGAGGCATTATCTTTTGGGAGAGTAATTAGAGATTTATACTGATCATAAGTCGTTATAGTACTTCTTCTCTTAAAAGGTGCTGAACATGAGACACAAAATTAGTTGGTGTTTATTGTTGCTTATGATTTTTTAATTGATTACACACCGAGAAAAGGAAATAAGGTGGCTGATGCACTCAGGTGGAAACATCAGAATGCAGTATTGGCTATGATTACTGAGTGGAAAGATTTGGAAGCATTATCAGCTTGTATTGTGCAGTTTAGATCCGAGGTAAGTTCAAGTGCAATAAGCATTGTGTTATGTTGTTTAGAAGTACATCCGGTGATGATTGTGAAGGTAGCTTCTAAGCAAGACAAGGATCCAATTTTGGCTGAACGGATCAAAAAGTTGAGGGAAGGAATTGAGAGCGATGACCTAAAAGATTTCAGTCTTGACCAAAATGGATGGTTGAGGAAGAAAGGAAGGTTGTGTGTTTCAAATGTACGAGACATAAGGAACGAAGTTTTGGATGAGTTTCATCGTTTGAAATTCGCGATCCAACCAGGAGGAACGAAGATGTATCGATATGAAGAGAAGTTTCTTCTGGGATGGTATGAAACGGAAAATTGGTGTATGTGTTAAGCAGTGCTTGAATTGTTGATAGGCAAAGGCTGAACACCAAAAGCATAGTGGATTACTTCAACCATTAGAAGTTCCATTGTGGAAATGGGATTCTGTCACTATGGATATTATTGATGGTTTGCCAAGATCTAGCAGAGGAAAGAAAGCATATGGGTTGTAGTAGATAGACGAACTAAGAGTGCTCATTTCATTTCGGTAAAGTCAACTAAGTAGACAAACATTTTGGCGAAGTGATTTATGAAGAATGTAGTTAGACTGCATGGGATTCCTTGTAGTACTGTCAGTGATAGAGATTCTTTGTTTACTAGTGAGTTTTGGAAGAGTCTATAGGAAGAATTAGGAACCAATCTCAACATGTGTACCGCTTACCACCCGCAGATCGATGGCAAACGGAAAGAGTTAACAAAATCTTGGAGGATTTGTTAAGAGCTTGTGTATTGGATTTTTAAGGGATCATGGGAGGACCATCTTCATCTAGTTGAGTTCTCATATAACAATAGTTATCAAACCAGTATTATGATAGCACCATTTGAAGATTTGTATGGGAGACCATGCAAATATCTCGTATGTTGGTTAGAGACTAAGGATAGATTGGTTCTTGGCCCGGATTTGGTAAAGGAAGCTGTGGAGAAGATTGAGTTGAGTGAAGGAAGCACAATCTAGGCAGAAAGTTATGCTAATGGAAGAAGGAAGGATTTGTAATTTCCTGTTGGAGACTATGTGCTTATTGAGGTTACACCAATAAGATTAGATTTGAGAAATCAGGAAAGTTAGCACCTAGATTCGTTAGTCCTTTTTGTATTGTGGAGAAGATCGGAAAACTCGCTTATAGAGTAGAGTTACCGAGTAGTTTGGCTGTAGTACATAATGTTTTCCATGTTTCTCATCTTAGGAAATGTATTAGAGACCCGGAGACTAACATAGCACCTACAGTGTTATAAGATTTAGTAGTTGAACAGGATTTGACCATAGTAAGAAAGCCGATTTAGATTATGGCTAGAGATAAGAAGGAGTTGAGGAACAAGTTAATCAAGTTAGTAAAGGTTTGGTGGAGTGACGATGATAAAGACTGTACTTGGGAAACGAAATGCAGGATTAGAGACACTACCCTGATTTGTTTGATGGCATGTTTTACCTTTGATTGTTTGGTTGTGTACCTTATCGTAATTTCGGGGATGAAATTCTTTAAGGTGGGGAGTCTGTAACACCCAATATTTTTATAACTTTATTAAGAATAATCAATTGGGTAAATTAAATAAAATAATGTGGAGATTAATAGGTTGAGATTTGTGATAGCTAAGGGTTGTCGTGCCATGTTAATGTGTTAATTAAAATGAAATAACCTGAGTAAAGGTGTTAAGAAATAACAAGGGCGATATGGGAAATAGGTGACTTATACCCTAAACCCTTAGGAATAAGATTCATGTTCAATTTCATTTTATTCAAACAAAGATTTCCTAAGGTCGGCCTCCATTATGATTCTCAAGAAGAAGATTAAAGCTAGGATTCAAGGGAAGGGAAACAATCAACTAAATCAACATCAAATCTCACATCTATAATCTCAAAGCTAAAGTGAATAATTACTACATCCCATTTTCTTTTAGTTTTCGGTTTTAAGACTAGATCTAAAATGTTTTTGCAAGTATATGTCATATTTTGATGATTAAAGTTATATATATGCTTGTTGATGAACTATATAGGTTCATTTTAAATTTTGATGATATTTTTGATATGAAAACCCTATTAGATGACATCCAAATACCTTGAAAATATAAATATAGGTTAGAAATGATAATTAGAGATGGGTTTCAATTTTCATAATTTTCTGAATTTATGTGGATTTTATATTAATATTCTAGTAAAGAAAATGGTTTATTGGGCTATAAATTATTTATGGCTAAATAAATAATTATTTGGGTTTGAGATTTTTATACTTTCGAAAACATGTTAAATAGATTTTCTATGATTTTTTTCACATTTTTCCTAAATTTTTTAATGAATATATAAAATTATTTAAGGTATGGGAAATTATTTATATATATATATATAATTAAGGAGAATGGGCATTTTGTAAAATAATATGATTATTTAATTTTGAAAATAGTGGCAGCACATTTCTGAAAAGAATTTGTTAACCAATGATATTTGACAAACAAAGGCAGGTTAGTTGAAAAGTTATCCTTTTTAAGTCAAAAACCAAGAAATCGTACTTTTAGCATGTTTTAGCCTATTATGGCAGTAAACCTTCCAACCTAGACCTTTCGACACGGTCGAGAGGTTCAAAGCTTTCGACAAGGTCAAACCAATGCATATAGTATCAAGCTACTTGATATGTAACGAATTGGACAGAGTCGAAGGGTTCTTAGTCGAAAGTTTGATGGCCAAAGAGATTGTGGTATGTTTGTTTTATAATCAAAAATTTTCACCTGCTTTGCTTTCGCAAAAGAGCTTTCGACTTGGTTGCTTCCGACCAGATCAAATGTTTAAATAAAGGTTTTAAAACCTTTCAACACAGTCGAAAGGTTACAGCCGCTTTGTTTTGCTTTGAACCTTTCGACAAAGACGAAAGGTTTACTTATTTAAAACCAGCCGCTTCTCCCAATGCTTTCAAAAGGAAGCTTTCGACTTAGGTGATTTACCCTTGTTTTATAAATTGAAGTATAACCCAAAGCTTTCGAAAGAATTGTTTTAAAGGATATGTTTAAAGCTTTCGAAGCAGAGCTTTCGACTTAGTCGAAAGGTTGCTTCCAATGACTTCAAAAGGTTTTAAAAGAAGGTTTTCCACTTGTTTTGAACTGAAACCAGTAAGTCTTTGAAAGGTTTTAATTGAATGATTTCGAAAGGTTTAAGTGAATGATTTTGAAAGGTTTAGGTGAATGATTTCGAAATATTTAAGTGACTGATTTCGAAAGGATAAATTCAATGGTTTCAGAAGGTTTTTGTTGAATGATTTCGAAAGGTTTAATTCAATGGTTTTGAAAGGTTTTAGCTGAATGATTTCGAAAGGTTTTATGATTGACTACGAAAGGTTTATGTTTAATGGTTTCGAAAGATTTAAATGAGTGATTTCGAAAGGTTTAAATGAATGACTTCGAAAGGTTCTGGTTGAATGATTTCGAAAGGTTTAAGTGAATGATTTTGGAAGGTATGAGATGGAAGGTTTTCCAAGGTTTTCTAAGGCAATGTTTTAAAGAGATTTTATAGAAGGATGTCCAAAGTTTTATGGTTTTCAAAAGGTTTGATTTCGAAAGGTTTGATATTTGAATATGAAATAGATGAATTCGAAAGTGTAGGAAGAGGTTCTTTCAAATGATTAAGTGTTTTCATCAACTAAAGTTTGAGTAAGGAAGATATATAACATGGTGATATGATTTTAAATACTGTATAAAGATTATATACTCTTCCTTGTTTAAATTTAATTTAAAGGTTTAAATCGTTTTGGAAATGTTTTCAAGGAAAATTATGGAAGGGGATCCTTAAGTGAAAATGACATAGATATTGGAATACCAAATGGGACAAATTGCCCCAGCTAATTGTTGTCCGATGTTCCAATGTGTAGGGATTTGTCACAGTTAGACTAATATTATGATTACACACCGAAAGTAATACATATCTTTGTATACAGATGGGTTATTGGTGAGCACGAAGAACCATTAGGATAGGGAAGAACTGGAAGATGATTAAGTTAGAGACAGACCGTCTAGAAGTGAAGTATTTAACATATATTTAAGGACACACCGTCTAGATGGGAAATGTTTAACAGATAGGTAAGGATGGATAATGTAACATCCCAAAATTTGTTAAATTAAATTTAGTAACTTATTTGAATTTTTAAATTTAATTTGTGAAATTTCAACAGAAATTAAATATCGTTGGTATTAATACTACAAATTTATATGGGATTAAATAGATATTTGATAGTTGAGTTTAAATAAATAATAATAATAATAATAATAATAAATAAGAAACATATAACAAGCAAGAAATTGTTTTAAAACAATAAAATAAAATATGTGTTAATAAAACTTCAATTTCTTTGAGTCTAAAATTTTGAATTTATAAACTATACCTGTGTAATTCATTTAATATGTATTTAAATTTGAAATGTTCTCTATTCAATGATATGAGTTAATACAAACAAAAGTGTACAAACTAAAGAAAAAAAATCTGTTAACAAAGCAAATTAGTACTTGCATGAATTTAAAGTAAGATGGCTGTAAACAAGCATGAGCAATAAATGCCAATTACTCTTCAGCATGTACAAGATCACATCAGCCGAGTAAAGCATGGTTTAGTCTTCTTTTATATACCTCAGTTTACACATAATCTTTTATATATACATCAATCCTCTCGGTTCATTCGTTCAACAAAATATAGCATGCCTGAAAAAAAAAATCAAACAGCATGGCCTGTGAACATATAAGGAAGTATGGACATTAAATGCTATCTACTCTTAGTACAAAAGCAAGTCAATTCAAATGTAATAAAAATCATTTCAGCCAAAATTAAGTTTGGTTTAGTCAAATAAAAAATAAATAAAAAAATTCTGATCAAAGGACTTGCTTGCACCAGTACACCTACCTGTACAAAACTATTTACTTTATATATACATGCAACTTAGTATAGTTCGTTCAAAACAGAAAAATAGCAAGCCAAGAAAAAAGAAGAAGTAAAACATCACTATTTTTATAAGCTTAGAGGACAATCATCCAACAAAACAAAACAGAAAAGAAGATCAACTGCAGATTTTCAAAACAAGTAAAAGTGCTCTCTGTTTTAAAATTTTCAGGTGAGTAAACCTTTGTTCTTACAATCTTTTGGTTGCTGTGTGGATGTTGAATGCTGTAGGGAAGTTAAACTTTTTTTTGTCTCTTGAATATATGAATGAATGTTTGGTTGTTCATGTTGATTCTACAAATTTCATTCTCTGTTTTAGTTTCAGGAAAACAAAAGTGAAAATCTGATGAACCTTTCCTTTTCTTCTTTCCCCCTGTTTCCATTTTCTATTGAATTTGAAAGGAAAAGAAAAAGAAAATTGGAGTATATGTTTAAACCTGCACCAAGTTTCAGTGATAAAGCAAAGCATTTTGAAAACTTACTTTTTTCTCCTAAAAACTAAACAAACACAGTAATTTTTGGTTGCAGGTCAACCCATATCAAAGAAAAATCTAAATCTCCTTCTCTCTTTGATTCTAACAAAGATTTTTTTTAAACAAGTTAAATATTGTTTCTTTTAAAACCTATATTTCATATCAGTTATGAACTAAAACAGGGTTATACAGTTCTTCTTCTGAGAATAATAAAACACAGCCACAATTCAAATTTTCAAGAAAATTCGAACTTCATAAAATTTAATCTCAATAATACCAATTGAATCTACTTCAAAAATGACGATTTTTGAAACAAAAACACAAATTTTCCATTGAGTTATCATTGAGGTTTTTGGAATTTTCTGAAAAATGAACATATGCTAAATTCCATCGACCAAGATGATCGTGGCCCTCATGCTCGATGTCGTTGATAGTTTGGGTATCGTGGATCACTAGAAAAATACGAGAAAAATTTATTAATAACGGGATCTTTGATTCTAGATCGAACTAGGGTTTAAGAACCCATCCTTGTTCACGATAGAAACGACGGTGCCGCACCATCCACAGGTTATTGGACTTCACATCATGGGTGCTAAACGTGGCGTGACATGTGTACGAAGCATCAGTCCAAAGTTAATGGCCGATAACGGCTAGAGGTGGTGCCGCGAGGCGAATATCCGATGACGTGCCTGATTGTTGTTTTGGTCCTAATGCTCGAATTTTGTTTTCAAAATTAATTTGAGATTTGGGTGTTCGTAACGAGTTGGGGGGATGGACGTCGGTGTGTTGGTGGCCGCGGCTTCGTCCAGCAGTGGCGAAACCCGCCGTGCACATGCACGATAATTGTCTTGCGTCAGATATGAGTTTCGCGAGGAAACTCGGAGGGATTCTCGAGCGAATGGGGGTTGTGACTCGGGTAAGACGCGAGTTCGAGTGAGTTGCCTGATGCGTGAAACTATTACTTAGTTTAAAGTTTAACTTGCTAAAGAAAAAAAATGAAGAAGAAAAGGGTACAGGAAGGACTCGGGGAAAGTTTAGGAGTTACACGGGTTCAACTCGAGTTTGCCTGGGAGTTTGCTCGGGTTCTAGTTTAAGTGTTAACTTGCGAAAAATTTAAAGTTATAAAAAAAAATTAATAGTCTTTGGTTAAATACAAGATGAATGGTTTTGAGTTTAATAAATGGCAAAGTAATTAAAAAAATTATCAATAATTAAATGTTAGTAAGTTTGTACTTAATAGTTTTTTTAATTAACTAATTTAAAACCAATTAATGATTAAGAGTTAACCGATTTAAAATCTAATTAAGAATTAATAACTAATTGATTAGGAAATTAACTAATGGTTTTAAAGAGAAATTAAGAATGATTTATAATTTGCAATTAAAATTGATTAATAAACAACTAAGTGTCTAAATAACCTCTAATTAAGAATTGTTAGTTAGATAATTTAAGTTTGTCAATTTATAATTTGTAATTAACTAAGTTAATTGATTGAGGATTAAATTATTAACAAAGTTAATTGAGATTTAATTAATTTAATTATCGTTAAAAATAATTAATCATTGATTAAAATAAGTATGTGGTTAATTCACTTAAACCACATTGGAAAGTAATTAACCATTGTTATTTCTGTTGTGATCGTAATACTGTGTGATGTGAATTATTCCGTGCTGGATTGTGATTGGTGATTTTATTCTATATTGATGAGAAAACCTTTTGCCCCTAAAACGGTATTTAAACCTTCGATGCGACAGGGAATCAGATTTTGGTTAGTTATCTGAAACCCACATCGAACCTTTAAATTTTTATGAACGACATATCCACATGTTTTTAAAAATTGACACTCACTATTCGGTTTGGCCGGGAAAAGACCTTTGTGTCACATAAACCATCGCAAATAAGTGATACGACGAAATGGATGAGCATTTGAAGACGGTGGTGAAGACTGGACGTCTTCGAGAATGATAGGAAACCTATCGAATGACTCTGCACTGAGTTGCTCCGGTATAGAGTTCTCTATATGTGATGGGGAATCCAATCGGGATTGTGGACGCCCGGATTGCAAGGACTTCTTTGGAAGTGCCTTCGGTTCTGTTCGAACCCAGAACAAACTTGTATGGATTGTATATCTGACATTACAATTGAGACATAAAGCAGATTTCTTTCAAATACATTTCTGTTGGTGGCGGAGAATTTATTCTCTTAGCTTAACACCCTTCTTTGAGACGTACGAGCTCAGAGGTTATGTAGTTGAAGGTCATCAGTAATATATTCCCAACTTGGTGATGTGTCATGCTGAGTGTCGTTGATCATTTGTTGATCAAAGCATGGCTCTGTGAAAAACGTAGCTTTGTGGATGAGACTTCGTCGAACCTCACACCCCGGAATGATCGAAACAGGAAAGATGTGGCAAGGTTATTGGGGATAGCGCCCCTTAGGGTATGTGCATTTCCTCTCGATAGAAGTGGTATCATGGTATGGAGCCCAGGTACTTAAGTTATGTGGATATCGCAGATATATATATATATATATATATATATATATATATATATATATATATATATATATTACTTGTGATTTTTTGCTGGGGCCCGGATAAAGGTTGGTTACAACCGGGGGATGGCATACTCGTGTCAGTAATTACCTAGTTAGGGATGTAGTTCTCTTTCTTCCTGGTGTCATTGACTCTCAACAGCAAAGATTAAGGATATAACTTCCGAACCTGTCGGATCCAAATTAGATAGCTGGACATAAGCCCAAGTTGGGCTCCAATGGAAGCACCAAAATGTTAACCCAAAAAATGGATCAACGCTCTTGATTGAGTGTGAAAGCACCAGCCCTGTTCTAATAGAGCAATAACATAGAAAATAAATGTAAAAGAGCAGAAATAGTAAAAAGACAAAAAAAAATTGTAGTGGTTCGGCTATTAATGAAGTCTGCGTCCACTTTATAACTTTTCTATTAACTGAATGCTATTATAAGTTGAATCGAATTACAATATGATTGAACCTTCTATGTTAGATCAAGTCACATGTACAAGATTTCACTAGAGAATCACAGTGAAACCCAAGATGACTATTGTGTAGGAGAAAAGGAGTGAAGAATAACAGTGAAAATCAATTTCTGCAGAGTTCCATCAGCCAGTCCAATAGATCATCCTTATGTTGCAAGTAGGATTGTATTTATATGGGTTGGAGAGCTATTGGGCTACACTTTTCCAAAAGCCTACACTCGATAATACGAAGGTTCTTTGAAAATTTCATAACGATCAAACATAATCAGATGGATCGCTAGCAATCCATAGGGCATGGATCGCTAGCGAGCCATGTACTTAGGGAAATTTGGGCTTCTTTCTTTGGGTTGCACTCCTTACCTCTCCATGTAATTTCGTAGAACTTGTTGCCTTGTTTTGGTGATGGTTCACATAGGTTAGATTGTCCTACAACTTGAACCGGATGAATGTTTACTTCTTGAACTAGGTTGATTAGATACTATGAAACTTGGCAAACATCCCAAGAAAAGATATTGGTTCATGATGCAAGAGGCAAGAGTGATCCATGGAGCTTCCTTATGGATTGCTAGCGATCCATCCCCATAGTGTATTTTTTGGTAATTCTTCTTTAATCCTTCTTGGCCTATTCTTCTAGTCCTTTTGTTGATTCTTGAGTTGTTTTGGCTTGGCCTAGATGTTCTTACTGATCTGGATTCTTGCTTGGGTAAAATACCTAGTTAACAACAAGAATGTCTGATTGAATCAAAGCAATGGCTTCCATCGATCACCTGGCTATCATAACATATCAGTCAGGGCAGTGCATTGCAATAATCAAAGAATCGTCTATAAATCATCTAAAATTGCTCGACATCCCATCACAAATAAGTCTATTGACGCCAAAAATGGGCATCAACACCCATATAATCTCAAAGAGATTGAAAAAAGAATGGAACTAAATGCCAAATAGAATAAAGTAAATGAACATAGAGATTTTTATAGTGATTCGGCAATCTTAGCCTAAAACCACTTCATATCTTTATTAATCTTTCGTTTGATTACAATGACAAAGATATTTGGATAAGCTAGGATCCATTAATAAAAGAATAAAGAATGAAAATGGCAGAGCCTCCATAGCCAGAAGAAGGATTCCATTTCAAAAGCTAGGCCTGCGGTATTTATGGCAAAGGACATGCATGGATCGGTCAAAACTTTGTAAGAAGGCTTTCCACATGCAGAAGGGCCCACCATATCAATCGGCCATGCTAATTCGATGATCTAGAACGATCGGTATAAAGATAGTCGGTCCTTTTCCTTAGTTCCAATCACTGCGTGATCGTTCTTGGAGGGTCCCACGTATTTCTTGACATTGCTTCTTAAATGTAGGATTATTATGAGTTGTAGATTGTGAAATATGGGTCGACCGTGGTTGAAGATAAAATACACACTGAAATACATCGATCATTACATTGAATCATCCAATAACGATTAGTGCATAATGATTGGCCTTCCTCCCACTTCCCCTTTGAGACGCGTGATCATTACTGTATGCTCCCATTGTCGTGTTGTTGATGCTTTGATAATTTCACATGAATTGGTTTTATGGATACCAAGATATTGGATGTTCTCCACTAACTTGAATTGTTTCATGGATCTTTCTTGGTTAATACACACAAATCCTATCTTCATCCATAGCTTAGACACATGAAATTCAATCAATTCCAAACTTGAGATCTAACTTCATGGGTCCAGGCTAGCTACACTTTGATTAGATCCTGGTTCAAATTTGCCAACCTATCGTCTATAGTATTGTAGATAATTGGCTCTTCATCATGTTGACCATCCGTCCTTGGTCAAATCAATGATATCATGGCTTTGCCAAAAGGCGGGATAACATTTGCCACCTAAAGTATGTCTTGCAAATAACATGAAGTACTTTGAATCGAGAAAAGTCTAAAATGCCATAAAAAGTCCGTTCAGCTTCTTGATCGATCACTATTCCCCAATCGACTTTCAATAGCATAAATCTGATGTCATATTCTGCTTGCACATACAAATTTGGTCATGCGAGACCTACGAGCCTTCTTTCATCTGATCCAATCTTGAACTCTAAATTTCCAGGTTCGATTGCAATCTCTGTTGATTTCAAAAGGCTTAACTTTTAAACTGTTTTCATGTATATTCATATACATGTCTATGTCATTGGTTCTCGGACGTGTCCAAACGTCGACAGGTCCTTGCCTATTTTTATGATATTCTGTATGTTCTGTTTTGCAATCAAATTCACAATCATTCATCGTTCCTCTTTTAATTCATTTCATGATTTTTTTTTAATATCTCTCCTTTGTTTTTTAACAAATTTCAGAGTATTTGTGTTAACAGAATTGATCGCCATATGTTAAATAGCGAAACGATCGACTTAAGGCATAGATAAGGGACGATCGGCACGTAATGGAATGATCGGCTTATGGCTTAAAAATGGATCCATCGGCATACTGGAGATGGATTGGCGGCGTAGCCCTTGGGCACTAAGCGATCGTCCTAACCCTTCAGAGTGAAAATGATAGTCCAAACTTGTTTTCTATATAAGGCTTGACACCTTGGCATTTCCTTCACTTTACTCTCTACACTTCCGCCCTAAAACCAAGTAACGAGGAGCCACTTTCCCCTTTTCTTCTGCTGATCCAAATAGCAATTTCCATCCTCCTTCAGATTTGGCTTCAAATCAACTTTGAATCTCTCTTATTGTGACTTCGAACTTAGGTAGAATGATTCCTATATTTGCTACAAAATCCTTGGGACAATGTATTGAACCTATGATAGTTGATTTGCTTCATGAGTCCTTTTTCTTTCTTCAGTATTATGGTCATACACAATGGAGATGAGATGGCTTACCTGGAAGAGAGGTGAGTGAGCTACGGTCATAACCGATTGTACATTGAGGGAGATGAAGTAGCTGAGATGAGGGTGCCGCACGATCGATCATGCATGGTCGTTTGTGGACAGTCGGTGATGTTCTGGGCCATTAGAGCTCGAAAATTACCTGAAAATGATCGGTTCCACCTTGCACGCAAGAACAGCCAATGGATAGAATTGATGTTGGACGTTCGGCTAATGTTGCCTTAGTGAACAATCGGCATATATCATGATTTCAGAATGCTCAGCCTTCATAACATTTAAAACGATGGACCTGTATGATACGACAACGTTCGGTCTCAACTTGAACAAAGTGCTTTTACTCCACATATTAACCATTCCTCTCTTTTCCCATAAAATGGGATAAAAATAGATTAATTTGAACTAAGCAATGAGCTCTAGTTTCTCGTACAAACATTTAGACTTGTGTGTGACTTGCATATGATATGACCTTCATGACTTGTAATAAACCACCTCGGAACAAATGTCATGAATTAAAGCCCTTAATTACCATTTTAGAACTCATCTGTAACTTAGATAATAGCAAGATTTCTACTGGCTAACGATTGTTCGTGAAACTCAAGCTGTTTCGTTTCCTGATAACATGCAGAGATAATAGATACGATTGGAAATGACGGTCTATCTGGACAAATTACAAAGTCTTGTTTTCTTCTATTTTTCACAACTTATTACTATACTGAACAGCACTTTACCACACTTCACTTGCACTCACTATGCATCGGGAAGTACATATTATTTCTTTTAAATATGATTTTTACTAAGTTCTATAGTAAGGGAATCTAGACATTTCGGGCACTCTGCAATCATGCCAGTTGGATCATCATTTCATAGGACCAGTTCTGACGTAGATTCTAGTTCGACGACTGAGTCTGATAGTTTACCGCTCATCCATGATTTAGAACAGCTATAAGGCATAGGTTCTCAACTTGACCTTTTTCAAATTGTTCCCGTTTTTTCGCTAGAAGTTATCGAACCAGTGCCCAACACTTTAGAGGACGCGGTCATCCTTGAAAATCCACCTGATTCGGTGGCTTCAAAGATTACAGAAGATGCTCTCTAGAGGATTTGCACAAGGCATGGAATTCCTTTTGGCCATGTACTGGTTCCATCTCAAGACGATAGGGCTCATAGACCTCCCAAAGGGTATACAACATGTAACAAATTTATTTGCTGGGCAGGGTGCATCTCGCATTTCAATTTATATGTCCAGGGGATCTTACATTATCTAAGGATAACTCCTGCACAACTCCATCCAAATGGTTATGTGCTCCTCAACTGTATTAATATGGTATTTATGGAGTTTCTAACCATCCTTCCACTATCGAAGACATTCGATTTATCTTTACTTTCAAACGGTAGACAAGGAGTTTATCATTCAAATTTCTTGAGTCCGCAAAGAGATGCCCAATTTTGACAGGCATATGGAATAAATTAAGTGCCTTCAAGAGTGAATGGTTCTTCGTTTGCTGCCCGCGTGGCTTTCCTCGATAATGGCTAGAAAGGCATAAGTGCTAACCACCAGTTTCATAGTAATATGGGAAAATAATAACCAAGTTGCATTCCGATGATGTTAATCATTTACAGGTGACTTTACCCGGTCTAGCAGTGATATTTACAAAGAAGCGATCTCAATGAAGAACGCTCCACCTGTGGATAGAAATATCAAATTTTTTATCAAGGACGAATGTCTCATAACTTTCGGGTTGATGGAAGAGGGCCTCAGCATGGGGCTAACTAATGTTGAATATGCAAGTATATGATTTTTGTTTGACGATAATAAACATATATATATATATATATATTCATTTAAATGTGTTTGTTAATGTACTATTTTAGTTCTCACATAATTAAATAAATGTTTGCTGAATAAATTAAATAACACAGTATTTAAATTCAAACAGATATTTTATTCAAACAAATATTTATTACAATTTTGTATAGTACAAATTCTCTCACTATATATATACAATTTCAATTACAATAGAAATTTGATTACATCACAATATTCATTTACATCAGCACCTCACTACATATCACTCATTCACTCAAAACAGATCTTCAACTTCATTCCAGATTGAACCCAGCATCTGAGCAATTTGCAAAAATATACACTCACGTAGTAAAATTGAAAATAAAATATTTTGTAGTATAAGATAAAACGATTTTTGAAAATATTATTTGCCTCGGTTATTTGGGTTGTTCGTCGTCATTTTATTTTGAATACATCACACACGAACAACTTATGACATGCACAGTGTACCATTGTACATGCCACAAGGCCGTGCACGCCAATATACACTTGATAATCTACAGGGATAGGTGAGCACAAGGTCAAACCCAAAATAAAAGCCGTGTTTAACTCAAGTGAAATAAATAAAGTCACAACAAGCTAGATTTAACACAGGTGCAATCAAAATGTACAAGCTCACGAAATTTGTCAAGACAATAAAACAAGCCTTGACCAAAAAGTTTTGTGATGTACACATGAAGTAAGCAAACAAAGTCAACAAGACCGGTCAGAGAAACCATAGTGCATCTCATCACAAATACGCAAAGGAACAATGGAGCATATATATGAACCCAGACAACATATGCAATGGACAAAACTTTCTGGAGTGAACCAGACTCAAGTATAACTACAACAGATGACAATAGTGGTGCAATAGACACAAACGACAGAATGCATATACAATGAATGACCAGACTCAATGAAACAACACCGCAGATGCAAGCACACTAGAAGCACAGTACACATCAACCCAATGCAAACCAAAAATGAGCTCAAAGCAAATCTAGACCACATGAAGTACGAAAACAATGAACCAGTACAATGTGAACTAGGTCAAAAAAAGCCATGGAATAGTAGAGAAATTGAAGCAAATGCATATCAGACTGCAACTACCAGAGACCTTCAAACATGTATACATATATCTTGAGGCAACATGGAAGCGGTGCACATATATACATGATGTATATGTAAATGTGTATATTTTTACCACCATATTTAATCTATTTAAATTAAATAAATAATCATATTGGGTATTTTATGTTGTTTTAACCAAAATCCATATTATTTTCAAATTGTCATATGTTCATCTTCATCCAAGGGCAAAATGGTCATTTTTGTGCATATATTAAATTGAGAAAATTTAATTAGAAATTTCTATACAATTTTGTAGGTATTTTATTTCAATTACAAGTTGTTTCATGAAGAAGATATGCATGCACAAAAAGAATACAAAGGAATGAAGATGGAAATAATTCAAAGTGAATAACATGGAGGATCCCACCTATCCACCACCTTAATGTACAAGTTAGAGGCTAATTCACATGCTTATGGAATTAATGGCTTCATGTACACTTAAATGATGATTAGTAGAAGATAATGATTACTTGGTCTTCACACTTTCTCAAGGGTAGTTTGGTCATTCTCCAAATTATGTATTAGGGTTTCATGCTTGTATAAATAACCCCTTATGTTTCATGTAACTCTCCTCTTCCTCTCCCTCTTCCTCTTCATTAGTTTAGGCTCAAAATAAAAGAAAGCTTCTCTTTTCTTTTCATGGCTACTTAGCCATTTTTATTTCATGTAATCTTTTTTTTATGCAATATTAATTTGTTTTTATTTTACTTACATGCTCTCTTTCTTTCATGCTAGTAGTGTAGATTTATTTTATGCAATTAGAGTAGTGTTTTTTTCTTCCTTTACTTTGCTTTTATTTTTCTTTCTTTTTGCTTTCATGTTGCTAGCTACATTTGCTAATCAAATGACAAATATGAGAGGCTAAACTCCTTCAATTTAGGGGTAATGGAGCTCTCTAATTATGTAGCTTCAACTATTTGTTAATTCAAGCTCGCTTTTTGTGCTTAATGTTGATCAATGAAGTGGTTTAATTGTTGTTTTTGTTTTGAATTTGATAGCCTATATTGTTGACACCAAATAGACTATGCTTAAACAATCACTAACACTAATTACCTCTTCATCAAAATATGATTATGGCAAAAGAAAGTGATTTGAAATTAAAATTTGATGGTCTATGTTTCTAATCAATAGTTAATAGGCCATACTTAAAATAGATTTCATTTTCATTATCATTTTTCATTAGAGTTAGTAAGTGGTTTAAAGGTTGTGTTATAGTTTGATGGCTTATGTTGAGCTAATTAATAGCACAAATGAGCCATACTTATATAAGCACATCATTTAAACTCACATATGACAAAAAAAAAATCATAATTTCATTACTTGTTGAATTATATAATCTAGAGAGTGGATTTATCTCTAAATTGTCATTTAACTCTCATATTTTTATCTATTTTTCTTTCGCTAATTTTTGTTAGTTTCTTACATTTTTAGCTAATCACACTTTCAACTTTGCTTAATTTGATTGAATAGAATTTTAAAATCATCAATTCTCTGCGGATCGACCCGTATTCGCCACGTGCTGCATTCATACACCGTGCACTTGTGGTTATTTTAATTTTGAAATTTTTCGAAGGTTTTCTAATTCGATAGAAATTCCGCCGATTAACAAGTTTTTGGCGCCATCGCCGGGGAATTGATTCGATTTTGATTTTCTATTCTTTGGATTATTTTCGTTTGATATTATTGTGTGTATTTTGTGTTTTTGTGTGCATTTAAAAAAAATTATTTGATTTTTGCTAGCATTTTCGTTGTGTGGTTGTGGTTGTGCTATTTCCATTTGCATTTCATATATAAAAAAAGATACACAATTGGAAAAAGAAAAAAAATTATTGCATTCCATTTACATTTTTTTGCATTCACAATTCATTTCCTTCTTTTCTTTACATAAAAAAACTGTTCATTTCATTGTGCAGTGCAGCATAACCCTCTTTGTTACTCCTTTCCAAACCACTGCTGCAAACCTCACTTCCTCAATACTTCAACTCCACCACATTTCTGCCACCAGAAAACTGTTGCGCTGCCTCTGCTTCAACCTCTGTTTCTTCAGTTCACCACCATCACAGCAGTGCTCTGCCATCTCCCCTTCTCTGTCCTCTCTCAATACCAGCTTCTGGATACAGTCATCATTCATCATTCACTGCTCAATCTACAACCCATTTCATTCATCCACCTGCACAACAGTGTGCACGTTGCATTCACTCCAACATTTCTTCTTCCATCATTCACCCTACTACAGTGCATAAAACTGACTTACTGCTTAACAAGCCATTCAAACATCTGCTAACATCCACCCTACTTCACACTCAACTACCAGCATTCCAACCTTCAACCACTCCTCCATCAGAAACCATTTTACTGACCATAACATCACCACTGACACATCCCCTTTTTACTACCATAGCAACTGTCTCTGTTCAATACCTCAATACATTTCAATATCACTTCTCGACCATTCCATATCACAGTATCACATACATTTCAATACAGTTCACTTCTCTGTGCAAACTACTTACTTCCTACTCACTTTCACAAGCACCACCACAAATCATCACCTTCACAACCCTTCACCACATACTCTCTGTTCTGCTAGCACATATCAGTGCACGAACAACCCTTCACCACAACCCATCCATACAACTTCATACCCAAACTACACCATACCATCCCTCTCCACTGTCCATCAAACAATAACCCTCTCTGTTACCACCAGAGACCTTGAAACTGCTCGAACCGCTACAAATCGTCTCCACTACCGGAGCAGCAACTCCCCAATTTCAGCAACATAGCAGCAGCCACCTTCATTATCCAACTCATTCACTACTTCACACATACTTGATGAAACCATTGACTTCCCCTACCACTTATTTCCAACACAGCTAGCAACCATCTTCGACGACCTACTAGAACTCCACCACAATACCAGAACACGACAAATTCACTGCCTCCCTCAATTTGCACTCACCAGCCTTCACCATCTCAGAGCATATCACTTGTCTGCAGCATTCACTTCACCCCACTGCTTCAGTTATCAAGTCCTCATCTCAACCTCACCGAGACCAAACAGTGTTTCAACCACCTCATCGAATCAGGACGCTTCATTCACCGCAACCTTCACCTGAAAACACCACCATTCACAGTCGTACCACGACCCCATAATCGAACATCTCCCACCTCTTACACTCAAGAATCACCTCTCCTAATCAATTTATAAATATTGGATTTCAAAATCACCTCACCAATCACCTTCGCTTTAACAACCGATTCGAATCCACCTTCAACACAGAAATTGAACATCGTGACTTTTGAGAATTTGTGGCGATTTATGTTGATACTGTGAAATCGTATCTGCGTTCGAAGTTTTGAAAATCAAACTTACTTTTCTTTGCTCTGGAAGTTGGATTTGAAAATGCGGTTATATAATTTGTGAGTGTTTAATTGGGGAGAACATTTTTATTTGTTTGTGTGTGTTTGTGTGAACATGTGCTCTGATTTTGAATTGCAGTGTGTTTGGGCCGGGTATAATTTGTGGGTCGTGTGTGTTTAATTTTTTTTTAAGTTGTGTGAAGCTCCTTTTGATTTTTCTTTTTCAGTTTGTAATTTTTTTGAGTATCCAAAAAAAACAGTTTCAATTTGTTTTATTTTCACTTGTTTGGTTTTAATTTTTTTTCCTCTTTAATAAAAAAAACTTGTATATATCTTGTTTTTGGTTTCAGGTTGCAGAAGGAGAAATTCAAAGAAAAGGAACGGCTGTAGAAAAAATTGCTTCGCTTTGCATGCCAAAAAAATTAAACTATTTGCTTGCTTATCTATTGTTTTTTTAGTTTTGCATTGTTGGTTGTTTGCATTTGCATCCTATTTTGATTTTTAAAAAAGAAAAAAAATTCAAAAAAGAAAAAGAAAAAAAAAATCATTCGTAGTTGCATTGTTAATGCACGTTTATTTTCTGCTTTGCATTTCATTCTTGAATTTTAATTAATAATAACGGTTAGACATCGATAGCACTTAATTGTATATTGACAATTTGTCTTCTTTGAACAACTTATTTTCTTGGTGTCTAGGCTACGACAGAGTAATAACCATTTATAAATATTACGGTGATCCGTAAATATTATAGTGGTTGTTCCTCTGAAGGTACTTAAACCATCGGCTGCATTGCTACGGTAATTCGTGGTGCATCGATAACTCCTGCCCGTTACCTGGCTGAGAACTATCTTGTTTATCTAAGACAATGTTTGATTTTACAATTTTGGGTTAACTTAGGATAAATCATTTGTAATTAACCTCTGCATTCATTTAATTGCATTAGTTCATGCATATTTAAAAAACCAAAAAATTTCAAAAACCCAAAAAAATATAGAAAAACAAAAATCCAAAAAACCTTTTTTAAAGAAAAAGCCAAAAAAATTTAAAAATCCAAAAACAAAACAAAATTCAATTTTCCATTTTGAAAAATAAATTCTATTTGTAAATATTTTTCATTATAAAAAAAATCAAAAAAACATTCTTGAAAATGTTCGAGTTTCCCCACTTATGTGAATTTTACAATAGTTGTGAAAATCAAAATAATCCATATAATTTCACTCAAAATTCTGATGGATATTTTAATGACAACTATTTTGTAAATAATTCAAACTTTGAACAACAAAGTTTTCAAAACGACGATCGGCCTTCGACTCTTGAAAATAGCATTGAAATGATTTCATCTTTACTCGAACTTTCTATACAACAAAATCAAAAGATAAATGATTTATGTAATTCTTATTTGTGTAATAACTCGAGTCAAGGATTTCAAGTTTGAATTCAATTCAAACGATTACGATTATAACCCATGCCAATTCAATTTCGAGTTTCAAAATGAATTTCAAAATCAAGATGAAAATGTGAACCAATTTTCAAATGATTTTGGCAATGGGAATAGTTTCAATAATGATACGATTGAAAACCTTGGTCATCAACAAATTCAAAATGAAAGTTTTCAAATTAATAATCAAGAATTTGATTTTGTTGACCAAATAGAAAAAGATAACGGGGATTTATTACTTGAAAAATACAAAAAAATTCATGAAAATCATAATGAAATTTCAATTTGCGAAGAATCAAATAATACTCTACCGTTTATCGAAATTGAAAATTCTTGTTCTCAACAAGTCCAAATCGAAAATTTTCTAGTTAATAATTACAAATTTGACTTTGTTGAGCAAACGAATGAAATTTACGATGATCACACGAATTTGTTGATTAAAACATTGGAAAATTTTCGTGAGAAACAAAATCAAATTTCAATGAGTGACGAGTTAAACGATAATCCATCTTTTACCCAAATCGATGATTTTCAAATAATAACTTTTGAAATTGATAATGACGATCTTAATCAAGTTGTTGAAAGGACGGTAATTAAGTTGGATTTCAATTCTTTTGAGGTTGTGGAACCAAATTTAAAATTCGATCTTCCTTTTCTCGATTTCGAAAATTTGAACGCAACAACTTTGGATTTTGAACTTGAGATATGCAATGAAGTTGTTCATAATCCAACAAAGGAAGACGAATTTAACGAACACGATTTCTTTGGACTTTTTGAAAATGAGTTGTTGGATTCCAAAGGGGACGATTTACATCACCATTTTGAAATCAAAAATTTTGAAGAATTTTTCAATGACAAACTTGGCTTTCATTTGGTGAAAATAAACTTGAATTTCAATCAATCGTTATATCTAACCAAAAATCATCGAAAATAAAACAACTCGTACGATTTTTAATAAAACGACATTCATTTTTTTAAATCCACATTCGACTTCGAAATCTTTTATGGTTTGGTTTTTCAAGCTTAAGTTGTGTCTCGTATACTTGATGAGACAAATGAATCGGTCTTTGGAAGACGTTTCATTTACTTTTTGACGATATACTTTTTGATGCCATGTAAATACATTTCATTTTCATGTAAATAATAATAAACGTTCCTTTCATTTGGGTTGACCGTGGGGACACAGTCAAAATCAAGTGTAGGGGGAGACTCAACTTCTTCTTGATTTTTCAGGATTAATTTTTCATTTTTCTTCCAAAAACTCAAAAAAATCCAAAAACAAAAGAAGAATTTTTTTTAACGTTTTTGATTTATTTTTAAAGAAATGCTATAGGATAAATATATGGTTTTGGTTTAATAAATTGAAAATTTTGAAAGTTTATTTATCTTAACAACATTAAAAATGAAGTTTGATTACAAATAACAATGGTTTAACTAGTATATAGGAAGATTCATGCATGTTAATTATGAAATACATCCCAATTGAAAATCTTTGTTTTAAAAAGTGGTTGATCTAAAGTAAAGGATATAACATTTTTTTTGTCTTCTAAGTTAAATGGTGCTAAGTTGATTTTGCAAAACTCTTTCTCCCACTTAAAAAATATAAAAAAATAATAATAACATCCAAAGTATTCACTCTCATTTAAAAGTCCTCACGGTTATGCATGGGTGAATCACTTGGAATCTTTGATTATGTGCTTTCATACTCATTTAAAAGTCCTTATGGTTATGCATGTATGGAACACATGTAAAAAAAAGAGAATAGACTTAATAAAAACCACTTACGGTCGATATGTGTATGCACAAAAGTGTGTGCACTCGCCATGCTCTGTACTCCCCTCACATAAGCCCGAAAGGCGGTGCATGGGTGGTATATCTGGCATCGGTTTACCTAAGCTAGGTGTGTAATTTTTCTTGCAAACAATGAGAGAGTAAGCAATTGAAGCCCTAGCACTATTTTTGCTTATTTGATTTGATTTATTATTGAAAATAAATGAAAATACCATTTTGATAAACTTTGATAATCTACGAAGGATCCTTTTCATAATTACACTTTGTTATCAATCAAAATAATGAGTTAAATTGTAGTCTATTTGTTAGGATAACTTGATTTTGTTGGAAATTTTGACGAGTAAATGACTTAAATTTTCAAGATAATGACCAAAACCTATATTTAATTTATTTGTGTCGATTTAGAAATAAATCCTTCATTTGTAAATATTTTCAAAAACTTGTATTCATTTCTTTGTAAATAAATCTTGCATTTTGTAAATATTTTCATCTTGCATTTGGATTTTGTGGGTAGTATCCGCTGAAAACCCTCACGAGACAACACTCGTCCTACTGGAGACACCCAGAGGTTTAACGGTTTGTTACATACGCTCAATGTAATCGTGCTCCCTACGAAAATGGATTTATCTTAGTTTTTGGTTCTTTATTCGAGGACGCATAAAAAGATAAGTATGGGGGTATTTGATGTACACGTAAACGTGTATATTTTTACCACCATATTTAATCTATTTAAATTAAATAAATGATCATATTGGGTATTTTAAGTTGTTTTAACCAAAATCCATATTATTTTCAAATTGTCACATATTCATCTTCATCCAAGGGCAAAATGGTCATTTTTGTGCATATATTAAATTGAGAAAATTTAATTGGAAATTTCTATACTATTTTGTAGGTATTATATTTCAATTACTAGTTGTTTCATGAAGAAGGTATGCATGCACAAAAAGAATACAAAGGAATGAAGATGGAAATAATTCAAAGTGACGAACATGGAGGACCCCACCTACCCACCACCTTAATGTACAAGTTAGAGGCTAATTCATATGCTTATGGAATTAATGGCTTCATGTACACTTATGATGATTAGTAGAACCTATTGATTACTTGGCCTCCACACTTTCTCAAGGGTACTTTGGTCATTCCTCAAATTATGGATTAGGGTTTCATGCTTGTATAAATAACCCCTTATGTTTTATGTAACTCTCCTCTTCCTCTCCCTCTTCCTCTTCATTAGTTTAGGCTCAAAATAAAAGAAAGCTTTTGTTTTCTTTTCATGGCTACTTAGCCATTTCTATTTCATGTAATCTTTTTTTTATGCAATATTAATTTGTGTTTATTTTTCTTACGTGCTCTCTTTCTTTCATGCTAGTAGTGTAGATTTATTTTATGCAATTAGAGTAGTGTTTTTTTCTTCTTCTTTACTTTGCTTTCATTTTGCTTTCTTTTTGTTTTCATGTTGCTAGCTACATTTGTTAATCAAACGACAAATATGAGAGGCTAAACCCCTTCAATTTAGGGGTAATGAAGCTCTCTAATTATGTAGCTTCAACTATTTGTTAATTCATGCCCTCTTTTTGTGCTTAAGATAATCAATGAAGTGGTTTAATTGTTGTTTTTGTTTTGAATTTGATAGCCTATATTCTTGACACCAAATAGACTGTGCTTAAACAATCACTAACACTGATTGTCTCTTAATCAAAATATGATTTTGGCAAAAGAAAGTGATTTGAAATTAAAATTTGGTGGTCTATGTTTCTAATCAATAGTTAATAGGCCATACTAAAAAAGGATTTCATTGTCATTTGTCATTAGAGTTAGTAAGTAGTTTAAAGGTTGTGTTATAGTTTGATGGCTTATGTTGAGCTAATTAATAGCACAAATGAGCCATACTTATGATAAGCACTTCATTTAAACTCGCTTATGACAAAAAAAAAGATCATAATTTCATTACTTGTTGAATTATATAATCTAGAGAGTGGATTTATCTCTAAATTGTCATTTAACTCTCATATTTTTATATATTTTTCTTTTGCTAGTTTTTGTTAGTTTCTTACATTTTTAGCTAATCACACTTTCAACTTTGGTTAATTTGATTGAATAGAATTTTAAAATCATCAATTCTCTGCGGATCGATCCATATTCGCAACGTGCTACATTCATACACCTTGCGCTTGTGGTTATTTTAATTTTGAAATTTTTCGATGGTTTTCTAATTCAATAGAAATTCCGCCGATTAACAATACACATGACAGTGAAACAGGCCAAAGATTTCATGAAACCATAGTGGTACAACTGCACAAATTACACAATGAATATGTGCATGAATATGTCTAGTGAAAACACAGCAGTGTTGATGTCAGGAATTTAAAATGGAACAAGTCAAAGACAATTTTTTTATACCAAAGTCAACTCAAAAAGGCCAGAGAATTCAAAGCAGTGGTTTCAAACCAAAATCTAAACCATGGTCATGCCGATGTCAACAGAGTCAAGTCGAAAACGAAAACTGTGTTTCAAATCAAGTTACAATTTTTAATACCATGGACATCAAGAGAAAAGAACCAAGTTAGAGAAACAATGTCAAAGTCATACTAGCGGTGACAGTGCTGAAAACAGAAGTCATGTCACAGTTTTTTATAAAACAAAGTCAAAATATTATCACAAAATCAACTGCGAACAAAGGCCGAAGACACCAGCAAAATCAAAGCAATGACAGTGCCGTGATGACCAAGGCAACAAGAACCAAATAATGTCAACAGCAGTGTCAAAGCCGATATTGAACAAGTCAGTGCCAAAGTCAAACCAGCAAAATCGAAAGTGTGGTGAGCATGGCAACTCAAAGCCATGAGTATCAAGTAAAATAAAAAATATATGATTTTGAACAAGTCAGAAATCATCACAAGCATCTATACAATATCAAATGGCCGAGGAGAATTACAGATGAATTCAAATGATTAAATACGAACAAGAATATAGGAATTAGAATCCTACTTAACCCAAATCATAACCGGCCTAAAATTCATTCGAGTTCAAGCAATAACAGAGAAGATTATATCAATAACTCAAATCATTAATCGAGTTCAAGTAAGCTAACAAGACAAGCAAAAAGCATAAATTACATACCAGATTCTTTGAACCGAACTCGACGAAATCGAAGAAGCCATATGCAAAACCGAAGAGACAATTATTCGACAAAGCAAGCATCGCAAGATCACAAATTCGAATGATTAATTGAAGCGTTGCATTCAATTTCAAAAAGCTTTAATTTTTTAGCAAAGGAAAAGAGGAACGAAGACCGGGTAAAGTCACCTTGAAGTTGCTTCTAAAGATCTTCCAATTGATCCAAATGTTCGTATGGCACAACTTTCGAGAGGAATTTCCAAAATTTTCTTTTGAGGGATTCTATTTTCCCCCCAACTTGAAGAAGGTTCCGGATGACATTCAAAAAAATGACCATTGATTGCGTCACCAATATCCACATGCAATATCAAGAATGGATGAAGGCTACGAAAAAAATGTCAAAGGTCTTCTTCGAACGTGCGGCAGAAATCAAAAAACTAAAATGACAAGAGGCTCAGGACGAGAGAATCATCGACACTGATGAAGGAAAAGCTGACGCTGCCATGAAACCTATAGAGGAGATGAAGTCCAGCCATCTCGGTACGGTTTAAGTACTGTATCATTGGAACTTGGAGATTGCGCATGAGCGAGATGCGGCTCGAAACAATGAGTCCGCGACTTTAAAAGAAATTGCCAAGCTCAAGGCCAAACTTGAATATATGACTAAAGAAAAGGATGATGCTTAGAAGATCTCTCAAGATTCCTGCGAAGAGTTGGTTCGTGTCATACTTGAGAGAGATGCGGCTATTGAAAAGGCCAAAAATGTCGACATGCTCATTCAACGTGAGACAGAGGTGACCGAAAACAAGGTGAGAGAAGATGTAATAAACGAGATCGACTCGCTTTCAGTCTCTACAATGCCAACTTTCTCGAACATAGGAATTTGGTGTAGCTTGGCGAAGACTACCCCTACCAACTTTATCGTGCTTAGGAATTTTTTATCATGGAATAGAAGAAACTTCATGGCTTGGAGGATGCCGACGTAGCCAAATTTTAAAGTGAAGTGCTATTGGGCGCTGAACCCAAAATTTTGCATAATGTTCAAACTTCTCTTCAGAAAGAATCTATGGTTGCTCCTTCGCATGAAGGGGGTGATGGAACTGGATCGGCTCATTCTGATATCGTAGCCAAATTTCTCTTAGTGTCTTAAGTCATGACCAGTTCTACGGCAAGCTCTTCGACTATCCCCGGGTATGATCCAGACAAACCGCGCTTATCTTCGATCCTCGAGCATAGTTTTGAAGACGCATTAGCCCAACTTGGAATTCACACCAAAGAAGGTCTTCCGTTGATTTTTCCCATCTCTCATAAAGTTGGGATGTTATCAATCAATATTTCTAATCTCTTCACATATTTTTTCTTTACTTTGGACTTATGAAGTATTGCTTCTCTCCTTTCTCAAGAGCCTCAACTGTAGTCGAAAATGGCTACAACCGAGTCTATTACATTCGCAACTTTGGCCGCCATTCAGAGTGCTCGCAATGATGCCTTCGTTTTTGACGATCAATTCATGGAGGCGTTATTCAAGGAGGGGAACGACCCACATTACGAAATCAATTTCGGTGCGGAAGTTGTGATCACAAGTTCAACCAATCCCACTAGTGGGCTCTGTATGAAAGAGCAGATTGAAAGAGAGGAGCTTTCAAAAAGGAAGGTAAAGGACGAGCCTGTTAAGTCGGTTCCAGATGAACTGATTCCTTCCCCGCTTCAAACGATCCCTCCTGGAGGGGCAATTCCTCCGAATGACGTTCCATATGCTTCTAGTACTGAATATGCTCCCATCCCTCCTATTCCAAAGACGATACCGCCTCATCATATAGCCGAGGAAACTACTTCAAAGAACGGCCGAGGCGACGAAGGATCAAAGGGGAAGTCGAGCGTAGTTTAGAAGGAACCTCTCTGAAGAAGCAAAAGAAGGATAAAAAATCCAAAAATTAATCTTTAGACGTGTAAATATTTAGATGATCATTTCTCTTTTTGTTGGTTATAGCGTGGCCCTTCACTTTTGTCTTGTATTCTGAGTAGACCTGTGTGATGTACAATGGATTCCATGTGAATAAGAATTCTTTTGCCCTTACATATGATTTCTGCATTTACTTGTTCAAATGTCCGAACTGTAACATTTTCCATTATATGCACTTGTGGCTCGCTATTTGCTGAATTGAACACTGATTTGATTAATCCACCTCTAGGCCTCCCTATAGTTGTGGCCTCGAGTTGTTTTAAATAATGGACATGAGTCGCAATGTCGAGCTATCACTATCATTCCTTAGATGATCACACTTCTGCTCCCGGTCTCGGTTTGATAAATGAATTGCAAGGACGGTCAAGTCTCGCCCTAGTTGTGTTTATACTCCCACCTTATCTCCAAAGACTTAACACTGAACAAAGAATGGTCGATTCACATTCCTCTTGTTTCACTCCCATGCCCCCAAGTCTAAGGCGTACATTAATATGTAAGAAGGCAGGTTAAGTTTGCTTTAGCTTATACTCTTTCCCATCGAATCGAGGGATCAAGAAATGGATAGAAAGCTGAGTCGCACATACTCTAGTTTTTTGCAGTTTGTATTTCTCCTGTTGATTTCATGTTTGAATTATTGGAACAGAAAAGGTCAAACTTCACTCATCTATTTATGGAGTTTGCGTTCTAGTCCGCACTCTTGGGACTTAGAGTTATTCTATGAGCGGCCGGTTCATGCTTGATTTACGATCATGCTTTAGTCCTTCCTTCGAGGACGTAGATTTTCTCATGGGCGGCCAGTCACATCCGAAATGTTTATACTCCAATCCATACTCTGGAGATATAGAGTTCTCTCAGGGGCAGTCATGTTTCAACCATATTATTTAACTCCAGCCCGCACTCCGGGGACTTAGAGTTCTCTTGTGGGCAGTCGTTTTTCCATCCGAAATTTTTATACTCCAGTCTGCTTTCCGATGGCTTAGAGTTATCTCATGGGCAGTCATGTTTCTGCCTGAGGCAGTCGTTTTTCCCCGTCAATCGTTTATACTTCAGTCCGCACTCCGAGAACTTGGAGTTGTCTCGTCAACAGTCGTGTTTCCACCCAAGGAGTCGTTTTTCCACCCGAATAGTTTATACTTCAGTCTGCACTCTAGGGACTTAGAGTTTTCTCATGGGAAGTCGTGTTTCTTCCCGATGCAGTCATTTTTCTACTCGAATCGTTTATACTTCAGTCAGCACTCCAAGGACTTAGAATTTTCTCATGGGTAGTTGTGTTTCCGCCCGAGGAAGTCATTTTTACGTTGAGATCATTTATACTTTAGTCCGCACTGTGGGGGCTTAGAGTTTTCTCGAGGGCAATCATGTTTCCACCCGGGTTGTTTATACTCCAATCCACACTCTAGGGATAGACTCCTATCATAGGCAGTCGTGTTTCCACCTAAATTGTTTATATTCCAATCCACTCTCCGGGGGCACTCTGTAGGAAATGTAGGAAGTCCACGCGACAATTTTTCTTGCGGGCCGTCATTTTTCCACCCAGGTCAGTTGTTTTTCCATCCGTATTGTTTATACTCCATCCTACACTTTGGGGACCTAGAGTTTTCTCGTAGGCATTCATGTTTCCGCTCGAATTGTTTATACTCTATTCCATACTCCGGGGATTTAAATTTTTCTCATGGGAAGTCATGTTTCCACCTGGGTCGGTCGTTTTTCCGCCCGAATTGTTTATACTTCAGTCCGCACTCCAGGAATTAGAGTTTTCTCGTTGGGTGACCAGTTATACCCATCTTCAATTTATACTTCAGTTGTCAAGTCGAGGTTAGAACTGTCGACCGAATGGTCGAACCATGTTCATCCATGGAATAGAATTCTGCCCCCAGCATCCAGGATGAAACTTGACAAATGGATGGTTGATTCTTGTCCACTTGGTGATTGTAGCTCGTTCAATTAAGTTAAGGAAGGAGGTGAATGATGGATGGTTGGATCACATCCATGTTGTGGTTGGATAATCAAGTCTTATACAATTTTCTTTGTAGTCTCTCTAGCAAATGGAGGTAGAGAGTTATTGAGTGGAGTTGCATCCATATCAGGGTGCAGTCGTGTCCATGTGTTGAGAGTGGTGGTTGATGAGTAGCCAATCAATCGTGACTACTTCAAGTCTAACATGAAGGTTGTTGAACGGACGGTCAATAGTGTCCATGTTCTACTGGATTCTGACCTTGTCGGGTTTTTCCATTCTGTGTCTCTATGTCCCAAGTTAGGGGCAAACGTTAGCTAATGAACGATCGAATCACGTTTATCTTGATAAAATCCCCACAGGTTTTATCACGATCTACAGAGATTAGCTGGCGGTCAACTTTGAGTACATGGTCACCTACGTCATTTTGGAAGTAGTTTATGGTCACCTACGTCATTTTGGAAGTAGTTTAGTTCAAGTTTGTCACAATTCACAACTTAGTTGAAATTAAAATAGGGATCATTCAAAATAAATTGGAATTAATCCCTTTAATAAGTTAAGCGACGACGTATGCTTGCTATTCCATTCTATCCAAGCCCTTCTCTACCAGGAGTCAACCATGGGTGGTTCAATTAATCGTCAAATTTCTTTATCGATATGATTAGGATGTTTCTATCATCGTCAATCCAGTACATTCTTAAGCTATAGTTACTTATTCTGCTTGTGAATAACAAATGCATGTCCAAGAAACACGCAAGGCGAGATGGACGGGTATTGAAGGGTTGGTGGTAAATCACTTGGAGTCGGACCTGAGAAAATCTGGTAATTGCTTGGAGTCAACAGTCAGCTCGCTTTGAGTCAATCATTGGTTTTCTTGGGGTCAATAAATTATAAGTCTTAGTGATTGGCACTTGGAGTTACTTTGGTGTTTTCTTTAGGAAAAACTTTGTCTTACCCGTGTCCTGCTTTGGGCCAGAGTAAGGGTTCTAAGACCATGTCTGGTGTTGTACTTTTCAAAATTTTGTCAACACCCAACTCCAATGAAATTTAGTATGCCGGTCATCCATACCTATGCATAATAGCATAGGATTCTATTTTTAAGGAACTTCAATACCAATCATTTCTATATTACGGTAGAAATAGAGGTGAATAGTTGAGCATTTGTTGATTGATATGCTAACAAGGAAGGATTGATTCTATGGCCTCGAAACAATCGGTTAGAAAGTTCATCTAGAACAATAAGTTAAGTCGGTGGATATGTTAATAAAAATGATCGGTTGCATTCATTGATCTTGGAACGGTTGTATCAAATCAATCATATAGGAATGGCAATAGTTCAACATTTGTCGGAAGGTAGGCCAATAGAAAAATGATCGGTTATGAAGTTGGAAGTGGAATGATCGGTTGAGTTGGCCAGTGAAAAGTTTGTATAAGAAATGGTCACATTAGAAACCATCGGTAAGGGGGCGAACTGTAATGATCATATGAAAACAATTGTATGGAAACGATGGGTGAAAAACGACTGTGAATAGTAGAAATTGGCCAAATCCAAGCTATTGAAACAAACACCATAGGGAACGATCGTTTAAGATGGTAGGACGTTGGGATTCATGATTAACAAATGTCCAATGAGCATCCATGAGTCATAGCCAATTGTTGATCGTTCCTTAATGCTTTAAAACTTGAAAATATATGGACATTCATGAAACATGTGGCTAATTGGTCATAGATTTCATGACTTCCTTCTTCAGTAAGGGAAGTAGACTTGGCTTTTCTGCTCACAAGAAGTAGTTTCCAACTAGATCTCTTTCAAATTTGAGTAGAATAAGAAAATTGTAGATCAAAGGAAACTCACCAGTAGAAGATGAGATTTAATGGAGCTGAGAATTCATATATCAGTGAAAGCACCAAAATGATGACGCTAGAAATAGGAATCAACACCCATAGAATCTCATGGACATCGAACAAAGAATGAAATTAAAAGCCAAACAGAATAAAGTAAATGAACACATAGGTTTTTATAGTGGTTCGACAACCTTTGCCTGCATCCACTTCATATCTCTATTGAACTTTCATTTGATTGCAATTACAAGGATGTTTGGATCAGCTAGGATCCATTAATGCAAGAATAAAGAATGAAATAGTAGAGCCTTCGCAACCGGAATAAGGATCCCTTTTATGAAGCTGTGCCTGCTGTATTTATAGCAGAGGATGCACGTGGATTGGGTCAAAACTTTGTAAGAAGGCTTTCCACATCCAGAAAGGCCCATCATATCGATCGGCCATGCTAATTTGATAATCAGGAACGATTGGTATAAAGATAGCCAATTCTTTTCCTTAGTTCCAATCACTACACGATCGTTCGTGGAGGGACCCACTTGTTTCTTGATGTTTCTCCTTAAATAGGGGATGAAATATGGGTCGATCTTGGTTGAAGATAAAATATACACTGAAGTACACCAGTCGTTACGTTGAATCATCCAATAATGATTGGTGCATAACGACCGACCTTTTTCCAACTTCCACTTTAGGATGCACGATCATTTTTGTATGCTTCCTTTGTCGTGTTGTTGATGCTCTGATAGTTTCACATGAATTGGCTTCATGGATCTCAAGATATTGAACGTTCTCCGCTGACTTGAACTGTTCTATGGATCGTTCTTGGTTAATCCATACAAATCCTTGCTTCATCCTTAGCTAACTCTAAACTTGAGATCTAACTACACAAGTCTAGGATAATTACTTCATGCTAGCTACACTTCGATTGGATCCTTGTTCGAATCTACCCAACTATCGTCTATAGTACTATACGTAATTGGCTCTTCAGGTTGTTGACCATCCATCCCTGATCAAATCGATGATATCATGGCTTTGCCAAAAGGCAGGATAACAAAGTCCGATTGAATCGTAGCAATGATGTAATCCGATAATCTCTATAAAATCATTTGAAAGTCAAGTGACATTCAAATTCAAGTCTAGTTTTCAATTTCTCTAGGTCGCATTATCAATAACCAATTCAATTACTGATCTATTTGGATTGTTCGTTTAATCCTTGATCTCTCCGGATTGTCAGCTTAATCCTTGATTTCTTCATATCATTATTTTAATATTCGATCTCTCTAGATCATTAGTTTAACCCTCGATTTCTCTGGATCGTTAGTTTAAACCTTGATCTCTATGGATCATTAGTTGTGATCTTTTTTGATTGAGTATCCAATCTCTGATCTCTTCATATCGTTAATTCATCGTGTGTCCAATCTGCTAGCTCTCCGATGAGGAGACCCAACGACTGAATAAGTCTATCCACTCGCACTTTGGTGAGGGGACTCATTATCCTATACAAGTCTAATCTACTCGCTCTCTGACAAGGGGATTTGCACCTTATGGTTCATCGCTCTATCTCTTCGGTTGGGAGAACCATGTTCAACCAATTCATAAATTAGTCTCATGGGGTAACTAATCTCCATTGGTGTCTTGCTATCAATATTAGTTATCATATTCGACCGATTTCTAATTTCAAATATTTATCAAGCAATCATGAGGTTTAGATCAAATGCATATCAAGGATTTCTTTCAAATTTCCAACTCAAATTGTGCCTAGGGAACGATCAAGATCCCATACATGTATAAGCAGCATGACAGCAATATTGCATCATTCATTCAAAAACAAAGGAAAAGGGAAGGAATCGAACCTGGCTCCTATCTATCTCCATCATGAGATGATCATTCTCGACCAAGATCTATGGTTGCATCCAAACATATTCATCACAGATAGTGGTCGCTCCTGTGGCACCACTATAGTTTGCGCTATGTTAATCCGATTTATGAAATATCACTATGAGTGTTACTATGAACCTGCTTTACGATTTAGTACTCCTTCGTACCCTCATTCCTGCAGGGCTTTCTAGTTATAACTCCTATTATTATGCATTTGAACTTTGATCTCCACTTCGTAGCTTAATATCATTCCTTGGACATGCTCCATCTCATCGAGAGTCCAAATCTAGATTAGTCATGATCCTAGGCTTTCTTGGATCGATAATGACTTGCAAACTCATAACTCGGTACCGAGTTGTGATTTTATGAGAAGGGTGGCTCCAACTCTTCTACTCCATTTCCTTGTGCATTGGTCCCACCTTCCGGCCTCTAGTTATAGTTTCCTGCTACTCCAATTTTTCTTTGTTGCCCTATCCTTTAGAGGAATCCATCCACCATTTCTTCCTGTAAGACCATTAATATTTTCTGCACTTCTGTCACCATTCATTCATCTCCTCTCTAGTTACGTCGAGGGATGGGAGTTTGATTATGAGAATGCCTCCAAGCTGCCTCCTTTTCTTTGTTTGCTTTCATCGGCAATGGCTTTCAGTGTAGCTGGCCTCTTCATCTTCTCAAATCCATGCTTCAAGTTGTTAAATTTGAGTTCTTTTAATCAAAGCACCAAAATGTTCACAATAAAAATTTCACAAACTCCCGATTGACTAATTGAAATGGAAAAAAGAAAAGAATAGTAAGAAAAAGTCCATGAGATTTTCATAATGTTTTGACGAGTACTCCAACCTACATCCACTTAGTCAATTTCTATTGATTATTCTCTGTTTTCAAAAAGTTGTTTCTATAACTTTGTAGTCATATGTGGGTAGGATTCTAACTCAGTAATTTTTAGAAGTAGTTATTTTACAAATCGTCACCGTCCAAAATTCAGAATGAAGAGGAAGTTAAAAGCCCTATTTCAATTGTTCTCCACCTTTATTTATAGATGAAATTTTTTGAGATAATCTTCGAAAATTGCTACACACGATCCTCATGTCGTCCAAGTCATCCCACAAAAGATGAATGGTGATCCTCGACCAAAGCTTCATGGATCGATGTCGAACCTGCTTCGAGTCCAACCTGAGTTTTTTTTATTTTCTTTAGCCTTGACTCGGGGTTTTCCTAAGGTTGTTGTGCTTCAAGTTTTTATTTCCTTGCTTCGAGTCTGACCCTAGGATTTTGTGTGTTTGCTCCAAGCCAACTCAGTGCCGATCTGCCATAGCCGAGTTATGAAACTCAAGTTAACTTTTTTTCTCATTATTTGACATTTCTTTTATCTTTTCTTTTACTGCATTCCTATAGTCCCTGGATCTTTTTTTTGTTGATATTTCACCCAATCCAATTCTTTAAGTCATTTCGAAGGCTGTGGAAAATTCACCCATAATAAAACATAATATATATATATATATTCAAATTTTACTTTTTTTTAATTTACAACTGAAAACAAAATTGTTTTTTATATTAATAAAACTAAAAGATTAAATGTATATATATATACATGTATATATAAATTTTGATTTAAAAATAAAAATAATTTATAAATATGTGTGTGTGTGTATACATGCATATGTCCAAGGCATGAAAATAATAATAATTTTCTTCTAAAAAATTATTTAATATATATATGTGTGTGTGTGTGTGTGTATCTGTGTGTGTGTGTATTAATTGAAATATATATATTAAATATAGTTTCGAAAATAAAATTTAAAATTTTTTGTTTGATGGCCCATAATATGTATATGCCGATGGAGAGATTTAACAACATACAATGTTTAAATAAAACATGTACATTTTGATCCTGCCATTTACCGATACCTTGGTTGTTACCAACCTCCTCTTTGAACTCCAAATTTGCTTTCCCTTAATACAAGTTGTAAATCTACCTTTTATGCTTCACCTTCTTTACCTTTTAGCAACAGAGACTAAGTTTCTCTTATTTTTTTTCTCTATGGAGATGAGAGAAAGATGGACTATTTATAGCCAACTATATCCCAAAACTTTCTGCATATCAAAACATCCATACAACAAAACCCTAGCCCTCCTCTTCGCACTTTCATGGCTAAACCCGCTTTTATGGTTTTATGAGTTCCATGCCTAATTAATTTGACATTTAAATAAAGTAATTAATTAATTTAAGTCCATGTTTTAATCAAATCAATATATAAAAATTGTACATTATTTGCATTAATTTTTGGGCTTTAAATAATTACTTAAAATGTTATGAAAAATCAATCTAATATTTATATTAATTTTATTAATAACTATAACATTTATAAATTAATTTCAAATTGGCCGAACTTGATAATTAACTAACTACATAGTTGTATTGACTCTCTGATGTACACTTAGTCCTCAGTTAATATTTAAACAATTTAAGCAGTAAAGTCTATATGGAATTTGTTGAAGTACAATATCATGTGTAATTTCAACCATCTGTAGTTCATTTATGCCAAATCCAATTTGAAATATATATTAAGCTACACCTTGTAACGATATTTTGTGCATGTATTCTTTTCGTCATCATCGTCTCACTTAGGTATCTAAAGTTTGGTCAATGGTCAAAAACTCTAATAACATCCGAATTTAATTAAGTAGACCATTTAAAGTTCTAGGTTCAATCCGATAACACTTATCAATTAAGTGATTTACTCTGGTCAGAGATTTTGACTTTAAGTTGACGACCAATGAAAAGGATACCAACCTTCTACAATTAAGTAGACAAATCTTCTCTTGAATAGTGTTTTACTCAAGTAATTCAATGTATACTCAACCATGTCCATAACACAATCACCATGTCATGTGATTGACCATGATCAAAGTACAGTCCAGTTACTTAAGATCCATAGTACCTTTAAGACTAAACGCTACTTCATGCCATTACATTAGGTCTTCTATTTTGACTTAGTTGTATACTAATAGAAGGCTGTCATTGAGTCGTTCTGCAATGCTCTAAAATCCTATAAGCATGTAACTACTTGGCATGGTCATGAGTAATTCATGTACATCATATGTAGAGCATTAGTATGCCAATCCAATGGAAGTATGATATTCTTTTCTCAATGAATCCTGATTAGGAACATTTAAAGAATAAGTATCTAAATATCGATCCAATGCTCATGGTTATGAAAACATTTGTAAATGCAATTGATAAAATATTCCTCCTATGGATTTTCAATTTACATACATACATACATACATACATACATACATACATATATATGTCTAATGTATGATAACATTACTTGTATCTCTATATAAAAGGGTGTGTCATAGAAAACCAAAACCAGAAGTATACTTCAATTTGAACAAGATTCTTTATGAGAGTTAAGTTATACAATCAATGTACATGATAGCCTACAGTACACCATAAACTCTACCATTATTGAAATCACCTTTATAGCTCGAGTAAGAGTATCCCTTCATAGGGAGATCGTTATTGCCATATATTAGAAACAAATCCTTGGTATTTCTTAAATACTTCAAAATTACGTTATTGCCATATATTAGAAACAAATCCTTGGTATTTCTTAAATACTTCAAAAGTACCTTAACTTTTATCTAGTGATTTTTGCTTGGATTTGACAGATATAGACTGACTACATCAGGCCTAGTACATACATAGCATACATGATGGATCCTATTGCCAAAGTATAAGGAATCCTACTTATACACTATCTTTAATCATCCATAAATGGGAAGTCTATCTTAGAAATAACAATTCCATGTCACATTGGAAAATTTTTGCGCTAATATTTCCCATACTAAACCTTTTAGGGTGGTATCTTTGTGCATTGATTCGTTCTATCCAAATATTCTTTTAGATTGATCAGCATGAATCTTTATACCTAGTATAAAGGATGTCTCTCCCAAATCTTCCAATAAAAGTTCTTGGACAACCAAGATTCCACATATTATAACACTGGTTCATTATTGATTAGTAGTAAATCGTCAATGTGCAAAAATAAGATTACAGTAACACCATTTTGTTCTTTCCTATATACACACAATTACTTTGTATTTTGACTGTATCCAAACTGTTAGATTACTTTGTCAAAACATTTATTCCAACTCCTTGATGCTTGCGTAAATCCATAAATTGATCTTAAGAGTCTACATGCCTTGTCGCCTCTCCTACTAACTTCAAAACCCTTTGATTGTGACATGTAAGTAGCTCTTCTAAATCACCTTTCAGAAACATATTTTTAGCATTCAACATGAATATTTTGTAGCTATAATAAGCAATGATTGCAAGTAGTATTGGAATTGATTTAAGCTAGGTGACTGGAGATAATTATTCATTATAATCAGCACCTTGAACTCAACGTAAACCTTTTGCAACCAACCTTATCTTATAGGTCTCGACGTTTCCATTCTGCATTGATTTCTTCTTAAATATCCATTTATGGCTGACTGGTTTTACCCCTTTATGTATATTATCCAAAGACTATTTTTTGGTACATGGAATCCATTTTTTCATTGCATTAATCCACAGTTGGAATCTTTTCTCTCCAAGGCTTGTTGGTATGTTAGGGGATGTCATGGACGGTGTGACCCTTTTTATGCCATCAATGAGAAAATTGTAGTATCTCTCTATAATAACCTACCCTTTCAACCACCAAATATAGTGCCTGCACCAACGACAACTCGAGATCCAAAGGATGGGTCATTAGGGTTTGAGATGAAATATATACAACCACTAACATATATCAGATATCATATACAGTTCTAACTACTATCTACTTTCAAAATGTCACAGTGAAAGAAAATAAAATATAATACATATATAACAACCATAGTCACATAACCATAACATGCGTACAATGTCAAATACATATGTTTGAATAATACAACTACACCAAATCCATACACATGGTCCAACCCAAGTCATAACGCTTATTTACACCATACATAATATACACAAATGAGTATCCGTCCCTAATACCGTCTCGTCTCCAAATTACATCAACCTGGATATATATAGGGGGAAAAGGAGGGGGTCAGGCATAAGCCTGGTGATTAAGCCATACTTTTTCTCTATATATACTAAAAAATAATACTATAATATGATATGAGTCCAGTCACCTTATGTCTTATCACCAAGTAATGCTAACTATCATATACATCTAGTCATACTACATCATCATTATATGGACTCGTTTCCCAGGACTGGCCTTATTCCCTAATGGGTTTCATGTTGCCCATCATCATGTAAATCGTGTATAGGATTTACTACCTTAGACCGCCTGAAGCCTACAGGAAAGCCTATTGCCCTTATGAAAATTGGACTCAAGCTCTAGTCCACATATAGCCTACAGGATCACTTAGCATCTGCCACCTCTACTTGGTGCCGAAGCACTACAAGGGAGAAACATAATGCCTGGATCACCTACATTTTTTACAATTTCACATTCGCACCGTATTCATATTAGTACCTATATTTGTATCTACATCCATATCTGTATCCATATACACATTTATATTTGCACCCATATCCATTTCCCAAGATGTCTATCTTCGCTAACATTCTAGTTCATATTTCACGTTCACATAGTAGCACGTCTCTACATCATAGTAGCATACATGTTCATTTCAAATAACAAACAATCATCACAACCATTTGCTTAGTTTGTATCATCATCATTAGCCTTGTCAATAGGCTCCAAAATCCTTTGAGAACACAAGAGGAACAAGACTCGAATCAATCTTTTATTACTTATATAGGCCTTTACAGGTCCATGATCAATCTACTAGAATTTGTAGTGCACCGGTAGACCAGTTAGGGTAACCGATGCACCAGTGTGCATGATTTCCTAGAAGTTGCCGAGTTTTGAAAATCAATGGTTTTCATCATCGTTTCTACCTCTAACCGCCTCCATTCTGCCTCCCGTCACTTGAGAACGAACCTAGCACCTAGCCTTACATTTCTAAGTTTGGTTTATCAAATTATTTTTTAAAATTAATCAAGTAATCATCAAATTACTATATTTCAATGTAACCTAGTTTTTGATTGGCTATTATTAACCAAATTCCTCCCAAATCCCTAATAAAATCAAATTTAGATGTTTATAAGTGTTTATCTACTCTATTATAGACAATATATCATAATTAGAGGATCATGATTGTATTATACAAGGAGAAAAGGAAGAATCACTTACTAAATTAACATTCTCTACCAGTACTCCTGCAATCGAGACTGCTGCATCTCTATACTTCATATTTTCATCTTCGTATCTATGCTGGTATGTAGTACTCTTTGATGGCTCTTCAATGCTTTTGGTTTTATGAATTTTCATTGAGTTTGGAGAGAGATATTGTGTTTTTATTCTTGGTAGGTTAATAAGAAGAAGAAAGAGTGATCGAGTGGTTTTCTGAAAATGGAGTATCTGACTTTGTGCTTAAATGGAAGGAGGGAAAATATTTGTCCACTTAAATAGATATTTCAAAATATAGGGTTTTGATGCCCGTTCGATCCGATATCATTCCGCCCCCACTTCCTTCATACAAAATCCAGATGAGGCAAACCAAAATACAGCGTGTATAAGAAAAACAAGACAGCCGCAATGGAGCTGATTTCATTATCAAATTGAAAGTTGGGAAAACGATCATTTTTCCCTTGCTTATACTTAATTTAATTAATTCATTCATTAAATTAAAATATTTTTACATTTTTATATTATTAATATTTAAATAATATATTTACCAAATTTCTATGGTATTGCATTCTCGCTCCTTAAGAGAATTTTGTCCTTGAAATTCCTGAGGAACAAGAAGTGTAATATAACGCTCGCTTGTCAAACATACACAAATCAATTTAGCAAACACAGCATTCAATTAACATAAAAAATATATATAAGTGTGATTTATATAAATAATATACAGTAATGAATGATGCAACGAACTTGATGTTCCTACCCTTACAATGTATAAATGCAACTAATGCAACATATATGAATGCAACAAGATGGAATATCAAATATGATGTGTAACACCCTAGTTTAAGAATATACATATTCTATATGAATGCAAATCCAATCATATATCCACAATCTAACAATCAATTCATCCTAAGACATGTAGATTCTAATTCTAGAATAGTTCAAACTAAGGAAATCAAACCAAATCAGGAAACCTACTAGAAACGAGGTGAGGATGGTTAGCCATTATCTACTTTTCAAGCTCCTACGCACTCTCCGTCGGGTCATTTCCTAATTGTTCTCCACAATATGGATTGAAACACGTGATGAACTCGGCTCAAATTCCAATTCTACCATTTCCAATTGATTAGGTGCCATCGTAGTCGTTGAATCATCTATATATTTTCAGAAATGTTATGCATGGAACACCTTATGGACACCTACCATCTTCCATGGAAGCTCCACTCTATATGACAAATTTTTTTTCCTCTCCAGTACCGAAAATAGGTTGAAAAATTCGGGTGCTAACTTTCCTGAATTTCCAAATCTAAACACCCTCCTCAATGGAGAAACTTTAACAAAGGTCAAATCTTCCACTTCAAATTATAAATCTTTCCTCATCCTGTATGCATATGACTTCAGTCAATACTGTGCAGCTTTCATCCTCTTTCTTATAAGCTATGCCTTATTCATAGTATATCTAACCATATCTAGACCTAAAATAATCTTATCTGTAACCTTACACCAAAACGAAAATGACTAGCCAGGTCTTCCATACAACGCTTCAAACTGTGACATGCCTATACTCGCTTGGTAGCTGTTATTATATGTGAACTCTATAGGAGGTAAATGATCCTTCCAAGATCCCCCAAAATCCAGTATTCAAGCTGTAACACCTTATCTCTATACGCATAATACCAAAGAGCATAACTAAGTAATACTGTCAGATAATATAGAGAATGATGCTATAAGGGCTTACATATGTGAATATTTCCTTGGGCTAACACTAGTACATATTTCAATCACATAATAAAAACTCTTATGTACGCGGTATTGGCATAAAGAAATAAACACGTGTGGTTCCAAAAATAGAATAATATACAACATAGATATAATATACACAGAGAACACAAAATCATAACGCAACAACAAAATATAATGCATCAATAGTACATGTTCAAAGTGAGCAACAAAATGCTAGTCTAATTCTCACTCTATCAAATATACATATCATATTCAAATAGATACATCATCATAAGTAAATGAGGCTACACAAATACAAAGGGCATCTATCATCCTAAAGTGTTTGCTAGCCTAAAAAATGTCCCACTAGGCAAGCTGCTACTTCGTACATGGATCTAAAATATCTCAGACTGATCGAAATATTATAAAATAACACACAGATTAGACAATGTCTGAAATATAAATGTCAATATGTGATGGTAATAATATAGTGTATATGTCATAATTGGGGAGTAATCCCTAGCATAATACAATATCTAAGTCAATACCTACACATACGCATAACTATATATAATATATACCAACACAATATAAAGAAACCCTACATCCGTTAAGCAACCATGGTACCAGGTCGGCAAGCATTATACTATGCCATGCTTAGCTCTCAACTAAGAAGTCTACATAGGGTACATATACTTAATACACCACTCTTAGTAGTGTTGAAGATCATCTTATCGATGATCGCTCCAACAACACATACAGATTGTTAATCCTGACTTGAATGTTTTGTGTTTTGCTTTATGCTCAGGTCAGCCTGAGTATTACAGCATTTGAGACTCACCTTTGGAGCTGGGAGCTTTGCTTGGAGATCTACCTTTAATCTATTCAGCTTTTCAGTTATCTCGGTTATTTTAATTATTTCTAGTTGTTTATGTTCAGACTTGTCATTTGCTTATGTATTAGAGACTTCCATTTCAATGGGTCGCTCAATGATTGGAGGAATTTAAGGCTCACTTAGGGTTCAGATGCCTGGATAGTGAAGGCAATTGCAGAGCTAACCATATGGATATAGGAAAAATTGCTGCTTGCTCTTGAGATTTAGGAGCAGGTGTCTCGCCCTGATCCAAAGAGCTTGAACCATCATGAACCTTAACACTAGCTTCAATAGTAGCGTTCTCCTTTTCTTCTCTTAAGATCTCCCTACCAGCTTTAAGATGATCTATGTCTTCGAAGCTGAGATAGCTGCCTATGAGTTCTTCTTCTGAGCGCATGTCCCTGGCCTTCTCTGATATGACCAGTACTTCCTCCCAAGCAACAGGAAGGGTCTGAGGGTAATTTCTCCTCGCCACCTTAAACTTCCCTTGCTCAATATGGTGCGAGTATAAAAGTGAATCATGATCGCATCCGTTTGAATTATTATGCCATCTTGAGCCTTTTGAAGATCCAAAAATTCTGGCAAACTAAGTGGTCGATCTCGACTGCCAGCTTAGTGATTTGACTTGTTCTCTCTCTTTGGCTAACTTGCATTCTCTCGGTAGAGTCGAGAAAGTCTTCTAGCTTGTTCAGCGATAGTTTAATCGTGGGCTTTGATGGCATTCTCTCCCTTAGTGACTTGCTCTTTCAGCTTGAATGGCCCCCTATGATCATCTTTAAGTTAATCCTTAATCACGAGGAGTGCTCTTTCTTGAGCCCGACTCACTTCCATTAATAATTTGACGCTCACAGGCATTTCCTTCAGGGCAACTTCCCTATTAAGCCATAGTTGAGACATCTTCTTGCCATAGTCCTTGATCCATTTCTTGTGATCATCCCTTTCTACCTCAAATGAAAGAATTTGTTAGTAGTTGATTTAGTTCACATCAGAGAGAGCTCATGCAAGGCACTGCCATTCAAACCCAGCTTCCAAGTCCACACAGAGTGCCTCGAGATTTCGAAGTGAGTCAACTTTTTTCATGGGCTTTATATTTTGATCAAACTAAACCCCATGTTAGAACAGATGTAGGTAAGTGGCCTGAAGTTGAGGTGGACCTGATGGAAGTGTGTACATCTCACCTTGCTTGAAATAAGTAAGAACAATAATGTAGTTAAGTCTTGGGAGGATGGGATTTCCTGCATCGCAGCAGTCTGAGCCTCGGTGTGGGGAGGAGCGATGGATGATGTAGTTCCATAACTATCATGAGAATCCTTGTGGCGCTTATGAGTATCACTGGGGGCATCTGTGACGACCCACCCTTCTACGCCCAGAAAGACGTATCATCTTGAAGAAAGAAAGGGATGAGAAAATAGAAAGATAGAGAAGAAAGAACAACAACATCAGAATCTCACAGCGGAATGGAACAAAATATAATAGATCACATAACTATTACATAATTTTACATATATCAGAGTTATACAGTCAATACATCACATACTAGACAGTTATAAACACCTGTTTAGTTAATACAACACAACTCAAACAAATAACAAAAAGATACCAACTCATCGGAACACTATATATATCTATCTACAACGCTGAAGCCTCCTGCTCCATTGCTCCTCCAGAATTCGTCAAAAGCTAACCTGAATCTCGTGGCTACCCGTAAAAATTTGGGTACCCGAGAGTTTATGAAAACAAAAATAAACTCCGGGTCAGACATGGGTCTGGTATGATAACAGGTTAAAGTTTCTTAACTTTGAAAAAAAACATTTGAAAACAAAAAGTATCACGTAAGACTCCCCACAAATAAACATGGGTAAGTTTTTACCTTACGCTAACCAAAACATTTGATAAGAAATTCTGTGATATTATAATAGGTCTAGGGTTTTCAAGTAAATAGAAAATAGCCGAAATTGTTACATGATTAAATTCCAGCTACTAGCCACAAAAGTGGGTAATACAATCAAAACCGTTGGCACTTATTGGATTTTGGATTCCATACAATGGCAGGGCTACTGGGGTATCGCCCGTCACAGTACGTGGCCTAGATCAATGTACCGAGGATTACTCCCTTCATCCCCTGCAACACAAGGCCGGAACCATTCCTTACTGAACAGTACCGAACAAGACAACCCCGACAGTTGGAGCTCACAACTGTCCACACAGCCGAATAAAAAGGGACATCTAGACAGGGGAAAATCTTGTCCTACTTGGGCATGACCCACCTAACCTTGCTGCACCTCCCCTGTTTTAGCCATTCCCTGTTGATGATGCTTGAGGCTACGATTACCTTTATAGAACACATTTCTTAGAATGCTCATCGCCCACCTGACGATGTGTTGAAAGCATTCAATCCATACAAGTTCGTTCCGGGTACGAACGAAACCGAAGGCATTATCTTGTTACACTCATTTTGGAATCACCCTCAGAGTTAACGATGATAACCCTTGCACTCTGAATCTTCATCTTCACTTCAGGTTCACGACCTATCGTTAATTTGGAATCGATGTGGTTTTCGGACTTCCAAATGTGGAAAACCCGATCTCGGACTCATCGAAATCCAAGACGTGTCTTTTAGGGCCAAGTTGTCTATTTAGTCTTAACAGTTTAATTCAAAATAATTCAATACACACACAGATATCTATTTAGTCTATTTAGTCTTTCATGGCCAAGTTTATATCATAGATGCTAATATCATAGATGTTTATGAATTTATACTCATTTTAATACCATATATTTAATTTATGTTTGTGTTTAATATATTTTAAGACTTGTTTTATTTTAAAACATGTTTGAAAGATGTTATTTCTAATTTACAAATCATTACTTCTCATGTGAATGTATTCAAATAAATTTTGAAATAGTCATTTCTATCTATATTAAAAATCCATTTGTAAGAATATTACATTTTTAGTATTGTTAAATATAACTCATGATTAAATTAAAATAATTCACAAATGAATTTGTCTTTGTATTCAATACATTACTTATTTTATTAGCTACATTAAAAACAGACAAATCTTTTTATTTAAATTTAAACTTAAAATAAGATCAATTTTAAATAATTAAGTTTTTAGTTTGGGTATTAAAATTATATGGTTATTTATTTAGCAGCTTAACATCAATTTGAATCCAATTTTAATTTATCAAAATGTTAGAATAAAAAAACAGGCCTATATGTATATTAAATTTAAAACAAAGATTTATCTAGTTATAATATATACAGATATGTATACATTACAAATATAAAACAATTTATTTGCCTTTAAAATAGATTATCAGTTTAAATATTTATTTTTAAAGAAGATTATTAAATTTATTTCAAATTTATTATTAACAATATGGTCAATTCAATTAAATTTTGACATAAACTATTAAATTGTTATTGTCAAAATTTTCGGGATATCACATTCTTCCCCCCTTAAAAGAATTTCGTCCCTGAAATTTAAAACAAAGGTAATTTAATTACAGATTTAATTTTTAAAACACAAGCAGATATCAATTTTATGCTAACAATCATAGCAACCAATTCATCCAATCAAACAAATCTAACTATCCCGACAAAATTCTAAATAGAATTTTCTCGAGTTTCCCTAAATATAAAATTGGGATACTTTCTCTACAGAATCCAAACAATCAATATTACTAAGCTACTGAGATTCTATTCATCTGGATCCACAAAACCGAATATCAGACTACAGATAAGTCTGACTCAACAACCAAAACTCCCCGAACTGCTGATTCTACAATCAAAGATAACCCTTACACGTACTCCCTCAGAGATACGTGAAACACTCTGAATCTCAGATATCCAAAATACTCTTTTGACGATCCTAGACTGCATATACCCATACTGATCAGCTCAACACTTGATGGTATTCCCAGAAACAAATTGATCCAAAAACAATCTAAAATGATCTTCCCAAGATTAACTAAAACTCAGAACACAAACTCAATTCCAAAATCAAGAGACTGATCTTACTTCTTCTTATATGGAAAGATAATACAGATGCGTTCCAATCTGGTCTTAAGATCCCGAAAAATTTCTAGTAGAAACTCTCTAGTCCAAAATACTGCAAATTCTAGTTATTCCCACACCAACAGCTGCCACCATGCTTCTACTGCGCTACTCTGATCGGAATAGGTGAGAATGCTGATGATGCTCTCGAGGACAAACTGGACAACACATCTAAGAACTATGGTTCAACGGATCCTTAAAAGAATCTCATAAGTTCCTCCAAAACTCGAGCTGCTTCACCAACTCATTTTTCCAAAAATCACCTTACTGAACCATCGATACCACTCCTGGAATCCAGTCGATACCAAACTCAACCTCTAGACACGAACAAAATTTTAACTTTCTGAAGACATCCAGAAAAATCAGATAGCCCAAGAGAAACTCAAACAATCGCAAGTCACTTTGCGATCAATCTAGCCCACTACTAAAGAAAAACTGTTCTCTCTTTACCAAACAGATCAGCCTACGCTTAATTAGCCAATTCATCAAAGAAATGGAACTACACTGCAATTTCTGAACTCCACTGCTGATGCAGAAGTTAAAAACTTCCTTGCCAATACCAATGCCAAGAAATTTCTAATCCAGTGCTCTTCGAGAGACTCGGACCTCGAATCCAAACAGAAACATTCTACTGAACTCAGCCTCAACATCGAAACAGCTACACTTCTTTAACTGATTCCTTCGGAGACTTCCACAGTCACTGTGTTTCATAACACAGCAACTACATCTTGAGGTAGGATATCCGGACTTGCTCAAGCCAAACTGATGAGTCCAAACTCTAGCTCATCCAAACTTACGCTGCAAAATGAACTCCGAACCTTAACAGATTTCCTTCAGAGCTAAATAAAATCTTCATCACTACAAAGCTTACTTGAGACGGTAATAGGTCTACAGTCTCGACAAATACACTTCCAATCTCAAATATTCAAACTCCAATCATTGTTAGTCGTGTTACACACACCACTACCCTATCTACCTTTATAACTTATATTGGATAACCCGGACAGGTAACCCAACAAATAGGTAGAAATATATATATATATATATATATATATATATATATATTAAAATTACAAATACGCTCTCTCAAGAAAGAAATCACTCAAGCGCCTAGGTATTTGCTCAACCTAGCGCTCTGATACCAACTGTGACGACCCGCCCTTCTACGCCCAGAAAGACGTATCGTCTTGAAGAAAGAAAGGGATGAGAAAATAGAAAGATAGAGAAGAAAGAACAACAACATCAGAATCTCATAGCGGAATGGAACAAAATATAATAGATCACATAACTATTACATAATTTTACATATATCAGAGTTATACAGTCAATACATCACATACTAGACAGTTATAAACACCTGTCTAGTTAATACAACACAACTCAAAAAAATAACAAAAAGATACCAACTCAGCGGAACACTATATATATCTATCTACAACGCTGAAGCCTCCTGCTCCATTGCTCCTCCAGAATTCGTCAAAAGCTAACCTGAATCTTGTGGCTACCCGTAAAAATTTGGGTACCCGAGAGTTTATGAAAACAAAAATAAACTCCGGGTCAGACATGGGTCTGGTATGAGTAACAGGTTAAAGTTGCTTAACTTTGAAAAAAAACATTTGAAAACAAAAAGTATCACGTAAGACTCCCCACAAATAAACATGGGTAAGTTTTTACCTTACGCTAACCAAAACATTTGATAAGAAATTCTGTGATATTATAATAGGTCTAGGGTTTTCAAGTAAATAGAAAATAGCCGAAATTGTTACATGATTAAATTCCAGCTACTAGCCACAAAAGTGGGTAATACAATCAAAACCGTTGGCACTTATTGGATTTTGGATTCATACAATGGCAGGGCTACTGGGGTACCGTCCGTCACAGTACGTGGCCTAGATCAACGTACCGAGGATTACTCCCTTCATCCCCTGCAACACAAGGCCGGAACCATTCCTTACTGAACAGTCCCGAACAAGACAACCCCGACAGTTGGAGCTCACAACTGTCCACACAGCCGAATAAAAAGGGACATCTAGACAGGGGAAAATCTTGTCCTGCTTGGGCATGACCCACCTAACCTTGCTGCACCTCCCCTGTTTTAGCCATTCCCGGTTGATGAGGCTTGAGGCTACGATTACCTTTATAGAACACATTTCTTAGTATGCTCATCGCCCACCTGACGATGTGTTGAAAGCATTCAATCCATACAAGTTCGTTCCGGGTTCGAACGAAACCGAAGGCATTATCTCGTTACACTCATTTTGGAATCACCCTCAGAGTTAACGACGATAACCCTTGCACTCTGAATCTTCATCTTCACTTCAGGTTCACGACCTATCGTTAATTTGGAATCGATGTGGTTTTCGGACTTCCAAATGTGGAAAACCCGATCCCGGACTCATCGAAATCCAAAACGTGTCTTTTAGGGCCAAGTTGTCTATTTAGTCTTAACAGTTTAATTCAAAATAATTCAATACACACACAGATAGATAATTCACAATATCATAATAGATAATCAACATCAACATAAACAGATAACCAATATTATCACTACAAACAGATAATGCATATCATCATAACAGATAATTCATATTATCATCATATTTAAATCAAAGCATCCATATCACATAGCATCAATTTCTCATATCTGAGATCTTAAATTATTCAAGGTAAACAATTTCATCCATCCATATATAAGCAATCATATAAGCTATAATTAATTTAAAATGAATTAAATTAATTATATCATCTCTAATTAATTTAAAGTAAATTAAATTAATTACTTCATCATTTAAAACTTGCTTACATAATTATTAATCAATTTCCAATCAATTAATAAATCATTCACTAATTACTCATTTCAATTAATCATACTTGATTAATTAACATTTAATTATATTCAAGTAATCATCTTTTAATTATTTTCACAAATTTATTATCTTATCTAAATATATAAATTAACCTCAAATTACAAACATTACATTACTTCTGAATTACACTAATTAATTACTCTTTAATTTCTTATTATTGATTAATTAATCTAAATTTATCATCCCATCATTAATTACATCAATTAATGATTTCTAATTACATTTTAATTAATTCCCTGTTTTAAAATTAATTACTTTAAGTAATTAATCAACAATTAAACCACATTTATTAATCACCTCTGATTAATACCATTCAGTAATTAACTATCTTTAATTACTCATCAAATAAATTAATTATTTCTTAATTAATTTCTCTAATTAATCCCCTGATTAATTATACAAAGTAATCATATTCCAATTACTTTCATTATTAAATCACCCTTAGTTGATTACATCCAGTAATTATCATCAATTACTTCCCTAAGTAATTATACTTATCTCATCATCAAAATGGTTGTCTAAATTAATTAAACTTAATTAATTAACTTAAACAATTCATAGAATTAATTACAATGAGTAATTAATTTCTTAATTACTTTCGTTAAGTAAGTATACTTAACAATTCACAATTGCTTATCTTAAATAAATAATTTAATTAATTATTAAAAATAATCCCATTAATTTGATTATTTCATAATTTTAGTTAATGACCTTCATTAACTAATTATAATCCTTTAATTACTTTTCTAAAGTAATTAACTTACATTTTAAGTTAGTCTTAATAACTCATTCATTAATTCTTTATTAACTTATTAATTTATTACTAATCATTAATTTAATATTAAACCAATGATTTCCTAATTACCAATTAATCTACCTTAACTTATATCTTATTTAAATAAATTTAACTCTTCATTTCTGAGTTAATTTATTCCAATCATTAATTTTCCACTTAGTTAATTTAATAATTACAAGCCTTAAGTTTTTAAAACTCTTATTCTATTTAATGACCAATTTATCATTTATAAGCTGTTTAATCAATTTAATGTAAATTTACATTCAAATTTGTTTAAAACAAATTTTAAACTTAAAAATCTTATTTATTTAAAAGCTGAGATTCAAACTACGTTTTGAATCCAATCTTATCTTGTTTTAAACTTTGTTTAAAATACGTATATTTTCCATTTAAAAGCCCGTTTTAAAAATTTTATAAAAACTTACATGTTTAAAACCCGTAGCTAAAAATACCCGAGACAAACAATTATTTTTACGAGCAAAATCCCACATTTCTTCGAGCCCGACACTCGAATCACTCGAGTGAAACTCGAGCAAAATTTCCCCTTTTTAAAGTGTTTTCAAATAATTTAAAATTTTAAACTTTATTTTATTTTAAACTGAGATTCAAATTTCTTTCGAATCCAAACTTTTCTTTATTTAAATAACTATGTTAAACATTTATCTCATTAAAAAAAACCCAGTTTAAACAATTTTAACTTTACAGGTTGTTAAACAAAAACCTGTTCAACTTACCCAGGCTTTCCCCTTTCCCACTACTCCGAGACAATCACGAGCCTGCACCGAGTCGCGCGAAGTATTTCCCGAGAAAAACCCCCAATAATTCGAGTAAACACTCGAGACCACACTAACTTGCACAGACCAACCACCTTCACCAGAATCTGTGCACGTGCACAGTATCATTTTCCACCTCCGACCATCTCCGATGGTTGCTTCACATCGACAACCTCCTTCTCCCTCACCCACGACCTTCATATCATCTTCCAAAACTCGAAATCAAAATAGACACTTCGACCCCAAAACCTGAAACACACAGAGCATCACCTACTGGACCTGTCACCGCCTTGCCTGAGGAATCCCGACCACCTGAAATTCTGTAGCTCCGGCTACGTTTGCTTCCATGTCCAAGCTAACTTCCCCCGCAATTTCGATACACTCGATCCACTATCCCCACAGAAATGACCGATTACTTACTTGAAACCAAAACTAGGGTTCTGAGATAAAAATCACAACCGCAATCTCTCTGATGAATTTCATCATCACCTATGATTTTTCTTATCATCTCTGATCAACTCACCATCACCATGCCGAAACTCATCACCTCCAGATTCATGAATCGCCAAAGAATCTCCAAAGTTCATATGCAGTTCAAACCAGCATTTCACCTTAACCCCCTTTACTAAAAATTATAGTTTTTGTTTTAAAAATCATCTTTTTATTTTAGTATTCAATTTATATTCATGAATAAATGAATTACAGTGTTTGAAATTTTACTAAAAACTTAAACTACCCTGTTGTTCCTGTTTCCAGAGCAACTTACAATTTATTTTATCTTAACCACAATTTTAAAACTTTCTTTAAAATCGAAAAAACAGATATTATTTGGATCATAAGTCATAACAATCAGTGGATCAAGAGGAAAGGGTTTTAAATTGAAACTGGGACACGAAATTTAGAACAGAAATGTTCTACAGGCATTTACAAAATATACATGCATCACACATACATAAATACACAAGAATTTTCTAATATACATACACAAATACAAACTTATTTTAGGCATTCATCAAGCAACCAGATTTATATTTGTGTATTAAAAGGTGTTACTCGCCTTAAAATGAAGACAGAGCTTTTGAAAACTTGAAAATAGATTTTAACTTGAAAACTGTAAACTTGAAATCTTTTGCTTTGGAACAGAGTTGCTGAATTGCTTGAAAATGATTACAGGTTTGGCTTTGAAGATGTGAAACTGGAATGCAAGCTTTGATCTTCCTGCTAAAACTCCTTGCCTTTGTTGTAGTATGATGTTGTTTAAGTTTGCAAATAAAAACTTTCTTATGTTTCTGGTTTACCCAGTTTTGAACAGAGAGTATTATATAAAGATATAGGTTAGGCAAGCTTATACAGGAAGATGTAGTGATTATATCGTATTATTATTATGTTAATGTCAGAGATATTTTATCTATATTTCGGCTGAAATGATAAGTATATCTTTAGTAGACCAAATGGTGTGCTAATTAAATGAAAAGGTACTTATGTTTTCATACTTATCTTAATTTTGTATGTAAATGGATCTTCTGCACTATGTTTTATTTCTTTTCACATTTTGTTCTTGTCTACCATGCTACTCTACAGGTAACATACTATCTTTCCTCTGCCTAAATTTTATTTTATTTTATTTTATTTTTGACTGATATGCTAATGTACTTTGCCCCTTTACTTGCCTACAAATTCTTTTATTCTTAAGTACAAAAATGTTCTCCTTGTCTAACTTCTATATTTTGATGTTGATAAAATTTTCTTTTATTTTAAAACATAGCTATCAACACTTAATTTAATGGTTATTAATTTATTTTCATACTTATGCTAATATCATAGATGTTTATGAATTTATACTCATTTTAATACCATATATTTAATTTATGTTTGTGTTTAATATATTTTAAGACTTGTTTTATTTTAAAACATGTTTGAAAGATGTTATTTCTAATTTACAAATCATTACTTCTCATGTGAATGTATTCAAATAAATTTTGAAATAGTCATTTCTATCTATATTAAAAATCCATTTGTAAGAATATTACATTATTAATATTATTAAATATAACTCATGATTAAATTAAAATAATTCACAAATGAATTTGTCTTTGTATTCAATACATTACTTATTTTATTAGCTACATTAAAAACAAACTAATCTTTTTATTTAAATTTAAACTTAAACTAAGATCAATTTTAAATAATTAAGTTTTTAGTTTGGGTATTAAAATTATATGGTTATTTATTTAGCAGCTTAACATCAATTTGAATCCAATTTTAATTTATCAAAATGTTAGAATAAAAAAACAGGCCTATATATATATTAAATTTAAAACAAAGATTTATCTAGTTATAATATATACAGATATGTATACATTACAAATATAAAACAATTTATTTGCCTTTAAAATAGATTATCAGTTTAAATATTTATTTTTAAAGAAGATTATTAAATTTATTTCAAATTTATTATTAACAATATGGTCAATTCAATTAAATTTTGACATAAATTATTAAATTGTTATTGTCAAAATTTTCGGGATATCACAGCATCACCTTCACCATCCCTTCTTCGCTTCTCCTCTCTCTGTCGGTCTTCTCCATATGGCAGGCTTCATCCTGTTTTTCTTTTCGTTCTTTCCTCTTCGGTTTTGCGGTAGAAGCACTGAGCCGGATCTAGAGTCCGATCCTTATAGGAACTGGAGTGTTGATATAACTAGTTGAATAGTCCACAACCTATGGAGCCTTAAACGAAAATAAGAATAGAGTTATTACTTGATTTTTGGAACTTTGCTCAATGTAGAAATGTGTGCCTATAATCCTAAAGTGGAGTGTGTAGTGCCGATGACCCCTATATAATCCACCAACCGTATAGGCATGGTTTCGGAGTTGGAGTCAGTCCACCTTTGTTTATGAAAGCACTTGAAGATATGTTGATATCCGAGCCAGTCTCACCTATCATCTTACTAATTAATAAGTCTACAAATTCATTCAAGTTAATGGAGACATCTCTAAGAAGACATGAGTGTGTCGAATCTCTTACCGAGGTTTTCGTAACTGGATTTTGGGTCGATTGTGAAGTTTCAATAAATGGATGTTCCGAAGGAGGAGAAATGGGAAGCTCGGAACTCAATGCTTTAGTGGCTAGTAGATCCGATGAAGGCAAGCTAGGAAGATAAGGCTCATCTCTAGTGATTCATCACGAGATTCATCTCCTTTCCTGATGGCATCAAAATCACTGTCATCGTCGTCAGAAGCCGCTTATTCCTCTTCTATTACCATTGTCTTTTTCATCTCCTCTGGACTAGTTCGTTCCCATGAGGATCGAGGACGGTCTACTTGTCTCATCCTTATCTCTTAGAATATTTTCCTCGGTTTGCAAATTCGCATCAACTACTGGAACTTCTTAAGGTTGAACTCGGCCTGATGGACCATCTACATCTCCCTGAGCATTCTCGTCGAAGCTACGAGTTGGGGTAGTAGAGTGGGTGTCTATTCTAGAATTGCTTGGTGCTGGAGACTTGGTATCAGCTGATCTACTTGGGTAAAGCAGCCGATATTCCCGTAAGTTGTCGTCAATCAAAAGGAATTCGACGGTCTATCGGTTCTTTGTCGCGGCCTTCAAATCCCTAAGCATTATCTTATGCTCTTCTCTATGGGCACTGCAATAGGATGCATACTAAGTTAGCAACTTAGAAACTTCGGCATGGGATAAACAAAGGAAAAAAAAATCTTACCTTAGTAAGCCATAAGAGGTTGAAACCCTCCAGGTAACGCATAAAGAAATACTCGTTCTTAAAGGTAGAATATTTGTTATGCAACCCCTCGATGACCTTGCAACCTCCCTAGGCTTCTATGATCACATAAGATAGGCAATCCTTCCTTTTCTTGAATAACAGAAGGAATGTCAGCTCGTAGAATGTCAAAATCCATGTGGGTCTATCCATGAAAAGAACATACAATGAGCTTAGTAACGCATATCCATCAAATGGACTTGGAATGGGACTAAGTCCAATCTCTCGTAAGAACTGACTCTAAAATGGGTTGAATGGTGGGACAGCACCACTGAGACGTATGTAATAGTTGCAAGCTATGAAGCATGGAGTAGGATTATAAGCAAGTTTGCTTTTAGTCCGCGAACATCATCTTCAAGGATGTCGTGTTGAATGCAAATATTTTGAAAGGGCCAAGCTTAAAAGCTCATAGCAGCCTGCTCTAACAGGTCGGTTATCATTCTTAGTCCAGGAGGTGGTCGATGTATCACTGGGCCGACTGGGACCAGCTAGCCTTGAGATTCAAAAATCATCAGCTGGCTTGGCCCGGTTTGAATGGAAGGTGAATCCGAAGCCGTAGACGATCCAGCTTTTGAAGGAATGGAATTCCTTCAACGGATTAAAACGAGGAGACAAGCGAGTCATTCTGAATAGAAAAACTTGGTGTTCAACAAGGTCAGGTATGTTTTGGTTATAATAAAGTTCCTGTGTAGCAAGCGTCTAAATCTAAAGGAAGTCGATGTGCGTTGACCAATCAGATTCTGAACACTGACTAGGGCAAGTGCATTATGTTATCTATATAGGTGAGTGCAGTCTCCCGAACACTACAAATAGACCATCCTGTGTAGATAGCTTATTCTCATCACAATAACAATATATATCGTACTTTGATATTATTTGTTGGTACCTACCCATTATTGATCGAAAAATCGACAATGGATCTGTTGTTTGAAGCGACACGGAAAGCTTTTCTCTTTAGGATCAATGGAAATGTAAAAATAAAAAGGCAAAGGTAATGAAATCGTCTGATATGTCCAAGTTCAATGCAAGTCATCTTATCAGATCATAATCGACGATTGGGACTTAGCCAATTTATCGAAAGAAGATAATTGAGGCTAAAGAGCGCAACTCGTCTTCGGGATTCGTGTGTATTTGATCGAGGCCAAACCCTAACCTCGTCATCAATCAAATAAGCTTAGGAACCTACCATCTACTTCTGACTTGAGACCAACCAAATTCCCATTTGTTGTCACCATCCACGCCCAAACCCAATTTCACCAACGCAAACCTTTGATTCAAAGAAAAACGAATAAAGAGGCCTAAGGTTTCAAGACAGATCAGGTTTAAGTTTCAGTAGGAGGTGATCTTGGTGGCAGTGAGTCAACTAGAGGTCAGTGACAAACTCAAGTGACAGCTGGGGTAGATGGAAGCGACGGCTGATGATCGAAGAAGGTAGGAAGTTAGGTCAGCAATAGCAAGGGTCAACAGTAGCAAGTCGGCTGAAAGCAAAGAAAAGTATGTGTCAAGAATAAGTGAAGTGAAGGGTCCCCAAGAAATATAAGTAGAAAAAAATTTCTCAAAAATTCACTTGGTCCATGACTTAGTACCGAGTCATAGCGATGATTCAGTACCGAGTTATCCAACTTTGCCAGGGTCATCTCCAAATCAACACAGAAAACATATATGACGAAATAAAGCACTACGCGATTTCGAGAACGAAGATTACATCGTCAGCACGAGAAATTAGAATTCAGATTTAAACCGTAACGGATAGCTAATCAAAAATCAATCAAGTGAAAGCAAGTTCTCGAGATAGAATCAAAACAATCAACTGGAATTCATAAACTAACAATTCAGGACTTATTCCGTTCCAGAGCATACTTTATTTCTAACGAAAGCATACTCTGGGTGGCAAATATTAACTAGGTTTCTAACCAAACAAAAATTTAAACATCGAAACGAAGGTGAAAAGACTTGAAACTTAGCAGGCATGCTTATATGGACAAACGAAATAGCTCAGGAAAAGTTGGACTAAAAACGTGCTAAGGAGAAGATTCGGCACCGAGTTATAGCAATGAGTCGGTATCGAGTCTTCGCACCTCATCACCAACTTCTAAAACTTTGCATAAGTGATTCTCTAGCTCTAAAATGCAAGCCCAAGTGATTTCATAGAATTCCAGATGATCTATCTAAAGAATTGAAGAGTTAGCTCTAATAGACTGCAGAACAAACCAAGTCATGAAGGAACAATCATCAAAACAAGTCATCGACCTACGAAATCACAAGGGGCACCTCATAATGAAGCAAGAAGTATGATGCAACTGAGTTAGGAAAATATCCTCTTAAGGGGATAACTCAGTACCGAGTCATCACCCTAACTCGTGGGTGTCCTAGCTTTTTCACACAACTCTAGGCTGATGCCTAGACCTCTCTAGTAGTGAGCTTCTAATCCAATATGGTTGCTATCTCTATAAATACAAACCATAAAACAACCAAAATAGGATCGGACTTCTGCCATCACTATGCAGAAGCTCTGTCTCTTTATTATCTTATATCTACACATAATAGTTACAAGGCAGCTACTTTGGGAAATTCTAGGATTATGTATATGTTTAACCCATGTACTTGTGACTCATTCTCTTTCAAATCTCTTCTAATCTCAAGCAAACTATATTAAATATATAAGCAACAAAGCTATAAAGTGGACGTATGCCAAAGATTGCTGAACCACTATAAAGTTTTGTGTCTCTTTTTCTTATTTCTCTTTATTTTCTTTTTATTTCTACTATAATCTGCTAGATCTAGGTCTCACGTGTTCTACGTAACATATCTATCCTTGGGTGTTTATCCATTTTTGGCATTAACTGGTACCGCCACCTACCTAAAATGAACAAAGTTATGGGTTGAAATCAGGTTGGAGATCTGAATCATTCGTGCAAATCGACCAATCCAAGCTGTGATTCAAAAACGAGTAGTTTGATAATGTCGATGGAGAGGATACAGTGACGATTAGAGGCAGTTCTTTAGGCTTGGAATTTCTAATGTAATCTCAAATAGTAATGGTGATTTGGAAGCTTAGAGAAGAAAGGTATTAAGGGGTAGATCAAATGAAAGTAAAGTGAAGAGAGAAGTATAGGTTATCTACTTTATAAAGCCTGAACCAACGACTTTGGGAAAAGAATCTCCTACTTTTCAAGCGTAGGGATCGGTACCAATCTCTAACCGATGGATCTGTATCAAACCCTATATATTTTAAAAAATAATAACAATAATAAAATAAATAATAATAACAATAATGAATGATTATGGAACGAAAGGCTTGCATATGTGTGCATGTATATGCATGGCACTAGAGTAGTGGAATTCTAAGGGAATGGGTTCGAACCTGTGAAGCCGGAAAGGAAATCGTCGAAAGCATTCTGAGTTTGAAATAGTGGAATTGAAGAGCATGCTCTGACTCTTATACTGCAAGGAACTTGCAGGCTTAAATCACCTAAAGCGATGCAACGATTAATGAAAGATGTCGCACTCTATAGAAACATTTCAAAGTAAACACGGCGTCTTTTCGGAACAAAGCGAGAAACCAACCTTGTAGATCTTTTGACTTGTCTAGTTCTAAAGTACACCTTGTTAAAACAAGATATAATTTGGGGGGGGATGTTATTCAGCCTTGTGATCAAGCCATATTCGGACGGTTCAAGTCGATTAGGCTGAGAAGTTATCAAGCAGGAATCTAGAGCAAAAAGGGCTAAACTAAAGTGTTAGGTGAGATACAGGAATAGAATCGAGAGATAGCAAACAAATATTCAAATGAAAGCAAACACATCTCTTAAATGATCACCAAACCCAAAACTTCATCATTCAAGAAAAGACAGGGATCGATACCGATCGCTAAACAGGGATCGGCTTCCCCAAATGCTCCCTTAAATTGCTGCACTTTTCATGCCATGTCAATATAAGGTGTTCACAACCAAATTCATGCTATGTGAGACGGTTCGCATGTTCATGTCAACCACTATAATCAACACCTAAGTCAAATACTATTTCTCCATCCTTGAACCAAGATTTTCAATCAAGTCTAAGCTTCCAATAATGCAAACAAGGTAATAAAGATAAAGACACAAGCAAAACATACATCCGCAATAGCCATATGGGGATCCAAAAATAAAATGCATGGATCAGTATTGATCTCTAAGCACGGATCGATACCGATCCCTGGTTTTTCATGTCATGGCCATGATCTCCTCAGGTATACATTCCAAAACATAGCGAACGTGGGCAAGAATGTGTGCGAGTGATTTTAGTCGACCTACGACTATAAATAGAGGGATAGGGGCATACTTTCTAGGATCTTTTTTAGTTGTTAACAAGTTATTGTATTCTCCTTGTAATCCCATAGATCATCACCAATCCCTAAAAACAATTCTATGAAAACTCATCAAAGACTTAAATAAAGTTTAAGTGGACGTAGGCCTTTAATTAGCTAAACCACTATAATTGATGTATGTTGTTGTTTTCCACATTTTAAAGTTATTTTCTTCATTTTATTCTCTACTATTAATCTCTGCGTGTTTGTACCAACTTTTGACGTAAACAAAGGGAATTAGTGTTTCAGATTGAGAGATTAGAGGTGGAGGTTAATATGATTGATGCTCTAACTCAAAATAAATATAAATTAAAATTGTTAATATTGTAGATGTGTTATAATATATGTAAATATATTATAGTGAATATGCTATGTACTGTTTTGTATTTAGTCCCACATTGTGGGATTAGTTCTATCCCAAGCTCCTAGGCCTTTTTATAAAGGAGCTAATGTAATGAAAATGTATGACTAATCTCAGTAGTGAATAAAATATTTTCTTCCTCTTTCTTTAATGTCTTCTTACTCTATAACACGTTATCAGCACGATCTCAAAATAAAAGGAAATTTTCAAATCTAATTATAAATCTTCAAAGTGGTAAGCTATTTTTGATCTGATTAGATCTAATTCTATTTGAACATCTTATTTTTATTTATTTGTTGTGTCTGTATTTTAGATCTCGTTTCGTTTAGATCTTATTTTTTTATTCTAATTTTTCAGATCACTTGTAGATTTTAAGATTTCTTATTAATTTTTATTAATATATATCCATTTTTTATGATAAATTTGAATTTGATCTGAAACTAAAATTATTTTATATACTAAAACATAATTTTAGACCTTATTCTATTAGTTTTCTTTTTAGATCTTATCTATCACAGATATAATTTTCTAGAATTCATTTTATATACACACACACACACACACTCTATCTCATAGATCGTACTCTATTAATCTTATCATTTTAGATCTCATTTTATCGTAGACCTAAACTTTTAGATCTCATTTCATTGTTTGGTGGAAAAAAAGGTTTTCATTTTGAAATTTTCTTTTGTTTGGATTTCGGTTTGAATGAGAACTGTTGAAATAATTTTACCACATGATTTATATTTCCAGAAGAAATATTTCACTATTTTTAGAGAAACAAATACAAAGATAATACGTATTTAGAAGATCGTATTAAGTCTATATGAAAGAATAAGAACTTGAAGTTCATATGTGCAAAGGTGAAAGATTAAAGTTTTCATAAGCTGAAATAAAGCCATGAAAAGAAATATAAGCGAGCAATTCCAGAAGAAGATGTTGATATGTCCAAAAGACATAACATAAAAATAATATGTTGAAATAACATTAGAAATGTGGTAAATACTATTTCCTCGAAGAGAAATAGTATTATGATTCTTATTTCGAATACAATTATGAAGAATCCTCTTGTTTCATTATGTTTATCTAATATTGGAGACCTGAAGTTCTCAAATAAAATTTATGCATATAAGTTTATATTCCTAAAATAGGGGATTATATATCAAAACTCTATAAATTTGAGATGTGAAGCGTTGCATTATTAGAAAAGCTAATTCAGACTATGGTAAATCCTAACCATGTTTGCAATCAAACCTAAAGTTTGATAATGAAAATAAAATTGTATCATTTAGGATCTAAAGTACTAAACAAAGACTTTAATTTAAAGTAAAATTAGAATCTGAAGTTCCAAAAAGTTTTGCCAATAGTATTACCTACTAAACCAAATAAATGTAAAGAAATTTGTCCACTCCAGAAGTGGGTGGTAATAAAAAAATCTATAGAAGAGATTTGTATATTTAGTAATGATAAAATGTTTCTAGAAGAGATTTGTTGATATATTTGGTGTTTTTATTAAACCAAGTAAATACGTAGAAATATATCTACTCTCCTGCTCTCTATCTTTTTAATAGAAAACAAGATATTCTAATAGGAAGTTTATTTTCTAAAAAAAATTTCCTTCTTCCATGCATCCAATCATGCCTTTCAAAAGGTAAAATATGATAGATCAAATTTCCTTCTTTTGGCTCATCAAGTAAGTATTTTGGATTCTTCATAAAATGAATGTTAACATTTACACACACATCAATTATGTTATATTATATATAAAATTCATTCATCTTTCCTCTTTCAGCAAAGAGATATTCCAATGTTTACTATTTTGTATGCTTAATCTTTTACCTATTATTGTCATGTCATAAAAATATACTTATTGATGTTATCAATAGCTGTAACTTATGCAGCATACTTTTTAGTCGCCAAGTCAAACAATTTTGTTTTTCATGATATTATTCAACAAATTTCCTCTCTCTGTTTAGCTTACAATATGTAGGTAGCCATATATATTAATTCATATATTAATCAATAGTAATTAATAAATCATTAAATAAAATTAATTTATTAATGAGAATAGCCCAACAAAGATACATATGAATACTTCGTACATTTATTCTTCTTTTATATCTCCTATTATTGACAAGGATCATAACGTATATACTTGGTATATATTTGAGTTTCTCACTATTCCACTTGTTATGAATTAATAAATGGTATTTAATACCGCCTATTCATATTTTTAAATCTGCTTATATTATGAAAGTGAACATAGTAAAGTCGGCACAATCTTTGATTATAATTCACCCCTTCTCTACCAATCAATCCATAGAAGGGCCTTTCCATATTTTCATGGGTGGTTTTACATTTTCAAGGAAATTAATGAATGCAATTAATGAGATTGGATCTAGAGCTATCAAAAGGATGTAAATAAGAAATTATAGTCACTTTTTATATACTATATTTGGTTGTCTTTTACTATTTTGCAGTAATATTTTTTTCTTTCACTGTAACTACTATCAGATATGGGTTCTTATTTTATGAAATGCATTGATTATGTACCCACGAATAATATTTTGATGCTTATGCATTTTTATTTCCACTTATAGTTGGTGATATGATAAACACAGCCAAGCTTGAATTTAGACTTATTGGGAGATAATTTTTTGTCATGTATATTGGATGATGATATTCAATTACAATCTTAATGCTTATAAAATGCCATTAAAATTGATAATAATATGTCCCAATAGGATAAAATAAAGGCTCTTATATTTTTAAGATGTCATATACATGACAAACTTAAAATGAAACATTTAACTGAAAAAGATCATCTTTACCTATGGAACTCCCTGAAGGAGCGTAGTGACCACCAAAATATTGTCACACTTCTAAACACTAGACACAAGTGGTTGAACTTGAAGTTTCAAGTCTTTAAATCTATTAGGAAATACAATTCCTCTATATTTAGAATTACTTCTAAACTAAAATTATGTGAAAGGATTGTCGAGCAATACTAACCTGAAGTTAGACCATTTCTTCGAAGTTGATAAATGAAACTTCATTAATGATGAAAATCTAAGTGCAATAATAAATGATAGTCGAATTGATCAATAGTAGCAGCCTGAAGTCTGCTATGTGGATTTTATTTTATTTCAGTTCAATAAATCAATTGGAAGTTGGCGCTTGTATGTTTTTCCTTTCATAACTAATTGAAATAATGTACCGATAATGTTGGCTTTAATCAATAGTCTATTTTAAATTTTTGAAAATTACTAGCATTTATTTATGCTTATAAATTTTAATAGTTGACTAACTATATTGTCATTAATTCTTAAGATATGAGCCATCAATATTTGAGTGATAATATATGCCTACTAGATAGTGCAACTACTCATATGATTTTGAAAAACTAGAAATTTTTCTTTGAACTATTTGAAAATATTTTAGCAAAAAATTTCAACCATAGCATCTGCTAATATAATTGAAGGGTCTGAAAGAGCCCATATAGTATTACCAAATGGTACATATATCTTAATTCAAGGCACATTATGCTAAAGCAGATTTAAATAAATTTGTTCAGTTTTGAAGATATATAAATGAATAGCTACCATATTGGAACTATAATGAAAATGTCAAAGAATATCTTTGCGTTATTTCCAAAATTGAAAGCCAGAAGCTTATTTTAGAAAAATTGGGTATAATTTCAACTAGATTATATTTCACGAAATTTGGCATAATTGAATCTCATATTTAAACATGAGCCGGAAGCTCACAAATATCACTTGAATGCATCTTACCAATTGATAAAAGAATTATCCTCCTATTATTAATATGTATGGTGTATTTGGTAGTAGCAATATCATAATGGATCAAAATGAGAATCTAAAGATGATTATTATTTAATGTGACAATGTTCCTCAAGATTGAGGGGGGGTATAAAGGGATACAAGTTCATTTTGATCATCAATGTCAAATATTTATTAACATGTATAATGATGCAAAATATTAAGTAACTTGAATAAATTATTAATAATATCCTTAGTAGACTTCCTCCAATATAGATTTGAATCCCTGAAGGATCAAAATGTGTAAACCACATCTGAAATATGGTACAAAAGTTAGTTTGAAATACTTTTGGAGTAAGTAATAAAGATGACAAATAAAAGAGTTGAGTGTTCTTGAAGAAACACTTAAAAGTACTCTTGAAGAGACTAATGACATGATTGTCAAATTATCCTAGAAGTGGTTTAGGTGCCTAAAACATGATAATTAAAGAGATCTCAATAAATCATGTCTAGAACTGACAAGAATTTATCATCGATGATAAATTTGTAAAAAATAAAACGCCTATGTTTATAAATAAATTAAGGATATTTAATTAAGGAAAAACATGACTGGCCATCATGAATCCTTTACTAATAGAGAAATATGGACATGTGGTCTGTAAAGTAGCAAAAGTACTTGAAATGCTTAAAATACCCCGAAGGTATAAATATGGTTTAAATCATATTAAATGATGAAAGTATACAAATTCCTGAAGAATATAAATAACTTTGGTGGTTATAAAGAATGCAAAGAACAAGGAGCATAGATTACAACCTACTTTTAAGTTGTAATGAAAATCTTGATATAATTCATGATGAGTAGATTACTTCCTATTTTTAAGTATCGTTGTAATGAAACTCTTAATATCCATTGAAGTGATAGTTGCAATAGCAAATACTTATTAAAGTATAAAAATTTCTAAAGAATATATATAAAATTTGTAGTTACAAAGAATGCAAAAGACATGAAGTGTAGATTACAAATTTCTTCTAAGCATTGTTGTAATGAAAATCTTGATATACTTCAAGATGAGTAGATTACTTCCTGCTTTCTAGTAATGTTGTAATGAAATTTTTAATATTCATGAAAGATGTATAGTTGCAATGCGCAAAACTAATTTGAAGCACAAAAATGAAAGCACATGAAGTGTTTTTCATAAAAGTAGCATACAAAATGCATAAAATGCAAACCATATTTGGAAGAAACAATCTTAGAAAATTTGATTGTATCGAAGGAAACTATTAATAAATTGTATTATTAATGAGATTCATATTTATAGATCCAAAAGTATCTATAACCAATTTGAGTTATCGAAAGATGAATATGAATTCAGACGAAAATTTTAAATCAGGGGGGGCATCCATAGTATTTTATAATGCACTCTTTTTCCTTAATTAAGATTTTTCCCACTGGGTTTTTATTAGTAAGGTTTTAATAAGGCATTATCTTGATCCAAAAGTGTCAACTCCTTAGTAACAGTTGAAATTAAGTTACAATGTATTCTTTTTCCTTATTTAAGGTTTTTCCCACTGGGTTTTTCTTACTAAGGTATTAACGAGGCATTGTCCTGATCTAGAAGAATCAAACGTATTTTTAAGAAATAACAAATATGTTATTTAAGTTAAACTGTATTTTTATCCTTGACTAAGGTTTTTTCCATCGGGTTTTCATTTATAAGGTTTTTAATGAAGTATTAAATTGATCCAGAAGTATCAAACTCTAATTGATGCAGTAAATTACTGAAATATGACATACTATATTGTACTATTTTTCCTTCACTAAGATTTTTCTCATAGGATTTTACTTAGTAAGGTTTTAATGAGGCATTAGTTTGATCCAGAAGTATCAAGCTTCATTTAAAGAAATAAGAAAATAAAATATGTCATTGTACTCTTTTTCCTTCACTAAGATTTTTCCCATTAGATTTTTCTTAGTAAGGTTTTAATGAGGTATTATTTTGATCCCGAAGTATCAAACTCTTTAAAAGGAATATCATTGTATGATGTCTATGATTTCAAGTTGTACTCTGATTTCAAGTTGCACTATTTTCCTCGTTCAAGGTTTTTCCATTAGGTTTTCCTAACAGAGGTTTTTAATGAGGCAACAGACAATATTAATAACGACTTAATGGAAGTATTAAAGCAAGATAATAATGAGAGGGAGAAATTGTCATGGACGCTTCAAATGGAATACTTTCTAGCTATTATATGAGCATTCAAGATTTTGAAGACGCATATTCAAGGGGGAGTGTTATAATATATGTAAATATATTATAGCGAATAAAATATTTTCTTGCCCTTCCTTTAATGTCTTCTTATTCTATAACAAGATGTAAATAATTTATGTTATGTGAATTTTTTTATGTATGACTGACTAAATAATTTACCATTTTTGTTAATATGATTGTTGTGTATATATTGAATTGTCATTTTTTTAGGATTTACAAATGGATTAATGAATATTAAATTAAATTAAATTATTTAAATAATTTGAATTAATATTCAATGTAACTAATTAAATACAAGGAGTTGAATGTAAAAAAAGTTGAAGAAAATTAAGAATAGTTTTGCATGCATTTGTAATTGAGAATAATATCTTATGGTCAGTTTATCTACATGTGAACTTTTCTCTATTATTTAGTTTTTATTTTTAAACAATTTTATCTCTGCAGTAAACCATAGCTTTCATGTTGTTGTAGAAGAGATATGCTTATAACTTAATAATTGTAAAACAATGTTATGGAGCATTTAGTTGAGTTATGAGATCGGTATAGTTTAATAACATGTTGAAAGTGAGAATTTTATATAATCTAAGTTTTATGCAAGTAATTTGTGTGTTCACATCATAATATTGCAAAATATAAATTTATCATTTAAAGGTTGTTAAATATGAAATTTACGATAAATTTTTCAAGATAAATAAATTAGAAATTAAAAGAGTTATTATTACTTGTGTATACATTTTATTTTATGTGATTTAAATATCCTTATGCCTGAATAAAGAAATGATATTATCAATTTTTCACATATATATGAATATTGTATCTATTGAAATTCTCCTACTTTTAGGATTTATTAGATTAAGTAATGAACATTAGTTAATCAAATTTATTTAAATAGTTTAAATTTAAGATTATATAATTACTTAAATATATGGACTTGAATGTAAAATATTAGAAAACAGTTGAGAATGGTTTCTAAGCAATTCTAAAAAAAAATTAAACTTTTGATGTTTGAAGTTAATAGAAATCTACGGTATATGATAAACTCATTCAGTGAATAAATTATAAAATAAATTTTTTATTATCGTTAATATATATAATTTATGTTATCTGATTTCTATGTGTGTATCTAAATGAAAAATCTTTTTTTACCAATTTGTTAATATGCCTGTAGCACAAATGTTGAAACTTTTGTTTTTTATGATTTATTATTGGAAGGAATTAGGGAAAAGAACAAAGTTTGAAAAAAAAATTAGCCTAAAGAACACCAAGTTTTATTTTTAAACCAAATGACAAATGCTAGTTATAAATAACATTATATTCAACTTTTACACTATGCAAAATGCTAGTTATATCTAGCATTATATTCAGTTTTACACTGTACAAAATGCTAGTTATAACCAGCATTGTCCTTCGGTTTAAAAAACAAACTTGTTGTCCTTCAACCTAATTTTTTTTTCTAAGTTTGTCATTATGCCTATTTTCTGTTATTAATAAATATTAGTTGACTAGGTTTGTCCATTAGTTTAGTTTGAATTACGTAATCAATTTAAATATATGAGCTTTGATGTAAAATATTAAAAGAGAACATAGAAAGATTTGTTAATAATTGTAGATTTTTTTTTAAAGTACGTATTTGAATGTAAAATAGTGTGGGAAGTTTAGTAGAATAATTATAATGTGATAAATTAAAGAATTTTAAAAATAAAATACCCATACTTGAAAAGAATTAAGGAGAATGAAAATATCTCCTAAAATTAACAAGAAAACCTGAAATTCTTCTGCTTTACTATTATTTAATAAATAACAACCTTACATAAAAATAACACCAATCCTGAAATGCACATTAATAACATAATCAATTGTTACTCGTAAACAAAAAGCAAAAAATAGATAATTACAATGAATTGAACAATACCAAAACTATGAATGTGATGCAGAGTATACGCTGTTACTTTCGTGGCAGTATAGTTAACAAAGTTCATCCACAAAGTAGATACACTAATTGAGGTTTTTCCTATGAAGCTAAAGCAGAGGTCACTGTTGGTGAGAACTGGTGCACTGATTGGTGCTGATGACCCTTGTGTTATATGAACCACAAAACACACATTTGTGATACAACCAATGGAAGCCACAAGTCCCTTTCTTTTCACAGTCATGACATAAGATTTCCTGGTTTGCCCAATCATACATGTTAGGATAATCCAGGTTGCATATTACTTGCGCATCATAATGGTTATGTACCATCGAATAAAATATATCAAAACAAACTAGCATTCCCAAATAATTGAGGCATACAACACAATTATTTGCATCATGGCTCTGTTTTGGACTAGCATGCCCATACCCTGATTGAATTCAAAATCCAGATCCAAGAGCCTTTTTAAAAAACTTTATTTATGCAGATTCTAAATCTATATCCACCGTAAACTCTCTTCTTTTTTTTTTTAATAACAATCGCAATATCATTGGTGCCAATTTTTTAAAATGACAACTTTTCAAAATATATAACAAAAGATTCAGTATACAGAAGAGGGTCACATGATCGCAACTGTTCCTTCTATTTTTAGTTTTTTTTTTTAATGTTAATTATATTCCCAATATCATAGTGCAACTCTTTTGATGTATTTATTCTTCACGGTTTTGTTTTACATTTTACACAGATAGCATTTAAATTTCATGTTAAAAAGTTTTTTATTTGTTTTTTCTTTTTCTTTTTTGTTCAATGCATGGATTGTATGTTGTATGTCCTCGTTTGTGCTAAATTTTGTTGTCTTTCACGTGTGGATCTCGTGCCATTTTGTATCAATTATTGTATTGCACGCGTGTACTAATTATGTCATGTGTGTTGGTCCTTCTCACAAGAATAACAAAATAAAGATAACAGGCATAGCAGCTATACATTTTAACTTCAACGGTGTTGTAGCCAGACATTGTCGCAAATTCATCCCATATTCAAACATCCAGGTTTATCAACAGTATGTAAACTGCAATACGCAATATGCATTACACTTTCTATTATACTTAACTAGTGTATAACTCATGCGTTGCACACGGTTATGTTGTTAAAAATAGTATTTATATTTTAATTATTGTTAAAAACAAACGTTATTATGTAATATGATAAATTTAGTGAGATGGATAAATTAAGAATTAAAATGACATGCGATGCTCAGTTGTAAGGTAGATGGTTCAATTCTTATAAAAACATATATATGTGTGTGTGTGGAAAGTAATGCCCTATAACTCATATATATATATATATATATATATATATATATATATATATATAGTTAGAATTGTTATTATTGTGTATGTAAATAGTTGATGTTATGTGATATGCATATATATTTATGAATGAAAAAGCAACTTTACATCTTCTGTTAATGTGAATGTTTAATATATATTGAATTTTTTTTAGAATTTTATAAATGAATTAATGATACTACATAATTGAATTTATTTACATAATTTATGAGGAGTTGAATGTAAAAATGTAGGAGAAAAATGAGAAGTTTGTACATAATCGTAGTTGAGAATGACTCTTATGGCTAGCTTATCTATGCATAAACTTTTGTCCATTGTTTGATATTTCAATTATTAAACTATTTTAATTTCGCACCTAACCAGGTCATGTTTATAACTACGATCGTTTCAAAAGAACGTTCTGTAACATTAAATTGAGTTGTGAGTTGGGTAAGATTTAATATCATGTTGAAAATGAGAATTTTATATAACCTAATTTTTGTTAGTGTGATCGGTGTGTTTACATTACAATGTTGTACATAAAATTTTATCCTTCAGAGATTGTTGAAAATGTTTTTTTATGCAATGGATGATATGACAAATTTTTTGAGATAAATGAATTATAGATTAAAAAATATTGTTATTTATGTATACATTTTATATTATGTAATTTATATATTGTTATATCTGAACAAAAAAGTAATTTTGTCATTTTGCTCATATACATGAGCATTGTATACATATTTATATTGTTTTGTTTTTGGATTGATTAAATGAATTGATGAATATTAGTTAACTATATTTATTTAAATAGTTTAAATTAAAGATTACATAATTAGTTAAACATATGGGCTTTAATATAAAATGTCAGGAGAGAATTGAGAAGAGTTTGTAAGTAATTGCATAAAATTCAAAATGTAGGTATTTGAAGTTGAAAATAGAATTTTTCAATGCAATGCATGATAACTACATTGAATTAAACAGATTATAAAATAAATTTAATATTGTTGTTAATGTATATAATTATGTTATCTCATCTGTATTTCTCTGTATCTAAATGAATAATCAATTTTACAAATTTGTTAATGCGACTATACTATTGTATTGAAATTGTCGTCTTTTATGATTTATTTAATGGATTAGACATTAATTAATTAAGTTTATCAAACGATCTAAATTTTGAATTATGTAATTAATTTTAATTTATGGATTTGAATCTAAAATATTAGAAGAGAATTGAGAAGAAATTTATAAATAATTACAATTTCTTTGAGAAATATGTATTTGAATGTAAAATTGTACAAGAAGTTTAATAGAATAATTATAAAGTGATAAATTATAAAAATTCAAAAATAAAATATCCGGAGATAATTAAGAGGAGTGGAGAAAACTCCTATAATAACAAGAGAGTTTGAAATTCTTCAATTAACTATTATTTAATAGGTTATCCGAGATATTTCAGTGGCCTGATTCACTTTGTTGTGACCTACATTTAAATTTTAACTATCCCCTATTTGTTTTCACCTTCCTCTATTTAACCGAGGTTTAAAATTCGGGTTTTCAGTCATTTGGAATTATCGATGTTTTGGTTCTATTTCGAAAAATCTTTTTCTGCTTCGATTTGAGAATTCAAAACTCCTCTCTATGAACTACAAAATTGTATTTGAAACAATAAAATGTGTACATAGTATTTTAAATGTGAAAAAACAGGGCTAATGGGTGGAAGAATAACCTATATGGATTAATTGGTTATTTATTTGATACATGGGTTAAACTATAATAAAAGATCGGACCTGAACCTTGTGTCTATATTCTTCAGGGAGCGTTTCAGCTGCCAGCAAAGCATCAAGCATGCCAAAGTACACCTGAAAAGAAATTAATAGTGTAACTATTGTGGAAGAAATGTTTTCCATTTCTGACATCATTATAAAGTCACAGTTGCATCAATCACTTAAGAGCATCTCCAATCCTTTTTACATGTCATGTAGAGCTTATGCGTCAAGTGGTTTTTGACAATGTTAATGTGTACATGACAATAACAAAGATATATTTCCTCAGATGCAAATGGGCAAAAAAATTTAAAAAAAAAAATAAGAAAGAAAGAAAAACGTGCGACATCATATTATATGAAGATAATTGAATTAATATGATAAATTTATCATCAACCGTTTAGGTGCAATGCTCTGCATTGGTGACCTGCAATGTCCAAAAATGGAAACCGCACTTCGCAAGGTCATAATCTTTTGAATAACATTAGCATTAAAGACAACATTTTTAAAGACATTTTCTAATTGCTAATGTGGCTTCAATTTGTACCAAAATTAATCATGGGTGGCAGATGATTCAAAAAAAAAATACTAAACTTCTCGAGTAAAAAATCTTACGGTCGCATCTACCAAGGATTTGCTACATATAGGGCAGGTATAGTGACTACATGTGTATGCCTATACACAATAAGAACAATGGTTATTCAGTTACTTTAACAATGAATATGAATGAAAAAGGAACTTTAACAAACGGTATATATAGGTGAACCTGGAAGCAAGCAGAGTGCATATAATGACCGCAAGGCAGTGGCTTAATTGTTTCACTTGACGTGAATAGAAATTCACAACAAATAGGACAGTTTGACTCAAGGCCTTTCTCTCGGCATTTGTGGTCTGCTAATTTCATTCCCATACAGCAATTGCATTTCATACAATGGAAAAAATCAATACCAAGTCCCTTACCAACGCGGCACAAATTGCAAGATGGACAGTGGTAAACATTCCTGACATTTGAAAAGGAAATTTTCTAGTTTTAATTTGACATATTTATTAACTCAGCAAAAAGTACATAAACAAAGTAGAGTGCAAAATTTATGAGGTGTCATATTTTCTAAGAAAGCTTTCCACATATGCATAGACATTCATTTTGAACAAAGAAAAACCATGTGGGCTGCGCTACAAAACAGGAAAACAAATGTATTGACTATGGCGCAATCTGGACAAGCATGTAACAAAAAAACAATTACTATATTCCACCTTTAAGAATTGAAACTATCCTAAAAATGGGTAAAACGGAAGGAGTTTTCAGGCCGGTAAAAACACCTCAATAAGAGTTGTTCCTTATTTATTATATATAACATATATCAATTAGTAACCAATGCTCTCCCGTCGTTTGTATAATATAGGCCATTTTTATCGTCTTATAACTGTAGTATCCTTGGACCAAGTTACTTTGGTCAGTAAGGTACACATATATGGTTGAGGATAAAATGTAGTTGTGGAAGGTTTCAAAGGAGAATGTGCATAATCCTTATTATTCCACCCATTCATATCAGTAGTTACGGAAGATTCATTTTTATTTTCCTTTACTTTCCAGTTTCAAATATGACAAAAAAGACACTATCAACTTAAGCTACCAATGTGTTCTCAGCACTTCTTCAAAAGACATTGTAAAAGTATTAATTGTTATTGCTATTTCGAGTATTTTGAGCTTTCTTAAGTATACACTATACACTTGTTAAACTTGACGCTGCACACGTAAATGAAACAAAGCACATTACCAGTTACAACTACTAAATTGAGTATCTTCATACTAAACAGAACCCTGTTTTCTTATCTTTAACACTAAAAGTCCCAAACACAACCTGGGAAAAAATTCTCCTGCAAAGAACTCGTAACATGATATTTATTTCACACAGATTATGATTCAAATAAAAATGAATTTTTTGAAGATAATGTGATTTGCATAGAATCTTTCGAAGTACCTTTCATCATCAAAAAATTTGCAGATATTGCAATAGTATTTCGCCATTGAAAATCCATTGCAAGAGATTGTTGAGCAAAAAGGGCCAACTGGTTGAACCTTCGTGCACTGCATACACATCATCTCACTTGTCGACTTTCTGTAGAGAACAAGACGATTCAGCAAAAAGGTGGATAAACATCATACTACATAGAATAAATGGAACAGACTTCTTATATGGAACACCGGCTTCATTCCAAAAAATGATAAACAAGTAGAACTGATAAATCAAATGGGGTTCCCGGCATAACTTTTTTCTCGATTTTTAGATAAATTTATTTATAAAAATAATAATTTCACTTAAACATAATATTGTTTTGCTTCCAACAGGTAATGATACAATGATCATGTTGAAATGTTAATGATATTTAATAAATCAATAGATTGACCGTAGAAATGGATGTCATTACCTGTCCATTGAATGGTCACTAACTTTATCATGGCAAAATCTGCATGTAAACAACTTGCCACAACAGGCAGCAAGAAGTTTACAATTTCGTTTATAATGTTCACATCCAAACACTTGATTCTCTGGATCTCGGAATGATGGAGAGCATCCCACATTTGCCCCACCCGCGTCATTTTCAGGCTTAACTTCTGGCAAATTTTGTTGAGCAGCTACCCAACGACTGCCAGATTAATCAAACAACTAACAAACTACAAATTCCTATAAAAATATTAGCAGTTGTTTGTTATTCAAAGGACAAACCTTGTCATCAGATGCTGAATTAGATAATCTTTTCTCCTTGGGTCAAGTGTTGGATGTCTTGAAACTTTTCTTATTTCTGACTCTAGCTCATTCTCATTCATGCGAAAGATATTTTCCCAACCAAGCTTGAATAATTCATCACTTTTCTCGATACTTTTTTGGTAATCCATTTCTACAGTTTCACAAAAATTATGTTTTATATATCTGAAAAGAAGCCACATGATGATGTTTTTACAAACGTATCACAAATATAAAACACGAAGTCCAATGTTGATTTGGTATTATGTTAATGCATGTATCAGACATGGAAAACTTTGAAGTACACTAGTTAGAGTGCATTCATAACGTAAACAGTAAATAAATACTAAAAAACAATTGTGTCGACAACCTTGAGATATAGCAGAGCTCTCAGCTTCTGCCTGAAGATTAGGACTATCCTTCCACCATTCACTAAGCCACTCATCGAACATAGTGTTCTTTGTTGCTTGTTTCCAAGCATCCATCATCTCGTTCTGTTCCTCAATAGTAAGTGCAGAAGTCACCCATGGCAACATTGTCTGAAGAACCTCAGCTCCAGTTGTTCCGATTATTTTACCTACTATTTTATCCTGCTCTTCTACGGAAAAGTGTTTGTCAAATAATGGCCATAACTCAAGTTCTTCTCTATAAACATGATGTTCCAGCGCAACTCTTAAAGATTTGCACATGTTCTGAAGCTTGGTTGCAAGCTTATTGTGTTTTTGTTTCCAAGTGATTTGATAGGTATCATCAGGTTTCAATATATGCAGCTGAGAAAGCTCCAAAAGGACCGAAGACATGTCGCTAAACAGTTTCTCCTCCTGCTTATGGTCTAGGGTATATGAGTGGCTTACATTAAGTAAAGTTTCTTTAGATTCTAAAGCAGGAAAAACAGTGTCATCTTCAGCATTGCTGTGAGCTCTATACAGACCCCATAATAACTGAAATCTTCCACTGAATAGTCGAATAAAAGTTCTGTCACAATCCAAAAGATTTCCAGATTCAATATCAAGAAATTCTAGGTCTTTACTGATAGCTTTGTGAAACTTGAAAATGTTGTCGATCGGTCTCACTTTATTACCCCTTCTAGATGACATTATGTCCATCTTGTTGAAGAAAAGACTGGAATTGAAGTAGGGAGCAGAGGGCAGGTAAGATATAGTATGCAAAGACTTAATCGGTCTCCATGAATTGATTCCAAAATTACTGCTGCAAAACCCTAAGCTAGGGACACGGCAAGATTTGTTGCTTCTGGGTAATATTGATAAGTTCCCTTGTTTACCATGTTTCTTGTTATAAGATATTTTCGTATTCGATGATCCAATTTCAGTGTCAATGGTACTAGAGCATGCACATTTGGTAGAAAAATCCTCTATTGCAGTTTCTTCTTTAAATAGACAATTACCAGCTCCCTTTGGAGACATGCATGTGAAATTATGTGAACAGGACAAATTTTGGATTCGTCCCTTGCATGTCCAACCAGACAAAAGTTTAACCAGTGAAGCGTCCGAAGATGGTGCTAAAACAAGAATTTGTTCAGTGAATCGGATAAAGTTTATAAATTATGCTGCAGAAAATTTTGAATTTTCACCTGCCATGTGCAAATTCTGAAGAAAAAATTGAGTCTCTCCCTCGCTAAGCTTTGCAGCCAGCCATGGCAAAACATGCTCAAGTAAACTTAATGGCATAACACATAAACTCTTGTATAGAAGTTCCCTTTGCTTCTTTTGAGAGAAATGTTGTCTTGCAAATGGAAGAACCTAAAAGAAAAACACACATTTGTAATCATAATAATCTAAAAACACTTACAAAGTATGGTACCGATGTTTTTTAGCTAATGAGATTACCACTGCTTCCTCATGTTCAAAATGATTCAAGATCGTATCTATTATCTGATCAGCATGAATGGACAACTTTGAACAAAAATCGACAGATGCACAATTCACTAGTGCATTCTGGATTTCCTCAATTAAGCGCCTTAATTTACTAAAGTGTTTTTCCTCTTCGGTATGTTTATGTTCCAAGAAAACTACACCATCTACTTCTGGAAATATAACCAGATCTTCAGCAATACTGCATAGTAAGCAGTTCAAGATATTAGAAAAATGACCGACCAATTTAAAAGTTACACAAAGTTCACATCCTTCATTCCTATTTTTGTACTTTAAACAGCACATGATCGAGGTCAAACCCAGGTTAAACTTAGTATGCATATATTAAAGGGCACATACATGTGTTTCTCACTATGCAATCAAAACAATTCAGGCACCCGTTCATAAGATATATGATATAAAGCTGCACATGCAATAGTGTATGTGTTATATTACATTCAGACAGAGTCACCTAACTAGAGTCCCCAACCTTTCATTTTGGACTTGAATATAGAAACAGTATCAGTGGATGAAATTATTTCTTTAATATTCTAAACTAAAGCCATCATGCATCTGATGTTTTGCCCACACACCCATGTTCATTAGACAGTTAAGACTCACAAGCATGCTAAAGACTTTATCATGATTTATGGAAGAAAAAAAATCCCGATGGATTGTCAAATCAGCTATTATTGTATGAATCACATAATCATATTATCTTTCTATATAATGCTTGTTAGTAACACACCTAAATGAAAAACATACCTATGAAAGATGCACACATCAGCAATAAAGTGTAGTCTTGCATTAAATGCTGAAAAATCCGCGAAAACTCCAGATAACTTTAGCTTTTTTGCTTCCTCTGCAATATCAATTAGCTCACTTTTAAGAGCACCGTGCCAGCACAATATTTCATTTATTGGGTGTACTTCGGCGAAGCCGACATTATTCCCCTCCATGTCTCTATACTTTCTCTTCCCGCTTGTGGAACGTTCAAGACAAATTTTCTTCTCGGATGAACTGAGATGATGTCTTCTCTCTACCCAGGAGAATATAACCTTTAATTAATATTAATAACAAAATATAAATATCCAAAATTGTTTATAAACAAAACAAGACTAGGTAAGGCAAAAAAAATAACTTGTTGAAGAAGTTTTTCTTCAGGGACTATCTGGCATAAACACTCAATCATATCTTGATGATCATCATGTACAATGCAAGATGATAGCCAGGGAAGTAATTTTTCCATCATATTCACTGGAATGCTACAGAGTAATTGCCAAACGAGGTCGGCTTGTTCCTTGACTGAGAATTTCTTAATGATCAAAGGGAAGACCTGAACAATTGCAAACCAAAATCAAATAGAATTTTTGGGCGGAGGATGGTTGCAGTTAAACTTCAACCAACATTGCATATCATGAATATTCAGAGCTCTTGCAAGGAAGGATAAGACTGTGAATCTAACCACTTTTGTGTTTAAAGCGATACTCAGGGGCGAACCAAGGAACTTACATGAGGAGGATCGTCAAAGATTTACTCTTGATTCAAAAAAGTATTCAAACCATTACATTCAATTTAACAAACCAAAAATTAGTAATTATAGATGACAAGTTAATTGTTGAAATACCATAGAATGTACGTATATTTATCACTTTATACGGTACTCTCATTTGTTCAGTGGTCTTTTGAGTACATATTGAACGAAGAAGTTTGATATTTTTCATACCCAAACAATCTATTAAATTGAGGGTCTATTGAAGGGTACAGTTTCACTTTTTTTTTATGTGATTTAGCAAGTTTAGCTAAACAAGCCAATAATAAAAAGAAAGTCTCCTAACTTGGAAAAAATAAGACAAGTTTGGTGCAATCGAATCAAAATTAAATTAAAATTTTACATGAAGTTTCATCAAAATTAATTTGCTTACCATGGCAAATACAAGCGGAGATAATTGTCAAAACAATAAAAACCATTAGACAATCCATGATTAAATTTTAGAAAGAATTTAACAGATTTTGTTGATTGTGAACTGTGGAAAATAATATCATTGAAGGGAAGGAAAGATTTGATTAAGAAACCCAAGTAAAATTAAGTAATGCTCCAAAAGAACATAACTAACAAATGTTTTGCACACAACTAAATATATTTGTAGAAGTGAAATTGATTTAAACCATGCAATAACAGCACAAGATTACACATACGACATACAAAAAGTTAAGCGTACTTGTAAATATGAATGAACAGAAACAGATGTATTTTTTACTTAAAATATTAATCCAACAATGAAGCGAACATATTCATAATTTCAAGTAGACAGTTGCATTTAAAACATAAAAATCTATAATCTTGATAAATTTTATATTTGTATCAAACAATGACTCCGAACTGATTCGAAATTTGTATGAACACAACCAAATGACATAGGAATACATCCGAACACATCGAAATACTGGTCGAACACATGTGAACACGTCCAAATTTCACCCGAGCTCGTTCGAACACTGCCCGAAAGCATACGAACACTGCCCAAACACTACCCGAACTTGTCCTGACACACCCAAATACGTTCGAACGCTGTCTGCATGCTCCCTGAACATATCCTAACACATTTGAACATGCAAGAGTATAGTTCGAACACATCTACATATCATCTGATTGATACTGACAACATTTTAAATAAAGATGAACGTATATAAATTATTAACTCAAGGTTTAAACGAACAATAAATAAAAGTAAGCTTTGTAAGAAGCCACTGGGTGAACATGTTTTGAACCAAGTAAGAAAAACGAGCTTTAAAAGGACGAATAAAACACATGAGCACTGTTGAAAATTTTCTTCAAAAACAATAGGAAATAAAGCCAATTAAAATGGTCAGTTTGTAAACTAGACAGGAGTTGTAACAACTTTGCAAAGGTTGAAGGGTGGAGAGGGGGCTCTCAACTATGCAAGGCTACCCCTCAGTACTGTATGTAAATAAATGTAGCATTTAGCAAATCTACAAAACCAAATATAGATATGAGGCTGGGTATAGATAGGTATCCCGTTCAGAGAACGCCCTACCCCTTGTGCTAAGGGTGCACAAAACAAATATTAAATCTGACACAATCCACACAAACCCAATCCACCCAAACCAGTATAGGTTGGATATGGGTTACAATTTGTAACCCATGCCATATATGGGATCGGGTGTAGTTTTTTATTCAGCCCAACACTTAGTAAGCCTGATCCAACCCCATTTAAAGAAACATTTAACAACCCATTTATCATGCCTTTAATATTTTATTCACTATTGCATTTATTAGTCCAAGAAGAAAACACCAAACATAAAAACACACAAGGTTTGTGTGAGGAAACTCTAGTAAAATATATAATGGAGTATTGCAGTGAATCAACTCTATGTGACGTACTTTGCAATGTACGTCTATACTAAATTCTAAATTTATATATTGAATACTGTGATAAAATATTTTGAATTTTCAAATTATCATTTTTTATACAAAAATTAAAATTCAACACCACTTTGTTTAACCCGACATAATCTATATCTCTGATCCTACCCCCACATTACCCTCCTATAAAGTTGGGTACCGGCAAACTACCTTCAACCCAAATATATGAGGGTTGGGTGAAGTATTTAATCCAACCTGACCTAACCCGATCGTTGTTCAATCCTACTCATGTTGATTGAAAAATGCATACAAGTCTATAAGTATACAAAGAAACGTAAAATTTAACAGCAGGTAGCGAAAACATTCAATGCACATGCGTGTCTGTTGTGTTCCATCCTAAGATATGATTTAAAATGAAACTCAACACCCAAACCCAACCCCAACCCCCCCCCCCCCCCCAAACCCCTAAACAAAAACCAAATCAACACACACGAAAAAAAAGATCAAAGTTTGTTTACAATTTTTGTGTAGTATTTGCTAGTACAGAAGAAAGCCCAAGGGCGGCAAGTCCTTTAAGTGGGAAAGGACAGCATCCACGGACAAAGATCGGTCTGATCATTCAGGTCATGGGGATCTAGGTGATAGCTCCTTCTTAATTGGATGTGGATCAGCACTGTGTCCTACAAATGATATATACTGTTGGTAGTAAGATTTTGAATCCAGACATCAATTGACATACCTATTTACCAAAACGAGTGTACATTGGCTTCAATAATTATCTCCAACGGACATCTCTCTATACAAACACAAAACATTACACAAGTTTCATTCAGGTTTTATTTCTTGTTTTTAAATTATATTAAAAAGGAATGAATCATGTGGTGATCCACAAGTGCTCTTTCTGACTTGTGCAAGTAATCACAACTTGTATAGAAAATCTTCATTAGAATTTTATTTAACTTTTAGTGATTTGGAAAGGAAAAACATTCTTGTTACGATAAAATCTAAGTGGAAATTATGGTCCACCTTTTAATTTCAAACTCAATATACAAAAACCCTTCTCAAAAATAGATTTCACGAAATACCTCTGTAATTATTTTCAGCGAAAATGTACAATCCTCATTTCTACCATATTGAATTGCTCATCTGTACACAAGTAGATTATATTATGCTTAATAGCTTGCCACATGCATTTTGCATACTGTACGTCTCATGATTATTTTTGCATAATTTCATCTTTATAATAGAAAAAAACAAAGACTACATAATTAAGGACTGTTGATACATTAAAGCTAAGATGACAAAAAACATTCACCTGTTCCTCTTCCTTGTACATATGCTGGTTAAGCAATGTTTGAATGGTCCCCGTACACGATGCTAACTCTCTTCTGTATTTACTATTATTCTGAACATTCAAACCCAGCACATTGAACAACTGATCAAAAAGAGCACTCTCGCCTTTATGCTCCAGAGAATATGTATGTGCTATGTTCTTCACCCGAATATCAAGAGCTGGAAATATAACCTGAATTAATAGATAAAATAAGTGATAAAGAGCTTGTGCTATCTGCAGGGATGGCCCAGAGAGTAGCCTACCAAACTCATGGTTGGAACAGTCCACTGAACCACGACAAAAACTGAAGATTTGTGTTGCATATATGTATTTATATGTATAAAACTGTAGTATTGGCAGAACAAAATGATTTCATAGTGTAGTCAGTTACATCATTTTATTATTCTATTACAATGCTGAGAAACAAAATTTTAATTTATATTATCATTTTTATAGTGTTTTTTATGAATTAGATCTTTGAAGTTGTAGATTGATTGGATGCATTTCCCTAACCTTCAGCTGCAATTTATAGGAGAAGATTGCATGAGAAAATCCGATGATTTACCATGATTTGTCGACTCATCATCACCACCCCTAGGCCACGCAGGAGGCCCGATGAAGTATCCCAAATCAGAAACTATTGAAGCCTCAAATACCAGCCCGAAACCTTCAGATTCGTCGATTTAAATCGACTGCAAAGAAGGACATATCGACTAATCTGGATATAGGCATTGTTGTCAAAAATCTTAAAATCTTACGATTTAAATTCTGATTCAGATGGGGTCCATTTCTATACAATTCGATTAACATTCCACTTCAAACTTATTTAAAACCACAATCAAAAACACATCCAACTCATACTAACATGTTTAATATGCTTATTTAGATTCACAATTCTCATTATAAAGTTTTTAAAACAAAATAAAAATGGAATTAGAGAGAAAATTAAGTTTAAGTTTAATTGTAGAAGTTCAAACATCAAAATTAACATCAAATGGCATATAAACCTTTAAATATGGATATTTTGAATCTACGATTTAAATCCCGTTTCGGTTTAAAATTTAAACTTTGAAATTTTCAATTTAAATCCCATTTTGAAATCCTTGGATATAGGTACAGAAGTTGATGTTTCATCAATGCTTCGTCAACTTTAACGCCTCATAACGTCTTCACCGTAACTCCAAACGGCACATCATCTTCGTCATTGCACTGCTGAAACATTCCCCTTCGATTTGACATATATTATGTTGCATAATTTTAACGTGTCTTTCAAATTGCACATAACCCTCTTTGCCACTCAGAGATGAAGCTCAGTTGGACATCTCATAGATCTGCTAATGAGGCTTGCTTTAAACATTACATCAGGCCAAGCTGACATTAGGTATTTTAGGCTTCCAATAATTTGGCTGTTGACTTTCTTTCCTTCGATGTCCTCGGCGAGCTTCAAATCTTTGTTTAGTTGGCATTCATCATTTGAAACCTATTCAAAATCACTAAAGTCTTTCTTTTTTCTTTTTCAGATATGTGTGTGTGTGAGTGAAGATTCCAGTTGCTGATTGCTTTACTTGATGCCAAGAATATAGCACAACCTGGAACTTTTAAAATCATCAAACATCGCTTGACCGTTTACACATATTCATCAACTCACCTACATATAAGCACAACTAAAAAGTTCAACAGCCCAATGTTTAATAATAAGAGCATTTTCACATGGACACTTTTGGAAGCTAACATTCACAAATAAATCTATACACGACTGTACCAAACTCAGGTGCTAGTTTCAGCACGTATAAAGCCTTCTATCTGTACACCTTCTCTTCATTTCCTTGTTGTACATAACTTAAGGACTGATTATAATAGAGCTGCCCACTTAGATAACAACGAAAAGAGTCCATTTTCACACCCAATTGGATGGTATTCAATGAATATTGCGATGCCAATGACATAACACTGTGTGTTATCTTGCAACTCGAGCAAAGATTTCACTGCAATCTATAGGCTGAGTCAGACCTGGAAATGATCTTAGTTGTGCATGTGCACATGCACAATCCATTTGTAGTTCCAATAATTTAAACTCGTCAATCTTTTTACCTAATAAATTCCCTTTCCTACAGTCATCCTTCTATATCACCTGAGGCTGTGGTTCGATCGTCAGAACTAATTCTCCGTTATGTTGCTTCTTGAGTTTGAACTGAAGTATGATGGTTTAGCATTTGTAAGTGGAGCCTGAATCATACTAGATGGTGAATGTGAGTGAGACATTATCCAATGTCTTGATGCATGCTGCCTCATGTACCAAATGTTAGTACTCCTGGTTACCATATTCACACCGACACTATTGTACTCCAGTTTGGGATGTGCATTCTCAATCCCAAGACGCTAGCGATCCGGTAAGTGGAACGCATATCATCTAAAACATCGATTTGGATTATTCAAAACACTTATTTCAACTATAGGATGATCTTTGTAAATTTGGAAGGTTGATTTTGTCAATCCGAAATGTTGATTCCGAGGATCAAAAACGTTTAATTTGACGACGACAACAACAGAGCCATTATTCCCAAACAAGTTGGGGTCGGCTAGAGATGGAACCCGAAACTAAATGACAAAAGTAATTTAAAGGTTATAACAATAACAATAACAATAACAATAACAATGATAAAATTAAGTCAAATAGGTAAATTAATAATAATAGTAACTAAGTAAAATAAAGGTAGAAATACATTTGTATGTAGAAAAAATAATAATAAATAAATACAATAAAATAAAATATAAAATAAAAATGATGATAACAGTACAAATAGTAATAATGGTACTGATAGTAACATTGATCAAAAACCAAACGCTACGTCTTGACTCTTTTTCCCTAATCCTATAATCTAAAACTTATAAACTCATAGTTTGGGTTCTGATACTTGAATCGCTAACTTCCACGCGCTCCTATCTGTTACCAGCACTTCGGCTATATTCCAACCTTCAAGTTCCTTTTAACAACTTCTTCTCATATCAACTTTGGTCGACCTCTACCTCTCTTTGAGCAAACGACACGGCATATGATTCCAACGCACACAGGTGCCTCGGACGGTCTTCGTTGGAGATGTCCAAACCATCTTAAGCAGTGTTCAATTAGTTTCTCCTCAATTGGTGCTACTCTAAATTTTTCACGTATATCATCATTTCTAATTCGGTCTCTTCTTGTATGACTACAACTCCATCGCACCATACGCATCTCTGCTACGCTTATCTTCTGAACGTTTTTGTTTTTAGTAGGTCAACATTCTGCACCGTACAACATCGCAGGCCTAATTGTCATTCTATAGAATTTTCCTTTAGGCTTCTGTGGGACTTTCTTATCACAGAGAATGTCAGATGTTTGTCGCCACTTCACCCATCCTGCTCGAATTCGAAAAATAACATCTTCATCAATCTCACCATTACACTGCAATATTGATCCTATATATCGAAATGATTCTTTTTTAGAAACTATTTGTCCGGCTAGGATAACATCTTCGTCCTCTGACCTGACAACACTGAATTCGCACTTTATATACTCTGTTTTCATTCTACTAAACCTAAATCTCTTAGATTCTAAAGTCTATCTCCATAGCTCGAGTTGTCTATTAACTTCAATCCTTCTATCATCAATTAGTACAACATCATCAACAAAAAGCATACACCAAGGAACCTCTCATTGTATACTCTTCGTAACCTCATCCATCACTAGGGCAAAAATGTAGGGCTCAAATCAGACTCTTAATGTAATCATATGTTAATGGGGAAGTCACAAGTTACACCATCGCATGCTCTGACACTAGTCACAACATCATCCTTGATAAGGGTAATGTACTTCGTTAGAACTCTCTTCTTTTTCAGAGCACACCACATCACCTTTCGTGGTATTTTGTCGTAAGCTTTCTCCAAATCGACAAAAACCATATGTAAATCCTTTTTTTGCTCCTTAACCTCTTTTTAAATTGTTTTATCAAGAAAATAGCCTCCGTTGTTGACCTCACAGTCATGAAACCAAATTGGATTTTTGAAACGCTTATCATTTTTCTTAATCGATGTTCGATGACTCTCTCTCATAGCTTCATCGTATGACTCATAAGCTTAATTCATATGTAGTTTGTGCAACTTTGTATATCTCCTTTATTCTTAAAAATTGAAACTAACATGCTTCTCCTCCACTCATATGGCATCTTGTTTGATTTAAAAATATTATTGAACAACTTAGTTAGCCAGACTATCCCTGCATCTCCAAGGCATCTCCACACCTCAATGGGGATGCCATCAAGCCCTAACGTCCTGCCTACTTTCATCCGTTTTAGCACCTCATTTACCTCGGATTCTTGAATTCTCCGAACAAAATGTCTACTGTTGTCATCAAAAGAGTCGTCTATCTCGATCAAAGTGCTATCACCTTCTTCATTAAATAGCTTGTCGAAGTAATCTCTCCATCTATTTTTTATCTCGTCTTTCGCCAAAAGTCTATTATTATCATTTTTGAAACATTTAACTTGATTGAAATCTCTTGTCTTCATCTCACGGAGCTTAGCTATCCTATAGACATCTTTTTCACCCTCCTTCGTACTTAAGCTTATGATACAGGTTTTCGTACGTCCGACCCCTTGCTTCACTCACCACTCTCTTTGCATTCTTCTTTACAACTTTGTACATTTGCATGTTGTCCTCGCTCATGTGATGATGCAATCACTTATAGCATTCATTTTTCTCTTTGATAGCCTTTTGCACATCACTGTTCCACCACTACGAATCTTTAGGTTCGCGTTTATTTTCTTTCGTTACTCCAAACACCTCAATGGCCACTTTCCGAATGCGCATTGTCATCTCATCCCACATGTGATTTACTTCTCCATTAGTGACTATTTGAAAAAATGTATTACATTAATATTCATTAGTGACTATTTAAGGAAAATACAAGTAACAAATTTCATCAAGGGAATGCTTCGAATTTCTCACAACAGTATGAAACTTCAGGGTTCATGCAACAAGAAGAGTGAACATCTATAATGGACAAAGGAAAGATAATAATGTTAGCTATATTTTCAACTATTGAATCTGTATAAAAAAGATCCCTAATAAAAACATTGAACATGGATGCTAGAATACTTTGAATGTTTTCTAATTTTGTTTAGTTTCAATTGCAACAAGTCATTACTAAAAACTAGTAGGAATTGTACAGTATCTCTTTCACGTTCCATATTCTCCTAAACATATTTATAACTGACTAAACAATTTGATTATACATACTCTTATCATATTGTCTTCCGTATTATGCAACAAGTTATGTTTTCGTTCAGCATACCACATAGAACCACATACCAGGTAACTTGGCTTTAACTTGAAGAAGAAAAAAGGAGCAGAAATATCTGACTGAAAATAAAATTTTGTTAATTACTTAAAATTTTCCCTCAAAAAAATTAAACGATGAAATTGACATATTTAAATATAGATTTTTATAGGCAAACTTTTGCACAAAATAAGCAATATCTTGTGATTAATAACTCCTAAACACGTAGTCTTTTCCAAAAGCGCATTTAATCAAAACACATTTGAGTTAATGTAAAATAGGACTACAAATTGTCATGTAAAGCAAATATGATAAACAAAAATTAACAATTGGATGTGAGTATACTTTGCATTGCAATGTGGCATGTGGCATGCATAGCAAGTTTATTATCACTCAAGTTGCGAAAGACTGGACTAATAGTAATGGGTTCCATTCTGAAGTTTAAGAGAAAGAAAACATAAAGGTGACAAGTTAATTCACCTAAAGTTGTTATCTCACTGTAATACATACAGTGATATCCTTTGTAGGATGAAATTTTGGTAATTCGATTTCAGAGAGTTGAATGGCTAGAAAACACATTTACCTACACTGAGTAACTATTTCATGGCACAAGAAGGTGTTTATTCAACTGTGTAATAATTTAATGAACAAGTTTCAAATGATTAATTGCAGTGTTACTTCAACTGAATTTTTTGCTTCGAAATGTTTCACAAAGAATGGAAGAATTTTCACTTAAATGAAGCCAGTGCATGATCTTTAAAATTAAATGGGAGGTGCTAAAAATCAATTTCAAAAAAACAAAGTAGAGAATGTTCCTTAAACTATGAAATTAAATCACGAAAACATTTTCAGTGATAACATTGGGATTTCGATTATGTAATCATTTATGTCTCAGGATATTACATGTTCACTATTGACAAGCGTTATACTACATTAAATATACATGTATAGATAATAAGTATATAACTCACCAGAAATGTTTTCAATGCTTCGTTAAACGTTTGATCATATATTCATTTGTAGACTAGAAGATGGTAACACGTCATTTAACCTCATATCTTACTGCATGTTGATCAGGATTCACCACTATATTTGAGTGGGAGAAAGAACCAATATAAGGTCAATAATAAGTTCTATAGCTTTGTAGAGCCTGAAACAGTATGTTTTCTTTAAAATTAATCACATATATGGTGATAATGAAGTCCTAAACTTTATAACAAATGACATGACATGGGCTACACGATTATTAACTGAACGAAGTATCTACCCTTAAATAATGGGTGTTGAGCCTTTAGAATAACAAGGTCCCAATTGCCCGATTTCAAATCATAAATAGGACGAAAAAAGCAACTGTGTTCTTAGTATACATCAAGCAGAAGATTCGGATTTTAATCGTGGATCAAACCAGAAAAACACTAATTTCATTAAAACGGGGTAGCATATGCCAATGAACTTTAGGCAAATTCAGGTAAGTCCTACAACAAGAAATGACTTTAATGAGCTATATTGATTATTCCAGACTAATTACCCATTTCAACTATACACACAAAACAAACTTCATATAGGTACCAGGCATGCACTATTTAGTACCTGAAGATATCTATACTTAGCCAACATAAGTACCACACAAAATCTATAAGCTTCTTATATCCTAACAATATTTACAAGGAACACTATATCAACAAACGTACAAATAACAATGTTTAAATTTTCGGATTTTCCTTTACTAGCAATTTCTTAATGTTTTATGAATTAAAGTAACCATAAAAACACTAGAGAATGGTTACCGCATCCTCAGCATTGCAGTGATGCTTATAAACCTCAGCAAGAAGATGCATTTCTCCTTAATCGACCAAATATCTCCATCTCCACAAGTAGCAAATTCCACAGCAGCTTTATGCAAACAATCGAGCTCCAGCCTTATCGCTTTGTGAAAATACAAGAACATCAAAATTGGGGACTTCACCGCAGCTCCAGAGTCGTCGATCGGTGGAGCAACAGACGGAGAAGAAGCTGCTCCCGGAATCAATGGTAATGGCGTCGCCATGGAGCAAACAAAATTTCTGTTTCGAAACCCTAGATTAAACTTCAGATATGTCGATGTTTTGTCTGGTTTTTTCCCTCTTTCTGTAGAAAATGAAAATTCTTCTTCAAATGTACATCGAACTTTTTCAACGGCGATAAGAAACAGAAAACAATAATTTTTTATGGTCGTTTGAATTTACATGTGGATAGTGAAGAGGAGCACGTGTGGAGCACCTGTGAGTAGGCGCCAAAAATTAAGCAGCGTGTGCTCGAACGCATTTTCAGAGCTGCACAACGAGTTAGTTCTGAGGTCACTAATGGGATCGTTGAAGATGACGATTAAACTATAACTCCATTTCTACTTTATTCAGAATTTGTTAACAGAATACCTTTAACCCAAATAATCACATTTCCATATATTTTTAGTCGTACATATATTGACTGGATTCTTTATTTTATATGGAGCTCATATGACTGAAGAGTAAACGTTAACCAAACTTTGATTCATAAAACGCAAATTTGAAACCTTAGTCCACAGTACACAAACCTTTTTTTTCCCTCCTCCAAACAACAACATGGACACTACACAAGTTTGATTTCTCCCTTCCATCATCATGAATCGATCATGGTCACCACCGTCCAAGTGCCACCTTTCACGCCGTCAATTCCCCATGCTACTGCTATCGCTGCCGTCATCGTCAGTTACATTGTTTCAAAAATCTAAAAACTCTCAATTTGTCACCTTCTCCTCCACACTTCATTTCGCCACTGACCACGCCATCTGTTGGAATTCCTTACACAAATTAAATGAATGAAATATACAAAGTCCCACATCGCCAAATTATTGAAGCTATATTGATTTATATATGTCTTTCTCATGAGAAGGTTGGGGGTCTGGGGCTCCCAATTGTATGCTTCGCTGTGAGGAGGAAGATCATGCATCTCCACCACACACGCGCGCCGCCGTCCGACCGAACCAGGCCGGGCTCGGGTACGTGTCTAAAATGACCATTCTTTTTACTAGACCATTGTTTAACGATTTTGGGCTTCGTCTGAAACTGGGTTGGGCCTGCGATTTGAACAGAAGCAGACGCGGGCGAATGGATGCGGCATGAGCGGGTGCGACCCGATTGAAGTGGCGCGTGCAAACTGAAACAAATAGCAGGCGGGTGCGACTGTACGAAGTGGTACGGACGCGACTGTTTGAGCGAACGGATGCAGACACGACCGTTCGGAAGAGATACGGACCAACTGATCACTTTCCTTACTCATTTTTTCACAATCTGAATCTTCTTCTTCTCTTCTGCTACCATACTGTAAATCACAGAGTGGTATACTCATTACAATGTCGAGCAGAATACGTCTGTTGTATCTCGGGAGAATTTTGAAATAAAATTCTTAAGGAAATCGTTACGACGAGCCTCAGACATAATCCGGTTAGAATTTTAGTCTGTTTGTATATTTATATACATTATTCTATATTCTATCCGTTATTCCGGTTATACTATTTATTCAAAATAGTATAACGCTGTTGTTGTAGCCTATTTACAACATTCATATTGTTATAATAATTACTACAGAATTCCAGTGTAGTGGAAATCTGAGTTATAAACTTGTGCGACGAATTTATAATTGATTATTCTCTGTTTTGGTATGCTAGACGTACAACATCTTAAGAATTTTATTCTTTTCTTACTAAAACAGAGATGACAACAGTAGAATTTTTAAAGAATACTACTCACAACAGACCTGAACCGTTCAAGGGAGATGGTGATGATTTCTTGACATGGCAGAATCAGATGTTGTTTTATCTCACCACACGGTCTGCAAAAGTACCTCGAGGAGGAGGAACCGATTCCTGCACCAGGCAAGGAAGCAGAGGTGAATACGTGGAAGCATTCCGATTTTTTATGTAGAAACTATATTCTGAATTGTCTCGACAAGGTGCTATACAAGGTATATCAGCCTTCAAAGACATCAAAAGCACTCTGGAATGCACTTACCACAAAGTACAATACGCAGAATATCAGTCTTAAGAAATTCATTGTAGACAAATTTATGGACTACAAGATGGTTGACTCCAAACCGGTGACTGCTCGACTACATGAAATGCAAATCATCATTCATGAACTCGAGGCGGAAGGTCATAAGGTTGGAGAATCGTTTTTGGTTGAAGCCATCATGGGAAAACTGCCGCCGTCATGGAGAGATTACCGCAATTATCTAAAGCATAAAAAGAAGGAAATCTCTTTACAGGATCTTATAGTCCGATTGAAAATTAAGGCAGATAACCGTGGAATAACAAAACAAAGCGATGGGGCATTTGTGACTGAAGGGTCAAAGACCAAAAACAAAAGGAGGAATTTCCAGAAGAAAATGAAAGCTCCTGAAAACAAATCCAAAGACAACAAACAAACCAAGAAGTTTAATGGTGAATGTTGGGTTTGTGGCAAAATGGGACACGCCGCTAGAGATTGCAGACACAAGAAGGAACGCAACTCAGAGGCGAATATAGTTGACAACATGGAAATGGACGAGTCCGATTTCTCAGCATGATGGCCTATTTAAGGCAAATGTAGCCGTTGTTGGCAATAAAACTATGTATTCTGATTGTGCTGTTAATAAAATTGAAGTTTCTTATGTGCTTGAACACGTATGGAAAGGAAACAAACCAAGTTTAAATACCTCAAAGTGTGGGGTGCTTGGCAAAAATTCCAGTTCCGTCTCCTAAGAAAGCACTAATGAGAGTGTTTGGATATTTAAAAAATACCACTAACTATTCCTTACATTATGGAAAATAGCATGCCGTCTTAGAAGGATATAGTGATGCAAACTGGATTGCAGATTCAGAGGAATCAAAATCAACGAGTGGTTATGTCTTTACCCTAGCAGGGGCAGCAGTGTCATGGAAATCTACTAAACAAACATGCATAGCTCGATCCACTATGGAATCAGAGTTCATTGCATTAGATAAAGCAGGCAAAGAAGCAGAATGGCTTCGTCACTTTTTAGAAGATATTCCATTCTGGCCTATACCTGTACCGGCCATATGCATACACTGCGATAACCAAGCAGCGCTAAACAGAGCGCAAAACTTTGTGTATAATGGAAAGTCACGACACATTCATCGACGTCATAACACAGTTAGGCAGTTACTCTCAAATGGAACTATTTCCACAGACTATGTGAGAACAAATGATAACCTAGCGGATCCATTTACTAAAGGTTTATCAAGAGAGAAAATTGACTGCGCATCGAGGGGAATGGGTTTAAAAGCCTAAACCAACAAGAGTTACCTTATACGGAAACCTATCCTAGCGACTGGAGATCCCACGGACTAGAATCAATAGGCAAACCAGTTATGAGTAACTCAAGAAGTAATGCATTTGTCTGGACTTGGTCCAACTCCATTCCTATGGTGCACAATATAAATGCATGCCTACAGAAGTATTTAAAAGTTAAAACTATGTTTTTTAATGATGACCATATCTTGGAAATAACAAGTGGGGTATATGTAGGATACTCTTAATGGTTGCGATCACCTATGTTAGTGTAAGTTGGGCCGGCTCTATGAGAATATTAAAAGGCTTTTATTCTCTAAAACACTCGCAGAACCAAAAATTGTTCAGGACCAAAATGAACACAACCAAGAAATTGGATGAGAAGGGAATTAATGCTTCGTAAAACTTATTGTCTTGATATACAATAAAGGCGACGGTTCAAGATGAAATACTTCACCGAATAGCCAAGTAGATCCGATAAGTTTTAACTAGGGAAAATTCAAAGTGAAATATCTACTTATCCACGATATAGCATTGTTCCATATATACTCTGCGATATTTCGCTTTGTGTGGGGGGATATGTATATTATCATTCATGTGGGGGATTGTTGGAATTCCTTACACAAATTAAATGAACGAAATATTCAAAGTCTCACATCGCCAAATTATTGAAGCTATATTGATTTATATATGGCTTTCTCATGAGGAGATTGGGGGCATGGAGCTCCTAAATGCATGCTTCATTGTGAGGAGGAAGATCATGCATCTCCACCACACACGCGCGCCGCCGCCGTCCATCCACTCACCGAACCGAACCGGGCCGGGCTCGGATACGGGTCTAAAATGACCATTCTTTTTGCTAGGCCATTGTTTAACGGTTTTGGGCTTCGTCTGAAATTGGGCTGGGCCTGCGATTTGAACAGAAGCGGGTGCGAGAAGCAGACGCGGGCGAATGGATGCGGCATGAGCGGGTGCGACCCGATTGAAGTGGCGCGGGCAAACTGAAGCAAATAACAGGCGGGTGCGACTGTACGAAGTGGTACAGACACGGCTGTTTGAGCGAACGGGTGCAGACACGACCGTTCGGAAGAGATACAGACCAACTATAAATAAGAAGGAAAACTGATCACTTTCCTTACTCATTTTTTCACAATCCGAATCTTCTTCTTCTCTTTTGCTACCATACTCTAAATCATAGAGTGGTATACTCATTACAATCTCGAGCAGAATACGCCTGTTGTATCTTGGGAGAATTTTGAAATAAAATTCTTAAGGAAATCGTTACGACGAGCCTCATACATAATCCGGTTAGAATTCTAGTCTGTTTATATATTTATATACATTATTCTATATTCTATCTGTTATACCGGTTATATTATTTATTCAAAATAGTATAACGTTGTTGTTGTAGCCTATTTACAACATTCATATTGTTATAATAATTACTACAGAATTCCAGTGTAGTGGAAATCTGAGTTATAAACTTGTGCGACGAGTTTATAATTGATTATTCTCTGTTTTGGTATACTAGACGTATAACACCATCTTCACACTTCACATCGTCCTCTATCACACACCATCATCAATCATCAATAATGATGAATTTTAGCCACAAGTCTAAAATAAGTATAAAAAAGAAAGAATCGACGCTAATGCAAAATAGCATTAACATAGAATGTTATATTTGATTATGTAACTAATATAATTCTATTAAAATTAGAGTTAAAAGATTAAAAGATGTTATGCGGTAGCATTATAATATAAAACGATGTATTCAATTTTTCAATCGCATAATCCTACTACAAATAACATTAAAACATGAAATACTACTGTATAATGGCGTTAAAAAAAGTATAAACAATGAATACAAAATACAACATAAAAACAAGAAATAAAAACAGTATCAAATGTTAAATAAATAAGAATGAAATGTTACTACAAACAATGTAGTAAACATGTAAAAAAATCACAACTAAATGATCGAAAAAACCACATTAAATCATAGAAAAGGACATAGAATAGAAATTAACAATAAAACGATATTGCAAAGTAGCATTATAATATATACATATATAAAAACTGCTTTTCTAATTCACATAATTAACCATACCTGAATAACATAAAAAGTTACTAAAATGCAATACTATAACATTAAATCTATACTCAAATTATTAATTCATGTAATGTTATTGTAAATAATTAATGTAAAATGCTACTAGAAAGCAATACTTTAAAATAGCTTTATATGCTACATAAAATAGTATTGTAAGACATTTTCTTTGAATGCAATTGATGAGTAGCATTACAAATGTTGGTATAAATTACTACACAGTAAAAAATACTGTGTAATCAAAAACTATATATATGTCCAAAGTGCTACATGAAAAATATTTAAAAAAAACACACACGCATAAGTAGAGTAATTAATTAAATGCTACTAAGAAGTATCACTAAACCATAAAAATGCTATATTTAATTTTATGGTTCACATAATGCTACGTTAACTATCGTCAAAATATGAAAATGCTACATAAAATACACTATAATGTTATGCTACATAAATAGCACTTTTACTATTTTTGTACGATTATATCAATTCCAATATAACATAATGTACAAATAACGATACAACTTGACTAATACACTTACTCTTAAAAAGTGATAAATTTGTACTATACTATAAACCATAATAAACTCATTTCCATCTCCATGATATTCCTTCCCATAACTACCTCACCTTAGATTATTGATCCTCCCATAATCGTTCGCATCCAAATGTCGCTTTTATCTCATATATCAACTCTCTTGTCTTTATCATTAGAACATCTCCTCCACCACCAGACCGTCGCCTAAGCCCACACCATTGTCTTAAACTGATAGAGTTTGGGGTATGCCTTAGGGATAATTCTGTAATTTATTATAGATTATTAACTTGTAATAAAATCTCGTTCGAAATAAAAAGTGTTTTTCTTTCTATTGTATACTTGATATAATGTGTATATTAATTATTTAATCAATTTAACAATATATATTAAAAAATCCATAAATGGTATGTTATAGTAGTTACAATGTGTTGTAATCATTAGCAATTTATCATAATAAAATAACTATATAATTTTGAATATTCCCAATCGATATATCTAGACTGGATATCGATGCGCATCTGTTAAAACTAAAGTACGTAACGCTCTTCAAATGTTTGGTAGTGAATTACTCATGGTAGTTGGGTGCATCAAGGGACTACGTACTGATAGTTATTGGATAGCTATAAAATGACTCACTCGATAGTTTTCTGTTGGTTAATATAACTAAAGTTAAACAGAAAATGTCGATGTGATAATATTTCACAATTCTCTTGACGTAATAATACCATTGAGCTTCAATGTAAAGACTCTGCTTTGATGGTTATTAAATCATGGCACAACATTCATCGAACGACTATACTTGAATCGAATATAAACATTGGAAGTGAAACACTATTCAATAGAGAATTCGCCTCCTCGGCTATATGAGATTAGTATCACAATCAACTAAAGTCAACTTAAAGTCAAAGTCTCTAGGCAGAGCAGTTTGGTTAAAAATAATTGTTATTATTGAACCAATGACTCTGTATTTGAACTATAAAATTGAATACGGACAATATTGGAATTTTGAGTGTTACCAAATTCCATAAGTCTTAATGTGATGTAGTTTTGACAAAAAGAATCATTGTAAATAATGTCACTAAAGGGTAACAATTAAAATAAGCAAAATTGGATTTTAGCAAAGCTATATAAGCAATAAATTTGACCATAATGTCACACCACTAGCTGAGGTGACGTGTAAAAGTTAATAATCGAATTGTTCGATATTAATCATTAACTGAATTTATGCGTAAGCGTCACACAACCAAAATGTTGAATACTTCGATTGCCGCTTGATTTAATTAATCATAATTGTTATAAATAAATTAAAATAATTAATATTCATAAAATATTAATCGTATAATTTTATTTGATTTGTGATGATCAGTGTTGAAATAGTGCATATATAAAAGTTGTATACACACATATCGATATACGATATCGATGTGCATTTAAATTAGATTTAAATGCTTATTTATTCGATCGGGCTTAAAGCAGTTTGAAGGCCCAGGCATGTGCAAGCATGACCAGTCAAAGGAGTAGGATATTGGGGTTGAACTGGATTCAAAAAGGCTTGAAATAGCAAGAGGAAATAATATATCTAGATCCACTTTTAACTCATCTAACCCCTCAGCTATTTAAATGTCCCTCATTTTTTAGTCTCTAATTTTTTCTCCCTCCTATATCATTTCAGGGCCAACCATACCCTCACACCCCCTTTACTGTTTTAGCAATTTAAACACAAAATTAAATAAAAATAATGCATCGATAGTTGGTGCATTCAGTTGGTGGCTCTCTTTGAAAGTTTTGAATACACATTCAAGGAGTCAATTGATTCAACATTTCGATGTGTAACATCTATAATAGTTTTATTTGCATTCATATATACATACATGCATGTATACATATAAACATATACTTATATATACACACACACATCGAATGTTGACAGCATAGACATATGTATGTGTGTGTGTTTATTTATCATCTCATTCTAGTGCTTTAGTTGTATGTATATTATCACGAATTCATATATGTTTATGCTGTCAACATTGGATATATATATATATACACACACACATATGTACGTGTATGTGTATGTGTATGTGTTATGTAATAAAAAATTATATAATTACGCATGTATTATTTGACCAAATAAGATCTTTTTATTTCACAATTAATTAATGATCTAAATTTTTTTAAAACAAAATTATTTTTAAAACAAACATATAAGTAATATATATATATATATATTAGTTACATATTAGATTTTTAAAAATAAAAAAAGGATTTGGTATAGATATTTAATTAAATCCATAAGTATTTATATTAAAATACAACTCATAATTTTTATATAAAGTATATACATATATATGTACTATTAACTGGGTTTTTAACCCAACAGAATTCAACAAGAGTTAGAACATCAAGACTAAGCCAGAATGACTGGAAACTTGAACAAAGCATCTAAAAGAACAAGCCAATGGAACTTAAGAGAAACAAACCAAAAATCCACTAAGTAGATGGATCACTGGCGATCCATCATCCATGGATCGCTAGCGGTCCAAAAGAAAGCATTACGAGTGGTCAAAGCCTCTTGCATCATGATCTACTACTTCTTATAAGAATACTTATCAAGTTTCATAGCATTCCCAGCAGCATAGTTCAAGAAGTAGAGACTCATCTGATTCAATATGTTTACCCACTTTTCGACCAATGCTGCTAACTTAAAACAGACCTAGAGAACTCATACAAAGTCAGATTTACCTGAAATTTTGGAAGAACGCTTATAAAATATAAAAGAAGACACTCGTAAAAAATGATTTTGATTGGATAAGGCTAGATGGGTCGCTAGCAACCTAACTAGATAGATCGTTAGGGACCCATGTAAATCGGGTCCCACCACTTGAAATTTTTGTGGTAGGTCCTTGACACCCTCTAGAGTATGTCTGAAAAGTTTCGTCAAATGTCGTTTAGTTTTGAGTGAGTTATGCATGATTCTTCTGGACCAGATGACCCATGAAGACAGATGATCAAACAAACTCCAAATGACTTGATATCTAGACAATGCCCTTAAATAGAAGATAAGAAGACAACCAAACTAATATCACTCAAAAATATGCTAAGAATATAGATAGCTAGCGACCCATATCCTATGGATAGCTAGCGATCCATGCCATATGGATGGCTAGCGACCCATCTCTTATGGATAGCTAGCGATCCATCAAGATAGGTCGGTCGGATCGCCTTCAAACTTTCCAAGCTCCTTCATAGCACTAATTAAAGGCTTCTTATAGAAAATATGCTAAGTTGATGGATGGCTAGTAATTCATCCCCTATGGATAGCTAGTGATCCATAGGAATGACTCAAATTGATTTGAAATTTTCGATGATGACTTGGCATTACAACCGGACTCTTCTGCACTTAAACTTCTAGTCCATGTGCTCTCTACTCCCGGAAAGGGCCCGTGCAGCTGCAGCAGGATTTGAAAAAGGAATCGATCGTGTTTTGAAACCTGTTCTTTTTATGACCCCACTTAATTAAGATTTTTTCTTTATATCTATTGTTTTTTCTATTCTGGCTCGGCTAGGTGAGAAAGCCGAGCCATGCTTCTTTATTTTATGAAAAATAACAAGTGTAGGTTTGGGAATATTATTCCTTCTATGCTGAGAGTAAATGACTGTTGTTTCCTTAATCAGAAAGTAAGCGAGCTAAGGTTAGGTAGTTCAGTCAAGTGAGTAACACCCCTGGTGTCCTCTTCCTCCTAAACTAGCTGCTCTTGTAGGCTACCTTAACTCATTTGAGTGCTAATTTACCCTCAATCATATGCTTGCTGCATCTACGCAGATGGAATGAAGAAGAAAGCAAGAAGCCGAAAGTAGAAGCCCGAAGTTAGCGACTGGGGTAAGGAAGCCAGATACTGCAATATTAAAAGAATCTTCTAGACTGGCTGCTGGAACTCTACAGAGATTATTCTTCACTCTTCTCCTCCCACATAATAGTCATATAGGGGTTTGTGTTTCTCTAATGAACTCTTGTACTTGTGACTTGATCTAACTTAGAGGATTCAATCATATTGTAACCCAAATAAACTTGTAATAGCAGTCAGTTAATGGAAAGTTATAAAGTGGATGTATGCTTCATTAAAAGCCAAATCATTATAAAAATCTTCTTGTCTTTTTACTACTTCTACTCTTTTTACATTTATTCTCTATATTATTGCTCTTTAAGAACATGGCTGATGCTTTCACACTCAATCCAGGGTGTTGATCCATTTTTTGGGTTAACATTTTGGTTCTTTCGCTAAGAACCCAACTCGGGCTTAGATCTAGCTATCTGCTTCGGATCAGATAGGTTTAGAAGTTAGATTTTAAATCTTTGCTAGAAGATTTTCTATTGAGAATCAATGGCACCAGGAAGAAATAGAACTACCTTCGAAAGATCTATAGGATCTACCATTGTTGAAGAATAAACAAACCCTCAGCAAATTGAAGTCAAAAACCCCAACAATCTGATGTTAGGAGCCAACCATGGAGATCAGGTTCCAGGATACTCCACATAGCATGAAGTTGTGATTAAGGGAGAATTGAACAAGATGGTTGATGAAATTAACCATAAAATGGCAAATAGTCAAAAGGCTTTTATGGAAAAGATAGATGCTCTCATAGGGCTCCAATCATTAACTGCTCCTAGAATGGTGCTTGAAGCCGTGGCTACTATGGAGCAACAACATTCTTCTATTTCTGGCTTGAATGGAAGACATAGAAGGCAAAAGGAAGCATTGGGCGAAGCTCTAAGAATCATGATGGAAGAAAACATTAACACTCCACCTACTGCAAAAGCACCTGCTATGAACTTGAAGTTAGGGGTGAAAACCCCACGAGAGGATATAAGAATGACTCTCTCCGGCTCTGAAGATGATAAACAATTTAAGGAAGACAAATTGGATGAAAATGCCAATGTGCAAAATGCTAGAAGAAGCTCTAAAACTTGTGCAACAGCATAGTGCCAAACATTGGACGAGGAACTGATACTCAAACGGTACTCCTAAAAGTATGAGAACCAAGAAGATATGATACAAACTGAGATCGATTACAAGGCCAAGTCCCATAGTATATTGTGACTGCTCCCAACTGACCAGCTTACAATCCTATCATGGAGCTCACATCGTCGAATCACGAATGGTCATCGTCAAAAATCATCAAAATGGTCATTGAAAAAGGGTGGACTCAAAGTCGAACTCGGGTAATCGCCTATTTGACTCGAAGAAGATTCTAGACGTCCTGACTTGAATTCAAACTCAGATAATCACCCATTTGACTCGAAGTAAACCTAGAAAATTCTAGCCTGAAATCAGACTCGGGTAAAACCAATATTTTCTCCAAACAAACATGCAAATGGCTCCAAGCAACGTTTGTTGCCAACCCAGCACTTCAAATTTCTGTGACTCCAAGCGAACCATGTGCTAACTCCAAGCAAATAAAAAAATTCTTGGATCGGACAAGTAAAATATCACCTATCCATCTTTTTTTGCCCATAATTTGAACATGCGAACTCCGAATATCATGAAATTTGCAATTCAACCTTATGGGGCCTTCTTTGTCAACCTTGACCGATCTCACCTAGTTTGAAATTTTTTGGGGGTCGTCACTGATCCATGATCCCATCATAAGTGATTTGTTATTCAATCGGCATTTTCAATCATTCAAGCATGGAAAATCATGCATATATCATTCTCAAGCATTATAAACAGTCGTAACTTGGAAACAGACTGGTCTAACAATAATTAGAGCATCTTCCCCAATCGAAACCCATTCACCAGAGCCATTCAACATGCAAAATATCCAAAGAAGTTTATCATGCCAACTATTCTTTTTGTACAACTATATAAATGATTCGAAATTGTTATTTTACAAGTATGACTAGCATATGGACAAAGCGAGGGCAACGAATGCAGTCTATTGCAAGGCCCACAGGAATCATTAAAGGATGAAATAACCTGCTACCTTGGAAGAATTCTATGGGAAGGCAAACCGGTTCTAAAGACCAAAAGTAGTGCAATTAGAAGAAGGAAAACCTGACAATTTGCCAAAAAACATAACAAATGGTGAAGGAGCTACATGACCTCAGGGACCTTCTGTACATGTAAGGCTACTAAGATCCGGTAGAAAAGCCACTCAGCTAACTGACGAAATAAGATGAAAGGATGATTGTCAAATAACACTCTAGTCAACTAGCAACTAAGGAATGGGGTAGCCACCTAAAGAGATGACTTCTCATCCATGCTTGTCTACTTTCCTTTCCCAAATGCACCGCATGGGAACACTGGGGGCATTGCGGTCAACACGGTGAAAAAAATGCTTCTATGCCCTCGACGAGTCATGTCGATCCTTCTTTTGCGAACCAACCACTACACCAAAAATCATTTTTAATAGCAATTATTCTCAGCATTTATACCCTAAATGGGATTAAACGCTATACTAGTTAGATTATTTTTAACGCAAACACTGATATATCAATGTGGGTTTTAATTAGAACACCGAGAATGACTGTTTTACTGGAAAATAAACAATTGCCGCCTATCTACCTAATTTTTATTATTTTCCCTCCACTCATCCTTCATTTTCTTCCAGCTTCGTTCCCTTTCATCTTCTTTTTCGTTCTTCGATCTTCGATTCCGTCCTTCCAATCTTGTTTTTTTCCAACTACGTCGATTGAATAGGAACAATAATCTAATTCATCTCTACTTCTTTCAATTTTTGGATTATCAAATACCAATTTCGTTTTCATCGACTGTAGAAGATTTCATTCGGATGTGATTAAAATATTTATTCAGACTTTAACTAAGGCATGGATTTTTAGGTTTGATTCAAACTTCGATGTTAGGTATTCTTTGCTAAGTAGAATTACTTTGATTTTGTAAATTTTTAGTCTGTGTATGTTTGGTAGTCTTAAGTCTATCAGTTTCCTCTCTATAAGAAACAAAGGTGAAATTGTAGCAATTATATTCTTCTTATTTCTACTCCACAAAGGCATTTAAATCGTGTGGCAAGTGAAGAGGCATGTGACTATATATACACATGTTTAGTAGGTAGACGGGTTGTTTAGTTAATGTAATCATGTCATAATCATTATTTTTTAGAATGAAATATTTTTTGTCACAGTAAGTACCATCGAGGTTTAAGAACATTTTTTCAAAATTGTATCTATGTTGTAGTTTTTTAAGTGGTGTGAAGTATGAACTAAGTAAACAGACATTTATTTTAAATTTTCTGAAAGATTATTTCTGCAATTGACAGGAAAATTCTGACCTGGCATTTGCAGTTAACTACGACAAATGTGTGATGACAAGAATTCAAAAGATATCTCTCGATTACCGTTTCAAAGTCGAGCAAGAAGCAGGTTGTTTTATCTCTGCATTCTTCGGATTCAATGGTGAACAACTAAACATATCATTCTTTTTGCAGTATCACACCAGTAAACATCAGTGTGTCCATAAACTCCTGAAAAGTCCGTATAGGTATCACGATGCATATTCAAAATAGTTGGCAAAGACATCTTTAGAATCCTTCCTTTGCATCTTTTATGGTTTGGTCAAACAAGTTATCCTTGTTGTGTGAAGTGCCATGTAAAGTTTATTGATCCAAAAGAAAAACTTATTATATTAGACTATTAGTTTATCGTGTATGTTATTAGGAACTGGTGGAGTTTGGAGAATATCAACTGTTAATGAAGTTGGAGGTTAGAAAGATGGAACTACAGTAGAGGACATGGACTTAGCCATTCGAGCAACCTTAAAAGGTTGGGATTTGCTCTACGTCGGTGACATCAAGGTATACTTACTCTACATAAATCTTTCAAGTCCACAAGCAAAATATCGACCTTTTGATACTAACATATGTTACTACTATATATAAGTTAAAAGCGAGCTTCCAAGTACTTTCGAAGCTTACTGCAGTCAACAAGATCGATGGGTATGTGGCCTAGCAAACTTATTCAGAAAAATTGCTTGGAGGACGATAACAACAAAAGTAAGACATACAAATTTCGACCATAACAAAGTATATGCCTTACAACACATATTTCAGATAATCAGCGAATGAAGTTATCATCTTTGTTGAAAGGTTTAATGCTTTGGTCAGATGAGCTTTTATTGAAAAGTTTAGTATGTGCTTAAATATTTACTTTTTGTGCGCAGGAAGTGCCAGTGTGAAAGAAGATATACATCATCTACAACTTCTTCGGTTAGAAAAATTGTTGCACAAATCTTTGCTTTCACTTTCTATAACATTATGATACCAATGTCTATTGTGTTTCCAGAAGTTAGAATTCCATTATGGGGTGTTATGTACATCCCTACAATTCATACTTCTTCTCACCGTCCTTACAAATCCAAGGTATATATGTTCAAATGTTTCTTCTTCTCTTCTTTTGCAGATACCTTCAATTAACCCAAAATTCTAAAATTTAGGCATCACAATATTGAAATGTACATTATGTGCAGGTTAGTTCATCTAATGGCAGTATGGATATTATTTGAGAATGTTGTGTCAATGCATAGGATAAAGTCTACAATCATTGGTTTAACCAACATTGGAAATGTAGATGAATGGATAGTGACCGAGAAACTAGGCAACAAAAAGAAACGGAAATAATGCTCCAATCCTCACATTTTTGAATTCCAAGAGAAAATAAGCAAATATTTCAAGTGAAAACATTTAAAATTATGTAGTTATGCTAGCCTAAAACAGAGTAGAAGATGTTAATCGGTGTTTTAAGGTTCATATTTGCTTTACTAGGGTCTACTACTTAGAATTAGCTATTGCAATCTTCCTGCTCTTTTTTGCATCATATAATCTTGCATATGCAAAAGACAACAAATTTGTGTTCCTCTACGTTCAACCCTCTGCATTCATAGTTATGGGTTTTGGGTGCGTAGGCACATCTGTCTCCAATCGATAGCACTTTCCTGATATATGTCAATTTATGTTTATTTAAGACTTCATTCTTTCATTGATCTATACACAATTCTTCAATGATAAAACAGATAAGAAATTCTTGAAACTAAATATTGATGATGATATGTATGTAATGTTATGCAAGAACAAAAAAAATACATGCTCTCTTTCTAGAGGGAAAAAAACTCGTACATAGCAATAACATGTGTACCTTACGACTATAGCACTAAAAAACATGAATGTTGAGAAGGCAGATAGAAGTGATGTTCCAGACATAGATTAGAAAAAGTAAGTGTTTTTACACGGTTGTTTCATCAAATTTTTAACTAAAATGATTTATTGTTGAAGTTGTAGCTAATAGTCTCTTATCTGCAACGTAGATGTTCTTTCTTCAAAACATGAACTCATATCAAACACATAAATAACCATTCATATACAAGCTGACTCTAGCTCAATGATAATCCTGCCCACACTTTGAGGAGACAACATGGATGAGAAGGGGGAGGAAAGTTTTAACTAGTGAAACAAGCAAGGTGATTTAATTCATTTACTTAAATACAGTTTGTTTACAAATATAAAACTATAACTTTGAATAATGATAAATCTTGGTGCCATCTCTTCCTGCATTTGGTAATAGTTTGATGCATGTTTTTGCTAGAATTACATTTTAGCTATAATGAGCACTATAATCGAATCTACTTTTAGGTTTTGGTTGTTTAAAAAAATGTGGTGATTTGTTATCTACTCTTTAGAAATGAAAATATTTATTCTCTTCATTACTTTCCTGTTAAAGGCAGGCTTAAGTGCCGCTTAAGCAAAAATCATTTATGCTTAAGCGCCTTTCCCGTACGTTTTCCTGCTCTACACTGAAGCATCCAATGCCTATTTTCTTGGACTGTGAATTCAGTATCCTATTGTCATATTGGAAAAGAAGAATGATTTCATAGCATTTTAAGGATCAAATATCTTATTATGAATATTTGGGGAGGAAATGCACCATCATATCTTTATAATGGCTTTCTTGAATGCTGCAATTCTCCACAAGTTCTGCATATGCTTCTCGAATTATTTGTTTCATTGTTTCAGTGTCCTGTGGTGTCCCTATTCCAGCAACTACATCTTCGCCCTATATAATTGAAACTTGTTTTTAGTAATATATTTAGACCATTATTATGGTCTAGTTTTAAAAAAATTGAATTGCTATTGATCACAATCATGATTTGTCAATAAATTTGGATATTTTTTTACCTGGGCATTTATCAGGAATTCACCATACAATTTTCTTTCTCCTGTACTTGATTTCTTGTGAAAAGAACACTAGTTCCTGAACTTTCTCCCATGTTCCCAAACACAATGCATTGAATATTCACCGCGGTCCCTTTCAAACCTGTAACTTTGTTTTTGTGCTTCTATGTTTTATAGCCCTTAGACTGTCCAATGAGTCGAATACTGCTGTCACTGCTAAGTACAACTGCCTTTTTTGGGTCTGCTATAAACATGGATTTATATTTAATGGTGCTTAACAAAGAAGTGAAGGAGAAAATACAAGAAGCAGTGAGCTCAAATGAACTGAAAATCAAAGCAGAGGCTTCAAAAATAGAAGTGGAGAAGGCAAGAGAATCGCCTAGTTCTGAAGCTAAGAGCAAAATTTCAAAAATGGAGGCAGTAGTATGTGGATGAATAATCGCCGCATTAGCACTGAGGTAGGGCTGATCATTGAGATCTGGAGCATGGAAAGGAGATGAAGCAGAGGAGAAAACTGGAACTATCCATGGTGACCATGCTATTATGGTTGGCAGGTAATACTTCTAACAAAACCTTCAGTATCAATAGCTGGTTAGCGTAGTATTAGTTAATAATATTTTAGCATAATTGAGTAATACCTGAATCAGCAAGATATGTAATTACGAGCTTATTCCTTCTCTATATAAATGATATATAAATTAACCATGAGATATATTTAACCACTTCCCTATAATATATTAAAGTATTGATAACAAGTCTTATGAAATTAATAAAATTTTATAAATTAACCATGAGATATATTTAACTAAGTTTATAAAAATTAACTAGGTTTATAATAATAACAACAATAATATAATTAACTTAACCGAGTTTTAATAACAATAATATAAAATTAACTAAGTTAACCAAGTTAATAATACTCTACGGGTTTGCGTCTAGCTCAGGTTTTAATTGTATTAATTGGGCTTGGATTTTAAGATACTTAGATCAAACCTAGTCAGTTGACAAGTCTAGCTCTAACTATTATCTAAGAAGATAGTTGGAGAATTGAACAGCCAAAGTAGAAGAAAAGTAAACAAAGGAGTAGAGGAAAAGTAAAAAAAGAGACGAAAGGAGAATAAAGGCATCACTCTTCTTGCTTTGTTGACACCGATAATTTAAGATAGATATGTCCACCAAAAATAATAATAATCAGAAGGGGAAGTAAAAAAACTAGACGGTTGAAAATTGCATCATGGCACTTGAAAGCACATGCAAATAGAGTTGGTGGGCTGCTCTGCTGACCATTCCAAAATATACATTCCTCTCTTATTCAACTGCTCACACCATCCTTTTAAGACTTCCCCCCTTCCATTTGTCATTTCATGCCATTATTTATCATTGCAGTGGATGCTTGAGTTTGGCGCACCAGCCATATTTACAACTATTCCGTGAAGTGGTTTTGAAGGTCGCATTATTTATTAATTATTATCTTGTGAAAAAGAGCATTGTTACATGTAAAGCTCAAATTGTGAGGATCCCTTCCACACCCTTTGTTTGTAGTTTTTGAAAGAAATAAAAGTTTGTAATAGTAATTCTTATTTGTCAGAGAGATCGTATTTCCTGTTGATAATTAAAATAGACATTTGTTAACTTATACTGGTATATGATTTCAAAAAAAATTATTAAATGTTTTATAGTAATGAAAGTTTACATAGATCCTAATTTGTGCGCTCCCTTGTTATATAATATAAAATGTTATGTTACCTGGTTTCAACGTCAAATCCTGCCAGAGGTATTAGATTTTTCAGAGGCTACACCTTCTAATTTACTTAATTTCCATCAACTATAATAATTCTCAATAAAACCTGAAATGTCAATCCCGTAACTTGTCCACAACAAAATGACTTACTTCCTAAGAAGACCGGTTATAACTTGTGTTCTCCTAACAACCATCAAATCAATAATAAAATTAAGTTCCTAAGAGTAGCGCACTCAGTTAGAAACGAAGTCAACAAAGCATTTACAACTTTCCGCTGCAATACTGCAAAAAAAAATCAGAAGAAATTTGTTATGGTAAAGTTTTTATTCTTGTTTCTTGTTTCCTTCTGTGCCCAATGTCTTATGCATTATTTTTGTTCTCAATCATGTAGGTAACTGGTGGCTTGTGGGTTCTGTCTGTAGTCCGTAGTTGGTTTAGTTTTCTTACTCTTTGCTATCTTGGTAAGTACTCTTACGAAATAAAAATCTTTTGATGTTCTTAATGTTCATTTCCATTATGAAATTAGTTCGGTACTGAATATCTGGAAACTTTTCGTGCCTTTCACCTATATTTCTGGACAGCTGAAGTTGATCTTCTATATTAAATGTCATTTATGCGAACCATGCTCTAGCTTGATTGCTGTTAAATCCTTAGCAGTATCACTTGAGTGTGTTATACTGATATTGGTAACAGTCAATTACATTAGCATGTAAGGGATTCAAGTGGTTGCTGTGAGGTATAATATTCGCCTATTCAGTTAAAAAGAAAGAAAGCAGTGGCACTCATTTTAGTGAATTAAGTGAATGCTTAATGAGCTGAAGGTTAAGTTGTCAAAACTTCAACAGTGTGGTTAAGGCTTTAGATTTAAGACCACTTAGTGAAACAGTTTTATTCCTTTTTTTCTCTCTCCGTAATTCTGATTTTTGAACTGAAATTTCTTTCATTTGTTTTGAAGTTGAAAAAATTCAAGATTTTGGAACCCAAACTTTTGAATTATTCGGATTGATGATAATCCAAATGTCTGACCCAACTTGTCTTTCTTTTGTAGTGTTTTTCGCTCTATACACTCTGCCTGCAATGTATGAGAAGCATGAAGACCAAGTCGATGCTTTTGTCGAGAAAGCAGTGGTTGAATTCAACAAGCAATATGCAGTTTTGGATGCGAAAGTCTTACCGAAGATACTGCGGGGTCCATTTTCAAATAAAAACATCAGGAGCTATTTGATAAGCCTAGTAGTTTTTTCTAGTTTACAGTTCAGGTAAAAGTAGGGTCATTTTTACGTGGATGTGGACTATGTTTGTGTTTTAAGTCGTGTGTAGTCATGTAAAAATTGCGCTTTGGTGGGATGTTTACGTATACCATATATATATATATATATATATATATGTTTAGTTGGGACTTGTTGCCAGTGTTCTATGCACAATGAACAAAAATAAAGTTATCGATATATTTTATTTCTTTTGTATTGTTACAAGGGTCAGTATTGAAATAATTTTATGCTTAAAACTTTTAAGTTTTATTATAACCTGATAATAATTGTATATATAAATAAGCTGAAATGACATTAAAGAAGATCTGCAAATAAATATTACATTTAATAGCGTTTGAGAAACACTGTCATAAAATAAACGCTATAGAAAGTAACCATAAGATGTTATTTATCCAACGCTATAATAACTAAATAAATGCTATACAAATATGCAAACCAACGCTATAGAAGTATCATATCCCATGCTGTAAAATATTCATAAAAACGCTATAGAAATATGCAAAAAAACGCTATTGAAAGTAACCATGGGATAATAGTTTCTATAGCGTTTTAGGATAATAGCAAAGCCAAACTACTATAGGAAATTCTTTTCCATAGCGTTTTTTTACTGCTATTTAAAACTGAAGGTCTACCATAGCATGTCGTTCCCTAGCGTTCATTGAAACGCTACGGTAGGGTATAATAGCGTTTTTCAAACGCTATAAAAGCCCTTGTTTGTTGTAGTGAACGTTACTCTAGTAGCATCGAGAAGTCTTGTCCAAAGGATTGTCAAACAAACAGATCCAACCCCTTAGTCTCTAAGAACCGATAAAACTGTGTTCCCATGAGCAGAATCCTAAAAATTCCTATCAAAGTCATTGAATCATCACTTTAATACCATTGGGCTATCAGACACACGACCTAGAACTCTTCTTAGAGTCGATGAATTATCATTCTAAGACCGTCTGGACGTCGGACATCCGATCAAAATTTCTCTTGAAGTCGATGAATCATTTCTTTAAGACCGCTAGGTCATCGGATACATGACAAAAAACTCTTCTTGGAATCGATAAGTGATCATTCCAAGGCCGTTTGGTCGTCGAACATCCGACCACAAAAACTCATCCACGAAATAAAGCGTCTGAAGGTCTTCTATGAACTAAAGTGTTGTGAAGGCGAACTGTATCAGCAGTCATCTGATCCAAAAATCCCATCATGAGCATGAAGGTCTTTTATGAACTAAAGCGTCGTAAAGGTGAACTGGTAGATCAACAACCATCTGATTCAAAAAACCCTTCATGAATGTAAAGGACTTTCTCGAACTAAAGTGTCGTGAAGGAGAATCAGTAGATCAACAGTCATATGATCTAAAAAACCCTTCACGAACATGAAATCTTTCACAAACTAAAGCATCATGAAGGTAAATGGATAGATCAACATTCATCTAATCCAAAAAAAACCTTCGCCAACGAGAAGGTCTTTCACAAACTAAAGCATTGTGAAGGTAAACCAGTAGATTAGAAAAATCTATGTACGACTGATATCCACGAAGGTGAACTGGAAGTTCAACAGTCATCTAATCTAGAGCACCTAAAGTCAACGAATTCATGCTCCAGGGTCACAAATCAACAATCATATCAGTCACGCCGCATAATTAACGGAATCACTTCCAACGACTAATGAAACAAACAGTGCTAAACTCCAGAGCTTCAAAGTCGCTCAAAGGAACTAAGATAAAACTGAACCGACCTTGCGATTAATCAGAGGCTGACTTGAATCAAGCCAAGACTTAGAACTCAAGAGAGCCACACCCATTGGACTGGGCGCAACCAAACGAGTTGTGGAGTGATCCTGGGTACATTTTAAGTGCGCCAACAGCCCTATGGCATGGGAGGCACCGCAGATACTTGAATAGCAATAAGGAAGGCCAAGACTAATCATACCATAGTTCTATTATGCCTGATCAAAAATTCTGGCATTCTGATAACTACGGACTTAATGACCTAGCTAGCACAACAAACGAAATGGAAGCATAATCCTTGCTTACTTCTTCCCAACTCCTCTTTACCACCCTTGGTGACAAGTTCCTTTTCCTCTTAGACTGTATGCCAGTTGAAGACCAATTCTTTAAAAGCGGTTTGGACCAAAAACTAAGAGTCTTGCCCTGAACTCCTATAAGATCTTTCTTCATAACCATCTCCATGCGATCGACTGTAGATTTCTCCATCATGGCAACCTTATTTGTTTGGCCATGCATATCTTCCTGAAATAGGGAGTATCATCCAAGCCATGATTACCCGATCCAAAAACCAATTATCTATTAGAACTGACGAAATCATATTCCAGCGAAGTCAAATCGTCGGATTAACGGTAAAACACGATCCTTACCTTCTAACATTAGTATTGCTCCTCCAGAACCGGGAAGGCCCAAACCATTGTGCGCATGCCTTAAGCTATGAACTCCCTCATGCATCACTTCTTGCACCATAGAACCACACTTTCGAAGCACAAACTCCTCACATTACCTGAAGATTGGCAATGTCAAGAAGTTCCAAACTATTCCTGTTCGACGGGTCATATCGATCCCATAAGCCACGAATTTCGTAAGCCGCGCACTCTCAAAAGCCACGCGTTTCATAAGCCGTGCACTTCATAAGCTACACACTCTTAAAAGCCGACCAGAGTTGATGAAAAAAATGTCTAAATTCAAGACATCCAAGTCATGAGTTTCCAGAGATAGGAGCTGCAGCATAACTTTGACTGGGGACATCCAAGGAGCCGCTCAGGACATTAAGTCTCACATCAATTGTTCGGAATAATCAACCCTATGGACTAAGGGGCACATAACACTTGGTCAGGATAGAAAATCACTCCAATTTGCAATAAAAGGAGGAACTTACCATTGTCCAGAGATAGACGATGATGAAAGGCATTTATAGAATTAAAACATCAATGCACAAGTTTCCAAAGACAGAAGCGGGTGCTCGATTGAGGTCTTAACCCCAAATTGTAGAAAACCAGCTTCTATCCAAAGACAGAAAACAGCAATGAGTAAATGCTCAAAATTGAGTAGCTAAACCATTGATTCCTGAAGATTATAACTAACGAATAAGGTTGATATCTGCAATAATGCTATCGGCCCAGCATAACGCATATGGCTTGAAACAAACAAGGTTAAGTGTCACAGATTCAAGACAAATACTATCGAACTCTAGTGGTCCATGATCAAAATAGGAATGAGCGGGGTCCACTAGAGGCAATGTGATGACTCGGTCCACAATTTCTAATTTTCTATAAGAACCTGAAATTTGATGCCTAGAAATGAAGGGTTCCATAGATAGAAGTTAGATCATAACAAAAACTAGTTGGAGGAAATCTGATTTTCCATGAATAAGAATAACCATGGAATTGGTTAAGAAACAACCCTACATTTTCAACGATGACACTTGACGGTGATAAACAAGGCTAGACAATGGAAATGCCTAGAACTCCAATCCTTGCAGAACATGGCGTATCCCAAAGTTAAGCAACGTTGAGAAAAACAGCCACACTAGATTGAAAGGGATCTACTCAACTATACAAGATTGGATGAATGATTCAATCCTAACTAACATGAAATAACATTGCCCAATGACAATCAATACTAAGAAAAGACTTCTACAATCCAATCATCAAAGTGCAAGTTTTTGAAGACCGAAAGTATTGACCACTTGGATTAAATCCATTTCCGGATCGGTAGGGAAAATCGATTCCAACTTCCTGAGTATCGGTGTTGCCACAATAACGCCAAGGCCTTTTCTCATTTTCTAAGTATCGATGTTGCCCCAACAACATCGAGAAACTTTATATTTCATAAGTATCGGTATTCCCCTGGCAATGCAGGGAAACCCTCTATTTCCTAAGTACTGATATTGCCTTAGTAATGCCTAGAAATCTATTATTCACTATGTATCGATATTGCCTCGGCAACGCCAGGAAAACTTTAGTCTACAGGTTCAATGAGAAATACTCACCGTAGTAAACCATCAATACAGTAGCTTCTAGAGATAGAAGTTGGTCCTCAACTGAGGTTCTACCCTTGTCTTCAGAAAAACTACCATTGGCTGAAAATGGGTAACAACAGGAAGACATAACCTTTCATAGGTCAGCCAAATGGTTCGACCTTTTCATTACAGGAATTGGCCACTGCACATGAATAAAGCAGTGTCATAAGGAAACCCTAGGATTGAATTGCCCATATGCTAATTTCTAGGGATAAAAGCTGGTGCACAACCGAATTTCTTGAATTCAATTTAGAAAGAATTTAGATGCAACCAAAAAATATGTAGCCTCGAGGGAGTGTTACTTGGAACCAAGTAGCTAGGTTATCAATACCCGAAGACAGGAATTGGCGTATGAACATACTTCCGTGATGACAGTAATCAAGCAAAGCATGCATAACTAAGGACATATAGAGACAATCACGTAAGGTCGGAACTAACGAACTTCCTCAATCCTAGAATAGGATTGAGAGCCAGACCAAGGGCAATCGAATCATTTGTTCCAAACCTCTCCATCTCTCACAATCGCCTAAACACAGGCATTCGAAACAGCTAGTCCCTCAAGCAAGGATGGACGCACAAATACTTAATCGAAAGAAATGTTGCAAAGTCTAAACACGAATAACCGTGAGGTTGGTTATATAATGGTTCTGTATCACAAAATAGAGCATTCTGGCAACAAAATCACCAACAAAGGAAATGAATGATTTAACATTTAGAAATCAACTGTCGCTCATAGTCTGGCGATGACGAAAAGGATCGATGACCTACTTACAGTCTAAGTAGATCATTTGGTTCCAACCTGCAGGAATATGCCATTACCTGAAGTTTGGTGATGCTAAAAGAAGCCCTCCGGAATGAAACTATCAATACATCGGCTTTTGAAAACAGAAGCAAGAGTTTGATTGAATCTTCAACCCTACCTTCTAGCATCTCATTCTATTTGAAAATTCACAACATTAAGGAAAAATCCATAGAGTTGAGTCATCCGCGCATGAGTTTCTAGAGATAGAAACTGATACATGATTATGGTCTCAACACTGGACTTGGAAGAATTTACTCTAGCAAAAGATGAAGGTGATGCGTCTTTCCAGCATATATACCCAGAATGACATTGGATGATGATGATGTTAACTTGGAGGAATTCAGTTACAGTCAGGAAACATACATTATTGAAAAAATAGGAGCTATCATGTCAATCAGCAAAGTCCCTAGTTTCTAGAGATTGGAGCTATCATGTCAATCAAATTGGGGTAATCGAACATATTGCCCAGGAGACCTAGTCTCTCGAAAACATATAGACCTAGTATTAAGAGAAATCAGCCCTATGGACTAGGGCAGATACACCAACACTTTGTTGAAACGAACTCAATTGAGCATAAGTAGAGATTAGCTACAGAACTGTCTAGACCAAGCAACCTCATAGTTCTGAACAAAACTCTAAAATAGAATATGCCAAAATAACTGCAGAAGTATTACTTACATGTATAGAATTATAGTAAAATAGTATGCTGCACATGAACAAAAGACGTGCAATAGCGAGAAAAAGTAGCTTGGAATCGAGCAATTAAACTAATAGTCCCCGAAGACAGAGGCTGGTGTGCAGGTTAAATTTTGAAAAAATGCAAAGGAAGGATAATCACAATCGAACAAGTCATGCGCTAGTTTTCAAAGACTGAAACTGTACTTGATCAAACTTCAACTACAACTCTACAAGAGCAATTGTGCCTTGTAATTTAACTATAATTAATAATCCCAATAAGACGGGAATAATAAGCGAAGCCTAAGTTGCGAAGGACCCAACTTCTAAAGCAGTGGAAGTCCCTCCATTAGACTAAAGATTAGATGACCTCAAAGTCATTTTAAACAATAAAACCTGAAATTCGACCCTATCGAGTATGTTTTACTTTAAATAATATCCTCATATAGTCAACACCAGGAATCCAAGGGAAGTCGGCGTATGTTGACCAGTCGGGTTCTGAGAGTTGACCGGGGCGAATGTAGTATGTTATCAACATAAGAAGAATCCAATCTCTCGAATACTACAAATAAACAATCTTGTGTAGATAGCTTGCTTACATTTGAAAAACAATCCATATCATCCTTTGAAATTTTCTTTTCCACACTTACCCATTATCAATCAATGATTGGTAATGGAGCCGCTATTCGAAATGATGCAAGAAGCTTTTCTTTTTAGGATCATTGGTGTACAAAAATGGGAAGAGCGATATGATTGAATCATCCACTATATCGATTTTGGTATAAATCATCATGGTAGAATTCAAAATGGCGAGAGCAATTTAACCAAGTCCTTTAAAAGAAACTATTAAAGACAAATAGTAAGACTTCGCTCTAGAATGATATACAATTATTCAAGATAGAACTTAGCTTAACTACCGGTCGAGTTAAAACTATACAGGTCGACTCCAAATCTATGTCATGCATCCACTTACCGACCTAAACCCTTATGTAAATTATGGAGAATAGATTGTATCGTCAGTACTAGGAATTGAAATTCAGATCGAAACAAAAAACGAACGACTATCAGAAGTCAGTCAATTGAAAACAACATCTTGAGATGGGCTTTGATAATTCACTGAAATACACAGAATAGTAATACGAAACTTGTCTTGTTCTGAAGTACACTTTGTTTCCAATGAAAGCATACTCTACAGGGAAAATGTTAACTGGGTTTTTAACCAAGCAGGGGTTAGAACATCCAGACTAAGCCAGAGTGACTTGAAACTAGAATAAGGCATCTTAAAGAACAAGCCAATGGAACTTTAGAGAAACAAGTCAAAAATCCACTAAGTAGATGGATCGCTGGCGATCCATCATCCATGGATCGCTAGCGATCCACAAAAAAGCAATAAAGAGCAGTACGAGTTGACAAAGTCTCTTGCATCATGATCTAATACCTCTTATAAGAATACTTACCAAGTTTTATACCATTCCAAACAGCGTAGTTCAAGAAGTAAAGACTCATCTGATTCAAGTTGTTTACCCACTTATTGACCAGATGACTCATGAAGACTGTAGCGACCCGACTTTCTATCACCAGAAAATCGCATCACTAATTAATAAAAAAAAGGATAGAAGAAGAAAAGAAAGAAAAGAAAAAGAAATAACACATCAGAATCTCACAGCGGAACGATTTAAATATAATATATAACATATACATAGTATCATATACATCAGAGTACACAACTAAACATCTCAATTTAGACAGTTATAACATTCCTGTCTAATATAATACAGGACATCACACAGAATAACACACAGCGGAAACTCTAACCATATATCTACACGCTGAAGCCTCCTGCTCCAAAGCTCCTCCAGAATTCATCAAGAGATAACCTGAATCACTTGACTACTCATACATAATATGAGTACCCAAGAGTTTAATAAAACAGAAAATAAACACTCGGGTCAGACAGGGGTCTGGTGTGAGTAAACGGTTTAAGATTGCTTAACTTTAGAAAATCCTTTGAAAAGAAAAGGTATCACATATGACTTCCCACACATAAACATGGAAAAGTTTTTACCTTACGCTAACCAGAAAATTTGATAGGAAATCCAGTGATATTATAATAGTGTCTAGGGTTTTCAAATAAATATGAAATAGCCGAAATTGTTACATTCATTAAATTCCAGCTACTAGCCACAAAAGTGGGTAATACAAACAAAACCGTAGGGTCTCGTAGGGAAAATTGGGTTTCCATCAATGGCAGGGTTACTGGGGTACCGCCCGTCACAGTACGTGGCCTAGATCACCGTACCGAGGAGTACTCCCACTCCCCTGCAACACAAAGCCGGGACCCTTCCTTATTGAACAATCCCGAACAAGACCACCCCGCAGTTGGCTGCAGTTCCAACCGCCCACAAAGCCGAAATAAAAAGGGACATCTAGACAGGGATGTATCTCGCTCTCCAGTGGGAGCTACCCGCGAAGCCTTGCTGCACCTCCCCTGTTTTAGCCATTCCTGGTTGATGAGGCTTGAGGCTGCGATTACCTTTATAGGACACATCTATCTTAGAATGCTCATCGTCCACCTGATGATGTTCTGAAGGCATTCAATCCATTCAAGTTCGTTCCGGGTTCGAACGAAACCGAAGGCACTATCTCGTTGCACTCATTTTGGAATCACCCTCAGAGTCAACGACCATAGCCCTTGCACTCTGATCTCCATCTCGAATCTATAAGCACTATTCCGTCAAACTCATTACGGAATCACCCACAGAGTTATACTGATGTATAGCCCTTACACCTCGAGTCTTCACTCGCTCCACTTGGATTAACGACCTACGTTTAATTGGAATCGATGTGGTTTTCGGATATCCAAATATGGAAACCCGATCCCGGTCTCACCGAAACCAAACGCCATTTTAATGTCCAAGTTATACTTAAGGGATTTAAACAATAGATATTTCAGAAAATATCACTTAACATAAATGGATGTACCATATTACACAGATAGATAAGCATCTATTATCACATGCATCTATACATATCACATAGCAGCATATATATCACATTCAGATATAGCATATTCACATCATCACCCATCAATCAATGTCATCCAACAACAACCAATATCATTAACTCATCCAATGATATATATCATCCAATCATTAATCATTCATAAACAAGTTTGATTCAAACTTAATTAATTTAATTAATCCTTAAATTAAATTAATCCTTACTTAAACACTTGGATTATCTTAAATCCAACTTCTTATTCATTAATTAATTACAGATTAATTAACTAACATCATTTAATTATCCATCTCAATTAATCTTCCTTGATTAATTATCACTTAATTACTTTAAGTAATTATTACTTAATTACCATATTAATTAATCATCCTAATTAATTACTTCCAAATTATACTAAGTAATTACCTCTCAAATACCTTTTAAAATTAATCATACTTGATTAACTAATCTTTAATTATCCTGATAATTATTTCTTAATTATCCTTTAATTAATTACACCTGATTAATCACTTTTAATTAATCACACTTGATTAATTACTCTTAATTGATCATACTTAATTAATTACTTTTAATTAATCACCTTTGATTAATTACTTTAATTGCATTTAGTAATTAAAACTTAATTATAAATTAATTATTCTTTAAATTATTAATTAACAATTAATTAATTATTTCCATTAATTAACGATTACTTCATTAATTAAATTTCTTTCTTACTTAATTACTTTAACAAGTAATTAATCACTTAATTTATTATTCTTAATTTCTTTTATTAATTAATCATTAATCAAATAATTTAAACCTTTAACTAATTATTAATTAATTCTTTAATTTAATAACTCAGATGATAAACTCTTAATCACATTACTTAATTACCCTTCATAAAGTAATTATTCTTTACTTAATTACCTTCTGTAGTTAACCACTTAATTACCTAATTTCTTTACCAAGAAATTATACTAAATCAACTCCAAAGTGATTGTCTTTAATTAATCACAATTTAATTATTTAATTAATTATTTAACTTAATCATTTAAATTTAATTAAATGATTCTTAACTTCTTATATTATAAAGATTCTTAATTACGAAATTCATTATTCTAATTATATCATTTATATCAACCAATAACTTTATCTTAATTATCTTCATGTGTGATAACCAAACTCTTAATTACTCAATATAATTCTTAATTATGATTGACTACTAAATTGAAATCATTGATCCTTATTTAAAATAAATTATATTAGAAATCAATTATAATTGACTACTCAATATAATTTTTTTTAGGCCCCAAAGTTTTTCAAAATTTACACTTTTAAGAATACTTAAAAATATTCAAAATGGTATCCAGGCGACTGGCGATTTCAGCATCCCCTCCGTGATCTTCCTCTTCGTTTCTCCCTCCCTCATCATGTCCTTCGCTCGTCATCACTCCCCCTTTTCAACTCGCTCTGGCGAACGCTTTAGTTCCGCGAATTCTGTTAATGACGATCTTCCAGATCTACTCTCGACCCGAGAATTCCCCCCCTTGATGCATCCAATCAATCTCCTCCTGCCAATCAGTGCTCGAGTGAGGCAACTGCTGACGCTGCCTGCCATTCTACCGTGATTACGCCTTCGACAACAACAGGTTTGACGCACTCCCTCTCTAAGTACGGTTCCAAAGTGTGTTCCGCTGCTAAGCCCAGTTGTGATTTGGGTCTCTTGAAATCTAGCACTTTGGTTTTTGATCATGAATTAGGTAGTTTGTCTAGTGATGATATTGGATTGGATAAGTCTGTCAATCCTAGCAGATGCATGTCAAGTGTTTGTTTCAATGCATCAGTGGGTTCTGGATCTATTGATAAATGCAAAGCTCCCCCAATGTATGATGCCACTGAGGTTCTTCCTACTGCAGTTGATTGTGACGTGCCTACAACAGCTATTCGCCCCCAATCAGGTGCTGGTTGTGGCAATGTCTCTGTTGGCAATGACAATGTTGTCCCTGTTGGAGATACCAGGACTGCAGTCTCTTCACCCATTGTAGCACAATGCTCCAACGCTAAGGACTCTTCCGTTGTTGTGGAATGTTACCCTGCAGCTCCATGCCCATCGGTACCCAAAACATGGTCTTCATTATTTACTTCCTTACCCCGTAATGCGGGTGTTTATAAACCTATTGATTTCGAAATCGTTGAGGAAAACGGGGTGATGATCCCTCCCCTCTGTGTGATGCAAGCTGGTATGGAATTTTGGTCCGAATATGTAGTTGGATTCTTTTTGGACCCCAAGCATCGACTTCATGACGCGGCTGCTTTTTGTCGTAAGGCATGGAGACTTCTAGGTGGTCTTAAAGTTAAATTGGTTGATTCCCTGTACTACATATTATTCTCCTCCCCTGAGGAACGTATTCGTGTTCTTGAGTCTGAGCCTACCTTCTTTGATGGTCAGCCTTTTATTATTACCCCCTAGTCTCCTACGGTTGCTAGTGCTCGTGAACAGGTTTTTTCTATCCCTACATGGGTTTACTTCTCTCAAATTCCTTCTGCCCTTCAACCGCTGCTTGGTTTGAATTGGCTAGCATGCAATATTGGCAAATTGAAACGTTTTGACTCTAACACTGTTGCGCGTGAGAAGCTTGTATACGCCAAGGCTCTGATTGAAATCACACCCCATAAGCCTCTCCCTACCTCTATTCCTGTCCAGCTAGCTGTTGGACATGTGGTGGATGTTCGAGTTCGCTATGGTTGGGTCCCTGACATTTGTTCCACCTGTCGCTCTTTTGGTCATATTGCATCTTCCTGCACGCACTCTGCTGTATCTGCTGCCGCTTCTAAGATCCCTCTTCCTCGGCCTCCGCTAAGGAAATGGGTTCCCAAAGTCTCTCTGGTTGATTCTGACCCTGATCCCCTTCTCTCCTTTGAGCGGCCTGACTCCCCAGTTCCTTCTGATGTGCCTTCTGATCTACCTGTTTTGCCGGTTCTCTCCCAGCCTCGCGTTGTTTGGGCTGAGACCGAACATTGTTGGGTTGATCGTAGTTCTCGTATGAGATTCAATCCCGTGGATAACTCCTACTTTAGATTTGTATCCGACAACCTTTTGGACCTGCGATGCCTTTATTACAGTATTTCTGGTGATTCCTTGGTTCTTGACTTGGACGGTTCGTATGCGGAGTCTAATGCTGTTCTTCTAGCTGATATTGACTGGGATCGATCTTCTATTTACTCCTCTGATATTGACTGTTATGATCCTTCTCTTGCTACTCAGTTTCGCCCCTTTTTTGGACTTCTTGGGAGTGGTTCGCTGGATTCGACACGGGTTGATGAGTGCGTAGATGATTCTTCCTCCTCCGAGGAGAACTAGTCTAGTTATTTATTTCTAGTAGATGTGACTTGGCTGTCATACTCCTGTGCTGTATTTTATATTTCTTCCCTTCATAGTAGTTAAGGTGCCCCTACCTTACTCCTGTATTTACTTTATTACGCAGTAATAAAAAGTGGTCGGTCCACTATAAAACCGTCGGCCATGCCAAAATTAAAACACGTTTTAAATTAAACTTTTAAATCTTTAAAACTTTCCCATGTTATTTAAATAAACTTAATACAAGCATTATTTTAGAAATCCACTTATTTATTAAAAAAAACTTTTATATTGCAAAATATAAAAATTTATTTTAAAACTTGATCTTGAAGCAAATTAGATTCATAGGTACAAACTCGTTTCATCTTTGTTTAAAATTTTATAAATATTCTAAAATCAAATTCACTTTGTTAAAAACATTTGTTGTAAAACTTTAAAACTTTAACTATTATAACCTAACACTGCTCCGAGAAAAACTCCAAAATACCCGGATAAAAACCCGAGTAACCCACACGAAAATATCGCGTCAACCCCGAGTCTACCCCATGCTTTCCACCTTATACGTGCTTCGAGAAATCACACAGCAAACCCGTAGTAAATCTCGAGAAAAACATCTTCTCCCCAAACCCATCATCTCCTGATACTCGCAGTCATGCACATCAATGTGCACGCCCACGTTCGGCCGACGTTGAACTTCCTCCGGCCTCCACTAAGTCGCAAATGACCTCGACAACCCAACGCACAACCCAGAAAATGCAAGTTCGATCGAGAATGAAATCTCGACCTTCAACCCAAAATCGCTCAAACCACCATCACCCAAAACCACCCCTCCACGGCAACACCAAACTCGAGAAACCCCGCCACCTTAGACATGGCTTCCCCACGTCGCCTCGAACCCACAGATCCACTCGCGACAGCCTCCGGTTGCATTACAATGCCGTAAAAACCTGAAAGTTCAATGTCGGCAAAACAAGAAATAAAACCCTACTCAGTCAAATCCCAACCACCTCGATCAATAGAAAATTCCAATTGCATTTTTCCCGTGATCCCCATTGCCCCCTACTCCTTCATGCTCAGCGACAAGGTTCAATTCGCCACCATTCGCCATGAATCGACCAATTTACCCAAAACCAATAACCCGAGATACCTCATTAATTACCAAAATAAAAATTGTAGTAATCACACTAAAATTCATGGTTTTCAATTGCTGTTTCACTCATGTAATCAAAACATAAAATTGATTTAATAAAATTTTGACCCAACTTACCATTTTACTGTAAATTTGAAAATTTTAAACTAGTTATTCAATTTTAAAACTTACAAACATTTTTAGATGATAAGTTAGATGATTTCAAACAACTTTTATTCATAAATCATAAGCTAATTCGATTTCAAAATTTAGATATTGAATTTATTATAAAATCTGAACTGTTTTTATATACCCAGTAACGTATTTTCCTTTACAGACACTCAACCTACAAAATTCAAGCATGCTTCGAATTTAAATCAATCATTCCTTATAACATCATGATATCATAATACTACTAAATTGAAATCAAGATTAAACTGTTTTTAAAATATTCAATTTACTCACTTGATTAAACAGAGGACAGAGCAGAGGTTTCAATTCACAGGCATTCAACTATTCATACTTCCTAAAACATGCATTCACTTCAAATCAAATATTTCATATATCAAGACAACATTCAAAAACAAGATGAAATTCAGGTTTAAAACTATTTTTAAGATTCGTTTACTCACCTGATTATATGGAAGACAGAACTGCATTTTTCTTTTCCAGGTTCTGAAATTCACTTTGCATGTTTTTTTTGAATTAGATCTAGCTGTTGTATTATTGAAGTTTACATGTGAATGTTTGATTGCATCTGAAATCTTGTTTTCAAGTGTTTAAATTTCCAGCTTGCATGATTGAACAAGAAACCTGAAGATCTTGCATTGTTGATTGAAATTCCCAGCACCTCATTCTTGTTACAGGTTTCTTCATTCTCTTTTTTCTTCAGATCTTTGTTTTTGTATTGTAATTTGTTGAAATGAAGAAAGAAATCTTATCTGAAAATAAAACTTTTGTTCTTGTTTTTACAAGTTAAAATTTTGAATTAAATTTACAAGAGGATGACATTTGTCACCATGAAACTCTAATTAACTTACACCTATACATATATGATTACAAGTGTTTTATAAGTATTATTATTGTTTTTATTAATGTTTCTTTTAAATGTTATTTTATCTTTAATAATTTATTTAAGCCTTATATACATATATTTATGTAATATTCATATGAATTATAAAATGTTTTTATCATATAAAAATAAACTTTAGACTTTCCATAAATATCCTAAAAGCAAATTCATATAGGCATTTATAAATAACTTATATTTTAATTTAATTTAATGTTTATATGTTTGAAACATCTATTTTAATTCAACTCTTAAAATTTTAAACAAATTTATCTTGTGTTAAAATTAAAATGAAAAGATATTAAGCAAATGAAATTTAAAATTTAAATCTTGTCTAACTCAAGTTAAACTATATGTTTATAATAATAAGCAATTAACTTTGTTATAAAAATTTAAACTTCAAATATCATTTCAAAAATATTAAATCAAATTAACATTTCAGATTTCAAAACTATATATATTAAAGTTTTGCAAATACTTATTAAATTCAAATTAATAAAATTCCTATTTAAAATATATATATTCAAATATATATATGTACACATTTCAAATAGAAAAGCAATTTAACATTGAATTTGAAATTTACTGTATTAAATTTTAAAACAAATCTCAAATCACAATATATACATTCATATATATTACAATTTGAATATAAAGTTTTATTACATTAAAAACTTCTTATTTACCAAAATAAATATTTCCAAATCAAATTATTATAAACTTTCAAAAGAATTAATCTTGCCTATATATATTGTTAAGAAAAATATTAATAGATATTAACAAATTATTATGTTCAGCCTTTGAAATAATTTTAACTTGTCGATTTATAATATAAAATGATCAAATCAATTTAATTATTATCAAAGATTATTAAATTGATATTGCTCAAAATTCTGGGTCGTCACAAAGACGGATAATTAAAAAAGTCCAAACGACTTGATATTTGGACAAAGCACTTAAATAGAAGACAACCAAACTAAGACCACTCAAAAATATGATAAGTATATGGATTGCTAGCGATTCAACCCCTATGGATAGCTAGCGACCCATCTCCTATGGATAGCTAGCAATCCACCAAGATAGGTCGGATCGCCCTCAAACTTTCCGAGCTCCTTCATAGCACTAATTAAAGGCTTCTGGTAGAAAAATATGCTAAGTTGATGGATAGCTAGAAATCCATCCCCTATGGATAGCCAACGATCCATAGAAATGACTCAGATTGATTTGAGATTTTCAATGATGACTTGGCATAAGAACTGGACTCTTCCGCACATAAACTTCTGGCCCAAGCGCTCTCAATCCCTATAAATACAATCCTATCTGCAACATAAATAAGATCTTGCTGTTGGAACTCTATAGAGATTATTTGTCACTCTTCTCCTCCCGCACAATAGTCATATAGGGTTTCACTACGATTCTTCAGTGAACTCTTATACTTGTGACTTGATCTAACTTAGAGGATTCAATCAAATTATAATCCTATTCAACTAGTAATAGAAGTCAACTAATATCAAGATTGAAGACTCTAGAGTATCAAGGTCAAGATTTCAAGATAAGTGTCTAGTTTTGTTAAAACTTCGTAATAGCATAGAAATATTCATTCCAAATTTCATTTGGAATGGAACCCATTTCTATCTTCTTAGTGACTTACAAACCCACAAGTAGCTTAGAAACCTACGACAAGTGGCTTACAAACCCACGAACATCCTATTTTTGTACAAGTTCTCGAGTTCTAGCGTGATGAGATACTCTACAGGAAGAAGCTTGCAAAACTACTTCAAAATGGTTTTTCAAAAATGATTTTCAAAATGTTTTAGCTTTAAAAATTATCTTTTCAAATGATTTTCAAAAAGATGTTTTAGCCTTAAAACATTCGTTGTTTTTATTTTTAAATAAACTCTTGTTTTAAACTTCGTTTGTTTTTGAAACTATCTTCTGATTTTTAAATATTCTTTATAATATATATATATATATATACTTGAGATTGAAAATCAAATTTATATTTACATTCTAAAAATATATTTTTCTACTCTTTTTTATTTTAAAACATAAGAAAATTGGTTTATTTTACTTCAGAATCATTTCATCTTGTTTTCCTTTCAATACCATTTTCAAAACAAATTTTACAAAGTTTTTAACTAAGGGATGTCGACATCATGGGATACCCCATGTCGATATGGTGGCCGTTAAATTCAAAAGTTTCAATTTTCAAAAGAAGTGTCTATTCGTTTAAATCTCTTCACGAATGGTTATGACCACTACTGGTCTATAAATAGCCTTCACAAACAAATTTTGTAACTAACTATTTTTCTTATTTTCTTCACTCCTTCTCCACAAATCCATATTCTAAAATTTTCACATTTTTAAGATTGTGCCGAAATTCTGTCGAATTCTCAAGTGAATCAAATTAGAATCTCATTCTTGTTTGATTCTCTGCACTCTCTCGAAGATCAAAGTGCTATTCAGAGTTATAGGATCAATTTGTAATCAAAGTTTATCAAGTCTCTCTAGAAGGTGTGGTTGTGCCTGGAAATCAATTGGGTGATCTTATGTCCCGTAAATCAAGAGAGTTTGCCTCGGACTCGAAAACAGGAGGGTACCTCAAGGCCTTTAGAAATTGAGGATTGTAATCTTGACATTGGTATAATAAAAAAAATTTCAAGGTGTTTGCCTTGGTGCAGGAATAGATGTAGGGTAACTCCGAACCAGTATAAAACCCGGTGTATTCTTTCCTTTTACTGCTTTTTATTTACTTTCTACATCTGTGTTTGATTCTGTGATTGTTCTGTGATTAAGTTCGGCATTTGTTTATATCATAATTTTTAAATTAGTCCATATAAGTCTTAAAATCCATTAAACACTATTCACCCCCCTCTAGTGTTAAATTAGCCTTAAGATCCTTAATCCGCACTCCCTTTCAATTGGTATCAGAGCATTGGTTTTTCATAGTTTTCATAATTCGAAACTTGAAAATTGTTTTAATGGCTACCAACACTGGTAATGTCAACTCTGGCACTAGTTCTGTTAACACTAACACTATTTCATTTGTAGAAGGCCAGTCTACTGTCAGACCACCATTTTTCAATGGCAGTATTATGCATATTGGGCTTGTAGAATGAATATTTATTTACAATCAGTAGGATTAGACACTTGTGATATCACACAAACTGAGTATGTTTAACCAACTACTGATTTTTCCCAGTGGACTGCTGAGCAAAAGGGTGTTGCACAAAATAACTCAATGGCTATGAATATATTATTTTATTCACTAGATAGGAATGAGTTTAATAAAGTGTCTATTTGTAAGTCTGCATTTGAAATCTGAAAAACTTTGCAAGTTACTCATGAAGAAACAAGAAAAGTTAAACTGACTAAAATTTCCATATTATCTAATCAGTTTCAATTGTTTAAAATGCATGCAAATGAGTCCATTTCCGACATGTATTATCAATTTTAAGATATTGTTCATTCACTAGCTGCACTGGGAAAAAGCTTTTCGGAGGAAGACCAACTCAGAAAAATTATAAATTCACTCACTTCAGAATGGGATCAAAAGACACTTGCAATCGAAGAAGCAAATGATATCAGTCTTATGAAAATAGAAGAATTGATTGGGAATCCGATGTCTTATGAAGTTCAACTGCAAGGAAGAAGGGAAACAAGGATACGTAAAAGAAGTCATTAACATTCAATGCACTAACCGAAGATTCGAAAGCATACAGTGATGAGGAGATTGTTTTCATGAAAAGAAACTTTCAAAAATTCCTAAAATATAGATAATGAATAATTACAAAAGAAATTATCAAATCAATTCTAGAAATAATACGGAGAAAGTCAACAATGATAGATGCTACAATTGCAATAAAGTCGGACATCATAGGAAAGATTGTACACATCCAGATAAACAGTTGTTCCCTCCAAACAATGATTCATCAAGGAAAAGAAAGCATACAAAGCAACTCTTGATGACTCAGACTCATCATCCAGTGACGATGAAAAGAAGATGGATAATTCGAATCCGTGTTTCGCTGCTATTCATGAATCAGAAGGCGATGGGAGTATGGATCTAAAAATAGGTATGCATTTACATTATTTTTAACTTTTCTGTTTGAGCGGATGCTTGTTTGTTTTCTTGATTTTTTTTAAATTCTTTGAATTTTAAATTCAAATTTATCCCTTGAAATTTGAACTTTAAATTCAAAAATAATATTATTTTAATAATATTTTAAATATTAAATTATTAATATTTAAGTATTGTTATATTTAATGTTATCATAAGAATTATATAAGTAGAATATAGGATATAATATATACAATTATTAGAAATTAGAAATAGACATTTGTCCTTTGATTCAATAGGCACATGTCGACATACCTGGATACTCCATGTCGACATGCCCCTCAGAAATTTGATTTGAAAATTTGAATTCAAACTTTTGAATTTCCCTCCACCTTTTCGCCAACTTCAATGCTCTGAAAAGATGTCTCTTGACCAGAGAACATGTCTATAGAATCTCTATTTAGTTCACTCTCCTTATCATCACTTTTCACTTTTATTTCAAATTTCAAATTTATCCTCATTATCTTCAACTCCTCTCAAACTTCTTCAACGGCCTCTTCAAGCACTCCTAACACTATTAGGCTTCCAAAAGCTATCAAAAACTTTATTTTTAATGATTTGGAAGCTATCAAAGCTTACATCAACTATGTAAACTTTGGTAAAATTCATACAGGGAAATTTGTTATTTTTAAAGATTTTCCTTCTTATGAAATTGAAAATCTTTTCAACAATGTTCTATTCTTAGTGTAGTAGATAATAAAAAAATGATTTTGTATGTTATCCAAATCTTGTTAAGATGTTTTATACGAATTTGATTCGTGGTTTTTATGATGGGAAAGATGGACAAATTTTGAGTAGTGTTAAAGGAACACAAATAGTTTTGGATTGTGAAATTTTAGGAAATATTTTTGGATGCAAGTATACCAGAATGAATCTCTTGAAATTTCAAATAAATGAAAATGATCGAGAGACATTTTATCACATCTTTGAAGGGGATGATAATTTGGAATTCAAAAATCGTTATTTTCATCCAAAAGCAAGAACTGTTAACCTTCTTATTCAACACATCCTTATATCAAGATCGAGAAACTACAACAACCCAACTTTGAAAGTTTGCAAAGCTCTTTTTACAATTTTTGGAAATTATGATATCAATTGGGCTCAAGTTATTTTGGATGAGCTAAGGCCCAAGAATTTTACTATGGGTGAAATACAATATATCATGGAGTTTATCTCACTCGGATTTTTAATTACTTTGGAGTTGATTTCAAAAGGGAAGAATTTATAACTAGAAAAGTGTTAACCATGTAAACATTTCCCTTATGCAAATTCCATTAGTGTTTCAACCATATAAAACACTTACGAAAATGGAAGAAAGGCTTGCTCACGAAGAGATGGAAGAAATGGAGGAGGAAGAGAAGAAGAGGAAGGAATGGAAATCGAAGAGGAGGAAGATCGAGAAACTTCCTTAGAGAGTATTGAATATCCTACTAATCTCGCTAATCCATCCAATAAGGCCATTCTCAATAATCAAAGAATTATAGTGGAAAATTGAAAGACACTCAAAAGATAAATGAGTAAGAAAATAGATAAGATTTCCGCTAAAATCGGCAAGTTCTTTGGGAAAGTTAGTACAAAGCTTGGACTATCATCTTCTTCATCTAATTAGTTTTAATTCATGTTATCTTGTTTACTTCAAGTTATATCCATGTATTTTCTTTATTTTAGTTAATATTATATTATTTTGTGTAATGTTGACTAGAATAATTAATGAAATCTTTTATTTCCTGTCATTCAACTTCACTTGTCTCTGTAATTGCTTGTTTTTATATTGTACAAATTTTAGTTGCATAGATTTGTTCATAATATTCAAAACAAAGAAAATTGTCACTTTAGGCAGAGGAATGTCGACATCCACCATCCTTCCATGTCGACATACAACGGGCAGAAAGTAGTTACTCTTTCAAATTTCAATTTCATGTAACTAACTTGTGTCTATTCATTTTAAACGACTTTCTACTCCTATTTTTACTTGTTTCTTCCAGAATAAATTATTAAACTTCATTTCTAATCATTCCCTTTCATATTTTTTCCTATTTCTTGAATTATGGCTTCTCCGATTAAGAATCTAAGTGATAATCTTGAGGAAACTCTCAGTTCCTTCAGGAACATCCTTACATTCATACTTCGTAATTAGCTCTACTTAGAATTGAGTCAAATGCAGATGATCAAGGAGCAAGAGAGACATTCCAACGCCCTTCGTTGGATGATCTCAGTCCTTAACAGGGACGATCTCGAAAGAAATCCACCAGTCACTCTCGACAAAGATAAAGAAGAATGGGATGCCATCAAAGCAGACCCTATCTTTGGAGAAGATGGATGGGTGGAAGTACCAAGGAATGTTTAGTCATTCTGTATGTTATTTGTTTGATTTGATTGGTGTATTTTAAACTTGATTGACATGACTTATTTTAAACATTTGGCATGGTTTGTATATATGATTGAATTGGATAATTATTGTAAATATGATTGGATGATGATTGATTTTCTTCTGGATTACACTTCTGATCACATTCATGATCACATTTCAGATTTATGATCACATTTCATACTTATGATCACACTTAGCACTTATTACACTTATATATGGATTAATCTATTGTATTATGGTTGATTATCTTATATCAAGTTCAGGGAATTTATTAGTAAGAAGTTTTTGTTGATGAAAAAGGAGGAGAAGTTATAAAATAGTAGTTGGCTTGGAGTAAGGGGAATTTATGATTGGAGTAAGGAGGAGTCATGGAGTAAGGGGGGTTATGATAGGAGTTATAGTATGGTAAGTATATTTTATAAATATAGGTTGTCATCATCAAAAAGGGGGAGATTGTTAGGATCTGAGAAGTTGGTTTTGATGACAACAACCTTTTTAACTTATCTTATTATAAAATATATACTAACACTATTTTCTATATATATATATATATATAAGCAGGTATTGATTACCGAAGACTGGTCAGTATAAGACTGAAGATCCAGAATGGAGATATCAAGATTGAAGACTCTAGAGTATCAAGATCAAGATTTCAAGATGAGTGTCTAGTTTTTGTTAAAACTTCATAATAGTACGGAAATCTTCATTCCAAATTTCATTTAGGATGGAACCCATTTCTATCTTCTTAGTAGCTTACAAACCCACGACCAGTATCTTACAAACCTACGACAAATGGCTTACAAACCCACGAATATCCTGGTTTTGTACAAGTTCTCGAGTTCTGATGTGATGAGATACTCTGTAGGAAGAATCTTGCAAAACTACTTCAAAATGTTTTTTCAAAATGATTTTCAAAACTACTTTTCAAAATGTTTTAGCTTTAAAAATTATTTTTTCAAATGATTTTCAAAAGGATATTTTAGCCTTAAAATATTCTTTGTTTTTATTTTTAAATAAACTCTTGTTTTAAACTTCGTTTGTTTTAAAACTATGTTCTGATTTTTAAACATTCTTTATAATATATATACTTGAGATTTAAAATCAAATTTATATATACATTATAAAATATATTTTTCTACTCTTTATTTTAAAACATAGGAAAATTAGTTTTTTTTGGCTTCAGGATCATTCATCTTGTTTTCCTTTCAAAACCATTTTGAAAACAAATTTTACATAGTTTTTAAATAAGGGATGTTGACATCATGGGATACCACATGTCGACATGGTGACCGTTAAATTCAAAAGTTTTAATTTTCAAAAGAAATATCTATTCGTTTAAATCTCTTCACGAATGGTTATGACCGTTACTGGTCTATAAATAGCCTTCACAAAAGAATTTTTTAACTAACTATTTTTCTTATTTTCTTCATTCCTTCTCCACAAATCCATATTCTAAATTTTTTATATTTTTAAGATCGTACCAAAATTCTGCCGAATTCTCAAGTGAATCAGATTAGAATCTCATTCTTGTTTGATTCTCTGCCCTCTCTCGAAGATCAAAGTGCTATTCAGCGTTATAGGATCAATTTGTAATCAAAAGTTTATCGAGTCTCTCTACAAGGTGTGGTTGTGCCTAGAAATCAATTGGGTGATCTTCTGTCCTGTAAATCAAGAGAGTTTGCCTCGGACTCGAAGACAGGAGGGTACTTAAGGCCTTTAGAAATTGAGGATTGTAATATCTACATTGGTATAATAAAAAATCCGTACGAGGTGTTTGCCTTGGTGCAGGACTGGATGTTGGGTAACTCCGAACTGGTATAAAATCCGGTGTTCCTTTTACTGCTTTTTATTTACTTTCTGCATTTGTGCTTGATTCTGTGATTGTTTTGTGATTAAGTTCTGCATTTGTTTATATCATAATTTTTAAATTAGTCCATATAAGTCTTAGAATCCATTAAACACTATTCACCCCCTCTAGTGTTAAATTAGCCTTAAGATCTTTAATCCGCACTCTGTTTCAATATATATATATAATTATGTGTATGTTTTGAAAATTGTTATTAAAAAAATTATGATCTTTAAATAAAAAACATTAAAAAAAACTACAAGGTTTTAATAAAAATAATTCTATTTTGTTATATTGTTGATTTTTTTTATATGTGTGTATTCATATATTTACATTTAAACACACACAAATATATATATATATATATATATATATATATATATATTGTTGCTTTATATTGAATGTCATAAATATTATTATAATAAATATCTAAGAATATATATAAATATATGTTTTCGCAAATAATTTTGTTTATTAATTTATGTAATATATATTTAAAATAATATACATTGATTTGATTTTAAAATAAGTAGATATTTTGTTATGTTTTGATCTAGATTTGAAATTTAAATTTAATTTGTGTTCTAAATTATTTGTATTAATATTTAAAAACATTTCTTTTATAATGTAATATATATATTGTTTTAAGACTATATACATATGTATGCATGCATACATACATGCATACATATATCACACATCACATATGTATGTGTAGGGACTAAGATGTCCGTTGCAATGTAAATCTCAGCACTTATATATGGACATGTTAAATCATGTACGCTATATATGTTCCATGTGCATATATGCACATACATGTAAGATATACATCTTATATTATATAATATAATTATAACATTGAAATAAAACTTTATATGCAATTAAATAAAATACCGATCTTATTTAATATAATTTAGATCAAATCTAAATAAATTTAGACTTCATATGTTCAATAAGACCCAAAATGGAATATTTTTTTTAAATCTACTCATTTAACCCGCTACATGCCAGTCCAGATCCAACAATGGTATTGGAGCCCAATAGCCTTTGTGATCTAAAGTAGCCATGTTATAGCTAACTAATTAAGCTTACACATTTGGTAGGGTATCCAGAAAAGTAGTGTTTAAGCCTGTTTCGGATAATCAAGTACTCTGCCCTATTTGGCTACTTGTCTAGCCAAAAAGATGAAGTGGGCCCAAAGGTTTCCCATAATAGAAAAGGCCTAATTTGAATTGGGCCTTCGGTTAATTTTCAAATTAGCTTTGAAATTAAAATAAAATTTAAAAGTTAAATTTAAAATAAGAAATATATTATAAATATTACAATATAATTTTCAAAAGTGTTTTGAAAATTTAATAAATATGTTTCAAAAATTTTTAAACATTAATTACATTAATAAATAAAATAAATAAATAAATAAATAAGATAGTTAATTAATTAAAGTATACATATATACAATATACAATGATACATGTTACATTATCTTGTATTGTTTAAGATGATTTGTAACGACCCGGTATTTCGGTCCATTCGCATCCACACATGTCGCACTTGAATTGCTCAAAATATCATATTGTTAATTTATATTTGGAAAAACTCATAATATACGACAAATAAATCAATCACAGAATCTCAGACACAAAGTAATATAACAATAAGCAACAGAATAGATGAATAGTAGTTCATGAAGCTACTATATAACAACAGAGTTTGAAATAAAGGACATAGAATATCTCAAATACAAAGTAGTCTCGAATACAAACAGATGACAAGTCGGAATAATCAATTGGAATAAACTGCAATGACTGAAAGCTGGACAGATATAGATGGATCTTCGAGCAAAACTCCAAAGGTGAGTCTCAAATGCTGTGACACTCCGTCTGACCTGAGCATAAAACAAAACACGAAACACTCGAGTCAGGATTAACATTCTTATATTGATAAATTCAACTCAAGTGAAATGTCAACTGAAATACAAGTAACTTAAAGGATGTTTAGGATTCCCATCCTCTAAGGATCCGTGGAACTATCTACTATATAGTAATAGACGCTATTATAATATGTCTATAGTAAAGTAAATTATTAAAATAGCATTAAGGCGTTACCCATATCCCCCTTAACACACTTTTATATATTCCCATAGTTTATACAGTACTGTAATCCCTCCATAATCTATAACTCTATCAGAGAGCACTCCATAGGTATGGTACAGACCAAAATCGTAGAAGGCGCGATAGAGCATTCGACAATGCACTTGAGGCAATGCCAGGGTAGATATATCATTTGCGTATCCGGACTGGTGGTAACGCATGCAGCTGCTACGCCCACCTCATGACACGGTCCTAAACAAAGGTTCACCTAATCAAATCACAAAAGCAATAGAATGGTATCGAAGAAATGTGTCCGATCGAAGGAATGATCTCACTTGGTCCAGCGTGGCTCCTGTTTTAGCCGCATCAAGCCGACTCACGGGAGTTAGGGCTACGTAAATTCCATATAGAATCGTCATCAAGCCATCCTACTTCATTCTGGAGTCTCTACCACGTACACAATTGTTAAAGTGGTTTTTGGTATTAGCAGAGAGTATGACAATATCCGATCCGGTCTCTTTAACAATCAAATGCTTATTTCACACCGTGGTCTTTTCATTTCAAAATAGTTCACACCTCATATCAAAGTATCATATTTATTTCAAAACCATATCAACTTGATATCATTATTCACCTTTATAAGTATTCATTTCCAAAATCGTAACACTTTCAAATTTATAACACTTTCGAAATCAGAGCATTTTTGAAATCATAACACTTTGAAATCATATCACCTTGAAACCATAACACCTTTGAAACCATAACACTTTTGAAACCATAACACTCTACAAATCATAACACTTCCGACTTAAACAGTTTAGATATTGAAAATAGTACATATGTTTGTTATCCCGCCTTTTGGCAAAGTCGAGATACCCAAAAGTTAACAGAAACTCAATGATTACTAGTCACAAATATCGATTATACGATGTAGGTTCACCATGGATATCGATGAATTTTGTCCGAGTCCAGATCGGGCCATAATTGACAGGACATGATGAGCAAAGCTGTAGAAGCCAGTGTTTCAAATCTCAAGTCAATCTGAGCTTGTATGTGCGAGTTATGATCGATTCGATCTAAGGAAAGAGCATGATGTTCATACCTATGAAGAGGGCAAGGTGATGATCCATTCGAATCCATCAGGTTCGAATCCATCAGCCTAACATCATCTCGCTCCATTCGAATCCATCAGGTTCGAATCCATCAGGAGTTAGTCACTTCGAACCGATCCCGTTCGTATCGATCAGGTTCGTACCCATCCTCATGCCTCAGTTCGACTCCACCTAGTTCGCATCCATCAGATGATCTCACTTCGCATCCATCAACAGATAGTATGCCTCGTATCCATTATAAAGGCGATTGTTCGAATCCATAGATAAAGCCTTATTCGTATCCATCGATCTGTTCGAATCCATGGATGACGATCGGTTCGAATCCACTGAGTCAGCAAGCTTAGATGACGTGTCGACCCTCAGTGAAAATTAGGCGAAATCTAAGGGATTGATGCATTCAATCCGGAGAGAAGATCGGATCGACTCGAAGGACGCGCGCCACCTCGTCACAGAACCACGTGAGCTGATGGAGTCGAAGGCATCGATTCGAAACCATGGATTCGAAGCCGACAGCCACACAAAGAACACCATTTCGAATCCACGATATCTAGAGATCTATTGATCCAAATGCCATGAAATTTTCACAGGAGCTTGCATGCATGATGAAGAATGTCTCCACCAAATTTCGGCCCGATTGGACATCATCTTGATAGATACGAAATGACATCGTATCGATCACAGATCGAGTCGAAACTTGGTGGGATCTGTCGCGTGGGCCCACTCACGTGCCAGAAAAAGTGCTCCGGAGTTTGAGCGAGATCTGAGCCTCCTGCGCCTATAAATAGAGCCCAGAGCCAACAGATAAAGGATCTTTGGCCATTCAACGTCTAGACTCTGCCGCATTCGATTCTACTCGCAACCATCACTGTTGTAAACAATTTACTTCACTATAATCGCTGTAATTGATTGTAATCAGCAAGGATAATCAATAAAAACGAAAACTATTGAAGTGGACGTAGGCCAGAGATAGCCGAACCACTATAAATCGTGTGTTCTTATTCATTACTTCTGAATTGCTGCTTGTTGTTTGCTGAGATCCGTGATTTGTGTTTGAATATTACCGATTTATATTCATACACTGGTGCTTTCACAATACTTGGGGTTTGTGACCAATTTTGGCGCAAACACTTTGGTGCTTTCACTGAGAAGGACTAGCACCCGCTACACCAGATTCGGAATTCAGATATAAGAGTTTGAAGAATCCCGATTCAGACACAATGACTCGACAAACAAGACAAAGAGCTGATCGGAGCCAACAAGGAGGAAGCCAAGAAGCATCCTCTGGAGCTGGAGAGGGACAGGCTTCGATGTATATCACTAGAGATGAGATGGAAGCTATGGCTAATTCATTACGCGAAAGCATGATGAAGACTCAACAGGAGATGCTGCAGAATTTCCTCGAACAAATGAGGGCGGCGAATGTGCAAAACCTTGGACCAACTACAACAACTGCAAGTGCGGGACAAGGAATCAGGATCACAGAAGCTAATGAAGGTCAGGTTCAAGACCAGAATGCAGGAACTGAAGGTGATCAATAAGGACTTGGGGGCAGACCCTCAGGGTCCGATACTGGAAGACCAATAGACGGAGCTCAACAAGATGGAGCCAATGCTTATGCTAACGAGCCACCCGAAGAGTATGTACCGGAATTCCCTTCGAGGCTCAAGGGGAAGGATAGAAACTTGACAAGGGGTCAACCCCTGGACGGAGATGAGAGAATGATTGGTCTAATGCGATGAATCATGAGAGGAGGATTGTCTGGCGGAGGGTTGGAAGAAGTCGGTCGGAGTCCGTTCACTCCAAACATCAGAAATGCAAGGAACCCCCCAAAATTCAAATTACCAATGCTAGATCCTTATGACGGGAGGTCAGACCCGACCGTGCACATTACCTGATATATTAGGCACATGGAAGTGCTGGGGTCATCCGAGGAAGTGATGGCTCGATGCTTCCCTTTATACTTGTCAGATTTGGCTGCGCTTTGGTTCAGGAAACTAGAAACTGGATCAATCAAAACATGGGGGGAGCTTGTAGACTGCTTCATGAGACAGTTTAGGGTCCATGTGACGCGACCCAAGAGTGTGATGACTTTAGCCTCGATAAAGCAAAGGACCGGAGAGTACATAAAAGATTTTCTACTAAGGTTCAATGCGACGGTGACTTCTGTAGATCGCCCGGATCCATCAATGATTTTGATGGCAGTAGTGGCCGGAGTTGGGGAAGGCACCCAATTCAAAGATTCTCTGACTAAAGATCCACCGCAAGATCTCGGAGAGTTCTATCATAAAGCTGAAAAGTTCATCCGATTAGAAGAATCACGAGCCGAGAGGCAGGAAACAAATATTGCGCAGGGCGAAGGAACCGCCAGGGAACAGTCCGGAGCGGACAAAGGAAAGAGGAAACATGATGACAGATATGACGGTCTGGATAAACGGAAGAAATTCTGAGAACCGAGATTCAGGCAATACACAGATTTGACTGCAGGCCTGGAACGAATTTACACTGATACTCGGGGGCAACTCCCTTATCGAAAGCTACCCAGGAGAGATCCTACTGAGTGGGAGCGCAGACCTGGTAAATATTGCCTATTCCATGAGCTGGATGGGCACACTACAGATGAATGCCGCCATTTGAAAGATGCGGTGGAAGAACATGCCAGGAGTGGTAGATTTCCACAATATGTCAGAGAACGGACAGCGGCGGTAAGGCCTGAACAACTACCGCCTCCACCTAACAGAAATGATCCTGAATCGGGATCGCGACTCGTCATCCACTGATTAAAGATGACAAGGGCCGAGTCTAGGATTCAGACTTCGGTCGAATGATTTCATTTAGATTTGTTTTTAGAATAAACGGTTACTCCACTCACTTATGTACGGGAACCGGAGAGATCCCTAGGCATGCTCTGAGATGGAGATGAACAGATATGCCCAGAGAGGCAATGTTTAGCTTTTTCCTGATGTTTGAGATTGAACATCTAGGACCTGGATTTAATAAATAAATTTGAATTTCTTGAAATAAACCTTTGACCGGAGAGTTAAAGGATGAACATTAAATACCAATAAAAAAATGATCGCTTTATGACCCTACCCGGAGAGACGGGGTCCGAAGTGCAAGAAGCGAGTTGCTTCGTCGGAGAGCGATAGGATCAACTCACTTAAGCGCTGTTTCCCCTTCACCGGAGAGTGATAGGATGGGATCCAGCAAGAGCCGGAGAGGCTATGATCGATTTAGAACAACCAGGACATCGCTTAATGTTCAAATACACTGAATCGGAGAGCAAGAAGTGAGTTGCTTCACCGGAGAGCGACAGGATCGAATCACTTAACGTTGCCTCCCCTTCACCGGAGAGTGACCAGATGGGATCCAGCAAGAGCCCGGAGAGGCTATGATCGGTTTAGAACAACCAACACATCGCTATATGCCCTAGCTGGGGCCGGAGTGCAATGAGGTCTTTCTACTCAATCACCAACTCTAGAATGGGCTTGTCAAGGGTCCAGAGTGACCAACGATAGTCCGGAGAGATTAAAAAACTTCATTCTTGATTTCCACTGAAAGAAATTGATAACGATTTGGCTTCAAACAGCCATAAACTTGATTGATAATACCGCAGCTATGAATAAAACGTGAATTTACTACACTCGATTTAGACCGTTCAAAACATACCTTTTACAAAAAGGCATGTTTTGTGGGGCAAAGTGTTATCCCGCCTTTTGGAAAAGTCGAGATACCCAAAAGTTAACAGAAACTCAATGATTACTAGTCACAAATATCGATTATACGATGTAGGTTCACCATGGATATCGATGAATTTTGTCCGAGTCCGGATCGGGCCACAATTGACAGGACATGATGAGCAAAGCTGTAGAAGCCAATGTTTCAAATCTCAAGTCAATCCGAGCTTGTATGTGCGAGTTATGATCGATTCGATCTAAGGAAAGAGCATGTTGTTCGTACCCATGAAGAGGGCAAGGTGATGGTCCATTCGAATCCATCAGGTTCGAATCCATCAGCCTAACATCATCTCGCTCCATTCGAATCCATCAGGTTCGAATCCATCAGGAGTTAGTCACTTCGAACCGATCCCGTTCGTATCGATCAGGTTCGTACCCATCCTCACGCCTCAGTTCGACTCCACCTAGTTCGCATCCATCAGATGATCTCACTTCGCATCCATCAACAGATAGTATGCCTCGTATCCATTATAAAGGCGATTGTTCGAATCCATAGATAAAGCCTTATTCGTATCCATCGATCTGTTCGAATCCATGGATGACGATCGGTTCGAATCCATTGAGTCAACAAGCTTAGATGACGTGTCGAACCTCGGTGCAAATTAGGCGAAATCTAAGGGATTGATGCGTTCAACCCGGAGAGAAGACCGGATCGACTCGAAGGACGCGCGCCACCTCATCACAGAACCACGTGAGCTGATGGAGTCGAAGGCATCGATTCGAAACCATGGATTCGAAGCCGACAGCCACACAAAGAACACCACTTCGAATCCACGATATCTAGAGATCTATTGATCCAAATGCCATGAAATTTTCACAGGAGCTTGCATGCATGATGAAGAATATCTCTACCAAATTTCAGCCCGATTGGACATCATCTTGATCGATACGAAATGACTTCGTATCGATCACAGATCGAGTCGAAACTTGGTGGGGTCGGTCGCGTGGGCCCACTCACGTGCCATAAAAAGTCCCCTGGAGTTTGAGCGAGATCTTAGCCTCCTGCGCCTATAAATAGAGCCCCAGAGCCAACAGAAAAAGGATCTTTGGCCATTCAACGTCTAGACTCTGCCGGATTCGATTCTACTCGCAACCATCACTGTTGTAAACAATTTACTTCACTATAATCGCTGTAATTGATTGTAATCAGCAAGGATAATCAATAAAAACGAAAACTATTGAAGTGGACGTAGGCCGGAGATAGCCGAACCACTATAAATCGTGTGTTCTTATTCATTACTTCTGAATTGCTGCTTGTTATTTGCTGAGATCCGTGATTTGTGTTTGAATATTACTGATTTGTATTCATACACTGGTGCTTTCACAATACTTGGGGTTTGTGACCAATTTTGGCGCAAACAATGTTAAAATAGTTATAAATTAAAATAATTTATATATTAAAATAATTTATATATTAAAATAATTTATACATATTGTCTATATATATTAAAAATAAATAGTTCCTCCAATTTCGCTGATCGATTCATATCATCTTGAATTCCAAAAATTCAATTTAAATCAATTCCAATTTAACCATTTCAATTTAAAGTTCAAAGATTTAAGTTTCAATATTCAACATTTATAATTTAAACCTCATTTATATTTCAATATTTACTTTAAATTTATTCAAATTGGAAATTATTCCCTTAACCATTTGTATAACAATTTATTAAAATCCCAATTTGTATATCAAAATCGATATTCAACGTTCAATCTCAATTTTATTAAAAATTGACAATATTCTTTTAATCACTCTCACCAAATCAAGTTATAACCGAGTTATAATCATATCTTTTCAAAATCTCAAAACCAATAAGTTTAAATTAATTCTTTCTTAAATTCAATTATTAACCAATTTAAATTCCAAGTCAACATTAATTTATCTTTCCAACCTTTATTATTAAAGTTATAAATCTATTTTAAAATATTAATATAAGTTTTAAATAAATATTTTAAAACATATTATAAACTAAATAAATTAAATTTTTATAAAATTAAATCTTATTATTAAACTCGTTTTATATTAAATATTATATTTATTTTTAAAAAAAAATATATATTTATTAAAGACCATATATTTCCTTTCAAAACTTTGCAAAAATCATTTTTCAAAATATAGACCAACGGAGTCCGTATATAATTTTCTATCCTATGGTCAATTGATATGGACGTTTATCATTTCAATCTGCAATTTAAATATACGGGTATATATCATTTCAAATCAATCCCAAAAATTCAATTCAATGAAAATCGCTTGGATTTATCATTTCAACCCATAACGATTTTCTCCTATTCTATAAGATCGTTCGGGTATGTATCATTTCAACCCATGGGAATTCTAACTAATAGGGAACTTGTAGAGTGAGAACAAATGTGATAATAATAATATCAATAACGGGCATATATCATCAGTAACAAACTTAAATATATACAATAGGATATGGTGTCATATCACAGGTGAACAGTTACAGATAATGACATATCATATACAACAATTATAAAATTAACAGTTAAATTTAGTAGGATATTTCAATTGTCGTTTCAAGTGAATCAAATTTAATAAATATAAGAATGTCAATCGTGAGTGATTGCTCACCTTTCAAGTCTAGAGAGACAAGAAGATGACATGGACACAGATACGCACACGGGACAGCGACAAGCTAGGAATTGCTGCGACAAATTCGATATTGAAATGTAGGTCAAGATGGCACAAGATCGACGGAACAAGATATATTGCGTATATATAAATTTTCTGAAAATCAATTTAAAATATACGTAATATATATATATATATATATATATATATATATATATATATATTAATTTCAAATCAAAAATTAATCCCAACACATGAAATTATCTATATATATATTTGAAAGACCATATTCACATATACTTACATATAAACTAATGTATATGAACATATATACAAACTTACATACATTATATATTTAAATATATATATATATATATATATATCATAAAAGTCAATGTCAACATACTTTATTAAATATAAGTATATATATAATTCAAGTCAATTATATATACACTTATACATAAAACCCTCAATAGATCATAAAAATCATCAGAGACTTCAATTGGCGAAACAAAAATATTTTTTTTCTTCAAATTTTACAACACACAAATATAAATATGTTATTATATACATATATTTCAAACCAATATCAAAATAGGTCCTTATATTTACATTTTCAGGGATCAATGTTTACAAAATTCGATTTGACACACGTATCAGATTCACTTCTATACATATACACGTTATTTGTTTAAAAAATCAACATCAGGTTTAAAACACATTTTACCAAATCATTATATATCATTTCATAATCCCTTCCTTAAACATATGATAACTACTCTAAATAAGGTTACTAAGTATAAGTACATACATACATACATACACATACATATACATACATACATACATACATACATACATATATATATATATATATATATATATATATATATAAAGTTTAAATCTCAGCTCGATATATACGAAGCATATAATATACGAAACTTGAAATTTTATTTTTAAAATATGATTATAAATGGCAAAGTATATTTTAATATATGACATACAATAGATTCCCAGCCAATAACTTATAATATAGTATATACGAATATATATATATATATATAAGTTGTGATATCTAATAACAATATGTATCACTATCAGCACCTCATAAATTTATATATATACACAACTAACATTATATATATATATAATATATATATAATACCTTATAAAAAGAAGGTACTGGTAAGTGGCAAGCACGAGGGGCTCTGGGTGCGATGAAAGAGAGGAATGCTCGGGTTAAGAGAGATGAAGCGACTAGGGGTCTCGACCATGGGTGCTTGGTGGAGAAAGCTTGCGGCTGCTGGGCTGAGGTGGCCAGTGGAAGAGAGAGGGGAGGAAGAAGGTTAAGTCAGGGAGAGTTTACTGGGTTGTTGGGTGGCGAGAAGAGAAGGAAGGCGATGGAGGAGGTTGGTGGTGGCTGATTTTCGGCTATGGGCAGCGGAGGCGGAGACGAAGGAGCATGGGCGGTCGAAGTCAGGTGGGTTTCTGGTGATTGGGTGTGTTAATGGCTACGAGCTGTTGAGGAGGCAGGGTCGGAAAGTGGGAAGCTAGGGGAAAAGTAGAGGCTGGAGTTTGGTCGAATGGTGGTGGGTGAGTGATGGGAGCAAGGTAGGGGCGTTTGCTGTTGGTTGATGGGTGAAGCAAGGAGGTGCTTAGCTAATAAAAGCTTCTGATATAAAATATAAAATAATTTGTTGAAGATGAGAAGGTTGAGAATATAGGATAAATGAGCTGTCGTCAATACATACGAGCAAGTGAAATGGGCAGGCGAGATATTATGGCAGAAAGAACTTGATCAGGGAGATGAACAGCTGTTACCAATAAAAAAAATTATAGCATACGAACCATATAATATGTTTGTAATTTATGATAGCAAATCATGAACTACTAATAAATATTGAAACCGGAATTATGTTTCAAACAGTGGGAATAGAAATAGTCATACCTGAATTTATGGAGATAATAAAAGCAAATAGCCGTTGAATTTATACGGTGGACAATCTGAAAGACACAGGACCAAAAGATTTAAAATGGGTACTGATACGGTTAACCGTTTCACAGACTTCACCGCGTACCGGACATCGAAATTAACAAATGAATATACTGCGGAGATCAGCATGACGAGACGATCAAAACGGTATACATATATCAGCTACACAACCATCCTATCAAAAGTCGATATTCACTGCCAAACGGCTGTGAATTCATTGAAAATAAGATAAACGAAGCTAGAGAAGTCCAAATTTGATGAAACGAAATATGACATCTCGCTCAAAAAAAGATTTACATTTTTATTATATAAAAATATTCAGATTTCAATAATATTTTATTTACATCAATTTTAACTGATTTAAATTGAAATTACACAATAGGACTAACTTCTATATTTCCTGATGAAAATTTATCATTTACCATGTTTATATAAATGTATTCCAAATATCAAATTTTCATTTTCAAATTTAATTATTTAAAATTTCACAAAAATTCAGTATATTACGTTATAAAACCGTTAACATTTACGGGTCGTTACATGATTTAAGTATATGTATACAACAAATATTTGAAATTAACAATTAACTAAAATTATTTAATTAAGTATATTAAATCAAAGTTATTTTTATAAATAATATATATGTGTGTGTAAAGATATATGTGATAATTATAATTGTTGTGATACATATATTAAGTAGAAAATGTTTAATTGAATAATATAAAAAACTAATTCATATAATTAGTTAATTAACATTTAATTAACGTATATACATGTTGGTATTGAACCAGCTCGTAGTGGAAGAATAGGTGAATTTCAAATTGTTTTACCATTTTGGAACTTTATCGGGCCAATGAAGTCTAATTTATTTAGAACATTTATAAATTACTTTTAAATAAAATCATCATTTTATTTAAATTTATAATATAGTTTTATATTATGTAATTAATAATATATATATATATATGTATGCATGTATATTGTATACACATATATACGTGTGTGCATATGTGTAACATAGCAATCGATGCAAAGTTTAACATGACCGTGTATATGTGTTGGAATGTACACCACAACAGACATGTTAACTCCTCGTGGATACAAATGTACCATCCAAATGTATGTTTATATTTTAATTTATATGTTCAAAATATCACAAATATATATATATATATATATATATATATATATTATTTTTTTGAAATTATATATATATATACGGAATTTATATATATATAATTATGTATATCTATATTTGAAATCATTTAAAATTATACTAAAATTTATTTATTTTATTGTAAAATTAGAAATCAAAATCAAAAAATTTATTTATATAAAATAAACACGATGTGTGTATCTTATAACAATTTATATATACATTTATACCTAAATGAAATACATAATATATATATAATAATAAATATATATACACCTTTTATAATGCCCACAATAAAAGGTTGTGTTTTTTAATTTTAAATATTTTTTAAATAAATTTCATGTAGAATTTAATTAAAAATTAAATAAAAGTTATTTTCTAAAGATAATTTGAGCTTTAATTTTTCATTAAAGATCTAAATAATATTTAGATGTTCAAATATTTTATATGTATTTTATAATTTAAAAATCAATTTTAAATTCAATTTTTAATTTTCATGAGTCTTTAAATGTTTAAAATATGTAATAAAACTTTTTTTTAGTTTTTGCTGATAGTATGTCAGGTATAAATTTAATTTTATAAGATGTAAAACATTTAATATATATACATATAATTTGATATTTTTAGTTTATGGAATTAATCTATTTAAATAATATATATATATATATATATAATTAATTTATGTTGAAAGTCTTTTAAATTTGATATTATGTTTATAAAATTTTAAAACAATATTATGTATAGTGTATATTTTATATTTAAATTATGAACCTTATGTAATTTAAATAATGTATATTAAAACAATTTAAATGAAAAATCATTTTTTATTTTAAGCTGTGAGTATCAAAAGCATGTACATGTCGTAAATTTATTTTAATCATATATAAGCACATAAACATACAATAATTCTGAACATGACGATATATCGATATACTAGATTCGTCACCTGACTAACAAAATAATATATGATATTAAGTATTAAAACATTAATATGTAGTTGTAGATAAGAAAATTACCTACCTCCAAAGCCTATTAGTACATTGAAATGAATATACAGACTCCTCAAAAAAGGTTCCAATTTAGCTAGGTGCTAGCTCCTGAACTAATGACCATTAGCTGTTGAATAGCATTTGTTTTTATTTGATTTGAGTTTGGAAATAGAGGAGGAGGTAGAGAGAAATTTTAGCCAGAAGTTGAGATAGTGGAGGCTTCAATAAATAGTAAATGAGTGTAGGTTGAGATGTTTTTATAGAGGAGAGATTAAAGAGATAAGTTAGGATCAAGATCCACATTTCTCTCTTACCCATTCTTTCCTCTAATCGAATCAAAACCCTAACCCCTCTTGCCATCATATGGCCGCACCCCACCTAGTCTATTATGGCCAAAATACACTTGGCCCCATACAGTCAAACCCGTTTAAAGCCCGAAAATCGCATTTAAATCCAATTTAAACGCATATTAATATCGTATATCGATTTATATATTTATAACTATTATAAATATTTTTATTATATTGTTCATCAAATCAAAATAAAAAATTATAATTAATATTTCATTAATATTAATTTAATTAATTATTAACAATTATAAATTAATTAAATCATTTGATTAAAGGAGTATTCGACATTTTGGTTGTGTGACTCTTTAGGTAAAATTTGGTCAGTGATTAATATCAAACTATTTGAATTTTAATGTTCAAATGTCACTTGACAGGTGGTGTGACATTTTGGCCAAATTTGCAACTTCCTTGGTTTTGTTAAAATCCAATGTTACTTTGTTAAGTATTACCTGATTATGACTGTTATTTATAGTAATTCTCTCCATCGACACTATATTACTTCAGACTTATGGAATTTGGTAATGTTTAAAATTCCAATATCATCCATATTCAACTTTATAGTCCAAAACACAAAGTCTATGGTTAAATAATAAAAATGATTGATAACCGAACTACTTTGGCTAGAGAGTTTGACTTTGGTTGACTTGAGTTGACAGTAATGCTAACCCTATAAAACAAAGGAGACGAATGCTCTTTTGAATAGTGTTTCACTTCCAACACTTCCATTCGACCCAACTATAGTCACTCAATGGACATCGTGCTAAGATTTGACTATAATCAAATCAAAGCTTTCATGTTAAGGATCAACTGTATTCTCAAGTAAAGAGAACTATGTAAATTATGTTAATACCACATATATTAATTTTGATGACAACAAATATAGGTACTATTGTTTTCTCAATTTGTATAGAATATTTTGCAGTATATTATGGTTTATACAAGTATAGGATAATCAAGTTCGTAGACTAATCGGTCAAAAGACTAGAGATCGAGATTCATATATGATCAAGATAAGACTCATGAGTTTAAAGACAGAGACATGAAGAGTTTAAGACTATAGTTTATAGTTAATAGACATTTGATTAATTTGTTAAAGTCCTTGAATAGCAACTTTCTTTTCTTTGGATACTCTCTTGTCAAAATATTTGTTTTATTATCAAATTATTTATTTCATTTCAAAATTTATTTCTACATATAATTTATAAGAGTTTTATATATATATTAAAATATTTAAAAACTATGTTTAAATAATTTTACAAAATTCTAGAATTTTGAAACACTTTAAAAGTTGTTTTTGGTTTTCAAAATAAATAAGGTTAAGTTGACATACCCTAATATGTATGTCGACATATGTACCATTGAATATGTTCCTTTTGAATTATTAATAGTTGTGATTTTTGACAACATCTCTTTGCGAACAGACATGTCCCCTCAAACATATGTAATGGGGACTGGAAAATGAATTTTGATGGCTACTTTCTCTATATTCTTCTTACTCCAAATTCACATTATTAATTTCACAAAATCCACTTTCTATACTCTTCAAATTCATTCAAAATTCGGTCTCTACTTTACTACATTCTTTACAATCTACTCACAGATTTGAAAGTATTTTCTCATCAATTCGAATATCAAAGGGTTATCAAAGGGCTATATGACATTCTGTATCCAAAGTATGACTATTTGTATTTAGAGTCAACAACTCTCTATTACTATTTGTGTGGTTGTACTTGTTGTTCGCTCAAATCAAGTAGGTGTGCTATTCGTCGGTTTAAATCAAATAAGTGATCTTGTTGCTCGGTTAAATCAAGAGAGTCTATCCTAAGTTCGAAAAGTCAAGAGAGTGTAACTTGTTTCCTTGAAATCAAGATCATGCTCTAGTTTGTTTACTACCTGATTAAAGTAGGAATTTGAAAGGAAATCTATACATATACTGTGTAGGACTGGATGTAGGATTGGTTAATCCGAATCAGTATAAAACTCCTTATGTCATCTCTTTTACTTTTATTTTATTTCACTACATTGTTATATATCTATGACTACTTGTTAATATATATCTATACTGATTTATCTATGTTTTTATTTAGAGTTAAAACTATTTAGAAAAGTTCTATATAAGTTATAAACGTTGTTCACCCCCTAAAGTGAGAGTAGCCTCAAGATCAATTCACATTAGTATAATTTATGCTACACCATTTCCCACATTTGGCATTAGAGCCTTAGGTTTTAAAACTCATTATTTGATTATTGAAAAGTATAAATGTCTAGCAACACTAATAGTGCACTTTTTAACATTTCTGTAGAAGGATAATCGATTACTAGACCCCTACTATGTAACGGTAGTAATTATGCTTGCTTGTCACGTAGGATGAAAATTTATTTGCAATCCAATGGTTTAGATGTTTGGAGCATTACACAAAGTGAACACACCAAATCCCAAATTGAATATTCGCAATGGACACCAGGCCAAAAGACACAAGCACTCAATAACTCAAAGGCCATGAATATTTTATTTTGCTCCTTGGATAAAAATGAATTTAATTGAGTTTCTATTTGTAAGTCTACCTATGAAATTTGGAGAACATTGCAAGTCACACATGAGGGCAGTATTAAAGTAAAAAAAAACTAAGATTTCTATGCCAACCATAAGTCTATTTCGAACATGTATTTTAGATTTCAGGATGTAATTCATTCATTAGTATCACTAGTTAGAAAAATTCTTGATTCATTCTCTTCTGAATGAGATCAAAAGATATTAGCAATAGTGGAAGCCAATGATATAATATATTAGAAATTAAAGAATTAATTGGTATCTAATGTCCTATGATTGCAGGGTAAAAAGGAAAGCAAGACGATCGAAAAGAAATCAATTACAATTCAACGCAATAACCGACAATCAAGATTCAGATGACGATGATAATGATGAGGAAATTGCTCTTATGACTTGAAATTTCTGAAAATTTCTGAAGTATAAAAAGACTAAAAACTTGTGTAAATCTAAAAACGAAAATTTCAAAAACGAAAATGTTTTTAGTGTTACAATTGTGGAGAATCTGTCTATTTACGAAGAGACAGTCCGCATCAGAAGAAAACAAAGAATTCACCAAACATCGAAACATTCAAAAAGAAAAAAAGAGTTTATAACAAAACTTCGGATATTTTTGATACAACATCCAGTGACAACGAACTAAACACCGAAAATATCAATATGTGTTTTATGGTGATGGAAGATTAATTAGATCAAACAAAGGAAACGAAGAAATTAATAATTTTAACGTTTCATATTTTATTTTATTTCTATAAATTACCCGATATAGGGATAAATATATATAGTAATAATAAGTATATGAATATATAGAATATGATAAGTAAATATACGTATATATATATGTATAAATAAATATAATATAAATATGTTTCTTTAAATTTTAAAATTTGAAAACTTTGCAATATATGTCGACATACGCCACCTAGGTATGTCGACATATCTGGCAGAATTTGAGTAACCGTTTCAAAATTTAAACTTTTGAAATACCCTATCTTTTGTACTAATTTCTAAATTTGAAAAGACACCATTTTACATGTCGCATGACAATACAAACTTTGTTTATTTACTCCTTCTTACCACTTCAACACACACTTTATTTTAAAAATCAAACATATTCTTCACTCTCTTTCCTCCAAAACAAACCAATAATGTCTTACTCAAGCCAACCTCTTCATCCAAAGCCATCAGGCTTTCAAAAAAAGTCAAAAGTCAACTTTTCAATGATCAAGAGTCTATTGAAACATATATTTAGTATGCTATTTATTGTAAAGTCTTTTCAGGAAGATTTGCTAATTTTAATGAATTTTATTCTTATGGTTAACAAGATTTTGCTTTGGAAAATGGTATTATTGGTTTAATCGATCTATCACAAAATGATTTTGATTGCTATCCTGATTTGATTAAAATGTTTTATGCTTATTTAAATGGAAATTTTTATTGTAGTAGATAAAATAGATAAATTTATTAAATAAGATAAAGCTAAAAATGGAAATTTCACAAAAATCACAATTTGACTGGGGAAACTATATCGTTGCGTTCGTGGTGAAATTATGATCAATTTCTATACTTAATGTTTCGAAAACGGAGCTCTTACGAAAAAGTTATAGACTTATAAAGTTTTTAGATTTAAAATAATTTAAATAGAATTCAAATTCAAATAATTAAATAATTCTTAAATTTGAAATTTGAAAGTTAACATTGATTACACTTTGTGGTTAAGTAAATGTTAAAATTAACTTTAATGTTAAAATGCAATTAAGGAATAAAATAAATTAAAAAACAATGGCATAAATTCTTCCTAAAATAGCACATGCGATTCGACTGCTCCCTTGTGCCGATTGACTGTTGGGAAGTGTTAGTTGACCGATTGTGAATGGTGGCGGCTAGAGTTTTTGCACACCAAACACACAAAGATTTCATAATTTTAAGCCCACTTTAATCCATCGGTTCTAGCGTATTTTTACCACTATAAATAGAAGCCTAGCCCCTTACTTTTATTCACAAATTATTTTAGGAGTATAGCAAAGCTCTGTCAGTCTCTCTCTTTAGATTCAGAAAAAGGTTCTGTAGGGTTTTAGGTAACAAATTCTAGAAAGTTTATTACTTTATTTCTTGTTCTATTCTCCTCAAATCCCTTAATTTATAAATCCTATATATACACACACAAATCTTGTTGATTTGTATATATCTATAAGGAAGATCTAATAGAAATTATTGAAGGCGTAAAAATCCAAAAGGAGAAAAGCTAAGGACCTATAGTGAGTGAAAATCTCAGTCTTTATATTTTAGTACTTGATTAGTGTAGTTTGGATTTGATATATGACTTGGAGAGTTTTAGTTTACGAAAATATTATATTAAAAATCCCTAAAACTCTTCCAAAGCGAAATGTCAATTCTAAATTGGAATCTCATTTATTTATATTAAAATAATAGGAATGGTTAGATTTGCAATTTTAGTATTTTTACCTTCTATTCCGCTTTTTATTCTTTTCTTTGAATATAATTAAGGGTTTTGATTAGGAAATGGTAAGTAAGGAACGAATTTTTATTCGTAGTTTGCACAACTTATTTTCACAATTTATATATAAATTCCCTATGTCTAATTTCATGTGAAAAGGAGTTGAATAGAGCGTAAAATTGAAATTGTAAGTTTCCATTATCGATTTATTCGATTGTTTTATATAATAGGTTAATTTTGAATTTTATATGTATACAAATCCGTTGACTTAATTCTTGGATATGAATATTTAAATTATGGTATATTGATTATATGGAGATGGGACTTGTATAATTTGGAATAGTTAACAATTAAATGCTAGTTTAGAGCGTCTACTCTGCATGCTTAGGAATTGCTAGGTACTTATCATACATACATACATACACACACACACACACACACCCATATATATATGTATATATAAGCATAAATATCATATAATTATAATATCGCATAGTTAGTAGGTTATTAATTTTATTAAATGTCCCTTAGGATAGTAATTATCGTAAAGGTAAATTCAAAAAGATTTCTTATAAGGCCTTAATTATGGAAATGGTGAGATGTGTATAATATATGTAGAGTGTGATATAGATTATGACTAAGTATATGGATGTGAGGTCAGTCTAAATCACACGGAAGTCTGTCCAGCTAATCTAGCTACCATTTATTTGACTTTGGGCTAATGTGAGACATCAATTATAATAAGTAACTATGATGACGTGGGTTAGTCCCAAATTTTATAGAGTAAAAATTTGTCTATTTAATCTGGCTGCCGGTGCCTATGAATAGTCGGACTAATGTGAGACGTCATAGTAGGATACGTGTCATAATACGAAAGACCTACTTCAATGATTGAAGGTACTAAGTGGTTGTATGAGGGCCCACCTCTTCTCTATGTAGGAAGTAGTAAATGGTCAGGGTTATGAGTAAGGCACAGTATAAGATATCTTGGAAAAAGCCCGTTTCAGTAGGAAGTATTAAGTGGCCGAAGAGATTCCATACAATGTCAGCTAGATAATTACTAGTAAGGAGTCTGCCTTGGGATAGGCAGCAAATGACGTGGATCTACCTTGAATAAGGTACTAAATGGTCGAAGTCTACCTAATTATCATTGAAAGGTATTAAGCGACTTGAGTGTTATCACCTGCATTGATAAGATGGTATGGACGAGAGATATGGGTTATTGGGTTGACCGCAAGTTGGCGATGGGCTTATATTTGGAACGACTTTCTATTTACGTTTGAGAAAATCCTTTGGACATATATTTGAAAAGACTTAGACGTACACAAAATATGTAAGACATATTCTTATTTAAATTATACTGTCCAAGTACTAATATAGTAAGGCTCAAGATTTTTTTTTTTAACAGTCATATGTTGTTCCGACTACCTCCTCATTACATGTTAGAAGTGCGATGCTGAAGGCGGAGATATTGATGAGACTTGTGGCAGTAGCCTATTTATTTACTTGTTATTTTATGTAGTTTTTAATATACCCATAAAATAAAAATGATGATGTAATTTTGGAATATTGTACCGTGGATATGTAACGGTGATTATGGATATTTTGTTATGCTTTTCAATGACATTATGAAGTTTGAATAAAATGGGTACCTTTGTTATTATTATACTTTATCCTTCTGCCACGTTATTATGAATGCATAGAAAAATAGCTCTGTATTATTCCTTATACCAACCAACAACCAATTTTTGAATGGGTCTAAGTTTCGATGGGCCTTTTCTGGATCAGAGTTTAGGTCCATTTCGAGGCGGATGGTTGCATTTGGTATCAGTACTTAGGTTATCCAATCAATGGAGTAGGTATACATATGAGAGGTGTACTTGTTATTTTTGAAAAGTTTTTCAAAAATCCTACTATATATAAATATATAGTTATTTTAAACTTGTGCACAAACACTACGCAAATCTTTACTTCAACATATAATACTATCTTAAGAAATGTAGAAGGAAAAGATTGTAACACCAAAGTTAATAAGGCAGTAAATGTATAATAGGTAGGAAGTTACAAGAATTTAATAAGGATATAAATGGACCAATTAAAGGGATTATCAAGGTAATTGTGGAGAGATAAGGAAGGCATAATAGGTCAAATCGAAATGATAAATAAATGCCTTCAAAAATTGTCCATTAGAAAAATAATCATTTATTATGGACAATTGGCATTTATAGAAATAATAAATAAACATGTTAGATAGTAATTAGATATTATAAGGTAGTACAATTGTCATTAGGAAACAAAGATTAGTGGATCTAACCCACTACCTAAAAATAGATGGGAGATAAGACTCTATATGTTGTGAATATCTGGAAGTAAGGAATGATTGGAGTACAGCAAGGAGTGGAGCAAGTTCTCGCAAGAAGGTGCACATTAATCACCACAAGGAGATAATCACATTTTTATAAAGATTGAGCATGAAAGAAAGAAAGTTTAAAAGAAAGGACAATTAAAGTCTCCAATCCCATGAAAAATAATTCGAAAAAATATCTTTGAATAAATTCCTTGAAATGTTTTGAATAATTTTTTAAAAGGATTTATTGGGAAGTTATTTGTTTGAAAAAGCAAGGAAATTCTTAATTTAAGTTTTTTTTGAGTCAAAAGTTTCTGATTGAAATGGTTTTGATAAAAAGGAATTTTCATTTTTGAAATTCTAGTTTAGAATTGGTCGAGTCGAATAAATTTCTATTCTCGGAGAAAGGGATTCTTAGTTCTTAAAATAAATGTAAATAGAACGTATGTTAGACTTGATGAATTTTCTTCTATTCATAAATTTGAAAGTTTCTTTTTCAAAATATAAATTCTTTCTAAAAGAGAAATAAATGGAAATGGAACTTATTTAAATTAAGAAATAGAGAATAGAAGGATAAAAATAACTAGGATAGAAGGAATATTACCATTTAAAGAAAATATGGAGAATAACAACTGAAGCATGAACAAATTAGTTACGAGAAATATAAATATAGGCAATATTGGGAGATTCAGACAGAAATAGCTTTATGAATTTATAAAACAGGATCAGTAATCTAATTAGAAATTAATATGATAGAAGTTATCCTTGTCTACTCCACTTTTCGTTGTTTAAGATTATAGAAGATGTTCTTAATATTTTTTGACAATTGAATGAAATTAAATGGTAATAATTAATTAATGAGTTAGGATAATTTTGTGAGTGTTATCAGGAAATGTGAGAACAAAAATTTTATACATACATTTTTTGTATTTAGAATTCGTTTGAAAAAGATTAAAATACTATTAACTTTAAAATGGCAATAAAAGAGAAATAAATTGGGATTTATAAGGAAAGGATTGCGAAAGATTATAAGAGTTTAAATAAGACTTAAACAAAGTTATAAAAAATTATTTAGTTAAGTAACAATATATTTCGAGCAATAAAACAATAGATGTTGATGTATTTTTGGGATAATGTAACAATATTAAATTTGAAATTTGGCATGCATATGAATATATTGCAGTTTGAAGTCTACCAAAATAATTGTCTGGTAAGTAGAAATATCTTTGAAATAATGAACATCTAATAAAGGATAACCTGTAATTTTGAAATGCTACTGAAGTTATAATCTTTGTAATAGATTTAAAAAGAGCTAAATTTGGAAAATAGTAGTAATATATCCATAAAATGGTAGACAATGAAAGTTTCATAAATATAGGCCATATTTTCATAGAGTAATAATTGATGATTTCGAATTTAATGCAACAAGTTATTTGTAGGAAAACAATTCATTGAAAATTATTTTGTATGTTGTAGAAGTTTTTTGAGAAGGGAAATTATTTTGCTCCTTTATGAAAATAAGGAATTTCTGAATTTTTTTATTTAATAATAGTCTGGTTTGATAATTGAGTTTTAAATGTTTTTAATTAAAAGTCCAACTTTTTAGAGAAATAAATCTAGAAAGTCCTGAAAAAGGAAAGATTGGTTAGAAAAAGTAAAAAAATCATAGCTTATTTAGGGAACTACGCGATTTTGGAAAATTGGCAAAAATGATTTCGAAGTTTATATTTTCGAAGGTGAAGGTTTTGGATAAGGTACTTTATAATTCTGAAATTTTAGTTTTAAGAATGGTGAGATCTAAATCAATTTTTTTTACGGAGTACATAGGGGGCCACTACCTAGATAAGGTAATGTAAAGGTTTTAAGATATGAATAAAATATGAATAATTATGTACAATCTGATCTGAAAATCTGAAATAAGTCCCAGACATTTAATTATAGAATATTGATAAAGTTGTGAACATATTCAAGATTTATAATTGGGTTGTAAGTTAGGTTACACTGATTGACTTGGAATGTGAATTTCTATGTTTTGATTTATTTAGAATGGGTTCCGTGTAAATTCCATAAATTATCCACCTCCAAAATATGTATAAAAGCATGTGGTTTGAATTAATATGGAATATACCAGAACAAGGAAAGAGATGTGTAAGGTATGGTTATTCTTTTCCGTAGTTTACACTGTTTATTTCGTTAAAAGGAAATAATTCCCTGTAGTTTCATAAGAAGCAAAGATCTCACTTTGGTTAATTTATGGAAAATTATAATGGTAGTCCTTTTTAGAAGAATATCTTTGATAAATTAAATGTGGAAATAAATGTTCTAATGTAGAAACTAAAATACAAATACACGTATAACCACGCTTAAGTATAAAATAGAAAGGGGTTTTGGACCAAAGGTCCCTATTCTTAAAGCTCATGTATAAAAAGTCCCTATTCATAAACCAACGTAAATTAGGTCCCTATTTTGTTATTTTTTTTACCAAAATGTCCTCTCTCAGAAAATCAGCCTAACATCGAAATGAAGGGCAAAAGTAGCATAAATTAGCTAAAAACTAAAACTAGGGACCTAATTTTCATAACTTGTTTGGGAGGGGCATTTCTTGCATTATCTTTCAGTTTTAGGGACTAGCCAGCCATTCCTTGAAATAGAAATATATAAATAGCGTAATTTATGACTATACACGTATTAGTTGGTAATTAACGGACTAGAATTTATGGACAATAATAATAAACTTAACAGGAAATAAATTTGTAATTAATGAAAGGTTTAAATGGAGACTAATTTAGGAACTTATTATGGCATTTATGGAGGAATTGAATCAGTATAACATAGGGGTTTTGAAACTGATAAAAAGAAAAGGGATTAAATAAGGATTTATTATAGATGGTCCAACTTTGACAATAATGACCAATTATAAAAGTTATATTAACCGAAATAATCAATGGATCGCATTTATTAGAAACCAAGGAGAAAACTAATGTAGGTGGGTGATAGAGGAATGACATATTAGAAATGTCCATCTTAATTGAGTAAGGAGTGTTAGAATCACAACACTATTTACACTAGTGGACGATAAATGGAAACTTCCAGCAAAATTTCTTTTAGATCTTTTAGAATTGGTATCACTAGTTGTCTCTCTTAAGTTATTGGAAAAGAGTATGATATGGCATAAGATATGTTTCAGTTTTATCGCTATGTTAATTTTATGAATGGGACTAGACCACTAGATGAATATATGCATATTGAAAAACAACTTAAATAAGAAAATTTCATAACGACACTTAACTAGCGATAAGCTATAGGTAAGACTGGAAGTTAGTGAGAAAATTAGATTAGAAACTAGGAATAAAGGATGCTTTAATCATAAAAAAATAAGGATATTGGGAAAAGTATATTTTAGATTATAGAGAGACACCATTCATGAATGACCTTTAATCCTAGAAGGGAAGAGATGAATAAGAATACGAAGATAAATTTTCTATTGGACAGAGATGAGGAATAAGGTGGCATAATTTGCCACTAGGTGTTTGACGTGCCAAAATGAAATGATAGAATCGATTACGAAGTGAACGAAGGCCAAACAAGATCAGTTAAAATCCTATGCTGACAAGCAATGAAAAAGTTAGAGTTTAAAGTAGGGGATATGGTATTTATCAAAGTTTCCCCACTTAGAAGATTGTGAGATTTGAAAAGTCGAGCAAGTTGGCAGCAAAGGTTTATTGGGCTTTTCCCAATTTTATAAAGAATAGGAAAACTTGCTTACTACGTGGAACTAACAGATAAGTTCGCAAGAGCCCATGATGTTTTTCACATTTCACGCTTGAGGAAATGTCTTCATAGCGCAGTCACTATGGTAAAGCCTGATTAATTGAGGGATATTAAGATGGAGCAAATAACATCCTGTGCCACCATAAGTAGCGCAAAGCTTGGAATTAGGAAACTCCGCAACAAAGAAATTAACCTGTTTCGAGTACAATGGGGAAGAGAATTCGGTGGAAAGCATGAGGACTTCTCATCCTATGCTTTTCTTAGTAAACATTTCTGTCTAAAATTAGGTTTTAGTTGCATCATGTTTGTTAGATTGGATAGTAGGAGATGGTTGCTACAATTTTACTACCACTTCTGCACTAATATAGAACACTTATTGTATGTTTAGAATGTTTGCATACATGCCTATTTGTCAGCGACACTTACAGTCACGCTAGGATTAAGCTCACCTATAATATGTCTGTTATATATAATCATATTTGACTTTGGTTGAGTAGATGATTGTGTAGATAACTTGGTTGTATAACAAGGATGATTATTGTGTGTTACCCTGTTCACCCTTGGAAAGATTTCGCGGACAAAATCCATTAAAGATGAGAATGTAACACCCTGTAAAAACTAATAGGAAATAAATAAAATAGATAAATTAATTAAACAAGATAAGATTATAAATGGAAATTTCGCAAAAGTCGGCATTTGACTTTGGAAGTTATACCATTGCGTTCATGGTGAAATGCTCATCAATTTTCATCTATAACATTCTGTAAATGGAGCTCAGACGAAAAAGTTATGGACCTTTGAAGTTTTCGTATTTAAAAAAGTTTAAATAGAATTCAAATTCAAATAATAATAAAATTCTTAAATTTGAAATTTGAACGTTAACAGTATTTAGACCTGGGGGTTAAATAAATGCTAAAATTAAGTTAACGTTAAATTGCAATTAAGGAATAAAATAAAGAACAACTGCACAAAATCTTCCCAAAATAGCATGTACGATCGACCGCTCCTTTTTGTTGGACGATCGCTAGTGGTCAACCATTGGGAGGCGGTGATCGACTGGTTGTGAATGGTGATGGCTAAGGTTTTCGCACAATGAATGTACCATATTTTGTAATTTTAAACCGACTTAAGTACGATGGTTCTGGCACATTTCAACCACTATAAATTGAAGGCATGAAAAATCCAAAAAGATGAAGAACTAAGGACCTACAGTGGTGGAAATCTTAGCATTTTTATTTTAGTTGTTGATTAGTGCAGTTTGGATTTGCAATATGCCTCGTGGATTTTTGATTTACGAAAACATCATATTAAAAATCCTCAAAACTCCTCCAAAGCGAAATGTCAATCCTAGATTGGAATCTCAATTGTTTATATTAAAATAGTGGGAATTATGTAAATTTGCAATTTTAGTGTTTTAACATTCTATTCCACTTCTTATTCTTAAATTTGATTAAGAGTTTTGATTAAGAAATGGTATGTAAGGTATGAATTTTTATTCGTACTTTGCACCGCTTATTTCCACACTTTAAATAGAAATTCCCTTTGTCTTATTTCTTGTAAAAAGGAGTTGAATAGAACGTAAAATTGAAATTGTAAGTTTCTGTTATCCATTTATTCCATTATTTTAATATAATAGGTTGAGTTTGAATGTTATTTGTATAAAAGTCTATTGATTTGAATTTTCGATATGAATATTGAAATTATGGTATATTGATTATACGGAGATGTGACTTGTATAATTTTGGAAGAGTTGACATTCAAACGCCAGCTTTGGGCGTAAACTCTACATGCTTCGAAATTTCTAGGTGTGTGTATATATATGTATATGTATATGTATATGTGTATGTATATATGTGTGTGTATATATAAGTATAAATGGAATATAATTATAACATATTAATTGCGTAGTTAATAGGTTGTTAATTTTATTAAATCCCCTGCAGGAAAGTAATTAATATTAAAGGAGAAATAATAAATATGTCTTATAAGGCCTTAATCATGGAAATGGTGAAATGTGCATAATATATGTAGAGTGTGATATAGATTATGACTAAGCATAAAGATGCGAGGTCAGTCAAAAGCACACGAAAATCTGTCCAGCTAAGCTGGCAACCAACAGTATGACTTGGGCTGATGTGAGATATTACCTATAATAATTAACTACGATGACACGTTATTATTCCCAAATTCCGTTGGGTAAATTTTTCCAGTTAATTTGGATACTAATACCTACGAATAATCGAACTAATATGAGATGTCAGCATGGGATACGAGTCATCGTACGAAGGACCTGCTTTAGAGATTGGAGGTATTAAGTGGTTGTGTGAGGGCCCATGTCTTCTCTATGTTGGAAGTAGTAAATGGTCGGGATTATATGTTAGGCATGGTAGAAGATGTCTCTGGAAAGGGCCTGGTTCAATAGGAAGTATTAAGCAGTTGAAGAGATTCTGTGCAATGTCCGCTGGATAGTTACTAGTGAAGAGTCTGCATTGGGATAAGTAGTAAATGACATGGATCTGCCTCAAATAAGGTATTAAATGGTCAGAGTCTGCCTAATTCCCTTTAAAAGGTATTTAGTGCCTTGGGTACTATCTCTTACATTAATAGTAATTACGGACGATAAATATAGGTTATTTGGTTGATAACATTTTGGTCATGGGCATATATTTGGAAAGCCTTTTTATTTATGTTTGAGAAAACTTTTTGGGTTTATATTTGAAAAGACTTATTGTGTAGGTAGAATACATAAGACATATTCCTATTTAAATTATACTTCCCAAGAACTAATATAATTAAGGCTCAAAATTTTATTCACTAGATATATGTTGTTCTGACTCCATCCTCATTACAACACATATTAAGAAGGGCGATGCAGAAGGCGTAAACTTTGATAAGACTTATAACAATAGTCTATTTATTTACTTGTTATTTTATGTAGTTTCTGATAAAACCATGAAATAAAAATGATTTTTGCAATTTTAGAATATTGTACTATGAATATGTAACGGTGATTATGTATAGTTTGTTATATTTTCAATGACATTTTGAAGTTTGAATAAAATGGTACTTTTTATTATTATACTTTATCCTTTCGTTGTGTGATTCTGAAGGTGTAGATAAATATCTCTGCATTGTTATTTATACCAACCAACATGTGGCTTTGGAATCGGTCTAAGTTTCGATGAACCTTTTTGGATCGGAATTTAGGTCCATTTTGAGGCAGATCGTTACATTTATCAAAGAAAACAATGTAAAATTTGGAGTAGCGTAAAGGATATTACTATTAGTTTAGATTGTGAAATTCTTGGTCAAATTCTTGGTTGTAAAAGCAGTGGAAATGACTTCTTTACTTTTGAAATTGATTATGAAAATTAGAAAAAGTTATGCACGTTTTGTTTTCAAATGATGAAGAATATGGTTATAAAGGAAAAATCTTAGGCCAAAAGAAAGATTAATGAGCCTTTTTTTTACAGCACAGTACTACACAAAGAAAGGGGAATTATAATAACCCCTCTCGAAAAGCTTTCAAAGCTTCTTTTTCTATTTTTAGAAAATATGATATAAATTGGACTTAAATGATTTTGGATGACTTTGTTTAAAATAAAATTACTAGACATAAAAACACACATTATCATGGTGTGTACCTCCCTAGAATTTTCAACTATTTTGGCATTGATTTAAGAGGTGAAAACATTTTGCCTCATAAAATTTTCGACAAAACAAACATCTCTACCATGCACATCCCTTTTGAATTTGAACCATACGAGTCTCTTATAGAAATGAAGAAAGATTAGCAAGAGTAGAAGAGCACTCAAGAAAAAGAAATTAATGATATGGAAATAAAAGATGAGGAAGAAAAAGAAGAAGGGAAGAAGGAAATGGATACATCTCTTAAAAGCTATGACAACCCTCTTGCCTTTCGAACAAAGAGATACCTAGGAATCAAGAGAAGCTTCTTAATAATCAAAAGAAGCTTAAGCACTTTTTTAGTAAGAAGTTCACCAGCCTCTCAAACAAAGTCAAAAATTACTTTGGGAAGATAAAAAGAAAGCTTGGTGGAAATTCATCATCATCATCATCATTATAGATCTATTTACCTATCTTTATGTTTTATTGCCTTTACTTATGTTATTTTTATGTATTTTTCATTATATTTTTGCATCGCTGTACTTCATCAATGAAATTTGCTTATTCACTTCATTTCTGTTGTTAAATATGTTCTTCTGTTCTTTGGAACCCTAAACCAAAATAATATAAAACATAAACAAAAAGTAAAACAAAAACAAGAAAAATGAAAATTACTGCACGTATGTCGACATAGGTCACCTGTGTATGTCAACATACTCTAGTTTTTCCATAATTTGAAATTCAAATAAACTAGTTATTTTTTGGAGGGATTAGTTTGTAATTTGACCTCTCACATCTATAAAACCATATTATTTCCAGCAAAACTTAGAAATCAATTCATCCCCTTATCTTATTCCTCTCTGCACATCTCTTTCCATAAAAATGAATTCAAACATTAATTTTTCAAAACCACAACTTAGTGACAATCTAGAAGAAACTCTTTAATCACTGTAGGATACTCTTTGCTTCATTCTTCGCAATCAATAACACTTGGAGTTGAGTCAAATGCAAATGATCAAAGGACAAGAAAAAATATGATTCTCTTTGATGTTTGATTTCCAGTTTCATCAAAGAATTTCAAAGAAATGCTTTAAAATGCTCGAACTTTAAAGCGAAAGTGGAACATGAAGGTTGAGAAGTTATTAACATCAATCAAATCTTCAGATCCGAAGGATGGGTTGAAGTTCCTAAGTAAATATAGTTTTAATTCGTATTTATAATTCGTATTGATAATATGTATTTATTATTTGCACATTTTTAGTCTGTGTAATTAACTTTATTTATAATTTGTACTTTTTATGCAATTACTTGTATAAGTGTATGGATTGTAACATAAGGTTGAAACAAATGTAATTATAATTATGTATACATACATATTTATTTCTTAGAAATTTTATTTCGCAATTAATATTGATTTCGATTCCATATACAATATTATCACATTTCATAGTATTTGATATGCCACATTTAATAGGTGTTTATTTTTCTTTATACATTTTTGTTTATGATAAAGGAAGAGCAAAATATTGAATAAAATATTTGCATATACTATGAGGGAGTTAGCCAACTTAGGCAGAGTTACAATATGTTTTATAATAAATATAATTACATAGTTGTCATCATCAAAAATGTGGAGATTTTTAATTCCATAATTATTGATTTTGATGACAACAATCATATAAATATAGGTATTAATGTTTTCCCGAGCTGTATAAAATATTTTACAGGATACTATACATGTTTATAAAAGTATAGGATAATCATGTTTGAAGGTTGATCAATAAAAAGATTAGAGATCGAGATTCGAAGATGATCAAGATAGTTAAAAACTCATGAGTTTAAAGATAAAGACATGAAGAGTTCAAGACTATAGTCTATAGGTAATAGACATTAGATTAATTTGTTAAAGTCCTTGAATAATAACTTTCTTTTCTTTGAATACTTTTTTTATCAAAATATTTATTTTATTTTCAAAATATACTTCTGCAAATATTTTATAAGAGTTATATATATATTAAAATATTTAAAAACTATGTTTAACTAGTTTTACAAAATTCCTGAATTTTGAAACACCATAAAAGTGTATCTGGTTTTCAAAATAAACAAGGGTATGTCGACATACCTTATGCATGTATGTCAACATATGTACCATTGAATAGGTTCCATTTGAGTTTTGAATGATTATGTTTTTGGACTACCTCTCTTTACGAATAGACATGTCCCTTTAAAGAGTATATAAAGGGGACCAAAAAATGAATTTTGATAACTTATCTCTCTATATTCTTCTTGCTCCAAATTCTCATTATATATTTCACAAATTCCACTTTCCTTACTCTTTAAATTCATTCAAAATCCAATATCTATTTTACTACATTTATTCTCTATAACCTACTCACTGATTTGAAAGCATTCTCTCATCAATTCAATGATCAAAGTGCTATTAAAGGGATATGGGATATTCTATATCCAAAGTTCAACTATTTTTATTTGGAACCAACAACTCTCTATGACTATTTTTGTAGGTGTACTTGTTGCCCGTTTTCAAATCAAGTGGGTGAGCTTGTTGCCCATTTAAATCAAGTAGATGATCATGTTGCCCGGTTAAGTCAAGAGAGTCTACCCTGACCTCGAAAAGTCAAGATGGTGTGTCTTGTTGCCTTAAAACCAAGATTATATTGTATTCTGGTTTGCTTGGTACCTAATTAAAGCAGAAATTTGCATAAATCTGTACATATACAGTACAGAATTGGACACAAGATTGGTTAATTCAAACCAGTATAAAACTCTTGATGACATCTCTCTTTTATTTTATTTTACTACATACACACACACACACACACATATATATATACATATGTGTGTGTGTATATATGTGTGTGTATATATATATATATGTATATATGACCATCTGTTAATATATCTATATTGATTTATCTGCGTTTTAAATTGGATTTTAGAACTTTTTAGAAAAGTTCTATATAAGTTATAAATGCTATTCACCTAATTCTAGTGTTAAAGTAGCCTTAAGATTCATTCATCCTAGTATAATTTATACTACATCGTTTCCCACAAATTAGTCACATCGATATTTTTAGTTTGAACTTTGTTATATTAACCAACATAAAACTATCAAGTAAGTCATCCCATAGTTATCTAATAAATATCAGTACGTAACCCCTTGGTGCCCCTGGGAGTCATGAGTAATACACCATCCAACATTTGAAGAGCATTATGTACTTTAGTTTCAACGGATGCATCAAAATCTAGTCTTGTTGCATCTTGACTAGAAATATTTAAAGTGATGTGTTTATTATATTATAACACAAATGATTACAACTATTTGTAATTACTATTGCAAACACACTATTTACGGATTTTCTGTTAAATATATTTTAATTAAATATTTAATGATTTATAACATGTTATAACAAATATATAATATAAAGAAAAGCACTTATATTACGAATGAGAATTGATTACAGAGTTAATTAAGTTACAATAAATTACAAAAATTTTCCTAAGTCATACCATTAACTCTACCAATCTCCCATTTGCACTTGGGACCATGTATGGAACCTCAATCCCGCCCTTCGATTAGCTTATTGAGAGCCGATCGAGCTCGACCTTTAGTGATTGAATTTTCTATGTTGTCCTTGGTATCTACTCTTTGTATCACGACCTCTTTCTTCTTAACGTATTCTCTAATGAGACGGGTCTTTTAAAGAATTTGTCATGACTTATTGTGTACTCTAGGTTCGTTTGCGATCTAAATCGCTGTATTGTTATCACCGAATAATGCCATAGGATACTCTACATCGGGGATCACTTCAAACTCATTCAAAAACTTATGCATCCATAATGCCTCTTTAGTTGCTACATTGAGGGCAATGTATTTAGCCTCCATCGTTGAATCTGCTATTGTCTCTTATTTAGAACTTTTCCAACTAACAGCTCCACCATTATGTGTAAAGACATAATCGGACACCAACTTTACTATCATCTATATCACTTTGAAAGCTCGAATCCATATTTGATTGCATAAGGATGTCTCCAGTCCAATATATTAAAATAAGTTCCAAGTATTTCTTAGATATATTAGTATACATTTCATGGCCGCCCATTGTTTTTCTCTAGTTTGAGATTGGTATTGGCTTATGCATCCTACTGTGTATGCCACATCCGGTCTAGTACATAACATATGGTACATTATGGATCCTATGGTTAAAGCATAAAGGATCATCTTTATATGCTCCTTTTGCTTATTGATATGAAGATTGTACTTATTAGAAATGATGATTCCAGACTGCGTTTGAATGTTTCCACGTTTGGAATTCTCCATACCGAACTTTTTGGTATGGTATCTATGCACATGGATTGCGAAAAACCCAACAGCCTCTTAGATCTGTCTCTATAGATCTTTGTGCCTATTATATAGGACATTTCCCCCAAATCCTTTATGGAGAATTTCTTGGAAAGCCAAGCTTTCCCTGATTGCAATAACGAAGTGTCATCGCTAATCGATAATAGATCATCAACATATAGTACTAAGAATACAATAGTAGTGCACCGTTCCTCTCCATATACGCAAGCTTCCTCTGTGTTCTGATAAAAACCAAATTGTTTGATTTCCTTATCAAAATACTTATTCCAACTTCTTGAAGTTTGTTTATGTCTTTAATAAGTTTCAAACTCTAAAAGAATACAAGGATATGAATATTTGACCCATTTCCAATCACATATAAATGTTATATGGTGAACGATCGCAACCCGTAATGTGTGAAACCTCGATGAAATTAATTCATTTAAAATCAGCAAGTAAACCATAATTTGTGATTGTGTATTTAATATGATTGATTACAATCATGATCTTTTCATGTTAAAGGAAATCAAATATATGAGAGTGGATGTAATCTAAAGCATGGTTGGGATGAGGAAATTGAATTATCACTTTTTCTTCATAACAAAAACATGAAATGTAAATAATACTAGATGCTTAACAATGGAATGAGAAGTATGATTTCTATTTTGAAATATATGTTCATATAGAAAATTATTTTCTTTGAGATTTATTTCTTTGAGTTTAAGATGTTTGATTTAAACACTCTCGATTGTATATCAGTTACCGTAGATGGAATAAATAGCCAATATTAATTGGTTGAATTGAGCTTCATGTTTCATACGCTGTTATAGTAATGGCGAAAATAGCGGAGTATGCCATATAGCACCTACTAGTCACATTAAGTTACGAAAATTGTTTTAGTAAAACTTACCAAACATTATTTTGAAATAATAATTATTTTTTAGCAACGAATGAAAAATAAACATAATATTTCTAATAGTATATTATGAATATTTTTTATAAAATAAAACTATAATAGTGGTATATGTTTTTATAACAAAAGGTGATACATTGGAAATAAAGAAGTATCTAAAATTATCAAAAGTTATTTTGGAATTATAGACCAAGCCAAACTTTTGATAAATAATTCTTTGATCATATGATTATGAATCATATGGAATTAGTGAATTATATCTCAAACAACTAAGGCAAAATACCCATTTAGATTATCTCCAATGGCTTAATGGGTTAATATTCAGTCCTTAAATATTACCCCCTTGATATTAAGGGGGGCGGCCCAACGGCAGGGTGCTGATTTAAACAATGTCCTATCGTGGGCGCTGACTAAATCAATGCTCATACACTTTTTAAGGAAAACAAACTTTATGCTTGTGGGTCATATGAATAAAAAAGCGATGATATATTTCAACATTGTTCTTCCTTAAATAATACAATCGTATAATATCCCATATCTTAAGAATTAGTTTTGTTGCCTTTATATGGTCTGTGTGCAATGTGGCCAAGTCTGCACATAGTTTGTTATTCGCCTTACACTGGGTGCTGATTTAATTAGCGCCTGGTACTGATCATTGATTAAATCAACGCATGAAGTTTGGGCGCTGATTACCCATGGCTCGTTCAGGATTCTGAATTGGCCACTAAATATAAAGCATAATCTAAATGGTTGGAGTTTCTTGAATTGAAATTGCTTAGTATGAAGGTTAAATTAGCACCATTAGAGATGCTCTTGTGGGAGCAAAAAAAGAGTCGATAGACTCTTCGGTTGATACATATCGATATATGCAACATAAGTCTAATAGTACTAAAATGGTTTTATATACTTCGTTAAATTGGCCAAAGAATTACTACGAACATGAACATGTGTATCCGATACACATGTAGCATGTCTATATAAGTGCATATAATAAATTAGAAGTAAATGAAATTATGTGCAACAGAAAATAAAATGATTCGATTTGATCGAATAGATGAGTATACTAGTAAAGGTTCGAAAATGTACGTAAAATGAATTAAGATTCAATTTCAAAAGTCATTCTTCCCCATGAAATATAATGATGTATCGATAAGGAATAATCAGACTTTGTTGAACAAAGTACGATTGACGAAGAGTGAAGTTGATTTAACTTCTTTCTATAAGGTTGTGTACTTAAGAGTAATAAACAAGGATAAACTTAATTTCATCTAAAGAATAGTTTACAAAATCATACAAGATAAGGGTTTATAAGAAACCCCAACATATCCTAAGTCGAGGAGTTGGTATGTTGTACGAGTCGAAAGACTATTATACAAGAGGGATCTTGTATGGATCACCTTAAAAGAAATCTGGGAACAATTATAACTAGATGACTGATTTGTGTATTGAACGTAAGTATTGTAAACTAAAATCATATCAGTTTTATATATAAGGAAATTCATAAAGTGCTGACAAATACCTATTCCATTGAACTGAGATACAATTATTGTTTCAAGAACTACCTATGTAAAGACCTGAAAAATTTCCGACCTCGAAAATCAACATTAATACTCCACTGTATAGAGTGTCGAGCAATCGAGTACCGGAAACCCCCAGACTGTTAGGGTTAAGAAGAAAAGAGGTAGAAGAAAAACAGAAAACAACAGCACAGAATCTCACAATTAAAGCGGAACAAACTATAATATAAAATAACAGCATTTTATACAAAGAAAAGCTATAACTGTCAATATACATACAAGGTATCAGTGTACAACAAATCTGGATGGTTATAATAGCTTGTTTCTAAATACTGACAATACAGTCTCTAATACACAGCAGAATATAATCAATACATCTCTGCCATCCGGCTCGTCTCTTGAGTTCCAAATGTCCTAACTTGAAAATCTATAATACCCGGTCATACCCGAGCATTACAATGAAGTAACATCCAAGTCAGACTGGAAACCAGCGTGAGTAAACCCATTTGATATGAAATACTTAAGTTATACAACTTCTTTGAAAACCCTGGTAACCCGTTCATCACTACGCTTATTACACAAGTCCATTGGTATTTAAAATAATATCTAAGTACCGTTACTTAGTTTAAATGGTCAGGTTTACTTAATTTATTCAATTCCAGCCTATACGATTCTATAATCAAATCCGTAAGGGATTATAGTGCTTATTAGATTGAAGTGGTTCTGGATATCAGTGATATCCGATCCCGGCCTCTTCGAACCCAATTAATAGATTAAAAAGGGTAAAATGTTTAAATAACCAATTGACCATTTAAGGTGATAATATTCAACAGCAATTTATTTCAACCGTTTATTTCAAATAAAACGTATCATCATTTTAGTCCAATTATTTAACTCGATTGGTCACTTGACGTCACAGACAAGAATAATTAAATTTAGATTCTCAATAGAATTAAACCAAGATATAAATCGTTTAACCAATTTAATGGTCTATAACAGGTGGCAGAATGATCCACACATCAGTCTTTAATTAATCCTTGCTTAACCATATCCATTTACCTTTAAACCAAATTAATTTCAAATCAAATAATTCATTAATAGTATATAATGAAATGCCATTTAGTATTCACAAGTTTAAGTCAAATAGTGATAACAATATTAATTTCCCTAAATTTGTGAGATATTCCCGAGACTTAAGAATTTCGGATTTTAAACGAATTAGATTGTTGTACAAGTATTAAATAAACGCATATAAATATATATGGGTTCCATTTCTTTCCTTCATATCTTTGTTATTTTTCTTTTCTTTTACTTTCTTTTTATTTTATCTTTCCTTCCTTTTTTATCTTTCTTTTTCTTTCTCTATTCCTTTTTCCTTATTTTTCTCTTTCCTTTAATTTTTGGTTTCCTTTTCTCTACTTTTTCCTTTCTTTTTCTTACTTCTTTTTACCTTTTTCTCTTATTATTTTTTTTATCTTCACTTGGCCCAAAGTTCCCAGCCCACTCCCTTCTCCCCTTTCCTTTCTCTTCTCTTTACTTTCTCTTATCTTATCTAATTTCCTTTATCTTCCAACTGCTATTACCTGATACCAAACTGCCATATGCATGTGCACACGTAACCGAAAACACGCCGACCCCCACCGACACCTCCGCCAAGTCACCCTCGACCTTCTCGACCCTCCTAGCCTCTCAACCCTTCCCACGGTGAAGGTCGAAACTAAATCGAACACTTCGCCACAATTTCCAGGAAGAATCTGACGCCTATCTCTACCTCGAGCCACCATCACCAGCCACCAGAATCCACGCCCTCGCGCCTGGAGCTTTGCCAAACTCCTCCCTCTCTTTTCCCCCTACATCGAACCACTCCGATGCCACCACGACGCAGAAATTCGCCAGGAACATGTCTTAACCAAAACTTGCCCTAAAACCCTATATTTCCACTGCCGTGCCACCCCGACGCCTGAAAAATTCTGCCACCATTTTTCTTGAGACCGCCATCCCTCTAGCCTCCTCTGACCACCACCATGAAGTCCAAAACCGTCGCGTTCACCAGAAAATGCCTCACAACCATTTTTCGGTCATCTCCCAAAATCCCCACGACCACTTAACTCATAGTTAAGCCACCAAAATTCATAATTTCCGAAGTTGATTTAAATTATATATGCGAAAACGTGAATTAGGATACTTGATTTTTTAACATATATGCATATACAGACATATATGTATTTATCTCTATGCACATCATATCCACAAACTGTTACTTTAAACATAATCATGTTATAAGAAAATTTTGATTTTGGAAAGAAGTTTACTCACCTTTTACTTAGAGATAGAGTATCGCTTTTGTAAATAAATTTGCTGCTAGCTTTCTTGTTGAACTTCCTGTTTCTTGAATGCTTTGTATTTTATTTAAGTTTTTTAATGGTAGGTTGTGTGTGTGTGTGTGTGTGTATTTCGTTTCTTACCTTGTTCGAATGCAATGACATAGGAACAAGACAGTAAGGGGTATATGTAGAGAAGAATGAAGATTACAGGGAAAGCCAAGGATAGATCTTGTGTATACAGGCTTTTGCATTGATCAGAGATTTCTTTTCTTCTTCTATTTTGTTGATTTAAATAAAGTATATTCGATTTAAGGTTTTGATTTATTACGTTGACTAGCCATTTTATATGTTTGATTTGATATGTATTCAAAGTGTTGTATCCTAGCATGTTTACAAGTGCATATATATATATATTATATATATATATATATATATGCACCATAACATACCTACATATATCCTACACACACAGTTCTTGCCTTACTTTTACATGTACATTTCTATCCGCACATGCTTAAGCATATTTTATATTTACATACATACATACATATATATATATGTATATATATATATATTCATATTTACACATACTCCTTAACTTATGTATATTTTCTTATTTTATTCCTTTCCATCATGAAGCCTTTCCATTCATGAATATATATATATATATATATATCTTTACAATATTTTTATGTGAATTGATGTATGTATGTATTCTTTTGTTTGTACGTATATATTTTATTTTACTTCATACGACCCATATGCATCTATAATTGCATTTCTTTTTGTCATCACATACACATTTTTCATTTACACAAATCTCTTCCATTTGCAGGTATACATATTTACTCACCTTGCTTATATAAAATTTGTCATTATATATGCATCTACTTTTACATTTATTTGTATATGCATCAATTTGCATGTACTTATCACCGTATATGTATATATATTTACATTTATGCATATTTCCTATACACATAGTTCTTGTGGCATAAATATACTACTTATATACTTTATGTTTTTAATTATCATATAGCTTATATATATTTATATATTTATATATTTATTTATGGATATTTTATCTTAATCTATATGGTGGATTTCTCATACCCAGAGATTTATAATCCAATACCAATTATATATATATATATCTAGATATTTCAAACATCAGAAATTTATTTATTCGTTTTAATAAGAGCTAATGCTCCAATAATTGAATTCAGTTAATCACCCAATTAATATACGTTAAAAATCCTGGTCGTCACATTCCTCCCCCTTTAGAACTTTTCGTCCCCGAAAAGAAACGAAGCCAGAATTTTAATTTAATGTTTATTTTAGTTAAATTATTCTTTAAACATCTAACCCTTTACTCTTTTATTTAATTTTTTTTAAAACACTTTGAAATCTACATAATATTATCAAAATAGTTTTATAAAAATACTTTTTTATAATTCGATGTCTCAACAAGTCCATCTTTATTCTCACAGAAATTCAGTCAAACGTTGATCAGGCGCAAGACTGAAAATCTATAAGTACTTAGTAGACCCGTTTTCAACACCCAGTGAAAATACTTGAAATTTTTTTTTGTGAGAATGCTATGGAAATCATCACCCCCTCCATGGATCGCAGTTAGCCCGATGATTACGTCACTAACCGGGCAAAATCCATAGAAAACTGTAGGCATCCACACCACTCGATTTCACCATGGAACCGCCACAGATCGTAGCTACACCCAGGGTTACGTTACTATCGCAGCAAAAACCATGTAACTATAGGCATCAGCACCCTTGAATTTCACCTCCATATGAAACTTCACCACTTGATCGTAGACTACACCAATCGAGTCCCAATGTAGCCTGTAGGCACTCACTACCAATCGACTTTCACTATGGACCACATAGATCGCAATCTACCTATGTTACGTCGCTCTCCCAACGAAATCAAAGGTAGACTTTAGGTAATTGCTGCCCCTCAACTTACGCTATGGAAACGCAGTATATTGCAGTTACACCAGAGTTACACTGTTGTCACAGTATAACCCAATGTATGTGTAGGCATCAGCGCCCTCGACTTTCGCTACCCCAATCACAATCCACAGGAACTATAGTTTATTCCGGACGTCCTCTAGGATCAAAATTTAGAACCCCCCTTAGGGCTCAAGGCAGAACCACCTCGTGGATTTCCTACTATAAGTTTCAACTCTAAATGGGAGCGCCTTTTTCCCTATAGCAATCTCAAAATATTTCATACTATACACATATAGTATTTTTCAAAACATACTCTTTATACGTATTACATATAAATCCCATTTACACAAAATCGATATCTCAAAATCGATAGTTCTTAAACTTGGCTTTCCAAATTCCCTAAATTTGCATTTTGCCAAAACCAAAAGCCTTTCAAAATCAATGGGTTCCAAAAACCTTTTCCAGCTCCGTTTTCATAAAATCATTTATATATATAAGTTTATTCGTTCAACTTGAATAATTTTTAAATCCCTATGCACTTATATAAATTCCACTTTATATTTCAATTATCTTTCAAAGATCTTCTCCTCTAGTTATAATCTCATAAATACCAAATCAAGGTTTCAAGTTCGATTTCCTTTACAAAGTCATTGGCGCATTTCCTACCCTTATAAAGTGAGTTTCAGTTATAATACTATCCAATCTTTTATTTCAATCATCATATTTTCTCAAAATATATTATTTGACTTTAAAACATTTTCTACTTCAATATTCGATTTCGCTTTCAGTTCCCAATTGCTTCAATTCCCATTTGGGTTATAACTTCACCCCAATTAGTATTTAAATCCATGGTTTAAATAACAACAATTTTCATTCTGACCTGTTTGAATTTAGAAAATAGTTTGAATAGTTATAAAATAGTTAAATAGTTAATATAAGGTAGTTTGAGTTTTAAGAAGAAAGGTTCTTATAGTAATTAGCTTGGAAAATCCAAAATAATATGAATATTTAAAAAAGTAGATTTTAGACAGTTTATATTAAAATAGTTTGTTTGAAAATAATTTCCGAGTCAAACTGGTTCAGTTCCCAATCTCCACTTCAAATAAATTTTCATTTTCCACTTTCATTTAAATTGATTAAATTCCAATTCAATTTGAATTACTTTGATTCTCATTCTAATTCAAATCAATTTCCATTTGAATTTAAACTTATTCAGCTTCGATTACATCAAATTTGAATTAATTCCAATTTCGTTCCCAAATAAATAAAAAGTTATTTTTATATTAGATCGTACTTCTACAAAATATTCCACACATTGATAGACCACACACTAGTAGGTTTAAACATTACATCCGTTTAATCATAATAAAAGCCTTATAAAATTCATAAATCTAGACGCCTCCACCATCACTTAGGGGTTTAGAAAAAAAACAGATCCCTAGCATTCTTTACAAGGACCTCCCTACGGACTTCCTTCCAATGGGAAAAGCCCGTACATGCAATTTTCAACAAGACGTCCCTACTTATAGTACTTACCACAAAAGGTTTCTACCCTCCCATCTATCTGGATAACCTTCACGCCTCCCGTAGGACGTTCCACAACCTTACTTTTCTTCCGTCTCTTAGGACAATTCCTAGCGATGTGTCCCGTCATCTTACAATGATAGCAAATAGTCGACTAGTCTTATGGGCTTATGTTTCCCTTTCCTCACTTTAGGGAAATGTTTAGGAAATGTCCTTTCTTATGACATTTAGAGCATAAGAACTCAGAGCAAAATCGTTGGAATGTACCCTTCGGTTCATTGTTTCACTGCACTTAGCCGCGTAATGACCCTTACTGTAACATCTGTAGCATGTGACATTATTATAAGGCGTTGGTCCAGCCCATTCCTTAACCTGCTTCTCATACTCCAGTATTGCTTCTTCTCGTTCCCTACATATAGCTGCTCTCCGTTCCCTACGTCTTGCCTTCCATTCTTCACTTTTAGCCATCACTTTCTTAGACTGGATTCTAGTGGGACTTCCTAACCTATAATTTAGACTTCGATTACTCGAATTTCCAACTTTTATTCTTATTTTCCGAATATAGATATCTTTCCCAATCCATTAATGCGATAATCTAGTTCACTTTAATCTTTTCCAAAATTCGAAATCCGTTTTATTTCAAATCAATTTTGAATATTATGTATATCTACATATTATTTCATTTACACACCAAGTCATACTTTCCATTTTAAACCATTCTTGGTTTTCAATTCAAAACAATTTCCTTTGAAATTTTCAAAACAACTCTTGTTTTAAAACAAGATTCTTATATTCAAAATATCCTGAATAATATTATTTATTATATCTTTTAACACTTTGAAACAATTCCAAATTTTCTGGATTTAGATTTAAAATTTCCCAATTTAAATCTATTTCAATTTGTAAGTCATACTTATCTAAATTGTTACTTCCTTAAACATTTCATTCTGTTTTATCGTTGCTTATTTTAAAAATAAACATCCCTTTATTTAGACACAACAACCATTTTATGATAATAATATCACATCTATAAACCAAACACACCATATATTCCATCATAATTTATTGGAAAAATATAATTAGGGCAACTTATTTCAAATACTTTGAAAATTCCTTTGAATTTTCCAGGATTTAAATTCAGGTTCGAATCTATATTTTAGCTTAACTTATTTGTACAATTATTCCGTACCCAAATTTCTATTTGGTTATATGTGTTTTACCACTTAAATCTTATGGTCTTATTTAATTTCAATAATCATCAACCAATTACCTTAATATACTATAATAATTAGAAAAATTATTGCTTTATATATCAAAATATAAGCTTATATAAAAAAATTTAAAACCGTTTTAAAAGTCATTATATAAGAAAATAACAAATACACCGTCATATATAATACACCCAACCCATTCTAGGATACTACTTAACCTATCTCTAATGGGTAATCCCCACCAGAGCCAAGGTTATCGCTTAACCTTCAGCTCTGATACCAAATGTAAAGACCCGAAAATTTTCGACTCGGAAAATCGACATTAATACGTCCACTATACAAAGTGCCGAGCAATTGTGTGCCGGAAACCCCAGACTGTTAGGGTTAAGAAGAAAAGAGGCAGAAGAAAAATAGAAAACAATAGCACAGAATCTCACAATCTCAGCGGAACAAACTATAATATAAAATAACAGCATTTTATATGAAGAAAAGCTGTAAGTGTTAATATACATACAAGGTATCAGAGTACAACAAATCTGGATAGTTATAATAACTTGTCCCTAAATACTGACAATACAGTCTCTAATACATAGCGGAATATAATCAATACATCTCTACCATCCATCTTGTCTCCTGAACTCTAGATGTCCTAACCTGGAAATCTGTAATACTCGTTCTCACCCGAGCATTACAATAAAGTAGCACCCGAGTCAGACTGGAAACCAGCGTTAGTAAACCCATTTGATATGAAATACTTAAGTTATGCAACTTCTTTGAAAACCCTGGTAACTCGTTCATCACTACGCTTATTACACAAGTCTATTAGTATTTATCTAAGTACCGTTACTTAGTTTAAATGGTCAGGTTTACTTAATTTATTCAATTCCAGCCTATACGATTCTATAATCAAATCGTAAGGGATTATAGTGCTTATTAGATCGAAATGGTTTCGGATATCACCGGTCCCGGCCTCTTCGAACCCAATTAACAGATTTAAAATGGGTAAAATGTTTAAATAACCAATTAATCATTTTAGGTGAAAATATTCAACAGCAATTTATTTCAATTATTTATTTCAAATACAACGTATCATCATTTTAGTCCAATTATTTAACTCAATTGGTCACTTGACATCATAGACAAGAATAATTAAGTTTAGATTCTCAGTAGAATTAAATGAAGATATAGATCGTTTAGCCAATTTAATGGTCTATAACAGGCGGTAGAATGATCCGCACATCAGTCTTTAATTAATCCTTGCTAAACCATATCCATTTACCTTTGAACCTAATTAATTTCAAATTAAACAATTCATTGATAGTAAATTATGAAATGCCATTTAATATTCACAAGTTTAAGTCAAATAATGATAATAATATTAATTTCCCTAAATTTGTGAGATGTCCCTGGGAGTTAATAATTTCAGATTTTAAACGAAATTAGATTTTTGTACAAATATCAAATAAACACATATACATATATATGGGTTCCATTACTTTCCTTCTTATTTTTGTTAATTTTATTTTCTTTTACTTTCTTTTTTATTTTATCTTTCCTTCCTTTTCTTTTCTTTTTCTTTCTTTTTCTTTCTCTATTCCTTTTTCCTTATCTTTTCTCTTTCCTTTAATTTTTGGTTTCCTTTTGTCTACTTTTTCCTTTCGTGTTCTTATTTCTTTTTACATTTTTTTTCTCTTATTTTTTTTAATCTTTACTCAGCCCAAAGTTCCATGCCCACTTCCTTCTCCCCTTTCCTTTCTCTTCTCTTTACTTTCTCTTCTCTTATCTAATTTCCTTTATCTTCCAAATGCTATTACTTGATACCAAACCGTCGTGTACACGTGCCCACGCAACCGACGACACGTCGACCCCCACCGACACCTCGGCCAAGTCACCCAAGACCTTCTTGACCTTCCTATCCACCCAGATTCCCACAGTGCAGCTCGAAGCTAAATCGAACACTTTGCCACAATTTCCAGGAAAAAAGCCGATGCCTATCTCCACCTCGTGCCACCATCACTGGCCACCAGAACCCATGCCTTCGCACCTGGAGCTTCGTCTAACTCCTCCCTCTCTTTTCCTCTACAACAAACCACTCCGATGCCAGCACGACGCTGAAATTCGCCAGGAACATGCCTTGACCAAGACTTGCCCTAAAACCTATATTTCCACCGCCGTACCACCCCGACGCTTGAAAAAATCCGCCACCATTTTCTTAGACCGCCATCCCTCCAGCCTCCTTTGACCACCACCACGAAGTCCAGAACCCTCGCGTTCGCCAAAAAATGGCCCACGACCATTTTTCAGCCATCTCCCAAAATCCCAACGACCACTTAACTAAAAATCATAGTTAAGCCACGAAAATTCATAATTTTCGAAGTCGATTTAAATTATTTATGTGAAAACATGAATTTAGATACTTGATTTTTTGATAATATTTGATTTCCTCAAGCCTTTTATCAGAGACATTGCTTACTAATCCCCCATGAAATTAATTTTAAAAATAAGTATACTTAAATATGAACATATTTCCTTCAAACAACACTATCTATAACTAGTTAGATTAGGAGAATTTGAATTTTGAAAACTTAAGTATGGTGGAAAGCAGAAACAGAGGCAAGAAAATATGTTTATGCACTTCACATACACCCATATACAGGCATATATGCATTTATCTCTATGCACATCATATCCACAAACTGTTACTTCTATTCTATCTTTAAACATAATCATGTTATAAGAAAAGTTTGATTTTGGAAAGAAGTTTACTCACCTTTTACTTAGATACAGAGTACTGCTTTTGTAAATAAACTTGCTGCTAGCTTTCTTGTTGAACTTCCTATTTCTTGAATGCTTTATAAATATTTTCTTCAAGTTTTTAATGGTAGTTTGTATATATGTATTTCATTTCTTACCTTGTTCGAATGCAATGAGATGGGAACAAGACAATAATACAGGCTTTTGCATTGATCAGAGATTTCTTTTTTTTTCTTTCTGTTTTGTTGATTTGAATAAAGTGATTTAATTTAAGGTTTTGATTTGATTTGTTATGTTGACTAGCCATTTTATATGTTTGATTTGATATGTATTCAAAATGTTGTCTTCTAGCATGTTTAAAAGCACACACACACACACACACACATATATATATGTATGTATGTATGTATGTATGTATGTATGTATGTATGTATGTATGTATGTATGTATGTATGTATGTATGTATGTATGCACCATAACATACCTACATATATCCTATATACATAGTTCTTGCCTTACTTTTACATGTACATTTGTATCCACACATGCTTAAGCATATTTTATCTTTATATATATATATATTCATATTTACACATACTCCTTAACTTATGTATATTTTCTTATTTTATTCCTTTCCATCATGAAGCCTTTCCACTCATGAATATATATATGTATATATATATGTGTGTGTGTATATATATATCTTTACAATATTTTTATGTGAATTGATATATGTATATATTCTTTTGTTTGTATGTATATTTTTTTACTTCATATAACCGATATATTCTATACTTGCATTTCATTTTGTCATCACAAACACATTTTACATTTACACAAATCTCTTCCATTTGCACGTATACATATTTACACACTTTGCTTATGTAAGATTTGTCGTTATATATGCATCTACATTTACATTTATTTGTAAACCCATTTATTTGCATGTACTTGTCCTCATATATGTATATATATTTACAGTTATGCATATTTCCTATACACATAGTTCTTATGGCATAAATATACTACTTATATACTTTATATTTTTAGTTGTCATATAGCTTATATATATTTATATATTTATTTATGGATAGCTTATATATATATATATTTATATATTTATTTATGGATATTTTATCTTAATTTATATGGTGGAGTTTTATTATTTATTTTCTATAAGATTTCTCATATCCAAAGATTTTATAATCCAATACCAATTATATAATATATATATATATATATATATATATATAAATCTAGATATTTCAAACATCAAAAAATTTATTCATATGTTTTAAAATAATTGAATTCAGTTAATCACCCAATTAATATACGTTAAAAATCTGCGTCGTCACAACCGACTTCCTAGCAAAGGAATTTCTTTCAGAAATTACTGGAAGTAAAATGTATTTGGATACTATCCAAGGATATAATTGATTACGAGGGATGAAATGAAATTAAATAAACCAAACTGAACATAATATATTAGAATGTCTAATAAGTATTCTTTCACGTCGAAGAGAAATAATGAGTTTCTGATCAATGCCGACAATAGATAATCCTCGGTTGTTAATTAAACTGTTAAGAATTTACTCTATGGTATGGTATGATGCGCAAATCCAAAATGGATTCTAAGTTCATTTTCAAAATATGATTTGGATAATTATACCCAAAGGGATATGATCCGTCAGCCATAAATGTGTCTTCAACACATAAATAACTAGAATATTATGAGTCACATTAGTAAGAATGACATCTTAAATTTCAATTATTGAAATTATCCTAATAGATTCGCCATTCAATGCACTAAAATTAGTTCGGATTTTACTAACAATATTATTGCCCAATATGTCTTTGTGTTTCAGAACATATGTGTTGAAACTAAAATTCTAAATAATGATTCGAATAAATTGATTGCACACAACAAGCAAAGTTTCTCAAAGTCAGTGGGATTGATATTGAGCTTGTGACTTTTCAGATATGGTCCAAGAATGGATATGAAAGTATTGTTCTACAAGCATCAAAGTTGAATAAGTTTTTTGATAGAAATAATAAAATGTTTGATTTTTTAGTCAAAATGCAGAGGAAACGTGTATCCATGAGAAAGAACATTAAAAGGTACATAGATATTTTCAAACTATAAGTATACAACATACCAATGATTCTCAACGATGTACTTATGTTAAAATCAGCCGTTGTTTAGTTGTTTAATACTAGACATTAGATTTGTAAATAATATCTTTGATGCTATAATAAGTACATAGGATATTGGGAATGTAATAAACAATGAGCTAAGAAACCTTATTAAAATGTTTAATATAGAACAAGTAAGATGGATTCTGTAACGACCCAGGATTTTGGACATCCTGAGTAGTGAATATTAATTTATAATATTCAATACTATTGTATTATAATATACCATATTCCCATTAATCAATGATTAGTAATTGAATACAATTTTCCAAAACCAGTATAATTAAGATTTTCAAATCTATTTTAAAATGCAGATTGATTAAATGGAATTTCTTATATATGCATATTTTATTTTAGAGATAATATATATATTTATATTGTTTTAGAGGTAAATATGTATATTTTATTCTAAAGAAAAAATACAATAGAGAATTAAATTAATTGGAAAAATCATATACTTATATTTTTACATATAAGGACAATAAAATTTATACGTATATATATAATGTGAATAGAGAATCATGGCACTAAATAGATAATAAAGTAAAAAGAATATTTTTGATTTTGGGTATATAAACAAGGTTGTTTATATTAAATAAAAAGTGTTTAAGTTGAATGCTTCTAAAATAATAATATATATACATCTTGAATAAGAAAATTTTACATATGTAATGATAAGTTAAAAAGGGAAATGTGTAATGTTTATAAATAGAAAAAATGTTATAAATAAATGATGTGCAACCAAGAGAAACTATATAAACATAAATATCAAATGAACTTGATTTATTTGGAAATAATATATTTTTATATTATAAATCAAAAGATGCATATGAATACATATATAGTGAATGCTTAAAAATAGTTTTTAACATCTTATAATCCTTATAATACATATGAATATAGGGTGTTAATATTTATTTTATTTAAGTAACATATGTATATTAGGGTGTATTAACTAAAAAGTGTTATTTTAATGTATTAGTTTCTCACCTTTATTTTAAAAATGTATGAGTGACAAATGCAAATTCAACTTAGTCAAAAGCAAAGATAATTTTAAGCTACTTTGTAATCTTTGTTTAAGTAACACATATATTTGTATAGGTATATATCTAGTTTCTTATTTTTGTTTTAAATATATAAAGTGTGTTGAAACAAATGCAAACACTAATAAGTACAGGCTGTATATTTTCTGAAGTATACATTCATATACTTTAAAAGCTTTTATGGTTTATATAAATATATATAATAGGAAGGGGTTCAAATCATTAACTGTTGGAAGAACAGTAGTTAAACAAAACAGTTTTAATCTAGTTAAACAATGGGTAATGAGTGATAAATTTTTAAATAGAAAACATATTAAACACTTGGCAGTAAACACATTAACATTTAGCATAAAATAGTTGATAAAAAATGTTGTAATGATTTTGTTTTTGTTTTCAAATATTTCTTCCCTCTTCCCAGCCCCCAAAATCTCTTTCCTAGTCCATCATCTGATATTACAACTTTGTATATATATATATATATATATATAGGTTTTAGATCTATGTAGTTGTTTTAAGATTTCAAACCTGTAACTTAAATATCCTCTGTCTAAACTATAAGCAAGCATTAATTCAAAACTAGAATTAAAATAAAAAGGAATAAGAAGCAATAATCTATAACTTGTTGGAAGCTTAAGAAACACTCTCTGTTTAAAGAATCAAGCTACCTGAAAGCAAGCCTTTGGAATTCAGTTTTAAAGATTTCAAGTTTTCAAATCAAAGACTTCAACTTCAAATTTTAAAGCTTCTGGAATCAATGTGAAAGGTGAGAAAAATTTATTTTAAATTTGAAAAGAACTGAATTCTGCTCTGTTGACAGTAACCATTTATGTGCATCCCACTTCAAAATTCTATATCTTTTTATCTAGATTATATTTGAGGATGATGTAAACTAGGAATCTGTTTATTTTCTAGTATAGTTTGTGTTAAAAATAGTTTGGAAATAAAATTATGATGTATAGTTAATTTGTAGTAGAATTTACAGTAAATAATCAATTTTGGTGAAGAATATATATTTTTATATCAAGATTTTAAGCATGCAATCGGTTTCCTTGTATTGAAATATGAATTTTATTAGGAAGATTGTAATTTTTAGTGTTTTAAATTTCGGGAAATTGTTAGATGAACGGATTTCGTTCAAAATTATATTTTCGTCGACTTCGTCGACGAGAAGTGTTGCAGCTAGGCGTGGAAGGGGCAGGTGGTCATAGGGGAGGCGTAGACCTTGGCCAAATCTTGAATTTGAGTTTGGATTGGGAGGGCTAGGGGATTTTAGGGATTTGGGGGTTTCGATTTTACCTATAGCACGCGTGATCTGGGAAGGTGAGGATGCGACCGGAGTCCATGTGTTTTGGCTTGGAGTTGGCTGCATGGGTGAGTTTTCGATGGAGGTAGGTGACCTGTGAAGCAATGGCCGATAGTTGATGTCGTGGGTCAATTTATGGAGGAAGGTGGTTTTCGGGTTTTAAAAAGGTGTGGCTATCGATTGACTTTTGACCGAGGGGATTTTGCTGGCCTCAACAAATTAGCATTTGGATCAAGAGATGTTGCGGGACTGCATGGTGGTGTAACACTAATAAGTACAGGCTGTATATTTTCTGAAGTATACATTCATATACTTTAAAAGCTTTTATGGTTTATATAAATATATATAATAGGAAGGGGTTCAAATCATTAACTGTTGGAAGAACAGTAGTTAAACAAAACAGTTTTAATCTAGTTAAACAATGGGTAATGAGTGATAAATTTTTAAATAGAAAACATATTAAACACTTGGCAGTAAACACATTAACATTTAGCATAAAATAGTTGATAAAAAATGTTGTAATGATTTTGTTTTTGTTTTCAAATATTTCTTCCCTCTTCCCAGCCCCCAAAATCTCTTTCCTAGTCCATCATCTGATATTACAACTTTGTATATATATATATATATATATATATATAGGTTTTAGATCTATGTAGTTGTTTTAAGATTTCAAACCTGTAACTTAAATATCCTCTGTCTAAACTATAAGCAAGCATTAATTCAAAACTAGAATTAAAATAAAAAGGAATAAGAAGCAATAATCTATAACTTGTTGGAAGCTTAAGAAACACTCTCTGTTTAAAGAATCAAGCTACCTGAAAGCAAGCCTTTGGAATTCAGTTTTAAAGATTTCAAGTTTTCAAATCAAAGACTTCAACTTCAAATTTTAAAGCTTCTGGAATCAATGTGAAAGGTGAGAAAAATTTATTTTAAATTTGAAAAGAACTGAATTCTGCTCTGTTGACAGTAACCATTTATGTGCATCCCACTTCAAAATTCTATATCTTTTTATCTAGATTATATTTGAGGATGATGTAAACTAGGAATCTGTTTATTTTCTAGTATAGTTTGTGTTAAAAATAGTTTGGAAATAAAATTATGATGTATAGTTAATTTGTAGTAGAATTTACAGTAAATAATCAATTTTGGTGAAGAATATATATTTTTATATCAAGATTTTAAGCATGCAATCGGTTTCCTTGTATTGAAATATGAATTTTATTAGGAAGATTGTAATTTTTAGTGTTTTAAATTTCGGGAAATTGTTAGATGAACGGATTTCGTTCAAAATTATATTTTCGTCGACTTCGTCGACGAGAAGTGTTGCAGCTAGGCGTGGAAGGGGCAGGTGGTCATAGGGGAGGCGTAGACCTTGGCCAAATCTTGAATTTGAGTTTGGATTGGGAGGGCTAGGGGATTTTAGGGATTTGGGGGTTTCGATTTTACCTATAGCACGCGTGATCTGGGAAGGTGAGGATGCGACCGGAGTCCATGTGTTTTGGCTTGGAGTTGGCTGCATGGGTGAGTTTTCGATGGAGGTAGGTGACCTGTGAAGCAATGGCCGATAGTTGATGTCGTGGGTCAATTTATGGAGGAAGGTGGTTTTCGGGTTTTAAAAAGGTGTGGCTATCGATTGACTTTTGACCGAGGGGATTTTGCTGGCCTCAACAAATTAGCATTTGGATCAAGAGATGTTGCGGGACTGCATGGTGGTGTCGCGGCGGTGAGTTGGTCACTGGCGAGGGTGTGCACGTGCATGGCGTGCATGAAAGGTTTTCCAGAGTTTGATGATTTGAGCAAAAAGGTTTAAGTCCGATCCGGGTTGTGGTTTGGTTCGTGGGCACTTCAATGTACACTAGGGAGGTAGGCGAGTTGATTGGGGATGTTTTTCGGTTAGTGGCATCGAATTCAATGGTTTTGGGGTGGGATAAGATGATTCGTCTGGTAGGAAGAAGATGAGGGAAGAGATTAAGGGAGAAGTAATTTTGGGTCTAGGCTTCGGCGCGATAGTGCTGTGATAAGTAAATATGTTTCGGGTTGTGTTTTCTGTGAGTTTGGGTTTCGGCCATTTGGGCTTTTGTTTTATTTAAAAACAAGATTAAATAATAAAAAGAAAATAGTATAATAAAATCTATAACAATTTGTATTCTCAAAGCTTGGAGCAGGCATGAGGTTTAAAGAAATGTTTTTGAACCTATACTCTTAAATACTAAGTGTTTTATATAAAATTTTTAATATAGACCAAAAAGAATTTTGAAGATAATGAATTTGTTTTACTTTCAGTCTATTTAATTATGGTCTTTTAAATAAATTATTTTTATTTTTATTAGTCTAGTATTTTTTTTAAAATAAACTTTTATTATTTATACTTGAGTTTTTATTTGAATAATTGAAGTATAGTTAAGCAGATGATCAGGGCAATAAAATATTAAACTTTGAAAATTAATTTATGGTCTTAAGTAATTTTATATATAGCAATTATTTTATTCCAAATGTTAAATAGGTGTTATTAAGAAGATGATTCGTATTGACGAATAGTACGTCGTCGTATGATCCGAATATCATGATTTAATAGGTAAATTTTTACAAGCTTGTACATATAGAATTTAAATACCGTTTCGTAACGAATGCCGTTGTATAATTTTATATGGCCATCTGTTAAGATGTTCCTAAACCAAAATAATGTGTTTATTGTATGTTATTCAAACTGTTTGACATCTGCACAGCGGAAACAGACACCATTTTGATAATTATTTAATTTGCCTGCTGTGGGTAGTTTAAGCCATCGATCTGATATTTTCTATGTAATCGTTTACTAGCAATGATTAAATCTCTGATCTGCTTATTTCTGCATATATCTGTTTATTTGCCCATTAGTTATATTTGAGTATATAATGTGAAACGATCCATGGAAGCTGATTGAATTTGAATATCTGTATTGATTGTGAATTGTAGTTTGACAAGTACTGTTGAGACTGATAAGCCTTATTCTGTTTGGATTGATTTTTAACCTTGTTTGTTTAAAAATGAGTATTATTTTTAGAAATGTTTTAAAAAGAATTGATAATTATTTTGGAAATATCAAAAGTAGTTTATTTATTATTCTTAAAAATCTTTATAAAAGTATAATTTTTATAAGTATGTATTATTTAAACTATTTCAAGTATAAAAAATATTTTTGTAATAATTATTTAAAAGGTAATTTTTCTTATTAAATTAGTATTTAAATATATTTTCTTTAATATAATCTACTAAATATAAGTGTTTTTTTAAATAATATATTATAGAAAACTTTTATAAAAAGAGTATTCTTATTTAAGAAACTTGGGAAATGTATTTGGAAATTTTATAAGTATTATTTGGAAAGAAATGGTTTTAAACATATATTTACCCAGTAAAATAAGCTTTCCTAGTAAATTTTAATCAGTTTGGATTTTAAATGTGAACAAGGCTTAATGGTTGCAACGGGAAATAACTTGGTTAAATTGACTGATTGTTTTGATAGTTAAATAACCGACTATCAAATATGGACAAAACTTAATTTTGGAAATATCTAGAGGAAACTCGAGAATTATATGGTAAGGTTACCGTTCGAGGTGCTATACCGTACGTATAAACTCGTTTGTTCTCTAGGACGAATTATAAGGAGAGCCGTCCACAAACGGTTATGTGATGACCCAGAATTTTGGGCAATATCAATTTAATTATCTAAATTAAAATTAAATTAATTTGATTTCTTGGTTAATAAAATTTGAATTAATTTAATAATCTTCCTTTTATAAATATTTAATTAGTGAATTTTATATTTTTAGAGCTAATAAAATGTTTTCTATTTATAATGTATATATATAATTGTATATATTGTAAGTAATAAGCTTTGGTTTGGATTTGACAAATGAAATTATGTTTTCAAATTCTAATATATTTTGGCAATTTGGAAATTATGATTTAATTTAATATACAAGTTTTCAAAGCTATTTAATAAATAACTATATAGTTTTAAAATACATAAGATAAATGTTTAAATTATATTTTAACTTAAGTTTAAATTTAAACAAGATTTACAAAAAGGTTTATTTTATTTTCTTGTTAAATATTACTTGATAAATATAATTTGAAATTTGATATGAAAGTTTAAAATATAATTTACATATGATATATTAATTCATTTAAGTAATATAAGTAATTTATTAATAATAAGGTAATTTCTTTTATAAGTTATTTCAAATTGATAAATGTGTTATTTTCAAATAATAATTATAATGTATTATATATATAGATTTTAAAGTAAATAGAATTGTTATTTTTAAATTGAATAAGTAGTTATATATGTACATATATAACTTGACTTTTAAATTGGATTTTAGAATTTAATTTGAATTTAAAATTTTAAAATTCAAAAGATATATATTTAAAATGTTTTGGATTTTAAAAATATTTTTTTAAGCTTTTGTTATATAATTGGTTGTATTTTCTTTAAATTTATATATATACATATAAGTATTTTTAAAATTTTAAATTATATAAAAATCTTTTTCTTAACATTTAAAAATAAATAAAGATTACTTAGCAACAAGTGTAATTATACTAAGGCTTCATTATACAAGTGTTAAATGATAAGTATATACCAATGACAAGTGTCACATTTAATTTTTTTTTGTTTTTTAAAATTTTTTCAATTCAGCCTATATATTAACATACCTTCTTACCTTCCATTTTTTTTCTATTCTTTTTCTATAACTAAGAAAATTTTCAGCCTGTATAAACTTCTCAAAAACAAATCTGCAACTCAAACAAATCTGTACATGTTCAAATCAAAATCAGTAATCATCCTTCTCAAACCAAAAATCAAAATCCTGCATTTTTCAAACCTGTAGTTCATTCTTTTTCATCAATCTGTAAATCAAAAGCAAGTTCAAAATCAAACCTTGTTTCTTTTCAAACCTAGGATTCCCAAAAAGCAAGTAAAACCGGGAAATTAAGAAAGTCATCTCTACAAGTTTCAATAGCATGCAGTTTTTAAATCAAAAACAAAGAAGCAAAGGCACTCAAGTTTTAAAATCAAAGCATAAGCTGTTTTTACAAAGGCGCTCTATTCATCATTGTTTTCAGGTGAGTAACATCACTTTTTAAAAAGTTTAAGTATATGAATTTTTTGGCATGTTCATCCCTGGAAATAAGTATGCTTGTGCATATATTTATAAGTGTATTTCTGTGTGTGTGTGTGTATGAATATATTGGTGTGTGCATGTTATGTATCTGGGTTGTCCTGATTCTAGTTTCCAGGCTCCAGTTTTAAATCAAAAATCATTTTCTCTCGATCTGATCCTTGTTAGGATTTAAGTTATAAACAAAATATGTTTGTTGTATCATAGATTAAAGTTTAAAAATTTGTTTAAGTTAAAATAATTTTTTATTGAATCTGGAAATCAAAAACAACAGAGCAAGCTTAAAATAAGTCAAAATTCAATTACCCTGATTCATGGATTCAGGAATATGAATCGATACTTAAACTAAACTTGTTTTTTTGAAACTGAAATCACGATTTTTAGTAGTGGGAATTGGGTGCAGTTCTGCTTTGATCAAAAAATGGTAGTTTGGAGTTTTCTGATGATCTATGTGATCGGGGTGGACGCGGTCATCACTGGAGGTGGAGGAGTGTACGGGGTGTTTGAGAAAAATGGTAGAAGTGATGGCAGATCACTGCGGTGGCGGCAGCGATCGATTTAAGATTATACACCTAGTTTTGACTAGGTCAGGTGTTTCGATCGTCATAATTCCTTTGGATGCTTGAGTTCAACGGGACTGTGGGATTTGGAAGTAGGGATGTTGGCGAAGTCGTGGCTGGAAGTGCTGGAGCTCAGATGATCGGCGTTGTGAGTTCGATGATGTTCCAAGTTTTGCTTTTTGGTTCCAGGTTTGGGTTAGCATGCTCGAATCTGATTTCTAGTTTGTTTTGACGATCTGATGATCGTGGGTTAGTGCGAGGATGGTTGCCGATGTGGGAAGGTCATCGGAGATGGTCGGAGTTGATCATAGCCACCGTGCATGGTGCATTTTGTTTTTCTGGTGAATCTAGGTTGAAGCAGAGGATGGCGTACTTGAATTTTTCTCGAGTAGTTCGATGTTTTGCTCGAAGATTTTTGGTTTTGGCTCGAATCTTTTGAACATGGGCTCGGGTCATTTGATGGTTACAGGTTTTTAAAAAACCTGTCTTCTTTTAAAATTTTAAATTGATTTTAAAATTTAGAAGCAAGATTTAAACAAGTTTTAAATCAGTTTTAGTTGTGGATTCAAATCTAAATTTGTATCCTAGTTTTGAGATAAAATAAAGTTTTATAAAATTTAAATGTTTTAACAACTTTAAAATGTTTAAAGTGCATTTAAAATGATTTGAATTTAAAAGGAATTTGATTTAAACTCTTTTAAATTTCTTTTATAAGATAAGTATTTCTTTAACATGTGATTTAAAAGGTTTTTAAATTGGTTTTAAATTGTGTTAAAGTTAAATTTGTATTTATTTTGAATCTTTATTTGAAATGGAATTTAAAAGTAAATTCAAAAGTAAAATGTTTCAATTGTTTTTGTTAATGACAATTTAGTCATAAATAAGAAATGTTTTATCTTAAAGTAAATTAAGATTTAATGATTTGTGATTCATTAAATTATTAAGGTAATTAAAAGATTAGTTAAATAATTTAATTAATTAATGATTTGGATTAACTAATTAAGGGTTTAAATTAATTAATTAAGGTTTAAGTAAACTAATTAAGGATTAATTAATTTGTAATTAAGGATCACCAATTAGGTAAGATTAGATTTTTAATTAATGATTAGAAATTAATTAGTCAAGTAATTAAAGACTAATTAAGTTGCAGTTAAGCACTTAATTAATTAAATAATTAGTTATTAAAGATTAATTAACTTGTAACTAATAATGATTAATGTAAGTTTAATTACTTTAGAGAAGTAATTAAAGAATTGTTAGTAGTTGATGAAGATCATTAACTAAGGATTATGTAAAGATTAATTAATGTGATTAATTTAAGTTAATTAATTAGATTAATTAATTAAAGATAATCCGTTGTGGAATTGTTTAAGTATAATTACTTAATGAAAGTAATTAAGAAATTAATTACTCAATGTAATTAATTAAGTTTAATGTGATTAGTTTAAGTTTATTAATTAAGTTTAATTAATTAACATAAGCACTTGATGATTTGATAAGTATAATTACTTAATGTAATTAATGAAGTGTAATTACTTAGTGAAGTAATTAAGATGGGTAATTATTGGATGTAATTAATTGGAGAATGGAAGTAGTTTTGGTTTAATTACTTTATGTAATTAGTATGAAGAATAATTACTTAGAGAAAGTAATTAATAATCAATTACTTAGTGTAATTAATTTAAGAATTGGTTAATAGGGTTATTTGAAGATAATTAAGTGATGTAATTAATTAAGGGTAATTAGTTACTAATGTGATTAATCAAGGCTGATTAATGAATAATTAATTAAAGTTTAATTATTAAATATGGTTAATACTTAATTAATGAAGTAAATAAGGATCATTAATTAATATAATTAATAATGTCATTAAGGGTTGATTAATTAAGATTAATTAATCAATAATAAGTGGTTATAGAGTAATTAATTAATGTAATTAATAAGGATTAATGTAATTAATTATAGTTAATTAATTAATGAAAGTAATTAAAGATTAATTACCATAAATTGTTAAGGATAATTAATTTGTGTAATTAATTAAGATTAATTACTTAATGTAATTAGAAGATAATTAATCAAGGGTGATGAATTAAGATGAATAATTAGAGAATGACTAATTAATTGAATTTGTAATTAATTAATGGTTAAGTAAGCAAGATTTATGTGATGGAAGTAATTAATTTGATTTATTTTAAATTAATTAGAAATGATGTGATTAATAGATCTTTGCTTATGGATGGCTGATTGATACTGAATGCTTTGAATGGTTTGACATCTCTGATATGTGATATGTATTGATCTGTGATATTGAGATGCTTTGGTTGAATTGTAATGATATGTGTTATCCATTTTGATATTGTGAATTATCTATCTTTGTATATATAGATAATGAATTGAATTGTTTTAACTTTAAAACATGGACCTAAAAGATGGCGTTTTGTATTCGATGAGACCGGGATCGGGTTTCCAGATTTGGATATCCAAAAACTACATCGATCCAAATTAACGATTCGTCATGAATCTCAAGTGAAGATGAAGATTCAGAGTGCAAGGGTTATTGTCGTTAACTCTGAGGGTGATTCCAAAATGAATGTAGTGAGATAATATCTTCAGTTTCGTTCGAACCCGGAACAAACTTATATGGATTGAATGCTTTCAAAACATCGTCAGGTGGACGGTGAGCATTCTAAGATAGATGTGTTCTATAGAGGTAATCGTAGCCTCAAGCCTCGTCAACCAGGAATGGATAAAACAGGGGAGGTGCAACAAGGCTAAGTGGGTCGCGCTCAAGTATGATAAGATTTCCCCCTGTCTAGAGGTCCCTTTTTATTTGGCTTAGTGGGCAGTTGGATATGCGCACCAACTGCGGGGTTTTCTTGTTCGTGACTATCCAGTAAGGGATGGTTCCGGCCTTGTGTTGTATGGGATTTGGAGTAATCCTCGGTACGGTGATCTAGGCCCCGTACTGTGACGGACGGTACCCCAGTAGCCCTGCCATTGTGTGGAATCCAAACTCCAATAAGTGCCGTACGTTTTAGTTGTGCCCAACTATGTTGGAATGTGAGATGTAAGCATTCCAGCTATTTCTGTATTTTACTTGAAAACCCTAGACCCTATTATAATACCACTGGATTTCCTATCAAATGTTTTGGTTAGCGTAAGGTAAAAACTTACCCATGTTTATGTGTGGGAAGTCTTACGTGATACCTTTTGTACAAAGTTAAGCAACTTTAACTTGTTACTCACACCAGACCCATGTCTGACCCGGAGTTTATCTTCTTTTTTCTTAAACTCTTGGGCACTCAAATTTTTACGAGTAGCCAAGGGATTCTGGTTAGCTTTGACGAACTCTGGAGAAGCAATGGAGCAGGAGGCTTCAGCGTTGTAGATATCTAGGTGGTTCCGCTATGTTGATCTCTGAGTCGTTATTTGAGTTGTATCTTGTGTTGTAATAACTAGACGGGTGTTTATAACTATCTAGTATGTGTTGTATATGTTGTGTAACTCTGATAGATGTTGTATACTATGTACTCTTTTATGTGATTAATATAAATTATTGTTCCACTGTTAAGATTTTGATGTTGTTTCTTTCTTTCTTCTTTATCTTTTCTCTTTTCTATCCCTTTCTTTCTTATTAATGATGCGTCAATCTGTGGATTGAAGGGAGGGTCATTATAATTGTATCAGAGCGCTAGGTTGAGTGAATACCTAGGCTTTGGAGTGATTTCTTCTTGAGAGAGCGTACTTTTATTTTTAATATATATATATATATATATATATACCTATTTGTTGGGTTACCTGTTTGGGTTTTCCAATATAAGTTCTAGAGGTAAAAAGGGTAGTGGTGTGTGTAACACAACTACCAATGGAAGGAGTCCGAGTGTGGAGGTTGGAAGTATATCTGTTGAGACTGTAGACCCGATAAGGAAGTCTTTTTGAGGTTTGGAGTCCATCTTTGAAGTGCAAGTTTGGATGAGTTGAGTTTGGATCTGCCGGTTAAGCAGAAGCGAGTGATGGTATCTTGGCAACTTCAGGAAGGAATAGCTGCGTGGTGAGACGTAGTGACTATGGATGTTTCCGAAGATGTTTCTTTTGGAACAAGTTTAAGGAAGTGTGTCTGCATTGGTGATGAGGTTGAGTTCCGCAGGGTGTTTTTGTTTGGCTTTGAGGTTCTAAAAACTTTGGATAGGAAGTCTTTGACATTTGTGTCAGTAGTTCAGCTTGGAGTGTTTTGTGTGCCGCCAAGAAGGTCATCTGGCTAAGCTTTTTCTAGAAGTAAAATTCTGAAGCAGTTGAGTGAATCCGTTTCTTCGATGGATTGGCTTGATAAGCATAAGCTGTTCTAATTGTTAAAGAGAGAATAGTTTCTTTGGATATTGCTCTGGGTTGATCGCAAAAGTGACTTGAGATAGTTGAGTGTTCTCTTAGGTTATCTTTTGCTTTGGATCGAGGCATCTCTGAAGTTATCAAAGATTTTTCCGGATGTCTTTGTAGAGGTCAAGGTCTGTCATAGCATCTGGAGATTGAGTTTTTATATCGACTAGGATTTCAGGAGTGTTACCGGTGGTTCAGCTAATAGAAGGAGGGCTTTTAGAGAGAGAGAGAGAGTTTGGTGAGGCAGCTTGGATTTTGGTAGAACTTCTGAGTTTTCTCTTTTGAATCCGATGAACCATATTTTCCGAGATGTATCGGACAAGTCTATGATCGTGTCCATCATCAGCATTCTCATCTACTCCAGATCAGAGTTGTGCAGCGGAAGCAAGTTTGGGAGTGCACCTATTTTATCTTTTCCGGATAGGAGAAGTAAGTGCAGTCTTTTGTGGATTGTAGAGTAGAGTTGGTGTTCTTGATTTCGATTGATCTTGAGAGGATCATTTTGTTGAGTTGTTTTAGGTCCAGTTTGTTTATGGAGGCATCAGTGAAGGTTGAGATGATCAAGTAGGATGAAGGCAACCCGGGATCGTCAGAAGAGTTTTGTGGATAAGAGACGGAGGAATTTGGATTCCGAGGTTGGAGATTTGATTTTGGATAAGTTTTCTCCGATCAAAGGAGTTAAAAGTTTGGTAAAACTAGGATGCTAGCTCCGAGGTATTTTGGATCTTTCTGTGTTCTTGTGCTGATTAGTGCTTTGGTTTTCAGGCTTGAATTGCCAGTTTGGAAGACTGGGATTCAATGTGTTTCACATATCTCAGAGGGAGTACGTGTCTCATTTATCTCTGATTTTAGAACCAGCAGATCAGGAGGATTTGGTAGTTGAGTAGGACACGAGTATGGTTTGATATCCTGTTCAGTTTTGTAGATCTAGTTGAGTAGGAGCTCTATAACTTAGTAGCTAGATTGTTCGGATTCAGTAGGGAGAGTATCCCGGTATTTATACCTAGGAAACTCTAGGAAGTTCTATCTAGAAATTTTATCTGGATAGTTAAATTTGTTTGATTGAGTGAATTGGTTGCTATGATTGTTAGCATATGGTTGATAATATATGCTTGTGATTTAAAATTAATTCTTAGATAGATTATTAAATTACCTTTGTTTTAAATTTCGGGGATGAAATTCTTTTAAGGGGGGAGGAATGTGGTGACCTGGAATTTTGGGCAATATCAATTTAATAATTTGCATTAAAATTAAATTGATTTGATAATCTTGGTTAATAAAATTTGAATTAATTTAATAATCTTCTTTTTATAAATATTTAATGGGCGAATTTTATCTTTTTAGAGCTAATAAAATGTTTTCTATTTATAATGTATATATATATATATATAATTGTATATATTGTAAATAATAAGCTTTGATTTGAATTTAACAAATGAAATTATGTTTCCAAATTCTAATATGTTTTGGTAATTTGGAAATTATGATTTAATTTAATATATAAGTTTTCAAAGCTATTTAATAAATAACTATATAGTTTTAAAATACATAAGATAAATGTTTAATTGTTTAAATTATATTTTAGCTTAAGTTTAAATTTAAACAAGATTAACAAAAAGGTTTATTTTATTTTCTTTTTAAATATTACTTGATAAATATGATTTGAAATTAGATATGAAAGTTTAAATTATAATTTACATATGATATATTAATTCATTTAAGTAATATAAGTAATTTATTAATAATAACGTAATCTCTTTTATAAATTATTTCAAATTGATGTGTTATTTTCAAATAATAATTATAATGTATTATATATATATATATATAGATTTTAAAGTAAATAGAATTGTTATTTTTAAATTGAATAAGTAGTTATATATGTATATATATGACTTGATTTTTAAATTGGATTTTAGAATTTAATTTGAATTTGAATTTAAAATTTAAAATTTTAAAAGATAGATATTTAAAATGTTTTGGATTTGAAAAATATTTGTATAAGCTTTTATTTATGAATATAATTGGTTTTATTTTCTTTAAAGTTATCTATATACATATAAATAAGTATTTGTAAATCTATAAATTATGCAAAAAGCTTTTTCTTAACATCTAAAAATAAATAAATAATACTTAAGTACAAGTGTAATTATACTAAGGCTTCATTATACAAGTGTTAAATGATAAGTATATACTAATGACAAGTGTCACATTTAATTTTTCTTTTGTTTTTTTAAAAAAAAAAACAATTCAGCCTATATATTAACATATCTTCTTACCTTCCATTTTTTTCTATTCTTTTTATATAACTACGAAAATTTTCAGCATGTATAAATTTCTAAAAAAACAAATCTGCAACTCAAACAAACATGTACATGTTCAAATCAAAATTAGTAATCATCCTCCTCAAACCAAAAATCAAAAGCCTGCATTTTTCAAGCCTGTAGTTCATTCTTTTTCATCAATTTGTGAATCAAAAGCAAGTTCAAAATCAAAGCTTGTTTCTTTTCAAACCTAGGATTTCCAAAAAGCAAGCAAAACCTAGAAATCAAGAAAGTCATCTCTACAAGTTTCAACAGCATGCAGTTTTTAAATCAAAAACAAAGAAGCAAAGGCACTCAAGTTTTAAAATCAAAGCATAAGCTGTTTTTACAAATGTGCTCTGTTCGTCATTGTTTTCAGGTGAGTAACATCACTTTCTAAAAAGTTTAAGTATATGAAATTTGTTGCATGTTTATCTCTGGAAATAAGTATGCTTGTGTGTATATTTATAAGTGTATTTTTGTGTATATGTATATGAATATATTGGTATGTGCATGCTGTGTATCTGGGTTGTCCTGATTCTAGTTTCCAGGCTCTAGTTTTAAATCAAAAATCATTTTCTATGATCCGATCCTTGTTAGGATTTAAGTTATAAACAAAATATGTTTGTTGTATCATAGATTAAAGTTTAAAAATTTATCTGATTAAATATTTTTTGTATTGTCTCTGGAAATCAAAAACAATAGAGAAAATTTAAAATAAGCCAAAGTTCAATTACCCTGATTCATGGATTCCGGAATATAAATCCAATACTTAAACTAAACTTGTTTTTTTGAAACTGAAATCACGGTTTTTAGTGGTGGGATTTGGATGCAGTTCTGGTTTGATCAAAAAATGTATTTTGGAGTTTTCTGATGATCCATGTGATCGGGGTGGACGAGGTCATCACTGGAGGTGGAGGGAGTGTACGGGGTGTTTGAGAAAAATGGTAGAAGTGATGCCAGATCACTGTGGCGGCGGCGGCGATCAATTTAAGATTATAAACCTAGTTTTGGCTAGGTAAAGTGTTTCGATCGTCACAATGCCTTTGGATGCTCGAGTTCAATGGGACTCTGGGATTTGGAAGTAGGGGTGTTGGCGAAGTCATGGCTGGAAGCACTGGAGCTCAGGTGATCGGCGTTCCGAGTTCGATGATGTTCCAGGTTTTGCCTTTTGGTTCTAGGTTTGGGTTAGCATGCTCGAATCTGATTTCGAGTCTATTTTGACGATCTGATGATCGTGGGTTGGTGCGAGGATGGTTGTCGATGTGGGAAGTCATCGGAGATGGCTGGAGTTAATCAGAGCCACCGTGCATGCGCATGGTGCATTTTGTTTTTCCAGTGAATCTGGGTTGAAGCAGAGGATGGTGTACTCGAATTTTGCTCGAGTAGTTCGATGTTTTGCTCGAAGATTTTTGGTTTTGGCTCGAAGCTTTTGAAGATGGGCTCGGGTAATTTGATGGTTATAGGTTTTTAAAAAACTTGCCTGCTTTTAAAATTTTAAATTGATTTTTAAATTTGGAAGCAAGATTTAAACAAGTTTTAAATCAGTTTTAATTATGGATTCAAATCTAAATTTGTATCCTAGTTTTGAAATAAAATAAAGTTTTATAAAATTTAAATGTTTTAACAACTTTGAAATGTTTAAAGTGTATTTAAAATGATTTGAATTTAAAAGGAATTTGGTTTAAACTTTTTTAAATTTCTTTTATAAGATAAGTATTTCTTTTACATGTGATTTAAAAGGTTTTTAAATTGGTTTTAAATCGTGTTAAAGTTAAATTTTTATTTATTTTTGTAACGTCCCGCCTTTTCGCACGCTTTAAATCGACACATGTGCCAATTCAAAGCATACGGAAGGGAGGATTATTATGGGGTAAAAAAACAAGAAAGAAATAAAAGAAAACAGAATCTCACAGCGGAAGGATAAAATATAATAATCAAATATACAGTTTATAAATCTATTTACAAAAAAACATTGATTATATTTATATAATAGACATCAGAGTTACACATACCAATAACAATGCAGCGGAACAGTATTAGTGTAGTGCAGTAATATAAATAATAATAATACAAATCTTCGTCTTCGTCCTCCAGAGCTAAATCTTCAAATCCTGAAACGCTCGGACTGACCCGAGCGAATTTGAAAAGACTAAAATACTCGAGTCGGAACTAAAAGATCTTATGTAGGTTAAATCAACAGAAATAAATATGAGTGCGGTAACTCAAGAGATGTTCGGGATTTACATCTCCTAAGGATCCGTTAAACTATTTACTATGTAGTATATTGCGCTATTACAATAGTGTCTAGTTGTAAAATAAACTTACTTTAAAATAGCGTTAAGGCTTTACATTTTGCACCTTAACACGTAATAGTGCCAATAGTCTATACAATGCCTGCATATCTCCTGATCGGGAGACTACGAGAAGACACTCCATAGGTACGACACAAATAGAAACTCGTAGTAAAGGCTCGATATGGTAGGTGACACGGCACAACTAGGCAATGCCAGGGTAGATATACCAATTACGCTTCCGGGTCGGTGGTAACGCGTAGCACACAGCTACCACCCACCTCGAACAAACTCCCCCAAATCAAAGAAATCAAAAGTGAAGGTGGCCACCGAATCAATCCAAAGTCAGAGTATAGTATCGAAGGGAAGTGTCCGATCAGAGGTGCTACCTCATTAACCCATCACTCGCTCCTGTTTTATCTACCTTATGCCAACTCACGGGAGTTGGGTCCACGTATTTACCTTACAGGAAACGCCGCCACCAACCTACTTCATTCTGGAATCTCCACTGCGTACACGGTTGTTAAAGTGGTTTTCGGAGTTGGCAGAGAGTATGAAAACTTCCGATCCCGGTCTCTTCAACAACCAAACGTTATTATAACACCGCGGTCTTTAAAATAGTTTATACTTTAAAATCAGAAAATAATTATCCATTTCAAAACCCATAAATACGATATCATTTCCATTTCCAAAACAACTCGTTTTGATATTATTTTATAAAACCCAAATCAATAATATCATTTTTATTTCAAATATATTTCTTTTCCAAAATCATACAACTTTAAAATTTATATATCTGGAAACCAAACATTTAAATATAACTTTCAAAACACAATACTTCGAAATTCATAGCTTTAAAACCATAACTTCTAAAGCTTGAATGGTTTGGATATTCAAACAGTATATAGAATAAAATAGTTTGGGTTTAAAATTACTTTATAAAATAAAATAATTTCCCCGACTTGACAATTTTATTCATCTAAAATTTAGTCTAAATCCATAAATTTTTAATTCACTTTCAGTTAAATAAACCACTTCAATTTCAATATATTTCTAACTTTAAATATTTAACAATTTCAAAACTTAAGGTTGGAAATTTATATTCACCAATTCATTATCCTATTATTTAGTTTTGAAAGGTTTTCATAATAGATCAAAAATCATTTAAAATAAATTCCAATTCTAACAACTTAAATATTTTCTTCAATTTATTTATGCTAGAAATATTCGTTTAATTTATCTTGAATAAAAATCCAGTTATAAATATCATATCTTTAAATATCCAAGCTTTAATAAGTTTTACATCAACTTATGGAGTGAAATTTTTAAGTAAGTTCCATTCAAATAAATTCCAAATTTACCATCCAATCTTAATTGATTACATCATTAAAAATACATTATTCAACTTATTTATTTTTATTTAACCGATTTATACATAGCTTAAATTCAAAAATTAACTACGTATGTATATATAAAATATATTAATATAATATCCAAATTTAATATTTATTAAACCGTATCATATCCAAACCAAAAAAAATCATTTCAAAAATAATTATATATATATCGCGGTGCCTGTATATAATTTTCTATCCTATGGTCAAGTGATACAGATATTTATCATTTCAATCCGCAATTTAAAAATAAAAATGCGGTTATATATCATTTCAAACCGCAATCCCGAATGAAATGAAATTGCATAATAACTTGCAGTTTATATAATATGGAACACATCATCCATTCACCCAATATCAATCATCAACCAATTTATTGCAATCATCATCAATTTAGCCGAATATTAATAGAGCATGAAAAATATAACAGGTAATAAATAACAGGTATTAACTAATAGTTTATATTCAATAATAAACTTAATAACTGTTTAACTAGTAGTTTATATGCAAATAAATAAATTTTAACTTTCAAATTATATGCAATAATAAAATTAATTAACGGTTAAATTAAATAAATGTGATTTACTGAGATGATGAATAAAACATGCCAAACGGTAATAAATAAATTTCTACTTAGATCGTAAGTCAATTTAACAAACATAAGAAATTTTAGAAGTTGTGAGTGGGTTAAAACACTCACCTTTTGAATTTAAATTGAATTTAAATCCAATTTGAACCCAAAAATTGCACAGTCTCCAAATTCGTCCAAACCAGCGTCAAAATGTCCGAAATTCCAATACGAACCTAGCGGAGAAAATCACACATGAATCAGAGTCTGTATGCAAAAGTTATACGATTTAAATGATTGAAAACTAAAATTTAACTTAAATAAACAATAAAAGAAAACAACCCATTACCACGCGGCCATGTAGGCTTCTTCACACGTCTCTCTCATGCGTTCCTTCTACAGCATGCACGAACCCATTACCGTAACCCTAGCCGCCGCATTCAAGCCACCACGCACGCCGCCTCGATCGCCCACGTCGAGATCTAACGATGCCACCCTCTCCCTCGTCACAAGCCACCCCATCCACCACAATTTCGACAGCTCCGCCCTCCCCTGGAGAACCTCGCCATCGCCATGGTTTCGAAGCCACCACGACCAATTTTGTCAACTTCGACCCCCATGAACCGTATGGATTTGCTCAGCGCATCGATCTCTACAAGCCCAAAGTCTCTGATCATTGCAAGATCGAAGATCCGTCGTTAAAACGACAAACTCTCAAATGGATGGTCACGGTTCATCCTTCATTTTTGGTCAAAAGACGATTCAAACTGAAAAAAAAATATACCAGAAGATTACGCACTTCGAGAGCTTCAACATATATTTTTTTGAGATTTTTCTGAGGACTTTGAATTTTTGACTTTGATTTTGAATTAAAATTGGAACTAGGGTTTGCAACCATTGGAAAGGAGGAGTTGAGGAAAATGAACGCACAAATAAATAAGAATAGATGGAGGCTAGGGTTTATAATTGGGTTTATATAGGTAGGTTAGAAATAGAGTAGATGGATTCGATAAACAAACGTGCTGAACGATAATTGGCCCAAAAAGCCCGTTCTGACCCTAGAACGAAATTGGTTAAACCCATATATCCAAATAGGTGTTTAAAAATATTCTGAACGCGATGGAAAAAGTTTCACATCCAAATTCCATCATATGAAGAAGTTATGCTGAAAACAATATTTTCAAATTGATTTCAATTAAATCGATTTCAAGGCGTTTCGCGTTCGTACGATCAAACGACAAGTCCAATCGCTACGAAACTTGAAACCCTACAATAATTCACTGTTATGGATCCGATGAAACTGGTTTCGTCGAAATCCGAGTTTATGACCAAAATGGCTATTTTTATATTAATTAAATAGATTTAAAATAAATTAATTAAATCAAATTTCAAATTTTAAATTCTGAAATTTGCAATCTTAATCACTTTATAATTGTCAAACATTTACAATGATTTAAACAAATTTTAAAAGTCAATTTATTTAAGATTAATCAATAGAAATCTTCAATTTCATAAAATTCAAAATTATAGATAAATTTTCAAAATTTCCATTAAATTGAATTTACCCATAATTATTCCATTCATAATTTCAAATAGAAGGGTTTACCATTGGATTTAAAATTATTACTTAAATATTTCCCAATTTTCAACTTAATTTTTAAATTAACGTAATAATTACATATTTGATTTTATTCGTTGGCAATAAATCCAACTATTATAAATTACATAAATTAACTCACTATTAAAGATTTAAATTCTAAAATTCACAAATTTCATCATCTTGATTTACTTATTAATTTATAATTCTTTAAACCAATTCCCATCTCTATTTAAAGTAACTTAATTCACCAATTATAGAATTTATTTCAATTTCTTAAAATAACCTCTTTATTATACATTGAATCCAATTTATTTTGATAAGTTTCCAATTGAATGGATTAGATTCAATTTCCACCTTTTTACTTACACTTAAGTTTAGGTTATATTTATTTATAATGTATTACTTCCTTAGTTATTACATTTCCTACTTCCCGTATAAATTTCACCATTAATCATAATTATTAAAATAACGCTTATAATATATACGATCCTATAATTACTCAACATTTACACGAACGTTATTTCATTTTCCATTAATATAACATTCATTTATTTTATTATCACTTATTACAAATTCTAATTCCATTAACAAATAAGCAGGTAATTTATAATATATGTATAAATTTTTAATTAATCACTATTCATTATTATTGGCTTTAATTTAGCATTACTTATCTTGCATTAACATTGTTACTTAAAATCCCTATCCAATTGCAATTAATATTCAAATGAATACATTTACTCTTTTTCGTTATGTTATTAATTATCATCAACGCACATCTAATTATCTTTATTGGAAAATGAGTGAATTTACTAGTAACCCACGATTATAACCTTTAATATACTTATATATTTATTTATCAATCAATATTTACTTTTTTCATTCAAATTGATTTATAACTTAATATACATTTATATCAGTCCCATTTCATTCCATTCATTAATGGGTATTGCACTAACCTTATTACTTTACATTACATTCAGTTTCCAAATTTTATAGAATTAAATTCTAATTATTTACCATTTAATCCATCAATTATTGATTCTATCCAAACATGTATTTAGATTTTATTTTAATTAATTTATTCAATGTTGACATCCACTTAATAAAATTTACTTTCATTTGTATAGTTGCAATTCAATTCAGTTATTATTTCATAAATACTATTTCCAATTTACTTCTTCCAGTATTAATTTCACAAATCAAATTGAATTAACAAATTATAATGGTTTCCACTATTTCTTCAATTGGATTTCATTTCAATACTAATTTATCACCCTTTTTTTTTAAAAATTTCAATTACAAAATCCTATTTAATTCACAACTTTAATTGTCGAAATTTTCGGGTCGTTACAATTTTGAATCTTAATTTGAAATGGAATTTAAAAGTAAATTCAAAAGTAAAATATTTCAAATGTTTTTGTTAATGACAATTTAGTGATAAATAAGAAATGTTTTATCTTAAAGTAAATTAAGATTTAATGATTTGTGATTCATTAAATTATTAAGGTAATTAAAGAATAATTAATTACTTTAATTAATTAATGATTTGGATTAACTAATTAAATAATTAAGGGTTTAAATTAATTAATTAAGGTTTAAGTATACTAATTAAGGATTAATCAATTTGTAATTAAGGATCATTAATTAGGTAAGATTAGATTTTTAATTAATGATTGGAAATTAATTAAACAAGTAATTAAAGATTAATTAAGTTATAGTTAAGAATTAAATTAATTAAATAATTGGAGATTAATTAATTAATTATAACGACCCTGACTCGACCTTCGAAAATCAGCACCGATATGATACTCGTATTCCAATGCCGCAGATCCAAACGTCGAATCTGGTTCGCCGGAGCTTATAACACATTAAGTATAACAACACAACGGAAGAAAAGAATAAATATCAATATATACAACATTGATACAATATCCAAATATAAAACAATGATATCAATATGAGAGATATAAGAATATCAGAGACAATAAATAACAGCGGAAAACGAATAGCAAAAGAGATAACTTCAATGATCAAACTGCAACACCAATCCAATGCTCAAAGCCAAAACTCCAACCCACAAGCTCGAACCACCATCAAGTTTCACCAAGACAAGAAAGTCTCGTCCATGAATCCACAACTCCAAAAGATTCCAAAGAGAAATCCGAAAGCTACAGAATCGATTCTATATCTACTATCCGAAAAACCCAACTCTAGAATGCCCGTGTGGAAAATTGTGGACACTCAGAGTTTAGGAAGGGAACAATAAACACCGGGCCAGTCATGGGAACAAAACAACTTTTTTCCCTTTAAAAAAAAACAAAAGAATTTAAATTTGGAATTCGCAATGCTTTTTGGAAAATGAGACTACCATAAGGCCTCCCGCCACACACACCATGCAAACGCAGAATTGGAGGAGATTTCTCCTTATGATAGTCAAACATGCTTGATATGCGAAAACCCTTTGATATTATTATTAGCGCATAGTGGAAAATATTTTCGAAAGTATAATATTAATCTTAGCCAGCATACAACATTTCGTCGTATGCCTACTATAGCTACCATGTTCAATAACAGGTTACCGCCACATTCCATGGCATGTTATACAACTAAAACCGTACTGGACGCGTATTGTTTCTTTGGATTTTCCAATAAATGGTCAGGCCAAGGAACTTCCCATTGCCACATGGGTACGCCTCTGGAGGGACCCCCCGAGAACCATCCCTCAGTTCTCTGCTAACACAAGGACGGCTACCCCCTTCCCAAGGAATAAAACCTAAGATATGCCACCCTTGGTCCTTTGGGACCTTTATCCGAGGGCCCTCCAACAACATCACACGGTAGTAATTAAATATACTACAGTGTCGACACGAGTAAGTATCTGGGCTCCATATCATGATACTACCCTTTTCCAAAAGGAATGGTCATACCCTAGGGGAGCTAACCCTGAAACCTTGCTGCATTCTTCCTATTTTGACCATTTCGAGGTGTGAGGCTCGACGAAGTCTCGTCCACAAAGCTACGCTTTTCACAAAAGCCATGCTTTGATCAACAAATGACCAGCAGCACTTCGTATGCCACATTACCAAATTGGGAATGTATCACTAGTAACCATCAACTACATAACCTCTGAGCTCGTACGTTTCAGAGAAGGGTGTTATGCTAAGAGAATAAATCTCCACCACCAAACAGAAATTTATTTGATAGAAACCGGTTTTACATCTCAAAGTGTAATGTCAGACATACATCCATACAAGTCTGTTCCGGGTTCGAACAGAACAGAAGGCACTTCCGAAGAAGCCTTGCAAATCCGGATAATCTCTAATCACATCCGGACTTCCCATCAATATGGGTGCTCAAATCTCTATACGGGGATCAGCCGATGCAGATACATCAACAAGAAATCCTTTCGTTTTCGAAAATATCCGGTCTTCACCACTGGTCTTCAAATGCTATCCATATACGTCGTATCATTACTCAGAATGGGTTATATGAGACAAAGGTCTTCTCCCGGCTAAACCGAATAATGAGCGCCATATTTAAAAAAACATATGGATATGGGATCTCAGTTAAGTCCCAATTTATTATCCAAAACTTTTCTTCCAAATGGTTAAACAAATTACCATTTTAAATCTTTTAAACAAAAAGATTTATTTCGAAAACCTTCATTGGTTTAAACAATTTCCATACTTAAATCTTTTAAACAAAAGATTTGTCTTTAAAACCCCTCTTCAATTTAAAACGAGGATCACCAATCTTTAACAAAGATCATTTATAGCCTTTCAACAACAATCCATTTCAAGTTGGATTAATTCATTCGGTCTTTAAATTAAAGACTCATTTTATAGCTTTCAAAATTATTTTCACAAAACAATTCCATTCCAAATCTTTTATATAAAAGATACACCATTTAAAATGTTCTTCAATTTCAAATCAAAGTTTGACTATCTTCCAAAAAGATTAGTTAACATTTTTCAAAAACTATTTCAGTTTGATTTGAAATCTTTCAACACAAATTGGAAACTATTTCTTTATATGAAAGCTATTATTAATTGAAAACGATTAGTTTTTGTTTCGGAAAAATCTGATTACTTTTGCACGAGTTAAAGCCCTTCAAGTATAAAACTTGAGTTGAATCTAATTTCTCAAAGCAACACTTTTTAAAATGGTTTAAAATCCATATAAACACATTTATAGTTTGTATAACCTTTTATATCATAAATTTTCAATATAGAATTCAATTTCAAATTTTTGAATTCAAATTTTAATCAAATTTCAAAACTAAATCAAGTTATTCAAAAATAACTTTTATATTTGAAAATTCCTTTTCAAAAGTCTTTCATTTTAAACCCAAACCATTACCAAAAATATTTGGATTTAAAATTCAAATTCAAAACTATTTTAAAAATATGTGACTTAACCGATTTCCACGTGCAATCCATATTTGTGTGTGTATAGTGTAGTCCAGGGGCTTTACATAATAGTGCACAATATCATCATCACAGATTTAATCATATCAATCTCGATAAGCGAAAAAATCTATAACGCTTATACTCATTCACAGATTCACAGATAAGTTAATTTATCAATCACAAAGGTTCACCATTATGATTCGATGTGGGTTTCGGATAACCAATTGGAATCCAACTTCCTGTCGCATTGAAATTTCGAATGCTGTTTTACAGACAAGCGGTTTTCATACCAACACAGAAACAATCACAAATATTACAATTCAGCACCAAGCAATTCATATCTCATAGCATTATAATTTCACATCAAATATATCAATCCATCATATAGCATTCAATGACAATCAACATCTTTGATTAAGGTGAATAAAACATGCAGATTTTTACAATTTATTACTTATATAATTACCTTCATTAGTAATCTTTAATCAATGATTAATTATCATTAACTAAAATTGATTAAGTCTTAATCACTTTCATTTAGTAATCTTTCTTTAATTAATTATCTTGATTAATTTACCCTTAATTATAATTTATTAAACCTTAATTACTTATTCCTTAATTAATTACTTTAATTAATTACTCCTTAATTAGTAATGGTTTCTTAATCACTTTCAGTTAATTAACCTTAATTAATTATTCTTGATTTAATTACCTTAATTAATTAACCACATTTCTTAATTTTTCTTTAAAGTAATTAACTCTTAATATTGATAGATCAATCTTTAATCTTTAATTATCTTCCCTTAATTACTTTAACTAAATAATTTTTATTTAATCATTCATTAATTACTTGATTTATTAACTCGAATTTTGGTTAATTTACTTGAATTACTTACATTAACTAATTTATTTCAAATAATAATTATTTCCCCTAAACCAATATGTTAACGCAACTTTTGAAAATTAATTTAATCATTTTAAAACATTTTTTTAATATAATTATTTCTTTATACATTATTAAGAAGATACCCTTCAAATAAAAATCAATTTATCTAAACCATTTAGATTTAGGTTAATTAAAACAATTATTTTAAAAACCCTGCTTAACTATTTTAAAACTTAGAAAACGTTTGAATGTTGAAAAGAATTTTAATTTAACAAATTTTATTTTAAAACATGAATTTCCTTAAGATTTCAAACTATTTTGCATGCTGACTCGAGAGTATTACAAGCTGCTTTGAGTCGAACCCGAGCTCAAAGCTCTATTACTTCGGGTTTTATGTAAATTCAACCCGAGGCCACGTTTCCCGACTAAAAATTTTCTAAGTGTTTCTACAACGCCGCGCTATCATATTACTCGAGCAATGACCCGAGGCAACTCGTGTTCTTCCCTGATCAAAAGCTCGAGTTCCCAGCATACAATTTCTTCTACTTCCCCACTTCACCAAACTCAAGCACAAGCTATCACGCGTGCACGTGCACCAATCATCCAACGCCTTCCCGTCATCGCCGAGGATACCCACAAGTCGACGATCACTTCCCCGTCCCCCCTGACTTTCCAGTTCGTCCAATTTGATCGTGAATCAGAATCGAGCTAAAGTAACCCACATTCTAGAATGAACTTTGGTCACTAAAACGATCTACCGACGCCACTTCCGGTCCCCATCCTCCTCGCCATCATTCCCAAAGATGTGCAAGCCCTCCACGCACATTCTCCCCTAGGTGCGATCAACCCAAACTCCTCGTCAACGCCATGATCACCTCAGAAATAACCCAAACGAAATTTAGCTTCGAAACCCTACTTCGTGATCGCCCGCCATCCAATTCGAATTATAAAATGAACGAACATTTTTCTGATGGTACCCTGTCCACCAGCTTCCTCCTCCAACAAACACGCCATCTTGTTTGTAGCCGATCGACTCAAATCGACAAAAAACCCCATTCTGATTAAGTCAAATTTCCACATCGATTAAAAGCTTAAAATTCCTAGAATGATTATCAAAAATCATGTTTTTGAAATACGAATGCATCCCTCTAACTTAATCTCAAAATCTGGACATTTGATTTTTGATTTATTTTTTGATTTCCTACTGTTATTTCTTATTTTCGCAGTAAAACCTTAATATAGAAATTTGAATTTATTTTTATCATTGATGTTATCCCATTTCAGTTATCTTCTATTTATACAACTAAGCTTGTAAACAATTTGTTACAGAGATTTTGATTTTTCTCTTGCTTCTAGCCTGTTACTTGAACAGGGTATCAACACATACACACAAGTGTACATAGGTAAATCTACATAGATATATACATGCAGACAATTATTCAACAACAATTTGAAGCATTCATCATATATTACCCATAGATACAGATTAAAACATAAATTGGGTCAATCTGCTCACCTGGATCTTGAGAAAACAGAAACAGTGAATTTCCTTTGAATTTTTTTCCCTTTTTTTTCTAGAGTTTGAAACTGAGCTAAATATGAAGCTTTTAATGTTGCATTTGATCTTCAGGTTTAAATTCATTTCCAGGCTGCACTTGATTTATTTTCCTGTATTTGATTTCCAGAGGAAAAAAACTGCATTGTTAACTTCAAATCTGTTTTGATATTGCTTGAATTTGATCTTGCATGCTTGATCTATTGAATTGCTTGTGAATCTGGTTTTCAGTTTGAATCCAAAAATTGTTTTCCAGGCTTCTGTTTTCAAATCTAAGAACTGCAATTTGCACCGATCTCTTTTCCTTTTTTTTCAGATTTTGATCTTTGTTTCAGGTTAAGAAAATTGGAAATGATGTTTTTTTTCTTTGATTTCCCAGGTTTAAATTTGAGGATGAACAAAAATTCTTTTTTTTTTCTTTACTGAAATGAGAAGTCAGTTTTTTTTTCTTTTTCCTTTAAAAATTCTTAACTAAAAGAAAATAGTTATATTTCCATTTGTATGATTTCATACTTCATGCCCTTACACTTGTAAATCTACTTATGTATAAGGTTTACACTTGTAACATATGTATTTTTATGTTTTTAACCTTGTTTTATTTTAATTTACAACTTTGCTTAAATCCTTGAATAGTTTATGTTTTACATATTTATATCTTTGTGTATTTGTGTTTTATACCCTTGTCTTGAATTGATTTAAACTTTTGTTTTTAAACCTTGTTTTATCTTTATTTGTTCACATACACATTTCCCACTATTTTATTTTATTTTATATAACTTTTTGAATAGCTTTTGTAAATTTGTTTATATAAAATTTAACACTTGTAAATACAATGATAATTTAAGTAACACATGTCTTCTCACATTATAAAATTTAGTTTTTAAACAACATTCAAAATCTTTACTATATTTTAAACATTTCAAATACTATTTGAGTATAACTTTGTATTATATTTATTATTTAAATAAATACATCTCTTTATTAATCATTTATATAAAAAATTTTTAAGCAAAAGATGGTTTTATAATTTAACTTCTAATGAATAAATAATTTTATTCTTAATTAACCTTTGAAAAAAAATTTAAAATCATATTCAAAACTTCATTTTCAAATTATAATGCATAGTCTAAATAAAATTAGAAACAATTTCTTATTAGCTTAAAAATAAAAATATTAAATTCAATTTATCTCTAGAATCCAATTTATTTCTCCAAATATTTATTTTTTGAATTTCCAAATTCCAAATTCAATAAAAATACATATCATTATTTATCCTGGATAATTTCCAATTGATTCAACTTTTAAATCTAAAATTTATAATTAATTACCAATAATTTCATAATTTAATTCCAAAGATTAAATTAACTATCAAATTTTTTTTAGCTGAAATTCAGGAATGTTACATTAATTATTAAAGATTAGTTAACTTGTAATTAATAATGATTAATGTAAGTTTAATTACTTTAGAGAAGTAATTAAAGAATTGTTAGTAGTTAATGAAGTTCATTAACTAAGGATTATGTAACGATTAATTAATGTGATTAATTTAAGTTAATTAATTAGATTAATTAATTAAAGATAATCATTTATGGAATAGTTTAAGTATAATTACTTAATGAAAGTAATTAAGAAATTAATTACTCAGTGTAATTAATTAAGTTTAATGTGATTAGTTTAAGTTAATTAATTAAGTTTAATTAATTAAGATAATCACTTGATGATTTGATAAGTATAATTACTTAATGTAATTAATGAAGTGTAATTACTTAGTGAAGTAATTAAGATGGGTAATTATTGGATGTAATTAATTGGAGAATGGAAGTTGTTTTGGTTTAATTACTTTGTGTAATTAATATGAAGGATAATTACTTAGAGACAGTAATTAATAATTAGTTACTTAGTGTAATTAATTTAAGAATTGATTAATAGGGTTATTTAAAGATAATTAAGTGATGTAATTAATTAAGGGTAATTAATTACTAATGTGATTAATCAAGGCTGATTAATGAATAATTAATTAAAGATTAATTATTAAATATGATTAATAATTAATTATAGAAGTAATTAAGGACCATTAATTAATTTAATTAATGATGTAATTAGAGGTTGATTAATTAAGATTAATTAATCAATAATAAGTGATTATAGAGTAATTAATTAATGTAATTAATTAAGGATTAATGTAATTAATTATAGCTAATTAATCAATGGAAGTAATTAAAGGTTGATTACTGTAAATGGTTAAGGATAATTAATTTGTGTAATTAATTAAGACTAATTACTTAATGTAATCAGAAGATAATTAATCAAGGGTGATTAATTAAGATGAATAATTAGGGGATGATTAATTAATTGAATTTGTAATTAATTAATGGTTGAGTAAGCAAGATTTATGTGATGGAAGTAATTAATTTAATTTATTTTAAATTATTTAGAAATGATGTGATTAATAGATCTTTGCTTATGGATGACTGATTGATATTGAATGCCTTGAATGGTTTGATATCTCTGATATGTGATATGTACTAATCTGTGATATTGAGATGCTTTGGTTGAATTATAATGATATGAGTTATCCATTGTCATATTGTGAATTATCTATCTGTGTGTATATAGATAATGAATTGAATTGTTTTAACTTTAAAACAACTTGGACCTAAAAGATGGCATTTTGGATTTCGATGAGACCGGGATCGGGCTTCCAGATTTGGATATCCGAAAACCACATCGATCCAAAATAACGATAGGTCGTGAATCTCAAGTGAAGACGAAGATTCAGAGTGCAAGGGATATTATCGTTAACTCTGAGGGTGATTCCAAAATGAGTGTAACGAGATAACGCATTCGGTTTCGTTCGAACCCGAAACAAACTTGTATGGATTGAATGCTTTCAGAACATCGTCAGGTGAATGATGAGCATTCTAAGATAGATGTGTTCTATAAAGGTAATCGTAGCCTCAAGCCTCATCAACCGGGAATGGCTAAAATAGGGGAGGTGCAGCAAGGCTAACTGGGTCGCGCTCAAGTAGGACAAGATTTCCCCCTGTCTAGAAGTCCCTTTTTATTCGGCTTAGTGGGCAGTTGGATATGCGCAACAACTGCGGGGCTTCTTGTTCGGGACTATCCAGTAAGGGATGGTTCCGGCCTTTTGTTATAGGGGATTGGGAATAATCCTCGGTACGGTGATCTAGTCCCCGTACTGTGACGAGCGGTACCCCAGTAGCCCTGCCATTGTATGGAATCCAAACTCCATTAAGTGCCGTACGTTTTAGTTGTGCCTAACTATGTTGGAACGTATAATGTAAGCATTCCAGCTATTTCTGTATTTTACTTGAAAACCCTAAACCCTATTATAATACCATTGGATTTCCTATCAAATGTTTTAGTTAGCGTAAGGTTAAAACATACCCATGTTTTGGTTAGCGTAAGGTAAAAACTTACCCATGTTTTGGTTAGCGTAAGGTAAGGTCATCCCTGTCTAGAAGTCCCTTTTTATTTCAGCTATGTGGGAGGTTTTTGATCCCAACCACGGGGTGATCTTACTCGGGCTATCCAGTAAGGGGTAGTCCGATCTTGTGTTGCAGGGGAATGGAGGGGTCCTCGGTACGCTGATCTTGATTGGGTACTGTGATAGGTGGTACCCCAGTACCTAGTCATTCATTGGAAATCCATTCTCCCTACGTACCATTTTCGGTTTTGATTATAGAACCCACTTTGTGGCTCGTATGCCGGAATTTAATAATGTAACAATTTTGGCTATTTGAATAAGTATTTGTACGTAGAAACTATTATAATATCAGAGGATTTCATGAGAAATGTTTTGGTTATCGTAAGGTAAAAACCTGACATGTTTATTTATGGCGTGGTCTTACGAGATACCTTTGATTTCAAAAGGATCTTTAAAATTTAATTAATCAAGTTGAGTGTGATTTTCACGCTGGTTTACCAGACTGACCCGGGCTTGGTGTTTTTCCTCTATGCTTGGGTCAGACCGAGCATATTTCCAGGTTTAGCTGGAAGACCGGAAGCTTCAGGAGAGGAGCTGGAATCAGGAGACGTATTCATGTAGATGCTTATATTCAGTTGTATTTTGGATGTGTGTCAACTAGTAGTAAGGGCAGGATTTTTATAAACTGTCTGAGTTGAATGGTTGTAACTCTGATTTAAAGTCTGTATATGTTATTAAAGTAATAGTTTTGGTTTCGTGTAAAGATTTATTTATATTATAGTTTATTCGTTCAGCTGTAAGATTCTGATTGTTCTCTTTTCTTCTATCTTCTTTCTATTTCTACTTTCTTTCTTTCATTCAATACCCTTCTTTCAGTGCGATTTGGCTGACAAGTGTGGTTTAAAATCACTTTAAATCAGTATAGAAAAATGGGTCGTGACATTGTGGTATCAGAGCCTAGGTTGGGTGAATACCTAAGTTCGGATGGGTAGCTCATTAGGAATAGAGTCTGTAGCAACCTATTTGAGTCTAACTATATATATATATGTATATATACACACAAGAGCGCGTATTTGTTAGTTATATAAAAATAGTTTTATATTGTGTTAATTGATCGGTTAAGTTGCATATGGATTCTGGTCAATACGAGTAGCTAACGTTATTGATAGGGATCTCTAAACACTTGAACCAGGCCAACGGACACCATATTATTTTTAAAGGGGCAGATGAAATAATTTTATCTAGAATATATTTTCTATATAAAGAGGTATGATTTTTAAAAATATATGGAATTTATAATGATTGGTTGGGATGATAATAATTTATCGTCTAGAATTGAGTGGTCTTAGTCGTCAACCTTGAGTATTTTCATTGGTTGTCCTTTTTGATTTGAGTATGCCCTTAGAAATCTGAACCCTTTAGAATTTGAATCTTTGGAAAATGGATTTTTTATTGAGTTTATTTACTAAAGGGATTTAGAAAACTTTTAAACTAGTATTTTGGTAAAAAATTTCCACCCTTTAAGATAATTTTTATAATTATGGATTTCTAGAAAAGGATGTTTGAGAATTTAAAACCTTATAACACTTTACTTTGTTGTATATAAATATATATATATAGATCTATAAATTGAAGGAATAAATTGTTTATAAACTAACTGTATTATTGTATATTTTTCTCTGACTTACAACCACTTTTCAAATATATACTTAAATTATTTTTAAAAGATGATTTTATAAATTTTGGGAAATAGAAATTTATATGGAGGAATAAATTTTGAAATGTGAACTTTGATGTACTCTTCAACCTATAAAAGTATAAACCTTATGATCTCATCTTTGGGTTTTGGTATTGATTGTAGAGAACTCATAGCATCAGTCGAGGTGGAGCACTGGCTAGGGCTAGGAGGGATGGAGATTTTGACCGGGTCAGGAGAATTCGGGCGGATCTTAACGAGCCGTCCTTATATGAAGTAGAGCCAGAGGAGCCGATAGAGCCTGTTGAGCAACCTCAGCCTCAGCCTCAAAAAGAAGACCCCGTGGAGGAATTCAACAGTGAAGAGGAGTTTGAAGTCGAGGGTGAAGATGAGGAGTTTGACGATAAGGAAGAGTTCAAAGTGGAGGAGGATCTCAAATCAGCAAATGACGATGCAGTCATTTGAGAGATAGGGGAAGTCGTTGAGGAGCCAGTTGCTAGTGTAGATTTCCTTCCTAGAGAGCCTGGTCCAGAGATTGTTTGGGTTCCGGACAGTGATGTAGAGTCCAGGGAATTGTCGAGACCTGAAGTGGAGGACACTTGCAGTAAGTGTCCATAATTAGTTTGAGTTACTTTTTCTTGGTAGTGTGTGTCTATTTGTATGTGTATTGACCCTTGGACGTCATGGATGTTAGGAGTTAAATGTTTGGTAGGGTGATATATATATATATATATATATATATATATGTATGTATGTATGTATGTATGTATGTATGTATGTATGTATGTATGTATGTATATGTTAGTATGGATGATGATAACGTTTGTAGGAATATTTTGGCTAGTACTAGATATAATGTATATTTTGATATACAGTGTAAATCTATGTATTTACTGGTGTAGTTTGGATTGTTATTGATTTGTTCTAATGTGTGTGGATAATTTTACTAAATTAGCTATGGAACTTCGAGGATGAAATTCTTTTAAGGGGGGAGGAATGTAACGACATGGGATGTTGGACATCCCGAGTTGTGAATATTAATTTATAATATTCAATAATATTGTATTTTAATATACAATATTCCCATTAATCAATGATTAATAATTGAATACAATTTTCCAAAACCAGTATAATTAAGATTTTCAGATCTATTTTAAAATACAGATTGAGTAAATGGAATTTCTTATATATGTGTATTTTATTTTAAAGATAATATATATATATATATATATATATATATATATATATTGTTTTAGAGGTAAATATGTATATTTTGTTCTAAAGATAAAATACAATAGAGAATTAAATTAATTGGAAAAATCATATACTTATATTTTTACATATAAGGACAATAATATATATATATATATGTATATATATATAATGTAAATAGAAATTCATGGCACTAAATATATAATAAAGTAAAAGAATATTTTTGATTTTGGGTATATAAACAATGTTGTTTATATTAAATAAAAAGAGTTTAAGTTGGAAGCTTCTAAAATAATAATATATATAAATCTTGAATAAGAAAATTTTATATATGTAATGATAAGTTAAAAAGGAAAATGTATAATATTTATAAATAGAAAAAATATTATAAATAAATGATGTGTAGCCAAGAGAAACTATATATACATAAATATCAAATGAACTTGATTATTGGGAAATAATATATTTTTATATTATAAATTAAAAGATGCATATGGATACATATATACGTGAATGCTTAAAAATAGTTTTTAACATCTTATAATCCATATAATACATATGAATATAGGGTGTTAATATTGAATGTTATTTAAGTAACATATGTATATTAAGGTGTATTAACTAAAAAGTGTTATTTTAATGTATTAGTTTCTCACCTTTATTTTAAAAGGTGTATGAGTGAAAAATGCAAATTCAACTTAGTCAAAAGCAAAGATAATTTTAAGCTACTTTGTAATCTTTGTTTAAGTAACATATATATTTGTATAGGTATATATACCAAGAAGTATTATTTTAATCTAGTTTCTTATTTTTTTTAAAAATATATAAAGTGAGTTGAAACAAATATAAACACTAATAAGTATAGGCTATCTATTTTCTGAAGTATACATTCATATACTTTAAAAGCTTTTATGGTTTATATAAATATGGGGTTAAAATCATTAACCGTTGTAAGAAAAACTGTTAAACAAAACAGTTTAATCTAGTCAAACAATGGGTAATCAGTGATAAATTTTTAAAAAGAAAACATATTAAACACTTGGCAGTAAACACATTAACCTTTGGCATAAAACAGCTGATAAAAAATGTAGTAATGATTTTGTTTTTCTTTTCAAATATTTCTTCCCTCTGCACAGCCCCCAAAATCTCTTTCCTAGTCCATCATCCGATATTGAAAGTTTGTATATATATTGGTTTTAGATCTATATAGTTGTTTTAAGATTTCAAACCTATAACTTAAATATCCTCTGTCTAAACTATAAGTAAGCATTAAGTCAAAACTAGAATTAAAAAAAAGAAGATGAAGCAGTACTTTGTAACTTGTTGGAAGCTTAAGAAACACTTTCTGTTTAAAGAATCAAGCTACCTAAAAGCAAGCTTTTGGAATTCAGTTTTAAAGATTTCACGTTTTCAAATCAAATACTTCAACTTCAAATTTTAAAGCTTCTGGAATCAACGTGGAAGGTGAGAAACATTTATTTTAAAATTTTAAAGAACCGAATTCTGCTCTGTTGACAGTAACCATTATGTTCATCCCACTTCAATAATCTATATCTTTTTATCTAGATTATATTTGAGGATGATGTAAACTAGGAATCTATTTAATTTTAGTGTAGTTTGTGTTAAAATAGTTTGGGAATAAGATTATGATGTATAGTTAATTTATAGTAGAATTTGCAGTAAATAATCAATTTTGGTGAAGAATCTATATTTTTAAATCAAGATTTTAAGCATGCAATCAGGTTCTTGTTATTGAAATATGAATTTTAGTGGGAAGATTGTAACTTTTAGTGTTTTAAATTTCGAGAAATTGTTAGATGAATGGATTTCGTTCAAAAATATATTTCCACCGACTTTCTCGACGAGAAGTGTTGCGACCAGGTCTGGAAGGGGCAGATGGTCATAGGGGACCGTGGCCATATCCTGAATTTGAGTTTGGATTGGGAGAGCGAGGGGATTTTAGGGCTTTGGGGGTTTCGATTTTACCTCTGGTACATGGTGATCTAGGAAGGTGAGGACGTGACCGGAGTTAGTGTGTTTTGGCTCGGAGTTAGCTACATGGGTGAGTTTTTGATGGAGGTAGGTGACATGCAAAGCAGTGACCAGTAGTTGATGTGGTGGGTCAATTGGTGGAGGAAGGTGGTTTCCAGGATTCAGAAGGGTGTGACCATCGATCAATTTTTGACCGAGGGAATTTTGCTAGCCTCAGCACATTGGCATTTGGATCAGGAGATGTTGCGAGACTGCGTGGTAGTGTCGCGCGGTGAGTTGGTCGTTGGCGAGCGTGTGCACGTGCACAGCGTGCATGAAAGGTTTTCCAGAGTTGGATGATTTGAGCAAAAAGGGTTTGAGTTCGATCTGGGTTTTGGTTTAGTTCGTGGGCACTTTGATGTTCATAAAGGAGGTAGGCGAGTTAACGGGGGATGTTTTTCGGTTAGTAGCATCGAATTCAGATGGTTTTGGGGTGGGATAAGATGATTAGTCTGGTAGGAAGAAGATGAAGGAAGAGATTAAGGGAGAAGTAGTTTTGAGTCTGGGCTTCGGCCCGATAGTGTTGTGATAAGTAAATATGTTTCGGGTTGTGTTTTCTGTTGGTTTGGGTTTTGGCCGTTTGGGTTTTTGTTTTATTTAAAAAAAGATTAAATAATAAAAATAAAATAGTATAATAAAGTCTATAAAAATTTGTATTCTTAAAGGTTGAAGAAGGCATGAGGCTTGAAGAAATGTTTTTGAACCTATACTCTTAAATACTAAATGTTTTGTATAAAATTTTAAATATAAACCAAAAAGAATTTTAAAGATAATAAATTTGTTTTACTTTGAGTCTATTTAATTATGGTATTTAAAATAAATTATTTTTATTTTAATTAGTCTTGTATTTTTTTAAATTTTTTTTTTTATTATTTATACTTGAGTTTTTATTTGAATAATTGAAGTATAGCTAAGCAGATGACCGGGGCAATAAAATGTTAAACTTTGAAAATTAATTTAAGGTCTTAAGTAATTTTATATATAATAATTATTATATTCCAAATGTTAAATAGGTGTTATTAAGAAGATGATTCATATCGACGGATAGTACCCTGTCGTACGATCCGAGTGTCATGATTTAATTGGTAAAATATTACAAGCTTGTAAAGATAGAATTTAAATACCGATTGGTAATTAATGTCGTTGTATAATTTTATACAGCCATCTGTTATGTTCCCAAACTAAAATAATGTGTTTATTGTAGATTATTCAAACTATTTGACATCTACGCAGCGAAAACAGACACAATTCCGCTAATTATTTAATTTAACTGCTGTGGGTAGTTTAAGCCATCGATCTCATATTTTCTGTGTAATCGTTTACTAGAAAAATCTCTGATATGCTTATTTCTGCACATATCTGTTTATTTGCCTGTTAGATATATTTGAGAATATAAGGTGAATCGATCTATGGAAGCTGATTAAATTTGAATATCTATATTGATTGTGAATTGTAGTTTGATAAGTACCGTTTAGACTAATAAGCCTTATTCTGTTTGGATTGATTTTTAACCTTGTTTGTTTAAAAATGAGTATTATTTTTAGAAATGTTTGAAAAAGAATTGATAATTATTTTGGAAATATCAAAAGTAGTTTATTTATTATTTTGAAAATCTTTGTAAAAGTATAATTTTTATAAGTATGTATTATTTAAACTATTTCAAGTATAAAAACTATTTTTGTAATAATTATTTAAAAGGTAATTGTTTATTAAATTAGTATTTAAGTATATTTTCTTCAATATAATCTATTAAATATAAGTGTTGTTTTAAAATAATATATTATAGAAAACTTTTATAAAAAGAGTATTTTTATTTAATAAACTGGGGAAATATATTTGGAAATTTTATAAGTATGATTTGGAAAGAAATGATTTTAAATATATATTTACCTAGTAAAATAAGCTTTCCTAGTAAATTTTAATCTGTTTGGATTTTAAATGTGAACAAGGCTTAATGGTTGCAACGGGAAATAACTTGGTTAAATTGATTGATTGTTTTGATAGTTAAATAATCGACTATCAAATCTGGACAAAACTTAACTTTGGAAATATCTAGAGGAAACACGAGAATTATATGGTACGGTTACCGTTCGAGGTGCTATACCATACGTATAAACTCGTTTGCTCTCTAGGACGAATTATAAGGAGACTGTCCATAAATGGTTAGGAGGTGAAATCCGATCTTATATTTCGTCAGTGCATTTCCTAAAGAACCGGGGTTGAGTTTACCGGAAAATAGCGAATGCTGTTTCAAAGAGACCAGTATCGGATTTATAATTCGAAAACCACTTCGATACAACGAGTATGTTTTCATGATGAAGACAAGAGCTTGGAGTCGAAGATGGAGCAGTGAAGTGCAAGGGCTAATCGCTACTAATCCCGAGGGTGATTCCAAAATGGATGTAGTAGGAATAGTGCCTTTGTTTCCGTTCGAACCTGGAATGGACTTGTATGATGAATGCTTTCAAAACATCGTCAGGAGGACGGTGAGCATTCTAAGTGATATGATCTAGAAAGGTAACGCTGTGCCTCGAACCTCATCAACCGGGAATGACTGAAAATCAGGGGATATGCAGCAGGCTAAGTGGGTAGCACCCAAGTAGGGTAAGGTCATCACTATCTAGAAGTCCCTTTTTATTTCGACTGTGTGGGTGGTTGTTGATCCCAACAGTGGGGTGATCTTACTCGGGCTATCCAGTAAGGGGTAGTCCGGTCTTGTGTTGCAAGGGAACAGAGGGGTCCTCGCTACGCTGATCTAGATCAGGTACTGTTAGGTGGTACCCCAGTGCCTAGTCATTCTTTGGAAATCCATTCTCCCTACGTGCCCTTTACTGTTTTAATTTTAGAACCCACTTTGTAGCTAGTATGCCAGAATTTAATAATGTAACAATTTCGACTATTTGCATAAGTATTTGTATATAGACACTATTATAATATCATAGGATTTTATAAGAAATGTTTAGTTATTGTAAGGTAAAAACCCGACATGTTTATTTGTGGCATGGTCTTACGAGATACCTTTGATTTCAAAAGGATCTTTAAACTTTAATTAATCAAGTTGAGTGTGTTTCTCATACTGGTTTACCAGACTGACCCAGGCTTGGTGTTTTTCCTATATGCTCGGGTCAGACCGAGCATATTTCCAGGTTTAGCTGGAAGACCGGAAGCTTCAGGAGAGGAGCTGGAATCAGGAGACGTATTCACATAGATGCTTATATTCAGTTTTATTTTGGATGTGTGTCAACTAGTAGTAAGGACAGGATTGCTATAAAATATCCGAGTTGAATGGTTGTAACTCTGATTTAAAGTCTGTATATGCTATTAAAGTAACAATTTTGATTTCGTGTAAAGATTTGTTTATATTATAGTTTATTCGTTCCGCTGTGAGATTTTGATTGTTCTCTTTTCTTCTATCTTCTTTCTATTTCTACATTCTTTCTTTCTTTCACTATCCGTCTTCCCATGCGATTTGGCTGACAAGTATACTTTAAAGTCAGTTTAAATCAGTACGAAAAAATGGGTCATGATAGATTCTTTATGCATTGGTAATATGGATCATCATACATGTTATATTGTCTTCAATATCATAATTTACTTATGTATTTGATGCATGAAGAAAATATCAAATCCAAATTAAGATCACTAAACAATAATTTTGTGTTCTACAGTATAGTTTACAAAAACAAACGAAATCTTTAAGAAGGAGTATTCATACTTTGATTTCATAAGTGATATTAAGTATAATATGGAAATATCAAATTCATGTTCGAAAATTATTAAGAAACTTTATGTTGTAAATCTTCCAAATGAAAGGTTGTGGTTGATTAACTGAAATGTCTAAATATATCGCCTTCAATAGTGCCACAATAAAAGCAATGTATAAATATCCTTGCACAAATTTACAATTGAGCAACGAGTGATTCCAAGTATTAAGGATACTACATCATTGTTATGCGATAACTATATAATGATAAGAACTCACTAGAGGATAAAAAACATACTCTGAATAGTTCTATATCATATAAGTAGTCTATCAGCATCAAAGAGCGTTGATTGACGAAGAAGATAATTAAAACAACAAAGTAGATCCATTCATAAAAGGACTAGACAATTAATAGTCATCAAACTGATTGAAGGGATGTGATAGAGATTCCATAATTAGCCCAATTACGAGTGAGAGATTGATAAAATAAGGGGTATGCCCTGGGGGCAATTTTGTAATTTGTTGTAAATTATTAATTTTGTAATAAAATCTCATTTGAAATAAAAGGTGTTTTGCTTTCAATCATATACTTGATATAAAGTGTTATATCATTTATTTAATTAATTTAAGTATATTTAATAGAAAATCCACTATTTTGTGATAGTAGTTACAATGTTTTGTAATCATGAGCAATTTATTAAAATAAAATAAGCATACTATTTTAAATATTCCTAGTTGATATGTATCGAGATTGGATATCGATGCATCCGTTGAGACTAGAGTACGTAATGCCCTCGGTAGTTTATTACTTATGGATGTTGGGGAAACCAAAGGGTTATGTGCTGATAATTATTGGGTAGCTAAAGAGTGACTCACTCGATAGTTTTCTGTTAGTTAATATTGCTAAGGTCAAACATAAAATGTTGATGTGACAATATTACATAATTCTCTCAATTTGAGAGCACTATTGAGTTTTGATGTGGAGACTCCGCTTAGATTATAGTTAAATTATGGCAAGGTTTCCATCGAAATACTATAGTTGGGTTGCGTGCAAGCATTGGAAGTGAATCACTATTCAGTAGAGGATTCGTCTCGGTTATATAAGATTAGTACCATAGTTAACTAAATTCAACTCAAAGTCAAAGTTTTTAACTAGAGTAGTTTGGTTGATAATAATTGTTATTATTGAACCAATGACTTCGTGTTTGAACTATAAAATTAGATGATATTGGAATTTTGACCATTACTAAATTCCATATGTCCTAACGTGATACAGTTTTAACGAAGAGAATTGGTGTAAATAACTGTCATTACAGGGTAACACTTAAATAACCATAATTGGATTTTATCGAAGCTATGTAAGTTATAAATTTGGATATAATATCACACCACTAGCTAAGGTGATGTGTGAATGTTAATATCCGAAATTATCGCTATTGATCGCTAACCAAATTTACACCTAAGAGTCACACAACTGAAATGTTGAATACTCTGACTGCCACCTGTTTAATTAATTATAGTTGTTATAAATCGGTTAAATTAATTTATATTTATGAAATATTAATTATAAATTTTATTTTATTTTTGTTGATCAGTATTAGAATAGTGCGTATATAAATGTTGTGTACATACTTATCCATATACGATATCGATGTGCTTTTAAATTAGATAAAAATGCATATTTATTTGATTGGGCTTAAAGTAATTTTTCAGCCCAAACATGGGAAAGCATTTCCAACCATAAGAGTAGCAGAATGGGGTTGAAGTGGATTCAAAATGGTTTGAAATAGCAAGAGGAAATAGTAGAACTAGATCAACTTTTAACTTCTCTAACCCGCAGCTATTTAAATGCCTTTGATCCTATTTTTCACTCTCTTATTTTTGCTCCCTCCTCCATCTTTTCAGTCTAGCCATACCCCCTTACCCCTTTATTTTTTTTAGCAATTTAAACAGAAAATTAGATAAAAGCAATACATCGGTGATTAGTGCTTTCAGTCTGGTAACTCTCTTTAGAAGTTTTGAATACAAATTTAAGGAGTCAACTGATTCGATATTTCAATATGTTACATCTTGGCTATAACAAGGTAATAGTTATATATATATATATATATATCATGTCATTCTAGTGCTTAAGTTGTATATATATTATCACGAATCCACATATGTTTGCTCTATCAACATTCAGTATTTTATACACACACACACATGTGTGTGTATGTATGTATGCATGTATTATTTGGGTGGATAAATAAAATCATTTTTCTTTAATTTCAAAATTAATCAATAGTCTAAAGTTTTAAAACAAAATTGTTTTTATAATATTAAGTATGTAATATATATACACACACATATTAGATTTTTGAAAATAAAAAAGAAAGTATTATATATATATAATATCCATAAGTATTTATATTAAAATTTAATTCATATTATTTATCTAAAGTATATGCATGTATATATATATATATATATTATAAAATTTACAAGTGTGTATTCAATAAAATTATGCAAACGTTTTGAAATTGTTTTTCATTAAAATAATTAATTTTTAATATTGATTTCTATACAAAATTATTTGAATAAAAAAATAGTTTGTTTAAAAAAACCTTTAGTTTTATTAAAAATATTCTATTTTGTTAAATATTATTATAGCCGAATGTGTAACATATATATTCATATATGGGCATGTTAAATCATTTACGCTACAAATGTTTCACCTACATGTATACAACATGTGTGTATGATATGCATGTTATATTATATAATATAATTATAATATTAAAATAAAAATTTATTTGCAATTTAATTAAATAATGATTCTATCTAAAATTAATTTAGATTAGGTCTAAATTAATTTACACTTCACAAGCCTAATAAGATCCAACATGGAATAAATTATTGAAATTTATTAATTTAACCCACTACGTGCTGGCCCAGATCCCGTGGAATCACCGGGCCTTAGGTCCGCCTATAGGTGCCACCATCACCATCACGATCGTCAATTTCATCTCAGGTTGAAAAACCTAATGTTAGATTAAAGGTATCATGCGTAGAATGAACAAATAGGAAGGGACATAGGAATTAAATATTTGGTTTTCTTGTGTATTTTGAAAAAAAATCCTTATGGTTAATATCAAAACATGGTGTCATTAAGGTCAAAATTTGTCATGTAAACCATTTTTGTTTTTTTTTAAATGTTAGCCAATAATTCAAAACCAATATACTAAAATAACAATTACATACTAATTAACTCGATGTGAATAAATTAAAACCAACATAAAAAATCAAATCAATATTACATACCATTTACTGAAGATTTAGCCAACCTAGGAGTTAACTAGTTAGATTGTGAAAGCAGAGGCCACTTGCTAATCACTAGGCTTAAAAATGAAATATGAGGAAGAATGCAAGCAATCAAAGCAAAATGACATCAAATATAATGTGGTTCAAACAGATTGCATACGTTCACTGTGAAGATCTCTTACTATAGTTCTCTCCTACAATTATAGGGAATTATAAGAGAATAATAAGATATATAACACTTTAAGACTAGAAAAGTTGAGTACTCAGGGATTTGATTTGCCACGAGTAGAGTTCTGTATAGAGATAATGAGCATAATTCTAATATTTTCCAACCCCTTTGAAGTGGCAATGCATGGGGTATTTATAGCGATTGAAATGGATAGTTGATGGTTGAGATTGTGCTAAAAAATAGGTAGGAAGAGCGTTTGGACGTTGATGTAGTCACCTGAGCTTATGAGGGACAGTTGTAAAGGCATAATGGGATGGGTGGCTAAGAAGCATGCCAATTGTCCTTCTGTAAAGCGCATTGCACTTAATGCACATTAAATGCTGACGAGAAGCTATAGAAGTAGTTGTAATTTCCACTAGTTTGCTATAGTATCTTGTATAGTTGGATGTATGGCTTATTATTTAATTTTGTATTCCTATATGGCAAGGCAGAGGGATGACCCTAATCGGGCTTCAATTATATTGGAGACCATATAGCTAAGGATCGAGGTGCAAAGCATAGGCCAGGCCAGCTACGATATGATGAGATGAGACATAGTGATCTCGGGTTAAAGACGGTTATGCTTGGGTCGACCTTAATGTGTGAGTGTTGTCTGAAGTTGCCTGAGCGTACAAATCAGCTATGGGGTCGGTTTAAAGCAATTGGTCCAAACTAGTTTAGATGCCGATGGCCATGGGTGAGTTGGTTATTCCATGCCTAAATTTGCTGAATTAACCGGTGCTAAGGACCATGATAAGGAGGTAATGTGAGGCCAGTTGTGAGATGATGGGGCAGGCTACTTGGGACATGTCGAAGGTGGTTGCATTGAGGCCGAGTGAAGGATGGATCATGCTTGAGCGGTTTTATCGAATATGTTGGTTATTAAGGTAGCCTTTTGTTCCGTTGGCCAACAATTGAAGTGATGCTAAGTGGATGAGATGACTTTGAGTCAGGCTAAAAGTGGGTTGACATGAGATATTTGATTGTCATTGAGCCAATCAGAGTGGACCAGGTAAGGTTATACCTAACTTTGTCTTCACATGATGAATTGATTGAAAGTTGCTTTAAGAAAGACCATCGAATTCCGGCTTGATGTGATGTTTGAGTAAATGGCTAGTCAGGGACCAACTTGAGCTTAGGCTGGCACGTGGGACCTAGTCGTAGACTAACTGGTTTGGCTTGGGTGAAGTGGTGGTTTTTGACATGGGTGAAGTGGCGGTTGCATTCCTTACACTTAGATGGCCGACATCCAAAGTCGATTTGAGTACTACGATTGAGATCAAGAGGGTGGGTTTATAAAAGCTTTTCCCTTTCTTCTTCTCCATTCTTTAGTGGAAAGAAAATTTTTAAATGCCAGCACAAATGCTTAAGCACTCTTACACTCTTCTGCTTTCTTAGATTTACTTTGCTCGGAAAAGTGAGTATGCTTCTGCCTTTGCCTCCATCATAGCAGGTGTCATTGCCATGGTGAGGCGTTGATTTTTTTGCTCTATTTTCTTGTTCTCGGTATTTCAATTTTTTTATTTTTCTTTTGCTAATTTTCTTTTGATTTTAACCTTTTTTGCTGTAAATGCTGTAAAGCCATGTTGTTTGGGTTTTCTCTTTGAGCACTTGATAAAAAATTGCCTTTTCTGGCTATTTTTCGACGTCGATCAACCATTACCAACATAGGCTTGAGTGGGCCTACACACGTTTAAACGGTGAAAATAGTATTTGTTATGATAATTGGCCATGGATCAGGCCTAATTTTATGAGTACAGGCCTTAAGTTAATAATAGGCATTAGATTGGGGCCATAAGGCCTAATACTTTAATTATGAACCAAGTTGTGAGCCATCCTTCATGGGGTTCCTGGGCATGCCATGAAGATGGTCGTCTAGTAACCATGTCATGTTAGGGTGTTTGCCTCTTTAGGCTTTGCTAAGCTTGGCCTTTGTGCTATTGTATAATTAAACCATTTGTGTTTCAGATGGTAGATTCTTGTTCTACCTCTGCTAGCCAATCGAGATCATCATAGGATACCCCTCCAAGGGCCTATGAATTAGAACAAGACAAGATTGATATGGACAAGATGCTAGTCGACCATGGAGTCAATATACGCATGATTTACTATCCAACCTCTATCGTCGTCCTGACCGACTACCGATCGGCTTCTTTACCTTCTCAACAGGCTACTTTAAGGTAGGGGTTATGCTGCCCCAACACCCCTACTTTGTATGCATCCTCAATGCCCCTGTACAACTGACTCCCAATAGCTATTAGTTTTTGTGCGCCATCTATGCTTCTTGTGTTGTACTCTGTCTCCTAGAGCCAAATGCAAACCTGGCAGAGATAGTCTTTCTTTAGATAGAGGCCAACTACTTGGTCGACACCTACAATCATTTTTATTCTAGCACTAATACTATGATTTTTCAAATGTTCTCAACAAGACCGCCCTAGTTGGATGACCAAACACATCTTTGTCCCGCATGGTGTTAATCCTAGTCTTGAGAACACTACCTTCCAAACCCCTAGTATGTCTTCACTTATCTTTCTTTCCTGTTATCTCTTTTGCTACTTTTCTTTGCTTAATACATTTCATGATAGAAGATGAGCTTGAAATTCTTAGCTTTGGGTCTTCCAGGCTAAGTGAGAACATGAACCGACTAAAGAAGACCACCCCGCCCATCGGGACTTAAGGCTTCTAGTAACTGATGTGATCCTCTGCTAGGTTGGTTTGATGAGGCAAGGAAAGGCAATGGCTGGGAGTTGCCATGAAGGAAGCCGACAAAGAAGGTGGCCAAATTGGAGAAGTTGATCAAAATCAAGCATGACTATTCCAAAGTCTAGTTCAAGGACCTAGATGTCGGGCCAATCACGGATGTTGATCGAACAAATGATGACATCATAATGGGTGAGGAGGAACATGAGTGGAGACAGTTGACATTGAAAAGTTAAGTGATGTTGTGTGCAGTGGGAACAGTTTGAACCAAACAACTAGTTGATGTCTTGGTCCCTTGCCATGATCCACTCCCCGAAGGGTAGGATACTGATGCGAGCTTGCGGGATAATAGTGTTGCAGAAGGGGGACAAGAGATGGGTGTCAGTGAGGACACCGGTGTCTCCTATTGGTAAATTCTAGAATGCAACCCTTCGTACCCTATATACGAAGGGGAATCTATATGCGAGCCTTACGCAAGATAGTTGAAACTAGCGTAGGCTACTCGGCTTCACCATGTCGGATCTTATGAGGAATGGATTGGGTTAAAACAATTGGCAGTTTACTTGCACTTTTCTTCTTTTCTTACAGAATTTTGACTAACTCTATTTTTCTTTGTGTTGTAGCAACCGATGAATTGTGCTTCGATGCATTTGACGAGGGGTTAGTCAAAGATGTCGTGACCGAAGTTACTAACGCCTTCATCATTCCTAGTGTGACTTGTGTACCTAACGCACCCTATGAACCCATGAACCTCGACATCTCTGATCATGTCTAGGTGGCTGCTGACTTGCCTCTTAGCCCATCTTTCTTGCTTTCACAATCCAAGAAGAGAAAAAGGGATGTTGCCGGCCCATCTACAGATGTTTTTGCTGTTTGGCCTTTTAAGAGGCGCCTTAATATTTATGAATGGAGGAGCCGCTCACTGACGAGAAAGCCAAGCCACTGGGGGAGATTATTTTGGACCTTCATCATGTTGAGGACCCTGCCAATGTGGACCGAATGCTTTTACCTACCAACTGATAGCGATGGAGATCCTCACTTACCCCTACCGTGGCTAGTCTGGCCTGAACCATCTCTTCCTATAAGGCACCATAAACTTTAAAATATGGAACTCCATGTTTGTACGTTTTTAACTTTAAACTTCCATACTTCTTACTTGGCTATTTTAACACTTGCCTATCCTCCAGGTTGATTAACACCGCATGCAAAATTTGAAGGCCAAGGGACCGACTCGACAGGTAGTGGAGGCAGGGGTTATTGAGGCCTAGGATGACAAGGAGGCGGTCTAGAAGGCCAGTAAGGACCCTGATGAGGTGGCCAAAAAGGAGACATGAGAGGTGGTCGAGCCCTAAGGGAGGGATGGGAAGGTAGAGAAGGGATAAGAAGGTGGAGAAGGCATTGGCAGATCTCCATAGAGGGCCTAGAGGGCAGAGGAGGCGGAGGCAGACCAAAAGGAGAGGTTAGCAAAGATGGAGAAGGAGGCCAACAACCAAAGAGCGGACTTGGCAAAGAAAGCGGCCAAGGGCCAAAGGAAGAGGATGTGGCTACTACTAAGCAGAAGGAGGAGGTCAGGTGGAAGAATCAACTGAAGAACATGGTCAATCCCCTGATCGTGGAGAAATATTAGTTCCTAATTTCCATTAGCAAATTTGATATCGCAGCTTTTGCAAAGGCTTAGGAGAAGGTGGCAAAACAGAGGTGGGCGAAGGCATCAAGGTGCCGACTGTCCTTGTTAATACCTTAGTTATTGATTATGATGATAATAACCATATAAATTATAGATACTAATGTTCTTTCAACGCATATAGTGTATAACGCAGAATATTACACAGGTTACAAATTGAAGACTGTATAGTATAAAGATCAAGATAAAGATACGAAGACTCATGAGTTCAAAGAAAAAGATATGAAGATCCCAAGGTTATAATATAGTGTTTAGAGTTACTAGAATATGTTGTTAAATTCCTTGATAGTAATTTCCAATCCTTATCCCCAATTTTCGATCCTTGATATTTTAAATAAAAATAAATTATTTAAATTTAAAAATACATTTTTTGAAAATTTTATAAAAGTTTTTAAGAGTTCAAAATTTTTGAAAACTATGTTCAAATTATTTTACAAACTATAGGATTTTCGAAACTGTTTAAAAGAAAAGTATTTTCAAAAATTACTATATCTACCATTGGATTATTTTTTAAATTTTGAACGGAAGTGTCTTTTGGACACAACTCTTCACGAATGGATACATCTGTTCATTTCCTTAATAAAGGAGAGTGCAAATGAATTTTCAACTAATTAATTACTTTTTTTCTTTACACTCCTTACTCTCTCAAAAAATTTCTTGAAAAATATACTCTATCATATTCAAAATCTTATAGAATAAATTTATTGTATTGATTCATTACTAATTACTCACTGTTTCGGAAACATCTACCTCTCATTTCATAGGTCAAAGTGCTATTAAGAAGGCTATAGGATTTATTGTATCCAAAGTACAATAATTTTTCTTTGGAAAAACTATCAACTCTACTCATGTTTGTATGTGTGTGCTAGTAGCCCATTCAAATCAGTAGCACAGTAAATCTAGTGGATGATCTTGTAGCTAGGTTAAATCAAGAGAGTTTACCCCAGACTCGTGATATAAGAGGGTGTGTCTCGTAGCCTCGAAGTCAAGGTTATAATCTGGTTTGCCTTCTACCTTGTTTAAAGATTGACATTTGAAAAGAAATCTTTACAAGCAATTATATGGGACCGAATGTAGGAGATATTTGAACCAGTCAAATTCCCATTGTCATCTCTCCAACTTTCACTTTACTTTATTGCTTCTATATTAATCTATGATTGCATACGTGACTGGCTATTAGTGTAATTCAATGTTGTTAATATGTGGTCAAATATTAATCTTAAAACAAAATTAAAAAGATTTACATTAATTTGAAAACACTATTCACCCCCTTTAGTGTTAAATTAGCATTAATATCCGTTATTTTGCAACCCACATTTGCTATCAGAGCATTAAGTTTTCAAAATCTCATAATTTTGTTTTTGAAAAGTGTAAATGGCTAGTAATATTGTTAGTATACTTGTTAACAGTTTTGTAGAAGGACAATCTACTATTAGACTTCCAATTTTTAATAGCATAAATTACACTTATTGGTCATATAGGATGAAGATTTATTTACCATCTATAGTTTTAGATATTTGGAATATTATACAAGAATGAGTACACTGAACCCTAGACTGACTTTTCACAATGAACCGCTGACCAAAAGGTACAAGCACGTAACAATTCTACAGCCATGAATATTTTATTTTGCTCACTAGATAAAAATGAATTTAATATAGTCTCTATTTTTAAGTGTGCATATGATATTTGGAGAACATTGCAAATTACACATGAAGGCACTAGTAAAATTAAAAGGACTAAAATTTTCATGTTAAGTAATCAGTTTCAGTTATTCAAATTGAATCAGAGTAAGTCTATTTTTGACATGTATTATAGGTTTCAAGATATAGTACATTCTTTAGTATCATTAGGTAAAAACTTTTATGAAGAGGACCAAATTAGAAAGGTCCTTAATTCACTCTCTTCATAGTGAGATCAAAAGTCATTAGCAATAGAAGAGGCAAATGACATTTGCACTCTAAAAATTGAAGAGTTAGTAGGTAACTGAATGTCCAACAAAGCATAACTGCAGGGAAGAAGAGAAAGCAAGGCAATAGAAAAGAAATCCATTGCTTTTACTGCAATAGTCGACGATCAAGATTCAAGCGATGAAAATGATGAGGAAATTGCTTTCATGACTAGGAATTTCATAAAGTTCCTAAAGTATAGAAAGATGAACAACTTTTGTAAACCTAAAAACAAGAATTCTGAAAATGGAACTGCAATTAGAGTTTCAACTGCGATGAACCTTTCATCTGCAAAGAGATTGTTCATATCAAAATAAATCAAGGATCTCGTCAATTAACGATTCATCCAAAAAAAGAAAAGGGCTTAACAACAACATTAGATGATTCAGATGCTACTTCTACTGACAATGAACCTGCATCGAGGATGCAAACAGTGTTTCACGACAATAGTAGATTAATCAGAACAGATTGAAGGAAAGGAGCAAAAAGTGGTACTTTTTACATTTAATTTTTTCTGGATTATTGAATTTAAGAATAAAATATAAATTAATAATTACGTTAAATGCATACAAGTATATAGATATATATAGGAATCTTTTACCTTAGTTATATTTTTGGTTTTTTCAACTCATATGTCGACATACACAAAGTCTTTATGTCGACATATCAACTTAAAATTTGAAATTCTTTTTCAAATGAAAAATTTGAATTTCCCTCTCTTTTACATTTATTCCAAAAACGAAAAGGCATCTTTTCAAAATTGAAATGTTTGATCACTCACTATTAAATCATCTTATCTCTATCCATTCATTCACTCACTTTATTTTAAAAATTCAAAATATCTCTTCACTCTCTTATCTTATCAACTACTCAAAAATGGCCTCCTCAAGCCAACCAAAAACCATTAGACTCATAAAAGAATAAAAGGCTTTCTTTTCATTAATAAAGAAGCCATCGACACTTATATCAAATATACTACTTTTGGAAAAGTTATTCCTGAAAGATTTGTAATGTTTGATGACTTATTTTCTTATGGTCTTCAAGGTCTTTGTTTTCAAAATGATATTCTTAGTTTAGTTGACTCTTCTCAAGATGTTTTATACAAATATATGAATGGATAATTTTTAAAAGGAGAAGAGGGACAAGTTTGGGTAGTCTGAAAGGCACTATAATTATTTTAAATTATGAAATTTTGGGTCAAATGCTTGGTTTCAAATTTAGAAGAATTGACCTCTCTGCCTTTAAAATTGATGAATAAAACCATGAAGTTTTTCATTATATTTTTAAAAGTGATGAAGAATTCGATTTCAACCACAAAAATATTAGACCAAAACTGAGACTTATAAGTCTCTTTTTATAATAAAGCATCACTCCGAGAATGGGTAATCATAATAACCCAACTCAAAAAGATTTTAAGGCTCCTTCTGCAATTTATGGAAATTATAACATCAATTGGGCATTAGTCATCTTAAACGATTTTGATCAAAAGAACATTTCTGGACATAAGAACACACTTTATCATTGTATGTATCTCACTGGAGTTTTTGAATATTTTGGTGTCAAATTACGAGGAGAATCCACTTTACCTTGAAATTTTTTCAATAAATCTAACATATCTCTCATGAATATTCCTTCCTACTTTGAACCTTATGAGACACTTTCTCAAAAGGAAGGAAGACTAGTGAGAGTAGTGCAACAAGAATTGAAAAAGAGGAAGGAGAAGAAGAAAGTTATGGAATTCAAGGAGAAGATGAAGAAGAAGAGGAGGAGGAAGTAGAAGTTTCTCTTAAAAGTTCGGAGAGACCATCTTAAAGCTTAAACAAAGGAATTCTAAACAATCAAGAGAAGATAATCAAAAATCAAAAGAAGCTAAGTAAGAAATTCATTAATCTCAAGGTAAGTTCAATAAAGCTTTTTGCAAATGTCCACTATCCCTACCCTAGCACCAGCCTTACCTTCTATACCTTCCCTTACATCCGACGTTTCATCCATCCATCCATCCTTCCATCTACCTCAGCTCTTCCCATTGATCAGACCACCTCCTTTTACACCTTTATCAATAATATTATCCTACCACCTATTCACTTAGCCATTTAACCCTTTCCATCACGATACCACCTGATCTCGGTCCTAGAATTCCTATCCCTTCCCTCCATCTTCCTCTGCTTCCTCTCCTCTAGTCATTATCTCCGCTTCTAAAACATGGTCCTCTCTATTTAATTCCAAACCTAAAAATGCAGGAAGCTTCATCCCCATTGGTTTTAACCTGAGCTACACTACAGATGCATTTAAAGTACCAAACTCTATTATGTCTGTTGGGATTAACTATTAGATGGCAACAATTTTTGCTTTGAATTTTTTGTGATGAAGATAGGATCAAAGTCTTGAGATTTGATCCAATGTTTTTCAGAGGAAAAATGTTTATCATTTCCACTTGGCAGCTGAATTTCAACAACATACACTACGTGGTTCGAACAGTTCCTATATGGATTCACATGTGCAACATCCCACTTATAACATGGAATTGGCTGGAATTAGTGTTTGTAAATTGATATGTTTTAATAAGGCCACTGAAATGTTAAGTAGATTTGGGTATGCTAAATGCCTACCAGAAATCAATCCCGAGAGATCTGCCTGACTATATTATATATGGAGTTAACAATTCAAGGTTGACAGTTGAATATGATTGGACACCTAGGATTTTTACTATTTGCAAATATTTTAGCCATGTGACCATTGAGTGCCATGGTAAGCAAGAGGTTCCAGTTTCAAATGTTAAGGAGGATGATGCTATGTAGGTTTAGGCTAGTAACAATAATTTTCAGGTTCATAGAAAATATACTCAAAAAAGGTAGAGAGGAATAAGGGTAGTAATTTGATCAAGGAAAAGCATCACTGATGTCCAAACTATGACTAACTTGGAGATAGATTGCTCAAAAGGATTGAGTCGGGCTTAGCCAAATCAATCAGTCCTAGGAAGGCGTCTCACTGAAATATATAATGTATTACGTATCAATGTGCATAGACTGGATAACATGGTACCAGCTGGTTCATATGCCACTGAAAATGCATCCTTTGCTATTAGACTTGATGAAATTAGCACCAATTCAACAAGTACATCCAAAATTGCACCCCTCGTCCATGCTATTATTCTTGCTAAACTTGACCCAAAAACATCCACCCAACTTCCTGCTGTTAATAGCATCGCTAGACTTATTCCTGTATGTGTGCACATGCACATCAACTCAAATAATATCCATACCAATCCTCAACCCATGCTTATTCTTCTCAATCCATATCCATTTCTAATAGATTATCCTCCTTTTATCATGTCTAATGATCATAATGACCATAATGTTCTCACTTTTCCACCTGGCGATCCCATATACTTCACCATTCTTGATCCCAGCCTTTAGTTCCTGGTCATGTTCACACCTCCAATAACACTTTTTCTAGCTTCTCTTTTCCTAATACTCTGTAGAAACTTTAAACATCAATGAACCCTCCACTGAAACACTTCCCACGAACTCTTCAATTTATCCCATATAACCATATCACAATTCCTCCTCGTATCTCCAAAATTCTATCCGTCTACAAGCTATCCTTTGGACCTCTAACTAACCCTCATATAACCACCATTGATCTTTCTATTCCATCCACCTCAAACATTCTAATTTCCAATCCAGACCTTAACAATATTCTGATATCCTGAGCATTAATCCAGATATTAATCAAATTATATCTCCCATGAATTCTCCATGTTGATCAATCTCTTCTGGAGGATATATCTCTGTCCATTGTTGATGAAGAATAAGACATAGAAGTAACACCAAACAAGAAGAAGAAAAAAATCCAAATCTTAAACTCATTCAGATTCAAACTATGACAATGGAAAAGATTATGGATAAAAGACTATTCAAAAACACAAAAGAGACAATCCATGATCAATCCACATCTATCTCCACCAAATCCAAAAAGATGAACGCTTTAGCTAAATCTAAAATCTCAAATAATCATGCTTGACCCCATAGCAACTTGGTACGCTAGGGGAGCTCGTTCTATTATCAAGCAAAATGAAATGAGGGACCCTATCAACCTTCATTAAATTCATATGATTGGCATAGTTGAAACAAAGCTCAATGGCTCCCTTGCCAAAAAAAAGTTGTAATCATATCAATAGCAGTTGGCAATAAGTTGACAATATCCAAGAAGCTACATATGGTAGAATTATTGTGATGTGGAATCCTCTAATTTATTATGTTACTACCACTTCCAAACACCCTCAATTCATGCATCTAAATATCACTCACATCCCTACCTCTCAGATATTCCTAATAACTTTCGTTGATTTATGCAATCAGTTAAGCCAGAGACAAGTCCTTCTAGATATTATTCCTTCTCTTAAATCCTCTGTAATCCCGTGTTTCTATCTTAGTGATTTCAACTGCATGAGAAAATCCTCACAAAAGTCCAGTGATTATCTTTTCACCATCAATGACATTTACCCTCTCAATACCTCTCTGCATCTCTCTGAGCTTCATAGCATCACCTGCTCAGGCCCTTTATTTACATGGAATAATAAGAAACATGGTAGTAAAAGGACTTTCTATAAGATTGATCATAGTTACTTTAACCTTCTTGATCTTTCCCTTTGGCCTTCCCTTTACGTCCATATTCCACCTTTTAATCTCTGATCTCAGCCCCTAAATTCTTATATGGAAGGTGGTCATTAATAAAAAGTTTTACCCATTTAATTTTTTTTGACTTTTGGACTAAACATCCTTATTTTTTAAATATTTTATCCCAGTAATGGTCCACTAGTACTCATGGTAACCCAATGTACAAGCTTCAAGCTCAGCTCAGAAAACACAAAAATAGTTTGAGAACATAGGCCAACATTGAATTTGTTAATGGTGCACAAAAACTACAGCCATCAGACATGAGCTAGAGGAAATTCAATCCAGAATGCTTTCCTCCCCTGAAGACCTATCTCTCTCTGAGATTGAATATGATATGCAGATTAAATTAATTAATGCTTTACACAATGAATTATAATTCCCAAAATAGAAGCTAGGAAAAAACTTCTTTTTTGATGGAGACAGAAATACATAGTTTTTCCATTGCTCTCCCAAGGTCAAAAACAAAAAAAATCTAGAATTATGTCCATATCTGAATTGCAAGGGACTACTCACTCCGATCCTACTGACATCAACAATGCATTAATTACCTACTTCACTGGCTGTTTCAACTCTTATAGTACCCAGACTATCGCAATAAAAAACTGACGTGAAGTTTCTCTCCCTACAGTCTCTAATCTAGAAGCCATGTCTCTAATACTACTATCTTAGATAATGAAATCAAAGATTCTACTATTGATTTAAATTCTATAAGCATAGGTGGACCAGATGGTTTCAACTCATTTTTCTTCACTCAATCCTGGTCTATTATTAGCTCGTCAGTTATCAAAGCCATCCATCAGTCTTTTAACACCAATAAACTACTATGAGGTATAAGCTCAATCAATCTTGCTGTGATACCCAAGATAGACAACCCTACCTCAGTTCATCATTACAGTCCCATTGCTTGCTCCACTGTCATATATATGGTGATTACGAAAATAATAGCAAATAGATTAAAACCAGAGCTGTCAAGTATCATCTCAAATAACTAGGCTGCCTATTTCCAAAGAGGGATGTAATTCATAATATTCTCTTGATCCCTGAGCTTCTTAAAGGATATAATACCAATAATATATCATCGAGATGTATGATGAAGCTAGACATTTAGAGAGATTTTGACTCTATTAGCTGGTTATCAATCATTGCCATTATGACCAAAATGAATTTTTTTAGGCCCTTAATTGCCTGGATTTTCACATGTATATCCACTATAACTTCTCTTTGATAATTATTCCAGAAGGTTATTTCTCTTCCTTCCATGGGATTAGGCAGAGTAATCCCACGTCTGCATACTTATTTATCATAACCATGGAGCTTCTCACTTGCTTGCTTCAAAAAAATTCAAATGAAAAATCTCACTCTACATCTAAAGGATAGAGATTCAGATGTTTGTTGCCTAATATTTGCTGATCGTCAGTTAATTTTCTCCAAGCCTGGCCCTCAAAGTATCTCCACCATTCACTCCTCCACCTTTCATCATTTTTCCCGTGTTTCTATAAACTACTCAAAATCCAAAATCATACCTGTTGGTCTTACTAAAAGTCAATATACTAACTTGCTACATCTCTCTAAACTTGCCGTAATGCGTGCTAACTCAGTTTGTCTCGGCATTCCACTCACATCTTCCATTATCAATACTAATCAGTATGTTCCTCTCTTTGAAAATATTATATCAAAACTCTCTATTGTCCATCTCATCTTATATCATAGGCTAAAAGACTGACAGTTATTTCCATATGCACTGGTACGATATAATATTATTCGAGATCTTTTATTCTTTTAAAGGAACTCATGTCTAATTTCAGTGGAGATTACAACCATTTTCTTTGGCATGGTTATTTTTACTCCAAGAAGCTTGTTCTTATTTCATAAAAAAGTTACAATTCCTAAATCTCATGGTGGTCTAGGCATTATCAATCTCACAACATGGAACTTGGCTTCTTCTTCAAAGCACTTGAATACTTTCCATATTGATAGATCCTCCTTATGGGTTCTCTAGACGCTCATACGCCAACTGAAGAATAAAAGTTTGTGGACAATGGACATTCTAGTTTCCACTAGTTAGATATGGAGGAGCTTACTTAACCTAAGACCTATGATCCTTCCTCTTATTAGGCATAATGCTGCAAACTCATAGATAGACCTTTTCTGGCACACTTTGTGGGCCAATCATTGTGTCATTCTTAACAATATCCTCACATATAATAAGAAGTTGGCTACATAAATACCTGACAATGCCTTAGCCACTAACTACATCCAAAATGGTCGAATTATATTACCCTATTCTAGCTGCTCCAAAGTTAGGCTGCTGTGAAATACACTAATGACCATTCACTATGACATGCTCAAGGAAGGTATATCTTGGGCTCGGTTGAATAAACAACACTCCATTAGTGTTGTTTATAATGCCTTGGTTAGATCTCTAATCCCAATCTCGATCTATAGTGCAAAAGGATATGGAATAGGTATGGCACAGCAAGGGATAATTTTAATTTTAGGGAAACATGAACAATGCCCATCTAACTTGTGATAGGCTCCACTCTCTTGGCCTTCTCACCAGTAGGTGTTGTGTCCTATGTTAAATAGATATTGAAACAAAGTAACATATATACTTTGAATGTACCTTGCATATAACCTATGAGCTAAGCTCCTATTTGAATTCAATTTGTCCCAACCTCACAGACTCTCGAACAATGAATGGTTATTGATTTTCAAAATATCAAGATACAAGGTTGCCAATTGATGCAACGCACCATGTTTTCAGCCGAAAGTCATTCGCGAGTTATATGAAGTCGCCAGCGACTCAACTACTTAAGCCGCTTTTCCTTAGGTTGCGTGCCTTAAGTCACCAGCGACCTAGCGAGTTACTTAGTCGCTCAAGCGACCTAGTGAATTATGCCATAAGGCGCGACATCGATGCAGCACACGATGGTAAATCGCTCCAGCGACCTAACGGGTTGATAATTCGCCCTAGTGACCCTGCAAGTTTTCTGGAACCACCTGCGTTCTATCATAGCGAGCTACGACCTAACGAAGCAGCGAGCTACGGCCTAACGAGCTACGACCTAGCAAGTTAGGTCACGTATGTCGCAAAACCTTGAATCATTCCAGAAGCCATTTTCTTAAGTCGCGAGAAGTTCCTTATGTCGCTTCCTGTTTTCGATAAGTCGCAAATGGTGTTGAGTCGAATATGTTGTAATTTGCTTAGGTCGTTAAGTCGCAAGTCGCGTGAGTTGTTAGGTCGTGTATTTTGTTATCTCGTGTGTCGCATGTATTGGGCCGTGTGTGTTGTAAAATCTCTATAAATACGGGTGTGTTGTCATTGTAAAACGAGAGTTGATTTTGAATAAAATTTTGTTGAGAGCTTTGTGCCTCTTTTAAAATTGGAAGTTGAGTGTGAGCTCCTTTCTCCATCTTCGGTTATTCGAGTGCGCTCGAATCAACGAATTTGAAGCCGATTCACGGAATCTCGTGCGCGAGATCAACGTCGAAGAATCGTAGATCTTCTAACGCGGCATCGTGCGCGATCAACGTGTTGAAGATAGCTAGAATCCGGTATCTCGAGAGATCAACGGATTTGGGCATTTATCTTGTTTTACTTGACACGAATCATTTCGTGAGGAAGAAATTGCATCAATTTGTATCAAACATTACTAGCACGTCAAAGTTTGTTAATCCGCTGCGTCAATTTGGTATCAGAGCTTGAAGAGCTTGCAGAGCTATGTGGAAGCTAAGTAAGATCCAAGGCCGAATCAGTTAAGTTGAAGCCGAGCTAAGTTAGGTCGAAACCAAGTTAGGCTGAGCCGAGCTAAGTCCTAGTGCAAGCCGAGTTAAGTCGAACTATATCAAAGTTAGATCGAAAAAGAGATTGTTTGAAGATCATGCCTCCGAGACATGCTAAGCGGTTTCAAAATGTTGAAGATGTATATAGAAGACAAAAAACTGAACAGATGGAGCGGCATATCAATGAAAAGTTCGATGAAGGTATTGGAAAGTTAGAGAAGTTGATGAGAGACATGATTCAAAGTTAAAGGAGAACTTCACAAGTTTCGCACCATAGTGGAAACAGAGTTTCACCTTCAGTTTCGAGAGAAAGAGACGTGCGTGGTAGCCGAAATGTTGATGGTCATAATCAACATCGACATACGTCAGATTTGAAGGATTCCAGTGATGGTGATAGTAGTTTTTGTCGAAACCATGGCCAAGGACGAAGTCGAACAGAGATTTCGAAGATGATCGTCGATGGGAGTCGGGGATGAAAACAGAGATTCCAGAATTCAAAGGGGGAATGATAGCGGAAGAATTTCTGGATTGGTTATCAAATGTTGAAGAAATTTTTGACTTCAAGGAAGTACCCGAGCATCGTAGAGTTAAGTTGGTTGCTACACGATTAAGGGGAAGAGCTATGGCATGGTGGCGACAAACTAAACTTACATGGGAAAGAATGGGAAAGTCGAAGATTGTTTCATGGGAAAAGGTGAAGAAGTTGATGAAGGCTACTTTCTTGCCTTATAATTATCGATCTCTTATGTATCGGCACTTACAGAATTTGAGATAAGGGACAAAGTCAGTAAATGATTATGCAGATGAGTTTTATCAACTGATTGCAAGAAACGATATCATGGAAACGGAGGAACAGTTGACATCTAGATTTGTTGGAGGATTGAGAATGCAAATTCAGGATATGGTAAATATGTTTGATCCAAGATCCGTTGCTGAAGCATACTAGAAGGCTCTAGCTTGGGAGAAGCAAGGTAGAAGAGGAGGTGGTGCACTTACAAGTTCGATCAATCAGGTGAAAGGGGCTAGTAGCAATACTAATGTTTCCAAGGCTGTTAGTAAACCGGTTGTCAATGAAGTTGCGAAGACCAAGGTCAACAACAATTTCAAGTGTTATAACTGTCAGGAGTTTGGTCACAAGATCAATGAATGCCCGAGGCCTAAGAATCGAGCGATGGTTGCTGAGCTTGAGGATGAGGATGCAGAAATAGAATGTTCCAATTCACCACAAGTTGAGGAGGAAGAAGAATTACTGACGGGAGATGAGGGACATTCTTTAATGATGAGGAGATCTTGCTTGACGCCAAAGCAGGAAGAGGAGACTAGTTGGTTGAGGAGTAATATTTTTCAGTCGACGTGCACTATTTTGGGAAAGGTTTGTAAGTTTGTTATCGATGCAGGAAGTTGTGATAACATCATCTCTACAGAAGCTATAAAGAAGTTAGCGTTAAAGACAAAGAAGCATCCCAAACCCTACAAATTGGGTTGGCTGAGGAAAGGTGGGGAAGTGAAGGTTAATCGAAGAGTTTGTGTAACTTTTTCCATCGGAAAGAAGTATAAGGATGAAATTTGGTGTGACATGGTGGATATGGATGTATATCATTTGTTGTTGGGAAGACCGTGGCAATTTGATAGAGCCGTGCAACACGATGGTAGGACTAACTACTATAGTTTCATGTTCAATGGCACTAGAATTACTCTAGTTCCTAAAAAGCGACAACAAAGTGAAAGCAAGTTGGAGGAAATCGAGGAACTAAAGACTCTGTTATCTTTGAAGGAGTTTGTCAAAGAAGTAGAGGATGGGCCTGAAGTATTTCTGTTGATTGGATGTGAAAATAGCGAAACGCTTGAAATTCCTGAGGAAGTTAAGCCAGTGTTGAAGGAATTTGAAGATGTATTTCCTGAAGAATTACCAAAAGAATTACCACCGTTGAGAGACATACAACACCAAATTGATCTTGTTTCGGGAGCTGTGTTACCACATAGACCACATTATAGAATGAGTCCAAAGGAGCACGAAGAGTTGAGAAGGCAGGTGAAGGAGTTACTTGAACAAGGGCACGTACAAGAAAGTTTTAGTCCTTGCACAGTACCAGCCTTATTAGTGCCAAAGAAGGATGGAACTTGGAGAATGTGTACAGATAGTCGAGCACTAAAAAGATTACAGTGAGGTACAGATTTCCGATGCCATGATTGGATGATTTGTTAGATCAGTTGAGTGGAGCTGTTATCTTTTCAAAGATTGATCTAAAGAGCGGGTATCATCAGATTCGAGTTCGACCAGGGGATGAATGGAAGACAGCCTTCAGGACACGGGAGGGGTTGTATGAATGGCTGGTCATGCCATTTGGTCTTTCGAATGCACCTAGTACTTTTATGCGAGCGATTAATCAGATCTTTCGACCATTTTTTGAAAAGTTCGTGGTGGTATACTTTGATGATATATTGATATACAGTGGAAGCACAGAAGAACATCTACAACACTTGCGGGAAGTGTTGATAATACTTCGTCAGGAGCAATTTTACGCGGCAACAAAGAAGTGCATGTTCATGACACACAGTATTTGTTCTTGGGGCACGTGTTTTCCAAGGAAGGTATTCATGTGGATCAAGGTAAAGTTGAAGCAATCAAGGATTGACCACAACCCAGGAATATAACTGAAGTAAGAAGTTTCCATGGTTTAGCATCATTCTACCGAAGGTTTATTCAACATTTCAGTAGCGTGATGGCACCAGTGACAGATTGTATGAAAGGAAAGCAGTTTGTGCGGACTGAAGAGGCTGATTCTGCTTTCCAACAGATCAAGACACTTTTGACTACAACACCGATTCTTAAATACCCGGACTTTCAGTTACTCTTTGAGCTGAATACTGATGCATCTAAAGTTGGAATTGGTGTAGCGTTAAGTCAAAGGGGTCGTCCAATTGCTTATTTTAGTGAGAAACTTTCTGGAGCCAAGACAAGATACAATACCTATGACTTGGAGTTCTATGCTATTGTCCAAGCCATAAAACATTGGAGACACTACTTGTTTTATAAAGAGTTTGTGTTGTATACTGACCATGAAGCATTGAAACATTTGCAGGGATAGGATAAGATTGCAGCCAGACATGCTTCATGGATCACATACTTCTAACAGTTTACATTTGTTGCAAAGCATAAGTCGGGAGTTACAAATCGTGTGGCAGACGCATTGAGTAGAAGAAATCATTTGTTGACTACGAGAGAGTTGATGTGATGGGGTTTGATGTATTTCCAGAATTTTTTGTTGAGGATCCTTACTTTTCTAAGATTGTAGATGAAGTCAAGAAAGGGAAGACGGATGAGTATGTGTTGGTAGATGGTTTTCTATTCAAAGGAAATCGGTTGTGTATACCAGAGTGCAGTTTGCGAATGAAGATTGTGAAGGAATTGCATAAAGAAGGTCATGTGGGAAGAGATCGTACCTTGCATTTGATTTCTCAATCATATTTTTGGCCTTCCATGAGGAAAGAAGTTGAAAGATTTGTGCAGAGATGTCACATATGTCAAGTTTCCAAAGGGACAGCTAGGAATGCAGGATTGTATATGCCATTGCCCGTGCCTACTAGACCATGGGTTGATTTTAGCATGGATTTTGTTTTGGGTTTGCCAAAAACTCAACGAGGGAATGATTCTATATATGTTGTGGTGGATAGATTTTGGAAGATGGCATATTTCATAACTTCTAAAAATACCGCCGATGCAGTCCGTGTTGCTCAATTGTTCTTTAAAGAGGTTTATCGACTACATGGGCTGCCTGAGACCATTATTTCTGACCGGGATACGCGATTTCTAAGTCATTTTTGGTTGAGTCTGTGGAAGATGGTTGGGACTAAGCTGAATTTTAGTAGTGCCTATCATCCACAAACGGATGTGCAAACAGATGTGGTGAACAGATCTTTGGGAAACTTATTGAGATGTCTTGTGAAGGATAATTTGAAGAGATGGGATGCGAACTTGTGTCAGCAGAATTCGCACATAATCATGCCGTTAATCGAAGTACTGGATTCAGTCCATTTCAATTAGTATATTCAGCCATTCCGAAGGGACCGTTGGATTTGTCGATAGTTCCACGTCAGAAAGGGGTTGTTAAAAGAGCTTGCGATTTCGTGAATGAGTTGCAGGAGTGTCACAGGATTGTTCATGAACGATTGCTTAAGTCAAATAAGAAGTATAAGCAATTGGTAGATAAGAAGAGAAGGAGTGTGGACTTCAAAGAGGGTGATTTTGTTTACGCAGTATTGACGAAAGATCGTTTCCTAGTTGGAACTTACAACAAATTGAAAGCTCGAAAGATTGGTCCTGTAGAAATCTTGAAGAAGATCAATGATAATGCTTATCGGTTAAGATTGCCGAATCATATCCATACTGCAGACGTTTTCAACGTCAAACACTTGATTCCATATCATGGGGATAAGTGTGTCGAAGAAGAGGAGAGTGTGAATTCGGGGTCGAATTCTTTTCAACCAGGAGAGGATGATGCAGCGCACCATTTTTCAGCCGAAGGTCGTTTGCGAGTTATGTGAAGTCGCCAGCGACTCAACTACTTAAGCCGCTTTTCCTTAGGTCGCATGCCTTAAGTTGCCAGCGACCTAGCGACCTAACGGGTTGATAAGTCGCCCTAGTGACCCTGTAAGTTTTCTGGAACCGCCTGCGTTCTATCATAGCGAGCTACGACCTAACGAAGCAGCGAGCTACAACCTAACGAGCTACGACCTAGCAAGTTAGGTCGCGTATGTTGCAAAACCTTGAATCATTCTAGATGCCATTTTCTTAAGTCGCGAGAAGTTCCTTATGTTGCTGCCGTGTTTTCGTTAAGTCGCAAATGGTGTTGAGTCGAATATATTGTAATTTGCTTAGGTCGTTAAGTCATGCCGTGTTTCCTTAGTTTAATTCATGTTATCTTCTTGTGTTTTCGTTCATGCTATGTAGCATCTTATTCCAATTAATGAAAAATTTGTTCATGCTATTATATATTGTTCTATTAGTCTTTAGAAATCATTAAAATTGTAACATCCCTAATTTTAATAAAATTATTCAGGAAATTTAATTAGATAAATTAAATAGAATAATGATGATAAGGAGATTGAGATTTGAGTAAGTTATATATAGGACTATGCTTATTAACTAGTCAAATGGACTTTAAATTGGTTTATTGGTTAATTAAACTACACATGGGCATATTAGTAATTTAGCCAATTTATTATGCATGGCTATAACTTCTCATTTTGTCCATTCATGTTTCATTTATCTCACGACCACAAACACAAATCTAAAACCTAAAACTAAGTCGGCCATTATTAAGGAGGAAAAGTGGAATTTAAATCTAAAGCTAAGGATCAAAAGCTAGGGAGGATTAATCAACAACAAATCTTAAATTCCATAGCAAGTTTAAGGTAAATAACAATCTTATACCATCTTTATTTTTATTCTAAGATTATATGGTTTTGAATTTATGATTTTAAATTTGTTTTTGTGATAAGATGGATGATGATATGCTTGAGCTATAATATGTTGATTTATTTTAACTCATACCCATATGAATTTGTATGGTTTTAATGTAAAACCAATAATCTATGATTTCAGATTTCCATAGAAATTTTTTATGTTAAGTAAAACATGATTTTGGAGATGGTTTTTAATTTTTAGAAATTTCTAAGATATGAAAATTTTATTATGAATTTTTGATGGTAAATATGGAGTATTTGGGTTAAAAAATTATTTCGAATATTCCTGGAAGAATTTTGGGTCTAAAATTTTAATATGTCTGATTACATGATGCAATTGTTCTTCTTTAATTTTTGGGGATTTTTCCCAGTTGATTTATTAGGGAAAATAAATTATTGTTAAGGAAGGACTTTTATGCAAATGTTGGTTTTGACATAAAGAAAGGCTTAATGTTACAAAGCTTTTGATTTTGATCTAATCAGTGCGACAGTTTTTATTTGTGAAGCATTTGAAAAGTTTTAAAGTAGCCAATCAAGGAGTTATAAATGGAAGGTTAGTTATAAAGAAATTGCTATTTTTAGATATAAAACGACGTTTCAGGAAAAAGGAGGTTCTGCCTATTTAGAAGGCACCTTTCGACTCCTTTACCTTCGCTGCATCCCAGTCAAAACCATCACTTTCGAAACCCAAAAGTTAGAACCAAGGCACATTCTATCAATGGAGATTGGTATGAAGTGTATTGGTACGTAGCGGAAGGTAGGGTGTCGAAAGTTATGCTTTCGTCAGAGTCGAAACCAAGGATTCAATTTTAAAAAGATCAATGCCTGCCTAGTTTTTGGAAGGGTCTTTCGATTTAGTCCGTACCCTATAGAGTCGAAACCTTTGTTTGTTTTCTAAAGTTAAATTCCTACTTTGATTTATTTTAATTTTTTCAACATAGTCGAAAGCCATGCTATCGAAAGGAACTTTAAATAGCTTTTGAAAGGGAACTTTTCTTTAAATAAAAGCTTTCGAAAGGACTGGTTTCGACCAATTCAAAACCAAGCCGCTAATTTCCCTTTCGACCACATTGAAGTCATTTATGTCGTCGAAGGGGTTACTTTTGTTTTACCCTAAGTCGCTTCCTAACTGCTTTCGAAAGGGGTTGGGGTTTCGAAGATGATGGAGTCGAAAGGGGTTTCGACTCTATCTTTCAAAGTTTTTGTTCTAAAAGTTTTGCCTTCGACTTGAAGGTTCTGACACCATCAATTTTTATCCAAATTAATTTTTGTTGGTTTCTGTGGAGATACTTTCATACATAACCATTTCGGCCCAAATATTGTTTTTAAAGAGTAAACCCAATGCTTTCGAAATGATTCTTTCATTTGTTTCAAAGCTCTATATTTTAAAAAGTTGATTTGATACCATCGAAAGGTATGTATACAGTATTTTGAAAAGAAGTCTTTGCTTTTGAAGGAGGCTTTCTAGAGGTTTCGAAAGAAATGTTTTTATGGTTTCAAATATAAACCAATCTCAGTTTAAAGTAATAATGTGATGTCCCGGAAATTTAGGCAATAATTATTTAATAATTTCATTGATAATTATTTTAAAATGTGAAATATTGATTTAATAAATTAATTCAAACAGGAATTCTCTTTTGAAAATTTATGATTATTTAGTTTGTTAAATGATATTCTTTTCAATGTTAAAAATATTTAAGTAATAAATTTATCTTTCTAAACTGATTTAAAAATATTTTATAATGTATAAATGTTTATACATTGTAAATAGAGGATTTGGTTTTAATTTTAATTTATATTAAATAAAGGATATTTTCTAATTATTGTATAAATGAATAATTTGTAAATTGATTAATTTAATTTAAATTAGTATTGTAACTTTTCAAAGAGTTTGTTTTAAAAATCTTTCTTATATCTTTATAGAAATGTAAGTGAGTATTTATTTTGTTTATAGATAAATATAGTTTAGATTTTATTTTATAATAAAAGTTTATTTTGTTTTGTTTTATTTTAAAATTGCTTTTCTTTTGAAATAAGATTTAATTCATTCTTGTTTAAGTATAACATTTGGTTTGAAAACTCTTAAATAAAATCTAATTCAACGTTTTTTTTTCTTATATAAATCTTTTCTTTTGAAATTTAGTTTCATAAAGAATATTATTTTAAAAATAATTAAACAAACATTTAAATGTATAATTTTATAAAGAAGTTTATATGTATTTATTTAAAAGCTAATGTTAATAAATCATTTGAAACATGCTAAAATAAGTTTGAAATGGTTTAAGATAAATTCAAATACATTTACTAATTTAGAATTCTCTTTTAAATATTGAAATAAACATGTGTTAGCTTTTTAAACATAAAGAGAACACTTGTAAAAAAATTGAGATAATAAGTCAACAAGCGGCAAGCTTATTTATTTTTCTTAAAATTTAAGTTATATTGATAGGAAACATAACATAGCTAAAAAGCATTTTGATAAAAACATTTTCTTCAAATTGAAAACAAAAATCATATTTCTGTAAATCAAAAACTTAAAACCAATTCATGTTCAAAAATCTGCAAACAAACTAAAAAAGAAAACTGAAATCTGCAACATTAAAACTATAAATCTGCAATCAATCTCTGCAAATCTGAGCAATGGGGAATGGAGTCTGCATGCATGTTCAACAAATTTCATCATCAAGTTTAAGCAAATTCAACTAGCTAATGGAAACCCAGATTTCAAAGGCAACTTCAATTTCAATATGCAGTTTCAACAGTTTCTGGAAATTGAATCTGCACCTAAATTGCTTTCTGCTTCTTCAATTTAAATGGTGAGTAAGCTTCTTTATCTTTTAAAAACAGTTTCCTTTAAATATCAAAATCAAACATAAATTAAAGAACTTGTGTTTTATTCACAGAAATCAAACTGTTTACAAGATTGTTCTGTTTTGTTTTTAAAAAATAAAATGAGTAACCTCACATGCACAAAAACTTGGACACCTGAGCATATGAATTGAAAGTAATAAAGATGATGAGATGATTACATAATTTGAATGATTTTTGTAAGCATATATATATGTTGTTGTTGCTTGGAGTATGCATACCTGTTGTTTTTAAAACCAAGATTTGTTATTAGAAAAACCTTTATCTCTTGATTTGATTCCTTGTTAGAATTGATATGAAAACAAAATGTGATTGTTTGGCATAAATTCAGGTTTGCAAATTTTGTTTATAAATCAAAATTATGTTCTTAAATCATGATTTAGTTGTATATAAAAATTTCTGTTACCTCTGAACAAATATAACAGTAAGTATTTCAAATAAAACCAATCACAATTGAAATAAAAACAAATACCAACAGCTTAAATCAATAAAACAGTTTTGTCACCTAAATTTAAGTTAAAAAAATGAATTTTTAAACAAAGATTACAGTTTTAAATAAACTGTTGGGAAAAGGGCATTTCTGTTTGAACATAAATAGGAATTTTTGATAATATCTGTTAAACTAGTGAAATTTGGGGTTGGCATACTTCCTGTAGGTGAATTATTGATGTAAGAATGAGGTAAAATTTGGAAATTTGGTGATAGATGATTAGAGAGAGAAGAGAGGGGGATTGGGTTTTCCAGGTTTCAAAACTTGGTATTGCAGTGATGAAGCACATGCTTTCTGCTGCATCGAATAGGAGTGGGGTTTGTTGAGGTTGCAGAGGGGTTGTAGATGGACCATCTGCCGGAATTGTAGCGATGAAGATGGTCGGAGGCGAGCAAATTGGCTGTTGACAGGTCTAGTGAACTTCTGTAATATGCAGGGTTTTTACTCGGGTATTCCTCGGGTATTTTTAATGTTGTCTCGAAGCTAGGGGTTAGGAAACTCAAAGTAAATAAGGGGTGTCTCGGGTATATGGCTACAGGTTTAAACCTGAGAGTTAATTTTGCAGTTTTTAAAAAAAATATTGAATGAAATTCAAATTCTAGTGCAGGTTTGATTCAAGTATAAGTTGAAAACTGAATTCAAATAAAGTTTGAAACCCAAAAGTTTTAAAAATGAAACTTTTAAATTTAAACAAGTTTTAAATTCAGTTTTAAGTTAAGTTTAAAAACAGTTTCAGGTTTTAAACCTGAAAGTTATTTTGCAGTTTTTAAAATGGTGAATGAAATTCAATTTAGTGCAGTAATTGATTCAAGTGTAACTTGAATCTGAATTCAAATGTAATTTTGAATTCAAAGTTTTAAAAAAAAATGATAATCTTAAAATTTAAACCAGATTCAAATATCTGTTTAAGTCAAGACTTAAACAGTTTCAGGTTTATTCTTTAAAACCCAGATTTCTATTACAACTGTTTTTGTAAATTTTTAAATTTTGAAACAGATTTAAATGTTTAAGCAAAACTTAAATTTGTTTTGAAATCAAGTTAAAAATTGTTTTCAAGTTACTTTAGAATCCAGTTTTGATTTAAAAACAGTTTATAAATTTAAGAATAATGAATGAACATATTCAAATGTTTTCAAAGTGAATTTGAAAATGAATTTTGATTTCAAATAAGATTTAAAACTTGAAAGAATTTAGTTCCTTTAGTATTTGAAAGTATTTAAAGTACGAAGTGTTAATTTAAATTTGAAAGTTGGAAAAAATCAATTTATTTTCAAAAGCTGAATTCATCAAGTAATTTAGTTTAAAATCTTTCTTTATATTTAAGTAATGAATGTTGTTTAAACCTTCATTTTTATTTTAAGGTTTATAATTATTTTTGGAATTAATGTTTAAATAGTTAAACATTTTAAAATATTAAATATTTAAATGGAATTTGAATTTAAATTTAGAAATGTATTGTTTTAATTCATTTTAAATATAAATGAGACATTTGATAAGTGACTTAATTATTTAGAAAAATATTTAACATAATTAAGGATTTACTTAATTATTGGATTTTAACTAATGGTTTAGGTTAATATTAATTAGAAATGATTTATTAATCTAATTAAAATTTTCTTAAGTATATAATTAATGAAAAGTTAATTAATAATTGATGATAATTATCTAAGGATAATTTAGTAATTAATTAATGTAATTAATTTTGATAATTAACTAGATTGATTAATTGAATCTAATTAATTGAAATTTGTTAAGTATAATTAATTGTTTAAGTAATTAAGGAATTAATTAGTTACTGTAATTAATTTTAATATTGTGATTTGTTAAGTTAATTAATTTAGCTTAATTAATTTAAGTAAATCATTTGATGATTTTATGAGAGTAATTACTTAATGTAATTAATGGAGCAGGATTACTTAAAGAAGTAATGAATGGTAATTACTGAAATGTTATAAGTAATTTGGATAATTATTTTTGTAATTAATCAAGAGATTAATTAATTAAGATAATTAATTATTGGGTAATTAATTTGATTAATGAGTAATTAAAGATAGTTAATTACTAAATTTAATATTAATCAAGGTGATTAATAATTAGATAAATTAATAAATTTTAATTAAGTGATTTATTTAAATATTAGAGACCATTAATTATTTTAATTAATGATATAATTAAGGATTATTTGATTAAGTAATAATTAATTAATTAAGAGATTAATTAATTGTAATTAATTAAGGATAAATATAATTAATTATAATTAATTAATAAATGAGTAATTAAATATTAATTACTTATGATTAAGGTTAATTAATTTATGAAATTAATTAAAGACTAATTACTTATTGTAATTAGTAAATGATTAATCAAGATGTTTAATCAAGTTAAATACTTAGTGAAGATTTATTAACTGGGTTAATTAATTTATAGATATTAAGCAGGATTTATAGAAATGAGTAATTAATTTAATTTATTTTAAATTAATTAGAGATAGTTGTAATTAATTTAATTCATTTTAAATTAATTATAATTGATGATTAAATCATTGCTTATGGATGTTATTGATTGAATGGTTGTGATCTCAGTAATGAGATTAGTTGTATCCGTATGATATGGATGATTGGTTTAAGTATGATTGTTGTGATGGATTATTTGGTTGAGATGATTATCTGTTTGTTGATGATACAGATTATCTGTTTATGATATGAATGTGATTATCTATTGTGAGATGTAGTTTATCTATCTGTGTGAATTAGATGATAATGAAATGAGTTAATTGTTTAAAACCCTTAAGTACAACTTGGACATTAAAATGGCGTTTGGTTTCGATGAGACCGGGATCGGGTTTCCATATTTGGAACTCCGAAAACCACATCGGTTCCAAGTAAACGTTAGGTCGTTAATCCAAGTGGAGCAAGTGAAGACTCGAGGTGTAAGGGCTATACGTCAGTATAACTCTGTGGGTGATTCCGTAATGAGTTTGACGGAATAGTACTTATAGATTCGAGATGGAGATTTAGAGTGCAAGGGTTATCGTCGTTAACTTTGAGGGTGATTCCAATACGAGTGTAACGAGATAATGACTTCGGTTTCGTTCGAACCCGGAACGAACTTGTATGGATTGAATGCTTTCAGAACATCGTCAGGTGGACGATGAGCATTCTAAGATTTATATGTCCTATAAAGGTAATCGTAGCCTCAAGCCTCATCAACCGGGAATGGCTAAAACAGGGGAGGTGCAGCAAAGCTTCGTGGGTAGCCCCCACTGGAGAGCAAGATTTACTCCTATCTAGAGGTCCCTTTATATTTCGGCTGTGTGGCAGTTGGTGACGACCAATCTGCGGGGTGGTCTTGTTCGGAGCTGTTCAGTAAGGAATGGGTCCGGCTTTATGTTGCAGAGGAGTTAGGGTGGCTCCTCGGTATGGTGATCTAGTCAACGTACTGTGACGGGCGGTACCCCAGTAGCCCTGCCATTGATGGAATCCATAATCCAATAAGTGCCTGTACGGTTTTGATTGTGCCCAACTATGTTGGAACGTGAGATGTAAGCATTCCAGCTATTTCTGTATTTTATTTTGAAAACCCTAGACACTATTATAATATCACTAGATTTCCTATCAAATGTTTTGGTTAGCGTAAGGTAAAAACTTTTCCATGTTTATGTGTGGGAAGTCTTACATGATACCTTTTGTTTCAAAGGATTTTCTAAAGTTAAGCAACTTTTATCCCCGTTTACTCACACCAGACCCTGTCTGACCTGAGTGTTTATTTTCTTTTTTATTAAACTCTTGGGTACTCATATTATGTATGAGTAGTCAAGTGATTCAGGATTGCTTTGACGAGTTTCTGGAGGAGCTAATGGAGCAGGAGGCTTCAGCGTGTAGATATATGTAGTGGTTCCGCTGTGTTTGAGTTGTATCTGGTTCTCTCTGATGTACTTGGATTGTAATTGCTAGACAGATGTTTATAACTGTCTAGTTTGTGTTGTATTAGCTGTTTAACTCTGATGTATATGATACTATGTAAAGTTTTTGAGATATATTATAATTTATTCGATTCCGCTGTGAGATTCTAATGTTGTCTGTTTCTTCTTTCCTTTCTTTTCTCTTTTCTATCCCTTTCTTTCTTCTTAGTGATGCGACTTCCTGGAGTTTGGAAGTTGGGTCGTCACAAATAATCATGGCATAAATAAAGATTTTGGAAATGATATTCACATCGTCATTAACCCATGACTGTATTATGGGAAAAGGCCAGAACAACCAGTTAGATTGACCTAGTAGTGAATATAACTTAACAAGTGTTAAACTCTAAATTAATGATATTGGCAGGGGCCAATATATTTATAGTAAGCCCATGAGAACGATATGATATTAGTAGAGGCCAATAAATTCATAATCAGCCTATGAAAACTATGACTTGATACTGGCAGGGGTCCGTTGGTTTGTAGCTAGCCCATGAAAACTATGTTCGGATTAAGATATTGGCAGTCAGCCAATAGGTTCCTGTTAGCCCATGAAAACTATAATAAGAAATTAGATATTGGAGTTGCCAATAGGTTCTTCGTGATCCCATGAAAATTAGTAATTTGACTAGTCCTTAATATTTAGCAGGTTAATAGTAACCCTAGAAACTATAATTGAGATAAATAGTCAGAAAGAATGGAGATGGGTAATCCAAAGTTGATTTGATTGTTTTGCATGTCATCACAATGTTTTGAAATACTATGTTTTAACCATTATGGATGCTAGAGCACAATATATGGTTTTATAAAAAATTTAGGATATTAGTGAGGGAAAAACCCGTTCCGCTAAGCAGCATGGTCTCCCTAGATATCTAAATGGTTTTAGATGGTAAATTATTATTCATACCACACTTTATGTCTGACTTGAAGTTTTTGTTTTCTCCTTAAACTCTTGGGTACTCAATTGATTTTGAGCAGATTGAGAGTTAAGGTTTCCAAGTGTTCTTTTAGACGAATAAAGCTTTCGAGGAAGTGGATGAAGGAAAGCTTGTTATTAGAGTTCTTTTATTTCCATTGTGTGTTTGTTTGTAAAGGCAAATTATTTTCTTGCCTATCTATATACTTTGATCTACCAAGGGGCATCTTCTTATGCTGCTCTTGGCGTATTTTGTAATAATTATATGTTATCTAAATGTGTTCTACAAATTGGACTTATGTAATCAATTTAGATTATTTTGAAATGGAATAAGGAATTTGTTTTGCTGTTTAATTTTTTCCACATTCTTTTGTTTCGATGTATCAATGTATCTAATATCGTCGTGTTTGGTCGTCGAGGATTAATAACTATGGATGACAGTAGCATCCGTAGCCGTTAGTTTTGGTCCTCCAAGTAGGGGAGTGTTACAAAAATAGAATGATATTAAGTTAAAACTAAAACTATATCAAAAATTGAAAAAAAAAATTCAGGCACATATATCGACATTATATATTTATATGTCGACATACTGTAGCCGTTAGGAAATTTTTTTAAAATTTTAGAATATTGTCACTACTATCATTTCAAAATTTCCAATTGATTTTTTACTCGTATTTACGTCTATTTCTTCCAAAAAAATCCACTCGTCATGTTTTCCATCCCCTTCCGTTCTCAAAGTTTTTCTTCATAAAAATGTCTTCTCCACACTAAAACTTTGTGAAAACTTTGAAGAGTAACTCCAATCATTCAAAGATATTCTTTCTTTTATTACAAGGAATCAAAGGCATTTGGAACTAAGCCAAATGCAAATGCAAATGAAAATAACAAAAGAACAAGAGAAGCATTTTGATACTCTTCATTGGTTGATTTTGTAACATCTAAGAATATTATTCTTTGGATTTTAACATTTAAATAATAGGTTTTTTAAAGTTTAATAACTTATACTGAAATATAGCGATTATTTAGATATTTGAATTATGAATTAAATATATTTAATAGCCTCATTTAACTCCTTTAATAATAACGTAGAACACATTTTGTAAATTTGTTTACAATAATAAGTAGCTTAAATAAATTGACAAGATAATCAATTGTTAATAAAATGACTTAATTTACACGTATTTTAATTTTAAATTATAGGATTTTTCCATAATTATTAATTTAGAAAATATTTAAATTTTGGTTTGACTTATTATATGGCAAATGTTGGTATTTTTAAAATTTCATAGAATAAGATAGTCTCTATATTTTATTGTTGATTTGTGATCATGTCACATTTTGTTGCACGATCATACTTTTATTTCTTCTATTCGTAGTTCGTACATGGAGGAATATTGCTTGGTGGAATGCCGAAAAAACTCTCTTTTCAAAACCTTTTTAAATAAAATCAAATTAAAATTTTTAACAAAAATTAATGGCTATTTGCTTTTGATATGATGTGTTGCTTAGAACTTTGGCTAGCTTGAATTGGAAGTAATGAAATTGTTTTATTTATAAAATTAGATAAATTCAACACTTGACTTTTCACAATTTTCTCACTCTTTCCTCTTAGCTTTCTTTTTACATTTCCTATGAGCATAAATGAGAATGGCCTCTTAAACAAAAATCCAAACTATACTTCATTACAAATCATAAAACTAGATTCGTTGAGTTCGTATAGGTATGAGCTTTAATTCTATATGAATTTTATAGGGTGCAATGAGCGTTGGTCATGGCTGACGTGGTGAGATGAGATTTAGGGTTTGGAATTTCAAGCAATGGAGGAGGAGATAGGTCTAGTTGTGATTATAGTTAGGTTTGTCATGACGAGAAGCAGTGTGGCCATGATCTGGGATAGTGTAGTGTTGCGGTGGATAATAGTTGATAGTTTTTATAAAGTATGAATTGACGATAAAATTATTGTGATTTGATTTAATTATGTTTAATGTAGTTAAATTAGTTATACTTCATTTATGATATCTATTTGGCAAAATAAAACACCATCTTGCTATAGCTAAATTGAATAGATTATTTTGCACATCAATCGAGCAGAATAAATCACCGTTCTGTGCTTGCAAAGTAAAAAGATATAAAGTTAACTAGTATATGGATTAATTAATGAATGATATGTTAGTTATTGGTTGCTAATTGTTGATAATAATATGTGTTTTATTATTGTTTGATGGTTTGTTTGGATTTGAATTCTTGCCTGAAAAAGAGGATTGCATAAATAACCATTGTGTTATAAGGGAATTTCATAGAGATACCCTAAGGGACTTCTCGCCATTATTAATTTACTGTTATATGTATCTTACTTTTATTCTTATGTTTCTTATACTGATGGTTGAAGTATTTATTAGCTAATATTTGATTTTTTTTCAAGTGTCGTTATAGCGATTACCGTTATACCGTCGCTTATGAAATATCATCTTCTTAAACCTTTGTGTATATTGAACTAGTGCTTGTATTTTTTTTACAAAATAAATGTTAGTTCAAGTTTTTACACTTGAAAGTTGCTTAAACCATATATTACAAGTGTTTTTAAGGATTTTGAAATAAAGGATAAACGTAGTTTAAAATTTATAAAAGGATTTATAAAATTTATTAATTATCTTTCAGTATAATTAATGTTGTTTTAAATTTACAAAGATATTATAGATTTCATTTATTATTTTCTACATAATTAATGTTGTGTTAAATTTAAAATAGATTTTAAATTAATAAACTATCGGTCAAAATAACTAATGTTATTTCAAATTTATAAAAAGATTACGAATTTGATTAATTTTCTTTGGGAATAATTAATGTTGTTTTAAAATATATAAAAAGATAATAAATTTGATTAACATTCTTTTAGGATAATTAATGTGGTTTCAATATAAAAGAGTTATAACAATTATCTTTCGGGATGATTAACATTATTTTAAATTTGTAAAGATATTTTAAATTCATTTATTATCTTTTAGGATGATAAATGTTGTTTGACAAGCCATCCCTACCCGAAGATCAGTGTCTTACATCATCACACGACTTTCAACAACAAACAGATCTTTGAGGTAAAATTAGAATAAAATACAAAATAAAGACATCGATAAGATCTCACAATGGAATGACAACATATAATATACTGATTATATATGAACAAAATAGAATAATAATATATAAGAGACCGCACTAGTGGAAGCAGCTGAAGAATAAATATCAATACAAAAAATCAGAATACATCAACTCCCAAAAGCACGAAGTTCTAAATGAATATCTGATACAACAGACTTATACAAAAATAACAGGTCTATCATGTACAAATAAAAAAAATACACACACATCGACGCTAGACCTCCAAAAATGCTCCAGATGCACACTCTTCTAGTGTATCCCTAAAAGTTCCTAATTTCCGAACTACTCAATCGAGTACCCAAGAGTTGTCATGACATAAGCAGAAAAAGACGAAACATGGGCTAGCCAAAGTCTGGTGTGAGGGGAACTATCTCAAAATATTGTTTGTTAAAACTATATAAAAATAAACAGGAACTACTAAATTGCAGTCGGCCCTCTCCACAAACATGACTATGGGGTAATTCGGAATGCACATAAAAAAGTATAGTAAATCCATCTCAAATGTTGGGGATCATACCATAACCTGCTCTTCTCCTGTAATAACAAGTCGTACAATATCTTCCATTACACTACACTGGCCCAAAACCTAATAATAGTATAGTACAAGTATACCATGATGAAACTGTGATCCCAAAACAATAATCACTACAGCTAGGTTTGATAAGATATGCCATAATGCTTATGGCCATTATTTCTAAGACTGAATAGGTATACCACAATGCATAATGGTCACTACTGCTAAGACCGTATAGGTACGCCACAACGTATGTAGTCACTACTGCTAAGACCAATCATTCGTAAGAATACGAACATAGGACCCAAAAATGTCCAAGCGATCACAACAAGATAAAGCTATTCACGGTCCCTTTAAAAACGTGTCGAGTGTGTCATGACCATCAACAATACTCTAGGTACACCAGAACAAGGTCGATACTTGGGTAGGTCACATAAGTCCATACCCTTGGCGTATTACAACAAGTCAACACCAAAAAAATCATATATTACTCTAAGGTCGAAATCTTAGAGTATGGACTCATTCCGTATATAACCTATGAAATCGCCACGTATGGCTCCAGTCGCCACGATCTAAAAACCCACCGAAAAACTCTAATAATACCCCATACTAACCAAAATCCTATTCCAAATGGAACGCATGACCTCAATTCCAATGTATCTTCCAGCATACCCCCCGGTCTCCTTCAAAATCTACGATTTTGGAATACGTGCCGAGGTGGGTCCCACGTGGATCCCAAAATTAAAGTATGCCAAAATCTATCAAAAATTCAAAGTTTGTAACTCTTGAAAATGGTGAATAATGATCCAAACCTCACCTCGATCCGACTTCGTATGCAAAAGTTGTCGCGTTTTGAGTTTGTATAGTACATAGTAGGTCAACCGACTAAAGGGCCATTCAGTCGACTGAACTAGGGGCCGAGATGGACTTTTTTCCTCTAGACTAGTAACTGAATGGACTAAGTCAATCAACCAAAATGACAGGTTTCAAGCCAGGAGCCTGAACAAGGAGTAGATTCCCCGAATGATCGCCAATTCGTGTGTCGTTTCCTCCGACGTTTCCTTCGATGAGTCGCCTTGCTGCTAGTGCTTACCTCCATTCAATCATACATCTACCGAGGTTCATTTTTTGACATTTCTGAAGTGATTTCTTATGTATATGAAAAACGGTTTCGATACCAAAATCTACTCTTTGCACGAGTATAGTTCAATGGGCAATTATAGGAACCCAACTTCCTTCAACATGCCGAAACGATATACCCGGTCTCCACGCCTTATGCGTAGCTTTTAGGTGTGTCAATACACTCATTTGTGCATGCATTTGCACACACGTACACATAAACACACATCTCAACACAGACCACATTTCGAACTTCACCGGGATGATTGCTTAGCCCAGTATAATCTCAAGAAACTTAGCGCGCGTGATAGTTGCTATGGCTATGTGAAATAACCGCAATAGACTTGTAATCAACTATGTTTCTATATAAATAAACAATTACATATCTATATTAACAGGAAATCACACAACAGTTATAACTACAATAGAATATTGGTTTTTGATCATTGCTTAGCTCCAAATATACATATGCTTATACCTGCTCGTGCACGAATACACTCATGTATATCCAAGTGACCTAATTAACCATAATTAGATCAAATATTATTTTTACTTACTAATCTTTTCAAAAAAAGTAAAATACCACTTTAAACCATTTATAAAATCTCATATCTATTTTATAAAATATATTCTTCATAATATTAATTAAGCTTCATTTTCTAATCACTTTAATAATAAGTGTAGAGTACACAAACCACTTAAATTGGCTTACTAACATTTTACAAATCAATTAAAATGGATTAATTAATATTGTCTAATGGCATGCACATCATTACACTACTTAATTAATGTCAAATCAAACAATAACATCACAAACAACAGCCCAATTAGCCCAAATCAATGCTAGGGCTTACTAACTATTTCAAAATATAGTAATTAATATCTCTAATAAATTATATGATGATATAAACATGTTTAATGGATAGATATACGCCTAGTTACATTACTATCATTTCCAAATCATTTCATGAAACTTTATAATCATCATTAAATAAATATATGAAGTAAAGCACTTATGTTAAATAGGAGAATCATCCCATCACCTCTTCTTCTTCTTCTTCTTCTTCTTCTTCTTCTTCTTCTTATACTTCAAATCAAGACCGAAATCACCAAAAACCCAAATTTGCTCTATTTAATTTTTGAAATCCACACCAATACTTCGATTTGCACCAATTCCTTCGCGGGTTTTGTAGAGAATTAGCAGAGAGGATTTATGGTGATTTTTTTTTTGAGTTTAGAATATTTACTTAGTGGGTTTAGGGCTTGATGATTAGAAGGTGATTAAAGGGCGATTAGAGAATATATTAGTGAGGAGGAAGAAGAACTAACGTTAATGAAGAGTGAATGAAAGGAAACGAGGGGAATTATTCGCTTATAGGTTAGTAAATGGGCTTAGCCCGTATCCTCTCCATACCACTCTATTCATTTTTGAAAATTATCGACTTCAAACATATCGAACCTTATACTCATTCAAATTTTGGATGCCACTACAGACAATGGAAAAGGTTTCGGGACATAATTCCATCATATACCAAAGTAAGCTTTTTGGATCGATTTATGAATCGAACGCAAGCTACTAGCTAAAAATCAATCGGTCAAAATATATTGATGCTTATACTTATTTTAATTCGCAATGTCGATCCGAACTCAGTGGATTTGGTCTCATGTCAAAATTTGACCGTATGCAAAAAGTCATATTTTAGACTTTCAACTCAATAACGACTTAATATTTATGTCAGCTATTTAAATATATTATCATCAAATATATGGGTTGTTACATGTTGTTTTTAATATTGTAAATGATAGTTATAAATAAGTAAATCTTTAAAAAGGAATGTTTAAAAATAAAGCTAAGTGTAAATTGTTTTGAGTTTATAGTGGACAATGTTTAATGACAATTATCTTTTACCCTTCTTTCTAATATGCCTAAGAAATATAATTAGCTCTTTAAAAAGAATATTTTGTAATGATCCTGAAATTTAGTCATTTGAATTTGAATTATTTAAGTGATTTAAATATTGAAAAGTTAAATTTATAAGTTAAATAACTTAAATTTCAAGCATAGCGATTTATTTGATAATTAAATTGTTAACTTTAATATTTTGAATTATTTAAATTTTTGGAACTTGAATTCTGTATGGATGAAAAAGATTTTGAAAGTAGATTTAAATCTATTATATTAAAATGAAGTAAGTAAACTTTAAATTATAATTAAAGCTACTAGAATTGGTTTTAAATAAAAATTAGGTTTAAATTAATGTATGAAAATAGCCTTTTGAGGCACTGTCTTGGATTTCAACGAAACAATTATCATTGGATCCATAATAGTGGTTTACTATATGTCGATGAATTTCATGGAGATCGGACGTATAATTTGGTCGTACGAGTCCGAAATGCATAAAAATGAGATAAATGAATTTAAGTTGATATAACTTGATTTTGAAAGATTAACTTCTGTATACAATGAAATTAGGTCTCTATATATATTCCATTATGTTTGTGTAGGTATAACATATAGAACGCCTGGCCGCACGCCTCGATTGGTGTTTGAATATTTAACGTGTGAATAGTGCCATGAAATCTTCTATAAAAGGACTTTAGAATTTTCTTTTACAACAAACCCTAACCCTAAAGAAATCTTAAGTTGCCATAACTTTAATGGCCAAAATAAAGTAGGAATTCTTGGCGATCTTCCTCTTGTAAGCTTCTATGTGGAGGCTAGCTTTTGCTTTTCGTTCTTCCATAATTTTGAGTCTAAGTTTAAATAGCTCATCATTGTGTTCGGGGTCCAAGGTTAGATGCCAAGGTAAGGAGATATCTACTTCTATGCATGGGTAGCATAGCTTCGTAACCATGGGACAACGAAAATGGAGTATTATTGGTTGAAGTGTGGCTGGAAGTGCGATATAGCCAAAGAACAAATGGAAATTCTTCTAGCTAGTTCCCTTTAGCTTTTGTAAGGCGCTTCCTGGGAGTGGACTTGATGGTTTGGTTAATAGTATTAACTTGCCCATTGGCTTGAGAATTGACAATGGAAGATAAGCACTTCTCAATATCGCTCCTTGAGCATAGGTCTTGAAATAGGCTGCTCTCACATTTGAGTGTCGTTGTTAGCGACGATCTTCTTCCGTAGGTTGAATTAGCAGACATTGTTCTTGATGATAAAGTTAAGAATCTTAGGTTCGGTGGCCATAGTAATGGGTTCAGCTTCAAACCATTTGGTGAAATAGTTGATTGCAATTATGGCATGAATGTACCATCCTTTGGCATTTGGCATTTGGCAACTTCTCTATAAAGTCAAATCCCCAAGTGACGAACGACCATGGGAAAGTCATTAGAGTGAGGAGGTTAGACGAGGCTCTAGGGATCTTGGCAAATTACTGACACCCGTTGCATTTCTTCATATATGTCATAGAATCTTTGATCATCGTAGGCCAATAGTACCCTTACTGGGTAGCCTTCTCCTCTACGCTTTTCTCCCGGTGTGGTCCTCACAGAATCCTTCATGCATCTCTTTTAGAATACGGCCGGCTGCTTTTATAGAAATGCACCACTGAAGTAGTTTGGACTACCCTTGTATGTAGAGCTTTCCTTCAATAATCTGTAGTTGGGAGGTTGCAAGAGAATCTTTTTTTACTTCTTTATGGTCGGTAAGAAGCTCCTCGCTTGTTAAATATCTGACAAGGGGCACCGGCTAGTTATCCATGGACGGCGCACCTATTTCCAGGGTTACTGCCATCAGTTCGTAGTAAGAGGTGCTTCGAATCTCCAGGAGGACCCAAACAGCGACTTCTTCTAGATTACTTGCTACCTTGGCCATTTGATGAGCTTCGAATTTTTCTCCTTGGTTATTTATTCCAACTTGAACTCGACAGACTCTATATGCAATTATTCTGTCATCCTAAGGTCATTTAGATAGCTTCATATTTGGTTTCATAATTGGTTACCTTGAAAGTAAAGCATACCACAGTACACAGTTCTTTTCCTTCGAGCGTGACAAAGGCCATGCTGACCCCTGCCTCTTTCTCATTTAACGCTCCTTCTACGTATAGGCGCCAAGCCGGTTGGCTAGTAATGATATTATTTTCCATGTTTCCAAAGTTGGAGAACTCAGCAATAAAATCAACAATGGCTTGGGCCCTTAATGGAATGCGTAGTTGGAAGGAGATGTGATGTTTCCCAAACTCAACAGAATATTTCAAGAGTCATCCAACTGTGTTGAGGTGCCAACTAAGGATTTACTTCAGAGGCTGATTGGTTAAGACCTTGATGGGATGTGCTTGAAAATAGGGATGGAATTTTTATGTTGCCATGAGTAGGTAGAAGGCAAGCTTATCTAGCCTAGAGTATCCTGTTTACAGGCCAATTAATATCTTACTAATATAATAAACTTGCTGTGGGACCTTCTCGTCTTCATTGATTAAGGCAACACTGATTGCATGGTCAGACACTGCTATGTATAGATACATATACTCCCCGTCGATGAGCTTGGGTAGTATTGAAGGAGTGAAAAATAATGTTTAAGTTCTTTGAATGCCTTAGTGCATTCCTTGCTCTAAGTGAACGATTTTCCTTCTTAATGAGGTCTAAGAAGGCAAGACATCGATCAGTTGACTTTGATACAAACCTGCTTAATTCCACAATTATCCCATTCAATCTCTGCACTTGCTTTACGGTTCAGGGAGATTGTATATCTTGGATAGCTTGGACCTTATTGCGATTGGTTCAATGCTTTTGGCTTTTATAGCATAACCTAGGAATTTTAATGGACTGGACGGCAAATGAGCACTTCTTTTGATTCAACTTCATGTTGTATTTATGTAGGATGTTGAAAGTCTTAATCAGGTTTTGCACATGCCTCCATCCTTCTTAGACTTTACCAATATGTCACCTATATAAACTTCCATAGACCGAATAAATCATCCATTCAAAAAACATATGGTTGATGGGACACTGATATCTAGTACCTGCATTTCATAAGCCAAAAGTCATGGCATGATAGTAGAATAGGCCAGCGTACTTAATGAAGTGTGTGCTTGGTCTGGGCTGTGTATGGCAATTTGATAGTATATAGAATAGGCATCCACAAAAGTGAGGAGCTCATGGCCACTAGTTACATCCACAAGTTGATCTATGCGAGGCAACAGAACATTATCCTTCGAGTAGGCTTTGTTGAGACTGGAGAAGTAGATGCAAGTTCTCCAAGTCCTATTTGGCTTTCTGACAAGCATCGAGTTCATAACCCAAATTGAATATCCCATATCCATATCCCAAATGAAACCATTACCTACTAGCTCCTATACTTCTTTCTTGAAGGCTCAATACCTTTTTGGGTTAAGTGGCCGTTGCTTTTGGTGGATGGAGGTGGCCTTCGAATCTATATAGAGCATATGGAAAATAATCTTGGGATCAATGCCAGTCATGTCAGTGTGTATCCATGTGAAGATGTAAAAACCCACACCCTAGCGGAAATGAATTTTTGCTAAATCAAAACCAAAGTCCACCAAGATAAGGATCGTTGGTTTGGTATTTAGCAAATAAACAAATAAATGCATCTAACTTTCATCAGAATTGTAAAGTATAATAAATCACATGGATACTAAACAAGATTGACACTTCCATTATCTAATGTCCTTGTTACTACTGAGCATGCTTAAGGAAACCTATCCTTTTACCATTCTCTTCTTGCACCAGTACATGTACCTCTAAAGCTATCATGTGGGTTATAACAAGGAGAGCGTCAGAACAACATCCTGGTGATTGGTGAATTATACATTTTACACATAACACTCGTTTATGCTGATTGTCTTCCATTACATGTTATGTCTTTTAATTTTACTTAGTCATCTTGACTTCATATACGCATGCAATACACCCCATTTACCCAAAATAGATCGTAACTATATATATAACTACCACAGTCTCCTTTTGGACAAAAATATTATCCTCGCTATTACTTGTAATCTGGCACCACGTTAGGATCCATCATCATCACAATATCATGTCCGTATTTGCATTATGGTGGGGAACCCGAAATGTTAACTCGTTGGTGTGTCTCATCATCTCCATCTGTGTCCACCTCTTAACGGTAGTTTATGCCCCGTCGTGCTTTTCATAGTGCCTAATACGACATCACAATAGCTTAGCCGTATTCTATATGGCCTTTTGGATTTACTACTTGTCTGCTTCCTAATGATTATAAAGGACTCAGCTCCTCGGATAGCTCCATTTGTTTTTGAAAGAACTCTTTTATGGATTAAATAGCCTGGCCTTAACAAACAAACTAGCAAACAACTGTGGTGGTGTATTACCTAATGAGACCTACACTAGTAGGAGGCATAGTCCGCTAGGTGTAACCCTGTCTTTCTCATTGACCATGTAGGACCGATGACACACTCAACCTATGTACATCTCTTACTCCTGATTTGGTACCAACACATACTGATATAGCATCAAGATACCTACCATCCTATTTAGATTGCCTAATGCAATTAAGACAATACCCTCCCCGTAATTCATTAAAGCAGACTATACTGAGGGTAACCCTTCACCTATATGCAAGCACATATAATCCTCGGGTCTTACCGTTGGATATGTGCCACATCGTATAACGTTTATAAAACTGCTTGTGGCCCTTTGCTATGGGCAAACTTCTATTATATAACACTACCGACCTTGCATTCCAACCCATTCTAGTGACTATGTCATTCTTATCCGTTTAAGTTACTTACTAAATTTTAATGTCATAAAAACATACTTGAGGCTACGTGTGTATACATGTAAGTTCATATATATATCTTTATTCATTCTTATTTAATTATCTTACCTTTACTGTTTACAGTTACCAATATTTCTCTATTCCTTGTGTGTTTGCATCTTATTTAGTTTAAAGTTATTTACAGATTTCTTTTTATCACTATTTAACTTCCTATTTCAATTTCTATTTTTTTTCTTTTTTATCCTTTAATTTCCTATTTTGCTTTAAAGGACTATTTATATCTTTTTTATTTTAAGTATGACTTGTCTATCTTTTCATTTCTTTTATTTCACTTGCATTTTATATATTGCTCATATTCTTTTACTAGACAGTTTTTATCACATTTATCATTATTTTAATTTATCCTTAGGGATTTCTGTATCTTAATGCATCAGAATTACATTTCTCCCAAATGGAATGGTTACTAATGAAAATATCTATATTTTATCCGAAAAAAGAAATTAGTGTTACGTTTGGAATTACAAGAAACCATCTTTTAATAGTTATTGAAATAGACAATATAAAATATGTTAATATACCTATTTTATGCATCTCTTTCTTTTAGGTGTATTCTTTGTTATTTCTACAGTTACACTTTTATTTATAAATTTGAAACTTGATAATCTATAGAAATTTATATTACAATACTCCAAATAATCCAATAAATTAGAATAACATTTAAATCCCCATAAATAACTCAATTTACATTTCTTTACTTAGACAAGTCATTTTGAATTTACAAATCTGGAACATCAAATGTACCATAAGTTTTAGGGACTATTATACCTAATGTTTTCTATATTTACATACATGCAATATAAAAATAAATTATCAATAGCAGAATATGCAGCCAGGGTTTATAATTTTATTTCACAATTTTACCCTCCAACTCCAATTTACCTTTCATGCATACAAGAATAGATTTACAATTATATAAATCTAATATTTTATAAAAATATATAATTTCATGCTCATTTTTTTTAACTTTTCAAATCTCAAAATCTAATTCATATAATTCCAGTTTGACTTTTTTCTCCCTATTTGGATTTATATACTACAAGCACACATAGATTGATCAGAGATCTAGATTAGAAAAGAGTTTTGGAATTTGATTTATATCCTAGATTAGGATTTACAATTTACCTCGGCTTAGGAGAAGAAAAAATGACAGAGCTCCATCATCTTTACAAAAAAAACGAGTTAGGAAGCGAGGGTCTAGTTCTATATTTATAGAGGTTCAAATCAATGTCAACTTTTCGATTAAACTATAATAAACCCAGGCCATTTGGGCCATAATTCACTATCGATTTCAAAACATAAACGATCGACTGCTAAACCATTATGGTCAACCGCTACGGATCGATTATCATGCATTTGGGGTCATTCGATTGGCTATTGATTTGTGAATGTTTCTACGTTGTTTGATTTTGTTTTATTTATTTACTTGTTTAACCAATTAGGTCATTTGTTTCCCACTTTACACATTTCCTAAGATTTGATTTTTATCATTAACGTTTTCGAACATCTAAGTTTCCATTAACGTTAATAATTAATGTTAATTACTTTTATTACCATAATTACATATATAATTATTTCCGATTAAAATCATAAACGTTAATAACTTTTTTGTTTTAACTCCAATGAGAAACTTTATATATGAAAATTGATCAAAAACACTCCACAAACCCAATGGTGCAAGTCCCTTAGCCAAATTATGATATGTGTACAAATTTCTTTTTCTCGGCATTATCATTTACTAACTAATTTCTTTTTAATTAATTATTGTAAAATTATAAGGTGTTGATTGGAAAAATTTATATATGAAAATTGATCAAAAAATCGCCATGAACCCAACGATGTAAGTTTCACAGTCGATCTCTGACGTTCGTAAATTTTTTTAATTTTCGACTTATCATTTATTAGTTTTTTAATTAGTTATCATAAAATTACTGGGTGTTACAGAAGATATCTTTGCTCCGTTGTAGGAACTTGATCAAATCCTCTTTAATTCAAGGTCGAGCTTGGTGCTATTTTAAACGACTTTGCTAGGGTCAGCACTATCTATGGAGTTCAATTCTAAGAAAGTGGTCGACCTGCTTTCAATGCTTGAGTCACCCATGCAAGAGTCTATTATGTTGTCCTCTAAATCCAAGCTTTTTTCCAAGTATCACTAGTCTAGCACGTAAATCATGCACTCTATGATGTCTTTGGTTGGTATGGTGTTTATGCTTAAGTTAGGGTAATGATGTTCCCCTCAGCTCTCACAGATGAGTTCGTCGGCATTGAGAGGGAAGGAGCCATTGTGCTTGATGACCATGCCTACTAATGGGGTGTGACTTGTTCATTTCATGCAGTGATAAGCTCTCTAGTTCTTTGGGGAGTGGACGAGAATATAGGTTTCTGCCATTCCAGTCTTTTAGTGTGACTGATGTTCCCGACACGACCAAAAGCATTGCTTGATTCATGGATGCTCTTAGGTGATACATAGTTAGTTTATGCAGCTTTATGGCTAAAGGTGGTCTTGACACGACCCTAAGCATTGCCTAGCTCGAGGACACTTGATTAGACGGCTCCTATTCAGCCTGTAACGTGGTTGCACCATATTCAATCTCCTAATCCAACAGTCTGAGATCCACTTCTACCTCTATAAATAAGACCCTACGCCTAACACTTTTTCTTATTCTAGATTTTATCCGCTTGGGCTCACCTTTTCAGGAAGAGCCCTAAAAGGAATAATTTTCTAAGGAGAGAATCTTTTTAATAAAAATATTCTAACAACCCCAAGTGGATCCGTGAAGGTCTTGAGGGAAGAGCTAAGGAACAAAGGTGGGTGATTGTAATTATTTTTAGATTTCTTTAAGTAATTTAAAATAATAGAGTTTCCAACAGTTGTAGTTTTACTACGATTTTTTGGAGTAACCATTTTAGTAGTTTTATTTACAGTTTTTAGAATTATTTTCAGTTTATTTCTTTCTAGCTATTCTTTTCAGTAAATTTTAGTCATTTCTGTTAATTATAGCCTTTTCATTTATTTACAGTTTATTTACAATATTTTAATCTATTTACTGTTTTTTATGCGTTATTTACATCTTCTTCCTACGCCTTGGATTTTCTTTTATTTTCAGTTTTCTTTTATTTCTCCTTCTTCTTCGTGTATGGATTAGAATAGAATTAACATGCAGTTGGATTAAATTATAAGAATTCTGAAATAACGAAAGATAAGATGTAAATTATAAAGACTGTAATAAAATGGAATTAAGACTGAAATTATACCTAATTATGATATTAATTGGACTGAATTAAAGAGATTGACTTATTTATAATAATGATAAATAAATTATAAAGACTGTAATATAAATTGAATTGGGCTGAAATTACGACTAATTATGATTAGAATTGGACAATTAATTGGCTTGGTTTTAGCGTAGAATTATAACTAAAAGATGAAAGAAGTTTATTTTCACACGTAAACCTTGGGTTAAGTAATAAGCATAATTATAACGTAGGCTATAATAAGAAAAGAATGGAATAAGGCTTATTTTAAGACTTAGGATAAATTAATAAGCAAAGATAGTGAAGATAATAATAAAGGCTTATTTAAATAATTTATCTAAGTTAATAAGCAAAGATGAAAGTAGGACCTGTGCCAAATAGCATTCCCTATTAGACAAAACGGCGGTCTCACATTAGCTTGAAGCGAGACGAGGGCACACTTATGCTAAGAAGGGTAGTTATTGGTCAATTAGAAGTCCAAATCATAGGGGATTTGGATAAGAGGCACAACTAGATATTGTTTGGATGAAGGGCCAATACCAACAACATTTCCCCTATTTTCTATGGACACACAGTGATCTCACATTAGCCTGAAGTGAGATGAGGGGCACGCTTATGCTGGAGTTGGAGGTAATAAGAAGACCCAATAGGTGGAGCAAAAGGTAGCATGGGCAAGGTGGCATTTACGCTTGTGACTTCCATTTGGGGGCTCAGTAATAGCTATGAGTTCGAAGCACTTAGTCTGAGTGTCTTTCATGCTCCTTCCATAGGTGCCATTAGCTGTTGTGTAAGGAGTTATATAGCGGTCGATCCACAAAAAGGTCTATGGAGTAGCAGTTCGATCAAAGGGTAGAAATAAGATTTCGTTGCCTTCTATGTAGGGAGTTACATAGTCTTTGGTCTGCATTAAGGAATTAAGTCTAATTATAGGATTAGGAATTCAGCCTAATCAAAGCAGCTATCAAGAAAAAGTGCAAACAATCAAATTTAACCATTCTTATAAATTGAGCAATATTTATTTGTACTTATTTCTAGTTAATTTCTTTTCTATTTCCTTTGTTTCCTCTTGATATACTAGAACTGTTGTAGAGTATATTGCTTTTACTTTTCTTAAAGATTCTAGTAGTTACTATCACTCACCAGACTTTTAGTCTGACCCATTCCTCTATTTTCCCTTTCCCCCCGATAGGCAATCAAGCGAGAGGGCAGTAGACTTACGGTTGCTTGAAGATTTTCTTGAAGGAGTTTTCTACCATGTATTTCTTTTATTTCAGCTTTAGTTTCTTCTGCGTATTGGCTTATTTTGAGGGATATTATGTGTTATCCCACCTTTTAGCAAGGTCGAGATAACGAGGATCACTCTTCCTGGATATCGAGCATACGTGGGTTTGCTATGGATATAGATGAATTTTGTCCGAGTCTGGATTGAGCAACAATTGATTGGACATGGCAAGCAAGGCCAAGAGAGCTAACATTCCAAATTTCAAGTCAATCCGAGTTTGTACGTTCAAGTTATGATCGATTCAATTTGAGAGAAGAGGCTTCAGTTTCGAATCCATCCCTAGGCTTCATTTCGAATCCATAATTTTCATATCGATCAGAGAAACAGCGAGTTCGGATCATTTGAGGGAATTCAGTTCGTATCGATCGAGTTCGAATCCATCGGGATACCTCGGTTCGACTCGATCGCCTTCGAACCCATTGACGTCCCCCTGTTTCGCCTCCATCAAACAAGGCAATAGTTACTGCTTCGAACCCATCGTAGAAGCATCAGTTCGTATCCATCAATAGACCTCGGTTTCGTATCCATCCAGCTCGTGTCCATCCTCCGCTTCACATCAGTCTGTTTTCATGAGTTCGTATCGGTCAAGTAGGCAGGGTTCGAAACCATCGAGTTCGCATTGATCGGATTCGTATCCATCAGATAACCTAAATTCGTATCCATCGGGTCTCTGCCCCTTGAACCCGTCAAAAGACCCTCGTTCGAACCCATGGCAAATGGTTCGTTCGAGTCAGAAGGACCTGGTCTAACACAGCGGTCTTCATTTCAAACGAGGCGAGATGTATGGGGTCGACACGGTCAACTCTGCGCAAATACCGAATCGAGGCGAAATGCGCGTGCCACGTCACCAAATATCCACGTGAAGAGATCGATTCGAAAGGATCGATTCGAAATGATCGAATTGAACCGGACATTCAATGGAAAATCCCATTTCGTACCGACGATATCTCGTGATCCACTGATCCAAATGGCACCAAATTTTCACAGAAGCTTGCATACATGTTGAAGAACGTCCACACCAAATTTCACCTCGATTGGATGATTTTTTGATCGATTTGAATGGAGTTCGAATTGATGCCAAAGTGGGCCCAAATTTCCTGAGGCCGGGCGCGTGGGCCCCCTCACGTGCCAGAAGTGGTCTCCCGAATTTTCAGCGAAATATCAACATCCTATGCCTATAAATAGAGCCCCAGAGCCAACAGAAAAGGGATCTTTTGGATTCTCAAGCGTCCAGACTCTGCCGGATCGAGATCTCCATCAACCTACATCATATTCTTACTGTTGATTTCGAATTTCTAGTTGTAACTTGCTGTTGCTTGTTGTAATCCCTTGTAAACGTTGAAAGAGAATCAATAAAATTGCAAAAACTTCACAGTGGACGTAGGCAACGCGCCGAACCACTATAAATCGCTTGTCTTTGTCTTTACTTTACTGCTATTTGGAGTTTTTGTTAGATAATCCTCATTTTCAATTTATATTCTTCATTTATTATCTCTACAAAAACTTCCGAAGGGTGTTGTGCCCAATTTTGGTACAAACACTTTGGTGTTTTCACTGAGAAAACCCAGTTTTTCTCCTGCTCCTTGGATCTGTCGCCGATACCGGATTGCGTAAATCTAAGGGAGAGATCCAGATTTCAATTTCAGATTCTTTCCGTTCTATTCAGATTTGCCAAAGTCTAGGAAAGGAGTTCATTATCCAAGATGGTTAGCACAAGAACCGCTTCTGCCGCTGGTCAAGAAGGCCGGGATAGACAGAATCCCGCGCAACTACCTCCACCTAACCAAGATGATACCGGGCATTCCGACACATCAGATCCGGTTACCAGACAAGATTTCCAGACGTTGCTCCAAGAACTAACTCAAAGTCGGCAACGGCTAGCTGAGCAGTTGCGCGTTAACACTGAGTTAGCCAATCAACTAGACCGCCAAGGGCGTAGAAGATCCAGGAGGGATCATGTGTCTCGCCCCTCCACTGAAAGTTCTGCTTCATCTGACTACAATCACAGATCCACCCGTCCTAGGCTAGAGGGAAATTATGCACAGGCCGTTGACCACCAGCCAGCATTGACCGTGGGACAGTTAAGAGTTGGACCGTCCGCTAGTTTTCATACAGGACCCTCCTCCCGAGGAGGCACTGTTCCACAACATACCACGGATAACTATGCCACCACCACTGCAGTTGACATAGGAGTTGATACCCGAAATCACTCCAATCAGAATTATCACCAGCAGGAACGTGCTCCAGAACCATATGTCCCGGAAGACATCGAGCCAAGGAGGCGAGATACGGATCGTCGACAACGCCCGATCCCACCTCTCACTGTGGAACCCGACCACACTTTAGCTCACCAGCCTCAGAATGTAGCAACACCAGACCTCTCAGCCATGGTACGCCAAATGATTCGCGAGAGTCAGGGCTTAAAAAATGACGATTGGGGAATCTCCCGAAGTCATACTCCGTTCACCGATGACATATTATATGCTGAACCTCCTCGACGATTTAGAATGCCGACCTTGCCCATGTATGAAGGAAGTTCTGACCCTAACCAGCATATTCTGAAATACGAATGGTCGATGGCTGCTGCAATAGCTGATGATGCAGTAAAATGCCGTAGTTTTCCCATTTCTTTAGGGGGAATTGCGACGATGTGGTTTACACGATTACCCCCACGATCTATCCCTTCATTTGACCAGTTGGCTACTAAATTTGTTGAATAGTTTCGTATGCACATTGCCAGGCCTAAAGACGTCAATACTTTATCTAGTGTCACTCAAGCTCCTGGGGAGACACTAAGGCGATATCTGGAAAGGTTCAATGCCGCTTGTGCGGAGATCACTAACCCTAATGATAATTCAATCTTGATGGCCTTGACTAAGGGGATTGACCCCGATTCTGAGTTTGGAAATTGGCTAGCTGGGAAGCCTCCCGCATCGTTGGATCGTTTCTATTCCAAAGCTGCTCAATTCTTAAGGCATGAGGATGCGAAACACTCTAGGAAACAGGACGATGCGAGACCCAGCAATGAAAGGATTCAGAGTAATGTTGCAGTTAAACAATCCGGTGAAAGTTCAGGAAAAGTCCAGTTAAATATTCAGAATAAACAAGCTCAACAGCCGAGAAACGGTGTTAGTCAGAGCAGAGAACGAGATCAGAACCGTGGCCCACGACGTAGGGCTCCGATAATACTTATACACCGCTGAACACGTCATTGGAGAACGTGTATCTACAGACTTGCAATGCTATGAAGTATAAGAAGCCTGCTCCAAAACCATCGCCGGAGAGGCAGATCCAAACAGGAAAGTTCTGTAGATTCCATGAAAGTTATGGACATAACACCAATGAGTGTAGACATTTGCAGGACCTCATTGAAAGTTGATCAGAGAGAAGAAGCTGGATCAGTTCGTTCGGGCGCCGCAGTCTGGTGATGCGGGCCCATCCAATCAAAATCGTGTGCAAACTCAAGAGAGACGAGAGGAACCTGCCCGTACAGGCAGGAGGTTAGTTATTAATACAGTCAGTGGTGGTCCCCACTCAGCAGACCAAAGCTGGAAGGAGATGGAGTCATATGCCAGTTCGATCAGGCATCTTGATTATGAATGTTGTAGTAGTTTTAATGAAGGGGCTCCGGCCAAACTACAGAGAACGATGGCAGATGACATCGTATTTAGAAACCGAGATGCTGATAGGGTCGAAGCCCCAACCATTGACCCACTTGTCATATCGACCAAGGTTGGTCCTGCTTGGATGAAGAGGATCCTAGTGGACAGTGGGAGTTCGGTAAACATTCTTTTTAAAAGAGCATATGATCAAATGAAGATGGAAGCCAAAGATTTAAAACCTTGTCAATCTAGAATCCATGGCTTCGATGGAAGTGCTAATATACCCACTGGAGTGGTGGAGTTGCCAGTGGAGTTAGGAGTTGGAGAATGCCGAAGGGTTCGAATGCTACAGTTTGTTGTTTTAGATATTCACTCTCCGTATAATGACTTTTTGGGTCGACCGGCCCTTGCTGAATTCAGGACAGCGATTGCCCCGTGGTGTTTAACATTGAAGTTTCCCACTGATCGTGGGATTGGAGTCATTCAAGGAGATCATGCTGCTGGAAGAGCCTGTTATGTTGCGGAGCTGCGCGAGGCGCAGCGAAAAGAGAAAGGAAAGGGCATAGAGGAATCTCTCTGCGTCCGTTTTGCGGACAATTGACAATTGGTGCATGGGCCTCGGCCCGGGCACCATGACCAATTCCAAAGGGATCTTGACCCGAGAGACAATGATAACAAAGAGGAATCCACGGAGAGTCAAGCTTCTCCGGCTGAGCTGACGATTGATGTTCCAATCGACAATGATGATGATGGTTCAAGAATGTTGAAGGTTGGGTCTCAGTTAAGCCAAGAGACGCAACAGGAATTGGTTGAATTTCTCTGGGAGAATCTCGACGTATTCGCCTGGACGCACTCTGATATGTGTGGGATCTCGCCAGACATCGCGAGCCACACCTTGAATATTGGCCCGCGGTATATCCCGGTCAAACAAAAAAGGCGCGGTATGGATCCAGAGAGATCTGCCGCCCTTAAAGAAGAAGTTGATAAGCTGAAGGCGAATGGGTTTATTCGGGATGCTCTATACTCGGAGTCGGTATCCAACCCTGTACTTGTCTGGAAACCGAATGGGAAATGGAGAACGTGCATTGATTATTCTGACTTAAATAAAGCCTGTCCGAAAGACAGCTTTCCACTTCCCCGAATTGATCAACTTGTGGATTCAACAGCCGGACACGAATTACTATCTTTCATGGATGCTTACTCTGGCTACAATCAGATACCCATGCATGTGCTCGACCAAGAGCATACGAGCTTCGTAACCGATCTTGGACTATTCTGCTACAAAGTTATGCCTTTCAGATTAAAGAATACCGGAGCAACTTACCAGCACTTGGTTAACCGGATGTTTGGTAGTCAGATCGGAAGGACCATGGAGGTTTATGTAGATGACATGCTGGTAAAATCATGATACTCCACTGATCACATTAATGACTTGGAGTTCATGTTCAATACCCTTCGAAGATACGGGATGAAGCTCAATCCGCTTAAGTGTCATTTTGCAGTCGCATCCGGAAAATTCCTTGGGTTCATCGTCAACGCCAGAGGGATAGAGGCCAACCCCGAAAAGATCTGGGCAATCAGAAATTTACAAGCTCCAAGAACTATAAAGCAAGTCCAAAGTCTCAATGGGAAAGTAGCAGCACTATGCAGGTTCATATCAAAGTCCACTGATAAATGCATCCCCTTCTTCGATCTGATTTGGAAAGGAAAGCAAAACTTCAAATGGACTGCGGAATGTGAGGGCGCATTTCAAGCACTGGTTCAACATCTTTCTACACCGCCAATTCTTTTGAAACCCGTCGATCACGAGCAGTTGTATCTTTACTTGGCAGTATCAGAGAACGCGATCAGTGCTGCCCTTGTTTGGGAAGAAGACCGAGTCCAGAAACCGGTTTACTATGTTAGCAAACGACTCACCAGAGCTGAGAGAAACTATCCAAAGCTAGAGAAATTATCCTACTGCCTAGTCATTGCCTCGAGGAAGCTCCATCCATACTTTCAGGCTCATCCCATCACTATATACACCGATCAGCCGTTACGACAGGTCCTCACGCGGCCTGATACGTCTAGTAGGTTACTCAAATGGAACATCGAACTGAGTCAATTCGATATTACTTATACTCCAAGGAGAGCTATTCACGGTCATGTCCTAGCAGATTTTATAGCCGAGTTCACTGTTCCCGAAGACTTTCCTGAGACCAGCAAATCTCCTGAGTACATCTGGAAGTTACACACTGATGGTGCATCCAACGATCGGTGCTCTGGCGCTGGCGTAGTACTTGAAACCCCCAAGGGCCGATCCATATGTTATGCTTTAAAGTTCGAGTTCCGTGCAACCAATAATGAAGCCGAATATGAAGCTTTACTTGCTGGATTGAAGCGGGCCCGCGATCTAAAAATTACCACGGTGGAAATCTATTGTGACTCCCAGTTAGTCGTATGTCAGGTTCGGGGAGAATATCAGGCAAAAGATCAAAGGCTAGCTGCCTATTTAGCCCGAAACCGAAAGGTACTTGATCAATTTGATTATTATTCCATTTTATACATACCCCGAGAGCATAATTAGAAAGCGGATTCGTTGGCGAAGTTAGCAAGTACGGGCGAAGCTCAACAGTTAGGGCTTGTCCCTGTCGAAACTCTCTCCTCTCCGAGCATTGATTAAATGGAGACTGACTTCACCTTTGAGACTACTTTCAGTAAGGAGTCTTAGATGACCCCCTATCGAAATTCTATTGAGCATGGGACTTTACCTGAGCGTAGAAGTGAGAAGAGACAGATTCTTCAAAAAGCCTCGCGGTTCACCATTCGAAATGGGGTTATGTATCGAAGAGGATATTCAGTCCCTCTCCTCCGGTGTATCGCTCACGACGAAATCAAACGAGTATTACATGATGTGCATGAAGGAGAATGTGGCGATCATACTGGAGGGCAAGCACTCGCTAAGAAAATACTTCGATACGGGTATTACTGGCCCACTGTTAACCGTGACGCAGCAGACTACGCCAGAAAATGTGATAAATGCCAAAAACATGCTCGGATCCCTAGAGCCCCACTTATTGAGATAACCCAAATTGTCAGTCCTTGGCCATTTGCAGTATGGGGGATTGACATAATTGGTACATTGCCATTGGCCAAAGGTGGCGCGAAGTATGCCATCGTCGCAGTCGATTACTTCACAAAATGGGCGGAAGCCGAACCTCTCGCAACAATCACGCCGAAGAAAGTAATCAACTTTGTAGTACGCAACATCATCTGTCGGTTTGGTCTCCTACATACTATTATCACCGACAACGGAGCCCAATTTGGCAGCGCTGAATTTAAGAACTTTGGTCTGCGGTTCCATATCCATAAGAAATTCTCCGCAGTAGCACACCCTCAAGCGAATGTCCATGTCGAAGCTGTTAATAAGGTTATCAAATCTATTTTGAAGAAATGACTGGAAAAGGCCGGGGACAAGTGGGTTGATGAACTTCGTATGGCCTTATGGGCTTATTGGACGACTCATAAAACTGCAACCGTACACAGTCCATTTTCTCTATCTTATGGCTGTGAAGCCGTTATTCCAGTCGAAATGAAAGTTCACTCTCATCGTGTGACATATTATGATCCGAAAACGATTGCCATACTACTTGCTGAATCCTTGGATCTACTCGATGAGAAACATGAAGAGGATGATTTGAGGGCAGCCGCATATCGGAGTCGAGTTGCCCGAATGTACAATGCCAAGGTCCGACCGCGGACCTTCGAACTCGGCAATCTTGTACTCAAAAGAATTTATCCGGTGCCTTCTCACATGAAACCAAATTGGGAAGGACCGTATGTGATTTCACAAAAGCTCGGAGATGGCACATTCAAGTTATCGACCGTTGACGGTCTTACTCTGCCGAGAGCCTGGAATAGCGAGAGTCTCTGTCGCTACTATACATGACAGGCTTTATTTGTTTTAGCCCGTTATTTCCTTTGCATTTTATTTTTGCATTTTGAAATTTGAACTTGTAATAAGGCAGCTGACTTTGCCATATTTTCTTATTTCAACAATAAAATGCTATCTCTTCGAGCCAGAACTATGATTTATTAAATACGCCGCAAAATATCACAATGCACGAAGAGCTAAGTTCCATCATACGGTGGGATTTAATTCAAGTAGGTAGTGACTGTGATACGACCGGTCACTCACTATGTGAAACCCAAGCTCGGGGGCATGTCACCACATTAATATCTAAAAGGATTGATACACGATAATCCTCGCACTAACTCCAGATTCCCAAAGTGCGAACTGGAGTATAAAACATTGAAATAACTCTACGTCCCCAGAGCGCGGACTGGAGTATAAACACTAACTCCACATTCCCAGAGTGTGAACTGGAGTATAAACATTGAAATAACTCTAAGTCCCCGGAGCGCAGACCGGAGTATAAAACACTTACTTCAGATTCCCAGAGTGCGAACTGGAGTATAAACATTGAAATAACTCTAAGTCCCCGGAGCGCGGACTGGAGTATAAACACTCACTCCAGATTCCCAGAGTGCGAACTGGGGTATAAACATTGAAATAACTCTAAGTCCCCGGAGCGCAGACTGGAGTATAAACACTAACTCCAGATTCCCAGAGTGCAAACTGGAGTATAAACAATGAAATAACTCTAAGTCCCCGGAGCGCGGACTAAAGCATAAACAATCACTAACTCCAGATTCCCAGAATGCGAACTGGAGTATAAACGTTGAAATAATTCTAAGTCCCCGGAGCGTGGACTGGGGTACAAGCCTTAACTCTAAGTTCCCGGAGTGCGAACTGTATCATAAGCACCGGTAATCATCGGGATCTCGGAGCATGAACCGAATGATTGCTCGCAATTTATCCTAATGTCCCCGGAGCGTGGACATGCGCTCGAGATTTGCAGAAAAGTGCGGTCATAAACCAATCATTGCAACACTTAAGCAGAAAAAAAAAACAGTTGGAATGAAAAAAGCAATATTTTATTTCAACTAACTAGAGACGAAGACTTACATGCAAATAAGTTCTTCCAAAAAAGAATTCCTACTAGCAGGGAACGAACCTGCGTCTATACACGGCCTACTAACGAAAAAAAACACAAGCTCCTATCTATCAAAAGATCCGCTTAAGTGGCCCATCTATTTCTTCTTTTTCGACCTCCTTATCAGTGGTTCGTCCTCGGATTCGTTAGAAACAGAGATCCTTCGTTTGGAGTGCTTCCTCTTCGGTGGCTGCTCTTCGGCTGGGGGCATAATATCAACGTCCTCCTTAGAGCTCGAATTTACATGAAGGCTACCCACCGAAGGAGTTGGAGGAACTAGATCTGCGACAGAAAACGGGGCGGACTCTCGGGTATCGACCACAGTGCCACTCGGCAATATTACATTTAGAGGTGCTGGACTATGCACCATAGTCCTAGTTCCAGCACTGCCTTCATGTCCCACAGCCTCTAGTTCGGCGTTAATCTCGGCCAAGATTTCTTCATCTCGAGCTGATTGGGCCTGGCTAGGGGCAGCTGTGGTCTGCATTATAGAAATGGAAGCCAGCGGGAGCTCACTGACGATAAACGACAGGTCTGTGAAGGAGCCACCATGATGGCCAAGTAGCACACTTACCATGTGCTCATCGAGAATAGGAAGCTCCCCTGCGTCATCTCAGTAAACACTGCCGCTGTCACAACGGTCGTTTCGGTGATGACGGCCTTCTGCCCTTGAGTAGACTCCTGAACCACGAATGCCGGCGTAATTCCGGTTACTGAACAAAGAAGGGAAGGAGTTATTAGCAATCATTTCAAAACAAACTCTCTATTCGAAGCACACTTGAGATATGTTCAGAGTACCTTCCTCAGTTTGGCTTGCTGACGGCTGAGCGGCCTCGGAAATATGCTCCCGAATAGGAGATAGTCGCGGCTATTCTGGTCATAAGCTGGAACGGATTGTGAATCAACCATAGATACAGGCTCTAACGAAGGTGGAGCAGTGATTTCAAGAATAGTAGCGTGATGCTCAACACCCGATCCTTCCCCAATCTCCCGGTGCTGGCCACCAATCATCTCCTTCTCATGAGAAATTATGGCATCATGAAGGATCTTCTTTTCATCTTTGGTCAGCAACCGGTTCTCAAGCTCGAACTGGCCGATTGATGCATCCGGGTGCACTTCTCCTTCCTCCTCAACCAATCGGACCCAAGCGTTACGAAGATGTATCGGCTAATCCTGAAGCCAGGCCAAATTTCTGTGCCACAGCACATTGGCATTGTAAGTAATGAGGAGATCTTCGATGTCGGCCTCCAGCCTGGCCTCTGCCCTTTGAACCTTCTCCTCAACCTCAGCTTCGACAGCCTGAACTTTAGCCACTGCCGCATCTCTCTCAGTCCGAAGCACTACGGCTTGTTCGCATGATTCTTGGGCCGCGTTGTGCACGTCATCTCTGTCTTTAGTGATCTCGGCAAATTTGGCTTTGAGTGCATTAATTTCCTTCACGGCCGCGTCCCGCTCGGCGGTCACGATGGTGTTTCGGTGGCCCATGTCCTCCACCGTAGGGTAATGCTCACGCTTTATCCTGTCCATCACCGCCTGGACCTCATCCGCTTTCTTCGTGGCATCCGTTTCAGACTTCCAAGATGACTCGGCCTCATCGGTTAGCACTTGTATGATCGGATCCCGGTGAGCTAGATCAGTTTGGAGTTTCTCGATGATGAACGCTCGCTCAAAAGCCAACGCCGATGCTTTATCTGCCGCTTTCGCCCACGCCTTGCACTGGGCATAAAAGTCATGCACGTAGTCATGTACTAACTGCTCGGCTTCCTCTGGGATCCTTTTTAAATGTGGAGGAAAGATGTAGTTATCAAAGCAGATGTTCGAAAAATCTTTCTTTAGCTGAGCGAGCTTGATTGCTCCTTCCCCTGAAACTTCCACGGGAGGACTGTTCTGTAACAAAGGCAGTTATTGTTTCGCTTCTAGAGTGGCGGGATTCATGCCTAGAAGATTGAGAAGTCGACTTGTAGTGTGAAGATTCAGAGGGACGAGAGACATAAGCAGGAGGTTGTATGGGATCTCTAGGAGGAGGAGTACGCGACCGAGATCGACGCTTATTACCTCTATCTTTATTATATCTTTCTTGGCCAGAATACCCAGAGCGTCCCTGGTCGTAATCTTTGTCCCCTTCTCGTCTGCGCGGCTCGTGGTGTGAAGACTTGCGAGCATGTCGGAGACTTCCTAACATTGAACCTCGCCCAGACATGGTATCTGCAGAACAAAAAAAGTAGAATTAATCACCTTTCGAAACAGATAGTTTACAGTCAAAGGTTATGCAGTGATGTGAAATATGTATGAATGTGCGACCCCCCGACAAACCGGATGTGTCTGCCACACCAGTGGGAAAAGACTCGCTTAAAACTAAGGCTTGTGAGATTTCGTCCAATCCGACGTCCTGTCGCAAGGACATATCGTCCGGAATCGGAAGATCGGCAAGTCCTTTATGAAGATTCTCCGTTCTAGAGGGAGACATTTTCGAAATTCTAATTCCGGAGACGGGCCAAGACGTAACTACAGATTTCCATCTCCCTTTTTTAGTTGGTTTAGAGACGGCAGCCTTGCCTTTTCTCTGCTCATCAATATCCTGGACTACATCTGCAGGTTCGCCCAAAGATTCTTTATCGGTATGAGTCCTCTCGGAGTCAGCTTCTTCAATCACAACAGCTTTGTGCTTTTTCCGCATAACTCGTTCTTTCAAGGCGGTCTTTAACGCACCATGGGGAAGTATGCTTTGTCTTCGCTCGATCAGCCCAAGGATCCAAAGATTCCTGTCAATCAAGAGCAGTTCAATGTCCCTATCTTCACTCAGGACTTCTTGAAGCACCCGAACTATCTCCTCGAAATGTCTACCCTCTGGTCGCTGAATTACGGCCGTACAAGAGAAAAAGATATGAATTTTACTTCAACTGAAAACGCCTTAGTAAATATTTGAGAGTTCAGCTTTACTCACGTTAGAATAACCATCGCCGGGCGAACCCTGGAGGACATCGTACATAGAACCATTCTGTCCTATAGTAGCTTAGCCTAGTCCAGGACCCGGTAACCACTTGACATTTCCTATCCTCTTCCAAAAATGTAAAAGATGGAGTATCATTTCGGCTTTTGAAGTTGAACAGATATCTGATCTCAGTTGGGATTGGCGGCCGATGAAGGTATTCCATAAAGACGATAAACAAGCTATTGAGCGAAGCATACCCATTCGGGTGTAGTTGAGATGGAGCGATTCCCAAGAATGACAATGCTTCTCTTATGTAATCATTAAATGGAGGCAACGTTCCAGTAGCACACGCATGACGGTTAAATGCAGTGTACCCCTCCGGTGGATTGTGTGGCCCGTCATTTGGTCTCGGCAATAATACGTCATCCATCGACAGGCCATGCCTCAAGCATACTCTCCCCAACATATCTTCAGAGATGTGAGATGGGACAAAATCTCGTGGATTAGGAATGAATGATGCATCGGGTAGTTCGTCCGGGGCTGGACCGACTACTTCGGGCTCAATGTCCGGAACCTCTAATCTCGGAGGAACTATACTTTGGATTTCTTGCAGGTTTTCTTGCGGCTGCGAACTTAATGGTTCCATAACTGACTAACTTATGATAAATTATCGTTAGGCTATAAAAAAACCATGCATTCCCCGGTGTAAAGTGTATGAGTTGTGTTGTGTAGTGCTATGCATTACTTGGATAAATGTTGCAGAGTTAAAGAGAATATGCAAATGATTAAAGTTGTTGCGGTTCCATCGACGAGCTTCGAAAGGCAGTCAAGTATGCAGTTCAATTACCAAGTCAAGATATGCAAGAATGAAGCTCGTTGGAAGTATGCTAAAAAAGTGTCAAGATTTTCCTATCCATCGTGGAGGAGTTCAAACCGACTATAGGAAGCTCGTTCGAATCCATCAAGGTACCAGTTCGAATCGACATAGAGGGACACATTTCGAATCGATGATCAGAGGACGGTTTCGTATCGACCAAATTAGAACGACTTCGAATCGATCCTTGGTTGCCTGGTTCGTACCGATCAAGAACGCCTCAACTTGAAATCGATCACGTTCGAATCGATATCTTTCGTATCGATCATAAAAATGTCGTTCGTATCGATTTAAAGTTCAGGACCTCGAATCGACCGTTAGCTTGCTTTTCGTATCGATCGTTTCGTATCGATACGATCCATCGCCATAGCCATCGGTGCGAACTACTTCATTTTCATTAGAGCATTCCAAGGATTGACGCGAAAATTCAAAGACAAGTATAGCCGCCTTCATCTATTCGAACACAAGTCCCCAGATCGATTCGATCTTGACCTTCCCACTCTTTCTTCTCCGAACCCGATCTGGTTTTACCAAGTACCAAAAGTGGATGTTCGATGAAGGGAAAGTGGGTCTGAAACAATTTCGTTGTTTGGATTCGAGTTTGATTACCTTATTTGGATGTGGGATTCGAAGAATTTAAGGAATGAATTTTATCGGGTTAGGGACGTGATGCAGTTTCGTTTTCTCTCTACTTCGAATCGATGCGAAAATTAGAGAAAGCAGTGAAAAGTGAAAAAGTGAATTGGGGGAGAAGGGACGACCGGGTCGATTCGCCTCCCGGTCTCCATGACCGGCCGCACCCAGTCAGTCGTGCCTCGTTCGAATAGTTCGTTCGAACCCATCAGACTCTCCTTTCATCGAGGCGAAGTTGCTTCCAGACCTCATGGTTTCGAAGCCGCTACTCGACTCGATTCCACCCCGAAGCTACCAAAGTAATCCATATCGATTGAATCATGCAAGCCTTCGCCTCCAGGGGCCAACATCCATCGATACGAATCCAGAAAATCTGGATCGATTCGAAATGTCCACTTCGCGACCATCGAAACAAGCAATGCAGGTCCATCGATACGAACACCAGCAATTTCGTACCTATCACAACTCGAGCATCTGCATCGATACGAACGAACGTTTTGTGTCCAACGAACTCCTAATTTATCGATGCAAAGTTAATTTTTACAACCTTCTATACCAATTCAGGAGAGGATCGATGCGAAGGGACTCCATAAAACAACTATAAAACGTTGTTGCAAATCAAATTTCACGTCGATTCAGGAGAAGATCGGCACAAAATTCGTACATAACAAACAACTAATCTCTATCTCATAGTATTCAATTACAACAATATGGGATGCAACTTTCAGCAGAAAACACAACCTTTGGCAATAGAGCGATGATTGTCAAGAATAAAGACCGCAGCTTTTCAAAGCACGTCATGTTCCCACAAGACGTACTTTGGGGGGCAAATGTTATCCCATCTTTTAGCAAGGTCGAGATACCGAGGATCACTCTTCCTGGATATCGAGCATACGTGGGTTTGCTATGGATATCGATGAATTTTGTCTGAGTCCGGATTGAGCAACAATTGATTGGACATAGCAAGCAAGGCCAAGAGAGCTAACTTTCCAAATTCAAGTCAATCCGAGTTTGTATGTTCAAATTATGATCGATTCAATTTGAGAGAAGAGGCTTCAGTTTTGAATCCATCCCTAGGCTTCATTTCAAATCCATAATTTTCGTATCGATCAGAGAAACAGCGAGTTCAGATCAGTTGAGAGAATTCAGTTCGTATCGATCGAGTTCGAATCCATCGGGATACCTCGGTTCGACTCGATCGCCTTCGAACCCATTGACGTCCCCCTGTTTCGCCTCCATCAAACAAGGCAATTGTCACTGCTTCGAACCCATCGTAGAAGCATCAGTTCGTATCCATCTTTAGACCTCAGTTTCGTATCCATCCAGCTCGTGTCCATCCTCTGCTTCACATCGGTTTGTTTTCATGAGTTCGTATCGGTCAAGTAGGCAGGGCTTGAAACCATCGAGTTTGCATTGATCGGATTCGTATCCATCAGATAACCTAAATTCGTATCCATCGGGTCTCTGCCCCTCGAACCCATCAAAAGACCCTCGTTCGAACCCATGGCAAACGGTTCGTTCGAGTCAGAAGGACCTGGTCTAACACAACAGTCTTCATTTCGAACGAGGCGAGATGTATGGAGTCGACACGGTCAACTCGGCGCAAATACCGGATCGAGGTGAAATGCACGTGCCATGTCACCGGATATCCACTTGAAGAAATCGATTCGAAAGGATCGATTCGAAATGATCGAATCGAACCAGACATTCAATGGAAAATCCCATTTCGTACCGACGATATCTCGTGATCCACTGATCCAAATGGCACCAAATTTTCACAGAAGCTTGCATAATTGTTGAAGAATGTCCACACCAAATTTCACCTCGATTGGATGATTTTATGATCGATTCGAATGGAGTTCGAATCGATGCCAAAGTGGGCCCAAATTTCCTGAGGCCGGGCGCATGGGCCCCCTCACGTGCCAGAAGTGGTCTCCCGAATTTTCAGCGAAATATCAGCATCCTATGCCAATAAATAGAGCCCCAGAGCCAACAGAAAAGGGATCTTTTGGATTCTCAAGCGCCCAGACTCTGCCGGATTGAGATCTCCATCAACCTACATCATATTCTTACTGTTGATTTCGAATTTCCAGTTGTAACTTACTGTTGCTTGTTGTAATCCCTTGTAAACGTTGAAAGAGAATCAATAAAATTGCAAAAACTTCACAGTGGACGTAGGCAACGCGCCGAACCACTATAAATCGCTTGTCTCTGTCTTAACTTTACTGCTATTTGGAGTTTTTGTTAGATAATCCTCATTTTCAATTTATATTCTTCATTTATTATCTCTACAAAAACTTCCGAAGGGTGTTGTGCCCAATTTTGGTACAAAGTTTACAATAGCTTGGGCATCTAACTGGATGTTGGATCTGGGCAAGCACATAGTGGGTTAAGTGGATGAATTTTAATTTTCTATCATTTTGGATCTTAGTGGGCCTACGAAGTCTAAATTGATTTAGATATAATCTAAATTTAGTTTAAATAAAATCATTATTTTATTTAGTTCATTAATAGAAGGATTTTAATTAATGTTGTATAATTAAATAGGTGTACATGTGTAACATATACATATGTACATGTACGTGTAATATGTACAATATGCATGTTTAACATGCTGCATCTAAATGCTAGGATATAAACCACAACATGCACGTTAGCTCCTTCGTATACATATATGTTGTCTAATTTTTTTAATATATATATATATAATAAAAATAGCATTGGTATTTGACTAAAATACACACACACACATATATATTCGTAAAAGTATATATATGTTTACATAAAATGATATTTATGAATATATAAATTTTAGATAATTCAAAATTCAAATATGAAATTCAAATTTTAAATCTGGATCTAAATTTGAATATATTAATTAAATTTAAAATTTAACTTTATTAGATATATATTTAATATAAAATAAATATAAATATGTATGGAAATAAAACTTTTTTTTGAAAACATGTATATACAGATACATATACATATATATACACATGTATGTATGTATGTATGTTTACAAATATCTAAAAGTTATTTGTTACTATAATATTATATAATAAAATAAATATGTTAATAGAGTTAGGGTTATGCTCTAGTTGCAATTCTGTAATTTATTATAAATTATTAGCTTTGATTAAAATCTAATTTGAAATAAAAGTTATTTTTATTTTTATTATATACTTGATATAATGTGTTATATAAATTATTTATTTAATTTAAGTATATTTAATAGAAAATCCGTAAATGATATGTTTTGTGATAGTAATTATAATGTGTTGTAATCATGAAATATTTATCATAATAAAATAAATATATCATTTTAGACATTCCTAGTCAACAGGTACCGAGATTGGATATTGATATTTCCACTAAGACAGGAGTATGTAATCCTCTCCAAATATTGGATAGTGCATTACTCATGGCTTTGGGCGCACCAAGGGTTTATTTACTAGTAATTATTGGATTACTATGGAATGACTCACCTTATAGCTTTCTACTGGTTAGTATAACTACGGTAAAATAGAAAACATCCACTTGACAATATCACACAATTTTCTTAACTTGAGAATACTATAGAACTTCAATGTGCAAGCTCCGCTTTGATTATAGTTAAATCATAGCATGATATCCATCGAACGACTATAGTTGGATCAAGTGGAAACATTGGAGGTGGAACACTATTCAATAGAGAATTTATCTCCTGGTTATATAGGGTTTGTATCATGGTAAACTGAAGTCAACTCAAAGTCAAAGTCTCTGGCTAGAGAAGTTTAGATAACAATAGTTGTTATTATTAAATCAACGACTTTATGTTTAGGCTATAATATTGAATATGGACGATGTTGTCATTTTGACCATTACCAAACTCTATAAGTCATAATGTGATATAGTTTTGACGAATAGAATTGGTGTAAGTAATTGTCACGACCGGCTATCCCTTAAAATAAGTAAAATTAGAATTTGCCGAAGTTATGTAAGTTATAGATTTGGTCATAACATCACACTACTAGCAAAGGTGATGCGTGAACATTGATATTCAAATTGTTCGGTATTGATCGTTGATCAAATTTACATCTAAGAGTCATATAATCGAAATGTTACATGCTCTGACTACCACCTGATTTAGTTAAATATAAATTTTATAAATTAATCAAATTAATTAATATTTATGATATATTAACTATAAAATTGTATCTGATTTGTGTTGAAAATAGTGCATATATAAAAGCTGTATACACATGTATCGATATATGATATCAATATATGTTTAGATAAATTTAAATGTATTTTCTGATCTTGCTTGTAGTGATTAGGAGGCCCATATATAGGGCAGGTGCGGCCAGCCACATATAGTGGAAAATAAGGGTGGAATTTGATTCAAATGGAGTTTTAAATGTAGAGTGATTTATGGATCTAGATCCACTTTTTGCTCCATCTTTTCTCTTTTATTTAAACTCCCTTAAGCCCTTATTTACATTATTCTTTTTCCCTCTCTTCTCCATACCATATCAGGTCAAACCTACCCCCTCTCCTCATCCATTAATTCAAGCATCAAACAATACAAATTCAATTAAAATAGGATATCGGTGCATACTGCTTTTAATCTGGTAGCTCTCTTTTAAAGGATTTGAGTTCAGATTCAAATGGAGTCAATCGATTCAGCATTCAACATGTAATAATTAGACTATAGTCAAGGTAATTTATTGTTTACAATTATATATATTTATTTGATAATTATCTTGAATCATATGTGCTTAGATTATATCACAATATCACAAATCCCTACATATGCATTGTGAACATTGGATGTGAATATGTATATATGTATCAAGATTAAACAAAATTATATATAGATATATAGAGCATATATAACTCATAGCCAATAAAGAAAATAAGAAAAATAATTTTGAATTAAATAATAATTTTAAAAGAGGCTTTAAAAGAAAATTTTATTTTTAATATATATATATTATATTAAATTTTGTTAAATCATTTCAATATATATATATATATAACTTAATATCGTAAATAAACAAATAAATATATTAGTTATTTCAAATTATAAGATATTAATTTAAATAATATGTATTAATATGTATTTATTATAAAATATGTATGTATATTTTTTTTAATATACACTAATTATCCTAATGATTGTAGAATTTGTTTATATATTTTTTAAATATTTCCGTAGGGAAATGATTTAAATTAAAAAAAACTGCAAAGAATTTAAATAATGAAATTTTTCTCAAACATAATTTAGCCTAAAAATGTATATGTATGTACATATATATATTATTTCATTTATTTATATTTTAAATATACAAATATTTAATAATTTGAAATTTGAAATATGTTTGTATATATATGTATATATTATGAAATATATATGTATGTATATATTATGATGAAATAAATAAATATGTATATACTATGTATGTATATATGTATGCATGTGTATATATATGTATGTGTGTATACAAGCACATATTATGCAATATATACGTATGTATAAATATATTTGAAATATAAATATTAATTTATTTATTTACATAATTTTAGAAAAAATATTATTCCTTATAATAATTTTTTATTTTACACAAATCGTTTATTAATTTAAATTTTAAATTAGAAAATATTCAATATCTAGATCTGGATCTGAAATTTGAAATTTGAATTTATAAATTATTAATATTTGCATTTACAATATAACTTTTTACACTATATATATATTTATATTATTTTAAAATATTTTATATCACATTAAACTATGTGTGTGTGTATATGTATATATGTGTGTGTGTGTGTGTGTGTATTAGACAACACATATGCATAGGGATGTGCAAGCATGTCCGCTGCGGTGTAAATTTCAACACTTATATATGGGCATATTAAATTATATGCACTATATATGTTGCACCTGCATGTGTACACATATGTGTATATGATATGTATGATTATGTTTTATAAATCTTTATTCACAAATAAAATAAGTAATGATTTCATTTAAAATAAATTTAGATTAGATCTAAAATAAATTTAGATTTTGTAGGCCTTATAAGACCCAAAATGGCAAAAAATTGAAATTTACCCATATAATTTGCTGCATGCTAGCTTAGATCCAACAATGGTATAGAGTCCAATAACCTATGCGGTCTAAATTAGTAGTATTTGAGCTAATTTTTTAAATTCTACCCATATAGTGAGGTATCTAGTAATGCAGTGTTGAAAGTTGGTTTGTTAATCAAGTAGTCATGCCCTACCTGGCTACTGGTCTAGCCCGAAAGGATGAGACAAGCCCAAAGGTTATTCCCAATATAAAGACCCGAATAGATTTTCGTCTTTTGCTAATTTTCAAAACCTTCTTAAAAACTAACATAAAATTTAAATTTAAAATAAATAAAAATGATATTTTAAATTTAAAAGGTTAAATTTAAAATAAGTAATGATTTTATATAAATGTTATTAAATAATTTTCAAAATTGTTTCAAAAATTAAATAAGTACTTTCAAAAATTAATAAAAATTAATTAAATTAATTAAATGGATAATCAATTAAAAGTTAGCTAATTAAATTAAAATAACATATATATTGATATATGTAACATTATCCAAAATGTTAAGGTAACATATGTGTATATATATTCTAAATTAATTATAATTAATTAAAAAAATTTGTTAGACAAATTAATTAAATGTTAATTAATAAATAATATATACATATTTATAAGATATATGTGTATAATAATGAATATTGTAGTGCACATATTCAATTTAAATTATTTAAAATTAATTAAATAAGATTTAATTAATAAAATTAATATAAAATTAATATAAAATTATACATAAGATTATTATATAAGTTAAGTAAATTATAAATTGTTATATAAGAATTAAACTTATATAGTATAATTATATGATGGAAGGTGGAATAGTAAGAAACCAAATTAGTCTTAAGCAATAAATACATACGTATAGTACATATACTGTAATTTTAGATGCGTCCGACACTTGAATCATGAGGGTATTTCATAAGAAATACGTTATTACATACGTCGATATCACTCAATTAAATATATTAAAAATTATGAATCTTCAATATAATTATTGACCTCCACCATTTATATATTAATACATTAATTGCATACTACTTAGTTGTTGAGCTTTCCTCAAGCTAGGAATGTTATGTGTAATACTATTAATATATTAAATAGATGAAGTAAGATACGTGCACATGTTTTTTGAGCTTTTCACAAGGTATGTGCATTATACTAAGGAAACCCGAAATGATATGCATGAGCGAAAAATCTCTCTTTATTTGTTGAGCTTACCTCAAGGAAATGATGAGATTATAATAAGGAACACAAGGTTAGGAGTTGTATGTGATACGACTAATAAGGAGTTATTCATCACATATGGGCCTATGATTTATTCAGCTTTCCTTAAGGTCTGAATCCTAAGGCATACGAGTCTTGACACCCATTAGGGGAGTCAAAAGACTTATGTTTCATCTTAGAGTTTTAAGAAACATAAAAATTTAGTGGTAGCCTTATTAGAAAAAAGAAATGGTAATGCTTAACCTTTCTAATACTGTAAGAACATCTGCTATGTATAAATTAAATCAAACTATCTCAATAAATTTGTGCACTAAATACGTTTGGTAAAATGTTATCAATTAAAATATACAGATGAATTAAATTAATACTGATAAATAGAAATATAAAACATACTTACCAATAAACTTTTGCATGTGGACCCACGCACATGCCTAATTACACAATTACGTTAGTAACCTGGTCAGTTGCATGTTTACTTGCTCGAGACTGTGTATTGTCTTTAATGAGTTGCGAACTCTAAAAGTGACACAAGGATATGAGTATTTGATCCATTTCCAATCAATAAAAAAGTAATATTGTGAACAGTCGCAACACGTAATGTATGAAAACTCGATGAAATTTATTCATTGAAAATAAGCAAGCAAACTTTAGTGTGAGATCATGTATTCAATATGATTGATCACACTCATGATCTTATCGTGTTAAAGGAAATCAAATATAAGAGAGTGGACGTAACCTAAGACGCAGTTGGGATGAAGAGGGTTAATGGTCACTTCTAATTCACAAAGAACATTAGAATTGATAGTTGTAAATAATAATTAATACTTAACATTGGAATGAGAAATATGATATCTATTTCGAAATGTATTTTCATATAGAAAATTGTTTTCCATGAAATTCATTTCTTTGAGTTTAAGTTGTTTGATTGAACACTCTTAACTATACATTAATTACTGTAGATGGAATAAATAGCCTATATTAAGAGGTTGAATTGAGCTTCGTATTTTGTACGCTATTACAGTAATGATGGAAATATTGAAAGCATGCCATATAGAACTTATTGGTTGCATCAAGTTACAAATATTATTTCCGTAAAACATATCAAACATTATTTACGAAATAGCAATTGTTTTCCAGTGTTAACTAAAAAATAGCCATATATTTTAATATGAATGTTACGAATATTTGTTATACAGTAAAACTATTCTAGTGGTATTTATTTTTATAACAAAAGGAGATGCATTGGAAATACAGAAGTATTTGAAATTATTTGCAATTTTAGAATTAGATAATAAGCCACAATTTTGAGAAATCATTTTTTGATTATATGATTATGAATCATATAGAATTGGTGAAATTATATCTCAAACAATTAAGGGCAACACTTCTATTTAGTGGAACAATGTGAGAGTTAATGAACTCTTCGGATTGATACATATAGATGTATGTGACAGTAAGTCAAATACTACCAGAATGTATGAACATACTTTGTTGAATTCATCGTTGAATTATCACAAACATGAGCATGTGTATTTTATACACAAGTCACATGTTTATGATAAGTTCATAGAATATAAAACAGAAGTAAGTGAAATTAAGTGCAATAGAAATAATGAATTGATTTGGTTAAATAGATGAGTATATTGGAAAATGTTCTAAACATACCTAAACCGAATATATATTCAATCTCAAAAGTTATTTCTCGTTATAATGCATAATGATTTATTGATAAGGAGTAATCAATTTTTTTTAACAAAGTAGGACTAATGATGAATGAAGTTGAGTTAACTTCTTTCTATAAGTTCATGTACTTAAGAGTGTTAGACAAGATTAAAATTAATTTCATCTAAAAAATAGTTTGCAAAATCATACAAGATATGGGTTTGTAAGAAAACACAGTATATCCCAGGTCAAGTTGTTGGCAGGTTGTACTAGTCGAAAGACTATTCATAATAATTGTACATGTGGAATCTTGTATAGATCACCATAAAAGGAATTTGGATACGATCGTCATTGGATGAGCAATTTATGTTTTTAACATAAATATCATAAACTAAAACAAATTAGTTACATATATAAGTTAATTCGTAAAGTGCTTATGAATACTATTCATTTGCACCAAGAAACAATTGTTGTTTCAAGAAATACTGACTTCATAGCGAAGGAATTTATTTTAGAAATTATTGGTTGTAAAATGTATTTGGATTATCTAAGGATAAAACTGATTATGAGGGACGAAATGAAATTAATCATACTTAAAGGATTCCAAAAAGTACGATTTTGATAGTTGTATCCGAAGGGATATGATTCATCGACCACATTTGGTATTCAAGAGAAAGATTAATGCAGTTGGAATATAATGAACAACATTGATAAGGATAACAACATAAATTTCAATTGTTACAATTAGCGTAATAGATTCGTTATTCAATATGCTCAAGTTAATTTGGATATCACTTATAAAATTATCACCTGATATGACTTTGTGTTCTGGTACATATGTGTTGAAATGGAAAATTCTAAATAATGATTAAGAATAGACTATTTTCATATAACAATCGAAATGTCTTGAAATCAGTGGGAGAGATATTGAGCTTGTGGATTTTCGGATATGATCCTAGATATGATACGAAAGTGTCATTCAATAAGCATAAGATTGAATATGTATTTTGATAGAAATATTAAATATTTTGATTTTCAGTCAAAATGCAGAGGAAGCGTGTATCCACAGGAAAGAACTATTAAAGGTACTAGATATTTCTAAAGGGTCGACAACAAATTTATGATTATTAATGATGTACTTGAGTTAAAATCATAATAGTTTAGCAGTTTAATACTCAACATTGGATGTCTAAACGATATCCTTTATAATTGGTATAAGAGGAATATGGGAATGCCCAAATGGTATGCGTAGAACCGTATTAAAATGTTTAGCATGGAATATATAAGATGGATTCCTTATGAATTAGAAATAGGAATTATCATACATGATGTATTATGCATAATATCGTATTTAGCTAATGTATTTGATACATTTAGAATATATCAAATCCAGATTAAGATCACTGGATGGTAATTTAGAATGTTCTTGAATATTTATGAAATACTAGGGAACTGTTTATAGAAATAATGATCTCCTTATTAAGGAATATTCAGACTCAAACTTAGTAAGTGATATTGAGTATATATCATTGTTAGATTCATGTTTAAACTTAATTAAGGAGCTTTAAGTTGGAAATGTTCCAAACAAAATATTGTGGATGATCAACAAAAAGGCTAATTACACCATCTTGAATAGTGTCATAATAAAAGCAACGTATAAGTATAAGAGCAGAAATTTATTCCTGATTAAGGGTGATTTCAAGTATTGAGAATACTGCATTATTGTTATACGATAATAATGTAATGATAAGAGCTCGTTAGAAGTTGAGAAACATACTCCAAATAGTTCTTCATGATAAAGATAGTTTATCAACATTAGAGAGAATTGATTGACAGAGCAGATAATTAAAACAAAATTGGAGATCCATTCACGGATGAACTGGCTCGATTAGTTCTCATCAAACGGATCGAAGGGATGGGATAGAGATTTCATAATTGGTCTCAAGTGCAAGTGAGAGGTTGATAGAGTTAGAGTAAGCCCTATGGGAAATTTATAATTTATTATAAATTATTAACTCTACAATAAAATCACGTTCGAAATAATGGTTACGTTTCTTTCAATTATATACTTAATATATTGTGTTAAATTAATTAATTATTTATTTAAAGTATATATAATAGAAAACCATAAATGATATGTTTTGTGATGGAAATTATAATGCTTGTAATCATAAGTAATTTATCACACTAAAATAAACATATCATTTTAAATATTCGCAGTCAATATGTATCGAGATTGGATATTGACACGTCCATTGAGACCAGAGTCTGTAATGCTCTCTAAATGTTGGGTAGTACATTACTCATGACTATGAGGACACCAAGGTGTTACGTACTAATAGTTATTGTATAATAATGGAATGACTCACTCGATAGTTTATTGTTGGTAAATATAACAAAGGTAAAATAGATAATACCGATGTAACAGCATAACTCAATTCTCTTGACTTGAGAATACTATCGAACTTTAATTTGGAAACTCTACTTTGATTATAGTTAAATCATGGCATGACGTCCATTATTTGACTGTAGTTTGGTCGAGTAAAAGCATCTGAAATGAAACACTATTCAAAAGAGAATTCATCTCCTCGGTTATATAGGGTTACTATCACGGTCAACTAAATTCAACTTAAAGTCAAAGTCTCTGATCAGAGAAGTTTATTTAATAATAACTATTATTATCGAACCAAGGATTTTGTATTTGGGGTATAAAGTTGAATATGGATGATGTTGTGATTCTGACCATTACCAAATTCCATAAGGCCTAATGTGATATAGTTTTGATGAATATAATTGGTGTAAGTAATTGTCACTATTGGGTACCTCTTAAAATAAGTAAAATTGGATTTTACGGAAGCTATGTAAGCGATAGGTTTGCCATAATGCCACACCTAGCTAAGATGACGTGTGAACATTAATATTCAAATTACTCGATATTATTCGCTGATCAAAATTACATTTAAGAGTCACACAACCGAAATGTTGAATACTTCGACTAATAACCAATTTAATTAATTATAATTGTTATAAATTAATTAATATTTATGAAATTTTAGGTATAATATTTTGTTTGATTTGTGTTGAAATAGTCTATATATAAAAGTTGTACACAAACGTACCGATATACGAGGTCGATATACATTTAAATTAGATTAAATGTATTTATTTGATCGGGCTTAAAGTGAATTGGAGGCCTATAAATGAGGCAGGTATGGCCGACTATAAATGTAAATTACATATGAAGTTTCGTTAAATCATATACAAGTAATCATTTTCGAAAATAATTTTTCACACACACACATATATATTATTAAAAATCATAAATAACTACACACACATATATATTTTATTTATTTTAAATATTAGATGTTAATATATATATTATAATATATATATATATATTATAATATATATATATACACTCATCTTAATCACACTAATTATATTATGAACAAAATTTATTTTAAAAAATTAAAAATTTTCCTTTAGAAATGTTTTAAATTAGTAAATTAATTTTTAAAACCGTAATGGTTTAAATTAAAGAAATTAAAAAAATTTGTAATATATTTTAAGCTGAATTTATATCTGTATGTGTGCGTGTCTATATAAATACATGTATAATTTTATTCAATTATATTTTAGATATATAATGTTATTTATACTCAAAATTTAAATATTAATTTATATATATATATATATTCTTGCAAAAAGATTTTTTTTGTTCTATATATTTTCATTTATGTATTTTAATTTGTTAATTTATATTTTAGATGAGAAAATATTTTTATACCTATATGTATATCCAAAATTTGAAATTTGACTTTGTTTGTACCAAAACGCACAACACTCTTTGGACATATTTGAAGAGATTAGAATGAAGAATTTAAATGTAAAAAGAGGCTAATCTAACAAATGCGCCAAAATAAGCAAACAGAAATTGAAAAAGCCAGAGATTTATAGTGGTTCGACGTTGTAGCCTACGTCCACTTTGTATGTTTTTCTATTTATTGCTAATTGATAACCGATTATAATAGTATAACACTCGAAGACTCAAGTTACAATGGAGTTGCGGAAGAGTAACAACGTAGGAAGTCAAAAGTCCTCTTTCTATAGGCATAGGGTTGCTATTTATAGGTGCAGTCTGGAAATATCTGCCTTTGAACTTGGAATACTTCTTCTCACATGTGGGTGGGCCCACCAGATCGAACAGGGGTCATATCGGATCAATTGGGATCAATCCCCGTTCCATTCGTATCGATCAAAATGGTGTCCATTTGGCCTGAGATCGATCAAAGACATTCTTGAGGAGGTAGGTAAAAGCTCTTGTGAAAATTGCGTAGCATTTGGACCTGTAGCTCTCGAGTTATGATCAATCCAAAGTTGGTTTTGTAGGTTGGCTGAAATGTTCATATCAATACTTGCGTATCGATCATTCTTCGCATCGATCGGTTGGTGATAACGTGGAGCGATTGTTCAGGATAGATCCGTACTTCATGCTTATTGACTCCTTCCTTTGGTAAACCATCCTTCGTCGTATCAGTCCTGATGATTACTCTTCGTATGGATGCTCGCATGCCATTTTGTATCGATGGTTGAAGGCCGCTTCGTATCAATGCTTGTTGTTGGCTTTGTATTGATGGAAAGTGTTGGTTTCGCATCGATCTATTGTCTGATCGATGCGAAATTCATGAACGCAGTCAATCGATACGAATTGGATACGTAGGTAGCTGCTGATGGATACGAAGGAGGTTGACTTCAATGGATACAAAGCTATATGGATATAAAGGAGGGTGGCTTGTGATGGATACGAAATGAGGTCTTCTTTCTTGATTTAGATCGATCCATATCTTGAGCATACGAACTCCGATTGACCTAAAATTTGAAATTCCGCCTTCCATAGCTTTGTTTGTCGTTCCACGCTAATTATAGCTAGATTTGGACTCAGACCAAGTTTTCCAATATCCATATTGAAACTGTGCATAACCGATCTTCGGGACGGGTTATCCTTGGTGTCATGGCCTTGCCAAAAGGCAGGATAGCATTTGCCTCCCAAAGTATGTCATGAATGAACATGACGTGCTTTGAAAAGCTGTAATCTTTATTCTAAAAAAGTTCTATTTGACTCATTGAATAGTTGTTGTCTTTTAGTAAAGATATGTAACCCTATATTGATTTCCAATAGTATAAATATTGAGTTGTTGATTGCCAATGATCATGCAGTGTTTGGTTGTAACTGAGTGTCGAGTGCTAGCAATTTGTTATTCAATGTGTGTATGTTAACCTAACTCATGTTCACATTTGCACATTTACGGGTTATTGTTGAGTTCTTTAGTTCTTGTTAGGATCAAGTTTCGTATCGATCCTCTCCTGGATCGATGCGAAATTCAAGTTGTAACAGCGTTTGATGGCTGTTTTATGTTACTCCTTCATATCTATCCTCTCCTAGATTGATTTGAGAAGCTGGAATGCATTTTTCATATCGATGCTATGAATACGAAATAGACAGCCTGGGGAGATGATTCATATCGATAGATACGAGCTCTTATGGCCTAACAGATGGATATGAAACTAACACTTCGTATCAATGGAATTGAGTAGTGCAAACGAGAATTTGTTGCGTCTTTCGTATCGATGGAATTCTTAGCGATGGGTATGAAGGTGATAATTGGTCATCGATGGATATGAAATACTAACTTTTGGACCATTCTGGGTTGATGGATACAAATGAACTTCTTCGAATTGATATACAGATGGATACAAACTAGCTGGATATGCTTGCATTGATGGATACAGAGCTCTGATTTCGTATCGATGTAGGCAATCAGTTATCTCGGTATAACAACTGGGATACAAAACGCCTTTTTTCCTTGGGTATGAACTCATATAAATGCCAAATTTTCTCACTTTCCATTCATTTTTCTATTTGCCTTCGTATCGATTATGACAAGAGAAAAAAGAAAATTGCCTTTGTCTTCAAATCGAATGACCCATTAATCTTTCAACCTGAATCTTTAAACTAGGTAATTGACCAATCAAAACCTCTCTAAAATGATGAGACTTGAGCATTAATGCCAAATCATTCAAAGTTACGGCCTATTCCGATGTTGTTGATGCCGAAGTTGGGTTGGAGTGAAGTTGAGGAAGGAGCAATGGTGTTTTAGCAGCTTGGGGAAGATGAAACGTTGATGGATATGAAGGAATCATTCAAATCGATGGTAGATGGAGGGAGCAGTTTTGCATCGGTCTGAAAATAATGTAGGGAGAAACTTCATGTCGATTGTTAATGGTGGGAGTTTGTATCGATTTGGAGTGATCGATACGAAGCCTTGGCCGTTCGATCGATGCAAAGTCTCAGATCTGACAATCGATACGAAGCTTTTGGATGTTAATCGATACGAAAGCAGGCTTTTGAAGGAGCGATCCTCGTTGAACCTTGATGGATACGCAACTCTAGTATACTTGAACATTTGTCTCCGATGAGCTTTAGCCTCACATATCTTGACTTAGCTGTTAAACTGCATATTTGACTTCCCTCGAAGCTCGTCGATGGAAATGTAACTTGACAAACTTAACGAAATCTAACATGGATCGTTCTCCGAAGTCAGGATGGCATGACTGGGACAATCAGCGATGAAGGTCACTTTGGTTGATTCACAAAGCCTTGTCGCTTTAACACCTTTCGGATTTGAAGAAATTTAAAGTATTATGTAGCACTGCACTACACAACACGATCACTCACTGCACAATCACGTGGGAATATGGGTTTATTTCCATCTAATAATGATTTTTACTAAGTTCAATTGTTATGGATCCCGAAAGATCCGAGCCGTAGATATCCAAAGTCCTCCACTTCCTATAATTGAAGTGCCAAACATCGCAGTTGAAGTAGTTAGTCCCGCCCCGGATGAACTACCAGGTGTAGTTTAAGTCTTAAATTCGAAGGATTCTATTCTCTCCAAAATCTTTGAAGACATGCTAGCAGGATCTTCCTCAGGCACGGATTGTCACTAAATGATGTTTTATTACCGAGGCCAGAAGATAGCGCCCATAATTCCCCAGAAGGATATATTGCTTGCAATAGGTTCATGTGCGTAGCTGGAATGCTGCCCACTTTCAATCAATTTATTCGGGAAGTGTTGTTCTTCTTGAGGATTGCTCTGTCCCAATTGCAACTGAACGGGTATGCATTGCTAAATAGCTTGTTCATTATCTTCATGGAGTATCTTTTCCGACCTCCGACCGTCGAAGAAATCAAATATCTATTCAACATTAAGAATCGAGGGAACTACCCTTCTTGCACCTTTTTGGAAGTAGTTAGAAATTGCCAAGTAGTGGCAGGAGCCTGGAGTAAACTAAGCTACTTAAAAACCGAATGGTTCTTCGTTCGGTGTCCACCGGGATTTGCCAGACGATGGCTGGTTAGACATAAGTGTTCTAACTTCTTCATCGATTAACCGAGTAATTTATGTTGAAGCCGAGTGTAATACTTTGCTTCTTTTATAGCTTTGATATGCGACACGAAGGAGCCTAATTCAAAGAGATTATAAGGATCCTCCAGTCGGTGCCAACTGAGCTCAAAGAAATTGATGAAGTCCTCACTGATGAAAACTTGATCACTGTAGGGCTTATTGAGAGAGGCTAAAGCATTGGATCAGCAGGAGTTTTCAGAATGGCTCCAATGAGGCATGGAGGAAGAAGAGCTCCTGGAGTTGTAATCACCGAATAGGGCGATGATGAGATCGTGCCCATGAGATTTGAGCCTGCAGCTATACCTCCGTAGAGTCTTCGATCTTTAGAGTTGAAAAGAAAAGGCAAGACTATTGCCTACAAATCCACGAGACGTAAAACTGTCGTGATGTCTCCGCCCGTAGCAATTGCTATAAGTCCGGAGGCTCCTCTCCCGCAAATGCAAAGTTCAATGAAAGGATTGGCGGATGTCCCTATTCCAGATGACTTAACTACATTTCAATATTAAGGACTAGAGGGGCTTCAAAGTGAATTAGATATAGGGGAGCCAACTTCTACAAGCACGGCTGCCATAACTGGTTGGTTGAGGGGTTTGCACATGCATGTACACACTTCTCGGCACCAAACAACTTCTAATCAAATGCTTTCTATTTTCAGTAGATAACTAATTCTTCTTCTCTTTTCATTTTACAGATACAATGCTAAGGCATAGGTCCATGCTCGGCAGTCTTTGTTCTGAGCATCGTTCTTTTATTTCTTATTCTTATTCTTGCAGGCATGAATCCGAAAGTGACTATGATCATGGCCGATCCAGCCAAGAGCGGGAGTGTTATGAAAGGGAGAGGGAATATCAAAGTAGGTGTCGCTTTCGGTCATGTTTGCCCCCACCTAGAGGTCCCTTGAATCCCTCCATCTTCGAAAAACAATATACTGAAACTTCACATCAAATAGCGCCTCCCCAAACCTCAAAATCTGACGAACAACGCCATAGGATTGAGGCAAAGGCTCCCGTGGTTACAGAACCGGCTGCGATAGAACCTACCGGAGAGGGAGCTATTAGAATTGCTAAGCTAAAAAAAGACTTTCCAAATATATGATTCGATAGCTTCCACTTCACTCCAAGCTTGAAGTGAATCCCCAATGAAGCAGAAAAGACGGTACATAATTACGTGCATGATGTCTATAGTTAGTACCGAGAGTGGGTGAAAATATAGAGAAAGCTTCAGCGGTGGCCTTCAAGCAGGCAAAAGTAATCGAGAAACTAGAGACTGATCTCACTCAAAAGAATAGTATAATAGAAGGGCTTAATAATGAAAATGAATCTTTATGGAAGTCAGAAATGGAGGCTCAAAAGAAAGCCGATGAGGCTAATCAGTCGATGGAAAAAATGCGATAGACGAATTTTGCCTTGGTTGGGGAGATGGGCCATCGGAACACCACAGTCATGGCCGAGAGAGATGCTACACGAAAAGAGCTTAATGAGTTAAAGGAAAAATTGCTGAGGCCATCAAGGAAAAGGATGAGGGCAATAAATCTTCTCAAGAGGCGTGCGATCAGGCAGTTGCACTAAAGGATGAAAGGGATGCAGCAATTTTAAAGGCTCAGGAAGCCTAGGCCAAGGTTGAGAGCGAAGTTAGAGCGGCGAAGGCCAGGATAGAAAGTGAAATTGAAGATCTCATGGTCATCTATTATGTCCATGTCACAAGACACCGCAATCTTAGCTGGCTTGAAGACTAACCATTCCATCTATAAAGGCCTGAAGTCGCCTGATAGAGGATGAGAAGGCGGACTGCAACACTTCACCTATTGACGACTTTGAACTCGAAAATCAGATATTAGTTGGAGATGAGGCAAAACCTCTTCACGATGCCATTGTCGCCTTCAAAAAGGAAAAAATAGCTGCCAAGTAACCCGGACGTTGGAGAAGGATCCGGAGTTGAGCATCACGAGGCAGGTTCTGAAGCGGTTTCGGTCTCTCAACTTGAGCCTACTTCTTCTGCTAATCCCCCAGTTGTTCCGAGATATGATCCTGATAACCGCGCTTATTTATAGTACATAAACATTGTTCTGAAGGCGCATCAGCTCAACATGTGAGTCAATCCGAGGAAGGTACATTGAACACTTCTTCCATTCGCCCAAATGCAGGACCATTGTCGAAGACGTCATTAATATTTTATTCTATCTTCATTCAATTATAAATTCTGTGCCAGCCGATCCTCCTATAACCCAACAATTGCATCATGAGTAGAAGGCTATTATGATGGAGGTAACAACCACAACGGTCGCTACATCAACCGGGAGGTGCACGAAAGCAGTTGCGTACTCGATGAGAAAATGTTGGAAGTGCTCCTCGGCCATCAAAGCAACCCGATCACCGAACTGGCTTTCAGCATAGATGAAAACATTATTATTACGAGTTCCTCTAGCCCAACCACCATCATTTCAATGAGGGTTGGTGCAACACGGGGTGATGAGATGATGGCAGAAATCAAAGCTAAAATAGAGCAAACCTAGCAGGCCAGTAGTGTTGGTGGCGACATGGCATGTCCCGGCTCGGTCCCTATGCTTACCATTTCTCTGGGTGGCACCATCATCGATACAAGCGTTCCCCATTCTTCCAGTGTTGAGGGTGCCACCGTTCCTCCAGTTTGGCCCGTAGAGAATATTCCAATCTTCGTGAGTTCTGAGAAGGAGACAATTGTCATTCCATCGGCTGAAGCAAAAGGAGAACGGGGAGGTAAAAGCTGGAAGAGCGAATCAGAGGGTAGTACAAGCGGGTCTACCCAATAAAGAGCAGGAAAGATAAGAAATCAAACATTAGGCCTACACGTTTTCTTCTTCTTTTATAGATAGCTTAGAATAAATTTTCCTTTTGCTTTTGAAGGCTAAGTATAAATGCGGGTTAGCCCCTGCTTATAGGAATTCAATGAACATATTTTTATACTTGTCTTTTTTCCAAAGAATAGTAGATATAAAATGTCTTTTTGTCTTTTCGCATAACCCTGTGTTTATTTTCTTAAGTATTTTAGCACTCATGTTTTCATTCAATGTATTCATGAGGCTTTAGCCTTTGAGTCGAACTTGAGTTCGGTCGTCAAGTCCCGAAGTCATGGCTTTGGGTCATAACCAAATGTCGAGTCGAGTCTCGATATTGCACTATCTCGTTCGTGGTTGATACTTGAGTTATGTCCCCAGTCTTGGGGATAAATTAAAATAGTCGATCGGTAGTCGTTCTCTGCCTTTACTCATTTTTATTCAACTAAGTTAGAATGAAGCCATAGTGAAATAAATTTGAGTGGTCAGTCGCACTCTCTCGTTTGCTGGTATTTGCATCCCCATCTTGGCAATTGAACTTGTATTTTGATGTTCAGTCAAGCCCGCTTAATGTTTGAAGTCATATTCACGCTCCAAAGACTTAAGCTATTTTATGGCCGATCGGTCACGCCCTTTTAAGACCTAGAATTATATTTGCACTCTGGGGATATAAGTTAATTTGCGGGCGGTCAGTCACGCCTATTTAAGATTTAGAACTATATCCGCACTTTGGGGATATAAATTAATTTACGGGTGGTCAGTCATGCCCGTTTAAGACATAGAATTATTTCCATGCTCTAGGGACATAAGTTAATTTGTGGACGGTCAGTCACCCCTGTTTAAGACTTAGAATAATATCCACACTCTTGGGCCATAAGTTAATTTGCGGGCGATCAGTCACACCCGTTTTATGTTTATACTCCAGTCAACGCTCTGGGGACTTAGAGTTATCGATAGGTGGTCAGTCACACTTATTTGGCATCTATACTCTGGTACATGCTCTCGAGAACAAAATTAGTTGATGGGTGGTCGATTACACCCATTTAATGTTTATACTCCAGTTCGCACTTCGGGAATACAGAATTGGATAACAGATGGTCAGTCACATCTGTTTAAGTATTAGGGTCTCGTTCACACTCCGGGAATGAGGAGTTGATCGGGGTTATAGACGATCGAATCACATCCACCTTGAGTACGTAAACGAAGTCATAAATGGATGGGTCCATCCTCCTCGAGCTTGTAAAAAACAAAGGCGAGGTCGTGGGTAGACGGATCCATCCTCCTTGAGTTTAGATTGAATACGGGCGAAGTCTTGGGCGGACGAATCTTGGCTCGCACTTTGGGAGCCGGAGGTCATTAAGGGATCGTCGTGTTTCAATCATCTTAAGTTTATCGTTGCTTGCCCCGAGCTCGAGGTTTCACTTAGCAAGTGACCGGTCGGATTACATTCCCTCTCTGTTTTAATAAGTCCCACCACAGGATGGAACTTAGCTCTCTGTACATCATGGCAGTTGAACAATGCATTTTACAGACTGCTTATCTAGCTTGATGAGTCTGCATTTTATTACTGATATAAAAAAGTATAGCAAAATCAGTTGCCTTATTGCAAGCTCAAATTTCAAAATGTATAAACAAATTTCAAAGGAAAAAAGCAAACTGAATGAATAAAAGCCTGTTATATGTAATAGCGACGGAGACTTTCGCTGTTCCGTGCTCTTGGTAGAGTGGGACCGTCAATAGTTGATAGTTTGAATATGCCCTCTCCAAATCTCCGCTCGATAATATATTGTCCTTCCCACGTTGGTTTCATGTGCGAAGGAGCTGAATAAATTCATTTGAGTAGGAGATCGCCAACTTCAATGGTTCTGGGTCGGACCTCAGCATTTTATAATCGGGCTACTCGAATGCGGTGTGCGGCTGCCCTCAAATCAGCCTCTTCATGTTTCTCATCCAATAAATCCAAAGATTATGCAAGTTAGATGGTGTTCATCTTTGTGTCATAATAGATCACACGGCGAGAAGGTACTTCCAATTCAACTGGAATAATGGCTTCAGAGCCGTAGGAAAGTGAAAATGGAGTGTGGCCGCTGGCGGACTTGTGGGTTGTTCGATAGGCCCATATGGCTATTGAAAGCTCATCGACCCACTTGCCTCCAGCCTTCTCCAGTCGTTTCTTAGGAATGGACTTGATAACTTTGTTGACTACTTTGACTTGCTCATTTGCTTGAGGCTAAGTTACTGCTGAGAACTTCTTCTAGATGCGATATTTGACAGAAATCTTTGAACTCAACACTATCGAATTGGGTCCCATCATCGGTTACAATTGTGTATAGAAGGCCAAAACAACAGACGATGTTGTGGACAAAAAGTTGATTACTTTCTTCGTCGTGACGGTAGCAAGTGGCTTAAATTCTACCCATTTAGTAGAGTAGTCAACTGCAATAATGGTGTATTTCACATCACCTTTGGCCAAGGTAAAGACCCTATTATGTCAATGCCCTATGTAGCAAATGGCTATGGACTGGCCACTTGAGTGATTTCGATAGGTGGGGCTCTTTGAATCCTGGTATGCTTCTGGCATCTATCGCATCTCTTAGCAGAAGATAATGCGTCTTGATTCACAGTTGGCTAGTAATATCCATATTTGAATAACTTTTTTGCAAGGACTTTCCCCTAGTGTGGTCGCCACACTCTCCCGCATGCACATCGTGTAACATTTATTTGATTTCATCCTGGGTGATACACCGGAGTAAAGGAACAGAATACGCCTCTTGTACATGACTCCATTCTGGATAATGAATCATGAAGCTTTTCAGAGAATCTGTCTTTTCTCGCTTCTATGCTTAGGTAAAGTTCCATGCTCAAGATAGTTTTTGAATGGGGTCATCCACGACTCCTTCTGGATCGTTGCCTTGTGCACCCAGTCCATTTCTAATTGGTCGATACTCGGAGTGGTAAGTGTCTCAACGGGGACGAGTCCCATTTGTTGCGCTTCGTCGGTGCTAGCCAGTTTTTCCAAAGAATAGACTTTCTGATTTTGTTCTCGGGGTATACAGTGGATGGCATAATAGTCGAAATGATTCAAAACTTCCTAGACCCGAGTAAGGTAAGTCGTCAATTTTCGATCTCTAGCTTGGTACCCTCCTTGAGCCTGGCATATGACTAGTTGCGAATCATAATAAATCTTTATAGAAGTAATTCCCAAATCTTTGGCAAGTATAAGTCCAGCGAGTAGAGCTTCATACTTGGCTTCGTTGTTGGTTACACAGAAGTCAAACTTCAGAGCACATCATATGGATCGACCTTCTAGGGTTTCAAGTATCACTCCAGCGCCTGAGCAACGGTCGTGTGATGCACAATCGGTGTATAGCTTCCACACATGCTTAGGAGATTCACTGGCTTCGGACAAGTCTTCTGGTATGGTGAAGTCATCAATAAAGTTCACTAGAACTTGTCCTTGGATGGCTTGCCTTGGTGTATAAGTGATATCAAATTGACTCAACTCGACATTCCCCTTGAGCAATCTACCAGACATCTCAGGTCATGTTAGGATATGTTGTAATGCTGGTTAGTATAGACTATGATCGGGTGAGCCTAGAAACATGGATGTAGCTTTCGCGCGGCTATGATGAGAAAATAAGCCAGCTATTCTAACTTCGAGTAGTCTTTATCTGCTCCTATTAATCTCTTGCTGATATAATAGACCGGTCATTGGATTCGATCCTCTTTGTGAACCAATGCAACACCGATTGCATTTTATAAAACCTCCAGATAGATGTATAATCTCTCGTGATAAACTGGCTTTGACAAAATAGGAGGTGTTTCCAGATGTTGAACTAGTGCTTGGAATGTGCCTTCACACTCCTCCGTCCATTCGAAGTTCCGCTTTCCTTTTCTAATCAGATCAAATAAAGGGATGCACTTGTCTCTTGATCTAGAGATGAATCTACTCAAGGATGCCACCTTGTTGTTGAGGCTCTGCACTTTCTTTATGGTTATGGAAGTTTCGAGATTCCAAATCGCCCAGATTTTCTCAAGATTGGCATCAATTCCTCTGGCGTTGACTTCAAGGAACTTTCCCGATGTTACTCCAAAATGACACTTTAATGGATTAAGCTCTGTACTGCAGGAGAATGTTAAACATTGTTTCCAAATCATTAACGTGTGGACAATCGCGAATTCACAAGCATGTCATCCACATATACCTCCGTGGTCTTTTCGATCTGGTTAGCAAACATTTGGCTCAAAAGCCTCTAATAAGTTGCAGCAGCGTTCTTGAGTCCGAACAACATCATTTGTGGCAATAGAGCCCCAGATCGATGACGAAGCTAGTATGTTCCTTATTAGATAAGTGCATTGGTATTTGATTGTAGCCGAAGTACGCGTCCATGAAAGATAAGAGCTCGTGTCCAGCTATTGAAATCCACAAATTGATCAGTTTTGAAAAGTGGAAAACAGTCTTTAGGGTAGGATTTATTCAAATCTGAGTAGTCCACACATGTTCGCCATTTCCCGACGATTTCTTGACAATCATAGGATTTGATACCCACTCTGAGTATAATGCATCACGAATAAACCTATTTGACTTGAGTTTATTCACCTCTTCCTTTAGGGCGACAGATCTCTTTGGATCCATACCGCATATTTTTTGTTTGACCGGGACGTGCCACGGGTCAGTATTTAATGCATGGCTCACGATGTTCAACAAGATCCTATACATGTCTGAATGAGTCCAAGCAAACACATTGAGGTTTGCTGGGAGAAAATCAACCAATTCATGTTGCATTTGGGGGCTAAGTTGAGATCCGACTTTACTGTTCCAGAATCGTCATCATCGTGGATTGGGACATCGATCGTCAATTCTACCGGGGAAGCTTGATTTTCTTTGACCTCCTCTTCATCACAATTATCTCGAGGATCAAGATATTTCAAGAACTGGTTGTGGCATCCGTGCCTAGGCCCGGGCGTTATCTGTCAATTCTAAAAAAAAGATGCAGAGATATTCCTCTACACCCTTGCCCTTCTCCTTACGCTGTGCATCCTATAACTCAGCAACATAACAGGCGCGTCCAACTACATGATCTCTATTCACTACTCCAACCTCATTATCAGTGGGGAACTTTAGAGTCAAACATCAAGGCAATTGCTGCCCTAAATTCAGCGAGGGGTGGACAGCCCAAGAAATCATTATAGCAGGAATTAATGTCTAACACAACAAACTGCAGCATCCGGACTCTCCATCTTTCTTGCAACTCCACCATGCCCGCTGATATGGTTGCACTTCCATTAAAACCATGTATGTGGGACTGACACGGTTTCAGATCTTTTGCCTCCATTCTCATTTGGTCGTAAGCTCGCTTAAAAAGAATGTTTACAAAGCTTCCGCTGTCAACCAAGATCCTCTTCATCCAAACAGGACCTATTTGAGCTGAAATGACTAATGGATCGACAGTGGGGGCCTCGACTCTATCAGCAGCGCGATTCCTGAAAACGATGTTGTCTGTCATCATTCTTAATTTTTTAACCGGGACCCTATGTCGAAATTACTACAACACTCGAAGTTCACATGCCTAATCGAGATGGCATATGACTCCATTTCCTTTCAGCTCTGATCAGCTCGATGAGGACCACCACTTATTGTATTTATAACCAATCTCCAGCCAATATGCGTGGGTTCTTTAGGCCTAGCTTGGCCTTGACCTTGATTCGGGTTAGATGGGACTGCACCTCCATCCTACGGCGCCCAAACAAACTATTCCAACTTCCTTTCTCTACTCAATTTTTCGATAATGTCTTGTAAATGACAACACTCATTAGTATTATGGCCGTAGCAATCGTGGAATCTATAGAATTTTCCAGTCAAATTTTTTTTCTCCGATGACGGTTTTGAAACTGGCTTCTTATACTGTCCGGTATTACAGGTTTTAAGGTAAACATTCTTCGGTGATGTGTTTAGGGGAGTAAATTGGTCAAACATGGGAGCTCTGCGTCGCGGTTTGCGATTTGGGTCTCTTTTCTTTCCCTGACCTCCAACACCCTTTCGTTGACCTTACTTATTTTGAATATTCAATTGCACATTGCTGGAGTTCTCAACGGTATATTTCAAAGCAACATTACTTTGAAAGCATTCCCCACTGCGCCATGCACTCTCCTGCTTCCTAGATCATTTAGCATCTTTTCTCCTCAACAACTAGGTGGCCTTAGCATAGAATCGATCCAATGAAGAATGGGGTTTTTCCAGCCAGCCAATTGCTAAACTCAAAATCGGGATCGATCCCTTTTGTGACGACCCGGAAATTTTAACAAATTAAATTAGAATAATTAATCGATTTTAAATATTTAAAGGTTAATTTAAACTTAAAATTCCAGATATCAATATTTACTTGATAATTAAATCATTGAATTATATGGTATAAATATTGAATTTAATAATTGGAACTCGGGTAAAATTGTTGAATCTGAAATTTCGAAGTCTGTTTAAATAATTTGAAGGTTTATAAAATTTATAATGTTAATACTATAGATAATAGATGATTTGAATTCAATTTAAGGATAATTTGTTCAGTTTCAATAATGTATCGTTTAAATTGGAATTTAAAAATAGCCTTCGGAGGCACAGTCTCGGAATTTGATGAAACCAGTTTCATTGGATCCGTAATAGTTAGTTATTATCGGATCCCTATTTTCATAGCAATCGAAGTTGTTATTTGACTCTGGCAGCTCAAAACGCTTAGGACTATTTTAATTGATTTAATTGAAATTTGGTCGTTTTCTTTTGTAACTCGCGCATGTGATCAAATTAGCCACCGAAATACGTTCCATCGTATTCGGAACGCGGGTGAAACCTTGTAATCACCTAACAACGTGGCTTAAGAGGAGTTCGAATATTTCAAGTAACGATTAATGAGGCGTTTAAAGTTTCACAATATAATTAAATTTAAGATGAAATTAGCAAGATATTTTCAATACGAAGCGTATTCTGGAAGCCATTTCCCAACCCTATTTGTTTTTCATCCCCGTCCTCCTTATTCTGGAAGCAGAACGAACACGTACGAATTTATGGCCGATGAAAAAAAATAGAAAGAAAAGGGTACAACTTCGTGAAGTTTTCCTTTCCTCTTCTTCTTCAGAACCGAGCTTCTCTTCATAAAAAAAAAGAATCCCAAACCAAACCTATTCGAATCAAGCCGTGCTCCTTCATCTTTTTTTTTTCAAAATCGAATTAATGGCTGTAGCCTATGGATCCAAGTCGTGTACAAATCGAAGAGGCCGATTCCTCCTTCTGATCCAAGGAGCGGCGACACTGCTCTCGAGCAAGTTCGCGCGCGCGACCATGTGAACTCGTACGTTCGAGTTTCGGCAGGCAGTATGGCGTACGAGGTCGATTTATACTCAAGGAGAAAGAGAGCCGCGGTCGCTTGAAGGGAGGGGAAGCTCGCGTTGGTGAATGCGAATTTAGGGCTGGAGTTTCCGTGATTTGGGCTTCGCGTTCGATCAAGGTGGGCGGCTCTGGCAAAAGGATGGGGGGTTGGGTGATGCTCGGCAGTGACGTGTGGAGACGACAGTGAGGAGGTAGCTCGAGTAGGGTTTTGGAGTTTGCGGTGAGTAATTCTCGATTTATATACATATATATATATATGCATTCGGTATTAGTCATGTTAATTTTATTGCCGAAGTGATTGTATTCAGTATGAATTTTAATTTGAAGAGAAAAAAAAAGAAAAGAAAAGAAACTGAATTTAGTAGATGAATTACAAATTTGTTAAAGTAAGTTAAGGGTTAAACAAATAAATGAATAGCTGATAAAATTTAGTAGCTAATGTTATCTTAAGATAATTACAGGAAGTTATTTCTAAAATTTAAATTTTAGATAAATAAAATTTTAGTTTAAATTGAAATTATTATTCAAATTATTAGATAGATTAAAATAAATAAATAGTGATGACTATCTGATTTTTCCAGATATTAATAAGTTATGTAATGTTTCTACAAAGTCAATAGTGGTAAAGAAAACATGTCAGGATAGGATGGAATTGCGAATAAAACAAAGTGAGTAAATCTCACTCAGCTGAGTTGTTATTAAATTTCAATAGTCAAATTTAAATGATTGTTTGAATGCTTAAATTGATTTGATGTGTGTTGAGAATTGATGATTTGATGACTTTGGTTTGTTGGATGGTTTTCAAGTAAATTGTTGTTTGACTCAAAGTATTGGGGTTTAAATTGTTTAAACTCCAAAACTAAATAGGGATCGAATTACTTGATTAAGGATTAAGTTAAGTAATGTAATCTAATGAAATTATTCTAACCAGTGGGCGGTTTAATAAGCAGTTACTTAAGTAATCAATAAAATATAATTATTTTGTGAAATAACTCAAGGGATAAATTAAATAGTGAACCAAGATATAGTTAATTTATTTAACGAAATAAATAAAAGGAGTTAGACAATTACAGGACGAGGTTAATCAAGAATGATTAATATTTGATTGGATTAAAGTAATTGATTTAGATTAGGACAAATTAAAAATATAATTGGAAATCATTAATTTATATAAGCAATGAAGTAATTAAAGATTTAATTAATTGAGATTAATTAATTCATAATAAGTGACTTATGAGAAGTCAATTAAAATAAGTAATTAAGAATTAACGTAATTGATTATAGTTAATTAAATTTGAAGGAATTAAAGATTACTCGTTGATTTGGTAAGAATAATTAATATCGTGAAATTAATTAAAGAAGATTACGTGAATGGAATTGGAAGATAATTAACCCCGGGTTGTTAATCAAGAATGAATGGATATAGAGGGGTTGATAAATTAATTGATTTGGAATTAATTAATAATCTAAGTGAAGGTGGTTAGAACGTTCCATTAAAATCGATGGAATTAATTTGTATGTGATTAAGCTTTGCTTATGGATGATTGAATGGTATGGAATACTTTGAATGGGTTGATATCGTTGATATGAAGTGTTGTGAATTTCATTTGGATAATTTGGGATTTAGAATGACATGAGATCCAAGGAGACTGGGGTCGGGTATTAGAGAATACCCGAAACCACTTTGGATTAAAAACAAATTGATGTGTGGAATAGATAGGTTGGAATAAAACGATTTAAGTGAATCGGATTATTTTATCTAAGTTTGGTACTTAGGAAATGGATGTATGGAATTTGTGATGGCTATAACAAAATTTTGGCCCGTGAATTGGAATAAGTTACCCGGGTTTTATATGAGTTGTATACTTTTGTATTTCATGTTAGTTGGGTTTACTCACGCTGGTTTCCAGCCTGACCCGGGTGTTACTTTGGTGTAATGCTCGGGTCAGACCGAGTATTACAGATTTTTAGGTAGGTACGTTCTGGAGCTCAGGAGGCGAGCTGGATGCGATATCGTAGAGAGTATTCCGCTGCATTTATATTATTGTTAATCTTACTCATGATAATTGTAAATATTCAGTTCTATGTATATATGTGAAACTCTGATGTATATTAAATGTAATCGATAGATATAGTATTCTTTGTAAACTGTTATTATTTATTATTATATTTTATCCGCTGCGAATGTGAGATGTTTGGTGTTCTGTTCTTCTTCTTCTTCTTCTATCTTTTTCTTCTTTTCATAACTATCTTAAATTTTCGGGTTAGAAAATTTCGGATCGTTACATTTGGTATCAGAGCCAGGTTAAGCGAGAACCTTGGCTCTGGTGGGGATTACTCATTTAATAGAGTCTGTAGTACTCTAGAATGAGTTGAGTGTATCTATATGAGCGCGTACTTGTTATTTTCTTATAGAAAGATTTTAAATAATTTTATGTAAAATATATTTTGATATAAACAAAGCAATATTTCCTTCAAATAAATATTAGGTGATTGGTTGTTAATTATTGGACTTAAAATTAAGGAATAATATTACACAACCAAACTGAAATTTAATAAAGATTAGTTTGAAATGGATTTAAACTGAAGCTGAAGATTAGAATTGGAATTAAATTAAGTAGAAAAAAAACCAAATTAAAATTTAAGTGATTGAAAATGAAATTCAAAATCTAATCCCGGAATTTGAAATATAGATTGGGAATGAAATTTATAAGTTGAAATAAACTTTATAGATAAATGAGATTATAATTTGAAATAGAATTCCGAAATAGAATTCCAAAGAATATTTGAAAATAAAGTAAGATGGAAATTCCAGAGTAATGTTTAAATATGAATTGGGTGGATTGGGAAAATTTAAAATCCTTTTGGATTTGAAAGTGATTTCCAAAGGTTTTTTTGAAATAATAGTATTATGTCAAAAAAAAAAATTATTTTTGGTGATGAATTTGAAGTCTGGGAGATTTGAAATCAAAAATATTTGGTAATGTTTTTAAAGAAAGAAAAGCATTGAACTCTTTCGGTCACTGGAAAATAACGTCGGTGATGACTGCAGCAACATCGATGTTTATTTTCGAGTTTCTAAAAGAGAAATTGCTACCAAAATGTTTTTAATTGGAATTGTTTGTGAACTGGGTTTGGATTTGAAATTCTGGAATCTTGATAAAATGTTTATGGAATAATAAAAAAATATAAGTGTAGATAAGTTGAAATGAAGAATTGGACTCAGAAATTTGAGATTGTTTAAAAACTTTAAATAAAAGTTAATTTGGTTTAAAAGGTTAAATCAACCTTTGAGAATTTAACTCGAATTTATATAATTCGAGGTAGTTTAAAATTCTAGATTTAGTTCAAAATTTAATTTGGGTTGAAGTAATTGGATTGGTGATTGAAAATATATAAGTTTAAAAATTTTAAATGGGAAATTGGAATGGATTAAATTGAAGTGATTTGGATTCTGAAATTAAATTGATAATAATTCAAATTGATTGGAATAATATGAAATGATAATTAAAATTGAACAGGATTAAAATCAATTAGAATTTGATTTAAATTTGGGAAGGAATCAAGATTGATTCAACTTGAATTGGGAATTAATCAAGTCCAATGGAATTTGGAGTTATTTGGATTGGAATTGGGTCAATTTAAATGGAGATTTAAATTGAATTGTTGGGGAGGTGAACAGTTGGCTCTTGACTATTTTCAATATAAATTGTTTTGATATAAACTTATTTTCTAAACTATTAAATATATATAGCCTTTCTTTTTAAAGCTAATTTATTATATATTTGTTTTACTGTTATTTTTGGAGCTATTTAAATATTTTTCAATTGTTTCCTAAACTACTTACCATTTTTCCACTACTTTACAAATAAATTACTATCTTTCAATTGTCTAAAAATCTCTGGAACTATTCAACTATTTTTCGACTATTTTACAATTAGTTAACTAATTTACAATTATTTTGCAACTAATAATTAATTTTCAACTACTTACCTATTTTTAAAATTTTCAAGCTATTTTTCTAAACTGGTCGGAGTTCAAACTGTTATTGATTAAAGTACCCAACTGAGATAAGGATTGAAGTAATAATCCAAATGGGGATTAATGTAAAGGTGAATAAGGAATGTGAAATGGTTCTTTTGAACTGAAAGAATATTTTGAGAAATATGAAATGAATAAAGATGGAAATTGGATATTTCTATGGTTTTTGAGAGTGTTTGGAGTATAAAAGGGTTTTATACAAGAAAGTAAGGATCCAAAGTTTTAAAATTATATATATATATATATCTAAATATATATAAAGGATCTTATGAGGATTTTGGGAAAGGCTTTTGATTTTTGGGAAAAATCAATATTGAGTTTTGGAAAGCCTATTTTGAGAATTATCGATTTTGGGATAATCGATTTTGTGTAAAAGAGCTTTGTATGATTCATACTAGGTGTATGATTTGAAGATACTATATGTGTATAGTATAAAATATTTTGATGATGGCTCTGGGGAAAAAGGCGTCCCCTTGAAATGAACTTCTCAGGAGTGCCACTGGGTGGTGCTGCCTGGAGCCCGAGGGGGTTCTAAAGTTGATCCTGTGAGGAGTCCGGACAAAACTAGTTTCTGGGGATTATGAGTAGTGTATACCATAGCGGAAGTCATGTGTGCCGCGGAGGGCCAACAGTTTACATTTGATTCTATATCGGTAGACTGCGACCTCTGGTATAACATAGCGAAAGTCGTGTGTGCCGCTGAGAGCCAACAGTCTGCATTTGAGTTTATCTCGGTAGACTGCGACCTATGTAAGAGTGGAGAAGTTTCATTTTAATAGCGAGATCAGAGGCCGCGGAGAGCCTGCAGTTACATGGACTTTTGTTGTGACTGCAACGTAACCCTGGATGTAACTTTGATCTGTTGTGTGGGTTTCATGGCGAAATCGAGATGCCGCGGAGAGCTTGCAGTTACATGGACTTTTGTTGTGACTGCAACGTAACCCTAGTATGTAACTGTGACCATGGAATAGGGGTGATGATTTTCAGAGCATCCTCACTAAAGATATTTCCTCTATTTTCTAAACCAAAAAAACTGTTTTCGGTAATTTCAATAAAATTGTTTTTCAAGTATTCCCACTGGGTGTTGAAAACAGGTTTACCAAGTACTTATAGATTTTCAGTCCTACCCTGATCAACTATGATTGAACTTCTGTGAGAACAAGGATGGACTGGTTGAAACATCGAGTTATGAGAAATATTTTATAAAAAGCTATTTTAATTGTATTATCCGAATTTATGGTATTTCTAAATCTTCAAGTAAAAAAGGGAATCCAAACTGGAATTATAAAACAAAACTGAACTCAGGAAAAATTTAATGAAGTGATTTTTGTAAATTAAGTTGGAGGGAAGCTAATCAGCTATATAAATTATTTAATGGAGTATGTTGATAAAAATTTAACTCGGTTAACTAAAATGGATTGTAAGTTGATAAGGGAGTTTGGAAATGAATTCGAGTTATAAATAGAATTCGACTTGGATTTGGTAATGAATTAAATAAGAGGTGTTGTAAAACAATTAAAATAAAGTTGGCTTGAAAGGGTGATGGTTTGACTTGCAAATAAAATTCAAGTGATTTGAATAATATATAGTGTAATTTGCAAGTTAATTTTGATAAAATGGAAGTGTTGAAATAAAAGCGAAATATAATAGAAATGGTTTGGGTTGCACACAAAACCCAAGTGAATAAAAATAAATTGAGAATGACCATGTATTAATAAAATAAATTCGAAATTGAATTAAATAAGTAAATTTAAAATTTAAAATGGGTTACTGGGATTATAAAATAAATGGATGAAGTCTGATTGAAAAAAAAAACTAAATCAAAGTTGTGATTGGAATTTGATTATCACACCGAACTTGAGTTCGGTAGCATATCAATTTGAAGTATAAATGAGTTAAGTATGTGTTGGATATTACTTTGATGAATTGAGAAGGTGAATTAAATTTAAAATTAAAGTGGATGGGCTAACTAAATTTAATGGGATTTGATTTGATGAGAATCAAATTTAGTGGACGTGAACTTAAGTTGAGGTGGAAATAGATTGAAGTAATTGACCTAAGTTTAAAATTTATGAAAGCTTGGCTTCGAATAAGGATAAAAGCCCATTGAATAAAAGCTCGGTTTAAATTAAATTGGGAATGGTTAGTATTACACAAGCATGGAATGTGTCGAGCTAAATAAAATGATTGTGAATAAATTAAAATGGAATTGAATTATGAATAAATTAAAATGGAATTGAATTAAATAAAACTGATTTGGAATCAATTTTAATTGGTTATAAAACTTAAATAATTAATTATTCACATGGATATTATCAAATTGCGTAGAAATGATTATCATTTAACGTAAGCGAGTTTTAATCAAATTAAATGCTATGAATTAGTGGAAGCGATATAATTGATTTTTGAATCAATTGAAGTGAATATGAGATTGTTTCGCTTAAAATGAGTTGAATGCAAGTAATTGTGTGTAAACCATTAAAATTGCATGAAAAGGCGTATAAATTTGGTTGGAAACAATTAGATGTGCTTTAAAACATATAAATTGCTTATTGGAAGTGTTTGGTGCTTGTTATTTATGTAATGCTTGCGTTTAGCTATTAAAAGTAAGTGAAATGTTAATAGATTTTCTATATATGACACTTACGTATTTAAATTGAGTAATTACAGATACAGGGAAGCCGTTTGGCTAGATTTGGGTATGCTTATTGCTAAAATTTATAAGCTGCTTGCTTAAATTGCTAAATAAGGTACGCCTACGCAATAAAAATAGGAAATATGAACTGTTTTTGCTTTTTCCGACCTTGTGGGTCGATGTATACATATTTATATCTATTGTCAAATTGCAAAAGCTCCTCCGTACAAGGGAGACTCTGCCAAAAATTTTCGAAAATTTTGAGAGTTAGAAAATTTTTGGAAAATTTTGGTTAACGATAAAACAATTTCAAATGGGAAACTTAAAATAAACTTGTAAATGAAACTAATGTGAATCTGTTATAAATGAACAATAAAATATAATATGCATAATTGAGGACGAATTGAATTCGCATAAAACGGGGAAACAAATTTGCGTAAAGTATATGGGAAAACTTCTGTAAGAAAAGTGTAAATGATTTGAAAGGTTACAATTATATATTGTTGCTAAATAAGATATGCAGGTATTAATGGAAAAAGAAAGTTGGATTTGATCCCAAAAGATAAATTTGAATTGCCCGACAAAAAGGTATGTATTTAAAATTTCTGAATGAAATTGGATTGGGTTTTTGATGTAGCCACTTGGCTTTTGTTTTCTTTTGGAATTTGGGAGCCCATAGAGGCCTTTTGTAGTAGTACCGAGCTAGCCGCGCAAAGGAGACGCTGGCAAAATTTTTCGGGAATTTAGAGAGTTAGAAATATTTTGAGAAAATTTTGATAATTCAAAATTTGGGTTTTAAATTGAAATTTAGATGATTGAGTGAAGGGTGTTGTTTGAAACCATAGAAGGTTGTAGGAAGTTAGTGAAGGTGATAGTGGTCTTTAATAAAAGATAATTGGTAGGAAGTTGAATTGTGAGTTTTGGGAAAAGTAAACGGGTATTGGTCCAATTTTCCTAACTAGTAATTTCGAGGACGAAATTCTTTTAAGGGGGAAGGAATGTGACGACCCGGAAATTTTAACAAAGTAAATTGGAACAATTAATCGATTTTAAATATCTAAAGGTTAATTTAAACTTAAAATTCCAGATATCAATATTTACTTGATAATTAAATCATTGAATTATATGGTATAAATATTGAATTTAATAATTGGAACTCGGGTAAAATTGTTGAATCTGAAATTTCGAAGTCTGTTTAAATAATTTGAAGGTTTATAAAATTTATAATGATAATACTAGAGATAATAGATGATTTGAATTCAATTTAAGGATAATTTGTTCAGTTTCAATAATGTATCGTTTAAATTGAAATTTAAAAATAGCCTTCAGAGGCACAGTCTCGGAATTTGATGAAACCAGTTTCATTGGATCCGTAATAGTTAGTTATTATCGGATTCCAATTTTCATAGCAATCGGAGTTGTCATTTGACTCTGGCAGCTCAAAACGCTTAGGACTATTTTAATTGATTTAATTGAAATTTGGTCGTTTTCTTTTGTAACTCGCGCATGTGATCAAATTAGCCACCGAAATACGTTCCATCGTATTCGGAACGCGGGTGAAACCTTGTAATCACCTAATGACGTGACTTAAGAGGAGTTCGAATATTTCAAGTAACGATTAATGAGGCGTTTAAAGTTTCACAATATAATTAAATTTAAGATGAAATTAGCAAGATATTTTCAATACGAAGCATATTCTGGAAGCCATTTCCCAACCCTATTTGTTTTTCATCCTCGTCCTCCTTATTCTGGAAGCAGAATGAACACGTACGAATTTATGGCCGATGAAAAAAAATAGAAAGAAAAGGGTACAACTTCGTGAAGTTTTCCTTTCCTCTTCTTCTTCAGAACCGAGCTTCTCTTCATAAAAAAAAAGTATCCCAAACCAAACCTATTCGAATCAAGCCGTGCTCCTCCATCTTTTTTTTTCAAAATCGAATTAATGGCCGTAGCCTATGGATCCAAGTCGTGTACAAATTGAAGAGGCTGATTCCTCCTTCTGATCCAATGAGCGGCGACACTGCTCTCGAGCAAGTTCGCGCGCGACCGTGTGAACTCGTACGTTCGAGTTTCGGCAGGCAGTATGGCGTACGAGGTCGATTTATACTCAAGGAGAAAGAGAGCCGCGGTCGCTTGAAGGGAGGGGAAGCTCGCGTTGGTGAATGCGAATTTAGGGCTGGAGTTTCCGTGATTTGGCTTCGCGTTCGATCAAGGTGGGCGGCTCTGGCAAAAGGATGGGGGAGTTGGGTGATGCTCAGCAGTGACGTGTGGAGACGACAGTGAGGAGGTAGCTCGAGTAGGGTTTTGGAGTTTGCGGTGAGTAATTCTCGATTTATATACATATATATATGCATATCGGTATTAGTCATGTTAATTTTATTGCCGAAGAGATTGTATTCAGTATGAATTTTAATTTGAAGAGAAAAAAAAAAGAAAAAAAAAAGAAACTGAATTTAGTAGATGAATTACAAATTTGTTAAAGTAAGTTAAGGGTTAAATAAATAAATGAATAGCTGATAAAATTTAATAGTTAATGTTATCTTAAGATAATTACAGGAAGTTATTTCTAAAATTTAAATTTTAGATAAATAAAATTTTAGTTTAAATTGAAATTATTATTCAAATTATTAGATAGATTAAAATAAATAAATAGTGATGACTATCTGATTTTTCCAGATATTAATAAGTTATGTAATGTTTCTACAAAGTCAATAGTGGTAAAGAAAAAATGTCAGGATAGGATGGAATTGCGAATAAAACAAAGTGAGTAAATCTCACTCAGCTGAGTTGTTATTAAATTTCAATAGTCAAATTTAAATGATTGTTTGAATGCTTAAAATGATTTGATGTGTGTTGAGAATTGATGATTTGATGACTTTGGTTTGTTGGATGGTTTTCAAGTAAATTGTTGTTTGACTCAAAGTATTGGGGTTTAAATTGTTTAAACTCCAAAAGTAAATAGGGATCGAATTAATTGATTAAGGATTAAGTTAAGTAATGAAATTTAATGAAGTTATTCTAACCAGTGGGCGGTTTAATAAGCAGTTACTTAAGTAATCAATAAAGTATAATTATTTGGTGAAATAACTCAAGGGATAAATTAAATAGTGAATCAAGATATAGTTAATTTATTTAACGAAATAAATAAAAGGAGTTAGACAATTACAGGACGAGGTTAATCAAGAATGATTAATATTTGATTGGATTAAAGTAATTGATTTAGATTAGGACAAATTAAAAATATAATTGGAAATCATTAATTTATATAAGCAATGAAGTAATTAATGATTTAATTAATTGAGATTAATTAATTCATAATAAGTGACTTATGAGAAGTCAATTAAAATAAGTAATTAAGAATTAACGTAATTGATTATAGTTAATTAAATTTGAAGGAATTAAAGATTACTCGTTGATTTGGTAAGAATAATTAGTATCGTGAAATTAATTAAAGAAGATTACGTGAATGGAATTGGAAGATAATTAACCCCGGGTTGTTAATCAAGAATGAATGGATATAGAGGGGATGATAAATTAATTGATTTAGAATTAATTAATAATCTAAGTGAAGGTGGTTAGAACGTTCCATTAAAATCGATGGAACTAATTTGTATGTGATTAAGCTTTGCTTATGGATGATTGAATGGTATGGAATACTTTGAATGGGTTGATATCGTTGATATGAAGTGTTGTGAATTTCATTTGGATAATTTGGGATTTAGAATGACATGAGATCCGAGGAGACTGGGGTCGGGTATTAGAGAATACCCGAAACCACTTTGGATTAAAAACAAATTGATGTGTGGAATCGATAGGTTGGAATAAAACGATTTAAGTGAATCGGATTATTTTATCTAAGTTTGGTACTTAGGAAATGGATGTATGGAATTTGTGATGGCTATAACAAAATTTTGGCCCGTGAATTGGAATAAGTTACCCGGGTTTTATATGAGTTGTATACTTTTGTATTTCATGTTAGTTGGGTTTACTCACGCTGGTTTCCAGCCTGACCCGGGTGTTACTTTGGTGTAATGCTCGGGTCAGACCGAGTATTACAGATTTTCAGGTAGGTACGTTCTGGAGCTCAGGAGGCGAGCTGGATGCGATATCGTAGAGAGTATTCCGCTGCATTTATATTATTGTTAATCTTAGTCATGATAATTGTAAATATTCAGTTCTGTGTATATATGTGAAACTCTGAGGTATATTAAATGTAATCGATAGATATAGTATTCTTTGTAAACTGTTATTATTTATTATCATATTTTATCCGCTGCGAATGTGAGATGTTTGGTGTTTTGTTCTTCTTCTTCTTCTTCTATCTTTTTCTTCTTTTCATAACTATTTGGAATTTCCGGGTTAGAAAATTTCGGATCGTTACACCTTTAGACAACGCCCTCAAAATAGAATTTTCATTGGGGTTGCTGACCTCAACACAAGTAGCATGAAACCTTTCCAGGTAATGTCTGAGAGCCCTTCCCGGAGCTTGAGTAACACCAGAAAAGGTGTTAACATCCTTTGGTCTCATGACATGCATGCAGAATTGTTCAACGAACTTTGTAGCCAACTAATCGAAACATGAAATGGATCTGGGTGGTAGACGAGTGAGCCACATAGTGGAAAATCCCCCTAAGGAAATAGGAAAGCTACTACATTTAACTGCGTCGTCAGCTCGAGCGGCATTCATGAGCCATTCGTACTTTAAGATATGTTAGTTAGGATCTGAATTTCCTTCATACACCGACAGCTTCGACATCCTAAACCGATAGGGTGGCTCAGCATAAAGAATGTCATCAATAAATGGAGTATGACTTTGGGAGATTCCCCAATAGTCATTAGTAAGGCCTTGACTTTCTTGGATCGTTTGGCGGATTATGGTTGGAATATCAGGCATCTGGATGTTCGGGGCCAAAGCACATTGGGTTTCGTGTTGCGAGGACAGTCCGGGGCGCTGTCAATGGTTCGTTCCTCGCCTCCTTTGCTCCTGATCTTCGGGAATGTAGGGTTCATGGGCATTGATGCATTGACGAAGGGTTGGATCTGGCAGGTTCTGATATCAGCTTCAAGATCTATAGTGGCAGCAGCAGCCTGGTCATGAATGGTGTGATAAGGAAGTGTCCCTCCTCAGGAGGAGGGCCCAACTTGGTGCCCTGTAGAAGGGCCAACCCTCGCTTGTCCAAGATTCACAGCACGTTGATGCCCAAAGGCTTCTGCATAATTTCCATCCAATCGACGACACGTGGATCTATGATTGAAGTCAGATAAAGCCGAGCTTTTAGTCGAGGAATAAGAAGCGTGATCCCTCCTAGATCTCCTTCGCGTTTCTTCGTTCAGCTGGTTTGCGAGCTCTATATTAGAAAGGATCTTCTGACTGAGCTGCCGATGGCTCTAAGTTAGCTCTTGCATTAGGATCTGGAACTCCTCTCTGGTCACAGGACCTTGTGGATCTGAAGCTCCAGCTGATGTCTGTCCTACTATGGCTAGTTGCATGGGATTATGCCTAACCCCTCCTTCTGGATCCACATCATTTAAAGTAGTTCTAGTAGTTACCATGTTGAATGTAGCTCTTTCCAAGATTTGGAGTAATCTGAATAGAATGGAAGGAACTACTGGATGATAGATCTGGATCTCCTCCTTAGATTTTATGCAACGTCCCGTATTTTTAACTATTTTAAATTATGTAATTTGATAAAATTATTGAATAAAAATGGTTAAAATAAAAATTTAATGATTTTGAATGTAAGTTATTGGATATGAACTTGAACGAAATTTTGAAATATACTAATTTCGAAGATTTGACGATAATGAGTATTGAAATGAAATTATATATATTAACTGGGTTTATAATCAATAATTGAAGTTGAATAATAATTGTGAATTATTTAGATAGAAATAAAATGATGTTGACAACTAAATTTTATTTGAAACTTAATGATTTATTTTTATTGCTTTATAGGATAATTAAATTGTTTAAATTTAATATTGAAAATTATTTGAATAATTGAATTTTGAATTTGGTATGATTGAAAATGAAATCGGAAGTTGATTTAAATTTTATTTAAACAACAATAAAGATTGTTAATATTTAAAATTGGATTTAAAAGTGAATAATTAGAAATTGAAAAATTCATATTATAATTGATGAGTAAAAGTAACCATTTTGTCCAAAGTCTTGGACTTCAATGAAACTAGTTCCATTGGATCCGTAATAGTGTATATTATTGGATTTCAAATTTTGTAGCATTTGAAGTTACCGTTTCGTTGTACGGGGATAGAAATGCGTTGAAATTAATACCGAAAGTTAAATATTGTAATTGCGTTCAAAAATCTATCTTCTCCATACTATCGAATTGGGACTCGAGACTTGTTCCATTGCGTTCAAAATAGGGGTATAACATTATGAACGCCTGGCGGCATGCCTCGATTGGGATCCAAAATTTTTAAAAAGATATTTATGAATTTTAAATTATATATATATATATATATATATGTTGACTTGACCATACCTTTACATCACAACCATTCTTTCTCTTCGGCCACTCTGCACCTATAATCTACCGCCTATTTTCCTTTTAAATACGCTACCCCTCTTCTTTGTTTCTGAAAGGATGCAACAGAAAATGAAATGAAACTGAAACTTTGAAAATTAAAATCTCGGCATATACGAAGCGAAAAAATGTTGAAACTAATTTTAAAAATCATAACTTAGCATGTACTTCAATCAGATATGCCATTTGTAAAGTGTGGGATGTGCTTTGGTTCTCGGTAGTGATAGTCAAGTGTTTGAGCAACTAGGGTTAGCAATTTATTTTGATTTAAAGTTTTATGTGGATCTTGGAGCTTGCAATTGGATTCACTGGGGAAATCGCATCTTCGGCCTCGATTTGGAGATGTTCGACGCCATAGTGGCATTCGCGACCTGATAGAGGGAAAGAAGATGTGCGAAGTTGCATTTCACAAGGGATGATTGGTGTATGGGAAATGGTGTGTGTTCGAGGGAGGAAGTCAAGGCGAGTTTGTAAGTGGTTGCAGATCGTTGGATGGTGGAGTTTGGGCTCGTGCATGATATCTTCGTTCAGAAAAAAGGGAAGGAGAGGGGAGCAAATTTGGAAAGAAGGTTTGAAGTGGGCTGGACCTGATTTTGTAGGCTGGGTAATGAATTTGTTTGAAAGTTTAGTAATATAAAATGATTTAATAAATTTCATATTCTTAGAAATATCATATATCGTTCATTTTTGGTCCCATCGTGACGTTGGTTGTTGCGTTGTGAACATATCGATGAATATGATGCATAGGAATTGGATTGATACAATTTGGAGCTATTGATATTTCGAGTTAAATTTGAACGTTGATCCAATTTTCAGATTCAATCGAAGGTGAGTGTTTTATAATGCTCACAAGTACTAGAATATTTTATGCTAGTTAAATTTGAAATTACGAAGTGGTATAAATTTATTGATCGTTGTTTGATAAATTTAATTGTCATTCGAATTAACATTAAAATTTGAAACTGGAATTTAATTGCCAGTAAAATACCTTATATTAATAACTATTAAATTGTTGTGAATTATTTTGACTATTTGGATGATTGATTGTGATGGATGCCAATTGATCGATATTTGGATAATTGGATGTTTATATATATATATATCATATTATTACCTGGTAAATTATTTATAGTATATAAAACTGTAAATTGAATTATTTCGAATAAATTAAGAAATAGGTTGAAATGATATATACCTATGACACTGTGATTTAGGTTGAAATGATATATATCCATTCTTGAAATTAAATTGAAAAAACCGATAACTTGGCCACAGGAAAGAAAATTATATACGAACATCAGATTGGTTAATTAAATGATTTTGAAATTTTTGACTTGAAATTTATTTAAATGAATTGATTTTAAGAAAATGAAATCAAATTTATGGAAATTGAACTATTTCGTTATTGAGCTCGAGATTGAATTATATTGATGTGGATTTTAAATTGGGTATTGATTTCGAATTCGGAATTGATATAAACCGAAATGTTCAAATTTGAAATTGAAATTATTTTGGGATTGTAATAGAAATTAATTTGAAATTGGAGTTGAAATTAATTTGGAACTGACATCGAAATTAATTTGGAATCGAAGTAAAATTCGACTTGAAATCAGAATTAGACCGATTAAATTGAAATGGAAATTTAGTGTGATTGAAATTAGGAAATTTTGAATTGAATCAGTTTGACATTGAAACTATTTTCAATAAAATTATTTAATATAAACTATTGAAAACCTATCTTTTAAAAATTCGAATTTATTTTATTTTTCAAACTATTTTACTATATAAATCATTTTAATACTTACGCTATTTTAATCACTTAAACTATTTTAACTATTCTAATTATTCAAACTATTTTAAAAAAGCTATTCAAACTATTTTTTAAAAATTCAAACCGGCTAAGTTTGAAAAATTTATGTTTAAATCATGGATTTAAATGTGAACTGGTTTAAATTGAAGTTATAACCCAAATGGAAATTCAAAGCAATTTTGAATTGGAACTGAAATCAGGATATTAAGAAGAAAATGATTTTGAATTGAAATAGTATATTTTGAGAAAATGTGATGATTTTGAATTGAATTTGATTTTGAAGCATATATGATACTTTGATGTCAAGTACGAATTGTTTTCGAAATGTAAAAGTACCAATCGGTGTGTAAAATGACGTTTGATTGTTAAAGTGACCGAGGCCTCTTATTGGCATACTCTCTATCAATATTGGAACCACTTTAACGACTATGTACGTGGAGTGGTGGTCCAGAACGAAATGGCTGGATTTGGTGTCGTTTGCTGGTTTTAAAGAAAGAGAATGATGATTGATTAGCCTGGCACTTGCCAAATTGAAATGACTTTAACAGGAGCCATACCAGTCAAGCGGGCTAGCTACCTCGAGCGAACACACTTCGTCGTATTACCATCACTTACATAGTGATTGATTGGTTCACACCCTCAGATTTTGGGTGTGTTGAACGCGGTGAGCGATCATGGCTATGACGCGTTACACCAGCCAGGAATGGTAAACTGGTAGTATCCTACCTTGGGCATTGCCTTATGAGCCTTGTCATACTTTTATCGTTTACAAGACCCCTACGATTTTAGTTTAGTTTTGTCGTATCATGGTGCATCCCTATCCACCAATGGTTTACTGGTGTTTTATATGTAAACTGTACGAAAATGCTTAAAAAAGTGTTAAGGGGGATCAATGTAAATACTTAATGCTATTTTGATATTTATTTTACTGATTAGACATTATATATATAGCGTATTATACTACATATAGATATTTTGACCGATCCTTCAGAGATGGAAAATCCTGTAACATCTCTTGAGTTATTGCACGCATATTATACACTTGATAGGAGATGTGAAAACCCATAAACATCTCTGACGCCATGGCACTCATGTTATATGCTATATCGATTTGACTCACATACTAATATTTAGTCCTAATATGAGTGTTATGTCTTTTCATTACGCTCAGGTCAGCGTTGAGCTTTCAAGTTATTGAAGACTTTTCTCTAGAGGACGAGAACGAAGATTTGGTATACTATTACTACTATTATGATTCCCAGCATCATGTTGTTTTGCTGCGTTATATTTATTTTCTGTTATATATATAACTCTGATAAAAGTAGTATAAATTATAATCAAATGTATAGTAAATAGCTTCATGAACTGTTTATTTGATTATTATATTTTATCATTCCGCTGTGAGATTCTGTGTCTATTTCCTTCTTCTTTTTCTTAATTAACTCCATTGATTATCGATATTTCGTATTGTTTGAATTGGATATGTATGGATTATTGTCAATTTAAACCTTTCGAAATGTGGGTCGTCACATTTTAGCAGTCAAACAACGGTAGTAGATTCTATGAATCAAAGAAAAACGGAGTTTTCTAAGTGAAAGCACCAAATTGTTAGTACCAAAATTGGGTACAACACTCTCTGAATGTATTTGAAGGATTAGAATGAAGAATTTAAATTTAAAATGAGGCTAATCTAACAAACACTCCAAGATAAGCAAACAGAAATAGAAAAACACAGAGATTTATAACAGTTCGACGTTGTAGCCTGCGTCCACTTTGAATGTTTTACCGTTTATTACTAATTGACAATTGATTACAACATCACAACACTCGAAGATTCAAATTACAATGGAGTTGCGGCAGAGTAACGACATAGAAAAGTCAAAATCCTCTTTCTATAGGCGTAGGGTTGCTATTTATAGGTGCAGTCTTGAAATATCCTCCTTTGAACTTAGAATACTTCTTCTCACACGTGGATGGGCCCACTAGATCTATTAGGGGTCATTTCAGATCGATTGAGATCGATCCCCATTCCATTCGTATCGATCAAAATGGTGTCCATTTGAGCTGAGATTGACTAGAGACATTCTTGAGGAGGTAGGTAAGATCCTGTGAAAATTTGGTAGCATTTGGACTTGTAGATCTCGAGTTATGATCAATCTAAAGTTGGTTTAGTAGGTAGGATGGAACGCTCATATCGATATTTGCGTATCAATCAGTCTTTTGCATCGATCGGTTGGTGATAACGTGGAGCGATTGTTCAAGGGAGATCCATACTTCATGCTTGTTGACCGCTTCCTTTGGTTGACCATCTTTCTTTGTATCGGTCCTGATGATTGCTCTTAGTATCGATGATCGCACACTATTTTGTATCGATGGTTGGATGCCGCTTCTTTTTGATGCTTGCTATTGCCTTTGTATCGATGGAAGTGTTGGTTTCGTATCGATCTATTGGTTGATCGATACAAAATGCATGAACGCGATCCATCGATACGAATTGGATACACGGGTAGCTGCCGATGGATACGAAGGAGGTTGATTTCAATGGATACGATGAAGGAGGGTGGATTGTGATGGATATGAAATGAGGGCTTCTTTCTTGATTTCGATCGATCCATAAATTAAGCATACGAACTCCGATTGACCTGAAATATGGAATTCTTCCTTCCATAGCTTTGTTTGTCATACCACGCTAATTGTAGCTTGGTTCGGACTCGGACCAAATTTTCTTGTATCCATAGTGAACCTATGTATAACCGATCTTCGGGATGGGTTAGCATTGGTGTCACAGCCTTGCCAAAAGGCGGAATAACAAAATTTAAATTTAAATTTATAAATTATAAATATTTGCATTTACAAATACAACTATTTTACATAATGTATACGTATTTATTAATATCTGTGCTATTGTAAATATATTTTATATCACATTAAACTATATATATTCATATGAAGGGGTTAGGATGTCCATTAGGGCTTAAATCCCAGCACTTATATACAGACATGTTAAACCATGTACGCTATATATGTTGCACGTGCACATACACACATGTTCGTATAATACACATGTTTATATATTATATAATGTAAATTTAATGTCAATATAATAATTTATTCACAAATAAAATAAAATAATGATTTATTTGAAATTAATTTAGACCGGTCTAAAATAAAATTAGACTTCGTAAGCCAAATAAGATCCAAAGTGACAATTTTTTTGAAATTCACCAATATAACCCGCTGCATCCTGGCCCAGATCCAACAAATTATGTGTATATATATATTCATTTTGGCTAATATTATAATTTGAAAAAATCTATATTTCTTGTTTTACATACCGGTCGAAGTTTTGTATTATATATATAGACACATATAAATTCTTTTTATTTTTAATTATTAACAAAATATTTTACAATGCTTAAAATTATAAATTATGCATATATACATTTATAAATACTTAAAATTATTTAGTATATTATGCCAAAATTAATATATATATACACTTTTCAGATTTATTAATATTTCTTTATATATACAAGATTTATTTATATTTTTGAAAATAATACATTTAAATATAATTAAATGATTTATAAATATTTTGTGTATATTTATATAGTTTTAAAATCGTTCTTTCAGTTAAAACATTTATAGTTATATTAAATTTTAGGAAATATTAAATATTTTTTTGTCGGGAATGGAATACGTACATATATGTATGTATAATTTTTTTATATATTACATATTTATACAAATATATATTCTAGGCAGACAACATGTATGTATATATATGTGTGTGTGTGTGTGTCTATATATATATATATATATATATATATATATATATATATATATATATATATATATATATATTGGTGATAAGTAACTAATCTAACCACGTATGATAACATGATAAAATGAGTATATAAATATGTAAATAATGATATTACCTCAATTATAGCCTCGAATGATAATTTGAATGCTGAATCGATCAAACTCCTTTGGGACTATATCTAATCTCCACCAGAAAGTGCTACTCAACCGAAAGAACTACACAACTTGTTGAAATTTAATTTGATCTTGTGTTTTGAACTTTGAATAGATCGAAGAAAGGGGCTTATGGCTTTCACTGAAGATGGTGAGGTAGAGAACAAAAAGTGAGTGGCTCAAATAAGAGTTTAATGAAGTTTAAATAGAAGAGAGAGGAAGGAGCTGAAAGTTGTCTAGATCCATAAATTTCTCTACCAATTCAAACCCCATTTGAGTCAAATTCAACCCCTACTCCTACCATGTGTAGTCGGCCATACCTTGCCCTAATATATACCTCCAAGCCACTTCAAGCCCGATCAAATAATATATATTTAAATCTAATTTAAACATTCATCGATATCGTATATCGATACGTGTGTATAAAACTTTTGTATACGCACCATTTTCAATACTGATCAATAAAAATTATATAAAATTTCATAATTATTAATTAATTTAATCAGTTTATAACAATTACAATTTAAATAAATCAGGTGGTAGTTGGAGATTTTGGTTGTATGACTCTTAGGTGTAAATTCGATCAACGACTAATAACGAATAATTTGAATATTAATGTCACTTGTCACCTAGTGATGTGACATTATATCAAATTAAACACTTACATATTTTTGAAAAAAATCTAATTTTACTTATTTTAAATGGTCCCCGATAGTAATAATTATTTACACAAATTCTCTTTGTCAAAACTATATCAAACTAGGACTTATGAAATTTCGTAATGGTCAAAATTCTAATATCATCCATATTCAACTTTATATTCCAAAGAAAAATATAAAATTATTATTAACAAAACTAGTTTGCCCATAGACTTTGACTTTTTGTTGACTTGAGTTGACCATGATATTGACATCATACAACCGAGGAGACAAATTATTTATTGAATAGTGTTTCACTTCCAATGCTTCCACTCGACGCAACAATAGTTATTCGATGGACACTATGCGATGATTTAACTATAATTAAAGTGGAGTATTCACATCGAATCTCGACAGTACTCCCAAGTTGAGAGAATCGTGTAATTTTATCATATCGATATTTTTTGTTTGACCACAATTATATTAACCAATAGAAAACTATTAAATGAGTCATTCCATAGTGATTCAATAACTTTCAGTACGTAACCCCTTAGTGTCCCAAGCGGCCACGAGTAATACACTACCCAACGTTCGGAGAATGTTACATACTCTAGTCTTCACGGATGTATTGATATCCAGTCTCGATATATCTCGACTAGGAATATACAAAACGATGTGCTTGTCATATGGTGATAAATTACTCATGGTTATAACACATTGTAATTAATGTCACAAAACATACCATTTATGGATTTATATTAAATATACTTAAGTTAAATAATTAATTAATATATTACATTATTACAAGTAGTTAACAGAAAGAGAGACACATTTTATTTTGAATGAGATTTTATCATTGTAATAACCCTATTTTCTCCACCATATAAATAAATAAATTTAATTAAAATAAAAAATTTCTAATTTGATATTTGATAATTATTATACTGAAAATACCTTTTTAAGTTAAATTATATTTAATAAAGGTTTTATCGTTATAAATTGAATTAAATCGGTAAATTCTTCTCGAATAATATATTAAATTGAATAAGGTGTTTTAATTAATATGAAATATTTTATAGTGTAAATTAATTTAAATCAGACTAAATTTTATTTACAAATAAATTAGAAGAAGTTGTGAAAATAAAATTTAATTGAACTAAAGTAAATTAGAATTTAAGCCCAACGAATAAGGCCCAAGCCATTCGAGTCCATATTTCTTTCTTCCCTATTTTAGTATTCTCCACCTCATTTGCCAACTAAGCCAAAACCCTCCACTTTTCATGCCTGAAACCTCTTATTTCCCAAATGGGTTCACACACATGAAAAAAGAGAATTGCGCTCAACAGGAGAAGGTTGGGGATTGTACAACGTCAAGACCTAGGGAAGCCACGTCATAGAGGTGCAAGGTTGGAGAGACAATGATAGGTGGTTATGCATAACCTAGAGTTTATACGATTGAAGGTGACTCGAGAAGAGATTCGTGAAGCATGATGTGGTTGTAGCTTTTGCAAACTGGAGTTCAGTTGGTGTCAATGGCGATGTGAAGATAGCTATGCAACGTAACCTGGATGGATGCGAAGCTTCCCTATGGTTAGAAAAAACGTAATTCATTTGAAGTTTATATATGAATAATAACTGATAGCAGAAAATTATGTTGACTTCTATTAAGTGAGTTCAAATGCATATATATTTAAATATTTGATTTAATTGTTTAAAGAATTTTTTGTTAAGCTTTATTACTATTTCATTTTCGAATTAAATTGGGGTTTTCAAGTATGATTTCTATATTTTCCATTTTCCTATTTTCCTATATTGATTTTAATATCACGAGTGATTCGCCGTTGGATGTTAATTTAATCAATTTCTTTTTATATGATTTTATATGATGATGACATCTTTCAATTTAATTTTGTGATGTTTCAGCCTATGTGATGAGAAATCTAAATAAACGAAGTAATAATACCGTTTGGGATAAGGCATTCGGTAATATTTCTCCGGTTATTCATTGGACTCGTTATATATAATATTTGAAAATCGCATTTAATTTATGAGCACCTCATAAGTGTTTGAGTATCACGTAGTGGTATGGGACGTTATTGTATTGTTTATTCAGTTATTTTTTGTAAGTGGACGGCACTCACGTGACAGGAATGATATTATGACTTTTTACTCATGTGAGGTGATGCTCGAAGGTGCGAGTAGGGTTGGTGCCGTTATATTTATCGATATTATGTGCTGATATCATGGTGCACTCCTTTATTAGCATTAGGGAGAACCATGTGTCTAAAATCCACCCCAGTGGCCTGGTCTTGGGGTCATGTCCCATTCCACGGTTGTATTGGATTTATTATTGATGTGCATCACAAGGTTTGGGTTAGGTGACTCATAGGGTAGGTGACATACGTAATTGTGTTTTGGTTAGGTGACACATAAGGTAGTTGCCCTATAGCCCCTTTGTTATGTTGCATGGGCCAGCAGTTTGTTATATATTTGGGCAAAGCAGGTTCGTTCTGAGAGGCTATGCGTTGATGAGCCACTGGTGGATATGTGTTTGGATGTCCTTTGAGGTAACTGAGATTGTAGAAGCAGATCTGATTAGGTGACCCTGGGTTCTTGGAGCAGGTAGACGAACATTAACCTCCCTTCTGGTTCTAACAGACTGGTGGATTGACATATTCTATCGACATGCCTCACATAAGTATAGATATGAGTTGAGCAACCAAGGGTTCATTGACCCACATAATGATGTATACAGATGACTCTATTGGGGACTTCATGTCTGTTATATAGTCATTCATCCATTATGATTTATTCTGATTTATTCATATACGAGGAGATGAGATTATATATCTGGATAGGTGTCCAATGTATAGTGGATTATCATACCTTTTATTATATCTGGCTGATGAGAAGGTGCCCTATGTTTTACAGTCAGACAGTCTATTTTACATTGTTCTGATGATTGTATTTTATTATTTGAGATTGAGAGATATACTTGATGATATCTCATATTTTGATGATGACTTCCGGATATGTATGATTTACCCAATTGATGTTGTTTCGTTATTTATGATTTGATGAGTTTTTATGGGTGATGACATCTTTATACATGGTATTGTAGTATTCTATGTTACATGACACTTTGGGACATGTTTATGATATTATCCTTATATGCCATCCATACATCACTATACATATTGAAGTTACGATTTTTTGGAATTATTTAATGGTATTATCATAATATTATTATATTTAGTATATACATAGTTCCATACGTATATTACCCATTTATTTAGATATAGTCTGACCCCTGTGTTATTACATAGTACCTGGGTCAGTCTGAGACGTTTTAGGTACAATGAAAGTATGCCCAGCTTGTGTTTTAGGCGTAGAGGAGGTAGTATATAGCATAGTGGTTATTATAATGTATGGTATTGCCTCTTGTATGTACATTTATGTGATGTATACTAGAAATATACTGTATATTGGATATGGTATATTTTGTATAATCAGTATTATATATTTCGCTGCAATTGACTCTTTGTTCTCTACTATTTATTGTATATCATGTATTATTCTATCATGAAGGCACAAGTGTTTATTGCTTTGTGCCGATATTGTGTACGTATAGGTGAGTTATTTATTCGATGTTTAAATATGTACCAGTGGTAGCCTAAGGAAATATCCATATATGTACCCCATATAGCTTTATTCTCCATATTATCTAACAATATTACTTAGAAATACTCTTGGATAGTAGAGGTATAGAGGTAGGGGTGCCACATTTGCTATCAGAGTAAGTTTGGAACAATGATTATATAAGAAACATGAGTCAAATCCTTAGAGAGAGTTAGAGTCCATGTCCTTTTGGGTGTGTTGGGTTGTTACCTTATATAAAAGGGATAGTAGAAGTATATGATGATTGCTAGGGTAATCATCTAGGGAAGTACTTGTTCTCTTTCTTACTATATATATATGTGTGTGTGTATATATATATATATATATATATATATATATATTGTCCCTATCATATTTGAGTGTTAATCTCCGTATGAAATTTAGTTGTTTATGGAGATAGTGAAATAAAGAGTTATTAGTCCGACTAATAGTGTCAACATTAGTGTTGTTGAATAAACCTCTACATGGTTTGAATGAAAATGCAGTAACTCGTGAGGAAAGTAGTAAAAGACCCCAACCTAAATCTCACTTTATAATACTTCACAATTCTATATTGCGATGAGGTGAGTTTGAGTGGATGATCTACTAGTGATCACATTACGCAACGAAAACTGATTGATAACTTTCCACTAAAGGCCTTTTTTTGCTTGTTTGAAAGTGTTTGTTGTTGTATAAAGCTTATTTGATCTTATGGATGGATAATATGATGTTTGCCATTATTGTTGATTGTTGATGAGTTTGTTGTATATACAAATTTGGAAAATAATTTTTTTATTCAAATAAGCATGTGGTTTAATCAAATGGGAATTTGATTTTATTAGGTGATTGAAAATCTTTTTATAGTTTATATAGTGTTAATTTGTCCGCCGAGCGTTTTAAGTATTCTGATCGATGTGTCTGGCTAATGTTTTCGACAAGGATTCTAAACACTAGGATGAGGCGTTTTGACCCAATAGTTTGGAAAGAACTATATATTTTGAAAAGAAAACAATTTTTTTGAACATGATACAATACTTAAAAAATGTGGAATGTATGGAAAAATTAAATTAGTATTATGAAAATAATAAAAATACAGTATTTTGGAAAAAAATATTAATATTTTGTTCAAGTTATTTAGTAATTTTAATTTACAAGGAAGAAAGGTATTTAATTTATTATAATTGAAAGGTAGTTTGGAATTAATGAGCTTAAGTTTGAATTATTCTCTAGTTACAAATAATAATGAATATTATATATACTGATAATATTTTTTATTTCTTTCATATTTTCAGCTCAAAAATTCTAGTTATAAATCCGTATAGTCCAAATATTTATATCTCTATGACATCATTCTTGAAAATTTAGTGTATTAAACTAAAAGGTTCGAAACCATAAGTCAATCCTTGCTTTGAAATTTTGCACACTTCAATTAGTACTTTAATATGTAACGGTGAAGAATCAATAAACACTCTGTACAATGTATATTATCATTAACTAATTTAGGTAACAAACCAGAGAAATAGTGAGAAGTCAATCGTAATTAGACTTATTTCATCTTGGAATTTTTTTTCTATAAAGTGATCAACTATTTATTCTGTCCAATTGTATACATGATATATATTGGAATTAATAGGTTAACCACTTTTTTTATAAGATTTTAAATTTTAAGCTAAATGAGCAGAGGAAGAATAAATCCATTAAGAGGTAATCTATTTTCATTGAATGAAAATGAAAATTAGAGTGATTCAATATCTGTTTTACCAAAAATAGTCTTTGATTAAAAATGAGGTAGCCTATTCACATTGATGAGTTTCATGTCTACCTTGGTGATGTATGAAATATTTATAATGTTGATAATGTATTGCATTCACAAGCTTTTGACATAGTTTTTCTAACCGAGTAATTATATTTAACATCTAATGATTATTTTAATGAACAAAATGACATGTTGTAGTGATTATGAAGAAAAAGTATATAGAATTGGCTCGTTTTTGACAATTTTGTTAGAAAATTTAAAATAAGAAGAGTAGTCTAGGAAAAAAAATTAAGGGTTAAATCTTATAATCTAATTGGCATAAAATATTATGTGAATCATTTTCCTTTCTTTACTTTTCTTTACTAAGATTAGAGGTATAATATAGCTCATTTTCATGTCTGAGTAAATGAGCAAAAAGAGCATAGAATTCAATTGACCATATCCCTCGAATGTTTTGTCTGATTTTGATAATTTTGCCAATTTTTGAAAGATAAGAACATAAGAAACAAATTTGTTCCAAGTATCTCGCAAAAAATTTATTTTTTCATAGCTATATGTCCATGTTTAAAAATTGGGCCTGCATTTAAATGCTCATTTCAGTTTTTGATATGTTTAGTGAAATGACCATAACTTTTGATGCACTCAATATTTTTGTAATTTGAAAGAAGTTTTGAAAATCTTGCTAATATACAAATACAAATTTTATTTTGGAAATATTACATTATTTTGGTTGACGACATTAAAAACTTAGATGCAAAGTTGCCAAAATTAATATGCAACCTTTGTTATTTTGTTATATGAATTCCATCTGCTTTATATTATAAATCACGATCTCTTATAATTTTAATGAGTCCAGTATAGGTACATGAAGACTGTTTGGATTAAATTTGGTACATATTTGCATACAAATTAAGTGAACACACTTAATAATGCCAAACAAGATATGTTTATGCATATGGTGAAGGATATTCTGATATTATATTATTTCCCTGTGTTTCTGGATGCTCCGCATTAGGATGCCTCTTCGAAGATGTATAGCGTGTAATTTGTAGTGACTCATTATTCCGTACCCTTTAAGCTGACATTAAATCATACTTATCCAACACAAATTGTACAAAAAGACGAATAACTAAGAAAAAGAAGAGGATAAAAGAAGAACATAAACAACACCTAGAATCTCATAATCTCAGCGCAATATTGTATAATAGATAATAGAAGATTTTTAAACAAAAGAAACAGTAACTGTTAATATACATAAAACCATCATATTACAACAATTAACAAATCAATATGGACAGTTATAATAACCTGTCCTCACAAGTGTTGAATATACAACATACACACACAGCGAAAAATAATCAAGCACATAGGTAACGCCTCCAGCGCGTCACTCGTGCTCTATAGCATCCTAATCTGAATCTATAATACTCGGTCTGACCTAATTATTATAATGGAATAACACCCGAATCAGTCTGAAAAACCAGCATGAGAAAACACACTTAATTTGAATTATTACTATTATCAGAATCCTTTGAAAAACAAAGGTATCTCATAAGACCACCCCACACATAAATACGATGGGTTTTTACCTTACGATAACCAAAACATTTGATATCAAAATCATCTGATATTATAATGGTGTCTATAGAAAGTAAATTGTAAAATAGCTGAAATACTTGCATCTCATGTTTCAGCCTTGTACTGAGAAAATTGTACTTAACAATCTAGAAAATAGCCCGCCACAGTACATCTCTAGAAAATTGTACCAAGATCGTACCTTACGATCCCTGCCAACACAGGACCGTCCTATCCCTTACTGAGTAGTACCGAATATGTTATTACCCGAGTGTTCCCACCCAAATCGAGCGCTTTCTTTTCCATGCACAACCATATCCATAATTTATAATATATCCAAGGGTATCCAGAAAAGTGCTAACATACCCTACTTGGGTGCGACCCACTTAGCCCTGCTGTATCTCCCCTATTTTAGTCATTTCGGTTAATGTGGCTTGAGGCTATGTTTTACCTTTTGAATTGCATTCATACTTGGAGTGCTAACACTGCCTTCCAGACCACGATGCAAATGATAACATTCATCCATACAAGTTGTTCTGGGTCTAAACAAAGCAATTCTCCTTGAAGATCACCACCTCCATTATCTTCGAGATATCATGATTCATAATACATAAATCAGGTCAAGGTGATTTTTGGATAATTACATTCGATCTTGGTCTCTTCGAAACGATTAATGAAATTGGCCAAATTTGATAGTCGGTTATTTAACTATCAAATAACACACATAAGCAGTCACTAGGCCCATATTATATATTTTCCAAAATATTTTTTCAAAATATCTTAACAAAGATATATATCCAAATCTCTCCCAATATTTCAATATTCGAAAAAAATTGAAATGCTTATATCCATAATAGGATATTTTCGAACCATCTCAATACTTGGAAATATTCTTTTCAATTTCATTTCTAATTCAGCACTTTGAAAATATTTCTATAACAATAATCTCATAGTTAAAATATTTCAAATCCTTTTAGTCCAATACACAGGAAATAATTTGTAACAACCCAAAATTTAGGCTACAATAATTAATTAACCAATTAATTAAATAATAAAAAAGTTGATGAAATTTCAAAATTGAGCCACAGGAGTTGCACCATTGTGTCCGTGGTAATTTTCTGGTCAATTTCCATACATAATTTGTCGAAATCCAAGCTAGTACGAGGAAGATATGAAATAAACAGGAAATCAACAAAACGAAGAAAAATAGGGCTAGGTCGACCCAAGCCTTTGGTGAGGTCGACCCTAGGGTCGACCCTACAAGCCTTAGGTCAACATGTAGGTCGCTAGCCTTTGTTTTTAGACGTAGATTTGTCCAGGTTCAAGCGATGACGTGTTTTGCAATTTTTCTTCAATCCTGTGTGTTCGTGCTCTCGTCCAACGGTTCCTAGTAAGCCTATGACGTGGTTGAACCAGATTTAATCTTCAAATCCAACAGTCTGAGATCCTTAAGTGACCCTATAATTAAGGCCCTAGGCTTAGTTATTTTTCTCATTTAGATTTTCTCCCAATTGTGTTCATTGCCTGAGGCTGGACCCCAAAAGGAATTTTTTTTCTTGGGAGGAGATCTTTTTAATAAAAAAATTCTATGCCCTAGAAGTGGATCCGCGAAGGCCATGGAATAGAGCTAAGGACCACAGGTGAGTGTTTTGTAATTATTTTAGATTTCAAGTAGTTTAGAATAACAGGGTTCTCAATAGTTGTAGCTTTTGAATATTTTGAGATAATTTTTATATAAGCTTACTTACAGTCTATTTTTCAGTTAATTTCGGAAGTTCTTTTTAGTCTATTTTTATTTAGCTTTTTATTCAGTTATTTACAATTATTTACTGTTATTTACATTTATTTACATCTGTTTTAAGTTGGAATTTATCCTGTAAATGTTAGTTTCTTTTTATTATCTTTTGGACATGAATAAAATATTAAAAAGTGAATAATTCGAAAATATGGATTAAAATAGAAAAACACTAAATTTATAGAAATCAAACGTAAAATAAGAACTGTAATAAAAAGAAGATAGACTGAAATAGGAAAATTAAGATATTTGCAAGCATGTTTATAACTAGTGGTTATAACTAAAAAAAATAGAAGAGTAACAGAAGAGGCTTATTTTATAACTTAGATCTTGGATTAAGTTAATAAGAAAAAGAACAGTTATAACACATTGGTTATAATTAAGAAGAGAGAAATCATAGAAGAGACATACTTTAAAACTTAGATTAAGTTAATAAGAAAATATAGCAGAAATAACCGAAGAGGCTTATTTTAAAAACTTACACTAAGTTAATAAGAAAACATAGAAGAAGGGCCCATACCGACAGAATTCCCTTTCAGTTAGGAACTAATGGTCTCACAATAGTTAGGTGAGGCTGAGACACGCTTATTCTAATTAGGGTAAATAAGTGGCCAATAGATAGAGGCTCAAATCTGGGGATGTGGGCAAGGGGCGCAAACTATAATTTATTTGTTAGGACCAATACCGGCCGCATTCCCTTTTTAGACTAGGACTATGGTCTCATAACACTTAGGTAAGACTTGGCAACATCCCTTTCAGACTAGGACTGATGGTTTCACAACAGATTAGGTGAGGCTAGACATGTTTATGTTGATTAGGGTAAATAAGTGGTTGCAAGAGGGGCAAAAGTTAGCATGTACCTGCGATGACTGAGCGTGCGGCATTGATAAGGCTAAATAATTCGCTACTGTGTTCCAAGCGCTAAACATATCTCTTTTTCTGTGGGACCAATAGGATTGGACTAGCTCACGGTGGCACAAAAGAGATACAAGGCCGATCAAAGAGTAGAATTAGGATTTCAGCCTAATCAAGATAACAGTTGAGATAAGATTAGGGTTTCAGCCTAATCACTGCAGTTTAAGACAAGTGCAAACAATCAATTCAATCAAGCAATCAAAGAAAATAGTCTAACAGAATCAGAAACAATATTTTATCCAAGTTTTATCTTTTCTATATTTTCCCTTGAAGCTAGAACTATTGCTTAGTCTTTACCTTGCTTAGAAATGCTAGTAAATAATTTCACTCACTAGACTTATAGTCTGATCCACTCTTCTATTTCCCCCTTTTCCCCCTAATAGGCCATCAGAGTTGAGTTGATTCGGGTTGCCTAGAGATTCATTGCCGGAGATTTCTCATTTCAGATGCATTCTTCTGCTCTTCATCCTTTTCATTTGGCTTATGGTGGGCTTGCACTTGTGAGAGGGATTACTATTATTATTTTTACTTTTATATTCTGATTTTATGAGACTGAGATGTATTTTCATGAAACATGAGATATTTTGAGTTTTTGAGTCATGTTATGTATTTATTGATGAAGTTTAATTTTGAATGATAAGTTACTATTTAAATGTTTCCACTGTTTTTATTTATTTGTCTTCTGAATCTTAGTTTCTATGATGCTTTAGCTATACGTATAATGCACCACATTTTTTAGTCTGCCCTTCTTGGGTATACTAAGGGGTATGGGCTGTTTCACTTGGTATCAGAGCCCAAGGTTACAGGATTCTTAGAAACTTGTTTTAAAAATAAGTATTTTTCAAAAGTAATCTATCTTTAAAAATATATTTTAGAAAGAAGCTCTTATTATGGATAGTTTTCAAGTATAGAAGAGTTTTTATAAAAAATCCCCTCAAAGTCCAGTTCAACCGTTTTTCGATTCTTTTGAGTCTAAATTTTCTTTTCTTTGCGTAGATAGAGGACTCCCCAAATCTTCTTGTGGGTGTCCAAGCCACTACCTGGTTTTGTAGATACCACCAAGCTAAGGCACCAGAGGTGCGAGGGCAAGCGCCCAATACAACACCAATGAGTGGATATCGCATTATCCACATACAGCAGCTAATTTTTCTAAACTATGTAAGGACTTCGCTAATCTAGGAGGAAGAACGTTTTCTGACACAGAGGATTTCATATATGCACGAACTTGGTTGACGAATATAGAGCAGATATTCGGGATGTTAGGATTGGAGGACCAACAAAGAATTCAGCTTGCATCTAGGCAGCTGAAGGAAGATGGCTCTCATGTTAGATGTAGCTAAGAAAGAAGGGTTAAGGAGATTCTTAAATCAGAAAACTCTAAGAAGCAGTGGTGGAAAAATAAGAATGATAAGGACAAGAAGAAAGGAGGAGGACCCCAAAAGCATATCAAGAAGGGCGAAAAATGTCAAAATCGTGGATTGGTTGGGCATTTCACAAAGGACCGTAAGATGGGCATGTTGAAGGGGAGGTGTTACAATTATGGGCAGCCTGGGCACCTTAGGAGAGCTTGTCCTTAGAGGGCAGGGCAATGAGAAGGTGCACCTACAGCGCAAGTATAGGCTTTGGATGTAGCACCTTCTAGTGGACCGAATTGAGGTAGGAAAGTCTCTGTAGAAGGTTTGATCTCTATTTAGGATTTTCCTATTCGGACTCTTTTTACTCTGGAGCATCACACTCTTTCATTTCTAGTTCCTTGGTTGATTTTTTGCACTTGGATACCTCTCTATTTGTAGACCCTATAGTTGTTTCAAACCTCATGGGAGGATCGACACATTTTTCCATGATTTGTAGGGTTTGAAATTTTTTATACTAGGCGTAGAATTTGACTGTGGCGCCTATGTACTGGGGTTTCTGGGACATGGGATGATTTTGGGAAGGACTACTTATCCAGTTATGCTGCGATATTAGACTACGAGAGGAGAATCGTCAGACTAGAGACATGTAGCGAAAGGACTCTCAACGTTTCTTGCGACCTACAGGAGTCAGTCATATCGAGCTTCTTTTATTCCCATGGTTCATCACTAGGAGAGTTAGATTCAGCTCTAGTTGTTAGAGATTTCCCAGACGTTTTTGAAGAGGTTAGCGGACTACTCCTTAAGAGAGAGATCGACTTTAGAATCCATCTGAATGACAATGCTAAGTCAGTGGCATTGCCCGCAAGACATATGGTTCCTAGGGAGAGGAAGGAGTTAAGTAAGTATATTGGTGAGCTGTTGGAGAAAGGCTTCATCAGACGGAGCATATCTAAGTGGGGAGCGCCGATCATCTTTGCTACAAAGGCGGATGGTTTCCTTTAACTTTGCGTAGGCTATAGAGAGATGAATAAGATCAAAAAGAGGAACCATTACCCACTCCTAGGATAGACGATCTTTTCGATCAGTTGGTTGGCTCTTCAGTATTTTATCAGCATGACTTAGCCACTGGATTTCATCAGCTTAGGGTCAATGACGATAAGACAACATTTAGGATGCCCAATGGATTCTTTGAGTGGTTGGTTATATCGTTTGGGTTGACCAACGGCCCAGCCTATTTTGTAGATTTGATGAGCCATTTTTTTGAGATGTCCTAAATAAGTTCGTTGTAGTGTTTGTGGACGATATTCTAGTGTTTTCCAAGAGTATGGAAGAGAATGCTACTCATCTTGAGGAGGTTCTTCGTACACTTTGTGTTCATCAGTTGAAAGCAAAGTTCTCGAAGTGTCACTTTTGGTATAAGGAGGTGCGTCTCTTGAGGCATGTAGTTTCAACAGAGGTTTAGCGATGGATCCCGCTAAGACAGTAGCAATACAAGATTGGAAGGCCCTCAAGAATGCTACCGAAGTTAGAAGCTTCCTAGGTTTAGCTGGTTATTATAAGAAGTTTATCAGAGATTTTAGCACTTGAGGTTAAGCCTACCCTCATAGATCAGATTGGCTCAAGGCAGCGAGAGGTTTCAGAGCTTATGGATATTTTGGATAAGATTAGCAGAGGAGAGGTCTCTAGACATCTCCAATGCTATACCATCGATAGTAAAGGGTGGCTGAGGAGACATGGAAGACTTTGTGTCCCCCGTACTGGTGATTTGATGAGAGCAGTTCAAGATTAAGCACACCATTCTCGAATGACTATTCATCCGGGTGGTGATAAGATGTATAGGGACATGAAGAGAGTGCTTTATTAGAGCGGCATGAAGAAGGATGTGGAAGAGTTTGTAGCTACGTGTATTGTGTGCCAAAGAGTTAAGGCAGAGCAGCAGAAACCCGGCAGATTTCTTCAACCATTGGATGTACCCGAATTGAAGTGGGATAGTGTTTCGACGGACTTCATAGACAGTTCACCCAAATCTAGGAAGGGGAATACCAGTATTTGGGTGATTGTAGATCGTTTGACTAAGAGCGTCCACTTCATTTCGGTCAAGAGTAAGAGGACGACACCTTTTTTGGCATCCTTGTATGTTCGTGAGATAGTCCGACTTCATGGAGTTCCCTCCAACGTAGTGAGCAACAGAGACCTTATCTTTACTAGTGAGTTTTGAAAGAGCTTGCAAGAGGCTTTAGGGACATAGCTTTGATTGAGTTCGACATATCACCCTCAAACGGATGGATAAACGGAGAGAGTTAATAAAGTTCTTGAGGATTTGTTGAGGATGTGCATTCTTGATTTTTGGGGAACTTGAGAGGAGCATCTTCCTTTAGTGGAGTTCGCACATAATAATAGTTTTCAGGCTAGCATTGGGATGGCTCCTTTTGAAGCTCTTTATGAAAGACCTTACAAGTCACTTTCGTGTTGGTTGGAGTCTATAGAAGGATTGCTACTAGGTCTAGAAATGGTTAGAGAGACTTCGAAAAAGATTGATTTGATTAGAATGAGAATGAAGACGACCCAAGATAAACAGAAATCCTATGCAGATAAGTGGAGAAGGGATATTGAGTTTGAGATAGGAGATTTGGTATCATTAAGATGTCTAAGCTAAGAAAGGTAGTGAGGTTTGGATCAAATGGAAAACTTGCTCCTAGATTCGTAGGACCGTTCCTCATTATGGAAAGGGTAAGGAAGATGGCGTATCGAATAAAGCTATTAGAGAGGCTCATGGGAGTTCATGATGTTTTTCATGTTTCGCACTTGAGAAAGTGCTTACATGATTCAGCAGAGGTAGTGGAACCTAGCCAACTTAAAGAAGTTGAAGTGGAGAGAGAAGCATCGGTTCATCGCATTCCTACCAAGATCGTTGGGCATGATATCAAGAAGCTTAGGAATATGGAAGTACCTTAGGTTAAGGTGCAGTGGGGAGATGGTGTTGATGATGCTTTATGGAAGGTTGAGGGAAAAATACGTATCTCTTATCCGTATCTTTTCGATGGTATGTTTTGAACTTCCTATTTCCATCTTTAGTTTTGAACAGGTTCTTTCTTAATTATCCTTTGGGAGGGTAGATCTTAGGATTTAACCTATAGATGATAGGACTGAATGTAAACATGTTATTAGACCATGTTATGTATGTTGGACGCTAGTGGTTGCAAGTTTTTGCTAGTGGATGCTAATGGACACATATATATACACTAGGCATTATTATCTCTTAGGGATCGTCCCAACTAGATCACTAAAACATATGCATATGGATGTGTGCGCATTTGAATTTTTATTTTATTTCCATGGTTGCTATAAACGATGATTATCATATGATTTTTGCATTTGGATGATTATTGTAGCATGCATATAGAACTATCAGTTATCATTAGGGAATTTGCATCCATTTGGATACATGGCACATATATGATTGCACTAAAAGAGGTCAATTGAATCAGTAGACCACCTAATCTTTTGCATTAGTTAGAAACATTGAAACTATACTATTACATATAACATAAATTGCATTAGAAACATTAAGGCCAATGAATGTAATGGATGGTGGTTGAATATTTGGTTGCAGAATTTGGATGAAAATATTATTTCATTCCTCTGTCCTTGGAGATTTGGGGGATGAAATCCCTTAAGGAGGGTAGAATGTAAAAACCCAAAATCAAAGCTATAATAATTAATTAATGAATTAATTAAATAATAAAATAAATTTGTGAAGTTGTTAGAATTGAACCACGAGAGTTGCACCATTGTGTCCTCGGTAATTTTCTGGTCAATTTTCATTTATAGTTTGTCAAAATCCGAGCTAGTATAAAGAAGGTACGAAATAAATAAGAAATCAACAAAACGAAAAATAAATAAATAAATAGGGCTTGGTGGACCCAAGCCTATTGTCAGGTCGACCCTAGGGCCAACCCCCAAAGCCTTATGTCGACCTATAGGTTGACATGTAGTCGACCCGCCTTTGTTTTAAACCTACACTACAACAAAAAGACCCTGTGATTAAAGCCTATAATAGCGTTTTAATAAACGCTGTATAACAACATGTTATTAAAAACAATGAATAATTTATAGCCATAATAAGCGCTATAAAAAGCATTAATGTAATAGCGTAGAAAATCCGCTTTGAAATTCGTTATTAGCCATGAAATACTTTTTGTTTTTTCTAAGATAGCACTAATAATTCGCTATAAAGAATATTAATAGCGGATTGTGAATGCTGCATATGGACACGTTATTGTAAATGTTGACTTGTCACAACACCAATATGCCGCTATAAAGGTTCAGCTACTATAGTGCTTATACTCTGTTACGATATGTTCTTTTATAGCGCTTTCAATAATACCATAGCGCGTTTTCTGTTATGCTTCTGTAATACGATAGATTTAAGAGCAGTTATTTGGCGCTATTAAATATTTATAACGGTTTTCAAGTGCTGTGGTTTAGTTTCACAATTCAAATATTTTTTACATCCTATTCATAAACTGCAGTATTAAATACCAATATCAAAATACACAATAATAATCATTTTAAACATAAAATCATTTAAATAACCGAAGAATCATAAAAGATGATAAATATAGAGATATAATACATTACATTAAACATATCAAATATTCATACACATAAGATCTTATAGTTTAAACAACATATATAAAAACGTATTAGCAAATGTTTTAAGCGCACCCCAAAAATATAGCAAAGTTTAACAAAAAAACAAGTACATATTTGGTTGTTTGCATTAAAAAGAAGACCGTAACTTTCGCATCCTTCTTCTTTAACACACCTGCAGATAAGATAAATATTTACATTAGGAATGAATATGAAAAAAACACTGACGAAATTTGATTTTTAGATGGCACAGTGCAGTATGTGTACATAAAGAGCTGATAAGTATGTGTGCATAAAGAGCTGATAAGTATGTTTGTATATGATAGTAAACATATTGACAATATTATTACTATTATGACTTTTGTTGTTGTTGTTAGTATTATTATTTTAAACTTAGTTAATTTATTATTATTATATAAACTTAGTTATTTTTTATAAAACTTAGTAAACTTGATTAATATTTTATAATTTATTACTTTATTATAAGTATTATAAACTTAGTTAATTTTCATAAACTTAGTTAATTTATTAATATTAATATTATAAATTTAGTTATTTTTATAAAATTTAGATAACTTGGTTAGTATTTTATAATTTATTATTATTAGTATTATTATCATTTTAAACTTAATTAATATTATAAAATTCATGGTTAATTTATTATTTATTATTGTTGTTGTTGTTGTTCTAAACTTAGTTAATTATTATGAAACCTAGTTTGCTTATTTTTATTATTACGACTACGACTCTTGTTATAAATACCATAAAATAGGAATTTATTAGTAAGAAAAAACATATATTGAGGAAGGCACGTCTAATTAATATACGTGCACTTATAGTAGGTTACCCTGGCAACTACAACTTTTGGCTTAAGGACTTCGCCTTAACTGTTAATTAATGCTTAGACAATTATGTTAGTTGGATCATTTCAATCAATGTACTGATGCAGTGATCGATCACAATCTGTCACGTGCAGCTCTATTTCCATTGGGTAAGCAAGTTAAAGTTGATAATGAAATAAATAATGCAATATATAATTTAGCTTTTTGGTCAGGATTTGGATCTACGAACTATGCTCAAAAGATTTCTTGCAAGAAAATTCTTGTATAGTATCTAAAACTATAAAATAAATTTAATTATAAGAGGGATGAGTTTGCAGCAGTACCTATTTCTAGTGATGAAAATGAAAAGAAACTCCCAAATTCTATGATTGTTGCAAATGAGTAAGCATATTGTTCTGCTAATGTGCTGATACCAATAAGCTAAAGATGCTCCAAATGATATTATTGGCCACACTCTTCGTGGCGCCACTCACCTTAACATATATTGTTTTGCATGTACTTTATTTCGTACTGGAAAGTATGGTTATATATTCATAAACAAAACCAACTATTATTACCAACTTAACAATCAATTTAGAAAAAATAAAAGTGAAAAAATGAATGGAATTAGCGACTAAGCCGCTTAATTTCTAATTATAAACTACCATAATTTTTTGCAAACCAATAGCTGCAAATTATATTATATAAGCATTATACACTCTTAGGCTTTTAGCCATTTTGGAATTCTAAGCTACGATTTCATATAAGTGTGAAAACCATTTTCTGTTTGATTTTGATTCTGTCTTTTATGATTTTTAGATCAATTTTCAATTTATTATCAAAATAATCTTGAAGGAAAGTCGGCATGCATTCCTATTACCAAAAGCTACTCAAGTCAAGCATATTTTGTCTTTTAAAAGAATCATGCAGTGTTCAAGTTGAAAATTGATCTACTTGAGAACAAAATTGGGTCATGAGATCATGAGAACATACCTTTGTGAACTTTGCGGATGTGCATAATTTCACAAGCTCCTATGTGCTGGATATATGTGTAGAACGATGAATGAATGAAGATCGTTTGCTATTATGATGTTTAAATATACAGATATCTCCATATATTTAATTTAAGACATTATAAACCTCGTCAAGTATGGATTTGACCATTTTAGTTTTTTCAGTTTGATAACTTAGTCCAACCAACCTCATTGACCCCTTCTATACTGACTCGTTCTTTACAAAAAAATGACCGAATAATTCAAGTCAACTGCGTAATTAAACGTCTCTCGACATTAGTTGATGTTGACAGGATGTAAGAGTTAGATTAGTGCTACCTCAGTTGCTACTTTCTATAGAGATTATAAATTTAGCATTGAATATTTCGACTAAAGTTCACTACAGACTCACTGTAACTCCATTATGTTATTGTTATTTGACTATTAAAACAATGCAAAACCCTTTTTCTTAAAAAAAATCTTATCACATTAAACTGACTGACCGCATATTGTATGGTTGTAGCCACACATTTAATTCATGTTATTTTACTACTCATATACATTACTTCAGTCTTGAGAACTGCTAACTAAGTTGACTGATACCAACACTGCTTGGAAGATATATATACATTCACAAATACATGGTTGTAAACAATCAAACGGTTAGTGTTAGGGCTACCTATTAATATCATATTCTATGGCGCTTTCAAATTGCTCACATTCGGTATTTCATCATATCAAAGGCGTACAGTAGATGAACCTGAAATAAAAATAGGCTTAATCAAATATACTTTATCAGATATTTGATTTTATATCAAAACCACAAAATCTTGGTTCTCCGACTACACTATTCACTGGACATGCATGCTTTTTTATAGAGTTGTAAGAAAATACTTGGTTAAATATTATCTAAGAGTTCTTGTTTTTTGGTTATGCATTATTGACAAGAGAAATAAAACACCTGAATGACATTAGTCAGACTCACACTTTGCAAAGTTAGATAAAATAAGACAAGGATACAAAAGAACAGAATAATAAAAGAAAACAAAAAAAAACAGAAACACAAAGTATTATCTTTTTTCTTCTTTTTCCCAAGTAGAATGCAAATCAATTTTTCAAAGTACAATGCAAGATAACTTACACTATTGTAAGGGAAACCAATATTCACTACAAGCTCATTTTCACAGTATACAATTCCAAACCAATATTTAAATCTAAAATGCACTACTTACAGCATAAAACATCGACTATCGGCTTATTGTCCATAATCATATGACACTAAATGTGAATTTAGGTTTTACCACATAAACTTGTTCTAGAATTTAAGATTTTGTATTTACTTTCAAGTAAAATAAAATAGAAAACGGTTAGCAATCAAAACGATTCAATTTTGATTCCATGATTTGATTATACTGGAAAAATCATTTAACAATCAAATGTGATACAAAATATAACCTTCTTCAATACATCTTTTGTACTGAAATGTTAGAGTAAATCAAATCTACAGTTTGCTGTTAATTTATGTGCATACTTGGACAAAACATTTAGCAAAAAAGCAATATTGCAAACATTGAATTTTTTGTTCAAAACTATAGGTACGGTAGAAGATTGAGTATGTAGGATAAGCACTATTTGACATAACGACTAAGAAGCATATGCAGCATGTAGGAGAGTAATGTAGTAGACATGAGGAATATAGATATTTATGCAAATTTGGCTAGAACATAAAGAGGGAAAGTGCCTAATATGAGTAATGCAACCCTCCACTCCACGATGAATCCAACTATAAAAGATCTAAGCAATGAAGCTGTGTTCAGAAGTATAATTGATATTCTTTCAGCTACTATAGATATCACATCAACTGCATCCATGGATAATCGAGCATCCATGAGACTTGAATTGTTCTCCTCTTTGTCCAACCAGGCCCTTCATTCCTTAAAATTGCTACATTGAATAGTGCGTTAAAATAGCCAGTGCAAGAAAAAAAAAGATTATGTTACAAATATTTTACTAGTATATAGGGATGTAAGTTTAGATCTTTAAGGTGCTAGAAAACATATGGAACAGTGCTTAGGTCTTTGTCTTTGTTGAATTCACAATAAATAGTCGTTAAATTTCAAAATAACTGCAAAAGAGACAACATCATCTTACCAGCCAATTAACAGTTCATCAAAACAAGTGCAAAAGAGACGACATCATCAAAATAAGTGTTTATATAGTGTAAGATATTAAAACATATTTCTTGTCTTTCCTCTCAATTACATCAACTTTAATCGATTAGTTTTTATTTGCAAATGACAATGCTTAAATATGGGTACTTATTTGTAGAAGATTATTATTAACTATGTAGAGTGGACTGCTTTACTCCTACATTTTGGTTTGCAGTCTCAAAGTTACAAATGGCCATTTCAGGTTGAAAGTATAGCTTATTTAAGGAAACTAACTCAAAAGGCAAACTGTATTCTAATTGTTACATAGCTTTGTGCATTAAGCTATAGCATGAACCATTAGCCTTTTGTGTTGGAAAAAACTAAGATTCTTCACTTAGCAATGACAAATACTGTCAACCAGCTTAAAAACTGATCAGAGTTTGTATATTTATAATTTTCTGGGTAGAGAAATAAATGTCAAACAATAAAAGCAAACCATTAACAAAAGACGATGATAAAACAGAGATAGAATATCCTACCCCTTTTATGCTAGAAGGCTTAAGAGGCAGCTCACTCTTAGTAATAATGTGCCCATTATTCAAACTAACAAAAAATCCAATGTTTGGCTAGGGCGGCGCCATTGCTTACCTTATCAACATTTCACATAGATAATGATAAGAATTAATTAACAATGAAAAAAATCAAAAGAACTAAACGATTTGAAGCTATGTGTTGGATGTAAGCTTATAATAGATACATAGTCAACTGTTTTTAGATTAATACAACAGATGAAAAATTACTAGCAAAAATTGAAAGCAAACTGTTCATTTAAAGGATACTTGAATACTAAATAAGACAAGTGCGAAAATTGGTCAAATCAAAAGTGAACATATCCGCGAGCAAAGATCTATAAAGTATAATCCCAATAATATTATTAACGACGATGATTGAATTATTGTTAAACTAAGAAAAGCATACCTGAAATATTAAAGAATGTGAAAATAACCTTGGAGGTGGCCAAGAACCCTAAAATGAGAACGATATGTTTAAATGAGAATGAAATATTAGGTTTAAGTGTCCTCGAAGGCTTCCATTTCAAAGCGTGCAAATATGGACGACGATTGGGAACTGCCGATTTTGTGTTTGAGGATAGGAAATAGTTTGAGAAAGAGGGAAGAGGGAAGAATATAAGTGGGGGAAAATTGAGGAGGGAAGAGCAAAAAAAATTAGACAAGAAGGCAGCGAAAGAAACATTTGGGGATAGAAAGCGTTACCCAACGAACGTAGGATGTAATAAAAGAAATTAGAGTAAACAATATCATAATGAAACAATGCGTTATTACTTGGCGTTATAAAAGTCAATTTTTCTTGTAGTGGTAGGTTTGTCCAGATTCAAGCGATGACGAGTTTTACAATTTTTCTTCAATCCTGTGCGTTCGTGCTCCCATCCAACGGTTCCTAGTGAGCCTATGACGTGGTTTCATTAGATTTAATCTTCAAATCCAACGATCTGAGATCCTAAATTAACATTATAAGTAAGATCCTAGGCCTAGCTATTTTTCTCATTCAAATTTTGTCCCAATTGGGTTCATTGCCTAAACGTGGACCCTAAAAAGAATTTTTTTTCTTCTGGGAGGAGATCTTTTTAATAAAAATATTCTATGTCCTAGAAGTGGATCTGGGAAGGCCAAGGAACAGAGCTAAGGACCATTGGTGAGCGTTTTGTAATTATTTTAGATTTTGAAGTAATTTAAAATAATAGGCTTCTCAATAGTTTTAGTTTTTCTATAATTTTGAGATAGTTTTTATATAAGCTTATTTACAGTCTATTTTTAAGTTAATTTCGAAAGTTCTTTTCAGTCTATTTTTATTCTACTATTTTATTCATTTATTCATAGTTATTTACCGTTATTTAAAGTTATATGCATTTATTTACATCTGTTTTAAGTTGGAATTTAGCCTGTAAATGTTATTTTCTTTTTATTCCTTTTTGGACATGAATAAAATATTAAAAAGAGAATAATTAGCAAATATGGATTAAAATAGAAAAACACTAAATTTACTGAAATCAAATGAAAAATAAGAACTGTAATAAAAAGAAGATAGACTGAAATAGGCAAATTAAGATATTTGTAGTTATAACTAAAAAGAGAAAATAAAAGAGTAATAGAATAGGCTTATTTTGTAACTTAGATCTTGGATTGTTAATAAGCAAAAGAACAGTCATAACGCATAGGTTATATTTAAAAAAAAAAAAATAACGGAAGAGGCTTATTTTAAAACTTAGATTAAGTTAATAAGCAAATATAACAGAAATAACGGAAGAGGCTTATTTTAAAAACTCACACTAAGTTAATAAGAAAACATAGAGGAAGGGCCCATACCGGTAGTATTCCCTTTCAGGCAGGAACTGATGATCTCATAATAGTTAGATGAAGCTCGGACACGCTTATGCTGATTAGGGTAAATAACCGGCAAATAGATAGAGGCTCAAATCTGGGAATTTGGGTAAGGGGCACAAATTAGAATCTGTTTGTTAGGACCAGTATTGGCAACATTCCCTTTCAGACTAGGACTAATGGTCTCACAACACTTAGGTAAGGATGGGCAATATCCCATTCAGACTAGGACTACTGGCCTCACAACAGATTAGGTGAGGCTAGGCATGCTTATGCTGATTTGGGTAAATAACAGGTCAAAAGAGGAGGCGATAGTTAGTGTGTACCAGCGATGACCGAGCATGCGACATTGATTAGGGTAAATAATTCGCTTTTGTGTTCCAAGAGCTAAACGTGTGTCTTTTGCTGTGGGACCAACAGAATTGAACTAGCTCATAGTAGCACAATCGATATAGAAGGTCGATCAAAGGGTAGAATTAGGATTTCAGCCTAATCAAGATAACAATTGAGATAGGATTAGGATTTCAGCCTAATCACAACAGCTAAAGGCAAGTGCGAACAATTAATTCAATCAACCAATCAAAGCAAACAGTCTAACAGAATCAGAAATAGTATTTTATCCGAGTTTTATCTTTTCTGTATTTTCCCTTCAAGTTAGAACTATTGCTTAGTCTATTATCTTTACCTTGCTTAGAAATGCAAGCAATTACTTTCACTTACCATACTTATAGTTTGACCCACTCCTATTCTTCCCCTTTTCCCCTCAATAAGCCATCAGAGTTGAGTTGATTCAGGTTGCTTGAAGATTCATTCCCGAAGATTTCTCATTTCAGATGTATTCTTTTGCTTTTCATCCTTTTCATTTGGCATATTGTGGATTTGCACTTGTGAGAGGGAATACTATTATTATTATTACTTCTATACTTTGATTTTATGATACCGAGATGTATTTTCATAAGATATGAGATATTTTGAGTTTTTGAGTCATGTTATGTATTTATTGATGAAGTTTAATTTAAATGATAAGATATTATTTAAATGTTTTAGCTGTTTTTACTTATTTTCTTGTGAATCTTAGTCTTTGTGATGCTTTAGCTATACCTATAATGTACCACATCTTTTAGTATGCCCTTCTTACGTATACTAAAGGGTGTGGGGGGTTTCATATTTATAAGTATATTTTCCTAAAACCAATTTATTTCCAATACTTAGGAAATGATTCCATTATTTTCTATTTCTCAAAATCTTTTACAATTTATCTGTAAATCCTTTAACTCACTTATAAAGAATTCTATAAGTTTTTGGAGTTCATTAATTAATTTCCTTTAAAAGTCCCAAAAATGATTACACTTGTCTATAATTTCAACTACTCATTTCTAACTTCTTTTATGAATTCTAATTCATTTTTGAAGTTCTCTTATTTCAACATTTTGGAAGTTTCCTTAAGTTTCCAAAGTTCTCTTACAAGATTTCCCTTATACAAATCCTATCCGTTAAATAAACCCCATTTACAATTCTCGAGAGGATTTATAAATAAATTACAATCATTTCAAAACTATATATATAATAAGTATTTTTAAAGAATAATAATTTATTTTTAAAACATGTTTAAGTAATTATTAAATTATTAAAACACATAAATAAACACCAATAACTCACTTCCAATTCATTTTTAGATAAAACTAATCGATTTACAAAGCTTATTATAAAAATGTGAATTCACTTTAAATAATATTAAATATACTAAAATAGCTTTAACTATATAGTTTAAAAAATAAAAAAAATCCCATTTCAAAACACGTTTAAATTTTTGACAAAAAATCTATTTTAAAAATCAATATTACCAATTTCAATTTATAAACCTCTCTCGATTCATATCACATTGACTACGTTCCAATTTCATAAGCATTCTCACATTTCAAAAATAGAATCCACTATTTTTTTTCCAAAACCCGATTTCCATATCTCGACATACATTCACACTACAAATTTGTATTTCTAATTTATCAACTGATAATCATCTCCCTTATTTATAAACATCATTTATAATTTTGTAAACTCATTTTCGGTCTTTCTTTGTTAACAATAGATCTATATTAATCAAGCTCCATTTATAAATCAATTACTATTTAAATTTTCGTTTAGAAACCTATTACTTAAATAATCCAAACTATATTCCAAATTCTTTTAAAACTCTCAATTTCAACTTCCATTCCCTAGTTTAAGAAATCTCATTTAAAACTTATTATTGAAAATTCCTTGTATAGATTATTTAAAAATATCTATAACGAAACAATTTACAAGATGGTTAAATAAATTTCAAAAATCAAATCTTATATTTAATTCAAACTCTTCTGTTATTTAGTAATCCAAAATTAAGTATAAATATTTTTATTTCCAAATTCCCTTTTCGTTTTTTTTCAAATTTAAAAATACTATTTGTGGTGTTTATAATACCAAAATTAAGGGCTAGTACTACTATAGTATCCAATATATCAAATCACACAATAATCCATAGTATATTATTCAATCACATCATATATCACTATATAAGGAAAACGGTCAATATATATTGAGGAATCTAGTTGGATCCCTCCAACCTGTTTCTCTGCATCCCACGGATGTTATATAACATAAATTACCAATCCCACTTCGAGGTGGGATACCGCGGTAATATAGGGTCATCTGCTACTATGTGGGATGCATATGGTCTCATCCGCTCTAACAGTAGGAAATATACGCAACTACTAATATATTTACTAATATATATATACATATATACATACATATATATATATGTATGTATATATATATATAGATCATGGCATTCGCTGATAATAATTAATCCGTTCATCCAATCAACCATCAATAATTTTAATTACTATAAATTTAAACCAGTTAACCAAATTGTGTGAGATTTACTCACCTTGATTTAATAGTCGAAACCCACATCTTATGATGCACCCCTTAAGACCAATACCCAATGAAGATCTAAGCTTCCCAACTTCAAAGAACCCAATCTCTAGGTTTCTAGATTACATTCCGAATTGTTTTGAATTATTTTTTCTCGGCTTGAAAAAATGGTCAGATAAAGCCTTACTGCCTCATCATTTATGCACGCTTCAGCCATGCTTAAATGTCACAGGCTCAAACACATGGCCTTATTCTCCATGAATGCAAGATGTCACCTTAGTTACTATTGACAGATACCAACACATCATTGTCTATAGCATTCATGCGACCACCATCAAGGCCTATGTTGCGACAGCACCCTTGACTTCCCACTTTGGCCGCAACTCCATTACCAACAATCCTCTCCTGATAGCAGCTATCAAGCCCTTACCTCAACTATATCATCAAACACCAACTTCCATGATCGTACAAGTACAATTCCAGGCCATAACTTCCTATTGCGAATGCGATTTCATCATGTCCCATCACCCAATCGCACATGCTCCTTCCTTCTACCGTGAACATGTACTTAATGGCTTTGTTCCCGATTTTTTTTAAGTTGAAGTCATGACTCGATCGCACGAGAATGATTTCCTTTTTTTTATTATGGATTGAGATTTCATTACTGAAAGAAGGAGAAGACGCGATTTAACTTGAAGGGGGGAAGAGGTCGGTTATGCGTATGTATAGGGTAGCGATGAGATGTAATAGGGCTTGACCTTAAAATTTTATAGTATTAATTAATTCCAAAATATCTCATTTATAGCAATATAAAATCCCGAACTCCTATCGCGGCATGCTTCCTGGCATTTCTACTGTTATACCTTATTCCAAACGAGATGGAATAAGTCTCGATCCCCATTCGATCATATATGGAAGATAGCTTTTTGAACCCAATTATTATATTAAATTTTCAATATTAGTTTCAATGTGTTTCTATCCCATACAATCAAACAGTAAATCCAATCGCTACGAAATTTGAAATTCGATAATAATACACTATTATGGATCTAATGGAACTAGTTTCATCAAATTCCGAGACTGTGGCCTGGATCGCTAATTTAACGCGTTGATTAAATCGACGATTTCCAAAATTTACGAAATCATTTGAGATTTCAGTTTTTATAAATTTATTAACTAAATTCTAATTCGTAAAGAATTTATATCAACATTAGAAATCATCTCCGATCCATATTCAACTCAAATTTCAATTATCCACCATTTCCGTATTACAATAAATCATTATATTTGTCATTCGATAATTTCAACCAAAATCTTCATATTCAAAAATCAATTTATATTCCATATCTAATATTGAAAACCATTTGAATATTCAAAATCAAAGGAAGAAAAATCCGGGTCGTTACATAATTATATCGTGTTTTGATTTTCGAAATGCTCTCCATACTCGTTACATAATTATATCGTGTTTTGATTTTCGAAATGCTCTCCATACTCGTTACATAATTATATCGTGTTTTGATTTTCGAAATGCTCTCCACACAAAAAGGAATCTGCCAAAAATTTTCAAAAAATTCGACACTTATAAAATTTTCACAAATTTTCATCGTATGTGAAAATAGAAAGAAATTGATTAAATCTATTTAAATTATAGCATACGATAAGATGAACCAGAATGTCAGAGCCACATAGAGGAATTGAGTAAATTTGGTTTGATAAAAGTTGACAGAGTATGAAGAAAATCAAGGTATCAATTGGATGAAGTCTCCCTATAAGAAATTGTGAGGATACAATTTTCGTAAGAAGGGAGTCTTTAACAACCTTGTTTTCTTTGCCGTATAAATAAATTTTTTCGAGTTTGATGTTTGATAAATTAATATTTTGAAAATGAATTTTCTTTATTAAATTTTCTTTGTTAAATTTTATTTAATAAAAGATTTAGTTGTTATAAATTGAATTGAATTGGTAAATTATTTTTGAATAACATATTAAATTAAATAAGGTGTTATATTAATATGAAACATTTTAAAGTGCAAGTTAATTTTCAATCAGACTAAATTTTTATTTATGCATGAATAAAAAGAAGTTGTGAAAGAAAATTATTTAAATTAAAGTAAATTAGAATTTAGTCCTAATTGGATATGGCCCAAGCCGTTCAAATCCTTCTTTTTTTCTTCCATATTCTAGTATTCTCCACCTCTTTCACAAATTAAGTCTAAACCCACCACTTTCCATACTCAAAACCTCCTATTTTCAAAACGGATTCACACACATGAAAAAAAAGAATCGTGCTACACATCAAGATGCTGACGAACGTACAGCGTCGCGACCTAGCGAAGCCACATCATGGAGACATGAGGTTGGAGAGGCAACGATAGGTGGCAACATGTAACGTAGGGTTTGTGCGACTGGAGGTGACTCGAGGGGAGATTCATGAAGCACAAAGCGGTTGTAGCATTTGCGACCTAGAGTTCAATTGGTTTCGGTGGAGATGTGAAGGTAACTGTGTAATGCAACCTGGCTGGATGCGAAGCTTGCCTGTGGTTGGTAAATGTGCAATATATAGGAAGTTGGTTGAAGCGTGCATTATTGTGGATTGTTTCAGCAATATCGTTGAGGGCAACAAGGTGGCAGTAAATCTTTGCTTGGTAATTCAGTGAGTTTTCACACACAGCTATAGCCATATCTTATTTCTCTTATTTATATAAATCATGATTATGTGTTGAATTGCATAATTAAATCGATTGTTGGCATATTGGTTTAGTAATTGGTTGATGTATATAGAGTATATTTTTTGTATTAATTGGAAGAGTCAATTACAAACGGGATTCTATCCATTTTTGAATTAAATTAAATATTTTTTGTACGTTGATGTGTGAATTTTATGGATGACTAGAGTTCGGTGGAACTTGACTCTGGTCATGCAAGATATTTATAGTGATGTTTACTGATATGTATGTGGAGTAATTTGACTCCCTAATTATGTATTTAGAATCTTATCTATTTGCTCGTTTAAAATATTTTTTGAAAAGCTTTGAAAATTATTTCAGGGTTTAAAATCTTACTAAATGCATTTGTTACCAAAATATTATTCTATCTAGCTAATTTCGAACTCACAAATATATTTTTAATTATAAACATAAATATAATTTTCTTTTGGTTACATAACCCTTTTTTAAAAGTTATATATAATATGTCTTAAGTTTTAAAAGGTTATATTATCAATATTTTTGTTTGACCTCGGTTATATTAACCAACAAAAAAGTATTGAATGAGTCATTCCATAGTTATCCAATAACTTCCAATACATAACTCTTTGTTGTCCCTAGCGACCACGAGTAATACACTACCTAACATTCGAAGAGTGTTGCATACTTTTACCTCAACGGATATATTGATATCTAGTCTCGATACGTCTCGAATATGAATTTTTAAATGATATGTTTATTATATTGTGATAAATTGCTGATGATTACAACACTTTGTAATTACTATCCTAAAATACATCATTTATGGATTTTATATTAAATATACTTAAACTAAATAATTAATTAATTAATATAATATAATCTAACAAGCATATAATAAAAGAAAAACACCTTTTATTTTAAATGAGTTTTTATTACAGAGTTAATAATTTACAATAAATTAAAGAATTTTCCTAAGCATACCCCTGTCTTTATCAATCTCCCACTTGCACTTGGGACCTATTATGGAATCTCAATCTCATCGCTTCAATCATCATGATGAGAATTGGCAATGCTAGTCTCTTCGCGAATGGATCTTCTATGTTGTCTTTAGTATATACTCTTTGTTTCATGTCCTCTTTTGTGACGACCCACCTTTCGGAAGGTTTAAATCGACAATAATCCACACATGTCCAATTTAAACAGTCTGAAACGTAAATAGTCAACGGGGTTATATATGAAGGATAATAAGAGAAGAAGAAAGCAAAACACAAAATCTCATAGCGGAAACGATAAAATATAATAAACAAATAAACAATTCATAAAGTTGTTTACTATACATTTGATTATAATCTATACACATTTATCAGAGTTGTAAATATACAGCAAGGAGAAATAATGAATGCAGTAAATTAGCATGATACGGGGTATAATGATAATAGTAATATACCAAAACTCCGTCTTCATCCTCCAAAGAATAGTCTTCAATACACTGAAAAAACTCAGGATTGACCCGAGCGTAATGAAAAGGCAAAACTTCGAGTCAGGACTAAAATACTCATATGTAAGTCCAATTAATATCACAAATATGAGTGCAATAACTTAAGAGATGTTACGGGATTTTCCATTTCCTAAAGATCCGTTAAACTATTTATATATATTAGTATACGCTACGATAAATATTGTCTATCAGTAAAATAAATATTAAAATACCATTAAGGCTTTACATTGATCTACCTTAACACATTTACAATTTTAAACCAAAGTCGTAATGGGCTTGGATAGGGATAAGTGTGACAAGGCACGTGAGGCAATGCCCAAGGTAGGATTCTACCAGTTTACCCTTTCTGGCTGGTCGTAACCCATCTGTGGCTGACCGCGACAATCAATCTAAACAACAAAAAGGTGCACCCATCGAAACCGAAATCATAATAGTAATACGAGGGATCAAAGTCGCTAGAGGTAGCTAACTTCAGTGGCCAGACATAGGCTCCTGTTTTAGTCATTTTAATTATGACACGAGTGTCAAGGCTATCCATCATTGTTCTCTTACTTCATTCCAGCAAACGTCGCTAATTCAACCACTACATTATGGATATCATCCACCACGTACACAGTTGTCAAAGTGGTTCCACTATTGACAGAGAATATGCCAATAAGAGGCCCCGGTCTCTTTAACAACCAAACGTCATTTTACACACCGATTGGTTCTTTTACATTTCAAAAACAATTCGTACTTGATATCAAAATATTGTGTTTATTTCAAAAGTCAAAACCATTTTTGAAATCATCATATTTACTCAAAAATCATATTTTGCTTCATAATGTCAATTTAACTCGATATACTGATTTCACTTCAAAACTTGATTCGAATTGCAGTTTTGGTTATAATTCACTTTAACTCAATATGCATTTAAACACAAGATTTAAATATAAACATTCCACCCTTTGGCCAGTTTGGATTTTAGAAAATAGTTTAAAAATAGTTAAAATAGTTTAATAGAAAATAGGTTCAATAATAAAATGGCTTATATAGTAAAATAGCTGGGAAATTAAAATAGTTTAAATATTTAAAGAAATAGCTTTGAAATAGTTTATACTAAAATAATTTATTAAAAGAAAATAGTTTTCATGCCAAACTGATTCAATTCCAAAATTTCCAATACCAAATCAATTTCCCTTTCCATTTCGATATACTCGATTCAACTCCGATATCAAGTCGAATTTTAATTTCAACTCCAAATTAATTTAAATTTAAAATCCAAATTAATTACACTTCCAATTTCAAATTAATTTAAATTCCAATTTTTCAAATTAATTTCAACACCAATCCTAACTTAACTTAAATTCAAATTTCAAATTCAAACCATTTCGATTTATAAAAATTTCGAGTCTATTTCCAAAATATCGACTCAAAACACTTAAATCACATTTTATCTTCAATATCCAATTAGAAATCTAAATCTTTAAATATAATTAAATTCCGACCTCAATTTCAAAAAAACGTTTTATCACTTTTACTTAGCAATATCCAAAGTTCGAATAAAAATCCAATCTTTAAAACAAATCGATTCTGAAATTTAAATCATATTTTGATTATAACTTCAAAATCTCAAATTCAATTATTTAAACAATTTGTTTATCAAATTTAAATTTCAACATTTCAAGGTCAATTTCGAAAATAGTTTGATTTCCATAAATTCGATTTTTCATTTCTTACAATCAAATCATTTAAATAATTTCAAGACAAATTTTAAAATCATTTAATTTAACCAATCCTTTGTTCGTATATAATTCTCTAACCTATGGCCAAGTGAATCAATTATTCAGTTCAGGGGATGGGTATATATTATTTCAATCCAAAATAAATGTCATAGGTATATATCATTTCAACCTATTTCTTAATTTATTCGAAATAACTTAATTACAGTTTTATACACTGTAAAGAATATACAGGATGATAACATAATATATATATTAAAAAATCCAAACGTCCAAAACATCAATCAATAGCATCCATCTCAATCAATCATCCAAATAGTCAATATTCACAACAGTCGACCGATTTTCGTTAAATCGGGGATTTTACTAATGGTTTAAAATCCTAATTCAAATTTAACAGTCAAAACTAAATTCTATCATTTTATTCAGATGTCGATTAAATGTCAAATTAAATTTATCCACATCAATAAATTCAAATTACTTCACGATATAAATTTTTCTAACATAAGATATAATAGTCAAACGTGAGCGATAAAAACATTCACTTTTTTATTTGAAACTAAAAATACTTCAGCTTCAAATAAATCTCAATTCGCTTCCATGCCGAAGCTTTGTCGATACAATCTCAACGCAATTTGTTTTGCTCGAATCAGACCTCGCACGAAAATGTTACGTGCTAATTAATATAGCAGTATAATTTAAAATTTAATTAACTACTAATTGACTAAAATTAATTAGAAACACAACCCTCTCACCTTCTCTCTGCTCAAAGCTGCAACGGGTCGCACTCAACTCCTTTCTCAGTTGGTTTTTTAGCAACCGATGATCGATCACCCAATCGCTGACACCCTCCCACTTGCTCACGCCATCTTAGCTCGCCGCCGCCATCACACTCCTCGCATGCCAACTTCATCGGGGCGCTCGAACGCCCTGCTCTTGTCGGCGCCGCCTCCCTTTAATGTTCCAAATCGAGAAGCCAAAACTTGATCGTGCTCCAGTTCGAAACACTTCCCCTCGCGCGAGATCGAGTTGTTCGATTGTGATTTCTCATTATTTTCTTCGATTCATTTTTTTATTTATGAAGGCTCGAACTTTAGAAAGGAGGAAGTCGAGTTTTTTTTCGGTTGTGATATTTTCCATTTTGAATGGATTTGAAATAATGGGAAAAGAAGGAGATAAGGTAGGTTGACTACGCACAACGTTGGGAAATAAAAGTAAATATATTATTATTTTAAATTAGAAAAATATCTATCTTAAGTGTCCGAATTTCTTTGAGCTCTAAACGAAGCGTACCACCTGGCGTTTATAATGTTTTACCCCATTCCAAAGCAATAGAACTAGTCCCGAGGCCTAGTTGGATCATCGGAAGATAGCTTTTTAAATCGAATATTTTAATTAAATTTGAACTTGAATTTCTAGCGTTTCAAGCTCGCACGGTTATACGACAAGTTCGATTGCTACAAAACTTAAAATCCTACAATAATTCACCATTATAGATCTAATGAAATTGGTTTCGTCAAAATTCGAGACAGTGGCCAAAATGGCTATTTTTACTCATCAATTAAAATATAAAATTTTAAATTTCAAATTATTCACATTTAAATCAAATTTTAAACGTTAACCATCTTCGTTCATATTTTGAATAACATTTAGATCAAATTCCAATATCATTTTCCATCATCTTAAATCCAGAATCAAATCATTCAAATAATCTCCAAGAATTAAATTTTAAACAATTTAATTATCCAATAAACCAATATAAATAAATCATTAAATTTTATTTCTACCCATATTTATCCAATAATTACATTAAATTTAATAATCTAATATAGCCAAAAATACGGATCGTTACATACTCCCCCACTCAAAAAATTTCGTCCTCGAAAAGGCGTTAAGTACGGAATTTAACATACAATATATTTTATCGAAATAATTAACTTATAAAACATAAGCATATTATTTGCAAACTGATACTATGCTTCAGCTACGCTATTCCGATGTCAATTTTACAGAGAATATAATTTATATAGAAAAACTAGTTATAAAATTTTTAAAACTTCAAAAAAATCTCTAACACCTGCATTTACGGAAAATTTCGGCAGAGTCTCCTTTGCATGGCTCGATCAGGAAAATTTTACAATTCAATATATAACATAAATATAACCAATATATATCGAATATACATCTCATCTCAATGATGAGGCATCCCGAAGGGAAAAATAATAAAATCGCGGTATGTAATCCGAGATACGCACCTTATTATTTATAATACGAGCGAGTTCGCTCGTATTAAACAAGAAAAGCAACATAAATCCACGTATACGTCCAAACGATCTACCTATCTCAACACAATTTAGAATATTAGTTACTTATCATAAGATATAAAACATGTATGAGTTAAATAGAACCATATAGCGTGATTTTTAATCCAAATCATAAGCATAAACATAAACACATAACGTACAACAATCATATGCAATCAAAACAGCTAAAACAATGATCTATAATAAAAGAAACTATTCAACCATCGATATTCATCAAATTAATCCAAACTATCATCATTTACACTTCAAATTCAATATTTAATTTATACACTACCATTTCTTCTAACTCTACTTAAGTTAAATCAATTTTTGATCTCACTGCAGATTTCCTTTTCGTATCTTCGATGTCCACTAATTTTGTTTACTTAAAATGGTTTATAATTGCAATTTTTCTTGGTTCTGTGATGGTTTTTTTGGGCACGAAAATAATCTTTCCGAATAAAAGCATATTTATTTCAAATAAAACAACCCCCATCACAAAATACATAGTAAGCTGCAATTATTATTTCATTAAATGCCTGATTAAGTCATAACAACATATGTTACAGTTCAACATTTCATTTAGTTTTTAATCATGGTTTTCAAATAAAAAAAATAAGCTTGCGACCATCATTTTTAACATCCAAATAAGTAACTAAAAAGCCATAAATGTTTTACTTTTATAATTTGCATGAAACATATATAAAACTTAGCTTCTTTCTAACTAGGCATATGAAAATAAACATAATAAGTATCTTCTACAGATCTCTTGTTAGTGATCTTCTATAAATCTTTAATTAGCGATCTTATTTAGTCATGTAAAACTTGTGTTAGACCTCAAACTAATGGAACATTTCACACCCCTTTTGCCTGGGTACTAATATCAGCCCATTTGAGTCCATACTCAGGGCAACTAACATTAGTCTAAATCATATTTTTTTCTCAATAGTTAGTGACAAAATTGTTTACGGGTATAAAAAATTATAATTAAAACACGATACAAGAAATTTAAATTTAAATGATAACAAGGTATGAGTTCTTGAATAACTGTTTTGAATAGAACAAAAAATATATCATAAGTGAAATAACGATGTCATACAAGCTATCAATCCAAAACAAAAATCGTTTGGCATGAGAAATAACACAGTTTGGCATATATTCTCAAGGTTGACGAAGTACTACTTATATTTAGTATTTATCAATTTTGTGAGTTGCAAGACTTGCATGTTTTCACAAATACTTCAATTGTAATATCCATATTTTCCTTTTTATTGAAACTGCTTTTACTTTTATTCGCTTTAGGTTCACTTTTATCATGGTTGAAAATTTCATGATTGTTCTCTTTAGTAAGAACATGTGCAGATCTCATAGATCTACGTACAATTGATTCTAAATGATTACTTGTCACCATATTAGGGCTTAGTTGTGATTAGATAAGAAACTGATAAGTTAAAATAGCAAATATGCTGCTACTATTAACCTTATTCTTTTCTCTACTTATCCAGGTTTAGGCTTCTTATCTTCTATAAGGTATCTGTGTCCTCTTATTGATTTATTTATTGATCCAGATGTATTTAAAAGTCTATTCATAAAATATGGCTACTTTATGATGCCTATTCAGAAATGACTAATTAGTAGTTTCGAACAAAATCTTAGCAAGAAATACTATATTTATCGATATGAGGAAAGATCCATGTCAGCCCTCTCTTAACACATTTGAGCTACGATATTACAGAAGTTAAAAAAAAGTTGAAAGAAGTTTATCCATTTCATGTACATCATTTTCATAGGAAAATAAAACCAAAGGTTTAAATTATACGCTCTTCAAAATATCAAGTTAACATGAACTGTTAAATCAAGTACTTTAATCGCCGATTTGAAATATGAATTTTGTGTTGGAAAAATTAAAGTGAGCCAATTTCCTAGAGATGATTTTAAGTATGATGCACATATTCCTAAAAGTTCGTAGAATTCTGAATAACGAAACCCAAGATATGAAGAAGATGCTAGAGGGCATCTTAAAAAAAAAATGCCAAGGATCTTTCATATAACCACATGCATACATACATATGTAAGAGTTGGAGATGAGAATTCAAGAGAGTGGCTTTTTTTTCACCTACAAGTTTGTATTTAATCAACTAGGCCAAAGGAGTTTTGTCCTTATTTAAATTCTCAAAATATTTAATTTGGTTGCACTGTCAACAAAAAAATGAAAATCTAGTGTAATGCAAAGCATTTGGATGAGAGGAAAAGAAATTCTATTGCCATTTACTTGTTCAGTTTAATCATTAATCATTTCATAATACACTAATTAAGTATATAGCATTTATTATAACAACTTAAATTTCATTTATAAACATTTGAATTACTTAAGCATTGATTTACTTCTATAACATTCCATTACATATTCTTATACGCATTTTAACTTCTTAAACATTTATGGTAAGTTATTTTGATGCTTTAGAATGTAATTTGGTATCACATAAATTAATCTTATTTATTTTATTTTCTTCATTCACAACTCAATTTATTTAGCTTTCTTTAGTTAATTATTTTATTTCATTTCTTGAATTTAAATTTCTTTTGGTAGCAAATTTTTACTTAGAACTAGAAAATGAATGCTGACCCTGTCCTTGGCCCCAATAGTTTCGACATAGTGGAGTTGCTACATTGTGTTGTAGTGGCACCGGTTCGATTCCCAGCGGCCACAATAATGAGACATAGTGCACGGCCACTTTAAAACCGGCTTAACCGAAGGGCAGGGCGACATAGTCTCCTTGGCCCCAAAGTTTAAAGTTTTCTTTCAAAAATGGGGACCCTCCCTCTTTTTTTAACCCTTCCCGCCGACCCTTCCCATCCATCCTCATCTCTGCAACCCTGTCCTTCTTCACCTATTCTTGTACCACCCGCTGTCACGACACATGCTACCCTGTCAGTACCTCCCCCGACAACCATCCCTTCTGTCAGAATCCATCCTGTCTCACCCTTTCCAGCTAAACCATCAACTTCCAAGCCTACTGCCTTGATTCCTTCTTCTCTCCCCTTGCTACCCCTTCCCCAAACTCAATTAGCATGGAACTCTCTTTTCAAAGCAAAACCCTCTAACGCAGGGAAGTATGTTCCCCGTGACATGCTACTTGACTTCAATGGTGACGCTATTGTTCCTCCAGCAGAAGTTGTAAAGGCAGGTAACTCTATGTGGAAGGAATATCTGGTTGGGTTTTTTCTTGACAACCCACTGCCATACATGACGGTACTGTACTATCTAAAAAAGGCATGGAAATTACGTGGATCCATAACTGTAAAATCAGATGGGTTCCTTTTCTTGTTTAAGTTCTCAAATGAAGAAGATAAGATTAGAATTTCTGAGTCAGATCCTGTAATAATGAGGAACAAACTTTGCATTGTTAAACCATGGGATGGAAACGTTGGGAATACTTGTAGTAGTATCAAAGCTGTACCAGTTTGGATTAAGTTATCCAACATTCCTTTGTTTGCGTGGCCACCATTGGGAATTAATTGGTTAGCAACAAGGATTGGAAAACTACTGTGTATGGATGCTTCAACTGAAAAGTTTGAGCGAATCTCCTTTGCCAAATGTTTAGTTGAGGTCACACCAAATAATGACTTACCAGAATCCTTCACTGTTCAACTGCTTGATGGAACTGAACAAGTAGTCAGAGTTGATTATTTGTGGAGGCCGGAAATATGTAATACATGTAAGGAGTTTGGGCATATGGTAACAACATGCAAGAAGACAGTAAATGAAGATAATGGAAAACAATGTGAAGCTACTAAGCAGCAAGAAAATGGTGAAGAGAAACAAAACATGGGGAGGAAGGGGAAAGCTGCAGACAAACATGATAAGGTGAAGCAAGTGTGGCAAAAAGTAAACAGGAACAAAGTGAACAAAGGAGACAACAGAAAAGAAGTAGAGGGAGCAAAAAAGAAAATAAAAGGAACAAATGAAGAATATAAACTTGGTGAGGATGAGGACAGAACAAATGTTAATAAGGTTGGGGATAAAACTGATACAGTTGAACAAGTGTGCACTGTTGTTACACATAATAATTTTATTCTGTTGCAAAATGAGGAGGAAGTGCAAGAAACAATGGTGATTGTAGAAGAGGAGGAAGAGCAACTGTCACTTGAAAATATATGTGTAGAGTTCTGTGAGAAAGCTATTAACAACAACACAAACTATGTAGTTGGTAATATAGATGATTATATCCAAACTACTTGCAATATGGTAAAGCAACATGGAAGTAACTGTGAAACAACAAAGTGTGGCAAAAGCACTGAAACTGGTAAAAGCAATATTGAAGTGCATGCACAGGCTGACACATATGATACTGAACTGGACTGCGCATGGTGTATATCATTTGAAAACAACATCGTCCAATTAATTACTTCTATGCACAAGCTAAATGATGATGTGCCAAATTCAGAATTATCTCACTACAACTTCTCAATAAACTTGCCTGGATGGCCATCAAACTCCTCTTCACCACATTCTCAACCAATCCCACTTCCAAAGCCTACCAACTCCACTACTAAGACTCATCCAACCTCCTCACCTCCCCCCAATCATAGGAAAATTGAAACACGATCTCTTTCTGCTAAGAGAAGAAATAACTCCACCTCTCACCAATAACTTTTTATGTTTAACAAAATCGCTGCCTGGAATCTCAGAGGGGCACATAGTAATGCAAAACTTGATCAGGTGAAAAGCATCATTTCATACTATGACATTTGCCTTTTTGGAATGCTTGAAACCAAACTCAGTTTACCATTATCCATCAGAGCTGCTGATTATATTAATCCAAAATGGAAATTTCATCATAATCTTGATATAGCTACATACGGGCGTATTCTTATAATCTATGATCCTGCAGTTATAACTCTTTCCCCAATCTCAACCACAAGACAGTTTATTCACTTTAATGTCCAAGAAATTCAAACATCAATCTCCTCCTACATCACTTTTGTCTATGCTGATAACTCGGTGCTTTCTAGAAATTCTTTCTTCACCTCCTTGCCCCCGCTACGACAATCTTCTCACCCCTGGCTTGTTCTTGGTGATTTCAATTCTTGCCTTGAGCTCACTGATAAAATTGGAGGTAACCCACTATCCCCTTGAGACATTGCTCCACTCAATTTAGCTGTAGCTGAGGCTGATTTAATCACAGTTAACAAGTCTGGTGCTAAGTACTCGTGGAATAATAGAAGTCGTAGTGGAGTTCGTACTTTCACCACAATTGATCATGCCTTCATCAACTTTGAAGCCCTATCTCGATGGCCTACCATATCAGTCTTCCTACCTCAACAAATTATGTCTGATCATTCTCCTTTGATTTTATCGCTGGGTCACCATTCACGAAAGGAAAAGAGAAGTTTCAAATTTTTTAATGCTTGGCACAAGCATGAACACTTTCTGACATTAGTTTCACAAGTAAATACTGAATTCAATTGCTTTGGTAACCCCATGAACAAGTTTTGCAGGAAATTGAAAAGGATTAAACAGGAGATCAAGATGTGGGCCGCTTCCACCTTTGGAACTGGTAGCATGCTATCAACAACTCTTAAGGAACAGCTACAGAAACAGCAAGATTATATGATGGACCACCCCCACGATGAACAAGCTGCTGCAGATGAAGCCATATTATTCAATAAAGTTAATAATGCTCTCAGCATGGAAGCTAACACGAAGAGGCAACAACTGCACAATAAGTGGATTGTTGAAGGTGACAGGAATACTAAGTTCTTCCATGATGCATTAAAGGTAAAACATGCTAGAGAAAATATTTACAAAATTTTTGATGAACAAGGTACCTTATGTACTACTGCTGATTCAGTTGATAAAGCCTTTGTCGAATACTTCACTAATCTTCTTGGCAATACTACTGGTTTCTCACCTGACCTTGATCAAATTTCATCTCTTGCCTTGCCATGTATTACTTCTCATGAAGCTAACACTCTTATTAAGCCTGTTACAGATGAAGAAATCAAAGACACCCTTTTCTCAATGAACAAACACTCTTCAGGCGGTCCAGACGGCCTTAACGTGATTTTCTTCACATCAACATGGGATGTGCTTGGTCATGAATTCTGCCAAGCAATACACAATTTCTTTTCTAAATGCAAACTTCTTCGTGAAGTGAATTGCACTAATATTGCATTAATCCCTAAAGTCACACCGCCAACTAGTGTGACCTCTTTCAGGCCTATCTCCTGCTGCAATGTGATATATAAATGTATCATCAAAATTCTAGCCACTCGTATGGTTAATGTTATGCCTTCTGTTGTCTCAATGAACCAGGCAGCTTTCATACCATCAAGGAATATTCTCGACAATGTGCTTCTAGCTCAAGAGCTGCTTAAAGGATATGGTAGAAATAATGTTGCCTCTGCGGCAGTTCTTAAAATTGATATTTCAAAGGCCTATGATTCTATTCACTGGACTTCAATAGTTCGAATTGTGGCACACATGGGATTCCCCATAATTTTTGTTTCCTGGATATATGTTTGTATCTCCTCCCCTACATTTTCTGTAGTTATTAATGGAAGACCTGTGGGCCTTTTCAGTAGTAGCAAGGGCATACGGCAGGGAGAACCAATATCATCACATCTATTTCTGTTGGTTATGGAAGTTTTCACTGTTATACTTAACACTAAATACTCACAGAAATTAATAAAGTACCACCCAAAGTGCAATACTCTTCAAATTAACTCTATAATGTTTGCTGACGATGTGATGTTGTTTACTAAACCTGATTTTCCATCTCTGTCTGCCATTATGGACGCATTACAGTCCTTTTACCGTATGACAGGACTTACTATCAATCATGCTAAGTCTTCCATGCTTGTTGTGGGAGTTAGTGATGCTCTGAAAACTGCTCTTTATCAACATATAGGCTTCACATGCATGGATAACGATATGAAGTATCTTGGTCTCCCTCTAATCTCTAAGAGAATTACTAATGCTGACTGTTTTGCATTATACCATAAGATTACTTCAGTTATGAGTGCTTGGGAGAATAGAAAATTAACACAAAGTAGTAGACTTATTCTAATCAAAACTGTTGTTTTTTCATCTCTGGTCTACTGGGCACGTTCAATGATCCTCCCTATGAAACTGATGCAACTTGTAAGGTCGGCCATGATTAGATTCTTTTGGACTGGCAGTGTTCATAACAGGAAGTTGATGCCTTGCTCCTACACAAAAATTGAAATTCCCATGAAGCTTGGTGGTCTTGGTGTTATTAACCCTAGGAGGTGGAACCAAGCTGCAATAAGTACTCATTTTGATGCCATTATCAACAAGAAGGATACAATATGGGTTAAATGGATATGGCAACATTACATTAAGACCAAATATTTTTGGAGTATGGACATATCACAAAATAGCAGCTAGATTTGGAGAAACATTCTGAAGCTAAGACAAGTTTATCTCCCTATTATTCAATATCATGTTACTGTTAACTCTATGGTTAGCTTTTGGCATGAACCATGGGCATGTAAGGGCCTTATTCTATCTCAGGTTTGTGACTATCAACAGATTCAGCAATCTGGTATACGATATGATGCAAAAGCAAATGAATTCATGCATGAAGGGAAGGTGCGAATGCCAAATACTAGTAATCAAATGCTCAAAGTCATGTGGAAGGATATCCAAGACAAATACTGCAATACTCATCATCATGATGCTATCACTTGGGACTTGAAGCCACACAGTGTACACTGTGTGTACAATTTTTGCTCGGACTTCTCTCCCCTACCTGCATCTAAATGGTACTCAGTTATCTGGTCGAACGACTTTGTTCCCTCACAAAATTTGATGATGTGGAAAGTGTTAAATCAGGCACTGCTGACAAGAGGTAAATTAAACAGTATTGGGTTGCCTTGCTCACCTATGTGTCTATTTTGTGAAATGTATGAGGAGAGTGCAGATCACCTTTTTTTGAATGCCCTGCACTCAAGATCTTGATCAACTGCATCAGTAGCACAACTGGTTATAATCTATCTTCTGGAAGCTCGAGTATTGTGTGGAGCATCATATATAAGGCTACGAGATGGAGAAGTGCTCGATCTATAGTGTTGGTTGTAAGTTTGAAAATATACATTAGACTCGTATGGAAGGAAAGGAATGCGATTGTTTTTGATACGCAAAGGAAGAAACTGGAGGACCTATGGCATGAAGTTAAGACTGCCATCCACTTGCAATTGAAGACTTGCAACAGAGATTACCCTGACAATTTGATTATTCGACGGGCATGAATTTTTGTTGTTTTTTCAATTGTTTTTTTTCTTCTGTTTTTTCCTTTCTCTCTACCTTTATCTTTTTCTAACATTTTGTTTGTAACTTTTATTGTGTTGCAATAAACTGGTAGGGGACCAGTCAACCCCGCTGGCTTTGCCAAAAAAGAAAATGAATGCTGACGATGCTGCAGTCATCCCCGAATTTATTTCCCAGTGACCGAAGCAAGTTTAATGCTTCTTATTTTCTTCAAAAATCTTTTAAAAATCTTTTTCCAGCCAAAACTCTTTCAAATAATACATTTTATTAATTTTTGAAGGCTTTGAAAAATATAATTTTGAAAACAAAAGGATTTTAAATTCCAAAATTCTAAGTTTTTAAAATCATTTCTATATATAAACTATATTATAACATACTTGTAGAAATTTCCTTAACTTATTATCAAAATATTCTGTTAATTTACAACTTGGACATTTTAACTAATTCTCACTGCAATTATATTTCAATTCATTTTAATTATTGAATGTTTCATAAAATAAAATTCATTAATATTCGTTTTATTTTAATTCAACCAATAATTGATGATAATTAAATATTATCATCTCCTAACAACAATTTCATTAAAATTATCATTTTATATATATAACGTAGTTTAGTCAAAATAATTTCATTTGCTTAATTTATAAAACAATATTATGTCGACTTGCCTCGTTTAAGTGTTTAGAAACCCCTATCGATAACATGGCGTCCCGCATATCGACCAGAATTCATAAACAAATCAACGGATAAGTAAACACAATATAAAATATTTATAACACTAACAAGTATGCTCTCTCATATATATATACACTTAAACAGACTCATTCTAGGGTATTACTACCCTATCTCTAACTAGTCAAACCCCACAAAGCCAAGGTTATCGTTAAACATGGCTTTGATATCAACTGTGACGATCCACATTTCGAAAGGTTTAAATCGACAATAATCCATACAGATTAGACTTAAACAATCTGGAACGTAGATAATCAATGGAGTTAAATAAGAAAGTGAATAAGAGAAGAAGAAAGCAAAACACAGAATCTCACATCGAAAATGATAAAATATAATAAACAAATAAATAATTCATAAAGCTGTTTACTATACATTTGATTATAATCTATACACGTTTATCAGAGTTATAAATATACAGCAAGGAGAAATAATCAATGCAGTAAAATAGCATGATACATGGTATAATGATAATAGTAATATACCAAAACTTCGTCTTCATCCTCCAAAGAAAAGTCTTCAATGCACTGAAAAAACTCATTACTGACCCTAGCGTAATGAAAAGGCAAAAAATTCGAGTCAGGACTAAAATACTCTTATGTAAGTCAAATCAATATCACAAATATGAGTGCAATAACTTAAAAGATGTTACGATATTTTCCATCTTCGAAGGATCCGTTAAACTATTTATATATAATTGTATACGCTATAATATATAATGTCTAACAGTAAAATAAATATCAAACTAGCGTTAAGGCTTTACATTGATCCACCTTAACACATTTACAATTTTAAACCATAGTCGTAATGGGCTCGTATAGGGATAAATATGACAAGGCATGTGAGGTAATGCCCAAGGTAGGATTCTACCAGTTTATCCTTTCTAGCTAGTCGTGACTCATCCGTGGCCAACCGCGACAATCAATCCAAACAACAAAAATGTGCACCCATCGAATCCAAAATCACAATCGTAATACGAGTGATCAACGTCGCTAGAGGTAGCTTACCTCAATGGCCAGACATAGGCTCCTATTTTAGTCATTTTAATTATGACACGAGTGTCATGGCTATCCATCATCGTTCTCTTACTCCATTCCAGTAAACATCACCAATTCAACCAAAACATTCTGGATATCATCCACCGCGTACACAGTTGCCAAAGTGGTTCCAATATTGACAGAGAGTATACCAATAAGAGGCGTCAGTCTCTTTAACAAACCAAACGTCATTTTACACACCGGTTGGTTCTTTTACATTTCAAAACAATTCGTACTTGATATCAAAATATCTTATTCGTTTCAAAAGTCAAAACCATTTTTGAAATCATCGTATTTACTCAAAAATCATATTTTACGTCACAATGACAATTCAACTCGACATATTGATTTCACTTCAAAACTTGATTCGAATTACGGTTTTAGTTATAATTCACTATAACCCAATTCGCATTTAAATCCAAGATTAAATAAAAACATTCCACCCTTTGACCAGTTTGGATATTAGGAAATAGTTTAAAAATAGTTAAAATAGGTCAATAGAAAATAGTTTGAATAATAAAATGACTTATATAGTAAAATAGTTGGGAAAATTAAAATAGTTTAAATATTTAAAGAAATAGCTTTGAAATAGTCTATACTAAAATAATTTATTAAATGAAAGTAGTTTCCATGCCAAACTGATTCAATTCCAAAATTTCCAATCCCAAATCATTTTCCATTCCGATATACTCGATTCAATTCTGATTTCAAGTCGATTTTAATTTCAACTCCAAATTAATTTAAATTCGAAGTCCAAAATAATTACACTTCCAATTTCAAATTAATTTAAATTCCAGTTTCAAATTAATTTCAACTCCAATCCAAACTTAACTTAAATTCCAATTTCAAATTTAAACCATTTCGATTTATAAAAATTCCGAGTCTATTTCCAAAGTATCCATTCAAAACACTTAAATCACATTTTATCTTCAATGTCCAATTAAAATCCAAATCTTTAAACATAATTAAATTCCAAGCTCAATTTCAAAATAAGATTTTATCACTTGTACTTAGCAATATCCAAAGTTCGAATATAAATCCAATCTTTAAAATCAATCGATTCTAAAATTCAAATCATATTTTGATTATAATTTCAAAATCTCAAATTCGATTATTTGAACCATTTCGTTTATCAAATTTAAATTTCAACAATTCGAGGTCAATTTCGAAAATAATTTGATTTTCATAAATTCAATTTTTCATTTCTTATAATCAAATCATTTAAACAATTTCAAGACAAATTTTAGAATCATTTAATTTAACCAATCCGGTGTCCGTATACAATTCTTCCACCTATAGCCAAGTGAATTCGTTATTCAGATTTAATTTCAGAGGTTGGATATATATTATTTCAATCCAAAATAAATGTCACATGTATATATCATTTCAACCTATTTCTTAATTTATTCAAAATAATTTAATTTACAGTTTTATACACTGTAAAGAATATACAGGATGATAACATAATATATAAATAAACATCCAAACATCCAAAATATCAATCAATAGCATCCATCTCAATCAATCTTCCAAACAGTCAATATTCACAAAAGTCGACCGATTTTCGATAAATCGGGGATTTTACTAACGGTTTAAAATTCTAATTCAAATTTAACAGTCAAAACTAAATTCTATCGTTTTATTCAGATGTCGATTAAATGTCAAATTAAATTTATCCACATCAAAAATTCAAATTACTTCACGATATAAATTTTTCTAACATAAGATATAATAGTCAAACGTGAACTCACTTTTTTGTTTGAAATTGAAAATACTTTAGCTTCAAATAAATCTCAATTCGCTTCCACGCCGAAGCCTTCGTCGATACAGTCTCAACACAATTTGTTTTGCCCGGATCGGACCTCGCATGAAAATGTTACGCGATAATTAATATAGCAGTATAATTTAAAATTTAATTAACTACTAATTAACTAAAATTAATTAAAAACACAACCCTCTCACCTTCTCTCTTCTCACAGCTATAACAGGTCGCGCCAACTTCTTCCTTCTTTCGTTTTTTAGCAACTGATGATCGATCACCCAATCGTTGACAACCTCCCACGTGCTCGCGCGGTCTTAGCTCGCCGCCGCCATCACAGTCCTCGCATGCCAACCTCGTCGCCGCGCTCGAATGCCCTGCTCTTGTCGGCGCAACCTCCCTCCAATGTTTTAGATCGAGAAGCCAAAACTCGATCGTGCTGCAGTTCGAAACACCGCCCCTTGCGCGAGATCGAGTTGTTCGAACGCGATTTCTCATTATTTTCTTTGATTTTTTTTATTTATTTATGAAGGCTCGAACTTTAGAAAGGAGGAAGTCGAGTTTTTTTTCTTCAGATTTGATATTTTCAATTTGAATGGATTTGAAATAAAGGGGAAAAGAAGGAGACAAGGTAGGTTAACTACGTACAACGTTGGGAAATAAAAGTAAATATTTTACTATTTTAAATTAGAAAAATATCTAGCTCAAGAGTCCAAATTTCCTTGAGCTCTAAATGAAGCATGCCGCCTGGCATTTATAATATTTTATCCACATTCCAAATGCAATGGAACTAGTCCCGAGATCTAATTCGATCGTATGCGAAAGATAGCTTATTAAATCGAATATTTTAATTAAATTTTAAATTGAATTTCTATGCATTTCAAGCTCGCACGGCCAAACGCCTAGTCCGATCGCTACGAAACTTGAAATCCTACAATAATTCTCTATTATGGATTCGATGAAACTGGTTTCGTCAAAATCCGAGACAGTGGCCAAAATGGCTATTTTTACTCGTCGATTAAAATGTAAAATTTCAAATTTCAAATTATTCACATTTAAATCAAAATTTAAATGTTAACCATCTTCGTTCATTTTTTGAATAACATTTTGATCAAATTCCAATATTATTTTTCATCATCTTAAATCCAGAATCAGATCATTTAATAATTTCCAAAAATTAAATTTTAAACAATTTAATTATCCAATAAACCAATATAATTAAATCATTAAAATAGCCAGAAATACGGATCCTTACATCTTTATTCTCAACGAGTTCACTATTTAGGTGGAACTTTCGATGAATGTATCATTATTTCTATTGTGCTTAAGCTTTTTTTTGTAATCTGCGTTGCCACATTGCTGTCAAAAAATAATGCCATTAGATTCTACACGTCAAGAATCACTCATAGCTCATGCGCATCGATAATCCTTCCTTAGATACTTTATTGAGGGTTATGTATATGACCTCCCTTGTAGAATCAGCTGCAGTTTACTATTTGGAAATTTTCTAACTGACAGCCCCACTGTTTATAGTAAAGACATAACCCGACACCGACTTACTATCATCGATATCACTTTGAAAGCTAGAGTCGGTATACCTCTTCCCAAGTAGTTCTTCATTCCCATATATTAGGAATAAGCCCTTGCTATTCTTAAATACTGAATATATCTTTTGCAGCGTTCAATGTTTTTCTTTTGGATTAGACTGGTATTGGCTTACGCATCCAAATGCGTATGCCACATCTGGTCGATTACATAGCATATCATACATTATGGAACTGATTTCCAAGCATATGGTATTTTCTTCATATCCTCTATCTCCTCATTAGTTTTAGGGGAGTCCATCTTTGAAATGAAGATTCCGGATTGCGTCAGAACATTTTGGCACTTGGAATTTCCATGCAGAACCTTTTCTATATGGTATATATGTACATGGATTTGGACAATCCCAACAATCTTTCAGATATATCTCTATAAATTTTTATACCAAGTATATAGGCTGCTTCTCCAGCATCCTTCATGGAGAAATTCTTGGATTGCCAAGCTTTCGCCGATTGCAATAATGAAGCATCACTGATAATCAACTGAAGATCATCAATGTATAATAATAAGAACACTATAGCATTTCCATATTACTTCCAATATATGCATGCTTCCTTTGTATTCTAATAGAATCCAAACTATTTGATTATCTTATCAAAACACTGATTTCAACTCCTAAAAGCTTTTTTATGTTCATAAATGGAGCTTAACAACTTGAAAGCCTTGCTCTCATTCCCACTAACCTCAAAACCCTTGGGCTGCAGCTTATAGACGGTTTCTTCTAAATTACCATTTAGAAATGTCATCTTTACATCCATTGACCATACTTTCTACTCATACAATGTAGCAATAGCTAGAATTATCCAAATGGACTTAAGCATTGCTATGGACAAAACGGTTTCATCATAATCAACGCCTTGAATTCGACAAAATCCTTTCACAGCTAGCCTTGTTTTATAAGTCCCCACTTGTCCATTTGCATTTTTATTTTTATTAAAATTCCATTTGTAGCTGATGTGTTTTATCCCTCTAGGTATGTCAGCTAAAGTCTGAACTTTGTTTCAAACATGGAATTCATCTTGGATTTCATAGCTTCAAGCTAAAGTGCGAAGTCTTTACCCTACAATGCTTGTTGGAATGTGTTATCCGGCATTTTAACCCGGCCATATTAAACTAATTACATTAGTTAGATTTGACTGCTATCAAGTCTAATTGTTCCAAAGTGACGATTGTAGGGTCCAAAGTCAAGTACAGATGATAACATGAAGTCAAGGTTGAATGCAATTAATAGATAGGAGGGATCGACATAAATTGACTTTCAACATAGGGATCAATATGTTTTAGAAAACTAGTGCATTTTTTAGAAAACAGTTGATATCTAAAGATCCACAAGTTCAATGCATTTGAAATTTTAGGAGTGGGATATAGGGACCCTAGGGAGCTTACCCTTGGGATTGCACTTCAAGAAGGAGAAGTTAGTGGGATCGACATTCTTCCCTTGTTAGGAATTGGCAGGGATCAACAATCAACCCAAATTGAAGCGAAGATCAAGCAATAACTCGAGTTCTACTGATCCAATTGGAATGAAATTTGGAGCCTAAGCATATTTTAGCATGAGGAGCTACCACAGGTATCACACCCAAAATTGCACCAAAGTAGGGATCGTTACTGATCCCTCATCTGTGGGCAATAGGCCATGCGATCCCTGGATCCATATAGTTCTAAAGGTCCTTCGATTTCGGGACATTATGCTGCTAGTTTCTTTATATTCATTTGTATCTAAGGATTTTAATCCGATCTATGTTGTACTCAGTTTATAAAGTGATTAATAAAGCAATCTATTCAAAGTGGATGTCGGTAAACAACGCGAAACCACTATAAATCATTGTGTGCATGTTATTCTCTCAATTTACTGTTATTTCTTTGTTATTATCCTCTGATTTCATTTTATATTCTTCATTTATTTCTCTTAAAAACTTCTATTTGGTGTTTTTTCAAATTTTTTGTTCAAACATTTTGATGCTTTCACTGAGAACCTTGATTCTCAGCTTATTAAGATCCTCTTATTGATACTTTATTGCATAAATCCTTCGAAGGAGATCCACAGTTATCTTCAAAAAGTTTTCTCATTCTATTAAGATTTGAGAAAATCAAAGCAAAGCTATCAACAATGGTAAGGAACACTAGATCTACTTCTCAGAATGTAGAAGGAAATAAAAATACTAGTATCCAGCAAGAAGGCCCGAGCAGTCAACCAATGGATGTGAATGCTAATCCGGTTGACGTACGGAATCCATCTAATTTCATTTCAAGAGCCAAATTCCAAAATCTAATGAGAGAGATGGTGGGCAGCCATCGATAACTAAATCAGCATATTCAAGCCAATATCAACCTAATAAACCAATTCAGTCAGTAATAGCGAGGGAAAGCTAGGAAGAACCCTACCCTTTACTCAACATCGGAGAGTTCAAGTTCATTGGATGAGTATTGCAGCATAGGCATCATAGAATAGATGGATATCGTGCAGAAACTTTGGGGCATCAAATGGAAGACCATCCTAGTCTACCAGGTCCGATCATTTTCGATCCCTCCATAGGGATCGGTACAGATCACTCCTCTAGAGGAAGGAACTCACCTATGCAAGCTGGGATTCAAGATGGTGCTGTTGTGGCTGATTTGGATGATGGAGTTTAGTTGAGTGTTAACTGTTTTCTTCCAAGGAATGATGATGAATTAAATTAATGAGATATACATCGGGAAGACGTTAAACCAAGAAGGCATGGAATAGCCCATAAACATCGACCGAACTATTCACGTGAGGTGGAACACGATCGTCGCTTAGCGCTAACTATCCAAACGCTGGACTTGTAGGGTATGGTTATATAGTTAGTGAGAGAGAGCTAAGGCTTAACTAATGATGACTGGAGAATCTTAGGAAGCCATAGCATGTTCACTGATAATGTCCTACATGTAGAGTATCCAAGGAGGTTCAACATGTCGTCGATGCCTGTCTATGAGGGAAAAACCAATCGTAGGAAACATATCACGAGATATGGATGGCTGATGGATTCCACATGAGCAGATGATCAACCAAGTGTTGATGTTTTCCTATAACCCTCTCTAGAATAGCAACAATGTGGTTTATGAGGTTACCCCCATGGTCAATCTCTAAATTAGATGATTTGGCCATAAGGTTTGTTGAGCAGTTCTATATGCTAGCAACTCGCCACAAAGATGTAATGCCCCTATCCATCATGATCCAGACTCAGGAAGAATCATTGAAATATTACTTGGAGAAATTCCATATAGCTGTCACATAAATCTATAATTCAAATGGCCATGCAATATTGATAGCCGAAACAAGAGGGATTGATCCAGAGTTTGATTTTGGGGATTGGTTACCTGGCAAACCACCTGCAACATTGAAACGCTTTTATGCAAAGGCGGCTTAGTATTTGAGGAAGGAAAAAGCCACATTCTCTATGAAGAACAATGTTGTTGGATCAAGTGGAGAGGGAGTACAGAATAATATTGCAGTAAAGCAGTTTGAAGATAGCTCTAGAAAATTTAAATGAATGTCCAGAACAAATTGAATCAATAAAATAAAGGCAAAGATAGGAGCCAAGAATGAATGAGGGATTCCAAAATGGAGAGCCTAGGATTCCGATACATGATACTTACATGGCATTGAATACATCACTAGAGAATATCTATTTGTCTACCTGCAACACCATGCAGTACATGAAGCCGCCTCTGAAACAATCAACGGAGAAGCAGAAACAAACTGAAAAGTATTATTGGTTTCATGAATGTTATGATCATAATATAGATGAATGCAGGCATCTCCATGATATTATCGAAAAAATGATTCGAGAAAGAAAGTCACAATAATTTGAAAAAACCCTACAAGATGGCAGGAAGGCGACATACGACCCCAACCGAGGATAAGCATCACACAGAGTTGAGGAGATTGCCCGGACTAGTGGAAGATTGGTAATCAGTACAATGGTCAGAGGACCACATCCAACTGATAAGAGTTGACATGAGATGGAGCGCTATGCTAGCGCTATTAAGCATGTGAATTTTGAATATTGTTCGAGTATGGAAGATGCAGCTTTGGCAAAAAAGCAATGTACAATGGCAGATGATATTGTGTTTAGAAATAGAGTTGCAAACATGGTGGAAGCTCCAACAGTCGACCCAATGGTCATTTCCGCCATGATCGACTCTATTTTAGTGAGATATTGGTTGATTGTGGAAGTTCTTCCAGTATAATTTTAAAAAAATCTTATGATTAAATGATGATAGAAGCCAAGGACTTGAAACCATCTAAATCCGGCATTCATGGCATTAATGGTGCTGCAATCGAAGCAATTGGTTATGTTGAATTACCCGTAGAATCAGAAGGTAGTGATCGTAGTAGAATGTAAATTCTGCCTTTTGTTGTTTTGGATTATGATCCTCCATACAACGCCTTTTTAGGCGAACCGTCCCTAGCTAAGTTCTAGGCAGTTGTTGCCCCATGGTGTTTGAGTTTTAGTTCCCAACAGATAATGGTTTTGGAGTTACTCATGGCGATCAGGCTACCAGACATGCCATTTATGTAGCTGACTTGAGGGATGCTCAATAAAAGGAAAAGGTTAAAGGTGTGGACAAATTTGTTTGCATCCAAGCCACTAAAGATTAACAACCAACGCCTAAGCCTTGGCTTGGGCACCACAGTTGGTTCTATAGAGATAGATTTGAGAGATGATGAGGAGGATCCTAAAGAGACCAAGGCTGCACCAGCTGAATTGACGATTGACATCACAGTCATCCACGACGACCCATCATGGGTCCTAAAGATTGGATCACAGCTCAGCCCCTCAATGATGAAAGAGCTTGCTAGATTTCTCCAAACAAATCTCGACGTGTTCGCTCGGACTGACTCTGACATGTGTGAGATCTCGCCTGCCATCACGAGCCATGCATTGAATATCGACCTGAGGCATGTTCTAGTAAAAAAAAGTGTGGCATGGATCCAGAGAGATCTTCCGCTCCTAAAAAGGAGGTGGATAGGCTCAAATATAATGAGTTTATTCTCGACACCATCTACCCTAAGTGGGTATCAAATCCTATACTTGTGAGAAAGGCAAATAGGAAATGGCGTGTTGATTACCCAAACTTGAATAAGGCTTGCCCAAAAGACATCTTTCCCCTTCCAAGGATCAACCAGCTAGTAGACTCAACCGAGGGACATAAATTTCTATCTTTTATGGATACGTACTAAGGATATAAATAGATCCCGATGCATATTCTCGATCAAGAGAAAACTAGTTTTATTACCGACGTTGGATTACATTTCCATGTGGTAATGCCGTTTGGATTAAAAAATGCAGGAGCAACCTACCAATGCCTAGTCAAAAGAATGTTTAAAGATCAAATCCGAAGAACAATATAGGTATATGAAGATGATATGCATGTGAAGTCATGATGGTGAAGAGATCACATTAGAGACCTGGAAAAAATGTTCGATATTCTTCAATGCTACAAAATGAAGATTAACCCTTTGAAGTGATCTTTTGGCATCGCATTAGGAAAGTTCTTGGGTTTCATCGTTAATGCCCGCAAAATCGAAGCCAATCCTGAGAAGACCCAAGATATTCACGATATTTAAGCGCCAAAGACTATCAAATAAGTGCAGAGCCTGAATGGGAAGGTTACCGCCCTAAGCTGATTTATTTCCAAAGCTATCGATAAATGCATTTCTTTCTTTGACTTAATAAGAAGAGGAAAAAATGAATTTTGAATGGACGCAAGATTGTAAAGACGCCTTCCAAACTTTAATGAATTACTTAAAGAGACCTCCTATTTTGTCAAAGCCAGTAGATCATGAAGATTTGTATATCTACTTGGTCGTATTGGCATATGCGATAAGTGCCACACTACATTGCGAAGAGAATAGGATCCAGAGACTAGTATATTATGTTAGCAAGTGATTAATAGGAGTTGAAAGGAACTGTCCAAAATAGATGTGACGATCCGGATTTCTATGCCCAGAAAACCGCTTCGTCTTGAAGAAAAAAATGGGTGAGAAAATAGAAAAGATAGAGAAGAAAGAACAACAACATCAGAATCTCACAGCGGAACGAATAAATTATAATAATCACATAAGTATTTACATAACATACAACATCAATCAGAGTTATACAGACAATAGATCACATACTAGACAGTTATAAACACATGTCTAGTTATACAACTCAATACACAAGTCAACACAGAGATACCAACACAGCGGAACTATATGTATATCTACAACGCTGAAGCCTCCTGCTCCATTGCTCCTCCAGTATTCGTCAAAGCCAACCTGAATCCCTTGGCTACCCGTAAAAATTTGGGTACCCGAGAGTTTATGAAAAACAAAAATAAACTCCGGGTCAGACATGGGTCTGGTATGAGTAACAGGTTAAAGTTGCTTAATTTTGAAAATCTTTTGAAAACAAAATGTATCACGTAAGACTCCCCACTAATAAACATGGGTAAGTTTTTACCTTACGCTAACCAAAACATTTGATAGGAAATTCTGTGATATTATAATAGGTCTAGGGTTTTCAAGTAAATAGAAAATAGCCGAAATTGTTACATTCATTAAATTCCAGCTACTAGCCACAAAAGTGGGTAATACAATCAAAACCGTTGGCACTTATTGGATTGTGGATTCCATACAATGGCAGGGCTACTGGGGTACCGCCCGTCACAGTACGTGGCCTAGAACAACGTACCGAGGATCACTCCCGACCCCCTGCAACACAAGGCCGGAACTATTCCTTACTGAACAGTCCCGAACAAGATAACCCCGCAGATAGCCGTCGCTACTGCCCACTAAGCCGAAATAAAGGGACATCTAGACAGGGGAATATCCTTGTCCTGCTTGGGCATGACCCACCTAACCTTGCTACACCTCCCCTGTTTTAGCCATTCCCGGTTGATGAGGCTTGAGGCTACGATTACCTTTATAGGATACATTTCTTAGAATGCTCATCGCCTACCTGACGATGTGTTGAAAACATTCAATCCATACAAGTTCGTCCGGGTTCGAACGAAACCGAAGGCATTATCTCGTTACACTCATTTTGGAATCACCCTCAGAGTTAACGACGATAACCCTTGCATTCTGAATCTTCATCTTCACTTCAGATTTACTACCTATCGTTAATTTGGAAACGATGTGGTTTTCGGATGTTCCTAATGTGGAAAACCGATCCCGGTCTCATCGAAATCCAAAACGTGTCTTTTAAGGCCAAGTTGTCTATTTAGTCTTAACAGTTTAATTCAATATCATCAACATACACACATATGGATAATTCATAATATCACAATAGATAATCACATCATCATAAACAGATAATTCATGTTATCATCAAAACAAATAATTAAATATTATCATACTTTAAATCAAGCATCCATATCACATAGATATTACTCATATCATATCTGAGATCACAATCATCAATGAAACATCAATATCATTCATCCATAAGCAATGATTTATAAATCACAATCTATAATTAATTTAAAATGAATTAAATTAACTATGTCTATCTCTAATTAATTTAAAGTAAATTAAATTAATTACTTCATCTATAAATCATGCTATACAATCATACATTAATTTTAAATCAAATTAATTAGTTAATCTCTAGATATTTATCTTGCTTAACTTCTTCGATTAATCACCTTCTGGTTACAATAAGTAATTAGTCTTTAATTAATCCTACAAATTAATTATCCTAAATCATTTATAGTAATTAACATTTAATTACTTTATTTATAAATAAATACAATTTATATCCTTAATTAATCACCACATTATTTATTATTTCTTAATTTAAACTATTCTTAATTTCATCATTAATTACATTAATTAATGATCTCTAATTCATATTTAAATTAAATTACTTTATTTAATTTAATTACATTAAGTGATTAATCTTTAATTAGACATAATTATTAATCACCTTGATTAATATCAACCAGTAATTAACCACCCTTAATTACTCGTATCAATAAATTAATTATCCCATAATTAGTTATCTCTATTTAATTAATTCCTTGATTAACTACAAAATTAATTATCCCAATTACTTTATTAACTCATTATTTTCACTAATTACACTCAGTAATTATATTAATTACTTCCTCAAGTAATTATGCTCCATTGAATACACTAAGTGATTACACATATCAAATGATTTCTTAAATAAATTAAACTAAATTAATTAACTTAAATAAATCATTTTATCAAATTAATTTCAATAAGTAATTAATTTCTTAATTACTTTTATCAAGCAATTACATTTAAAAATTTATAATAGATTATCTAATTAATCTGATTAATTATATTAATTAATGACATACATAAATTAATTAATTATCTTTAGTTAATTATCCTCATTAATTAATAACATTTCTTTAATTACTTCCTCAATTAATTTATAACTCTAAATCATTAATTTCAAATTAAATAAATAAGTCATTCTTTAATTAACTTACTAATTAAATCACTTCAAGGTCTTAATTATCTATAGATAATCTATTTCTTTATAAATGATTTTATTATTAAAGTACATTAGAACATTACATTTCAATTTTAAATTCAAATTTCATTTTGAATTTAAGATTCAAAATGATTATTATTAAAACATTAACTAAATTTCAAATCAATTTATAATCTTTTAAATAAATGGAAATAGCATTTGTTATTTTCATATGAAACTTATATAAGATAGGCTTTTAAATTTCTTAACTTTAGTTAAGAATTAGCTTTTAGATTACATTGTATTTTAACTTGCAAATTCAAGTTAAACAATTTATTTAACTTTTTAAAATTTCTGATTTAACTTTCTTTTAATAACTTGAATTAAAAACTGATTTACCAAGCCCAAATTCATTTTAAAACCTTAGGATTCCAAAGTCCATTTGAATCTATACTTAACCTTGAATTTAAACCTCTGTTCAAATTTCAGTTTTCAAATTTTAAACTGAAATTTAAAATCTGGAAAATGGTCAGGTTGTAAACCTGAAAATACTCATTGAAATAATTTTAATCCTTTATCTCATTTCAGTTTTGAATTCAAAAATTTAGATTTGAATTCATACTTCAAATTAGATTCACATTTTGTTTAAACTTAAATTCATTTGAGTTTAACATTCATGATTACACTAACTTACAATTTAATTTGCTTTAAATTTAGTTTAAATTTAAAACTACAGGCTGTTTTATGCTACCTGTAACAATTATATCCAACCCGAGACCAAGGCAAGAACACTTTGGGTCAATAGTCCCCCTGCTTCGAGTCTCATGCACAAAAACTCGAGTACGCACCCGAGGCCAAAAACCCTGCACCACCTCTAAAGCTTCAGTACTTCACTGGGCACGGTGCACGTGCACCGTGGCCTAGTCACCTCCGGCCACCCACACATGCTCCACCACGACACTGACTACCACCAGACTCCACCACGACCCCCAAAATCCAACGCCACGACTCAAATCAGAAAAGAATAATAAAACAGAACCTGGAAAAAAACACAACCTCGCACACCCAAACCTGTCATCACCTCCTTCTGCCCAACCCGACCACCAGATGGTCAATAACTCCGGCCATGGACTCGCCTTCGACCAACCTACCACCACTCGCGATCTCGTGCAACTCGATGCACAGTAGAAGCCACGGTGATCAAAAGTTCGATCACCATATAAATTAGGGTTGCAAACTTCAAACCCCTGCCACCATCGCCACCGCGCTCTGTCAAACCACCAGGCATTTTTCCCCACACCCTGGTAAGCTCCTCCGCCTCCTTGCACAACCCAACCACCTCTAGTCACCGAGATCACCAAGAATCACCAAAAAACCAATTTTTGAACAAAGGCAACCTGCACCTAAAACACTTGACTAGAAATCATAATATTAATTTTAAAAATCATATTATGGTATGTTTATTTGATTCATAACCCTGAATTCACAAATTAAATTTATTGAGGTTTAACTTATTTCAGTTTCTACTTGTAGTTTGATATTTACTTGTAACTAATACTATTGTTGTCCCTTAAACAGATTATAAAACTCAAATATCTGTTAATACCAGCACTTTATGCCTACCATATCTTGTTAAGGCTCGAATTAAGAACAAAATGAAATTTTTGTTAAGGAATTTAAACCTGGAACCAAAGTAGACAGAACCCAGAGATACATAATACAGTACTCATACATACACAGAGCAATTGCAACTGAGTTTCAGAGAAAAGTTGCAACAGAACAAAAATCTATTTAAACCATTAAATTTTGATGTTGCTACCCTTTAAAACAGAAGTTGTTACAGGATGTCAAACACACATACATGCAGTAACATGTAAACACAGGAATTCATTAAGATATATGCTCATATCAGATCAAAATTAAGCAACATATATATGCTTACGTATTTTTGAATTTTAAGTTACTCACCTGAAATGAAAACAGAGCACCCAGTCTTTTGAAGAACAGTTGGAACTGAAATCCTTTAGCTTTTAAAAACCTTGCACTTGAATGCCCTTTATTTTAAACTTTGAGTTGCTTTGTTGATTAGATTTGTATATAGGTTGCTTGCCTTAAAGCTTGGGTGGAAGATAAATATAACAGGCTTTGATTTGAATTTGCTTGCAGGCTGGATTTTTCTTAAATCTTCTTGTTTTTATTTGAAATAGTTGCATACTATTTTCAGTTTGTAAAATGATAATGCTAGCTTATATTTTTGATGAATGAAAGTGAACTAGAGGATACAAATATATATATATATATATATATATATAAGAAAAGATTACAGGGGAAGGTGCTATCTAGACTTGCAAATGCTGGTGCACTGTTTAAGCTTGTTTTATCAGGCAGAATTTTTAAAATGGAGGCTGAAAAGATTTTGAACACTTTCGAATTGATTCTTGTTTGCTGAGAAATCTGAAACATTAAATGTTAATGTACCCAATGTTCCCTATTTAGCTAATTTAATCATTTCTTATGTATAGATATTTTAGTTAGCTTTCCACTTCTCTTCTCTAACCTGCATACCATACTTGTTTTATGCTTTATGTTTATGCTTGTCTGGTTCTTAATCTACAAGCTACAGACCATTTTGTATTTAGATATTTTGTTTTTTTTTTCTTTCTTACTTTGTTTAAATATTTTTCCTTGTCTGTAGCTTAAGTACTCATGTTTGTATTCATATCAATCTCTTTTTTTATTTGTCTGGTTGTACAAGGATTTTTGTTTTATTATTTTACTTTGTTTATTTCCTACCTTGTACATTTTCTTCACAGCTACAATCATATGTGTACAAGCCTGATCTTAATTTATACATTATGTGAGCATATATACTTTTGTCTTACATTTCTTTACAGGTTGACTATTGTTTATAGATTTGTTTCCTTGCCTACAGCTACACATATGTCCTTTTTATTGCTTGCTTTACTTTACTTTGTTTCATACTTTTGCATTTCTATTTCAAACATTTTTATTTACATGCATATATTTTTACTTGTCTGGATATGTCTTCTATCCTATGTACAAAGCTATTTTATTTTATCATGCTTTGTTTATGCTTATGTTTAATATTTAAAAGATTTATTTTATCATAATATACTTGAAAGATTGTATATTCCAAATCATAGCTTTCCAAAACACACACACATATATATATATATATAAATTTAAAATAACAATTTCTTTTTATATAAAAATCTATTTGTAGAGAGATTTTGCATTATTGATATTGTTTAAATAAAACTCATTATTAAAATAAAAATAAATTATAAAAGAAACTATCTCTTCAAAATAATAATTACTTATTTTATAAAGCTAAATTGAAAAGAACAAAATAATCCTTTTATTTAAATTTTAAACCTAGGCTAGAATACTTTTAAACAATTTAAATTTATCTTGAGTATTTTAAGATCATATTATCATTTGTTCAATATTAAATAAAAAATCAAATTCCTAATTTTCCAAAAATATTAGATTTAGAAATCATGTCTTTATTTTATTAAACTTAAAACAAAGATTATCTATTTACAATATATACAGATATATATATATATTATAAATAGAAAACAATTTAATTAACCTTAAAAAAATAAATTATCAGTTAATTATTTATTCAAAAGAAGATTATTAAATCAATTCAAATTATTATTAACAAATATTATTAAATAAATTTAATTTTTACTGTAGATTATTAAATTGATATTGCCCAAATTTCCGGGATGTCACAATAGAGAAACTAGCATACTGCTTGTTGACTGCATCGTGAAAGCTCCGCCATTACTTTCAGGCATATCCTATCAATGTTTATACCGATCAGCCATTATGGTTGGTTTACAGCGACTTAAGATGTCTAGAAGGTTACTCAAGTGGAATATTTAACTTAGCTAATTCGACGTCACTTATCTTCTTCGAAGGACTATCCAGGGTCAGACATTGGTGGATTTTATAGCAGGATTTACTATGTAAGGTTTTTTCCAAGAGAGCGGTGAAACCCCTACCATATGGTGGAGGACATATATAGATGGAGCATCTAATGAACATTGTTCTGGAGCTGGGATTGTGCTTGTGAATTCTGAAGATTAGTTAATTTTCTATGCTTTAAAGCTTGATTTCCCTACAACAAACAACAAAGCTGAGTATGCCTCTAATTGCTGGACTTGAACTCGCCAGAGAATTGGGAAAAAAGTCTCTTAAATATTTTGCAATTCAAATTGGTAGTATGCCATGTTTGGGGAGATTACCAAGCTAAAGGACAATGACTTGCTCTCTACCTTACCAGAATCCAAGAATTGTTGACTGACTTTGAGTACTATGATATTACGCACATTCCTCGAAATCAAAATAAAGAGGCTGACTCATAAGCAAAGTTAGCTAGCACCGAGGATGCACAACAGATGGGCTTGGTTCGAATCGAAGTATTAAACGCTCCGAGCCTAAACCCAATGGAGATCGGCTAGGTACGAGAGATGGAGCCTGATAAGGAGTCATGGATAACTCTGATTGAAGACTATTTGCTACAGGGAACCCTTTTTGAATGAAGCAATGAAAAACGACAAGTCCTTCATAAAGCTTCACGATATATCATACAAGAAGGAGATATGTACAAAAAGGATTTTTCCACTCCCTGCTCTAGTATATTGCTCATGATGAAATAAAAGGAGCCCTAAACGAAGTTCGTGAAGGGGAATATGGTGATCACACTGGGGGACAAACTCTAGCGATGAAAATACTCCATTATGGGTATTATTGGCCGACCGTCAATCGAAATGCTGCTGATTATGTAAGGCGATGCGACAAGTTCCAGATATATGCAAAAGTTCCAAAAGCTCCATCGATGGAAATTACACAAATGGTCAGCCCATGGCGATTTGCCATATAGGGCATAGGTATTATCAGTCCTTACAGATCTCAAAAGGTGGTGCAAAGTACGCCATCGTCATAGTTGATTACTTCACCAATGGACTAATGTGGAACATTTAGCTATGATCACAACAAAGAAAGTAATCAACTTCATCGTTCGGAACTTCATTTGTCGTTTTGGTCTTCCATGAACTATTATGATAAAAGATAGTGGGACTCAATTTGATAGGGTTGAATTCAAAGACTTCTACCATCAAAATCATATTGAAAAGAGATTTGCAGCAGTAGCTCACTCTCATGTCAATGGAAAAATTGAAGCTGTGAACAAAATCATAAAGTCCATTCTAAAGAAGTGATTGGATAGAGCCAGAGGAAAGTGGGTAGATGGACTCCCTATAGTAATATGAGCTTATAGAACCATCCATAAGTCCGCAACTAGCTATACTCCATTCGCCCTTGCTTACGATCCCGAAGCCATTATTCCTATTAAGCTCAAAGTTCTTCATTGATTGACCCATTACGATCCTAGAACGAATAAAGATCTTCTCTTGGAATCTCTAGACTTTGTAGATGAGAAGTGTGAAGAAACTGATTTGAGGGCAGCTACGCACCGACACCAATTTGCCTGATACTACAACACCAAAGTCCGACGAAGAACATTTGAAATCGGCGATCTCATCTTGAAATGGGTTTTTCCTGCCCCATCTCATATGAATCCTACTTGGGAAGGACCATACATCATTGAACCAAGGCTTGGAGATAGAACTTTCAAGTTAGTGATTATTGATGGTATCACACTTATAAGGGAATGGAATAGCGAGCATTCATGATGCTATTTCACTTGGTTTTTTATTTTTCATTTAGTTGTATTCAATTCAAATTTTCTTTAGCATTTGATTTCTCGATATGTAATAAGACAAATTATGTCATTTCTTTCCATTAGGCAGATAAATTTTGAAATTTCCTTCATATCTGCGTCTGTTGTAGCATTATAAATTAGTTACGATACCAAATTAACTAGTATTGACATGTCCAAGCAACTTCCTAGAGTTTGGAACTAGCAGATTACATAAGTTCACTATTGAACTAAACGAATGGTCTGATTGAGACAACCCGACTTTCTACTCCCAGAAAATCGCATCATCTTTAAGAAAGAAAGGGATAGAAAAGAGAAAAGAAAGAAGAAACAACACAAGAATCTCAACAGCGGAACGAATAAATTATATTAATAACATAAGTATTACATAATATACAACAATTATCAGAGTTACACAGACATTCAACACATACTAGACAGTTATAAACACCTGTCTAGTTATTACAACTCAAACACAATACAGAAACACTCAGAGATACCAAAACAGCGAAAAACTATATATCTATACGCAGAAGCCTCCTGCTTCATTACTCCTTCACAATTCGTCAAAGCTAACCTGAGTCCTAACCTGAATCCCTTGGGTACTCGTAAAAATTTGAGTACCCAAGAGTTAAAGAAAAACAGAAATAACTCCGGGTCAAACATGGGTCTGGTGTGAGTAACAGGTTAAAGTAGCTTAACTTTGAAATTTTTTTGAAAGAAAAGGTATCACGTAAGACTTCCCACACATAAACATGGAAAAGTTTTTACCTTACGCTAACCAAAACATTTGATAGGAAATCCGATGATATTATAATAGTGCCTAGGGTTTTCAAGTAAAATACAGAAATAGCTGGAATGCTTACATCTCACGTTCCAACATAGTTGGGCACAACTAATACGTATGGCACTTATTGGATTTTGGATTCCATCAATGGCCGGGCTACTGGGGTACCGTCCGTCACATTACGTGGCCTAGATCACCGTACCGAGAAGTACACCCGCTCCCCTACAACACAAAGCCGGAACCATTCCTTACTGAACAGTTCCGAACAAGACCACCCCGCAGTTGTGATCAGCAACCGCACCACTAAGCCGAAATAAAGGGACATCTAGACATGGGTAAATTTCACTCTCAAGTGGGGGCTACCCACGAAGCCTTGCTTCACCTCTCCTGTTTTAGCCATTCCCGGTTGATGAGGCTTGAGGCTACGATTACCTTTATAGGACATATCACTTAGAATGCTCATCGTCCACCTGACGATGTTCTGAAAGCATTCAATCCATACAAGTTCGTTCCGGGTTCGAACGAAACCGAAGGCATTATCTCGTCACACTCATATTGGAATCACCCTCAGAGTTAACGACGATAACACTTGCACTCTGAATCTTCATCCTCACTTCAGATTCACGACCTAACGTTAATTTGGATCGATGTGGTTTTCGGATATCCAAATATGGAAACTCGATCCCGGTCTTATCGAAATCCAAAACGTGTCTTTTAAGGCCAAGTTGTTTTAGAGTTTAAAATAATTCAATTCATTTTCTATATACACACAGATAGATAATTTCACAACACAATAGATAATCAACATTTTCATTACCAACAGATAATTCATATCATAATCAGATAATCCATATCACCATCACAATGCAACCAATGCATCCATATCACATACATTTTCATCTCATAGCTGAGATTACAAACCATACATGGCATCCAATATCAACCATCAAACATAAGCAATGATCTAATGATCACACCATCTATAATTAATTTAAAATGAATTAAATTAACTACATCATCTTTAATTAATTTAAAATGAATTAAATTAATTACTTCATTATTATAATCCTGCTTAACTTAACCATTAGTTGATTACAAATAAATTAAATAATCACCATCTCAACATTCATTTCAATTAATCATTACTGATTAACCATCTCAAATTTCAATAAGTAATTAGCCTTTAATATTAATTACACAAGTTAATTATATTTAACACTTACAATAACTAACTTTTAATTACTTAATCAATTAATTAACTAAAGTTAATTACATTAATCATTTATTAACTAATTACTTCATTTATTAATTATTTCTTAAATAAATCAATTCTAAATTATATAATTAATTAATGATTTCTAATTACCATTTATTTAATCTCTCCATTTAAAATTATTTACATTAAGTAATTAATCTGTAATTAACCACATATATTAATCACCCTTGATTAATAACAAATCCAGTAATTAACTATCCTTAATTACTCATCTCATAAATTAATTACTCTTAATTAATTATCTCAATTAATCCCTTGATCAATTACAAAGTAATTTAATCTAAATTACTTCTATCTTTAAACATCTTTAATTACATTCAGTAATCATCAATTAATTACCTCCCTAAGTAATTACAAACCCATTAATTACATAAAGTAATTATCAAATCATTAAATGTTTAAATTAATTAAAATTAATTAATTAATATAAACTAATCACATTAATCCAATTAATTACATTAAGTAATTAACTCATTAATTACTTCCATAAAGTAATTAAACTTACATAACTGATTATTTTTAATTAATGAATCTAATTAATTATCAAAATTAATCATATTAATTAATTGTTAAATAATTTTAAGTTAATGACCTTCATTAACATTTCTTAATTACTTAATTAAGAAATTAACTTATATAAATCATTATTTATTATCAATTAATTAATATTTAATTACAATTTAATTAATCTCTAATTATTAATTAATTAAGTGTTAATTACAATCTTAATTAATCATTAATCACTTGATTAAATAATCTTACTCATTAATTAAAATTTAATTAACAATTCTTAATTATAGATTAATTAACCTAAATTAATTAATCTCAAATCTTAATTAATCAATTTTAAAAAAATTATTAATTACTTAATTAATCATCCACATTTAACTAATTAAATGATAAATTACCCATTTAAATTAACTTAATAATTTAAATGAACACAAATTATTAAAATTTTAATTATCTTAAGATAAACATTCCTTATTTAATTAATCTTTTAACACAAATTTGTTTCAAATTTACTTTAAATTCCATTTAAACTTCATTTTAAAATTTAAGATTTTAACATGAATACAAATTTTAACTCAAACAAGATTTTTAAAACAATTCAAAACTTTTATCTCATATATTAAAACAAACATACACTTTATAAAATAAGTTTAAAAGAATTTAAATCCCAATTCAATTTAAATTCAAATCAATTTAAAAATAAAACAAATTTGAATTTAAAAATTTCCTTTTAAATTTCAAACTGAAATACAGTTTAAATCTTCATTCTAGATTTAAACTTAAAACTTTAAAGCTTTACTTACATTTCCATATTCATTTTTAAATTCAAATTATTTAACCTTTTCTAAAATAGTTAAAACAAATTTAAATTTAAAAACTTATTTTATTTTAAAATTTGAAATTTTAAACCAAATTCCAGATTTCACAAACTCAGATTTAAATTCCAAATTTAAAATTTAAACTTCGTATTCAAATTCAAAACTAACATATACTTTTACACCTATAAGTTTTAAAACCAAATTTAAATTTAAAAACTTAAATGATTCAAATCTCAGACAATCTAATTTAAATTCATATTCAAATTTCAGATTTTAAAATCCCAGTTTGAACTTCAACTTACAATTTAAACTTTACTTTTAAATTTAAAAACAGAAAACAGTTTCTGTTTTTATTTGAAATCAAACTAGAGTTTAAAAGAAATTTCAATTTTATTTCAAAGACCCAAAATTTAAACTAATTGAATTCATATCTAAATTCAATTTAGATTTTAAACTTAGTTCAAATTTAAGTTTACATTTAAAAACTTTTACTTCTACTGTTAAAATCTGTAAACAGGTTTCCTGGTTTTGCTTAAGACCAAACTAAAGTTTTCAAAATTTAAATTATTTCAAAACCTAAGATGTAAACTGATTGAATTCAAAGTTTAAATTCAGTTTTTAAATCTTAGTTTAAATTTTAGTTTGCATCTAAACCTTTGCTTTTAATTTTTAAAAATTGGAAACACGTTCGGTTCTACTGAAAACCTGAAACCAAGAAAAATGCTCGAGCAAACCCATACTTTGCTTAGAGTCAGTCACCTATCTGCTTCGAGTTAATACTCGAAATTCCCGAGTCGATCACGAGCAACCAAAACCTGAAACCACCAAACACGATCACCTATCACCGTGCACTTGTACAACGATGCCGGCCACCGCTGATCACCACCTCGACCATCCTTCAGTCCGTACATCCCCTCAGGCCAACTAAACCATCATTCGATCGACATACACCCTAACTCAAGATTTCGACCCAATTTCCCAAACTTGGAAATATCAGACAATAAACCCATCCAAACCTGTCAACGGCAATTCCTTCCATCTTCGGCCACCATCACCTTTGAATCTTCGTTGACGACTTCATCAATCCATCCTCTTCCAGAAACCAAGATCCCAAGCCACTCGAACAAGAGGAGATCGAACTCTAATAAATACTGTAACCCATTAAAAAAATAGGGTTTAAATCCTTAAAACCCAATCACAACATCAAAATCAAATTTCACCTCAAACCAATAATTTTCTCACTATCTCTGTTAATTTCTCCTCCTCAAGGATCAATCTCATCACCTTGAACCACTCTTGGCAACAGAGGTGACCAAAAACCCCATTTTCAGTAAGACTAGGACTGCACTTTGGTTTTGATGTTAAAAATAGTAAGTTTACTTTTAAAACTCATAATTCTTCATGATGTTTCGAGTCCTAATCCTGAAACATTTATTTATAATGTTTATATTTTCACTCATACAATTTATTTGCTCTGTTACTTACATTTCCAGTAAGTTCTTATTAACTTTTACTTGTATAAGATATTAAAGCCTAATCTTTTAAGCCAACATATGTATCTTATTTAAATTCTACAATTTAACAAAAACAAATTTAAGATATAAGAATATAAATAAAAACTTGTGACAGAAAACAAAACAGAACAAGGAAATTTAACAACATACATACAAATACATTCACACAGCATATAGATTAAATTATAAACATATGCAACATTTATATATTTTAGTATACTAGCATGCAATAATTTTTAACCTTTAAATTTTTTTAGAAAAGTTAGTCACTTGTTTAATGATGCAGACAGAGCCCAGATTCTATTTTTTTTAAGCATGCAGAACACCTTTTTCAATTTGCTTGAATGCCCTTTAAAACTTGCCTGGTTGCCACTTGATTAATTACAAGCTTGCATGCGTGCTCCAGTCACACAAGAAGATGCACGCCCTTCTTTTCCAAATTGAATATAAATGCAGACATCTTGCTTTCATGGTTACATGCAGGTTTTGTTTGTACTTTCATCCCAGATTTAAAAGAAAAATTGCATGCATTTGATTTTTGAATGTGGGTCAGAGAATGATATGCATGATATTTTAGAAGATGATTTGTGTTTGGATTATGGGTATGAAGAGTGATTTTCAGGTTTCTTTTGATTTAAATCTGAAAATCTTGAAATGTTACAAATTTTCTTTGTTTATGAAATGAAAATGGGAAAAGAATGGAATGGGAAATATTGTAAGTTTATATAACTATAAAAATCAAAGAAAAATTAAAAATTAAAAAAAAAGACACATGGCTAAAATGTTAACACTTGTAAATATTCCTATTTAAATACTCAACACATGTTAACTTATGCCTTAATAAACTTACACGTGTCATTTTAAATAATTAGTATTTTTAATTATGTGTTAAAGAAAGTTTAACTTAGTTAATTAGTTTTTAATACTTAGTTATGTATATAAATAATTTCTAAAGAATAAACCAAGTATTATTATAAATAATAACCATATACAGATTTATCATTTGAAAATAATATTTTAAATCATTTTAAATAAATTTATAAAGAGATTATAACTTATTTGTAATTTAAATGGATACATGATTCATTTATAAATTGTATTTTAAATTCCATACTCAATTTACAAATCATGATTATTAATGAATATTTTAAAATACAAACTTAAGTGAAAAATACATTTTAACAGATAAAACATTTATCTTATATTTAAAACCATTTAGTTATTCTATTGAATAGTTTTGAAAAGCTTAAATAAAAAATAAATCAAAATTTCCCAATTTCAAGATATTAGAAAATATGCTATACTAATTAAATTTAAAACCAAACTTATCTTATTCAAAATATATATACATATTATAAATAGAAAACAGATTTATTAACTTATTAAAAATAAATTCACAAATTAAATATTTATTAAAGAAGATTATTAAATCAAATCAAATTTATTTACAAAATTATCAAATTAATTTAAATTTAAACATAGATTATTAAATTTATATTGCCATAAATTCCAGGATATTACAACCCTTCCCCCTTAAAAGAATTTGGTCCCCGAAATTTAAAACAAAGGTAATTTAATAATCTCATTAAAGATTTAATTTTAAAACACAGCATCTGTTAATCATATGCCAACAACCATAGAAACCATTTCACACAATCAGAACAAATCTAACTATCCAGAAAAAAAATCCTGAATAGAACTTTTATGAGTTTCCTCAGTATATATATATATCGGGATACTCGCTCTACAGAATCCAAACAATCAATACTACTAAGCTACAGAGCTCCTATCAACAACTCTAAACAGAATATCAGACTACATACGAGTCTGACTCAACAACCAAACCTCCAGAACTGCTGGTTCTACAACCAGAAATATCAAACACGTACTCCCTTAGAGATACGTCAAACACACTGAATCCCAATTTTCCAAACTGGAAATTCAACTCTGAAAACCCAACACTTATCTTACCAGAACACAGAAGAAACCCAAAACACTACGGAGCTAGCTTCCCAAACTTATAGCTCCCCGGATTAGAGAAAACTTATCCCCAAACAAATCTCCGACTCCAGAATCCAAATTCCTCTATCTGTTATCCATAAAATCTCTTATCTATAAAAATGCTTCGGACGATCCTGGACTACCAACATCCTTTCTGATCAGCTCAACTCTTGCTGATGCCTCAAGAAACAGACTGGACCAAAACAACCCAACACAATGATCTCCTCAAGATCAATCCAAAACCAGGAACACAACTCTACTCCTCAAACAACAGAAGACAGAATAAACTTCTCCTTATCCGGAAAAGAAAAACAGATGTACCCCCAAACTGCTTCCGCTTCACAACTCTGATCCGAAACAGAAGAAAATGCCGACGAAGAGCACAAGAACAGACTAGACAACCCAGCACAGAAATATGGTTCCACAGATCCATAAAGAAAACTCAGATGTTTCTACGAAACCTGAGCTGCTTCACCCACTTCTATCTCAAGGAACCATCCATCTACTAACTGGACCACCCGAAATCCTGGAATTCAAATTGATAAGAAAACTCGATCTCCAGATGCGGATAAACCCCTGACTTCCTAGAAGACATCCGGACAATCTCCAACAACTCAAGAGAATACTCAACTATCGCAAGTCACTTTTGCGATCCACCTAGCCTAAATCCAAAGAAACTGCTCTCTCTACCAATCAGAACAGCTTATGCTGCTGGCCTATCCAATCCATCAAAGAAAAGGATCCATACTGCTGTTTCTGAACTCCACTTCAGAAAAACTACTCAGCCAGAAGACTTCCTGCCAACTCAGAACACTCCGAGCTGTACCGCTAACACCAAAGCCAAAGAATTCTCAATCCAAAGCTCTCCGAGAAACTCGGATCTCGAACCAAACAGTAACACCCTGCTAGACTCAGCCACCCCACCGAAGCAGACCTACTTCCTTACTTTTGTTCCAAAGAAACATCTTTGGAAGTATCCATAGTCACTGCATCTCATCCCGCAGCTACCACTTCCTAAGGTAACAAGATACCATCACTCACTTGCTTCTGTCTAACCGACAGATCCAATACTCAACTCAGCACTTCAAAGATGAACTCCGAACCTTAACAGGTTTCCTTCAGAGATCGAAGAAATTCTTACACCAAGAAAAACTCACTCGAGACGGTATTAGGTCTACAGTCTCGAAAAATACACTTCCAACCTCAACCAATCAAACTCCAACCATCGGTAGTAGTCGTGTTACACACACCACTACCTTATCTACCTTTATAACTTATATTGGAAGACCCGAATAGGTAACCCAACAAATAAGTAGAAACAATTATATATATATACTAAAAATACAAATACGCTCTCTCAAGATAGACACCACTCCAGAGACTAGGTATTCGCTCAACCTAGCGCTCTGATACCAAATGAGACGACTCGACTTTCTACTCCAAGAAAATCGCATCATCATTAAGAAAGAAAGGGATAGAAAAGAGAAAAGAAAGAAAAGAAAGAAGAAACAACACAAGAATCTCAACAGCGGAACGAATAAATTATATTAATAACATAAGTATTACATAATATACAACAATTATCAGAGTTACAAAGATATTACAACACATACTAGATAGTTATAAACACATGTCTAGTTATTACAACTCAAACACAATACAGAAACACTCAGAGATACCAAAATAGCGGAAAACTATATATCTATACGCAGAAGCCTTCTGCTTCATTGCTCCTTCATAATTCGTCAAAGCGGACCTGAATCCTAACCTGAATCCCTTGGCTACTCGTAAAAATTTGAGTACCCAAGAGTTAAAGAAAAACTGAAATAACTCCGGACAGACATGGGTCTGGTGTGAGTAACAGATTAAAGTTGCTTAACTTTGAAAAATCATTGAAAGAAAAGGTATCCGCAAGACTTCCCACACATAAACATGGAAAAGTTTTTACCTTACGCTAACCAAAACATTTGATAGGAAATCCGATGATATTATAATAGTGTCTAGGGTTTTCAAGTAAAATACAAAAATAGCTGGAATGCTTACATCTCACGTTCCAAAATAGTTGGGCACAACTAATACGTACGGCACTTATTGGATTTTGGATTCCATCAATGGCTGGGCTACTGGGGTACCGCCCGTCACAGTACGTGGCCTAGATCACCGTACCGAGGAGTACACCCGCTCCCCTGGAACACAAAGCCGGAACCATTCCTTACTGAACAGTTCCGTACAAGACCACCCCGCAGTTGCGATCAGCAACCGCACTACTAAGCCGGAATAAAAGGACATCTAGACAGGGGTAAATCTCACTCTCAAGTGGGGGCTACCCACGAAGACTTGCTGCACCTCCCCTGTTTTAGCCATTCCCGATTGATGAGGCTTGAGGCTACGATTACCTTTATAGGACATATCACTTAGAATGCTCATCGTCCACCTGACGATGTTCTGAAAGCATTCAATCCATACAAGTTCGTTCCGGGTTCGAACGAAACCAAAGGCATTATCTCATCACACTCATATTGGAATCACCCTCAGAGTCAACGACGATAACCCTTGCACTCTGAATCTTCATCCTCACTTCAGATTCACGACCTAACGTTAATTTGGATCGATGTGGTTTTTGGATATCCAAATATGGAAACCCGATCCCGATCTCATCGAAATCCAAAATGTGTCTTTTAAGGCCAAGTTGTTTTAGAGTTTAAAACAATTCCATTCATTTTCTATATACATACAGATAGATAATTTCAAAACACAATAGATAATCAACATTTTCACTACCAACAGATAATTCATATCATAATCAGATAATCCATATCACCATCACAATGCAACCAATGATCCATATCACATACATTTTCATCTCATAGCCGAGATTACAAACCATACATGGCATCCAATATCAGCCATCAAACATAAGCAGTGATCTAATGATCACACCATCTATAATTAATTTAAAATGAATTAAATTAATTACATCATCTTTAATTAATTTAGAATTAATTAAATTAATTACTTCATTATTATAATCCTGCTTAACTTAACCATTAATTGATTACAAATCAATTAAATAATAACCATTTCAATATTCATTTCAATTAATCATTACTGATTAACCATCTCAAATTTCAATAAGTAATTAGCCTTTAATATTAATTACACAAGTTAATTGTATTTAACACTTACAATAATTAACTTTTAGTTACTTAATCAATTAATTAACTAAAGTTAATTACATTAATCATTTATTAACTAATTACTTCATTTATTAATTAATTCTTAAATAAATCAATTCAAAATTACATCATTAATTAATTAATTAATTAATGATTTCTAATTACCATTTAATTAATCTCTCTACTTAAAATTATTTACATTAAGTAATTAATCTACAATTAACCACATATATTAATCACCCTTGATTAATAACTAATCCAGTAATTAACTATCCTTAATTACTCATCTCATAAATTAATTACTCTTAATTAATTATCTCAATTAATCCCTTGATTAATTACAAAGTAATTTAATCTAAATTACTTCTATCTTTAAACATCTTTAATTACATTTAGTAATTATCAATTAATTACCTCCCTAAGTAATTACAAACCCATTAATTACATAAAGTAATTATCAAATCATTAAATGTTTAAATTAATTAAACTTAACTAATTAATATAAACTAATCACATTAATTCAATTAATTACACTAAGTAATTAACTCATTAATTACTTCCATAAAGTAATTAAACTTAAACAAATGATTATTTTTAATTAATTAATCTAATTAATTATCAAAATTAATCATATTAATTAATTGTTAAATAATTTTAAGTTTCTGTTTTTATTTGAAATCAAACTAGAGTTTAAAAGAAATTTCAAATTTATTTCAAAGACCCAAAATTTAAACTAATTGAATTCATATCTAAATTCAGTTTAGATTTTAAACTTAGTTCAGATTTAAGTTTACATTTAAAAACTTTTACTTCTACCGTTAAAAACTGTAAACAGGTTTTCTGGTTTTGCTTAAGACCAAGCTAAAGTTTTAAAATTTAAATTATTTCAAAACCTAAGACTTAAAGTGATTGAATTCAAAATTTAAATTCAGTTTTTAATTCTTAGTTTAAATTTTAGTCTGCGTCTATACCATTGCTTTTAATTTTTAAAAACTGGAAACAGGTTCTGTTCCACTAAAAACCTGAAACCAAGCAAAATGCTCGAGCAAACCCATACTTTGCTTCGAGTCAGTCACCTATCTGCTTTGAGTTAAAACTCGAAATTCCCGAGTCCATCACGAGCAACCAAAACCTGAAATCACCAAACACGATCACCTATCACCGTGCACCTGTACAACGATGCCGGCCACCGCTGATCACCACCATGACCTTCCCTCAGTCACCGTACATTCCCTCAGGCCAACCAAACCATCATCGGATCGACATACACCCTAATTCAAGATTTCGACCCAATTTCCCAAACCTGAAAACATCAGACAATAAACCCATCCAAACCTGTCAACGGCAATTCCTTTCGTCTTCGGCCACCATCACCTTTGAATCTCCGTCGACGACTTCATCAATCCATCATCTTACAGAAACCAAGATCCCAATCCACTCGAACAACAGAGGAGATCGAACTCTAACAAATACTGTAACCCAGTAAAAAAATAGGGTTTAAATCCTTAAAACCCAATTCACAACATCAAAATCAAATTTCACCTCAAACCAATAATTTTCCCATTATCTCTGTTAATTTCTCCTCCTCCAGGATCAATCCCATCACCTTGAACCACTCTTCGCAACAGAGATGACCAAAAACCCCATTTTCAGTAAGACTAAAACCGCACCTTGAATTTGATGTTAAAAATTGTAAGTTTACTTTTAAAAATCATAATTCTTCATGATGTTTCGAGTCCTAATCCTAAAACTTTTATTTATAATGTTTATATTTTCACTCATACAATTTATTTGCTCTGTTACTTACATTTCCAGTAAGTTCTTATTAATTTTTACTTGTACAAAATCTTAAAGCCTAATCTTTTAAGCCAACATATATATCTTATTTAAATTCTACAATTTAACAAAAACAAATTTAAGATATAAGAATATAAATAAAAACTTGTGTCATGAAACAAAACAGAACCAGGAAATTTAACAACATACATACAAATACATTCACACAGCAGATAGATTAAATTATAAACATATGCAACATTTATATATTTTAGTATACTAGCATGCAACAATTTTTAACCTTTAAATTTTTTTAGAAAAGTTACTCACTTGTTTAATGATGCAGACAGATCCCATATTATATTTTTTTAAGCATGCAGAACACCCTTTTCAATTTGCTTGAATGCCCTTTAAAACTTGCCTGGTTGCCACTTGATTAATTACAAACTTGCATGCATGCTCCAGTCACACAAGAAGATGCAGGCCCTTGTTTTCCAAATTGAATATAAATGCAGACAACTTGCTTTCATGGGGGCATGCAGGTTTTGTTTGCAGTTTCATCCCAGATTTAAAAGAAAAATTGCATGCATTTGATTTTTGAATGTGGATCAGAGATTGATATGCATGATATTTTAGAAGATGATTTGTGTTTGGATTATGTGTATGAAGAGTGATTTTCAGGTTTCTTTTGATTTAAATATGAAAATCTTGAAATGTTACAAATTTTCTTTGTTTATGAAATGAAAATGAGAAAAGAAAGGAATGGGAAAAATTGTAAGTTTATATAACTATAAAAATCAAAGAAAAATTAAATTTTTAAAAAAAAATGACACATGCCTAAAATGTTAACACTTGTAAATATTCTTATTTAAATACTCAACACATGTTAACTTATGCCTTAATAAACTTACACATGTCATTTTAAATAATTAGTATTTTTATTTATGTGTTAAAGAAAGTTTAACTTAGTAAATTTGTTTTTAATACTTAGTTATGTATATAAATAATTTCTAAATAATAAACCAAGTATTATTATAAATAAAAACAATATACAAATTTATCATTTGAAAATAATATTTTAAATCATTTTAAATAAATTTATAAAGAGATTATAACTTATTTGTAATTTAAATGGATACATGATTCATTTATAAATTGTATTTTAAATTCCATACTCAATTTACAAATCATGATTATTAATGAATATTTTAAAAAGAATAAAACAAACTTTTTATAACCTATTTTAATATACAAACTTAAGTGAAAAATACATTTTAACAAATAAAACATTTATCTTATATTTAAAATCATTTAGTTATTTTATTGAATAGTTTTGAAAAGCTTAAATAAAAAATAAATCAAAATTTCCCAATTTCAAGATATTAGAAAATATGCTATACTAATTAAATTTAGAACCAAACTTATCTTATTCAAATTATATATACATATTATAAATAGAAAACAGATTTATTAACTTATTAAAAATAAATTCACAAATTAAATATTTATTAAAGAAGATTATTAAATCAAATCAAATTTATTTACAAAATTATCAAATTAATTTAAATTTAAACATAGATTATTAAATTTATATTGCTATGAATTTCGGGATATTACACTGATCATTCGTTTGATAGTTTGCTCTCACAATCCGATGTATGGAATGCTTAACAAGGAGAAGGTATGGTATGGCCATCCAATGACCAACTTAATCCTATTAGATGATGGGACAAATCTAAATCAAAAATGATCATGACACGACTGATCGCTCACTAAGTTAACCCCCTGACTTGGGGCATATCAATCAATTAAGGAAAACATGACCCAATGATTTTCCGAAATAACTTTAAGTCCCCAAAGTGTGGACTGGATTATAAATTCAAGCTTGAGGCGATTCTACCACCCACTAATTAACTCTTATCCCTAGAGTGCGGATATGAGTATAAACAAATAGATGAGTTCAATTAGACCACTCACTATTCTATGAACTTCGGCCTGAAACCTATTGGTGGAGTATAAACTCCCAAAGGATGGAATTCGACCATCCATCGTTTAACTCCATTAAACCAAGACTGGGGGCATGAGTATAATCATTAAAACCACTAAATTCGATAGCGTAACATTAGGGCTTGAGCCCCGTGTTTGGTACGATTCAAGACAATGACCATATGGAGGCCTTAGTATAGAACCAATGGATTATCATCCAAAGCCACGAGCAACGAATTATAAGTACATTGAATGGAAAGAATAGATCTACCACTTAAATCCACATAAGAGATCGACGGAAAACAAATAAATTTTATTTGCATAATAAACTTCAAAAAAGGTGATACAAGTTTATTCAAGAACGGGGCCATACCCGCTTAGTCATGGTCGACAAAAGAGAATAATAGTTATGCAAACTATATAACTTTATACAGACTAAGTCAAAGTGATGACTATTTTTTTTGCCCTTTATCCTTTTTGGATTTTTTAGGAGTACCACCACCCGAACTTCTACCCACTCGTTTCCTTGATCCTTTGCCGCCCTTGGCAGGAGAACTTTTGGAAGATGGAGGGAGTCCTTAAGGAACCTACCGGTCAGGTGGGGTGACTTGTAATGGGATGAGTCATGGATTGTCAATATCCAAGTTGGTAGGTTTAGCTTTAGATTTTTCTTCAACAATTCCTCCCTCTCGATGCACTCTTTTAAGCCATCGGAATCTCATTTGTTATCGATTGTTGCTCCATGGCGGCACCACTTTTTGGAGTCTGGCTAGGACCCAAAAGATTTGTAGATTCACCGAAACAAGAAGGTAAGCCCAAGACTATTGGACATGAAGAACAAAATCGCTCAAAAAATTGAGAACAGAGCAGAATACCCACATTCGACCGACTCTTAGTTGTTGCCGGAGTCCCCCATCCAGAATAGGGGTTAGCACCTTAGATTGATAACCGGGTTCATCCGGATCATAACTTAGATCATATCCCCGATCGGGAGAAACTGACGCTCTAGCTGCTTAGGGTCTTTAGGATCGGACTCTGAATAATCGACATTGTTTTTCCCCTTGCTGGAAGGTGCTAGAATGTCAAAATATCGAAATCTTGCAACAGCAAGGTATAGAGGCTCTTCCTCGTGGAGAATCTCTCGTATTAGTTTTTCTTCATCTAAATCAGCTTCTTCGAGGGTTCTCATTTTCATTTCAATAATGTACTCCCAGGACCCAGAAAGTGACTCAAGATATCCCTCACCAAGAAAGCTCAAATCACGATGGATAAGGACTTTATCATTGTATTCAATGATTAGGGGATCGAACAAGTCTTTAATTTCACTTCAATCGGCTTCCTTGGCATCCTCTACCTTTGCCTTGAGCTATTCTCTTATCTCATTGTGGCCGCTTCACTCGCCTCTTCTGGACTTCAATTTATGTAAGTTGCTCATTAAGCTTAATCTTCAAAATCCGGGCCTCAATAGCCTCTTCACAATATTTTGCGATTCTTCTTGAGCTTTGATTTTCTCTTCCCTCTCATTCTTAAGGAGTTCTTTAAGCTCCTCAACATGGCGGGCCAAAATATTTTTCTCCTTTTGCACGGTATTTTAGGCAAGTGCGCCACTACAGTTGATGGAAACATCAAGTTCCTTTCTATGGACAGCCTCTAGATGTAACGACCCGTAATTTTCGATAATTAAAAATAGTAAACTTAATAAGATTTTTGTAATTAAATGTTGGAATAAATTAAAATTTAAGATTTATAACTAGAATAATATTAAAATGAAATGCAACAATGTTAATTAAAGCTAATTATTAACAATTTGGATGGAATTTCAATTAACTGAAATAGCGTAAGGTTATACTTGGTTACAAAGTGAACATAGGAAAAAGTATGTAAATATTGAATTCAATAATGAAATAATATATTGTTAATGGAAATTGAATAAAATTGGTGCTATAAAAGAAAGGGTAACATTTGTTTGTAAGTAATAAACTTACAAATGTAATTAAAGGCTAGTGGTGACAATTATTATATATATATTATCTATTTATTTGGTATATTAAATTTAATTGGAACTAAATGGCAATTAATTCCCTTAATTAGTGAAGTAAATATAGGTTTAATTGATAATGGTAAAAAGTTTGACTCTATACAATGCAATCAATGTTAATTTTTATCATAGTACGACCTTTGAATTGAATAAAAGGATGGAAATCAGTTTACTCAAATTTATTGGAATTGGAAATTTTAATAAGCGAATTTATTACAATCAATGAAATAAAAGGTTACGTAAATGAATGGTAAGATGAAATAGTAAAATATTAATGTAATGGAAGGTATAACAATGTTGACTATGTATGTAAGGTAATAATTGATTTAATAAGAGAATGAAACCAACGTAAATAAATTAATTGAGACTTTAATTATAATTAATGTGTGAAATTGACCAAAATTCAATAAAATGGAAATATAGTAGTTAATACAAATAAAAAATGGAAATTGGAGTATATTAACATAATAAAATGTAAAACATATGTTAACTATGTTATTAGATCATAAGTTTGGACCACAAATAAAGTTCTAAAACAACAAACTACAATGAAGCAATGAAGTGGAAGGTTCTAACGCATATTAGAATATATAATTTAATAATAGGAATTGGAATAATAAATGTCAGTTTTAATGATGAGTTAAATGAATATTGATGATAGAGAAAAAAATTTATTTAGTATGTAATTTAATGCTTGCTGGATACTATAATTTTATAAATGTGTTTGCATGATTATAAATAAGGATTACAATGTTCACGTATTTATTTAACTAATTTCATCAATTAGTGTCTGTTTTGAAGTGGAAGATTAAAATAATTGGAAATAAATTTATTGTAATCTTTCAATTGAAAAAGGAAAAAGAAACAAAGTGCAATTAATAAATTTAATGTAAGAATGTTATCATTTGGAATGTACATTATTTGGAAATTTAAGATTGGTTTAAAATTGTATAAGTTGATCATTTTAGAATATAAGAATGCTTAAATTTTTGAATTGCTAGTAATAAATAAGCTTTTCAAGGAAAACAAAAAGAATGTTTGAGGAAAATAAAGTGAATGTTTCCATTCTGAATATAAATATAACGTTGTAAAAAGAGAAAATTGAATTTTAAAATAACATTTTACGCTAGTTAAATAGTAGGCATAGGTTGCACGGAAGTGATTTTTATTGCTAACCTTGAAATTTAAAATAAATTAAATATTTGAGTTCATAATTATGTGTCGAGAAAAATGTTGTTTTTAAATTTGAATTTTTAAATCATGGTTCATATTTTATTTTATGTAGCGTCGGTCCCCGTTATGTAAATTAATGTGACACCCCAACCCAAGACCCACATTAATAAAGAGTATTACTTTGTAATACTGTCTGCTAATGTAGAGAATAGGGCTGGATAAGAGCGACCATCTATAGCCTTGTCTTAAATATCTATTGAATATGTCGACAAATGCCATTTTTTTTCTATCTCAAGTGGATCGACATATCCAGTAAATACTGAATACAAAGCCATAATTGGCTATAGGATCTATCAGAACAAAATACAATAACTCGAATGCATAACACATCACAGAAAAATATATCGTTACATATATATACATATACAGATACACCACAGAGTATACAAAATGATACATGCCAAGTGGTATAGCAACCACAATATACAAGTGAGTTAAAAGAATATACATATCAGAGTAGCAACAAAAGGACTATACAAAAAGCTATAACAAAACGATCTAGCAGAATAGTTCATGCGGAAGCAAAATAGGCTAAGTCCAAATGTACCTAACTTGAAACATCTCGGTCCGAACCGAGTATAAAATACACGGGTCAGTCTAGCTAAACAAATCAGTTTGCAAGGATAAATGATAATACAAGCATAAGGAAAATGTGATAATATTCTCGAGTGAGATGGGACAACTAAAGGTGTGATTACATCAAGTGATAATATGGTATCACTACACACATATACTCTCAAAGGAGATAAAATAACCCATAAAACGCTAAAAGTAGCGAGCCTCGTATCATCCGCATTCATAAAACATCAAATTTGGTTTAGGGGAAAACCTAAACCCACCGTCTTGGCAAACCCAAAACATGTATAAAGAGATCCCATCTCAAACATGCCATAAGGAAAATATATCACCAAAGAGGAGAATAAAATCTCAAGTAAACGCCAAAAGGCAAATCTCATATAATGGCAGTGTAGGCAATTCAAATCTAAAAAATAGAACTTCGTAGAGTTCAAATTCCCAAAAGGTAATCGCCACAAAGATATATCAAATTGTTCAAAGGACCAATTCTGGAAAGGGGCGATACACTAAGAAAAATAGTCAAAGAAACCATCTCAAAAGTGTGTGCACATGCATGTGGCCGAAGCCTTGCCATGTACTGTTCTCTCAAATAGGTACCTCGCCCGAAGGAAAAACGTCATAATGAAAAATACACTACAATGGAAAATACACCGTAATGGCAAATATGCCGCAATGGAAAATACGCCTCGAAGACAAATGCGCCGCAATGGCCAACGTCGCAATGGCAATTGTGTCGCAAACTCTCGAATAGGAACCCGAATACTGGTAACGTGCGTCCCAAACCACACGTTCGCACTAAAAGATTTACTAACTGCTAGTAAATTTCACACTCAAATCAGTAAAAAGTTTACCTCATCTCATCGGCAAACTTGACCCGCAAGTCAAAACGATCAAACATACAAGTCGAGAATTAACCGATAAGGTAAATGCACATGTCTCATACCATGTGTTTTACCAAACCATTTAATTCTTCTTCTCATTCGCTCGAATAGTGCAAAAACGTGTATTTTAAGTAAAAAATAATTTACTTGAGAAAACAAGCTTTTAATACCAATTTTGAAAGTCATATTTGAAAATTACTTTATTATCGAGAATAAATAGATTCTATATTTGGAAATACTTTAAAAATATATCATATAACAATAATTTAAAATTCCCATTTATTTTAAAAATTATTTAAAAAAGTTTAGATAAATCCGTTCTCGGAAACGAATAAAAACCCAAGAAATTACTCAAATCGATATTCGAATTCAATTCAAATAAAATTCAAATTTAATCCAAAATTTGAATTTCGAAATCTCCAAAATTTGGCTATCTACTGATAGACATCATTGCCTCAAAACATTTCATGAATACCACAAAACATGAAGTAAAAGTCAAAAGTTGAACTTTGTACCATGAAGTAAAATAGTTTCGACCGCCTAAATCTCATAATCTTACAAAACTTAGAACATGAAAGTTGTAGGCAAAAGTCTCAGCTTTCGAACAAGAAAAAGATCATTTAATTTGAACTTATGGTTTAAAAGTTATGACTATTAGCACCAAAAATGGTCACTAGCACCTAAATGCAGATGAAAGCACTAAATCCCAGTCACCGCTCAGAGATAGAGTGTATGTAGAGAGTACTAATGTGAAGAACAGTCAAAACTAGAATGAAAGCAGTAAAGAATAACAAATTTTATAATGGTTCTGCTAACTCCGGCCTACGTCCACTCCAGAAGTTTCCTTTTTATTGATGTTAGAATCGATTACAGTACAAAATGGTAGAAACCTTAGCCTTTGGAAATAGAAAGAAGGAGAGTAGAAAGAAGAAGATCCCTTTTCTGAACCCCCACGTGCTGTATTTATAGGTAAATCCCGAGTTGCTGGGATTTCTGAGTGGCCCGGGCCCATCACGTCCATAGCCACACGATCCTGCCGAGCCATATTATCCTACCGAGCTGCACCGTCCTGTCGAGATGTAATCCTGCCGAGCCGCAATCCTGCCGGGGCGCACCGTCCTGCCGAGCCGCAATCCTACCGAGCCGCATTCCTACCGAGCCGCGCACTCTTGTCGAAATGCACTCCTGCTGAGCCGCATGGTCCAGGTGAACTTCATCTTTTAAACCGAATCCGTCATATTCCACCTCGATAATCATGAAGTTGGTTAAGTTGAATCCTCCTATTTGTGGCCTTGACAAAAGCCGAGTTAACATTTGCCCCCCAAAACATGCCCTGCTATTGGAAGGTGTGTTTTGAATAGCCTCTGGTCCGATATCCAAAGTCTATGCTTCATTCATAACCATTCCGTTCGACCCATAATCCAATCCAATACCAAGCCATCCTATCCGTCAACCAAGTTTTAATCCATCAATAACCAATAGCCAAATCTATGACCTTTCTAGGTCGATATTCAGATTCAATACTTCTCCAGGCCCTTTGCCAAATCTAGGACACCGCAGGGTCCATTTATCCTTAGTCAAAATCCTAATCCATGACCTCTCTAGGTCGTTTTATCCTGTTGATCCCGACTCTTTGGTCAAGGGCTTGTATGCTCTCCGGCTTTGGCTCTCCGGCCAAGGACTTGTGTATTTACTGGCCTCGGCTCTCCGGCCAAAGAATTTGATATCCATCGGCCTCGGCTCTCCGGCTAAGGACTTTTATATTCACCGGCCTTGGCTCTCTGGCTAAGGACTTTTATAATCACCGGCCTCGGCTCTCCGGCCAAGGACTTCTATATTCTGTTCGAGTGCATTCCATTGCTCTCCGACGAAGGTACTTGTAACTTACGACCACTGCCCCATCTCTCTAGTTGGGACAGTAGTTGCGAGACCTGAATTGTTTATTACATTGATCCAAATCCAGTCAGAAAACCAGAAATCCATATCAAAAATTCTACTCAAAATCCAAATCAAAAATCAAACTTCTAGACCAAAATGGAAAACCAAAAAACTAACAAAACCGGGAGTTCAATCCAAACTCCAAAACCATACCAAAGAAAAGCAAGTGTCTAAAGCACGAAAGAGAAAACCAAAATTTGTAGAAAAATAGAAAGAAAACGGGATTTCATAGACCCGAGCAGTACAGTTTTTCGTCATCTCGAAGCATACCTAGGGACCGTCCTCGATTCCGTATGCATGCAAGTGACCTAGCCATATTACTTTGGGAACTATTACTTATTCCGAACCACAAAACCATTCAGTTTATAACAAGCCGGCGTTGACCAGATCCAATGCCACCTTCGCTCGAGGTAGGCAGTGGCTGCTTCCCTTCCATTGCTATAGTTCGGTTCCTTATGTATGTTTGCAGGTGCCCATTCCTTACATGCCCCTCAACGATATCTTTCAAATTCTTACAACCGATTGTGTTATGCCCGTCCAGCTCATGGAATAGGCAATGCTTTCCCAATGCCTGCCCATATTCAGAAGGTTCCCTCCTTGCCAGCATTTGATACTGGAGGCGCCCTCGAGTGTCCAAGTAAATCCTTTTTAGAGTCTGAATTAAATCTGTGTAAGAAGAAAACTTTGACACCCTCCGAGGCCTATTCGAAGTGCTACTGTTGCCATTCATTCTCCTTTTCCTTTATCACCTTCAATTGGGTCCTCCCTGGGTGGACCTCCACCCCTCACTTCATATGCTTCAGCCTCTCTCCCTACTCTTTTTGCATGCACATCTTCTTACCTCAGGAAGCTTTCCACCTCATAGTAGAACTCTCCGAGATCCCTTGGTGGGTCCCATTCCAATGATATCTTGAAATCCGAATTACATTAAAACCATCGATGAATAAGGCCGATCCACTGAAGCCACCGCCGCATTAAATCTGGTTAAGAAATCCCTAAGCTACTCTCCCTTCCATTGTTTCATCGATGTCAAGGTCATGACGTTCTTTGGTCTTACTATGTGGACCCGAAATTGCCTTATTAACCTCTCAATCAGCTCTGTCCTAGTGTCAATAGACCACTCTCTAGCTGTCTGAACCACATAGCTTTGATATCTATAAAATACAAAGGGAAACATCGAGCCATGACCTCATCTGATGCCCCCAGTACCTCCATATGCCTCATGTACTTCGTCAGGTGAACAACAGGATCTGTTCTCCATTGTACATCTCCAAAATTGGTATCTTAAAGTTCGGTGGGTTCCTAGCTTGCCTGGAGTAAAGGGACTCCTATTCACATCCTCCAAGTCCTTCTTCATCAATCGACCTCTCATAGCTCGTCTGACCATTTCCGCTAATCTGTCGTTGTCGCCATACTGTAATCCTTGTCCGTTGCCTCTAGTCTGCCCCCCGATTTCATGAGGGAATCCTGGCACATACTCCTCATCACGTACCCCTACACTCCTGTTGGTGTCAGGTTGCACAACGTCATCTGGTATCCCTCCATGGATTGGTCCAGCATTTCCTGGTGGTATTCCCCCGAGTCTAGATCCATCCAGGTTGATAGCCATCTGCTGATTGGGGGCTACCCCTTGCTGAGCCATTCCCTCTGCTTGCTGGCTGAGCGCTTCTGATCCAGCTCCACGGATATGAGCTCCTGCATTTCCATCTTGTGCAAATTGTCTGAGGAGAGACTGCATCATCTCCTTTTGTCTTTTCAGCATCGCTTCCATCTCATCTTTGGTGATGTAGATGGATGCTTGACCTGCTCCAGCTCCATAGGAAGCCTCTTGACTTCCCTCTTGATTTCTTCTTTCTATCACTTGCTTCTTTGTAGATGGCCTAGCCATTGCTTCCTAGAATACAAGTTCCTAGCTCCAAAATCCTTGAGTTCAATTCTCAGTGAAAGCACCAAAATGTTAGCGCCAAAATTGGTCACTGACACCTAAATCCAGATGAAAGCACCAAATCCCAGTCACAGCTCAGAGGTAGAGTGTATGTAGAGAGTAATAATGTGAAGAATAGTCAAAACTAGAATGAAAGCAGTAAAGAACAACAGATTTTATAGTGGTTAGGCTAACTCCGGCCTACGTCCACTCCAAAAGTTTCCTTTTTATTGATGTTAGAATCGATTATAGTTACAAAATGGTAGAGTAACCTTAGCCCTAGGAAATAGAAAGCAAGAGAGCAGAAAGAAGAAGATCCCTTTTCTAAACCTTACATGCTGCATTTATAGGTAAATCCTGGGTTGCTGGGCTTTTTGAGTAGCCCGGGCCCATCAGGTCCATAGCCACACTATCCTGCCAAGCCATAAAATTTAACCGAGCTGCACCATCCTGCCAAGCCGCAATCCTGCCGAGCCGCAATTCTGCCGAGCCGCACTCCCACCGAGCAGCACAGTCCTGCCAAGCCGCGCACTCCTGCCGAGCCGCACAGTCCTGGTGAACTTCATCCTTTTAAACCGAATCCGTCATATTGCAGCCTCGATAATCATGAAGTTGGTTAGGTTGAATCTGCCTGTTTATGGCCTTGACAAAAGGCGGGTAAACAATGACCGAAATAATTTTTATATTTAAATTCATTATCGCTGTCGTTTATTCCGAGGGCAGCGACAAAAATTATGATTTTAACTATATAAAGCTCAAAATTTAGCAAAACATAAAACATGAAAGTTGTAGCTAAAAGTATAAGATTTCAAGATCATTAAAATTTATCAAATTCCGATCGAAGGAGAAAAAGATATGGCCAAAACAATTACAGAAAATGATAAACATAAAAGTTGTTCCTTGTATATATACCTTCCAACTGAAAGAAACCTCACTCAATTTTGATTTACCATTCAAAAGTTATGGTGATTTTAGTTTTAGGTTTCAACTTAGAAAATCAACAGAGTAGAGCATGTGTATCAGTTTCAAGCCGAATTTCAACCCTATCGATCATAGAACTTGAAGAAACTTACAACATGAAAGTTGTTCCTTAATGTCTTAGCGTATTAATAAAAAAAGTATAGTTAATTAGGATTTATGGTTAAGAAATTATGACCATTTTACTGTCAGATATCAACTCATGAAATTTGAAATGGCTGTACTATGACATCAGTTTCAAACTTAATTTAGACCCTTTTAAACATAGAATTTCAAAAAGTGATCAAAATAGAACTCATAACTTAATTAAATATCTTTCTACCACAAAAAGAATGAAGGAATTTGGATTATTATGCACTGAGATATTGCTTTTTTACTACAGCAATGTTCACGAATAAATTTCAGCAACCACTTTGCAAATTTCAACAATTCAATCAAATTACTCAAACCATTCAACTATTTATTGATACTTATCACTCAATTCAAAGAATTATGGCTCATAGAGATAGATATGTGAGTTTGCAACTCACCTTAGATATTGTAAAGAGCAAACCCTTGGAAATTCGAAGAAAGATGGAAGCTTGCCTTTGATTTGGGGATTTTAGCTCCAGGTTTTTTTTTTCTTTTAGCTTTGAGAAGCTTTCTTTTAGTTTACTGTAAATTGAACTTGCATATGTTAAGTTTGAGAAGTAGATGATTTCCCATTAGTCAAAAATGGTTAGTGGGCTTTAAACCCAAAACCTAATAGTCTATGCGTTAATACTCAATCCAAATTAACTAAGTTATTCATGTTTTTACACTTTATTTCATATATTTTAGCCAAAACAACTTACATTTCCATAGGTTCAACTTTATATAATCATACAAACTAATTTTATGTTTAACAAAATGTTTTCACAACATATAAAATATATTTTAGCCATCAAAATTATTTTCCATCATTAAAACTCTTATTTTTACTAAAATACTCAATTTACACTATAATTTATATAAAACAATATTTTAGCAACCAAAATTTACAAAAAAAATCATTTTCTTGTCAAATTAAATATAAAAAACATTATTAACATCATTCTTACATCCAATTGTTATTTTAAACAAAATTTCACCTTTTTAATTACAATAAAATTAACAAAAATCAACAATCGGCAATAATTTGCAAAATTATTGCAATTTATTAAATTAAAACCATATAATATTCATTTTTTCTCCAAAACTAACATAATAAAGCTTTTTTAAACTTTATTTTCATCATTTTACACTTATTTCAACAAATTAATGTTGACTAAATTATTTTGTCTCATTAATTATTCCAATAAATTTCCAAATCATCATATTTCTAATATTCACTATTTATGACCAACATTATCATCTTTTGCTCTATTTTATTTTTTATTAAAATAAACAATTTTAAATCTCTAATTTATTTTTATTTTCCAATATTAAATTATAACCACCGTTATGATTTAATATTACAGGTAATCATCATAACCAGGGTTGTTACAATTAGCGTGTTCAAATTTAGTTATGTTGTGGTAATTAAATCTTTAATGAATGTAAATTTTTGTATGTTTGAGGTTAACAAAATTAATTGAGATCAAATGTTTTGAAATTTGAATACTAAATATTTGTTTATAGAGTAGAGTTGGTCCATTCATTCCCTTTCTAATTAATAGTTGTCACACTTTTTGTCATTGTTTCCTCATTTGTTCCATTACTCTTTTCCATTTACATTGTCTAAAGCCTTTTCATTTCATGAACGTTACCTACTTTCATATTTTTAATTTTTTCCTTCACCTCTTTTAATACCTACCATTTTTTTGGGTTGTTCATATTTTTACTTTATTTCAATTCCTACTTTGTTTATATTCAGCTTTATTAGCTTTTCACTAGTTTCAATCTTCATTCTTGTAGATTCATTTCATTTTTTGTCTCTCTTCACCTTCCTCCTTTTTTTCATGTTTCTTCTTCAAATCTCCTTCCTCTCCTTTTTTCCAAAGCTTTTTTTCTCTTTTCTTCTTCTTATTCTTCAAATTTTCTTCTTCTTTTTCAAAGCTTCTTTTTCTTTTTTTTCAATTCTTCTTCTTCTTTAGTTTTTTTTCTTTTTCAAACCTTCTCTTCTTTCCATGTTTTTTCTTCAAATCCAGATCTATATAATCTTCTCTCCAAAACTTTCTATTTGAAAAAATATTAAAATAGTAAGGAAACAAAACAAAATGAGAAAGTAGTTGCAGATCCAAATCTGGCTAGAAAAGGGAAAGCAAAAATTTGAGTGATTCTACCCACTCATGCAATACAAAAAAATTCCATTGCAAGTTAAATAAAATATATGACGTGATATATAATGTTTTATTGCTGTTTGTTGATTTAAGTTGACATTTGAATTGATATTGAATCTGAATTGACATTTAATTTTATATTGGAATTTAATTGATAGTTAAACCTCGATATTGATAACTTTTATATGTTGATATATATTGGTTGATTTGGATGTTGTTTGAAATGGATGCTTATTGATTGATATGTTGGATGTATAGTTGTTTATTTATTTTAATATGTCCCTATTATCACCTTATATATTATTGACATCATTTAAGGGGCCCTCTGGCTCATTTAAAATTGGATAACTAAGACATTTAAATCATGGGTTGAAATGATATATACCCACACAATTTCTTGAATTTGGATTATTTATTGAAACTGAATTATTTAAAAAGTTTAGGGTCCGTTTGGTTTCATTTTGTATTTTGAAATTTTTGTTTTCAACCTGCACAAAGAAATAGCAATAAATAAGAGAAGAAGATTTATAATTCTTAGCCATTGCGACGATCAACGGACAACGAAGGAGTTGGATTGTTCGCCATGCTTTTGTTATCCCTCGAAATACGAAAAACAAAATAAACTTGTTTTCTATTTTACATGTTAATTTCATTTTTCAAAATTGTTTGTTTTTCAACAATACGTACAACGGATGCGCTTTTGTATAGACGAAAACACAAAACTAAAAACAACAAGCCAAACGGGGCCTTAATTTTTTAATTTAATCTTCGGATTTATTTTAAATAAAGTGGTTAGAATTGGTATTTCGAATTATTTAAATCTCGTAAATTACTGCAATCGTGTTGTACACTTGATAGGAGATGAAAAATCCCATAACATCTCTGAAGCCATTGCACTCATATTTTTATTTGAGAACATAGGAATTTTTATGTTCTGACTCGAGTGCATTGTTTTTCATTATGCTCGGGTCAGTCTGAGCTTTTTCGGTGTATTGAAGACCATTTTATTTTCTAGATGACGAAGACGAAGATTCAGTGTATTATTGCTATTTATTATTATTATTCCACTGCTTATTGTGTTCCGCTGCATTATTTTTTAATTTTCTGATGTAAGTATAACTCTGATTTGAATTGTAAAAGTATAATCAAATGTCATTTGTAAAACAGCTTCATGAGCTGTTTTTTCATTCCGCTGCGAGATTCTGTGTTTTGTTTTTCTTCCATTATTTTCTTATTTACCCCATTAACAATCCTCCCTTTTGAATGGTTTGAATTAGACATGTGTGGTTTATTGTCGATTTAAATTGTCCAAAAAGGTGGATCGTTACAGTTGGTATCAGAGCTCTGTAAAAAGAATGTTGTGTAGCTCAGTTGGTATCAGAGCTTTGGTTTAGACATACCTTAGCCTGTTTGGGTTAACTCACTAGAGATAGGGTGTTAATACCCTAGAATGAGCTGTTTGAGTGTATATACAAGAATACGTAATTGTTAGTGTTATAAAAAATGTTTTATATAAGTTATGAAATGAAAGTATTTTTCCTAATATTATATGATATATAAAGGAATAGATTTTTATAACCGATATAGTTTTTTTTAATGTGTTTGATTTATGAAATGGTAATATTTAGTTATTATCATTTATTGTTGATTAGTTGAGTTTTTGTCAGTTTATAAGCAATACTATGAGAATAAATATATTAATATTTTACATTAAATGGAGAAATACCGTGAAACAAGTATTAAAGTATGAAGTGATATTTATGTTAATCAATGAGATTGAAAAATGAATTTAGTTGAAATGTAATTGGGATTAATCAAATTGGAATAAGTACATAAGTTGTGCGTATATTATTTTATTCGCATAATTAATTTGATCCGGATGTGAATACATAAATTTGAGGTGAATTACACCATTTCGCGTCGGGATTTTTCATTCAATTCTTGATGGCGAATATTTGATATGGATTTTTGTTTGATTCTAGAATTCTCTATCATAGTATATGGCTATACAAGGAGAACGATGGTTTCTAGTCAAGAAACCATATTGAAGTCCACATTAGGGAAGTGGAATGGACAATACTAGTTCGAAAGTGAACTTGTGTGATCGAACGAGCGATCGAATGTGATTTTGCGAAATGATGACATATGTACATCTTATGTTCTAATATTATTGATATTCGTTGGCGCTGAAATTAAAAGTTGTTAGGTTGGATATTTTTGTAATTTAAATTGGAATTTTTCTTGTATGAAAAACTACTATTAATTTAAAACCATTTTTTAAAAACTATTTTCTTTTATTTTTCTTATACAAACTATTTTCTTTTATTTTTCTTATACAAACTATTTATTCTATTTTATTTACAAAACTATTTTACAAACTATTTTATTTAAAAAACTATTTTATAAACTATTTTATTTACAAATTATTTTAGAAAACTATTTTATATACAAAACTATTTCCCAAAACGATTTATAGACGAAACTATTCTAAATTCAAAACCTTTTATAAAGCAAAGATATTGAATCTCATATGGCTTTCCATACAGCAAATTGATTTTGGAAAATTTTGGTTCTTGTATAAGATGGACTTTATATAAGTACAAGTGATTTTGGAAGGTATTCGATTTGAAGAGATAAATCTTTATGTAACGGAATTTATATAAGAATGATTTGATATATTTGATATTATTGCTTTCGGAAAGTACTTTATCTAAAAATGAAATTTTATATATAATGGAATTTATATAAGAATGATTTGATATATTCGAGATTATTGATTTCGGGAAGTACTTTATCTGAAAATGAAATCTTATATATAGTGGAATTTATATAAGTGCGATATTTGAAGTTATGATTTTGAAAGGGTACTATGTTTGGTATGTTATATTTTGAAGTAAGAGGTATGGGGAAGTACCTTCTACGAAGAAGTATAGTATGATATGCTTCGACCCAGATGGACTTGGGGAATCCAGGAATGGATTCGACCGATAAACCCTAATGGACTTGGGTGAATTCATAAATGTATTCGAGCTGATATGATTGTCCTGACTTAAACTCGCGAGTTTCGATTTTTTTCAGGGTAGATGTTCTATAGTTCACTCAATGGAGGTGCTTTCGATCCTGGGATGTGTTGTTTATGGATCTTTCGGGAAGGAAGTGCATCCATTGCGTAAATCATTGAATCTACAGCATACCACTGCAGCAAGGGTCGATGGTCCCTTATTTATGAACTGTCTAGGATATTTTTTTGGAATCCGGAAGTTAGAAGTATCTTCTGGAAAGTTTTGTGTCCATTGCGTAAATACTAGATCAATAGCGGACCACTGCTATCGTATTATCATCATTTGACATTGGATTTTGAGTTGTACTTCTCATACCTATTTTAAAGTATTTTTCACTAGATGTTGAAATAGGTCTACTAAGTATTTGGAGAATTCTAGCCTTGCGCCTGATCAACGCATGGCCTGAGCCTGCAAGAACGAGGATAAACCTGTTAAGACATTGAGTTATAAAAGTATTTTGATAAAGTATTGTATAAAGGATATTTTGATCATTTTTGTCAATTCTAAATACTTTAAAATGTTTAGAATATTGTTTATTCATGTATAACATGGTTTAATAGTAAATTATTGGTTTTGTAAATATTTGAGAAGTTATTTATTAAATAAAACATATTTAAAGTAAGTGATTATTGATTTATTAATAATGTTTGAAAAGTTTCTCGAGATAAAACTAATAAATTTATAAATCATGGATTTAAGGTTTTTAATAGCTTCTTTGTAAATATAAGTAATGATGTAAATAATTATTTTCACATAGTTTACATACATTTATAAAGATGTTATTTAAATATTTAAATGGTATTTATACATAAAGAAGGTATTTTACAAATGAATTTTTTTTGAAAAGTGTTAAAGTATTAAAGATGGTTAATTTGCAAATGAAGCTTTCAAATGAATATTTCAAGTAAAATTTATATAAGGTTCTTTGAATGTACAATTTAAAGATATTATACAAGTGAAAAAAAATTGATTTGCAAAGTTTATTTATAGTAATATACTTGATAAATAAATGTGAATCTCTATTTTGGAATTATAATTTGGAATATTACTTGTAAATTTATTGATTTATTTACCTTTTGAATTTTAGTATTAAACAATAATAATGTTTTCCTTGACTTGAATATTCATTTTTAAAACAAGTGTGCAAAATTAATTATGAAAGTATGAAATTTTATACTTTGATTTAGAAATTTAATGTAAGATTTGAGTATACTATTAATTTCAGTTTAATAATCTTGAGTTTATACTTATTTTAAAAAATATGAGTCTAATAAATCTTTGGATTTAAGGAACTTTATTTTAAAAACTTATTATAATGTTTTGATATAAATATCTAACATTGTTTTAGACTTTTGAAAATCCTTTACATAAGGTTATGAGGATGTTTTAAATATATCTTATATTTTACTAAGTGAATAAGGTTAAATGTTTTAATTGAATTTTTAGAGATATTGAAATATTTTCTTTCTCTTCAAGGGTGAATACCGAAAACTAAATTTTTTATTCAATAACCGAATGAAGTTATAAATTTAAGTAAGGCAGTAAAAGCTTAAGTTATGTTGTTTTGAAATTATTCATTAATGACTTAAATCCTTAATGGAAAACAAATTATGCAAGTGATTGATCTCTATATAAATAAATGAATGGAAAATTAAATAATGAGAAGGAAAAACCCAGTAGAATAAACAAAATTATTTATTTTAATGGAATAAAATTTTAACTATTTAATAATTGGAACTTTTAAAGTTGAAAGTAAGAAATTAAATGCTAAGTTATAAATGAAATATACAAGGAATTTCAAATTTGTAACTTGTAAACAAAAAGGATATGAAAATAAGAAATGATAACTATTGAACATTTATTTACTAAAATGAAATAAGATAAACTTTTGTAACTTTCAATTACATTCTTAGAAATACATATATAACTTACCAAAATATAAAAAGTTGTAATGTTCAATAAGGATATGTAAGGTAATATTATACAAGAAAAAATTAAATAACGAAAGTGTTTGATGAAATTTACTTTTAGAAATAAGAAATTTGATACGAAATAGTTATAAACTTGAGTTATAATTGTAGTGCTACTTAATAAAATGAAATAGAAAGTGAATATTGTAGGCAAAGAATTATTAACTTGAGTTAATGTTTAAAGCTATTGATAATTAAAGTAAATAATCAAATGAATACTATATTAAATTTAATGATTGCAACTTCAAAAATGGTTTATCACTTTGATCCCTTATGAAGATTGTATGCTTGTTTGCAAAGATTGTTGTTATGTTGTACTGATTTATTTTGATTTTATGTGATGATGGTATGTCTTTGGTTAAAAGTGATTTTTTTATGTTATGTTAACTATTTGTTATTAATTTAAAACAATATAATCATTTCACAATATAATCATTTCACTTCTATATAATTATTAAACTCTTTGGATTATATAAGTGGAATACAGGTTATGGAAGCAATTGTTACTACTTTTGGTTTCATAAAATAATCGTTATTTGCCCGATAAATAGGTACGTTTTCGGATTATGGTTTTCTAGCGATATTATATTGTTTCTTCCACTGTTGGGGTATATTATTTTGAAAATATATGATATATTTTATTATTTTGATATTATGATTTCTCCCGAGCCTCTTTGTACAAAGGAGACTCTGCCAAAAAAATTCGTGAATTTTGGAGTTAGAAATTTTTGTTAAATGTCTTCCAAACTTTTGTTAATTTGAATATAAGAGTATTTAACTGTCTATAAATTAATATATTTTATTTAAATTATTTATTATATAAATAAATTATTTACAAATTTAATGTTTTTAATAAGATATATTGATTACTTAATTCCTTCTTCTTCTTTTTTTTTTCATTTAGGGGATGAAAAGTTTTGAGGGGAGAGAGTGTAATGACTCGTAATTTTCGAAAATTAAAAATAGTAAATTTAATAAGATTTTTGTAATCAAATGTTGGAAGAAATTAAAATTTAAGATTCATAACTGGAATAGTACTAAAATGAAATGCAACATTGTTAATTAAAGCTAATTATTAATAATTTAAATGTAATTTCAATTAATTGAAATAGTGTAAGGTTATATTTGGTTATAAAATGAACATAGACAAAAGAATGTAAATATTGAATTCATTAATGAAATAATATATTGTTAATGGAAATTGAATAAAATTAGTGTTATAAAAGAAATGGTAACATTTGTTTTTAAGTAATAAACTTACAAATGTAATTAAAGGCTAATGGTGATAATTATTATATACATTACAAATTTATTTGGTCTATTAAATTTAGTTGGAACTAAATGGCAATTAATTCTCTTAATTAGTGCAGTTAATCTAGGTTTAACTGATAATGGTACAAAGGTTTATTCTATACAATGTAACCAATGTAAATTTTTATCATAGTATGACCTTTGATTTGAATAAAAGGATGGAAATCATTTTACTCAAATTTATTGGAATTGGAAATTTTAATAAGTGAATTTATTACAATCAATGAGATAAAAGGTTACATAAATGAAAGGTAAGATGAAATGGTAAAATATTGATGTAATGGAAGATATAACAATGTTAACTATGTAGGTAAGGTAATAATTGATTTAATAAGAGAATGAAACCAAGGTAAATAAATTAATTGAGACTTTAATTATAATTAATGTGTGAAATTGACCAAAATTCAATAAAATGGAAATATAGCAGTTAATACAAATAAAGGATGAAAATTAGAGTATATTAACCTAATGAAATGCAAAACAAATATGTTAATTATGTTATTAGATCAAAAGTTTTAACCATAAATAAAATTCTAAAACAACAAACTACAATGAAGCAATGAAGTGGAAGGTTCTAATACGTATTAGAATATAATTTAATAACGAGAATCGGAATGATAAATGTCAGTTTTAATGACGAGTTAAATGAATATTGATTGATAGAGAAAAACATTTATTTAGTACATAATTTAAGCTTGATGGATACTGTAATTTTATAAATGTGTTTGCATGATTATAAATAAGGATTACAATGTTCACATATTTATTTAACCGATTTCATAAATTGTTTTGTCTTTCTGCTGTGAGATTCTGTGTTTGCTTTTCTTCTTTTCTATTATTTTCTTATTTACCTCATTAACAATCCTCCCTTTTGAATGGTTTTAATTAGACATGTGTGGTATATTGTCGGTATAAATCATCCAAAAAGGTAGGTTGTTAAGTGTAACACACAATATTTTTGGTAACATTACGTAGGAATTTAATTAGCTAAATTAAATTAAATAATGTGTTGATTAGGGGATTGAGATTTTATTTTATTAAGGAGTAGCCATGCCATTTAACCAACGAATTAAAATAAGAGTTAAAAATGAAATAAAGGAGGGGTAAAATAGGAAAGAAGCCATTCTTATACCTTAAACCCTTGGCCGTGTATCCCCATACATGTTCATTATTGTTTATCAAATTTCTAAACCTTGGAGCTGGCCACCATTAACAAGAAAAATAGGAAGGAGATTAAGAAAAGCTAAGGAAGAAGAAAATTCAAATCAGATCCATTCACATCAAAATCTCTTTAATCTCCATAGCTAAGGTGAATAATATATACATCTCATATTTCTTTTTTTTTGGTTTTAAGATGAAATCCAAAATATTTTGCACTAATTTACCATGTTTTTGAATGATGGAATGATTATATATACTTGTTGATGATTTATGGTTGTTTATATAGATTTTATGATATGTTTTAAGGTGAAAACCCCATTATATGACATCCAAATGCCTTACGAATTTTTATATCGACCAGAAATAACATTTTAGAGATGATTTCGATTTTCATAATTTTTTTGGAATTTATATAACTTTTCAAGTGAAAAAAACGGTTATTTTGGGTAATAAATTATTTATGGTTAAATAATTAATGGTTTGGGTCTGAAATTAATATATGTTGGAAAACCTATTAAAATTGATTTTCTGGAATTTTTGTATTATTTTTCTAGGTGTTTTAATAGGCATATAAAATTATTTAAAGTATGACACATAAACGTTTTATATATTTATAAAAGAAGAAGAGGCTTTTTGTAAAATAATTCAATCTGTTAATTTGGAAAGTCGGCAGTATATTTGGAAATGAGAAACTTGCAATCCATCACAATTTGACAAACAAGGCAGGTTAGGTATAAAGAAATAGTTTAAAAGGAAAAATAAACATGTTTTCCATTTTTTCAATACTTTCAGCATCAGGTTCTGCCTCTTTACCTTCGTCTCCGACATTGTCGAAACCAATACACATGGTATCAGGGAACTGGTACATAGTGAATTGGATATAGGTGGAAGGTATAGAGTCAACACCTGGGGTTTCAAGGTGTTGATCCATTACTTTGCTTTGAAATGGAAATGTGCTTGCTTGCTTTTTACTTGGTTAGATTTCAACTAGGTTAAATGGATTTAATGAAATAGTTTCGATTGGGTTGTGCCTCTGTTTAAAATGATTGTTTTCGACTAAGTCGAAACATTTTACCGCTGCTTTCTTCCTTTCAACCTAGATGGTTTCGAAGGGGTTACTTCGTTTTCTAAAATTCGGCTACTTCTCCAATGCTTTCAAAGGGATGGTTTTGACACCATCACTTCTTTACTTAGGAGTGATATCAAAAGAAATGCTTTTGACTCTAATTGGTTTTTGATCCTTTTACTCCATTTGAAGGCATAATCCAAAGGGTTTCGACCGAAACAGTTTTCAAAGGTTTCGAAGAGGTGAATTTTTGAATGGTTTCGTAAGGTTTCCACATGTTTTAAATTGAACCCAAAGGCTTTCGAGAGGTTTAGAATTTTAATGCTTTGAAAGGGTTTTAAAGAATGGTTTCGATGGGGTGGTTGCCTAGGGTTTCGAAAGGGTTAAAAGGAAAGTTATCTCCTATGTTTTCGGAAGGCAATATTTAAAGGTTTTAAAGAAGGATGTCTAATGTTTTGATGCTTTCAAAGGAAATGCTTTTAATGGTTTCAACAAGGGTACTTTCAATGGTATCGAAAGGGTCGCTATTAACGGTTTTGAAAGTGTTGTTTAAAGGTTTTTAACAAAGGTTTTAATGTATTAACTAGGCAATATATCCTAAGTGTTTTCAAGTTAAAAAGGGTTTTAAGTTGTTTTGAAAGGATAGCCAATACTTATTAAAATTCATCAACATTATTTTGAGTAATGTATATATAACATGGCATAATAGCTTAGGGTAAATCTAAGAATATATATTCCTTGTATAAGTATGATTTAAAAGGCTAAATCATTTTGAAAAGGTTTTGAAGGAAAAAGATGAAGGGTATTTAACCCTCAGAGAATGTCTTAGATTAGAAGATCAGATAGGACTTGGGTAGGGTCATGCCCTATACTGATTAGCTATTAGCCCCTAGCTAATTTAGTCCCGAATTCCAGTGTGTATGGCTAAGTCACAAGTAAGACTAAAAGGATGATTACACATAGAAAGGAATATTCATGTATAGAGATAGGTTACTGGTTAGCCCATAGAACCATTAGGATCAGTTGACCCTTAGAGAAGTAAGTTAAGGACGGACCATATAGAAGTTTTGTCTAACAGATGTTTAGACCATTTGATATTTTATCTAGTGTGCCCGAGTCAGCCAAAGGGATAGTTAGTCCAGTTTGCAATAGTTAGCCCAGTTTTCAAACAGATAGTCCATTTGTTACCTATTTTAGCATAACCGGTATTGCTATTATTATTGTTATTATTATGATCATTTTTTATTAACTAGTTTGGTTGCAGGAAAAGATTTGCAAAATACATGTTTTGAAGGAACCCGTTCCGCTAAGCGGCGTGGTTTCACTCAAAAGTAAACCGAGATGTAACAGTATTATGCGCACTAGGCTTTATGTTTGACTCAAAGTTTTTCGTTTCCCTTTAAAACCTCAGGTGCTCAAAATTGATTTGAGTAGGTTGAGGGTTGAGGTTTATAGTTTTTAGAAATTTTGACGAATAAAGCTTCTGAAGATAAGCAGATGGCCGACGGATAGCTAATTAGGAGCTATAGTTTTATTTTATTTTGGTTCCACTGTGTATATTAAGTCAGATATGACTATATTGACTCAGATCAACCAAAGGGGCATCGTCGTTTATCGCTCTTGGCGTATTTTTGTAATGATTACAATTGATCTATACTTGGAAATGTTAAGGGATTATGTAACTTGGATATGAATTTTTTTGAAATGTTTTTAGTAAAATGTTGTTTTTTGAGATCAATGATTTTTTTTCGTATTCAAATGCTTCTGATATTATGATACCATTAGCATTACCGTATTTCTTCACCAAAAGTTAATACTATAGAAGTACAGCATTTATAGTGATTAGATTTTGGCCTCTAGATACATAATGTTAAAACATGGTATCAGAGCATATGTTTATGAAAAACTTAAAGTAAAAATGGTCTGAAAACATAATCCTAAGGAATTAGAGTAAGATTTGGGGTGAGGGATCACGTTATAATAACGTACTTGTATTTGCTATATATAAATATACGCTTTATCTCTAGTCTTCTATCTTTGTTAGGTTATTTTTCTGTATCTCATGAGTTTTGAATACAGATATAGATGGTAGAAGAGAAAGAGTTAACCTCGAAGGTGAGGGCACCAATGGGAATGCCAGACCTAAGTGAGAAGGACCCAAGGTCAGACGCAAGCAGAGAATGTAGGCGTTGAGGTCTTGTAATTTGGAATAGAAGCTATATACCAGTTTTTCATGAATATGATGCAAGCAGGAGTTGCAGCCAGAGTGCTAGGAGGAAATGCTGCGGTAGCAGGGTTTTAAGAAATTCTGGTTGTTAACCTGGGAAGATTTCAAAAGGAGGTTCCACGAGAGGTTTATGTCTCTAATGGCACAATCTTTTCTGATCAGAAAGTTTGTCGAGTTAGAGCAGGTAGAAATATCTATTTTTGAGTACGCTAGAAGATTCAAGGAGTTGGCCAGATGTAGGTATGCTTAAGTGGATATAGTGATGAAGAGGAATGAGAAGTTCATCTGGGGGTTGAAGCCTGAGTTAGCTAGGGCTACATTACCTCATATTAGAGATCCTTCTGGTGTTGTAATGGAGATGGCAATAAGACATGAACAAGTTTTTAATTCTCTAGAGAAGAGTAAGGCTAAGGAAGTCCAGGTTGGGCAAAATTAGAAGAGGATGTTCTTTCCTAAGAAAGGTGCTCAAAAGGGTGGGGCAGATAAGAAAGGAAAGTCTGAAATTGTTTGCTTCAAGTGCAACAAGAAGGGCACTTTGCTAATGAGTGTCGTGCTAGAAAGGCAAAGGAGGTGACCCAAAAGAAGAATGTCAGTTGCTTCAATTGCGACCAGATTGGTCATTATAAGAACCAATGCAAGGAGCCCGCTTAGGATGGAAAGGGCAAGCTGTATGCATTGGAGCCTGCTACTTCGAAGCTAACAGCTCAGGAGAAGGGAAAGACAGTTTTGGGAGGTATGTTTCAGATTCATGGCATGTCTGTTAGCATTCTATTTGATATTGGTGCATCACATTTTTTTATATCTAGATGTTTGATAGATAACCTTAACCTAGATGCCACATATTTATTTACTTCCTTACGGATAGTGAATCTTAGGAGGGTATGCAATTCTAGGATTGAGATGTGACCAGTTAGAGTTTGACTGTTAGGTCATGCTTTTGCTTGTAGTTTGCATGTGTTTGATTTTGTAAGGCTAGGAATTATTCTTGGTATGAATTGGTTAATGAGTATGATGCTACGATAGATATTTTTCCAAGATAGGAAAATATCACTTAGACACACTGATTGTAGTGGTCGGATAATTTATATCGCAGAAAGTGCTAGCGGTGAGGTGAACACTTTGTTGGGTGTTATGGAGTTGGAAGATGAGATTAATTGAGTTTTCGTTGTTGGAGAAATCACGGATGTTTTTGAGCATATAGTTGGATTGCTACCGTAACGAGCCATTGAGTTTCAGATAGATTTGGTTTAGAAAGCAGAGAGTAGGATGCCAAGTAGGATGACCCTTACAGAAAAGAGGGAGTTAATGGTGCAGTTGGTGGATTTAGAAGGCAAGAGTTTTATCAGGCCGAGTAGTTTGCCTTAGGGAGCAGCCGTAGTGTTTGCTAAAAAGCCGGACGGATCGTTAAGGCTATGTATCGATTATCATAAGTCGAATGAGAGAACGATAAAGAATCGATATCCATTGTCGAGGATTGACGATTTGTTCGATCAGTTAAGTGGAGCTAAGATATTTTCCCTGTTGGATTTAGCGTCAGATTTCCATCAGCTCAAAGTAGCAGAGGATAGTATACATTAGGGGTGGGCATTTAACCGAGTTAACCGACATCAACCGAACCGACTTAACTGATAAATTCGGTTAATCGACCGACCATAACCGAACATTTTCGGTTCAGTTAACAGTTAATGAAATTTTCTCAATTGGTTAACCGACCAAAAAAGTTATTTTTTTTTAAAATGAAATGGCAGCCCAATACCAGCCCATCTGCAAACAATGCATACCCGAACCAGACTATTAGCGTGCCCTAGTATTCTCTTCCAGATATAATCCAATTCTCATTTTCCACTTTCCAGATAAAATAGAATAAACGAGAAAACTCAAAATGTAGATCTAATATATTCGTTGATCTTGTCTTCTAAATGCCAATTTTGGTCGCGATGCTTTGCGATATTAGTAACGACCACCACCATCATCAAGTTGTTGCAGTAATTAATGACATCAATATGGTAATGAAACATCTCGGGTTTAGTTTTATAGATTTAATTCTTAAGTTCTAAATTGACTTATCGAATCTGAGTTGTAAATGAAAGATCATCTAATGTATTACGTTCTACTATCGGCCTGTTACTTCTAGTTTGTTACTCACCGATTTCAGTTATATGCTATGCTATGTATACTTTTCTGCATTTATTGTATTTGCAATTCAGTAATCATATACTAATTACTATATAATTAAATATATTTTTACAACTAATTTACAGTAATATGATTACAGAGCTATAATAACTTTACACTGAATTTACAGTAATTATGGTAATCATATACCCAATTAGTGTGTGGATGTGTTAGTCATGTGTAAATCATATATTAACCGATATTTTGAACTTAGTGGATTTTTAACAATAGAATATGCAGTAATAGATATGTATTATACATATAGTTCATATGTATAATGTTGCTTCAGTTTTCATAGGTCACGTATATATCAGTTCATGAATAATGAACATAGTTTGTGCACATATAAGTTGATTTCATGTATATATTTAAAGTAAATTCATTTTTTTAATTTATTAAACTATTAAATATATATATAAGTTGGACTATTAGTTATGCATTTAATGATGCTTCATGCATATATCAGATACAAACTAATTGATTATCACTTAACTCTTTCTTTCTCATTCTTGCTATTTTTGCTGCAGTAAACATGGCTTTGAACTTGAGCTACTAACATGTCGTTTGTCAATCTTGTTGTTTGTCATTGAGACTTCAAAGCTTTGAGCTGTTGACTTGCTGTGGAGTGTGTGTGGATTGTTTGTAGTTTGGCTTATGAGTATTGATATACATAATATCAGTTGTGACTATGTGAATATATCAATTTCATACTATATCAGTTTGAATACTCAATAAGTTCATATATCGGTTAAAATTATATAGTTGGTACTAGATTACAACTGTGTAGCTCATATATCTGTTATACTATTAAACTATATAATATCAGTTGCATATATGAGTTGCACACATATATGGTTTAGTTTGCACTTCATTATTGCATATATACATTTCAGGTTCACTTATTTGTTGTTTGGATAGACTTTTATAAAACCTATATTGCATTATCCATTTGTTTACCTTATATGTTAATAGCCATATACATGTAGTATCAGTTTATTACGAATGTGTATTAAACTGCATTATCTATTTGTTTACAAACTGTGTATTAATCTACGTTATGCCATTATCTATTTGTTCAATTATATGCTTCAGTTCAATTCTTATTCTCCTATATTTTATAGTTATATATGCTTACACATGCTTCGATTAATTAATAAATTATCCCGTTTACCATTGTTTGGATAGATGTGGAGAATGGAAACTGAAATTGAAGAAAGGTGGAGACTGAAGTTGGAGAATGGACTAAGAACTGAATTTCTAAATTATCTATTTGTTGAAATTGGACTGAATTACTAATATAATGTAGTAACTGTAAATATTTAATGATGCTTGTAGGTTCTAATGTATAAACTAAGGACTGAAGTATGAAGTATGAATTGTAATCTCGTAATGTACGAACTAATGATGATTGTAATGTATTGCTTTAGGTATTAATGCATGCATAGAAGTATTAAGTATTACTAACGTATGAACTTAGTTATTGAAGTTTGAAACTGCATTTGTTAGTGTGACTATATGTTGCAGTTTTATAACCATTTAACATAAACAGTTAACCATTCATGTTAATCGGTTAACCGATTAAATAGATCAGTTAACCACAGTAAATTTTGATCGGTTTGGTTGGTTAACCAATGCCATAATTAACCGAAGACCGGTTAACCGAACCGCCATAATTTTGTGGTTAACCGAAAAAATTAACCGATTGAATCTGTTAACCGACCATGCCCACCCTTAGTATACATTTGATGCCGTTTAGGACCAGATATGGGTCGTATGAATGGTTAGTTTACTGTACGGATGGACTAATGCACCGGCTTTCTTTGTGGATTTGATGAACCAAGTTTTTTAAGAACACTTGGATAGGTTCTTATTGGTTTTCATAGATGATATCTCGATATACTCTAAGGATGAATGAGAGCATGAAGTTCATCTTAGAGTCGTGATTGAGACGCTGAGGCAGCATCAGCTGAAGGTGAAGTTTCCGAAATGTCATTTCTGGAAGAAGGAAGTGAAGATTCTTGGTCAGGTAGTCTCAAAGAAAAGGTTATCAGTAGATCCGACTAAGATTGAAGCAGTGAATAGTTGGAAGAGACCCAAGAGAATGATGGAGATAAAGAGTTTCCTTGAATTGGATGGTTAATATTGGAGGTTCATTAAGGATTTTTCACGGATAGCCGCACCGACGACCAAGCTAACAAGAAAGGATGTGAAGTTTGTATGGACCGATAAGTGTTAGGAAGCATTCCAGAGTTTGAAACATTTATTGACACATGCACCAGTTTTGGTTGTTTCGAAAGGGAATCATGATTTGGTGTTTTATACAAATGCATGAGGAATGGGGTTACGAGCTATTCTGATGCAAAGGGGTAAACTGGTCGCCTATGTTCTCAATAGCTTAGACCGCATGAGGTCAGATATCCGATGCATGATTTGGAATTGGCTGCGGTGATTTTTTCATTGAAGTCGTGGAGACATTACCTTTTGGGAGAGAGGTTTGAGTTATATACAGATCATAAGTCGCTAAAGTATTTGTTCTCTCGAAAGGAGTTGAACATGTGACAACAGAGGTGGTTAGAGCTTATTGATGTTTATGATTTTGGGATTGAATACACACCGAGGAAAGGCAACAAGGTTGCAGGTGCACTTAGCAAAAAAAATCAGAATGTAGTTTTGGCAATGATTACCGAGTGGAAAGATTTGGAAGCATTAGCAGATTGTAGTGTGGAGTGGAGATCCATAGCTGGGTCTAGCGGAGAGATTGTTGTATTATCTTTCTTGGAATTCCAACCAGTAATGATCGAAAAGATTGCTTCTAAATAGGAAGAAGATTCAGTATTAGCTGAACGGATCAGGAAGTTAAGAGATGTAACCGAGAGTGATGACTTGAAAGATTTCAGTCTTGACCAGAATGATTGGTTAAGAAAGAAAGGAAGATTACGTGTTTCGAATTTAGAAACATAAGGAAAGAAGTCTTAGAGGAATGCAATCATTCGAAGTTCTCTATTCATTCAGGAGGAACTAATATGTATCAGGAAATGAAGAGATTTTTTTTTGCGAAGGTATAAAGCAGGATATTTGCTTATGGGTAAAGTAGTGTTTGAATTGCCAATAGGCAAAGGCTGAACACCAGAAGCCAGGTGGGTTGCTTCAGCCATTAGATATTCCGGTATGGAAATGGGTTTCTATTTCTATGGATTTTATTGACTGTTTGGCGAGGTTGAACAAAGGAAATGAAAGTATATGGGTTATAGTGGACAGATTAACCAAGAATGCCTATTTCATTCCAGTTAAGTCAATCAAAACGACACTTGTTTTGGCGAAGTTGTTTATGAAGAATGTGGTTAAACTGCATGGAATTCCTAGTAGCAAGTTAGTGATAGAGATTTCTTGTTCACTAGCGAGTTTTGGAAGAGTCTGTAGGAAGTTTTAGGAACCAAGCTCAAGATGAGTACTACTTACCATTCACAGACAGATGGGCAAATGGAAAGAGTTAACAAATCTTAGAGGATTCGTTAAGATCTATGTATTAGATTTCGGGGGATCATGGGAAGACCTTCTGCATTTGGTCGAGTTTTCGTATAACAGCAGTTATCAAACTAGTATTGGGATGACACTGTTTGAAGCTTTGTATGGAAGGCCATGCAAATCTTCCGTATATGGGCTGGAGACCGGGAATATATTGGTTCTTGGCCCAGATTTGGTCGGAGAAGCTGCAGGAAAGAATGAGGTCAATCGGGCTAGAATAAAGGAGGCTTAGTCTAGGTAAAAGAATTATGCAGATAAAAGATGGAAAGATGTAGAGTTCTCAGTTGTAGATCAGGTTTTTGTCAAAGTGTCACCGATGAAGGGTGTGATTAGATTTGGGAAATCAGGAAAGTTAGCAACAAGATTTGTTACGCCTTTTCTTGTTTGGGAGGATCGGGAAACTCACATATAAAGTTGAGTTACCAAGTAGTTTGGTAGGAGTCCACGGTGTTTTCCATGTTTCTCATCCCAGAAAGTATGTTAGAGACCCGAAGGCTACTATTGCACCGACTGTGCTAGGGGACTTAGTAGTAGAACCATACTTGACTATAGTGGGAAAGCCGGTTCGTGTTGTTGCGAAAGATGAGAAGAGACTTAGATCCAAGACAGTCAAATTAGTTAAAGTACGGTAGAGCAACGATGACAACGACTGTACTTGGGATATTGAGAGAAGGATTAGAGATATTTATCCTGACTTGTTTGATGGTATGTTTTACCTCTTTGATTGAATAGTTGTGTACTGTATCGTAATTTCGAGGATGAAATTCTTTAAGGAAGGGAGTTTGTAACACCCCATATTTTTGGTAACATTATTTAGGATATTTAATTAGCTAAATTAAATAAAATAATGTGTTGATTATGGGATTAAGATTTGATTTTATTAAGGTGTAGCCGTACCATTTAACCAACGAATTAAAATAAGAGCTAAAAACGAAATAGAGGAGGGGTAAAATAGGAAAGAGGCCATTCCTATACCCTAAATCCTTGTCCGTGTATCCCCATACACATTCAGTATCATTTATCAAAATTTTAAACCTTGGAACCGACCACCATTAACAAGAAAAAAAGGAAGAAGATTAAGAAAAGCTATGGAAGAAGCAAATTCAAATCAAATCTATTCACATCTCAATCTCTTTAATCTGTAAGGCTAAGGTGAATAATGTTTATATCTCATATTTCTTTTTTTTCGGTTTTAAGATGAAATCCGAAATATTTTGCATTAATTTGTCATGTTTTTGAATAATGGAATGACTATATATAATTATTGATGATTTATATATGTTATATAGATTTTATGACATGTTTTAAGGTGAAAACCCTATTAAGTGACATATAAATGCCTTTCAAATTTTTATATAGACCAGAAATAATATTTTAGAAATGGTTTTCAATTTTCATAATTTTTAGAATCTTTATGGAATTTATATAAACTTTTTAGTGAAGAAAGTGTAATTTTTGGTTATAAATAGTTTATGGTTATATAATAAATGGTTTGGGTCTGAAATTAATATATGTTGGAAAACCTATTAAAAGTGATTTTTTGTAATTTTTGTAGAATTTTCCTAAATGTTTTAATGGGTATATAAAATTATTCACGGTATGAGACATAAATGTTTTATATATTTATAAAAGGAGAAGGTGCATTTACTAAAAAAATTCAATTTGTTAATTCTGGAAAGTCGGTAGTATTTTTGGAAGAGAAAAACTTGCAAGTAATCACAATTCGAGAAACAACGAAAGTTAGGTATAAAGAAATAGTTTAAAAGGAAAAGTAAACATTTTTTTCATTATTTCAATGATTTCGACACCAGGTTCCGCCTCCTTACCTTTGCCTCCGACACAGTCGAAACCAATGCATTTGGTATCAGGGAACTGGCACATAGTGAATTGGATGTTTTCGAAGGCGTTACTTTGTTTTCTAAAATTTTTCCACTACTCCAATGCTTTTGAAGGGATGGTTTTGACAACATCACTTCTTTACTTAAATGTGATTTTGAAAGAAGTTCTTTGGTTTCTGATCCTTTTGCTCTACTTGAAGGCATAAGCCAAAGGGTTTCACCCGAAACGGTATTCAAAGGTTTCGAAGGGGTAAATATTTGACAGGTTTCGAAAGGTTTCCACATGTTTTAAATTGAACCAAAAGGATTTCAAAAGTTTTAGTATTTTAATGCTTTCGAAAGGGTTTAACGAACGGTTTCGAAGGGGTGGTTCCCCAGGGTTTCGAAAGGGTTAAAAGAAAAGGTTTCTCTTATGTTTTCGGAGGCAATGCATAATGGTTTTAGAGAAGGATGACTAATTTTGATGCTTTCAAAGGAAAGGCTTTTGATGGTTTGGATAGGGTACTTTCAATGGTTTTGAAAGGGTTGCTTTCAAGGGTTTCGAAAGGATTGTTTAAAGGTTTTAAACAAAGGTTTCAAACATATTAGCTAGACAATATAGCCTAAGTGTTTTTAAGTTAAAAAGGGTTTTAACTTGTTTTGAAAGGATAGCCAATCCTTATTATAATTCATCAACATTATTTTGAGTAAAGTAGATATAACATGGAAAAATTGCGTAGGGTATAGCTAAGAATATATTTTCCTTGTAGATATGATTTAAAAGGTTAAATCATTTTGAAAAGGTTTTTAAGAAAAAAGAAGAAGGGTAGTTAACTCTCTGCGAATGACTCGGATTAGAAGACCAGATAGGACTTCTGTAGGGTCGCGCCTTATACTCATTAGCTATTAGCCCTAGTAAATTTACTCCAAAATTCCAATGTGTAGGGCTTAGTCATAGGTAAGACTAAATTGATGGTTACACACAGAATGGAATATTCATGTACCGAGATATGTTATTGGTTAGCCACAAAACCATTAGGATCAGTTGACCCATGGATAAGTAAGTTAAGAACAAACCATCTAGAAGTTTTGTAAAATAGATGTTTAGTCCATTTGATATTTTATCCGGTGGGCATGAGTCAGCGAAGGGGAGAGTTAATCCGGTTTGCGGGCAGTTAGCACAGTTTTTGGACAGATAGTCCATTTATTTCCTATTTTTAGCATAACTGATATTGTTATTATTATTGTTATTATGATCAATTTTGATTAACCAATTTGGCTGAGGGAAAAGATTAGCAAAATAAATGTTTTAGAAGAAATATATCAGTGAGGGGAAACCTGTTCCGCTAAGTGGCATGGTCTCACTCAATATCAGTAAATCGAGATGTAACAATATTATTCACACCATGCTTTATGTCTGACTCAAAGGTTTTGTTTTCCCTTAAACTCTCAAGTGCTTAAAATTGATACGAGTAGGCTCAAGTTTAAGGTTTATAGGTTTTAGAAATTTTATCAAACAAAGCTTCCAGAGGCGAGCAGATGGCTGATGGATAGCTAATTAGGAGTTATAGCTTTTTTTTGATTCCGCTGTGTATATTGACTCAGATATGACTATATTGACTCTGATCAACCAAGGGGGCATCTTCATATGTCGCTTTGGCATATTTTTGTAATGATTATAATTAATCTTTACTTTGGTAATTCTAAGGGATTATGTAACTTGGAGATGAATTTGTTCTGAAATGTAATCAGTAGAATGATTTTTTTAAATCAGTGATTTTTTCCATATTCATGTGCTTCAGATATTATGATACCATTCGTGTTACCGTATTTCGGCACTAGAAGTTAATAATATATATGACTGCAGCATCTGTAGCGCTTAGCTTTTGGCCTCCAAATATGAGATATTACAAGATGTTTCATCGCTTCAGATGTTTCCTTAGCACTTTTTTCTGCCTCATTTAGGTTCGCCATTATATCCGAGATATCAGTATCTTAGTGTTTAATCATATCTTTATCATGGATCACCTTTATCTTGAGACGATCAATTTCATGCTATCTCTCGATGGACACCTTGGAGATTTTCTCTGCTAAGCGTTGAAACGATTCATGTTGAACAAAAACGTCATTAACGCTTGCGAGAGAACTTGCCTTAACATTCCTTGAGATTGTATGAATGGAGGGGAGGATCTTATGCCCGTCAAAACAAATCTTTAGGAAAATAACCATAAGTTCAACCAATTTTGTCTGCTATAGAAGCTTCAAGAGTTGTAGTTGGCAAAGATGGATCAGAAGCGACGATTAGACATTTGCTTAACCTACAGTCATGGTATTGCTTGGAGCTGGAGGAACCAGAGTATTGCTCAGGCAGTATGGCAACTTGGGATCATGGAAAGAGATCTGATAGCTATTGTACATAGGAAGATTAGATTGAGTTTCCTGATCAGACAACCGAGACTGGGAAGCTTAGAAAAGGAAGATCCTTCGAACGATGACTTCTTTCTTGGTCGCCATCCCTTTTTTATGCCTACCCGATGTTGGATCACGTTTGGATCCGTATTGCATCGAGGAACCTTTCCAGAAATCAAAAGCTTGAGTTGGGACATCACACCTTCAAAAACCAAACAAAAATGTATAACTGACCATTATTTAAAAGGTAGATGGAGATTGTGTGGTGAAGTGCACGTGATTGTTAGTGTCCTAGTGTTCCCACGACGGACCAATAGCTGCAGCCTTGCTCATAGGAGTTATATCTCCTTTTTCAGTGGGAAGAATGCCATAACCACTTCAGGTGGGAGAATTTTGAACCTTCAACGTTGATGTTAGAGAAGTCATGATGTCTTTAGGGATTTGGAGATTTGAAAACCCTTTCATCGAGCTTTCTAAACGTGAGGAAGTTGACTCTTTGTCGACGGAAGTGATAACAAACTTAAAATCCTTACCAGTTTTCCTCATATGGATCTTATATGCAAGCTTTTTTCTTCTCTTAGCTGGCGTGTGAGGTTACACGCTTTATGACTATTCGACACAGGCGCATTACCAGGACTCGCATCAGCATCGCCAAGCTCGTTGGTCTCAACACCCTAATTTCTCCATCTTCAACGTAATCCTGAGCTCCTTCGATTGGGTGTACAATAGGGTTATTAATGTCACCTTCTTATTTTGCAACATATCCTGGTAGCACAATGTTTCCTGGAAGCCCAATGCTACAACCTTCCTCCAACAATCTGAACAAAGATGACTATTCATCGGTTATAAGAAGTCTAATGTCCCAATCTTTGACTGCAGTGGCACGAATTGCAGAGATTTCTCATGAAAAACTATCACCCTCTAGGTATAGACAAACACCTGTAGATTTTCATAATGTTAGTTTATTTAGGATATGACCAAGGTTAAGGAATTTGATAATAGAGTGAGCATGACACTTATGACCTTTTAACCATCGCCTTGCAAAGCCAGGTGGACATTAGAAATAAACCATTCGTGTTTGAAAAAACTGAGTTTGTTCCAAGCACCCATTAAGACTTGGCAGTTAGGCGAGGGCACAAGGAAAATGTAGGAAGGACTCCCTGTTCGTCGTTTGAAGTTATAAATAAACCTTATGTCTTTAGGAGTTGGTGGGCAGAACAGAACACTCATGAATAATAAGAAAGTGCCATGGAGAAAGGCCTAGCTGTTCGGGTGTAATTGAGTATGAGCTGTCCCAAGGTATTTGAGCATCTCTCGAATAAAAGAATTGAAGGGCGGCATGCATCCGTCCTAGAACATGAACTTATTGCATGTTGTATATCCCTTTGAGGTCAAGTGAGCTCTGTCATTTGTTGAAGGAATCAAAACATCTTTAAATGGAATTCTATGTCTGGAACATAATCTATGAAGAACGACCTCGCCAATTTCAGAGGCTTGAGAATTTTTCGAGTTATCTAAAAATATAACATCCTATACAATGTCGGCGGTAGGACCTAAATCTTCCGCTGTAAGGATGGGAATGTTAGAGACTAGGGGACGAAAATTTCCGGTTGTTCTGTTTGACGACTAGGGGAATGCATACCATATATAGCCACAGAACTTGACTTGGTTTTGGGATTACCATGTTACGAGACTGGTCTGAAATACATTGCAGTTGGACGCTCTGAACGTCCGAAGTCCATGCCACATATACTCAGTAGATAATCGAGATTAGAAACGTCTACCTATCCCACCATGTTAAGTGTAATCTAGTGTGGTGCAGTGTCATGTATTATAGAGATAAGTAGCTAAAAATAAAACAAAACAAATTAAATAACAAACTTTTGGAGTCTGACTAGAGTGACCATCATCGCTGACAGTCCAACTAGCTTATATATTGATCAGTTGGGTAAGCTTTAGGATTAGCCATCGGCATATCAACGTGTGAAATCCGTTATTCAAATACACATGTTAAGTTTTAGTTAATGCTCTAAGTCCCAAAGATTTGATCGTTCAATTTTGAGTTCAATAATGAATATCCAAGTCCTACTGTTCATCATCGTTGTATGTTAAATTTCATTCAGATGAGATTGGTTATAACTACTCAAACAGGTGATTATGGATTTGTTTTAGAGTTCAATTTAAAGCCTAAGAATTAACCAAGTACATATATGCCGATCCCTATATAGCCAACCCTCTAGAGCAAAACAACCAATACCTCTCTACTGATGACCAAAGCCAATCCCTTTCTTTTAACAAAAACTACTGACCCTTTCCCACATGACCCTTGCCATTCCCTTCGCAACTACGAAGTTACCGATCCCTACTTTGCTAACTTCCAATACCAATCCTTCCAAGCTAGCCCGCCTTACTAATCCCTTCCTCTCATCAAGCTTCCACACCGATCACTCTCCCACTTAACTAAGCAAGGGATCGGTATACCCACGCATTATAAAAAATTTCAACCGATCCCTTCTCTGCCCAACCTACTATCCTCCTTTCCTACTTGACCAAACCTATTGTCGTGCACTACCTTCTTCCTTCTCCTTTTTTTCTTTACCGAATCCTTCCATATCCCACATCTCATTTCCTACACGTAACTTCGGCCATCGATTAATCACTACGTCAAGCACCATCCTAGTCGCCAATGGCATGGAATCCACCCTCTCGTCATCAAAATCAAAAGTTATAAACAAAAAACCTACCTACATGTGTATATGTGTTAGGGATGTTGGCAAATGGCTTGGAGATGTTCGAAATGGAAGGTAAGAGGAAGCTGGTTTGCTAAGAAAGGTGAATTGCATAAAATTTCGTTTCGAAGGTTAAGGGAAGAAGAAAGAAGGGTGGGAACGGTTTGATGGAAGGCAAGAGGAAGGTTTTGTATTTTGAGGAAGGTAGGGAAATGAAATAAGTAATTAATGGGGAGAAGAAAGTTTATATATGAGAGGAGGGGATCATTCCATGGTTTCGACTTGAAGTGAAGGGGAGAGGGATCAGCTAAACATATGTCGATCCCTACAAACACTCATAAAAAAAGGGAGAAAAGCAGAAGGATCATCTATAAGAATATATGCAAAAAACATGAGCATTGAAATTATTCAAAGCATGTATATTTAAAATGCAATGAAATTGCATCTTACTTAATGAAAATTGGCAATGACTTCGAGCATACAAATGCATCTAGGAGCCAATGACAGGGACAGATATCTAAATGTGCATTTGTATGGTCTAAAAGTTCAATTTTTGAAAATGACATAAATTGAAATCAAACCAGAAGCCTTCATGTTCGAGGCAGGACCAGATAACCAAAGCTTATTCGTCTCATGGAACCAGATTTATACATCAACCAACAGAATACAACCCTGGATTTATATTATCGAAAATCGACCAAGCATCATGACGATCAAGGAGAGATACAACACTTTGGGAAAATAATTCGACGGGGGATAAACACAATTCGAAAAACTGAATGGATTTCTTTTCGATGACTTTAACTTGCTTCGATTCAAAACACGTATTTTTCATTACAAGATGTACTTTGGAGGGCAAGTGTTATCTGACATTTTAACATGTCCATATTGAACTGGTTGCATGAGTTAGATTTGACTACTATCAAGGCCGTTGATTCCAAAATTATGATTGTGCGACCCAGAAGTCATGTAAAGATGATAACATGAAGGCAAGGTTGAATGGAATTGATTGATAAACATGCGAGGAGAAATGTTTGAAGTATGAAATATGGTTCAGCACATAGGAGGGATTGACATAAATTGACTTCCAACATAGGGATCGGTATGTTTCAGGAACCAAGTGTATTTTAGAAAATAGTTAATATCTCAAGATCTACAAGTCCAATGCATAAGAAATTTTGTAAGCAAGATATAGGGACCCTAGGGAGCCTACCCTAGGGATTACACTTCAAGAAGGTGAAGTTAGAGGGAACGACATTCTTCCTTTGGTAGAGATCGGCAGGAATCAACAATCAACTCATATTGAAGAAAAGATCAAGCAATAACTCAAGTTCCACAGATCCAATTGGCATGAAATTTGGAGGATAAGCATATTTTAGCATGAGAGAGCTACCACAAGGATCGGTACTAATACCTCTTCTTTGGGAATTGAGCCATGTGATCTCTCTTGTAGGTCCATACAGTTCTGAAGGCCCTTCTGCCGAATATTCAAGGAGATATTTAGTCATCTACGTCTATAAATACAGGCTTGATTATTCATTTTTGGGACTTTACGATGCTAGTTGCATTATATTCTTTTGTAACTAGGGATTTTCCTCTGATCCGTATTGTACTCAGTTTACAAAGTGATTAATAAAGTAATCTATTCAAAGTGGACGTAGGCAAACAACGTCGAACCACCATAAATCATTGTGTGCGTGTTATTCTCTCAATTTACTACTATTTCTTGTTATTATCCTTTGTTTTCATTATCTATTTTTCATTTTTTCTCTTCAAAACTTTTATTAGGTGTTTGTGCCAATTTTTTGTGTAAACAGAATGATAGAAGGGTGACGGTCATCAAAGATGCAGTCCTCCTTCACGCCATCCTTGTGAAAATCGTAGTATCTCTCTATTATGTGCTATTCCCTATTAAGCTTACTAATGGATTGCAAGTTTTCATATATGGGTGAACTTTGTTCTACCATTGGTTTGGTCTCTGTGTTAGACTCTTAGATCTCTTAAAATTCCATAACTTCATTGTTAATTTTTTTGACAGAAATTCCTTTTCTAAAAAGATAGCATGTTGAGAAACAATGACCTATTGGTCCTTAGTGTTGTAGAAAACATATCCCATGAAGTTATTGGGATATCACATGAGTTTGCACAAGACCATTCTTGCTTCAAGTTTATTAGGATCACGTTCGGCCTAGACAATCCTACACCTTCAAATAATTGAGGTGGTGTTTATTTGCAACATGTCATATGGCATCTTAGGCACTTCAAGATAGAAAATTCAATATATGTACTGCAGTTTGAAGTGCATATCCTCAATAGGATAGAGGTAACTTAGCCTTAGTCATTATGGAATGGACCATATCTAATAAAGTTCGGTCCCTTTTTTCTCCAAAAAACTATTATCTTGTGGAGTATACAGGGTAGTAACCTGAGTGATAATCCCATTATGTTTTAAGTACCATTGGAGCTCCTGTTCCGCATACTCAACTCCTCGATTGGATCAAAGAATTTTAATCTTATGGCTTATCTGATTTTCACCTTTATTTTTATATTCAATAAATTTATCACGGATATCTAATTCTTTTCTTCATAAGATACATATATCCTATTCTTATGAAATCATCTATAAAGGTTATAAAATAAGAGCAATTATATTTAGTTACTATAGGCATCAAGCCACATACCTTACTATGTACAAGACCCAAGAGTTATTTAGCTCTTTTATTGCTTCCACTAAAGGGATGTTTGGTCATTTTACCTTTGAGACAAGACTTGCATGTATCAAATGATTCAAAATCAAATGACGGTAGAAAAACCTCAGGTTGAAATTTATTTAGTCATTTTTTTCTTATATGACCTAGCCTAAAATGCCAAAGATAACCTTTATTTATTCCATCATTCAAATAATTACTCACAGTACAGACTTAATTAGTATCGATTACATTATTTCTATTATTTAATAAACCATCACTGACTTTATTACCATCTAACATATTGTTCATAACATTACTAGCATAGTGAAAAATATAACTAGCTTTAAACAATCTAAACACAATAATAACCCCATAAATAAAATCTTTAAACAGTAGCAATTATTTAATACAAGCATTTAATATCAAAACTAATCCACTAGGAAAACTTAAATGAAAATCCACAACTATCGTTGCATTTACTATATCCATCAACAACTAGAAGCCTCATCTCTCCTTTTTCCCAATGATGCATGTTCCTAATCCTCTAATAACTGATGTGAGTTCCAAATCCATCATCCAAATCTAAGGTAATTTATTGATTGTAAAACAATTCTGAATCATAAATATACCTGTAGGAACCACAAAACTATTTTATTTATTTTCTCTGACAATCTTTAAGTACTCCAGATGATTCTATTTCCAGTGAGCCTTCTTATGATAATGATGACATTCATCCTTGTAGCTGGAGTAGTCTTCATGTTCTTCTTATTAACCCTTTTCACTTCTTAGAACCTTTTGAAGATGATGCGTTCCATTTAGATGTGAGCAACATATTCTGATCTTTGGATGAAGATTCCGCTGACCTCAACGTATTAATCAGCTCCATGAGGCTTATGTTAAACCGATTCATATTATAGTTTAATATGAATGGCTCAAACTAAGGAGTAAAAGACCCTAAGATTAGATCTACTTGCAGCTTATTGCCTATTGTAATGTCTAATTGAGCTAATCTATCAATGTAGCCTTTCATTATCATAATGTAATCATCTACCTTTTGTCCTTTCGTCATTTTCATACTGAATAGTTTCTTCATAAGTTCGTACTTTGCCAAATGATGTTGTTCCCCAAACAGAGCTTGAGGCTATCGAAAATTTGATGGATAGTGATGTTTTTATGTTGTCCATAAAATTTTATATCTGACATAGACAATACGTAAACTTAAGTGATTTTGAGGTTCTAGAACCATTTTCGATAGGCTAATCTAATTTTGTAATTTACATTATCAGTGAGTCTAACCCTTAGAGGTTCGAATATTGATGACCATAGATGCTCATATGTTGATTCTATCTTTATTGCCCTCAACCAGTTTATGTAGTTAGGTCCGATGAGTTTGCCGTTTCAGAAAACAACTTGGGTGCAGACAATTTTCTACAAATTTAAACTTGATAGATTAGGACATTATTAATAATGGATATTCCTATAATATTAGTAAACTTAAACATTAAATTTTACTAATAAGCTCCCCTTAGTCTTTTATGTTTCTCAAACCCTAAAACAAAACATAGAAGTCTTTCAACTTCACCAGTGAGTGTTAGGACTCATTTTCTTGGGATTCTAACCTTAAGCAACATCTCCTCTCCTTAGGATTATGACTTTGAGGAACATCAACAAATCATATACTCTCAAATGATGGATAACGCATTATCGATTGTATATATACCACTCGTAACCCATGGTTCCTTCTCCTAATCTCATTTCGACCTTGAGGAATATTAACAAATTAAAAGAGATTATTCAGTCGTACCTACCATTTTATGACGGCTTAAGTTTAAATGTATGTACCATGAGAAATATCAACAAATGTACATATATCTTACCGCATCTATTTGATGTATTAATAGTACTATACATAACATCCTCAGCTTGAGGAATGTCAATAACTAAGGAGTATGCAAGTAATCTATTAATATATAAATGGTAGAGGATAACTTTATATTAAAAATTCATAATCTATAATATATTTGGTTGAGAAATATCTAGTTATGTAATAATATATTTATTATGAAATACCCTCGTTATTCGGTGTCGGATACATCAGAAATCATGGTATACGTACTATATGTATGCACTTATCGCTGAAGTCTACTAAGGCTTCTTATTATTCCACCTTTATTTATACATTCATATTATGTAAAGTTTAATTATTATGTAACTTTTTATAATTTAATTAACTAATATAATAGTCTTATGTATAACGTTATATTAATATTTTTTAATTAAGTTCTATTTAGTAATTAATTAACATTTGAATTGATTTTATATTATTTAGTTAAACATTTTATATTTAATATTTTATATACACATATATCTTGTACATAAGCATTTTATACTTATAATTAACATTTATTAATTTATTTCATTAAATTTTTTGTTAATTGTTTTAATTTTGAAAATTTATTTACATATACTTAGAATACTTTTAAACAATTCAAGGTAATGTAACATACATCATTATATATGGTATACATAATTTAATTGATTAACTATTTAATTATTTTATTTTATTTACTAATCTAACCAATTTTTTTTTAAATTTCAAAATCTATTTATAAAATAGTCAAGATATTTTTGAAAACCATGTTATAACATTAATAAAATATTTCTTCTTTTAAATTTTATTTTTAATTTCAAAATAATTTTGAAAATTACTCCAAGCCAAAATCGAATTTGGCCTTTTCTCTCAAGGAAAACTTTTAGGCTCACTTCACTTTTCAAGCTAGTTTGGTAGCCAAGTAGGATAAGGTACTTGATTACGCAAATTCAACTTAGATACTACTTTTCTAGATACCCTATTAAATAGGTAAGCTTAATTAGTTAGTCATAATATGACTAATTTCGACCGCATAGGCTATTGGGCTTCAATACAATTCTTGGATTTGGGCCAACATGAAGAGAGTTAAAGGGATGGATTTTGATTTTTTTTTAACCATTTTGAATCTTATTAGGTCTGCAAAGTCAAACTTGATTAGATCTGGTCTAAATTTAGTTTAAATAAAATCAATATTTTAATTAATTCAGTAATACATGGAATTTTTTTAATATTGTATAATTATATAGTGTGTATATGTATATCATATTGTAACGACCTAGGATTTTGGTCATTTGAAATTGGAATATTTAATTAATTTTAAATATTGAAAATTTAATTTCATAAATCAAATAACTCGAATTTCAAATATAGCGATTTATTAGATAATTTAATTGTTTACTTTAATAATTGAAATCGTTTAAATAATTGAATCTTGGGTTTTAAATTGGATAAAAATTATTTAAAAGCTTAATTAATTTCTATTAATAAGAATAAGGATAATAAAAAATTTAAATTGGTTTTAAAAGTGATTGAATAAATTTTTGATGATAATTCGTTTTATTTAACAAGTGAAAATAGCCTTAGGGCACTTTCTCAAATTTCGATGAAGTCAGTTTCATTGGATCAGTAATAATGAACTATAATATGCCGTCAAATTTCATGGCAAGAAAATGAATTGTTTGGACGTGAGATATCAAAAAGCGTAGAATTTAATATAAAAAATTTAATATAATACTTTGGTTTAAAAAGCTATCTTCTACATATGATCAAATTAGGCCTCAAAACAAGTTCGATTGCATTCAAAATAGGGGCATAACATATAGAATGCCAGGCGCATGTCTTGTTTGGAGATCGAGATTTTTGGATGTTTTATAGCTTGAAAATTTAAATTTAAATTATATATATATATATCAGCCTATACACTAACCATACTACCCTATATCTTAGCCCATACTATCCCACATCCCTGACCACACCCTTCCAGTTATAAATAAATGCTTGCAATAGAATTTGAAGACTTCCTCCATTTTCAAATTTAAAATCAAATTAAATACTCCAAGGAAAATTCAAAAACAATTTTTTTTGGCCTTATCTAATAAGATCTTTATTTTGATATGAGATGGCATTTGGTGATGTGGGTGAGTGCGGCAACCCAGAGCTGCGTGTACATTGGTTTTGAGAGCTACGGCTTGGATTTGTGGCAAATGAAGGAAGATTTAGGGGAATCGAAGCTTTCTTTTGGGTTCGGTGAAGGAAATGGATTCTCGAGTGCGAAATTTTTAAAGCTCGGTGACCTTGAGTTGTTCTTGACCTGGCGCATGGTAGGGGTTTGCCGCTGTCGTGTTTTCGTAAGAAGAGGCAGAGGCATTGATGGGAGGTCCATGGAGAAGAGGAAGCCTGAGAAATTGATGGCGGGGTTAGTTTAATGGATCGTTGATTGGGAGTAGTGCATAGTGCACGGTCGTGTGTACCAATCGCATGTACAGGGAGTTATCTTGATTTAAGGAAGATGGAGCGATAATGGCATACTTATAAATATGGTGAAGATTGAATTAGTTTATTTTAATTTTTGGTTATAAAAATATCAGTGACTTGAAATATAATAACTCTCTCATACGGGGTCCGATCGAGATGGAACTTTTTGCCTTGCACTCAAGATGGCAAAAGCTTTGTAATGGAGTTGGCTTGAACGAATTTGGAGGCAGTTGAAATATGGGCTAAAATTGGATGTTGTTCGACTTTAATTTCAAACCGAAACGCCTCGGCGACGATAGAAAAGTTCGGTGAGTTAAACTCACCTTTTTGGTTAACTAGTATGATGTATAATTGATAAAAATTGTTGAATGATTGTTCAAATGAATTACTATATTTATTTGTTGTTTTGGATATATTCTTGCCTATTGGAGTGGATGAGACCTTATTATGTCCCGTGTAGGAGCGGATGACCCTTTATATACGAACTCCACCTCGAAGCAGTTGATTTATATTTTATGATTACATCACATTGGAGATGCGGGGGAAACAAGTTGAAGGGATCCAACAAGATTCCTCGCTATTATTTAATTGTTCAATAATATTTCTTTTATATGGATTATTAAATAATAAATTTGATAGTGGACAGTGTGGTTATAACATAGTTATATGTTTGAAAATAAAACTAGTAGCGATAGAAAATCAATATCAATATTCGCTAAGTGTTGGGTGGCTATTAGCCTCAAATTTAGTATTTTAAAAATACCATAAATTTCCGTTTAAGTTGGAATTGGTTTTTGAGATAAGAAATGATTTTTAAATTTGAAATAACGATTTCAATAATATTTTGTTTTAAAGATTATTTAATAATATTAATACCATTTTAAAGTTATTTTATTATATTAATATTGAATTTAAGTTATTTTATTATGTTAATATTGTTTTTAAGTTATTTTATTTTTAGTAATATTATTTTAAGGTTATTTATTATATTATAATTGTTTTGATTTTTTTATATGGTTAATATGTTTTAAAGAATTTATCAAAATATTAATATTTAGAAAGATTGATCATTTCAAGAATAATTATGGTTTGGACTTAATAATAAAGATTATTGATATTGTTGAAAAAAAATTATTATTATTTATGAATAAAAGTGGTAAAGGTTAATTACGATTTTTGTTTAACAGTATTTTGAACTTGTAAGTTCTTATTTTTAAGATGTTTTAAAGTTAATAATTTTCACTTATTTAAATGTTTGTTGCTATAATTATTGTTAAATAATAGTGTTTTGAAGTAAAATATTGTAATTATTTATAAATGTTTCTAAGACATATGAATAGAGTTGAAAGACTTGGATTTAACAAAGGAGCTTATAAAATAGTTTAGAGATATAAGGAAGATTATTTACAAGGTGAAGAGTTTTATAAATGATTAGATATTTATAAATGGACTTAATGAATGGGTTTATAGATTTATAAAAGAAGTTTTATAAATGGTTTAGGGATTTATAAATGATTTATAAATGAGTTTTAGAAATGTACATAGAGAATTTATAACTGATTGAAAAGTATAAAAGAAGTTTTATAAATGGTTCCAGAAGTTTCATAAAATGGTTTATATATTGTTTTAGAGAATTATAAGGAGTTTATGAATGATTTTTGAATCGAATAAAAAAGAAATCTTTCTTAGCATGTGAGTATACTTATACCGTTGAGATAAGTATACAGATATTTTCTATGTAGTGAAAATATAGAAATTGGTGGATATATCTTTATAATAGTATTATTATATAAGTTATTTACAGATGGTTTGATTTATAAAAGGAGGCTAGTGATTGCTTATGCACTTAATCAATGTTGGGTTTTCCCTATGAAATCAATCCATGATTAAATGTTGTTATTCGATAGTGAAATAACCCTCCATAGAAATTGGACTCAAACGGTAACTTTGAAAATATCTAGGAAAACACGTAAGTTATATGGCACAGTCATCTCTGATGATGTTGTGCTGTGCGTATAAATCTCATTTCATTCTTCTGTGACAATGATAAGGGAATCCATCCAATAATGGTTAGGAGGTGATCTCCGATCTTATCTTCGACTATTTATTTCCTATAGAATCGGGGTTGAGTTTACCAAGAATTTTCGAAAGTTGTTTCGAAGAGACCGAGATTGTCTACATTACCCGAAAACCACTTCGATCCAACAAATGCATTGCGAAGTGAAGATATCTTGAAGATGATGGAATTAGAGACGGAGCTCTTAAGTGTTTCGTTCAGTCCCATAATGGACTTGTAAGGATGAATGCTAGTATTACGTTGTTTCCTTGAAGGCAGTATTGACATTTCAAGTTGAAAGTGCTATATAAAGGTAAAACATACCCTTAAGCCTTATCAACCAGGAATGACTAAAGTAGGGGAGGTGTAGCAGAACAAAGCGGGTCACTCCCAAGTAGAGTATGATCATTCCTATATAGAGTCTCTATTATATCTCGTTTGTATGCTTCGAGGCCCATTAACGGAGGGGTAATCATATTCGGTACTATCTAGTAAGGGGTAGGTCGTTTCTGTGTTGGCAGGGGATCCAGGTCCTTGGTGTTATTATATCTAGAGATGCACCATGACAAGCAGCACCCTGGTAGCCCAATCATTCTATGAAATCCATTTTCAAATATGAGCATTTACGGTTTTATTTGTATACCAATTATGCTAGAATTTAATTATTGTAACAATTTTGGCTAAGATCAATAAGTATTTTTATCTAAACACTATTATAATATCATAGAATTCTATATTAATTTTTTTTGGTTATCGTAATGTAAAAACCCGTCCGTGTTTATGTGTTGCGTGATCTTGCAAAATACTTTTGATTTTCAAAAGTTTTCTATAAATTTAAAATCCAACTGGGTGTGATTTTATCATGTTGGTTTTGCAGATCGACTCGGGTGTTATTTTATTATAATACTTAGGCTAGACCAAGCGTATTACAGATCTAGATTAGATGTTTGGAGCTTCAGGAGACGAGTTGGAGGCCAAGAGACGTATTCACGCAGACAGTTATTTTTCCGCTGTATTCGTTGTTATATTTGTCGACAATTGTGAGGACAGACCGTTATAACTGTCTAGGCTGAAATAGGTTAGTATACTCTGATTGATGTTATGATTATACATACATTACAGTTTGTTTTGTGTAAAGATTGATGTATATTATAGATTATTTGTTCCACTACGAGGTTCTTTGTTGTTTAGTTTTCTTCTTATCTTCTTCCTTCTTTCTTTTCCCCAAACAATCGGGATTTTCGACATTCGATTTCTCGGTATGTAATACTGTGGATGTATTAGTGTCGATTTTCAAGGATCGAAAAACCTGATCGTTAGACATATACACATGTATATGTGCATGCATGTGCAACATATACAGTATGCATAGTTTACCATATTTGTATCTAAGTGCAAGGATTTACACCGGAATGGACATTTTAGCCCATCCATATACATATATGTTGTCATACATACATACATACATAAATATATATAGTTAGTAAAAATAATATCTATATTTGGATTCAATATACATACATACATACATACATACATACATATATTCATATATATGTATATTTACACAAAATGATATTTATAAATATAGTTGAATCAAAATTCAAATTCCATTTGAAATTCAAAGTTTAAATCCAGATCAAGATTTAAAAATATCTATTGAATTCAAATTCAGATTTCAGTGTTGAAAATGATTTATATTTAATATAAAGTATAAATAAATATGTATTAAAGTATTTTTTGAAAACATGTATCTACATATATACATATACATATATGTAACGGCTCAGCTTTCTATGCTGTATAAATAAATAAATTTAATTAAAATCGAAAAAATGTTTGAATTCGAATTGTGATGCCTATATTTTGAAAATAAAATATATTAGTTAATTAAACTCTATTTAATAAAGAATTTTTTTAATAAATTAAATTAAATCAATGAATTATTTTCAAATAATAAATTGAAATTGAATAAAATGTTTTAATTAATATAAAATATATTAAAGCGTAAATAATTTTTGTATGAGGTTGAAATAAATGAAAAATAAATTTATTTTGCAATATTATGATGAATTAATAAATAAATATATGCCAGCGTCGAATTGAATAAAATTGTCAATTGCCAAGATGTAATTTGTAGAATGAGATGTGAATCAATTTGTAATAGATTGAAATTTATTCGAAGACTAAAATTCAAATTCATATGGTAGGAACGAACTGAAATTAAATTAAATTCAAATCGGGCCTAAGCCAATTAAGGCCTAAACTCATTTCCTTTCTCCTGGCTTTTGGAAATTTCTTCCCACTTCCTGAATCAAGCGCGAATCCTATTATTCAATCCTAGCCCTAATTCCCTCTTCCAAGAAAAAATAAAAATTGCATCATCAAAAAATTAACCACACATGAGTCACGGCTTAAGAGTGAGTTCACGTACGATGTTGGAAGCAGATTTGACAATTGACATTGGAATGAGGGAGGAGCAACCACAACATGGTGACATAATGGTACAGGTGCGATCGCCTTTGGGGATTCGACGATCTTAAGATCCCGACTAGGTATGCGAATGGGAGGAGGTTGCGTTCATGACCTTGGCAAGCATCGAAGTGAAGGATAGTCGTGCGAGAAGGTGGGATGCTGTTAAGAATTATGGACCTGAGTTGGTGGACATGAAGGTTTGAGTTGATATGAAGTTTGTGGTCGCTGATGGAGAATGGTGCGGATTTTATAGCAATGTATGGGCTCTATTTGTATAGAACTATGGCAGTGATGCGGTGATGGTCGTATATGGTTTAGCTTGGGATTTTGGTGAGTTATCTCACTCACAACTATGTCTATTTCCTATTATTTTATGTGCATTCCCCTATATATTTCTTTTTATTGCTTGGTTGGATGGATTGTTGAGTAATTGGACGGAATATATCGTCTGCTGATGATTGATGTTGTTTGGATTGGATGGAATTATGTTACGAACTATGAATTATTAGTTATTGTGATGATTAATTTAAATTATAGATTATCAATATTTGAGTGATAATTAAATTTTTGCATATAATTGAATCGAATTAAAAATTTGCTTAGAAATGTGGTAAATGAATTAAAAGATATAAATTCGAGATAAATAAATTAATTTGGAAATAAATAGCGAATTCTAGAAAGATGTATTTATCTAATATTGAGATTACAAATGGAAATTTAAAAGAGGAATAACTTTGAATAAATATATAAGTGGAATACTTTTGAAGATTTTGCAAATGTAATTCTTTTTGGAAAATGATGAATGTTGGGATTTTATAAAATTAGGGAATTGAGAAGATTTATATTTTAATTACCAATGATTATAAAATTATTTAGAGGATATTTATGTAGTAAAGTTTGAAATCTATCTTTTTAAAATGACGAGTAATTTAAACCAAATAGATGAGAAGTATATAAAATAATATTTTCAAGTATTACAAAGTGAATGTAAATTATTATTTTTTATTGACTGAAAATTTGCATTTGTTATATAACTTGAAGTGAATTTTGGAAGAAACATATATATTTGAGTTTACTTAATGACCCATTAATTTTGAGTCTTCAAATTTGAATATTTAATTTATTTAAATATTCGAATTTGAATTTAAATATATAAAATCATAAGTTTCAAATAACTTCTTAAGTTTTATTGACTTACTTTTAATTTAATTTATAGAAGTTTTCCATAATTTTAGTTTATAAAATACTTAAATTGTCATTAACGTATTTTACGTCAATGTTGGCACTTTCAAAATTTAGCAGAACTTGATAATCAGTCTGTTATTTATTGTTTTGGATCGTATCACATTATAGTGAATGATTGTATTTTTGTTGTTGGCATTTATAGCTCATACATGAATGTTGTGTTTCGTAGCGGACGCCCATACTCAACACATATACACACACTCATTTGCAGATTAGCTTCGCCCGATCTCTTCCAGGATCATAACGAATCCACGCACACCATTCTCCAACACGCAGTGCACTGCCTCTTGTCCCCCTTCACCATAGCCACCACTTCGTCCCTTATGATTTGTGCTGCCTAGGATGGATAGGGAACATGGTATGATTTGCCATGACATATACTTGTACACACACACAGATATATATATATGTATATATATAGGCCTTCTTCTTCATTTCGTTCCTCTGTAAATTTAAAAAACAATGGAAAATTTAGCTCCCCTCATCTTCAAAAATCAACAACTCTTAAACTGAAATGAATTTCAATATACCGTCAACTGGAGATTTATTAGTTTTTGTGTCTAGTTTATTTAAAAATAGTTTCATGAGTTTTCATCTAGTTTTGAGGAAGAAGTCGCCAAATTTTAGTAAGTGGTCGAGTTTTATCAAATGTTCTCAATCATAAATTGACAATGAAGGGCATAGTCAAGACCGTCTTGGCAAACCATGAGTTTTAGTGGTTATCCCATGATTTTTAGTGGCTTGGTTTGATCATGGTGTTGAGATGATCAATTTCCATCCAAAAATAAATTTTAGGCAATGAGGCAGCTGTGAGAGTCAGGTAAGGTGATGGGGAGGAGCTTGAGGAAGTGTTAGAGCTGTTGACCATGGTTGATTTTTCTTTGGTGTTTTGTAGTGTCGTGGATAGCAAGTTTTAGGGTTTAGGAAGCATTTGGGTTTCATGAGTGAATGCAACAGTGCATGCTGAGGAGGAAGGCTGTAGAGTGGCTATGGCCATATTTGGAGGAAGATGTTGGTGTTGCGGCTCTAATGTGAGTGAAAGTGGAGTTTATGGTGGTCTATAGCTTAAGAAAGGGGGAGATGTGCGTCAATGGTGGATTTGGACTCGGGTTTCATGGTCGAAATTCAACGTGACCAGAGTTCGAGGTAAGAGTGATGTCGTGGTGAGTGTTCAAAGGAAAGCTTGTTGATGGCCTCAATTTTGATTTTGGAGGAACGTAGTGCGTTTGCACATACACAGGGAGCGCACCATTTTCTGGCTACGAGAATTTCAATTAAAAAAGGAGGGAAGAAGAGATGGAGTGAGTCGGTTTTCATGGATGGGTCGGGCTAGATGAAGTAGGGTGAGATAACATGTTTAAATATGTTAATTTATTTAATATTAGTGATGGCTAAATTTGATAACTTGCTTATATTAAACTCGATTGACATGCGGGTTAGCTTAATTACAGTTTTGGCAAAGTATAAAATTATGACAGTTTAAAACATACTAAATTTTAATTACGTTATTTTTAATCAATAACAACGTTAAATCTATATACCTTATTCATGTTATCTACTTGGCTAAATGAACATCCCTGCTGCTAAAATAAATTGAATATAGTAATTTGAACGCCTATTTAGCGGAATAAAACATCATTTCGCTAATTATATTAAATTGACATTTAATTAGCAGAATAAATCCTCATTCTGCTATTTTATATATTTAGACATCTAATTGTATATAACTTAATTGATATGCCACTTTGAATCAGTGATATGTTAACCAATGTCGATCAAGTATTGAATTTATTAACATAGTCTTGATCATTTAAATATCAGTTATTGACTTAGAAGGTTAAAGTGAATGATATGTTAGCTTGTTTAAGTACCATTGTGATCGTTAAGCCTCTTTCAAATTTGAAAAGTAAATTATTGATTTGAAACTTATTTTAAGAATAATAATTATCTGTTGTAAGGTTTTAAAGATAGTTATTATTTAGTAATAAGATTTAAATGATAATAGCTACTTATCAATATTGATTTAAAGATAATTAGTAATTGTATTTAATAAAGATTTAAGTTAATTATTTTATTAATATGATTCTTAAAAGTTGTTTCTTAAAGTTATATAAGAATATTTGATTTTTATTTTAAAGGTTTTAATTATTGTTTTAAAATGTTTTAATTACATTTTAATTATTTATTCAAAGTGAATTAACTATACTTAAACTTTAATTAAAGTTAATTAGTTATATTAGTTTAAGTTATTTAATTTTATTTATATGTTAACCAATTATCATATTAATATTATATAAAAGTTAATTGATTTTTGTACAATAATGTTTTAAAGTAAATTAGTTATTATACTGATATTATTTTGAATTTAACTTATCAATACCATAATAATCCTTAAATTTAATTTAATGTATTATTAATGAGATTCTAAAGTTATTATTTTACTAATGTTGCTTAAAGATGATTAATTATTTTATAAGGTGTTTTAAGAAAATAAATTATTTCATGAAAGGTGCTTAAGAATAATAAATTATTTATTTCAAAAGGAATCATTTCAAATGGAAATATCATATAAGGGTTTCATTTAATGAAAAGGATTCATTAAAGGAACTTATGAAATTGGAAAGATATTTTGGAATTGGAAAACTAAGTTTGGATTTTAATGATTTCTAAAAAGAGATTTAAAAATGAGTTTTAGAGAACTAAAAAGGGGAAATTTTATAAATGGGTATTGAGACTTATAAAAGAGTATTTTACAAATAAACTTAGAGATTTATAAAAAGTATTTTGTAAGTAGATTTGAAAATTTATAAAGGAGATATTTATTTATAAAATATAAGAGATTTACAGAAAGGATTGGTGTTTTGGATTATCTCTATTTTAATCACTTTGGGTATGCTCATTTAAATATGATTTCAGAATTGGAAACCTTTCTGGATATTTTTGATTATAATTGTACTATTGTATATAAGTATATGGAAAAGTTTTCAAAGTTTGAAAGGAATGGTTTGTGGATATACTTATCTCGGTGAGATAAGTATATGAATATTTTAGAAACTATTTGAAATGTGATTTGAAATTGATGTAAGATTAATTTAAGAGGCTTGGGGGTTTCCGTGGGAAATATAATCTCTGTTTTGAATGTTTGTTTATTTGATAGTTAAATAACCGACTATCAGATCTTAGCCTAAATATGTAATCCTTCTTGATTTTGATGGTACGAAAATATTCCCTACTTAACATCAAAGGATTTTAACTCTGGAAATATCTTGGGCAAAAACGAGAATTATATGGTATAGTTATCGTCGGTAGTGCAGTACCATATGTATGAACTCATTTTGTTCTTCTAAGACAAATGATGAGGAGAACCATCCACTTAAACGGTTACGAGTGATCTCCACTCTTAGGCATTGTCTGATTATTTCCTAAAGAAACTGTATTGAGCATTTCGAAAAATCGACGCTAGGTTTTTGGAGCGCCCATAAGGGAGGGAGTGTACTCATAAGAGATGACTCGTACCATAAGCACTCCAAAAACCATATACAGTTCTGTGGAGGAGTTTCGTGATATATTAAGATCTTGGAATCCATGTGTGGTTTCGAGACCTATTGGGGAATTGAAATCCATATGGGATTCCTCGATCTGTTTTGATGGCGGTGCATGAGCTGGAACGCCGAAGGTAGGCTCACTAGCTGTATTGACTAAAACCAGATATAGGAGGCATAGCCAATAGGGTTGGCAAAACATAGGGTGTCGTTAGCTTCACCTTGACGTTACCTACAATTTTTATGCATGCATGAAGCGATGCACCCGATCTTGGCGTGACCGACTATGTTTTTTCTATGGTACATCACTAGGGATGTATGTTGCTTTGGAAGGATATCTCTGAACCTTGTGCAAGAAGACCGTTTCTCAAAGTACTCAGGGCACTTCCATGGAATCCTACACAATTAGAGAATGCACCTTATCAGTTTTTGATTATATATCTAGTATTGATGTCATGTATACTCACGAGCATCGCAGCTACTTGATTATTAATATTTTCACCCTTAGACATTGTTATAGTATCACTAGATTTTCTGATATAAATGTTTTGTTTATCATAAGGTAAAATCTCGTCTGTGTTTATGTATGGCATGGTCTTACAAGATATCTTTGATTTTAAAAGAATTTACAAGTTATAGTAAATAAAATTCCATGTGATGCGGGTTTTATTAGACTGACCTGGGCTTTGTTTTCTATAATGCTCGAGTCAGCCCGAGCATATTTTCCAGATTTAGCTAGAGGTTTTGGAGCTTTCAGGAGATGAGCTAGATTCTCCAAGATGTATTCATGTATCTTATATTTTCCGTTGTTTATTGTTTGTGATTTCTTTATGGATGCATCAACAAATTTTAAGGACATGTTTAATAATTATCCAGGCTGACATATGTTAGTGTGCTTTGATTTGTGTTATGTATGTATAAGATGATTTCTTTTTGTAAAGATCTTGTGTATATTATATATTCATCTTGTCATAAAGTGAGATTCTGTTCTTTCTTTTCTTTCTTTTACCCCAACAATCTGTCTTTTCGGCACTTGAATATTTATCACATGAATATCTTGGATGTCTTAGTGTCGATTTCTTAGGGTCGAAAAGGCAGGGTATTACAGTTTAACTATTGAAGTATTTTGGGAATAAATCTTATGAAGTAGAATTGCAGTTTGATAAATCATCTATTAGTAATATTGGTTTCAAAGAAGTATTTGAAAATAGATCAGAATTTTTAATAATGATTTTGGACTCATATATTTGTAGTGCAAATATTTTTGAATCGAGAATATTTTCAGATTTGAAATTTTAAAGGTATTTGAAAAATATAATTTCATTATAATATACCTGTTTTATTAAAGTGGAAGTTTGAAGTGAAAGTATTATTGAGGTTTTAAATTTATTGGTGAGTTTGAATAAAGGTTTCTTTAAAGCTAAATAAGATGTTTTGAATTATGGACTTCGAAATTATATGAGAGAATCAAAAATTTTTATTTTAAAATAGATGTTTAGTATTAAATTAAATTAAAGTGTTTTGATAAAAAAAAAAGGAAAAATGAAGTGAAATGTATTTAAATAAAACCCGTCCTCTTGTTAATCGATAATTGAATAATATATTGATGTGTGTATGGATGTTTGTGATTTGTTTACTGTGAAAGAGATGAAGTTAAGTTAGATAGTGTATCAATTACAAGTTAATAAAATTAAAAAATAATGAATAAAATTAAGTGAGAGTGAATTAATAAGCGAAGTGGAAATTTATTTAATATTGATTAATTGAGGGTGTTGTATATATAATTATGTTTCACCGGGTGTTATGGGACGTCCATGTAGAGTATAATATCAGGTAATTCATTGAAGACTGAGTATTTAATGTTTGGATATCAATGAATTATTCCATATTATACACATTTATCAAACGATATTACATGGACTGCTGACTTGACATGTGAGGTAAGTTATATAATTCATTATTTTATTTTAAAGTGGGAATATCATTATTTCCACTTTTGAGTGGATCAAGGTGTACGAAGTCACTTACATAGATGTGGCGGTCAGAAGATTTTGCTAGTCCCATCCTTCCTTGACCAACCATGGGGTAGCTCTCGATGATAGCAGCGACATAGCCCCCTTGTCCCATGGTCACCATTTGCTGCATGGGCTGACGGGATGAATACAGAAAGAAGTGAGGGGTTGACGATGGGAGCGAGAAAGCAATGTACTTCAACTAAAGAATGGTAAGGATGCTTACAAAATAGTTATAAGTATGGTCTCCCTTCGCATCTGAGAAGTAGGAGGCTTAGATATAGACTTGAATTATGGCAGTAGCAATAGTAATAGAACACATAATAGTAGTAGCAGTAATCAAATTAAAAATAAAGAATAAAATGAATAAATCTAATACTATTAAATATGTATAAATTTATGTTTGATGCGTATATGTGTGTGATGTGTATGTTGTATAATGTGTGTGATGCTTGATGTGTAGATGCATGCGAAGTGTGCGATGTGTGTGACGTGTAAGCTGTGTGCTGTGTGTGATGTGTGTGATGGATGCTTGGTGTATGTTGTGTGATAGGTGTGATTGTGTTTATTGTCTTATGAGTGTTTTAATATTTGATATTTTGGGGATGCTGTTTAATGTGTTGCGGATATTTATTATTCCTTTTGTTAGATTACTTTTTTATGATGTGCATGTGTAATTCCTTAAGATACCGTTTGAATTCTCAACAATGAATCCAGACATAGTCTGACTCGTTTATTATTTATATAATACTTGGTTTAGTTCGAGACATTTTAGGTTCAAGGATGATGTGACCACATTGCTTATTGGATTTAGTCGAAGGCTGTATTACTAGATGTATTGTATATTGTGTATTTAGACTCATGTACGTATATGTTGTTGGGTTGTATGTATTGGATATGACTTTTATATACTTGAGATTTAGTGGGAATTTGATTTTGTGTCTCACACTCAGAATTGTGTGATGTATTATATTTTTATCGTTGCGTTGATGACTCTATGTCCGCTGTGATTTATTTTATATCGTGTATTGTTTTATCCTTCGACACTACACATGTTTGTTGTTTTGTACCGAGACTGTTTACATCGAGGTGAGTGATTTTATATTATGAGACGTATTCAATATTGGTCTAAGGGAAAATCCACATGCGTTTCACCTATATTGCCTCATTTTCCATGGTACTCGATAGTATTACTAAATATTACTCTTGGGTAAAATGGATATAGAGGTAGGGTATTACTTTTTTTGTATTAGAGCAGGATTAGAATTATATAGAGTATAAGGGACACGAGTTCTGACCTTAGAGGAGACATAGATTCCTTGTCCCCCTGGTGTGTGTAATTATTATTTATACTTAAGTGACTGTAAGAGTATATGATGATTATGGACGGAAATCATCTAAGGACGTACTTGTATTTTTCATATTATTTCTAACATAATTCTTCTATCTTTTTTTGAGCATAATTCTCTATATGAGATGTAAAGGAATAGATGTAGGTTGAAGAGGGAGGAGAAAATTGTTTGACTAGTAGTGCCGGCATTGAAGAAGTGAATAAGACCTCTGTGTGGCTCTGAAGTAAGAATTGAGCTTTTTGTCAAGAAATCTATAAAAGACGATAATTTGAATCTCAAATTGAATTTTTCAAGATTTCAAATTGCGATGAGTGAGATAAGTAAAAATATTCAGAATGATCAGAACGTCACAACGAAAGCATATAGATTGCTTTCCATTGAGTAATTTGATTGTTTAGTCATTTTGATTGGATGATTCACGTATTGATTTCTTTGTGGTTGCTTGTATTGATGACACTTGGTTTAAGGGATTTGCCTTGAATGTGGTATTATTTAGAAACTATCACTCAAGTTAGTATCATACTTGGATGATTTAAATCCGATGGTATCTTCACTCGTGAGGTTACCACAAGTGCTAATGAGAATTATTTTATATAAAATAAGAAACAGTATATTTACATGTAAAATTAAAATGGGATTAAAATTAAGATGAAAGCTTTCTTGTTTATTTTTATACAGATGGATGATTAGTGATGTTTGGATTTTTGGTAAGTCCAGTATTTTTCATTGTGCTCATATATATTATTTATAAAATATTTCTATGCAAGCAAGCATATGTTTTGGTTAAAAATCCTTTGTATTATAGTGTTAATATACATATGGTTTGGAATAAAGTTTTATTAGAGGTTAGCAAATGTTATCATAAAAGATTAATCTGTTCTACAAAGAATATTTAAAAAAAAATTAAAGCTGATTTCGTGTTAATTTTACGTGTTTAAGAATTTTGGTCGATACGTCTGGACAATGTTATCGATAGGGATTCCTAAACACTAAGATGAGACAAATGGACACAAGATTTTGAAGAGGGATAAATTATTTTGAGAAACAAATGTGTTATGAGTTATAATAAACTCCAATGGTTGAAATAATATTTCAAAGAAAATTATATTAAATATTTAAAAGAGATTAGAGTGAAATGAAGAATATTTTGAAACTAGCAAAATGTTTTAGATGATGAAAAAATATTATTTTGAAAGAAATATATAATTTGAGGAAAAAATATAAGTAATATTTCTAGAAAGGTGTTTTGGAAGGAAAATAATATTATTAAAAGCATTTGAGTTGAGTTATGAAAAGAATACACACACACACACACATATATATTGATAAGAGGAATATTCTTTTGAGATGGTGATTTAGAAAAGATGAGATATGAACATTTATAATATCTTAACATTTTATAAATTGTTGTGATTCGAGTATATATATGTATATGTGTATAAGAGTAGGGGTGCTATGTGGTAAGGTATTGAATTGTTTCGAAAAATTAAATAAATAAGTTTTCTATATTTGAATAATTGATGTGATGATTGCAACCATCCAGCATTAGCGGACAACTGAAGTCAATGGCAAGAAAATTTGATCACATGGTTAACATTGTAGTAAATTGGCAAAATAACCACTAGAAATCCATAGTGTGGCAGTGTCGCTAGATCAATAAAATATTTAGATTTGAATTTCAAATCAGTATGGTTATGATGTTTTGCGATTGGACGCCGACCATATTGTATGATGTTTGAGTTTTGGATGTGCGCTGTGAAAATGTTTATGATGTGATATATCGTGAAAAAAGATAGTTGGACTTTTTATGTTAATAACATATATTGAAATTGATTTATAATGAAATAAACAAATACTATTCAAAAAAAATCGATGAAAGATTCGAAAAGTGGTTTTAAAGTATTTTAAGATTTTGAAATGAAGATGATATATATATATATATACATATATGTTAACTCGCCTTTGGCAAGGCCGTGGACAACAGATTTAACTAAATCGGCTCCTCGTCTGTCAAGGCTGGAATACGGTAGGTTTGAGTCAACTGGATGGATAAACGGTCAGTCCTAGGTAGTTTGGTGTATATGGCTCGGCCCAGGTGGTTTGGCAGGTGCCACTCGGCCAAGGATGGCAGGTCATGCATGGCTTAGCCTAGGTGGGTCGGCCAAAATAGGACGGCCTGGCCTGGTTCGCTTTTGGAGTGTTTCGGCACTAGCGGTTCGGCCTCGATGGGATCTACCTTGGTGGATTGGTTATATGATATCGGCATTGGTGGTTCGGCCTCGATGGGATCGGCAATGGAATGCGTCGGTTGTATAGGATCGGTCCAAGGAAGTAGGTCAGCATCTATTGATCGGTCCAAGGGAGTAGATCGGCATCATCACAAGATTGGGTCGGCAGCATGAGTGGTTCGTCATCGCGAGTGGGTCGGTATTTCGAGTGGACCGGCATGTTGAAGTGGCTCGGCAGGATGGAGTGGCTCAGCAGGATGGTGTGGCTCGGTAGGATGGAGTCGGTTTGCGTGTTTACTGCTTCGAGTCCCAGCTTCATTTACTTCGAGCCGCAGGTAGGCATACTTCGCGGCACCACCTAGAAAATATCAGGTCGGCATATTCTGAACTCAGGGTCAATCGTGGTATTGAGTTTGGATCGGCTATGGTCATGCTGGGCCCGGACCACTCTGGAAGCCCAGTAACTCAGGTTTTGCCTATAAATACAACATGTGGGGCTTCAAAAAAAAGGATCTTCATTCTGCTCCCCTTCTTCTTCCCTATTAAGGCTACTCCACCATTGTTGCTTTAAAAACTATGGATTGTAACTATAGTTGATTCTTATGTCAATAGAAAAGAAATTTCTGGAGTGGACATAGGCTGGAGTTAGCCGAACCACTATAAACCAATTGTTATTACTGCTTTCTTTTTAATTTTTATTGTTCTTCACTTTCATACTCTCTACATACATACTATCTTTGATCTGTGATTGTGATTTGGTGCTTTCATCTGGATTTGGGTGTTAGTGACCAATTTTGGCGCTAACATTTTGGTGCTTCCACTGATAATTGAACTCAAGGATTCTGAAGCTTGGATTTTGGATTTAAAGGCTTAGGAACGTGGATTTTGAAGACTATGGAAAAGCAATCGACCAAGAGATAGAGGACGTATAGAAATCAACAAGTGGGAAGTCAAAAGGCTTCCTTTAGGGCTAATCAAGCCTCCATCTATATCACTATGGATGATATGGAGATGATGACAGGAGCTGTGTAGGAAGAATTGCTGAAAAGACAGGATGAGATAATGCAGAACCTACTTCGACAAGTTGGACCAGTTGGACCAGCTGGAGTACAAAGTCAAGGGAATGGAACAACCGCGGCTGCTGGCAATGCAGAACAAGGAATCAGAGTTGAAAAAGTTTCTAGGGGTCAAAACCAGAACCAGACTGGAGGGATTGAAGGAAATCAGCAAAGGCCTAGGGGCAGACCCTCGGGATTGGATATTGGGGGAGCTGTGAATGAAGCTCAGCGAGCAAGGACGAACGTGAACATAAATAGCCAGTACTACCTAGAGTACCCTCTAGGATATGGGGGGCAAGGTGGAGATTGAAACAAGGGACTACCCTCGGATGGAGACGAGCAGATGGCTGGATTAATAAGAAGGATTATGAGAGGAGGACTGCCGAACAAAGGTTTGGAGGAAGTCAGTCGACGTCCGTTCAGCCTGGATATCAGGAATGCAAGGAACCCTGTATAATTCAAACTGCCAACACTAGAGGCCTATGATGGAAAATCAGATCCAACTATGCATGTAACCAGATACACCAGACTTATGGAAGTGCTGGGGGCATTTGAGGAAGTGATGGAAAGATGTTTCCCTTTATACTTGATGGATTTAGCTGCGCTTTGGTTCAGGCAGTTGGAGAATGGATCGATCAGGACATGGGACGAGCTAGTGGAACACTTCATGAGACAGTTTAGGGTCCACGTAATGTGAACCTAGAATGTAATGACACTGGCATTGATGAAGCAGAGGATAGAAGATTCCGTGAGAGGTTTTCTTATGCGATTTAAAGCGGCTGTGGTCTCGGTTGATCGTCCGGATCCATCAATGATTTTGATGGCGGCAGTAGCAGGGATTGCGGAAGGCACGGAACTTAAGATTCATTAGCATGGGATCCACCATAGGTCTTGGAGAGTTCTATCATGAGGCGAAAAGACTCATTCGGTTAGGGGATTCGCGGAAAGGCAAGAGATAAATGCCGTGCAAGGCGAAGGTACGTCTTATGAAGGACAAAGACAGGATAAAGGAAAGCGTAAGTTGGACGATGCATCTGGTGGTTCAGACAAACGTAAGAGAGGTCGAGAACCCAAATTTGCGACGTACATGGATATAACAGATAATTTGAAACGGATTTACTTAAACACTAGAGGGCAGCTCCCCTATTAGAAACCACCTTCGAGGGATCCCACTGAACAGGAACGCAGGAGAGGGAAGTACTACCTATTCCATGAGTTGGAAGGGCACTCAACAGATGAATGCCGCCGCCTGAAGGATGAGGTGGAGGAACGTGTTAAAAGTGGCAGGTTGCCACAATCTGTGAGGAATCAGATAAAAGCAGTAGAACACGAGCAACTACCGCTTGTACCAAACAGGAATGACCCTGGAATGGGATCACGACTCATCATCCGCTGATCGCGATGGTACGTACTGAGTTCAGGATTTGGACTTTGGTCATCAAATAATATTTTTTGATTTTTTTTTGAAAATAAACATCAGCTATGCTACTTACACATGTAAGGGAAGCAGAGTGATCACCAGGCATGCTATGAGATGGTAATAGGCTGCTTTGCCCGGAGTGGCATCCCTTGGTTTTTTCTGTTTTCTTATTGGACGTTTGGACCTTGGATTTGATAAATGGATTTTGGCTTCATGCAACGAATACCTAACCAAAGAGTTATGGGACTTATATTAGAGGTCGGTTGGAAATTAGTCCCTTTATGTTCAGGGACACTGAACCGGAGTGCAGGGAGCGACGCCGCTTCGCCGGGGAGCGACAAGATCGGCTCGCTCGCCATTGTTTCACCTTCATTGAAGAGTGACAGGATGAGATCCAACAAGAGCCCAGAGAGCCTACAACCAGTCTAGGACTAAGGCAATGGCATCGCTTAATGTTCAAGGATATTGAACTGGAGTGTAGGGAGTGACGCTGCTCACCGGAGAGCGACATAATCGGCTGACTCAACGCTGTTTCCCTTAGAGTAATAGGATGGGATCCAGTTGAGCCCGGAGAGGCTGATATCGGTCCAGGAGGATTAGGGAATTGCTTAATGTTCAGGGATGCTGAATCAGAGTGCAAGTGATAGGTTGCTTCGTCGGAGCATGACATGATCTGCCTATTCAATCGTTAAGTTTGGATCGAGCTTAGCAAGGGTCGGAGAGGCCGTCGAGGATCTAGATAGATCGTAAGATTCGACTACTGACTTCCAAGGTGTGAAATGGATTTGGATAACAGCTTTGAACAACTACAGATTTGGATAAGGACCCGACAAGGTCTTGGATATGGATTTTAAGACACGGTGAGGTCTTGGCTTAGGATTTGGATCCAGCAAGGCCTTCAATTTGGACTGACAGACCTGGAGAGATCCCATACTCGGATAAAATGATTCGGAGAGAACGTGGATTCGGTTAGTTGATTTCGGATGGATGTGGAATTGGATGAGGACTTGGTTACTGGATAGGAATTGGATATCGACTCAGAGCAGTTGTACATTTGGATAAGGATACGACAATGGCACTTGGATAAAATGGATTGGATTATGAATTGAAAAGTATGGCTATGGACAACATATTGACTTCAGATATAGGATTTGAGGCTAGTAAAAACACACCTTCCAATCAAGGCATGTTTTGAGGGGCAAATGTTAGACATGTAGATTTAACTAAATCGACTGCTCGTTTGTCGAGGCTGGAATACGGTGGGTTTGAGTCAACTGGATGGATAGACGGTCATTCCTAGTTGGTTCGGTGTACATGGCTCGTCCTAGGTTGTTTGGTAGGTTCCGCTCGTCCAAGGATGGAAGGTCATGCATGGCTCGGCCTAGGTGGGTCGGCCAAGATAAGACGGTCGGGCCTGGTTCGGCTTTGGAGTGGTTCGGAACTGGTGGTTCAGCCTCGATGGGATCGGCATTGGTGGACTGGTTATATGGGATCGGCATACATGGTTCAGCCTCGATGGGATCAGCAATGGAATGGGTTGGTTGTATAGGGTTGGTCCAAGGATGTAGGTCGGCATCTCTGGATCGGTCCAAGGGAGTTTGTCGGCATCGTCACAAGATTGGGTTGCAGCATGAGTGGTTCTGCATCGCGAGTGCGTCAGCATTACGAAAGGATCTGCATGTTGAAGTGGCTCGGTAGGATGGAGTGGCTCGGCAGGATAGTGTGGCTTGGTAGGATGGAGTGGGTCGGTGTGTTTACTGCTTCGGGTCCCACCTTCATTTACATCGAGTCGCAGGTAGGCATACTTTGGGTCATCACCTAGTAAACATCTGGTCAGCATATTCTACGCTCAGGGTCGTTCGTGGTGTTGAATCTGGATCGGCTATGGTCTTGGTGGGCCCGGACCACTCAGGAAGCCTAGTAACTTGGGTTTTGCCTATAAATACAGCATGTGGGGCTTCAAAAAAGGGATCTTCATTTTTCTCCGCTTCTTCTTCCCTATTAAGGCTACTCCGCAATTATTGCTTTAAAAACTCTGGATTGTAACTGTAATTGATTCTCATATCAATAGAAAGGAAATTTCTGGAGCGGACGTAGGCCGGAGTTAGCCGGACCACTATAATCCCTATGTTATTACTGCTTTCTTTTTAATTTTTATTGTTCTTCATATTCATACTCTTTACATGCATACTATCTGTGATCTGTAATTGTAATTTGTGTTTTCATCTGGATTTGGGTGTTAGCGACTAATTTTGGGGCTAACAATATACGATTAGAAGTTATATAATTATTATTGTAAGAAATTTGTAAGTGTAATAGTTGTCGGATAAATAGATTTAGTAACATTTTGAAGGTGAAGTATTTTTAGTATTTTAAAGTACTACTATCAATTTTAACCACATATCTCAAACTAATGATCTTTTTATGACAATTTCAGTTTCATTAGAAAGATGTGCCATTAGAGAACAATTTATATTTGAAGTGCAACGCCAAATTTTGAAGTTTGTGATGATTTAAGTATAAGATAGTTAGTGTAATTCTCGCTGTCCCAAAATACAAATTTCATAAAACTAACCTTAATTCATTTGCTCATAACTTTTGAATGATTTGTCTGATTTTGATGATATCACCTATTTAAGAAAGCTTAAAACATAAGAAACAACCTTTATTTGTTTTGAAATTTTTTGATGCTTATATGGTTAAAAACGTGGATCTATTAAGTGAACCTACATATGTAATGTGAGACCATATTTTACCCCCTATAAAAATCATTATAACGAGTAATGCACTTGATGTTTATATAATTAAAAAATTAATTTAGGAAGCTATTATGCTATATAATGATTTACTTTTAGAAACTAGCTCTTGGTTTGGTGTTTTTGACTTTTGAAAGTTTGTCAGAAGGATGTTAAACATGAAAGTTGCATTTCATTCACATTACATAAATTTGTACTTAATGTTCTTCCTTATATAAAGCTAATATTCAAAGATTGATTTGAGATTGGTACTGAAGATCTTCTTTTGATTAATTATTGGTGATGTTGACTTACTTTTGCTTGCGAAATAATAATGCAACAACCTGCCTTCTTGAGCCTCAAAAGTCGGCACTAATACATGCATGGTATTCAGGTGCCTAACATACAAGTGTCGGGAAGATGGATTGCTGGGGTGAAAGAAAATTAAATACAAAAAAGAATCTAACATCGCAATGAGTGAAATATAATATACATAATGATCTTTAGTAAAAGAAATCTGTAATATATATTCATCAATAAGAGTAATAATCTATCATTGGTCTGAACAGTTATAATAGTCTGTCCTTATAATTGTTGATAAATACAACAAACAGAAAATGCAGTGGAAATAAAATATACATGACTACGTCACAAGGCATCCAGCTCATCTTCTGAAGCTCCGAAGCATTCAGAACTAAATCTGAAACATACTCGAACTGACCTGAGCATTATAAAAAAATAATGCCCAGATCAGTCCTATAAACCAACGTGAGAAAAATCAATCAAATCGCACTGATTTCTATATTTATAAAACCTTTTGAAAAATAAAGGTTTCTCACAAGACCATGCCGCATATAAACATGTTCGGATTTTTACCTTATGATAACCAAAACATTTCTAAAGGAAATCATATGATATTATAATAATGTCTAGGTTTAAAATAAATGTGGAATCATGGCCGAACTTGTTACACTTTTAAATTCCAATATACTAGGTATACAATCAAGTTCGAAGGCTCATATTGGGAAATATATTCCAACCATGAAAAGGTAAGGAACTACCCATCGAATCAGTACACCTTTAAATAAAATGTACTAGAGGCTAAAACACGTTCCACCTTTGCCACTCAGGACTGACACTACCCCTTACTGGATAGCACTGAACATAATCACCCCTAAATTGATAAACAACCATAAAGGACCCTAAAGCATACCTTGATATCGACTCTAGATAATGGATGATCATGCCCTAATGGAAGCGACCCATTTAACCCTGCTGCACGTCCCTACTTTAGTCATTTACAAAGCGTGAGGCTCAAGGCTACGAGTTACCTTTTTAGCAATTCTTACTTAGAATGCAGACACTGCCCTTTAAGAAGAAATGCAATGTCAGCATTCATCCATACAAGTTTATTCAAGGTTTGGAAGAAACCGAAGGCACTACTTTTATTACATCAATTTCGAAATTACCTTAGGATTAGTAACAAGTAGCTCTTGTACATCAAAGAACTCTGTCTTAGAAACCATCATCAAGATGTTTTTCATTCGAACGTTTATGCCAGTTCAAAGTGATTTTCGGATAATATATCGGATCTTGGTCTCCTTGATCCGACAACGATAGTCTATAAACCCACCAAGTTTGATACTCGGTTATTTAACTATCAAATAAAATAGCAATCACATCAGGATTTAATTCCTTAAGTAAAAGCAACACTGGATAAGCACATAAACAACCACTAATCTCTTTAATTTATCAATTCATTAATTAAATCACCTTGTATATACTTGTATCAAAATACTTTTACATATGTATACTAACAAACCCTTTTTACTCCTTTCAATACTTAGAAGAGTATCCATATATTTATCCTAACGTTATAAGTATATTCACATAAACACTACACCTTCACTACTTAGAAAGTGTATTTATATGCTTATCTAAATGGTATAAGTATATTTACAAAAACATTACACTTTCACTGTTAGAAAATGTATTTATATGCTTATATCTCAATGGTATAAGTATATTTACAAAAACACTACACTTTCACTACTTAGAAAATGTATTTATATACTTATCACAATATTATAAGTATATTTACAAAAACTAAAAAATATTTCTTATTTGGTATTGAGTATGGAAAGATGTTTCCTCACCGCCATAATTATTTAAAAATCATTTTTAAAAATCAATCTCATCTTATTTTATAAATTCCCTTTTTATAAAAGTCTTAAATCATTTATGAAACTACTTTTGGTAAACCTCTAAAACAATTTATAAAACCCTTTTATAAATGTCTAAAACAATTTATAAAACTCATTTTATAAATCCGTAAAACTATTTATAAAAGGTTTTTTTATAAATCAATAAACCCATTTATAAAACTTTACTCTTTTATAGAACTCCTTTATAAAGGCCCTTTTATAAAAATCCCTTCTATAATTACTTTACAACAATCTTATCTAAAATACCTTTACAGAAATTCTTTATAAAGCCTTTAAAAAGTCCTTTATAATTACAAAACTCTATTATCATTTATAAACACTTTATTAAATGAAACTCCTTTATAATTCAATTTATTATTTATAAATACAATTAATCAGATAAATTAGTTAACTTTAAATATCATAAATAAATAATAAATTAACTTTTCCATAAAATAAATAACACGGTCAATTTCCTTTAAAAGATATTAATGAAATAATTAATTCACTTCAAAACATTATTAGTTTAAAAATAAATACCTTCAAAATGTTGTAAATATAATAATTAATAATTTCAGACATTATTAATATAATAATTAATCTTCAAAAAGCTTGTTATAATAAATAATAATTATTAATCCCAATACGTTATTAATAAATAACTATTATAAATTCGAAAACGTTATTAATAAATAATAATTATTAATTATCTTCAAACAATATTAATTATTTAAATAAATAACCTTTTGCAGTACTAAAATATTAATAAATAATATTGAATAGAAACAACTAACTTTTAAACATTATTAAACAATAGTTAAACAAGTGTAAATCATTATTAAATGGTAGTTAAACAACTTTAAAACATTTCTAAATGATTTAGAAAAGACAAATAAAAAAGTTGGGCAAAATAGAGAAGTTCAAAATCTGCTTAAATAAAAATATACTGAAGAACCCAAAGATTATATTTAAAATCATTCTTCAAATCAAAAATCCATTTCAGGCCAAAATAGTAGTTAATAGTATTTCAAAATACTAAATTGATGTCAAAAGCCACAAAAGCACTTAACCAATGTTTTTATTCATTTTATCACTACAGCGGTAAGCTTTAAGAAATAACAATGTCATAACAATATGGCCGAATAATCAGGATTCAACAATTAACAATCCATATAACAGGGTTATAACTCAAATAAAACAGTAGGAACATAGGAAATTAATAATCATAATTTCAAGATATCCGAATTTTTCTACAAATTTTCTTATATTTTAATTTTAAATACTAATTGCTTTTCAAAGCAAAGATTTTAAGCAATCGACCAATAATTTCAACCAAACGTAAACAGTAAAATTTTATCTATTATATAATATATTGATTAATAAAAAATGTGAGTTAAACTCATCAAAATCCCTATTATTGCTTCCACGTTCTGGTTCCTTCTAAAATCGAACAGCGTTCGATTTTAGCTTGAAATTCTACATGCTTCGAACTTAGACAACCCAATTTCATAACATAGATATCGTTGCTACGAGTGCAATGCGACTGACGATGTTCGATTTGGACCTTGTATGAACAAGTTGTTCAAATTATAAGAGTTAGAATCTAATAATATAATTAATTTCCTTACTTACATCATTAATCCTAATTACCCTAATTATCCAAGCCCTAATCAACCCCGTTCATATGAAACCCCAGGCAGCCTATATTCGAAACTCCCCCACTCTACTTTTTCACCGACCACCATCGCTGCTAGCCACCAGAGCCTACCGCACTACCCTAAGCCCTGCCTCTGCCAAATCCGAAGCCACAAGCCTCGCTGCCATTGATCGTCTGACTACCGAGAAAACCCACCAATTATTAAATGCCATCTAACTCTAATTAAGGCCACCAGTCGCCACCAAACAACAATCCATCCGTTCATCACCATCCCCTAGCCTAGGCACACCTTTTTCTAGTTGACCACATCATCAAAGAATGCCCCTAGCCAGGCCAACGAGTGCAGGCTGTTGGATGGAGGAAAATTATAATGGTGGTTAGGATTTATGACGTAGGGTTTAGGCAAACGAATGGGTTTGGAGGTCATATATATAGAAATTCTAACCAATACAATTCACAACCGACGCACGAACTCCAATCGAGGCATGCTCACCGACGTCCCTGACCAAAAACTCCTATTCCTAACTCAATGGAACTATTTTCGGGACTTAATTCCAATATATATAGAATTTCAAATTGATCGATTTACGAACCAAACTCGACCTCTAACCCTAAACCAAACAGTCAAAATAAATCGATGCTTTTACTCACTCTGGCTCACTCGTACCATTCGGACCCAATGAAAATAATCCCAAGTCCTAAAAAGTTTGTCCTCAAAAATTGAGTTTTCCAGCTCATCTATAAAATAAACTTATTAAATATTTGAATATCTAAAATTTAAATATTCAAAGCATCGAAAAAATACGGATTGTTACCCTTTAAAAATATTTCGTCCCCAAAATCCTAAGGGACTAAGCAATCAAACCCTAACACCTAAGCATATTTGATGATATATAAAAATCATCTTCAACTTCTACCAAAATGGCAAACATCAGACTAATCTATCCAGGATACCATCCTAGCTACATGCGCACCGAATCGAGTTATAGCACTCAAAATGAATATGTAACAACAAATGCAACTATAGTGACAACTTCCATATTGTCACTAAAATTCCTAAGCTCACTCAAGCTATTCTAAATAATTTCTAACACCGATTCTTACAACTATCGGCCATATCTAAACATTCTTGCGCTAACTTCCTTTCAACTTTTGCCTAAATTTTCAAAAAATTTCAATAGCACCTCCTTTGCACAACTAAATCCAAAAAACTACAACTTGCCACATATGACTCAAACTAACTAAAGAAAACAAAAGCCAAAAGTGGCCTCCGATATCTAAGGCATAAAATCACCAATCAAATACCACAATCTAAATCTACTACATACCTATTTATCAGGCGACAAACTCTACTCGAGAAACCAAAAGCAAAAGCAACAAGCCAGCCTTTGTTTCCATGTACCTGAAACTCACTTATATAACCCAAAAGAGAGTCAAAATTGATAATGAAACAATACAACAACCCATAAAACATATAATCACGAATATAAGGATGCCAAATCATAAAAAACAATCATCTCAAATAAACATGCTATATCAAGTCATGTAACTTGCATTTATAATGCTAGAAGCAAAAATATATATTAAAGTCCGTACAATGTACATATGCCATCCATACCCAATATCAAACACAATCACTTGCTCGAGCATACAAAATTCACTTCTAAACTAGTATTACTCACTCGATTTCTCTATTGCGGACTTCGATCCGGCTCCTTGATTACAAATCGTCGTTCTTCTTGCACATCCACATACCATGATAAAGGACTATGAAACCATATCAAAAATACATATCAAGTGTTTGCCGTCAAGGATCAAGTGAAAAAATCCTTGTTCGGACCAATGTAAATCACCTCAAGATCATGTGCCCGAATCTGGATTAAGATCGGTTATGTAAACAAAATGATCTATATGCAATTTATGTATTTATTCCCTTTTGGTTTCTTAAATACATCAAATTTTATTTTCATGCTTGTTTTAAACCACATTCAATTTTATTTAGCAACATTCCATTCCATACTAAATTCATTTTTAAACCACAACGAATTTATACCAATAGTATTTCCTTTGATACTAATCATTTACGAATCATTTCATAAAACCTCTACCTATGTTGATAAACATCTTATAAAACACGACCTAGGTTTATCAACGCATTAAAAATTACCTTCATATACTTAATTCCTAAGTGATTTCGTAACATATTACTTGAAGCCTACAAATAATTTATAAAGACTTATCTTCAATAACAAAATATTTCCTATGGTTATAATTTCCATTTGTAGAATTATTATTTTACTTAAGAAACATTATTGAAGCTTATAAACATTTCATAACTTGAGTTTATGTTCGTATAACACTCCATCATCCTAAGAGTATATATACTATATCTGATTTGTTTTACTTAACCAGAATCTTCAACAAAATTAAAATTGGTTTTTAATTTATAATCTTTACAAATTAAGAGTTATAAAACTCAACTTCTAAATTCTCTAAGCAAAAGACTTAGCTTCAATTTCTATATCAAATTTAGATGCCTGATTATCTAAAATTGTCGGGAATTCCATTTTATTTCAATAAATGAAAATTTACCAAACAACATATCAAACAGAGATGCAAAACAAAACTACTCTAATGCATGGAATACATTCATCCATAAAAATAACTTAACCGAAAACTTTAGAATCAAACATCCAGATTTTATTTCAAATCAATTTGAAGTAATATATATACATACATCCTTTTCTTTATCAAATCATACTTCTGAATTTAAATCAAACTTGTTTTACCATACAATTATGAAGCAAAACTACCATGGTAGCAACCCCTCACTTAGAAACTCGAAAATGAACATCGATGATGTTGTAGTCATCATCAAATTTATTTTTCGACGACCAAAGTGAGTTCAGTTCTTTCTACCACTTTTAAAATATTTTAAAAAAATTTCCATTTATAATTTATTTCAAATAATACTATCACTATTCTTCTTCAAAGCTTTTGAAAAAAAAATTCAAAAACAGTAGGATTTTGTCTCTCAAATTGTCAACTTAAGTCTTTTTTATCTATAGCTCACATTTATAAATTAAATTTTTAATATTTCTCTTTCTTATATAAAATCATTTCATAGTTGTTACCTTATTTAAATTTATAATAAATGACTTTTATTAAAATTTAACTTTAACCCAACATTACAACCAAACGCCTTATAGTCAAACCGTGAAACTAAATTCATGAGGTGTTCGTTTCAATGTTCCTATAAATTACTATCTACCTAATCCAAGCTGTAAGATGTTAAATTACTTATAAATCAACAAATAATAACCAATGCTCCTAACTTTGTGAGCATGACCAGTCAAACAATAAATGATAATAATTAAATATTATCATTTCCTAACAAACAAACACATTATTAATAACTAAACTTATTCTACAAAAATTATTCCTTTATATATAACATATTAAATCATGGTAAAATAATTTTGTTTACCAAACTTTTGAAACAATACCATGTCGGTTTGCCTGGTTAAAGTGTTTAGAAACTCCTATTGATACTATGGCATCCCACATCTCGACCATAATTCATTAGTCACTCAATTGATAAATCAACACAATGTGAATCTTTTTATAACCATTAACAAATATATGCTCTTATATATAATACACTTAACTCATTCTTAAGGGTTAGTAACCCTATCTCTAATGAGTTACTCGTTCTAAAGCATTACTAATCCCATATACAATGAGTTTTACCTACCAAATCCTAGGTATTCGTTCAACCTAAGCTCTGATACCAAGTGTAACGACCCGCCTACTTACCCTTCAAAAGTCGAAGCTAATACATCCATATTATTCACGTGTCGAACATCCAAGTCCCTAAAAGAAAGATTTTTGAGATGAAAGAAAATAAAAGATAGAACAAAATATCACATTATAACGAGTGAAATATAATATACAGAATGATCTTTAATAAAAGAAAATTGTAACATATATATACATTAATCAGAGTACTAGTCTATCATCAGCCTAGACAGTTATAATAGCTTGTCCTTACAACTGTTGAAAAATACAAAAACAGAAAATGCAGCAAAAATAAAACATAAGTGAATACGTCTTGGGGAATCCAGCTCGTCTCCTGAAGCTCTAAAGCATCCAAAAATAAATCTAAAACATAGTCGGGCAGACCCGAGCATTATAAGAAAATAACATAAAGATCAGTCTGGTCAACCAGCATGAAAAAACTCAATCAAATCATATTGATTTCTATTTATAAAAACTTTTGAAAATAAAGGTATCTTGTAAGATCATGCCACACTTAAACACAGTCGGGTTTTCGGCTTACGATAACCAAAACATTTCTATAGGAAATTCTCTAATATTATAATAATGTCTAGGTTTAAAATAAATATGGAATCGTAGCTGAAAGTGTTACGTTATTAAATTCTAGCATACCAGGTATACAATCAAGTCCGACGGCTCGTATTGAAAAAAGGATTCCAACTATGAAAGGGTAAGGGTCTACCCACCAAATCAGTACACGCCTAGATAAAATGTACAAGAGGCTATGGCACGTGCACATATTCTACTCAGGACCGACCCTACCCCTTACTGGATATAATCGAATATGATCACCCCCTATGTTTAAAACAACCATATGTAGCCCCAAAGAAGCTAGATATTGGAAGATCATACCCTAATAGGAGCGATCCACTTAGCCCTGCTGCATGTCCCTACTTTAGTCATTTACCTGGTGTAAGGCTCCAGGGTACATTTTACATTTTAGCGATTCCTCCTTAGAACACTAACACTGCCCTCTAGAGAGAAATGCAATGCAGTCATTCATCCGTACAAGTTCATTCTAGGTCTCAACGAAACCAAAGACACTACTTCTATTACATCCATTTTGGAATTGCCATTAGGATTAGTAGCAAGTATCCCTTGTACATCAAAGAACTCCATCTTAAAAACATCATTAAGATGTTTTTTATTCTAATGCTTATGCCGCTTCGAAGTGGTTTTTAGATAATATATCCGATCTTGGTCTCCCTGAACCGACAACTACAGTTCAAAAACTGGCCTAGTTTAATACTAGGTTATTTAACTATCAAATAAAATAACAATTACATCAAGGATTTAATTCCATAGGAAAAACCAACATTGGTTAAGCACATAACCAACCACTAACCTCTTTAATTAATCCTTTCATAAATAAAAATCACCTTCTAAATACTTGTACCAAAATACTTTTACAAAGGTATACTCACAATCCCTTTTTACTCCTTTAAATGCATAGAAGAATATCCATATACTTATCTCAACGGTATAAGTATATTCAAAAAAATACTACACCTTCACTACTTAGAAAATGTATTTAACACTTATCTCAACGGCATAAGTATATTTACAAAAATACAACACTTCCACTACTTAGAAATGTAATTATGTGCTTATTTCAACGGTATAAGTATATTTACAAAAACATTGCATTTTCACTACTTAGAAGATGTATTTATATATTAATTTCAAAGGTACAAGTATATTTACAAAAATTGAGAAAGATTTCATATTGGTATTGAGTATGGAAAGATGTTTCCATGCCACCATAATTATTTGAAAATATTTTTGGAAATCAATCTCATCTTCTTTTATAAATTCCCTTTTTATACAACTCTATAATCATTTGAATTTTTTTTTTATAAATCTCTAAAATCATTTATAAAAATCTTTTATAGATCTCTAAAACAATTTAAAACACTCTTTTATAAATCCCCAAAATAATTTCTAAAATTCATTTTGTAAATCATTAAAACTATTTACAAAACTTCTTTCATAAATTTATAAACTCATTTATAAAATTTCATTCTTTTGTAGAAATCTTTTATAAAAATCCTTTATAAAAGTCCCTTATAAAATTATTTTATTACAATCTTTTCTGAAATTCCTTCATAAAAATTCTTTATAAAGCCTTTATAAAAAAAATTATAATTACCAAACTCAATTTTTATTTATAAACTCTTTATTAAATGAAATTCCTTTTTAAATCAATTTATTATTTATAAATAGAATTAATCTGATAAATTAAATTTAAACATCATAAATAAATGATAAACTAACTTTCCACAACGTTAATAACACAGTCATTAATATAAAAATAAATACTTAATTTACTTCAAGACATTATTAGTATAAAATAAATATTTTCAAAACATTATAAATATAATAATTAATAATTTCAAACATTATTAATATAATAATTAATCTTCAAAAAGCTTGTTATAATAAATAATTAACTTCCAAAATATTATTAATAAGTAATCATTATTAATCCTAAAATGTTATTTATAAATAACTATTATAAATTCGAAAATATTATTAATAAATAATAATTGTTAATTATCTTCAATCAAAATTAATTATCTAAATAAATAACTTTTGACAATATTAAAATGTTAATAATTAACTTTAAAACAATATTGAATACAAACAAACAACTTTTAAACATTATTAAACAATAGATAAACAACTTTAAATCATTATTAAATGATAGTTAAACAAGTTTAAAACATTTCTAAATGATTTTGAAAAGACAAACAAAAAGGTTGGGGTAAAATAGAGAAATTCAAATTCCGCTTAAATAAAAAAATTCCAGTAAACCCGTAGATTAGAGTTGAAATCATTCTCCAAATGAAAAACTCATTTCAAGCCTAAACAGCAGTTAACGGTATTTCAAAATACTAAATTGAGCCAATAGCCATCGAAGCTGTAATGATCCACTTTTTCGACCCTCGAATGTTGACACTAAAACATCTATTGTACTCATGTGCCGAGCACCTAATGCTGGAAAGATGAATTTTCAGGATAAAAGAAAAAGAAAGGAAGTCGAATAAGAAAGAAGAGAACACGGTATCAGAATCTCACATGCGGAATGGTAATATATAATGTCTCAAAAGTCTTTACCATAAAGAAAAAAAATTAATTTACATACACCAATCAGAGAAAACTAACCTATCATCAGCTCGGACAGTTATAACAACCTGCCTTCACAAATGATCAAATACAATACAAGTAATGCAATGGAAAATAATTATGGTAAAAAATCATCCAACTCCTCTCCAAGAGCTCCAATGAACTATAGCTAAATCTAGAAACATATTCTAGCTGACCCAAGGATTAATAAAATAACACCATACCAATCTGGTAAACTAGCATGAAAATGTCACATCATATAGATTTAATATATCATAAAACCCTTCAAAATAATGGTATCACGTAAGACCGGGCCGCCAATAAACACGGACAGGTTTTTTTACCATATGATAACCAAACCATTTCAATTCTAAAATCCAATGTTAATATAATAATGTATTAGGTGTGAAATATAAATAATCACATAGCTACAATACAAGTGAGTGTATATAAAAATAATAATAGGTATACAATCACAACCACTATAAGTGAGTGTATATAAAAACAATAATAGGTATACAATCAAAACTGCTATAGTGCATTTGCTAATTGTGCAGGATACCCATGTAGATCTCTTTGGGGACGTCGAATCTGAACTATTGCACAAGGATCAAAGATATCCTTCCAAAGTGTCGTACATCCCAGCGAATGTACCATAGAAATCACATAGCTGACAAAGCTAGCCGAGTGCATCGCTCCCGCATGCATATCTGTAAGTAACTTCAAGTTAGAGTTGCATGCACCTTTGTGGGTTGCTAACCCTATGGCCATGTATCCTATCTTTGGTTTTAGCCATATCCACTGGTGAGGCAATGTCTGAAATTCTAGTACATGAGTGATTAATCGAACAAATCTTCCATACAAGATCCAACTTGAATAGGTCATGGAACCACATATTTATTCCCATATCTTAACGGATCTCGAAACCATACATGAATTCTTCAATAGATTTCAGAATCACACATGGATTTCCATACCTCATTGGGTCTTAGAATCATACATGGATACCCACATCCTGAATAAATCATGAACAATACATATGTTTAAGCATATAAACAGATCTCAAATCTCCACATAGATTCCATCACCATGAAGCAACCACAAAGAAATGGCGAAGTAATCACGAAGCAATCACGAAGAAATCACTCCAAACAGGGCGTGCTCACTGGCGTTTCTCACTAATTAATCCTACTCCAAACTCAATGAAACTAGTATTGGGACATACTTCAATCATATATAGAAGTTAGCTTTTAAATTCAAATTATATTATATTATAATTCCTGAAATCAATTTTTATACGTTTTGAGCTCGCATGACCACACGGTACGTCCGATTTTTATGAGACTCGATAGAGCATAACAATCATTATTTTAGATTCAATAGCACTAATTTCATCAAAATCCGAGACAGTGCCTTGAAATGGTAAATTCACATGTTAATTAAAATGATTTTTATCTCTTTAAATTCTATATTATAAATTTAGTATCATCATTCTTATTTGAACAAAATTTAAATAAGCTTTCAAAATCAATTTTTGTTCCAATTAAATCCAAGATTCAATATTTAAATAATTTCAATATTTAATTATAACTGTTCAAAATTCAGGTCGTTGCATTCTCCCCTCTTTAAAAGAATTTCGCCCCAGAAATTCCAACATAAGCCACAAAGCAACGACCATCCATCAATAGCTAACGATATTGCAATCATTGGCAACCATATAAACAATCACATAACAATACTATACAGTACTGTAATTACTAGCAAAAAAACTCATGGTTTCTTAGGATCAGAAACACCTCATCGCACAAGGATGACAACCAATCCACTAAGCGTTACCTTACGCTCAACAGCTTCAAGTATTAATCAGTTGATCACTCATGCCACCTCAAGCAACTCGAAGAGTCATCCCCCAAACTCTCCATCAGCCAACAAACATAGTATCTAATTATACAAACGCCCGTACGATATACATATACTATTCGTACACAATATCAACTCTGGTCACTAACTCGATCACATAGACTTCACTTCCAAACTAGTATATCTCGCTCGACCTCTCTTATGCGGACTTCGATCCGACTCCTTGATCAAAAACCTCCGTTCTTCTTACATAGCCATATACTATGATAGAAAAATCCAGGATCACAATCCATATCAAGTGTTCGCTATCGAGAATTGAGTGAAAAGTCCTAACTCAGACCAATGTAAATCACCTCGAAATCCATGTACTAGAATCCTAGATCAAGAATTGGTATGCGAATAAAATGATCTACATACAACTTATGTACTTTATTCAGTTGGTTCCTTAACTATACGAATTTCCTTCCATTTTAATTCACATTCAATTTTCACTTAGTATTTCTCACGTATTACTAATAATCACTTATGAAAATTTCATAAAAGTTACTTCAAGTTATTAAGCATTGTATAATGTAAGTTCATATTCATATAATACTCCTTTATATCCTCAGAGTATATACAAAATATCAAATTCATTTTACGTAACATGGATATTGAATCAATTTCAAACTTATTTAAACTCTATTGTCTTTTCAAATCAAACATTACACAAAACTTAACCTTTTTAAACACTTAGCTTCAAATTCTATTATCTTCTAAGTCCAAGTGTTATATAAACCTACCTTTTTATTTTCACAAAACACGTAGTTTTAGATTCTTATACAAATTCCAAAGTTCCAACAGTCCAGAATCATCGAAAATTCCATTTCATTTTAACAAATGAAAAGCTATTGATCAGTTAAATATATAAATTACGATGTACATACTATTCAATCCTAATGCATAAGCTATATGTGTCCATAACATAACTTAAACGAGTACTACCCAATTTCATTTCAAATCATTTTGAAATATATATACTAATGCCTTTTGTATACCAAATCATACTGCCGATATTTAAATCAGAATTTATTTTATCAAAACAACTCCGTAGAAAATTGCTACTGTAGCATCCCCTACTTTGAAAATCGAAAATAAATGTCGATGATGTTGTAGTCATCACCAGAATCATTTTGCAACGACAGAAGTGAATTTAGTACATCCAAACCATGCTTTTCGGACTTCACCAAAAATCATTTCCAAAATGGTATCAAATACTTCATAAATATTAATAAGTAACATGATATCAAATACACAAACCAATTCCTAAATATTTACTTCTAAATAATACTACTATTATTTTCCAAAATCTTTAGAAAACCAATTTCTAAAACACTGGGACTTAAGTTCTCAAATTCTCAATTTAAATCCTTTTTATATTTATAAACTATATTTATAAACCATATTTATATTAACCACTTCTTATGTAAAACTATCACCAAAGTGCTTACCTTCTTTGGATAATAATAAACAAATTTTGTTAAAATCAAATTTTAACCCGACAGTATCACCGAACGCCTTATCTTCAAACTGTGAAAATTAATTCACAAGGTATTCATCTCATTATTCCTATAAATTACTATACACCCAACCCACATAGTAAAAATACAAAACTGCTCGTAAACTGGTCGAGCACACGAATCAAACAATAAATTATAATAATAAAATATTACCATTTCCTAACAAAGGAACATATTAAAATAACAATATCAATTTATGAAAATTATCCTTTTTATATAAAATATAATCCTAAGTAAAATTATTTCATTTACCAATTATGAAAACAATACTGTGTTGGTTTGCAATGTCTAAGTGTTTAGAGATCCTTGTCAATAACAATAGCACCGTATTGATCAGAACCCATAAGCCACTCTATAACCCAATCAACACAATGCAATTTTTTTTATAACAATAACAAACACACTCTCTCGTATATATACATTCAACTCATAATAATACATTCAACTCATAATAATGCATTCCATTACCATATCTCTCAATGAGTTATACCCACCAAAGTCAAGGTTCTCGCTTAACGTGGCCCTAATACTACATGTTACAATCCGCCTTTTCAACCCTAGAATGTCAAACTAATACATCTACGATATTCACATGCTGAGCACCCAAGTGTCGTAAAGACGAATGTATAGGGTAAATAAAAAGAAAATGAAATGCAAGAATAAAGAAGAGAACACAATATCCGAATCTGACATGCGGAACGATTATATATAATGTCTCAAAAGTTCTTTAACAAAAAGAAAACCTTTAATATACATACATCAATCAAAGAAAACTAACATATCATTAGCCTGGATAGTCATAACAACCTATCCTCATAAATGTTGATAGATATAAAAGTAACGTAACAGAAAATAAGTACAGTAAGAAATCATCCAGCTCCTCTCCAAGAGCTCCAATGAACCATATCCAAATCTAGAAACATACTTGTGTTGACTCGAGCATTAGGAAAATAACACCCGGATTAGTCTGGTAAACCATCTTGAGAATCCCAAATCATATAGATTTATTATATCTTAAAACCCTTCAAAATAAGTGTATCTTGTAAGACCACGCCGCCAGTAAACATGAATGGTTTTTAACTTACGATAATCAAATCATTTCTATTATAAAATCCAATGATAATATGATGATGTCAAAGGCGTGAAATATAAATAATCACATAGCTGTGATGCAAGTGAGTGTACGACAATAATAGGCATACAACCACAACCGCTAATGCCTGTTCGCTAATTGTATAGGATTTCCAGTAGATCTCTTTGGGGAAGCAAATCTGAACTGCTGCACAAGGATCAGAGATATCCTTTCGATGCGTCGTATATTTTTTGAGATTACATGTTAATTTTAAATTATAATGGTAGTTATAATTTAATATTGTAAAAAAAAATTGAAATTTTATTTGCTTATTTGAAAAAAAAATGAATTTGAAAATAAAATGAGAAACATAAAGTTTGGAACATTATTTTATTTATTTGAGTTAATAATGATTGAAAAATGAGTTTTATTTGGAGAAAATATAATAATTGCATTAATTATTGCCAATTTCTTCTTTTAGTAATTTTTAAAAAGAAGTATGAAATTTTTAAAGGTTGTTTATTTAAATAAAAAGACGAAAATTGGTTTAGAAATAAGTTTTGGCTATAAATAAAATTCGTATATGGTTTGACATATTTTTCTAAGTAAGAAAATGATTTTGGTCGTATTTTAGAAGTTAAAAATGTAAACTTTTACATTTATTGGTGAAAATTTTGTATTATTGTGAAATATAGGATTTTAACAATAATAATTTTCTAAAAATAAAAATTAATCTTTTTATATAGTGCAAAAGAATTCATTTCTTGTGTGTGTAAATATGAAGAAAATGAATTTCTATCATGTGCATACGTGACATGTACGCATTAATATTGTTAAGTGTTGTTTAATAAACCTTAAGCCATTTTAATTCTTTTAATTTTTTTTTCTTCTCAAGCCTATTGGCCCATTTAGCTTAGCCTAGTTAAGAAAAGAGGAAAAAGAAAGTGGCTGTACGTTCATCTCTTATTGCCTTCTTCCTCCTACAGCCTAAAAGCAGAGTCAGTAAACCTTTTCCCAATTTCTCAAAACCTAGCTAATTTCTTTAGCAAATTCATCCAAATTCAAATCTTTTTGCAAGATAAAGATAAATCAAAGGTATACAACTCCGAATCATGCAATTTCATCACATAAATCTTTTACAGGAAGAAGTTTTCTAATTCTATTTACTGTATTTGTTTTGAATGTTTGTAATTGCTTTCTACGGGCTCTCAAAGCTTGTAATCTTAAGCCATGCTTCTGTCTTGCATCTAAATTTGGGTATTTGCATTCAAATCAGTAAGGTAAGTATCAAAATGTACATTTTCTAGCTTTGATTGAGATTTCAATGTAAGAAATCTCAATTTTATTTGTTGCATGTTAATTTGTGAATCGCTGTCAGTAAATTATGCATATCTTTTTCGTTTTAAATTGGAATTCAATTTTCTTTGATGTTTCTGCAAAGCTTAGGAAGAACGTGAGAACTTTCATGTTAAACACTTTCGAAAATTTTGAGCATAAGTGGTCGTAAAATCCAATTCAAACTCGCTGCCCTGTCAATGTAAAACTGTCACTTTCTGTGCTAAGTGTTGTTGGTAATTTAGGCATATCTTTTTCGTATGATGTCCAATTTTAAAAATTCTTATGTTTCGGAAAGAATAGATTGTCTGCTATGACTTTCATGTTTTGGATTTTGTTAAATTTTGAGGTTTAAGTGGTCGAAAATTCCTTTTTGTGATGCTGTCCCGAGAATAAAATTACAGCAGAGATGAACTTCAAATCTGAAAATTGTTTTAGCCATAACTTTTTCACTCTTCATCGGAATTCGATAATTTTAAATGTTCTGAAAACGATACTTTATGTGTGACAATTTTCCTGTTGAATACATTTGCATATTTTGAGCATAGTTTGATCAAAATTCTGTTGCAAACTCTCAGATGTGTCGCTTTAGTAATTACGTTATTCAAACTAAATACAGTTAATAAATTGAGCATATCTTCCTTGTTTCTTGTCGGATTTAGATGATTTTTAAAGTTCCGGAAAGATTATTTTATGTGTGACAATTTTCTTCTTGAACACATTTTCATATTTTGAGCATAGATTGATCAAAATCCTGTTGCAAACTCTCAGCTCCGTCACTTTGATAATTACATTACCTAAACTAAATACAGTTAGTAACTTAGACGTATCTTTCTCGTTTCTTGTCGGATTTAGATAATTCTTGACGTTTTAGAAAACTTGGATTATTTTATAAACCTTTCTTGTTTTGAGTTTCTAAAATTTTGAAGTCAAAACTAGATTTGTTTGTTGATAGATTTGTTTGTTTTTGTCCCGAGAGTAAAACGACAGCAATAAATCATTGACTTGAGAATTGTACTAGATTATTTTTGCTCTCATTCTTGTTCGATTTTGATGTAGTTTTAAAATGTTTTGAGAGCTATGATTCCTATCAATAAGCTACCTATATTTGGAGGATTTGGAATTCAAATTTAAATAGAATTTGAATTGATTTTGGGTTAAATTTGATTTGAATTCGTATTGAATTCAAGTTATCGGTCTTAAGTTATCTTTCTTGTTTTTCATTGTTTTCGATCACGGTTTTCACTAAACCATTTTGAAGTGATTTTTAAAATAATGGACATTTCAAATTATTATTATGTAGTATTTTAAAATTATTTTTCTAATATAAAATCTATTTATTTCCTATAATAAAGGAATATCAAATATTGGTTTTATTAATCATTTCGAGAAAAAGTTTTAAAAGCTTATTTTCTCTTGTAAACTATTTTAAATATAAAACACTCACATTTTCACTATTCGAACGTATGAGAAAGAGAATTAAACGATTTAGTAAAACACGTGGTTTGGGACATGTGAGTTTACTATTTCGGTTAATTCCGGACTTGTACGGTCGAAGCTATTTGAGATTATTGATTCTGAAATGTTTGCCATTTTATGGCATATTTTGAGTTTTATAATTCCTATTTATTGGAATTATTTAAAATGGCCAATATTTGGCGAGCATTATGGTTTGGGATCTCCTATGTAGGAGTATGGTCGATAAGAACCATCACGATGTTTTATTTACTTTCCAATGATATATGGCAAGTCTTGAGTATATGATTTCATATTTTGAGATTTATGGTTTATGAGGAACCATCACGATGTTTTCACTTGTCGATGAAATGAGACAAGTTACGATATCATTTAATACTTGTCGATGAGATGAGACGAGTATGGTGTCTCTTTATCACTCGCCAATGAGGTGAGGCGAGATATGATTTTCTGAGTTTCATGATGTTCCTAGTGTGGCACCGACTAGCGGCTAGTAAACCGCTAAGTGCAAACGAGTGGTATGGGACACACGTTAACACTTTTCAGATTCCTATCCGTGAGTTTGTGATACATTCACGATATTTACCTCACAGAACTGCTTTGAGAGGTGTCAGCGACCTTGAGATGAGGACGAACTACTTAGGGAGGTGTTAGCGACCTTGTTAGGGCTGACAAAATAGCTTGGAGAGGTGACAGTGACCTTGTCATGAAGACAAACTGCTTAGGAAGGTGTTAGCGACCTTGTTAGGGCTGACAAAATGGCTTGAAGAGGTGTCAACGACCTTGTCATGAGGACGAACTGCTTTGAGAGGTGTTTGCGACATTGTCAGAGGCTTCGGCCATCTGAGAATGGCACGTGCAGTATCTCTTCGGCATGCAAATGGGATTTGGCCAATCTGGGGAATTTTTATAAGTTTTTGATTTCGATTTCACCAATTTTGAGATGATGAATTTACTTATAGCCTTGAGTTAGAGAAAGGCATATATATATATATGTTGTTTTATGGTGATTTCAATATGGGGATTATAAACTCTTATTGAGTTTCATGAGTTTTGATTTGGAGATTTTCATCGGCGATTGTTTATATTATTTGAGCGTTATTGTCGAGTTTACCTCTTTTGAGGTCTTTGTATACTTAAATGACATTGTTCACTTAAGTCAGGAGTATGTGTTCTTTCTATTGCCTCTTTCCATTTGAAAAGAATTATCACCTTGTATCTTATGCTTCATATTATCGTCTACCCTTATTAACTGATTGTTTTAGCTAGAGTTACCCGCGTATTTTATACTCGGGTCAGACCGAGTTGTTTCAGGTTAGCTATCAGTTTGGGACTTAGCATTGATGCACCTGCTTTGATATCAGCCTAGCACTTTTGTGTAGTTTATATTTCTTTCCGCTTGACTCTGATATGTATTTGATTGGATGTACATAGTGTGGTCTCTGTACCCACTTTGTGTATCACTTTGTATCATACTTGGATGTATCTGCTTATATGTATTTATATATGATGATTACTGTTCTGTGTTGTGATATGCATTTTGTTGTTGTATTTTGTTCTGATAGATCCATTAGCCACCTATAGTTTTGCATTAATTATTTATTGGATATGTCGATCCACTTGGAATAGGAAAAAAAAGATCATTTATCGACGTATGCAGTAGATGTTTAAGACAAGATTATAGATGGTCACTCCTAACCAGCCCTATTCTCCGCATTAGCAGATAGAATTGCCCAGTAATTCTCTTTGTTAATATGGGTCTCAGGGTGGGGCATCACAGCTTGGTATCAGAGCTAAATTCAAAACAAAGTATGATAAACACAGAATAGAAAAAAAACATATTACGGTACATCTTAGTGTAATACAAGTGTTACAAATCTCTTAATCATCGTGTCCTTTACCTTATCGTGTCTTTTGAAGTAGATAATTTAGGATATGTCTAGGAATATATTTTATTCCATAATATTCCCAAATTTAATTGATGATATATTTTTTAGGTGTAACCCAAATCGTGATTGTTTTATTTGGATCCTCTTCAATACGGGTGCTTGACACTCATCCGCATCGAAGGAGTTTGTTGATGATCTTTGATGTTCTTATCTTATGATTTCTTTGAGGATTGCGGATCCTATTGGGGGGATCCGCAATATTTGGTATGATGTTCGAGGATTTTTGGATTTTATTTCTTAGCTTTTGGGTCATCCTCCCATGGGGATGCCCACTAGGGAAATGAGATGATTCGTTGAATTTATTTGATATGGACAATCTTACCTCTTTTGAGATATGCTCCTTAGATACTCAATTATTGATATACTTTGTGGTATTACTTCACTTGAAGTAATGATGTGTTTTTTGGGCTCTTCTTCTCATTCAATAAGATATCTTGCCATTACTATTATATCTCATAGATTTCTTTTAATTTATTGAGTGGTGCTAGGTCATTCCTCGGCTTGACCTTACAATTGATTTTTCATGAGCTACGAGTCGCGGAGGATAGCATTACTCTTAACGCATTACGCACTCATTGTGAGTCTTGTGAGTGGTTCATCGTACCATTCGGAATAATGAACACTCTAGTCTATCCAATCAATCTTGAGGATCGATTATTCCAGGAATATCTCATGAGTTCTTCTTTTTTTTGATTTTGAGAATAAGTAATAAGTTATGTTTTCAAAAAAAAAAGTTTCAAAAAAAAATTGAAGATATGTTTCTAAGAGAAATTGGATTATGTTTTGGGGGAAAAAAGGATATTTTGAGTATTATATATGAGGTATTTTTTAAAGAAAATGAATTTTTGTGTTGGGTTGTCCGTCTAGTGCTTTAAGAATTCTGGTCGATGCGTTTGGCCAACGTTATCGACAGGAATTTTCTAAACGCTATGATGAGACAATCAGACACGGTAAATTGAGTTTTAATAAGTAAAGTTTGAAAATAATTAATGTAGTGGAGTATTGGTTTTATTTTAAATGTATAATGAAACCATTGAACCATAGTAAGTATTGGAGGAGTGGCGAGGCAGTTTTGATCATTGATCAACTCTGCAGCCAATCGATTGGCTCATTCACTATAAATCAATCGGAGGAAATATCCTTAAATTATTTGACATTTGTGGAATTGAATATGGTGATTTGGGTAAGTAAAGTGAACAATTATAATTAAGGAGATGTCTTAATTAAAAGAAAATATCATTTGATGCTTTGATATATAAAATGATGTATTTAAGGTAAAAGAATACTTTGATTTGAAAAATTAAAATATTAATTGAATATTTTAGTGCAAGTTATTAATGATAACTATAAAAATTTATTTTTGATGGATAATAAATAATCATCTCTTGATGATGGAATAAATTAGTTATCTCTTCCAAAATGAGTTTTCATAGTTAATTGTTTATAAAGTAGATTTTGGAAAGTAATGAAAATATTTCCACTTAATAAAATGTTTTATGATGATTACATAAAGTTGATCATAATTTTATATGTCTTAGCTTTTCGGAGAAAAAGAGAATCATTTAATAAATCATTTAGCAAAAAGCTTGTTTGAAATTGGAGTTTGAAGTTAAAATGGTTTGGGAGAATTTCAAATTTCAAAATGATTTTAAAGGCTGAAATTTCATTTAGAAAAGTGCTGTACTAAAACAGCGATAACTTGAGATTTTTGACTCCAAATGAGCTGAATCTTTTTGCAAATGAAAGAGCTTTCAGTAAGAAATAAAGTATATTTTTACTACATTTAAATATTTTTCTTTTTACTGAGCCTAAAATGGGTTTGAATGTGGATAAGCAGTTCTGCCCTATTGAAAAATTCTCTAAGACTTAAGCTGAAAGTAAATTGAATATAACTTTCAAAATGTAAATCGAATTTTAAGGATCTTTATATTGCTGAAAAGCTTAAACAGAGTAGAACAACTTTTATTTTATAAAGTTCTTCAGAATTTTTTGTTTGATGGGACAAAAAAGGTCTTCTTTACAGCAGATCTGAAATGAAATTAATTTATTTCCCCTTAATAGTTTAGTGTAGCACTTCTTATTTATGAGCATGAAGTAATATCATCTATTTGAGTTAAGTGCAGGTGAAAAGAGGATGGTTGGATTATATTTTGAGAAAAAAGAACATGTATAAGTTTGTACAAACTCGCTTTAAAATGCTAATAAGAAAGGTATGTTTTCGAATCAATTTTTAAGAGTTGAATGATAATATATAATTTGTGTTCCGACATAATGGTCGATGTATATTATGTAATTCATTTTTATAATATTATATAAGGCCCTCCGTACAAAGGAGACTCCGCCGATTTTTCTGAAAATTTCTACACTTAGAAAATTTGAGAAATAAATTGGAAAATAATATTAATATATGTTGCAGACTAGAGAATACCTATGGAAGAATTAGAGAATAAACAACTTAAACCTTATTTACTCTAATAAAGATTAATGAGTTAAATTTAAAATCTATGTAAGAAGCTTTGAAAATTTTCAAGTGTTGAAAATTTAGAATTTTAAGTCTTGAAGATAATGGGTTGGAAAACTTTGAGAATATTTGATTAGTAAGAGAGAGTATAAAAATCTATTCTTTGATTCTTGTCTTGCTTTCGTGCAATTATTTTACGACTTGCATTTATGTAGTCATATGAGTTTGGTGGTATTGGAGGAAAACCACCTACCACTTATTGGGTTTTATTCTACAATAGTAGTCAATCTAATATCGGTATGACTCCCTTCGTAGTGTTATATGGGTAGTCGTATCAATTATCATCTTGTGCGTTGGAGTTCGGGATAAAGTTTTGACCAAACCCTGACTCTGCTCGTGGAGCTTCTTAGGAATCAATCTCACCCGATGTATCTATTGCGTAACATCCTATACGTGTTTTGCTTCAAAGGTGAAACACCTTCGAAATATGGATGTATTGCTCGTAGAAATTCAATGGTTCGCAAATCCCAGTAATTCCATTTGGGGAAAGCATAGAATTAATCGAGAAATTTAATCTTGGTTTTCTATCATCTTGTGTTGAGGGTGAGAAATTTTAAACTCGAGCTTATCTATTTTCCTTTGATTAATGAAATAATTATGTTGAATACAAACTCTTCTCTAGAAATTGCGAGGACGCAATTTTGTTAAGGAGGGGAGTCTGTAACAACCCTGATTTTTGAGATTACATGTTAATTTTAAATTATAACGGTAGTTATAATTTAATATTGTAAAAAAAAATTGAAATTTTATTTGCTTATTTGAAAAAAATGAATTTGAAAATAAAATGAGAAACATAAAGTTTGGAACATTATTTTATTTATTTGGGTTAATAATGATTGAAAAATGAGTTTTATTTGGAGAAAATATAATAATTGCATTAATTATTGCCAATTTCTTCTTTTAGTAATTTTTAAAAAGAAGCATGAAATTTTTAAAGGTTGTTTATTTAAATAAAAAGATGAAAATTGGTTTACAAATAAGTTTTGGCTATAAATAAAATTCGTATATGGTTTGACATATTTTTCTAAGTAAGAAAATGATTTTGGTCGAATTTTAGACGTTAAAAATGTAAACTTTTACATTTATTGGTGAAAATTTTGTATTATTGTGAAATATAGGATTTTAACAATAATAATTTTCTAAAAATAAAAATTAATCTTTTTATATAGTGCAAAAGAATTCATTTCTTGTGTGTGTAAATATGAAGAAAATGAATTTCTATCATATGTATACGTGACATGTACGCATTAATATTGTTAAGTGTTGTTTAGTAAACCTTAAGCCATTTTAATTCTTTTAATTTTTTTTCTTCTCAAGCCTATTGGCCCATTTAGCTTAGCCTAGTTAAGAAAAGAGGAAAAAGAAAGTGGTTGTACGTTCATCTCTTATTGCCTTCTTCCTCCTACAGCCTAAAAGCAGAGTCAGTAAACCTTTTCCCAATTTATCAAAACCTAGCTGATTTCTTTAGCAAATTCATCCAAATTCAAATCTTTATAACTCCGAGTCATGCAATTTCATCACATAAATCTTTTACAGGAAGAAGTTTTCTAATTCTATTTACTGTATTTGTTTTGCATGTTTGTAATTGCTTTTTACGGGCTCTCAAAGCTTGTAATCTTAAGCCATGCTTCTGTCTTGCATCTAAATTTGGGTATTTGCATTCAAATCAGTAAGGTAAGTATCAAAACTTACATTTCATAGCTTTGATTGAGATTTCAATGTAAGAAATCTCAATTTTATTTGTTGCATGTTAATTTGTGAATCGCTGTCAGTAAATTATGCATATCTTTTGCGTTTTAAATTGGAATTCTATTTTCTTTGATGTTATGGAAAGCTTGGGAAGAATGTGATAACTTTTATGTTAAACACTTTCGAAAATTTTGACCATAAGTGGTCGAAAAATCCAATTCAAACTCACTGCCCTGTCAATGTAAAACTGTCACTTTCTTTGCCAAGTGTTGTTGGTAATTTAGGCATATCTTTTTCGTATGATGTCCAATTTTAAAAATTCTTATGTTTCGAAAAGCATAGACTGTCTGCTATAACTTTAATTTTTTGAGTTTTGTTAAATTTTGAGGTTTAAGTGGTCGAAAATTCCTTTTTGTGATGCTGTCCCGAGACTAAAATTACAGCAGAGATGAACTTCAAATCTGAAAATTGTTTTGTACGTAAATTTTTCACTCTTCATCGGAATTAGATAATTTTAAATGTTCTGAAAACCATACTTTATGTGTGACAATTTTCCTGTTGAATACATTTGCATATTTTGAGCATAGGTTGATCAAAATGTTGTTGCAAACTCTCAGATGTGTCGCTTTAGTAATTACGTTATCCAAACTAAATACAGTTAGTAAATTGAGCATATCTTCCTTGTTTCTTATCGGATTTGGATGATTTTTAAAGTTCCGAAAATCTTATTTTGTGTGTGACAATTTTCTTCTTGAACAAATTTTCATATTTTGAGCATAGGTTGATCAAAATCCTTTTGCAAACTCTTAGCTCCGTCACTTTGATAATTACATTATCTAAACTAAATACAGTTAGTAACTTAGACGTATCTTTCTCGTTTCTTGTCGGATTTAGATAATTCTTGATGTTTTAGAAAACTTGGATTATTTTATAAACCTGTCTTGTTTTGAGTTTCTGAAATTTTGAGGTCAAAATTAGATTTGTTTGTTGTTGTCCCGAGAGTAAAACGACAGCAATAAATCATTGACTTGAGAATTGTACTAGCTTATTTTCGCTCTCATTCTTGTTCGATTTTGATGTTGTTTTGAAATGTTTTGAGAGCTATGATTCCATCAATAAGCTAGCTATATTTAGAGGATTTGAAATTCAAATTTAAATAGAATTTGAATTTATTTTGGGTTAAATTTGATTTGAATTCGTATTGAATTCAAGTTATCGGTCTTAAGTTATCTTTCTTGTTTTTCATTGTTTTCGAGCACGATTTTCACTAAACCATTTTGAAGTGATTTTTAAAATAAACGGACATTTCAAATTATTATTATCTAGTATTTTAAAATTATTTTTATAATATAAAATCTATTTATTTCCTATAATAAAGGAATATCAAATATTGGATTTATTAATCATTTCGGGAAAAGTTTTAAAAGCTTATTTTCTCTTGTAAACTATTTTAAATATAAAACACTCACATTTGCACTATTCGAATGTATGAGAAAGAGAACTAAACGATTTAGTAAAGCACGTGGTATGGGACATGTGAGTTTACTATTTCGGTTAATTCCGGACTTGTACTGTCGAAGCTATTTGAGATTATTGATTTTGAAATGTTTGCCATTTTATGGCATATTCTGAGTTTTATAATTCCTATTTATTGGAATTATTTAATACGGCCAATATTTGGCGAGTATTATGGTTTGGGATCTCCTATGTAGGAGTATGGTCGGTGAGAACCACCATGATGTTTTATTTACTTGCCAATGATATAAGGCAAGTCCTGAGTATATGATTTCATATTTTGAGATTTATGGTTTATGAGGAACCATCACGATGTTTTCACTTGTCGATGAAATGAGACAAGTTACGATGTCATTTAATACTTTTCGATGAGATGAGACGAGTAAGGTGTCTCTTTATCACTCGCCAATGAGATGAGACGAGATATGATTTTTTGAGTTTTATGATGTTTCTAGCGTGGCACCGACTAGCGGCTAGTAAACCGCTAAGTGCGAACGAGTGGTATGGGACACACGTTAACACTTTTCGGATTCCTATCCGTGAGTTTGTGACACATTCACGATGTTTACCTAACAGAACTGCTTTAAGAGGTTTCAGCGACCTTTTCATGAGGACGAACTGCTTAGGGAGGTGTTAGCGACCTTGTTAGGGCTGACAAAATAGCTTGGAGAGGTGACAGCGACCTTGTCATGAGGACAAACTGCTTCGGGAAGTGTTAGCCACCTTGTTAGGGCTGACAAAATGGCTTGAAGAGGTGTCAGTGACCTTGTCATGAGGACGAACTACTTTGAGAGGTGTTAGCGACCTTGTCAAAGGCTTCGGCCATCTGAGAATGGCACGTGCAGCATCACTTCGGCATGCAAATGGGATTTGGCCAATCTGGGGAATTTTTATAAGTTTTTGATTTCGATTTCACCAATTTTGAGATGATGAATTTACTTATAGCCTTGAGTTAGAGAAAGGCATATATATATATATATATATATATGTTGTTTTATGGTGATTTCAATATGGGGATTATAAACTCTTAGTGAGTTTCATGAGTTTTGATTTGGAGATTTTCGTCGGCGATTGTTTATATTATTTGAGCGTTATGGTCGAGTTTACCTCTTTTAAGGTCTTTGTATACATAAATGACATTGTTCACTTAAGTCATGAGTATGTGTTCTTTCTATTGCCTCTTCCCATTTGAGAAGAATTATCACCTTGTACCTTATGCTTCATATTATCGTCTATCCTTATTAACTGATTGTTTTAGCTTAGACTGACCCGCGTATTTTATACTCGGGTCAGACCGAGTTGTTTCAGGTTAGCTATCAGTTTGGGACTTAGGTTTGATGCATCTACTTGGATATCAGCCTAGCACTTTTGTGTAGTTTATATTTCTTTCCGCTTGACTCTGATATGTATTTGATTGGATGTATATAGTGTGGTCTCTGTACCACTTTTGTGTATCACTTTGTATCATACTTGGATGTATCTGTTTATATGTATTTATATATGATGATTACTGTTCTATGATGTGATATGCATTTTGTTGTTGTATTTTGTTCTGATAGATCCGTTAGCCACCTATAGTTTTGCATTAAGAATTTATTGGATATGTCGATCCACTTGGAATAGAAACAAAATAGATCATTTATCGACGTATGCAGTAGGTTTAAGACAAGATTACAGATGGTCGCTCCTAACCAGCCCTATTCTCCGCATTAGCAGATAGAATTACCCAGTAATTCTCTTTGTTAATGTGGGTCTCAGGGTGGGGCGTCACATACGTCCCCAGTGAATGTACCATAGAAAATACGTAGCCGGCCAAACTAGCTAAGTGCAATGCTCCTGCATGCATATCTATAAGTAACTCTAGGATAGAGTCGCATACTCCCTCGTGGATTGCTAACCCTATGGACATGTATCTTATCTCTAGTTTTAGTCATATCCGCTAGTGAGGCTACGTCCGACATTCCAACACACGAGTCACCACTCAAACAGATCTTCGACTTGAGCTCTAACTCGAATAGGTCACTGAACCACCATGGATTCCCAGGTATCAATAGATCTTGGAATCACATATGGATTCCTCAATAGATCTTAGAATCACATATGGTACCTCAACGGGTCTTGGGATTACACATGGTACCTCAACAGGTCTCAATCACACATGGATCCCCACATCCTATATATATAACGAACAACTACAAGTGTTTGAGCATCACAACAGATCTTGAATCTCCATATAGATTTCAACATCATGAAGCAGTCACGAACAATCAGGAAGTAATCATGAACCCATGCCAAAGCATAGAACATGCATATTGTTTTGGAGTGTTTACGGTTTTAAGTCATCTCATATAAGTACAAGTCCCCGCTTATTGGGTGCTCTAAAACAATCAATCGATTTCTCGGTATTCTCAACCCCGGTTGCATGGGAAATAAGTAGACCATATATAAAATTCAAGATCACCTCCTAATTGTTTAAGCGAATGGATTTCCTTATCATTTTCCTAAAAGAGTAAAACGAGTTTATATGTACAGTATAGTATCACCGAAGATAACCGCATCATATAATACTTGTGTTTCTTCTAAATATTTCCAGAGTATATTTGGCCAAATCAAATAACAATGATAATAATTGCGTACGAGAAAGTAGTTCCTATATACTGCCCATAAGCAGTAACAAACAAAACATGATCGAAACAAACAAGCGCGATCAAGTCATATAAACGACTTCTAATCCCTTTTTAATTAATCTTCCTATATTAATTAAAATCCTCTTTTAATACTAAAACTCATTTTACTCAATAAACACTTTTGTAAATGAAACTCCATTTATGAATTGAACTCCACTATTTAATTAAAACATCACTATTTATTTTCAACACATTTTGATGTTCTCAAAAGTATCATGCACTTATCTTAATCGAAAGTATATTCACAACCAATTTCAAAAGGGATTAAGACAAATGTTACTTAAACACTGTCACTACAAACCCAAAACCATTTCACTTATAATTGTCTTTAAAACGTTCTTTTTAATGATCCATTTACGTTCCCAAGTATAATCAAAATGGGTTAAAGAGGAATGTTATTAACACATTGCCACAACAAGCCCAAAACCAATTCATACTCGCTATTCTCTTTAAAATTCCATTATTAAGGGTCTAAGTATTTTTCATACTCACTTAACAATATTTTATCACTTAAAAATATTATCCAAGGGTTTATAAATAAATGTCACTAAAGCATTGTTTATAATAAACCCTAAAACACTTTACAATTCCGTTATCTTTAAAATTCGTTTTAAATATCCAATCACTTCCAAAAGTATAGTTAATGGATTAAAATAAATGTTGCACGAGTATCGTTGCTGTAAACCCAAAATCACTTTTATATTTTCTATTTACTTTCAAATATCAGTTTGAAGTTCTAAGTATAGCTTTACTTATTAATTAAAGGTAATATGCCTTTTTAATCAATTTACAAAACAATATATTATAACATAAGACTTATAATCTAAAAAATCCTTTTTAATCCTTTTACAAAATATTAAATTTCCTTTCTAAAATGTTTAAATATACTAAAATACCTTTAAATAGACAGATACTTACATATACTAATTTATTTATAAAGCTTAGATATTTATAAAAGACTGTAAACCATTTGCAAAAATTATAAAATAAAAGCATTGATTGCTCAAATAAAATCTTTAATAAGTTTTAAAATCATATATATAATAAAAATATACTTTTAAAATACTTATACTATTTTAAAACCTTTTATTTAAAACACCATTAAAAACCTATTTTATAGTTCAGAAAACCACTTTAAAAGTCCATAAATGATTTTCAGAAATATATTCAAACCTTGATGTTTTCCCATAAAAACTATGCTAACAGTACTTATTATAAATATGAAGAAGCCATAGCATGTCTTACAAAGCTAACTTTAAAATTGCAGATCACAGCTATTTCAAAGTGCATCCATTGCGACCTTTCCGCTTCTAACATTTTCCATTTCGTACATGATCTCGATACGAATGCAATGGTGAAGACGGTGCCCCGATCAGACCTCGTATGAACATGATACGATTGTTAGAACATCACGAGATTAATTAATCAATAATTAACTTAATTAATTGGCAATTAAACTAATTGCCTTCTCCCTCACGTGAATCAAATCCGAGTCACCAAAAAAATAAACCACAACATGTCTTCATCGTCGCGCCCCCATCGCATCAGGCTATCGGCCATTGCCGCTTCTCCACCGTAGGTAGCCACGATCCCCCAGCACCCCATCGCCACTGACCACCTCGCCAATAACGTCTCTATTCAAGAGAACGAACCCAAAAACACTGCCGTAGTCAAACCTAGATCCACCACACTTCGTGCCTCCTTACGTCTACCCAATCGTCATTGCATTCATCACACCCTCATGCACAATTGTCTAGTTGAGGCCACCACCTAAAACGGCCTCTACCAGCACGATGAACCAAGGTCATTGGATGAAGAGGTTGATTTAGGATTGGAGTTTGATTTTTTAGGAATTAAAAGAAAGTGAGGTCCTTATATATAAAATTTTCCAACACTATTTATCCCCCAATATCTCAACCTCCAAATGAGGCATGATCACTTACGCTTCTTGTTAATTACCGCTATTCCAAATTTAGTGGAACTAGTATCGGAACCTAATTCCATCATATACATAAGTTATCTTTTAGATTCAAATTATACATAATATAATTTTTGAAATCGTTTGCTATGCATTTCGAGGTCGCATGACCACACAGTACATTTGATCGTTATGAAACTCGACGGTGCAAATAATTCATTATTCCTGATCCAATGGCAATGGTTTTGTCAAAATCCGAGATAGTGCCTCGGAATGATACTTTCACACGTTAATTAAAATGAATTATTATTAAAATGATTTTTGTCACTTTTAATTCTAAATTAAAATTTTACAATCACAATTCTTATTTAAACAAAATTTAAATAAGCTTTCGTATTCATTTTTATTCCCATTAAATCCAAGATTCAATATTTAAATAATTCCGATATTTAATTTTAAACCGTTCAAAAATCCAGGTCATTATAAATGAAATTGACTAATGTCGTTGTTAATTTTCATCTCTATAAGGTTAAGTATTAACACATAACAACGCCATAACCAATAGGGTTTAACAATGAAGATTCGACAATTAACAATCCATATAGTAGGGTTTTAACTAAAATGAAACAACACGAATATAATTGGAAATCAATAATCACAATTTCAAGAAATCCAAATTTGTCTACAAATTTTGATGTATATTAATTTTAAATACTGATTGCTTTTCAAAGTGAATATTTTAATCAATCAGTCAATAATTTCAACTAAACTCACATAGTAAAAATTTATTTATTATATAGTATACCGATTAACTAAAAAGGTGAGTTAAACTCACCAAAATTCCAGTTATCGCTTCTGTGTTCTGGTACGTTCGATTTTAGCTTAAAATTCTACAAACTCCAAACTCAACCAATTCAATTCCATAATGTAGATATTGTCACTGTGAGTGCAACGGGACTGACCACGTTCTATTTGGACCTTGTATAAACAAGTTATTCAAATTATAAGATTTGGAATCAAATAATATAATTAACTTCCATAATCATCATTATCCTAATTACCCTAATTATCCAAGCTCCAGTTATCCCGTTTCATATGAAACCCTAGGTTGCTTATATTTGAAACTCCCATATTTCTCATTTTCACCGACCACTACCATTTCCATCCACTAGAGCCTGTCGTACTACTCCAGATGGAAGCCCTGTATCCATCAAACCAGAAACCACAAGCCTCACCGCCATTCATCGCCTGACCATTGAGAAAATTCACCAAATATCAAATGGCATCGAACTCCGATTCTGGCCACCAATGGCTACCTTGCCTAGGCACACTTTTTTGGGTTGACCCCAATGCCAAAGAATTCCCCTAGCAGTGCCGATTAGTGTAGGCCATTGGATGGAGGTAAATTATAACTATGGCTAGGGTTTAGAACATAGGGTTTGGGAAAATGAATGGGTTTGGGGGTCCTATATATATAGAAATTCAAACCAACATTATTCACAACCAAAAATTCATAAACTCCAATCGATGCATGCTCGCTAGCATCCCAAGCGAAATAACCCAATTCCCAACTTACTTGAACTATTTCAGGACCTAATTCCAACTTATATAGAAGCAACTTTTCGACTCGCTCAATTTATGAGCTGAACTTGACCTTCTAATTCTAAGCCAAACAGTTAAAATAAATCAATGCTTATACTCATTCTGGCTCGCTCGGACCATCCAGACCCAATAGAAATATTCCCGAGTCCTAAACGGTCCATCTATGAAAATAAAATTTTCCAGGTCATTGATAAAATATACCAATTAAATATTTAAATATCCAAAACTTAAACTTTCAAAGAAACCTAAAAATACGGATTGTTGCAAATAAGTTAACTTGCATAAAATGCTAATAGTAGGAATCTTTTCTACATTTTGGCAAGATATATAGTGATATTATATTGTTTCCATGTGTTTTGGGATGTCCCATGTTGGAATGCATACATATTTTGTGATTATGTTGTGTTTTGATTTTCCAAAATGCTCTCCGTACAAAGGAGACTGCCGAGTTTTTTTTTGGAAAATCTGATACTTGAAAATTATTTACAAAATATATCATATGCGAAGAATAGAACGTCATTATTTGAATCGATTTAAATCATAGCATATGATAAGAGGAGTTGGAGTGTGTGAGCCACACAGATAATCAAGTAGTTAGGTTTGATGGAAGAGCTTAATTACAAAGAAATTTAGGATATGAGTTGCATATATTGACCTGCCTTAAGAAATTGCGAGGACAAAATTTTCTCAATGAGGGAAGTATGTAACAACCCTGCTTTACATGTCTATAAATAAATAAATTTAACTAATGTATGAATTCGAATTGTGATGAATACATTTTGAAAATAAATTATTGCTTAATTAATTTCTATTTAATAAAGAATTTTTTTTTAATAAATTGAATTAAATTAATAAATTCCTTTTAGATAATAAATTAAAATAGAATAAAATATTTTAGTCAATGTAAAATATTTCAAAGTATATATAATTTTTGTATGACGTCGGAATAAATGAAAAATAAATTTATTTTGTAATAGTATAATAAATTAATAAGTAAATATAAGCAAGTGTCGTATTCAATAAAATTGTCAATTGTCAAGACATAATTTATCGAATGAGATATGTGTCAATTTTTACTAGATTGAAATTTATTTGAAGACAAAAATTCAAATTTAAATGCTTTGAAAATTAACTAAAATTACCTAAAATTAAATTAAATTAAATCGGGCTTAAGGCAACTAAGGCCTAAACCAGTTTCCTTTCTCCATGCTTTTGGAAATTTCTCCCCACTTCCTGATTCAAGCCCGAAACCTATTATTCAATCCAAGCCCGAATCCCCTCTCTTAGGAAAAAATAAACATTGCATCTTAAAAATCGATCGAGCATGGGATGAGGTTCAAGGGTGAGCTCGTGAACGATGTTGGAGGCAGATGTGGTGATCGACACTGGCATGAGGGAGGACCAACCACGACATGTTGTTGCAGTGGTGTAGGTGTGGTCGCAATTAGTGATTTGATAGTCTGAAGGTCGTGACTAGGTAGGAAAATGGGAGGAGGTTTCATTCGTTAGCTGAGAAAGCATCGAAGTAAAGAATGGTAACGTGCGAAGGAAGGCTTCTATTCAGAAGTGTGGGCCCGAGTTGCTGGAGATGAAGGTTAGGTTGATAAGAAGTTTATGGTGGCTGATGGAGGATGGTACGGGTTTAGGAGTGACCTATGGGCTCTGTTTGTGCATAGCCATGGCGGTGATGTGGTGATGGCCGCATATGGTTTAGGATTTTGGTGAGTTATCTTACTCATAACTATGTCTATTTCCTATTATATAATGCATATTCCTCCATATATTTTATTGTTTTGCTTGGTCAGATGGATTGTTGAGTTATTGGACGGAATTGATTACTTGTTGATGATTGTTGTTATTTGAATTGGACTGAATGGTGTTGCAAACTATGAATCGTTTGTTTTTGTGATGACCAATGATAGATTATTGATTTGCAATATTTGAGTGATAATTAGATGTCTGTATATAATTGAATGGAATTTGAAATTTGTTTAGAAAAGATGTGAATTCAAGACAAATAAATTAATTTAGAAATGAATAGCGAATTCTAGAAAGATATTTTTATTTAATATTGAGATTATCGGATTAGTAGAAAATTTAAAAGTGGAATTTTTTTGAAAAATATATAAGTGGAATAATTTTGAGGATTTTTAAAGTGGAACTTTGTTTAAAAAATGATGGATTTTAGGATTTTATAAATTAAGGTAATTTGGAAGATTTATATTTTATTTATCGATGAATATAAAAATAATTAGAGGATATTTATGTAATGAAGTTTGAAATTTATATTTTTAAAATGACAAGTAATTTAAATCTTATAGACAAGAAGTATATAAAATAATATTTTAAAGTATTACAAAGTGAATGTAAATTATTTTATCTATTGAGTAAAATTTTGAATTTGTTATATAACGTGTAGTGAATTTTGGAAGAAATATATATATTTTTGAGTTTAACAATCGAAGTATTTTGTGAATAAATTATATAAATTATAATTTGAGTTTGATGAATCATTTATCAATATTATTGTTTTAAAAGAAATACTTGAAAATAGATGAGGATTTTAAATATTGATTTTGAAGTCTTATATTTTGGTTGCAAATATTTATGAATTAAGAATATTTTAGGGTTTATGATTTTAAAGTTATTTGGAAAATATAATTTCTTTGTAGTACATCCATATTATTAAAGTGGAAGTTTGAACCGAAATTATTTTTAAGGTTTAAATTTATTGACAAGTTTGAACAAAGGTTTCTTTGAAAGCAAATAAGATGTTTTCAATTATGGATTTCGAAATGAGATGAGAGAATTAGTAATTATTATTTTAAAAGAGATGTTTGGTATTAAATTAAATTGAAGTGTTTTTACAAAAAGAAGGAAAAACAAAGTGAAATATATGTAAATAAAACCCTTCATCTCGTTAATCGCTAATTGAATAATATATCAATATGTATATGGATGTTTGTGAATTGTTTATTACTTACAAGATAAAGTTAAGTTACCCGTTGTGTCAAATTATAAAATAATAAAATTAAAAAATAATGAATTGAAGTAAAATTAACTGAGAGAGAATAATAAGCGAAGTGGAAATTTATCTAATATTGATTAATGGAGGGTGTTGTGTATATAATTGTATTTCACCGGACGCCATAGGACATCCATTTGGGGTATATTTATTTACTCAACACAAGTAATGTCGGGAAATTCATTGAAGACTGGGTATTTGATATTCAGATATCGATGAATTATACTATATCATATTCAAATATTAATTGATATTACATAGATTTTCAATTGGACTTGTGTGCTAATTATACAATTTTTATTTTATTTTAAAGCGAGAATGTGATTATGTCTGCTTTGGAGTGGACCAAGGTGTATCGAAGTCTCGTACGTAGCTGTGATGGCCAGAAGTTTTTGTTAGTCCCATCATAGCTTGACCGATCGTTGGGCCACTCCCCGATGGTAGCAGAAACATTGCCCCATCTTCGCATATTCACAGTTTGCCTCATGAGCCAATGGGATGAGAATGAGACCGTGGAAGTGAGGAAGCGACATATTATGTAGCTAAAGGCCGTTATGGATGCTCATGACATATTTACAAGTGGGTCTCCCTTTGCATCTAAGAAGCAGCAAGCCTTATGTAACGACTCGGTATTTTCAACCATTTGCATCCATTATAAGTGCATAGGCAGACACTCATGCCGGAATTGAATTGCTCAAAATACCATGTTGGAAATAAAATTTTGGCAAACCTCAGAATATACAGTAAATAAAAATCACAGATCACAAACACAAAGTACATAAAAATGCAGCGGAAGAAAAAGAGATAGTAGTTCATGAAGCTACTATATAAAATATAAGATACATCAGAGTTAAATAAGATACAACAGAAGAGTAACAGGATACATCAGGTACAAATCAGATACATCACTGAACCACTGGATAATGAAAAAAAATAGATGGCTGGATCTTCAAGGAAAGCTCCAACGCCGAAGGTGAATCTTGAATGCTAACTCGATCAATCTAACCCGAGCGTAAAGCAAAATACAAAACCCTCGAGTCAGGACATAAATACTTATAAAATGTAAATCAACTCAAGTGAACAGTAACCAAATGCATCAGTAACTTAAAGGATGCTTGGGACCGCCCATCCTCTAAGGATCCGTTAAACTATTTACTATGTAGTAATATACGCTATATACGGTAGTGTCTGATCAGTAAAGTATAATCATATAGAAAATAGCGTTAAGGGGATGGTGAACCTTAACGCGGGCGGATCTTTAAAACCAAAATCGTAGTGGGATCGATATAAGGATATGACACGGCACGCGAGGCAATGCCAGGGTGGATACACCATTTGCACTCCCGGACCGGTGGTGACGGCAAGCCAGCAGCTTCCGCCCACCTCGAACAATACCCCCGAATCAAAATGGCGCCACCGAATCGAATCACAACAGTAATAGAATGGTTTCCGATGGAGAATGCTCGATGAAAGGGTGCGACCCTTTGTGTAGCCCGGTATAGCTCCTGTTTTAGTCATATATGCCAACTCACGGGAGTTGGGTCCACGTAATATACCTCGAGAACGTCGCCACCATCCTACTTCATTCTGGAATCTCCACCGCGTACACAGTTGATAAAGTGGTTTTCAGTATTGGCCGGCTATAAGACAATATCCGATCCCGGTCTCTTTAATAACCAATCGTTATTATAACCCGTAGTTATAACTTTAAAAATATTTTACACTTCAAAATAAAATATCCTTTTCAATCCAAATCATTATCAAAATAAAGATTAAATCATTTCCAAAACCATTTCAATATATCATCGTAAAATATCTTTCAATTCAAATATTTATCAAAATAAATATCAAGTCATTTCTAACCATTTCAATATATTAAATTTTCATACCCTTTCAACACTACCTTTCAAATCATTTTAATATATCAAAATATCATAACCTTTCAAAGCTTCAGTTCCAAAATATCATATCTTTTAGAACTTCTTTTTAAATCATGTCAATATCAAAATGTCCTATCTTTCAAACTCTGTTTTTCAAATCATTTAATATCAAAAATATCATATCTTTCAAAACTTCGTTTCAAATCATTTTAATATATCAAAATATCATATGTTTTCAAAACCACATCTCACTCATTTAATATATCAAAATATCATATCCTTTCAAAACCACGTTTCAATCATTTAATATATCAAAATATCATATCTTTTCGAAACCACATTCATTTCAAATCATTATTCATTTTATTAAATTTAAAATATCATTTCAATCCATATTTCAAAACAGTATATATTCCAAAAATCATTTTTAATCATTAAAATGAAGTTATTATGTTTAATAATTAAATTATTAAATTTCCAAAAATTTCAACTTCCAAAGTTTATTTATTCACTTAAGTTTATCAAAACCGTGAAAATTCACTTTTCGCATTATTTAGAAAACTTATACGGAAAGTTACATTCAAAACAGTTCAATTTAACAAAAGACAGCATTTTAAAATGTTATAATAGGTTTACTTAAATTCGAATAACTTAGTTAAATTCAAAAATTATAGCATTTACAAATATTGCTATAATAGCTTTTAATTCAACTTAGCTTTTTAGTTCATTATCATCAACTACAGCGTTTACAAATGCTGTAATATCATTTACATTGTAATTAATAGCATTTCAAAAAATGCAGTCAATTAACTTCAAATATTCAATAAAATTTCTCAACCAATTATATTTTTATTAAAAACATTTTTAACTTATAAAATCATACATTTTCACATTTATAACATCATTTAATTTTCCTCAAGTTCATGATTTTATAAAGTTAAATTTCCATTCAAAAATCAAGATTTAATAATAATTCACTTATTAAAATGCAATGTTCAATTTTAAAATCCATTACATTAAATTTCAACTTAACACTTAAGTTCAAATTCTCAAATATAACTTATTTTTATTTTTATTTGCTTAACTAAAAGTTCACATTTACGTCAATTTCATAAATTTCCAATTCTAGTTATATTTCAAAGTTTCAACTTAAAATATTTATTCATTTCACATTTCAACTTTATTAAAAATCATAAATATGATAAAAATCATTTTAAATTCATTTAAATTCAAATTATCATAAATTTGTCATCATTTCATACTCAATTAAATTTCCAATTAAAATTAAATCAAAATTTCCAAAATAACGTACGTTCAAAATTTCTAACTTTTTCATTAATTCATTTCACTTACAATTATTCAGAAAATCAATAATATTTTACAAAAATCTTATTTTTATTAAATTTCAAATCAAAATATTATAATAATTAAATTTCTAAAATATTTAAAATTTTTAGAAAAGCATATTTTAACTACGGGCCTGTATAAAAAAATTTACGCTAGGTAAAGTGATATGGGTAATATATCATTTCAACCCATAATTTTACAAAGAAAATCCAGGTTTTATCATTTCAAATCCGCAATCCCAAGTCAAAATGAAAAATTTAAAACCATTCAGGCCTATCATTTCAGCCCATAACATTTTTTTCTAACAGGGAACTTGCAGTGTGATCATATGCAGAAATAATATAAACAAGGTCAATATCACAATATACAGTCATATATCAGATGTCAGGTGAAAATTAACAGTTTTAACATGGTAATAATATGGTAATAACATGACATAGCATATCATATGATCATCATTAACTTGCATAAACATTTTTTATTACTAAACACTTGTCATCAATTCACTTTTCATAAGTATAAATGTCAGAGTGAGAAAGACTCACTTTTTCAAGCTGAAGACCAAAACAACAAACACAAGTGCGATTACAAAAGCACGACAAGCACGATATAGCATGACTTTTGATTTGAATGAATGGAGAGCCTTGATATTTGTCTTGTAAACAATAACCAAAACAAGACAATACACACATAAATATTCAACGCAAAACAATGTTGAAACAATGAAAATACGAAGCAACAAAGGAATAGATTACTTGACCTTGCTTTAACCATTCAAATGCTTGGCCTAGGAGGTTCTTGGGTTCAGCCATGATGATGATATAGCTTAGGTTTGGCACCATAACTCACGGCTAGAAGGAGTATGGAGTGGCAGGGTTATAACATGAAGCATACAATTGGTCAAGGCAACATATATGAAGTTTTTGAGCACAACAAGGCTCGGCCTTGATCAAGTGGGGCTTGGCCATACTTGTACAGGTTTGGACAGTAGATTGAGGGGTGTGGAGAGGTCTGGAAAAGGTGGTGGTGGCGGCCTATGGTGGTGGCCAAGGTGGTGGATGAAGGTATGAAGTGATAAGGTGGCTATCATGAATGTTTCAAGGCTTTATGCATTGTTTTTGTGGAGTTTTGGTTCATGAAGTGTTGGCCATGTCAATTTCAGATCTGGACAGAGGCTAATATGAAGTGTAGTGGTGGTAGCAAGGTGGTGGTCGTGGCTAGAGGTGGTGGCCATGGTGAAGTATGAAGGTGGTGAAGTAATAGTGGTGGCTAGTGCATTGTTTTGGACATTATTTGCAAATTTTATGGAGTTTTGTCACCAAGGGAGGTGTGGCCATGGATGGATCTGAAATGATGGCTGGATATGATGCCAAAGAAGAGTGGTAGGGGATGGTGGAGAGTATGGTGGTGATGGTGGGTGGTAGAGACCAATCCAGAAAGCATAGAAAACTAGGCAAAATACATAGAAAATGAGAAGAAAAATGTAGAAAAAGATGTAGCCATTACCAGATTTTTTTCTCAAGATGGAGGCTATGATTTTTACGGTTGAGAAAGAGAAAAATTCCGTGACAAATGAGCAAGGGAAGTCGGCTGGAGATGGTATAGGGAAATGCCAAAAAAACAGATGTATTGATGACAAAAGAAACAGTGAAACGTTTTTACGTTTCTTAGCCTTTAACCCTTTCAAATTTCTCATATATATTTATATACATCTAAATAAATGAAAATAATTAAAATCTCAGTTAAAATTCAAAAGTATAACAGATAAACAAAATATTAATAATTAAATATTAATTAGATATGATTAAAACAAGAAAAATAGCACGGAAAATGAAAACTTGACTTAAGAATTAGAAATAACTTCAATATACTTTGGAAAAATTTACTTTAATTTAAATACATGTAAAATGAATAAAATAAAGTAAAACACAGCAAATAAACGTGAGTGCATAAAATAAATAAATTTTAATTATATATAATTAAATTAAGAAAATGGCTTAAAATTGTAGACTAGGCTTTAAAATTAGAAATAAATTCAAATGAACTTTAGAAAAATTATATTATCATTTTAAAAATACTTAAAAGTCAAAATATACATAATATAACATATTATCACATATTAAAGTAAAATATAACAAAGAAGAAGTAACTTATACAATTTAAAATAGTCATTGTTAAATAACCCTATATATGCACAATATTGTAAAGGGTATAACTTTCACAATTTACATCCAATTTCAACGAAACGAAAAGTGATGTTCTTAGAATTTTATGTACCTTCATAATAAAAGAAAGAAAAAAATTAAATTTCAAACTTTTAAAATTTTAAGTTGAAAGTCACAGTTTGACTTTTTTGACCAAAATCAGCATTTCAGGCAAATATTCAACTTACACAAGTTTGGAATTATAACTCATATAAAAATCAAGATTATATTTAGATAATAAATTTAATCATTTCAAATAAGTAAAATAAGTTTTTAAATCAAAATTTTATATTAAAATAATTAAAATATACAATAAAATAATTACAAAATACAGGGTTGTTACACCTTAGGTGTAGACTCGGCTTCTGGCAGTAGTAATAACAACATCACATATAATAGCAGTAGCAGTAATGAAATTAAAAATGAAGAATAAAATGAATAAATCTAATACTGCTAAATAAGTATGAACGAATTGATGTTTGATGTGTGATGTGTGAGATGTATGCTATTTGTGATGCATGATGTGTAGATGTGTGAGAAGTATGTGATGTGTGAGCTGTATGTAACACTCCATATTTTTATATAACATTATTTAGGATATTTAATTAGCTAAATAAAATAATGTGAAGATTAATAAGTTGATAATTGATTAGCTAAGGGTAGTCGCACCATGTTATTGTACAAACTAAAATGAAATAATCTAAGTTAATGTGTTAGGATATGAGAAGGAAATATGGAAAATAGGTGGAGCTTATACCCTAAACCCTTAGGAAATAGAACCCATGTTCATTCTCATTTTTACCAAACTAAAAATACTAAGGTCGGTCACCATTTTCATTCTCGAGAGGAAGATTAAAGCTAGGATTCAAGAGAAGAAAAGCAATCAACTAAATCAACATCAAATCTCGCATTTATAATCTCAAAGCTAATGTGAATAATAACACATCCCACTTTCTTTTATTTTTCAGTTTTAAGACTAGATCCAAAATGTTTTACAAGTATATGCGATGTTTTGATGATTAAAGTTATACACACACACACACACACACACACACACTCTCTCTCTCTCTCACGTTTATTGGTGAATTATGTATGTTCGCACTTGTTTTTATGATATGTTTGATATGAAAACCCTATTAGATAACATCCAAATGCCTTGAAAATTGAATATAGTTCAGAAATAATATTTTAGAGGTGGGTTTCAATTTTCATAATTTTTTGAATTATTGTGGATTTTATATTAATTTTTTATTGAAGGAAATTGTTTATCGGTTATAAATTATCTACGGCTAAAATAATAATTAATTGGTTTTGAAATTTTTATATGTTGGAAAACATATTAAAATAGATTTTCAGGGATTTTTTCTATTTGTTTTGATGAATATATAAAATTATTTAAGGTATGAGACTTAAATATTTTATATATTTAATTAAAGAGAAGGGGCATTTTATAAAATAAAATTATTATTTAATTCTGGAATAGTTGCAGCACATTTTTGAAAAGTATTTATTAACCAATGAGAATTTAACAAACAAAGACAACTTAGTTGAAAAATTATCCTTTTAAGTTAAACATAAAGAAATCATACTTTTAGCATGTTTCAGCCTTTACGGCAATAAACCTTCCAACCCAGACCTTCCGACAAGGTCGAAAGGTTTATAGCTTTAGACAAGGTCAAATCAATGCATATGATATCTAGTTACTTGGTACCTAATGAATTGGACAAGGTCGAAGGGTTCTTAGTCGAAAGGTTGATGGCCAAAGAGGTTGGAGTATGGTTTTTTACAAACCAAAAGCTTCCATCTACTTTGCTTTCGAATAAGAGCTTTCAAATTGGTTGCTTTCGACCAGGTCAAATGTTTAAAGGAAAGGTTCTAAACCATTCGACACATTTGAAAGATTACTCTTGTTTTGACACTGTTATGTTTTGAAACCATCTGACATAGTCGAAAGCTTACTGCCACTTTTTAAACGTTTTATTTTGAACCTTTCAAGAAAGATGAAAGGTTTACTTGTTTTAAAACCAGCCGCTTCTCCCATTGCTTTCGAAAGGAAGCTTTCGACTTAGGTGATTTACTTTTTTTTATATTTAAAGTATAACCCAAAGCTTTCGAAGGAGATTATTTAAAGGGCAGAGGCCATTGTTTTAAATACTATGTTTTAAAGCTTTCGAAGCAGAGCTTTCGACTTAATTGAAAGGCTGCTTCCAATGAAATTGAAAGGTTTAAATTGAATGACTTCAAAAGGTCTAAGTCAATGATTTCGAAAGGTTTTATTCGAATGACTTCGAAAGGTTTGAGTGAATGATTTCGAAAGTTTTAAGTGAATGATTTTGAAAGGATTAAGTGTACGATTTCGAAAGGTTTAAGTGAATGGTTTCGAAATGTTTTTAGTTGAGTGACTTCGAAAGGTTTGAGTAAACGATTTCGAAAGGTTTGAATTCAATGATTTTGAAAGGTTTTAACTCAATGGTTTCGAAAGGTTTATGATGGAATATTTCCCAAGGTTTTTCTAAGGTAATGTTTTAAAGTGGTTTTTAAAAGAAGATGTCTAAGGTTTATTTGCTTTCATAAGGTTTGTTTCTTAATTGTTTCAAACGGCTTGGATGGTTTCGAAAGGTTTGAGGTTTGATTCTGATAGGTTTTTACTTGGTTTTGAAAGAGGTACTTTCTTATGTTTAAATGTTTTCATCAACTAAGGTTTGCGTAAAGAACATACATATGTCATGGTAATACGATTTTGAGTAAAGCATTAAGCTTATATATTTTTCCTTGTTTAAGTTTGATTTAATGGTTTTAAATCACTTTAAAAATGTTTTCAAGGAAAATTTTGGGAGGGGATCCTTAAATGACAATGACTCAGATATTAGAAAACCAGATGGGACTAGTATGGGTCATGCCCTATACATTAGCTAATAGCCCTAGCTAATTGTTGTCCAAAAATCCAATGTGTAGGGCTTTGTCACAGGTGGACTAAAATTATCGTTACACATCGAAAGGAATGTATGTTTGTATACAGATAGGTTATTGGTGAGCCCTAAAAACCATTAGGATCATGAAGACATAGGAGATGATTAAATTTGGGATAGACCATCCAAAATGAAGTATTTAACAGATAGTTAAGAAAGACCATCCAGAAGTGAACTATTTAACAGATAGTTAAAGATAGATAATCCAGAAGAAGAATATCTTACTGATGTTAGGTTAATTTTGATTATATTGTCTTGTACTCCCGAGTCAGCCAAAGGTTAATACAAAACTTGTGTGTTTGAAGAGATAGTACATTATTACCTATTATTTATGCACGTTTACATAATGACTGCTTTATAGTTTTTAACCATTGTGGACGCAGGAGCACAGTATATGGTTTAATGAAAGGTTTTGCAAAGATATGTTTTAAAAGGATGTTAGTGAAGGGAAACCCGTTCCACTAAACGGCGAGGTCTTACTTAACATGATTAAACCTGGATGTACAATATTATTCACACCAGGATTTATGCCTGACTCAAAGTTTATGTTTTTCCCTTAAACTCTTGGGTGCTCAAAATAAATTTGAGTAGGCTGAGGGGTTAAGATCTTTTTCGGGTTTTAGAATGTTAACGAATAAGCCACCAGAGGCATGTAGGAGGCAACAGATAGCTATTTAGGAATTGCAGTTGTTGTTATGTTGTAATGAATCTTTCATTGTGTTGTTTGTATTTGGTCCATTATGACCATATAACTCTTATCAACCAAAGGGGTATCTTAATATACCGCTCTTAGCGTAAATGGTAATAGTTATATTTGATAAATGCCTGGGAAAGATTTAGGATTTTGTGTTATGAATGTGAAACAATTGGTTTTGAAATGTAATGAAGAAAATGTGGTTTTAAAATTTGTGTTTTATTTCATATTCAATTGTTTTTGATATTATTGAAACTATTAACATAACTGTACTCAGTCGCCGAAAGCTAATACTATAGATGACTGCAGCATCTATAGTGTTTAGTTTTGGGCCTCGAAATAGGGAATGTTATGCTTGGTATCGTAGCATGGTTTATGAAATACTTTAACTTGAAATGATTTTTGAAAACATAATCCTTAGTAATTAGAGTTAAGATCGTGGTATGGGATAACGCTATAGTAACGTACTTGTTACATATAAGTATATACTATATCTCTATACTTCTATCTTAGTTAGGCTATTCATTTGTATCTCACGCGGTTTGAATACAGATATGGAAGAAAGATGGGGCAGAGTTAATCTCATAGGAGATAGCACCCCCACTAATGGAAATGCCCGACCAAATGCTAAGAGAGGTCCTGGTCAGGCTCAAGCCGAAACTATTGGTGCTGGGGTTCCCCAGATCGACATGGGAGCATTGTATTAGTTCTTTGTAAACATGATGCAAGCTGGAATTATAGCCGGTGTTGTCAGAGGAAATGCTGCTAGAGGTGGAATTCAGGAAGCTTCGATGGTCAACCAGTATGATAACTTGAGCAGAGATTATGCCTAGCTTGGAGGGACAACGTTAATTGGAACTGAAGATGCAATTGAGGTTGAAAACTGGCCGTTGCATTGCGTGAGGATTTTTGTTGACCTAGGATTAAATGACAACCAAAAGAGGAGATTGGTTCGAGGCAGTTGTAGGGAGCTGCTCTATTTTGTAGAATACTGTTGTTGCTGGAGTTAATGAGGAAACCACAACTTGGGAGGAGTTTAAGGGAAGTTTATTAAAAAGGTTTATGTCAATAATAGCGCAATCGGCATTGGTGAGGAAGTTTGCCGCATTAGAACAAGGAGAGATGTCCGTCTTGGAGTATGCAAGGAAGTTTGAGGAGTTGGCCTGCTACGGGTATATGCTTCGGTAGATACAGTGATTAGGAGGAATGAGAAGTTTATAAGAGGCTTGAGACTAGAGTTGGTAAGTGCTACTTTGCTGCACTTGAGAGATCCCAATGATGTAGTGGTAGAGATGACGCTAAGACAGGAAGAGGCATTGGCTTGTCTGAGGAATAAGATGAAGGTGGCCGAGGTGGCATAGCACCAGAAAAGAAAGTTTTTAGAAGAAGAATGCTCAGAAGGAAGGAGCACAGAAGAAAGGAAAGGATGAAGTGGTTTGTTACAAATGTGATAAGGGACACTATGCTAATGAGTGTCATACCGGGAATGAAAAAGGAAAAGGAAAAGAAGCTGGTGAAAAGAAGAATGTTAGATGTTTTAATTGTGATCAGATTGTCCATTACAAGAATAAGTGCCCAGAGCCTACTAAAGATGAAAGGGATCAAGTTTATGCATTGGAGCCCACAACCTCAAGGCCACTTGTGTAGGAGAAATGGAAGGCTGTTCTGGGAGGTTCGTTGCAAACTCATGGTATGTCTGTTAGCGCTCTGTTTAAGACTAGAGCATCTAATTCTTTTATCTTGATGTTTGGTAGATAGGCTTAACCTAGAACCCTCATACTTAGTTACCCCTTAAGGGGTGCAAATCCGATAGAAAGGTATGCAACACTTCGGATGAGGTGTGAACATTTAGAATTTGATTTACCAGGTCATACTTTTTATGGTTGTTGCATGTGTTTGACTTTGTGGGATTCGAGATTATCCTTGGGATGGATTAGTTAAGTAAATATGATGCTTGGATATTTTTCCATGATTGGAAGATGTCAATAGTCAACCAGATTGTAATGATCAGACAATTTATACCATAAAGAACCCTAGTTGTCAAGTGAATGCTTTATTAGGTATCGTGGAGTTAGAGGATGAGTTGCATTGAGTCTTTGTAGTTTGATGTTGTGTTTGAGCACATAGTTGGACTGCCACCGAAATGAGCCATTGAGTTTTAGATTAATTTGCTGCCTAGAGCAGAACTGGTGATAGGCCTCCAAACAGGATGACACCCACTAAGATGAGAGAGTTAAAGGTGCAGTTGGTGGATTTGGAAAGCAAGAGTTTTATTCGACCGTAGTTCGCCTTAGGGAGCTGCTGCGATGTTTGCTAAGAAGCCAGACAGATCGTTAAAGCTGTGTATTGATTATTGTAAGTTGAATGAGAAGACAATAAAGTACCAATATCCATTGCTAAGAATCAATGATTTGTTCGATAAGTTAAGTAGAGCCAAGGTATTCTCTCAACTGGATTTGGCGACGGGATTCCATCATATTAGAGTGGTAGAGGATAGTATTCCTTTAACAGCGTTTAGGACAAGATATGGATCGTACGAGTCGTTAGTTATGCCATTCGGACTAACTAATGCGTCGGCATTCTTTGTGGATATGATGAATAAAATTTTCCAGGAGCACTTGGATAGATTTGTATTGTTATTCATAGATGATATTTTGACATACTCCATGGAAAGGTTCTAATCCTTTCGACATAGTCGAAAGGTTACTATTGCAAGTTTACTACTGTTTTAACACTGTTTTGTTTTGAAACCTTCCGACACAGTCGAGGGGTTATCGACGCTTTATAAATGTTTTGTTTTGAATCTTTCGACAAAGACGAAAGATTTACTTGTTTTAAAACCAGCCGCTTCTCCCATTGTTTTCGAAAGGAAGCTTTTTGACTTAGGTGATTTACTTTTTTTTTTTATATTTGAAGTATAACCCAAAGCTTTCGAAGGAGATTTTTTTAAAGGAAGAGGACTATTGTTTTAAATACTATGTTTTAAAGCTTTCAAAGTAGAGCTTTCGACTTAGTGGAAAGGTTGCTTCTAATGGAGTCGAAGGGTTAAAACTGAATGATTTCGAAAGGTATAAGTGAATGATTTCAAAAGGTTTAAGTGAATGCTTTCAAAAGGTTTAAGTGTATGATTTCAAAAGGTTTAAGTGAATGATTTCAAAAGGTTTTTAGTTGAATGACATCGAAAGGTTTAAGTGAATGATTTCGAATGGTTTGAATTCAATGATTTCGAAAGGTTTTAATTCAATGTTTGGTTTGTGATAGAAGGTTTTCCAAGGTTTTTCTAAGGCAATGTTTTAAAGTGGTTTTTAAAAGAGGATGTCTAAAGTTTATTTGCTTTCGAAAGGTTTGTTTCTCAATGGTTTTGAAGTGTTTTGAGAGTGGTTTCGAAAGGTTTGAAGTTTGATTTCAAAAGGTTTTTACTTGGTTTTGAAAGAGATACTTTCGTATGTTTAAATGTTTTCATCAACTAAGGTTGGAGTAAAGAAAAAATATATGACATGGTAATACGATTTTAAATAAAGTATAAAGATCATATACTTTTCCTTGTTTAAGTTTGATTTAATGGTTTTAAATCAGTTTAAAAATGTTTTCCAGGAAAATTTTAGAAGGGGATCCTTAAGTGAAAATGACTAAGATATTAGAAAACCAGATGGGACTAGTATAGGGTCATGCCCTATACATTAGCTAATAGCCCCAGCTAATTGTTGTCCAAAATTCCAGTGTGTAGGCCTTTGTCATAGGCAGACAAAAATTATGGTTACACACCGAAAGGAATATATGTTTGTATATAGATAGGTTATTGGTGAGCCCAAAAACCCATTAGGATCAGGGAGACCTGGGAGATGATTAAGTTAGGGATAGACCGTCCAGATGTAAAGTATTTAACAGATTGTTAAGGACAAACTATCCAAAAGTGAACTATTTAATAGATAGTTAAGGATAAATAATCCAGAAGAAGAATATCTAACAGGTGTTAGGTTAATTTCGATTATATTGTCTGGTAGGCCTGAGCCAGCCAAATGTTAAAAGTTATCCAAACAAAACTTGGGTACTTGAAAAGATAGTTTATTATTACCAGATATTTATGTATGTTTACATAACGATTGTTTTATAGTGCTTAACCATTGTGGGTGCAGGAGCACAGTATATGGTTTTATGAAAGGTTTTGTAAAGATTTATTTTAGAAGGATGTTATTGAGGGGAAACCCGTTACTGTAACAACCCGAATTCTAATGGTCTGGATCTTTCGAAAAATTTCTGAAACCCTAGTCCACTGAAGCCCAAATTGGGTATCTAGTATCCTGCAAATAGTAAAGACAAATATATCAGAGCTTAGTAATTTATCTCACAGCGGGATTGACTAAAATATAATAATAAGAAAATACTCACCCCAATAATAGCACTTTCTAAGCAAGTGTCATAAAGCTGAGAAGTTTCTGCCATCTATCTAACCTGTAGGATGTTACGAGGAGGGGGTCAGAACAAAAGTTTTGGTGAATGAATAAATTATATACTTCTAGGCTTAATTTTACATATATTGTTTTATTTTCATTTACTCTTATATTAGGTTCATTAGGTTACAATACTCTCGCCTCTGACCGTAAATCATGCCCATCCACTCCATAGTAGATTAAAACCTAATAACTAATTCATATATATATATATATATATATATATATGTATGTATGTATGTATATATGTTGCTATATGACTAATGACCATATTGGTCATAGGTACCACACATGGTACCTTCTGTATCCTTCTCGAAAAGGACTCCATCGTCTTACTTCGAGAGTGTTCCGTAACTACATGTGTAAAGGACTGCTTCATAAGACCTACAATACAGATGCTCTATCTCTTGCTCTGTAGTTATATCTATAAAGGACTGCTTCGTATGGCCTACAATGTAGATATTCCATCGTCTTGCGCTGCAAGCTTTCTGTAGCTACATCCGTAAAGGACTGCTTCGTAAGGCCTATAATGCAGATGCTCCACTACTTACTATGGAAACGTAAGTCGCGTCCGCACTAATCTATGCCAGTGCTCAGATATCCATAATGTACCACTCAGCGTGTACATTGAGGACTACGTAATCATACTGTTTGCTATCTGAATCCCGTCAAAAAGGTCTACCTTGTACGGAATCCAGTCGCGGATTTTCTATATCTCTAAAGGACTTCTTCGTTAGGCTATAATACGGATATTCTAGTTGGTCTGTCTCTTTCTCATCGTGGCTATGGCCCCACGCAGCCCCCTCTCAACTAATCAAAAGACGTCTAAAGAGTTAAGTGGTCGTGCCCTACTGCAAACAATCTAACATCCAATTGGCGGTCTCCCTTACCCAATGTCTCGATAGTGAAAGAATCATTATTGGCCTATTGGTTTAACTCTAGTCTTTCGCTCTTGGTCTTGTTGCTGGTCGGTATCCGCATGCGACTATCCTTTAACTTACTTACAAGCACTGGGACATACAAATATCCTACTCCGAACACCAAGCCCTTCTGACTGCCTATAAAGATCTACTGCATTAGTCCTACAATGCAAATGCAGTCAGGGCATACTCCCTTGATGGAACACCTACAGACCTTCCTCTGGGGATACAACTTCGTTAGGCCTACCCAGAGAGCCATCCTAGAGTATCCTCACGTCTCGTTGATGTCTCGTACTTTCTTGAAGCCCAAAAAATACTAAGTTGGACGTGCATATCCATTGCTGAAATCTGTGAAGAATTGCTTCATTAGGCGCTTCATCCTTTGGGCTGCTCCAAACGCATTTCAATTCTTCTATTAGACCATAAGTCTAATCTTTAAATTTGCATTTAGTTTGCTTTCTTATTCTGTTGGCTACTTATTTTAATTTGATTAGCATATTCTTGCCCTCATCTCACTTCTTACTATTATGAGATAACCATAGGTCTAATAAGGAATGCTGTTAGTATAAGCCACATTCATTATCTTGCTTATTTAACTTAATATATGAATCATTAAGTTCAATAAAATAAGCCTCTTTTATTTTTTCCGTTTTATTTGCTTATCGACTTAATATAAGTTATTTAAACAAGCTTATATCATTATTCTCTACTATCATTACTTACCAGTTTATTATAAGTCTCACGATAAGCTTTTGCATTCTTATTTCATAACTATAACTTATGTTATAATTCTACTTGTGATTGTTACTTTTTCTTCATTTACAGTCCATTATATAATGACAAGCGTTTCTTGTCTACTCTATTTTGCCTTCTTTTATTATGATATATAATTTTCTTTAATTCTCTAATATTACATAATTCACTTATCATAATAATTGCCTAGTTAAATAGCATACGCAGTAAATGCAAACTTAGGCTCATTAATTTTTTATAGCCTCAAATTCTTAAATTAATAATTTTCTTGTTTCAAATCATACTTTACTTTATTGACTGCTATTTTAGGAAGTAATTCTATTTATTTGGTTGGTTATGAAAACTATATTAAAAATCCATTTTCATATTTTAATACTAAATAATACTATAAACAATAAGTTGTAACTTCAAGATATTTCTTTTATTATTTTGGGATAGTCTAAAATACAGTGCTTTCTCTATTTTACACGTGTTCCCTTTTTCTTTCTTTTATTCTTATAGTTACGTTTATGTTATCTTTTAAATATTAAATTATAGAAATGTATCATATTTTCTAAACCAACTAATTAATCTATTACTTATTTCCTAATAGATTAATTTATTACTCCCGTTTTAGCGTAATTTATTGCAAAATTCAATTTTCTAGCTTTATTCCAATTTTTTCTTATTTTACATCTAATCTTCCAAAATCTAGTATTTTCCCATTTTAATCAATAATCTTGAATTCTCTTTCTAACCATATTATTCGCATAAAAAGGGAATAAGAGAAACTGGCATTTAGGCTAAATATAACTTTAAAATAGATGTAAACAACGATGGATTTCTTACAGTTCATTATATCTAACTAACAAGATCAATTTCTGAAATACTGAATAAAATTATTTAATAAGAATCTAACGATAATATATCATAAACGTAAAAGATATATAATTAAATCCACTTACATGTCGTCATTAGCTTTAATCTTTATCCCTTTTAATTTGCTACTCTTTTCTTTGCTTTTTCTCCTTTTGATTCGGTGTAAATTCTCTGATTTGTTTGCGCAATTCTCTGATTTGCTTGTTGTATTTCCTTGCTTAATTTTATTTTTTAGTTTGGGGAATTATTTGATTGACAGAGGAGAAAGGAAGAGGGAGAAGAGAAGAGGAGTTTGCTGTAAACGATAGCAGTTGATTCAGCGAAAATAGTGTGGGCTCGGGTTAAGTTACGTCCAATTTATATGTGTAGTGAACAACTATGAACCATCCGATTAACCCTAAAAACAATCGTTACCATCATTTATTGGTTTTTTTACGTTAGCTTATAATGTATAATTCTCCAATGTTATTCATTTATTCCTTTGTTATATGGCGCTATTAATTCACTTTTCCTTCTAAATAAGATTCTCCCGTTAATTATCAAATTAATTAGATCATACACACACACAAACACATCCAGTATTAATTGATTCTTAAACATTATAATTTCTTACCTATTTGAACACGTCAATTAATACCTCTATTAACTTAATGTATATAAAAGTAATATTTGTTAATTTATTCTTATTAACTTACCTTCATCATAAACCTAATTACTCTATTTGATGTTTGTACGCATTCCAATTCTTTTTTTTTCTTTTCAACTTGGAAACAAATAATCCTATAACTGGCATTTTCTTCTAGCTAATTAATTTACATTATTAGCTATTGTAACAATGGCATACTCTTTGATTAATTGACACCCTTTTTAAAATGCTCAATTAATTGCCAATTAATTAATTGACATGTTTTCCCATTTTAATCGATATCAAAATTAATTCCTATGCACAACTAAATCACACATTTATTAATTGTACGTATGTAAACCGTCAATTAATTACCCAATTAATTGACATAAAATTTTTCCTATTTTATTAATTGATGCTTACTTAATGTCTTTAATTAATTGATTGCGCCAATTATAAATTAATATATGTATGTTATTATTTAGTTTATTCCCCACATACATTTTTTTCCTCTTACATCTAATTCTCTTAATAGTTTACGTTCATTATAAATAAAATAAATTTGTTACCACTTTTATAAAATCTTATGAATTAATTGCAAATGTTTATAATTTATAAAATTTCCATGTGACATATTAATGTAAATTAATTCTCTCCAATACCTGATTTAATTACATTCCCTGCTGATGTTAATTAATTAACTTTAACTACCAATATCCATTAATTTCTTTTATGATGGCAATGTTAATTAAATACCTTTTTGGTGCACATCTATCTTAAAATTCAAATGCGTGTTATTTCTGAAAGTTCATACGTACATATATTTATTTATAACAAATATATATTCATACATTTACATGTACAATTATTTCTTAACAAAACTTCGAACGTCAATAACTTTTTCATACGAACTCCGTTCGAGACATATTATACATGTAAATTGATCAGAAAATCGCCATGAACACAATGGTATAAGTTTCGAGGCCATGTTCTGACAATTACAAAAATGTTTATTTTCACTATTCATTGTTATTTAATTATTTAATTATGTAAAAATACGAGGTGTTACAGTTCCACTAAGAGGCGTGGTCTCACTTAATATGATTAAACCGGGATTTATAATATTATCCACACAAGGCTTTATGTTTGACTCGACGTTTATGTTTTCCCCTTAAACTTATGGGTGCTCAAAATTAATTTGAGTAGGCTGAGGGGTTAAGGTCTATTTTAGGTTTTAGAATGTTGACGAATAAGCTATTGAAGGCATGCAGGAGGCAACGGATAACTATTTAGGATTTGCGGTTATTTTTATGTTTTGATGAATTTTCCGCTATGTTGTTTGAATTACGTCTATTATGACCATATGACTCTGATCAACCAAGAGGGTATCCTCATATACCGCTCTTGGCATAATTTGTAATAATTATATTTTATTTATGCGTGTGAACGATTTGTGATTATGTGTTGTGATTGTGAAACAATTGGTTTTGAAATGTAATGAAGTAAATGTGGCTTTTAAATCTGTGTTTTGTTTCATATTCAAGTGCTTCTGATATTATTGATTCCATTAACATAGCCGTATTTAGTCGCCAGAAACTAATACTATAGAATACCGCAACATCTGTAGCATTTAATTTTGGGCCTCTAAATTGGGGATGTTACCCTATGTGATGTGTGTGATGTATGTGATGGGTGCTTGATGCGTGTTGTTTCATGGGCGTGATTGTATGTGTTGTCTTGTGGATGTTTTGATATGTTATAAATTTCGTTTGATGTGTTGTGGATGTTTTAATATTCCTTTTATTAGATTTCTTTTTTATTCTATGTATATGTTATTCCTGGTGAAATTGTTTATATTCTCACCGTAGAATCTAGACACAGTCTAATTCATTTATTATTTATATAATACTCGGGTTAGTCCGATACATTTCAGGTTTAAGGACGATGTGACTAGATTACTCATTGGACTTAGTTGGAGGCTGTATTACTAGATGTATTGTATATTGTGTATTTGGACTCATGTTTGTATTTGTTGTCGGATCATATATATTAGATCTATCTTGTATATATTTGAGATTTTGTGGAATTTGACTTTTTATACCCCACTCAGACTTACGTGATGTATTATATTTTTATCGCTGCATTGATGACTCTACGTTCTCTTGATTTATTTTATATTATGTATTGTTCTATCCTTGGGTACCACACGTGTTTATTGTTTTGTACCGAGACTGTTTACATCAGGGTGAGTGATTTTATATTATGTGACATATTTAGTATTGGTCAAGGGAATATTTATGCTTGTTTCACCCACATCGCCTCATTCTTGATGTTACTCTATGGTTATACTCTTGGGTAATATTGGTATAGAGATGGGGTGTTACAACATACATACATACATGAATACATATAGACATATAGACATGTACATACATACATGGATACATACATACATGTGTTTTTGTAAATATTTTAAAATCATTTATAACCAAAATATTCTTTAATTATGTAAATATACAATGTATACAAACACATACATATATATACATGTCAGCAAATATTATTATTTGATAAAATCTAATTTTTTTTTAAAAACCATTCAGATTAATATATATATATATATATTTTTGATTGAAATTATGTATGGAAATTCTTTACTTTTTTTACTTTTTAATAAAATACCTTATAATATTTAAAATTATATGCATTTATTTAATTATACGTATATACATTTATAAATTATTTAAAACTATTTTGTATATTGTTTTAATATTAAAATATGCATATATACTTTTGGATTTAGACATATACAAATATGATAATTTTTTTGGATTTTAGAAAATAATATGTTTGAATATAATGAACTAATTTATAAGTATCTTACTTTAATTATATATTTAAAATCATTCTTTCATCTAAAACATTTTATAATTATTTTAAACTTTGAATAATAATTTACCTTTTCACTGTAAATGAAGCGCGTGTGCGCACACACACACACATATATATGCATGCATGTATCTATGTAAACTGTTTTTCAATATATATGTAATTTTTATATATATTTAACATATTTACACAAATACGTATCCTAGGTAGACAACATATAAGTATACGGATTCATGATAAATAACTAATCTAACCATATATGTTATATGATAAAATAAGTAAATAAATATATAAATAAGGATATCACTTCAACTATAGCCTTGAATGATACTATGAATGCTGATTCGATCAAAATCCTTCGGATCCGTATCAATCTCCTTCAGAAAGTGTTACTTAACTAAAAGAACTATACACCATTGTTGAAACTTGATTTGATCTTGTGCCTTGAAACTTGAAAAAACAGAGGAAAGGGGCTTATGGTTTTGGCCAAAGGTGGTGAGGTAGAGAGCAAAAAGAAAGTAGCTCAAATGTGGGGTTGATGGAGTTCAAATGGAAGAGAGAGGAAAGAGTTAAAAGTGGATCCAGATCCAAAAAATTCTCTACAAATACAAATCCCATTAGAATCAAACACAAACCCTCGTCCTACCATGTATAACTGGCCATAAGTTACCCTATTATAGACCTCCATGTTGCTTCAAGCTTGTAACGACCCGTATTTTTGACTATTAAAAATATTAAATTAAATAAGACTTTGGAATTTAATATTGTCAGTAATTAAAAAATTGGATTTATAAATAAAAAAAATAATAGAATATGTAACAATCTTAAATGAATTCTAAAACGACAAATTTCAATGAGGTAAAGATGGTAATGCATATTAGAACATAATTTAATGATATTGATTTGAATATAATTAATAACTATTTGAATTTATATTCCAACAATAGTAATAATAAATGTTAATAAAGAATGGGATAAATAATATTCTAAATATGATAGCATACAATAAGAAATCAATTATTTAGTACGTAAATTTATTAACCTTTGTTTGTGAACAATAAATTTAGAAATGTTTTTAAATTACTAAGATGTAACAGTTATTTTATTTCTCAACATATTATTTAATCCGTTTTGAAATTAATTTTGCAATCAATGGAATTTAATGTAATTAAATATTTTAATTAATATGAGCTATCGCGTTAACTATAGAGTAATGAGTGTACTATGAACTTGTTGGAAATTAGAATGTAATGAACTTGGGTTTATTGCTATTGTAATTAAATGTTGAAATTAATTTAATATATAAATCTTGGATTTAACATGGAAAATTTAATTTTAAAAGATTATTAATTCCTGTTTAATCAAGGATGATGTTAGAAACTTTTAATTTAGAAATAAAAAGTGATTAAATCAGTTTAAAACTAATTTGTTTTAATTAATGCATAAAATTAAATATAATTTGATATTGAAGCTAACTTCTATATATAATAGAATTAGGGTTTGAAACTAATATCATTGAGTTTAAAAATATTGAAAACCCGTAACAACCCACGTTTTTCGATGGTTTAATTCGACAATAAACCACACATGTCAACTCAAACCATTCAAAAGGGAGGACTGTTAATAGGGTAAATAAGAAAATAAGAGAAAAGAGGGGAAATAACAAAACACGGAATCTCACATAGAATGACAAAATATTGTAATCAAATAAACAGTTCATGAAGCTATTTTATAATATCCATTTGATTACACTTTTACGGTACAATCAGAGTTATACATACAGCAAGTATAATAGGGTAATGCAGCGGAACAACATGATATAGTGGAATAATACTAATAATATAATACTAAAATCTGTCTTCCCCATCTTGAAATAATTTCTTCAACATTGCAATACTTAAGCTGACCCGAGCGTAATGAAAAGACAAAACACTCAAGTCAAAACTTAAAGATCTTATGTAAGTTAAATCGACATAAATAAATATGAGTGTGATAGCTTTAGAGATGTTTACGGGATTTTACATCTTCTATCTAGTGTATAATGTGTGTGCAATAACTTAAGAGATGTCCAGGATTTCCATCTCCTAAGGATCCATTAAACTATCTGTATGTAGTAAAATATGTCATATATATAGTGTCTATCAGTAAAGTAAAGTATTAAAATAGCATTAAGGTATTACCCATATCCCCCTTCACACATTTTATGAATGTCGTAGTCTATACAGTATTGTAAACTCCACCAAACTGGTGGGCTATCAAGGAGCACTCCATAGGTATAACACAAACCAAAATTGCAGTAGGCTCGATAACGCATATGACAAGGCACGCGATGTAATGCCCAAGGTAGGATTCTACAGTTTTGCATGCCCGGACTGGTGGTAACGCATAGAAGCTACTACTGCCCACCTCAGAACACACTCCCATAATCAAATCGAAGGTGGCCACCTAATCAATCACAAAGTAACAGATATGGTATTGAAGAAGCATGTTCGATAGGAGAAGCGACCTCACTTGGCCTGGAATAGCTCCTATTTTAGTCATATCAAGATGACCTGAAGGGGTCAGGGCTGCATTCTTAACTCATACCAGCAGCATTCGTCAAACCATCCTACTTCGTTTTGGATTCTCCACCACGTGCACAGTTGTTAAAGTTGTTTCGGAATTGCCAAAGATTATGACAATCTCCAATCCCGGTCTCTTTAACAACCAATCGTTGTATTATTCACACCATGGTCATTTTATAAAACATTTATAATAATAAATCCAGAAAACATTTTGTACCCTCATATCAAGATATCCATATACTTATTCCAAAAGTATAAATATATTCATAAATACGAAGGAAGATTTCTTCCAATCAATTTCGAAAATAATCTATAAATCTCTTAAACCATTTATAAACATTTATATGCTTTAAAACCATTTATAAAGCTATATATAAATTCCAAAACAATTTACTTGTCAAGACCCATCTTTCACTAGCCAGAAAGATGTATCATGAATTAAGAAAGAAAAAGAAGAAAGAAGAAAACAACAACAGAATCTCAACAGCGGAACGAATAAATTATATTAATAACAAAAGTATTACATAGATATGCAACAACTATCAGAGTTACACAGATAATACAACACATATTAGACAGTTATAAACACCTGTCTAGTTGTTACAACACAGTACAAAACAACTCAAACAAACAACCCAGAGATACCAACACAGCGGAATACTAGATAACTACAACGCAGAAGCCTCCTGCTCCATTGCTCCTCCATAATTCGTCAAAGCTAACCTGAATCCCTTGGCTACTCGTAAAAATTTGAGTACCCAAGAGTTTAAGAAACAGAAATAAACTTCGGGTCAAACATGGGTCCGGCGTGAGTAACAGGTTAAAGTTGCTTAACTTTTGAAAAACCTTTGAAAAGAAAGGTATCACGTAAGACTTCCCACACAAAAACACGGGTAAGTTTTTAACTTACGCTAACCAAAACATTTGATAGGAAATCCGGTGATATTATAATAGTGTCTAGGGTTTTCAAATAAAATACAGAAATAGCTGGAATGCTTACATCTCACGTTCCAACATAGTTGGACACAACTAATACGTACGACACTTAATGGATTTTGGATTCCATGCAATGGCTGGGCTACTAGGTTGCCGCCCGTCACAGTACGGGGCCTAGATCACCGGACCGTGGAGTAAGCCCGCTCCCCTGCAACACAAAGCCGGAACCATCCCTTACTGGATAGTCCCAAACAAGACAATCCCGGCAGTTGTCACGAATCAACCGCCCCACACAGCCGAATAAAAAGGGACTTCTAAAAAGGGGAAAATCTTGTCCTGAAATGGGCATGACCCACCTAGCCTTGCTGCACCTCCCCTGTTTTAGCCATTCCCGGTTGATGAGGCTTGAGGCTACGATTGCCTTTAGATAACACATATCTTAGAATGCTCATCGTCCACCTGACGATGTTCTGGAAGCATTCAATCCATACAAGTTCGTTCCGGGTTCGAACGAAACCGAAGGCACTATCTCGTTACACTCATTTTGGAATCACCCTCAGAGTTAACGACGATAACCCTTGCACTCTGAATCTTCACCTTCACTTGAGATTCATGACCTGTCGTGAATTTGGATTGATGTGGTTTTCGGATATCCAAATATGAAAACCCGATCCCAGTCTCATTAAATCCAAAACGTGTCTTTTAGGTCCAAGTTGTTTTAAGTTTTAAAACAATTCAATTTAAACTATCTATATACACACAGATAGATAATTCACATCATCACAATAGATAATCATCACTACGGATAATCCAATTCATCATCACAATGCAACCAATGCATCCATATCACACATCATTACTAATCTCATATCTGAGATTCAAACCATTCAAGTAAATCTACATCATCCATATATAAACAAGGATTAATAATCAGACCATATATAATTAATTTAAAATGAATTAGATTAATTACATCATCTCTAATTAATTTAAAGTAAATTAAATTAATTACTTCAATCTATAAATCCTGCTTATATAACAATTGATTACAAACAAATCAACTAATTAATTAACCACTAATTAATGATCATGTATTAATCACCCTTGATTAATCATCCTTTAATTAAATTCAAGTAGTTAATTCACAAATTAATTGTTCTTAATTAAATACAGTAATTAACCTCTAATTACTTCATTAATTAATTAATTATAATTAATCACATTAATCCTTAATTAATTACATTAATTAATTACTCTAATCACTTATCATTAATTAATTAATCTCAATTAATTAATCCTTAATTACATCATTAATTATATTAATTAATGATTCCTAATTACATTTAAATAAATTAACTTCATTAAGTAATTAACGTTAATTATTAATCACTTTGATTAATTAACTTCAGTAATCAACTATTCTTAATTATTGCAATGAGTAAATTGATTACCCCTAAATTAATTATATTTCATAATTAATTAATCATCCTTGATCAATTTTATTAGTAATTAATTACCCTTAATTAATTACATTACTTAAATATTTTCCAAATGACTTAATCAATAATTGCTTAAATTAGTTACGCCAAGTAATTAATTATTAATTTCTTTCACAAAGAAATTATCCGCCATAATAATTACACAAACAATTAACCTCAATTCTTTCATTCTTCAATAATTTACATCCAGTAATTACTCATCTCAATTACTTCTCTAAGTAATTATTCATTATTAATTATTTATCAACCCATCAATGATTATTATAAATTAATTAAACTTAGTTAATTAATTTAAACTAATCAAATTAATTAATTAATTACAATGAGTAATAAACAACTTTAATTACTTTCACAAAGTAATCATACTTAACCAAATACCATAATAATTATCAAATTTAATTAATCTAATTAATTATCAAAATTAATTACATTAATTAATTAATAAATAAACAACAGGTTAATGATCCTCATTAACTTATCATCAATTTCCTTAATTACCTTTCTTAAGTAATTAAATTAAATTAATCATTATTAATCACAAATTTATTAATCTTTAATAATCATTTAATTAATCACTATTTTTTAATTAATTAGCTTAATTAATCTTAACCTCTTGATAAGTTAAATTTTAAAATCATTAATTAGAATCTTAACTAATTTAATTAATGATCTTATTTCCAAATAAATTAATCCTGATTAATTAACTTAAACCTTAATTAATTAATTAATTCAAAATCCTTACTTAATTAATTAAATAAATTATTTAATTAACCATATAATTACCTTATTAATTTAATAAACCAAATCATTAAATCTTTGATTTATTTTAAAAAATAAACATTCCTTATTAATGATTACATTGTCATTAACAAAGAAACTTAAACAACTTACTTTAAAATTTGTTTCCAAATTTCATTTTAAATTTTAAATTTAAAATGAAAACCAAACTTAACTTTAACAAAGTTTTTAAAACCATTTTAAAACTTCTACTAAATAATTTCTTATATTATAAAGAAGTTTAAAGGATATTTAATCCAATTTCATTTTTAAGATACAAATCATATTTAAAATATTTTCAACATCAAAATTTGTTTAAACATTTAAAATATTTAAATCTTCCCTTATTTTCAAATCATGATTCAAATTGGATTTGATTTCCAGATTTAAAACTTATATTTAAATCTTCTACTCCAATTTTTAAAATCTTATCTTTAAATTCAATTTATTTAAACTCCTTTAAAGTTGTTTAAACATTTTAATTTAAAAAGTTTGAATTAAATTTAAAAACTGGAATTCAACTCAGATTGAAAACCATACTTTTTAAATTTAAGTTTTAAATTCTTGTTTAAAACCTGCATTCAGATTTTAAAAACAATTTTTGAATTGAAATGTACAGGTTTCCAAAAACCTGTGACGAGCTTCCCTTTTTTATCTTTGAGTAAAACTCTGAACTACTTTGGGTAAAAACTCGAATTACTCGAGTACGACCCGTGTACTAAACTCCTTTAAAAAAACCAAGCATCCTCCTGACACCATTCTTCACCGTGCATATGCACGGTGGTCTTGACCACCTCCGGCCATCACTTAGATAACAAGCAAGTCGACGCTTGCCCAAAGATCATCAACAAACATCCAAAACACCACAAACATCAATAAATCAAATTTGAGTTCAAAACCTGAACATACTGGAACACTATCACCATCAAATTTCCAAACCCGTAAAAAACCACATCCACTCTCCTCCGGCCATCGGAGGCTCTGGGACTCCGTCCGACGCTTCATCAATACCTAAGCAGCCATCAACCCAAAAATAGAAGCACTCGGTCACCTGTAGCCATCATGCCAATCAAATCATTGCATTGCCTAAAACTAGGTTTACAAATACTGCAGTCCCAATTCCAAACTACATAATATGATTTTAGTTTTAAGAATCATCTTTTTGTTTAAGTTTTCAATTTATAATACTGAATTGACTAATTATCATGTTTGAGATTTTACCTTTATTTAACATACCCTGATGTTTCAAACTTTACAGAGACAATCAACAATTTTGTTTTTACTTAATAAGTTTTAAACTAAAACTATAGTATAATTAACATGTTGGTTTCAGGACTTAAGCCTTAACAAGAATATTGAACAAGAGCAAGAGGATTTCTTTTACAAGAAACTGGACCTGGAACTAAAATCAAAGGAAGTACAAATTTTATAGATAAGCAGGCAACTTAAGTATTTACTTAAATCTTAAAACTGTGATGTTTCTCACAATCATACTATTTCAGTCATAAAACAAGCAACAGATTATACTTAAATTTTTGAAAAGAAAAGTGTTATTCACAATCATACTTATTTAAATCATCAATCAAGCAACCAATTTATACCTAAGTAAATAAAAAAAAAGAGTTACTCACTTGATCTTTTATGAAACAGAGCACAAAATTGAGTTGCTTTGCATTTAGATTTGCATGCAGACTATGCTTTGATTTTGCTCAAACTTGTATTGCAGATCCCTCCTTATTTTCCAGGTTAAAGATGCTTGTAGGCTAGCTTCCATATGCATTTAAATCTCTTGAATTTGAATGCTTTACATTTTAAAATTTTGCAGTTGTAAGTTGTGATGGCTTGAACAGGTTTTTTTGAAATCTTGTTACAGGCCTTCTATGCGTGATTCCCCAATTTTTAAAAAAAATGCAGAGGCTTTCATTTTGCTTTTGAAAATGATTTTACAGAGGATTTTCTTGCTGTGATTAAGGAAGGGTTTTAGATTTGATTTATTAAAAATGAATTAAAGGATATTGATTTGGTTTTTTAGAGTTTTGGAAACAAATTTGTTTCAGATTTGATTCAGCTGAAACTTGGTCTTCTTAACTTTGAAAAAAAAATGAAGATTAGAAAGAAGGGTGTAATTGATTTATTAAAAATTTAAAAGAAAATAAAAATAAAAGACACTTGTAAAAAAGAAATAAAACTTGTTACATTAGTCATTTAATTCAACTACACTAGTCATTATACCACTTAGGTTAAAAACATGTGTCTTGAAATTAATTTAATTTATTTTTATTTAATTTAAAAGTAAATGAAATCCTCTTTCTTTATTTATTAATTGCTTATATATATAATATTTTCATGTAAATGTATATGTATTTCTTTTTAATGAAATAAAACAATTTATATAAAAATTAAAGCTTACTTACAAGATTTAGATATGTTTATTCATTTGAATTTCAAAATTAATTCAAATTCAAATGCTATTCATACATTTAAAAAATTCCATTTAAAACTAATTTATATTAACATACTTAATTTTTAAAATAATAATATTGTCTTTTAAAATCTATCTGTACTTATACATTTATTATTTGAAAATAACTCATTTATCAATTTTAAATCATTTATAAAAGAAATCATAAATTACTTATCTTATTTATCTTAATTAAATGAATTAATGTTTAATATATAAATGGTATTTTAATTTTTCATATAAAATTCCAAACTATATTTATTAAGCTATATTCAAAAAGAAATAAAATAAACTTTTGTTTATCTTATTAAAATTTAACTATGCTTTAAAATATATTTAAATGAATTAAAACAATTTCTTTAAGTATCTTAAAACCAAATAGTTATTTATTAAATAGTTTTGAATAGTTATTTATTAATAAAATAATAAATTTCCAATTTATCAAAATGAATATTAGAATTTAAAAACAAGATTTTATTGTTTATTAATCTACAAATCAAAACTTATCTATCTATAATATATATATAAATACACACACACATATTATAAATAGAAAGCAATTTATTAGCTTTTAAAAGATAAAATTCACCGATTAAACATTTATTTAATTGGATTATTAAATCAAGTAAATTTTTATTAACAGGATTTATCAAATCAGTTTAATTTTAAATACAGATTATTAAATTGATATTGCCAAAATTTCCGGGATACCACATTCCTCCCCCCTTAAAAGAATTTCGTCCCCGAAATTTAAAAGCAAAGGTAATTTAATAATCTCATCAAAGATTTAATTTAAAAACAAGAATATATCAATCATATGCTAACAACCATAGCAACCAATTTATCAAATCAAAGAAATTTAATTATCCAGACAAAATTCTAGATAAAATCTTCTCGAGTTTCCCCAAGTATATATATATACCGGGATACTCGCTCTACAAAATCCAAACAATCTAAACTACAAAGCTACAGAGCTTCTACTCATGTAGATCTATAAAACTAGACAAGATATCATACTACAGACGAGTCTGACTCAACAACCAAACCTTCCTGAAAAACTGGTTCCACAACCAGAAATAACTCATACACGTACTCCATCAGAGATACGTGAATCTCACTGAATCCAAGTTATCCAACTGGCAATTCAACTCTTGAAAACCAAACACGAATCCAACCAAAACATAGAAGAGATCCAAAATACCTCGGAGCTAGCTTCCCAAACTTACCAATAGCTCCCTCGATCGGAGGAAAACTTATCCCAAACAAATCTCCAGCTCCGGAATCCAAATTCCTTCGTCTCTAATCCACAAAACTCTTTTGACGATCCTGGGCTGCCTACGCCCTTACTGATCAGCTCAACCTTCGCTGATGCCTCTAGAAACAAATAGAACAAAAAACAACCCAACCTAATGATCTCCTCAAGCTCAATCCAAAACCAAATACACAACTCTACTCTTCAAACATCAGAAGAACAAACTTACTTCTATCCGGAAAAGACAAAACAGAAACACTCCCCAAACGGCTTTCGCTGCACCACTCTGATCTGGAAAAGAAGAAAAATGCTGATGATGAACACGAGCACAGACTGGACAACATATCCCAGAATATGGTTCAACAGATCCATAAAGAAAACTCAGAAGTTCCACCAATCTTGAGCTGCTCCACTAAACCTTATCTCGAGAAACCATCCTTTTACTAGCTGAACCACTAGCTCCACTCCTGGAATCCGGACGATAAGAAAACTCAATCTCCAAATATAGACAAACCTCTGACTTCTCAGAAGACATGCAGAAAATCTATGATAACCCAAGAGATCACTCAAATAATCGCAAGTCACTTTTGCGATCAACATAGACCAATTCCCAAAGAAAATAGTTCTCTCTTTACCATACAGAATAGCTTACACTTAACTAGCCAATCCACCGAAGAAATAGGTCACTTTGCTGCTTCTGAACTCCACCTCAGAAAAACTGCAGAGCCAGAAGATCTCCTATTAATACAGAATACTCCGAGCTGCACCACTGACTCCAAAGCCAAAGACTTCCTATTGCAAAGCTCTTCGAGAAACTCGGACCTCAAAACCAAACACAAACAACCAGCTGAACTCATCCACATCACCGAAGCAGACACACTTCCTAACTCGTTCCAAAGAAAACATCTTCGGAAACCTTCCTATTCACTGCATCTCATCACGCATCTACCACTTCCTAAGGTATCAAAATACCATCACAAACCTCTTCCAAAACGACAGATCCAAACTCAACTCATCCATCCTCAAAGATAAACTCTGAACCTTTACAGGTTACCTTCAAAGATCGATGAAATCTCTACATCACTACAAAGCTCACTCGAGACGGTATTCGGTCTACAGTCTCGACTGATACACTTTCAACCTCAACATTAAAACTCCTACTAATCGTAGTAATCGTGTTACACACACCACTACCTTATCTATCTTTATAACCTATGTTGGAAAAACCCGAACAGGTAACCCAACAGATATGTAGAATAAATATATTTATATATGTATTTAAAATTACAAATACGCTCTCTCAGGATAGACACCACTCCAGAGCCTAGGTATTCAATCAACCTAATGCTCTGATACCATCTGTCACGACCCGTCTTCCACTAGCCAAAAAGATGTATCATGAATTAAGAAAGAAAGAGATAGAAAGAGAAAGAAAGAGAAGAAAGAAGAAAACAACAATAGAATCTCAACAGCGGAACGAATAAATTATATGAATAACAAAAGTATTACGTAGATGTACAACAACTGTCAGAGTTACACAGATAATACAACACATACTAGACAGTTATAAACACCTGTCTAGTTGTTACAACACAGTACAAAACAAATCAAACAAACGACTCAGAGATACCAATACAGCGAAATACTAGATAACTACAACGCAGAAGCCTCCTGCTCCATTGCTCCTCCACAATTCATCAAAGCTAACCTGAATCCCTTGGCTACTCGTAAAAATTTGAGTACCCAAGAGTTTAAGAAAACAGAAATAAACTCCGGGTCAGACATGTGTCTGGTGTGAGTAACAAGTTAAAGTTGCTTAACTTTTGAAAAACCTTTGAAAAGAAAGGTATCACGTAAGACTTCCCACACATAAACACGGGTAAGTTTTTACGTTACGCTAACCAAAACATTTGATAGGAAATCCGGTGATATTATAATAGTGTCTAGGGTTTTCAAGTAAAATACAAAAATAGTTGGAATGCTTACATCTCACGTTCCAACATAGTTGGGCACAACTAATACGTACAGCACTTATTGGATTTTGGATTCCATACAATGGCATGGCTACTAGGGTACCGCCCATCACAGTACGGGGCCTAGATCACAGTACCGAGGAGCACGCCCACTCCCCTGCAACACAAAGCCGGAACCATCCCTTACTGGACAGTCCCGAACAAGACAACCCCGACAGTTGTCGCGAATCAACCGCCCCACACAGCCGAATAAAAAGGGACTTCTAGACAGGGGAAAATCTTGTCCTGAAATGGGCATGACCCACCTAGCCTTGCTGCACCTCCCCTGTTTTATCCATTCCTGGTTGATGAGGCTTGAGGCTACGATTACCTTTAGAGAACACATCTCTTAGAATGCTCATCGTCCACCTGACGATGTTCTGGAAGCATTCAATCCATACAAGTTCGTTCCAGGTTCGAATGAAGCCGAAGGCATTATCTCGTTACACTCATTTTGGAATCACCCTCAGAGTTAACGACGATAACCCTTGCACTCTGAATCTTCACCTTCACTTGAGATTCACGACCTATCGTTAATTTGGATCGATGTGGTTTCGGATATCCAAATATGGAAACCCGATCCCGGTCTCATTAAATCCAAAACGTGTCATTTAGGTCCTAGTTGTTTTAAGTTTTAAAACAATTCAATTTAAACTATCTATATACACACCGATAGATAATTCACATCATCACAATAGATAATCATCACCACAGATAATCCAATTCATCATCACAATGCAACCAATGCATCCATATCACACATCATTACTAATCTCATATCTGAGATTCAAACCATTCAAGTAAATCTACATCATCCATATATAAACAAGGATTAATAATCACACCATATATAATTAATTTAAAATGAATTAAATTAATTACTTCATCTCTAATTAATTTAAAGTAAATTAAATTAATTACTTCAATCTATAAATCCTTCTTATATAACAATTGATTACAAACAAATCAACTAATTAATTAACCACTAATTAATGATCCTTGATTAATCATCCTTGATTAATCATCCTTGATTAATCATCCTTTAATTACATTCAAGTAATTAATTCACAAATTAATTCTTTTTAATTAAATACAGTAATTAACCTCTAATTACTTCATTAATTAATTAATTATAATTAATCACATTAATCCTTAATTAATTACATTAATTACTATAATCACTTATCATTAATTAATTAATCTCGATTAATTAATCCTTAATTACATCATTAATTATATTAATTAATGATTCCTAATTACATTTAAATAAATTAACTTCACTAAGTAATTAACCTTAATTATTAATCACTTTGATAAATTAACTTCAGTAATTAACTATTCTTAATTACTGCATTAAGTAAATTGATTACCCCTAAATTAATTATATTTAATAATTAATTAATCATCCTTGATCGGTTTTATTAGTAATTAATTACCCTTAATTAATTACATTACTTAAATATTTTCCAAATTACTTAATCAATAATTGCTTAAATTAATTACGCCAAGTAATTAATTATTAATTTCTTTCACAAAGAAATTATCCTTCATAATAATTAAACAAACAATTAACCTCAATTCTTTCATTCTTCAATAATTTACATCCAGTAATTACTCATCTTAATTACTTCTCTAAGTAATTATTCATCATTAATTATTTATCAACCCATCAATGATTATTATAAATTAATTAAACCTAATTAAGTAATTTAAACTAATCAAATTAATTAATTAATTATAGTGAGTAATTAATAACTCTAAATACTTTCACAAAGTGATCATACTTAACCAAATACCATAATAATTATCAAATTTAATTAATCTAATTAATTATCGAAATTAATTACATTAATTAGTTAATAAATAAACCCTAAGTTAATGATCCTCATCAACTTATCATCAATTTCCTTAATTACCTTTCTTAAGTAATTAACTTAAATTAATCATTATTAATCACAAATTTATTAATCTTTAATAATCATTTAATTAATCACTATTTATTTAATTAATTAGCTTAATTAATCTTAACCTCTTGGTAAATTAATTTTTAAAATCTTTAATTAAAATCTTAACTAATTTAATTAATGATCTTATTTCCAAATTAATTAATCCTGATTAATTAACTTCAATCTTAATTAATTAATTCAAAATCCTTAATTAATTAAATAAATAAATTATTTAATTAACTATCTAATTACCTTATTAATTTAATAAACCAAATCATTAAATCTTTGATTTATTTTAAAACATGAACATTCCTTATTAATGATTATATTGTCATTAACAAAGAAACTTAAACAACTTACTTTAAAATTTGTTTCCAAAATTTCATTTTAAATTTTAAATTTAAAATGAAAACCAAACTTAACTTTAACAAAATTTTTAAAACCTTTTTAAAACTTCTACTAAAAAATTTATTATATTATAAAGAAGTTTAAAGGATATTTAATCCAATTTCATTTTTAAGATACAAATCACATTTAAAATATTTTCAACATCAAAAGTTGTTTAAACATTTAAAATATTTAAATCTTCCCTTATTTTCAAATTATGATTCAAATTGGATTTGATTTCCAAATTTAAAACTTATATTTAAATCTTCTACTCCAATTTTTAAAACCTTATCTTTAAATTCAATTTATTTGTACTCCTTTAAAGTTGTTTAAACATTTTAATTTAAAAAGTTTAAATTAAATTTAAAAACTAGAATTCAAACTCAGATTGAAAACCATACTTTTTAAATTTAAGTTTTAAATTCTTGTTTAAAACCTGCATTCAGATTTTAAAAACAATTTTTGAATTGAAATGTACAGGTTTCCAAAAACCTGTGAACTTCAGGAAAAATACCCGAGCTTCCCTTTTTAGCTTCGAGTAAAACTCTGAACTACTTCAGGTAAAAACTCGAATTACTCGAGTACGACCCGAGTACTAAACTCCTGCAAAAAAACCAAGCATCCTCCTGACACCATTCTTCACCGTGCATATGCACGGTGGTCTTGACCACCTTCGGCCATCACTTAGATAACAAGCAAGTCGACGCTTGCCCAAAAATCATCAACAAACATCCAAAACACCACAAACATCAATAAATCAAATTTGAGTTCAAAACCTGAACATACTGGAACACTATCACCATCAAATTTTTAAACCTGTAAAAATCCACATCCACTCTCCTCCGGCCATCGGAGGCTCTGGGACTCCGTCCGACGCTTCATCAATACCTAAGCAGCCATCAACCCAAAAATAGAAGCACTCGGTCACCTGTAGCCTTCATGCCAATCAAATCATTGCATTGCCTAAAAACTAGGTTTACAAATACTGCAGTCCCAATTCCAAACTACACAATATGATTTTAGTTTTAAGAATCATTTTTTTGTTTAAGTTTTCAGTTTATAATACTGAATTGACTAATTATCATGTTTGAGATTTTACCTTTATTTAACATACCCTGATGTTTCAAACTTTACAGAGACAATCAACAATTTTGTTTTTACTTAATAAGTTTTAAACTAAAATTATAGTATAATTAACATGTTGGTTTCAGGACTTAAGCCTTAACAAGAATATTGAACAAGAGCAAGAGGATTTCTTTTAGAAGAAACTGGACCTGGAACTAAAATCAGGGGAAGTACAAATTTTATAGATGAGAAGGCAACTTAAGTATTTACTTAAATCTTAAAACTGTGATGTTTCTCACAATCATACTATTTCAGTCATAAAATAAGCAACAGATTATACTTAAATTTTTGAAAAGAAAAGTGTTACTCGCAATCATACTTATTTAAATCATTAATCAAGCAACCAATTTATACCTAAGTAAATAAAAAAAATAGGAGTTACTCACTTGATATTTTATGAAACAGAGCACAAAATTGAGTTGCTTTGCATTTAGATTTGCATGCAGACTATGCTTTGATTTTGCTCAAACTTGTATTGCAGATCCCTCCTTATTTTCCAAGTTAAAGATGCTTGTAGGCTAGCTTCCATATGCATTTAAATCTCTTGAATTTGAATGCTTTAAATTTGAAAATTTTGCAGTTGTAAGTTGTGATTGCTTGAACAGGTTTTTTTGAAATCTTGTTACAGGCCTTGTATGCATGATTCCCAGATTTAAAAAAAAATGCAGAGGCTTTCATTTTGCTTTTGAAAATGATTTTACAGAGGATTTTCTTGCTGTGATTAAGGAAGGGTTTCAGATTTGATTTATTGAAAATGAATAAAAGGATATTGATTTGGTTTTTTAGAGTTTTGGAAACAAATTTGTTTCAGATTTGATTCAGCTGAAACTTTGTCTTCTTAACTTTGAAAAAAATGAAGATTAGAAAGAAGGAGATTGAAAAAAAAACATGCTTTTATATGAGTGTAATTGATTTATTAAAAATTTAAAAGAAAAATAAAAATAAAAGACACTTGTAAAAAAGAAATAACACTTGTTACATTAGTCATTTAATTCAACTATACTTGTCATTATACCCCCTAGTTTAATAACATGTGTCTTGATATTAATTTTATTTATTTTTATTTAATTTAAAAGTAAATGAAATCCTCTTTCTTTATTTATTAATTGCTTATATATATATATATAATATTTCATGTAAATGTATATGTATTACTTTTTAATGAAATAAAATAATTTATATAAAAATGAAAATTTACTTACAAGATTTAGATATGTTTATTCATTTGAATTTCAAAATTAATTCAAATTCAAATCCTATTCATACAATTAAAAAATTCCATTTAAAACTAATTTATATTAACATACTTAATTTTTAAAATAATAATATTGTCTTTTAAAATCTATCTGTACTTATACGTTTATTATTTGAAAATAACTCATTTATCAATTTTAAATCATTTATAAAAGAAATCATAAATTAGTTATCTTATTTATCTTAATTAAATGAATTAATTTTTAATATATAAATGGTATTTTAAATTTTCATTTAAAATTCCAAACTATATTTATTAAGCTATATTAAAAAAGAAATAAAATAAACTTTTGTTTATCTTATTAAAATTTAACTACGCTTTAAAATATATTTAAACAAATTAAAACAATTTCTTTAAGTATCTTAAAACCAAATAGTTATTTATTAAATAGTTTTGAATAGGTATTTATTAAATAAAATAATAAATATTCAATTTATCAAAATGAATATTATAATTTAAAAACAAGATTTTATTTGTTTATTAATCTACAAATCAAAACTTATATATCTACAATATATATATATACACATTATAAATAGAAAGCAATTTATTAGCTTTTAAAAGATAAAATTCACCAATTAAACATTTATTTAATTGGATTATTAAATCAAGTAAATTTTTATTAACAGGATTTATCAAATCAATTTAATTCTAAATACAGATTATTAAATTGATATTGCCAAAATTTCCGAGATACCACATTACTACTCTTCTTTTTTCATAAACTCTATGCAAATTCCTTTAAACATTTCCAAATTCCTTTATACAAGTTCTTTTATAAAACCCTTTATAAAATCCTTTAAAATCCTTATAAACTCCTTTATAAAATCATTATAAAAATCCTTTATGAAATCTTTTATAAAATCCTTTTAAAAAATCTATTATAAAATCTCTTATAAGTCTTTTATAAATTCCTTACAAAAAAACTTACAAAATTCTAATATATTTAACAAAATCATTTATCTATTAAAGTTATTATAAAAGTCTATGTTTATTATCTTAAATTAAAAATATTTTATTATATATTAATTAAATTTAATATATATATATATATATATTAAAAATATATTGAATATTTTACTAAATTAAAATTTTAAAATATTTAATATATATATTTAAAACTAAATAAATTATAAGTTCAAATCTTACATTTACATTTAAATCCATATATTAACTTATAATTTGAAAATTTAAAAAAAATAAAATAAATTATTTTCCAGCATAAACTTTTTTATAAAATCATTAAATTAATTTTGAAAATCAAATTTATAAATCAAACATACTTTACCATTTAGAAAATAATTTAAATCCGACCAACGTTGTCCATGTATAATTTTCGACCCTACGGTCAAGTAGTTGGGTATGTATCATTTCAACCTAAATAGTTAAATTTCCGAGTATATATCATTTCAGCTCATATCCCGAATCAGTAATTTTCAAATCAATAAAATCACTCGGCTTTATCATTTCAACCCATAATGATTTTTTTCGAATCTATAAGATCGTTCGGGTACATATCATTTCAACCCATAGTGATAATAGGGATACAAACATCCAATCATCTAAAATTTCAACAAATAAACATCCATCAAAATAAACATCCAAATCAGCCAATAAATCACAATAATTGACTGGTTATCATTACCAGGTATTTAAATAACAATTTAAATTCAATATTAATATTAATATAAAAATGCAATTTAATTTAATAAAAATTCAAATTAAATTAAAATGTCAAATTAAACTACTAAACAACAACCGAAAATATTCTTATCACATCTAAAATTTCATTCAACTAACATAAGACGGTTTAATATTTGTGAGTGGGTCAAATCACACACCTTTGATTTATCATCGATTTAAAATCCAAATAAAGCTCAAAATTTGAATAGTCTTAAAATTCAACCAAACTAGTTCCAAGTTGTTTGAAATTTCGATATGATCCTAACGAAAGAAACCACGCGTCAATCGGAGCTTGTATGAAAAAGTTATGCGTGTTAGAACCATTAAATTTTGAATTTTAATCGAAATAAATTTAAGGGGAAAGTAGTAAATACTCCACCCCTCAAACCCTACTGCATCACATACGCTCTCGAACATGATCACAGTCACCACTCTTCTCCACGTCGCCGTGGCAACTTCGGCCGCCGACGACCAGATCCACCCAGACCATCATGCTCACCTACCACTTCCACCATGGTCGCACACAACACCCTGACCTCACCTAAAGCGAACCGCGACTGCCCCCTTCATGGCCAATTTCTAGTGAACTTGAGCCACTCCACAACAAATGAACACCATAGACGAACACTGCTTTATCTCCTCTTCTAGACGCCAGTCCCCGATCGTCGATTGGTCGACGATCCTCCGTCGATCATGAAACCTTGGAAACAGAAGGCTGAGAAAGATCACCAATTTCTAGCCAAACCATGCCGACAATCGAAAAAAAAATTCAAATGGATATTACATTCCTCGAGAGCTTTCCAACAATATAAAATTTGATAGGTTTAGAGAAGTTTGAATTTTCGATTTAATTTTAATTTGGGAATTTATGGTTTTGGAATTGTCAAACATCAGGAAGGAAGGAAGGAACAGATGAGAATAAGAAGTTCATACAGAAAAAAATAAAAGAAGCTGCTAGAGGTAATAACAGCCTATATATAGGCAGGGCTGGATAAGAACGAATGGACATATCAAATTGGGTCGAAACGATAATAACGACCCGAAAGCCTGTTTCGTTCCTGAAACGAAAGTAGATCATGCCATGTATAAAATATAGGTTTTTGATATGTTTGAACTCAATGGAACCAGTTTCAAACCCTAATTCCATTTTATACAAAAGTTGGCCTTCAAAATCAAATTATATTCATTTAAATTCTTTTAATTGATTTGTACATGTTCTGAGCCCGCACGATAAACAATTTAAATCTGATCGCTACGAAACTTGGAATCCAACAATAATTCACTGTTACGAATTCGATGAAACTAGTTTCGTCAAAATCCGAGATAGTGGCCAAAATAGATAATTTTCACGTCAAAATTTCACATCAGATTAGATTGATTAAATCACCTTTAAATTCAAATTTAAAAGTAAACCATTTTTTCATTCTTGTGTGCATATATATATATATATTTATAATCTTTTAAAATAAAATTTCCATGTCAATTCCAATATTTAAATATTGCACAAATTTCCGCATTCAATTACAACTATAATAAAATCCCAGTTAACTAAAATTTAATTTCAATCAAATTCTTTAATTTTGATTCTCACTTTTGTTATTGAATCAACTATTACGTTATGAATATAATTAACATTAGTTTACATTTTATTACATTCATATTCTACCGTTATCATCTTAAATCGTATTAACTGCAAGATTTAATTATGTTAAATTTTATTGATTTTCAAATTAATTCTAAACATATTAAATAAAGAGATGATAAATAAACAATTATTACTTTTATGTAATTTAATCGCACTCATAAATTTATTGTTTACAAACAAAGATTATAACTACTTACCACATCACTAATTTCATATTCTATATTAACCAATTTCAGTTAATTACATACAATCTCACCGTTAAATACAACATTTAATTTATTTCCTAATTTACAATTATTACCAAATCAACTTTACAACTATTTCAATCGATTGAGGTCACGTTAACATAGTTGATAGTTACATTCAAACAACATTATTAAATCACATTCTAATTATTTTTCTCATTAATAAATCATAAATTTTAATTTCTCACAATATTAAATTTTAAAATCTTGTTAAATTTAATAGTTTTAATTATCAAAAAATATGGGTCGTTACACTCTCCCCCACTCAATAATTTTCATCCTCAAAAAGGAACAAGGAGGAATTAAGAAACTTGATATAATTTCATTCAAAATAATTAATTTCCATATTTAATTTTAATAAAATTTTGAAAGTAACACAAATTTCACAAAAATCTAAGTCCTAAATTCATGAATTTTTTTGGCAAAGTCACCTTTGTAAGGATAGGTTTGCAAAAATAATAATATCAATAATTTCAATATATATATATATATAATATTTAAAAAATAAAACATCCCAAACCACGGGAAAAACAATAATATCATTTCAGAACAGTAATCCGAGAACGTACCTATTTTTCGGGCAAACAACTTTATTTTATAAAACCAAAAGAAGTAGCTTTCTCTTCCATAAACATTATTTCATTTATATAATGCAAAATAGTGAGAATTATGTATAAGAGAAATATTTATTTGTTTCAATTAATAACTAAAGCAAATTAACATAAAACATAAGCAAACAAAACAATACAACCATTATATGCAATCAAAGTGTCCATTATACATCTATAGCAATCAAACTAATGGTTTGTTCAGTTTTAGAAACTTCTCATCATTAAAGGATGATAAATAAACTACTAAGTGTACCTTATGCTCAACAGCCTTGGTTAATTACTTAATAGATTATTCATACAACTTAAACAATTTGAAGTGTCATTTTCCAAACATCCCATGATCCAAACAACAAAGAATTTTAAATTTTATTTAAGTTTATTCTATTGGTTTTGTGACGCCCCACCTCTATACTCACGCTAGCCATGGATACTATGAGGTAACGTCGTCGACTAGCATGAAGAATAAGGTTGTTGAGGAGCGACCACCTATGTAATTTCTTTGTGCGAGTACCGATATGTCAGATAGTATGACATGCATTTCATTTCAAGAGAAAATCTGACAGATCAAATACAAAATCAAAGCTACTACACAGTGGTTATATGGTCTTCAGAAACAAATATAAAATAAGCATAACACAAAATCAATCAAAGATATTCATATCACTAAGGCAGAAATAGATATGAATATATCACATAGAATGTACATCAAAGCAGTGGTCATACAAGATCCACTACATCACAAAAGAATAGGTACAAGTGCTAGATAAAAGAATATGTATACATCAAGGAGTCTCTATCCGGAATGTATAAAAGTAAAAACTACTAAGTTAAAGTAGTTGGCTAAAAGTCAGATGACAAAACCTGATAAGAAGTCAAGCAGAAGCACCTGAAATATCACAGTCTGACCCGAGTATTATTTAAGAGAAAAATAATAAACGGACCAGTCTAGCTATAAATGTCATATAAAATGAGAAAGCATAAGAGATATGACAAAAACGTATGATAACAATAATGCCATACTGTGACAAGTATACATTAGATAACAACAAAAATCATACAATATTTCAAAATTTCTCAAATGCCAAAAAAAGGTCATATTCTTTATTTTATTCACCAAACCACAAATATTTATAAAACCTATCAATATAAATCACAAAAATTGGCGAAACACAAATTCTAGAAATCATCAATTAGAAATCCAAAAATCACAAAGGGGGAGGCCTATCAAAACGGGAGCATGAAATCTCACCAACACGTGTATCACAAACGGGACGCTGTCCCATGGTCCCTAACTATAGAGCCGGTACAACGACGTAGTACAACGATACATCTGAGGAACCTGAAACTCAAGTAATCTGAAACATCGACGTAGTACAATGGTACGCCCGCCGAACTTGATAAGCTGAAACAACGATGTAGTACAACGGTACCCCCAATGAACCGGACTCCATAAAACCATAGGTCGTTAGCCTGTAAAAATGAGACAAAGCTCATCAGAATGAGGTATACTCCCCTATGTGGACAAAGAGACATTGCATATCGCCAGTCTAAACCATAAAATGATCATTATTGATTCATAAAAAGTGTTAAACTAGTAAATAAATGAGTTTAGCTTCATGTCCCATAACCACAGGCTTAACTTAAATATTTACGAATAGATTGTAGATTTCCACTCGAAAATTGTCATAAGATTTCAATCGGACAAAAATTAACCGACGAAGAAAACGCAAGCGTTTCATACCACTTGTTTTGCTAAGTCATTTAATTAGATTTCTCATATGAATGAGGTAAAAGTTTGTATATACTGATAGATTGAAAAACAGTTTTTAAAAAATGAGCTTTGCATTAAAAATAACATTGAAATCATTTTTGTGAAAGAGTTTGAATATTTACGACTAGTATAGAAACCTTTGTATTTTAAAGTGACAAATCACAGAAATGATTGTAAAAATAATCTATCTCCAACAATTCACATTCGATGAGGTGAATCAAAACCATAGAAATCAATATCAAATCCATCAAATGGATATTCCTAAAAATTTAGAAAAGAAGTCATCAGAGTCGATTAAGTGATAACAACTAATCGGATAAAAAAAATCAATATACAAATTGAATTCCACATAAAACAGGCAAAATGGTCGAATTTAATAGCTCCAGACGTCTGTGTCCTTGACGTCTGAGCTGAAAGACTGGAATTGTCATTGCAGATACGCTAGACATTTGGGAAATAAGCTCAAACGTTTGAGCTGTAAGTCTAGAATTTTTATTCCGTAGGTTCTGACGTCTGAGCATATTACCAGACGTCTGAGCTGAAGCTCGGGGCAAGATTTAGCCTTGGCCATTGATGGCTAAATTATCTCGAAAGCGATCGAATGAGTGATAATGGCTAGAGATTTATGCCAAGCGATAACCCAGCCTTATAGACTCATCAATACACTCCAGACAACATGTCCAAACATCCAAAATAGGATTTTCATAGATTTTGACTTCATAATACCAAAAACTGAAAAATTCACTAAACCAATTCAAAAGCAAATGGACATGAAATAGATGTTAGGAATTCATACCTAACAACTATTAAAGGTATAGATATAGATGTGAGTTCAAGAACTCACCTTTAAACCCAAAACAACAAGTGAGAAGCTTTAAAATAAAGGAAAGATCAACCACTCTTCAACTTAAACTCAAGAAGCTCCAATCTAAGCTCATAAGCAAATATTTCTTAAGTTAGGGTTTAGAGATTTCTGAAAATCGAAGAGAGATTGAGATGGAAAAGATGAAGATGATGCTTACCTAAGCTTCTCTTTGATTTCTAGAACTTGATTTCGTAGTAAACTAGGGCTTAGGAATTTTGATTTCTTTTCTCTCCCCCTTTTTTTTAGCTTGAGAGTGTTAGGAAATGAAAATAAATGAAGAGGAGAGTAGTGGAGTGGGATGTATATGGTAATGGGTTTGGGTTCCTTGTTAGGTTAGTGGGCTGAAACCCAAACCCAAAGCCCCAAATGCAAATATCAAAATTCCAATCAACTCCAAACATATCGATGTTTATACTTAAAAAGGTCGCAAACACCATTTTGAACTCAATGGAAGGAGTCTCGAGTCCTAATTCGATTATTCACAAAAAATAGCATTTCAGAATTTAATTTGACTAACGATGCCATATTTAAATTTCAAAATTTAAATATACAATCGCAAAATATGCGGGTTGTTACAGGTTTCTTTTCACATTATTGACCTTTAATTTATTTTCATTCATTCATATAATATCATTTTCTTTCTTTTCATTCATTTACTTACATAAATTTTTTCCATTCATTATTTAAAATCAGCAATGAATCCATTATTAAAGCATTACGTACATTTCATTGCAGTTTATTTCACATTCATTATTCACTTATAACCTTGATATCCATTTTCATATTAATATTAATATTCATCAAAAAATCATTTCAGTCGTTTTCTTGAGTTTATTATCATTTACTTAAACATTATTTACTTTTTCTATTTAATTTAATTACTAGAACTTCAAAATATTAACTTATGTTTATAATATTCTTGTAACATCTTAAATTTTCATTTATAAACTATTCATTTTGAAGCATTTTTGTAATTAAGCTTTTATTTGTACAATATTCTATTACCTATTCATATTAATATTTCAAATTTTAAATATTTTAGGTAAGTTTTATTTATGCTTTTAGAATGTAACTGAATGTTTCACAAATTTATCTTATTCATTTTAGTTAACAAAAATGTTCAACAATTTACATCTTCTCAATTTTTATTGTCTTTTAATTTACACGTGACAAATCTCCAATATCTTACAGTTTCATTAATCATTTAGCTTCTAATTTCTCATTTTTGATTTTAGAAGTTTCCAACTATTAAAATAGTTAAGATTTCATTTCATTATAATAATCAAAATCCCTAATTTATAGAAACTTGAGAACTAAATACTGAGTTCCATTTCAAATCATCTTGAAATAATATATATGTATTCATATCTTATATCTATATCTATCTATATATATATATATATATCAAATCATACTTAAGAAAATAAAATAATTTTTGTTATTAAGACAATGTGTAGCAAAGCTACTACCATGGTCTTCCCACTTTGAAACTCGAAAATGAGTGTCAATGATGTAACGATCATCGCTGAAATTATTTTCCAGCGACTAAAGAGGGGAGTATAGATGTAAGGACCCGTATTTTACGTGTCGATAAATCGTAAAATAGATGCCATCAAGTCGTTAGTATTGTTGTTAAGTCGTTTAAAGTTTGAGTCGACCATAGCTTAAGTCGTATGGAAGTTAACTCGTGTGGTGCTTAAGTCGTAGATAGCTTAGGTCAGGTATTTCTTAAGTCGTAGACGACTTAAGGGGTTTCGAGTTATAGAAGTTTCGACCTATAGAAGTTAAGCCGTGTGATGGCTTAGGTCGTGTGTTGATTTTGGTCGTGGACGGGTTAAGGATTTACCGACCTATAGATTTGAGCGACTTAGAGGGGTAGACGACTAAGATAGTTAGAGGCTTAAGGGTTTAGGTCGTGAGTCGTTTGGAACGACTTAACGGGATAGCGACCTAGTTGTTAGCCTGTGTTGGAGTTAGGTCGTAGGTCGTAGGACCTGTTGAGTCGTAAGTCGCATGTCTGTTAAGTCGCGCCTGGGATGAGTCGTTGGGTCGGCATCAGGTTAAGTGGTTAGGTCGGCAGGGTGTGTTGAGTCGCTAGGTCGGCCGTGTGTGTTAGTTCGTTAGGAAGTATACCTGTTAGGTCGCGTGAAGGCGTACTCGTTAAGTCATTGCTGTGTTAGGTCAGTTGTGCCGCATGTTTGTTGGTCTCGTGTCTTAGTTAGGTCGTGGGACGACCTATGTTAGGTCGTAAGTCGACCAGGCGACTTAGGAAAGGATGCGACTGTGTTAGAGTGTTAGGTCGCATATAGGGTTAAGTCGTTAGGTCACGCGTGTGTTTTAGGTCGTTGGGTTTGTTAGGTCGTTGGGTTTGTTAATTCGCTAAGCCGCATGAGTTCTTTAACCAGATAGGTCGTAAGCTGTTAGGTCGGCTGCTGGTTAGGTCGTGGGTCGTGGAGATTGGTAGGTTGGCAGTTGTTAAGTCGTGTGACCCTGTGTCTGTTTGAGTCGTAAGTCGGCAGCTATGCTAAGTCGTAGGTCGGGGATTTTAGGTCGTGGATGACTCATAGGGCGGACGAGTTAAGGATCAACTATAAATAGAGGCGCCTATCTCACTATGTTGGCACCGGATTTTGAAGCGACGAAGTGTTGCCATTTTGAGAGCTCGACCACAACATTTCTTCACTTCTTTTCTCCACTCTAATCTAGTGCTAACACCCATCCAAGATCGAAGATCAAGGTCAAAGATTCAAGAGCCAAAGTTGAAGATCTTCATCCAATAAAGAGAGATTTCATCATTTGAAGTGGAATCTTGTCGGATCAAGCTTAGTTCTTCGCTGTCCAGATCTGAAGTTGTTATCTTTTGTGGTGTTTAGGTGATTTGGTGAGTGGTGGTTACCTCTCAAACGGACCCAAAGGAGTATATTGGATCGGTGGCTTGCTTGTGTGTTAAAGATAGCGATTTCATGCATTTTCCTTAAGTCTGCATGTAGATCTATGGTTTATGATGATTCAACACCTATTTTACTATATGTTCACCTATGCAAGTTCATTCATTAAGTTGTAGGAATGTTGCTTAGATTTCATACTTATTAGATTTGGACTCTTTATTTACGAAATTGCCATTATTGCTGTAATTGTTTATTTAGATCTTGTTTGATTGATTACTTGGATTAATGTTTGATTTGAATGATTAGTTGATTGATAACTTGGTTTGGTCAAGTTGGTCGAAGATGATTCAAAAGCTAAGTGGAAAGGCTCTTGAATAAGGAAAGCTGCTTGTGGCATATGAAGCGGATGTTGAAGCTCATATGGATAGACTTGATGATGATGTTGAGATGAGACTTTGCCATGATGCGATGAGGCAAACCATGATGTTGAGATGGAACTTTGCTATGATGCGAAGAAGCAAAGTAAGATGTGAGAAAGCCTTGGTTTAATCCAGACGGGATCATCCCAAGCATGATGATACTCGATGATGTGGTTCGAGTTTGTGGATAATGGTTGGCTTGAGAGGCGCTTGAGCTAGTATGAAAATAGTCGTCAAGGAGGATGACTAGAAGGCTGAGATCTCATCGTTATTGAAGGTTCTAGCATGCTCAAAGCAAGAGTACGTTGGGACGGGCTGCGACGACATCCCAGGGACGGGCTGCGACGACGTGCTAGTACTCTGGGCAGATTCGATAGTCCTAGGCACGGGCTGCGACGACGTGCAGAGTTATGTCTAGAACCGGGGTTACCATTAGCCCTTGGCGGATGGATGAGATAATGTGATGGTCATTCAATTAACGATGAAATCAAGGCAATGATAACAGTGATAGCCAGAGTCATGGATGTTTGGATGTTTGGTTGTATCGTCGCTTGGGCCAAGAGCGATGTTTTCAGAGTGCTTATCTGATCTTGGTTTAGGCCTTGGGGGTTTGTACTTGGAAAACATCGACCTTGACTCGAGTGATAATTACTTTTCTTTGAATGTCTGAATTGCTATGTTTGCTTCTGCTTAGTGTGTCTGGGGCTATCACTGTAGAAAGAGGTGGAGTGGGATGGTTGAGTTCCTATTCCTTTTTACCCTTTATGCTCTTTTGGTATGTTTGATAGTTGATTTACTGCTCACTAAGACTTTTGTCTGACTCAAGGTTTTATGTTTAACTCTTATCACCTTGGGCTGTTCATCCATGTTGGGATGGGCAGACTAGGTAGCAGGTGACAGGTGCTGTTCTTAGTAACCAACGCTATTGATGACGAAGACGAGCTGGAGGCTTTTGCATATTGTTTTCTTACTATATGTACTGGATGTTCTGCTGTTTGTTTAATACTCTGTGTGTTATGTAGTGAGGCTTGATGTATTGACTATTCAGATGTTTGTAATAAACTACTATGAGTTTATATGATAAGATTCTGTTCAATGAGCTTCACTATGTATACTTTTCTATTGTATTTTATCCCTGCGCTGTGAGTAATACGATAGACTATTGTGTTTACCCTACCTTGATGATCGTCCATGGCGGCCTGGCACACTTTTCAGCGCATTATTCCTTGTTTAAGTGCAGGAGTCATGGGCGGTCGTCACATTTGGTATCAGAGCCTTGGTCAATCGATTTTAGCCAACGCTCGCTGATGTAACTACGTATGAGAGGCGTAATTGTATTTTTATGGATGATTACTATATATATATAATATAGTAGCTTAGAAGGATTTGAATTCCTTATGCAGTTGTTTCCCAGGGTATATTAATCATTTCTTTTAGATATTAGGAATAAGTGGAAGAGGGAGACCAGCTGCTAGGGAAGGCCATGCTGTTGAGGGGGGCTGCTGATTATGCTTCTATGTTTGAAGCTATGATGACTTCTATCATGAGAAGGATGCCAGCTCCGGGACCATCAGTAGATGTTGGAGTTCAAGTTCAAGCTCCAAGACCAGTGGATTTTGCTAAGTTGTGCAAAGACTATACTTCTCTTGGAGGAAAGGTTTTCTTGGGAACAGAATCAATCATTGAAGTTCAGGGATGGATAGATGCTTGTAAAAGGATTTTTGGTGATTTGGGAATTGAGGATGCAACTAAGAGGAAGCTTGCATCAAGACAGCTTCAGGGAATGGCTTCTAATTGGTGGAACTCTATCACTATTGATACTCCGGAGGAAGAGATCACTTGGGAGCAATTCCAAGCTAGATTTGAAGCTAAGTTCATTTCTACAGCTCAGATATCTGTTTTGTTTAAGAAGTTTGTGGAACTCTAGCAAGGTGGAAGACCAGTTCTTGAGTATGTTTCTGAGTTTGAAGCTTTGTCCAAGTATGCTCGGTCGTATATTGAATCCCCTTATCAGAAGAATGAGAAGTTTGTGATAGGCTTGGACACTTATCTTGGGAGGCAGTTGGTGGATCATCTGGATGATCCATTTGAGAAGCTTGTGGAGAAAGCTCTCAAGCATGAGAATTTGTTTCCTAAAGAAGGATCTGTTGTTTCTGTGACCAAGGAGCAAAATGAAAACAAGAAGAGGAAGCAGCAGCAGCAGAAGGGTAAGGATGGCCAGAAGAAGCCGAAGGGTGAAGTGACCTGCTACAACTGTCAGCAGAAGGGTCATCTCTCCAGGGATTGCAAGAAACCGAAAGTGCCGGCGAAGTGCCACAACTGTGACGAACCGGGGCATTTTAGGAGGGATTGTCCGGAACCGAGGAAGGACAAGCAGATTGTGCAAGCCTATGCTTTGGGGGCTGTTCCATCATCTTTGAAAGCTCCTACTGTGGGAGAGAAAGGAAAGAGTGTGGTGGTTCAAGGTATTCTTTCCATTTGTGGTGTTCCAGTTAGGGTGTTGTTTGATACTGGAGTGTCGCATTCCTTTGTTTGTAATGAGTTGGTAGACCAGTTGGGTTTGGAACCAGATATTGTTGATAGACCATTGGTTGTGACTAATCCAGTTGGGGGTTCATCTTGTTTGTGTATGGTATGCCGTGGTCTAGTTGTATCGAGTCATGATTGCTCTTTTGTTTGTGATTGTTTTGTTCTGAACTTTGCGGGGTTCGGAATTATTTTGGTTATGGACTGGCTTAGGAAGTATGCGGCAAAGGTTGATTGTGAGAGGCTTGAGGTGACAGTCGAGAATGTGGAGAGGCGAAAGGTTGTGATACGATGTAAGCATGAGGAAGACGTCTTCATGAGCTTCATGTATTCGCTGGTTGTTCCACAGGATGGACTGTCATCGATGCCTATTGTGAATGGATTTGAGGATGTCTTTGACGAGGTCAAAGGGTTACCGCCGCATAGAGAGATCGAGTTTCGTATCGATCTAGTTGAGGGAGCCAGACCCGTTGTGATGCCTCTTAGGCGGATGGCGCCTAGGGAACAGCAAGAGTTGAAGGTGCAAGTTGATGACCTTTTACAGAAAGGATTCATTCGGCGTAGTGTGTCCGAATGGGGTGCACCAGTTGTGTTTGCAACCAAAGCGGATGGATCGTTGAGGTTGTGTGTGGATTATCGTGAGCTGAATAAAGCGACTAAGAAGAACAAGTATTCATTGCCGAGAATAGATGACTTGTTTGATCAGCTTCACGAAGCTAAGGTGTTTTCTCAGATGGATTTGGCAACGGGATTTCACCAGTTGAGAGTGGCAGAGGATAGTGTGCCGAAGACTGCTTTTAGGACACCATCTGGTTTCTATGAGTGGCTGGTAATGTCGTTTGGATTGACTAATGCACCAGCATATTTTGTGGATCTTATGAATAGAGTGTTCAGAGATCAGTTGAACAAGTTCGTACTTGTGTTTGTGGATGATATTCTGATTTATTCCAGAAATGAAGAAGAGCACAAGACGCACTTGCGGATTGTTTTGGAAATCTTGCGAAAACAACAGCTGAAGGCTAAGTTTTCGAAGTGTCACTTCTGGAAGAGTGAAGTGAGGTTCTTAGGCCATGTTATCTCTGGAAATGGAATAGTGGTTGATCCCGCCAAGGTGGCCAAGATCCAGGATTGGGTTAGACCTAAGAATGCATCTGATGTGAGAAGTTTTCTTGGATTAGCAGGATACTATCGTCGGTTTATCAAAGACTTTTCCAAGATAGCTGCACCGTTAACAGGATTGACGAAAAAGAACCAAGTGTTTAAATGGGATGCTAAGTGTGAGCAAACTTTTGGAATCCTGAAAGAGCGACTGACAAGTGCTCCTGTTTTGACTATTCCAAGTGGGAATGATGAGATGGTGGTTTACACCGATGCATGTGGTACTGGACTTGGAGCAATGCTAATGCATAAGGATAAAGTTGTTGCATATGCAAGTCGACAACTAAAGCCGCATGAAAGGAATTATCCGACTCATGATTTGGAGTTAGCGGCGATTGTATTTGCTCTAAAGATGTGGAGACATTATCTATTGGGAGTTCGATTCGAGTTGTTTACAGATCATAAGTCATTGAGGTATCTTTTCTACCAAAAGGATTTGAATCTTCGGCAGCAACGATGGCTAGAGTTTTTAGCATCATATGATTTTGGTATAGCTCCGAGAAAAGGTAACGCAGTGGCAGATGCGTTAAGTCGAAGACATGCAGGATTGGGAGCCATGTTTTCGGAATGGAAGAATCTCGAGTATTTGGCAGGATTTGACTTCAGGCCTAGATGTGAATTGGAACCTGAGATGTTGGCAAACTTATCGATAAGACCTACTCTGGTGGAAAGAGTTGGCGAGAGCCAAAAACGAGACGCTAAGATTGTCAAGATTATCCGTGATGTGGAATCTGGAGTAGACCCAGAAAAGGATAAAGGATTTGAAGTCGATCGAGAGGGTTGGCTTCGGAAGCAAGGACGATTAGTTGTTCCCGATATAGATGGATTGAGAGATGAAGTTCTTATGGAAAGTCATCACTCGAAGTTGACAATTCATCCAGGTGGAAATAAGATGTATCGGGATATGAAGAGAACCTATTACTGGGAAGGTATGAAGAAGGATGTTGGAAATTTTATTTCCAAGTGCATGAATTGCCAGTTGGTAAAAGCCAAACAGAAGAAGCCAAGTGGATTGCTTCAGCCATTAGAAGTTCCTACATGGAAGTGGGAGCAGATATCGATGGATTTTATCGATGGACTACCTAGAACAAGAATGGGAAATGAAGGGATTTGGGTAATCGTAGATCGTTTGACTAAGAGTGCAAGATTCATTCCTGTTCGATCAACTAGGACTGCATCGAAATTGGCTGAGTTGTACGTTAAGTGGATAGTTCGATTCCATGGAATTCCGAAGAGTATAGTGAGCGATCGAGACCCATTGTTCACTAGTGAATTTTGGAAGAGCTTCCAGGGAGTTTTGGGAACCAAGTTGTGTTTGAGTACAGCTTATCACCCCCAAACAGATGGTCAGACCGAGAGAGTCAACCGAGTTTTGGAAGATCTCCTTAGAGCTTGTGTTTTGGACTTCGGAGGATCATGGGAAGATCATCTTCATTTGGTAGAATTTGCGTATAATAACAGTTACCAGTCAAGTATTGGTATGGCACCATATGAAGCGTTGTATGGAAGACCGTGTAACTCTCCGACATGTTGGTTAGAAACAGGAGAAAAGTTGATATTTGGGCCAGAAATGATTCGACAGACTTCGAATCATATAGAGATCATTCGGCAACGAATGAAGGCAGCCCAAGATCGTCAGAAAAGTTATGCCGATAATCGTCGTAAGGATTTGGAATTCGACGTAGGTGATATGGTTTTTGTGAAGATTTCTCCATTGAAGAATGTTATTCGATTCGGGAAGAAAGGAACTGATCATCGAGCGAATTGGAAAGCTCGCCTATAGATTGGAGTTACCAGAAAAGATGGCGGGTGTGCACAATGTTTTTCATGTATCTTATCTGCGGAAGTATGTGCACGACTCGAATACGGTGGTTTCTGCTGAAAGCTGTGAAGATTTAGAGGTTGATCCAGTTGTTACGAGACCTCGTAAGCCGCTTCGTGTTGTGGAAACCGACACGAAACAGCTTAGGAGGAAGACGGTTAAGTTGCTCAAGGTATAATGGAGTGATGATGTTAACGACTGTACGTGGGAGGAGGAAGAGAGGATGAAGGCAGCTCATCCTGAACTCTTCGAGGTATGGCCCTAAGGTGTCGTGACATCTCACGAATTTGTAACTTGTTCTAGTCTTAGAATTCTACATGCTAGGCTAGTAATTGGATGCATGGTTTGTTGATTGCTACGGATGGTAGGCATGCGGAATAACTTTGGTTGCTCTTGTTTGTTTGGAATTTCGGGGGCGAAATTCCTAAGGGGGAAAGAATGTAACGACCCGTATTTTACGTGTCGATAAATCGTAAAACAGATGCTATCAAGTCGTTAGTATTGTTGTTAAGTCGTTTAAAGTTTGAGTCGACCATAGCTTAAGTCGTATGGAAGTTAACTCGTGTGGTGCTTAAGTCGTAGATAGCTTAGGTCAGGTATTTCTTAAGTCGTAGACGACTTAAGGGGTTTCGAGTTATAGAAGTTTCGACCTATAGAAGTTAAGCCGTGTGATGGCTTAGGTCGTGTGTTGATTTAGGTCGTGGACGGGTTAAGGATTTACCGACCTATAGATTTGAGCGACTTAGGGGGGTAGACGACCTAAGATAGTTAGAGGCTTAAGGGTTTAGGTCGTGAGTCGTTTGGAACGACTTAACAGGATAGCGACCTAGTGGTTAGCCTGTGTTGGAGTCAGGTCGTAGGTCGTAGGACCTGTTGAGTCGTAAGTCGCATGTCTGTTAAGTCGCGCCTGGGATGAGTCGTTGGGTCGGCATCAGGTTAAGTGGTTAGGTCGGCAGGGTTTGTTGAGTCGCTAGGTCGGCCGTGTGTGTTAGGTCGTTAGGAAGTATACCTGCTAGGTCGCGTGAAGGCGTACTCGTTAAGTCGTTGCTGTGTTAGGTCGGTTGTGCCGCATGTTTGTTGGTCTCGTGTCTTAGTTAGGTCGTGGGACGACCTATGTTAGGTCGTAAGTCGACCAGGCGACTTAGGAAAGGATGCGGCTGTGTTAGAGTGTTAGGTCGCATATAGGGTTAAGTCGTTAGGTCGCGCGTGTGTTTTAGGTCGTTGGGTTTGTTAAGTCGCTAAGCCGCATGAGTTCTTTGACCAGATAGGTCGTAAGCTATTAGGTCGGCTGCTGGTTAGGTCGTGCGTCGTGGAGATTGGTAGGTTGGCAGTTGTTAAGTCGTGTGACCCTGTGTATGTTTGAGTCGAAAGTCGGCAGCTATGCTAAGTCGTAGGTCGGGGATTTTAGGTCGTGTACGACTCATGGGGCGGAGGAGTTAAGGATCAGCTATAAATAGAGGCGCCTATCTCACTATTTTGGCACCGGATTTTGAAGCGACGAAGTGCTGCCATTTTGAGAGCTCGACCACAACATTTCTTCACTTCTTTTCTCCACTCTAATCTAGTGCTAACACCCATCCAAGATCGAAGATCAAGATCAAAGATTCAAGAGCCAAAGTTGAAGATCTTCATCCAACAAAAAGAGATTTCATCATTTGAAGTGGAATCTTGTCGGATCAAGCTTAGTTCTTCGCTGTCCAGATCAGAAGTTGTTATCTTTTGTGGTGTTTAGGTGATTTGGTGAGTGGTGGTTACCTCTCACACGGACCCAAAGGAGTATATTGGATCGGTGGCTTGCTTGTGTGTTAAAGATAGCGATTTCATGCATTTTCCTTAAGTCTGCATGTAGATCTATGGTTTATGATGATTCAACACCTATTTTACTATATGTTCACCTATGCAAGTTCATTCATTAAGTTGTAGGAATGTTGCTTAGATTTCATACTTATTAGATTTGGACTCTTTATTTACGAAATTGCCATTATTGCTGTAATTGTTTATTTAGATCTTGTTTGATTGATTACTTGGATTAATGTTTGATTTGAATGATTAGTTGATTGATAACTTGGTTTGGTCAAGTTGGTAGAAGATGATTCAAAAGCTAAGTGGAAAGGCTCTTGAATAAGGAAAGCTGCTTGTGGCATATGAAGCGGATGTTGAAGCTCATATGGATAGACTTGATGATGATGTTGAGATGAGACTTTGCCATGATGCGATGAGGCAAACCATGATGTTGAGATGGAACTTTGCTATGATGCGAAGAAGCAAAGTAAGATGTGAGAAAGCCTTGGTTTAATCCAGACGGGATCATCCCAAGCATGATGATACTCGATGATGTGGTTCGAGTTTGTGGATAATGGTTGGCTTGAGAGGCGCTTGAGCTAGTATGAAAATAGTCGTCAAGGAGGATGACTAGAAGGTTGAGATCTCATCGTTATTGAAGGTTCTAGCATGCTCAAAGCAAGAGTATGTTGGGACGGGCTGCGACGACGTCCCAGGCACGGGCTGCGACGACGTGCTAGTACTCTGGGCAGATTCGATAGTCCTAGGCACGGGCTGCGACGACGTGCGGAGTTATGTCTAGAACCGGGGTTACCATTAGCCCTTGGCGGATGGATGAGATAATGTGATGGTCATTCAATTAACGATGAAATCAAGGCAATGATAACAGTGATAGCCAGAGTCATGGATGTTTGGATGTTTGGTTGTATCGTCGCTTGGGCCAAGAGCGATGTTTTCAGAGTGCTTATCTGATCTTGGTTTAGGCCTTGGGGGTTTGTACTTGGAAAACATCGACCTTGACTCGAGTGATAATTACTTTTCTTTGAATGTCTGAATTGCTATGTTTGCTTCTGCTTAGTGTGTCTGGGGCTATCACTGTAGAAAGAGGTGGAGTGGGATGGTTGAGTTCCTATTCCTTTTTACCCTTTATGCTCTTTTGGTATGTTTGATAGTTGATTTACTGCTCACTAAGACTTTTGTCTGACTCAAGGTTTTATGTTTAACTCTTATCACCTTGGGCTGTTCATCCATGTTGGGATGGGCAGACTAGGTAGCAGGTGACAGGTGCTGTTCTTAGTAACCAACGTTGTTGATGACGAAGACGAGCTGGAGGCTTTTGCATATTGTTTTCTTACTATATGTACTGGATGTTCTGCTGTTTGTTTAATACTCTGAGTGTTATGTAGTGAGGCTTGATGTATTGACTATTCAGATGTTTGTAATAAACTACTATGAGTTTATATGATAAGATTCTGTTCAATGAGCTTCACTATGTATACTTTTCTATTGTATTTTATCCCTGCGCTGTGAGTAATACGATAGACTATTGTGTTTACCCTACCTTGATGATCGTCCATGGCGGCCTGGCACACTTTTCAGCGCATTATTCCTTGTTTAAGTGCAGGAGTCATGGGCGGTCGTCACAATAGAACTTATTTCCTTTTTAAATTCTTTTAAAACATTTCTTTCAAACCACATTAAAATATTTATATCCGAAAGTACTTCTAAATAATACTAATGTTATATTCCAAAATCTTTAAAAACCAATTTCGAAACCCTGGAACGTAAGTTCTCACATTTTCTATTAATATTCATTTTGTTTGTAAATTCTATTTTGCAACCAGTATTTATAAAATTTCACTTCCTAACAAACAAACATTTCACATACAATGATATCCATTCATAAAAATTATTCTTTTATATGCAAAATATAACACTAGGTAAAATTATTTCATTAACCTATATTTCAAAAATAGTATTGTGTCGGTCTACCTTATTAAGTGTTTAGAAATCCCTATCGATGTCATAACGTCTTATGTACCAACTAGAATTTATAAATACAAAATAAAAAAACAGGAAAATAGGCTCAAGGAAAAACTTAGAATTTTTTTTGGAATGAAGGACGCGGCAATTATTTTTACGTTTTAGGGACGCGAGTTTTATTCTTTTGCCTGAAGGATATTCTTCACCCAAAAATTAGACGGTTCCCAAATCTCGTTCTCAAACAATAGGACAGACGTCGGCATCACAAAAATAGGCGGCGCTGCATCACAAGAGCTGACGATGGCGGCGCAACCGCAGACGAAGGCGGAGCTCATGCAGGCAAAGGCGGAGCTAGTTCGTCTTGCAAAGGAGATTGACCGTAGATGGCGGTGACTATTTTGAAGGTCTACGGTGACTTGAGCCATGCTTTTTATGGCCGATTTCAGATGAGCGGCGGTGGAGTGGAAGTTAAGGTTGCTGGTGATGCTAAAAGTAACGATGGCGATTAAATGTGTTGAAATGAACTAAGAAAAAAAATGCTATATTAAACTATCATTTTGCAATGCTATATTAAACTATCATTTTGCATAACTAAAATGCTATATTAACCTATCATTTTACATATCCTAAACATGCTTGTGGACTTTGTAATTGAAATGCTACATTAAACTATCATTTTGTATAACTTAAACATGCCAATGGATATTGTAATTAAAATGATAGTTTAAATTTCATTTTGCATATTGTAACTTTGGTATTGGACTTCACAACTAAAATGCTATATCAAACTATTATTTTACATATTTTAAACATGATAAACATGCCAATGGATATTGTAATTAAAATGATAGTTTAAATCTCATTTTGCATATTGTAACTTTGGTATTGGACTTCACAACTAAAATGCCATATCAAACTATCATTTTACATATTTTAAACATGATAGTGGATTTCATAACTTAAATGTTATATTAAACTATCATTTTGCATATCATAAACATAGTGGTGAACTTTGCGATTCAAATGTTACATTAAAAATACATATGCTATATTCAATTATCATTTTGCATTTGGTAGTCATTTTGTATATTTTATTCATTCTACTTCACTTTAAATATATTTATGCTAAATTCAAGTTCATTTTGCACATTTATTCATTCTTATTCAATTGAAATACACTTATGCTATATCTAAATATCATTTTTCATAGTCAGATAATTGTACTATATTTTGAAAGTATAAATGCTATATTAGTCTATCATTTAGCATATTAAATACAGTGTATTGTAGAAATGCTATACCCAAATATCATTCAACTTGTGATTAAATTTTTTTGACTTTCTTCTTCTTCTGTGTTTTGCTTCTCCATTTATTTCTTACCTCTAGATTTAGTGGCACTCGACTTCAATTTTCACGAAATTTCTAATTTATGCTTTCATTGAAGTGTCGAATCAGGTTTTTTTCAATTTTCAAATGGACAGCGGAAGCTTCGACGATGGCGGCAGCTTGGACGACGGTGGCTTGGGTGATGGCGGCTAAGGCAGGTTAGGGCGGCGGCGGCTACGGCAGGTTACGACTATGGCGGCGGTGGCTATGGAAAGCTTTAGACGATGGCTTCGGACGATGGAGGAAATGGTTGAAGTTGGTTGAATAGAACGCGCTACTGTCCTTGAGCCTAAATTCTAATAGTTCTGTCCTATGTTTAAAAATTAGCATAAAGTTTTTCCTTTAAACTAATTTCCTCATATAAAAAATTAACAATATCACTAATATATACTCTCCCTTATATACGTACACTCAGACTCATTCTAGGGTATTAATATCCCTATCTCTAATGAGTTAACCCCGAATAGGCTAAGGTATCAATAAACCAAAGCTCTAATACCAACTGTGATGGCCCACCTTTTTGGATGGTTTAAATCAAAAATAAACCACACATGTCATCTCGAACCATTCAAAAGGGAGGACTGCCAATGGGGTAAATAAGAAAATAAGAGAAAAGAAGGAAAAAATCAAAACACAGAATCTCATAGCAGAATGACAAAATATAATAATTAAATAAACAATTCATAAAGTTGTTTTATAATATACATTTTATTACACTTTTATCGTAACAACCCATAATTTTCTATAACTAAAAATAGTTAACTTAATAAGATTTGGTGATTTAATATTAGGAGAAATAAAATTTTGTGATATATTAATGAAATAATAACTAAAATGAAACATAATAATGTTAATTTAAGTTAATTGTTAACGATTTGAATGAAATTCCAATCAATTGAAATGATTTAAAGGTTATACTTGGTATAGAGTGAATATAGGAAAACAAATGTAAATATCGAATTAATTAATGAAATAATACATAATTAATGGTAAATGAATAAACCAGTTTTAGGTAAGTAATCGTAAAATTTACTTGTAAATAATAAACTTATAATGTGATTAAAGGTTAATGGTAATAATTATTATAAGTTGCCTACTTATTTAGTCTGTTAAATTTTATTGGAAATCAATTATAATTGAATGAAATTAAATGCTACATTAATGTGAGTTAATACAAATGATGTAAATTGTGAATGTAATAAAAAGGAATAGAAATGTAATTATATTCTTAAGGTAATAATTGATTAAATAAAAGGGTGAAATCAAGATTTAATCAATTTTTGGAATTTAAATTATAATAATTGGATTTATTACAATTAGATGTTATTAAATATTACATGAAATTTGAAAATATTAGTGTAATAGGTTATAAACCATGATAGTTATATTCAAAAGATGATAAATGGTTGAACAACAGGATTGGAAATCAAATAAATGATTTTATTGGAAATTTAATCTGCAATTACTAAATTTATTGAAATTGAAATTAAACACTGTAAATTGTGAAAATTCAATAATAAAGTGATATAGAAATTTGTTTCAAAGGGATTATCAATTACTAAGTAATCCAAAATGATAGAAATTGTAAATTTTTAAATTTGAATTGAAAGAACGAAACCAAATTTAATAAATTTATTGAAATTAAATTATATTACTTGGATTTAATACGGTTGTAATTGAACACCGTAATTTGTGAAATATTTAACACGAAATTAAACTTGTTTTAATTTATTATAAATGTCTATGAAATCAAAAATGATAAAAATGGTCAGTTATTAAATTTGAATTGAAAAAGTGATTTAATTAATTTATTTAATTAACGTGAAAGCCATTTTGGCCACTGACTCGGATTTCAACGAAACCAGTTACATCGGATCCAAGTTTCGTAGCGGTCGAACTTGTCATTTGATCCTACGGACTCTGAATGCCTAGAAATTAATTTTATTGAAATCAATTTGAAATAAGCTGATTTTGACATAACTTCTTCATACGATGGAATTTGGACTTGAAACCTACACCATTGAGTTTAAAATATTGCAAACATCTTTCTATTTTTAGTTTTTCCTATAAATAGCCCATTATAAATCCTAGCAGTCTTTCTATTTCTTATTTTTGTACATACAATTCAGCTGTCTACTTCTCCTCCTAAATGGCAGAAACAGATTCAAACTTCAAAACTCTCAATTCAACTTCAAAATCAATTTTAAAATATAAAAATCCATAAAATATATCTAATTATATATCAATTTGAAACTCTCGACGAGCGCAGGTCAAATCTGCAGATCGTTTTTCGATCTAGGTTTCGGTGTGGCCAGTATTGGGTGGTTAAGCCTCAGCAGTTCATCGTGTCACGATTAACTTTGTCGGATCCTCAAATTGAGGGTACCGTTGTGTGGAGAGGACCGAGTGTAGTTAATCGGTGTGGTTCGTGGGTGAAATCGACAGTTAGATTATTGACAAAATTTGATTAGGGTTTTGGCTCATCGGCGTCAACGGCTTGTAGCTGGTGGACGGCTTAGCTAGGAGGTGGTGTAGTGCGATGAGGCGAAGGTGTTGGTAGCACTATCGTGGTCGAAGGCGGCTCGTAGTCCGAGCTATGGGCAGTCAAAGGTGATCAAGAGGGCCGATGTCAGGCAAATGTACGATGTGGAGGGGTCCACACGTGAGGGACGCATTCGATCAGGAGATTGCTGACGTGGAGGTGCCAATATTTATTATCCTATTTCGAATTAATTTAATCTTTAAATATTATAGCGTTAATAACTTTTACATACGAGGTCCGATTTACGTGCAGTTTATTCCGCTACGATCGTATCGAAATTCTGGATATTATGACATGGTTTGGACAAATTCTAAGGTTGTTGAAATCTAGGCCCTATTTTGGATTTTAATTCGATTTAAAATCAAAGGTGAGTGTTTTAACCCACTCACAACTTCTAAAATTTCTTATGTTAGTTAAATTAAACTTGTGATGCGAATAGAAATTTATTTATTGTTGTTTGGTAAATTTAAATCGTCATTCAGTTAATTTGAATTTATATGAATTAAATAGCCATTTAATTTATTATTGAATTTAAAATTGCCAATTAATTACCTATGAATAATAATCATTTATTTTTTGTAATATATTTGGTTGAATTGGAGGATAATTGTGGTGGATGTCTGATTGCTGATATTAGATGATTGGATGTTTTGGTTGATTTATATAATATTATCACTCTACAAGTTCTCTTAATTTTTATTAGAAAAATCACCGATAAATGAAATATACCTAAACGACCTATAGATTAAGGAAAAATTATTATGGGTTGAAATGATAGACTCGAGCGATTTTCTGGAATTTCTTTTATCGATTTGTGATTGCGGTTTGAAATGATATATATAACCGTAAAGTTTTAAATTACGGATTGAAATGATAAATATCCCTGTCACTTGACCCTAGGGTAGAGAGTTATATACAAACACTAGATTGGTTAAATTAAATGATTTCTAAATCCTTAATTTTTGATTTAGTTAAGTGATATTTTGAAATAAAATTTGATTCATATTAATTGAATTATTATAAAATTCAAGTTTAATGTTCAATTGGAATTGATTTAAAGGAATGATTTAAAGAAATTAAATTGAAATTTTAAAGTTGAATTTGAAATATAAGTGAAGTTTATCCAAATTGAGTTATTAAAATTATTTGAAATATAACTTTGAGATATATGGGAATTGGAGTAATCTAAATTGATATTTCAAACATGGATTAGAAGCGATATAGAATTAAATATTTTATTGAGAATTTGAATTGAAAGACTTGAAATTGGGGTTTTGGAAATTAAAAATAGTCCAAATGTGTTGAAATGAAATAAATAGTTTAAATTAATATAAATTTCAAATTCCTATTTTAATGTAAACTGTTTTAAAACTATATTATTTTAAAGATTCTAAATTTTAAGATTTTCAAATTATTAAACTATTTTAACTTATATTAATTATGTTAAATCACTTTAACCTATTTTAAACCATTTAATTTATTTTAAAACTAAATAACCCATTTTAACTTATTTTAAATCTAATTAATCTACTTTAAAGCTATTTAATCCATTTTATTTTTATTTAATCTGTTTTAAAACTACTTAACTATCTTATGTCAATTTAACAGTATCCTTAATCTATAATTAGACTATTTTAGAGTATTTAACTATTTATAACTGTTTAAACCATTTTCTACATTTTTAGACTTAGTGAAGGGGAAGCGTTTATATTCATATTCATTGATTTAAAAGCAAATACGGTTAAGTGATGTTATAATCTAAGTTTGGATGTAACTGTTATAATCTATTGAATATGATGATTTTGAAGAAAGGATTTAACCAAATTGGAAATATGATTTTTGAAAGAAATTATGATTTCGAAAATGATATGATTCCAAAGGTAAATATGACTTCAAAGTGAATATGATTTTGAAAGTCATATAGTTTTAAGCATATGATATTTTGACATAAATTGTGAATTGACTTTTAAAGTGTAAAAAAACCATCCGGTGTGAAATAAGTGTTTGGTTGTTAAAGAGACCGGGATCGGATATTGTCATACTCTCTGCCAATACCGAAAAGCACTTTAACAACTGCGTGCGTGGTGGAGATTTCGGAAATAAAGTAGGATGGTTTGGCGAATGATTTCTATATGAGGTATGACATGACCTTGGCTCCCGTGAGTCAACTTAGATGTGATTAAAACAGGAGCCACATCGGGCCAAGTGAGGTCGCACCTCCGATCGGACACATTTCTTAGGTACCATATTATGACTTTGTGAAGATTTGGTGGCCACCCCATGATTTTGATTTAGGAGTGTGTTTCGAGGTAGGCGGTAATAGTTGTTATGCGTTACCACCAGTCCGGGTACGCAATTGGTATATTTACTCTGGCACTGTCTCGAGTGTCGTGTTCACATGCCCTAAAGCACCTTCTACGAGTTTGTTTTGTACAATACCTATGGGGTGCCCTATGTGTAAACCTCTAGTTTACGGAGGAGCATATGGTACTATATAGACTATAGGAATATATAAAATGTGTTAAGGGGGATATGGGTAGCGCCTTAACCTTATTTTAATACCTTTACTTTATTGTAGACATATTATAATAGCGTATTTTACCATATAGTAGATAGTTTAACGGACCTTTAGGAGATGTGAATCAAGAACATCTCTTAAGTTATTGCACTCACATTAACACTGGATAAGAGATGTCAAACCCCATAAACATCTCTGACGCCTTTTCACAGGAATATATACCGTTGATTTAACTTACATAAGATCTTTAGTTCTGACTCGAGTGTTTTGTCTTTTGAATTTGCTCGGGTCAGCCTGATCATTTCAGGGTTGAAGACTTTATTTTTGGAGGACGAAGATGAAGATTTGTACTAACATTATTTATTATATTCTGCTGCATCATGTTGTTTTTCTGCATTTATGTATTTATTCCTATTTCTGTAACTCTGATTTTGTGTTGTAAAAGAATGGTCAATTGTATTTATAAAACAGCTTCATGAACTATTATTTGATTATTATATTTTGTCATTCTGCTGTGAGATTCTGTATTTATTTTTGCTTCTTTCACTTTTTCTTATTTACTCCATAACAATTTCCCTTTTGAATGGTTTGAGTATGGCACGTGTGCCTGCTTAAAACGTCCAAAAAGGCAGGTCGTTACATTTATAGTACGATCAGAGTTATATGTACAGCAGGTATAATACGATAATGCAGCGGATCAACATGATACAATGGAATAATACTAACAATATAATACTAACCTCCGTCTTCGTCCTCCAGAAATAATATCTTCAAAGATGAAATGCTCAGGCTATCCCAAGCGTAATGAAAATACAAAACACTCGAGTCAGAATTAAAAGATCTTATGTAAGCTAAATCAACATAAATAAATTTTAGTGTAACGGCTTTAGAGATGTTTAAGGGATTTTACATTTCCTATCCAGTGTATGATGCGCATGCAATAACTTAAGAGATGTTTGGAATTTCCATCTCCTAATGATCCGTTCAAGTGTCTATCAGTAAAACAAAGTATTAATATAGGATTGAGGCGTTACCCATATCCTCCTTAACATATTTTATAAATGTCGTAGTGTATACAGTGCTGTAAACTCCACCAAACTGATGGGTTATCAGGGAGCACTCCATAGGTATGACACAAACCAAAATCGTAGTGGGCTCGATAAGGCATATGACAAGGCACGCAAGGCAATGCCCAGTGTAGGATTCTACCATTTTGCACGTCCGAACTGGTGGTAACGCATATAAGCTACTATCGCCCACTCGAAACACACTCCCGTAATCAAATCGGAGGTGGCCACCAAATCAATCACAAAATAACAGATATGGTATCGAAAAAGCATGTTCGATAGGAGGAGCGACCTCACTTGGCCCGGGATAGCTCCTATGTTATTCATATCAAGCTGAACCGAGGAAGTCGAGGCTGCGTTTTTACCTCATACCGGTAGCGTTCGCCAAACCATCTAACTTCATTCTTGAGTCTCCACCACGGGCATAGTTGTTAAAGTGGTATCGAAATTGGCAGAGAGTATGACAATATCCAACCCCGGTCTCTTTAACCATCCATCATTATATTTTTCACACAATGGTCATTTTATAAAAAAATTACAATAGTAAATTTAGAAAATAGTTTATACCTTTATATCAAGATATCTATATACTTATTCTAAAAGTATAAATATATTCATAAATACCGAGGAAGATTTATTTCAATCGATTTCGAAAATAATTTATAAATCGCTTAAACCATTTATAAACTATTTGTATGATTTAAAATCATTTATAAAGCTATTTATAATTCCCAAATAGTTTACAACTCTTCTCCCTTTCATAAACTCTACGCAAATTCCTTAAAACATATCCAAATTCCTTTATACAAGTTCTTTTATAAAACCCTTTATAAAATCATTTAAAACCCTTATAAACTCCTTTATAAAATCATTATAAAAATCCTTTATAAAATCTTTTATAAAATCCTTTTACAAAATCCATTATAAAATCTCTTAGAAAACTTTTATAAATTCCTTACAAACCTCTTGCAAATTTCTAAAATCTTTTAAAAAATCATTTTTTTATTAAAGTTATTATAAAAGTCTATATATATTATCTTAAATCAAAACCGTTTTATTATGTAATAATTAAAAATACTATATATATTAAAACTATATTGAAATTTTTATTAAATTAAAATTTTAAACTGTTTAAACTATATATTTGAAACTAAAGAAATTATAAGTTAAAATCTTAAATTTACATTTAAAACCATATATTAACTTATAATTTGGAACTTTAAAACATATAAAATAAATTATTTTCAAAATATAATTTTTTAATGAAACCATTAAATTAAATTTACAAATAAAACATACACAACCATTTAGAAAATAATTTATATCCAACTAACGGTGTTCATATATAACTTTTACCCTATGGTCAAGTGATTGGGTATGTATCATTTCAACCCAAATAGTTAAATTTTCGGGTATACATCATTTCAACCTATATCTCGAATCAATAATTTCCAAATCAATAAAATCATTCGGGTTTATAATTTCAACTCATAACGATTTTGCTAATCTACAAGATCGTTCAGGTATATATCATTTCAACCTATAGTAATAACAGGGATACAAACATCCATTCATCGAAATTGTCAACAAATAAACTTCCGTCAAAATCAACATCCAAATCAGCCAATAATCACAACAATTGACTGGTTATGATTATATGGTATTTAACTAACAATTTAAATTCAATATTAATATAAAAAAGCAATTTAATTCAATAAAAATTCAAATTAAATTAAAATGTCAAATTAAACTACCAACTAGCAACCAAAAAATACTCTTATCACAGCATAAAGTTAATTTAACTAACATAAGTTGGTTTACTATTTTTGAGTGGGTTAAGTCACCCATCTTTGATTTATCATCGATTTAAAATCCAAATAAAGCCCAAAATTTGAACAGTCTCCAAATTTAACTAAACAAGCTCTATGTTGTCCAAAATTTTGGTACGATCCGAACGGAAGAAACCATGCATTAGTCGGAGCTCGTATGAAAAAGTTATGCGTGCTAGAACAGTTAAATTTTAAATTTTAATTAAAATAACCTTGAGGGTAAATTAGTAAATACTCCACCTCTCAAACCCTACCACATAACGTACGTGCTTGAACATGACCGCAACCGCTACGCATCTCCACTTCGCCACAGCAACTCCAGCAGCCTACGACCAGATTCACCCACGCCAACGTGCTCGATTCCACCAGCCGCTTCCACCATGGCCGCATGCAACCCCTGACCTCGCCTGAATCAAACTGCCATCGCCCCCTTCGTGGCCAATTTATGGCAAATTTAAGCCACTCCACGATGAACGAACACCATAGATGAACACTGCTTTGTCTCCTCTTCCAAACATCACTCCCCGATCGTCGATTGGTCGACAATCCACCGTCGATCATGAAACCCTACAAACAGATGGTTGAGAAAGATCGCCAATTTCTGACCAAACCGTGCCACCAATCGAAAAATGAATTTCAGAGAGAGATTACGTTCATCAAGAGCTAGATCTTTCCTACAATATAAAATTTGATAGGTTTAGAGGAGTATGAATTTTCGATTTGATTTTGAATTTGGGAATTTAGGGTTTTGAAATTGTTTGACATCAGGAAGGAAAGGAAGAACAGACGAGAATAAGAAGTATGTATAGGAAAAGAATAAAAGAAGCTGCTAGGGTTTACAACAACCTATATATAGGCAGGGCTGGATAAGAATGAATGGATAGATCGAATTGGGTCGAAACGATAACAACGACCCGAAAGCCTATTTCGTTCACAAAACGAAAGTAAGTCATGCCATATATCAAAGTATAGGTTATTAATATTTTTAATCTCAATGGAACTAGTTTCAAACCTTAATTCCATTGTATACAGAAGTTGGCCTTCAAAATCAAATTATATTCTTTTAATTGATTTCTACGCGTTTCAAGCCCGCACGATCAATCGATAAATATGATCACTACGAAACTTGAAATCTTACAATAATTCACTGTTACGGATCAATGAAAGTGGTTTCACAAATGGCTAACTTTCATGTTAATTAAATAAATTTGTATTAAATAGATTAAATCACCATTGAATTTAAATTTAAAAGTTAACCATTTTATCATTCTTAATTACATAGAAATTTATAATCTTTTAAAATAAATTTTCAATGTCAAATCCAATATTTAAACACCGTACAAATTTCAACATTTAATTAAAGCTGTAATATAAGCCTAGTTAATTAAAATTTAATTTCAATCAAATTCGCTCATTTTGATTCTCACTCTTATTATTGAACCCACTTTTACCATGTGAATATAATTAACATTAGTTTACATTTTATTACATCATATTCTACAGTTATCTTCTTAACTCATATTAGCTACAAGATTTAATTGCATTAAATTTTGTTGATTTCCAAATTAGTTCCAAACATATTAAACAATATGATGGTAAATAAACAATTTTTACTTTTATGTAATTTAATCACATTTATAAATTTATTATTTACAAACAAAGATTATAACTACTTACCACATCACTGATTTCATATTATGTATTAACCAATTTCAATTAATTACATTCAATCTCACCATTAAATACAACATTTAATTTATTTTCTTATTTACAATTATAACAAAATTAACTTTAAAATTATTTCAATAGATTGAGGTCGCACTAAAATAGTTATCAGTTACATTCGAACAACATTATTAAATCATATTCTAATTGTTTTTCTAAATTGTAAATTTTAATTTCTCACAATATTAAATTCCAAAATCTTATTAAATTTAACAATTGTACTTATAAAAAAATACGGGTCGTTACGAAACCTATATTTCGACATATAGGATGACCTATTTTCATTTCGAGAATGAAACAGTCTTTTTGGGCCTTTATTATCGCTTTGGCCCAATCGATCTGTAACATTTATTCCTGTTTTATCTTAGCCTATATATATGCTATGATGAAACCCTAGCAGCCTTCTGTTCTATTTTCTATGCGTACGTTTCAGTTCGGATCTGCTCCTTCGCAATGGTCACTATCCTAAAACCCTAGCTATTGATTTCAAATTAAATCTAAAAATTCAAACTGCTCAAACCCTATCATGTAATTTATCATCGTGAATCTCTCGATGAATGGAGTAAGAGTAACGACCTGGATTTTTCGACGTTTGATTTAAGATATTTAAAAGTTTTTAAATGTTGAGTTGAAATGTAAATTTATTTTGGATATGGAGCTATTGGTTGAAGTTGAGAAATAGCATTTAATTTCAAGTATAACTAGCTATCGAAATACGAAAATAGGTGAATAATTGAAATTTGAATTAATTATGTATCAAAACAATTTTGAATGTTGATTAAAATTCTATTTAATTTAGAATTTTGTTGGTAATATTTCAAAACTGAAATTTCAAGCGATTTCGAAATTTTCGTAATCGTCGATTTAATGGACGCGTTAAAATAGCGATTCGGAACACAGCCTCGGAATTCGACGAAACTAGTCCCATTGGATCCATAATAGTGTATTATTATTGGATTTCAAATTTCATAGCGTTTGGATTTACTGTTAGGTTGTACGATCTGAAAATGCCTAGAAATAATTTAATTGAATTTAATTTAAATAGTCAATTTAAAAAGCTATCTTCCTTATACGATTGAATTAGAACTTGAAACTTGTTCCATTGGGTCCAAAATAGGGGTATAACATTAGGAACGCCAGACAGCATGCCTCGATGGGAATTGTAAATTTTTAGTTACCTAATACGAGATATTTTGGATATAAAAATTATTTATAATTATAAAAGTCAACACCCTAATCACATGCTATAGCAATTATACCCGAAGCCGCTTATTTTTTTTAAATAGCTTATCTATTACCCCTTTTGCTTTCTAAAAATCAAAATCGAACCAATGAAGAAAAAAGCATGATTTCAAAAAAGAAAAAGAAATAAAAAATCAAGCAATGCTCATAGCCGAGGCGGAAGAAGGAGGGAAGCAGCGTGTCTCGTTCAGTCAGAGGGTGCAACGTAAGGAGGAATCGACCTGGTTCAGTGAAGTCGAGGAGTAGCTTAAAGCTATGACTCGATCGATTTTAGGAGGACGTATCACGTTCTGGTGGACTTGGGGTTCGGCGTAGTCGCGATGAAGGCGAAGTTTAGGGGAAGCATCACGATTCAGAAAATCATGATCATTAGTGTCATTTCGAAGCATGGAGCGATGAAGGTGGAGCTGAGGTCGACATCAATTGCTTGGAAGCTTCGGCCGGGAACGTGTGATTTAGTTTTTTTTGGGCAAGCCTGTTTGTGCGCGATGGTGGAAGAAGTAGCAACGCTAAGGAGGAAATAGAAGTGGTTAAGTCCTATTCGAATTGTTGATGAAGGGGGATAGTCGCGATGTGCTGCACAGAGGCAGGAGCTTCATTTGGGAAGAAAGGTTATCTTGTCAGTAAGGTATTTTTATTTAAAAATAAATTTAAATTTAAGTTAATTATAAATTAAATTATTTCAAAGTTCATTAGTCCATATAAAATTGTATTTCTAGGTCTAAAAATCATGAAGAAACAAGTCGAGCGTGGTTCGTAATGGTGAAACTACAATAAGATTGGTTTGGCAAATTAAAATTCAAGGTGAGAAATTCTCACTCATTTGGATTGCATAATTTAATTTTAATTAATTAAAATTAATTATTGGATGCTTAGTTGAAGTTGTTATTTATTATCTGTTGAATAATATTATATATATTGTATATATATTAGTAGTTGGAGAAATATTCCCGCACATTTTAGTGGATGAGACCCTATGCGCCCCGCATAATAGCAAATGACACTATATACCGCGATATTCCCTTCGAAGTGTGATTGGTATTTTTATGTTATCTAACATCTGTAGATGCAAGAAAACTGGATGGAGCTAGATTCCTCAAAATGTTGAATTTAATTTCATACATTGTGATATATGGTTTTGTAGAATAATCTATTATAGACTATTGTAGTGATTGGAATTATTGGATGCTATTATCGCACTGGCCTGAATTTTCGTATTTAAATATCATAAATATATTTTTTAAATTGAGGGAATTAAAGGGAACTTTTGATATAAAAATATTTATATTGGAATTGGGGTTATTTTAAAGATAGTGAGTTAGAAAATTATATTTGATTTTTCCTTATACTTAACTATTCGTGAATTGTTTAAATGGAGATTTTAAAAATGAATTATATAAAAGAATTTATAAATAATATTCTAGAAATATAAAAGGGAGTACAAGTCGATACTAAAAATAGATTGGAAGTTATAAACGGGAATTATAAAGAAATGAATTTTATATATAGGATTGTTTTTATAAACAAATAAAACTCAAAGGAGTATAAAAATTTATAAACGATGTTTATAAATTTGATAAGCATTATAAATTTATATATTGGGAATACAAATTCGCAGGGTGAATTTATATTAGAATATGGAAATAGGGTTGAGAAAAATAGTGGATACTATTTTCAAAAGTAGAGATGGTTAAGAGAGTCGGAATGAAATCGATGGGTTGTGAATCGGGAGGAATTTATAAAATTAGGTGGTTATTGAGATTTTAAAAAAATTATTTTAAGAAGTTATGTTAGTTTTTTAAAAGGAATTTTCATTTATTAAACTAGGTGATTTTAAACTAGTTACTATTGAAATATTTAAAAAAAGTGGATTATCCAAATATTTAATGTTAATTGAAATAAATTCTAATTTTTATTGTTAGCATTGTAAATTGATTGGTTTTATTTTAAAATGAGATGGAAATGAGTTATTGATGTTTTAATTGAAGTGTCTTAATATTTTTAAATAATTACTTAAACATATTTTAAAAATAATTTATTTTATTTAAAAATACTTATTATATATATATATATATATATTTATATATAGTTTTTGAAATGATGGTAATTTATTTGCAAGTTCTCTCGAAATTATGTAAACGGGTTGTTTAATGGATATGATTTTATAAGAGAAATCTTATGGTGGAATTTTGGGAACCTAACGGAATTTTTGAAATTTTAAATACAAAAGCTTCAAAATGAACTAAAATTCATAAAAGGAGTTTAAAATGAGTAATTGGAATCGAAGAAAGGTATAATCGATTTTAGGAAAAATTAAAGGAAATAATTAAGGAGTTCCCGAAAGTTGTGGAACCGGTTTTTAAATGAGTTAAGGAATTTACAAAGGGATTTGTAAATGATTTTGGGAAATCAAGAATAAATGGTATTTTTCCTAAGTATTGGAAATAAAATGATTTGGGAAATATACTTATAATATTTTCCTTAGTACTGAAAGGAAGGTTTTGGAAATATTTTTAGTAGAAAATGATTTGGAACAGGAACATTTTTCCAAGTGTTGTAAAAATGGAATTTGGAGTATTGCCAAGTATTGATATGGAAAAATATCCTATTATGAATTTGAGTAATTGAAATTTTCTTCCAAATATTGGAATATTGAAAGGGATTTTGAAATATATCTTTGAAAAGATATTTCAAATAAATAATTTGGAAGAAAATTATAATAGCACCTAGTGACTGCTTTTGGATGTTATCTCATAGTTAAATAACCGACTATCAAATCTAGCTAAATTCGCTGATCGTTTCACAGAATGGGATCAGATTTAATTATCCAAAAAACTACTTCGATCCAGTGTGAACGCTACGAATGAGTATTGTGAAGATGATGAAGATGGTGATTCGGTTTGTCCAAACCAAGGACAACTTGTATGGATGAATGCTATTTGAACATCATCACTAGAGGACGATAAGCATTCTAAGTGAAATTAATCTTGAAAGGTAATCGTAGCCTCAAGCCTCATCAACCGGAATGACTGAAAATCAAGAGAGATGCAGCAAGGCTAAGTGGGTCACACCCTATTAGGATGTATTATCACCTTTCTAAATACCCTCAGAAATATATATATATATATATATATATATATATATGTGTGTGTGTGTGTGTGTGTGTGTGTGTAAATTATGGATTTGGTTGTGCATGAAAAAATGAGCGCTCGATTCTTTTAATGGTGGGAACACCTGGGGTGATAACATATTAGGTTCTATCCAAGTTAGGGATAGTGCTAGTCTTGTGTTGTAGGGGTTTCCGGCAAGGTCTTCGGTACATGTTTCTAGACGCGTACTATGGTAGGTGGTACCCCACTGCCTAGTCATTCTTTGGAATTCATTCTCCAATAAACGCCGTACGGTTTTGATTGTGCCCAACTATGCTGAAACGTGAGATGCAAGCATTTAAGCTATTTTCTATTTACTTTGTTTAGACAATATTATAATATCAGATAATTTTGATAATTTTTTTTGATTATCGTAAGGTAAAAACCCATCATGTTTATGTTTGACGTGGTCTTACAAGATACCTTTGTTTTCGAAGGATTTTGATAACTTTATTAATTCAAATTGAGTGTTTTTCTCACGCTGGTTTTTCAAACTGACTCGGGTGTTATTTTGTTATAATGCGCAACTCGGACAGAGTATTACAGAATCATGATAGGATGATATGGAGCTTAGGAGATGGGCTGAATGACAAGATGTATTTCCGTTCTTGATTTGTATTTCAGATATGTGAGGACAAGTTATTAAACTACCCATATTGATTGTTGTCTACTGTAATCTGATAATGGTACGTATATTAACAGTACAGTTCTTGTATTTAAAATCTGTTTTTATATACAGTAATTTGTTCCGCTGCGAATGTGAGATTCTGTGTTGTTGCTCTATTTTTTCTACCTTTTTTCTTTACGCCTAAAGATTCGTATTTCCGTTCAATTTGAGTTGAACTGATGTGAATTGTGGTCAACTCAAATTGAAACGGAGATAGAGGCCTCTTTAGTAAGCGTTTGCAATTTGTTTTTGAAATTGAAGCTCTGGTTGATCATAAATTGATGAAGCAGTCTCGTCCATTCGTGTTAGGGTTTTGGTTTAACGATGGATCATTGACTATACGACGATCAGAGGTACTTCGGTGTAGAGTCGGACAAGAGGAGTCAATCCATGGTAGCTGATCACCTTGGATCGGCACAATTTCGCCAGAAATGGCAAATAAATGGCGGCGGCAGCGGAGCTAGGTTGTGCGATTGGAGGTGGTAGCGAGCTCGGCGTAGGGGCGACCTAAGGCGAGGATTCGATAGCGATGTCTGATGGCAGCCTATAGATGCGTGCACATGGGGTTTTGGTCCACGCCTAAAGGTGGTTTAGGTTGATCGAGTTTTGATTATTAGGGTTTTGGGATGGTGATGCTTATTACATTTATGCCCTTGATGTTATTTTAATTGAAATTTAATTTTAAAATTCAAATTTCTAACTTACATAACTTTTTCATCGAGCTTCGATTGACGCATGGTTTCTTCTGTTGGACTCTATCGAAATTTCGGACAATATGAAATTGATTTGGTTGAAATTGGCGATTGTTGAAATTTTGGGCTTCTATTGGATTTTTAATTGGCTATAAATCAAAGGTGAATGATTTAATCACATAATACTAAATTTTCTGATGTTATTTAAATTGAAACTATAAAGTGATAACATATTATTGGTTGTTGTTTGGTAGTTTAAGTCAACATTTAAATTAAATTTGAATTTTTTATCAAATTGACTTGATTTTTAAATTAATATTGAAATGTAATTACTTGTTAAACACCGATAATTAATAACTAGTAACTACAGTGATATCTTGGTTGATTTGGATGTTGGTTGCAATAGGATGCCTATTGATTGATACTGGATGTATGGTTGTTTATTTATTTTGACATATCGTTATTATTTCCCTATTTATTATTTGACATTATATGAATTTGTATTATTTGAAATGAATTAAGAAATAGGTTGAAATGATATATACCTATGTCCTTAGTTATGGATTGAAATGATATTTATTCATCCATGTAATTACATTGAAATAAATGATCACTTGGCCATAAAGTAGAAAATTATATACCGAAACTGGATTTGGTTAAATCGAATGGTAACAAATCTTAAAATTGAATTGATTTAAGTGATATTGTTCTAAAGAAAATAGAATTTGGTTTAAGTGAATTTGATATTTCGATACGAAGTATGAATTATTCTTGAAATTTAAAAGAACCAACCGGTGTGAAAAATGACGTTTGGTTGTTAAAGAGAACGGGGCTGAATATTGGCATACTCTCTGTCAATACCGAAACCACTTTAACAACTGTGTACGTGGTGGATGATCCATTGGTTCGATTGGCGAATGTCCGCTGGATTTGAAGAAAGATAACGACGATCGATGACTCCTATACTTATGTTAATCCGAAATGACTAAAACAGGTGTCTATGCCTGGCCAAGGGGTTAGCCACCTTTAGGGGCCCCACCCCTTCGTATTACTATATTGTTTTTGACTTGATCGGTGCACATTGATTTGATTTTAGGGGCAATTGACTCGGTCGGTAGTTGTTGCGACGATGCGTTACGAATTTCAGTCAGAAAGGGTAAACTGGTAAAATCATACCTTAGGCATTGCCTCACGTGTCTTGTCATACTTTTATCCTTATACACAATACGTCTTTATTTTAGTGTTGTTTTATCATGGCGCCTCCCTGGCTACCGATGTTTTTGGTGATGCTACTAAGGCGAACTATAGGACAATGCTTAAAAATGTGTTAATGGGAATCAAATTAAAGTCTTAACTCTATTTTAATACTTTACTTTACTGATAGAAATTACATATATAGCGTATCTTACTATATATAGATAGTTTGACGGATCCTTGGGAGATGGAAGATCCTGTAACATATCTTAAGCTAACGCACTCACGTTGTACACTTGATTGGAGATGTAAAATCCAGAAAACATCTCTGAAGCTTACATAAGAACTTTTAGTTTTGACTCGAGCGTTTTGTCTTCTCATCATGCTCGGGTCAGCCTGAGTATTTCAGTGTTGAAGATGTTATTCCTTGAAGATGAAGACGGAGTTTGCTGGATCGTATTACTATTATTATTCCGCTGCATTAATTTAGTATGTTGATTGTACTCTGATTATGCTATAAAATTAAAATCAAACGTATATCGTAAAATAGCTTCATGAACTATTTATTTGATTATTATATTTTGACATTCCGGTGCGAGATTCTGTGTTTGCTTTCCTTCTTTTCTCTTATTTTTTCTTGTTTAACCACATTGACAATCTTTCCTTTTGAATGGTTTGAGTTAGATGTGTGTGGTTTATTGTCGACTTGAATCGCTCAACAAGGTGGGTTGTCACAGTTGGTATCGGAGCTTTGGTTTTACCTTTTCCTGTTGGGGTAACTCATTAGAGATATTGTTAGTAATACCCTAGAATGAGTCTGATTATGTATGTGTATAAGACAGTGTATTTTTTAGTGCTATGAAAATGTTGTGTATTGTGTTAATTTGTTCTGCTGAGTATCCATAAATTCTGGTCAGTACATGTGACGTCATGGCATCGATTGGGATTTCTAAATATTTGAACAGGGAAAACCGACATAACATAGTTTGAATAATAGACAAATGAAATAATTTTACCTAATATTTTATTCTATTTATTGTTTAGAAGAATAAATTTTCATAAATTGATATAGTTATTTTTTTGGTGTGTTGTTTGTTAGGAAATGATAATATTCAATTATTGTCGTTTATTGTGTGGTTAGTCAAGGTTCTTAAGACTATTTACTATTGTATGTTATAAGAAAATTTAATTTCATAAATATGCTTTATAAATTATGATTTACAAATAAAATGAACTTAAATTGGGAATTTGAGAACTTAAACTTCAGTGTTTTGAAATTGATTTTCAAGGATTATAGAAAAATAATATTAGTATAATTTGGAAGTATTTTTGGATAGAAATATTTTTACTGACATTTGAAAGAAATGTTTTAAAAATAATTTTAAAGAAAATGTGTTCTATACTCCCCTCTTCTGTTGTTGGAAAATAATTTCAGTGATGACCGCGGCATCATCGACATTCATTCTCGAGTTTCACAGTGGTAATACCACAATAATAGCTTTGCTACACATTGTTTTGATAAACAATTTTAGTTTTAATTTCCTAAGTATGTTTTGGATATACAAAATGTATAAGTATATGTTATTTCAAGGTGATTTGAAATGAAACCCGGTATTTAGTTCTTAAGTTTTATGTTAATTAGTGATTTTCAATTATTGTAATAGAATGGAATCTTCGAATATTACAATAGTTGGAAACTTCCAGATTGAAATCTGAAGTTAAAAGCCGAGTATTTAATGAAACTATAAAAAATTAAAGTTTTAAAACCTGTAAACTAAAAGATAAAGTAATAAAAATGTTTCAAAATGAAATTATGTCTATATATATAAATTAAGTTACTAGAGGAAATGTTATACACTTGGTTAATATTTCATGAAGTGATTTATAATTAAAATGGAATGGTAAAAAAGAGAATACTATTTATGTAAATGATTATAAACTTAAGAAAATGTTAAAATGATTCATAAATGGATTATATGAAGAAATAAATGTGAATCAAAGTAGAAAAACTTAAGTGTGAATTGATTCACTAATGAATATTAATATTAAATGGAAATCAAGTTATATAATAATAAATGTGAATTAATGTAATGACCCACCTTTTTGGATTGTTTAAATTGACAATAAACCACACATATCAACTTAAACCATTCAAAAGAGAGGATTGTTAATGAGGTAAAATATGAAAATAAGAGAAAAGAAGGAAAAACAAAACAAAGAATCTCACAACGGAATGACAAAAATAATAACCAAATAAACAGCTCATGAAGTTGTTTTACAAATAACATTTGATTACACTTTTACAATATATCAAAGTTATACATACAACAAGAATAATAATAAAATAAGGCAGCGGAACAACGTGATGTAGTGGGAAAAGATAATAATATAGTACCAGATTCCATCTTCGTCCTCCAGAATAATGTGACTCGAGTAAAATGAAAAACAATATACTCGAGTCGGAACTAAATTTTTTTCCTATGTAAGTCAAATCAATTTTGAATAAAATATTAGTGCAATGGATTTAGAGATGTTGCAGGATTTTCCATTTCCTACTAGGTGTACGACGTGAATATAATTATTTAAGAGATCTCAAATAATTCGAAGTACTAATTTTACTTACTTTAATTTAAAATAAATCTGAAGTTTAAATTAAAACATAACCTTCCAAATAATTCAATCCCAATACATAATCCAAATTATAGAAATTGTATGGGCATACATCATTCCAAACCATAATTTAAATGTCTTAGTTATCCAATTCAAAAATGATTTAAATGACCATTTAAATGATCTTGATAATATACATGGTGATAATGAGGACATATTAAAATAAATAAAAACCATACATCCAACATATCAGTCAATAAGCACTCATTTCAGACAAAATCCGAATCAACCAATATATTACAACACTTAATAGTTATCTATATCGAGGTTTTAACTATCACTTAAATTCCAATATAAATTAAATGTCAATTTAACTTAATGTCAATTCAGATTCAATATCAATTTAAATGTCAATACAAACCAACAAACAGCAATCAAAAATTTATATATCTCATTATGAATTTTATTTAACTTCCAATGGAAATTTTAGTATTACGTGAGTGGGTTGAATCACTCACCTTTTTAGCTTTCCTTCCTTTAGTTAGGTTTGTACCGCCATTGCTTTTTATTACATTTGAAGGTTTTGGAGGAGACAGAGAAGTTTGTATAATCTAAATTTGAAGGAGAAAATTTGAAAAGGAGAAGAAAAAAAAAATTTGATTTGAAGAAATTTTTTGTTTGGGAAAGAGAAGAAAATGAAGAAGGAGGGCGGAAAAAGGAAGGTGAAGAAAGGTTAAATAAAAATTATATATAATAAATAATGAAACTCAGGTTTGAGAAAATGTAGCTTTAGAGAAAAGAAGAAGGAACAACCGAAAATAAAGAAACAAACAAAAACGAGGAAAGAAATATGGCATATATTAAATAAAAAATGAAAGATACACATTTGAGTTTAAAAGACATGTTTACAAAGCAAGCAAAACTTTTGGTATAAAATTTCAAAACGTGTGCTACCTTAATTAATTTCATTAATGGAAAACGTTCCAAGGCAAGGCTCATGGTAAATAAATGAAACATATAGGAAAACCAAAAGAGGAATGTATTAATAAAAGAAAATAATAATAAAATAAATAAATGAAAGGGCGGTTGAAATCTAAGAAGATAAATAAATAAAAAGGTTAATGAACGTGAATAATGGAATATGAAATTCTAACATATTTAAGACTATTCATTACACAAAGAAAGAATAGAGCATTTATTTTAATTTAGACAAACGTGCTAGGTGAAAAGTTTTTTTTGAAGGGAAATAAATGCATGCATGAGTGAAGTGTATGTAAATGAATTCATGAATTAATGCGCATACACATTTCATTTCAAATGCAAAGTAACGCCTCATTAATAATTCAATTTATGGCAACAAGTGAAATAACAAATGGATTGAAATATGCAAAAGAGAGGAATCAACGAAAACGTGAGATGGCAGCAGAATAAAGTAAGGTAATAAATTAATGAGAATGGAAGAATTAGTATAATGCAAACAACTTTTGAAATTCAATTTTAAAACATATATTCCCTTCAACACATTTCATTAACTCCCAATACACACATAAATATATGTTAATTTAACCATTATTTCTTTTTTACACACAATTAATAATATTGAACACATAATTAACTTAATATTTTTCATTAAAATACTTATTATATTTTTAACACAAAATGTAAGTTGCATATGTCACTAATTAATTACAATTCACTTCTATTTCTTATTAATGGAAAGATTTTAATTGCTATTAATTCCAATAATTAAATTTCAAAACATACGTTGATTACAGGAAAGATAGTTAGTCCAATTGTTTTCTCTTAAATTGTAATTCAAACATATCTATTAACATTATTGGGTACAAACATGAGTTAGAAGTTTACTTACAAATAATTGATTTCTTACTCTACGCTAAAAAATGTTCCAAATAAATAATCATATGTATTTCTCCTTTAGTAAATTATTCATTTTATTCTTCATTAACATTTATTATTACAATCATTGTGATTAATTACATTCAATTAATGTTATTAAATACACCTAACATATGTTATCGTTTTTTATCCTACTGTATGTTATTAGTAGAAATTCAAATTAATATCATAAACATATCTCCTAACGTTGGTTAACACAAATAAAATCATAAATTCAAACATACCAACTGTAACGATCCACCTTTTTGGATGGTTTAAATTAACAATAAACCACATATGTCAAATCAAACCATTCAGAAGAGAGGATTATTAATGGGGTAAATAAGAAAATAAGAGAAAAGAAGGAAAAAAATATAGAATCTCACAACGGGATGACAAATGTAATAATAAAAAACAATTCATGAAGCCGTTTTACAAATAATATTTGATGACACTTTTACAATATATCAGAGTTATACATACAGCAGGAATAACAATAAAATAAGGCAGAGGGACAACATGATATAGTGGGATAAAATAATAATATAATACTAAACTCCATCTTCATCCTCCAGAATAATATCTTCAACACTGAAAAGCTTGGGCTGACCCGAGCATAATGAAAAACAATACAATCAAGTGAGAACTAAAAAAAATTCCTGTGTAAGTCAAATCAATCTCAAATAAAATATGGGTACAATGGATTTAGAGATGTTACGGGATTATCCATCTCCAATCAGGTGTACAACATGAATATAATTATTTAAGAGATTACAAATAATTCAAAGCACTAATTTTAATCAATTTAATTGAAAATAAATTTGAAGTTTAAATTAAAATTTAAACCTTTCAAATAATTCAATCCCAATACAAATCCAAATTCAAGAAATTGTATGGGCATACATCATTTCAACCCATAATTTAAATGTCTTAGTTATACAATTCTGAAATGATGTAAATGACCATTTAAATGATGTCAATAATATACATGGTGATAACAGGGACATATTAAAATAAAAAAATAACCATACATCCAATATATCAATCAATAAGCATTCATTTCAGACAACATCCAAATCAACCAATATATTACAACAATTAATAGTTATCAATATCGAGGTTTTAACTGTCAGTTAAATTCCAATATAAAATTAAATTTCAATTAAATTTAATGTCAATTCAGATTCAATATCAATGTAAATGTCAATTTAAACCAACAAACATCAATCAAAAATTTGTATCTCATTATGAATTTTATTTAACTTCCAATGGAACTTTTAGTATTACGTGAGTGGGTTGAATCACTCACCTTTTTAGTTTTCCTTCCTCTAATTAGTTTTGGATCCACCACTGCTTTCTTTCTTTTAATTTTGATTTTTTTTCCTGTTTTTTAATATGTAATGACCCGATTTTATGATGCCCGAAAGTCAACATTTATATGTCCACTGTATCAAATGCCGCGCAATCGAATGCCGGAAAACCAAACCGTTAGGGTTTAAGAAGAAGAAGATAGAAGAAGAACAGAAACAATAATAGAATCTCATATTTTGCAGCGGAACAAATATAATAGATAAATATCTTTAAACAGAACCACTATATCAGTTATTACATTACATCATATTACATTATCAGAGTGTACAACAACAGCAGAAGAAAATATATAACAACCCGCATATTTATCGATTTTATATTTAAATATTTTATCGTTCGTCGGATTTTGGTCCGAAAACCTACTTTTTGCATACGATCGAATCGAGACTAGAGACCACCTCCATTGAGTTCAAAATGCCGTTTGCGACCTTTTTGAGTATAAGCTTCGATATGTTTGGAGAAAGTTGATTTTTGCTACTTTTTCCCGCTTAGGGCTTTGGTTGGGCTGAGCCAATTAGCCACTTAACTCAGTTCCAACACTCTCCTCTTCATTCACTTCTCTTCTATTTTCCTAACACTCAAGCTCAAGCAAAAATGGAGGAAGAGAATGGGAAATAGAAATTCCTAAGCCCTAGCTTGCTTTGCAAATCCATCTCCTTGCTCCAAAGTTCATGAGAACCCATTGGTAAGCTTTCTCTTCTTCTTCTCCAACTCATTCTCTCTTTGAATTTCAGAAATTTCCTAAACCTAACTTAGGAAATGTTCTTCTTTTTAGCTTAGATTCAAGCTTCTAGAGTTGGATTTGAAGAGTGGTTGATTCCCCTTTGCTTTCAAGCTTCATCTTCATAAATTTTAGTGCAAAGGTGAGATTTTTATCTCACATCTATGACTATAATTATCTTTGGTTGTTGGGTATGAATTCCTAACACTTCTTCATGTGCATTTGCTCCTGATTTGGATTGGTTTTGTGAATATTCAAATTGTTTGAGTTTTTAAGTCAAATTTGTGTGAAATCCTTTTATGGATGTTTGATCATGTTTTTGGTGATGCACCGAGGAGCATATAGGGCCGGGTTGCCGATTGGCATAAACCCTTAGAGCCAATGTTCGTCCGGTTGCATTTTGGAAGAATTTGCTCTTCATTTGAATAAGGCTGAAAAACAGCCCAGGCATGATTCAGTCGACTGAAAACTCTGTTCAGTCGACTGAACCTGAAACCCGAGAGTTTCCAGGCATGATTCAGTCGACTGAAAAACTCTGCAAAGTCGACTGAAACTGGAAACAGAAAGTTTCCTGAACCTGGAAAATTTCCATGTACAGGGTCAGTCGACTGAAAAACTCTGTTCAGTCGACTGAACCTGCTGTTTGAGTCCAATTTGCCTTTTTGGATTGAAATTCTAATTTAAATCGATTCGTGATAATCCTATTTGTTGTTATCATCTATTATGACTTTGATGACTCTTTTTAGGGATTTTTGAATATCCATTTCGATGGATCCTTTATCGATTTCGTTGGATTTTATTCACATCTTCGAATGTGATCTTTGTGATTGATTGTTTCTACAATCCCCCTTGTGCTTTGTCACTTTAAAAATATAAAGGTTTTCTATACTAGTAGTAAATATCAAAACTCTTTTCTCAAACGATTTCAATACTATTTTAATACCAAATTCGTTTATAAAACCGTTTTCCAATCTATTAGTATATACAAACCTTTACCTCACTCGTATGAGAAATCTAATTAAACGACTTAGTAAAACGAGTGGTATGAAACGCTTGCGTTTACTTCGTCGGTTAATTCTTGGACTTGTTCGATTGAATCTCTTGTGACAATTTTCTAGTGGAGATCTACAATTTGTTCGTAAATATTTAAGTTAAGCTAGTGGTTATGGGACATGAAGCTAAGCTCATATATTTACTAGCTTAGTGTAATCGACACTTCTCCTTGATCATGACGATCATTTTAGGTTTTAGACTAGCATCGTGCTATGTCTTTGTGATTTGGTTCATCGGACGTCCCGCTGTACGACGTCGTTGTTCCCTTTGATTGTGATTTGGTTCATCGGATGTCCCGCTGTACGACGTCGTTGTTCCTTTTTATTGTGATTTCTGGATTTCGTGTGTTGATTTCTGGAATTTATGTTTCACCAACTTTTACGATGGGCATTGATATATATGTCATTTATTGTGGCTTGGTGAATGAAATTAGGAGTATGACATTCCTTTCTATCTTGAGTAGATTATTGTGATATTGATTAATCTCTTGTTGATTTTCAATTACTTATTTATCACAGCTTGGCATTGTGATTATTATATGTTTATGTCATATCTCTTATTATATATCACTTCATCTGATATTTATAGCTAGACTGATCCATTTATTATTTTCTTCTTAAATAATACTCGGGTCAGACCGAGATGTTTCAGGTGCTTCTGCTTGACTTCTCATCCGGGATTAACTCCTTGACTTTTGGGTTAACCACTTAGATTAGTAGTTATTTTGTTGTATACATTTGAGATATAGACTCCTTAATGTATACTTATTCTTTTGTGTAGTTCGTGTAACTATTCTTTTGTGGTATTGTGGATCTTTTTAGACCACTACTCTGATGTACACTTTCTAGTGTAATATTCATATCTTATTCCGCCTTTGTGATATGAATTGTCTGTGACTGATTTATGTTATGTTTATTTCTATATTTGTTTCCGAAGAAATTATAGCCACTGTGTAGTAGCTTTGAGTTTGTGTCGGTATGTCGGATTTCCTCTTGAGATGAAAAGTTATATTTTTATCCGGTATATCGGTACTCGCACAAAGCAATTATACAGATGGTCGCTCCTCAACAGCCTTATTCTCCGTGCTAGTTGACAGCATTCACAGTAATGTTCTTGGCTAGCGTGGGTATAGAGGTGGGGCGTCACAGCTTGGTATCAGAGCCAAACTTCGGAACAATGTAGAATAATTTAGCAAGGATCATGTCCTAAGTCTTTCTTAGGAGTTGTGCTTTAGGATTTTATTCGGGTCTTCGTACCGTTCTATCCTACTTTCTTTTATGATTCCTTGTTTTATCTATCAAGATTGCTTGATATTCATTTTGAGAATAACTTTTTCCTCTTCTTTCTTTCATTCTTAAAGAAGAGAAATGGTTAGACCAGGCCGTCCCAGCGCCGGTCAATCTAGTGCTACTACCCAGGATGGAGTATTTATGTCTGCTCAACAACTTTTGGATCTCGTAAAGAATCAAGAGTTTATATATTCTTTGAGTAAGAACCCCGAAATGGTTCTACCTTTGAAACTTGAAGTTTCTTTCAATCAGCTTGTGGATGTTACTCTTCTTCATGGAGAGATTGGTAAAGGAAGTGTTTGTGATATTGGGACTTCCAAGAAGAGGCATATTAAGTTCAAGAGCCTTAATCCCAATAAGAGAGTGAAGCAAACTACTTTTGTAGCAAAGACTCCATCCCTGATCGTGGAGGATGCTACAATTGTAATTCTAAGGAACATTATGTGAATATGTGTCCAAAACCCCTTTCTTGTCGCTATTGCAAGAAACCGGGTCATCTTTTATCTGCATGTCCCAAACTTTTGAATAAGGACATGAGAAAACTAAATATTGTGCAAGCCCCTAGCAACTCTTCTCTTGGTCAAGGTATTTTTCATTCAATCCTTGATGACATTTTCTTTGTGATTATCTTGTTCATGTTCTTTTTGATATAGTTTCCATCTCACTATTTTATATCAAAAGGAATTGTTAATTCCTTTTCTTTGAATATTTTGGGCTTGTTGACTTCATTGAGTATTGTGAATCCGGATGGTAGATCCGCAACACTCAATTTGCTTTTGTTTAGATGTCGAGATTGTTTTATGTGACTTTTCTTTCTGAGCCGATATTTACTTTGGCTTCAGAATTGATTTTTTTGAAAGGATCGGCTTAATCATTGTGAAGTCCATGTCCTATTTTTTCAAGTGGACTATTCATCTTCGACATTTTCAATCTGTTAAGCAGATTTCTATTTTTCCTTTATGATTTTGATTCCAACTTGATGGCATCATTTTATTCCTTAAGCCCACTTATAAGGAAAGTGTTATTTCTCTCATTCATGTAGTTTGAGAAATTTTCCGGTATTTTTGAGTTTGTCTTAGGATTATCACCTAAGAAATCTTTTGTGTGGTGTTAAGGTCTTTTCAGTTTGACTTTACCACCGGTTTCCGTTTGCTACAAGTTGCGGAAGTTAGCATTTCACTTATCGCATTCCGCACTCGTTATGATTCTTATGAATGACTTATTTTGTCATTCAATTTGTCCAACTTATTTCATCCATTTTATAAATCGAATATTCTATGAATATTTCGATGAGACCATTCTTGTATTTATTGATTTTGGATGAAAATAGTAATTTAAAATTTTGCAAATCTTTTTCATAAGATTTATTTATAAGTAAAACTGGATTTTGTTCTTGAAATGAACAAATAATATTCTTAAAACTTTTTAAGAGATTTATTTATCCTATAAAATATTATTTTGTGATTGTATTGCCCGTTGAGTGCTTTAAGAATTTTGGTCGATGCGCTTGATCAACGTTATCGATAGGAATTTCCTAAACGCTTTGATGAGACAGTCAGACACGATATATATTGACTTGCAAAAATGAAAATTTTTGTAGAAAGATTATTACATAAAAGTAAAAGTGTAATTTTGGAAGTTTTAAATTTTCGAGAAAAGAGAATTATTTAAAAGAAGTTCTTTCTTTTCGATACTCTTATTCTTTCTTGTGATTCCTGAAGGGGAACCAAGACTTTGCTATTTGTACCGATACTAGTCGTATTGGTTTGGATGCCATTCTCTTTCCATAGAGAACGTGCTATCACTTGTGCTTCTAAATCATTATAGTTTATCGAGACTAGATATGCCACTCATGATCTAGTGTTCGCGGCTATTGTTTTTACTTTTGGAATTTGGCATCATCGTTTTTGGATGAGAAATTTGTTCTCTACCTCGATCATAAATCTTTGGAATAATTATTTTCTCATAAGGAACTTTATGTTGACTCGAGTTCCTAGCATCTTATGATCTTGATATTCTTTTATTCCCGAGAAGGGAAATCGTGTTGCCAATGCGTTTTGTCGTAAGCAACAAGTGGTTGATTCTTTGATGTTGTCTGAATGGAATTATTTTTCTATCAAGTTCATCGGACGTTTTGGTATACTTCGTTTTATTGAGCTTTATCTCATTCCTTTTAAGGACTAGCGTCCGATGTCCTTTTATTGTGTTCGGTTCATTGGACGTACCATTTTTGTACTACGTCGGTGTTCCGAAAATCATTCGGGCTTCGAGCTTTTGATTCATCGGATGTACCGTTGTACTACATCGATGTCTTTTCTTTGGATTCATCGATGTACCGTTTGTACTACATCGATGTCTTTGCTATTTGATTCATCGGATGTACCGTTGTACTACATCGATGTCTTTGCCTTTGATTCATCGGATGTACCATTGTACTACATCGATGTCTTTGCTATTTGATTCATCGGATGTACCGTTTGTACTACATCGATGTCTTTGCTTCTGATTCATCGGATGTACCGTTTGTACTACATCGATGTCTTTGCTTTTGATTCATCGGATGTACCGTTGTACTACATCAATGTCTTTTCTTTTGATTCATCGGATGTACCGTTGTACTACATCGATGTCTTTGCTTTTGATTCATCGGATGTACCGTTTGTACTACATCGATGTCTTTTCTTCTGATTCATCGGATGTACCGTTGTACTACATCGATGTCTTTGCTTTTGATTCATCGGATGTACCGTTGTACTACATCGATGTCTTTTCTTTTGATTCATCGGATGTACCGTTGTACTACATCGATGTCTTTGCTTTTGATTCATCGGATGTACCGTTTGTACTACATCGATGTCTTTTCTTCTGATTCATCGGATGTACCGTTGTACTACATCGATGTCTTTGCTTTTGATTCATCGGATGTACCGTTGTACTACATCGATGTCTTTGCTTTTGATTCATCGGATGTACCGTTGTACTAAATCGATGTCTTTGCTATTTGATTCATCGGATGTACCGTTGTACTACATTACTACATCGATGTCTTTGCTATTTGATTCATCGGATGTACCGTTTGTACTACATCGATGTCTTTGCTTTGGTTCATTGGGCGTACCGTTTTTGTACTACGCTGATGTCCCAAATTGTTTGAGTTTCTAGTTTCTCGGGCGTACTGTTTTTGTACTACGCCGTTGCACCGGCTCAATTTTCTGCTATTCTTGACGTTCCCCACGTCTTTTATCTACGAGAATGCCTTAGGGATTCCGGTTTTTATTCTTGAGCCCGGTGTTATTGAGGGATTGAAGTTTCACCAAATTTGACTTTTGAGCAACATTCTATTCGCATCATTGCTTTGGAGGTTGAGCGCCTTCGATATAAAGATATTCTTTTGATAGAAGATCTATGGTTCTCAAATCCTAAGGATTCTCTTGTGAAATCTTGAGAATCCATCGAACGAAAACTTTCGGATTTATTCCTTCGTGCTCTTTATGGTGAACTTCTTGATTCAAATTTTCTTTTGTGTTAATATGCTTCTATGGTTGTTACTTCTTATATTTCCTCCTTAATTATTGCGAGGACGCAATTTCTTTAAGGAGGGGAGTCTGTAACAACCCGCATATTTATCGATTTTATATTTAAATATTTTATCGTTCGTCGGATTTTGGTCCGAAAACCTACTTTTTGCATACGGTCGAATTGAGACTCGAGACCACCTCCATTGAGTTCAAAATGCCATTTGCGACCTTTTTGAGTATAAGCTTCGATATGTTTGGAGAAAGTTGATTTTTGCTACTTTTTCCCGCTTAGGGCTTTGGTTGGGCTGAGCCAATTAGCCACTTAACTCAGTTCCAACACTCTCCTCTTCATTTACTTCTCTTCTATTTTCCTAACACTCAAGCTCAAGCAAAAATGGAGGAAGAGAATGGGAAATAGAAATTCCTAAGCCCTAGCTTGCTTTGCAAATCCATCTCCTTGCTCCAAAGTTCATGAGAACCCATTGGTAAGCTTCCTCTTCTTCTTCTCCAACTCATTCTCTCTTTGAATTTCAGAAATTTCCTAAACCTAACTTAGGAAATGTTCTTCTTTTTAGCTTAGATTCAAGCTTCTAGAGTTGGATTTGAAGAGTGGTTGATTCCCCTTTGCTTTCAAGCTTCATCTTCATAAATTTTAGTGCAAAGGTGAGATTTTTATCTCACATCTATGACTATAATTATCTTTGGTTGTTGGGTATGAATTCCTAACACTTCTTCATGTGCATTTGCTCTTGATTTGGATTGGTTTTGTGAATATTCAAATTGTTTGAGTTTTTAAGTCAAATTTGTGTGAAATCCTTTTATGGATGTTTGATCATGTTTTTGGTGATGCACCGAGGAGCATATAGGGCCGGGTTGCCGATTGGCATAAACCCTTAGAGCCAATGTTCGTCCGGTTGCATTTTGGAAGAATTTGCTCTTCATTTGAATAAGGCTGAAAAACAGCCCAGGCATGATTCAGTCGACTGAAAACTCTGTTCAGTCGACTGATCCTGAAACCCGAGAGTTTCCAGGCATGATTCAGTCGACTGAAAAACTCTGCACAGTCGACTGAAACTGGAAACAGAAAGTTTCCTGAACCTGGAAAATTTCCATGTACAGGGTCAGTCGACTGAAAAACTCTGTTCAGTCGACTGAACCTGCTGTTTGAGTCCAATTTGCCTTTTTGGATTGAAATTCTATTTTAAATCGATTCGTGATAATCCTATTTGTTGTTATCATCTATTATGACTTTGATGACTCTTTTTAGGGATTTTTGAATATCCATTTCGATGGATCCTTTGTCGATTTCGTTGGATTTTATTCACATCTTCGAATGTGATCTTTGTGATTGATTGTTTCTACAATCCCCCTTGTGCTTTGTCACTTTAAAAATATAAAGGTTTTTTATACTAGTAGTAAATATCAAAACTCTTTTCTCAAACGATTTCAATACTATTTTAATACCAAATTCGTTTATAAAACTGTTTTCCAATCTATTAGTATATACAAACCTTTACCTCACTCGTATGAGAAATCTAATTAAACGACTTAGTAAAACGAGTGGTATGAAACGCTTGCGTTTACTTCGTCGGTTAATTCTTGGACTTGTTCGATTGAATCTCTTGTGACAATTTTCTAGTGGAGATCTACAATTTGTTCGTAAATATTTAAGTTAAGCTAGTGGTTATGGGACATGAAGCTAAGCTCATATATTTACTAGCTTAGTGTAATCGACACTTCTCTTTGATCATGACGATCATTTTAGGCTTTAGACTAGCATCGTGCTATGTCTTTGTGATTTGGTTCATCGGACGTCCCGCTGTACGACGTCGTTGTTCCCTTTGATTGTGATTTGGTTCATCGGATGTCCCGCTGTACGACGTCGTTGTTCCTTTTTATTGTGATTTCTGGATTTCGTGTGTTGATTTCTGGAATTTATGTTTCACCAACTTTTACGATGGGCATTGATATATATGTCATTTATTGTGGCTTGGTGAATGAAATTAGGAGTATGACATTCCTTTCTATCTTGAGTAGATTATTGTGATATTGATTAATCTCTTGTTGATTTTCAATTACTTATTTATCACAGCTTGGCATTGTGATTATTATATGTTTATGTCATATCTCTTATTATATATCACTTCATCTGATATTTATAGCTAGACTGATCCATTTATTATTTTCTTCTTAAATAATACTCGGGTCAGACCGAGATGTTTCAGGTGCTTCTGCTTGACTTCTCATCCGGGATTAACTCCTTGACTTTTGGGTTAACCACTTAGATTAGTAGTTATTTTGTTGTATACATTTGAGATATAGACTCCTTAATGTATACTTATTCTTTTGTGTAGTTCGTGTAACTATTCTTTTGTGGTATTGTGGATCTTTTTAGACCACTACTCTGATGTACACTTTCTAGTGTAATATTCATATCTTATTCCGCCTTTGTGATATGAATTGTCTGTGACTGATTTATGTTATGTTTATTTCTATATTTGTTTCCGAAGAAATTATAGCCACTGTGTAGTAGCTTTGAGTTTGTGTCGGTATATCGGATTTCCTCTTGAGATGAAAAGTTATATTTTTATCCGGTATATCGGTACTCGCACAAAGTAATTATACAGATGGTCGCTCCTCAACAGCCTTATTCTCCATGCTAGTTGACAGCATTCACAGTAATGTTCTTGGCTAGCGTGGGTATAGAGGTGGGGCGTCACAAAATATAACATATAATAGTGATACGCTACGCCATCCATCTTGCTCCTGATCTCCACAGCAACTCCTGAATTCCAGAATGACCTGATAACCTGACTCTTGACTGCCCGTATGGAAAATTATGGGCACCCAGAGTTTAGAAAGGGAACAATAAACTCTAGGTCAGTCATGGGACTGGTGTGAGATCTTAAAACAGTTATTCTTTTGCAAAAGAAAAAACAAAGGAATTTAAAAGAAATCCGCAATGCTTTTTAGAAAATGAAACTCCCATAAGACCTCCCGCCACACACACAATGCAATCGCACACTTGGGGAAGATTTCTCCTTATGATAGTCAAATATGCTTACTACGAGAAAACTCTTTTGATATTATTATTATTAGTGCATAGTGGAAAAACATTTCGAAAATATAATATTAATCTTAGCCAGCATATGTACCATTACAGTATGCCTACTATAGCTACCATATTAGATTGCAGGTTCAACAACTAAAACCATACTGGGTTCGTATTGGGAATTGGATTTCCAACAAATGGTCAGGCCAAGGAACATCCTATTGCCACATGGATACGCCTCTGGATAGATGCCCCGAGAACCTAAACGGATCTCTGCCAACACAAGGCTGGGTTACCTATGCAAAAATAGGTAACTACTACACGAGTATGCCATCCCCCGGCTGTAAACAACCTTTATCCGAGGATCCTCAACATCAACAATCACAAAGTAATATAAATTTGCGACATTCACATAAGTTAAGTATCTGGGCTCCATACCATGATACCACTTCTATCCAGAAGGAAATGTACATACCCTAAGGGGTGCTACTCGCTATAACCTTGCTGCATTCTTCCTGTTTTGACCATTCCGGGGTCTGAGGTCCGACGAAGTCTCGTCCACAAAGCTACGCTTTTGTAATATCCCGGAATTTTGGACAATATAAATTTAATAATCTGTGTTTAAATTTAAATTGATTGATAATTTTTGTTGATAAATTTGAATTGATTCTATAATCTTCTTTATTTAAATATTTAATTTGTGAATTTATTTTTAATAAACTAATAAATCTATTTTCTATTTAATAATGTATATGTATTTATATATATTTTAAATAGATAAGTTGTTTTTAATTAGATTAGTATAGCATAATTTTAATATTTTGAATTTAGGAATTGTGATTTATTTTTGATTTAAGCTTTTCAAAAATATTTAATAAAATAACTAAATGATTTTAAATATGTGAGATAAATGTTCTATTGGTTTAAAATTCATTTTGACTTAAGTTTGAATATTTAAAATAAGTTATAAAAATGTTTGTGTTATTTTTTTTTTAAAATATTGATTTATAAAATGTGATTTGTAAATTTAATATGAAATTAAAAATACAATTTAAAATACATGTATTCATTTAAGTTACAATCTCTTTTATAAATTTATTTTAAGTATTATTTCCAAATAATTGATTTGTATATTATTTTCATTTATAATAATACTTTGTTTTATTCTTTAAAAATTATTTATCTATATATAATTAAGTATTTATAAAACTAATTAACTAAGCTTAATATTTCATTAACTCTAATTATAAATACCAATTAATTTAAGATGACAAATGTAAGCATATTAAGGCATAATTAACATGTGTAAGTTTAAACACACAAAACATTAACAAATGTCTATTTTTTTACAAGTGTCATTGTTCAAAATTTATTTTTCTTTAATTTTAATTTATCTTAAACAAAGTTATATAAACTCACAATTTTTTTCCATTCCTTTCTTTTTTCATTTTCATTCATTAACATTCCACCTTAAAATCATATCAATTCCCATAAACAAAATACAAATCTGCATTCCCCTCTTTCAAAATCAAACATGCATTCCATTTTCAAGCAAACAAACTTGCATTCAAGCTTTCTAAAATCTGGAAATCATGATTTCCTGCTTCTTCTTTACTGGAAGCACATGCAACATCAAATGCATGGTAAACCTGAAGCAATTTGAAATTTCCAAAACCCGCATTTTATCTGGAACATGCAAATGAATCTGGAAAAGCAAGTTTACCTGCATGCATGAATTTTTCAAAGTTGATAGCATTTTAAAGCAAGAAAGCCTACATGCAACAATCTTTCATCATGCATTCAAGCTTAATGTTTTAAAAAGGATTTAAGCAGATTTTCAAAAATATTTCAAAAAGGCTTTTCAAAAATCTGGGCTCTGCATAATTACAGGTGAGTAACTTTTCTTTTAAAAATTAAAGGTTAAAATTTGTTGCATGCTAAAACGAATAAATAAATGTTTCTTGTGTTCAAAAATTACTGCTTGATGTGTGATTACATATATATGCATGCTGTTAAAATTGCTATGTTCTGTTTTGTTTCATGGTTCAAGTTTTTAATTAAATTCTTATATCTTTAATTAGTTTCTGTTAAATTGTAGGATATAAAAAAGATATACATGTTGGCTTCAAGGATTAGACCTTAAGATTCTATAAAAAAAAATATAGGAAAAAAAAGAACTTGCTGGAAAATAAGTAACAGATGAATAAACTTAAAATTTTGGAATATTCAAGTATAATGAATTGAAGCTTCAGGATTATGAATCAAACCTTCATACAAAATTATGAATTTTAAATCAAAAATTATAATTTTTAATACTATATTTAGAGAACAGTCTCTTCTTAACTGTGGTATGAATTATGGGGCATTTCTGTTGTCACCAGAGATTTAAAGTGCTGAGATTGTTTCTGTAGAGGGTGGAGCTATTATAGGTTATGGAAAAATTATGGATTTGGGTTACTTTTTTTTGATGATGTTGTAATTTGGGAATTTCAGTTGTGAACCCTAGTTTTACTGGTTTTAAGAAATTGTATACTTAGGCTTCAACAATGGATCGAGTTCTAAGATCTTTTGAGTATTGTTAGATGATGGATTGATGAAGTCTTCACCGGAGTATGGAAGGTGATGGTGGTAGGAGATGGGAGAAATTGATGTTGATAGGTTAGGGATTGGAAGGGGGACAGATGTTCCAGGTTTGATGTTTAACTCGAGTTCGAATTCGAGTTGAATTCTGGGCGATGTGATGATCGTGGTCAGGTGATATGGTGTTTGGCGACTTGTGGAGATCGCCACTGGTGATCAAGGAGGGCCGACGTCGTTGTGCATATGCACGGTGGAGTGTTTGTCAGGTGATGGTCTGGGTTGGGTTTTGAAACAGAGGGGTTGCTCGAGTAGATCTTATGTTTGACTTGAAGCAACTTAGGTGTGAACTCGAAGCAGGTTAGGATTTAGCTCGAAGTAAATTATAAGTTGCTCGGGTATAATTTTTGTTTCAGGTTTTATAAAATAGAAATCTGTTTCTGTTTTAAGAAATTAAAAGTAAAGTTGAATTTAAACTGGAATTTAACTTAGGCTTTAAACCTGAATTTAAATATGAATTCAAAAAGTTTGAATTCTGGTTTTTGTAATAATTTGAGTTTTTAAAATGTAAGTATGGTTTAAAAAAAACAGAAAACCTATTTTTGTTTTTAGTTTTAAAAGCAGGTTTTAAAATGTAAACTGAAAATATAAACAAAGTTAAACCTGAGTTTGAACCTGATTTAAAATTAGTTTGAATTTGATTTTTTGAATAATTTAAGTTTGAAATTTAAGTTTGAGTTTTTAAAACTTTTAGTTATAAAAGGGTATTTGGTTTTGAATTCAAAACTGGAAGTTTAAATTGAGAAATATAAAAATTTAAAGTAAGTTTGAATCTGAGATTTAAAACCTGGAATTGGGTTTGAACTTCAGTTTTTAAAATAAATAAAGTTTAAATTTAAATTATTTAAATTACTTTAAAATGGTTAAATGATTTTTGCATTTAAACGAAGAGTAGATTGTAAGTAAAGTTATAAAGATTTAAGTTAAATCTAGAATGAGTTTAAAAGCTGTATTTCAATTTCGAAATTTAAAAGTAATTTTTAAATTGATTTGAATTTAAATTGAATTGTAATTTAAGTTCTTTCAAACTTATTAATAAAGTGGATGTCTCTTTTAACATATAAGACAAAAGGTTTTGAATTATTTTAAAATCTTGTTTAAGATAAATTTGAATCTTAAGTTTAAAATGAAGTTAAATGGAATTTAAAGTAAATTTAAAAAAACATTTTTGTTTTTAAATGCTTAATTAAGTAAGAAATGTTTATATAAATATAAATAAAATTTAATGATTGGATTCATTAAATTATTAAGGTAATTAAGATGAATAATTAATTATTTAACTAATTAATAATGTGGATGATTAATTAAGTAATTAATAATTTTTAAAATTTGATTAATTAAGATTGAGATTAATTAATTAAGGTCAATTAATCTATAAGTAAAGATTGTTAATTAAATTTTAAATTAATAATTAAGATTTATTTAATCAAGTGATTAAAGAAAGTTAAGATTTTAATTAACACTTAATTAATTAATAATTAAAGATTAATTAAATGGTAATTAAATATTAATTAATTGTAATTAATAATGATTTGTATAAGTTAACTCTTAATTAAGTAATTAAAAATTGTTAATGAAGGTCATTAACTTAAGATTGTTTAACAATTAATTAGTGACATTAATTTTTGATAATTAATTAGATTAATTAATTAATAGTAATCAATTGTTTAGGTTTAATTACTTAATGAAAGTAATTAATGAATTAATTACCTGGTGTAATTAATTTGATTAATGTGATTAGTTTAGATTAATTAAGTTAAATTAATTTGAACATTTGTGGATTGTTGATAATTACTTTATGAAATTTATGCATTTGTAATTACTTAAGGAAGTCATTAATTAATAATTACTGAATGTAATTAAAGATATTTATTTGGATTTAAATCACTTTAGAATTAATCAAGGGATTAATTGAGATAATAAATTAAGAGTAATTAATTTATGGGATAAGTAATTAAAGTTGTTAATTACTGGGTGTTATTAATCAATGGTAATTAACATATATGTGTGGATTAATTTCAGATTAATTACTTATGTAACTAATTTATATTGAGAGATTGATTAAATGTAATCATGAATCATTAATAAATTAATTAATAATGTAATTTAGAATTGATTAATTAAGGAAAAAAATCAATAAATAAAGTAATTAGTTAATGAAAGATTATTATAATTAACTTTAGTTAACTAATTGATTAAGTAATTAAAGGTTAATTATTAAGTATAATTAACTTGTGTAACTAATTTAAAGGCTAATTACTTATTGTAATTAGAGATGATTAATCAGAAATGATTAATTAAGAAGAATAATGAGATGTTGATTTATTAATTGATTTGTAATCAATTAGTGATTAAGTTAAGCAGGATTATAATGATGAAGTAACTAATTTAATTCATTTTAAATTAATTAGAAATTAGGTAATTAATTTAATTCATTTTAAATTAATTATAGATGGTGTGATCATTAGATCATTGCTTATGTTTGATGACTGGTATTAATTGCCATGTATGGTTTGTAATCTCAGCTATGAGATGAGTAATGTTATGTGATATGGATGTATTGGTTGCTTTTGGATGATAATATGGATTATCTGATCATGATATGAATTATCTGTTGATGATAATGTTGATTATCTATTGTGTTGTGAATTATCTATCTGTGTGTATATAGATAATGAGTTAAATTGTTTTAAACTCTAAAACAACTTGGCCTTAAAAGACACGTTTTGGATTTCGATGAGACCGGGATCGGGTTTCCATATTTGGATATCTGAAAACCACATCGATCCAAATTAACGTTAGGTCGTTAATCCAAGTGAAGCGAGTGAAGACTCGAGGTGTAAGGGCTATACGTCAGTATAACTCTGTGGGTGATTCCGTAATGAGTTGACGGAATAGTGCTTATAGATTCGAGATGGTGATTTAGAGTGCAAGGGTTATCGTCGTTAACTCTGAGGGTGATTCCAATATGAGTGTAACGAGATAATGCCTTCGGTTTCATTCCAACCCGAAACGAACTTGTATGGATTGAATGCTTTCAAAACATCGTCAGGTGGACGATGAGCATTCTAAGTATTATATCCTATAAAGGTAATCGTAGCCTCAAGCCTCATCAACCGGGAATAGCTAAAACAGGGGAGGTGCAGCAAGGCTTCATGGGTAGCCCCCACTTGAGAGAAAGATTTACCCCTGTCTAGATGTCCCTTTATTTTCGGCTTAGTGGTGCGATTGCTGATCACAACTGCGGGGTTGTCTTGTTTGGAACTGTTCAGTAAGGAATGGTTCCGGCTTTGTGTTGCAGGGAAGCGGGCGTACTCCTCGGTACGGTGATCTAGGCTACGTACTGTGACGGGAGGTACCCCAGTAGCCCAGCCATTGTATAGAATCCAAAATCCAATAAGTGTCGTACGTATTAGTTGTGCCCAACTATGTTGGAACGTGAGATGTAAGCATTCCAGCTATTTCTGTATTTTACTTGAAAACCCTAGACACTATTATAATATCACTGGATTTCCTATAAAATGTTTTGGTTAGCGTAAGGTAAAAACTTTTCCATGTTTATGTGTGGGAAGTCTTACGTGATACCTTTTCTTTCCAAAGGTTTTTCGAAGTTAAGCAACTTTAACCTGTTACTCACACCAGACCCATGTCTGACCCGGAGTTATTTCTGTTTTTCTTTAACTCTTGGGTACTCAAATTTTTATGAGTAGCCAAGGGAATTCAGGTTAGGATTCAGGTTATCTTTGACGAATTGTGGAGGAGCAAATGGAGTAGGAGGCTTCTGCGTATAGTTATATAGTTTTCCCCTGTGCTGGTATCTCTGAGTGTTTGTTTGTAATGTATTGAGTTGTAATAACTAGACAGGTGTTTATAACTGTCTAGTATGTGTTGTATTGTCTGTGTAACTCTGATATTTGATGTATACTATGCAATACTTATGTTATTAATATAATTTATTCGTTCCACTGTTGAGATTCTTGTGTTGTTTCTTCTTTCTCTTCTTTCTTTTCTCTTTCCTATCCCTTTCTTTCTTAAGAATGATATGACTTTTTGTGGAAAAAAAGTTGGGTCGTATCAGCTTTTCACAAAAGTCATGCTTCGATCAACAAATGATCAGTAGCACTTTGTATGCCACATTACCAATTTGGGAATGTATCACTAGTAACCATCAACTACATAACCTCTGAGCTTGTACGTCTCAGAGAAGGGTGTTAAGCTAAGAGAATTAATTCTCCGCCACGAACAGAAATGTATTTGATAGAAACCAGCTTTACATCTCAAAGTGTAACGTCGAACACACATCCATACAAGTCCGTTCCGGGATCGAACGGAACCGAAGGCACTTCCAAAGAAGCCCTAGCAATCCGGATAATCACTAATCACGTCCGGAATTCCCATCATAAAGGGTGATAAAAATCTCTATACCGGAGCAACCCGGTGTAGAGACATTCGACACGTATCCTTTCGTTTTCGAAAATACCCGGTCTTCAACACCATCTTCAAAGGCAATCCCATTTCGTCGTATCATTATTCGGAATGAGTTTTATGACAAAAGGTCCTATCCCGGCTACTCCGAATAACGAGCGCTTATTTTAAAATAAGTGTTCATTCAGATTCAAATAAATCACAACAATTTCACTTTGATCTTTTAAACAAAAGATCCATCACAATCATAAGGGTTCGATGTGGGTTTCGAATATCCAGTTGGAATTCGACTCTCGGTCGCATCGAAATTCAAGTGCCGATTAAAAATGGGCAATATTGATAGTCGGTCATTTAACTATCAATCATTATTCACAACAATTTCTGGATTCAAATAATTTTCCAAATTATTTAATTTCAACATATCTTCGCAAGACATAATTTCACACTTCATCCATTTGAAAAATAAATTTCAAATCAATTTCCAAACATTTATTCATTTCCACTGAAAATCTGCCGATTTCAAAAAATTTAAAATAATAAAAAAAATACTTATTCAAAATATACTTGGAAACGTTTAAAATAAACTATTTAAGAATATTTGCTTAAATATTAGTTATGAAAAGTATTATACTAATATCTCATATAAAAATTCAAGTCCAAAAATTATTTTTAACATAAAATTAGTAGATAGAGTATAAATATTTAAATAACTATTTTCTAATCAAAAATCAATTTAATCTTTTAAATACTCCTTATATAATTAATTAAATAAATCTTTTACTTTAAAACAATCTCCAAAACTAATTTCTCCAACAATATTATTTTAGAACCAAATCTAAAACTTTTAAATTTTATTCAAAGGCTATTTTAAAAATATACTCAGCTTTCTAGGGAAGAATTCTTTTTCCCAATATAAATTGGTCCATTCAAATAAATTAATAAATCTTCTCGATTTATTTTAAATTTACATTCCAAATATCAATTGATACATGAATTTAAATCGATTCCCAAATATCATTTTCACACCCAATCGAATTCCAATTTGATTTCCGGTTTATCTCAAATACAAAATCAACTTCCAATTTGATTTCTCCAAATTAATTTTTCAATATCAAATCAAATCAATTTCAAATTGATTTCCTAAAATTATTTCTAAAACACTAACCCAATTTCCAAATATCGATCCCTAAGGTTTATTTTAACTCCAAATTAATTTCCGAATCGATTTCTAAAATCAATTTCAAATCTATATTAAATTCCAAATTTAATTTCTAAATTTATTTTCTTTTGAAATAAATTTCTTTATCTCTTTTAATTATTTAAAATACGTATCTTGAATAATTTCTACAACCATTAAAAAAAGTACCTGAAATTCCTTTATTAAAATATTTTCCCATATTTTTGGAATCAATTCGATAATTTTTCAAAGATAAAACTTATCTATGTAAATTTCCTTCTTTTAAAATTCACCCGATTCCTTTGAGTGAATTCATTATAATATTTCTATCTAAATTTCAAATTAACAAACTATCTATTTCTGGTATCCTACGATACCAAAAATATTATTCAGCTGTATTACAGCCTTTACGGTTTCAATCACAAACATTTACACGAATTAAAAATAATCAACACACAACATAAGCACAAATTAAACATTTGAGGAATCCAGTTGGATCCCTCCAACATGTTTCCTTACATCCACAGACGTTAGCACACAATTAAATACCCATTCCACTTCAAGGTGGAATATCGCGGTATATCGGATTTATAAAATATTACCCGCTATTATGCGGCGCAATAGGGTCTATCTCAAATAGATAATCAATTATTATCCAAGCAAACAATCAACACAATCAAGCAATTTTAAATCAACTATTTAAAATTTAAACAAAACCCTTTTTGAGTGAGAAGATCTCACCTTTGCTTATATTTTGCAATTCCATTTCCACCCCAGCTTGTTTTCTCGATTAATAGATCTTGTATAAACAATTATACAATTTATTAATGTTCGAATTAAATCGAACACTTAAATTATCGTTCAATTTATTTACCTAACAATTTTTTTTATTTTAACTAATTTTCCTTTTAAAATAAATTTAACTAATTTTTTTTTAAATTGAACTAAATTTCCTTTAATAAATTATTTTCAGTGGTAAAAATGATTAAATAGGTTAAATAAACAAATTGATCACCATACTAAATTAATTTTTAAAAACTAGACTAATAAGTTAAGAGTGTGTATATTTATTTTTATTTTTTTCCTTCCTTTTGAAACTACGTATATATACACTTATAAAATATATAAATGTAAAAATCTGATTTTTATATAAACTTTCAAGTATTTTAAAATTCATATTTATTTTATTTATTTCAAACTGCTTATAAAAATGTGCTATTAAAAATCTTATCTTTATATAGATAATTTTATATTTTATATACATCTTATATTCCTAATTCCTATTCATGTATATATAAAAAAATTCATATATACTTTTACTGTATATAACTATATACAGTACAGCTGCATTATTTAATTTTTCTTTCTTTCGTAAAATGTATATATTCAATTAAATAATTTAATAAATGAATTGCATACATAGGTACCTCACGACCCTCCAGTTAGCTCGCCGATGTAGTCGCACCCTAGCACGAGCCTCCACGCCCTAGTTCTGGCCGCCGCGATCTCACCTAAACCCTAGTTGTTGTCGTCGACGATGGCTGCATTTGCATGGAAACGTGACTTGCCTCGAGTCGTGCATCACCTGAGTTGTCGTCCTCACTGTTTCGCACTTCCACCCCAACACACGATGCCATCTCCCCCCCAATCACGCTCGAGTTTGAACAAACCCTTGCAACAATGTCGCGATCAGCTACCCCTTCCTTTGTCGAACACAATCACGAGCTATCCTCCTTTTTTTTCTTCTGAGAATTCGATTTCCTTTGAAATCGAAGAAGAGAGGAGCTCGATCTAATTTTTATAAGTGGCGGCCATTGATTCTCTATTGAATCGATTTCGATTGAGGCCGGATTTCGTTCGTTTGGGGTTTTTTAGAAGAGGGAACGTGAATTTATTTCTTTTTTCCTTGATTTATTTTTAAGTTGTTTTTGAGTTGAAGAGAAGGAAGAACGAGGCTTGATTTCGTTTTCTTGAATCAACGCGTGTAACAATTTAACAAGGGAAACGGGACACGTGCCTTTCAAGTCGACAGTGTTGCTGTGTCAACAGTAAACTGAAAAGAAAATATGTATTCAAATTTGAATTTAAAATTTAAATGGTTTCAAATTACGCAACTTACAATCTCGATCTCCAATTCAGGCGTGCGGCCAGGCGTTTATAATGTTATACGCCAATTCCGAACGCAATGGAAAAGGTTTCGAGTCCAAATTCGATTGTATGGAGAAGATAGCTTTTAGAAACAGTTAAAATATCGAATTTCGATTTAAATTTCAACGCGTTTATTTAACGTATGGTCAAACGATCACTCTGAATGCTATGAAAATTGAAATCCGATAATAATACCATATTACGGATCCAATGGAATAGGTTTCGTCAAATTCCGAGACTGTGCCTCGGAAGGCTATTTTTAAATATCGATTTAAACGATAAAATTCCAAAATTGAACAAATCACTTTCAAATTAAATTCTAAAGCTTCTATTATCTTCAGTGATATCAATATAAATCTCTAAGCCATCAAATTATTTTTAACAGGCTAAAAATTGAAGATTTACTATTTTACCCAAATTCCTATAATTAAATTTGAAAATTAAATTGCTAAATTCATTGTAAAATTGAAACTCAAGCTTAAATTAACGATTCAAATATTTGAAATTCATGTTAAACTATCATTCAAACATTTAAAATTAATTAAATATTTCGATTTCAAATGTCCAAAATTTTGGGTCGTCGCATCCTTAAAAGAATTTCATCCCGAAATTACAAGTAAAAAAGAATGGACCTTAACCCGTGTAATATTTTCCAACCCAAACAGTTTTATCAATTTATCAACCCAAATCTTTTTATTAAAGATTATTTCAACTAACTTTCCAAGTTCAATTATAAATTCCAAACAATATTGTTTACTTCCCAATTCAAATTTAGATTTGAATTCAAATTTCAAACGTTCAAAATTTTCTCAAAAATTTTCTAACACCCTAAATTTTCGAAATTTTTTGCCAGCGTCTCCTTTGCGCGGCTAGCTCGGTACGACTATAAAATGGCACCACAGGCCCTCAAATCCCAAAAGAAAACAAAAAGCCAAGCGGCTAGACAAGAAAATCACCAAATTTCATATAGAAATTTAAATACGTACCTTTTTTCGAGCAATTCAATTTTATCTTCAAAATCATAATCCCATTCTTTTTCCTTTAATACACCTGTAAGCTATTAAGCAGTAATATTCAATTACCATATCCAAAACCGTTTAATCCATTTCCTTATATAATTTTCAATCATACTCCTTGTATCATTTTTACTTCACTATTGAAGTCACATATCCATTTTCATTCAATTTTAATTCGATTTTATTTTAATTCAATTTACACCACAATTCTATTTGAATTAAATTTATCTTCTACTATGAATATTGAATTTTATCTTTCAATTATAGCTGATTCATATTATTATTTTAATTCAGTTTCATTCACTAATTTACTTCAATTTCCAATTTGAAATCGTTTGTTGCTAACAATTTTTTTCAAAAATTTTCTAACTCCCAAAATTTTCAGAAAATTTTGGCAGAGTCTCCTTTGTACGGAGGAGCTTTTGCGATTTGGCAAAAGATATAAATATATATACATCGACCCACCCGGTCGGAAAATACAAAAATAGTTCATATTTCCTATTTTTATTGCGTAAGCGTACCTTATTTAGCATTTTTAATCAAAGCGGTTTACTATTAGCATTTTAGCATGACCAAATCTAGCCAAACGACCCTCCTGTACCTGTACTTACTCAATTTAAACACATAAGTGATATATGTAAGAAATTTATTCACATTTCACTTATTTCCAATTGTAAACACATAGTTTTCACAAGCAATATATTCAAAATAGTTTCCATAAGTAATTTATATGGTTCCGATACAAATTTAATTGCTTATAATCAATTCACATACCATTTCTATTTAATTCAAGTGATTTACAACTCGCTTTCTTTCATTCAATTTATTTTTTTAAGCGAAATGAACTCATATCTATTTCAATTGATTCAAAAATCAATTTGATTTGATTTTATTACTCTTAGAATTTTATACATACTTGTTTGCGTCAACAACAACCATTTCTATGCAAATTTCGACGATATTCACTTAATAGAATATCCAATCTAGTTTATAACTAATTTAAATTAATACAAACTCAATTTATTCTTATTTTATTTCATTTCCAATTAATTCCGTTCAATTCATTTTGCATTCCGTATTCACATTTATTTTAATTAAAACCATTTCACAATTTCCAGTTTATCCTCTATTTATTAATTTAGAATATTTCTCAACTCTAAATTTTTACTTAAGAATTTAACCATTTATTTCTCAAGTTCAAGATAATTATTCTATATACTTCTTATATTTAAACTGGATTCCAAATTCCATATGAATTCAATTTACCTTCCATTTATAAATATTGAATTCAATTCATTTTGAACCATATTAAATTTGTCATTCTTTTAATTAGTTTCGCTAACTAATTTTAATTCCTTTATTAACATTTAGCTCCATTTGATCCAATATTTACTTAAGTTATTATAATTCAAAATTCAAATTTATTTTTCCTTATAACACTTCCCAATTTAAATCCTTGATTTTATTTCCATTTATCAAATTCACTCCATCTACTAATTTAACTAAATTAGTTTTACTCACTTATCCATTTTTAATTTCAAATTTCCTTTTTCAATTCATCTCAGATTTATTTTATCAATAACAAGGAAATTTTCAATTTATTTTCTACTTATTTGAATTTTTCTGCAAATTCAAACCATTTTTATTCAACTCACAATTCAAGTTTTGATTTAACTAATTCAACTTTCCTATTTCATGAATTGATTAATTATCATATTAGTTTACCTGAATTCAATCCATTTTATTTATTATTATTATTTTCCAAGTTTGGATTTTTATTCAACTTTCATTTCAATTTATAAAACCCATTTATACATTCACATTACCAATTTCATTCCATTAACGAATTTTATTCCAAATTATAAATTACATTTAAAATTTACATTTACAAATCTCATTTGTATTTTTATTTTCTTAGCTTTTGGTTTTGATTTCAATTTCTTATATAACGATGATAATAACCTAATATTATCACTTCCTAACAACCAAGCAACCATATATTATAATAATTCACAGAAGATTTATTTCTTTTATATGCGAAAATAGTTTCATTTACCCTATTTTAAAACACTACTGTGTCAGTTTATCTTGTTTAAAAGTTTAGAAACCCCTATCGAAACAGTTGGCCAGACTGCACCGACCAGAATCTATAAACAATCAACCGATAAGTCAACACAATATAAAAATAATAATTTTATATTCACTAATAAATACGCGCTCATATCTATTATTACACTCAAACTCATTCTAGAGTACTACTGACTCTATCTCTAGTGAGTGACATCCAACAGAGCCAAGGTTGTCGCTTAACCAAATGCTATGATACCACAATGTAACGACCCGATTTTACGATGCCCGAAAGTCGACATTTATACGTCCACTGTATCAAATGCCACGCAATCGAATGCCGAAAAACCAAACCGTTAGGGTTTAAAAAGAAGAAGATAGAAGAAGAACAGAAACAATAATAGAATCTCACATTTCGCAGCGGAACAAATATAATAGGTAAATAAATATCTTTAAACAGAACCACTATATCAGTTATTACATTACATCACATTACATTATCAGAGTGTACAACAACAACAGAAGAAAATATAACATATACTAGTGATACGCTACGCCATCCAGCTTGCCCCTGATCTCCACAGCAACTCCTGAATTCTAGAATGACCTGATAACCTGACTCTTGGCTGCCCGTGTGGAAAATTATGGGCACCCAGAGTTTAGAAAGGGAACAATAAACTCCAGGTCAATCATGGGACTGGTGTGAGATCTTAAAACAGTTTCTTTTACAAAAGAAAAAACAAAGGAATTTAAAAGAAATCCGCAATGCTTTTTAGAAAATGAAACTCCCATAAGGCCTTTCGCCACACACACAATGCAATCGCACACTTGGGGAAGATTTCTCCTTATGATAGTCAAATATGCTTACTACGAGAAAACTCTTTTGATATTATCATTAGTGCATAGTGGAAAAACATTTCGAAAATATAATATTAATCTTAGCCAGCATACGTACCATTATAGTATGCCTACTATAGCTACCATATTAGATGGCAGGTTTTACAACTAAAACCGTACTGGGTTCGTATTGGGAATTGGATTTCCAACAAATGGTCAGGCCAAGGAACTTTCCATTGCCACATGGGTACGCCTCTGGATAGACGCCCCGAGAACCTAACCGGATCTCTGGCAACACAAGGCCGGGTTACCTCTGCAAAAATAGGTAACTACTACACGAGTATGCCATCCTCCGGTTGTAAACAACCTTTATCCGAGGATCCTCAACATCAACAATCACAAAGTAATATAAATTTGCGACATTCACATAAGTTAAGTATCTGGGCTCCAAACCATGATACCACTTCTATCCAGAAGGAAATGTACATACCCTAAAGGGCGTTACTCCCTATAACCTTGCTGCATTCTTCCTGTTTTGACCATTCCGGGGTGTGAGGACCGACGAAGTCTCGTTTACAAAGCTACGCTTTTCACAAAAGCCATGCTTCGATCAACAAATGATCAGCAGCACTTTGTATGCCACATTACCAATTTGGGAATGTATCACTAGTAACCATCAACTACATAACCTCTGAGCTTGTACATCTCAGAGAAGTGTGTTAAGCTAAGAGAATAAATTCTCCTCCACCAACAGAAATGTATTTGATAGAAACCAGCTTTACATCTCAAAGTGTAACGTCAGACACACATCCATACAAGTACATTCCGAGATCGAACGGAACTGAAGGCACTTCCAAAGAAGCCCTTGCAATCCGGATATTCACTAGTCACATCCGGAATTCCCATCACAAAGGGTGATAAAATTCTCTATACCGGAGCAACCCGGTGCAGAGACATTCGACAGGTATCCTTTCGTTTTCGAAAATACCCGGTCTTCAACACCATCTTCAAATGCAATCCCATTTCGTCGTATCATTATTTGGAATGGGTTTTATGACACAAGGTCCTCTTCCGGGTACTCCGAATAACGAGCGCTTATTTTAAAATAAGCGTTCATTCAGATTCAAATAAATCACAACAATTTCACTTTGATCTTTTAAACAAAAGATCTATCACAAGCACAAGGGTTCGATGTGGGTTTCGAATATCCAGTTGGAATTCAACTCCCGGTCGCATCGGAATTCAAGTGCCGATTAAAAAAGGCCAATATTGATAGTCGGTTATTTAACTATCAATCATTATTCACAACAATTTCTGGATTCAAATAATTTTCCAAATTATTTAATTTCAACATATCTTCACAAGACATAATTTCACACTTCATCCATTTGAAAAATAAATTTCAAATCAATTTCCAAACATTTATTCATTTCCACTGAAAATCTACCGATTTCAAATATTTTAAAATAACAAAAAAAATACTTATTCAAAATATTCATGGAAACGTTCAAAATAAACTATTTAAGAATATTTGCTTAAATATTAGTTATGAAAAGTATTATACTATTATCTCATATAAAAATTCAAGTCTAAAAAATATTTTTAACACAAAATTAGTAGATAGAGTATAAATATTTAAATAACTATTTGTAATCAAAAATCAATTTAACCTTTTAAATACTCCTTATATAATTAATTAAATAAATTTTTTACTTTAAAACAATCTCCAAAACTAATTTCTCCAACAATATTATTTTAGAACCAAATCTAAAATTTTTAAATTTCATTCAAAAGCTATTTTAAAAATATACTCGGCTTTCCAGGGAAGAATTCTTTTTCCCAATATAAATTGGTCCATTCAAATAAATTAATAAATCTTCTCGATTTATTTTAAATTTACATTCCAAATATCAATTGATACATGAATTTAAATCGATTCCCAAATATCATTTTCACACCCAATCGAATTCCAATTTGATTTCTGGTTTATCTCAAATACAAAATCAACTTCCAATTTGATTTCTCTAAATTAATTTTCCAATGTCAAATCAAATCAATTTCAAATTGATTTCCCAAAATTATTTCCAAAACACTAACCAAATTTCCAAATATCGATTCCTAAGGTTTATTTTAACTCCAAATTAAATCCCGAATCGATTTCTAAAATCAATTTCAACTCTAAATTAAATTCCAAATTTAATTTCTAAATTTATTTTCTTTTGAAATAAATTTCATTATCTCTTTTAATTATTTAAAATACGTATTTTGAATAATTTCTACAACCATTAAACAATATTACCTGAAATTCCTTTATTAAAATATTTTTCCATATTTTTGGAATCAATTCGATAAGTTTTCAAAATAAAACTTATCTATTTAAATTTCCAAGTTTTAAAATTCACCCGATTCCTTTGAGTGAATTCATTATAATTTTTCTATCCAAATTTCAAATTAATTAACTATCTATTTCTGGTATCCTACGATACCAAAAATATTATTCAGCTGTATTACGGCCTTTACGGTTTCAGTCACAAACCTTTATACAAATTAAAAACAATCAACACACAACATAAGCACAAATTAAACATTTGAGGAATCCAGTTGGATCCCTCCAACCTGTTTCCCTGCATCCACATGTTAGGAACTGAGTTGATGATGTTTTGATGACAACAACCTTATATAGTTATTATACTTTACTTTATAAATTATATACTAACATTTTCGTATAGATATATATATATATAGGAAGTATATGCAGGTATTATCGAAGACTGATCAGTATAAAGACTCAAGCATCAAGATGAAGATTAGAGATTCAAGATTCAAGACTCTGGAGAGTCAAGATTTCAAGATCTCAAGATAAGTGTCTAGTATTTTGTTAAAACTTCATAATAGCACTCTCATCTTTCTTCCAATTTTCTTTTGGGATGGAACCCAATTTCTATCGAAACCAGTGGCTTACAAACCCACGACAAGTAGCTTACAAACCTACGACAAGTGGCTTACAAAACCACGAAAATCAAAATCATTTAAACTACTTTGTACAAGTTCTCGAGTCCTATGGAGGAGCTCTGTAGGAAGGTTCTTGCAATTTCAGTTTGAATAGATTTTTCAAAATGTTTTTAAATCTGTTTTCAAAATGTTTTAGCTCTCAAAATCATGTTTTCAAAAATGTTTTCAAACTTTGTTTTAGCCTTGAAACATTCCTCCATTCTGATTTTAAAAACTTCTATTTTTAAAACATCAAAACTTATTCTGATTTTAAATATTACTTATATAATTGACGGTCTATATCAATTATATATATATATATATATATATATATATATATTTAAAATAATGTTTTATATTCATTCTCTATCTCAAAATATTGTTTACACACTTTATTTTGCTTCAGAGAAGTTTCAACTTGTTTTAAATTCAAATGCTTTTACAAAACAACATCTCTACAATTTTGAACTGAGGGATGTCGACATAAGGGGATACCCCATGTCGACATGGTGACAGTTGGATTCAAAATTCAATTTTCAAAAGAAGTGTCCATTCGTTCAAAAACCTTTCGCCAATGGTTATGACTGTTGTGCATCTATATAAAGGCTTCCAAAATAAATTTTTTTAACAACTACTTTCTTATTTTCTTCACTCTTTCTTCTCCACCATTCCATATCCATAAAACTTCATATTTTCAAGATCGTGCCATCATTCTGCCAAATTCTCAATAGGAAAACATTTAGATACTCTCTCTATTTGATTCTCCATCATTCTACTAAAGATCAAAGTGCTATTCAGAGTTATAGGATTAATTTGTATTCAAAAAGTCCATAGAGTCTCTCCATTCAAAAGGATTTTTATTAAGAAGTATTAGGGTGATCTTGTGTCCCGTAAATCAAGAGAGTTTACCCCAGACTCGGAGATAGGAGGGTTCCTCAAGGCTTAGAAATTGAGGGTTGTAATTTGGATATTGGCTTATAAAAATCTGTATAAGGATATTGCCTTGGTGCAGGACTGGATGTAGGAGGATTCCAAACCAGTATAAAATCTGGTGTGTTCTTTCCTTTTACTTGCTTTACTTTACTATTTGCATTTGTTATATGTTCTGTGATCATTCTGTGTTAGAATTCTGTTTAGATTTGTGTTGAAAGTTTTAATTTAGTCATATAGTTCATATATTCTTTAAAACACTATTCACCCCCCTCTAGTGTTATTTCTGCCTTAAGATCCTTAATATGCATCCCCAACAATTGGTATCAGAGCATTGGTTCTCATTATTTTCATAATCTGAAACTTGAAAAATATAAAAATGGCATTTTTGGAAAATTGTGTTAAAACTGTTTTGAATATATGCATTTCATCAAAGTATCATAAGTCTGCATATAGTTATTTTGAAAAATCAAGTTATCTACCTAATTGGTGTGTTATGCAGGGACAGACATGTTATATGGCTTTTGACGAATTAACACCCAATGGACAAACTGTGCAAATTGAGAAAGACAAATGGATACTTGATAGTCGCTGTTCGAGGCATATGACTGGAAATCCCGAGATACTCAAGGACATTACTTATCAAGATGGTGGATTAGTCAATTTTGGTGACAACTCTAAAGGATATGTGGTTGGCGTAGGCAATGTCGGTAACTCTAAAACTTTACTTATTTCTGATGTTTTATTAGTTAGAAACTTAAAACATAATCTGCTTAGTATAAGTCAACTTTGCGATAAAGGTTTTAAAATTAAATTTGGAAAAGATAAATGTCACATTGAAGATGATAAGTCTAATATAATTTTTGAAGGTATTAGGAAGAAAAATATTTATATCCTTAGTATGAAAATTTCAAATGATAACCTATGTCTTTTGGCTAATACAAGTGACCCTTGGATTTGGCATAAAAGATTTGGCCATTTGAATTTCAAATTATTATCTAGGCTATCAAAACTTGACTTAGTTAGAGGTCTACCCAAGTTAAACTTTAAAGTAGATAGTATTTGTGATGCTTGTCAATTAGGAAAACTTTAGAAAAGTTCATTTAAATTAAAAAATGCTATTTCTACCTCTAGTCCTCTAGAATTACTTCATTTAGATTTATTTGGTCCATCTCAAGTTCAATCAATTAACCATAGTAAATATGTTTTTGTTATAGTAGATGATTATTCAAGATATACTTGGACAATCTTTTTAAAACATAAAAGTGATGCTTTTGAAATATTTAAAAACTTTTCTAAAAGAATTCAAAAACAACATTCTTTCAAAATTAAAACTATTCGAAGTGATCACGGTGGTGAATTTGAAAACAAAAATTTTGAGAATTTCTGTACTCAAAAGGGAATCACTTACAACTTTTCATTTCCAAGAACTCCACAACAAAACGGAGTAGTAGAACGTAAGAATAGAACGATTCAAGAGTGTGCTCGTACAATGCTTTCTGATAGTAATTTACCTAAACATTTTTGGGATGAAGCAGTTGCTACAGCTTGTTATATATTAAATAGAATTTTAGTTAGACCATTAACAAATAAAACTCCATATGAATTACTTTATAATAAGAAACCTATAGTTGCTTATTTCAAAGTCTTTGGGAGTAAATGTTTTATACTTATTACAAAAGATAATTTAGATAAATTTGAACCAAAAGCTGATAAAGGATTCTTTATTGGTTATTCTAATAGAAAAAAAGCATTTAAAGTTTTTAATTTAAAAATTAATACTATTGAAGAAACTATGCATGTATCTTTTGATGAAAATCTTAAAGATATTGTACAAATAGATGATGAAGAAGATTTTATAAATTTAAATCAATCTAATGAAACTATTAGTGAAATAAATCAACCTAATAAGAGATTTAAATTATCAAAAGATCATCCTATAGAAAATGTTTTAGGAAATATTGAATCTGTAGTAAGAACTAGAAATCAATTAAGTAGTATGAGTAATGTAGCCTTTATATCAACAATTGAACCTAAAAATCCAAAGGAAGCATCGTCTGATGATTCATGGATTCTTGCTATGCAAGAAGAATTGAATTAATATACCAGAAATGATGTATGGGAACTTGTTCCTAAACCTGAGGATAAAAGTATAATTGGAACTAAATGGGTTTATAAAAATAAAATGAATGAACTCGGTGAGGTCGTAAGAAATAAAGCTCGTTTAGTCGCGCAAGGTTATTGTCAAGAAGAAGGAATCGACTATGATGAAACCTTTGCCCCCGTAGCAAGATTATAAGCTATAAGAATTCTACTTGCTTTCGCTAATTATAATAATTTCAAATTATATCAAATGGATGTTAAAAGTGCTTTTCTAAATGGTTTTGTAAAAGAAGATGTTTATGTTGAACAACCTCCGCTTTTTGAAGATAATAAATTTCCAAACCATGTATACAAGTTAAAGAAAGCTCTATATGGTCTAAAGCAAGCTCCTAGAGCCTGGTATGAAAGACTAAGATCTTATTTACTTCAATCTGGTTTTGAAATTGGTAAAGTAGATACAACACTCTTTATTAAAAGAAATAATCAAGATATTCAACTGGTTCAAATATATGTAGATGATATAATCTTTGGATCAACTAATAACATAATGAATAAAGAATTTTCAGACATAATGACTAAAGAATTTGAAATGAGTCACATGGGAAAATTAAGTTTCTTCTTAGGGCTTCAAATTAAACAACTAGAAAATGGAATCTTCATAAGTCAAGAAAAATATGCTAAAGACTTAATCAATAAATTTGGTTTAAGCACCTCTAGTGGGAAACCAACTCCAATGTCAACAAATGTAGGTTTAAGTAAAGAAGATAAATCAAAAGATATTGATCAAACTTTATATAGGGGAATGATTGGTTCGCTACTCTATATAACAGCGAGTCGTCCTGATATTATGCATAGTGTTTGTCTCTGTGCAAGATACCAATCACAACCTAAAGAAACTTACTTAAAAGCTGTTAAAAGAATTTTAAGGTATGTAAAATACACTTTAGATTATGGTTTATTTTATTCTAAAAATAATACTTTTGATTTAATATCATATTGTAATGCTGATTATGCTGGTTGTAAATCAGACCGAAAGAGTACAAGTGGAACTTGTCACTTTCTAGGACATTCACTGGTTTCCTGGTTCAGCAAGAAACAAAATATTGTTTCCTTATCAACAACTGAAGCAGAGTATATATCTGCAGCTCTGGCCTGTTCACAAGTCATATATATGCAACAAACTTTAAAAGATTTTGGAATTAACATAAGTAAATCACCAATATATTGTGATAATACTAGTGCAATAAATCTATCTAAAAATCCAACTCATCATGCTAGAACTAATCATATTGATATAAGACATCATTTTCTTAGAGATAATATAACTAAAGAAATAATAACTCTAGATTATATAAATACTGAAAAACAAATTTCTGATATATTAACTAAACCGTTAACCGAACAGAATTTTACTAAATTTAGAAGAGAGTTAGGTATTTGTTCAAAATCTGAAATATAAAATAATATAATATAATAATCAATAAAAATTCAAAATAAAATTACACTTTTTCTGAAAGACATGTCGACATGCCCCATCCCCTGATGTCGACATACCCAACAAAAATTTGAAAATAGAATTTCCCTCCAAAGTTAGTTATTTGGTTATTTATCTATTTATTTCGTTTTCTCTCCACTTTCTTCACTATATTCTCTGTAAATAACTTCTGAAACAATAAAATAATGGCCTCCTCTTCTACTAATGAACCTACTTCACCCACATCTTCTCATTCTGGTCCATTTCAACGATCTACGCATGCTCGAGTGATCAAATTGCAAGAGAAGATGAAAGATATCCTTCAATTGTTTACTGAAATTCAAGTAAGTCAACTTAGGATGGCTAGAGAACAACAAAGGCAAGGGAATATTATTAGGAATGTACAAAAATTCCTTATGGATAACCGTACAAATCCTGTTAATATTGAAGACTCTTCACAAGCCATGGAATCAGAGGAAGAAGAACCTATGGAAGAGCCACAAGAAGACCAAGAGGAAGATCAACTTTTTCCTCAACCCGAAGTCCCTATAAATGAGGACAAGAGCGTTATTAGCGTTGGTGAGATCCTTGTTGATACTAATGGAAACATAATTGAACAACGTGGAAACTTTTGTCTCCCCTACCCCAATTGTTCGATTCATAAATCTCCTATAGTTAAGGATCGCCATTAAAGCGCACTTTCTTTTTTATTCTTTGTTTACATTGTTCTGTTTGTTCGTGTTTATGTATGTTCTTATATATGTCGTAATAACTAAAATGTGTTCACTTATTCTCATTGTTTCATGCTTGCTCTATACATATTATTTGTTCATACTAATCATTCTTGAATTCTTAAGTAGTTAATAGTTTTTGCTGATGACAAAGGGGGAGAAAGTTATAAAAATATATGTGCTTGGTGTAAGGGGGAGTTGTAGTTTTAAGAAGATATCACGGAGTAAGGAGGAGTTATGGTATGGTAAGAATATTTTATAAATAAAGGTTGTCATCGTCAAAAAGGGGGATATTGTCGGGAACTGAGTTGATGATGTTTTGATGACAACAACCTTATATAGTTATTATACTTTACTTTATAAAATATATACTAACATTTTCATACATATATATATATATATATATATATATATATATATATAGGAAGTATATGCAGGTATTATCGAAGACTGATCAGTATAAAGACTCAAGCATCAAGATGAAGATTAGAGATTCAAGATTCAAGACTCTAGAGAATCAAGATTTCAAGATCTCAAGATAAGTGTCTAGTATTTTGTTAAAACTTCATAATAGCACTCTCATCTTTCTTCCAATTTTCTTTTGGGATGGAACCCAGTTTCTATCGAAACCAGTGGCTTACAAACCCACGACAAGTAGCTTACAAACCTACGACAAGTGGCTCACAAACCCACGAAAATCAAAATCATTTAAATTACTTTGTACAAGTTCTCGAGTCCCATGGACAAGCTCTGTAGGAAGGTTCTTGCAATTTCAGTTTGAATAGATTTTTCAATGTTTTTAATTCTGTTTTCAAAATGTTTTAGCTTTCAAAATCATGTTTTCAAAAATGTTTTCAAACTTTGTTTTAGCCTTGAAACATTCCTCCATTCTGATTTTAAAAACTTCTATTTTTAAAACATCAAAACTTATTCTGATTTTAAATATTACTTATATAATTGACGGTCTATATTAATTATATATATATACATATATATTTAAAATAATGTTTTATATTCATTCTCTATCTCAAAATATTGTTTACACACTTTATTTTGCTTCAGAGAAGTTTCAACTTGTTTTAAATTCAAATGCTTTACAAAACAACATCTCTACAATTTTGAACTGAGGGATGTCGACATAAGGGGATACCCCATGTCGACATGGTGACAGTTGGATTCAAAATTCAATTTTCAAAAGAAGTGTCCATTCGTTCAAAAACCTTTCGCCAATGGTTATGACTGTTGTGCATCTATATAAAGGCTTCCAAAACGAATTTTTTTAACAACTACTTTCTTATTTTCTTCACACTTTCTTCTCCACCATTCCATATCCATAAAACTTTATATTTTCAAGATCGTGCCATCATTCTGCCAAATTCTCAATAGGAAATCATTTAGATACTCTCTCTATTTGATTCTCCATCATTCTACTAAAGATCAAAGTGCTATTCAGAGTTATAGGATTAATTTGTATTCAAAAAGTCCATAGAGTCTCTCCATTCAGAAGGATTGTTATTAAGAAGTATTAGGGTGATCTTGTGTCCCGTAAATCAAGAGAGTTTACCCCAGACTCGGAGATAGGAGGGTTCCTCAAGGCCTTATAAATTGAGGGTTGTAATTTGGATATTGGCTTATAAAAATATGTACAAGGATATTGCCTTGGTGCAGGACTGGATGTAGGAGGATTCTGAACCAGTATAAAATCCGGTGTGTTCTTTCCTTTTACTTGCTTTACTTTACTATTTGCATTTGTTATATGTTCTGTGATCATTCTGTGTTAGAATTCTGTTTAGATTTGTGTTGAAAGTTTTAATTTAGTCATATAGTTCATATTCATATATTCTTTAAAACACTATTCACCCCCCTCTAGTGTTATTTCTGCCTTAAGATCCTTAATCCACATCCCCAACACCACAGACGTTAGCACACAATTAAATACCCATTCCACTTCAAGGTGGAATATCGCGGTATATGGGATTTATAAAATATTACTCGCTATTATGCGGTGCAATAGGGTCTATCTCAAATAGATAATCAATTATTATCCAAACAAACAATCAACACAATCAAGCAATTTTAAATCAACTATTTAAAATTTAAACAAAACCCTTTTTGATTGAGAAGATCTCACCTTTGCTTATATTTTGCAATTCCATTTCCACCCCAGCTTGTTTTCTCGATTAATAGACCTTCTATAAACAATTATACAATTTATTAATATTCGAATTAAAACGAACACTTAAATTATCGTTCAATTTATTTACCTAACAAATTTTTTTATTTTAACTAATTTTTCTTTTAAAATTTATTTAACTAATTTTTTTTTAAATTGAACTAAATTTCCTTTAATAAATTATTTTCAGTGGTAAAAATGATTAAATAGGTCAAATAAACAAATTGATCACCATACTAAATTATTTTTGAAAAACTTGACTAATAAGTTAAGAGTGTATATATTTATATTTATTTTTTTCCTTCCTTTTGAAACTACATATATATACACTTATAAAATATATAGATGTAAAAATCTGATTTTTATATAAACTTTCAAGTATTTTAAAATTCATATTTATTTTATTTATTTCAAACTGCTTATAAAAATGTGCTATTAAAAATCTTATCTTTATATAGATGATTTTATATTTTATATACATCCTATATTCCTAATTCCTGTTCATGTATATACAACAAATTTCATATATACTTTTACTGTATATAACTATATACAGTACAGCTACATTATTTAATTTTTCTTTCTTTCATGAAATGTATATATTCAATTAAATAATTTAATAAATGAATTGTATACATAGATACCTCACGGCCCTCCAGTTAGCTCGTCGATGTAGTCGCACCCTAGCACGAGCCTCCACGCCCTAGTTCTGGCCACCGCGATCTCACCAAAACCCTAGTTGTTGTCGTCGACGATGGCTGCATTTGCAAGGAAACGTGACTTGCCTCGAGTTGCGCATCACCTGAGTCGCCGCCCTCACTGTTTTGCACTTCTACCCCAACGCACGACGCCATCTCCCCCCAATCACGCTCGAGTTCGAACAAACCCAAGCGACAATGTCGCGATCAGCTACCCCCTCCTTTGTCGAACACAATCACGAGCTATCCTCCTTTTTTTTCTTCTGAGAATTCGATTTCCTTTGAAATCGAAGAAGAGAGGAGCTCGATCTAATTTTTATAAGTGGCGGCCATTGATTCTCTATTGAATCGATTTCGATTGAGGCCGGATTTCGTTCGTTTGGGGTTTTTTAGAAGAGGGAACGTGAATTTATTTCTTTTTTCCTTGATTTATTTTTAAATTGTTTTTGAGTTGAAGAGAAGGAGGAACGAGGCTTGATTTCGTTTTCTTAAATCAACGCGTGTAACAATTTAACAAGGGAAACATGACACGTGCCTTTCAAGTCGACAGTGCTGCTGTGTCAACAGTAAACTGGAAAGAAAATATGTATTCATATTTGAATTTAAAATTTAAATCGTTTCAAATTACGCAACTTACAATCTCGATCTCCAATTCAGGCGTGCCGCTAGGCGTTTATAAAGTTATACGCCTATTCCGAACTCAATGGAAAAGGTTTCGAGTCCAAATTCGATCGTATGGAGAAGAGAGCTTTTTGAAACAGTTAAAATATCGAATTTTCGATTTAAATTTCAACGCATTTATTTATCGTATGGTCAAACGATCACTCCGAATGCTATGAAAATTGAAATCCGATAATAATACCATATTACGGATCCAATGGAAATGGTTTCGTCGAATTCCGAGACTGTACCTCGGAAGGCTTTTTTTAAATATCGATTTAAACGATAAAAGTCCAAAATTGAACAAATCACTTTTAAAATAAATTCTGATGCTTCTATTATCTTAAGTGATATCAATATAAATCTCTAAGCCATCAAATTATTTTTAACAGTCTAAAAATTGAAGATTTACAATTTTACCCAATTCCTATAATTAAATTTGAAAATTAAATTGCTAAATTCATTGTAAAATTGAAACTCAAGCTTAAATTAACGATTCACATATTTGAAATTCAAGTTAAACTATCATTTAAACATTTAAAATTAATTAAATATTTCGGTTTCAAATGTCTAAAATTTTGGGTCGTCACATTACGTGTTAAAGTTTTGGAGGAGACAGGGAAGTTTGTATAATCTAAATTTGAAGGATAAATTTTGAAAAGGAGAAGAAGAAAAAAGTATGTTGATTTAAAGAAATTTTTGTTTGGAAAAGAGAAGAAGATAAAAAAGAAGGAGGGAGGAAAAAGGGAGGTGAAGAAAGATTAAACAAAAATTATATATATGATGTAAAATGAAACCCAGGTTTGAAAAAATAATGCTTCAAAGAAAAGAAGAAGGAACAACCGAAAATGAAGAAACAACAAAAATAAGGAAATAAAATAAGGCATGTATTAAATAAAGAATGAAAGATACACAATTGAATTTTAAAAGGCATGTTTACAAAATAAGCAAAACTTTTGGTATAAAATTTCAAAACGTGTGCTACCTCAATTAATTTCATTAACATGAAATGTTTCAAGGCAAGGCTCACGTGTAAATAAATGAAACTTACAGGAAAACCAAAAGAGGCATGTATTAATAAAAGAAAATAATAATAAAATAAATAAATGAAATGGGTGGTTGAAATATGAGAAGATAAATGAATGAAAAGGTTAATGAAGGTGAATAATGGAATATGAAATTCTAACATATTTAAGACTATTCATTACACAAAGAAAGAAAAGAGCATTTAATTCAGTTTGGACTAACATGCTAGGATAAAAGTTTTGTTTTTGAAGGGAAATAAATGCATGCATGAGTGAATAGTGTATGTAAATGAATTCTAGAATTAATGCACATACACATTTCATTTCAAATGCAAAGTAACGTCTCATTAATAATTCAATTTATGCAGTAAGTGAAAGAACAAATGGAATGAAATATGCAAAAGAAATAGGTCAGTGAAAATGTGACATGGCAGCAGAATAAAATAAGGTAATAAATTAATGAGAATGGAAGAATTAGTATACTGCAAACAACTTTTGAAATTCAATTTTAAAACAGATATTACCTTCAATGCATTTCATTAATCTAAATATACGCATAAATATATGTTAATTTAACCATTATTATATTATTTTTACACTAGTTAATAATATTGAACACACCAATTAACTTAATATTTCTCATTAAAATACTTATTATATTTTTAATTCAGAATATAAGTTGCACATATCACCAACTAATTACAATTCAGTTCTATTTCTTATTAATGGAAAGATTTGAATTGCTATTAATTCCAATAATTAAATTTCAAAACGTGCGCAGATTACTGGAAAGATAGTTAATCCAATTATTTTCCTTTAAATTGTAATTCAAACATATCTATTAACATTATTGGTTATAAACATGAGTTAAAAATTTACTTACAAATATTTAATTTCTTACTCTATGCTAAAATACATTTCAAATAAATAATCATATATTTTTCTCCTTTAATAAATAATTCATTTTATTCTTCACTAACATTTATTATTACAATCACCGTCATTAATTACATTCAAATAATGTTATTAAATACACCTAACATATGTTATCATTTTTTATCCTGCTGTAATACATGTTATCTGTAGAAATTTAAATTAATATCATAAACATATCTCCTAACATACGTTAACACATATAAAATCGTAATTTTTTACTTTTTTACCACTTATATTCCCAAATTATACTCTTTATTACAATTAGCCTTCGGTATTCCCATCCATTAATTACATTTGAAACAATGTCACTAAATAATATACATTCTAGATTCGAACCTGTGTTAACCAATTTCAATTAAATATATAAAATCTCACCATCAGATACAACATTTAATTTATTTCCTCATTTATAAATTATAGCCAAATTAATTTTACAATTCTTTCAATTAATTGATATTACATTAAAATAGTTGTTAATAACATTCAAACAATAATATTAAATCGTATTCTAATTATTTTTCTCATTAATAAATCATAAATTTTAATTTCTTCCAATATTAAATTCCAAAAATCTTATTTAACTTAATATTTTTAATTATCAAAAATTACGAGTCATTACACTCTCCCAAACTCAAAAATTTTCGTCCGTGAACAGGAACTAGAAGTGATTAAGAAACTAATATATTTTAATCAGAATAATTAATTTATAAACACTTTAAACTTACATAATTAAGTATTTTCAATAAAATATATCAACTAATAAACAATTAAATCTTTCATATTCAAGTTTAACAAAAGTTGGAAAATATTTTTACTTCACAAAAGTTTTCTAAGTCCTAAATTTACGAAAAATTTCGGTAGAGTCTCATTTGTACGGATAGGTTCAGAATATAATAATATCAATAATTACAACATATAGATATACATATACATACATACATATATATATGTATGTGTGTGTGTGTATATATATATATCATATTTCAAATTAAAGTATCCCAAATCATGGGAAAAACAATAAAATATCGTTGCAAAACCATAATCTAAAAATGTGCCTATTTATCGGGCAAACAATTTTGTTAATGAAACCAAAAGCAGTTGTTATTGCTTTCATAAACCTGTATTTCACTTATATATTCCAAAAGAGTTAAAATTATGTAAAATATTATTCATCAGTTGTTTCAATTAATAGTGCAAGCAACATACAATATATATAATAATCATGCAAACAAAAGAAGTTCTACCGTTATATATGCAACAAAAGAAACTATCAAACATCCATAGCAACCAAACACATGGTTTGTTCAGGTTCAGACACTTTTCATCGTCCAAGAGTGCTAAATAAACTACTAAGTGTACCTTACGCTCAACAATCTTTGGTAATTATTCATACAACTTTAAACAATTTAACGTATCATTCCCCAAACATCCCATAAGCCAAAGACATAGGATTTTAAATATTATTTAAGTTTATTCGATTTGTTTTTTTTCATCATTTACTTTTCATTCATTTATTTATATAAAGATCAATCACTTACATAATTTGTTTTCCATTAAATATTAAATCATTAACGAATCATTTCAAAAAATATTACTTAAGCTTTTACTGCTTTACTTAAGTTTATAACTTAAATCGGTTATAGATTAAAAATTTAACTTTTTGGTATTCGCCCTTGAAGAGAAAAGAAAATTTTCAATATATCTAAAAATTCAATTAAAACATTTAACCTCATTCACTTAGTAAAAATATAAGATATATTTAAAGCATCCTCATAGCATTATGCAAAGTTAAAAATAGTGTTAGAAATTTATATAAAAACATTATAATAAGCTTTAAAATAAAGTCCCTTAAATCTAATAATTTATTAGACTCGTTATTTTAAAATAAATATAAACTCAAGATATTAAACTTAAACTAACAGTATACTCAAATGTTACATTTCTAAACCAAAGTATAAAATTTCATATCTTCATAATTGATTTTACACATTCATAAGTAATTTTACACACTTGTTTTAAAATGAATATTCAAATCATGAAAAACATTTATTTTGGTTTAATTCAAGATTCAAACGGTAAATAAATCTTTAAATATACTAATAGTACTTCGAAATTAAGTAAATATTTCAAACAATACTTGCAAAAATAGCAATTCCAATTTATTTTTCAAGCGTATTACTTCAAATAAATTTCCCAAATCATTTTTTTATTAAATTATAAAACATTTTTTATATAGTCCTTTTATATAATTTTCTTTGTATATATAAATTTTATTTGAAATAATCATTTGAAAACTTCATTTGCAAATCAACCATCTTTAATACTTTAATTCTTTACAAAAACTCATCTGTAAAATTTCTTGCTACGTTTATAAATACCATTTAAATATTTTAAATAACATCATTATAAATATATGTAAACTATTTGAAAATGATTATTTATATCATTACTTATATTTAAAAAGGAGTTATTGAAAACCTTAAATCCATTATTTACAAATTTATTAGTTTGATCTCAAAATACTTATCAAACATTATTAATAAATCAATAATCTTTAACTTTAAATATGTTTTATTGAATTAATAATTTCTCACGATATTTACAACACTAATAATTAACTATTAAACCATATGGTACATAAGCAAACAATATTGAACATTTTAAAATATTTAGAAAAGAAAAAAATGACCAAAATATCCTTTATATAATACTTTATCAAAATACTTTTATAACTCGATGTCTTAACCAGTTTATCCTCGTTCTTACAGACTCTGGCCATGCGTTGATCAGGCGCAAGGCTAGAATTCTCTAAGTACTTAGTAAACTGTTTCAACATCTAGTGAAAATACATAAAAACAGATATGAAAAGTGCCGCTCAAAATCTGATGTCAAATGATGATCTTACGATAGCAGTAGCCCGCTATTGATCCAATGTTTACGCAATGGACACAAAACTTTCCAAAAGATCCTTCCACCATCCGAATTTCAAAAGATATAGTAGCCATTTCATAAACAAGGGACCATTGACCCCTGCTGCAGTGGTACGGTGTTGATTCATTGATCTATGCGATGGATGCACTTCCTTCCCGAAAGATCCATAAATAACAGATTCCAGGATTGAAAGCACCTTCATTGGGTAAACTAAAGAACCATCTAACCTGAAAAACAATCAAGGAACTCATGAGTTTAAGTCCATACAACCATATCGGTTTGAATACATTTTTGAATTCAGTCAAGTATATTAGGGTTTTTTCTGCTCGAATCCATTCCTAGATTCCCCGTGTCCATCTAGGTCGGAGCATATCATACTATACTTCTTCGCGGAGGGTACTTCTCCATACCTTTTGCTTCAAAATATATCATACCATATATAGTACCCTTTCAAAATCATAACTACAAATATCAAAATTCCATTATACACAAGATTTCATTTTCAAATCAAGTACTTTCCAAAATCAATAGTCTCGAATATATCAAGTCATTCTTATATAAATTTCCTTGTAGATAAGAGTTATCTCTTCAGATCGAATACTTCAAGAATTAATAGTCTTCAAAATCACCTTATACTTATATAAAGTCCATATTTGTCACGATCCGAAATCCAACGTTCGAAGATTGACACTAAATACCTCACTTGTATTCGACTGCCAAAGATTCAAACATCGAACTCTAGTCGGATGGAGCTTATAACAACATCAGATGAATATAAAATAGCGGAAACAGAATGAATATCATGCATTTCATCACAGATATAACATCATCATAATATCCATTACTACATCAGAATATTTTTATACATATACCACAACTCTAAATAAACATCATAATAGTACAACAAGCAATCATATGCCAAAAGTCTTCAAAGAGATGAAGCGATAACGAACTTCCAAAAACTAAGCACCTGAGATCTCAAAAGCTTCTAAAATATCTCCAAAGCAAAAGCTCCAAAACACCACTAACACCAGAACATGGAAACCTGCTACTAGGCTGCCCGTGTGGAAATTATGGGCACCCAGAGTTTAGAAAAAAAAAAAACTTCGGGTCAGTCATGAGACTGGTATGAGTAAACAAAAACAGTTGCTTTTAAATAACTAGATTTATAAAGAAAAAATCGTTATGCTTTTGGAAAATGAAACTACCATAAGACCTCCCGCCACACACACAATGCAATCGCAGAATTAGAGGAGATTTCTTCTTATGATAGTCAATTATGCTTGATACGAGAAAAATTCTTTGATATTATTACTAGTGCATAGTGTAGAAAACATTTCGAAAGTATAATATTAATCTTAGCCAACATAGACATTTCGTACTATGCTTACTATAGCTACCATCTAAACAGTGGTGACCACCATAAGTAAATGGAAGGTTATACAACTAAAACCGTACTGGGTTCGTATTGCTAATTGGATTTTCAACAAATGGTCAGGCTAAGGAACGTCCTACTGCCACATGGGTACGCCTCTGGCGGGACGTCCCGAAAACCTACCCGGCTCTTTGCCAACACAAGGCCGGGTTACCTCTGTAACTAGGTAACTACTACTCGAGTATGCCACTCCTCGGTCCTTTGGGACCTTTATCCGAGGGCCCTCTATCACAAAGCAACAACCACACCGTAAATGAGATTGGAGCAACCACATAGGTAAATATTTGGGCTCCATAACATGACATACCCTAAAGGGCGCGACCCTCATAACCTTGCCGCATCTTTCCGGTTTCGACCATTTCCGGGTAGTGAGGGGTTGTGAGGTCCGATGGGGTCTCGTCCACAAAGCTACGCTTTACGCGAAAGCCATGCTTTGATCACAAATGATCAACACACAGCAGCACTTAGCATGCCACACCACCAAATTGGGAGTATATAGCTGATAACCTTCAATTACATAACCTCTGAGCTCGTATGTCTCAGAGAAGGGTGTTAAGCAAAGAGAATAAATTCTCCGCTACCAATAGATACGTATTTGAAAGAAATTTTCTTTATACCTCAAAATGTAGTGTCAGACACACAACCATGTAAGTCTGTTCCGGGTTCGAACAGAACCGAAGGCACTTCGTCCAATAAAGGAAGAAGCCCTTGCAAATCCGGGTATCCACAATCCCGATCGGACTTCCCATCACTTAGGGAATCTCTATACCGGAGCAACTCAGTGCAGAGACAATCGATAGGTTATCCTATCGTTTTCGAAGACACCCGGTCTTCATCACCGGTCTTCAAATGCTATCCATTTCGACGTATTACTATTCGGAATGGGTTATATGACACGAAGGTCCTTTCTCGGCTAAACCGAATAGTCAACGCTTAATTTTAAAACACATGGGTGTATCAATCACAAAGATTCACATTCAGGGTTCGATATGGGTTTCAGATAACTAACTGAAATCCGTCCTGTCGCATTGAAGTTTAAATGCCGTTTTACGGGCAAAGGGGTTTTCACATAAATACAGAACAAATCACAAATCACAGTGTAGTACAGAACAATCTACATCACATAGTATTTACAACCAACAGAAATATCAATCTAGTGCATAGCAATAGTTAATTATTTACCAATCAAAGTGAATGTGATTCAATAAATTAACCACATAATTATTTTTATTGATTATTTTAAATCAATAATTATTTTTGGATAAATTAATTTAAATCTTAATCAACTTTATTAATTAATTATTCCTTAATTAATTATTTTAATTGACTGTTAATCAACTTAATTTATCTAATTGACAATTTTTAATTTACAAATTAATTAGATACTTAATCATTAATTAACAAGTTTGAAATTACTATTATAAATCATTCTTGATTATTTTTCAAACCAATTAATTAATAGTAATTATTTGCCTTAATTATCATTTAGAAAATCCTCATTATACTTTGGAAATCAATTTATTACAGTTATAAAAAGTTTTTATGTTAATTAACTTTAATACTTAACTTAAATTAAATTATTTAACCTAAGTATTAATTAAATTTTAAAACATTGTTAAATATCCACTTAGCTAATTTAAAACTTGTGATGAGTTCTTTGCTTAAATTAGTCAACACTAATTATTCCATAACTACTAAAATTTACTTAATATTGGAAACTTGAAATTTATTGGGCTTAACCCATTTTAAACAAAACCCGAGTCTTCCCAGGCTTTTACTCGAGTGTTCACTCAAGCTTCTCACTAGTTTCCCCGCGTCATTCTATTCCTCTCGCGTACACTCCTTCTTCTATTTTTTTCTTCCATTAAGTTAATTTGAGTTTTTAAACGAAAGCATCAGGAGCCCGCGTACTCGAGTACGACCCCGAGGCAATCACCATTTTACTCGAGAATCAACTCGAGAGATTCACACCTGAACGTCTCCTGGCACATCGCAAGGCCGTGCACGTGCACGGCGTCGCACCGCCGCTCCGGTGGCCATCGCGACCTTCGATAGGTCGAAAAACTCACCCAAACTCAAAATCGACTTCGATTCGACATAAAGATCTCGAAATCAAAAATCCACTCTTTCGTCGAACTGAAGCTCGAACATACCCAAACTAAATTGCCTCGCGATCGCTCCTCAGACCACCAGCGACGCCACAGCTTCGTCCACATCTTGTCGATGCTCCATACTACCCTCCCCATCATGACGTGCAACTCGATTACTCCATGGTGATGAAATCATCACACTTCCAACCCACTGCAACTTCGAACTTAAACCCTACTTTGGATTCGTTCGACAAATTCGCGCATTCGAAAAATTATTTAGCAATTTTCTCATCATCACAGAAGTTCAAACAAGCTTCAAACCAAATTTCAATATTTATTATTGGATCTTTCACCAGAAATTAGGAAAAATGCAAATTTGGTTTAAATTCGAACTGCTCTTAGAATATTCAAGTAAAAATCATCATATTGCTTTTAAAAATCATATCTTTGTGTGTTCATCCAAGTTATGTGATCAAATCAATGTTTTAAAATACTTCAATTTATCATAAAAATTTGTTTTTACTGTAAAATTTTGGTTACAGAGTTAACTTCTTCATGATCAATCATAAAACAAAATTTAATTCATAAATGATGTTTTAAACTAACCTATTTGTTGCAAATTGAAATCCATCAGGGATTAGGGAAGTGAAATTTAAAGTTTTAACATGATTGAACCTTGTGCCTTTTAAAAACAGAACATAAAGATGACAGACAATTATGTCCAGAACAAATATAATTAACATACATGAAACTTTTCATCTGTATATAGCCATATAGCATAATACTTGTTATAAGTCATCTACACAGTTTGAATCATTCTTGAATCTTTCCAAAATATGTTTACTCACCTGGTAATAAGATTGAACAGAGCTACTTCTGTGTTTTGAAAAAAAACAGTTTGGATCCACCTTTTTTTTGTTCAGCGGATTCTATTCGAATTTGAAATTGTGGTGATGTTTTATATTTTCTTTCCTGACTTTACTATGTTTGTTTGAACGAACTAAAATGAATATGGATGTGTATATAAAGGAGGCAGTTTTGTATAAGGGTAGGTGATTACTGGTGCAACATTTTTCTTTGGTCAGATATTTTATTTTTTTGTTTCTTGTTGACTATACAAATTTTGTTTTCAGTTGAATGATATTGCTTTGGTGGCTGATAAGCTATTATGCTGTGCTAAGCAAGATTTTTATTTGTGCTTGAATAGATAGCATTTAATGCCTTTGTTCCCATTTTTGTTTACATGTAATATATTTTTTTTTTTTTTTTTTTGTAAGTACAATTTTTTTGTTTTCATTTGCAGTTTTTTTTCTTGCATATATCTTTGTTTCCTTGTTTATAAATTTTTCATACAAGTTTATATGTATTCCTATATCATGTTATAACCATATAGTCTTATTACAAACATAATCTTGAATTTTAATTTCTATTTATGGTTAACTATCAACATCAAATTTTATCACATATATTTTATTTATGGTTTAAGACAATTTCTTGTTTGTTATATATTTTTTCTTTATTGTTATTTATTTAAAGCTTAAACTACCAAATATTCATTTTATATCCATATACCTTTGTAGTATTAATATTAATAATATTTTATTTCTCTTGAAACTTTTCAAATTAAATTCAAAAGTTCAAATAATTTATCAAATTAAAATTAAAATTTTGGGATGTTACAAATATCCCCCCTTAAGAAAATTTCGTCCTCGAAATTTGAAAAAGAGAGAAAAGCAACAAAGAATATACGAATTCGAAAAAAAGGAAATGGATTACCAGTTTATGCCGAGATAACCACTTTGCAGTTGGGATATGATTTTTGCATATTATCTTCGGTTTCCCAAGTACAGTCCTTTGGATCGCCACTCCAATGTATTTTAACCAGTTTCACAACTTTGTTTCTCAATCGCTTTTCATCACGATCAACAATCTTTATTGGTTCTCTTTTAACTGTTAAATTTGGGATGATTTCAAGATCCTGTTGAGGAGCTTCTTCAATAATACTATCTGGATCATGCACGTACTTCCGAAGACTAGAAATGTGGAACACATCATGCACGCCAGACAACCAGCTAGGCAACTGCACTCGATAGGCTAAAGAATCGATCCTCTCCATAATAGGAAAAGGACCAATATATCGTGGTGCCAGCTTACCGGTCTTTTCAAATCTTAATACTCCTCGCATTAAAGGTACTTTGAGAAAAACAGAGTCTTCAATCTGAAATTCCAAATCCCTTCTTCTACGATCATAATAACTCTTTTGACGACTCTGAGCTGTTTTCAATTTCTTCCATGTAAAATCAACCTTTTCCGTGGATTCTTTAATCATATCTGGTCCAAGGACAAGTCTATCACCAGCCTCAATCCAACACGCGGGTGATCGACACGGACGACCATATAAAGCTTCAAAAGGAGCCATCTCTATATTGGCCTGATAGCTGTTGTTATATAAGAACTCGACCAGATGTAAATGGTCCTCCCAAGAACCACCAAAATCAAGAATGCAAGCTCGCAATAGGTCTTCTAAAATTCAGTTAATCCACTCAGTCTGCCTGTCAGATTGTAGGTGATAATCAGTGCTGAAATTCAGTTTTGTTCCCAATGCTTCTTGAAATGCCTCCCAAAATCTACTAGTGAAGATTGGGTCACTATCACTCACTATGCTGCTAGGAATACTGTGGAGATGAAAATTTTCTTTCACATATAACTCGGCTAAACTTGCAGCCGTGCGGGTAGATTTCACTGGCAAGAAGTGGGCTGTCTTAGTCAAAAGGTCCACAATAACCCAAATTGCTTCATGCCTTTTAGAGTACGAGGCAACCCATCGATGAAATCCATCGATACTTGGTCCCATTTCCACTTGGGTACCTCTAAAGACTGAAGTAAACCCGCCATTTTCTTTTGATCGCTTTTGATTTGATGGCAAGTAGCACATCGACTCACATATATAGATATGTCTCTTTTCATCATCTTCCACCAGAAATTTCTTTTGATATCACGATACATTTTATTAACTCCCAGATGGATGCTGAATTTAGATTTGTGGCATTCGTCCAAAACTTCACGTTTCAGCTCCGGAATGTCAGGGACACAAATTCTGCCTTTTATTCTTATAACTTCTCTACTATCCATCTCAACACTAGTATCTTCACCTTGGCATATTCTTTTATAAATTCCCTGAAGAAACTCATCTTCTTTCTGCTGTCGCCCAATCCTTTTGAGAAGAGTACGAGCGATAACAAGATGAGCAAGAATAGCATGCTTTTTACTCAAAGCATTGGCAACTACATTGGCTTTTCCCGGCGTATATAGAATATCTAGGTCATAAGATGATAGAAATTCCAACCAATGTTGTTGTCGTAGATTTAGATCTTTCTAGGTAAAGAGATATTTCAAAGATTTCTGATCGGTGAATAATTCAAAATTTTCACCTAAAGAAAGAGAGTTCATTAAGTATATTATTTAAGTGTTAATTTCGTAAATTGTTAAGAAATCCAAAAAGATCCTTACCCAGAAGATAATGTCGCCATATTTTCAAACTGAAGATAACCGCTAGAAGTTCCAAATCATGGGTCGAGTAGTTTCTTTCATGAGGACGTAACTGTCTACCCGCGTAGGAAATTACCTTCCCATTCTGCATTAACACTACACCCAGACCATCATCACAAGCATCGACATAAATAGATAATCCCTGATTCCCGTTGATAATAGCGAGAACAAGAGCGGTGGTTAATCTCTTCTTCAACTCCTGAAAAGCTTCGTCACATTTCGGAGTCCAATTGAATTTTACATCCTTCATCGTGATCTTAGTCAATGGACTAGCTATTTTGGAAAAGTCCTGAACAAACTTCCGATAATAGCCTGCTAAACCCAAAAAGCTTCGAACTTCCTTTGGGGTAGTGGGTTTCCTCCAATCAAGAATAGCGGAAATTTTGCTAGGATCAACAGCAATTCCTTCTTCCTTAACAATATGGCCAAGGAATTTAACTTCTTTAACCCAAAAGTGGCATTTGGAAAATTTTGCAAATAGAATATTTCTCCTCAAAATCTCCAAAATGATTCTAAGATGCTCGGCATGCTCCTCTTCGGTCTTGGAATAGATCAAAATATCATCAATAAACATGAGCACAAATTTATTCAGTACTTCTCGGAACACACGAGTCATAAGGTCTACAAAGTATGCTGGAGCATTAGTTAGCCCGAAAGGCATGACTGACCATTCGTAGAACATATTAGGACCCCTGAAAGCGGTCAAATGAACACAATCTTCAGCGATTCGTAGTTGATGGAATCCTTGGGCTAGATCCATCTTCGAAAAGAAATGAGCGCCGTGCAATTGATCAAACAGATCATCAATTCTAGGTAGTGGAAATTTAATCTTGAGAGTCAACTCATTGAGATTGTGGTAATCTACACAATCTCAAAGATCCGTCCGATTTTGCAATAAATACGACGGCTGAACCCCATTGAGAAACACTGGGTCGAATTAACCCTTTTGCTGGTAGATCATCGGTTTGCTGAACTAATTCAACCTTTTCCGTGGGTGCTATCCCGCGACTTGCGTGAACGACAGGACAAGCATTGGGTACTAGGTCAATTCTGAATTCTATTTCTCAATGTGGAGGTAAAGATTTCAACTCTCCAAACACGACCGGAAAATCTCTAACAATTGGTATAGACCCCAAACTGGGTTGGGGATAACCCAAATTATACATCAACCCTTCTCTTTTAGGACTAGGGTCCTCACAAGAAATCTCGATGAAATCTCCAAATCCGGTTTTGATTGACATCAATCGATTAATGCAATCCAATTTGTCTTCGTATTTGGTTAGCCAATCCATTCCGAGTAAGACTTCAAACTCGTTAAAATCAAGGACAAAGAGACCGATAGGGAATTGATAACAGGAATATGAAATAAGAACTTCTCTACATCTAAGACAAAGGTTCGCGGGACCTCCAACTGGATTCTTTACGCATATAGGCTCATCAATAAAATTAGGTTCAAGATTTAATTCATTTATAGCTTGCTGAGAGATAAAACTATGTATACCACCCGTGTCAAATAGAACTCTAATAATGCTATCATAAATAGTGCGATTACCTTCCAGAACTCCTTTCCCTTTTTTTGCTTTGGAAGATGCAGGTTGATCTTTGACTACGTACACCGTTGCTATCCGAGCTTGCTTCATGACTGGGCAGTCTTTAACTTCATGTCCCACTTTCTGACAATAGTAACATTTCCTGGGCTTCGCTTGAACGGATTGATCTCACTTTGGCTTCTTGCAACTGTTTGAGTAATGGCCTTTTTCGAGACAATTATAGCAAGTGACATTCTCTACTGTGCTTCCTTGTATGCTCTTCTTTTTCTCCTTACCCTGCCATGGTTTCTTGCCTCCAAATTTCCTCTACTTCCAATTTTGATTGCCTGAATTTCCTTTCTCCATCGGGGCTTCTTGCATATCGAGTGTGGCATATCTATGCCCCATATCAACCAAATCTGAAAAGGATTCTTTAACGTGGCCGGTCATCCTTTCATGGAACTTTTTATTCATCCCACGAATAAATCTTTCGTTCTTCTTTAAAGGCGTGTTCACCAATTCGGGACCAAAACTAGACAATTCATTGAATTTGCTTAGATACTCCTCGAATGATAAATTCCCCTGCTTTAAGTCCATGAATTCCTGATACATTCGAGAAATTCCAGCTGATGGCAGATAGCGCTTCTCAAATACTTCTTTGAATTTCTCCCAAGTAAACTCGTCTTCTGGCTTATCTATAGTGACTGTCTCCCATCAGGCCAAGGCTTCCCCTTGAAGTTGCCAAGAAGCTATGAGTCGCTTCTGATCGTCTTGCAGCTTTAGCCCTCTAAAGATTTTCTCACATGATCTGATCCATGCTTGAGCCTCAACAATCGACTCCTTGCCGGTGAACTACTTACCACCAAGCCTTGAGAAATTCTTATATAAGTCAGCCAGATTCGGCTGTTGCTGAATAGTTATTACTGCTACTGCTGTTGGGGGATCTTGACTAGGTGCTGTGGCACTTCCTTGACCCCTAGCTCTTCCTCTTTGTCTTCTCATTCTTACTTTCTGTAATTAGTAAAAAAAATTGATTTAGATATACGGATGAAATATCTTAAGGAATATCAGCAGTTAAAGGAAAATAGACTAAGAAAATTTGGGGTTTCGGCCTTGGTTATACTCATTCTAGGGTATAGTTCACCCTATCTCTAATGAGCCATCTAATGTGTTATACTCCGTAGCTAAAGTTCTTACTCAACCTTCAGCTCTGATACCACTTTGTCACGATCCGAAATCCAATGTTCGAAGATTGACACTAAATACCTCACTTGTATTCGACTGCGAAAGATTCAAACATCGAACTCCAGTCGAATGGAGCTTATACCAACATCAGATGAATATAAAATAACAGAAACAGAATGAATATCATGCATTTCATCACAGATGTAACATCATCATAATATCCATTATTACATCAAAGTATTTTTATACATATAACACAACTCCAAATAAACATCATAATAGTACAACAAACAATCATATGCCAAAAGTCTTCAAAGAGATAAAGCGATAACGAACTTCCAAAAATTAAGCACCTGAGATCTCAAAAGCTTCTAAAATATCTCCAAAGCAAAAGCTCCAAAATACTGCTAACACCAGAACACGGAAACCTGCTACTAGGCTGCCCGCGTGGAAATTATGGGCACCCAGAGTTTAGAAAAGAAACAATAAAATCCAGGTCAGTCATGGGACTGGTATGCATAAACAAAAATAGTTGCTTTTAAATAACTAGATTTACAAAGGAAAAATCGTTATGCTTTTGGAAAATGAAACTACCATAAGACCTCCCGCCACCCACACAATGCAATCGCAGAATTGGAGGAGATTTCTTCTTACGATAGTCAAATATGCTTGATACGAGAAAAATTATTTGATATTATTACTCGTGCATAGTGTAGAAAACATTTCGAAAGTATAATATTAATCTTAGCCAGCATAGACATTTCGTACTATGCTTACTATAGCTACCATCTAAACCGTGGTGACTACCATAAGTAAATGGAAGGTTATACAACTAAAACTGTACTGGGTTCGTATTGGTAATTGGATTTCCAATTAATGGTCAGGCTAAGGAACTTCCTACTGCCCCATGGGTACGCCTCTCGCAAGACATCCCGAGAACCTACCCGGCTCTCTGCCAACACAAGGTCGGGTTGCCTCTGTAACTAGGTAACTACAACTCGAGTATGCCACTCCTCGGTGCTTTGGGACCTTTATCTGAGGGCCCTCTATCACAAAGCAACAACCACACAGTAAATGAGATTGGAGCAACCGTATAGGTAAATATCTGGGCTCCATACCATGACATCACCTTTTTCCAAAAGGAAATGACATACCCTAAAGGGCGCGACCCTCATAACCTTGCTGCATCTTTTCTGTTTCGACCATTTTCGGGTTGTGAGGTCCGATGGGGTCTCGTCCACAAAGCTACGCTTTACACAAAAGCCATGCTTTGATCACAAATGATCAACACACAACAGCACTTAGCATGCCACACTACCAAATTAGGAGGATATCGCTGCTAACCTTCAATTACATATCCTCGGAGCTTGTACGTCTCAGAGAAGGGTGTTAAGCTAAGAGAATAAATTCTCCGCCACCAACAGATACGTATTTGAAAGAAATCTGCTTTATACCTCAAAATGTAGTGTCAGACACACAACCATACAAGTCTGTTCCGGGTTCGAACATAACCGAAGGCACTTTGTCCAATAAAAGAAGAATCCCTTGCAAATCCGGGTATCCACAATCCCGATCGGACTTCCCATCACTTAAGGAATCTCTATACCGGAACAACTCAGTGCAGAGACAATCGATAGGTTATCCTATCGTTTTCGATTCACCACCGTTCTTCAAATGCTATCCATTTCGACGTATCACTATTCGGAATGGGTTATATGACACGAAGGTCCTCTCCCGGCTAAACCGAATAGTGAAAGCTTAATTTTAAAACACGTGGGTATATCGATCACAAAGATTCACATTCAAGGTTCGAATTTCGAATAACTAACTAAAATCCGATTGCCTGTCACATCGAAGTTTAAATGTCATTTTACGGGCAAAGGGGTTTTCATATAAATACAGAACAAATCACAAATCACAGTGCAGTACAGAACAATCTACATCACACAGTATCACAACCAACAGAAATATCAATCTAGTGCATAGCAATAGTTAATTATTTACCAATCAAAGTGAATGTGATTTAATAAATTAACCACATAATTATTTTTATTGATTATTTCAAATCAATAGTTATTTTTGGATAAATTAATTTAAATCTTAGTCAACTTTATTAATTATTATTCCTTAATTAGTTAATTTAATTGACTGTTAATCAACTTAATTTATCTAATTGACAATTCTTAATTTAAAAACTAATTAGATACTTAATATTAATTAACAAGTTTGAAATTACTATTATAAATCATTCTTGATTATTTTTCAAAACAATTAATTAATAGTAATTATTTGCCTTAATTATCATTTAGAAAATCCTCTTTATACTTTGGAAATCAATTTATTACAGTTATAAAAAGTTTTAATGTTAATTAACTTTAATACTTAACTTAAATTAAATTATTTAGCCTAAGTATTAATTAAATTTTAAAACATTGTTAAGTATCCACTTAGTTAATTTAAAACTTGTGATGAGTTCTTAACTTAAATTAGTCAACACTAATTATTCCATAACTACTAAAATTTACTTAACATTGGAAACTTGAAATTTATTGGGCTTAACCCATTTTAAACAAAACCTGAGTCTTCTGAGGCTTTTACTCGAGTGTTCACTCGAGCTTCTCGCTAGTTTCCCCGCGTCATTCTCTTTCTCTCGCATACACTTCTTCTTCTATTTTTTTTCTTCCATTAAGTTAATTTGAGTTTTTAAACGAAAGCATCAGAAGCCTACGTACTGGAGTATGACCCCGACGCAATCACCATTTTACTCGAGAATCAACTCGAGTGATTCACACCTGAACGTCTCCTGGCACATCGCAAGGCCATGCACGTGCACAGCGTCGCGTCGCTGCTTCGGTGGCCATCGCGACCTTCGGCAGGTCAAAAAACTCACCCAAATTTAAAATCGAACTTCGATTTGACACAAAGATCTCGAAATGAAAAATCCACCCTTTCGTCGAACTGAAGCTCGAACATACCCAAACTAAATTGCCTCGTCGCCGCTCTTCAGACCACCAGCGACGCCACGGCTTCGGCCACATCATGTCAATGGTCCATACTACCCTCCCCCATCATCACGTGCAACTCGATTACTCCATGGTGATGAAATCATCACACTTCAAACCCACTGCAACTTCGAACTTAAATCCAACTTTGGATTCGTTCGACAAATTCGTGCATTCGAAAAATTATTTAGCAATTTTCTCATCATCATAGAAGTTCAAACAAGCTTCAAACCAAATTTCAATATTTATTATTGGATCGTTCACCAGAAATTAGGAAAAATGCAAATTTGGTTTAAATTCGAACTGCTCTTAGAATATTCAAGTAAAAATCATCATATTGCTTTTAAAAATCATATCATTGTGTGTTCATCCAAGTTATGTGATCAAATCAATGTTTTAAAATACTTCAATTTATCATAAAAATTTGTTTTTACTGTAAAATTTTGGTTACAGAGTTAACTTCTTCATGATCAAGCATAAAAAAAATTAATTCATAAATGATGTTTTAAACTGACCTATTTGTTGCAAATTGAAATCCATCAGGGATTAGAGAAGTGAAGTTTAAAGTTTTAACTTGATTGAACCTTGTACCTTTTAAAAACAGAACATAAAGATGACAGACAATTATGTCCAGAACAAATATAATTAACGTACATGAAACTTTTCATCTGTATATAGCCATATAGCATAATACTTGTTATAAGTCATCTACACAGTTTGAATCATGCTTGAATCTTTCCAAAATATGTTTACTCACCTGGTAATAAGATTGAACATAGCTACTTCTGTGTTTTGAAAAAAAACAGTTTGGATCCTTCTTCTTTTTTTCTTTTTGTTCAGCAGATTCTATTTGAATTTGAAATTGTGGTGATGTTTTATATTTTCTTTCCTGACATTACTATGTTTGTTTGAACGAACTAAAATGAATATGGATGTGTATATAAAGGCGGCGGTTTTGTATAAGGGTAGGTGATTACTGGTGCAACATTTTTCTTTGATCAGATATTTTATTTTTTTGTTTCTTGTTGACTAAGCAAATTTTGTTTTCGGCTGAATGATCTTGCTTTGGTGGCTGATAAGCTATTATGGTGTGCTAAGAAAGATTTTTATTTGTGCTTGAATAGATGGCATTTAATGCCTTTGTTCCCATTTTTGTTTAATCTATTTCTTCTTCTTTTTTGTAAGTGCAATTTTTTTGTTTTCATTTGCAGATTTTTTTTTTTGCATATATCTTTGTTTCCTTGTTTATAAAATTTTCATACAAGTTTATATGCATTCCTATGTCATGTTGTAACCATATAGTCTTATTACAAACATAATCTTGAATTTTAATTTCTGTTTATGGTTAACTATCAACATCAAATTTTATCACATATATTTTATTTATGGTTTAAGACAATTTCTTGTTTGTTATATATTTTTTCTTCATTGTTATTTATTTAAAGCTTAAACTACCAAATATTCATTTTATATCCATATACCTTTGTAGTGTTAATATTAATAATATTTTATTTCTCTTAAAACTTTTCAAATTAAATTCAAAAGTTCACATAATTTATCAAATTAAAATTAAATTTTTTGGGATGTTACAATATTATATAAGAATCAAAAAAATTCCAAAATCAATTACGCTGCATAAAAAGAGCCATATGGGATTGAACATCCTTGCTTTATAGAAGCTTTTTAATTTACAATAGTTTTGAATCTAAAATAGTTTTTATATTCAAAATATTTTTTTAAAACAGTGATGAATTAAAAATAATTTTGGACTGAAGTAGTTTTTTAGTTTGAATAAAATAAAAAATTTATTTTTATAATATGATTTTGAATCAATAGTGGTTTTGCATAAAAAAAATTCCAATTTAAATTACAAAGGATGTACAACCCAACAACATTCATTTTCAGCATCAAAGCATATAAATTATATTAGAGTATACGATGTACATATGTCGACATCACACAATATCCCATTCGATCGCTCATTTGATCATACAATTTCACTTTCGAACTAGTATTGTTCATTCAACTTCCCTAATGCGGACTTTGATAAGGTTTCTTGACTAGAAACCATCATTCTCCTTTCATAGCCATATACTATGATAGAGAATTTTAGAATCAAACCAAAAATCCATATCAAATATTCACCATCAAGAATCGAACGAAAAATCCTAACATAAAATGGTGTAATTCACCTCGAACTTACGTACTCAAATACATATCAAATTAATTATGCGAATAAAACAATATACGTACAACTTACGTATTTATTCCAATTTGTTTCATCACAATTACATTTTCAATTCACATTATAAGTCTCATTCATTTATATACTTTTTATCTGTTATCAATATATAAAAAAAAATCTCCATTTCATGACAAAATCATTAACAAATAACATTACAACATCTCGCTTCATTTTAAATCACATTTATTTTCACATATAGTATTTCTCATTTAATACTACATTCCTTTGCGAATCATTTCGTAAGAAGTTTCCTTAAGTTTACAGGCAATTTATAATGTTGAACTTCTTTTATAAGACCTTATTCGAATTTAAAGTCAGCACAACTTTAATTATAACCATTTCTTGTAATATCCATTTATTTCATAAACAATTTACTGGTTATGACTTTATTTATAATCATTTTTTTAGTTCACATTCGTTCATCTAATTGGTTTTCACTTTTACTTTTCAAATTATTTATGAAACATTTCATAAATTTTAACTAAGTTTATAAACACTTTTACAACCAATTAGCATTATTTATAACACATTTTTTCTCTAATTTCAACTCAACACTCCAATACTTAAATTCACACTTATAGTAACATATTTCATCCTAAAAGTACATACTACTTTCAAAATCATTTTCTTAACATAAATTTAACAATTCAAATCTTATTTTACTCATTTTGCCTTTTTCAATTAAGGTTATAAATTCAACTTTTATAATTTACAAAATTAATAAATTTTAACATTAAAATTAATTTCAAATTTTAGACTGTCAAGAACTTCATAATATTCCATTTTATTTCAATGGTTGAATTTACTAATTAACAAAACAACCAGATACACAACAAAATATTCCAATTTCATAAACAAATATTCTAATTATTCACTTTTGAATAATACTACCATTATATACATAATATTAGGAAACCAATTTCTAAAACATCGGAATTTTAGTTCTCAAATGTTCAGTTCAAATTCTCTTCGTTAAGACTAAACTTAGAAATCATGTTCATATAAGCATTCACTTTATTATCTTTAATACACCATTGTTGAACTAGTGTTTATTTCATAAATTCAAATCAACAATAATAAACAACGCTCGTAAACTGCCTAAATAAAACTAATCAACAATAAATGATGATAATTAAATATTGTCATTTCCTAAAACAAACACATTACAAATAACTATAATAGTTATAAAAAAAGTTATTTCTTTATATATAACATATAATATTAGGAAAAATTATTTCATTTCAAAACTATATAAAACATTTTATAACACTAACAAATATGCGCTCTCATACACACACATAGACACACACACTTAAACTCATTTTAGGGTATTACTAACCTTGTCTCTAATGAGTTAACCCCAACAGGCTAAGGTATCTCTAAACCTAAGCTCTGATACCAACTGTAATGATCCACCTTTTTGGATGGTATAAATTAACAATAAACCACATATGTCAACTCAAGTGATTCAAAAGAGAGGATTGTTAATGGGGTAAATAAGAAAATAAGAGAAAAGAAGGAAAAAATATAGAATCTCACAACAGGATGAAAAATATAATAAAAATAATAATTCATGAAGCTGTTTCACAAATAACATTTGATTACACTTTTATAATATATCAGAGTTATACATACAGAAGGAATAACAATAAATTAAGGCAGCGGAACAACATGATATAGTGGGATAAAATAATAATATAATACTAAACTCCATCTTCATCCTCCACAATAATATCTTCGGCACTGAAAAGCTCAGGCTGACCCGAGCATAATGAAAAACAATAGAATCAAGTCAGAACTAAAAAAATTCCTGTGTAAGTCAAATCAATCTCAAATAAAATATGGGTACAATGGATTTGGAAATGTTACGGGATTATCCATCTCCAATCAGGTGTACAACGTGAATATAATTATTTATGAGATTTCAAATAATTCAAAGTACTAATTTTAATCAATTTAATTGAAAATAAATCTAAAGTATAAATTAAAATTAAAATCTTTCAAATAATTCAATCCCAATACATAATCCAAATTCAAGAAATTGTATGGGCATACATCATTCCAACCCATAATTTAAATGTCTTAGTTATACAATTCTGAAATGATTTAGATGACCATTTAAATGATGTCGATAATATAGATGGTGGTAACAGGGGCATATTAAAATAAATAAATAAACATACATCCAATATATCAATCAATAAGCATTCATTTCAGACAACATCCAAATCAACCAATATATTACAACAGTTAAAAGTTATCAATATCGAGGTTTTAACTATCAGTTAAATTCCAATATAAAATTAAATTGCAATTTAATTTAATATCAATTTAGATTTAATATCAATTAAATGTCAATTTAAACCAACAAATAGCAATCAAAAATTTATATATCTCATTATGAATTTTATTTTACTTCCAATGGAAATTTTGGTATTACGTGAGTAGGTTGAATCACTCACCTTTTTAGTTTTCCTTCCTTTAATTAGTTTTGGATCCACCACTGCTTTCTTTCTTTTAGTTTTGATTTTCTTTCTTGTTTTTTATAAGTGAATGTTTTGGAGGAGACGGAGAAGTTTGTATAATATAAATTTGAAGGATAAATTTTGAAAAGGAGAAGAAGAAAAAAAAATTGATTTAAAGAAATTTTTGTTTGGAAAAGAGAAGAAGATAAAAAAGAAGGAGGGAGGAAAAAGGAAGGTGAAGAAAGGGTAAACAAAAATTATATCTATAATATAAAATGAAACTCAGGTTTGAAAAAATGTAGCTTCAGAGAAAAGAAGAAGGAACAACCGAAAATGAAGAAACAACAAAAATAAGGAAATAAAATGAGGCAGGTATTAAATAAAGAATGAAAGATACACATTTGAATTTTAAAAGGCATGTTTACAAAGTAAGCAAAACCTTTGGTATAAAATTTCAAAACGTGTGCTACCTCAATTAATTTCATTAATAACAAACATTTCAAGGCAGGGCTCACGTGTAAATGAATGAAACTTATAGGAAAACCAAAAGAGGCATGTATTAATAAAAGAAAATAATAATAAAATAAATAAATGAAATGGGCAGTTGATATCTGAGAAGATAAATAAATGAAAAGGTTAATGAACGTGAATAATGGAATATGAAATTCTAACATATTTAAGACTATTCATTACACAAAGAAAGAAAAGAGCATTTAATTCAGTTTAGACTAACATGATAGGTGAAAAGTTTTGTTTTTGAAGGGAAATAAATGGAATGAGTGAATAGTGTATGTAAATGAATTCTAGAATTAATTCACATACACAATTCATTTCAAATGCAAAGTAACGTCTCATTAATAATTCAATTTATGGCAGTAAGTGAAAGAACAAATGGAATGAAATATGCAAAAGAAAGGGGTCAACGAAAACGTGAGATGGCAGCAGAATAAAATAAGGTAATAAATTAATGAGAATGGAAGAATTAGTATACTGCAAACAACTTTTGAAATTCAATTTTAAAATAGATATTACCTTCAATACATTTCATTACTCCAAATATACACATAAATATATGTTAATTTAACCATTATTATATTATTTTTACACACAGTTAATATTATTGAACACATCAATTAACTTAATATTTCTCATTAAAATACTTAATATGTTTTTAGTACAAAACATAAGTTGCACATATCACTAATTAATTACAATTCACTTTTATTTCTTATTAATGGAAAGATTTGAATTGCTATAAATTCCAATAATTAAATTTTAAAACGTACGCTGATTACTGGAAAGATAGTTAATCCAATTGTTTTCCTTTAAATTGTAATTCAAACATATCTATTAACATTATTGGTTACAAATATGAGTCAGAAATTTACTTACAAATAATTAATTTCTTACTCTATGCTAAAACACATTTCAAATAAATAACCATATGTTTTTCTCCTTTAATAAATTATTCATTTTATTCTTCACTAACATTTATTATTACAATCACCGTTATTAATTACATTCAAATAATGTTATTAAATACACCTAACGTTTGTTATCATTTTTTATCCTACTGTAATACATGCTATTAGTAGAAATTCTAATTAATATCATAAACATATCTCCTAACATACGTTAACACATATATAATCATAAATTTTTATTTTTCTACCACTTATATTCCCAAATTATACTCCTTATTACAATTAGCCTTCGGTATTCCCATCCATTAAATACATTTGAAAAAATGTCATTAAATAATATACGTTCTAGATTCCAACCTATATTAACCAATTTCAATTAATTACATAAAACCTCACCATTAGATACAACATTTAATTCATTTCCTTATTTATAAATTATAACCAAATTAACTTTAAAATATTTCAATTAATTGATATTACATTAAAATAGTTGTTAATAACATTCAAACAATAATATTAAATCATATTCTATTTATTTTTCTCTTTAATAATCATAATTTTAATTTCTTCCAATATTATATTTCAAAAATCTTATTTAATTTAATATTTTTAATCATCAAAAGTTACGGGTCATTATAATTAAACTACAAAGAATCTTATGTAATACTTTAAGAATTAATTCATTGAAGTTTCTAAATATTGAATGAAAAATTTATGTAAGCAAATGAATAGAAATTAATAACTGTAAGTTGTGCGTAGATCATTTTATTCACATAACTTTTCTGATTCAAATTCGAATACATGATTTATAGTCATTCACACCAGTCCGAAATAGGACTTTTCACTCGATTCTTGACGGCAAATGCTTGATACGAATTTTTGATAAGATTTTGAAGTTTTCTATCATAGTTTATAGCTATGCAAGGAAAACATAGATTTCTAATCAAGGAATTGGATCAAGATCCGCACTAGAGTAGTCGAGATAACAATACTAGTTCAAAAGTCACACTTGTGTATTCAAGCAAGCGATCGGAATTGATATTGTGTACAAATGATTTATGTACATCGTCCAAATTTAAATAATATTTAATATTCCCTGTTGTTTGGCTTATAGAAAGTTTGATAAATGATACTTCAAATCGTTTGAGGTTGTATGAATAATCTATTGAGTAATTACCTAAGACTGTTGAGCGTAAAGTACACTTAGTCGTTTATTTATCACCCTTGTATGATGAAAATTTTATGAACCTAAACAAACCATTAGTTTTTTTGTTGCTTTAGATGTGTGATGGATGCTTTGGTTGCATATAATGGTCGTACCGCTTCAGTTTGCACATGATTATTGTATATTATATGTTACTTGTGCTATTAATTGAAACAACTAATATGTTTCTCCTTTTATATAGTTTTAACTCTTTTTGATTATGTAAGTAAGATACAGGTTTATAGAAGCAATATCTATTGCTTTTGGTTTCATATATTGAGTTATTTGGCCGACAAATAGGTACGTTTTCGGATTACGGTTTTTGTAGCGGTAATTTATTGTTTTTTTCCATGTTTGGGATGCTATATTTTTTAAAATAAGGTATGTATGATGTAATTATTGATATTGTTATTTTTTCGGACTTAGCCGCATAAAAGGTGACGCTTTTTAAATTTTTTTGCAAATTTAGGACTTAGAAAAATTTTCGTGGAAGTTGAGTTATTTTCAAATTTTCATTGAACTTAAAAATGTAAGTCAAATTTTTTATAAATTGACCATTTTGTATCAAATATATTAAGTTTCTTGATTCTTTCTTGTTCTGTTTCAGAGACGAATTTTTTTGAGTAGGAGTGATTGTAATGACCCATATTTTTGACTATTAAAAATATTAAACAAAATAGGACTTTGGAATTTAATTTTGTCAGAAATTAAAAAAATTGATTTATAAATGAAATAAAATTGTTAGAATATGTAACTTGATCTTACATGAATTCTAAAATGACAAATTTCAATGAGGTAAAGACGGTAATGCATATTAGAACATAATTTAATGATACTGATTTGAATATAATTAATAAATGTTTGAATGTAAATTCCATCAACTGTAATAATAAATGTTAATAAAGAATAGGATTAACAATATTCTAAATATGATAGCATAAAATAAGAAATCAGTGGTTTAGTACGTAAATTTATCAACCATTGTTTGTAAACAATAAATTTAGAAATGGTTCAAATTACTAAAATGTAACAACTATTTTATTTCTCATTTTATTATTTAATCCGTTTTGAAATTAATTTTCTAATCAATGGAATTTAATGTAATTAAATATTTCAATTAATATGAGTAACGACGTTAACTGTAGAGTAATGAGTGTAATAAATGGAAACTTATGTTAAACAGAAATTCATAAGAGAATAGCTGATTTAAATAAAGACATTTAAATCAAAATAAAAGAATTTGTTGGAAATCAGAATGTAATGAACTAGGTGTTATTGTTGTTGTAATTAAGTTGTAAAATTAATTTAATATGTAAATCTTGGATTTAGCATTGAAAATTTAATTTTAATAGATTACTAATTCGTGTTTAATCAAGGATGATGATAGAAACTTTTAGTTTAGAAATAAAAAGTGATTAAATTAGTTTAATAATAGTTCGTTTTAATTAGTGCATAAAAATAAATATAATTTGATTTTAAAGTTAACTCCTATACACAACAGAATTAGGGTTTGAAATTAGTTTCATTGAGTTTAAAAATATTGAAAATCAATATTTCGACATGTAGGATGACCTATTTTCATTTCGAGGATGAAACTGGCTTTTCGGACCTTTCTTATCATTGGGCCTTAATCGATATGTTTCATCTATTCTTGTCTCATCTTAGCCTATATATATGTTGTGATGAAACCCTAGCAGCCTTCTGTTCTATTTTCTATACGTATATTTGGTTCTAATCTACTCATTCTCAATGGTCATATCCTAAAACCCCAATTACCGATTTCAAATCAAATCTAAACCCTATCATATAATATATCATCGCAAAGCTCTTGACGAATGGAGTCAACGACTAGAATTTTTTTGCAATCGAAGCTCCAGTTGACCAGAAATTGATGAAATAGTCTCAGCCGTTCGTGTTAGGGTTTTGGTTTAACGGTGGATCGTTGAATATACAACGGTCGAGGACTATTATGGTATAAAGGCGGCCAAGAGGAGTCAATCCATGGTGGACGATCATCTTGGATCGGCACGATTTTGCTAGAAATGGCGAATAAATGGTGGCGATGGCGGAGCCAGGTCGTGTGACCGGAGGTGGCGGCGAGTTCGGCGTACATATGGCATGGGTATTGGCCGGTGGCGGTAGGTGCTTTTGGTTGATCGAGTTCTGTTGATTATGGTTTTAGGAAGGTGTTGCTTATTACATTTATGCCCCTAATCTTATTTTAATTGGAATTTAAATTTTGAAATTCAAATTTCTAATTTGCATAACATTTTCGTACAAGCTCCGATTGACATGTGGTTTCTTCCATTGGACTCATATCGAAATTCCAGACAATATGAATCAAGTTTGGTTGAATTTGGAGACTGTTGAAATTTTGGACTTTTATTGGATTTTAATGTGCTATAAATCAAAGGTGAGTGCTTTGACCCACTCATGCAATACTAAATTTTCCGATGTTAGTTAAATTGAAATTATGAAGTGATAAATTTTATCGGTTGTTGTTCAGTAGTTTAAATGGATATTTAAATTAAATTATAATTTGAATGGAATTGACATTTAAATTAATATTGAAATGTAATTGCTAGTTAAACATCGGCAATTGATAAGTAGTACTATTGTGATATCTTGGTTGATTTGGATGTTGATGGCAATTGGATGCCTATTAATTGATATTAGATGTATGGTCGTTTATTTATTTTGACATATCCCTATTATTTCCCTATTTATTGTTTGACATTATATAAATTGTCATTTGTATTGTTTGAAATGAACTGAGAAATAGGTTGAAATGATATGCGCCTATGTCATTTAATTATGGATTGAAATGATATATATCCATCCATGTAATTAAATTGAATAAAGGATCACTTGGCCATAGGGCATAAAACTACATACATATAGCTAATTTGGCTAAATTAAATGGTTCCAAATCTTAAAACGAAATTGGTTTAAATGATATTGTTTTAAAGAAAATAAAATTTTGATTTATATGAATTAAATTATTTTCTAATTCGAGATTTGAAACGTTGAACTGAAACTGTTTAAATGAAATTCTTTAAAGATTTAATTTGAAATCTTAAAGATGAATTTGAGATATGATTTTAGTTTATTGGAAGTGAATTATTTTAGAGGTTTAAACTTTAATGTAAACTTTGAATTTACTTTAATTAAAATGTTTTAAATTGGTACTTCCAAGTTTGAATGTGAAATGGATTTAAACTAAGTTGTTTCAAAAATGGGATGTGAACTGGAACTTTCACCTTTGAATTTAAATTGAACTAGAAGTAAGTTTAAAATTTTAAAATTGAGGTTGATTTAAATGGAATTTAGAATAAGAATTTGACTTGAATTGGAAGTCGAAAAATTGATTTCGTTGTGATTTAGAACATATGTTCAAATTGTTGTGAAAGAAAGAAACAGTTTTCATATAAACTATATTAATATATAAACAATTTTAATTATTCTAAACTATTTTTCAATATTAAAACTATTTTAATTTTTCTCAACTAATTTTCAATATTAAAACTATTTTAATTATTCAAAACTATTTTTCAATATCAAAACTACTTTAATTATCCAAACTATTTTCAATATTCAAACTATTTTAATTATTCAAAACCATTTTCAATATTCAAACTGTTTTAAAGGGGAACTATTTAGATTTAAATCATTTATTTGAATACGAACGTTTTGATATGAAGGTAGAACCTATACTGAATTTAAAATGATTTTGAAGTGAATTTGATATTTTGATATGAAGTATGACTTGTTCTTGAAATTTGAAAGAACCAACCGGTGTGAAAAATGACATTTGGTTATTAAAGTGACCGGGGCCGAATATTGGCATACTCTCTGTCAATACCGAAACCACTTTAAAAACTGCGTACGTTTGCCAGATTTGAAGAAAGAGAACGACTATGGATGACCCCGACACTTGTTTTAATTTGAAATGACTGAAGCAGGAGCCTATGTCTGGCCAAGGGGTTAGCTACTTTAGGGTCCCCACCCCTTCACATTACTATATTGTTTTTGACTTGATCGATGCATATTGGTTTGATTTTAGGGGTGGTGGACTTGGTCGGCAGTCATTGCTACAATGTGTTACGACCAGCTAGATAGGGTAAATTGGTATAATCCTATCTTAGGAATTGCCTCACATGCCTTATCATAATTTTATCACGGCTGCTATGGCTTTGTTTTAGTGTTATTTTATCGTGGCGCCTCCCTGGCTATCAACGTTATTAGTGATGCTATTAAGTCAAACTATAGGACAATGCTTAAAAATGTGTTAAAGAGGATCAATGTAAAGCCTTAATGCTATTTTACTGCTTTACTTTACTGATAGAAATTACATATATAGTGTATTTTACTATATATAAGTAGTTTGACAAATCCTTAGGAGATGGAAAATCATGTAACATCTCTTAAGTTATTGCACTCACTTTGTACACTTGATAGGAGATGTAAAATCTCAAAAACATCTCTAAAGCCATTATACTCATATTTAATTGTTATTGATTTAATATACATAAGAAATTTGTGTTCTGACTAAAGAGTGTTTTGTCTTCTCATCACGCTTGAGTCAGCCTGAGTATTTCACTGTTGAAGATATTATTCCTTGAAGATGAAGATGGAGCTTGCTAGACCGTATTACAATTATGATCCCACTACATTAATTTGGCTTGTTTATTGATTGTACTCTGATTATGTTGTAAAATTAAAATCAAATGTATACTGTAAAACAGCTTCATGAACTGTTTATTTGATTATTATATTTTGTCATTCCACTGCGAGATTCTATGTTTGCTTTGCTTCTTTACTCTTATTTTTTTTCTTATTTAACCCATTGACAATCTTCCCTTTTGAATGGTTTGAGCTAGACATGTGTGTTTTATTGTTGACATGAATCATTCAAAAAGGTGGGTCGTCACAATGCCATAATATACATTTAAACCTAATTTAAATTTACATCAATATCATAGATTGATACATGTGTATACAACTTTAATATATGCCCTATTTTCAATACCGATCAACACAAATCATATAAAATTTTATAATTAACATATAATAAATATTTATTAATTTAATTAATTTATAAAAGTTATAGTTTAATTAAATTAGGTGGCAGACAGAATGTTCAACATTTCGGTTATGTGACATTTTAATAACATTAATATCAAACAATTCAAATATTATCGTTTACACACCACCTTAGCTACTATTGTGACATTTTAGCCACAACTATTGGTTACATAGTTTTTATGATAACCCGAATTTTAGAATAGATGTAATTAATAAATTAACTGGATTTAATAGTAATACTGATAAATAATTCTGGTAATAAAATATATATTTGAATAAGTATTTGTTCGATAATCCTCCTAGCATAATTGGCAAAATTATTATTTTCAAACAATTATAATAATGTGTTGTTTATACATATAAATATAAATAGATTTTTAATAGAAATATCATTTACAAATTAAATGTGTGTTCGTTTAAAAATATTTATTTGAGTTAACTTTAATTAAGATTTTAAAACTCTATATTTTAAAGTTAATTTTCTAATATGTATATATTTAAGGTTATGATTTGAGATTAATATAATAATTTTCAAAAGGCTATTTTAAGTTAAATTTACATATACCAAATAAATGCGATTTCTTATTAATGTATAATTAATTCTAAAATCGTTTTCTTTAGGATTTTAGAAAATATTTATTTAATACTAAGTAAATACAAAAGCTTTTAAATTAGCATTTAAAATGGATTAAATAATTTTATATGATTTTATTTAAAATCTAATTGGTTTTTATTTTCTTTTAGAAGTTTTATTTATATAAAATAAGAAAAAGCATTTATAAATTAATAAAAGTACTTATTAATTAGGAATATTAATAATAAAGCTTTTAAAATCATTTAAAAATAATCTAAAAATAAGAAATGACAAGTGGTTAATTTATAAGCTCATTGTTAACATGTGTTATGAATTTAATAATGGTTTGTGACAAATGTGACAAATTTAACAAGTGTCCTTCTTTGATTTTCTTTTTATTTAATTTTAATAAACCATAAATTACATAATAGTAAACTTCCATTTTTCTTTCTTCAATCTTTTCTTATCTTCTTATTTTCAAAAGCAAGAACTTCACATGAGATTCATAAATCTTTTGAACAAAAACCTGTAACATTATTGTAAAAAACAAAGATCATCAATCTTCCACCCCAAAAATAAAAACCTGTTATCATCTCCTCTGAAACAAATCAAAGCCTGTAATGTTTATCTTCAACCTGAAATTAATTCCTCAAACAAAAATCATCTTCAAAACAAATCAAACATCAGATTAAAAAGCCTGTAACCTCCTCAACTTTAATCTTGTAAAGACTGCAACATGAAATCAAACAATTATCAAACTCTTGAGTCATCATCATCATGTTCCAGTCCTGTTAGGTATTCCAGCTTCAAAACAATCAAGCTTCAAAGCCCTTTTAGTTTAAGTTTCAAGCAAGACAAACTTTTAGAAATAAAGAAAAAACAACAACAATATGTAGTTTTCAATTTTTCAGAAGCTTCAGTTTCAATCCAGACAAACTCTTTGCATTTTCAAAAAGGTGAGTAAAACTAACCTATTTAACTAGAATCTGTTGATATCTGGATGTTGTGATTATATTTGAAGTATAATGGAGATAATTTGTAACGACCCAGAATTTTGGGTCGCTAGATTTGAACATTAAATTCATTTTAAATGTTGAGTATGTGTTATAATTTGAATTTTGAAACAAAAAGATTTTGGTTAACTTGATAGAATTAGTTAAATTTCAAATATGGGAAATTCAACTGAAAATTTGAATAATAATAGTTTAATATTAGAATTGGATAATAGGTGATTTTAGGTGTAAATAGATATAAAAATAGATTCTACAATTTATCTTAAGTCTATTTGGGTTTAAATAATGATGTTGGACTTTTGGATGGAATTAAAAGTCGATAGATTAAGATTTGGAATTTTATATTAATTTAATAACGGAATTTAATAATATAATAATACAAATAATCAGATTTTCATTTAAACTGAATCAGAATGATTTCTAATGTGAATATAAATTTTATACGAGTTATAATAGAGTTAATAAAATTTTCAAGGTGAAATTTTAAGTGATTTCCATGATTTTGAAAATCGCTCGATTTAATCGACGAGTTAAAATAGCCTTACGGGACACAGTCTCGGAAATCGACGAAACTAGTTCCATTGGATCTGTAATAGTTAGTTATTATCGAATTTCAATTTGCATAGCAATCGGAGTTGTCGTTTGACCCCGGCAGTTTAAAACGCAAAGAAAATACTTTAATCGATTTAATTTAAAATTGATCGTTTATTTCCGTAACTCGCGCATATGACCAAATTAGCTTCCGAAACACGTTCCATTGTGTTTGGAACGTAGGTAAAACCTTTGGAATGCCTGTCGGCACGCGTTGTTTGGAGATCGTTTGAGAAAGTTCTTTAAAGCGAATTAAATATTAATTTAATTGGATAAACGTATATATTTACGCACAGCCGAATCCTAACCCCAATTATTTTCAGAGCCGCCACTTCTATACTCCAATGGCCGAAAATCATCCACCTTCACCTCCAATTTGCGATCAATCCATCAAGTAATCACGAATTCTTCCATCTGCAAAGTTGAAGAGCTCGCTACGAACTTCCAATCCAACGGTAGAGATCGTGTTTCGAGCATCGTGGAGGGGGAAATCGGAGCTGAAATAGTGGCCGTTCGTCCTTGTTTTTATGCTATGGTGATGGCCGAGCTTAGTGATGCTTGGTGCGAAGGTTGAGGCGACGTAGAGCTTCGAGGTGGAGGAATTTGATCGTGGTCTCGGCGAGCAACGAAGAAACGACGATTAGGATTTTGAGATGGTGATGGGTTCGGCTTTGACCTGGACATCGCGTGAGGAAGAAAAGCATATGCGACCTTGATTTCGTGTTGTATGGTGTGCGGCCGTGATTGTTTTTGGCAATAAAAATAAAAATAAAAAGAGATATTTGTTTTAAATTTTATATTCAAACTTTTAAAATTCATATCTATTGCATACGTTATCAAATTTCGACGAAACTGGCGACGTCGGAATCACAGAGACGCGTACTACGTAGTGGAGCAGTTCTGGAATCGTTCCGAGCAAGTAAAAATTTAGGTTAAATCGAACGTCGTTCGATTTAATTTAAATTTGAACACTCGCCGAAAACCCAAGGTGAGTTTAACTCACTTACATCTGGAATATTAGTTAATTTAAATAGTCAATAATTATATGATTTCTTGATTGGTTGAATATGATAATTTTTATCAAATTGAATCGATATATATTGTTATGCTAATATCTGTGGATGGAGGGGAAACTGGTTGGAGGGATACAACTGGATTCCTCACAAATAGAAATTTATTTAAATTCTGTAATATATCACATTTATATTCTGTGATAAAATTGTTTTAGATCCTGTTATGCTATGCTCTGTTTATTTACCGTGGTAGATAAATTGGACATTTAATCGCGTTGTGCTCTGATTTGGTGAATACAACCTGGAAATTTAAATATAAATAAGTTGGGTTTTAAGGAAAATTAAAGAAATTCATAAATAAAGAATTTAAAAGGAATTAAATTCAAGTGATGGGTTGACAATATGAAGTGTTTGAATTTGTGATTTAAAAAGGGAATTGAGAATTGTTTAAAATAATAGCGAGATTTATTTTAAAGAATGGGAAGTGTGCTTTCTCCTGGAAATTTTATTTTGTTTTTAAGAAACTTTCAAATTATAAATTTGCAGTTTAAATATGTTTAGAATAGTTTTAGAAAGAAATATTATTTTAAAATGTTTGAATTGAAAGCAAATATTTGATAAAGTAACTATGGTATTTTATTATTTTTAAAAGGTAAAGTAGTATTAAGCTTTCAAAAGGAAATTTTAATATGAACATTTGATTCAATAACCTTATTTTAAAAGTTAAATTTTATTTAAAATACTTAGGAAACCTCTATATATTTCCTTAAGTATTATTTTCAATTAAATAATTTCTAGAGCTTATTTTAAATATTTTAAACGTATGTTTGAAAGTGATTTCCAGGAAATAGCAATGTGTTTAAAATAAAAGGAGCTATTTTTTTAAAGTATGGAAAGGATTTTACAGGATGAACGTAAAATTGAATCGGGATAAAACGTGTCGGATTGATAAAAGGAATTCTTTGGCTATTCTAAGATGGAGGTGTATTTTCCTAAAAGCCAAGTACGTTTTTAAAATAGACTATTGAAAACATTAGAGTTTGAAGTTATATTAAAAGAATGGTTTCAAGAAAATTATTTAAGTTGTAAGAATTTTAAAAGTGAACATATATTAAAGTAGTTATAGAAGTAATTATTTTTAAAAGGGTAAATAGAATTATTTTTTAAGGAATATTATTATTATTTATACTTTATAAATTATTCTAAAGATAATCAATTAAAGTTTTATTTGAAATTTTATAAGGATTCATAACTTTATTTTTAAATCTAGTATAACTTAACTTTATTTTAAGGATAATAGTTTATATTTTATTGAGTAGTTTTATTTGAGATATTTTTAAAAGTGTGTGTATATATATATATATATTTTAAATCAAGTATGTAAGAAGTTATAATATGAATGTTTTAACATATTTTCAAGAATAAAGTATTTAAATTATTTTAAACCTTAAATATTGGTACTTTGAAGTTTTCAGAGGAAGTAAAGATTTGGAAATCTATTCCATGAGTAGAATTGGATTTGAAAAGTGTTTCAAAGGGTTTTTGAAATAGAGTTATATCTTGTAAAGATATTTAATGTGGGCAATTATTTATTTTGTGATGGATGTTTATGAATGTTAATTGATAGTTAAATCACCGACTATCAATAATGGACAAATGCATTGATCGTTTCGAAGAGACCGGGATCGAGATTTATTTCTGGAAAACCACTTCGATCCGGTTTGTACGTTTCGTGGAAAAACGTGTTCAAAGTCGAAGATGGAGCAGTGAAGTGCAAGGGCTAGTCGCCACTAATCCTGAGGATATTTCCAAAATGGATGTAGTATGAGTAGTGCCTTCGGTTCAGTTCGAACCCGGGACGGACTTGTATGGACGAATGCTTTCGGAACATCGTCAGGTGGGCGATGCACATTCTAAGTGAAACGTTCTAAAAGGTAATGCTTAGCCTCAAGCCTCATCAATTGGGAATGACTGAAAATCAGGGGATATGCTGCAGGGCTTGGTGGCCAGCACCCATTTTCGGGTAAGGTCGTTCCTGTCTAGATGTCCCTTTTATTTCGGCTTAGTGGTGCAGTTGCTGATCCCAACCGCGGGGTGATCTTACTCGGGACTATGCAGTAAGGGGTTGTCCGGGCCTTGTGTTGCAGGGGATCGGGCATGGTCCTCGGTACGCTGATCTAGACCAGGTACTGTGACAGGTGGCACCCCAGTGCCTAGTCATTGTTGGAAATACATTCTCCCTACTAGCCCTTTTACGAGTTTTGTTTGTATTACCCACTCTGTGGCTAGTAGCTGGAATTTAATGAATGTAACAATTTCGGCTATTTTATAAGTATTTGTATATAGACTCTATTATAATATCAAAGGATTTCTATAAAAAGTGTTTTAGCTATTGTAAGGTGAAAACCCGACATGTTTATTTGTGGCGTGGTCTTACGAGATGCTTTTGTTTTCAAAGGGATTTTTGAAACTTTAGTCATCAATTTGGATGCATTATTATCAGCTGGTATTCTAGACTGACTCTGGTGTTAATTCATTATAATGCTCAGGTCAGACCGAGTATTATATGTTTAAGACAGGATGCTATGGAGCAGTAGAGGAGCTGGAGCCCAAGACGTATTATCCGTACTAGTATATATATCTGCTGTTGTGATTGTATGGAATTGTCTGACTAGTAAATGTTTTTTGTATGAGACATTCTGATGATATGATGTATAAAACAGATATAGTTCCATTTTGTGTAAAGATCTATTATTTACTATTATATTTTATTCCGCTGCGACTTGAGATTCTGATATTGTTTAGTTCTTTCTTTCTTCTACCTCTTCTTCTTTAACCCTAATGGTTCGTATTTCTGTTCCACTTGAGTTAAATGATGTAGAATAGTGTTGACTTAAGGGTATGGATTTGCGGGCTATTACACTTGGTATCAGAGCTTAGGTTGGCGACAACCTAGGCTTTGGTGGGGAAATTTATCATTAAATAGAGTTAGTAGTACTCTATAATGTGTTGAGCGTATTAATAGATATGAGAGCGTACTTGTTAGTGAATATAAAATTGTTTTTATACTGTGTTGACTTATCGGTTGAGTGTTTATGAATTCTGGTCGGTACGGGAAGTGCAAGCGTATCGATAGGGGTTTCTAAACTCTTAAATAAGATAAACCGACATAGTATTGTTTTAAAAGGGGGTAAATGAAATAATTTTACCCAAAATTATATTTTGATATAAAAGAAATAATTTTCTGAAATTATTATATATATTTGATTGTTTGGTTGTTAATATCTTAATCAAATAAGAATCTAAAATTTGAAATGGTAATAATCAAATAAAATTTTATGAGTACAAATTATACAAAGGAAAATTAAATAAATTAGAATTAAACCAGAATTTAAACCCCGGAAGTTTTGAAAAGGATTTTAAATGTATTAAAAATAAAATTTGGAAATTTAAAATCTTGGGAATGTTTGAAATGTTTTCCAAAGTGTTTGAAGGCAATAATGGAATATTATTTTGGAGGTATTTTTGAATGGAAACTGTTTTGAAATGAATTTGGGGAAGTAAGGAAGCACTGGACTCACTTCAGTCGTTGGAAAATAATCCTGATGATGTTGGCCACATCACTAGAATTCATTTTCGAATTTCTAAAGTGATGGATTGCTACCAAAGCGGTTGGGTATGATATTTGTTGGACTTGTTTGGGATACAAGTGATTTTAGAAGTTTCAAAAAGAGAAATTGCTTTGGTAAAAATATATTGTTTTAGAAATCTGGAAGTTTGATTTGATAAACCAGGAGGGTATGAGTTATTTATTATTTCAAAATGGTTTTGAAATAAAACCGGGCAATTGAATTCTAGAAAATTCTGTTTAAATAATGTGAAGGTTAAAATGGATCAACTATTGAACTTATTAGGTAAGGTTGATATTAATAAGAAGAAATGAAAATTTTAATCTTGGAATTAAAATTTAACTTGAGTAAATGGAAGTGAATAAAATATATTGAAGTGAATAGAAAATTAGAATTTAACTTGGGATAAGTTAAATAAATTGGACTTAGAATTAAATTGATTAGGGTTAAATTGAAATGTACAATAATTTTGTAATTGTGGGACATTGTGAAATAAATTGTACCCATAAGCTATTAAGTGTTATACTTATAATCTGAAATTGTGGATTTAAAAATTGCAAAGGATTAAGGTGAAAGAAAATTTGTATCTTTAAGAATTCAGTGATATATATAAAAAATTTGGAATTGTGATTATAAGGTGTAAGCGGACTAAAATGAGCAATATAAACTTTGAAGTAAATAATTTGGTGAACTTATAAATAGAAAATGGAATTATAATCACAAATGGGAAATAGATGAATGGTATAGTGAATTCAGATCTAATCTCAAATGAAATGTAAAATAAGATAAGGTGATGGAAATATAAAGGATAAAAGGGTGAATGAACTTAAGTTAGTAAATAAGGTTTGAACTTGTATATGGAAAATTAAAATTGGATTGAATTGGATTTAACTTCGGTTAAATGAAATTGAGTTGAAATTTGGATTGAATTAAAATCAAAACTCGGTTGTGTTATAAATAATTTTGAATATAATTAAGTTCTTATTTAAAATAGTAAAAGAAATGGTATGAATCCAAGTTGGCTAAATAAGTTTAGTTAAACTTGAATTAAATTTGAAAAAGAATTGAATTGAAGGAAAATTTAATTAAGTTGAAAGGATATTGTGCGAATAAAATTTTAACTCAAGTAAATTCAAAGGAATTGGTTGAGAATGAATTTAGCGTAAGCTAAATTAAATAAAAAGAAGTTTGAAAATGAATTTTGTGTAAACTAAATTAAATGGAATTTGTATTGGCATGGATGAAATTTTGGTGGTTTCTTCGGAGAATTTTGAAAAGAAAAATAAAAACCCAATTCTGGTATGGAATTTAGTTTTGTCAATAAAAAGCTGAGAGTGTGAATGAATAATGGAATTAGATTATAATAGTGATGGTTTGAATTGTAAATAAATTCAAATGAGTGAAATAATTTAAAGTGGTCTCATTTGTCAATAAAATAAAATTGTAAATGAAGTGAATGAGTAAACAAATTGAATTAAAATTTGTAAATGAATTGGAATTTGATTGAATGAGAATCAAATGAGAATGAAATAAAATTGATTTAAGAAGATAATGAATATAGTGCGAAATTGAAATAACCTAAGAAAGTTGGGAAAACAATTGTGGTCGGGCTTTATAAGGGGTCTCGAATGAAATTTGTTTAGATAATGAAATTGAATTGCAAGTGAAAAGGTTTTCATTAATTATTGTTATAAAATAAGGAGGTATGGGTTGTAAATAATCCAGAAGGGAATGATATTAATATAAACTTGAATTGGTAAATGAAATAAAAATGTAAAGGAAGAATTTAATTTAATAATTGCAATGTGATAAGAATGCTTGGATTATGAACCATGCAGAATTGAATAAAATTAATATGAATCTAAGTTGGAAATTAATTTTAAATGGTTATAAGCTTTAGTGATGGTCACTTGCTTGGATAACCTTAAATTGCATAGAATTGGTCGTTTTGTTGTATTCGGAATTGAGTGGGTTTAAGGAAGCAAATGGAATTGGTTTTTGAATCAATTGGAATGGATTGAAATTTTATCAAGTGATTTTTCATATGAAAGAAAATGAATCATAAAGGAAATGCAAGTGTATCAAATTTAAAAATAAAACTCAATTGTAAATTAATGTGGAATTAAATTGATGAAAATAGATGCAAGTAATACACATGTTAAACCAAAATGATGTGAATATGTGCTTATTTGGTACAAAAAACTGAATTGGTTGAAATAAATATGAATCATATATAGTGAACTTGAATGTAAAGCATTCAAGTGAAATAAAATAAAGTTTGGACATGTGTAAGAAATTTAAAAAGGCGATTGAAATCTTTGAATTGCTGATAAAATATGATTGACGTTGTTAAATTATGAAGTTTGCTTGGTTAAGCTACGAAATTGACATGTTTGGCTAAGGTAAATGAATGGAATGTTATTAAAATTTTCATATTATTGGAAACTGATGTGTTTGTCTAAGTAAGTACATGTGTGGGAGGCAGTAGATAGAGTTGGAGTGTGTGTATGCAATATAAATTAGTCGCATGCTTTTAAAGTGCTAATAAAGGTACGCCTATAACGACCCGCCTTTCATTCAGTAGAAAGACGCATCATTAAGAAGAAAGAAAAGGGATAGAAAAGAGAAAAGATAGAAAAGAAAGAAAGAACAACATCAGAATCTCACAGCGGTACGAACAAATTATATTATATCACATAAAACATTACATAGTATCATATACATCAGAGTCGTACAACTAATACAACACAAACTAGACAGTTATAAACATTTGTCTAGCAATTACAATTCAAGTACATCAAAGAAAATAGATACTACTCAAAACACAACGGAACCACTATATATATCTACACGCTGAAGCCTCCTGCTCCATTTCTCCTCTAGAGTTCGTCAAAGCAATCCTGAATCACTTGACTACTCATACATAATATGAGTACCCAAGAGTTTAATAAAACAGAAAATAAACACTCGGGTCAGACATGGGTCTGGTGTGAGTAAACGGGTTTAAAATTGTTTAACTTTAGAAAATTTCTTTGAAAACAAAAGGTATCACGTAAGACTTCCCACATATAAACATGGAAAAGTTTTTACCTTACGCTAACCAAAACATTTGATAGGAAATCCAGTGATATTATAATAGTGTCTAGGGTTTTCAAAATAAAATACAGAAATAGCTGGAATGCTTACATCTAACGTTCCAATATAGTTGGGCACAATCAAAACAGTACAGGCACTTATTGGATTTTGGATTCCATCAATGGCAGGGCTACTGGGGTACCGCCCGTCACAGTACGTGGCCTAGATCACCGTACCGAGGAGTACACCCGCTCCCTTGCAACACAAGACCGGGAGCATTCCTTGCTGAACAGTCCCAAACAAGACCACCCCACAGATTGGCCGTCGCCAACTTCCACACAACCGAAATAAAAAGGGACCTCTAGACAGGGGTAAATCTTGTCCTACTTGGGCATGACCCACTTAGCCTTGCTGCACCTCCCCTGTTTTAGCCATTCTCGGTTGATGAAGCTTGAGGCTATGATTACCTTTATTGGACACATCAATCTTAGAATGCTCATCGTCCACCTGACGATGTTCTGAAAGCATTCAATCCATACAAGTTCCTTCCGGGTTCGAACGAAACCGAAGGCACTATCTCGTTGCACTCATTTTGGAATCACCCTCAGAGTCAACGACCATAGCCCTTGTACTCTAAATCACCATCTCAAACCTGTAAGTACTATCTCCGTCAAACTCATCACGGAATCACCCTCAGAGTTATACTGACGAATAGTTCTTACACCTCGAGTCTTCACTTTTCACTTGAGATTCATGATCTAACGTTTAATTTGGATTGATGTGGTTTTCGGAATTCCAAATTTGGAAACCCGATCCCGATCTCATCGAAATTCAAATGCCATCTCAATGTCCAAGTGAATTTAGTTTGAACAATTAATTCAATTTATCATTATCTATTTACACAGATAGATAATCCACATATCACAATAGATAATCACATTCATCATCATAAACAGATAATCTGTATCATAATCACAAACAGATAACCATCACAACTAGATAATCCATATTATCTTTCTTTAACTAAGCATCCATATCATATAGATACTATTCATCTTATTTCTGAGATCACAACCATTCAAAGAAATATCAACACCATCCATAAGCAATGATTTATTAACCATCATTCATAATTAGTTTAAAATGAATTAAATCAATTACTTCTATCTCTAATTAATTTAAAATAAATTAAATTAATTAACACATCTATAAATCCTGCTTAATGTCCATTAATTAATTAACCTAGTTAACTAAACATTCACTAAGTATTCAACTTGATTAAACACCTTTGATTAATCATTCTCAAATTACAATAAGTAATTAGTCTTTAATTAATTTCACAAAATTAATTAACCTTAATCATTTAGTAATTAACCTTTAATTACTTCATTTATTAATTAACAATAATTAATTACATATCCTTAATTAATTACATTAATTAATCACTTAATAATTAATTATTACTTAATTAAACAATTCTTAATTACATCATTAATTATATTAATTAATGATCTCTAATTTATATTTAAATTAATTACTTTATTTAAAATTAATCACATTTAGTAATTAATCTAAAATTTAAAATACAATTATTAATCACCATTGATTAATACTCTATTCAGTAATTATCTACCCTTAATTACTCATTAACAAATTAATTATTCCATAATTAATTATCTTCATTAATTAATCCCTTGATTAATTTCAAAAGTAATTACCCAAATTACTTTATTATAAATCATCTCTTACTAATTACATTCCAGTAATTATCATTTATTACTTCCATAAGTAATAACGCTCCATTAATTACATTAAGTAATTACTCTTATTAAACCATCAAATGATTTACTTAAATTAATTAAACTAAATTAATTAACTTAACTATTCACATTATCATAATTAATTTCAATATGAAATTAATTCCTTAATTACTTTTATCATGTAATTATTCTTAACAATTTACAATTGATTATCTTCAATTAATTAATCTAATTAATTATCTAAATTAATCACATTAATTACTTAATTATCCGTAGATAATTATCTTTATTAATTAACAACATTTTCTTTAATTATTTACTTAAGAAATTATCTTAGATTAATTATCATTAATCATCTCTAATTATAAATTTATCCAAGTCATTATTTAAATCTAATAAATAAGTAAATTCTTTATTATTTTAATTATTTCTAGAATAATTCATTTACTTTATTAATGAATTCCTTAACATTCAAATGTATTTAAAACAATACATTTCTAAATTTAATTCAAATTTCATTTTAAAATTTAAGATTTAAAATGTTTAACTACATAAACATTTATCTAAATTTAAATAAATTCATTCCTTAAAATAAAAGTGAAGAATAATCATTACTTATATAAGATACTTATATAAGAAGAAGTCTTAAAAATAAATTACTTAATTTCATTAAAGAAAACAATCTTAAAATAAATTGATTATTTTACTTTCCAAATTTAAGTTAAACACATCATAACTTTTATTTAAAATTAAAGAAAAGGATTTTATCAAGTTTAAAACTGATTTGAAAACAAACTCATTTTTTTCTTTTAAAACCTACTTTAAAACATTCAAACAGTTCAACATTTAAAATCTACAAAACTGTTTAAATCTTGGTTCATAGTAGACTTTAACCATATTTAAACTTGATTTTTAAAAACCTGATTTAAACCTTGTTTAAAATTTAAATTTTCATTTTTCTAAAACATTGAATTCAAAACTTCATTTAAGTTCAAATTCAAACTTTTCATTTTAAAAACCCTGTTTTAAAATTTAAAATTTCATTCAGATTTTAAAACTGCACAGTTTCAGGTTTATAAAACCTGAACCCATACTTACCCGAGACCACTCAATAACTACCTCGAGTTAAAACCCTATCTCCTTTGAGTCACTACACGATCTACCCGAGAGAAACTTCGAGTCACTCCCCGCACAAACCCACAGTAGTTCATCAGAAACTAGCATATGCACGGTGCATATGCACCGACACTCCAGCCACTTCCAGCCGCCATCCCACTCTTCACCAAGTCGCCGCCACCATCCAATATGATTGCGACCATCATAGCACTCACTGCAGCTCGAAACACAATTCGAGTAATCCAATTGCAACCTGGAACATCACTTCACCATTTCCCAAACCTGTCAACAGCTAGAAAACCCACCTCCGATCATCAACATCATTACGACTTCGGCCAACTCTCCATCTACATCCCCTCTGCAAATTCCCAAAACCCTACCTCACTCGAATCACCATAGAAAACAAGAAGCTACCAAAACTTCGACCATCAGTAATTAGGGCTAGAAGCCTGTAATGTGCCACCACTGTCGCCACCACCCTCTGACAATACATCTGACAATTTTCCCCTACTTATCCATCTACCCTACACCTCCAGGAAGAATCTCAACTTCCAAAATCCACCAGATAACCATACAAACCCAAAAACCCCAAGTTGGTTCAACTCATTATTTCCCACTCCCCAGTGAATTTAAAAATGTGATATTTGTTTTAAAATTCATAATTTCAAACATGCATTCAGGTTACAAAACTGTTTTAATGATTTAAGATGTTTGATATTTGTTTTATTTTCAATGATGACTGATATTATGGTTTTTCAGAGGCAACATATTTTAATTAAACTAAATTATAATTTATAATCCTAAATCTATACTAATCAAACACTTTTTGTTTACATTTCAATTTCAAACTGAAATCAAATCATGAGGAGATGGATTTTTATTAAAAATCTTTGTTTAAAAACAGAATCAGGTATGCAGATACCTGGCATCACACACATATGTGTATTTATACATATACCCAGAACATCATCACAATTCAATCATGCAAGCTTGCTTATTACTATCAATACACATGCAACAGATAATTTAAGCTTTTCCATTTGTGAAGTTATTTACCTTAAACAAAATGAATCACTGCAGTTTTATCCATAGCATTTTATATTTTTAAATGACAGTTTTCTTTGAACTTGAGTTTTTGTAAGTTTGTTTAGCTTTGCTTATAAAAGGTAAGAACTATTTTTAAAAAGAGAAATTTACTCACATAAAAATGAAGAAGCGGATGACAAATTCACTTGCAAATCACATTTTTCCTGGAACTGCTAAAGTGAATTTCCTGGAACAGTTTTTGCTAGTTGAATCTGCTTGCTGAAGTAGATTTAAAAACTGTATTTGCTTGGTGATTCTGGGTTTGTTTACTGTTGATGTTGAATCTTGAATTACTAGCTGATTTGCATTTGATTTTAAACCGCATTCTGCTCCATTCTTCTTTGCTTATATTTGGAGTTGAATTCCAAATTAGTATTGAAACTTGATTTTGCATATTTTAAACAGAATTGTATTTGGGTTTGAATTTGGTTTTGCAGATTTTTCTCTTCTAAAATCTGAGTTCAAATTTCAATTGAAGATAAAGTGTTGAACTAAATAAATTGTTAAGTTTTCTTTTCTAAATAATTAATTTCAAAAATAAATTAACATGCCACTTGTTACTTTAGTATGACAAATGATTACAAGTGTCTCCCTATTAGTTAAAAGCTTAACACGTGTTCAACTTAATATAAAAATAAATTTCCTAATTTATGAATGTTTTTAAATTTATCTAAATCAATTTCTAACTTAATTTAACATGTTTTTATATGCTTTATTACATTTAGCCCTTAAATAATTACATATAAACTAACTTTATAAAATTACACATTTTAAATGTTTACTTGAATATTTTAAAATAATATTTTTAAAGCTAAATTTTCAAAAGAGAAAATTTAAAAAGAAAAGAATGTTGAATTATCCCTTATTTTCAAAGTTCTAACTAAAATATTGATCTTTAATATATATAAGAACTAAGTCTATTTCAAAACAATTTTTAAAATAAAACAAAATAAACTTTTATTATAAAATCCAATTTAAACTTTTATATTTTAAAAAAAAATAAATATTAACTTTAATTGCTTTTGAAAATATAAGATAGATTTATAAATTAAATTTTGAAAAGTTTTCAATACTAATTTAAATCAAATTAACCAATTCACTAGTTATACATCTATATATAATAAATTTGAAAATATTTTTGTTGAATTTAAACTTAAATTAAAATCACATTCTCTATTTACAATGTATACACATATATACATTATAAATAAAATATTTTTTAAATAAGCTTAGAAAGATAATTTTTATCATTTAAATATTTTTAACTTTTGAAAAGAATAAAATTCTCAAATATAAAATTATCATTATTATAAATTTTGAAAAGAATATCATTAGACAAACTAATTAATTATTAATTTTCAAAAGATAATTTCTGTTTGAATTAGATTATTAAATCAATATTTCAAATTTTAAAATAATTATTAATGGAAATTACTAAATAAGTATTGCCTAAACTTTCGGGACGTCACATTCCTCCCCTCTTAAAAGAATTTCGTCCCCGAAATTTAAAAGCAAAGGTAATTTAATAATCCCATGCAGATTTTAATTTTAAAATAGCAAACATATGCTATCAACCAAATACTAGCAACCATAGCAACCAATTCAAACAAACAATTCTAACTATCCAGACAAAATTCTGAATAGGATTCTCTAGAGTTTCCCAGGTACAAACACCGGGACACTCGCCCTACAGAATCTAAACTAGTTACATTACTCAGATCTAGAGCTCCTATGTATCTAGATCTACAAATCTAAACAGGATACTGGACCAATGACAAGTCCTGATCAACTTCCAAATCTCCCAGAACTACTGATTCTAAAACCAGTGATAAACCATACACGTATTCCCTCAGGGATACGTGGAAAACAAAACAAAATCCAGCCATCCGAACTAGAAATTCAATCATGTAGACCAAACACTTAAACCTTAAGAGAAAACAGAAAGGTCCAATACTCTTATCCACAAATCTCTCCTGTCGATCCTGGGCTACCTCCAACCTTCTTGATCAACCCAATCTTCGCAGATGCCTCAGGGAACAAATCTGGAAAATAATAACGATCTCCAAATACTACTCAACAAAATGGTTTTCCCAAAATCCATCAAAATCCACCACACAAACTCCACTACACAAACATCAGAAGACATCAAACATACTACTCCTATTCGAAAAACAAAGCAGATGCACAAGACATCCAAGCCTCCAGATCCAAAATAAATTCCTAATGGAAATCCTTTGATCCAAGACAAAAACTCAAATTCATAAAGAATCGGGTGTTGCTTCTATTCTGGAATAGCTGCCACTATGCTTCCGCTGCACAACTCTAATTTGAGAATGCTGTTGGTGAACACAAGTACAAACTTGATCAGCTTATTCCGAAAACATTGTTCATCAAATTCCATAAAATCTCAGTGACCTATCCGATTCGGTCACAACGACCACAGCAAAAATTCTGCCAGAAACTAGATTCGATCAATCCTGCCAGCTTAAACAGATCTCTCTCTCAAAGAACCTCCTACTATGTTGAACCACCGGTAAAGCTCCAAGAACCAAGTCGAAACAGAACTCAATCTCTTGATGCGGATGCAAATCTTGACTTCTCCGAAGATATTCAGAAAAATCAAACCACTTCGATAACTCTAACATCCTCTAGAGATGCTTCAATCCAACAAAGACTACTCAGAGAACTTCCGAACCATCGCAAGTCACTTTTGCGATTCCACTCAGTTCAGATTCCAAAGAAACCGTTCTCTTTTCAACAAATCAAAACGGCTTAAGCTTCTAACCAAAAGAAGAAACTAGTGGTCCACCTCCAACCACAAACTTCACACCCAGCTGAGCTTCCAGAAGAAATGGACAAACTTCACCATCTACTTGGCCTACTGACAAAAGAATCATAGAGATTTCTGAACCATCGAAGAAACAGGCCACTCTACTGCTACTGCTGCCAAAGACTTTCTTATCCAAAAGCTCATCGAATCACAAAGCTACACCTGCCACTTCCACAATAGAGCCTTCAGTAGACAGATATTCCTCAGGAAACTCGACTTCAAACCAAGCACAAAACACTCTGCCAAACTGAGTTTCAAACTCAAACACAGACAGAACTCCTTTCTAAGGTTGCCAAGATACCATCGCTGGCTTCAGTACTCCCAACTGATCCAGGCTCAAGAAAAATCCATTTGCACGAGTGCAACCAAGCTTACATTCCAAAGATGAATCTCCGAACCTTAAAAAGAGTTCCTTCAGAGATCAGTGAAACACTAAACTGCAAAACTACTCAAGATACCCAATACTGCCCTAGCAGATTCATTTCAAATCTCAAATACTCGGACTCCAACCTTTAATAGTTGTGTTACACACACACCACTACCCTATCTACCTTTATTACTTATATTGGAAAACCCAAACAGGTAACCCAATCAAATAGGTAGAAATATATATATATATATATATATATGTATGTATGTATATATATTCAAAATTACAAATACGCTCTCTCAAGACAGACACCACTCCAGAGTCTAGGTATTCGCTCAACTTAGCGCTCAGATACCACAATGTAACAACCCGCCTTTCATTCCACAGAAAGACGCATCATTAATAAGAAAGAAAAGGGATAGAAAAGAGAAAAGATAGAAAAGAAAGAACGAACAACATCATAATCTCACAGTGGAACGAATAAATTATACTATATCACATAAAACATTACATAGTATCATATACATCAGAGTTATACAACTAATACAACACAAACTAGACAGTTATAAACATCTGTCTAGAAATTACAATTCAAGTACATCAGAGAAAGCAGATATTACTCAAAACACAGCGGAACCACTATATATATCTACACGATGAAGCCTCCTGCTCCATTTCTCCTCCAGAGTTCGTCAAAGCAGTCCTGAATCACTTGACTACTCATACATAATATGAATACCCAAGAGTTTAATAAAACAGAAAATAAACACTCGGGTCAGACATCGGTCTGGTGTGAGTAAACGGGTTTAAAATTGTTTAACTTTAGAAAATTTCTTTGAAAACAAAAGGTATCATGTAAGACTTCCCACACATAAACATGGAAAGTTTTTACCTTACGCTAACCAAAACATTTGATAGGAAATCCAGTGATATTATAATAGTGCCTAGGGTTTTCAAAATAAAATACAGAAATAGCTGGAATGCTTACATCTCATGTTCTAACATAGTTGGGCACAATCAAAACCGTACATGCACTTATTGGATTTTGGATTCCATCAATGGCAGGACTACTGGGGTACCGCCCGTCACAGTACGTGGCCTAGATCACCGTATCGAGGAGTACGTCCGCTCCCCTGCAACACAAGATCGGGACCATTCCTTACTGAACAGTCCCGAACAAGACCACCCCGCAGATTGGCCGTCGCCAACTGCCACATAACCGAAATAAAAAGGGACCTCTAGACAGGGGTAAATCTCATCCTACTTGGGCATGACCCACTTAGCCTTGCTGCATCTCCCCTATTTTAGCCATTCCTGGTTGATGAGGCTTGAGGCTAAGATTACCTTTATAGGACACATCAATCTTAGAATGCTCATCGTCCACCTGACGATGTTCTGAAACCATTCAATCCATACAAGTTCGTTCCGGGTTCGAACGAAATCGAAGGCACTATCTCGCTGCACTCATTTTGGAATCACCCTCAGAGTCAACGACCATAGCCCTTGTACTCTAAATCACCATCTCGAACCTGTAAGTACTATCTCCGTCAAACTCATCACGGAATCATCCTCAGAGTTATACTGACGAATAGTTCTTACACCTCGAGTCTTCACTCTTTACTTGAGATTCATGACCTAACTTTTAATTTGGATCGATGTGGTTTTCGAAATTCCAAATTTGAAAACCTGATCCCGGTCTCATCGAAATCCAAATGCCATCTTAATGTCCAAGTGAATTTAGTTTGAACAATTAATTCAATTTATCATTATCTATTTACAGAGATAGATAATCCACATATAACAATAGATAATCACATTCATCATCATAAACAGATAATCTGTATCATAATCACAAACAGCTAACCATCACAACTAGATAATCCATGTTATCTTCCTTTAACTAAGCATCCACACCATATAGATACTGTCCATGTCATTTCTGAGATCACAACCATTCAAAGAAATATCAATATCATCCATAAGCAATGATTTATTAACCATCATTCATAATTAATTTAAAATGAATTAAAATAATTACTTCCATGTCTAATTAATTTAAAATAAATTAAATTAATTAACACATCTATAAATCCTGCTTAATATCCATTAATTAACTAACCTAGTTAATTAATCATTCACTAAGTATTCAACTTGATTAAACACCTTTGATTAATCATTCTCTAATTACAATAAGTAATTACTCTTTAATTAATTTCACAAAATTAATTAACCTTAATCATTTAGTAATTAACCTTTAATTACTTCATTTATTAATTAACAATAATTAATTACATATCCTTAATTAATTACATTAATTAATCACTTAATAATTAATCATTACTTAATTAAACAATTCTTAATTACATCATTAATTATATTAATTAATGATCTCTAATTTATATTTAAATTAATTACTTTATTTAAAATTAATCACATTTAGTAATTAATCTAAAATTTAAAATACAATTATTAATCACCATTGATTAATATCCAATTCAGTAATTATCTACCCTTAATTACTCATTAACAATTAATTATTCCATAATTAATTATCTTCATTAATTAATCCCTTGATTAATTTCAAAAGTAATTACCCAAATTACTTTATTATAAATCATCTCTTACTAATTACATTCCAGTAATTATCATTTCTTACTTCCTTAAGTAATAATGTTCCATTAATTACATTAAGTAATTACTCTTATTAAACCATCAATTGATTTACTTAAATTAATTAAACTAAATTAATTAACTTAACTATTAACATTATCATAATTACTTTCAATATGAAATTAATTCCTTAATTACTTTTATCATGTAATTATTCTTAACAATTTACAATTGATTATCTTCAATTAATTAATCTAATTAATTATCTAAATTAGTCACATTAATTAATTACTTAATTATCCTTAGATAATTATCTTTATTAATTAACAACATTTTCTTTAATTATTTACTTAAGAAATTATCTTAGATTAATTATCTTAACCATCTCTAATTATAAATTTATTCAAGTCATTATCTAAATCTAATAAATAAGTAAATTCTTTATTATTTTAATTATTTCTAGAATAATTCATTTACGTTATTAATGACTTCATTAACATTCAAATGTATTTAAAACAATACATTTCTAAATTTAATTCAAATTCCATTTTAAAATTTAAGATTTAAAATGTTTAGCAATAGAAACATTTATTTAAATTTAAATAAATTCATTCCTTAAAATAAAAGTGAACAAAAAACATTACTTATATAAGATACTTATATAAGATGAAGTCTCAAAACTAAATTACTTAATTTCATTAAAGAAAACAATCTTAAAATAAATTGATTATTTTACTTTCCAAATTTAAGTTAAACACATCATAACTTTTATTCAAAATTAAAGAAAAGGATTTTGTCAAGTTTAAAACTGATTTGAAAACAAACTCATTTTTTTTCCTTTTAAAATCTACTATAAAACATTCAAACATGTTCAACATTTAAAATCTACAAAACTGTTTAAATCTGGGTTCATAGTAGACTTTAACCATATTTAAACTTGATTTTTAAAAACCTGATTTAAACCTTGTTTAAAATTTAAAATTTTCATTTTTCTAAAACTTTGAATTCAAAAGTTCATTTAAGTTCAGATTCAAACTTTGCATTTTAAAAACCCTATTTTAAAATTTAAAATTTCATTCAGATTTTAAAACTGCACAGTTTCAGGTTTATAAAACCTGAACCCATACTTACCCGAGACCACTCAATAACTACCTCGAGTTAAAACCCTATTTCCTTCGAGTCACTACACGATCTACCCGAGAGAAACTTCGAGTTACCCCCTGCACAAACCCACAGTAGTTCATCAGAAACTAGCATATGCACGGTGCATATGCACGGTGCATATGCACGGTGCATATGCACGGTGCATATGCACCGGCACTCCGGCCACTTCCAGCCGCCATCCCACTCTTCACCAAGTCGTCGATCACCATCCAATATGATTGCGACCATCATAGCACTCACTGCGGCTCGAAATCACAATTCGAGTAATCCAATTGCAACCTGGAACATCACTTCACCATTTCCCAAACCTGTCAACAGCTAGAAAACCCACCTCCGACCATCAACATCATTGCGACTCCGGCCAACTCTCCATCTACATCCCCTCTGCAAATTCCCAAAACCCTACCTCACTTGAATCACCACAGAAAACAAGAAGCTACCAAAACTTCAATCATCAGTAACTAGGGCTAGAAACCTGTAATGAGCCACCACTGTCGCCACCACCCTCTGACAATACATTTGACAATTTTCCCCTACTCATCCATCTACCCTCCACCTCCAGGAAGAATCTCAACTTCCAAAATCCACCAGATAACCATATAAACCCAAAAACACCAATTTGGTTCAACTCAGTAATCCCCACTCCCCAGTGAATTTAAAAATGTGATATTTGTTTTAAAAGTCATAATTTCAAACATGCATTCAGGTTACAAAACTGTTTTAATGATTTAAGATGTTTGATATTTGTTTTATTTTCAGTGATGACTGATATTATGGTTTTTCAAAGGCAACAGATTTTAATTAAACTAAATTATAATTTATAATCCTAAATCTATACTAATCAAACACTTTTTGTTTACATTTCAATTTCTAACTGAAATCAAATCATGGGGAGATGGATTTTTATTAAAAATCTTAGTTTAAAAACAAAATCAGGTATGCAGATAACTGGCATCACACACATATGTATATTTACACATATACACCCAGAACATCATCACAATTCAATCATGCAAGCTTGCTTATTACTATCAATACACATGCAACAGATAATTTAAGCTTTTACATTTGTGAAGTTATTTACCTTAAACAAAATGAATCACTGCGGTTTTATCCATAGCAGTTTTATATTTTTAAATGATAGTTTGCTTTGAACTTGAGTTCTGTAAGATTGTTTAGCTTTGCTTATAAAAGGTAAGAACTGTTTTAAAAAGAGAAATTTACTCACATAAAAATGAAGAAGCAGATGACAAATTCACTTGCAAATCACATTTTTCCTGCAACTGCTAAATTGAATTTCCTGGAACAGTTTTTGCTAGTTGAATCTGCTTGTTGAAGTAGATTTAAAAACTGTATTTGCTTGGTGATTCTGGGTTTGTTTGCTGCTGATGTTGAATCTTGAATTACTAGCTGATTTGCAGATGATTTTGAACTGCATTCTGCTACATTCTTCTTTGCTTAGATTTGGAGTTGAATTCCAAATTGATGTTGAAACTTGATTTTTCATATTTTATACATAATTGTATTTGGGTTTGAATTTGGTTTTTCAGATTTTTCTCTTTTAAAATCTGATTTCAGATTTCAATTGAGGATAAAGTGTTGAACTAAATAAATTATTAAGTTTTCTTATCTAAAATATAACATGCCACTTGTTACTTTAGTATGCCAAATGATTACAAGTGCCTCCCCTATTAGTTAAAAGCTTAACACATGTTCAACTTAATATAAAAATAATTTTCCTAATTTATGAATGTTTTTAAATTAATCTAAATCAATTTCTAAATTAATTTAACATGTTTTTATATGCTTTATTACATTTAGCCTTAAATAATTACATATAAACTACCTTTATAAAATTACACATTATAAATGTTTACTTGAATATTTTAAAATAATATTTTTGAAACTAAATTTTCAAAAGAGAAAATTTAAGAAGAAAAGAATGTTGAATTATCCCTTATTTTCAAAGTTCTAACTAAAATATTGATCTTTAATATATATAAGAACTAAGTCTATTTCAAAACAATTTTTAAAATAAAACAAAATAAACTTTTATTATAAAATCCAATTTAAACTTTTATATTTTTAAACAAAATAAATACTAATTTTAATTACTTTTGAAAATATAAGATAGATTTATAAATTAACTTTTGAAAAGTTTTCAATACTATTTAAGTCAAATTAACCAATTCACAAGTTATACATACATACATATACATATATATATATATATATATATATATATATATTAAATTTGAAAATATTTTTATTGAATTTAAACTTAAATTAAAATCACATTCTCTATTTACAATGTATACATATATATACATTATAAATAAAATATTTTTTTAAATAAGCTTAGAAAGGTAATTTTTATCATTTAAATATTTTTAACTTTTGAAAAGAATAAAATTCTCAAATATAAAATTATCATTATTATAAATTTTGAAAAGAATATCATTTGACAAACTAATTAATAATTAATTTTCAAAAGATAATTTGTGTTTGAATTAGATTATTAAATCAATATTTCACATTTTAAAATAATTATTAATGGAAATTATTAAATAAGTATTGCCTAAATTTCCGGGACATCACAACGCCTACGCAATAAAAACAGGAAATATGAATTGTTTTTGGTTTTTTCGACCGTGTGGTTCGATGTATATATATTTATATCTATTGTGAAATTGCAAAAGCTCCTCCGTACAGGGGAGACTCTACCAAAATTTTCCAGAAATTTTAGGAGTTAGAAAATTTTTGAAAAATTTGAAATGTTTCATTAACGACAAAATTGATTTCAAATAACAATTAAAATAAAAAGGATTTTTGGAATAGGAATTGAAACTAGTAGTTTAGATTTGTAACTAAAAGATTTTGGGCAAAGTGAAAATTGAGATTTTCACTAAGTAAGTTTAGCTATTGGGTTTGGAACATTCTTCTACCTTAGCAAATTTCGGGGACGAATTTTTTATAAGAGTGGAGGAATGTAACGACCCAGAATTTTGGGTCGCTAGATTTGAACATTAAATTCATTTTAAATGTTGAATATGTGTTATAATTTGAATTTTGAAATAAAAAGATTTTGGTTAACTTAATAGAATTAGTTAAATTTCAAATATGGGAAATTCAATTGAAAATTTGAATAATAATAATTTAATATTAGAATTGGATAATGGGTGATTCTGGGTGTAAATAGATATAAAAATAGATTCTAAAATTTATCTTAAGTCTATTTGGGTTTAAATAATGATGTTGGACTTTTGGATGGAATTAAAAGTCGATAGATTAAGATTCGAATTTTATATTAATTTAATAATGGAATTTAATAATATAATAATACAAATAATCAGATTTTGATTTAAACTGAATCGGAATGATTTCTAATGTGAATATAAATTTTATACGAAGAGTTAATAAAATTCTAAAGGTGAAATTTTAAGTGATTTCGACGATTTTAAAAATCGCTCGATTTAATCAACGAGATAAAATAACCTTCCGGGGCACAGTCTCAGAATTCGATGAAACTAGTTCCATTGGATCCGTAATAGTTAGTAATTATCATATTTCAATTTTCATAGCAATCGGAGTTGTCGTTTGACCCCGGCAGTTTAAAACGCATAGAAAATACTTTAATCGATTTAATTTAAAATTGATCGTTTATTTCCGTAACTCACGCATATGACCAAATTAGCTTTCGAAACAAGTTCTATTGTGTTCGGAACGTAGGTAAAACCTTAGGAACGCCTGTCGGCGTGCGTTGTTTGGAGATCTTTTAAGAAAGTTCTTTAAAGTGAATTAAATATTAATTTAATTGGATAAACGTATATATTTACACACAGCCGAACCCTAACCCCAATTATTTTCAGAGCCGCCACTTCTATACTCCAATTGCCGAAAATCATCCACCTTCACCTCCAATTTGCGATCAATCCATCAAGTAATCGCGAATTCTTCCAACTGCAAAGTTGAAGAGCTCGATACGAACTTCCAATCCAACGGTAGAGATCGTGTTTCGAGCGTCGTGGAGGGGGAAATCAGAGCTGAAACAGTGGTCGTTCGTCCTCCTTTTTCACGCTATGGTGATGGTCGAGCTTAATGATGCTTGGTGCGAATTTTGAGGTGACGTAGTGCTTCGAGGTAGAGGTATTTGATCGTGGTCTCGGCGAGCAACGAAGAAACGACGATTAGGGTTTTGAGATGGTGATGGGTTCGGCTTTGACCTGGACATCGCGTGAGGAAGAAAAGCATATGTGGCCTTGATATCGTTCTGTAGGGTGTGCGACCGTGATTGTTTTTGGTAATAAAAATAAAAATAAAAATAAAAAGAGAAATTTGTTTTTAATTTTATATTCAACCTTTGAAAATTCATATCTATTACATACGTTATCAGATTTCGACGAAACTGACGACGCCGGAATCGCAGAGACACCTACTACGCGGTGGTGCAGTTCTAGAATCGCTCCGAGCAAGTAAAAATTTAGGTTAAATCGAACGTCGTTCGATTTAATTTAAATCTGAACGCTCGCCGAAAACCCAAGGTGAGTTTAACTCACTCACTTCTGGAATATTAATTAGCTTAAATAGTCAATAATTAAATGATTGCTTGATTGGTTGAATATGATAATTTTTATCAAATTGAATTGATATATATTGTTGTGCTAATATCTGTGGATGCACGGGAAACAGGTTGGAGGGATTCAACTGGATTCCTCACAAATAGAAATTTATTTATATTCTGTAATATATCACATTTATATTCTGAGATAAAATTGTTTTAGATCCTGTTATGCTATGCTCTGTTTATTTACTATGGTAGATAAATTGGACATTTAATTGTGTTGTGCTCTGATTTGGTGAATACAACCTGGAAATTTAAATATAAATAAATTAGGTTTTAAGGAAAATTAAAGAAATTCTTAAATAAAGAATTTAAAAGGAATTAAATTCAAGTGATGGGTTAATAATATGAAGTGTTTGAATTTGTGATTTAAAAAGGGAATTTAGAATTGTTTAAAATAATAGCGAGATTTATTTTAAAGAATGAGAAGTGTGCTTTCTCCTGTAAATTTTAGTTTGTTTTTAAGAAAGCTTTCAAATTATAAATTTGCAGTTTAAATATGTTTAGAATATTTTTAGAAAGAAATGTTATTTTAAAATGTTTTAAGTGAAAGCAAATATTTGATTAAGTAATTATGGTATTTTATTATTTTTAAAAGGTAAAGTAGTATTAAGCTTTCAAAAGGAAATTTTAATATGAACATTTGATTCAATAACCTTATTTTAAAATTTAAATTTTATTTAAAGTACTTAGGAAACCTTTATATATTTCCTTAAGTATTATTTTCAATTAAATAATTATAGAGCTTATTTTAAATATTTTAAACGTATGTTTGAAAGTGATTTCCAGGAAATAGCAATGTGTATAAAATAAAAGGAGCTATTTTTTTTAAAATTATGGAAAAGATTTTACGGGATGAACGTAAAATTGAATTGGCATAAAACGTGTTGGATTGATAAAAAGAATTCTTTGGTTATTCTAAGATGGAGGTGTATTTCCCTGAAAGCCAAGTACGTTTTTAAAATAGATTTTTGAAAACATTAGAGTTTGAAGTTATATTAAAAGAATGGTTCCTAGAAAATTATTTAAGTTGTAAGAATTTTAAAAGTGAACATATATTAAAGTAGTTATAGAAGTAATTATTTTTAAAAAGGTAAATAGAATTATGTTTTAAAGAATATTATTATTATTTATACTTTATAAATGGTTCTATTTTAAAGATAATCAATTAAAGTTTTATTTGAAATTTTATAAGGATTCATAAATTTATTTTTAAATCTAGTATGACTTAACTTTATTTTAAGGATAATAGTTTATATTTTATTAAGCAGTTTTATTTGAGATATTTTTAAAAGTATATATATATATATTTTAAATCAAGTATGTAAGAAGTTTTAATATGAATGTTTGAACGTATTTTCAAGAATAAAGTATTTAAATTATTTTAAACCTTAAATATTGGTACTTGGAAGTTTTCAGAGGAAGTAAAGATTTGGAAATCTATTCCATGAGTAGAATTGGATTTGAAAAGTGTTTCAAAGGGGTTTTGGAATGGAATTATATCTTGTAAAGATATTTTGAGGAAATAAATAATGTGGGAAATTATTTATCGTGTGATGGATGTTTGTGAATGTTAATTGATAGTTAAATCACCGACTATCAATAATGGACAAATGCGTTGATCGTTTCGAAGAGACCGGGATCGAGATTTATTTCTCGAAAACCACTTCGATCCGGTTTGTACGTGTCGTAGAAAAATGTGTTCGGAGTCGAAGATGGAGCAGTGAAGTGCAAGGGATAGTCGCTACTAATCCTGAGGATATTTCCAAAATGGATGTAGTAGGAGTAGTGCATTCGGTTCCGTTTGGACCCGGGACGGACTTGTATGGACGAATGCTTTCGGAGCATCGTCATGTGGGCGATGAGCATTCTAAGTGAAACGTTCTAAAAGGTAATGCCTAGCCTCAAGCCTCATCAACTGGGAATGACTGAAAATCAGGGGATATGCAGCAAGGCTTGGTGGGCAGCACCCATTTCCGGGTAAGGTCAATCCTTTCTAGATGTCCCTTTTACTTCGGCTTAGTGGTGCGGTTGTTGATTCCAACTGCGTGGTGATCTTACTCGGGACTATCCAGTAAGAGGTAGTCCGGGCCATGTGTTGCAGGGGATCGGGCGTGGTCCTTGGTACGCTGATCTAGACCAGGTACTGTGACAGGTGGTCCCCCAGTGCCTAGTTATTGTTGGAAATCCATTCTCCCTACGAGCCCTTTTACGAGTTTTGTTTGTATTGCCCACTCTGTGGCTAGTAGCTGGAATTTAATGAATGTAACAATTTGGCTATTTTATAAGTATTTGTATATAGACCCTATTATTATATCAGAGGATTTCTATAAAAAAGTGTTTTAGCTATCGTAAGGTAAAAACCTGACATGTTTATTTATGGCGTGGTCCTACGAGATGCTTTTGTTTTCAAAAGGATTTTTGAAACTTTAATAATCAATTTGGATGCATTATTATCAGCGGGTATTCCAGACTGACTCGGGTGTTATTTCATTATAATGCTCGGGTCAGACCGAGTATTATATGTTCAGGACAGGATGCTATGGAGCAGGAGAGGAGTTGGAACCCGAGACGTATTATCCGTACTAGTATATATAACCGCTGCAGTGATTGTATGGAGTTGTCTGACTAGTAAATGTTGTTTGTATGAGACATTCTGATGATATGGTGTATAAAACAGATATAATTCCATTTTGTGTAAAGATCTATTATTTACTATTATATTTTATTCCGTTGCGACTTGAGATTCTGATATTGTTTAGTTCCTTCTTTCTTCTACCTCTTCTTCATTAACCCTAATGGTTCGTATTTCTGTTCCACTTGAGTTAAATGATGTAGAATAGTGTTGACTCAAGGGGTACGGATTTGCGAGCTGTTACATAATTTCGTGCATGAAGGTAAAGATTATTGTTTATATATGTGTGTAAATGGGTGTGCATGTTTGGTATGGTTTGATTCATCTCTGTTTCAAAATTTATAGAGTACAAATTTAATCAAAATCCAAAATCCCCTAAACTAATCACTGATAAGCTTTGAGTTTCAAACAAAAGTTGATTGATTAAACACAATTTAGTTTTTAAAATTTAAATAAGATGAATTAAGTTTGAAATTTTTTGGAAAAGGGGAAACAACAGTGAAAACTTTAAATTGGGTTAAAATCACGTATTGTGATTTATTGTATTAATTATATAACTTGAATCAGCTCTGGATAATATGATTTTTAAGATCAAAATCAAAAATTTTAGTAAGATAATTGTTGAGATATTCTTGGATGATCGGTTTCGACATATTTGTCAATTGCCAATGATTGGCATCGAGTTTTGCGGTGAGTTTTGGTATGGAGGCGGCCAATGGATTAGAGGTCTCAGGAAAAATGCTAATGGAATTTTTCATTGGACGTGGTGGACGGAATCAAGCGAACTAGGGTTCGAAGCGGTGTATTTGGTCGATGGTTTGGGAGATTAGTGCGTCGACAATCGATCACCGAAAGCGATCGCGATGTGGGGGTTTGATTCATTGGACTGTGGCATGCTTTCAGGCTGGTCGGCAGGAGTTCCTGAGGTCGGAGGCGATGCTTAGGGGAAGATTTCCCGGTCGAGGTGAGTTTCAGGTTTGGGTCATTGACTCGATTTTAGATTGAGGATGAGATGGTTGGATCTAGAGATCGATTGGGTCGGCGAAGTCAGCAATGACTGGTGGGTGGCACCGGCGAGACGTCGGAGTCAGTCAGGCCAACGTGCATATGCATGCGTGCACGTAATGTCTGATGAAGTTTGATCTCAGGTAAAATCTCGAGATGATTTGGGTTTTTCTCGAAGCGATAGTAATGCAAGGGACTCGGGTTTATAGGGGAAAATGATTGTGTTTGGGATCGGGTTTTCAGAGTGTTCGAGTTACCTGGTTTTATAAGAATTAAGTGTACCAGGTTTATTTAATGTAAAGAAATTTCAAAAGTTTACACCAAACAAAAATCAAGTTTTTCAAAGCTAAATATTATCAAAAAATCCAAGTAAAGTGTTTAAACAAATTTTAAGGTTTTAAAGTTATTAAAATAACTAGTTCCAAAAGAAGTTTTAAACAAGTTAAAGGGTTGAAGATTATAAAGTAATTTAGTTTAACGTTTTCCTTATATAAGTTTCTTTTATAAGTGATAAATGTTTCTTAACATTTGTTTAAGAGGTTTATAAATTATTTTAAATTTTGATAAGTTAAATCATTTTTAAATCTTAATTAAAAATAGAATTTAAAAGTATATTTAAAGGAGTAAATTATTTTAAATACTCATGTTAATGATAATTAAGTCATTAATAAAGGAAATGATTTATCTTAAAAATAATTAAGGCTTTAATGATTAATTAAGTTAAAAAGGTGATTAAGGAGTAATTAATTAATTTAGTTAATTAATTAATGATTTAGAACAATCTAAAATTTGAGATTAATTAATTGGTAATCAAAGATTAATAAATTTTTAAATAATAATGATTAATTAAAGCATAATTACTTAAGGAAAGTGATTAAAGAAATTGTTAATAGCTAATGAGAGATCATTAACTAGGGATTATGAATAATTAATTAATGTGATTAATTTTAATAATTAATTAGATTAATTAATTAAGGATAATTATTTGTGGAATTGGATTAGATATGATTACTTAATGAAGTAATTAAAGGAATTAATTACTAAATGTAATTAATTAAGTTAATATGATTAGTTTAAGTTAACTAATTAGTTTAATTAATTTAGAATAATCATTGGATGATGGGTTAAGTGTAATTACTTAATGTAATTTATAAAGTTAATTACTTTGTAAAGTAATTAGTGATGGTAATTAAAGGATTTAATTAATTGAAGACTGAAAGTAGTTTTGGGTTTAATTACTTTATGTAATTAATATAAAGGATAATTACTTAGTGAAAGTAATTAATAATTAATTACTTAGTGTAATTAATTTAATAATTGATTAATAAAGTTATTTGAAGATAATTAAGTGATGTATTTAATTAAGGGTAATTAATTACTAATGTGATTAATCAGGGCTGATTAATAAATAAAGATTAATTAAAGATTAATTATTTAATGTGATTAATTTGCATAATAATTAATTAAAGAAGTAATTAGAGGATTATTAATTAATGTAATTAACGATGCAATTAAGGATTGATTAATTAAAAGTAATTAATCAATGAAGTGACTAATTAATTAATGAAGTAATTAAAGGTTAATTATTGTTAATGGTTAAGGATAATTAATTTGTGAAATTAATTAAAGGCTAATTATTTAAAGTAATTGGAAAATAATTAATCAAGAGTGATTAATTAAGATGGATAATTAGAGGGTGATTAATTAATTGGTTTGTAATTAATTAATGGTTGAGTAAGTAAGATTTATGTGATGAAAGTAATTAACTTAATTTATTTTAAATTAATTAGAGATGAAGTAATTAATTTAATTTATTTTAAATTAATTATAGATGGTGTGATTAATAGATCTTTGCTTATGGATGGTTGAATGATAATGAATGCCTTAGATTAGTTGATATCCCGGATATGTGATTTGTGATGCTGTGTGATATGATATGTTGGGTTTAAGCTGAGATAATGTGGTTATCTATCAATGATGAATTTCTGTGTATAGGTGACACCCTGTATTTGAAGTCTGAATTGTGTTTCACTTGAATTACTTGGGTTAAGATGGTATTGAATTCGAAGAGACCGGGGTCGGGTATTAGTAAATACTCGAACCCACTTCGATTTTTAATCTACCATAATTCATTAAAGACTTGATATGTAGGCTGGAATTAAATAGTCTAAATGTATTGGACCATTGAAACTAAGTATGGGTAATCAGAGATGGATTTGTGAAATAAGTGTTGACTAATAACAGGCTAAGAACTCGTAAAGGAGTACGAGTTATACCAAAATTTAAGTATGTTATAACTTAGTATTTCATGTTATATGGATTTACTCACGCTGGTTTCCAGCCTGACCCCCTGTTACTTTGATGTAATGCTCGGGTCAGACCGAGTGCTACAGATTTCAAGGTAAGGATGTTCTGGAGCTCAAGAGGCGAACTGGATGGCAGAAACGTATAGAGTGTATTCCGCTGTGATATATTGTTTGTATTTTTGGGACAAGTTATTTTAATTGCCCAGTGATTGTGAAATATTGTAACTCTGATATATTAAAATGTAATTGACTGATTCAGCTTTCTTTGTGTAAAAAATATTATGTGATATTATATTTTATCCACTACGAATGTGAGATGTTGGTGTTTCCATTTCTTCTATCTCTTTTCTTTTTTTCCTAACTATCTAGAGTTTTCGGGATCGAAAATCCTGGGCCATTACATTTGGTATCAGAGGAGAAGGTTAAGAGAGAACCTTGGCTCTGGTGGGATTACTCATTAAGGATAAGGTCAATGGTACCCTAGAATGAGTTGAGTGTGTGTGTGTGTGTGTGTGTGAATGAGAGCGTACTTGTTATTTTCTTATATAAAGATTTTAAATGATTTTAAAGGTAAATGATTTTATATAAGATTATATTTTGATATATAAAGCAATATTTCCTTCTAATAAATATTAAGGTAATTGGTTGTTAAATTATTGGAATTAAATTAAGTGGTAATAGAAATACAACCAAATTTAAATTGAATAAAGATAAGTTTAAAATATATTCAAGCTGAAATTAAATTTGGAGAAGAATTTTCATAATAAGATAATAGTGAATTGATTTCCAGTTGCAATAACCTTGGTTATTATCCTAAAATGATGAAATATTTTAGGGAAGTAAAACATTTAGGGAAATATGACTTATAAATTGGAACTGAAGATGATCTAAATTGTGAAGTTTTAAATCTGGATCCAGAATTTGAAAATTGTTTCAAAGTGATAAAGAAATAATTAATAATATTATTTAATGTATTTGAATAAAAGGTCATATTTCAAACAAGAGTTGTTTGAAAATTTAAAGAAATTTTTTTTAGTTGAAACCAAGGTGGTTTAAAATTTGAAGTATAACTAGGTGTGTAAAGGAAATTAATATATATATATATATATATATATATATATATATGTGTGTGTGGATATACATAATATCAAAGTTGATTAGAAATAAACTCCAAATGTTGATTTTTAAATTTTTATTGGGAATGAGATGTGAAAACCCAAAGGGATATAAGTTTTGAACTTATAAGTGGGAAAGAATTTTGAAATTTGAAGCGGGAATTCAAATTTGAGTAGGGCTGACTGGATTAAGTAAATTGAATTTAACTTTGGGAAAGTTAAATAAGTTTAGAACAAACAACCTGAATTGGAAATTTCAAGATGAAATTGGGATTTAACTTGGAAAGTTAAAATGGTTGATTTGAATTGAGAATTTGTGTGATCTCATAATGGGTTTGAGATCTGGAAATTGGAAATGGAGGGATGTTTTAAAATAATTTGGATAATATCATCCTATTGTTATTAATAATCTTTAGACTGTGAGTTTGATTTGTCTAAGTGAATGAAGAAATGGATTGTTTAAAGTTGATTTAAAAAGAAATGGATTGTCTAAGTAATATAACCATTATTAATTTAAAAAGGTAAATTTGAAATTTGGACTCAGAAATTAATTGTTTAAAGATTTAGATTGTTGATTTAAAAATAAAGGTAAATTTGATTTAAGGGATTAAATCAACATTTAAAATTTTATTCGAATTTATATAAATCGAGATGGTTTAAAGTTGATATTTGGATTGAATTAGTTCAAATTGAATTTGATTTGTATTAATTGAAATTTTGATTGAAGATGTATAAGTTTAAAGATTCAATGGAAAATTTGAATTGGATTGATTTAAAATGAAATTGAAGTTGAATGAGTTCAAATTCAAATGGGAATTGATTTGAATTTGGGATAGAAATTCAAGTTAATTCAAATTGAATTAGAATTTAATCAATTTAAATCAAAATGGAAATTTAAATTGAATTGATGGAATGGAGGCTAGGAAATGGAACAGTTTGGCTCTGGACTATTTTCAAATAGATTATTTTAGTCTAAAATGTTTTTGAATCTATTTTTCCTAGCTATTTACTATACAACTTTCCTTTTAAAAATCCTAAAACTATCTTATACTATTTTACAATTATTTTTGGAACTATGTAACTATTTTACAACTGTTTTTAAACTAATTACTAACTTTCAACTACTTTATAACTAATTACTATTTTTCAACTATTTTGCAATTATTCAATATTTCTATAATTATTTGACTATTTTCCAACTATTTTATAAATACTTAACTATTTTACAGCTATTTTACAAACTAATAATTATTATTATTTTCAACAACTTATCTATTTTAAAATTTTCAAGCTTTTTTCTTAATTTAAGCTGGACAGAGTACAAACTGTTTATGATTAAATAGCCTGAGATAAGAATTGAGGTGATAATCCAAATAAGGATTTAAGCAATTGTGAACAAGTGAATGAAAATCAAAGTGAATGTGAATAGAAAGATAATTGATTTGGCTAATAACCAATAAAGATAAATACGTAGGATGTACGTATATTATTCTATTCGCATAGTGATTTGATCCAGATCCGAGCATAGAATTTCGAGATAGTTATATCGATCTGATTTGGGATTTTCCACTCGAATTTTGACGGCGAACCTGGATAATGATTGTTGATTGGTTCTGGATATTCTCCATCATAGTTATGGCTATGCAAGGAGAATGATGGTTTTTGATCAAGAAACTAGATCTAAGTTCGCACTAGGAAGTCGGGTGCAAGATACTAGTTCGAAAGTGAAATTGTGTGATCGAGTGAGCAATCAGATTGGTATAGCGTACGGATGATATGTATACACCATACGGGTTTGAATGAAATTGATACTAAGAATTTGTGGATAAGAACTGTAAAATGGTTTCTGAAATGAAAGGTATTTTTGCGAAATATGTGATGGAATAAAATGGAAATTGGATACTTCTATGATAGAAATTTACTTTATATAAGTAAGTAATATGGTAACTGACTTTATAGAGTAATCAAATTTGAATATTTGATTTGGAATAGACACAGTTATATATCTTTGTTATATAAAATAAATCTTCCCTTGTTGAATCTATTGCCAGAAGAAAATGGTTTTTGAAAGTATTTAAATTATAAAAAGGGAATTTATACGAGTTTAAAATGATCCAAAGATTTTTCAAGAATATATATATATATCTATATATATAAAGGATTTCATGAGAATGATTTTTGAAAAAAGGGTTTTGGGAACCTATGGATTTGGAAAAGGATTTTGATTTTTTTGAAAAATCAATTTTGGAAATTGGAAAAGCCTAGTTTGAGAATTATCGATTTTGGAATAATCGATTTTGAGAAAGGAGATTTATATGAGATTCATACTAGGTGTATGATTTGGAAGATACTATAAGAGTATAGTATAAAGTGTTTTGAGATTGGTTCTGGGGAAAAAGGCACTCCCTTGAAATGAACTTCTCAGGAGTGCCACAGGGTGGTACTGCCTTGAACCCTAGAGGGTTCTAAAGTTGATCCTGTGAAGATTCCGGACAAACTAGTTCCTGAGGATTGTGTATAGTGTGTAGCGAAAGTCGATGGCGCTGGTGCCTGCAGAGGCATTTGGGTTATGTTATGACGACAGTTTAACTCGATGTCACTGCGATCTACTGCAGACCATAGTGAAAGTCGTGTGTGCCACTGAGAGCCAACAGTCTACATTTGATTTTATATCGGTAGACTGTGACCTATGGTAATATAGCGAAAGTTGTGTGCGCTGTTGAGAGCCAACAATCTACGTTTGATTTTATATCGGTAGACTGCGACCTATAAAGACATAGCGAAAGTCGAGAAGCCGTGAGAGCCTAAGGCTACATTGGGACTTGACTTATATAGTCTACAACCTATGTGGAAGTGGAGAAGTTTCATTCTTTTGGCAGCGAAAATCGAGGGCGTTGATGCCTACAGTTACATGGACTTTGCTGTGATGGCAATGTAACCTAGGATGTAACTGCAATCTGTGGCGGGTTCCATGACGTAATCGAGGGGCGCAGAGTGCCTACAGTTACATGGAATTTTGCTGCGATGGCAACGTAACCCAGGATGTAACTGCAACCATGGATGGGGGTGAAGATTTCCAGAGCATTCTCACCAAAGATATTTCCTCTATTTTCAAAAATGTTTTCTACATTTTTAGTAAAATTATTTTTCAAGTATTTTCACTAGGTATTGAAATGGGTTTACCAAGTACTTGTAGATTTTCAGTCCTACGCCTGATCAACGTATGATCGAATTTCTGTGAGAACAAGGATGGACTTTTTGAAACATCGAGTTATAAAATGTATTTTTATAAAAACTATTTTATAATATTATGTAGATTTTAAAGTGTTTTAAAAATGATTAAAGAAAATTTATCTGATTTTAAGCATTAAATAAATTCTGGTTTTGTTCCTTTTCGAGGATGAAAAGATTCTAAGGGGGAAGGAATATGATAACCCGGATTTTAGAATAGCTGTAATCAATAAATTAACTGGATTTAATAGTAATACTGATAAATAATTTTGGTAATAAAATATTTATCTGAATAAGTATTGATTCGATAATCCTCCTAGCATAATTGGCAAAATTATTATTTTCAAACAATTATAATAATGTGTTGTTTATATATAAATATAAATAGATTTTTATTAGAAATATCATTTACAAATTAAATCTGTGTTTGTTTAAAAATATATATATTTGAGTTAATTCAAAATAGGATTTTAAAACTCTATATTTTACCGTTAATTTTCTAATATGCATATATTTGAAGGTTATGATTTGAGATTAATATAATAATTTTCAAAAGGGTATTTTAAGTTAAATTTATATATACCAAATAAATGTGATTTCTTATTAATGTTTAATTAATTCTAAAATCATTTTCTTTAGGATTTTAGAAAATATTTATTTAATAGTAAATAAATATAAAAGCTTTTAAATTAGCATTTAAAATAGATTAAACTATTTTATATGATTTTATTTAAAATCTAATTGCTTTTTATTTTATTTTCTTTTAAAAGTTTTATTTATATAAAATAAGAAAGAGCATTTATAAATTAATAAAAGTACTTATTAACTAGGAAAATTAATAATAAAGCTTTTAAAATCATTTAAAAATAATCTAAAAATAAGAAACGACAAGTGGTTAATTTATAGGCTCATTGTTAATATGTGTTATGAATTTAACAATGGTTTGTGACAAATGTGACAAATTTAACCAGTGTCCTTCTTTGATTTTCTTTTTCTTTAATTTTAATAAACCATAAATTACATAATACAAAACTTCCATTTTTCTTTCTTCATTCTTTTCTTATCTTCTTAATTTCAAAAGCAAGAACTTCACATGAGATTCATAAATATGTTGAACAAAAACCTGTAACATTGTTTTAAAAAAAATATTATACAGCTTCCACCCCAAAAATAAAAACCTGTTATCATCTCCTTTGAAACAAATTAAAGCCTGTAATGTTTATTTCAACCTGAAAACAAAAAACATTTTCAAAACAAATCAAACATCAGATTTAAAAACCTGTAACCTCCTCAACTCTAATCTTGTAAAGGCTTCAACCTGGAATCAAACAATTATCAAAGTCTTGAGTCATCATCATTATGTTCCAGTCCACTTAGGCATTGCAGCTTCAAAACAATCGAGCTTCAAAGCCTTTTCAGTTTTAAGTTTCAAGCAAGACAAGCTTTCAGATATAAAAAAGCAACAACAATATGCAGTTTTCAATTTTTCAAAAGCTTCAGTTTCAATCCAGACAAACTCTCTGCATTTTAAAAAGGTGAGTAAAACTAACCTATTTAAACTAGAATATGTTGATATCTAGATGTTGTGATTATATTTGAAGTATAGCGGTGATAAGTTCTTGCATGAAGGTAAAGATTATTGTATATATGTGTGTGTAAATAGGTGTGCATGTTTGGTCTGGTTTGATTCATCTCTGTTTCAAAATTTACAGAGTGCAAATTTAATCAAAATCCAAAATCCCCCAAACTAATCACTGATAAGCTTTGAGTTTCAAAAAAAAGTTGATTGATTAAACACAATTTAGTTTTTTAAAAATTTAAATAAGATGAATTAAGTTTGAAATTTTCTAGAAAAGGGGAAACAACAGTGAAAACTTTAAATTAGGTTTAAATCACGTATTATGATTTATTGTTTCAATTATACAACTTGAATCAGCTCTGGATAATATGATTTTTAAGATGAAAATCAAAATTTTTAGTAAGATAATTGTTGAGATATTCTTAGATGATCGGTTCGACATATTTGTCAATTGCTGATGATTGGCGTCGAGTTTTGCGACGTGTTTTGGGCTGGAGGTGGCCAATGGATTAGGGTCTCAGGAAAAATGCTAATGGAATTTTTCATTGGATGTGGTGGCCAGAATTAGGCGAACTAGGGTTTTAAGGGGTGTAGATGGTTTTGGGAGATTAATGCGTCGACAATCGATCACTGAAAGCAATCGCGATGGGGGGGTTTGATTCTCCGGAGGGTGGCATGCTTTCAGGCTAGTCGGCAGGTGTTCCAGAGGTCGGAAGCGATGGTCAAGGGAAGATTTCCTGGTCGATGTGAGTTTCAGGTTTGGGCCATTGACTCGATTTTGGATTGAGGATGAAATGGTTGGATCTGGGGATCGAGTGGGTCGACGAGGTCAGCAATGACTGGTGGGTAGCTCCGGCAAGACGTCGGAGTCGGTTAGGCCAACGTGCACGTGCACGCGTGCAAGTAATGTCTCATAAAGTTTGATCTCGGGTAAAATCTCGAGATGATTTGGGTTTTTCTCGAAGCGATAGTAATGCGAGGGACTTGGGTTTACAGGGGAGAATGATCATGTTTGGGCTCGGGTTTTCAGAGTGTTCTAGTTACTGATTTTTATAAGAATTAAGTGTACCGGGTTTATTTAATGTAAAGAAATTTCAAAAGTTTAAAGCAAACAAAAATCAAGTTTTTCAAAGCTAAATATTATTAAAAATTCCAAGTAAAGTGTTTAAACAAATTTTAAGGTTTTAGAGTTATTAAAATAACTAGTCCAAAAGTAGTTTTAAACAAGTTAAAGGGTTGAAGATTATGAAGTAAATTAGTTTAAACTTTTCCTTATATAAGTTTCTTTTATAAGTGATAAATGTTTCTTTACATTTGTTTAGGAGGTTTATAAATTATTTTAAATTTTGATAAGTTAAATCATTTTTAAATCTTAATTAAAAATGGAATTCAAAAGTAGATTTAAAGGAGTAAATTGTTTTAAATACTCATGTTAATGATAATTAAGTCATTAATAAAGGAAATGATTTATCTTAAAAATAATTAAGTTTTTAATGATTAATTAAGTTAATAAGGTAACTAAGGAGTAATTAATTTAATTAATTAATTAATTAATGATTTAGATTAATCTAAAATTTGAGATTAATTAATTGGTAATCAGAGATTAATAAATTTGTAATTAATAATGGTTAATTAAAGCATAATTACATAAGGAAAGTGATTAAAGAAATTGTTAATAGTTAATGAGAGATCATTAACTAGGGATTATGAATAATTACTTAATGTGATTAATTTTAATAATTAATTAGATTAATTAATTAAGGATAATCATTTGTGGAATTGAGTTAGATATGATTACTTAATGAAGTAATTAAAGGAATTAAGCACCTAAATGTAATTAATTGAGTTAATGTGATTAGTTTAAGTTAATTAATTAGTTTAATTAATTTAATATGATCATTGGATGATGGGTTAAGTGTATTACTTAATGTAATTTATAAAGTGAAATTACTTAGTGAAGTAATTAGTGAAGGTAATTGCAGGTGTAATTAATTGAAGATTGAAAGTAGTTTTGGGTTTAATTACTTTATGTAATCAATATAAAGGATAATTACTTAGTGAAAGTAATTAATAATTAATTACTTAGTGTAATTAATTTAAGAATTGATTAATAAAGTTATTTGAAGATAATTAAGTGATGTATTTAATTTAGGGTAATTAATTACTAATGTGATTAATCAGGGCTGATTAATGAATAAAGATTAATTAAAGATTAATTATTTAATGTGATTAATTAGCAAAATAATTAATTAAAGAAGTAATTAGATGATCATTAATTAATGTAATTAACGATGTAATTAAGGATTGGTTAATTAAAGGGTAATTAATCAATGAAGTGATTAATTAGTTAATGAAGTAAATAAAGGTTAATTATTGTAAATGGTTAAGGATTATTAATTTGTGAAATTAATTAAAGGCTAATTATTTAAAGTAATTAGTAGATAATTAATCAAGAGTGATTAATTAAGATGGATAATTAGAGGGTGATTAATTAATTGGTTTGTAATTAATTAATGGTTGAGTAAGTAAGATTTATGTGATGAAAGTAATTAATTTAATTTATTTTAAGTTAATTAGAGATGAAGTAATTAATTTAATTCATTTTAAATTAATTATAGATGGTGTGATTAATAAATCTTTGCTTATGGATGGTTGAATGATATTGAATTAGTTGATATCCCGGATATGTGATTTGTGATGCTGTGTGATATGATATGTTGGGTTTAAACTGAGATAATGTGGTTATCTATCGAAGATGTATTTCTGTGTATAGATGACACCCTGTATTTGAAGTTTGAATTGTGTTTCACTTGAATTACCTGGGTTAAGATGGTATTGAATTCGAAGAGACCGGGGTCGGGTATTAGTAAATACCCGAACCCACTTTGATTTGTAATCTACCATAATTCATTAAAGACTTGTTATGTAGGCTGGAATGAAATAGCCTAAATGTACTGGACCATTGGAACTTACTATGGGTACTTAGAAATGGATTTGTGAAATAAGTGTTGACTAATAACAAGTTAAGAACTCGTAGAGGAGTACAAGTTATACCAAAATTTAAGTATGTTATAACTTAGTATTTCATGTTATATGGATTTACTCACACTGGTTTCCATCCTGACCCAAGTGTTACTTTAATCTAATGCTTGGGTCAGACCGAGTATTACATATTTTTAGGTAAGGACGTTCTGGAGCTCAAGAGGCGAGCTGGACGGCAGGAATGTATTCTGCTGTGATATATTGTTTATATTTCTGGAACAAGTTGTTTTAATTGCCCAATGATTGTGAAATATTGTAACTCTGATGTATTAAAATGTAATTGACTGGTTTAGCTTTCTTTGTGTACAGAATATTATGTGATATTATATTTTATCCGCTGCGAATGTGAGATGTTGGTGTTTCTGTTTCTTCTTTTCTTATATCTCTTTTCTTTTTACCCTAACTATCTGGAGTTTTCGGAATCGAAAATCCCGGGTCGTTACAGTTTTGGTAAAAATCTAATATTACTTATTTTAAGCGGTCTTCGATGGTGACAATTATTTACACTAATTCTCTTTGTCAAAACTATATCGATTAGGACTTATGGAATTTGGTAGTGGTCAAAATCCAAGATCATCCATATTCAACTTTACATTCAAAGCACAAAGTCCTTGGTTCAATAATAACAACTATTATTAATCGAACTGCTCTGGTTAAACACTTTAACCTTGAGTTGACATCAGTTGATTGTAATATCGACCTTATATAACTGAGAAGATGATTTCTCTATTGAATAATATTGCACTTCCAATACTTCTACTCAACCCAACTATAGTCGTTCGATGGACGCCATTCTAAAATTAATTATAATCAAAGCGGAGTTCTACATCGAAGGTTGATAGTATTGTCAAGTCGAGTGAATTGTGTAATATTGGCACATACGTATTTTCTATTTGACCTCGGCTATTTTACCAATAAAATGAGTCATTCCATGGTTATTCGATAACAATCTAGTACATAATGCCTTGGTGCCTTTAGTAGAAATGAGTAATACACTCCCTAAAATATGGAGTGCGTTACATGCACTAGTCTCAATAGATGTATCTAGACTCGATACATCTCGACTAGGAATATCTAAAATGATGCGTTTATTATATTATGATAAATTGCTCAGATTACAACACTTTGTAATTACTATCACAAACCACACCATTTATGGATTTTCTGTTAAATATTCTTAAATTAGGTAGTTAATTAATATAACACATTATAACAATTATATAATGGAAAGAAAAACATCTTTTATGTCGAATGAGATTTTATTATAGAGTTAATAATTTATAATAAATTGCAAACTTGGCCCCATGGCTTACTCATAACTGTATCATTAGCCCTCAGACTTTGTACCTCCTCAGCTGGGTAACCAGGTTCGTTAATTGTCGCAACACATTACGCCACTTCTCATTGTTGAGCCTAGGAATGAGGTAAGCAACACTGTGATAGTGTTTCCTGCTCATTGGAGTCGTTACCTTTGACTATCAGAAGATTTTCCATGCTTACAGCTTAGATTAGATTATTTAGAGAAGAGCAGTGATGAAAAGGGGAGAGCTTTAGGGGGAAACCATCCTTCTAGGGTCAAAATGCTGACTAAAGATTTAGTTAACCTCAGCATTAGCCCAGTTGGACGATGAAAGCAAAGGGTACTCTCGGGTCACTAGGCTTAAAAATGGAAAATGAGGAAGAATGCAAGCAAAGCAAATTTGCACCAAATATAGAGTTGTATATGTCCACTTTGAATATCTTTTACTATAGTTCTCTCTTACAAACAGGGAATTTAAAGGGAACAATAAGAAATATAATACTTTAAGACTAGAAAAGTTAGCTAATTTGGAGCACTCAAGGCCTTGATTTGTTGCAAGTAGAGCTTTAGAAAGAGATCATCACTAGAATTGTAATATTTTCCAAAACTTTGAAGTGGGAATGCATGGATTATTTATAGTGGCTGAAATGGATGATATATTTTAGTGAAATTGTGTTAAAAAAAGGTAGAAAGAACAAATGGTCATTGATCTAGTCTCTTGAGCTTATAGAGGACAGTTGTAAAGGCTGAATGGCATGAGTCACTTAGAAGCATGTCAATTACCCTTCTATACCAGGCACATGCATTGTATTTAATGCGTATTAAATGGTAACGGCAAGTTACGTGATTATTTGTATTTCTAGTCGCTTTTCTATGGTATCTTGTATGGTTAGATATACGGCTTGTCGTTTTCTTTTGCATATCTATGTAGCAAGGCAGAGGGATAACCCTGATGGACCTCAATTATGTTGAAGATTAAATATTGCTAAAACCAAGGTGCAAAGAACCAGCCAGGCTAGCTATGATATGATGAACGAGCCGTAGTGATGCTGCATCATAGACGTCTATGCTTCGGCTGACCATGACCAATGGGTGTTGTCTGAAGTTTCCCTAAGCATGCTGACTAGCTATGGAGCCGATCTAGAGGGGATGTTCTGAAACCAGTCTGGATGTTGATAGGAATGAATGAGCTATTTTTTCCATGCCTAAATTTGTTGAATTGACTGGAGCTAAGGATCATGCCGAGGAGGTAGTGCCAGGCCAGATGTGTGATGATGGGATGAGCTGCTTGGGATCTGTCGAAGGTGGCTATACAAAAGTCCGGCCAAGGCGGATCATAATTAAGTTAGCCTTATCGTATATGCTAACTATTGAGGCAACCTTGAGTAGTGTCTTTCGATAATTGAAGTGATAATGATTAGACGGGATGATTTGGAGTCAGGCTGAAAGTGGGTCAACATGAGAGGGCCTATCGTTACTGAAAAAGGCCAAAGTGGAGTTGGTAGGGATATATCTAGCTTTTTCTTCACTTAATGATTTGACTGAAAGCATCTTTGAGAGAGATGGGAGGCTTCTAGCTTGAAGTGCTGCTCAAGTAGATAGGTATTTATAGGACCAATTTGAGCATAGGCATGCACGTCTGGGCCGATCGTTGGTTAACCGACATGTCTTTGACTGAGCCTGGTCGTGCTTAACTGGCTTGCTAATTACTTGCGAGGAAATTGAGCAAAACATACAAATTAGTAAATGAAAAAAATATTTTCATTTTAATTATGATAATTAAAATTGCATTGTTATACCATAATTTTTACTAAGTTAAAATATGCTTTTGGCATTATTTAGGTAATAACATGTATAATGAAGTCCATAATTTAAAAGGATTTAAGTTTCTTCGACTATAACTACGACCATTGATCGACTAATTATCTAATCATGAACTTTGAAGTCAACATCGAAAGCCTAAGTAACTTATATGTAACTAAAAACATCTCAAATAGCCAATGTAGCTCAATACAATATAGCTCCGACAGCTCGATTTTATCTCAATTAGATCATTATATTAATGTCCTTGTGGCTCATATATATTTTTAGCTTTTACTACTCTTTATAAACCACCTCGATCGAAATTTTAGAGTGCATGATCTACTACCTTGCTTAAATATTAATCTTAAAAGCAACTTCATATAAAGAGTTATATTCGAAGCTAGAACCTGAATGTCCCTTCCAATCTGCCATGTGGACCAACCAACGAGATGGCCACAATCATCTTAACCTGAATATCCCAGCTCGCTCTTAGGCTATACATATGTGCCTTGACATATCAACTTTGACCCTATAATGCCAAGATTTATCAATTGTCTCAAGCTAAATCAATGGCTCAAGCAAAGTTAGCTACAAGCTCCATGAAAAAATAATATACATCAGCCTACATCATTCAACACACTAGTAGATTACGACAAGTGTGTTCAATCATAGCCCTCCAAACCGCTATATTATAAACCTATGTGAAGATACTCTCCACCAATTATTGAGCTTCCAAACTACTATAAATAGAAGGCCTACTTCACTGAGAAATGGATTGAAATCTGAAGGCAACAAATATTATCAAATTGTTTCCTCATTAATTTTCCTAAAAAACTTGCAAACTCAAGCTTTATGGAAGATATGAAAGTGGATTCCAAGGAAATTTTAGTCTTTTTAGATAAAATCCAAGAAACGATTAGCCATCATTGGATGTAGGATAAACCTCAAACTATTATAATTTCTTACTTTCAGCTTTTACCTTATGTTTTCTTAGTCAGCCTTTGGTTTCCAACCTCGACTTTATCTCAAAACTTTAGGACTTGAGTTTTGCCTTAGGATCATCTTTTGAAGTTGAGGTGTTGTTGCAGTGAAAAACTACTCAACATTTTTCGATGCTAGAGTAAGGGCCTCCAACTTTTGGTTCTTGCTACTGTTACCCGCTGCTATTTACTGCTTACTTCTTATTATAATTTTTCTTTTTCTACAGCCATAAAGAAAGACAACCATATTTAATATTAAAACAATAATCAACAGTCTTCGGTATAAATTAAAAGGAGTTGTTGATTAACATTGGAGTCAACCATGTCAACCCAGTTGAAATTTTTTAATGTTACAGACATTGTTGAATAATCCATAGCATGTTTCTAGCATTTGTGAAGAGTATACAACAACAAGTTAATGAACTTGAAGCTACAAAGAGTGCTCCTAAAAATGACACTACTATTGAAACTACTTCAACTCTGATTGAGCAAGAAGAATATGTTAGTATCATAGGAATTAGTTTTGACGATAACAGCAATATAGCATTATATAAAATATAGATACTAATGTTTTTATAAAGTTATATTAGTATATAGTGTATGATATTAGACAAGTAGTGATTAAGAAGACTATACGGTATAAAGTGAAGATTAAAGAGGCTGATATGGAGATTCAAGGCTTAGAGACTAAAGGCTCATGAGTATTGAAGAAATAAAGAGTCCTAGACAAGTTATAGAGTCATAGAATTTTTGTTAAAACCCTGATAGCACTTCTTTGATCTCTATTTCTCCTTTTCAAATGATTTTCAAATATCTTTAAAATGGTTTTAAAAGAATTCTGGTTTTCAAAATAGCCTTTAAATTATTTCTATCTTCTGATTTTATTATATTTAAGTATTTTTAATATACTTTGAATATTATACTTTGTTATAGTTCTATTTTTTAAAGATTTCACAATTTTCATAAGATTAATATAATGTTATTTATTAATTTGATTATATATTCACGTTTACCTTAATTTACTAATTTCAAACAAAATTCATATTTAAATCCATTATATATTTAAATATATTTCTATAAAGTTTTCTTATGTTTTGATATCATTAAAAAATGTATAAACTATGTTTAGATGATTTTACAAAGTGTTAAAAAATTTCACAATCCTTAATATTTTCAAAATTATTTTTATGAAGTATTTTTCAATCTTGTGAAGGATGTGTCGACATATCTAATTCATATATGTAGAAATAGTTACCATAATTTTCAAAATTCAAATTTTTAACGGAAGTGTGTTTTCGTTGTATCTCTTCGCGAATGAACATGAATGTCATTTCTCTATAAATATGGGTTAAACCAACGAATTTTAGTTAATTACTTTTTCATATTTTATCTCCTCTTTCACTCTCTTAAATTCTACAAGAAATCCTACTTAAATATTTTCAAACTCAATCAGAATCAAATCCAGAATCAAATTCGAACTCCATTGATTTGTTTCTCCATTGATTACTCTCTAATGTCTCTCACTCAAACAAGATCAAAGTGCTATTCAGGAGGTTATAGGATCATTTGTATTTAAGATAGAATATTTAAGTCAATAAAACTCTATCAAATTATGCTGTTATATTTGTGGGTGTGATTGTAGCTCGTGTAAATCAATTGGGTGTGCTTAATAGCTCGGAAATATAGTGGATGTGTTTTCGCCCGTGTAAACCAAGTGACTCTATCTAGAGGTTGGAAAGCTTGGAGGGAGTGTCTCGTTGTCTTTAAATCGTGATTTTATTTTCTTTGCTATTTGAAAAGAAATATTTACAAGGAATTATATAGGACTGAATGTAGGGTAACTCCAAACCAATATATAATCAAGGGGTGTTCTTTCCTTATTACTTTTACTTTATTTATATTATTTTTGTTTGAATATGTGGTTATTAATTGCATGTTTAAACTATAATCTTAAAAGAATTTCAGGAAAAACAAAAATTATAAAATACTATTCATCCCCTTTATGGTGCTAAATTAGCCTTAAGATCGATCTTCCACCAAACTAACATTTAGTATCAGAGTATTGGCTTTCAAAGTATTCATAATTTTGATTTTTGAAAATTTCTTATGGAAAGAAGTATTGATATTATTTTTAACACTATTTCTGAAAAACAATCCAATAAAATAAATATGGCATTATTTCCTGAATCTGCATCCGTTCATTATGAAAAGTGACTTGATCTTTTAAAAAGGTATAATTTGTAGGAACGGACATGTTACATGGCTTTTGATGAAAAAACACTCGATGATCAAACTCTACAAATTAAAAAGGGTAAATGGATACTGAATAGTGGCTGCTTATGGCGTATGATTGGTATCCAAAAATCTTAAATGATATCATTTACAAAGACGATGGATCGGTCAATTTTGGAGACAACTCTAAAGGATATGTGAATGGCATCGGCAATGTCGGTAACTCTAAAACTTCTACTATATATAATCTTTTGTTAATTAGGAATTTAACACATAATCTGTCCTGTATTAGTCAATTGTGTGATAAGAGCTTCAAAATTAAATTTGAAAAGGATAAATGTAATATTAAAAATAATGAGTCAAACATTATCTTTGAAGGTGTTAGGGAAACAAACATTTATATATTATGTATGAAGGTATCAAATGATAATTTGTGTATTTTGGCCGAATCAAGTGTCCCTTGGATTCGACACAAAAGATTTGGTCATTTGAATTTCAAAAACTATTCTAAAATTGTGAAAAATGATATAGTTAGGGGTCTTGCTAATATAAGTTTTGATGCTAATAATCCTTGTGATGCATGTCAGTTATGAAAACTTAGAAAAAGTTCTTTTAAGTCAAAGGATATGATCTCTATCTCTCAACCCTTTGAACTTCTTCATTTAGATCTTTTCGATCCCTCACAAATGGAATCTTTAAATCATAATAGATACGTCTTTGTAATTACTGACAATTTTTCTTGGTTTACTTGGACAATTTTCCTAAAAGTTAAAAGTGATGATTTTTAAATGTTTAAAATCTTTGTTAAAAGAATTCAAACTCAACTATCTATTAAAATTAAAACTATTCGAAGTGATCACGAGGAGAATTCAAAAATGAAAATTTTGAATTTTTTTAATAAGAAATGAATTACTCATAATTTTTCTTTTCAAAGAACACCTCAATGAAATAGAATATAAAAATAGAACGAGTCAAGAGTGCACCGGCACTATATTAAAAGATAGTAATTTACATTTTTTGGGCTGAAGTAGTTGCTACAACATGTTATATTTTAAATGTAGTTTTGATAATAACTTCAACTTAGAAAACACCATACAAATTATTTTATATAAAAATCCTAAAGTATTATATTTTAGAGTTTTCAGTAGTGAATGTTTTATATTAAATCCAAAGAAAATTTAGATAAATTAGATGTCAAATTAGATAGTGGAATTTTTATTGGATGTTCAAACAGAAGTAAAGCTTACAGAGTTTTTAATAATAGAACTAATACTATTAAAAGAGATTGCATGTTTCATTTAATGAAAATTTTAAAATTAATAATATAAGTATTGCGAAGAAGAAAATGATGATAATACAAATGAAATCACTAATAAAGAAATTATTAATAATGAAAATGATAAAGATACTAAAAATATATATCCAAATAAGAGAACCAAGATATTAAAGGATCATCCTATAGAAAACATTCTAGGAAATATAGAATCCATTGCTTAAACAAGAAATTAATTAAATAAAATGAGTAATAATACTTTCATTTCAAACATTGAACCTAAAAATCCAAAGGAATCATCAATAGATGATTCATGGATTCTTTCTACGCAAGAAGAATTGAATCAATTCACAAGAAATGATGTTTGAGAATTAGTCCCAAGACCTGAGGTTAAATCTATAATAGGAACTAAATGGGTATATAGAAATAAAATGAATGAACAAGGAGAAGTTGTAAGAAATAAAGCTTGTTTAGCCGCTCAAGGTTATTGTCAAGAAGAAGGTATTGATTTTTATATAACCTTTGTACTCGTATCTATATTAGAAGCAATAAGAGTCTTACTTGCTTTCACAAATCATAATAATTTTAAATTATTTCAAATGGTTTTGTTAAAGAAGATGTTTACGTAGAACTACCCCCAATTTTTTAGGATGAAAAATTTCCTAATAACGTGTATAAATTAACAAAAGCTTTATATAGTCTAAAGTAGGCTCCTAGAGCTAGGTATGATAGATTTAAATCATATTTATTACAATATAAATTTGAAATATGCAAAGTAGATAGTACTCTTTTTATTAAAAAAATAATGATGATATTAACCTGATACAAATATATGTAGATGATAGTATTTTTGGATTAACTAATGATAGATTAAACAAAGAATTTTCAGATATAATGATTAAGGAATTTGAAATAAGTCATACGGAGAACAAAATTGCATTTTAGGATTACAAATAAAACAATTAAGTAATGGTATTTTTATAAGTAAAGAAAGTATGCTAAATATTTTACTAAGAAATTTAGAATGTCAAATACCAGTGGAAAGCCAACTCCCATGGCAACAAATGAAAAAAAAATTAAATAAGAAGAAAATTCAAAAGATATAGATCAAAAATTACATAGAGGAATGATGGGATCACTACTCTATATAACTGCTAGTAGACCTGATATAATGCATAGGGTATGTCCATGTGCAAGATATCAATCTCAACCTAAGGAAACTCATCTAAAATAAGTAAAACGAATATTAAGATATGTAAATAACACATTAGACTATGGACACTTTTATCCAAAAGAGGATTCCTTTTAATTAAATTCATATAGTGATGCTGATTATGCTAGCTGCAATCAGACCAAAAAAGTGCAAGTGGAACTTGTCACTTTTTAGGACTCTCTCTAGTTTCATTGTCTAGCAAAAAGCAAAATTATGTATCTTTGTCCACAACAAAAGTAGAATATATTTCAGCAGCATTAGCATGTTCACAAGTTATTCATATGCAACAAACGTTAAAAGATTTTGGTTTAAACTGTACAAAATCACAAATATACTGCGATAATACTAGTGTGATTAGTTTATCTAAAAATTCAGCTGATCATGCTAGAACTATACACATAGATATATGACATCAAATTCTATGAGATAATGTAAACAAAGAAATAATCTCAATAGAATTTGTAAATACTGAAATTCAAATAACCGATATATTAAGAGAACCATTGAACCAAATATCATTTACTAAGTTAAGAAGAGAGTTAGGAATTTTTTTCTCTATCAGAAATATATAAATAATAACATATAAATCAGAAATTAAAAAGAAACATAAATCATTAAATTTACACTAGATATGTCGACGTACATGGATTGGATATGTCGATATATGTAGTTAATTCAGAATTCAAATGTCCCTCCTAAATCAAAAAATCGTACTTGGGTTTGTATCCACCAAATTTGACTTCTTAGTCATTTTTCTGTCTTTTCACACTTCTATCTTGTGAAATTACATAATCCGGTAGCTTCCTCCAATTTTATTCGTCCAAGGGAGGAAAGTTCATCCTTTTTCTTCCCATCTTCAACACAAAGGCCTCTCTAAAACATCACAATGGCTAATTGACTAAATTGGAGGAAGAAATGAGAAGTTTTTAGCAAATAGTTACAGAAATACAAGTGGTTCAACTTCGTCTCCTCAAAGAACAAGAGAAATAGGGCAGAATTCTTAGAGAAATTTGCAGAAGTACCTATTGTATAATCCAACAAATCCCAAAATGATTGAGAGGATAGACCTACTCCTATAAATGCAGAATTGAAAGAGGAGGAAGTAGAGGAAGAAGAAAAGGAAGAGAGAAAAATGGACGAAGATGATGTCTACTGTGTTGGTGAATTTTGTTTCGATCGAGATGGAAACCTCTATGAAAAAAAAAAGGAAATTTCTTCCTTCATTATCCCTTCTGTCCCATCCACAATCTCTAATTATGAAAAAGAAACCTTAATCCTGTTATCAACATGGTCTTCTTTCGCGCTGATTCACGGCCAATGGATCGCTAACAGGGGAAAGAAACCGATATATTAACAGAACCATTAAACCAAATATCATTTACTATGGATAAATGGACAATTGATTTAAGGATATTTGAAAGGAGTGATCTAAGGGAAGTAAGGTATTGAAAAAGCATGCGTTATCTGGGTTTTTAACCTAGTAGAATCCAAGAGAAGTCATAGAAACTTGATCGAGTCAAGGTAGCTCAATAACTAACCAAAGTGACCAGAACAAGAAGCCAAAGGGGGCTAAAGTAAAAGAATGAAAAAATATACAAAGGACATGGATAGCTTGCGATCCACGGCCAATGGATCGCTAACTATCCATAGTATTAACTCAGGAGTTTGTCGAGTCTCTTGCATCATGATTCAATCCGTGTTATAGAAGCAATGACAAAGTTTGATGAGATTTTGAGTTAGTTAAATCAAGAGACAAACATCCATCTAGCCCAGTCAGCAGCAAAATTCAACTAGCAAGTAAATCGTCATCATAATAAGGCGGCGTGCAACAAGATTACATGAACAACATCCACACAAGATGACAAAGGCACTCCAAATACCAAAGTCCAAAAAAATAATCTAAGTGTATGGGTTGCCAGTGATCCACACATCCTCATAGGATCACTGCGATTCAAATGAAAACAAAGTAGAGGGTAAATTCCAAGGGATTGGCTCGCATTCGATCATAGACTTTGGATCGCTAGTGATCCGTAGACTATGGATCGCTAGCGATCCATGGTTTTGGCTATTATCGCAAGGCAAGCTCCAGTGCACCTTCTTGTAATCATTTGCAAGTAATTGGCGAATAGGCTTGGTCCAACAACTCCCTAACCTTTATAAAACTCTCCTATCTGCAACATAGAGGGGATATTTCGGACTGGTTGCTGAAACTTTGCAGAAAGCTTTCTTCACTCTTTTCCTTCCTCACAAAAGTCATCCAAAGATTTCACTATGATTCTCCAGTGAACCCTAGCATTGGAGACCTAATCTAGCTAGGGAGATTTAAGAACTTTATAATCTGATCAACTTTGTAATAGCAACCAGTCAATAATAAAAACTATAAAGTGGATGTAGGCTTATTAACAGCCGAACCACTATAAAAATATTCTCATCTTCTTTTTATTTCTGCTCTTTTACATTTATTCTCAATATTATTGCTCGGTAAGAATAGGACCGGTGCTTTCACTTTCGGTCTAGGGTGTCGATCCATTTGTTGGGTTAACATTTTGGTGCTTTCACTAAAAACCCAACCCAGGGTTTAGATCTAGCTATCTACTTTGGATAAGATAGGTCCAAAAGTTAGCTCCTCAATCTTTTCTTGAAAAATCTGTTACTTGGAATCGATGGCTCCAGGAAGGAACAGAACTGCATCGGGAAGGTCCATAGGAGTAGTAATAGTGGAAGAAGATATGAATCATCAGCAACCTGAGGTAAATGGTGCCAATATAGGAGAACGAGTGCCAACATCCTCCAATAAATGCAAAGTCAATACAAGAGACGAGTTGAACAAAATGGTTGACAAAATCAACCAAAAAATGGAAAGCAATCAAAGAGCTCTGATGGATAAGCTCAATGCCCTCTTAACCTTATAGTCAAATCCTGCTCTAAGAACTTTGGTTAAACCCGCAGCTGCCATAGAGCAAGAAAATTCTTCTGTTTCTGGCTCAAATAGAGGAAATGAGAAGCAGCCGTAGAAAAGGGTGACCGTAGGAATTATGGGAATCAATGCAGAAGGAAATACAAGTACTTTGTTCGCTGTAAGGAAACCAACTTTGAACTTAAACCAAGAGGTGAAAACCCTACGAGAGGATATAGTAATGGACCTCTCCGACTCAGAAGATGGAGAACAATTTAATGATGATAAGTTGGAAGATGGTGCTAATGCGTTCAATAATGCTAGAAATGTCAAGATCGCCCTAGTTAGGCCAACCTCATGCCAACAGATCCCAAGGGAATGTTTCTCCCAAAGACGGGAGAGCCTAGGCTTTAGCCGACTCGCCAAGACCATTTGCAAAGCCAAACACTTGGTTTAGTGACTGATAGCCGTCCCTAGGACTATTGAAGATCAGAGGCATTTATTGCGGATATGGTTAAGCGATTGATGGACGAGATTAAAAATAGACGAGATGAAGAATGGGGATCCGCACCAAGTCAGGCTGCCTTCACTGATGAGATCTTGAATGAGCACTATTCGAAAAAGTTCACAATGCCAACTATTCCATCCTATGATGAAACGAAGGACCCAAAAACCCATTTGTACAAGCATAGTTGGTACGTGGACAGAGCAAATGCTTTAGAAGCCGTTCGAAGTAGATATATTCCTATTTTCCTAGAAGGAATCACTTCCATGTGGTTCACTAGTCTTCCGTCGAAATCCATCTCTACTTTCGACTAACTAGCCACAAGATTCCTCGACTAGTTTAGGCTCCATACCACGCAACCTAAAGATGTGATGTCCTTATCCGGACAATTCCAGCGACGAAACGAATCGCTGAAGTATTCCATGAACCGATTCAATACTACAATGATAGAGGTTAGCAATCCAAATGAGGACATTGTTTTCATGGATTTGGTCCGGGCCATTTATCCCGGAATTGAGTTCAAAAGGTGGATCAAAAAGAAGAAACCCACTAAAATAGAGGATTTTAATCATAAAGCAAGTCAATACTTGAGATTAGAGGAGGCACAAGAGCTGGAAAGGAAATCTACTGGCATGCAACTGAGGAACATCGGGCAGAGTGATGTGACAATGAATCAAAATACAAACGCTTCCAGAACTGCTGAAGGAATCACAAGGAATGATGGAAATCCAAAAAGGAAGAATCATAATACCAATAAGAAAAATGAAAACAATAAATGCCTTAATGGCTCCAGACCTGAATAATACACCCTTCTCAATGAAACTCCAAAAAACATTTATCAACACAGGGGACTAAGGAATATAAAAAACCCTAAGAAGGAAGCAACCGAACAATAGAAATGCTCAGGGAAGTTCTGCCACTTCCACGAGACACATAGCCACAACGCAAACGAATGCCACCATCTAAAGAAATTGATTGAAGAGCTGATTCGGGAGAAAAGCTTCAACAATACGTGAGAAAATCATAGAATTCTAATTAGTACGTGGCTCCTCAATCCCTTAGAAATCAAATAAATCAATCCGAAACCAGTGAAGAGGGATCGAAGTGAACTGACTAGAGAGTCATTGGAATGATATCTGGAGGCCCACATCCTACATAGAGAAGTTGGGAAGAGTTAGAGCGGTATGCAACTTCATTAAAGCACGCTCTAAAGGAATCAAGTCCCACAACAGAAGATAGGGCTCCAACCAAGCAATAAAAAACTTTGAATGATTATATTGTATTCAGAATCCGAGGTACTGAAGGGATCGAAGCTCCAACTCGTGATCCAATGGTGGTGACAGTAGGAATTAGACCCGTTGTGGTCCTACAAGTATTTGCCGATAGCGGTAGTTCTGTTAGTAACTTTTCAAACATACATTTTACGAAATGAAGATTGGCATGAAAAGCGTGTTTGCATGCCAAAAAAAATCCAAGGTTTACTGGCGAGCTCAAACAACCCGTAGGGACAATTGATGTGCCTGTGGAGCATGGAGAGGGCGATCGAAGGGTTACCCTCATTCAAACCTTCGTAATTATAAACGAAACTTCAATGCATAAGGCCTTCTTAGGACGACCAATCCAAGCTGATTTCAAAGTCGCTCTAGCACAATGGAGCCTTATGATGAAGTTCCCAACTACAAACGGAATCGGGGTGGTCAAAGGAGATCAATGCACCGCTAGAGAGTGTTACATTACAGAGTTATGCGAATCTGAAAGAAGATAAAAGAGGAAGGATGTGGGGAGAACTCTCCACATTCGTGAACCTTCTGAATAGCAACTACAGAGTCACTCCTAGCTCGATGATATAGCCGATTCGACAAGGCTTTGAACCCTAGAAAGAAGAGTCCGGGGGAGGATCGGGAAGCCCTGGCAGAATCGACGGTGTCTATCCCAGTCGACATGGATGACCCAACAAGGGTCTTGAAAATTGTATCGCACCTTGAAAACAAGATGCGATTGGAACTTATGAAATTATTTCGCACCAACTTAGATGTGTTCGCATGGACGCATTCCGATATGTGTGGGGTGTCACCAGAAATCGCATGTCACGCGCTCAACATTGACCCCAAGTTCATGCCAGTGAAGCAAAAGAGGCACAGCTTAGGCCTTGAATGGTCCAAGGCGTTAAGAGAAGAGGTGGACAAGATAATAGCAAATAGCTTTATCCATGATGCAACTTATCCAAAGTGGGTATCTAACATGGTCTTAATCAAAAAGTCCAATGGGAAGTGAGGAACCTCCATCGACTACTCGGACTTAAACAAACTTGCTCGAAAGATAGCTCACCTCTGCTAAGAATAGACCAGCTTGTGGATGGAACGACGGGACATGAAATGCTATCATTCATGGATGCATACTCAAGGTACAACCAAATCCTGATGCACGAACCTGATCAAAAGAACACCAACTTCATCACCGATCTAGGACTATACTGCCACAGGGTAATGCCGTTCGGTTCAAAGAACGCTGGAGTAACTTATCAAAGGTTGATAAATACCATGTTCAAGCACAAAGTTGGGAAAACCATGGAGGTTCACATGGATGACATGTTGGTCAAATCACGAGTAGTTGTCAATCACCTAGATAATCTCACTGAGATGTTTGAAATACTCTGAAAATATGAAATGAAACTCCATCCACTTAAATGTCATTTTGGAGTAGCCTTTGGAAAGTTCTTAGAACTCATACTAAGTGCCAGGGGCATTGAAGCAAATCCAAAGCAAATAATGGCCCTAAGAGAAATCCAAGCCCAGAAGAACAAGAAAGAATTGCAAAGTTTGAATGAGAAGGTCAAAACTTTAAGCCAATTTATCTCAAAAGCCACCACAAGTGCATACCATTCTATGATGCGTTAAAGAAAGGAAAGAAAAACTTTAAATAGAGTGCAGCATGTCAAATTACATTTGAAGAACTGCTGCGACACATGGAACCCCCGCCAATCTTGTTAAAACCAATGGATGGAAAGGACTTATTAATTTACCTAGCAATCTCACCTCATGCATTAAGCACTGCCCATGTGCGTTAAAAAGCGAAAATCCAACGATCCGTGTACTACATTAGCAAGTGGTTTTCTTGAGCCAAGAAATATTACCCAAAGATGAAAAAGTTAGAGTATTGCCACCTGATCGCATTGAGGAAGCTACGACCATATTTCCAAGCACATCTAATCAAAGTACTAACTGATCAGCCTCTTAAAAAAGTGTTGTACCGACCTAAAAATTTCGAAAGACTTGTCAAGTGGAACATCAAACTGAGCCATTATGATATTACTTACCATCCGAAAAAGGCTATCAATGGGAAAGTGCAGGCATATTTCATCGCCAAGTTTACCATATGGGATGATGAAGAAGAAACACCGTCGAAAGTAGAGATGTAATGGAAACTCTTTGTTGATGGCGCATCTAACAACTTTTATTTGGGACGAGGGTAGTGCTTGAAACCTCCGAAGGCATAGCCATCTGCTACAACTTACGCTTAGGGTTTCCTGCAATAAATAATGAAGTAGAATACAAAACATTAATAGTAGGGCTGAAAGTTATGAAAGAACTCAGAATAAAGTCCGTCCACATCTACAGCGACTCCCAGCTACTCATTTGCAAAGTAAAAGACGAGTATCGGGCTCAAGGGGAGAACCTTGCCCCATATCTATCTAATTTACAAGGATTGCTGAGCGATATCGAACATTATACGATAACTCACATTCCACGAGAGAAAAACACCAAGGCGGACTACTTAGCTAAACTGACAGGCTCTAGAGATGATCAATCGTTGGGACTAGTCCTGGTTGATACTTTGACTGCCTCTAGTATAGACGAAATGGATGTCAACTGGGTTTTCGAGACTACTACCAAACTGGAAACATGGATGACACCAATCAAGGGCTACTTACTTACAGGGACCCTTCCAAGTGTTCGAAATCAATGGAAAAAGCTTCTCCAGAAGCGTCATGATTTGTATTATAGAATGGGATACTTTAGCAAAGGGGATTTCAACCTTCTTTTTATATGTTTGACCGAGATGAAGCTCGATGGATCCTGAAGGGAGTGCATGAAGGCAAATGCGGAGACCATACTGGGGGCAAACCCTTGCAAAAAATATTCTCTAGTACGAGTATTTCTAGCCGATAATAATCCACGTTGTAGCAGACTAAGCCAGACGATGTGATCGTTGCCAATGATTCGAAAAAATTAAAAGAACCAACTCAACAAAATTAACACAGATGGTTAGCCCATGGCCATTTGCAATAGGAAGCCGACTTGATCGATGTATTGTTAGTAGCTAAAGGAGGGGCCAAATACGCTATAGGTGATGTTGACTATTTCACGAAATGGGCCGAAGCGGAACCGCTAGCCACCATTACTACAAAGAAAGTCATTGATTTTGTTACTAAAAACATTATTTGTAGGTTTGGTGTGCCACAAAAAATCATCACTGATTACGGGACCTACATAGAAAGCGTTGAGTTCAAATACTTCTGCAAACGCTTTCGAATTGAGAAGAGATTTTCCTCAATTGCTCTTCTGCAAGCAAACGGGCAAGGGGAAGCAATAAACAAGATCATCAAGTCCCTATCAAAAAGTGACCAACTAAAGAAAAAGGGAACTGGATTAATGAGCTTCCAATCGCACTATGGGCTTATAGGACAACTCAGAAGGCAATAATTGGACACACTTAATTCACCTTGGCATAAGGCTCAAAAGTAATGATTCATGTCTAACAAGAAGTCCCTCTCACTGAAGGCAAAACTTTAATCAGAAGCAAAATGAGTGGCTCTTGCTTAAATCATTGGATATGATTGACGAAAGGATGGTAGTATCCATGTTGAGGACCACCGCCCACCAAAAAAGGGTCGTGCACTACTTCAACTTCAAAGTTCATAACCAATCATTCGAAGCAGGAGGTCTCATCCTCAAATGAATCTATCATGTGCCGGGAGCCTTCGAACCAAACTTGGATGGGCCATATGTGATCAACCAAAAGCTAAGGGATGGAAGCCTCAAATTGAAAACCGTTGACTAAATTTAAATTCCCAGAGCACGGAACAATGAATCGTTGTGCTACTACTTCACCTGAAAACTACCTTATGTACTTTCTATATTTCAGCAAATAAAATGTCATGAGATGCCGGGGGTATTGTAAATAGGCAAAAAATTTCCCAACTTCTATTAATAAAATTAATTCACTTTTTCAACTAACAAAATTGTGTTTATAATAGTAACCTACTGAGTCGACAAGGTCAGATCGACTCAAAATCATACAATTGCTACCATAAAAAGGGAGAGAAATATATAAAATATAGGAATCTCGGCATAGCTAAAGAGGGAGTTTTGAAACTTAGGGGGACTTATAACATATTTTATATGCAGAGTTATCATCATCAAAAAGGGGGAAGTTGTTAGTACCATAGGCATTATTTTTGATGACAACAACCATATGACATGATATAAAATGTAACGACTCGGAAATTCAAACACTCCGTCTTCGAATATCTGCCTTTTGGAAAATGTTTAAATATTAAAATTACGGTTATATAACCTTCATAAATGCCTTTTAATTAATAACTATCGTTATAAAACTAATTTATGAAATAAGTTTACAAAAATATATTCTTTGATTAAATACTGAAAATATGACCGAAAAACTTTTTATGAAAAATCAGTATTTTGTTTAATATAAGTTGTTAGAATAATTGTGCAATAGTAGGGCTTCATTAGAACAAATTAATATATGCTTAAATACACATAAAACCAATGGTAATTAATCAGCAAAAAGGTTTCTATAAGTAGGATAAATGGACCATTGGTTTAAGGAGATTTGAAAGGAGTGATCTAAGGGAAGTAAGGTATTGAAAAAGCATATGTTATCTGGGTTTTTAACCTAGTAGAATCCAAGAGAAGTCATAAAAACTTGATCGAGTCAGGGTAGCTCAATAACCAAAAAAGTGACCAGAACAAGAAGCCAAAGGGGGCCAAGTAAAAGAATGAAAAAATATAATAAGGACATGGATCGCTAGCGATCCACGGCCAGTGGGTCACTAACGATCCATAGTATTAACTCAGGAGTTTGTCGAGTCTCTTGCATCATGATTCAATCTGTGTTATAGAAGAAATGACAAAGTTTAACGAGATTTTGAGTTAGTTAAATCAAGAGACAAACATCCATCTAACCCGGTCAGCAGCAAAATTCAACTAGCAAGTAAATCGTCATCATAATAAGGCGGCGTGCAACAAGATTACATGAATAATATTGACATAAGATGACAAATGCACTCCAAATACTAAAGTCCATAAAATAATCTAAGTGTATGGGTTGCCAGTGATCCACACATCCTCATAGGATCGCTGCGATTCAAATGAAAACAAAGCAGAGGGTAAATGCCAAGGGATTGGCTCGCATTCGAGCATAGACTTTGGATCGCTAGTGATTCGTAGACTAAGGATCACTAGCGATCCATGGTTTTGGCTAGGGTCGCAAGGCAAGCTCTAGTGCACCTTCCTGTAATCATCTGCAAGTAATTGGCAAATAGGCTTGGTCCAACAACTCCCTAACCTCTATAAATACTCTCCTATCTGCAGCATAAAGGGGATCTTTCGGACTGGTTGCTGAAACTCTGCAGAAAACTTTCTTCACTCTTTTCCCTCCTCACAACAGTCATCCAAAGATTTCACTATGATTCTCTAGTGAACTCTAGCATTGGAGACTTAATCTAGCTAGGGAGATTCAAAAACTTTGTAATCTGATCCACTTTGTAATAGCAACCGGTCAATAATAAAAACTATAAAGTGGATGTAGGATTATTAACAGCCGAACCTCTATAAAAATCTTCTCATCTTCTTTTTATTTCTACTCTTTTACATTTATTCTCAATATTATTGCTCTGTAAGAATAGAGCCGGTGCTTTCACTTTCGATCTAGGGTGTCGATCCATTTCTTGAGTAAACATTTTGGTGCTTTCACTAAAAACCCAACCCAAGGTTTAGAACTAGCTATCTACTTTGGATAATATAGGTACAGAAGTTAGCTCCTCAATCTTTGCTTGAAAAATTTGTTGCTTGGAATTGATGGCTCCGGGAAGGAACAGAACTGCATCGGGAAGGTCCGTAGGAGTAGTAATAGTGGAAGAAGATATGAATCATCAGCAACCTGAGGTAAATGGTGCCAATGTAGGAGATCGGGTGCCAGCATCCTCCAATAAATGCAAAGTCAATACAAGAGACGAGTAGAAAAAAATGGTTGACGAAATCAACCAAAAAATGGAAAGAAGACAGAGAGCTCTGATGGATAAGCTCAATGCTATCTTAACCTTACAGTCAAATCCTACTCTAAGAACTTTGGTTAAACCCACAGCTTCCATAGAGCAAGAAAATTGTTCTGTTTCTGGCTCAAACAGAAGAAAGGAGAAGCAGCCGTAGAAAAGGGTGACCGTAGGAATTATGGGAATCAACGCAGAAGGAAATACAAGTACTTTGCTCGCTGTGAGGAAACCAACTTTGAACTTGAACCAAGAGGTGAAAACCCAACGAAAGGATATAGTAATGGACCTCTTCGACTTAAAAGATGTAGAACGATTTAATGATGATAAGGTGGAAGAGAGTGCTAATGCGTTCAAAAATGATGGAAATGTCAGGATCGCCCTAGTTAGGCCAACCTCATGCCAACAGATCCCAAGGGAGTTGTTCTCCCAAAGACGGGAGAGCCTAGGCTTCAACCCACTTTCCAAGACCATTTGCAAAGCCAAACACTTGGTGTAGCGACGGATAGCCATCCCCAGGACTATCAAAGATCAGAGGCATTTATTGCGGATATGGTTAAGCGATTGATGGACGAGAATAAAAATAGAAGAGATGTTGAATAGGGATCTGCATCAAGTCAGACTCCCTTCACTGATGAGATCATGAATAAGCAGTATCCGAAAAAGTTCACAATGCCAACTATTCCATCCTATGATGGAACGAAGGACCCAAAAACCCATTTGTACAAGTACAATTGGTACGTGGACGGAGCAAATGCTTCAGAAGCCGTTCGATGTAGATATATTCCTATTTTCCTAGAAGGAATCACTTCCATGTGGTTCACTAGTCTTCCGTTGAAATCCATCTCTACTTTCGACTAACTAGCCATAAGATTCCTCGACTAGTTTAGGCTCCATACCATGCAACCTAAAGATGTGATGTCCCTATCTGGACTATTCTAGGGATGAAACGAATCGCTGAAGTATTCCATGAACCGGTTCAATAACGCAGTGATAGAGGTTAGAAATCCAAGTGAGGACATTGTTTTCAAGCTTTGGTCCGAGCCATTTATCCCGGAATTGAGTTCGTAAGGTGGATCAAGAAGAAGCAACCCACTACAATGGAGGATTTTAATCATAAAGCAAGTCAATACTTGAGACTAGAGGAGGAACAGGAGCTAGAAAGGAAATCTACTAGCATGCATCCGGGGAACGTCGGGCAGAGTGATGTAACAATGAATCAGAATACAAAAGCTTCCAGAACTGCTGAAAGAATCACAAGGAATGATGGAAATACAAAAAGGAAGAATCAAAATACCAATAAGAAAAATGGAAACAATAAATGCCTTAAAGGCTTCAGGCCTGAATAGTACACCCCTCTCAATGAAAGTCCGAAAAACATTTATCTTGTAACACAAGGGACTAAGGAATATATATAAAAAAACCCTTAAGAAGGAAGAAACTGAACAATAGAAATGCTCAGGGAAGTTTTTCCACTTCTACGAGACATATAGTCACAACACAAACGAATGCCACCATCTAAAGAAATTGATTGAAGAGCTGATTCGGGAGAACAAGCTTTAGCAATACGTGAGAAAATCATAGAATTCTAATCAGCCCGTGGCTCCTCAAGCCCTTAGGAATCAAATGAATCAATCTGGAACCAGTGAAGAGGGATCGAAGTGAACTGACTAGAGACTCATTATCGGAATGATATCTTGAGGCCTACATACTGCATAGAGAAGTTGGGAAGAGTTAGAGCGGTATGCAACTTCATTAAAGCACACTCCAAAGGAATAAAGTCCCATAATAGAAGATAAGGCTCCAACCAAGCAATATAAAACTTTGAATGATGATATTGTATTCAAAATCCAAGGTACTGATGGGATCGAAGCTCCAACTCGTGATCCAATGGTGGTGACAGTAGGAATCAGACCTGTTGTGGTTTGACGAGTATTTGCCGATAGCAGCAGTTCTGTTAATAAATTTTCAAACATACATTTTACGAAATGAAGATTGGCATGAAAAGCGTGTCTTCATACCAAACAAAAATCCAAGGGTTTACTGGAGAGCCCAAACAAGCCGTAGGGACAATTAACGTGCCAATGGAGCATGGAGAGGGCGATCGAAGGGTTACCCTCTTCAAACCTTCGTAATTGCAGACGAAACTTCAATGCATAAGGCTTTCTTGAGATGACCAGCCGAAGCTGATTTCAAAGTCGCTCAGGTCCAATGTAGCCTTATGATGAAGTTCCTAACTACAAATGGAATCAGGGTGGTCAAAGGAGATCAATGCACCGCCAGAGAGTGTTACATTACAGAGTTATGCGAATCTGAAAGAAGATAAAAGGGGAAGGATGTGGGGAGAACTCCCCATATTCATGAGCCTTCTGAATAGCAACTACAGAGTCGCTCCTAGCTCAATGAATTGTTGATTCGACAAGGCTTTGGACCCTAGAAAGAAGAGTCCGTGGAGGATCAGGCAGCCCCGGCAGAATCGACGGTGTCCGTCCCAGTCGATATGGATGACCCAACAATGGTCTTGAAAATTGTATCGCACCTTGAATACAAGATGCGGTTGGAACTTGCTAAATTACTTCGCACCAACTTAGATGTGTTTGTATGGACGCATTCCGATATGTATGGGATGTCACCAGAAATCGCATGCCACACGCTTAACATTGACCCCATGTTCATTCCAGTGAAGAAAAAGAGGCGTAGCTTGGGTCTTGAACGATCCAAGGCGTTAAGAGAAGAGGTGGACAAGCTAATAGCTAACAGCTTTATCCACGATGCAACTTATCCTAAATGGGTATCTAACACGATTTTAGTCAAAAAGTCCAATGGGAAGTGACGAACTTCCATCGACCACTCGGACTTAAACGAAGCTTGCTCGAAAGATAGCTCACCTCTGCTCATAATAGACTAGCTTATAGATGGAACGGCGGGACATGAACTGCTATCATTCATGGACGCATACTCAAGGTACAACCAAATCCTGATGCACGAACCTGATCAAAAGAACACCAACTTCATCGCCGATCTAGGACTATACTGCCAGAGGGTAATGTCATTCGGTTTAAAGAACGTTGGAGCAACTTATCAAAGGTTGGTCATTACCATGTTCAAGCACTAAATTGGTAAAACCATGGAGGTTTACATGGATGACATGTTGGTCAAATCACGGGTAGCTGTCAATCACCCAGATAATCTCACTGAGATGTTTGAAATACTCTGAAAATATGAAATGAAACCCAATCCACTTAAATTTCACTTTGGAGTAGCCTTTGGAAAGTTCTTAGAATTCATAGTAAGTTCCAGGGGGCATTGAAGCAAATCCAAAGAAAATAATGGACCTACGAGAAATCCTTGCCCCGAAGAACAAGAAAGAATTGCAAAGCTTGAATGGGAAGGTCAAAACTTTAAGCCAATTTATCTCGAAAGCCACCTACAAGTGCATACCATTCTTTGATGCGTTAAAGAAAGGAAAAAAAAACTTTGAAGGGAGTGCAGCATGTCAAATTACATTTGAAGAACTGCTGCAACACATGGAAGCCCGCCAATCTTGTCAAAACCAATGGACGGAAAGGACCTATTAATTTACTTAGCAATCTCACCTCATGCGTTAAGCGCTGCCCATGTGCATTAAGAAGCAAAAATCCAACGATCCGTATACCACATTAGCAAGTGGTTTACTGGAGCCAAGAAAAATTACCCAAAGCTGGAAAAGTTAGAGTATTGCCTCCTGATCGCATCGAGGAAGCGACGACCGTATTTCCAAGCACATCCAATCAAAGTACTAACTGATCATCCTCTGAAACAAGTGTTGTACCGACCTAAAACTTTCAAAAGAATTGTCAAGTGGAACATCGAACTGAGCCATTATGATATTACTTACCATTCGAGAAAGGCTATCAATGGGCAAGTGTTGGTAGATTTCATCGCAAAGTTTACCATATGGGATGATGAAGAAGAAACACCGTCGAAAGTAGAGATGCAATGGAAACTCTTTTTTGATGGTGCATCTAACAACTTTTATTTGGGGCGGGGGTACTGCTTGAACCCTCGACGGCTGAGCCATCTGCTACACCTTACGCTTAGGGTTTCCTGCAAAATATAATGAAGTAGAATACAAAACATTAATAGTAGGGCTGAAAGTTATAAAAGAACTCAGAATAAAGTCCGTCCACACCTACAGTGACTCCTAGCTAGTCATTTGCAAAGGAAAAGACGAGTATCAGGCTTGAGGGGAGAACCTTGCCCTATATCTATCTAAATTACGAGGATTGCTGAGCGATATCGAACATTATACCATAACTCACATTCCACGAGAGCAAAACACCAAGGCGGACTACTTAGCTAAATTGACAAGCTCTAGAGATGATCAATCGATGGGACTAGTACCGGTTGAGACTTTGACTTCCTCTAGTATAGACGAAATGGATGTCAACTGGGTTCTCGAGACTACTACCGAACTGGAAACATGGATGACACCAATCAAGGGCTACTTACTTACAGGGACCCTTCCAACTGATCGAAATCAACGAAAAAAGCTTCTCTAGAAAGCGCCATGATTTGTAATACAGAATGGGATACTTTACCTAAGGCGATTCTCAACCCCCCTTTTTAGATGTGTGACCGACGATGAAGCTCGACGGATCTTGAAGGAAGTGCATGAAGGCGAATGCGGAGACCATACTGGGGGCAAGCCCTTGCAAAGAAAGTTCTCTTACGGGTATTTCTGACTGATAATAAACCACATTGTAGCAAACTACGCCAGACGATGTGATCGTTGCCAATGATTCGAAAAAATTAAAAGAACTACCTCAACAAAATTAAAACAGATGGTTAACCCATGGACATTTGCAATATAGGGAGTCGACTTGATCGGTGTACTGTTAGTAGCTAAAGGAGGGGCCAAATACGCTATAGTTGATGTTGACTATTTCACGAAATGGGTCGAAGCGGAACCACTAGCCACCATTACTACAAAGAAATTCATTGATTTTTTTTACTAAAAACATTATTTGTAGGTGTAGTGTGCCAAAAAAAATCATCAATGACTACGGGACCTAAGTAGAAAGCGTTGAGTTCAAAGACTTCTGCAAACGCTTTCGAATTGAGAAGAGCTTTTCCTCAGTTGCTCATCTGCAAGCAAATGGGCAAGTGGAAGTAATAAACAAGATCATCAAGTCCACTATCAAAAAGTGACTAAGTAAATCAAAAGGGAACTGGATTAATGAGCTTCCAATCGTATTATGGGCTTATAGGACAACTCACAAAGCAACAATTGGACGCACTTCATTCGCCTTGGCATATGGCTTAGAAGTAATGATTCATGTCGAACAAGAAGTCCCTCTCACTGAAGGAAAAACTTTAATCAGAAGCAAAATGAGCAACTCCTACTCGAATTATTGGATATGATTGACCAAAGGACGGAAGAAGCCAAGTTGAGGACCACCGCCCACCAAAAAAGGGTCGTGCGATATTTCAACTTAAAAGTTCACAACCAATCGTTCAATGCAGGAGGTCTGATCCTCAAATGAATCTATCATGTGCGGGGAGCCTTCGAACCAAACTTGGAAGGGCCATATGGGATCAATCAAAAGCTAAGGGATGGAACCTACGAATTGAAAACCGTTGACTAAACTTAAATTCCCAGAGCATGGAACAATGAATTGATGTGCTACTACTTCACCTGAAGACTACCTTATGTACTTTCTATATTTCAACAAATAAACTGTCCCTAGATGCCGGGGGTATTGTAAATAGGCAAAAGCTTCCCCAACTTCTATTAATAAAATTAATTCACTTTTTGAACCAACAAAGTTGTGTTTATAATAGTAACCTACTGAGTTTACAAGGTCAAATCGACTCAAAATCGTATAATTGATACCCGAGAAAGTGGAATCATGCTCAAGTACGCCTCACCTACCTGCTAGGTTGACGGAAAGAAATTGACTCAAACCATTGGATCGACGGAACCCGATCCCTGCCTTCTAAGAGCCAGTGTTGCCCCGACAGCATCGAGAAGGCTCAAATAAAAAGCCACGCATTCCGTAAGCCGCACACCAACTCTTCCAGCCATGAAATCATGCTCTTAAAACATAAACCCTTCACATTTCCCAAAGATAGGCAACATTGAGAAGCACAAAAAGCTACACATCTAGTAAGCCGTGCACAAGTCTCCAAGCCATGAAATCATGCTCTTAAAATATAAACTCCTCACATTGCCCGAAGATTGGCAACATTGAGAAGTATCAAAAGCCATGCATCCCATTAAGCCACGCATACTTTTAAGTACCAGAATTTCCCTGGCAATATTAGGGAACTCATATGTAATAGGAATTTCTAAGATCAACCCACTCCCATTATCGAGAGTAATAGGCATGGCTCTAATAAAACCAGAGTGCTATAAACCAGCAAAAAGCTCCAATTTCTGACACCCCATGATGAATTGTAACTTTTAACATGAATAACATTTAACTGTTTACAGTTAACTCATATGATGTGCATGCCCTGACAATGAAGTGCATAATTCAAGATTGCAAAAATTCAAAGAAATGACACTCATAAGTAACAAATCACATTTTGAGAAGTGATAAGTGGTTTAACTTCCAAAAATTTGCAAAGATTATTCATTAAGTTAATCCTGTAACTTTATGCTTCTATATTTTTCAATAGCTAACCTCATAAATGTATGCTCTACACTAAGTTTACGTTTTGGTGCATATTTCAAACATGCATTTGTTACATACTTTCTAGAATCGCATAGAAACATAAGTTACAAAACTTGTAAAAGAAAAATCAAATTGTGACTTAGTCAAATTCCAAAGTTTTGGTATGCGAACTATTCGAGCCATAAGTTACTGGTCGTCTGTCAAGTGTTTAAAGTAAACAGCCCTGTGAACTAAGGGCCATACACCAGTACTTAAAATAGTTAAATAAAAATGCTTAAACACAAAAATTTCACAAGTTCTATTACTCCAAACAAAGAATTTTGGAAGTAACCACAGAACTAGATAAAGTAAAATGGAAGAAAACAAAATAGACATAAGTGCACAGAATATATATGAGCAGATAAGTAAAGGTACAGTCAAAATACCAGAATGTATTACTTATAACATTTTTCTATACAAGATCAAATGAGGGGGCCGTGCCCACACAATGCTAGCCAACAAAAGGAAAAGTACAGATGCCATCCAAGCACAACTAAAGCATTAAGTATAGACTCTGCACTTGAACAAAACAATGCAAAATAAATAAAAACCAGATTAACTACCACCCAAGCTTCACAATGCCTCTTTCCACAACTCCATTTCCCACCTTTTGTACGAAGTTTTTGCTTCACCGCAGGGGTGGTGTCGATGCCAATGATGTCGACGATCTCCTCAGTGCCGACGTCCACTTTCTGCTCTGTAACTTTCTTAGAAGATTCACCTTTCGATTTGCATTTCCAAGATCTGTAGGAGCTCTTTGAAGCCTTTATCACTTCAACTTTCTCTTTTTCAATGGAAACCAGTTGTTCTTGAGATCCGCATGGCTTCTCAATCTGAATTTCTTTCTCCCGAACTTCGATCGTCGTGAAGTTACCTTCCAAAAATGCAGAAGGGTCATCCAAAACATGTAGTGTGGCGATCTTTTTAGATTCCGGCCTCAGTTGTGAACTAGACATGGACACGACAACTGAAGCAAATATAGAAACAAGCACGGAAGCGGTAAAGATAGCATTAGGTTCATGCACCGAGAAAACTGGCGAATCGGCAGATAAGGGAGACGGACCTATAAGTTAAAATGAAAGCGTTAAATTTGTCCTACTCTTGTGGCATGAGTTCAAAGTTCTCAAACCTAGGATAACAAGTAGACTACCTGGACCAGAAGAGTGATCGAGAATGTCAACCTCGTATTCACCGCCTTCACCCTCATTCGATGGTTCCACAATCCGAAAGGAAGCTTCAAGCCCAGAACTTGTTGACAGATCGCGAGGCTGCCCCGATGGTTCACCGGGACAGGAAATAAAAGGCTTTGGTAATGCTTCGGCGGTTTCCACCATGGCACTATCAGCATCTTCCTTCTATCTTTCAATCCGCAAAATCTCCTATCCTTCCAGCTATACCTTCTTTGATTCTTCTTTGAGATAGGCATTCTTTAGCTCTCGCTCGGTATAAACATCCCCGTTATCACAAAAATGGGTCAATATTACCTCCAAACCATAGTGAGTGTGCATGGGAATTTAGGGCCTAAGAACTGAGACTCCCCTAGTGTAATAGGGAATTGACATAAAAGTTCAAGATGGTCTCGTCCAACTTCTCCATCTTTCTCGAAAGCATTTTGAAGCCCGAAATAATCTATTGTAACCCTGGCCCTTTCGACTTTGACATGAGCTTCATCAGCGCTAAGCTGCATAAATCGATCCTGGAGCCTGGCATTATCTCAACCTGGTCGGAGATCGTTTTATCGCACAACTTCACAACTTCACCATATTCTGCAATCCTTTTATTATGCCCCTACAAGATAAGGTCATGGTCGGAAATGGTCTTCTTTTGGGCCTCCATTATTGCGGTACAAGCTGCCACCTCCTCTTTTAACTTGGCTTCTTCTACATGAGCTTTCTTATTCATCCTTGTAGACGATCTCTATTCTCGCATGAACCTCTTTTAGCTCTTTCAGCAAGCCGGCATCGTTTTTGCTTTCTTAAAGTGCCGCATCCTTTTCTTCTTCCAACTGTTTGATTCTGGCATCGCGTTTCACCAACACTCTTTTATAATCATCCTTCTCTGGTTCAAAGGAGAGGATTTCTTAATAGTTGTTTCGGTTCATGCCCGCCAGCTGTTTGCATAATTTTTCTCAACCTTCAGCCTATTCTAGATTGTTCTGGATTGCTTGAAGATGGGGAATGTATGTATCTCTATGAACCGGATGAAGATCATGATCAAATTTAACCCACCTTAAAACCACCCAGGGAGCACTACCTTAAGCTTTGGAGGACCGAATGGAAGAACATAGACAGATCTCTGGTGGACGTGTGAAGAACCGGGGGCAAGATCCACATGAGACAACAAAACCAAAGTTGATGGCAGAATGTGGATAGAAGAAATAGGGATTTCATGATCGATTGAGGCAGCGGGCGGAGCGAAGGCCCGTTGTTCTGCAAAATGAAAACCACGATCAAATTGGACTTTTTAGGCGACTCCTCTTGCTTATCAAAAGCCTTTTTTTCCATACCCACCTTTATATACTCATCCCCATTCCCTCTCATTTCGATGACGAGCTTTATCCTCTGAACGTTTTCTTTTCAATATTTCTCCTCATCTCACGAGGTTGATGACAGTTGAAAGATCATTTCGACCAGCATTGAGAGTCGGTAAATTCCTCAAGGTCATCGTAGAAGCTGCTTCCTCTCATGGTACCTGACAAGAAGAATAAATAAAGAGCCTTAGAAACAGAAGATAAGCATGAAAAGTATGTGAATAAGTGAGTGTAACCCTAGTGAAACGTGTAATGTGTTTAGGAGGAGAGCCTAAAATGATGTCATAAACTAGATCGGGCAGGCATCATGGAAGGAATCTGACTAACTTTGGGCACAACATGGCACTAATGAGGAGACACCTACTCAAACTTGAAGTCTTCCCCATGAGCACATCAAAATCGAAATAAGCATTGCCCAAAGCTCCAAATTCTACGCCAGCGTCTTTAATCGGATAATCTTGACGTTATTTAACTTCTAGAGCATCATCTTTATCACTTATATCTAGGGGAGGTAAGCTCAGAACAATGGTACTCCATCGCATGATTCAGAATCTCCATCTTCGGATACTGCGTAGAAATCATCATCGTCACTGAAGGACTCATCGCTACTGCTCTCAATCTCACCCTCCTCCATTTCTATGTCTATCGCAGCTTTTCCTTCTCTTTGATTAAACTCCCCTACCTCTTCTTCCAAATTCAGAGGAATTTTAGCCATGCAATGGCCTTGGTGGCAACATCTTTTCCGTTACGAGTCTCTTTAGCTGACTCACCAAACAGGCATTCCCTCTCTTGAAAAACACCCTCTTCGGAACCATGAGACAAAGATGTGGATCACGTATGTATCCTGGATCGGCAAGAGGATAGGACCTCAACCGGGACTGCAGACCTCCCTGGATGTAGCAGCCTATGCTGAAGCAGGTTTTCATCTATCAACAAGAACTTAACTGATCTCTCCACGGCATAACAGCCTTTAGGGTTTGGAAATTTTCATCGAGAGATAAGTCCTTATTCGGCCTCAGAATAATTATAGAAAATATTTGACTCATTAGAAATTCCATGGCAACGTATCGGAGCTCTACAAGTAAGAAAAAAACTTACCCCCCGTTGTCTAGAGATGATTGAATCCCTCAGGACAGTTGACAAAGAAGTATTGAGTCTTAAATTGGGATAAATTGCTCAGTAGTCGCAACTCAATTTTACAGTTCTTCTAAGCCCCAATCACTATTAAGGATGGACACTTGTCTCTTTTTTGAACGAGAGAAAATATCTTAGCTTGTCGAAGCTCGAGGCACGATTGAGAGTCTACATGAAGAGAACGTGCGGGCAGGTTAGAATAGAATATCCGTTAGGATGAATCTGAAATGGAGCGATTCCCAAGTTCGAGAGGGTTTCTCTCAAAAAGTCATTGAGGGGGCACTGCTCTGTTCAGGCACATATACAGATGATAAGCGTTATATCCCAAAGGCAACATATGAGCAAATTCATCTTTCTCTAGGAGGCACACCTCTTCCTTCGTAATGCCATACCATAGGAAGATGTTGTGCAAAACTTCAGCAGAAATCATGGAGGAAGTTCTGTTCAGCGGACTTAGAAGAACTCGAAAATTAGGAGTTGTCCAGTCCAAGATCGGATCGACTGGAACTAGCTAGCCATAATTAGCCCATAGAGCAGAAAAAGGAGAGGCGACAGACGATGACTTGGCCTCAGAAAGCATAGGACTTCCTCCGCTAGACTTTCGGCAAGAAGATGGGCACTCCATTCTAAACAACATAACTAACGTCCGAAGTGGTCAGTTAGTTCTACTTTAAAATAAGAATTCCAGTGCCACACTTGAATTCTATAGAAATATTGGTTCATACTGATGGATCGGACTTCAAGTATGTACCTGGGAAAGTGCGGTATGTTATCTATTAGTGGTAGGCTCAGTGTCCTGAACACTACAAATGCTCTATCCTGTGTAGACAATACACCCGCGACTGTAATGGAAAGGACTTCCCGTATCACTTTCCTTTTGAAATTACTTATCTAATACTTACCTATTATGGATAAACCAGACCTGTAAACGGATGCAATCGGATACGGATAGTGCTGTATCCGTATCCGTATCCGAAAATAAAAATTTGTATCCGACGTCCACGAATATCTATTAAATAATATCTGTATCCATGGATATCGAAAATATCCTTATCCGGCTTAACGAATACTGATTTTTCGGATATTGAAATATCCAAAAATATCCGCATTCAAACTACAAAATATAATTGAAATTTTACTCAATATACTGCATATTTAATTTGGCTTTAAACAAAAGACGAAAATTTGTAATAATACATCAAATTAACAATAGCTAATTCGATCACATAAAATCCATACGATAATGTTTCATAATTCATCATATAATCCATAGCCTAATTCAGTCACACAAAATCATAAAAAAACATAAAGCAAATGCATCATACATGTTTTAAATTGTAGCGAATACCATAATTTATCTTAATAGCACACATATAAACTAAAGTATTGCTTTCTTTCTCCATGGTGTGGTTGAAGCTTCAAAAGATGACCTTGCAGAAAAATATAAACACGTATATTAGTTTTATAAACATGTAAATTTCATAACTAACCCAAATATAACAAGCAAGCAACCCTTAGAAAGTTAAGAACATAACTGCAATATTCCAATAGCCGAATAATACTCAGAAAGTTATTCAAATAAGAAACATGTACAACATAAACATAGGATATAACCAAAAAGAATGACGTACCCATGCATAATGTTTCAGATTGCTCCTAAGATTGTATTTTGCGAAAAGAGGTAGTGATATCCATGTATTGTCGTTAAAAATTCGCAACATGAAAATACATAGTATTGCAAACTTGCTTTGTAAATAATGCATGAACGATGAACATCATAGTGTTCAACACAATTACTGCATACTACATTTACTACTTGTACTCTCAAACAAAACACTGAAACTCATTTTTCAATTCATTGACTTCCTAATTCAGTACAATCTAAATAAAATATATTATAATATTGATAAACCAAGACAACAAACACAAAAAAGATTAAAACATTTCAAATAACTCCAACACAATCTAGACCTTTACAAACCAGTAACGATAATTCCATAACCATTGGAATGAAACAGCAAGCGCAGTCTTATAACGTAACCAAATGTTAAATATATTTGCTTCAATTAAGTTGTTTGTAAATCAAGAACACTTACCATTACCTTTTGCGAAGCATGTTTATAACGTAACCATAGCATCATCAACAAACTCGACATTCTGACCTATTAAAAGTTTAAAAACAAAAGAATTAAATCATATATGGGATGGTTATTGTGTTGAAAACATGCAGAAAAATATAATAGTTTTACCAATATCGAATGACAACCAATCCTTTATACAACTCAAAGCTTCTACAATATCCGAAGATAATGAAGATCTACTCTCCGAAATTAATCTTCCTCCACTACTAAACGATGATTCGGATGCTACGGTTGATATCAGAACAGCTAAAATATCACGAGCGATCCTTGCAAGAATTGGAAAAGTAGGCCCATTTGTTTTCCACCATGTCAAAATATCAAAAATGTCCTCATCTTTACCCATTGGTAACAATTCATCTTCTAAATACTTATCAAGTTCCGTTTTCAAAGCTTATGAGCTACCAACTTTTTTCTCAACATAATTTCTCCATTTTAAATCCGTTTTTGTTCTCTTCTTAGAAACAAAATTAGAAGAATCAAATGTATCACACGAAGAATTGTTAGATTGCCCCTTAGGAGAAGTCCATTCCATTTCATATAAAGTAAATAGAGATTTCAAAGATTCACAAATTTTTGCAACATGAACTTGTGCACGATCACCATAAACCACATCAAAGAAAAATTCAATATAAGCCAAACTATAACGGGGATCTAAAACCATACCAATACTCATCATTAGACTCCAAGTGCTCCAATACTTGTCAAACTTAATTCTCATCTTTTGGGCCATACATTGAATATACTCATGTTCATGTAGCTCCCACGTAAAAATACTTTCATAGACATCGTAAATGCTTTTACAATATAAATTAGTCGTAGGATATTTAACACCCGAAAACTTAAGTGTAACTTCATAAAATATTTTCAAACATTCACATATTTCTTTTCCTATTTCCCATTCTTCATTTGATGGCAACCATTTGTAATCATGGGTTAAATCAACCAATCGCTCAAATGCCGGACGCACTTCAAGAGCACTTTCAAGCGTTAGATATGTTGAATTCCAACGTGTTGAAACATCATAAGACACTCCTTTCCCAATTAATCGAGTTTGAGCCAATGCATTTTCCTAATTTTCTTTTATCACATGTGATGATTTTGTATAATTGACGCTTTCTCTAATTTTTTCAATAAGACCTTGCGCCATTTTTAATCCATCTTGTACAATCAAATTTAGTATGTGCGTGCAACAACGCGTATGAAATATTTCACCACCAAGAGGCATCGCATTTTTACCAACTAACCATTCTTTTAATCTCTTATCATTACATCATTATTTGACGCATTATCAACCGTAAGTCTAAATAACTTCTTATTAATATTCATTGCAATACTTTTGATTTAAGAGAAGCGTTAAGTGTGGACCCGATATGTGGAGGGGACAAATCATAATAAGCGATGACTTTTTTTGTATTTCCAATCATCATCAATAAAATGACAAGTTATGCAACAATAGCCTATGTTTTGGTGTTCAGAGGTCCACAGATCTGTAGTGAGGCTAATACGGGTTGACAAGCAATCAAATGTCTCTTGTAATTTGCCTCTCATATCATTATAGACTTTTAAAACAACATATCGAACTGTATTTCTAGAAAAGAATTTAATTACTGAATTAATACTTCTAATATACTCTTGAAAATACACATGTTCAGTCATGTTAAATGGATAATCATGCTTAGCAACCATACGTGCAAAACACATTTGGCTTCTATGTTGATCAAACTTCCAACTCAATAATTTAATTTGTTTGTTGGGAGAATTTTTGGTAGTCAATAGTTGTTGTCTTGATATTCTTAGACGAGTGGGATTTTTTTGGACATGATTTTTCAAGTGGGTTGTTCCCATTGAAGTAGCTCCATTAAATAATCTGGAACAATGTTTACAAGTGGCTTTAATAGCACCTTCCATTACTTCTCTATTAAAATCTTTCCACACATTGGATTTCAAAATTCTTACATTTGAAGGTGTGGATTTGTCTACATCCGTAGAAAGGTTTTCAGATACTTGTGTGTGGCAAACTAGAGTCTGTAACCATGTTTGAAGTGTTTCGATTTTCTTCCATGACTACAACGTCATTACCACAAATATCCTTGTTACTACAGCTTGATGAGGCATTCATCATTTTCAAAACTCTACAATACCAAATAAATAAATATCATTGCTATCTAAGTTTATCACAAATACGTCATTTTATCAAACAAGACATTTTATCACCAATAAATAAATTTCATTATGCCTAAGTTTCATTACTGTCTAAAATAAATTTTATTTTATCAAATAAATTTTCATTACTGTCTAGAAAAATTTTCACTACTTTCTAACATAAATTTTCGCTATCAAATAAAATAAATTTCATTGTGCCTAAATTTCCTTTTATCAAATAAATTTTCACTAATGTCTAAAATAAATTTCATTACTGTAAATTCAGAAATTTCCACATACGTCAGAAACTAGGGCAGAAATTTCATTACTGTAAATTCATCATTCTAAACAATTTCCACATACGTTAGAAATTCAGAAAAATCATGATGATCTAAGTAAATTCAAAAATTACCGAGACAATCTCCAAGTTGAGCGTAGGAATTAGAGCTTCCAGCTGCTTCAGCGTCGAAACTAGGGCTTCGAGTGGAGTTGTGATTTCAAGAGCAGCGGCGCGATGAGGAGCAGCGGAGCGGCACGATGAGGAGCAATGGAGCGACGCGGCGATAAAGGCGATGTCGATTGTCGACTGTGTGGAATCGCGAGTGAATTACTTCAAAATGGAAATGCGGCTGTATACTGGCTTTTAGCTGTTAGGGTTTTGTTTTAATACGAGTATGGTATGTGGTATAGTTATAGGCCAAAATACAATCAGGCTTGTTTATTTGGAAATTTAAACAGAAAGGAATTGGATTGATGGATATTTATTATGGATATAAAATAACATATTAAAATAATAATAAAATAAATTTGAACTAGACGGATATTTATCGGATACAGATATAGCAATATCCGTATCTGTATCCGAAATATGTTTCGGATATCCGCATCTGCTTTTTGGATATCGGATAATTATTCGCTTTTCGGATATGGATGCGGACGGATTTCGGATATTTCGGATATTCATTGACAGACCTACGATAAACAATCAATAACGGATCCATTGTTTGAAACGATGTGGAAATTCCTATCCGGTATAGATACATTGTGCATTCAAAAGAGAGCAAAACCAATCTGAATCCTCTAGAAGGACGAAACCAATTCACGATGTGTCATGCAGTATCAACAATGGGACCCGACGCAAGTCGATTCTGGCTCAATGGACAATGATAGCAAAACATGTCAAACATTGGGGTAAAGCCTAAATATCATTCTGTGAAGAACTCAATACTTGATTTACTATCTTTCTCCACTAAGCCACAATCAACTCAGACTCTTCACGACTAACAATACGAATAAAAATCCGTCACCAAATCGATAAATCAAAGTCATAATCAGTAAACCTACCTTGGATCAGTAATCAAGAGATAAGAAGGGTTAAAATTCTCGATCTTGCAACCTAATCCCTGGATCGGCGATGACTTATGCAAGTCAACGAGCTAACCTAGGGTTCGGTTGACGATGACAAAAGAGGACTAGAAACATCGACGAAGCGGTAGCGACAAGGCTATGAATTTGATGGCAAGATGATCGATGACGGTTCTTGAAGGTTGGACCAACTTAGGGATCGATCAGAAGATAGATCGAACCATTGAGGAAAATGGGTCAAGTCGTTGAAGGAAGCATGAATCGCTAGAGGAAGTCGTAAGCTTGGGTCATGGAATAAGAATGGGATAGGCCGGCTCGAAGGCTTATATAGGAACAGAAAATAGGAAAAAAAATTCCAAGTAATTGGATCGCTAGCGATCAATAAGATCGCCTGCTCTTCATCTTAAACTTTCCTACCGGTATCTACAGAGTACTTCAAGGCATGTTGGGAAGATATAGAGTAAAGTTCGATCTATTATGACAAGAAATGGCAGTCGAGGTCAAAACATAGCATGAAGCAACATAACTTAGTTCACATTCGTGTGACCCTAACACGACTGCTTGGAATTCAACAAACAGATATTAAAAAGCAATTACTTCCCGAGCATGCTTGTAGTTAATGAACACATGCTCTAGGGGGGAGAACGTTATTTGGTTTTTTAACCTTGCGGGATCTAAGAGAAGTCAGAACAACTTGATCGAGTCAGAGTAGCTCAGTAACCAACTAAAGGGACCAAAGCAAGAAGCCAAAGGAGGCCAAGGAAAAAGAATGAAAAAATAAACTAAGGACATGGATCGTTGACAATCTATGGCCCATGGATCACATGCGATCCATGTTATTAATTTAGTAGTTTGTTAAGTTTCTTGCATCATGATTCAATCCATGTTATAGAAGCAATGACTAAGTTTGACGAGAATTTGAGTTAGTTAAATATAGAGACAACATTCATCTATTCTAGCGGCAGCTAAATACAACAAGATAGTAAACCATCATCAAAACAAGGCGGCATACAACAAGACTACATAAACAACATCGACACAAGATGAGAAAGGCACTCCAGACACCAAAGTCTAAAAATAAGCTAAGTGTTGTTTGCACCAAAATTGGGCAACACCCTTCGGAAGTCTTTGAAGAGATAATAAGTGAAGAACTTAAATTGGAAATGAAAATTATCTAACAAAAACTCCAAGTTATAGAAAAGTAAATTGCATAGAAGACAAGAATTTAGAGTGGTTCGGCGATGCGCCTACGTCCACTATGAAGTTTGATCATTTTATTGCTTAATACTTGAAGGTTACAAGTGCTTTGAAGCAAATTACAGCAGACAACAGACTTAAATTCGAAATCAGCAGCCAAGATGGTGGTATGGAGTGATTCTGGCAGCGTTTAGGCGTACTCTTTCTCTCCAAATTCTCCGACCCCTTCTCTGAATGACCAGGGGCTCTATTTATAGGTGTGGAAGGCCAAGATCCCGCCTAAATCATGGAGAGGCTGCTTGGCACGTGACGGGGGGCCCACAGGCCCGCGTTCTTGAAGTGCGTGCCCAGTTTGGGATCGATTCGAAGTGAACTTCGAATCGATCAAAAAATTGTCCAATTGCGATGAAACTTGGCGTGGACGTTCTTCATCATGTAGACAAACTTCTGTAAAAATTTCATGGGATTTGGATTAGTAGATTTGGAGTTATGATCGGTTCGAAATTGGGTGTTCGTCATGCTGGTTGCTTCGACTCCGCTGATTCATTCGAATCCATAGTTCGACTCCATATGGTTCGAATCCATGCTTTTGTATGCAATGTGGATGGATTCGAAACCGATGGCTGATGGATTCGAAGCTTGGATGGATTCGAAGCTTCTGATGGATTCGGAGCTTCTGATGGAGTCGAAGGTTGTGATGGATTCGAGACTTGTGAAGGACTCGAATTTGTGATGGATTCGAATGTCGCCTCGTCCTATGGGTTCGAATATGATGGGTTCGAAATAGAAGGTTTCGAACACGATGGTTTCGAACACGATGGGTTCGAATGTGATGGGTTCGAACATGATGGGTTCGAACCGAGCAATGTGCACCTTCTTAACTTGGATCCATCATAACTTGAGCATATGACCTCGGATTGACTTGAAATTTGAAACACGGACTTCTATGATCTTTCTGGTCATGTCCTATCAATTGTAGCTCAATCTGGACTCGGACAAAATTCATCGATATCCATAGTGAAGAGAAGTGCAACCAATCTCTGAGACGAACTGTCCTTTGTTTTTGGCCAATCTTTTGGTATCACGGCTTTGCCAAAAAGCGGGATAACATTTTGCCCCCCAAAGTACGTCTTGTGGGAACATGACGTGCTTTGAATAGCTGCCATTTCTTTCTGAAAAATCATTGCTCTCTTTTTGTTGAGACTCGTACGCTGTATTACTGCAACCTTGCCTTGATATGATTGATTGCTGTATAATAGCGCTTAGCCGTTGGCTGTTGTAGTTGTAACAGGATGACTGTTTGATCCCTGTAAATGTCTAAAATCAAATGTTAGTTCGATAGGTATGCACATATACTAGTTTGACCCTTGTTAACGTCGTGCGTTCACGAGTCATGTCGGTTTTGTTCGCTATTGAATTTCGTATCGATTCTCTCCTGAATCGATTTTAGATTCAAGTCAAAGCATTGTTTTTATGGTTGTCTATGATTATCCTCTTGTATCGATCCTCTCCTGAATCGGTATATAAGGTAGACAAGTAATTTTTCAAATCATAGCGATTCATTTGCTCTTATAGACGTCCTTTGATGGATTCGAAGTCACGTCTGTTCGGATCGATCGTCTTCGAGTCGACGGTTTTTTTTTTTTTTTATCCAGCCTTTGCTTAGTGCTTCCTTGAATCGATGATTCCTCGCACCGATAAAGTTGGGATGGATTCGATCGTGTAAAGGTAGGAAGGCAATGGATTCGAAGTGAAATTTGAGTTGTAACAACGTTCGATGGTTGTTTTAAGTCCTTCCTTTTGTACCGATCCTCTCCTGGATCGATTTGGGATGTTAGAATGTATGCTTCGTATCGATGGATATGTAATATTGGATCTTGGATTGATGGATACAAGTGTAATGTTTTGTGTTGATGGAGTTGAACGATCCAGACATAATCGTGCAGTGATTGTTTGCGGAGGACATGCCATCTCTCATTCGTCTATTCAAGAATAATTCCCCACGGTAGATAGCCTTTGATAGGAGTCATCCATGACCCCTTTCTTGGATCCATCTCTAAAACCTAGTCGATCTTCATCTTTCAGCGCCTGGAATAGTAAATATTTCTACTGGGATAAAGTCTGTTTGTTGCGCATCCCCGGAGTTGGCTAGCTCAGCCAATGATTCGGCCTTTTCGTTTTGTTCTCTAACGATTGGGATAGTGGCGTAATACTAGAAGTTGGCTAGTATCTCTAGGATACAATTGAGATAAGGAGCAAGACGTTGCCCCCTAGTTAGATAGTCCTCCCTGACTTGGCACATTAAGAAGAAATCGTATAAGATATGTAAAGCTTCCATTCCTATTATTTTTTTGTAAGTCTTAGCTTGGCGACCAAGGCTTCATACTTAGCTTTATTATTCCATTTGAGTAAACTTTCAGACATTTAAGGTTGCCATTGGTCCTATCGTAACGGTTGGCGTGTGTTGACATGACCCAATTGAAGTGTAGATCTTCACGATCCAAGATCTTGGGCAAAATGGGAAGCCTCTCTGAGAGATCTATCAGAGCTGCTTGGTAAGTAGCATAAGCATTCTCAAGTTTGAATCCATGAATTGCAGCATAGCACTATAGGCTCGGGTCAGTAGCGAAACAGTTGTATTCCTTGTCTGGGACATGTTTCAATATCTGATTTTATTTGTTGTTTTGCGTACATGGATGAGAGTAATTCATGTCTAAATGATCGAGTCAATTAGTTGGTTGATCATTGGATATGGAAAGCTATGCTTCGCCATGCCTCATGCAAATCTGAGTAGCCGACGTACATCCGCCACTCTCCATTTGTTTCTTTCGTAAGTAAAGGATTGGATACTCATTTTGGGTAGAGGGCATCGTGGATAAACCTATTGGTTTTGAGTAGATTCGCCTCCTCCTTTAGTGCAGCAAATCTTTCTAGTTCTGTGTCGCTTCGTTTTTATTCACCGAGACATGCTTCGGGTTGACATTTAATGCATGGTTCTCAATAGTTGGTGGGGGTCCATATGTATATATGAGATTGAGTCCAAGCGGACATACCAAATTCACCTGGAGCAATGCAGTTGACTCTTGCATCATCCTTGTGAAGAGTTGTGATTTGATCTACAATACCTGTGATGGGTTGTAGGCACTTCATGAGCTTATTTGCAATGGTAAATGATCAGGCTCGTAGGGATGTGGAATTAAAGGCATAGTAGAGTTTAGCCATGTGTCGCATGCTGCAACATAGCTGGTTCCGGCTATGAGTTGGAATCTACTTGTGTTTTCGAGCAGTGCGCTTTCCGATTCAATGTACTTGCAATCCATTGCTCATCGGAAGGGTCAGAATGATGATTAGTTTCCCATAAGTCCAGGCGTCGATCTGATGATTCTATCTCTAAGCATCCTTTCGGTCGTAACTTCAAGTTGTTATGAATACTAGGCACGAGCTATGGGATTGATTTGTCATATCCAGCTCTTAAATGATCACACTCATGCCCCCAGTCTTGGGTTGATGGATGTATTGTGCGAACGATTAAGCTTAGCTTCTGCTGTATTTATACTGCAGTCCAAGCTGTAAGAGCTAGAGTTGTTTGATAAATGATCGAATTATATTCATCTTATTTCTCATGCATGCCCCCAAGTTGGGGGAATATCTCGATAAGCATCAAGGTAGATAATGTTCGCTTCAATTTCGCATTACGTCCCATTGAACCATAGGATCGAGTTAATCAATGGAAAGCTGAGTTGTGCCTCATCCTGCATTCTATCCTAGTTCTTTCCTCTAGGCAGAATACTTCATTGCCTCGTCGACATTCATTTTGCTTCTTATGTCGTCATACTCTGGGCATAAAAACTGAAGAGTGAATCGTCCAGTAAGATCCAATGTAGGATTGATGCTTCCCTTGTCGAATCGAGGGAAAGAATCGGTGCGTGGACAGTTAGGTTATACTTGTTTTGAATTGCTCGTTTTGTCAGATTTGGTTAAGAGCCAAAGAATGAATGGTCGCATTGCATTCTTTTGGAGTTAGGTGATCAACTACGTCCATTTCGATTTACGTTCTCCCGTCAGATCTAGGGACAAAGTCAGCTCAAATTCAGTCAGGTCACGCTCATCCAGTCTCATGCACTTCCTGGCGGATCGATGGAAGGTGATGGAGGACGAACGGTCAAATCACACTCATTCGCGGTTCTATCCATGCTCTGGTGGTCGAAGGTATTCGATGGGTGCTCAGGTCACATTGAATTGTAGTCGAAGAGGATCGATATTGGCCGTTGATTTAGCGACACAATGTAGAATGTACGGACCTCATTGCCTATCGATCCTTTGGTATGACATGAAAGGTGCAGATCGATATTTCCCGTCGATCTGGCGGTACGCTATAATTGGCTTCTCGTAACTTCGAGCATCATTCTGGTTGGCTAGCATTAAGGCCTCCTTGCAGTCGTTGCCTTAAATTGTAAAGGAATCTGAATAGCTAGCAATGTAGCGAGTCTCATTTCTCTTCTTTCAATGATTTGTTCTTCTGCCCCCAGCCTTGGGTTAGCAGAGTTAGTTTGTGGACGGTCCAATTGCGTCTGTAGCGAGTTTATACTCCTCTCGTCGACTTTAGGTCGGAGTTGGTGAATGAATGGTCGAATCACATTCTTCATCTGTCTATGGTCGCAGTCGCACTCTGGGGACTAGAGGCAGTTGAAGGGCCATTAGTCACACCTAATTGATGTTCATACCCATGTCCACACTCTGGGGACTAAGAATTTTAGCAGAAAATGGTCTAACCACATTTTCCTCGATTAATTCCTCTGGCGCTAGTCAATGGCGAAAGTCGAAGTGTAGTCGGTCACATTGCAACAACATTAATTTGATGTTCCTCCTTCTAATTTGGAGAAAGGAGCTAATTGGCGGATGGTTGGGTCATATCCGGCCACGTCGCATGCACAACCCACCAGATCATTAGCTAGAGTTAGCGGATGAACGGTCGTGTCATGTTCATTTGCGGTAGGATGGGTAGTCACATCCATTTAGAATAAGACGTTCAGCTAGGTCCGTTTTGCGAATCTACATCTCCCTGTCTGATCGAGGAAGAAATCTTGTCTTGCTGGGTTGGAGTGTATTCCTAAAAGATTATGTTATAGGTCCCGTGCCGGGAATAAGTGCTGATGCATGAACGGTCATGTCGTGCCCGCTTAGTGCTAGATAGTCGGATCACAACCGATTTTTTATGATAAGTGTGCCCCCATGTCAGGGGAAGACTTGGAAAGAAGAAAGTCTAACCACATCCGCTTTTTGTACTACAGAACTTGCTGCGGAATTAGAATTGATAAATGGGCAATAAAATCGCATCCCTTCTGGTATTTATATTCCAATCCATGCTTCGAGGATTGGAGTTGGTTGATGGGTGGTATGTCACGCCCACTAGGTCTTTATACTTCATTCTGTGCTTTCGGGACCAGAGTTAGTTGATGTTTACAATCCAGTTCACACTCTAGGAATCTGGAATTAGTTGATGGGTGGTTAGTCACACCCATTTGGCATTCGTGCTCCAGTCCAGGCTCTCGGGACTTGAGTGAGTCGTTGCTTTATATTCCAATTCATCCTTTGGGAATCTGGAGTTTAATTATGTTTGTACTCCAGTTCGCACTATGGGAATCTGGAGTCAGTTGATGTATGGTCGATCACATCCATTTTAGTGTTTATACTCCAGTCCGCACTCTGGGGACTTAGAGTTATTAAGTGTTTATACTCCAGTTCGCAACTTTGACTTGGCATTCGCACTCTAATTCACTCTCTGGGAATTTGGAGTTGACATTTGTATTTTGGTCCGCGCTCCGGGAACCAAGAATTGATGTTTATACTCCACTTCGCGCTCTGGGGAATTGGAGTTGACATTTGTATTTTCCGGTTCGCCCTCCGGGAACCTGGAATTGATGTTAATGCTCCGATTCACGCTCTGGGAGCCTGGATTTAGCATTTGTGTTTTTGGTTCGCACTCTGAGAACCTGGAACAGATGTTTATACTCCAATTCACACTCTGGGAAGTTGGAGTCATCCAATAGATGGTCAGTCACACCTATTTGGGCTTTTTAGGAATTCGTTCGCACTCTGGGAACGATGGATCTAATGTTTATACTCCAATTCGCACTCTGGGAATTTGGAGTCCGTTCACACTCTGGTAACGATTTATTGGGTGTTTATACTCCAATTCATACTCTGGGAAGTTGGAGTCCGTTCGCACTCTGGGAACGATTTATTGGATGTTTATACTCCAATTCACACTCTGGGAAGTTGGAGTCCGTTCGCACTCTGGGAACGATTTATTGGATGTTTATACTCCAATTTACACTCTGGGAAGTTGGAGTCCGTTCGCACTCTGGGAACGATTTATTGGATGTTTATACTCCAATTCACACTCTGGGAAGTTGGAGTCCGTTCGCACTCTGGGAACGATTTATTGGATGTTTATACTCCAATTTACACTCTGGGAAGTTGGAGTCCGTTCGCACTCTGGGAACGATTTATTGGATGTTTATACTCCAATTCACACTCTGGGAAGTTGGAGTCCGTTCGTACTCCGGGAACGATTTATTGGATGTTTATACTCCAATTCACACTCTGGGAAGTTGGAGTCCGTTCGCACTCTGGGAACGATTTATTGGATGTTTATACTCCAATTCACACTCTGGGAAGTTGGAGTCCGTTCGCACTCTGGGAACGATTTATTGGATGTTTATACTCCAATTCATACTCTGGGAAGTTAGAGTCCGTTCGCACTCTGGGAACGATTTATTGGATGTTTATACTCCAATTCACACTCTGGGAAGTTAGAGTCCGTTCGTACTCTGGGAACGATTTATTGGATGTTTATACTCCAATTCACACTCTGGGAAGTTGGAGTTAGTGTTTATACTCCGGTTCGCACTCTAGGAACCTAGAGTTGATTGCAGGACTGTCGTGTGTCGGTCCAGTTCGGCCATTGATGCGATGGCTTTCCCCCGAGAGGTGGGTTTCGCTTAGCAAATGATCGGTGGGATCTCGATTACTTTCCACTTATCTTCCATCAACGTAGGAGGAGACTTAGTTTATGGACGGATGAATCGCATCCGTGTTCATTTGGATCCCGCTTCTTAGGTTGGAGGCAAGAGTTGGAGAGTGGACGGTCGAGCCACGTCCACTTTACGCTTTGCGCTCTTTCAGTCGAGTTGAGGAAGAGAGTTGGAATGATGGCTCATGATGATTAGTGAGTAAGCAGTCGGTTGTTGATGACTATAAATTGAGGGTTGGCCCCTGATAAAGTCGGTTTGAGGCATGATTGTTTTGTCGAATCATTGATGCAAACTGGGGAGTGAATGGTCAAACCATATCCGCTATAAATATGTGCTCTTAAAAAAAAACCCCAAGTGTCCAATGCAGGATTGGATGCATGGACGGTCACGTCACGTCCATCTTTGGTGTGATTTCGATTTTACTGGGCATCAGAAGAAACATAAGTATTGTGGCGAGCTTCAAGTAAGAGATGGAGAGTGCATGGTTGGGACATATAACTCCAAGTCTTTCTCAAATCTCCTAATTAAATTGCATAGGCATGTGAGTGGATGGTCGGTTGCATCAACTTCGTACTGGAGCCCTGAACTTGTCTGTCTCTACCACTTTGATGGCCTGCCCCCATGTCAGGTGCATAGAGCAGCCAGCGAGTGGTTGAATCGTGCTCATCATGATGATACCTAAATGACTTTATCATAGTCCATGGAGGTTGTTTTGCACCCATCCTTAAGTACTCGGTTACCGATTTAGAGTATGGAGCAGGTTCCCTTTTATGTCACCAAGTTGATCCTTCGTCTGATTTATCAACGTAATGTTGGCCTGGACATGCTGGTGTAGTCGTCGGCGACTATCCACCAGTTCTGTTATCAAACTCTGGAAATAAGCTTTTTGTGCTGATTTCATTTATAAGTGTTGGCAGCAACGAGCTGTGGATTTTGATCAATTCGTTGGCCGCCAGTTTCTTTATTCCCTTTAGCAATATGAGAAGTAGAAATGGTATGCCTAACCACGATTGACAGTCTTCTTTGAGGAATAGGGGATACAACGCATTTGATGGCATTCGTCACTTTTCATGGACTCCATCCACCATCCTCACTTCATGAGATAGCGGCAGAGGTTGAATTTCCGTAGTACACTGACATAGTCACCATGCTGAATTTTTGCTAGAAATTTTGTATGTAGGATGATTTCGATGAATAGGCCCCGATTGGGAAAGATACTCCAATCAATATTATCAAGCCATTTTTTGGCTACATGGTCTTGTAATACTAGTGAATGATGCATGCCTGATTGCCTAATGTTCGAGTGGTTGGTAATGTCGATCGAATGGTGAGTGGATTAATATGGGCTCATTGATTGGTGATTATTTCTAATTTTCACCATGAAGGAGGCTCGCATAAGATAGTTAGGAAGTCCTCTTAGAGTTGTATGTCATGCTTTTAGTCATATGGACGTGGAATGATTAAGATGCGGGCATATGAAGATGGTTCAGTGGTGAACAACTATGTTCTGAGTTGGCAGAGTAGACAAGGCAGGGTAGTCGTAATACTAGCCATCGCACCATAATTGTCAGTTTAGGAGTTTTAAAAGCTGGTCAATTGGAGGAAGTTGTAGTCCACTTTAAAAGCATGATACATTAATCAACTCTAGTTCTTGGCATATTAGCTAGGTTCTCCAGCCTCTAGGAGCACCAGTTGAATAGTATTTCAATACCCATTCCTTGATTGCAACTCAAAAATTGCTATTGTAATCTCTTACTTCTCGTCCAGTCATGGAACGATCTGAATGTTCCTTTATTTAAGTTGAGGTTTGGATTAACTATGCTGGTGCTCTGCGCTGCGGCTAGGGTTCGGGGGGTTTCCCCCCGAAAAAAATTTTTTTAGCCTCTTTTTAGGAAATTTAGATCGTACCCGATTTTTTTTTTTTTTTTTTAAATGATGGATACGAAATGTTCGTTCGCATCGATGGTTCGAGCGCTTAAATGATGGATCGAACTAAAGGCAGATAGATGGATACAAACTGCATGTGCGTATTGATGCGAAATGGAGGCAGATGGATGGGTACGAAGTACCTGTGAGTATCGATTCGAATTGGAGGCAGATGGATGGACACGAAGTAACGCTCCATGATGGATACGAAGTAGCGCTCCCTGATGGATACGAAGTAGCGCTCCGTGATGGATACGAAGTAGCGCTCCCTGATGGATACGAAGTAGCGCTCCGTGATGGATACGAAGTTCACCGCATTTCTGGATTCGAAGCTATGGATACGAAATTCACCACATTTTGTGGATTCGAAGCTATGGATACGAAATTCACCACATTTTCTGGATTCGAACCTATGGATACGAACTTCACCACATTTTCTGGATTCGAACCTATGGATACGAACTTCACCACATTTTCTGGATTCGAACCTATGGATACGAACTTCACCACATTTTCTGGATTCGAAAATATGGGTTCGAAAATGATCATATTTTCATGGATTCGAACATATGGATACGAAATTCACTATATTTTCTGGGTTCGAAAATATGGATACGAAAACCATCATTTTTTCATGGATACGAAAATATGGGTACAAAATTCATCATATTTTCATGGATACGAAAATATGGGTACGAAAAACAACATTTTTTATGGATTCGAAAATAGGGGTACGGACTGCATGATGAATATGGTTCTTCTTAGATTTTAGAGCAATCTGAATAGAATAGAAGGAACCCATGAACGATAGACCTGGATCTCTCTCTTAGATTTATTCAATCCGGTATCGATGACAGATCCAACGAGCAGGAGAAAATTTAGGTTTTCTCAGTGAAAGCACCAAAATGTTTGCACCAAAATTGGGCAACACCCTTCGGAAGTCTTTGAAGAGATAATAAGTGAAGAACTTAAATTGGAAATGAAAATTATCTAACAAAAACTCCAAGTTATAGAAAAGTAAATTGCATAGAAGACAAGAATTTAGAGTGGTTCGGCGATGCGCCTACGTCCACTATGAAGTTTGATCATTTTATTGCTTAATACTTGAAGGTTACAAGTGCTTTGAAGCAAATTACAGCAGACAACAGACTTAAATTCGAAATCAGCAGCCAAGATGGTGGTATGGAGTGATTCTGGCAGCGTTTAGGCGTACTCTTTCTCTCCAAATTCTCCGACCCCTTCTCTGAATGACCAGGGGCTCTATTTATAGGTGTGGAAGGCCAAGATCCCGCCTAAATCATGGAGAGGCTGCTTGGCACGTGACGGGGGGCCCACAGGCCCGCGTTCTTGAAGTGCGTGCCCAGTTTGGGATCGATTCGAAGTGAACTTCGAATCGATCAAAAAATTGTCCAATTGCGATGAAACTTGGCGTGGACGTTCTTCATCATGTAGACAAACTTCTGTAAAAATTTCATGGGATTTGGATTAGTAGATTTGGAGTTATGATCGGTTCGAAATTGGGTGTTCGTCATGCTGGTTGCTTCGACTCCGCTGATTCATTCGAATCCATAGTTCGACTCCATATGGTTCGAATCCATGCTTTTGTATGCGATGTGGATGGATTCGAAACCGATGGCTGATGGATTCGAAGCTTGGATGGATTCGAAGCTTCTGATGGATTCGGAGCTTCTGATGGAGTCGAAGGTTGTGATGGATTCGAGACTTGTGAAGGACTCGAATTTGTGATGGATTCGAATGTCGCCTCGTCCTATGGGTTCGAATATGATGGGTTCGAAATAGAAGGTTTCGAACACGATGGTTTCGAACACGATGGGTTCGAATGTGATGGGTTCGAACATGATGGGTTCGAACCGAGCAATGTGCACCTTCTTAACTTGGATCCATCATAACTTGAGCATATGACCTCGGATTGACTTGAAATTTGAAACACGGACTTCTATGATCTTTCTGGTCATGTCCTATCAATTGTAGCTCAATCTGGACTCGGACAAAATTCATCGATATCCATAGTGAAGAGAAGTGCAACCAATCTCTGAGACGAACTGTCCTTTGTTTTTGGCCAATCTTTTGGTATCACGGCTTTGCCAAAAAGCGGGATAACAAGTGTATGGATCGCCAACGATCCATACATCCTCATAGGATCACTGCGATTCAAATGAAACAAAGCAGAGGGTAAATGCTAAGGGGTTGGCTCGCATTCGAGCATACACAATGGATCACTTGCAATCCATAGACCATTGATCGCTAGCGATCAATGGTTTTGGCTTGGGTCATGAGGCAAGCTCCAGTGCACCTTCCATAATCATTTGTAATTAATTACAAATTGGCTTGGCCCAACAGCTCCCTAACCTCTATAAATATTCTCCTATCTACAGCATAAAAGGAATCCTCTAGACTGGCCGTTGAAACTCCGCAAAAAACTTTCTTCACTCTACTTCTTCCTCACAACAGTCATCCAAAGAGTTCACTGTGATTCTCTAGTGAACTCTAGCATTGAGGACTTGATCTAGCTAGGGACATTCAAGAAATCTGTAATCAGATCAACTTTGTAATAGCAATAAGTTCTAATAAAAACTATAAAGTGGGCATAGGATTCATTAGCGACCAAACCACTATAAAAAATATTCTTGTCTTTTTTCTATTTCTGGTCTTTTATATTTATTCTCTATATTATTGCTCTGTAAGAACTGGACTGGTGCTCTCACATTCAATCCAAGGTGTTGATCCATATCTTGGGTTAACAACAGGCTTGCCCATCATTCTTTGGATATGCATTTGAGGGTAAGAGAGGTCATTTATCCACTTCCTAAAGCTTATAAATAAGCACTCTTAGCCTCCTTCCATTCTTACAAACTCGCTTGAAAGAAATCACTTCATATCACTCTCTTCTCTTCTCTAACTTCTCTAAATAAAGAGAAGAATAAAGAGCTTCTACAAACTCATGTCATCATCTTAATATAGCATATAACATCACTCCATTATCTCAAAACCAAAGGAAATTAGGCCAATTCCTCCAAACCCTTTAAGGCCGTAAGCAAAAGGCAAGATTTTGCTTTGGCCGAGCCACTTTCTAGCCTCCATTCTCTCTTGTTTGCCTAATTCTTGGCTTGTGTGTGGAAGGAAGGAAGTGTAGAAGGACCTATTTTAACGTCGATAGGAAGATAGTGGAATCTGATTTAAGTAAAAGGTGAGCTATCTCACTCATTAATCAAAATCCAATAACATGTCATATATGTGACCACATATGTGTTAATTTTGCGTGATAATATTGCTTGCTTTATATTAATAATAGTAGACACTAACTAATTAAAGTCATGACCATGATAATATACTTTAAAAAGTATGTGATGTTGCTAAAGAGTTTCCTCTTAAACCATTAAGATATGTAGCTTAAAGTTAATACGTTCAGAAGCTTAAAAATAGACATGTTAACTTGTTTATATGTTAAAAACATGTTTAGTAGTGATGTGGATTAAATTTGGAATCACATAAGTGTATGAAACCGAATGACGCTAAATATTGGTTTGAAAATGGAATTGTCTGTATAGCGACAGTCCCTATAAACGCACTTTGAATCCCTTAAAGTATAACTTATGAAAATGGCGATTTAATGACATATCTCGATAATAAATTGTTTGGTTATTTTTTACACTTCGCTAAATGTTTTAAAAAGTAAAAGAATATGTTTTGAAAAGTTATACAAAAAGTAAATCAAAGTTGAGAAAGATAGAACTAAAAAGGCAGTTATGATGACACTTTTAAAATAACATAATTTTGAAAATAACGCTTATTTTTGTGGAAACTTTCTTAGGGGTTTCTAGCGATAATCTAGTTAATAATATATTATTAGGAAATTTTTGAAGCTTATATCATTTGATAGTTGGTTGAACGAAGTGAAAAAAGTTATAGCAAAATATTTGTTATAAGTACAGTTCAGTAGAATACCATGTTTTCAAGAATTTATGTAAAATAATTAAAAGATATTCTTCGTGATTTTTCTTCATGTCTTGAAGTACCCAACGTACACTAACTAATGTAAAAATAATAGACTAAAAATCATTTGTTAAGATGCCAAATCAAGGCGTAAAGTTGTAGCAAATTCACTTTAAACGGCATCCTAGGACTTTTGGTGCACTTCTGTAGTGCCGTCTTTGCTTTTGAAACACTTATGGGCTGTTGCGAATTATTTTGGTAGCATTTGTAGAAATGCTATCGTTTCCATTTGAAACTATTTTAGAAATGATATTTGAGTTTTATATTTTTCTCTAATATTTTTAGGGTTGTTTTTTAACATGTAAAAGAGTGTTTTAAAATTGGTTTCAAGTTTAAATATATTTTTCACAATTAATTATGAATTTTTGAACAAAGTGGCTTTTAAAAATAAAATTGTTTATTTTTGTTCTTCTATTTATTTCAAAATTTATTATTTTTACATAATATTCTATATAAATAATTATTGTATATTTTAAGTAGTTTTAAAAATATTTATGCATATAAGTTATAAATAGGAAATTAAGTATAAGTCAAATAAAGGAAGTTTTTAAATAAGATTTTTTAGTTAATAAAGTAAATTACATAAAAGGGATTAAAAGTTGTTTATGTGAATTGATTACAATTGAATGATAAGTAACAACTATGTATTAAACTCAATTTGATTGTTTATGGGATATTAGTATTAATATGCATAACATTAAAAGCCGAACGAGTAAACTTCTTTGTTTGTGAGAGTTAAGACTGATGTTTAGGTAGGGACAGAGCAATAGAGCTCTGACCTATCGGCATCCTTATAGGTTGGTGAATAGTTAAGTAGAAATTCGAAAATGTGTAACGTATGTGAACCTTGATTCCAATAGGAAACATTCAAGACTCGATAGTCAATTAGTCAACTACTAATCTTGACCAAACTTAACTTAGGAAGTATGCGAATGCTTCATGGATTTACACCAATAAACACCAACAGGCTGGAGAATAGGTACAAAATGCCTCTAGCTTTCATTTACTTCTAAAAGAACCGAAATTGAGTTAACAGGAAATTCATCGATTGGTTTTGAAGGGGCCGGGATCGCTAAGTGTTCTACTTGTCGAATACCACTTCAAAGCTATTAAACGGGTTCTATGTTTTGGAAGTTAATTAGTGAAACTATGCGTGGTTTCGAAATCTGATGAGATAATGGAATCCATGTGAGATTCATAATTTGATCAAGTATGTTAGAACCTCCATTCCTTTGTTTCAATGACAATAATTGTACAATCATATATATTATACATCTTATCATGATTACAGGTACATACCACAAGAGGTCATCATGCTCAAAGATTTTGGGATTTGAAGACAAACAAAAAACTACGGACCATGCTATGATTAGTAAGGTTATTCTAGTATATTAAGAATCTTAGATAAAACATTGTCAGGTCTCCTGGAGTATATATGCATACACGATTTTCATATACACTGAAATTCATTGAAAAATTGGTAATACCATCCACGGACATCATCGGAAAAGCCTCAGACGTCTGTAAGAATACTTCAGAAATTATTTTATGAAGCCACAGACGTCTGAGGTTTTACCATAGATGTCTTTCATTTAAACAACTGAAAAAACTTGAATAGACACTTCTATTAAATTAAGAGAGCTTAACTCTTCATCGAAAGGTTGCAGCCATTAAATTGAATAAATCTTAGTTAAGAGAAACAACTCCTCATTTGCATCTCTTCAAACCTATCAATACTATAATGATTGAGATTTACAACTCAATTGAATTTATTCACTCTTGATTTCTTATTACTCTCTACTTGCATATTTCTGAATACAGTGCTTACATATTCTCAATCTATCATAACCAAAATATCATTTTGGTTATACCACTTCCAACAACTCAAAGCATTCACATTAACATACTCAGAGGAGATCATAGGAAGATTTGTACAACTACTCAAAATCCGTGTTATTTAAAACATAAGATTGTCAGAGAAATACTTTTGAATTAGCCTATTCCTCGAGTGAAGCGAGGGTTATTTGGTTAAAGGAAATACCGAAGGAAAGCTTCAGGATTGGGCATAGGATGGGGGGTCCAAACTAGTATAAAATACTTGGTGTGCTCATTTTTAATTATTTACCGTATTCAATTATTCTTCTCTACATAATATAGTTCGTAATACACACTATCACACTTATATGTAAGTTGCATTACATTAAAATATCCTACACACTTTCATGTGGTATCCGAGTATGGTTATTTCAATCTACAGTAACACGTAGTTGAAAAATCATTAATATGGCATGCACTTTTCAAGAAGTTCAATCAACTGCTCGTCCTCCATTATTTACTGGTTCTAACTATGCTTATTGGTCAACCTGAATGAGGATTTTTATAAAGCAAATGTGTTAGAAATATGGCTTGCAACCCAAAATAAATATGAAGCACCTAACACCGACATTGCCACCTGGACTGATGCACAAAATGCAACGACATCTAACAATGCCAAAGCTTTGAATGTATTGTTTTTCTCATTTGACAAAAATGAGTTTTCATGTTTCATGCTTTGCACCACGGGATATGATATATGGTGCACTTTACTAGTCACACATGAAGGAACAATAAAAGTTAAGCAAACTAAAATTTTGATTTTACAAGACCAATTTTTATCTTTCAAAATGAAGGGAAATGAATCAATTATTGACATATGTATGCTAGATTTCAAATTATTTAACATAATCTCATGGCACTTGGAGTCAAATTCACAAATTTTGATTTAGCCACATGAATTTTAAATTCCTTGACAATTGAATGGGAAAGAAAAGTTTTAGCCATCGAATATGCTATCGATCTTTCTCAACCTTAACTCGAAGAGCTAATAGTAAATCTAATATCGTATGAAGCTAATTTGCAGGCTAGAAAAGATCAAAATCATGAAAATAAAAACGTAGCATTCCAAGCAAATAATTAAGATTCGAGCATAGACGAAAATGAAATTGTTTTTATTTCCAAAAACTACAACAAATTCAAGAAGTTCAAGAAGATGACTAGATTTCAAAATAGTGGCAAATCAAACTCCTCAAATCAAACAACGATAAAATACTCTGAGTGTGAAAATTTTGGCCACATGAAGAAGGATTGTCCAAAACTAAATAATTAAAAAAGCGAGCTTGAGAAATTCAAGAAAATGAAAAGAGATTTTCAAGTAACATGGGACGATTCAGATTCATCTTCTTCATTTGATAGTGATAGTGAAAGCGACTCGAAACAATCAAATGTTTATTTTATGGCTAACACTGGTAAGGTACGACCTGAACTTACTTATGATGAAATAAAGGAAATTAGCTTTGAATTAGATAATAAGTACAGAGAAATTGGTTTATTAAAAGATGAAAATACAATCTTAGAAGAAGAACAACAAATTACTCAAAAAAATTATGCAACATTGTTATCTCAAAATAACAATTATTAAATGATCTAGAAAATTATAAGTTAGAAAAAGTTAATATTGAAAAAGAAAAGCTAGAATTACAAGCAAGTTTAATGCTATAAATATTGAAATTTGTGATATTAAAAATAAGTTAGATAAAATAACAAATAATGTGACAAAATTCAACAAAGATTTTTTTTTATAGAATTTGATTAAAATATCTAAACAATTTGGAAATAGAAATGGAATGGGTTTTAAAGGCAACAAAAAGTTAAAGTAGTATATCACATTATACACCAAATTCAAAAGGCCAAAATTAGAAGTTAAGGTTAAGAATTCATCCACAAGTATGGTCAAAATATGGATTTCTAAAACAAATAATAAACTAACTAGTCAAAGATATATTGACAAATATTTGAAGAAAATCGTACATAACAACAATTACATTTCTATAGGAACCAAATCCTCGTGGATATGGTATACTGGGGCCGGGGATTCCTATTATCTTTCTCGTCCAATTCCAAACCATGCCTGCAGTGAAAGATAAAGATTCAGATTCGGATATAGCAAAGTGAACCTTGACGATCCTGGTTAGCAGGCCAGTAGCGGTTTTCAAAGGTAGGGGGAAGCGAAGCGTCTGTAGGCAGCGCGGAAGCTACTGCTTAACAAATGAAGGAGGCAGGCCCGCCTATCCGCTAATCATGCCGGGACTCGGAAACCGGAAAACTGGGAAAAAGAAATGAATGACATAGAAAAGAAGTGCGAATATGATGGATCGGTCTCCTCGCTTCGCTCATAGCTGCCTGCCTCCTAAAGCCTTAGCTACATCCGACCCGGATCGCTCACCGGACAACTCTTGCATCATTCTTAGGCTCTCGCATCTTTTCTCGAATCTCCCTTAATGGAGGAAATAGAAGCTTGAGAAGGAATACCAAAAAAACCTAGTTCACTCGCCATGGCTGAATGGAGAAAGCGATCCGCCACAGGTGAACAAGTGGGGAATTTGCAGGTTCGAATCCCGTTGGATGCAGGAGCGATAGTTCAACGGCGCACGATACTTGTTTATTTAGCTGCTATAGATAAGGTGACGAGGTTGTGGAATTACAAAGGATGAAACCTTAGTAGCGAGAAGAAATACATCTATTATCCCGAAGGCAACAGAAAATAGCAGGAAAAAAGAAGTCATGTCTTGCTTGCTAACACAATATCTTAACTTAGGTAGTAAATGGTAACTTCACCACATCCATTCGCCTTGACCAGATCATAGCGTTAGCGGAGTCCGCAACCGATCGGCCTTCTATCTGACTTCCTTCGATACAGGATTCCGAAAGGACGGATCCTATTACTTTGGAATGGAACGAAGGCGCACCACTTTAGTCAACTCGAAGAAGAGGAAACGGAAGCAACCTTTCTTAAAGATTACCTGGCGAGGGGTTTGGAGAGAGATGGGACCGGTTATAGTTTAGGGAGAGCAGATGCAATCTATTTCTTTCCATAGCCTCACCAAAAATGAAAGGCATGTGTGATTGAGGGCTCTCGCTCCCAATTAATATACTGGGCTTGCCCTCCTGCTCCCTTCGGTTGCCTCACACAAGGAGGATAGATGGGGCGATTCAGGTGAGATCCAATGTAGATCTAACTTTCTATTCACTCGTGGGATCCGGGCGGTCCGAGGGGGACCACCGCGGCTCCTCTCTTCTCGAGGATCCATACATCCCTTATCAGTGTATGGACAGCTATCTCTCGAGCACAATTTTAGGTTCGACCTCAATGGGAAAATGGAGCATGAATAAGCATAAGCATGACTACTATAAGATCTATTACGTTTAGGGGTAGAAGACTTTCTAGTTGGTGCCGCTTATCCTAGTGAGTTTTACGGACCACCGGGCCCTTCTCAAGCTCAAGCATTTACTTTTCTAGTTAGAGACCCCAGTATATTAGGGGGCTAAGGTGGGCTCAAGGACCTACTGGTTTAGGTAAATATCAAATGCGTTCCCCAGGTTCTTTTTTTAGGAGAAACTAAACGATGGCAAATAAATTGCGTCGGTTTTAAACCAACTATAAGAAAATAGGATTTCAGGTTTTTTCCCAAGCTATGAGTCTTCATAAATGGCACAAACTTGCTTTCTGTCAGTCACCTTGCAGCTAACCATCTTCGTGTCTTCTTTTCTTCTTTTGAGTGTCCCCTGTAGAAATATTAAAAAATCTTCGGATGAGTTGGTCGACTTGCTAATCGGCTTGATCGAGTAGGGCGATTGTTCAAGTAGGTCCTATCGGCTTGACCACTTGGAACATCATAGACTGGCTCTACGACACCGGCACTAAAAGGAGCCAAACTATTCTTCCATATTCAAATAAGACTTTTTTCCTAAGCCATTAGCGAACAACCATAAACCATAGAATTAATATACTGGGGTAATCTTTCTCTCTGCGTCTACTCGCTCAACCAGAAATGAAAATGTCTTTCTTAAAAACTCGAAGTGAGAAGGGGAAGGCAGGGAGGAGTCACAACGACCTAAGGCCGTGTATACTTAGGGAGGTATACTTAGCTTCAAATAGCAGGCTTCTCATGGTATCACCTAACGGACTACTAGATGCCTCACTTCGCTCGGACAAAAGTGGACCGCATGAAGAGGTCGCCTTGCATCCGTTAGTTCGCCTAGGCTGCCAGTAAAATTGATTCCGTTTGGATTCTTGGGTGCATGGGGTCTTACCGTCTAGCCGTTGGTACTCCGCATCTTCACGGAGAATTAAATTTCACCGGGTCCATGTACATTTTCAAAAAGCGCATCATTTAGTTTCTCCTAAAAAAGAACCCGGGGAAGCCAACTTCTAGTAATAAGCATGTACGAAGATCCACGCATGTGTCCCGGATGAGAAGAACAAGGGTGCCGCTAATTCCCAAGTCATAAAGTATGGCATTGAAAAAGACACGAAAAGCAGGAGGGGCTATGATACCTAGTCCAGTATACAGAATGAAAGAAAGTTTTATGTCCACTAAATAAAGAGTTTTGGTTTTCTCCTTTTTGGGCACTGAAGCAAGACTGATTGTCCAGCCAGTCATTTGCTACTAAACCAATAGTGAAAACACCCGACTATTACATAAGAATGACATTGAATCGCAAAAAGTCTTCAGTCTTTTCCCCCTGCCAACTTTCTTCGGATCATTCTGACGATGCTTATTCTTTTCTTTTAAGGCTTTCGTGCCTTGCTGTTAAGTAATGTGGAAGCTAGCTACTTGCTTGTTAAAGGTACCGAGCACGTTCTGTAGTAAGGTAACTCTCTTGTTCTCTGCGTACTGTCCTACTTCTTTACCACTCTACAAGAGCTCAACTAATCCCTTCCTCTTCTGATTCTGATGCCGATGCCTATTCCACTAGGCTTGGGCCAAGCTATCGAATCAAAATTCCGACTACCCCTTAGCAATTATTGAATGCTCATCAGAATATTTGTCCTTAGAAAGGCCATCGACTTCTCAGAGGCTTCTCAAAAGGTAGCTTAAGCCCGGTGGGTGACACGAGTGCTTCCGAGCAAAAGGTAATCCTAAGTCATGGATGCTCTTCTTTAATCACCTATCTCGCCATGTGGAATCAAGGAGAACTCCTAGCTAAATGGGATATGAGATTCCCGTATAACTAGACTTCAACATTTTGAATAGACTGATAAAAACTTTGACTGAGACAATTGATGCTGTCTAGCCAGAATTACATATTAGGTACTCTGGATTGCCTTGGGAAATGGAGAAAGCCCGGTTACCACCCGTTGCAGTTAGCGAAGCGTAAAAAACACTTGATTAGTCAGGGGTAATTGAACTAAAGAAAATCCCATTACTGATAAAGATTCCAGTTGGTTGATCGAAAAAATGAGCTCATTCAAGAATCTCCTATTAGAGACAATGAGTCTGAGGAAGGAATAGTAAGATATGACTTAGTAGTCAGTTCCCCTGTGCAGGCCACAAGCGAACTGAGTTTGCTGTTGCTAATGCAGCACATGTTGCTAGCTTCTTTGCTTGTCTGCTACGCACCTCATTCTGGTAGGAAGAAACTCTCCTTTTCCTAAGAATTCATATTAATTGGAACGGTCTAACAAGTAATACCGGTCCAATTAATATTAATATAGTAGACGAAGCGGTTTATAAGTCAATAACTCCCCCCCGAACACAACTTACAACTTTCATCGTACTGTGCTCTCCAAAGAGGAACTCTTCTCAAAATCTCAAAAGGGGCTGAGTTGGAATCCCATTCATTCTAAGGATTCTTATGGTTCCGGAGAATCCAGCTACACGAGTGCTCCATTCTCCTTGAATATATCTTTCACATATTTTGATCCGCGACTGCATTCGTGTCCGATAGTCGTACCTACACGAATGAGCCTTGTCCTAGTCAACGCAAACTCAAGGTTGAGCTTTCTTAGCCAGGCCTAGATAACGATAACTAGAACCCTGTCCTCCGTGCATGGGAAGATAAGATAATTTGCTGCACTCATTCACTCCGGAAGTTACTACTTGTCCATTCCTCTAAGTAGTCTGCTCTCATCCAGCAAGCTCGCTAAGACAAGAAGCACTTGGCTTACTCACCGAGGGGTGGAAAGGTAAACCTGTCTCCATCAGCACCGTCAGAAAGAGAAATAATTGCGGTCTGTAGCCGGGTGAGATGAGATAAGGCAGCTAGGATACCTTTCTATTCTTTAACTAATAACACTTAATCTATATCTATCTTCGGAGCGGAAGATCTATACAATCCCAGGACGACGGTCGTATCTTAGCTGAAACTGTAGCAATCGGTACGGCTTGCGAGAAGGAGTTCACTGCCACACCTGCGGTTAGCCCTGTTCCTTCTTAGCTCACAGCAGCTCAATTAGGTTAACTCACTACGGTGTGAACTTAACGAGAAGGCCCGAGATCTTCAATCTTCTGAGAGGTTCACTTCATTTGTGGCCTAGCGAGAATCAACAACCTTTGCATCCGAAGTTCACTTTTCGATATGTAGCGACATGAACAGATTGAATGGCAAAGTTTTTTAGTCGCCCAAAGATACGAGGGCAATCTGCGGGTTTCAGCTGATAATGGAATAGTGTTCGTGTCCAAAGGTAAAACAAAAAAGAAGCGCCTAGCTTCTAGAGTTCGCTTCTTTTCTCAGGCCTGAGAAGGGCAACTACGGATTGATCAAATTGATTATAGAAACATGAGTTTAATTAGTCGATTTATTAGTGAACAAGGAAAAATATTATCTAGCCAACAGGTCCTCGAACCCAATCATTCATTGATCGATGAAAGGTAGCTTTAGCCATTGATTGAAGCGGTAGAAGCTAGTCGCCAGAAGCAAAGTGATCTTCCGGGACGGGAAGGAGGTCTCTGGCACGTAAGCAACCGAAAAATGAATGAAGGAAACGCAAACCCTGGCCTCCGCATTAGAAAGACCTCTAGTGAGCTTCAGGCCAGTATATTAATTAGGGCCGGTTTACACCTAGTATATTAATATGATTCAGAGTATCATTTCCTATTTGATCCCTTTTAATTCCATATTCGAAGTTGCGATTGGATCTATTCATTAAAAAGAATCGATTCGATACATTTCTTATGTACAACGCTCGCTCGCCAACCGGTCTAATATACTGGATCATTCGCCTAACTAACTTTACTAAGACTAATCCGGCCCGCTTCTTCATTCCCGCCCATCCCTCTTAAGCTTGCCCTTCTCAAGCTTGTGGAGGTTAGAATTAATTTTTTTTTTAGTTTAATCTACTGTCAATATTCCCTTTTTTATGTAATCGCTCGATTCTAGTCAATCAACTTGGTTGAATTTTTGTTCATATTGAAACGAATCGAGATTGATCAGGAGTTAGCCATCCGCAAAAAACTATGGTAGAGCAGTTTACGAATGTCTACGTGGTGGGCTTGATTTTACCAAAAATGATGAAAATGTGAACTTTCAGCCTTTTATGCGTTGGAGAGACCGTTTCTTATTTTGTGCTGAAGCTATTTATAAAGCGCAAGCTGAAACAGGTGAAATCAAAGGGCATTAGTACTGACTATGCATAGGACTACAAAGGTGAAAAGACAGGATGCATTCCGACGAAATGCTATTGATTCTAGGTGGGAAGTTAGCAAAAGGAATTGAACTCTTTCTAAGCTACAGAGTAAGAAAGCAGAAAATCTGGTTTCACTAAGGGACAAACTCACGGAATAAAGGCTTAAGGGACTGGATAACCGGGGGACTTCTTACTTTACTTGAAGCGGGTGGCATAGATGTCTTTAAAGGAGCTGCTTTGGGCCTCCTCCTCGAACAAGTGAATCAGAAGGGCTTATCAAATAGGCCGCACACCTTTTATCAGTACTGATTCCTAAGTAGCGTAGCTCTGTATCTTTTATGAGGATGTTCAGGTTTACCCACTTCAGAATACCCGGCATGAGTAGCTGCCCAACGACACTTCAGCTACGGCCTCGAATGGGCCTCCGCGAATCTCTATACCCATCTCTTTGCAATAGTTTGGTTAAGCGTATAAGAAGTGAGCCGTTACTGGGCCTAATAGTGAGCGTGACGGATAGCAACAATTCGCGTTCCCGCCTAAAATTGAGATTACCGTGCCCATATTATGCACACCGTGCCTAAGATTGCAAGCCGTTAGCCTTTCACTTAATGAATCACGCCTTTTTCAAAGCAATACTCTTCCTGAGTGCGGGTTCGGTTATAAACATTTGGTCTGATGGTCTTTGAGAACTACCTAACTAAAGAAGAATAGTGCTTTTTCACCGCTTCCACAAAATGAGTAGTCAATTGCCATAGCGGCTTAGCATCCAGTCTTTGCTTCACACCTCTTCCTATAGAGGTGACCTGAGGGAATTCTGATGAAACCAAACTGAGGAGCGACGTCGAGTCCCCTCTTTCGTCGACGGATCCACCAATGACAATGGAGCAGGAGTCGGAATCGTGATAGCCACTCCCGACAAGACTCGTGCAGTGCGGAATGAGATAGATGACGTTCTGTCAATCGGGGAAGGTTTTTGGTGACAAGACCTAGAGATCTCAGTTGTACAACGTCTATCTCCGCCCAATTCCTTGTTGCAGGCTTAGCATCTATTTTCATATATCGTACCGAGAAGAGGTATGTGTACCTCCAGCAACAACAAGAATGGAACCATAGGCTCCTATGCTGGGAGCATTTCGCGGTATAGGTCTAACCACCACCGCAGCATCAAAAGGAAAGTCTGAATTTTCCACGGAAGCCGGCTCGAAATATTTGATCTTAGGTGCATTTTCCTCCGGAATATTATTGTTCGGGTGCGACCGGACTTAGGGCCATATAAATCACTTTACCGAGGTGCATCTTCAACGAGGGAAACTCAGATAACCGGAATGATTGGTCTTCATGCCTATCCCCATCGATCGGAACTGGCAACAGATCTTTCAGCAGGAAAATCCATGGACCAACCCCATCGTCTCCACCCCGTAGGAACTACGAGATCGCCCCAAGGATGCCTTCGGCATCCAGGGGTCACGGACCGACCATAGACCCTGTTCAATAAGTGGAACGCATTAGCTGTCCGCTCTCCAGTTGGACAGTAAGGGTCGGAGAAGGGCAATCACTCGTTCTTAAAATAAAACCAGCATTCTTAAGACCAAAGAGTCGGGCGAAAAAAGGGAGAGAGCTCTCTGTTCCTGGTTCTCCTGTAGCTGGATTCTCCGGAACCACAAGAATCCTTAGAATGAATGGGATTCCAACTCAGCACCTTTTGAGATTTTGAGAAGAGTTGCTCTTTGGAGAGCACAGTACGATGAAATTTGTAAGTTGTGTTCGGGGGGGAGTTATTGTCTATCGTTGGCCTCTATGGTAGAATCAGCCGGGGAGGCCTGAGAGTCGGTGGTTTACCCTGTGGCGGATGTCAGCAGTTCGAGTCCGCTTATCTCCAGCCTGTGCACTTAGCTGATACTATGACAACACTGGAAGATCAACTCTCCCCTTGCCTTTTCCCATTCTCTATCTCTAGGCTCCCAAGTTTGCGTTTCATTCATTTAACGGAAAACATTCCAATAGCTCAATCGAATTAGATACCAACTAATATCCACCCTCCCTCTCAAGACAATTAGAAACCGTCCAAGTATATTAATCTAGGCTCCAACAAGGTACGAGCTTGAAGTGTGTTCGCGGTCCAAACTTATTAATATACTATAGATTCTTTTCAAATTTTCTTAACAAATGCAAGGAGAAGTTTAGATAATGAGCTTCGCTCTTCATAGTCAAACTTGGGATTTGCAATCCCAGGTAAGATCGGTTCAGGATCATACAAATCGGATTCATGTCGCCAGTATATTAATTGGGGGCTTGGCTTACACGAGACCGAGCATCAATTTCCTTGGGCAGTCAAAAGATGAGTGGAAGGGGGCTTTTTAACCGAAAGCAGGCGCCAGCGCAGCTAGGCCATCCTGGACTTGAACCAGAGACCTCGCCAAGCTCGATTAGGTAGGGATCGACATATCGACGTCACGAGGGCTCTAAGCAATCATGAACGAAGACGTGTCGAAGTGAAAGCCCATCTTTTGCTAAGGTCAGAGCGAATCATAGCCAGCATAGCACCGGACAAGGCCGGTGGCTGGGCAGTGATCTTTGTGGGAGCGGGGTAGCACTCGGAAGGCTGGCCGGGCTTGTGTTCTTCCGAGCGGACGAGGTCGGCTCTTCGGGCGCCTATTGCTTGTTTTCTTCTCCAAGTGCCATTTTTCTTTTTTTTAAGTGAATGTTAAGTTCAGTCATTTCACCTCATTTCACTCTAATCAACGGGAGAGTTTGAAAAGTAGTCAACACTAGGCCAGTATATTAATTGGGCGAATGTTAAAGCTAGTCAAACAGCCAAGTATATTAATTTTATAATCTTCTTCCCTGCCATAATGGCTATTAGGGTATTATAAGAATGCAGAAGCTGATTCGTTTGCTTGTTCTGCAGTGGTTAGAACAGCTCGAAAAATCCGACCACTTCACCTACTTCATTGCCCGCAACCCTTTCTCGTACCTCTATTGAAACAGAATGGTTTCATGTTCTTTCATCGATTGGTTATTCCTCTCCGTTCGTATCTCCAATTCCAATTTCGGTCTACCAGTTGGGAAGCTAGACGTCAAGGTTGTGGCTTGATGAGGATGACTAAGCTGACACGCCAGAGTTGGCTGCTGGCACAACAGGGTGGTGCCTTACCGCACTGTAGGCGCACACGCGGTAGCGTTCGTGGTGGTGCTTCAGGATTCCAATGTACTGCGTCCAAGGTCAGAACGAGCTTGCCGGCGGGGCAGATAACAATAAAGATATAAAAATGAAAATGTCTTTCTTAAAAACTCAAAGTGAGAATTGATCTTTGCTATGCTTAACACATGAAAGGAGAAGGTTTAGAGAATAGCGATCCAGTATATGTTCCACAATCCACAAGTACAGTACCAAAAGAACAAAAGGAGAATTACAATCGGAAGGTAACGGGGAGATAGGAGTGAAGACGTCAGGCGCAATAGAAAGGGTTAAGGGCCTCCAACGCCTCTAAAGTCTAAGCAGAAAGGCTTCACTCATGTAGACCACTCTCCAATATAGGGAACCTCTATCTATCGTTTTCATCCCTGAATGTCGTCGGGTACTGTTCACTTGCCCGCCATTCTTGTAACCATCACCTGTAATCCGTGCAGGTGTGTCCGCACCTAGGCTGTGACGCTTCCTATTGAGTACACAATTAAGACTTTAAGTTCGTTTACACAGTACGAGAAAGATTATAGATAGTCATGACTGCTGGAGCAGCGTATTTAGGAACTATGTCTCGATCTCCTACGTGCGAAAGGAGGGTCCTATGGCCCTTGGTCTAATTCCATGACGGAGAGTCGGCGTGGCGTAAAGTGAAGATTGGGGGGAGTAGAGCGAAATCCCCATCTGTGGTGTTAGCGGGTAGGAAAATCTCATTGAAAAGGCGAGGAATGCTTATACTGGGCGATTGGTATATGCAAAACTACGTAAGAGAAGGAATCCTGTGATCAGAAGTTATACCAAGAAATCCTCAAATTCAACGACGCCCGAAAAAAGAATCGAAAAAGAAATTTTCCTACGAGAGAGGGCCTGATCTTCATTCGCCATAAGGATTGGGGCTCACGGCAATCCTAACTAGAAAATGAAGTGGAGATGCGGATAATACGGGTCTTAATTTACTGTGTTCACCAGAGAAGAGGAAATCATGAGAATAGAGGTGAGCGAAGTGAGCGGGAGGTGGGCGCCGAGGGCGCGCCACTTACTTCCAACAAATTTTGATTTCATTGTTTTCATCGAGGCGAGAGGTTCTCATGTGTTTTGCCACTCCGGCTGAATTGATTGTGGCCCTTCCACTTTGGTGTAGTTGATCCTACCTATTGACTCAAGTCAAGGCCAGGCGAAGATCCAGCATGCAGGACACGGCGATCATTAGAAATTCACGAATGAGAGATGCTGTAATATACTCTTTCCCATAACTTCTGTAACAACCCAGAATTTTTGACAGCATATTTAATGGATATTTAATCTAATTTAAATTAAATACAAGCTTTTAAATTTTTAAAATGATGTGATCTTTGATAATACACATATGAATACAATTGTAGTTTTTAAAATAATAAGTTTAAAAATAGACAAACATAGTAATAATAACATAAACATGAAAATCTAATGCAAAGGTATAAAACAATATAAATAATTATAAACATTAACATACAAAACTAGTATAAAACATAATTATAAAATGTAACTCAGAATATAAATGTACGAATATAAGTTATAACTTGAAATATAAAAATGCAAATACAAAGCTATGAATCAAATGCTTGAAAATCTAAAGTGCAAATAAATTACAATAAATAAAGTCAAAATCTTTAATAAAAATTTATAACAAAGATACTTTGTAAATTAAGTATGCAAGAGACAAGACACAAATTTAATATAAGATATCCTTATGTAATGCCTATGTACACATATGCATATGTACGGCAATTAAGTGTTGTATCCAAAAAAAAAAAAAAAAACTAAACATGTAAACCAGTAATAAACTTAGGTGCTGCAGGAAATACATATGCACAAGAAAAACAAGTTTCACTTCAAATATAATAAAACAAAAATCTGTGTCTTGCAAGATATGCTTGGCCGAAATAATGAATGAAAAAAAAAATCTTTGTACAACACATAAGAGTATGAGCAAACATTAAATACATTGTATCATAATTAAGAGCATGAACATTTATTAGAACAACATCTTGTTTAAGTATAGTACATGCAGCCGAAATCTCTGTGTCATTTCTTACTGCTGAATATTACTTAGCCAATAAGAAGAAAGAATGGCAATGCAAACAAATAAACTGTCCAGTTATCACCTGTATTGTTCAAAGCATCTATATATATCCACCTATATACTTTGCTCGTTTATAAAAACTAAAATGAAATAAACTTAAAGCAAACCTTAAAAAAAACATTTATTTGCTTTGCAAACATATACTAACTCAAAGCAGGAAAACAAAAGAAGGTTTCGGGGAAGTTTCAACTGCAGTTTCTTCAACACATCACTTCTGTTCAAATTGTTCTTGTGAGTAAACATGCTTCCTCAAATCTTAAGTATGATAATTAAATTCTGATGTTTTGTGTTGCTATATATATATTTAAAATAAATGGAAAACATATGGACCTGTATTGATTTATGCATTGGAAGCTTCTGTTCCTGATTGTTATCAAGTTTTTGAGTAAAAGAAGTAAAGGATATTAATACTTATCCATTTAAATAAATTTTAAACCTAGAAATGTAAGTAATACAGATTGTCTAACTGAAAATTGAAGCTTGGGATTGAAATTGAAGCATAACAGTAAGAAATAAACACTGTCTATTTTAAGTTACAGGTAAAGAAATCAAATGATTAAAACTCGAATGTTTAAATTTGTAAATTCAATAACATATTTAGATTTCATACACGTAATTATGATTTTTAACATAAAAATTATGATTTTTATGCAAGGGTATTAAGAGCAGTTTTGAAATGAAACAAAAATGGGTTTATGTCAAAATTGGATGATCAAGTAAATTTTAATTTCTGTAAATTGATATGAAGTAAGTTTGTAATCCATTTAACACCAGAAAAATGCTGGAAAAATTATTAAATGAAGGGATTTTGAGTTTGAATTAAAAGTAGGGTTTAGTGCCTATTTTTTTTATGCTCTGTAAATTTTTATTTCGGCATCATAGATCAACCAAGTGGAATGAGATTGTAGGTGGAGTTAGGGGGGTGTGATCGAGGTATTGGCGGAGTTTCATCACCTCCGGTGATGGATGGTGGCCGCACGAGGGATTTGTCAGTGGGTGTTTGTAGTTGCATGTTCGAGCATCAGGTCGAGTTTCGTTTTCAACTTGTAATTGTAAATCTGAGATTTGTTTTCGATGCTAGGGGTGATTTGTGGTTTGTGGGGGCTGTTGCGAGTCGCCACAGGGGAGGCGAGCCACCGTGCACGTGCACGGTGGCGAGGAGATGTTCGTTGATCCGAAGGTTGTCGCCCGCATATACCCGAGATTTTTGGGATAATGTTGTGGGTGTGTCTTCGGGTTGTTTTCGTGCGTTGGCCTCTGCTGCTTCTTTTATAACTTTAACTTAAAAGCAAAGAAGATAATAAAATGGGAAGAAGAAAGGTTACAGGAAAGAGAGGAAGGAGGAGACGTAGGGAAATGCACGGGTAGTCTCGAGATTTTCTCGAGTAAGGAAGGGGTTTGTCTCGGGTACCTTTCTCTTTGAACGTGCATAAATTTGTTTAGTATTTTTATAATTAAGTAATTAAGCAATTTGTAGTTTAGGTTAATATTTATGTAAAAGGTTAATAATGGTAAGTGATGTAAAGATGGTTTGACTAATATAAAGTAATTAGAATGTTAATTAATTTATATTTGAAATTTAATTGATAACTTTAAATTGATTTTGTAATTAGAAATAAATCATATGTTAAAACAATTTAAATCATAAAAATGTTAGCTAATTACTTAAAAGTTAATCCATGAATGATAGTTAACATAAGTGATTAATTGAAGATTATGGTTAATAAATTGATAATAAATGATTAGTTTAAATAATTTGTGACAAATTGAATAACTAATTAATCTTTAATAAGTAAGTTAATAATGAACAAGAATCAATTAATTAACTGAGTAATTAAGTAATAGTTAATGAATGGAAGTTCATTAATTAGATAATTAATTAAAGATTAGATAATTAATAAATTCATAATTAATGATTAATTAATTGATTTAGTAATCATTAATAAGTTAATTAAATAGAATAAAATAGTTTATTCTTGAGCAATAAATTAAGTAAAGCCAAAACCAAACTGTTTGGTATGCATTGATAATTCTGTTTGATTGACTTTGATATCTGTTGATGATATTTCTGTGATATGTTGTGATATATTATGGATATCTGTGATAACTGTGTATGATTTATCTATTATATCTGTTATGTTAATTCTGATATTAAATTGAACTATTAAGTTGAATAGACAACTTGGCCCTTAAAATGACTTTTGGATTCCGATGAGACCGAGATCAGAAGAATCAATTTTGATTCTCCGGAAACCACATCGATCCAAATTAAATGATAGGTAGTGACTTATCAAATGGTGATCGAGATGGTGTTTCAGAATGCAAGGGTTATCGTCGTTAACTCTGAGGGTGATTGCAAAATGAGTGTAACGAGATAATGCCTTCGGTTTCGTTCAAACCCGGAATGAACTTGTATGGATTGAATGCTTTCAGCACATCGTCAGGCGAACGATGAGCATTCTAAGATATGTTCGATAAAGGTAATCATAGCCTCAAGCCTCATCAACCGGGAATGGCTAAAACAGGGGAGATGCAGCAAGGTTAGGTGGGTCATGCCCAAGCAGGACAAGATATTCCCCTGTCTAGATGTCCCTTTTTATTTCGGCTGTGTAAGCAGTTGTTAGCCACCACTGCGGAGTTATCTTGTTCGGGACTGTTCAGTAAGGAATGGTTCCGACCTTGTGTTGTAAGGGGTCGGGAGTGATTCTCGGTACGGTGATCTAGGCCCCGTACTGTGACGGCCGGTACCCCAGTAGCCCTGCCATTGTTGGAAATCCATTTTCCCTACGAGACCCTACGGTCTTGATTTGTATTACCCACTTTCGTGGGTAGTAGCTGGAATTTAATAGATGTAACAATTTCGGCTATTTTCTATTTACTTGAAAACCCTAGACACTATTATAATATCGCTGAATTTCCTATAAAATGTTTTGGTTAGCGTAAGGTAAAAACTTACCCGTATTTATTTGTGGGGAGTCTTACGTGATACCTTTATTTTCAAATGATTTTCAAAGTTAAGCAATTTTAACCTGTTCACTCATACCAGACCCATGTCTGACCCGGAGTTTATATTTTGTTTTTCATAAACTCTTGGGTACTCAAATTTTTATAAGTAGCCAAGTGATAGGTATTTGGGAGTGTTGATTGTCTGGAGGAGCTATTTTGGGAAGAAGACCAGACGTATGTAACTATATATGTAGTTTCGCTGTGTGCTTAGTGATGCTGTATTTTGGATGGATGTATGGACATATATGTATATAACAATCCTGTTATATGATATTGTACGACTCTGATGTATGTATAACTATGTAATAGTTATGTGATGTATTATATTTTGTTCCATTACGCTGTGAGATTCTGATGTTGTTATTCTTTCTTTCTATTCTTTTCTATTTCTATCCCTTTCTTTCTTAATGATGAAACGTCTTTCTGGGTTGGGAAAGGCGGGTCATCACAGTTGGTATCAGAGCGCTAGGTCGAGCGAGTACCTAGGCTCTTAAGTTATATTTATCTTGAGAGTGCGTATTTGTATTTTCATATAATTATATATATAATCTATCTAAATTTGTTGAGTTACCTGTTCAGGTGACCAACATGAGTTCGGAAAGAAGAGGTAGAGTTAGGGCCAGTACTTCAACAGATAATGGATGGAGGCAAAATGTTAGTGAGGCTGTTAATCCAGTACCGTCTCAAGTTAGTTTTGCAGCTTTATGCAAGGATTTCAAAAATCTCGGAGGCCAACCATTCAAAGGTTCGGAGTCAATTATTGAAGTTCAAGACTGGCTACGCTCTTGCGAACGTATTTTCAAGAGCATGAGATTGACTGATGAGCGTAAGAGGCATATGGCATCGTGGCAGTTGCACGGTGGTGCAGCAGCATGGTGGGATTCAACTATTGCAAATATTTCTGAGGATGACATTTCATGGGACAGATTTAAGGAGTTGTTTGAAGAGAAGTTTGTGCCGATGATAGGGAGAACCCAATTGTATCAGGATTTTCTGTATTTGAAGCAGGGTAGTATGTCTATTTCGGAGTATGAAACCAGATTCAACGAACTCTCTTGTTATGGACCAGGACTCATCGATACTCCTTTGAAAAAGAATGAGAAACTTGTGCAAGGGTTGAGGCCTGAATTCCATGGAAAATTGACGGTGCTTCTGAAGGGATCTTTAGTTGATTTGATTGATATGGCATTGAGGTACGAAAGTTTGATGAGTAAGAAGCCGGTGGCTCCAGTTGCAGCTTCAGGTGGGAATTTCACTAATTCGAATAAGCGAAAGTTCGATCCTAAATGGAGAAAGCCGAATAAGAAGAAACCTGGGGATAACAACAGACCTCGCAAGTGCTACATATGTCAGCAGGAAGGACATTTGGCAAATAAATGTCCTAGAAAAGGATTCCAGCAGCAACAACAGCAACCGCATTAGAGTGTCCCAGGATTAGCTATGGTTTAGAAATCATTATGATTTAATTGTCATCAGCCAGGACACATGATCAAGAACTGTCCACTTCTGCAGAGGGCGCATCAGAATAAAGTTTTTGCTTTGGAAGCCGGACCATCTTCTTCTACGATGGGCAAAGGAGTATTAGAAGGTACTTTACTTTTAGATGGAATATATATTAGAGTTTTGTTTGATTCGGGTGCTTCCTTGAGTTTTATTTCTTTGGATTTTGTTGAAAAGTTCTCTCTTACCCCTAGTTCTGTAGATAGTCCTATCTTGGTATCTAATCCTATAGGAGGGGTGACCAAATTAGACACTGTCTGTAAGGACTTGAAGATCTCTTATCTACCCCACAGTTTTTCTTGTAACCCGTATGTGTTGAATTTTAAGGGGTTTGATCTTATTTTGGGAATGGATTGGCTGGATAAGTATAAAGCCGTCTTGAATTGTGATGAAAGAACAGTTTCGTTGGAAACTAATCTGGGTAGAATTGCCAGAGTGTCGTGTGATAATTCTAGAATTCACTTGAGCAGTCTTTTGCATGGAATTGAGACTTCTGAAGAGGGAGTTGAAGATATTGATGTGGTACAAGATTTTGCTAATGTATTTGAAGAAGTTAAGTGTCTGCCACCACATCGAGAAATAGAGTTCTGTATTGATTTGATTCCAGGAGCTATGCCAGTGATTCATCCCAGTAGGAGAATGGCTCCTAGGGAAAGAGAAGATTTGATTAAGCAGACTCAAGATCTTTTAGAGAAGGGGTTGATTAGACCCAGTTTTTCTTGTTGGGGTTCGGCGGCAGTGTTTGTGACTAAATCGGATGGATCACTGAGGTTCTGTGTGGATTATAGAGAATTGAACAAAGTGACTATCCGTATGAATATCCTCTTCCTCGTTTCGATGATCTTTTTGACCAGTTGCATGGTGCTTCTATCTTTTCTCAATTGGATCTAGCTTCAGGTTTCCACCAGTTGAGGGTAGTTGAAGACAGTATTCCCTTGACTGCATTTAGGGGACCGAATTGTTTCTATGAGTGGTTAGTTATGCCGTTCGGATTAACCAATGCTTCTGCCTACTTCGTTGACCTCATGAACAGAGTCTTTAGGGATGTGTTGAATAAGTTTGTGCTGGTATTCATTGATGATATCTTGATCTATTCCAAATCCGAAGAAGAGCACAGGGAACATTTGAGGATTGTATTGGAGACTCTGAGAAAGAATGTGCTGAAGGCGAAGTTTTCGAAGCGCCATTTCTGGAAATCGAAGGTTAAATTTTTAGGGCACATTGTTTCTGGTGAAGGCATTTCTGTAGACCCAGCGAAAGTTGAAACTACTCGGAATGGAAACAGCCAGAGACACCGACGGAGGTTCGCAGTTTTCTAGGATTGGCTGGCTACTACAGGAAATTTATCAGGGATTATTCCAAGATTTCTTTGCATCTGACTAAGCTGACCAGGAAAGGAGCTAAATTCAATTGGACACCTCAGTGCGAAGAAGCTTTTCAGGAATTGAAGATAAGGCTTACTAGTAAACCAATACTTGCTATTCCGGATGGGAAAAGAAAATTCGAGATTTATACTGATGCTTGTATTGTGGGTTTGGGAGCAGTTCTGATGCAGAACGGAAGGGTTATCGCATATGCTAGTCGGCAGTTGAAACCTCATGAGAAGAACTACGCTACGCATGATCTTGAATTGCTATCCATTGTTTTTGCTTTGAAAATTTGGAGACATTATCTTTTAGGAGAGAAATTCGAATTGTTCACGAATCACAAACCGTTGAAATATCTGTTCTCTCAAAAAGATCTTAATCTGAGACAGCAGCGGTGGGTTGAAATTCTTGCATCTTATGACTTGGATATTCTGTACACTCCGGGAAAAGCGAATGTCGTAGCTGATGCTCTCAGTAGGAACGCGGTTCTATCTCTTCTGGAAGTGGTTCCATCTCTTATTGAAAGGATCTCAAGCAAGCGAGAATCTGATAAGAAGTTGAGGAGGATCATTAAAAGAGTTAGGAAGGGTCAGTGTCTCAGTTTTGAAATCGATGGCCAAGGAACACTAAGGATCAACGGGAGAATCTGTGTTCCGAATGACAAGGAGTTGAGGCAGGAAGTGTTGTCTGAAAGTCATCGCTCCAAATTGAATATTCATCCGGGAATCTCGAAGATGTACAAAGATATGAGGAGAGTATTTTGGTGGCCGGGCATGAAAAAGGATATTGCTAGATTTGTGAACAGTTGTGCCATCTGTCAACAAGTTAAAGGTGATCAACAGAAATCTGCCGGATTATTGCAACCTTTATTCCGAATTGGAAATGGAAAATGATCTCGATGGATTTTATTGATGGTTTGCCTAGAACTAGGAAAGGGAATGATGGTATATGGGTTATTGTAGATCGTTTAACTAAGAGTGCCCATTTTATACCAGTAAAGGCAACACGCACTGCAGTTTCTTTGGCGGAAATTTTCTTGAAGGAGATAGTTCGATTGCATGGTGTTCCCGTCAGCATAGTAAGTGATCGTGATCCTATTTTCACTAGAAAATTTTGGGAAGCGCTGCAATCAGCAATGGGAATAGATTTGAGATTGAGTACAGCCTATCATCCTCAAACGGACGGACAGACGGAGAGGCTGAATCGTATTCCTGAGGATATGCTACGGGCTTGTGTTTTAGATTTTGGAGGATCTTGGGAAGACCATCTTCATCTAGTGGAATTTTCTTATAATAACAGTTATCAAGCAAGTATTAAGATGGCTCCTTATGAAGCTTTATACGGAAGGCCGTGTAGATCCCCATCTTGTTGGATTGAATCGAAGGATCGTCTTGTGCTCGGACCTGATCTTATCCGAGAAGCTTCTGCGAAGGTTGAGCTTATCAAGAAAAGGATGAAAGCTGCTCAAGATCGTCAGAAGAAATATGCGGATAGAAGACGAAGGCCATTGGAATTTGAGATCGGAGACTTGGTTTTTGTTAAAGTTTCCCCAATTAAAGGTGCTATAAGATTCGAAAAGATGGGAAAACTTGCTCCGAGATACATTGGACCATTTCGAGTATTGGAAAGAATTGGAGCTGTAGCCTACAGGATTGAATTTCCAAAGCGGATGTCTGAGATTCACAATGTATTTCATGTATCACATTTGAGGAAATTTGTTATCCCTCATTGGTTGTAGAACTGGTAGTTCAAGAAGATTTAGAAGTAGAACTCAATTTAACTGTAGTCAGAAATCCAGTTCAGATCGTGGATCGAGACGAGAAGCAACTCAGAAACAAAGTGGTGAAACTCGTCAAGGTGCAATGGAGTGAGGATCCCAGAGATTGCACCTGGGAAACTCTCGATAGTTTTAGGAATGCTTATCCGGATTTATGTTCGGATGACTAGTGATGTTTGTTAGAATAGATTTTTGTTTGTTTGCTATTGTATGAATGATATGCATGTTTGGATTGTTAATATATAAGCTTTGAATTAACCGTTGTTTGAATTTCGGGGACGAAATTCTTTTAAGGGGGGAGGAATGTAACAACCCGAAATTTTTCACAGCATATTTAATGGATATTTAATCTAATTTAAATTAAATACAGGCTTTTAAATTTTTAAAAGATGTGATCTTTGATAATACACATATGAATACAATTGTAGTTTTTAAAATAATAAGTTTAAAAATAGACAAACATAGTAATAATAACATAAACATGAAAATCTAATGCAAAGGTATATAACAATATAAATAATTATAAACATTAACATACAAAACTAGTATAAAACATAATCATAAATTATAAAATGTAACTCAGAATATAAATGTACAAATATAAGTTATAACTTGAAATACAAAAATGCAAACACAAAGCTATGAATCAAATGCTTGAAAATCTAAAGTGCAAAAAAATTACAATAAATAAAGTCAAAATCTTTAATAAAAATTTATAACAAAGATACTTTGTAAATTAAGTACGCAAGAGACAAGACACAAATTTAATATAAGATATCCTTATGTAATGCCTATGTACATGTAGCGACCCAACTTCCACAATCCAGGAAGTCGCATCGCTAATAAGAAAAGAAAGGGATAGAAAAGAGAAAGAAAGAGAAGAAGAAGAAACAACACATCAGAATCTAAACAGCGGAACAAATAAATTATATTAATAACATAAAGTATTACATAGTTTACAACCATTATCAGAGTACACAGATATACAACATATACTAGACAGTTATAAACACCTGTCTAGTATTTACAACATAATATAATGCAGAGACAACATAGAACACACAGCGGAATACTAATATCTAACGCAGAAGCCTCCTGCTCCATTGCTCCTCCAATATTCGTCAAAGCTAACCTGATCCCTTGGCTACTCGTAAAAACTTGAGTACCCAAGAGTTTATGAAAACAAAAGATAAACTCCGGGTCAGACATGGGTCTGGTGTGAGTAACAGGTTAAAGTTGCTTAACTTTCAAAAACCTTTTGAAAAGAAAGGTATCACGTAAGACTTCCCACACATAAACATGGAAAAGTTTTTACCTTACGCTAACCAAACATTTGATAGGAAATCCAGTGATATTATAATAGTTCTAGGGTTTTCAACTAAATATGAAATAGCCGAAATTGTTACATTCATTAAATTCCAGCTACTAGCCACAAAAGTGGGTAATACAATCAAAACCGTTGGCACTTATTGGATTTTGGATTCCATACAATGGCAGGGCTACTGGGGTACCGCCCGTCACAGTACGTGGCCTACATCAACGTACCGAGGAGTACTCCCACTCCCCTGCAACACAAGGCCGGACCCATTCCTTACTGAATAGTTCCGAACAAGACAACCCCGCAGTTGGTGCGCATATCCAACTGCCCACTAAGCCGAATAAAAAAGGGATCTCTAGACAGGGATCAATCTTGCTCTCTAGTGGGTGCTACCCACGAAGCCTTGCTGCACCTCCCCTGTTTTAGCCATTCTCGGTTGATGAGGCTTGAGGCTACGATTACCTTTAAAGGACACATTATCTTAGAATGCTCATCGTCCACATGACAATGTTCTGAAAGCATTCAATCCATACAAGTTCGTTCCGGGTTCGAACGAAACCAAAGGCATTATCTCGTTACACTCATTTTGGAATCACCCTCAGTGTTAACGATGATAACCCTTGCACTCTGAATCTCCATCTCGAATCTATAAGTACTATTCCGTCAAACTCATTACGGAATCACCCACAGAGTTAAACTGACGTATAGCCCTTACACCTCGAGTCTTCACTTGCTCCACTTGGATTAACGACCTAACGTTTAATTGGATTCGATGTGGTTTTCGGATATCCAAATATGGAAACCCGATCCCGGTCTCATCGAAATCCAAAGCGTGTCTTTTAGGTCCAAGTTGTTTTAAAGTTTAAAACAATTCAATTATTTTATCTATATACACACAGATAGATAATTCATAGATTCACAACAGATAATTATCATTATCAAACCACAGATAATCCACATTATCACTATTAAAAGACAATCCATATCAATATCACAATGCAACCAATACATCCATATCACTCAACATTATTAATCTCATAGCTGAGATTCAAAAGCATTCAAAGCAACCAATAACAATCATTCATAAGCAATGATCAAAAATCATACTATCTATAATTAATTTAAAATGAATTAAATTAATTACATCATCTTTAATTAATTTAAAATGAATTAAATTAATTATTACCTCAATATAAATATTGCTTACATTATCATTAATTAATTACAAATTAATTAATTAATTAACCTCTAATTTTATCATCTTAATTAATCAATCCTGATTAATTATACTTTAATTAATTCCACAAAATTAATTACCCTAAACCAATACAGTAATTAATAATTACTTCATTAATTAATTAACTATAATTAATTATATTTAACCTTAATTAATTACAATTAATTAATTACCCTTAATTACTTATTAATGATTAATTAATATTAATTAATCAATCTTAATTACATCATTAATTATATTAATTAATTGATTCTAAATTATATTTAATTAATTACTCCATTAAATTAATTACTTTCAGTAATTAATCTCACTTAATACATAATTATTAATCACCTTTGATTAATCTCAATCTGTAATTAACTACCCTTAATTACTTATCAAATTAATTATTCCTTAATTAATTTCTTTAATTAATCACTTGATTAATTACACAAAATAATTTAATGCAAATTATTTTCACAATCCCAACACTATCCACTAATTACATCCAGTAATTATCTCTAATTACTTTACTGAGTAATTCTACAAATTACATAAAGTAATTATTATCAAATCCAATGTTTAAAATTAATTAAACTTAATTAATTAATATAAACCAACCTTAATAAATTCCATTAATAAATTTCACAATTTATTCATATTAATTAATTAATTATTGAAAATTAACCATATTAATTAATTATCAAATAACCTTAGTTAATGACCATCATTAACTATTATTAATTCTTTAATTATTTTCTTAAATTACTTCTTAATTAATCTATAATTAAAATTTATCCAAATTATTAATTTAGATTAAATAAATAGTCACTACTTAATTATCTTATTTATTTAATTATTTTAATATCTTAATAATTTTTAAGATAAACCATTCCTTATTATTAATTATATAAATATTAAAGTGTACTTAGAATATTGCATTTAAATTTAAATTCAAATTCCAATTTTGAATCTAAAATTCAATGATGATATTTATTAAAACATTATCAAATTTTAAATTCCATTTATTCTTTCCAAAGTAATATAAATAACATTTATTACTTATAATAAAACTTATATAAGATAAGTCTAAATTTAATTAAAAATTAAATTTAAGATACATTACTATTTAAATTTCAAATTCAAGTTAATAATCATTTAACTTTCTATTATAAATCTTTTATACATGACTTTATCCAAAGAGGAAATCAAGTTTAAAATATTTGTTTAAAAACAAATTTACTTCTAATAAACAATTTAAATTTAAACTTGTTTGAAAAACATTCAAATTTTAAACTTATTCAAATATCAGATTTTAAATTCAATACATTTGAACCCATTCCTTATCTAAATTATTTGAATTTGAACTTGAAATAAAATTTTGATTTGAACCCTGATTTTTAAAACTTCTTTATCCAAAATTCAAATTTTATTTTAAAAAGAAACTGAAGATTCATAACCCTTAAGAAACAAGACTTAAATTCAAGTTCAAATTTGCTATTTAAATTTTGTTTTCAGGTTCAAAATGGAAATTCCATTTTCAGGAAAGAAACTGTCTGGTTTCTTCTTAACTTTTTTTCTTTTTTTAAAACTGAAACATCTTCAAATTTGAAAACTTACAAGATTTCCAAAATCATTTGAAACTCTAATACATATTAGATTAAAACTTAACTTAGATTTAAAACTAGATTTAAATCTCTTTTAAAAACTTTACTTTTCTTTTGAATGCAGGTTTTAAATTCCATTTTTAGTTTTTAAAAAAAAAACTGAACCCATATTCAAATTTTAAAACATAAAAGATTTCAAACTTCTAACAACTCTTCTGCAGATTTAAACTTATTTAAATCTTATCACAACTACTAATTCATTTAGAATTTAGATTTAGATAAAAAAAACTGCAGACAGTTTCTACAGGAAACTGTAATACAACATTCTCCCGAGCTAACCCTATGTATGCTTCGAGTCATCTAGCCCCCTCCTTCGAGTAAAACACCGTACCTACTCGAGTTATTCTCGAGTTTCCTCCTGCACAAACCCAAGCAACCATCTGAAACAAAAGTGCACGGTGTACCTGCACCGTGCCTCCAGCAGTCACCAGCCAATTTCGGTGGCTTCCCTACACCTGCGACCACCTCCTTAGTCCACTCCGATCATCCACAACTCACATACAACTCGAATTCAAAATTCGAGTTCCCATCTTAAACCTGGAACAGAAGGACCACAACCCCCTCAAAACCTGTCAACACATCATCTACGGTGCTCTGACCCCCCTGAGTACCTCCACCACTGGCCACAGATTCGTCTATGACTACACTATCGATACTTAAAACCGAGTTGAACTCGATCATCCCTATAATCCATACCTACCCAATCAATATGCACAGTTAAAACTAGGGCTTCAGAAACTAAATCACTACCGCTGCTTTCCTGTTGATTTTCATCAACATCAATAATTTTTCCCTTAATCTATGCTCAATTCCAAATCAACATTGAAAATTCCAACATCCAAAATCACAGGGATCACCAGAAATCATGAATTTTCCCTTTTCTGTTCATACAAGAAATGCACCATACCCCCTTAACTAAAAATTCTAATTTTTATTCAAAAAATCATGTTTTGATCTTACTATAATACTGAATTTACAAATTATTCAGTTTGAAATTTCACATATTTTTACATTAACTGATGTTTTCTGCTTCCAGAGAAAACTAGGCTTTTATCTTGACTATCTTAAATTTTAAAACATTAACTTTTGATAAACCAAACAACATTTGTTTGTAAATCAACCCTTATCAGAAACTAGGTTTTAGTGATAATGGATTTTAAATTGAAATTTTGAACCTGGGGATAACAAACAGAACATAACACAATAAAAATAGCTTGCATATCCAAACACTCATATAAACACACAACATATTTCATCATAGTGATTTATTTCAACAATATTTGCATGCAACCATATTTTATACTTAACTTTTAAAATAAAGTTAATCACCTTATAAATTTGAAAACAGAACCTCCAGTTTAGATTATGAAAAGCCTGAAATCGAGACCCCTTTTTTTTTAAAAAAAAAAAATTTGTATCCCAATGCTTGCTTTAAAACTTTGAGTTGCTTGTTACAGAACTCTTGCATGCATGCTTTGTTTCTTTAATTTGAAATTGCAGTTGCCACTTGAATAAGAAATGCTGGTTCCAAAACTGGAAATTGTAGGTGTCTTTATATTTGAAAAAAATATATGCAGGTTTGAATTCCAGAGATGCAGGTATTTGATTTTTGAGATGGTGATAGGTTGTTATTTGTGAACAGAGATATGTATGAAATAGTTACAGGTTTGCTTTGAAAATGAACAGGGTTTTAGATTAATAGGAATTGATTTACATGTTTGATATAGGAGGTGGATTACAGGGTAATGATTTACAGTTTGTAGGTTTGATTTGAAGAGCTTGTAACAGAATTTTAGTTTGGAGGGTTGTTTACAGATTTTGAAAAAAAAAATGGGAAGAATTACTGATTTTGTTTTGAACAAATTTTTGATTTCAGATTTGTTTTGGAAGTTGCAGGTTGAAGATTTCTTGATGAAGATAGAAAAGAAAATAGAAGAGAAGGAGAAATGTTTTAAATAGGCTGAATTTTGATTTTAATTAAAATAAAAGGAAAACTAAAATATATTGACACTTGTCATCTTGAATTAGTATTACTTAACAGTTGTTATTAGATGTCTTAAGGAATTAACATTTGTCTTTGAGAGTTAAATTAGTTATAATTAGGTTAATTTGTATTTTATTAAATGTTAATACAAATAAATGTAAACCTATGTTTATATAAATTAGTTAATCATGTATTTATTTACATGTACATAAATTTTAAAATGAATAAATATTTAACTTATACAAATATTTCAAAATCAAAACAAATAAGAAATATATATACTTTAAATTTTAAAAATTTTGAATTCAAGTTCAAATTGAATTTTGAAATCCAGTTTATTTACAAATACACTACAAATTTGAATTTTTGAAAAAAAACAATTATTTTTATTTGTCGAAACAATGTATTTTTTTTAGAAATAACAATACTTAATAACCATAAATAACTTACAAAAGAAATTATCTTCTTTATTAATAAATTATTTATTATCACATTATATTTAAAAGAAAATCAAAATAACCTTATTGCTATTTATTTAAATTTTAAACTTGAGTTACTCATATTTTAAATCATTTAATATTTATCTTAGGTATTTAAACCATATTTTATTGATTAAATGGCTTTTAAAAAGTTTAACTTTTTAAAAAAAATCATAATTTCCAATTTTACTAAAGAATATATATTTTATAGAAAACAGGATTCATTTAAAACAATACCTATTTACAATATATACAATATTCTATATATATTATAAATATAAAACAAATATTAGATTTAAAAAGATAAAATCTATCAATTAACTATTTATTTTATTTAATTATTAAATTAATTCAAATCTTATTACAAAGATTATCAAATCAATTTAATTTTTATTACAGATTATTAATTTGACATTGCCAGAAATTCCGGGTCATCACAGTACACATATGCATATGTACGGCAATTAAGTGTTGTATCCAGAAAAAAAAACTAGTAATAAACTTAGGTGCTTCAGGAAATACATATGCATAAGAAAAACAAGTTTCACTTCAAATATAATAAAACAAAAATCTGTGTCTTGCAAGATATGCTTGGCCGAAATAATGAATGAAAAAAAAAATCTTTGTACAACACATAAGAGTATCAGCAAACATTAAATACATGTTATCATAATTAAGAGCATGAACATTAATTAGAACAACATCTTGTTTAAGTATAGTACATGCAGCCGAAATCTCTGTGTCATTTCTTACTGCAGAATATTACTTAGCCAATAAGAAGAAAGAATGGCAATGCAAACAAATAAACTGTCCAGCTATCACCTGTATTGTTCAAAGCATCTATATATATCCACCTATATACTTTGCTCGTTTATAAAAACTAAACTGAAATAAACTTAAAGCAAACCCGAGAAAAACATTTATTTGCTTTGCAAACATATATTAACTCAAAGCAGGAAAACAAAAGAAGGTTTCAGGGAAGTTTCAACTGCAGTTTCTCCAACACATCACTTCTCTTCAAATTGTTCTTGTGAGTAAACATACTTCCTCAAATCTTAAGTATGATAATTAACTTCTGATGTTTTGTGTTGCTATATATATATATATATATTGAAAATAAATGGAAAACATATGGACCTGTATTGATTTATGCATTGGAAGCTTCTGTTCCTGATTGTTGTCAAGTTTCTGAGTAAAAGAAGTAAAGGATATTAATACTTATCCATTTAAATAAATTTTAAACCTGGAAATGTAAGTAATACAGATTGTCTAACTGAAAATTGAAGCTTGGGATTGAAATTGAAGCATAATAGTAAGAAATAAACACTTTCTATTTAAGTTACAGGTAAAGAAATCAAATGATTAAAACTCGAATGTTTAAATTAGTTAATTCAATAACATATTTAGATTTCATACACGTAATTATGATTTTTAACATAAAAATTATGATTTTTATGCAAGGGTATTAAGAGCAGTTTTGAAATGAAACAAAAATGGGTTTATGTCAAAATTGGATGATCAAGTAAATTTTAATTTCTGTAAATTGATATGAAGTAAGTTTGTAATCCATTTAACACCAGAAAAATGCTGGAAAAATTATTAAATGAAGGGATTTTGAGTTTGAATTAAAAGTAGGGTTTAGTGCCTATTTTTTTTATGCTATGTAAAATTTTGATTTCGGCATCATAGATCAACCGAGTGGAATGAGATTGTAGGTGGAGTTAGGGGGTGTGATCGAGGTATTGGCAGAGTTTCATCACCTCCGGTGATGGATGGTGGTCGCAGGAGGGATTCGTCAATGGGTGTTTGTAGTCGCATGTTCGAGCATCAGGTCGAATTTTTTTTCAACTTGTAACTGTAAATCTGAGATTTGTTTTCGATGCTAGGGGTGATTTGTGGTTTGTGGGGGCTGTTGCGAGTCGCCGCAGGGGAGGCGAGCCACCGTGCACGTGCACGGTGGCGAGGAGATATTCGTTGATGAGTAGATTGTCGCGCGCATATACCCGAGATTTTTGGGATAATGTTGTGGGTGTGTCTTCGGGTTGTTTTCGTGCGTTGGCCTCTGCTGATTCTTTTATAACTTTAACTTAAAAGAAAAGAAGATAATAAAATGGGAAGAAGAAAGGTTACAGGAAAGAGAGGAAGGAGGAGACGCAGGGAAATGCACGGGTAGTCTCGAGATTTTCTCGAGTAAGGAAGGGGTTGGTCTCGGGTACCTTTCTCTTTGAACGTGCATAAATTTGTTTAATATTTTTATAATTAAGTAATTAAGCAGTTAGTAGTTTAGGTTAATATTTGTGTAAAAGGTTAATAATGGTAAGTGATGTAAAGATGGTTTGACTAATATAAAGTAATTAGAATGTTAATTAATTTATATTTGAAATTTAATTGATAACTTTAAATTGATTTTGTAATTAGAAATAAATCATATGTTAAAACAATTTAAATCATAAAAATGTTAGCTAATTACTTAAAAGTTAATCCATGTATGATAATTAACATAAGTGATTAATTGAAGATTATGGTTAATAAATTGATAATAGACGATTAGTTTAAATAATTTGTGACAAATTGAATAACTAATTAATCTTTAATAAGTAAGTTAATAATGAACAAGAATCAATTAATTAACTGAGTAATTAAGTAACAGTTAATGAATGGAAGTTCATTAATTAGATAATTAATTAAAGATTAGATAATTAATAAATTCATAATTAATGATTAACTAATTGATTTATTGATCATTAATAAGTTAATTAAACAGAAATTAATTAAACAGAATAAAATAGTTTATTCTTGAGCAATAAATTAAGTAAAGCCAAAACCAAACTGTTTGGTATGCATTGATAATTCTGTTTGATTGACTTTGATATCTGTTGATGATATTTCTGTGATATGTTGTGATATATTATGGATATCTGTGATAACTGTGTTTGATTTATCTGTTATATATGTTATGTCAATTCTGATATTAAATTGAACTGTTAAGTTGAATAGACAACTTGGCCCTTAAAATGACTTTTGGATTCCGATGAGATCGGGATCGGAAGAATCAATTTTGATTCTCCGGAAACCACATCGATCCAAATTAAACGATAGGTCATGACTTATCAAATGGTGATCGAGATGGTGTTTCAGAATGCAAGGGTTATCGTCGTTAACTCTGAGGGTGATTCCAAAATGAGTGTAACGAGATAATGCCTTCGGTTTCGTTCGAACCCGGAACGAACTTGTATGGATTGAATGCTTTCAGCACATCATCAGGCGGACGATTAGCATTCTAAGATATGTTCAATAAAGGTAATCGTAGCCTCAAGCCTTATCAACCGGGAATGGCTAAAACAGGGGAGATGCAGCAAGGTTAGGTGGGTCATGCCCAAGCAGGACAAGATATTCCCCTGTCTAGATGTCCCTTTTTATTTCGGCTGTGTGAGCAGTTGTTGGCCACAACTGCGGAGTTATCTTGTTCGGGACTGTTCAGTAAGGAATGGTTCCGGCCTTGTGTTGTAGGGGGTCGAGAGTGATCCTCGGTATGGTGATCTAGGTCCCGTACTGTGATGGCCGGTACCCCAGTAGCCCTGCCATTGTTGGAAATCCATTTTCCCTACGAGACCCTACGGCCTTGATTTGTATTACCCACTTTCGTGGGTAGTAGCTGGAATTTAATAGATGTAACAATTTCGGCTATTTTCTATTTACTTGAAAACCCTAGACACTATTATAATATCGCTGAATTTCCTATAAAATGTTTTGGTTAGCGTAAGGTAAAAACTTACCCGTATTTATTTGTGGGGAGTCTTACGTGATACCTTTATTTTCAAATGATTTTCAAAGTTAAGAAATTTTAACCTGTTCACTCATACCAGACCCATGTCTGACCCGGAGTTTATATTTTGTTTTTCATAAACTCTTGGGTACTCAAATTTTTATGAGTAGCCAAGTGATAGGTATTTGGGAGTGTTGATTGTCTGGAGGAGCTATTTTGGGAAGAAGACCAGACGTATGTAACTATATATGTAGTTCCGCTGTGTGGTTAGTGATGCTGTATTTTGGATGGATGTATGGACATATATGTATATGACAGTCCTGTTATATGATATTGTATGACTCTGATGTATGTATAACTATGTAATAGTTATGTGATGTATTATATTTTGTTCCATTCCGCTGTGAGATTCTGATGTTGTTATTCTTTCTTTCTATTCTTTTCTATTTCTATCCCTTTCTTTCTTAATGATGAAACGTCTTTCTGGGTTGGGAAAGGCGGGTCGTCACAACTTCTCATACCAGACCGCTAATGCCGAATCCAAGACCTCTAGCTGATTCCAATACCTGGTTCACGCTTGACAGACGGAGCTAGTCTTCTTCCCACTGACCACTACTAATAAGATAAGACAAACCACTACCAGTAGTCCTTTTTCCAACAGATGGGGTTCAATAGCTGCTGATTTCTGTAACAGCTTGTTCTGTCACATCTTCTTCAACTCAACCACCCCCAGGGTAGTAAGTAAGGTAGCATGAATAGATCTACTAGGCCTTTGGCCCCGGGCCCTCCCGCATCTCTTCCTCGGTAAGTGCACCGTGGAAGCTGGGGATATCCGATCCGCTTAGGACTGATAGAAAGCAATCCGATTGGAATGCCTAGAGTTGGTTGGAACAAGTTCTCTTTAACCTTGAATACAATTTATAGATTCGACAGCAATAGTACCTCGGACTCGAAAAGTTATAACGAAAATGGCTGATCCAATAGTGGATTCCACAACTGCCCATCTACATTCCATCGATAAGCCCAGGTGACTTATTGGCCGCCCCCAAACCATCGACAGATTGTTGGGTTGAAAGTATAATTAATCTGCAGGGGCGTCTTCGGTCCCCTTGGAGGTGTATGGGAACTCGAATTCATTTAAGAATGAGAGACTCGAACAAAAACCGAATTCCTCTATTTGTAGACCTATCCTATACTTGACGAGCTAGTTTCAGTTGTTGGTCTCTCAAGCCTTCTCCTGGCAAGTAAAGAGCTAGAGGATTAGGTCAGGCACAAAAGAGACTGTTTCAATCCAGCGGATACAGTACTTATGAAGCATAAAAATAGAAAAGAATGCTAATAAAGCAAAAAATTCCGAATGGAATAATTTTGAATATAGATTTATTACTAAAAAACTTTCTCCCAATTTTGAATTGTCGAAGCAAGAACTTTATGTGACAGTAGAAGCCCCAAAAGGAGAATTAGGAATTTATTTGATTCGTAAGATATTTGATACCAGAATAATTGACTCTCAACCATAAAGTGTTGACTACTTTTCAAACTCTCCCGTTGATTAGATTCCCCGTCATGTGTTTCGCATCTGGCTTTCGGTTTCTGATCTTTCTGAATTCGAATATAGGATAATTATGAGAAAGGCGAGATTGAACTCGATTTCCTGCCAATGAGGAGCGATATCACTCGATCCAAGTATCTTAAGGGTGGGTATACGGCAACTTTGTTTCCAGATTCATTCGAGCAAAGATATTGAGAGGAGTTTAAAAGCCCCGCTTATTGTTTTCATTTCTCCCGGAGAGTAAGTAATACTGGCATATCAAAAAGTCCGTAATGGATAATCCATAATCCTAGGTTGTTTCAATCCCAAAGGGCCAAATAATCGATGAGTAGTATGCCTGGTAAGAACCTTCTCAAGTAGAGGTGCGAAGCGTAGAATTTCTTATAAGAAAGATGCTACCTAATTATTTGTTGTATGGGGGAACGAGGTTTTGTTTCAGCTTTAGATACCGAATCAGATCAGAAAGAGGCCCAGGGCGCGATGCGTTCCATTTGTACGAATCGCGAACATACCACGCACGACCGGACGTAGAGCCAAAGAACTGGCAATATGCTCCCAGAATGCACCCAGCGTTTGCTTCTCATGTCTCCGGACCTTCTATTAACAGGGCTTTTGAACTATAGCAAATAGCCAATTGGTTGAGCTTTGCTCGACCAAGAGAGAGGTGGTTTGCCCGACATGGTACTGATTGTTAACGAGATTGATTATTCACGCTCTGCTTATTGAGATCTTGGGTTTCTTCCTAAAACCTACACATCAAAGGGTTGGTGTTGTCTCCTTCGTAGACAACCTCGAATATCCCCAAGAGCTCATGCTAAGACACCCCAGCCGACCAGCTAAGCATCAGCTTAGTCTTTTAATTAATATACTGGACTTGGTATACTAGGCGCCTCCCGCTCACTTCGCTCGCCTTCTATCAGTTCCTTTTCAGTCCACTCCCTAAAAAGATTTTAGAACTTCACGGTGATTCATCGAACTATGCCCCGAGAGAATAAAAGATCTCTATGAAAGCAGGAGGCGCCCGAAGGTCAGTCTGTCTTCAAATGGGTTAGACATTTAGTTCGATGAGGGCGGGTTCCTACACATTAATTGATTGATTGGAAAAGCCCGGTTCTCTTTGTCTTCGAGTAGGAGTTTCAAAGGGTTTCTTCTCCGGAGTGGGGTACGGAATGTATTGTCAAATATTCAATATGATTCCACAAAATCTATTTTTGTTCAAGTAACGGATTCTAGCCAATCGAAAGGATCCTCTGATCAATCCAGAGGTCATGAGCCTGATAGAAGTCATAGGCGTATGTCAAGTCAAAGCCGAAACCAGAGTGGAGGGAAGGCACTATCCAAACATAGGGCCGACCGTAACGGAGAGCACCGATTGACGCTCCCCAGTGTTTATTGAGCTCAAAGTGGATGAGAGAGATTTTTATGATCTCTATGCTATGGTCTTCGCTCTGAACCTAGTCTCGGTTCAAAGACAGTAGTCATATTCATATTAAGTACAGGCATTGCAGATTCAAGTAGGACTTTTGAGGTCTAACAACTTAGAACTAAACTAATCATCAACTAAACGATTATACCCCACTAGCTAATGATTCTCCGGTTTTAGCGACCAAGACAAGAAAAATGCTGCGTGATCCAACTCCAAAGAACAAAAGCAGAATCAATGCAATGGTTAGTGCCAGGTTGGTATCGAATCTGAACAATTCAAGAAACCCCGTATTTTGAATTATTCAGATTTCAAAGTGAAAGTGAAGATTGAAAGTTACTGATTTCATATTGACAGTGCGTACTGGCAAGTATCTCAAATGGCCCCCTCTTTTTGAAGGCAAATTCAACTTGCTTATCAAAGGATGCTAGCAAAGCAAAGAGGAGGGAGACGGTAGGCGGAATCAGACTTCAGTACCAGGTAGGTAGCCGAGACAGAAGCTTTATATGAATAGAAGGCCAATCAAGGCCCTATTGCAGACCTTTCGAGAAGGGAGAAAGAACCAAACACAAGTGCAGCTCGAGAGGAATTCGTTGCTTAACCGAAGCAAGAGAGCTAACTACCTCTTCACGCTTCCTTTTCCTTAGTCCTAATAAAATAAGGAGTAGAACCCGGTACCAATAACCAATATGCTCATGTCTCCCTATCGGAAACATCTAATATTTCCTGAGGGTATGTACCAGAGTACGCGACTCGGAACCAGAGAAGAGCCAAGAGGTAATCCCGGAAAATGATCGGATCTGGTGCACTCCCATCAAATCAAAAGAAGTAATTAATTTCTACTGAGATGAAATAGTTTCAGCTTGCGATTAAGCTATTACGATTCTGTATGGCCCAGGCACTACAAGGATTTAAGATTGAGCTTCACTGATCTATATGCCTTTACAAAGATAGGAAGCCAGCAGCCCCTAGAGTTATCTAAGCTGGATTATCAATTATTCCCGCACGGCGACATCGCCTCCACTTCTCTCTATCTCTGTGAATATCTATTTGGTGGGTTCGAGCCCGCTACTATGGAAGACCAACTCTTAGCGAGTCAGTAAACTCAGTTCGCTTGTGGCCTGCACAGGGGAACTGTACGCTACTAAAGAAAAAGGAAACATAGGTCTAGATTCACGTCCAATATGCCTCACTCTCAGTAATTATCTTGGTTAAATGATTCTTATACCATAAAGCAGCCATAGAATCAACATGGAATCTGCAAGTTCGGATTCTTACTAACATGACTCTGAAAACGAGGTTTTGGAAGACCTATCTATTGTAGTGGCACGCGGACTTGGAAGCAAGCAATTAACAGAATTGTTGATGATGAAGGCGGGCGGCCTAGTATATTAATTGGGCAAAGTATTAACCAGGGGGCTTATTCCTATTACTGATGTATAACTATTACGCACAAGACCTCCTGAGCTTTCGATTGTGACTTGGATTGAGCCTCCTGTAAACCCCCATTCTATTAATTGGTAAAGGGAGGATATTAGGGGAAGCAGTGAGTGGAGATTCCCCTGCGGAGAGCCGGATGAGGGGAGACCCTCACGTCCGGTTCGGAGGGCGGGGATATCCCGACCCTACTATCATTATGCCTTGTGCCCCCTATCGATATTCTCCCCAAAATTTCTCTTCGGTTGCCTATCAATCCCACTGCTACGCACCTATGGTGGAACCAGCGTTCCTGGCCCCAATTAATATACTGGCCTTCGGCTTTGTAGTGGTTACAATGCCCCAAGCCTTAGCCATCCAATGAATGAAACCCTGTGACGGTTCGAGTCTTCAGGAACCTCCCGTTGTTCGAAATATACTGGACCTCCCTGGAACAACGGCCTTAATTTCTCCAACGAGAAAGGAATTTCGTAAGCCAGCACCACTATCAGGTAAGCCCTTTTCTTATTAGAAAGCCCTGAGGATTACATAGACTAGCCTAGTATAATAGGAGTATGCCTAGAATTGCACATGAGGTCTGATTGATGAATCACAAAATTCCATGGTCTATGAAGTACTTCCATAAAGCATTAGATACGAACTATCCTCCATCAAAAAGAAAGTCTGAATTTTCCATGGAAGCCGGCTCGAAATATTTGATCTTAGGTGCATTTTCCTTTGGAATATTATTGTTCGGGTGCGACCGGACTACTACCGATACCGATCCATTGCTTGTTCCCATGTTGCTGGGGTGCCTGCCTTGATTCGTAAGTTGGTGTGCAAGTTCGGATTCTTACTAATATGACTCCGAAAACGAGGTTCTGGAAGACCTATCTATTGTAGTGGCAGGCGGACTTGGAAGCAAGCAATTAATAGAATCGTGAAACACCATGAGCAGCAGGATGTTGAGGTCCGGAATTCGAAGTGAAATTCTTGATTTGCCCGTTCCTAGTCGTCATGGGAAGATGCTTGCGAAATAAGAAAGAGATTATTCCCCTGGAGCTTGTCCAGTATCACCAGTACTAAAAATGCATCTCCTTCGCCCGCGCGCTTGCAGGCCCTTTCTTTCATCTACCTTCTTCTACTAACACGTAGGGCCCTAAACAAAGAATGTGGGCACTAATTAAATTTTCTTATTTTGCAGGTATCCAAAATTAAAATTAAAAGTAAAGAGAAATGGATACTTGATAGTGGTTGCTCCAAGAACATGACTAAAATGCTCATATGTTATTCAATATAACATATATGGATGGTGGATATGGGAGATTCGAAGATAATTCAAAAGGATTTGTCACCGACATTGGAGAAGTCATCAATATCGGTAGTTATAATTCTCTTATTATTAGTAATGTATTACAGGTAGAGAATTTGAAACATAACTTTTTAGGTATAAGTCAATTATGTGATAAAGGATTTATATTGATTTTGAGAAAGATAAATGCAATATCTTTAACCAAAATAAAACCTTATTTTTTGAAGGATTTAGAAACCGTAACATATATGTTTTAACATGAGTGTTAAAAACAACACTAATTTATGCTTAACCGCAAATCATGATGATCCATGGTTATGGCATAAATGTTTTTGTCACATAAATTTCAAAAATATCACCAAACGTGCTAAAAAGAATTAGTTAGAGAATTACCTAAGATCAACTACAAAGTTAAAAACTTTTGTGATGCCTATCAATTAACTAAATTAAATAATAGTTCTTTTAATCTAAAAAGGAAATCTCTATAGAGAAATCTCGTAAACTATTTCATCTAGATTTATTAGGACCAACTCAAGTACGCTCTATAAATCATAAATATGTTTTTGTAATTATTGATGATTTTTCAAGATATACTTGGACATTATTTTTAAAACATAAAAGCTACACTTTTGAAATGTTTTTGCTAAACAAATTACAAATTTAATGACCTAAAAAATTAAAAATATACGAAGCGATCGTGGAGGTAAAATTGAAAATGAACTATCTACAAATTTTTGCAACAAAAAAGGAATTAGTCATAACTTTTCATTTCCACAAACACCATAACAAAATGCTGTTGTAGAAGGGAAAAATCGGACTTTACAAGATTGTGCATGAACCTTACTAAATAGTAGCAACCTACCAAAATGTTTTTGGGCCAAAGCTGTTGCTACCGCATGTTATGTATTGAATCACGTAACACTTAGATCAATGACAAAAAACACATGCTATGAAATATTTTTCAAACAGAAATCTTAGTATCGTATTTTTGAGTGTTTGGATCAAAATGTTTTATTTTAAATAGAAAAGGACTATCTAGGAAAAATCGATTCTAAAGCTGATGAAGGAATTTTTGTTGGCTATTCAGATCGAAATAAAGCATATAGAATTTTTAATGAACGAATAAACATTATAGAAAAAAGTCTTCATGTTTCCTTTGATGGAAACTTTAAAAATAATGATGATGAAGAAATTATAAATAAAACTAATATACCTATACATGAAAATAATGATAGTAACATTAATAACAATAATGATAATGTAATAACTTCACCACCTAGGATATTAAAGGACCATCTAGTTAATAATATAATCGGTGATTTAAATACAAAATCATCAACTAGAAAACAGTTAAATCAAATGAGTCAAGTAGCATTTATATCAAATTTTGAACCTAAAAATTATAAAGAAGCATCAAACGATGATTTTTGGATTATTGCAATACAAGAAGAATTTAATTAATTTGAGAGAAATGACGTATGGGAACTTGTCCGAGACCAGACGATCAATCCGTAACTGGAACAAAGTGGGTTTTTAAAAATAAAGCAGATGAAATTGGAAACATTATTCGGAAAAAGCAAGATTAGTAGCCTAAGGATATAATCAGGAAGAAAAAATTGATTATGAAGAAACATTTGCTCCGGTAGCACATCTCGAAGCAATACGAACATTACTTGCTTTCGCATGTCATCACAACTTTAAACTTTTTCAAATGGATGTTAAAAATGCTTTTTTAAATGGCTTTATAAAAGAAAAGGTTTCGCTATTTGTTCATGAGAAATATCCCGATCGTGTATTTAAACTTAAAAATGCCCTATGTGGGTTAAAACAAGCACCTCGTGCTTGCTATGAATGATTAGAAATGGATTTACAAAATTCCAATTTTCAAATTGGTAAAATTGTCTCCACTTTATTTATAAAATGAGAAAACAATGATATATTAGTTATACAAATTTATGGTGACGATATTATATTTCGATCAACAAATGAAAAATTATGTAATAAATTTTCTGACATTATGAAAACGAATTTGAAATGTTATATATGGGTGGATTAAACTATTTTTTGGGTTTACAATAAAAACAACTAGAGAATGTAATTTTTATAAATCAAGAAAGATACCATCGAGATTTATTAAAATGCTTTGGAATGGAAAATATCTTAAGTAAACCAACTCCGATGAGTACTACTCTACATTTAGATAAAGATGAAATGGAAAAGATTTCGATTAAAAATTATACTGAAGTATGATAGGATTTCTGTTATACTTAATGGCTAGTAGACTGAATATTATGATGAGTGCATGTTTATGTGCAAAATTTCAAGCACAACCTAAGGAATCATGTAACAACCTGCATATTTATCGATTTTATATTTAAATATTTTATTTAAATATTTTGTCGTTAACCGGATATTGGTCCGAAAAGCTACTTTTTGCAAACGGTCAAATTAGGACTCGACACCACTTCCATTGAGTTCGAAATGCCGTTTACAACCTTTTTAAGTATAAACATTGATAGGTTTGGAGTTAGTGGAATTTCACTAACTTTTCCTGCTTTGGACTTTGGGTTAGTTTAGCCTATTAAGCCCAAGTTCCAACCCCCTTCTCCTCACTCTTCATAAATTTCCTAACTAACTCAAGCTTTGTCATTAATGGTGAATAGAATGGGAAATTAAAACTCCAAGCACAAATTCAATTGCAAATCCAACATTCAACTCCAAATTCAAGTATAAGATATTGGATTCAAGCTTTGGATTGCTTCTCCTTGCTTTCAAGCTTCATCTTCATAAATTTTAGTGCAAAGGTGAGATTTTTATCCCACAAATCTAGTCTATATCTATATTGGACTGTTGGGAATGATTCCCTATCACTTTAGCATGTACATTTGCATTTGGTTTGGATTGGATTGGCGAAAAATTCCAACTTTAAGTGTTTTTGGTGAAAATCTGCCCTTAGGTCGCTCTGCCTTTGCTAGGTCGTTCGCGTGGAAAAGTCTCGGCCTTCAAATAGCTCGTTTCCGACCTAAAATGGCCTATAACGTTAGGTCGCTCGGCGCTTCGGAATTAGGTCGTGGGTCGTTGGGCTTTAAGTCGTGGGTCGCAAGCTCCTTAGGTCGTAGGTCGTTCGAATGTTAGGTCGCTCGGCCCTTATCCCCTTAGGTCGCTAGGTCGTGACGTTTTAGGTCGTAGGTCGTTCGAATGTTAGGTCGCTCGGCCCTTATCCCCTTAGGTCGCTAGGTCGCGACGTTTTAGGTCATAGGTCGTATGGACCTTAGGTCGTAGGTCGTATGGACCTTAGGTCGTAGGTCGTAGGAATCTTAGGTCGTAGGTCGTATGGACCTAGGTCGTAGGTCGTTAACTCGTTAACACGTACGGCTCTTTACTACTTTAGGTCGCCTGACCTATAGGTCGCTTGCTCTAGTTAAGTCGCTCGTCCTGTTGCTCTGTTAGGTCGCAACCTCTGTTAGGTCGGCCACGTTGGGTCGCGAGTCATCGTTAGGTCGCGAACACCACTAGGTCGTTTGACCCCTAGGTCACAACCATTAGGTCGCTCGACCCTATTCCTCTTAGGTTGTTAGACCTCATTTTGTCTTCACTAGGTCGTACCGTTTTGGACGGGGCGCTGCCCCGCACCCCGCCGGGGGCGCTGCTCCCTGGACCCCCGCGACCCGACCGGGCAGGTCGAACCCCGTAAGCGGTGGCGTTGCCCCCGCACCCCCACCTTGGGGGGTTGCCACCCCCCTGGACCCCCTGGACCCCCCCTCCGTAGGGATCTTATCTGAAAAACATTGAGCTGATTTCCTTGGATTTTATTCACATCTCCGTATGCGATTTTTGTGACTGATTGTTTCTACAATTGCTTCATGTTTTGTCACTTTATAATAGAAAGGTTTCAATACTAGTAGTAAATATCAAAACTCTTTTAACAAACAATTTCAACTTATTTTTAATAACAAAGCTCTTTTCTTAAACCGTTTTCCAATCTATTAGTATATACAAACCTTTACCTCGCTCAGATGAGAAATCTAATTAAACGACTTAGTAAAACAAGTGGTATGAAACGCTTGCGTTCACTTCGTCGGTTAATTCTTGGACTTGTTCGATTGAACCTCTTGTGACAATTTTATTAGTGAAGATTTACAGTTTGTTCGTAAATATTTAAGTTAAGCAAGTGGTTATGGGACATGAAGCTAAACTTCTATATTTACTAGCTTAGTGTAATTGACACTTCTCTTTGATCATCACAATCATTCTGATGATTTAGACTAGCAACTGTGCGATGTCTCTTGTTGCGAGGTTAGACTAGACACCACTTGTGTGATTCCACTCACACATACCTTTTTGCTTTTTGGTTAGTCTGGACCTTAATCTGTGTGATTCCATTCACACATGTGGGGTAGCTCCCCTTGGTATTCGGACCGTCATGTGATAGGCCTCTTTCTCTTTTCTATGATTTCTGGACTTCTTGCATTGATTTCTAGAATTTATGTCATTGACTTGTTATGAGTACAAGTTTGGGGTATGATGCCCTTTCCGAATCTTTGAGAAGATTCTTGTGATATTGATTATCTCTTATTGATTGATCTTCTGTTGATCATTATTTACATACTTATAGTGGTATGTCATTATGGATATTTTATGTTTATGCCATATCTTTTATGTTATATCATGTCATCTGATATTTATAGCTAGACTGACCCTTTTATTATTTTCTTAAATAATACTCGGGTCAGACCGAGATGTTACAGGTGCTTCTGCTTGACTTCTTCCCAGGGATTCATCACTCTGACTTTTGGCTAATTGTTTAGATTAGCAGTTTTTGTTGTATACACTTGAGATATAGACTCATAGTTGTATTCCTTTGTACAGCACGTGTTGCTATTCTTTTTTATTATCGTGGATCTTACTGACCACTACTCTGATGTACACTTTCATGTGTTAGTTATATATTCATATCTTCTTCCGCCTTTGTGATATGGATATCTGTGACTGATTTGTGTTATGATTATTTCTATGTTTTTTTTCGAAGATTATTTATAGCCACCGTGTGATAAGCAATTACATGGATGGTCGCTCCTCAACAGCCTTATTCTCCATGCTAGTTGACAGCACTACACCGTAGTGTTCTTCGCTAGTGTGGGTATAGAGGTGGGGCGTCACAAATCACATCATCTGCAGTTAAATTAATTTTGAGATACTTAACCAACACTAAAGATCATAGTCTTTTCTACCCAAGAGGTAGCTCATTCGAACTTGTGTCATATAATGATGCTGATTTCGGTGGTCGCAAAACTGATAGAAAAAGCACAAGTGGCACATATCATTTTATTTTTCACTCTTTAATTTCATGGTTTAGTAAAAACGAAATTGTGTGTCTCTTTCTCTCTATATGTGAAGACAAGTATATATCAGCAGCCTTAGCCTATACACAAGTAATATACATGCAATAAACACTTCAAGATTTTGGTAAATGATAATAAATTCTCATATATGTTGTGATAATACTAGTGCTATAAATTTATTATAAAATCCTATCAATCATTCTCGAACAAAACACATTGATATACTTCACAATTTCTTAGGAGGTAATGTTGAAAAAGGAATTGTATACTTGAATATGTAAATACCAAATATCAAATTGCGGATATTTTTACCAAACCACTGAGCGAACTAACTTATATAAAATTAAGATGAAATCTAGGAATATGTTCTTATTATGAATTGGTGAACTAAGTGAAAAATCTATTTTTACTCATATAAACTACACATAATAAGTTTTGTACAATTAATTACAAATAATTGTTATCCTCATAAAAACTAACTAACTCATGTTAATATTATATGGAAAAAATAATTCTAACAAATAAACTTCTATATATAGTAAAATAACTTTTATATATAAACCAATTTTTTCTACAAACAAAATATATATTCGTTTGCAAACCATTTTTAACCAAAATGTCTTCTGATCACGACTCTACTTTTTCGACCATCAACCATAGCCCACCTTCATCGGATAACACCTATGTATCACCAACTAAATCCACACCTCCATTAAATCGATCATCCTCTCTAAACATCATTCCATCACCTATGTATCACACTGGTTTTTCTCCTATGGAAAAGAAAACCAAACGGTCAATTGATCTACAATTGTCATCTCTCAACAACAAAGTTGATGAAATATATCACTATCAACAAGAAATGATGGGATTTTAATGAGAAATGTGTTATGAACAACAACATCAAGGATCTTATCTTAACTTTCATGAAAAATGCATTCCAGCAATTTGTAGCGATTCACCAGCAAAAAATTGCATAAATAAAATATCTCCTCGTTTACAGGAGACTTCTGTAAAAAAGTATCACATTACTCCAAGAAATTTATGCAAGCCAGCACCATTAAACCAAGATTGGATTGACACTCCAGCTCACACAAGTTGGTCTCCACTAAAACCGTTAATCGACAGCACAAAGGTTGAACCGAATTCATGGGATGTACAAATTAAAAATATCTGATCCCTCTAACAAAAAAACAAAATTGTTATAACATTTCTTCTAAAAAATATTTCATACTTTTATAATATTATATATATATGTGTGTGTGTGTGTGTGTGTATGTACTGTTAGCTGTAAAAGTTATCTTGAAAATTTTAATAAAAAGTTTAATATTTCTGCAATTAAAGGTATATATTATGAAAACACATACCACAGACATCTATGACAATATCACAGACGTCTAACAATGATTTTAGGAAAATAAGTTCCTAGAACCACATATGTTTGTGATACCCCACAACGTCTGTCATAGGTTTCGGGAAATAATTTCCTAAGACCACAGACGTTTATGAAAATCCACTGACGTTTGTACCTGGTTTTAGGAAAAAAATTCCTGAAACCACAGACGTCTGTCGCTGCTCTCAGGTTTCATTTCCAACAGCCCTGTATAATCATTTTTTGCCCCTTTTCTACTATTCACCAATCTATTTCCAATCTACACTAAAACCCTAGTTTTTGAAAAGCTCTAATTACTCAAAAAATGGCTCCTAAGACTCCTGTTAACAAAAGATCTGAAAAAGGTTAATCTTCATCTTCCCAATCACCCCTAGTCACCGATGCCCACATCCAAGAGTGGCTTCGAATTAGCACGATTACTAATAAAAGATTCGAAGAGCTAAAACAAAAGAACCTTCATTCCGGCCTATTCTATAGACTATGCAAGTTTGGAAAATATGGAATTCAAGAATTAACCATCACCTCCAGTTGTTGAGATTTGATCAATTTTGACAAAACGAGATACAAATCGATCAACTTGCAATTTTTCTTTTTCATGCCAACTTATGTAGCAATGATACTGGACTCTTGAATGCATTCTAGCAATTTTTAGTCATTCACCAACAAAAAACTGCATACATAAAAAATCTCCTCGTTTACAAGAGACTCTTATAAAAACATATCACATTACTCCAAGAAATTTATGCAAGCCAGCACCATCAAACCAAGATTGGATTAACACTCCAACGCACACAAGTTGGTCTCCACTAAAGCCGTTAATCGACAACACAAAGGTTGAACTTAATTCATGGGACGTACAAATTAAAAATATCTGATCCCTCTAACAAAAAATAAAATTATGATAGCATTTCTTCTAAAAGATATTTCATACTTTTATAATATTATATATATATCTTTGTATGTATGTATGTATGTATTGTTAGGTGCAAAAGTTATCTTCAAAATTTTCATAAAAAGTTTAATATTTCTGCATTTAAAGGTATATAACTTCCTAAAATTATGAAAACACATACCACGGATATCTGTGACAATATCACAGATATCTGACAATGGTTTTAGGAAAATAACTTCCTAAAACCACATATGTCTGTGATACCCCCACAATGTCTGTCATAGGTTTCGGGAAATAATTTTCTGAAACCACAGATGTTTGTGAAAATCCACAGACGTCTGTACTCGGTTTTAGGAAAAAAAATTCTTGAAACCACAGACATCTATCACTGTTCTCAGGTTTCATTTCCAACAACCCTATATAATCATTTTTTGCCCCCCCCCTTCTACTATTCACCAAGATATTTCAAATCTACACTAAACCCCTAGTTTTTTAAAAGCTCTAATTACTCAAAAAAGGCTCCTAAGACTCTTGTTAACAAAAGATCTGAAAAAGGTTAATCTTCATCTTCCCAATCACCCCTAGTCAACGATGCCCACATCCAAGAGTGGCTTCGAAATAGCACGATTGCTAATAAATGATTCAAAGAGCTAAAACAAAAGAACCTTCATTCCGGCCTATTCTATAGATTATGCAAGTTTGGCGAATATGGAATTCAAGAATTAACCATCACCTCCAGTTGCCGAGATTTGATCAATTTTGACGAAAACGAGGAACAAATTGATCAACTTTAAATTTTTCTTTGTCATGCCAACTTATGTAGTAACGATATCTGGACTCCTAAGAATGATGATGGTTGGTTATGGACAAGAGTTTATGGTCGCATTTTGAAACTAAGCGTAAATACAATTGGTCGTATATTAGATTGTTCTTCGTCCAGCCTTAATTTAGAAGAAATGCATAACCAGCGAAATTTGCCTCGTGATGAAATCACACATCAAATTTGGGAAGATAGAACACCACTGTGGAAATATATTTACTTACGACCAAAGGCTCGGTTATTAAATTGACTGATAATCAATACAATAATTCCCTGCTTAAGAAGTCATGAACAAATTTGAGAAAACGATCACAAAGCCCTCTATGCTATATTTAGTGGAATATAAGTAAATTGGGCTAAATTTATTCATGATGAAATAAAAAGATTTTAGTCTCATCACCGACACATAATTGTATATGCACTGTATATTATGCGTCTCTAGAATGCCCTTAGGGTACCTTTTTATATCTCTCATTTTGAAGAAATCCCTGTTAAGGAGAGCGGTATAAGATTTTTATTCCCCAATGACCACCCCCAATAATCTTGCTGGCCCAATGGACATTGTAACAACAAATGTATGTAGGTCCTCAACAGCCTCCTGGTCCTCAACAACAAACCCACTCACCTTGTCCTTCATAGCGACCTACCTCCTTTAGTTATGCTACTGAATATTATTCCAACTCAGAGATTCAAGAAGCACGTATTGAAGTAAAGCAAAACCAAATCCATGATTTAACACTTAAAAATCAAAAGTTAATCATAGCCAATCAGCGGTCTTTGAATAGTAAAATGACTATCTTGGAGCAATCTTTTTCAACATGAATGACTAAGATGGAAAGAAGATTGGAAAAAGTCATCTCCACCACAGGAAAAGTAATGACAAAGGTATGTGGCAGATCGTCCTCTCGATCATCATCTTCTCCATTACCTACACCACCTCCTCGATCTCAAACGCCAACTTACCATGCTCAAACTTCTCATGAAGGAACTTCTCATGACAAAGGAAAGACTACTAAGCAAGAACAAACTGAAGAGAGGTAGAAGATAGTGATGATATGTCCTTATCCGACCCTCACCAATTTCAACATCAATCTTACATGGGTATTCAAGGACTTTCCATTCAAAAAAATTAGTATAAAGATCAAACTAATTAGCCAGTGGCATATGCGCAAGATCCTTTAGCATACTGGGAGTATTATGAAAATTATGGCAGATTTTCCTATTCTTTTAATTAGTATAACTGAAATCGTTTATTTAAAAATTTATATTTTGTTTATGACCTATATTGTTTATAAACTTCTATTTTTATTTTTGTACGTCACTTCATGTAACTTTCATTTTGTACATCACTTCATATTTATTATATCTCTATTTTATTTCTACATAATTTTCTTTTGTTTTGATAATGACAAAAGGAGATAAAAATATGTATATAAATAAGGGAGATAAAATTATGACCAACGATTGTATAGTTGTTTCAATGACAACAACTATACAATTATATATATTATATATCTTATCAATATTACAAGTATATACCACAAGAGATCATCATGCTCAAAGATTTTAGGACTCAAAGACAAACAAAAACCTATGGACCATGCTATGATTAATAAGGTTATTCTAGTATATTAAGAGTCTTAGATAAAATATTGTAAGGTCTCTTAAGTATATATGCATACACGATTTCATATGCACTGAAATTCATTGAAAACTGAAAATACCATCCACAAACATCAATGGAAAAGCCTCGAACGTCTGTTAGAATACTCCAGAAATTATTTTCTAAAGCCACAGACGTATGAGGTTTTATCATAGACGTCAATCATTTGAACAACCACAAAATTTTGAATAGACACTTCTGTTAAATAAAGTGAACTCAACTCTTCATCAAAAGGTTGCAGCTCTTAAATTGAATAGATCTTAGCTAACAGAAACAACTCATCATCTGCATCTCTTCAAACCTATAAGTACCACAATGACTTTTTTGATTTCTTTTTACTCTCTACTTACATATTTATGCATATAGTGCTTACAAATTCTCAGTATGTCATAACCAAAATATCATTTTGGTTAAATCACTTCCTACAACTCAAAGCATTCACATTCACATACTCATAGAAGATCATAGAAAGATTTTTACTATTAGTCAAAATCCGTGTTATTTGGAACACAAGATTGTCAGAGAAATACTTCTGTATTAGCCTATTCCTCCGAGTGAAGCGAGGCTTATTTGGTTAAAGAAAATACCCAAGGGGAGCTTTGCGATTGGAAGTAAGATGGGAGGTCCAAACCAGTATTTCTTATTGTGCTCGGTTTTAACTATTTACCTTATTAAATAATTATAATCTTCTTAACATAGTAATATACACTCTCACACTTATATACAAGTTACATTACATAAAAAGATCCTATACACTTTCAAAGTACTGAAGACCCGTGTGAAGATGTTGAACGTAGCTTCGACATTGGGAAATTGACTAAAGACAGAGTATGATGCACGATCTTTGGGTTTCCCTGACCCTAGGTGGTATAATAACTCCATATCTAGAGTGTAACATCCCATATCTAGAGGCCAAAAGCAAAGTGCTATGAATGCTACAGCCATCCACAATATTAACTTCTTGTGATGAAATATGGCAGTAATGGTATCCATAATATTAGAAACACTTGAATATGAATAAAATCATAGATTTCAGAAAAACAATAATTTCAGTGATTACATTTCAAATAAATCATATCCAATTTACAAAAATACCAAACATAATCCCGGGCATTGATCAAATATAATTACCAATTATACGCCTAGAGCGACATATGACGATGCCCCCTTGGATGATCAAAGCAATATAGACATAACCATCTTAATACACAGCGGAAACAATTTTAAAAAAAAATTCTAAATTAGCTATCTATCAACTACATGTTCGTCTTCGGATGCTTTATTCACCAAAATCTGCTAAAACCTGAAAACCTAAACCCTCAGCCAACAAAAATCAAATTTTGAGCACCTGAGAGTTTAAGGGGAAACAAAAACTTCGAGTCAGACTTAAAGCCTGGTATGAATAATATCTGTTACATCTTAGTTTACTGATAACTAGTGACACCACGCCGCTTAGCGGAATGGATTTGCCCTAACTAATATCTCTTTTCAAAACAAATATTTTACAAATCCTTTCCTCCGACCAAACTGGTTAATCAACATATTTTAATAATATAGAAATATTCATTATGCTAAAAATAGGGAATAAAATAGACTATCTGTCCAAATCCGAACTATCTGCTCTTTACTGGACTATTTGTCTCACATTCCGAGCTAACTGCTCTTTTCTACACTATCTGTCCTAAAATTGGTTATACCAAAACAGCAGTATCTTTTACGCTAGATAATGGCTATCTGCCCAAAACAGGTAAAAAGGACGGACTAACTGTCCTTAAAATTTTAGCAAAATCCGTTATGCTAATAAATGAACTATATGTTCATATCAGAGCTGACTACTCTTTCCGTACTAACGGTCCTTTGGGCTGACTGCCCTTACTGTTCGAATTTGAAATGAGCCGACTACTTGAATTTTCTTTTAGGTTAACTACCCTTCGAAATATCTGAGCTAACCGGTTATTAATGGAATCCCCTGTCGGCTCTCTGTGAAATATTTGTTTGGTCGAGGACTTCCAAATACATCGTAAGCTAAACCTGTACTGACGAATAACCAACCTGCAATGAATAGGGAAGGTATAGTAATGATATGAATGACCCAGTATCGAATACTGGTAATAATATCAACAAAAGAACGCTCTCCCGTGCTTCCAGACATGCTGAACTCCAAAAATTCTTGTACATTCAAAAAAAAAAAGAATCGATTCGGTGAAAGATGGGATCAGTAAATGGCTGCTCTTCAATATCTAAGCTAACCGCTCTTTAAATTTTCCTTGAAACCTTTTCAAAATGATTTAATCCATCAAATCATATATATACAAGGAAAATATATCTTTAGCATTACTCTTAGCTATTTTTACTATGTTATATAAACTTTACTCAAAATAATGTTGATGATGTTTAATAAGGATTGACTATCCTTTAAAATAAGTTAAAGTCCTTTATAACTTAAAACACTTAGGTTATCTGCCTAGTTCGTATATTCGAAACCTTTATTTAAAACTTTTAAACAACCTTTCGAAAACATAGAAGGTAACTCCTTCACAACCATTTACAAAACCTTACGAAAGTATCGAAGGTAACTTCTTCATATCCTTTAATTAACCTTTTGAAATCATAGGAATTAACTCCTTCTAAACCTTTTTAAAAGCCTTCTTTTCATAAGCATTAAAACATATGAAATCTGCCTTTAAATCCTTTAAGCCTTAACATTTCGGAAACATAAAACCCATACCTTTCGACCTTGTCGAAAGGTCTTACCTTTTGACCTTGTCGAAAGGTTTCTATTCAACTTAGTAGAAAAGTTTCACCTTTCGACTTTATCGAAAGCCTAGGGTACCTCCTTTGTAGCGTAACTCAAAACCTTTTGAAAACATTGGGTTCAATTTAAAAATAGTGGAAAACCTTTCGAATCCAATCAAAGTTAACTACTTTGAAACCTTTAAAACATTTCAACTTTAAACATTTGGATTATGCAAAAGAATCATAAACATTGGAGTCAAAAGCAATTGCCTTGAAACCTTTAATAAACCTTTCAAAATCATTCGAAAATATTGTAGTGTTGGTGTTGGAACTAACCCTTCGAAATCGATGGAGAGAGGTGGCAAGTTTTAGAAACAAAAAATAACCTTTGACTCCATCTGTGTCGAAAGGTTAGGAAGCGGCAACTATGCTTTTAGCCTTGTTGAAAGCCATACCTTTCGATCTTATTGGAACGTTTCATTTAAAAAAGAAAGTAAACCAATCGAAGCCATTTTCTTTTAAACCTTATAACAATTTCGAAAGCTATCAGACGTATTTTCTTGTAACCAAAACAAAACATCATCTCTTTCGAAAGCTATAACCTTTCATCCCTAAACCTCTCGACCTCTTTTAACTCACTACATACCAGTTGCCTGATACCTTATGCCTTGGTATTTGACGTAGCCAAAAGGTTTGATACCTTTCGACCTTGTCAGAAGGTCTGGAATGAAGGCGGAAGCTCTGCCGAAAGGGTTGAAATAGAAGAAAACTATTTATTTGTAATTTAAAACAGTTTTTTTGTACCCACTTGCTTTGTTTGTCTAAATTTAATTGGTTTCAAGAATTTTATATTCAAAAATGTTGCCAAATTTCCTTATTTGTAAATTTGAAAAGCCTATTTCTCCTCTATAATTATATAAAACATTTAAGTCTCATACCTTAAATAATTTTATATGACTATTAAAACACCTTCGAAAATTCAGGAAAAATTCCAGAAAATAAAATAATATTTTCTCTTCAACATATAAAATTTATGATTCCAAACTAACCTTTTCTTCCTTAGAAAATTCATAACAATTCCACAAAAATTCAGAAAATTTGAAAAATCGAAACCCATCTCTAAAATAATTTTTTAGATCATCATAAAAATTTGCAAGGCTAGCGGAGGTCATATAATAGGGTTTTCCACTTAAAACATGTCATAAAATCTATATGATCATATATAAATCATCAACATGTATACATATCATTTTATCTGTCAAAAACATTGCAAACCTTTGCAAAATCATTCGAAATAAACCTTAAAAACGAAACCATAAAAATCTAGAGATGTAAACATTATTCACCTTTGGCTTTAATGATTAAGATGCTTGAGATTTGAATGAGTTTGATTTGAATTTTCTTTCCTTAAGCTTCTCTTTTGTTTCCTCTTCTGTTTTCATTGTTAATGGGGGTCGGCCATGCTTTTAATTTGAGAATGAACGCGTGTTTTGAAATACATGGGCTAAGAAAGATGATATAGGAATGGCCTCTTTCCCATAGTATCCCTTCTCTAATTAATTTTTAAACCCTTCATTTAATTTATTAGTTAAAAGGCACGACTACCTTAATTATATCAAATCTCAATCCCTTAATCAACACATTATTTTATTTAGTTTCTCTAACTAAATCTCCTAAATAATTTTATCAAAAATCTAGGGTGTTGCAGACTCCCCTCCTCAAAGAATTTCATCCTCGAAATTACAATAAGGCCCAAAATGAATAAGAAGGTAAACATACCATCAAAACAAGTCAAGGTATGTATCCCTAATCTTGCTCTCAATCTCCCATTACAGTCTCTATCATTGTCACTCCATTGGACTTTGACTAATTTGATCGTCTTGGTTCAAAGCCTCTTCTCATCCCTTGCAACTATGCGAACTGGCTTCCTCACTATGGTCAAGTCCAGTTCTACCACTAAATCATCTAGCACTGTTGTTGCAATAGCAGTCTCCGAGTCTCTAACATACTTTCTAAGATGCAAAATATGAAAAACATCATGAACACCTGCTCAACTGCTCGGTAACTCAAGTCTATAAGCGAGCGTCCCGATCCTCTCAAGAATAGGGAAAGGTCCAATGAACCTACGAGATAACTTCACCGACTTTCTAAATCTAAGCATACCTTTTATCGGTGATACTTTGATGAAAACCTAGTCCCTAACTGAGAACTCCAAATCTTTCCGTCTATTATCTGCATAACCTTTCTTCCTAGACCGAGCCTCCTTCATCCTATCTCAATTGACCTTAATCTTTTCTGGTGCTTCTTTAACCAAATCAAGACCAAGAATCAACCTATCCCTAGTCTCCAACCAACAAACAGGAGATTTGCATGGCCTTCCATACAAAGCTTCAAATGGTGTCATCCCAATACTAGTCCGATAACTGTTGTTATATGAAAACTCGACTAGGTGCAGATGGTCCTCCCATGATCCCCCAAAATCTAGAACATAAGCACACAGCAGATCTTCCAAGGTCTTGTCAACTCTTTCTGTTTTCCCATCTGTCTACGGATAGTAAGCGGCACTCATCATAAGCTTGGTTCCCAAAACTTCCTGCAGACTCTTCCAAAACTCGCTAATGAACAAGGAATATCTATCACTAACTGCGCTGTTAGGATCTCCATGCAGTCTAACCACATTCTTCGTGAACAACTTTGCTAAAATAGGTGCCGTCCAGGTTGACTTAATTGCAATGAAATGGGCATTCTTGGTCGATCTGTCCACTATAACCCATATGCTTTCATTTCCCCTGTTCGACCTTGGAAACCCATCTATAAAGTCCATAGAAATAGATTCTTACTTCCACACTAGAATATCTAACGACTAAAGAAAATCACACAGTTTCTGGTGTTCGGCCTTTGCCTGCTGGCAATTCAAGCATTGCCTTACACACAAACCAATATCTCGCTTTATTCCTTCCCAGAAGAACTTCCTCCTCATATCTTGATACATCTTGGTATCTCTGTGACGTATAATGAACTTCAAATGATGGCTTTGGTTAAGACTTCCTTTCTTATGTTTCCTACACTTGAAACACATAATCTACCTATCTTTCTCAACCACCCATTCTGATCCAGACTGAAATCTTTTAAGTCATCGTTCTTAGTTCCTTCCTTTAGCTCACTGATCCATTTAGATAACACTAGATCCTCTATCTGCTTAGAAGTAATATGTTCGACCAAAACTGGTTGAACTTCCAAACTAGACAATACAATTGTATCACCACTAGACCTTGCCTCAGAACTCCACTACACTCTACTATCTGCCAATGCTTCTTAATCTTTCCACTCACCCATCATTGCCAACACTGCATTCTGATGCTTCCTGCTAAGTGCATCTGCAACTCGGTTGCCTTTCCTGGTGTGTACTCAATCCCAAAATCATAAGCAACTATGAATTCTAACCATCTCTGTTGTCTCATGTTTAGCTACTTTTGAGAGAACAAATAATTCAGCGACTTATGATCTGTAAATAGCTCAAACCTTTCTCCCAAAAGGTAATGTCTACACACCTTCAAAGAAAAATCACAGCAGCCAACTCTAAATCATGCGTTGGATATCTGACATCATGCAGTCTAAGCTGTCTAGAAGCATATGCAATCACTTTACCTCTCTACATCAACACAGATCCTAATCCAGTTCCATACGTATTGGTATAGACTACCAAATCCCGATTCCCTTCTGGAACTAATAACATAGGTGCATGGGTTAATAAGTGTTTAGAACTCTGGAATGCTTCCTCACACTTATCGGTCCACATAAACTTTACATCCTTCCTCGTCAGCCTGGTCATCGGTGCTTCTATCCATGATAAATCCTTAATGAATCTCCAATAATAACCAGCCAACCCAAGGAAACTCTTAATCTTGATTGCTGTCTCGGGTCTCTTCCAACTATTTATTGCCTCGATCATAGTCGGGTCTACTACTAACCCTGCCTTTGAGACGACATGACCAAGAAACTTCACCTCCTTCCATAAGCGACACTTCGAAAACTTCACTTTCAGCCGATGTTGCCTCAGCGTTTCAAGCACTACTCTAAGATGAACTTCATGCTCTCTTTCATCCTTAGAGTAAATAAAAATATCATCTATGAAAACTAGCATAAACCGATCCAAGTGCTCTCGAAACATCTGGTTCATCAAATCCACAACGAAAGCTGTAACATTCGTCAGCCTGAATGGCATAACTAACCATTCGTACGATCCATATCTGGTCCTGAATGCTGTCAAAGGTATACTATCCTCTGCTACTCTGAGCAGATGGAAGCCCGTTGCCAAATCCAACTGATAAAATACCTTTGCTCCACTTAGCTGGTCGAATAAATCGTCAATCCTGGGCAATGGTTATTGATTCTTTATCGTCCTCACATTCAATTTGAGATAATCGATACATAGCCTTAACGACCTGTCTGACTTCTTTGCAAACAATTCCGCTACACTGCATGGAAAACTGCTCGGCCTGACAAAAATCTTACCCTCTAAGTCCAACAAATGCACCTTCAATTCCCTCGTCTCTGAAGGGGTCATCCTGCTTGGTGGTCTACTCACTGGTTCTGCTCCTACAACCACATCTATCTGATACACAATGGCTCGTTTCGACTGTAATCCAACTACAGGTTCAAACATATCTGCGAATTCTCTAACCACGAAAACTCGGTTCATCTCATCATTTGAATCCAATGCACCCAACAAAGAAAACACTACACCGCTAGAACCTCCTATGGTGAAAACAATATGATTGCTACAATTCGGGTGAGTAAGTGATATCTTCCAACCCTGGAAAAATATCTTAGCATCATACTCACTTAACCAATCCATACCTAGGATGATCCCAAACCCTACAAAATCAAACACATGCAAACTGCACTCAAAAGTATGATCTAACAGGTCAAACTCAAACCGGTCACACCTCAACCCTAGAGTTGCATACCCTCATATTGGATTCACAACTCATAAGGAAGTAAATAACTATGTGTATTCAAGGTTAAGCTTATCTATTAAACATCTAGATATAAAAGAATGTAATGCACAAGTATCAAATAAAATTCTAACAGACATACCATGAATCTGAAGCATTCCCCCAAGAACCGACTTTCCCTTCTCCTGGGATGTTGGCTTGCAAGTGGTAGGCTCTAATGCATACACCTTGCCCTTACCATCTCTAATGTGCTCCTTGCACTGGTTCTTATAATGGCCTATCTGGTCACAGTTAAAACACCTGACATTCTTCCCCTTAGCCACATCCTTCGCTTTCCCTGAGCGATACTCATTAGTAAAGTGCCCTTTCTAGTCGCGTTTATAGCAGAAAACTTTAGACTTTGCTTTCTTGGCTGCTCCAACCTTTTGATCACCTTTCTTGGGAAAGAACTTTTTCTTTTGGCTTTTCCCAACCTGGACCACTTTTTCCATGCTCTTCTCCAGAGACTCAAGGACTACTTCTTGCCTCAAAGCCATCTCTATAACAATATCAAAAGGATCTCTAAGATAAGACAAAGTAGCACTGGCCAATTCTGGCTTCAATCCTCTGATAAACATCTCATTCCGTTTCAATACGGTATCTACAAAAGTACAACCATATCGGGCCAACTCTTCGAACTTTCCTAGCATGCTCAGCAACAGACATCTCTTCCTTCACCAGCTCAATAAATGGCCTAATCAAAGTTGACTATGCTATTACTAACATAAATCTCTCTTGAAATCTCCTCTTGAAATCCTCCTAGATTGTTGTCTCCTCGTCAACTGTTGCTGATACACTGTTCCACCAGAACAATGTGGTCCCCTGAAGCTACCTGGATCCTAGCCTCCTATTTTTCTCATCATTAAGACCTAAATCTGCAAAAATCCTTTCGTAGTGCAATAATCAATTATCCACTTCAATGGCATCCTCCATTCCTATAAACGGCTTCCCTTCTAGCTTCACATAATCACCGCTCATCTTAGTGAAATGATTAACTACCATACTTCTGGAACCCCTGCTCCTATGGCATTTCCTCCTACCACCCCGGTTGCAACTCCTGCCTGCATCATATTCCTGAAAAATTGATATATGGCTTCCATTCTGACCTGTGGGACTTCAGCACCAACATTCTCTACCTAACCTGGGCCTCTCCTTGCATTAGGTCCGGCATTCCTTTTGGTGCTTTCCCCTCCTTGGTTAACTCTGCTTCTTCTACCATGCATATTTATATTCAAACCTAATGAGATATAGAAAGATAACCTAATCAAAGATAGACAAATGGAGATAAAGTGCATACTTATGTATAGAAAATACAAGTACGTTACTATAGTGTGAACCCACCCCCAAATCCTACTCTAATTTCCTCGGATTTTTTTTTCAAAACCAATTTTTAGTTAAATGTTTTCATAAACCTATGCTCTGATACCGAGCTGTGAAATCCCGTATCTGCAGGCCAAAAGCTAAGCGCTGTGGATGCTGTAGTCATCCACAATATAAACTTTTGGTAATGAAATACGGCAGCATTAATGGTATCCATAATATCAGAAGACTTGAATATGTATAAAATCATAGATTTCAAAAAAACAATAATTTCGGTGACATTTCAAATAAATCATACCAAGTTACAAAATCCCAAACGTATTCCCAGCATTGATCAAATACAATTCACAACAATACGCCAAGAGCGACATATGAAGATGCCCCCTTGGACGATAAAAGCAATATAGACACAACTGTCTTAATACACAGCAGAAACAATTTTAAAACAGAATTCCTAAATTAGCTATCCGTCGACCACTGCTCGTCTTCGGATGATTTATTCGGTAAAATCTGCTAAAACCTGAAAACCTAAACCCTCAACCTACTAAAATCAAATTTTGAGCAACCAAGAGTTTAAGGGAAAACAAAATTTTCGAGTCAGACTTAAAGCCTTGTATGAATAATATATGTTACATATCAATTTACTGATAACTAGTGAAACCACGCCGCTTAGTGGAACGGGTTTTCGCTCACTAATATCTCTTTTCGAAACGTATATTTTGCAAATCCTTTCTTGCAACCAAACTGTTTAATGAATAGATTTTAATAATATAGCAACATCCATTATGCTAAACACAGGAAATAAAATAGACTACCTGTCTAAACCTAAATATCTATTCTTTACTGGACTATCTATCCTAAATTCTAAGCTAGCTGCTCTTTTTTGGACTATCTTTCGTAAAACTGGTTATACCACAATAGCAGTATCTTTCATGCTAGATAATGGGCTATGTTCCCAAAATAGGTAAAAAGGGTGGACTAACTGTCCTTAAAATTTTAGCAAAATCCATTATGCTAATAAATGAACTATCTTTTCATATTAGAGTTGACTGCTCCTTTGGGCTAGCTGTCCTGGAGTAACTGTCCTCTGGCTGACTGCCCTCAAAATGGACTAAACTATCCGAATTTAAAATGAGCTGGCTGCCCAAATTTTCTTTTAGGTTAACTACCCTTCAAAATATCTAAGCTAACCGCTCTACAATTTCTGAGCTAACTGCTCTTTAAATTTTCCTTGAAACCATTTTAAAGTGATTTAATCCATCAAACCATATATATACAAGGAAAATATATCTCTAGCTTCACTTTAAGCAATTTTTGTCGTGTCATATATACTTTACTCAAAATAATGTTGATGATGTTCAATAAGGATTGACTATCTTTTAAAATAAGTTAAAATCCTTTCTAACTTAAAACACTTAGGCTATCTGCCTAGTTCGTATATTCGAAACCTTTGTTTAAAAACTTTAAACAACCTTTCGAAAACATAGAAGGTAACTCCTTCGCAATGATTTACAAAACTTTTCGAAAGTACTGAAGGTAACTCCTTCATATCCTTTAATAAACCTTTCAAAATCATTGAAAGTAACTCCTTCTAAACCTTTTTAAAAGCCTTCCTTGCATAAGCTTTAAAACATATGAAATCCGCCTTTAAATCCTTTAAACCCTTTAAACCCTAACCTTTCAAAAACATAAAAAACCATACCTTTCAACCTGGTCGAAAGGTCCTACCTTTCGACCTTGTCGGAAGGTTTCTTTTCAATCTAGTCAAAAGGTTTCACCTTTTGACTTTGTCGAAAGCCTGGGGTACTTCCCCTATATAATAAACCTTTCGAAAGAAATGTAAATCAAAACCTTTCAAAAACATTGGGTTCAATTTAAAAATAGTGGAAAACCTATCGAAACCGATCAAAGTTAACTACTTTGAAACATTTAAAACATTTCGACTTAAAACATTTGGATTATGCAAAAGGATCATATAAACATTGGAATCAAAGGCAACTGCCTTGAAATCTTTATAAAACCTTTCGAAACCATTCGAAAACAATGAAGTCTTGTGTTGGAAACAACCCTTTGAATACAATAGAGAGAGGCGACAAGTTTTAGAAAACAAAAGATAACCTTTGACTCCATTTGTGTCGAAAGGTTAGGAAGCGGTAACTATGCTTTCGACCTTGTTGAAAGCTATTACGTTCGACCTTGTCGAAAGGTTACATTTAAAACAAGAAGGCAAACCAATCGAAACCTTTTTATTTTAAACCTTTTGACAATTTCGAAAGCTCTCTGTCAAAAGCTAGCAGGTGTATTTTTCAAACCAAAACAAAACATCATCTCTTTCGAAAGCTATAACCTTTCATCCCTAAACCTTCCGACCTCTTTTAGTTCACTACGTATAATTTGTTTGATACCTTATGCCTTGGCATTTGACCTAGCCGAAAGGTTTGATACCTTTCGACCTTTTCGGAAGATCTGGAATGAAGGCTGAAACTCTGCCGAAAGGGTTGAAATAGAAGAAAACTATTTATTTGTACTTTAAAACAAGTTCTTTTGCACCCCACCCGCATTGTTTATCTAAATTTGGTTGGTTGAAAAAAATTTATATTCAAAAGTATTGCCAACTTTCCTTATTTCGAAATTTGAATAATTTCGAAAAATCCATTTTCTCCTCTATAATTATATAAAACATTTAAGTCCCATAACTTAAATAATTTTATATAACTAATAAAACACCTTCAAAAATTCTAGAAAATTCCAGAAATCAAATAATATGTCCTCTGCAACATATAATATTTTCGAATCCAAACTATAATTATTTTTCCCATAAATAATTTTATAATCCAAATAAACATTTTATTCCTTAGAAAATTCATTAAAATTCCATAAAAATTAAGAAAATTCTAAAAATCAAAAATCATCTCTAAAATAACTTTCTAGATCATAAAAAAAATCGCAAGGCTAACTGATGTCATTTTATAGGATTTTCCACTTAAAACATGTCATAAAATCTATATGAACATACATAAATCATCAATGTGTATACATATCATTTTATCTTTCAAAAACATAGCAAACCTTTGCAAAATCATTCGGAATTAACCTTAAAGCCGAAGCCATAAAAATTTAAAGATGTAAAACTTTTGCTTTAATGATTAAGGAGCTTGAGATTTGAATGAGTTTGATTTGAATTTGCTTTCCTTAGGCTTCTCTTTCGTTTTCTCTTCTTCTTCCTTTATTAATGATGGCCGGCCAAGCTTTTAATTTTTGAAAATGAGAAAGAACATTTGTTTTGAAATACACGGCCTAAGGGAGATGATATAGGAATGGCTTCTTTCCCATAATACCCTTCCTCTAATTCATTTTCAAACCTTTCATTTAATTTATTAGTGAAAAGGCACGGCTACCTTAATTAAATCAAATCTTAATCCCCTTATCAACACATTATTTTATTTAGTTTATCTAACTAAATATCCTATAATATTTTCAAAATCTGGGGTGTTACATAGAATATGCTTATAAATGTCGCTAGCGGAGAGTTGTAGGTTCTTGGTACACATTGTTCACGCGAGTGTTCAGATGATGGCCTAATTGTGTTTACCTTATGGTAGATTTTGTCTAGAGATCGATACTTGAAAAGTATTTTCCGATCCTTATCATAGGAGATCATTCTCATTGAGAAGGTTTCGTGGAAAATCCAACTATACGAATGCACCCTAGCGGTTTTTAAATGTACTCTAATATGCTATTGAATGTAACCTATGTAACCATTCCGGTTATATCCATATCTATATTGCATAGCTTAAACATTATTTATAATATCACCTAATGTAAATATCAATTGAGTTGGTTCTTTCAAGGGGAAACTGATTTGGTGATTCGGTTGGTCACAGAAGTACAGTTTTATTTTTAATGTATTCTTGAGTTTCTTATAGTAGACTTATGTCTAACATGTCGTGTTTCTTTTCCCAAATCTTCTCATGTGCTCTTTTGAGCAGGTTGAGTTATCAGGTCTTTGGGTTAGATGTTTCAAGCTTATGGAGACAAGCTGGATGCTTCCACCTATCTATCTACCTATTTTCACTTCTAATTCACTATTATTTATATAATATTCAGCATTGTGAGGACATGTAGTTATAACTGTTCAAGCTCGTAGTTGTCCTTAGTCATTTTTGCAACTTTGATATTCATGAATGTTGGGGTAACTCTTTGTATTACACCTATGGTGTATTATATGTTGTCGTTCCGCATGTGAGATTCTGATATTGTGTTCATCTTTCTTGTTCGGTTTTTTGGTTTTCTTTCAATTCCTTAACTTTCTATCTTTTCGGCATTCGGATGCTCGGCACATGAATACCATGGATGTATTTATTGTCGACCACCGGGATCGAAAAGGTGGGTCGTTACATAAAATAATGATACTAATGTTTTATCAAGTTATATTGGTATATCAGGATATTAGACATATATTAATTAAGAAGGCTGTGTGGTATCAAGTGAAGATTCAAGAGGCTGGTATAGAGATCCAAGAGTTAGAGATTGAAGACTCATAAGTATTGAAGAACTCAAAATTTCGCAGATAAGTTATAGAGTCATAGAATTTTTGTTAAAACCCTGATAGCACTTCTTTGATCTCTCTCTCTATTTCTTTTTTCAATTTATTTTCAAATATCTCAAAAATGGTTAAAGGAATTCTTGTTTTCAAAATAATTTTTCAAAATAGCCTTCAAATTATTTCCATCTTTTATTTTATTACATTTTTAAGTTTTTACGTTTCTAAGTATTTTTAATATACTTTGACTATTATACTTTGTTATAATTTAGTTTTTAAAGATTTCTAAATATACATAAGTTTATTATAATATTTGTTATTACTTGATTACAAATGTAATCACTTTTACTTTAAATTTATTATTTTCAAAAGAAATTCATATTTAAATCATTTATATATTTCTATAAAATTTTCTAAAGTATCCATATGATTAAGATATGTATAAACCATGTTTAGATGATTTTTCAAAGTATCAAAACATTTCATAAACCTTAATATTTTCAAAATAATTTTTATAATGTATTATTCATTTTTGTAAAGGATATGTTGATATATCCTGTTAACCCGCCTTTTGGCAAGGCAGTATACAGGTGTATTTAACCTAATAGACTTCACAATTATCAAGGTTGGAATATCATAGATTGGTTTAGATGGATGAATGGACAATTGATTATGGATAATAAATATGAAGCCATGATTCAACATAGTCGATGGATAAATGATGCAAAGCACTCAGAATATGGATTTTGGCAAGGATGTAAGCTGCTTTGGGTCGAGTCGGCATTTGCTTCGGGTCGGCATAGGCATGGCTTTGGGTCGGCATAGGAGGGAGGTCATATCACTTCAAGGGGCCGGCATTTGGTTCACTCCAGGCAGGCATTACTTTGGCTTCGGGTCATCATTAGTTTGGCTTCGGGTCGGCATTGCTTTGGCTTCGGGTTAGCAAGGGTTTGGTTGCATCAGGTCGGCAAAAGGAGTTACTTCAAGGTCGGCATATTGCTTCGGGTCGGCGTAGACATTGTCTTGGGTCAGCATAAGCCCTAGGTTGTATCGCTTCAGGTCGGCAGTAATGGACACTACACCAAAAAATACTTTTAGTAGTGTTGAAAAAACGCTACCATAACTTGTAGTAGCGTTTTAGAGAACGCTGTGATACGACATGCAACTAAAAGTCTGAAACTATTTGTTACGTTGTAGTAAACGCTACCAAAAATTACCATATTGTTGCATATTTGAGTTTTTTTGTAGGGTTTACAAAACGCTACCAAAATGAACATTTTCTGGTTGCGTTTTTGTTTATATACTTTTTATGTTTTTCTGTAGTGTTTTTAAAATGCAACCATATAATTTTTTATATTAGTTTACATTTGTTTTTGTAGCATTTTTAAAATGCTACCAAAAGCTATTGGTTGTTCGGCAGCGTATTTTAAATGCTGTTATTTTGGATTGATGGCTTGTACCATTTGCAGCAACCGCTTTTATAATATTCATATTAAAACAACCGATCAATCACATAATTTTCATATTCAAACGATCAACTAAGTCACATAATTAGCATATACAAACAAACAATCATCAATCATATGATCATCATATTCAAATAATTGAAAAAACACGCTAATCTCATAATCAAATATAGTATCCATAATCAATTCGGTAGTAGTTTTTCAACAAAATAAATCACATACTACAAGCATTCACAAACAAGTTTACACAAATAGTACTAACAAAATATGACAACGTATATAACATTTAAAGTCATGTTCGTTGCTTGGTTACCAATAATTCTTTGTTGCTGGCAGTCTTCACTTCGAAATAGCTAACTAGCTGCAAACGAGTTTTGATAATCAACAATAAGAATTACAAACCAAAACTGAATGCTAAGTCACACTTATCAATCAACGGGTGCTGGAACATAATATATGTAAACTGTATTTGAGTTCTTTTGGTTCTGTATGTGAAGTTGTGAACTTGGGTATGTTTATTGACATCCGTAGTCTACAGGAATGTTGTAACATTTGATTTCTAAGTAAACTATTACAGTTTGTTATATGGGTATAAATGAATGTAAAATTTTCAAACTATAAACACCCTCTACTTTAGCACTGAATATTTAAATCATGCCAACTCATAATTAATTATTATATAATTTTCGAGCATTGAATTTGGTTTAGATTTTATATGTAGTGGGTTATTTATTATATAATTTATAAGCATTGATTTTTGTATTAATTTAGAATTTATATATACTGGAGGATAAAAGAACTGTCCCTAAATACCCTTACATAAAAATCAGAATTATTAAATTATGTTCATCGTGCAACATAAAAGAGAGAACGCGCGGACAATTTGTCACTAATGCTTTATAATATGCCAATTTTTACAAAAGGAGAACATACTAATTTAATTTTTTTGTTTTTTCTTGCTTTTACACTTTAGTGCTTTATGGGGATGTGTATACATGCAGACAAGCATACCAACTCTACATGCTACGTGTATTTTATGTATCCCTACATCATTAATATTCCTCTTCTGCTGTATATATCCAAGTAAACATATTTAGTGGAAAGAAATATTTTATGAAGCTTAGTTGATTTTTACTAGTATTAGTATTATCCCAAACTTGGTTAATTGTTATGAAACTTAGTTGATTTTTACTAGTATTAGTATTATCCCAAACTTGGTTAATTGTTATGAAACTTAGTTGATTTTTATAAACTTGGTTTATCTATTGTTATTATGATTCTATTGTTATCATGATTATTATTTTCATTATTAGTATTAGTATAATTATTATTATAAACTTGGTTATTTTTCAAAACATTGGTTAAATTATTATTGTTATTATCAACTTAGTTAATGTTTGTACTTTTTAAATTTTTATAAAACTCAATTAAGATGTTAGTTTTTATAATCTTACTTAGTTCATTTTGATTATTTATATTATTATTATATAAATTTATTTAATATATAAAAAATTTAGTTAACTTGATTAATATTGTATAAGTTGTTGTTATTATTATTATTAACTTTATTAAATATTAGTTAACTTGGTTAATATTCTATCATTTATAAGTATTATTATTAGTAGTAGTATTATTCCAAACTTGGTTAATTGTTATGAAACTTAGTTGATTTTTATAAATTTAGTCTATTTACTGTTATTATGATTATTGTTGTCATTATCGGTATTTATTATTATTATAAACTTGATTAGTTTTCATAAACATTGGTTAAATTGTTATTATTATTCCAACTTGGTTAATTTTTATACTTTTTTAATTTATATAAAACTTAATTAATGTAGGGTGAAAAAAAAGCTTTGTCTAGTTTGACTTAACTAATAGTACAGCATCCAAAAGACAAATAATTATGCAGAGATATACGTATGAGCTACCACCTAACAATAATAGCCTCATGTTCATCTTATATCAGATTAACAAGTGACTGCATAAAACTACAAAGTCTGTATACATCTCCCTCTATAGCCTTAACCTGACATTTGAGTCCAGCCAACCAACTAAATTAGAACAAAAACAAGAAATGAAGAAAGAGAACATACAGTCCCTTACTGCTCTGGTGTAGCATTGGCAGGAGCAAAATTCTAAGCACTAACGGGAATGGGTAAGGAATGGAAGTAGCATCATTAATAGGTACACCGCCAACTTGACAAGGAATACATCCCCACGTTTCTTCTAGGAAGAAAGCCACGACCACACCCACATATCTGTACAAATTACAAATATGTTATACTGCTGTTTTTGAAGCAAATATTTCAATAGGAAAGGGAAAGTGAGGTAACTAAATTATTGATTCATAGGTACAAGGTGTTGGTGCTATTGAATTTGGCAATTTCAAGTCACGTCTTCCAGCTAGGTATTGGGGCTGCTGACCTTGTTGGAGCATTGGGGCATAATAATTTTGCATCGGAGCACCACCAGATTTTGCGTTGGAGCACCACCACGTTTCACTCCTTAAACTAGCTGCAGTTGATAGCCAAATCCAGGTTGCATTCACAGTATACCATTCTGATTAGAAGTGTCCCCAATTTCAATGAACTAGAAACTGCACAACATGTATTTAAGGGGAAAAATATCAATCCAGCTCAGAACTGCGATTTGAAACAACATGAATGTTAAATCTCAGAACTATTGATAATCAAGTTATATCTCAACATAATCCGGTATAAGTTATTACTAACCTTCTGTTAATCAGCTCATCATAATCTTCATGCTCTATAGCTTTTTGCAGCAATGGCCTTGCTTATAATACATAACAAGCTAACTATATGTAATGGCCCGAAATTTTCAATCATTCGCATCCACACATGCCGTAATTGAATTGCTCAAAACATCAAGTTGTTAATTTATATTTGGCAAAAATCAGCATATACAGTAAATAAAATAACCATAGAATCACAGACACAAAGTAATATAACAATAATGCAGCGGAAATAAGAGGATGGTAGTTCATGAAGCTATTGTATATATAACAGAGTCAAATAAGATACAACAGAAATCTCGAATACCATAGTCAAATACATGATCAAAATACATCACTAGAATCAACTAAATATCTGAAAGCTAGATAGATAGCTGGATCTCTAAGCGAACCTCCAACTCCAAAGGTGAGTATCAAAAGCTGTATCACTCAGTTTGACCCGAGCGTAAAGTAAAACGCAAAACACTCAAGGCAGGATTAACATTCTTATATCAATAAATCCAACTCAAGTGAAACAACAACTGAAATACAAGTAACTCAAAGGATGTTTGGGATAACCATTCTCTAAGGATTCGTTAAACTATTTACTATGTAGAATATACGCTATTATAATAATGTCTAAAGTAAAGTAAACTTACTTAAAAATAGCGTTAAGGCTTTACATTTTCCACCTTAACACATACATAGTCCCAATATGTAATATCCTGGAATTTCCAGGAGTTTAAAATGCTGATAATCGCTTAATTTAATTATTTGAAATTGATAAAATTGTTATTTTCAAAGATAATTAACCAAGAAATAAAAATATAATATTTTAATTATGATTATAAATTGGTTTTATAATAAGAATAATTATTTTATTGTGTAAATAAATTCTAATTTGACTTATTGTTTTCATAATTTATAAGTATGTTTAAATATATTTAAATCTGTGTATTTTAAATTGATTTCAAAATAGGATATACTATTTGTAAATAATAATGAGCTTATTTTAAAATAAGTTGTTTATATTTATTTAAATTTATTTTAGATTTGATTTTTAAATTTGACTTTGAAATGAATATAAATTTGAATTCAAGAATATACATACATTTTAAAATAAATAATATATATATATAATTTGGTTTTAAAAAATATAGACAATATTTTAATTAGAAATAAGATTTTGTTTTATTTTTCTTTTATAGAAGTTTATCTAAACAAATTTGATTTGTGTCTATTTAATAAAATGAATACAAAGGCTTTTTAAAATAGTATTTAAAATAAGTTTGAAATGTTGCATATAATTTTATTTAAATTTTATGGGTTTCATTTCTTTTTAAAGATTGTACTTATATAAATTAACATACATTTATAAATGTGTAAGTATATTTGTTTAAGAAAAGCATTTTTAAAATTTAGAAAACACATTAGTAATTAGGAAAAATAATTTTAAAAGCTTTTAAATTTCTTTAGAATTAAAATAAACTCAATATTGACAAATGTTCATTTCTTAAACACCATGTTAACAAGTGTTACAGCATTCATGAAATTAAAAGACAAGTGTCCTTTTTTCTTTTTAAATTTTCTTTTTAATTTATTAAATCTGAAACAATCCTCTAAACAAAAATCTAAAACCTGAAACACGTTCTCATTCAAAACCTGTAACACTCCTCAAATGCTCAAATGATAAAACCTGAAATTCCCTCAAACCCTTTTCTGTGATCAAAGCCTGTAAACCTTTTCTTGAGCAAATCAAACTGCAAGCCTGCAGTTATTCTCATTAACCCTATCACAGCAAATCTTCAATCCATGTCTGCATCATTTCCATATGCATGCAAGTAAATCTGTTGAATGCAAACCTGAAACAAATTGTTAAAGCAATCTAAAGTAATGTAACAAGATAGGGGTTTATTTTCATATTCAAGCACCTGGAAAACTTCCAGTCATCTTCAAATTCTGCACTGTCTTCTTTTAAATCGAGGTGAGTAAACTTTTTATTAAAATTTAAAATAGTAATTATCTGTTGCAATTAAGTAGTGATGGTGTATATGAGATGCCTCTGAGTAGATATATGATTATGCAGTAGGTTTGTTTAGTTAAAACTGTGCAGGTTGATTTTCAATTCTTTTTCCTTCTTTGTATTTTACTATATAATCTGAGACAAAGTTTAAATTTTCAAAACAATCCTATTCAAAAGTTGTTAAGTCTTAGATTCAAACTAAAACAAGTTAGCTCAAGTATAAACAGAAGAAAAAAAAAGATCAAAGTTTCTGGATTTTGAAGTTTATCTGGAAACCAAGAATGCAGTAAAAACTTAACATCAATGTTTGATACCAAGGATTAAATTTGGTTAAAATGATTATGGAAACTTAAGTGTTTTTGAAAATTTTGAATTTTGAAAGGAAATTCACAATTTTTAAATTTGTATTAAGCTAGAAAATTGGTTCAACTGGAAATTGGGCTTTTGGTCAAATTCAGTGGATTCATTGGTCCGGGTTGTTCGGGTTTTTGATTTAAGCAAGAATCATGTTGGTGGATTGCGGGAAAAATAGTTGTAGTATTTATAAATCAATGTGGAGTTTAATTTTTGCCAGGGATTAGTTTAAAACCTAGTTTGGTTTGAGCTGAGATATGGGGTCGCTGTATATTCAAATCAGCATTGAGCTTGATATAATTCAGGGAGAAGAAAGTGCGGTGGGTCAGTAGCTAATGGCCGGAGTTGTGGCTTTTGAAGTTGATCGGAGTCGTGGAATTTGGGTTTTTCTGATGATGGGTTTTTGAGTTCAGTTCACCTGATGAACTCGATTTTGATTCAAAGCATGGGGTGTCGTTCTGTGGGTCGTAGGTGGATGTAGGGGGCTTGGGTGACTCGTGGGTTCGACGTTGGCCAGAGGAGGTCCGGCAACGGTGCAGGTTGCACGAGAAGGGGTAGGTGTCAGAACATTTGGGTTTGTTTTGTTTGTGTTTTAGGATTTAGTTGGGTAGTAGAGGAGGAGACTCGGGGGGAAACTCGGGTACGTTTAGTTGTGGCTCGGGTTATAGCTCGCGTGGTCTCAGGGTTTAAGCGGCAGTATTTAACTATTTTATTTTAACAGTTTTTAAGTTTTAATTTAAGACAGTTTAAAAAAAAATTTAAAAAAAAGCAGATCAATTTAAAGGAAGTAAATGTGCTTGTACTTGAATTCAGGTATATAAAGGGAGTTAAACCCAAATAATTGTTCAAGCTGATATTTTATTTAAAATATAAAATAAGTTTTAATCTTTAAAAAGTTTAAGTTAAATTAAAATTCTTGCTTTTGAAATTAAATTGTTTCCATAAATAAACTTGTATAATGTTTTAAATATCTTAAATTAAAATCTTAATATTATTTCAAAACTTATTTTGAAATATAAAAGAGAATTTTAAGTAAATGTTTATTTAAATAAATTTGTGGAAATGATTTATTAATTAACAAATAAAGTTTAAGATAATTTATTAACTTGAAATTAGTATTTGTTAATTAATAATTGAGACAAAGTAATTAATGATTTCTTATAATTTAATTTAATTTATGAATTAAGTTAAGTTTAGATTTCAAGATTTATTTAAGATAATATTTTATCTTAAATAATAATTAAGTATTTATAATTTGTAGTTAGTTAGTTAGTTAATTAAGGAATTTTAAGTTAATTAATTTATTTAATTATTATTTTAAAAAGGGGTTAATTAAGTAATTAATTAAGTATAATTAATTATTTAATTAACTATTAATTAAGATGATGATTTAATTAATGTCTAATGATTAATTAAATTGTAATTACTTATTAACTAAGCAATTAAGAGTTAATTAAAATAGTAATTAATTTATAAAGGTTTTATTAAGTTTTAATTGGGTTTACTTAATTAATAATTAAAATGGGTTATAAATTTATAATGAAAGTTTATTAAGAATTAATTAACTACTTTTATTTAAGGATAATTAATTTTAATTAAGGATTAATTAATTATATTTATGGATTAATTAATTTGTAATTAAGATTGTTAATTAATAATTAAGTTTATTAATTAATGATTAAGAGTTGATTAATTTGTTAATTAAATTAATTAATTATAAAAGTAATTGTGATAAATTACTTTGTGCTAAAGGATTGATTAATAATTAAGGATTATTAATTAATAGTTGGAGATAATTAATCTGATAATTGAAGATTAATTTGGGTTAATGAGTAATTAGGGATGAATTACTCGATTTTTTTTATGAGATGAGTGAAATCAAGTAAGTTAATTAATTTGTTAATTGATTTTTTTTTATGAGATGAGTGAAATCAAGTAAGTTAATTAATTTGTTAATTGATTAAATATAGTCACTTGATAAATGATTAAGTATATTACTTAATAAAGTTTTGATAAGGTTAATTACTTAAGATAAGTAATTGATTAATTACAGAGGTAATTGAGTTAGGTAAATTACTGATTGGAAAGTAATTTTAAATGGGTAATTACTTGTTAAAGTAATTAAAGGTTTATTACCTGGGTAATAAATCAAAAGGTTTATAAAGTAATTAAGAAGTAAATAAGAATAATTAATTACTGTATTTAAGTTGATTAGTTAAAAGCAATTAATCTAAGCATGATTCATTAATTAAGGTTCATTAATTGATATGATTAATGAAAATAATTAGGGATTAATTATTTGATTTAGAGTTAATTAATCAAGGTTGATTTATTAGGATAATGATTAATTAATTTATTTAATCAAAGAATAGGTAAGAAAGATATATTTGGATGAAGTAATTAATTTAATTTAAATTAATTAAGAGATGAAGTAATTAATTTAATTCACTTTAAATTAATTAGAGATAGAGATAGTTAATTTAATTCATTTTAAATTAATTATATTGTGGTATGAGTGAATCATTGCTTATGTATGAATGGATGACATTGATTGTCTTGAATGCTTTGTGATCTCAGTAATGAGATAAGTATAGTTGTATGATATGAATACTTGGTTGCATTGTGATGATTACATAGATTATCAATTGGGATGTTGATATATGGATTATTTATTATGATATTAATAATGTGGATTACCTGTTATTTGATAATATTGATTATCAATTATGGATTTATGTGTTATCTATCTGTGTGTATATGGATACCTGTATCGATTGTTTTAAACTTTTAAAACAACTTGGACTTAAAAGACATGCCTTGGATTTCGATGAGACCGGGATCGGGTTTCCATATTTGGATATCCGAAAACCACATCGATTCCAAATAACGTTAGGTCGTGAGTCAAAGTGGAGCTTTGTGAAGACTCGAGGTGTAAGGGCTATACGTCAGTATAACTCTATGGGTGCTTCTGTAATGAGTTTGACGGAATAGATCTTATAGATTCGATATGGTGATTCAGAGTGCAAGGGTTATTGTCGTTAACTCTGAGGGTGATTCCAAAATGAGTGTAACGAGATAATGCCTTCGGTTTCGTTCGAACCCGGAACGAACTTGTATGGATTTAATGCTTTCAAAACATCGTCAGGTGGACGATGAGCATTCTAAGTGATATGTCCTATGAAGGTAATCGTAACCTCAAGCCTCATCAACCGGGAATGGCTAAAACAAGGGAGCTGCGGCAAGGCTTCGTGGGTCGCACCCACTGGAGAGTAAGATTTACCCCTGTCTGGAGGTCCCTTTCATTTCGTCTGTGTGGACGGTTTAATAGCTACAACCGTCGGGGTTGTCTTATTTGGAACTGTTCAGTAAGGAACGGGTCCGGCTTTGTGTTGGAGGGGATCGGGAGTGGTCCTCGGTATGGTGATCTAGGCCACGTACTGTGACGGGCGGTACCCCAGTAGCCCTGCCGTTGTATGGAATCCAAAATTCAGTAAGTACCAACGGTTTTGATTGTATTACCCACTTTTGTGGCTAGTGGCTGGAATTTAATAATGTAACAATTTCGGCTATTTCATATTTATTTGAAAACCCTAGACACTATTATAATATCACAGAATTTCCTATCAAATGTTTTGGTTAGCGTAAGGTAAAAACTTTTCCATGTTTATGTGTGGAAAGTCTTACGTGATACCTTTTCTTTTCAAAGGTTTTTAAAGTTAAGCAACTTTAACCGTTTACTCACACCGGACCCATGTCTGACCCGGAGTTTATTCTGTTTTTCTTAAACTCTTGGGTACTCAAATTTTTACGACTAGCCAAGGGATTCAGGTTAGGATTTTAGATTGGCTTGACGAATTCTGGAGGAGCAATGGAGCAGGAGGCTTCTGCGTATAGCTATAGAGTATTCCGCTATGTGTTCTCTGAGTTATTGTATTGAGTTGTATAACTAGACAGGTGTCTATAACTGTCTAGTATGTGTTGTTTTAGTTGTGTATCTCTGATGTATATAATACTATGTAAAGTATTATTTGATTAAAATAATTTATTCGTTCCGCTGTTTAGATTCTGATGTGTTGTTTCTTTCTTCTTCTCTATCTTTTCTCTTTTCTATCCCTTTCTTTCTTAAAGATGATGCGATTTTCTGTGGTAAGAAAGTCGGGTCGTCACACTTGCTATCAGAGCATTAGGTTGAGTGAATACCTAGGCTCTGTAGAGGTGTCTTTCTTGAGAGAGCGTACTTGTAATTTTTATATATAACTATATATATATATATATATATATATATATATTTCTACCTATCTGTTGGGTTACCTGTTCGGGTTTTCCAATATAAGTTATAAATGTGGATAGGGTAGTAGTGTGTGTAACACGACTACCATTGGTTGGAGTTTGAATGTTGGTAGTTGGAAGTGTATTTGTCGAGACTGTAGACCTAATACCGTCTCGAGTAATCTTTGTAGTTTGGTGTAATATTTCATTGATCTCTGAAGGAAATCTGTTAAGGGTCGGAGTTCATTGTTGAAGTGTAAGTTTGGTTGCGCTCGTGAGAGCGGATTTTTGAGGATTTGGATCTGTTGGTTGGGCAGAAGCGAGTAAGTGGTGTTATTTTGATACCTCAGGAAGTAGTAGCTGCGAGATGAGATGCAATGACTATGGATGTCTCTGAAGATGTTTCTTTTGGAGCAAGTTTAAGGAAGTGTGTCTGCTTCAGAGTTGTAGCTGAGTTCAGCAAGATGTATGTGTTTAGTTGAAGATCCGAGTTTCTCGGAGAGCTTTGTTTTGGAAGTCTTTGGCATATGTGTTAGCAGTGCAGCTCGGGAGTGTTCTGTGTTTCAACAGGAAGTTCTTTTTGGCTTAGAATTTCCTAGAGGTGGAAATCAGAAGCAGCAGTGAGGACCTGTTTTTTAGATGGATTAGTTGGTTAAGGATAAACTGTTCTGATTAGTGGAGAGAGAACATTATCTTGGATATTGGGTTGGTTGATCGCAAAAGTGACTTGCGATGGTTTGGAAGATTATCTTAGATAGTCTTTTCCTGGATTTGTGGCATCTCTAGAGGATGTAGAAGTTGTGGGATTGTTGAAGATTTTTCTGGATATATCTTCAGGAAAGTTAGAGAATTCCTGCATTGGAGATTGAGTTCTGAATCGACTAGATGCCAGGAGTGATAATGGTGATTCAGCTGGGTACAAGGTTGTTTCCTAGGATGATTGTTTGGTGTAGCAGCTCTGTATCTTTTGGAATTTCTATTGAACCTTATTTCTGAGATGTGATGTTTAGTCTGTGCCTGTGTTCATTCGACGGCATTTTCATCTGCTCCAGATCAGAGTTGTGCAGCGGAAGCAAGGTGGCTGTTGACTTGAGTAGAAGCAACTGGATGTTGCAGTATTTTGGATTACAGAATTTCTTCTGAATTTATTTTTCAGAATATGAGGCAAATTGGCGAATGAATTCTGTTCTGTCTTTTTCAGATGGGAGAAGTTGTTTTCTTCTGTTGATAGTAGAGTTTGGTTTTAATGATGGATTGATCTTGTGAGGATCAGTTTGTTGAGTTGTTGATCCAGTTTGTTTGTAGGAGTATCAGCGAAGGTTGAGCTAATCAGGAAGGATCTGTAGGCAGCCCGGATCATCCGGTAAGTTTTGAGGTTAAGTGACGGAAGAATTTGGTATTCGAAGTTGGAGACTTCGATGCTACTGAGATTTTTATCTGGTAAAGGGAGCAATGAGATTTGAGGTGAGCTCCGTAGTATATAGGATTGTTCTGAGTTTTGTAGGATCAGTGTTTTGGATTGAAGAGTTGAATTTCCAGTTTGGAAGACTGGAATTCAAATTATTTCACGTATCTCTGAGGGAGTACGTGTTTGGTCATCACTGGTTTTTGAGACCAGTAGTTCTGTGAAGGTTTTAGTTGTCGATCAGACTTGTCTATGGTCTGGTATCTTGGGTAGATTATAGATCTAGCTGAGTAGGAACTCAGTAGCTTAGCAGTTTAGCTAGTTTGGGTTTAGTAGAGCGAGTATCTCTGTGTCTGTACTGGGGAAACTCGAGATAATTTTAGGAAGCTTATCCGGATCTGTGTCCGGATAGCTAGTGTTGTTTGATTGAACTGGTTGATTGGATGAAATTGTTTGTTTGATTGATAGTGTATGGCTATTATGAATGTTTGAATTGGCTAAAATAAAACTGTGGATTATCTTTGTTTTAAATTTCGAGGACGAAATTCTGTTAAGGGGGAAGGATTGTAATATCCCGGAATTTCCAGGAGTTTAAAATGCTGATAATCGCTTAATTTAATTATTTGAAATTGATAAAATTGTTATTTTCAAAGATAATTAACCAAGAAATAAAAATATAATATTTTAATTATGATTATAAATTGGTTTTATAATAAGAATAATTATTTTATTGTGTAAATAAATTCTAGTTTGACTTATTGTTTCCATAATTTATAAGTATGTTTAAATATATTTAAATCTGTGTATTTTAAATTGATTTCAAAATAGGATATACTATTTGTAAATAATAATGAGCTTATTTTAAAATAAGTTGTTTATATTTATTTAAATTTATTTTAGATTTGATTTTTAAATTTGACTTTGAAATGAATATAAATTTGAATTCAAGAATATACATACATTTTAAAATAAATAATATATATATAATTTTGTTTTAAAAAATATAGATAATATTTTAATTAGAAATAAGATTTTGTTTTATTTTTCTTTTATAGAAGTTTATCTAAACAAATTTGATTTGTGTTTATTTAATAAAATGAATACAAAGGCTTTTTAAAATAGTATTTAAAATAAGTTTGAAATGTTGTATATAATTTTATTTAAATTTTATTTGGTTTCATTTCTTTTTAAAGATTGTACTTATATAAATTAACATACATTTATAAATGTGTAAGTATATTTGTTTATTTGATATTTAATAAGAAAAGCATTTTTAAAATTTAGAAAACACATTAGTAATTAAGAAAAATAATTTTAAAAGCTTTTAAATTTCTTTAGAATTAAAATAAACTCAATATTGACAAATGTTCATTTCTTAAACACCATGTTAACAAGTGTTACAACATTCATGAAATTAAAAGGCAAGTGCCCTTTTTTCTTTTTAAATTTTCTTTTTAATTTATTAAATCTGAAACAATCCTCTAAACCAAAATCTAAAACCTGAAACACATTCTCATTCAAAACTTGTAACACTCCTCAAATGCGCAAATCATAAAACCTGAAATTCCCTCAAACCCTTTTCTGTGATCAAAGCCTGCAAACCTTTTCTTGAGCAAATCAAACTGCAAGCCTGCAATTATTCTCATTAGCCCTATCACAGCAAATCGTCAATCCATGTCTGCATCATTTCCATATGCATGCAAGTAAATCTGTTGAATGCAAACCTGAAACAAATTGTTAAAGCAATCGGAAGCAATGTAACAAGATAAGGGTTTATTTTCATATTCAAGCACCTGGAAAACTTCCAGTCATCTTCAAATTCTGCACTATCTTCTTTTGAATCGAGGTGAGTAAACTTTTTATTAAAATTTAAAATAGTAATTATCTGTTGCAATTAAGTAGTGATGGTGTATATGAGATGGCTCTGAGTAGATATATGATTATGCAGTAGGTTTGTTTAGTTAAAACTGTGCAGGTTGATTTTCAATTCTTTTTCCTTCTCTATATTTTACTATATAATCTGAGACAAAGTTTAAATTTTCAAAACAATCCTATTCAAAAGTTGTTAAGTCTTAGATTCAAACTAAAACAAGTTAGCTTAAGTATAAATAGAAGGAAGAAAAAAAAAAGATCAAAGTTTCTGGATTTTGAAGTTTATCCGAAAACCAAGAATGCAGTAAAAACTTAACATCAATGTTTGATACCAAGGATTAAATTTGGTTAAAATGATTATGGAAAATTAAGTGTTTTTGAAAATTTTGAATTTTGAAAGGAAATTCACAATTTTTAAATTTGTATTAAGCTAGAAAATTGGTTCAACTGGAAATTGGGCTTTTGGTCAAATTCAGTGGATTCATGGGTCTGGGTTGTTCGGGTTTTTGATTTAGGCAAGAATCATGTTGGTGGATTGCGGCAAAAATAATTGTAGTATTTATAAATCAATGTAGAGTTTAATTTTTGACAGGGATTAGTTTAAAACCTAGTTTGGTTTGAGCTGAGATATGGGGTCGCTGTATATTCAAATCAGCATCGAGCTTGGTATAATTCAGGGAGAAGAAAGTGCGGTGGGTCAGTAGCCAATGGCCGGAGTTGTGGCTTTTGAAGTTGATCGGAGTCGTGGAATTTGGGTTTTTCTGATGATGGGTTTTTGAGTTCAGTTCACCTGATGAACTCGATTTTGATTCAAAGCATGGGGTGTCGTTCTGTGGGTCGTAGGTGGATGTAGGGGGCTTGGGTGACTCGACGGTGGGTTCGACGTTGGCCAGAGGAGGTCCGGCAACGGTGCAGGTTGCACGAGAGCGGGTAGGTGTCAGAACATTTGGGTTTGTTTTGTTTGTGTTTCAGGATTTAGTTAGGTAGTAGGGGAGGAGACTCGGGGGGAAACTCGGGTACATTTAGTTGTGGCTCGGGTTATAGCTCGCGTGGTCTCAGGGTTTAAGCGGCAGTATTTAACTTTTTTATTTTAACAGTTTTCAAGTTTTAATTTAAGACAGTTTAAAATTTAAAAAAAAAAGCAGATCAATTTAAAGGAAGTAAATGTACTTGTACTTGAATTCAGGTATATAAAGGGAGTTAAACCCAAATAATTGTTCAACCTGATATTTTATTTAAAATATAAAATAAGTTTTAAACTTTAAAAAGTTTAAGTTAAATTAAAATTCTTGTTTTTGAAATTAAATCGTTTTCATAAATAAACTTGTATAATGTTTTAAATATCTTAAATTAAAATCTTAATATTATTTCAAAACTTATTTTGAAATATAAAAGAGAATTTTAAGTAAATGTTTATTTAAATAAATTTGTGGAAATGATTTATTAATTAACAAATAAAATTTAAGATAATTTATTAACTTGAAATTAGTATTTGTTAATTAATAATTAAGAGAAAGTAAATAATGATTTCTTATAATTTAATTTAATTTATGAATTAAGTTAAGTTAAGATTTCAAGATTTATTAATGATAATATTTTATCTTAAATAATTATTAAGTATTTATAATTTGTAGTTAGTTAGTTAATTAAGGAATTTTAAGTTAATTAATTAATTTAATTATTATTTTAAAAAGGGGTTAATTAAGTATAATTAATTATTTAATTAACTATTAATTAAGATGATGATTTAATTAATGTCTAATGATTAATTAAATTGTAATTACTTATTAACTAAGTAATTAAGTGTAACGACCCGCCCTTCTGGCCGCCCCCAGTCGGTAATTAAACCAACTTGAAACGTTCAAAATGACGGATTGTTATTCAGTTTATAGAGTTTAAACAGAATCAGCCACAGAAACACAGAATAATTATATTTCATATAATGAATTTTTGTACATATATCAGAGTTTATACAATGCATTAATTTATACAGCGGAATATTTCTTTGACTACAAAAATAAATCCCTGAAAAGCTAAAGTGAAGCGTTATCCCCAACTCTCTCTCTAACTTCGCTGCCCGAAAATTTTCAAGCTGTAAAATACTGGGTCTGACCCGAGTATTACATTCAAAAGAAAATAATACACGGGTCAGTCTAATTCAAACTCAGTTATTAGTGCAAAGAGGCAATAATAATCAATTTACAATTAGACGACAGTCAAATATAAATTTACCTATCTGATCCTTTCAACAAAGAAAACGGGTAACGGTAAACATAACACTTAACAGTGTTAAACAACAAATCAGTAGATTCAGATTATCGATGAAGATAGATGAAGGGATTTTTAATGAAGAAAATTTAGAAAATAACAGGATTTCCAAAACGGAAATTAACTACTAAATCATCAAAATGCGATTCAAAAATATTGAATTGGCAACATAAAATAAATTTCCATCAATAGAAAACATCATTTAAAACATCAAGTCTAGTAGGGCTGTAGTACACGCACTCGTGTACGGCCTCGCCACAACAACATGTTAACTCTGTGTGGCTGCAGTTCACGCTTGCGTACACTGCCTTGCCACTACCGTAATGAAATATGCAAAAGATCATAAATCAAAACAAAATAGTATATCAATAAAAATCAATATCGTGTGGCTGCAGTTCACGCTTGCGTGCACTGCCTCGCTACAACAACGTGTGAAATCATCACAACAGAGATACTATCAGAAATCAAAGCTGCAGAGGTCAAGTCAGTGACTCAACACAACTGCAACATGGTCAAAACCAAGACAACAAATATGCAACATTTCATATAACAACGCCACTGTCTCAACATTCAGAGTATCATCGACACAGTAAACTACAAGTATTCACAAGCTAATGCAAATTCCAGCTACGAAATTGCAAGTGTATTTGCATATTAATTATGCAAACACAGGTTGCAATGAAGACTACACACTGTTCAATGCATTCAAAGTCAGAGATTTAAAACAACTGAATACAATGCACGGCAAATACAAGTGCAAGGATGTGTGCATAAATGGATGCAGTCACGTGTGACGAAAAATCTGAAGTCACATATGAAAATGTGATATACCTCAAAGTCCAAAACACAATAACAACAGTTCACTAGTACAACTGCATGAAATGAAGCAGTAACTTATGTTCAATGAACATGAAGGCAAGGCACAAGTCAGGTAATGGTAAAGTCAAAGCATCAAAGTGAGAAATGCAAGCGCAGACAAATGAACACAATGAACATACATAGGCATTGCCTATATAAACATGTGATGCAATACATATATACGGCCGTCCGAATAAATAATGCGACTCAAATCAAAGTGTGTACGAGTGGCAACATGTTACAGTAAGGGACAACATGAAATAGTGTTTGCATGCCCAAAAGGTCAGAGGCAATATAAATGCAAACTGCACATGAATGAAGACCACACGAGCTCAATGCATCCCAAATGCTCAAATATACAACAAGTGTATACATGTACATGAAGACAGCAGACAACATAACATGACCAAGAAATGCATATACAAGGATGAACATACATGCATCATAGGGTTTGGTATAAGAAACTACTCAAGTGCAACTACCAAATTTAAACAACAATACTGTACCAAATGAATGACAACCCCATGTGATATGCAGTAACACATTACCACCGAAAATCAAGTATAGGTAAAAATGAAAACCAAATGAACCAGAGGCAATAGCAGTTTTGAACAAAGACAACTGCAGTTTGAATCAATTGTAATACATCTTGAGGAACAATGCTACTGAGATGTGTGGATACACAATGAAGACCAGAAGCAATAACAATCATATACACACACACATAAATGCATATATATACATGATAATGGAAAGACACATATATGTACAAAGGAAGACATGTTACAGTGAAGATAGTGGCTCAACATCAAAGAATATGTTGAACAGGTCAGGGACGTGGTGGCAAAGAGACAACAGTTCAGATTCAAAGCCATGGAAAACAAGTATCGAAAGGAACGAACTGAATAAGTCAGTAAATCATCAATGTCTATACATTCATCAAAGTACACGAATTCGAAAAAACCAGGGATTGAAGTAAGAACAGTTCAATATCGGACAAGCATATTTCAGAACGAAATAAACAAGTCCAAATCAAGTTTTAAAAATAGTCAAGGCCGAAGCCATAGCATAAAATGAGGTCGCAGGGATTACAAACCAGAAACCAAATCTAGTGATCAAAATCAAAGTAATTTCCCTTTTACCAAAGACAACAGAAAAATGCTCGCAGCCGAAGCCATGGAAATCACCAAATTATATATATATATATATATATATATATATATATATATATATATATCAAGTGACCGAAGTCAATGTGAGCCATACGAAACCAACATGCCCACAGTTCATCAAAGAAAACAAGGCCGAAGCCAACAAAGCAAATGGAAATCAAGGAATTAGCAAATTCACAAAATCATAGTGACCGAAGTCCAACATCAATTCAGAGTAGAAGAAAACATGAAATCACAAATTCAAAATCACTAAAAATTTGAACTAGATGTGAGTGAGGGGATCACTCACCTTCCACCTGACGTGGTCGCGAAGAATTGAAGCCAAAGCTCTAATTTGTGAAGACGAGCGAGCAACGAGGACGAGCGAAAACCCTAATTTTGGAACGAAGAGGTAGACGAGAGAGACGCCATTTTTTTCGTTTGATTTTTTTTTTATGAAAAGAAGAGGGTTTCGGGTATAAAAGAGAAAGGGGAGACGTGATTTTGGCGTGGTTTAGGGCGTGGTTGAAGGCATGGATCAAGGCACGCATTTGGGATCTGGTTGAAAAGAATAAGGCAGTGGGATTTTTTTCTTTATTTTATGTTTATTTTTATATATATATATTTTTTCATTTTAAATTCAATTTGTTTTGTATAATTATTTTCTTTACTTTGTTTTGTAAATTTTGCTGTTTGAATTTTTAACTATGTGTATTTCTTTATTTATTTTGTATTGATTAAAATTTTATTCCTTTTTATTTTTATTTTAAAGAAAAGAAAAATGTTATTTAAAACTAACCATCCATTTATAAATTTACATAAATAATAATTCTTGTATCCAAATTATTTTTTCTAAGTCTTTAGTTCAAATTTTAAATACAAATTTAACTTTCAATTTCAAACCACAAAGTCAAATTCAAATTTTAATCCAACTTTCAATAGATTAAATTCTTAAATTTAATCGTCAAATTCATAGTTATATTGCGAATTCAAACTAAACCATCATTCAAATATATAAAATTAATTAAATATTTTCAATTTAAATTGTTCAAAATTCAGGGTTTTACATTAAGAGTTAATTAAAATAGTAATTACTTAATAAAGGTTTTATTAAGTTTTAATTGGGTTTACTTAATTAATAATTAAAAGGGGTTATAAATTTATAATGAAAGTTTATTAAGAATTAATTAACTACTTTTATTTAAGGATAATTAATTTTAATTAAGGATTAATTAATTATATTTATGGATTAATTAATTTGTAATTAAGATTGTTAATTAATAATTAAGTTTATTAATTAATGATTAAGAGTTGATTAATTAGTTAATTAAATTAATTAATTATAAAAGTAATTGTGATAAATTACTTTGTGTTAAAGGATTGATTAATAATTAAGGATTAATAATTAATAGTTGGAGATAATTAATTTGATAATTGAAGAGTAATTTGGGTTAATGAGTAATTAGGGATGAATTACTCAATTTTGTTTTATGAGATGAGTGAAATCAAGTAAGTTAATTAATTTGTTAATTGATTAAATATAGTCACTTGATAAATGATTAAGTATATTACTTAATAAAGTTTTGATAAGGTTAATTACTTAAGATAAGTAATTGATTAATTACAGAGGTAACCGAGTTAGGTAAATTACTGATTGGAAAGTAATTTTAAATGGGTAATTACTTGTTAAAGTAATTAAAGGTTTATTACCTGGGTAATAAATCAAAAGGTTTATAAAGTAATTAAAATGTAAATAAGAATAATTAATTATTGTATTTAAGTTGATTAGTTAAAAGCAATTAGTCTAAGCATGATTCATTAATTAAGGTTCATTAATTGATATGATTAATGAAAATAATTAGGGATTAGTTATTTGATTTAGAGTTAATTAATCAAGGTTGATTTATTAGGATAACGATTAATTAATTTATTTAATCAAAGAATAGGTAAGCAAGATATATTTGGATGAAGTAATTAATTTAATTTAATTTAAATTAATTTAGAGATGACGTAATTAATTTAATTCACTTTAAATTAATTAGAGATAGAGATAGTTAATTTAATTCATTTTAAATTAATTATATTGTGGTATGAGTGAATCATTGCTTATGTATGAATGGATGACATTGATTGCCTTGAATGCTTTGTGATCTCAGTAATGAGATAAGTATGGTTGTATGATATGAATACTTGGTTGCATTGTGATGATTACATAGATTATCAATTGGGATGTTGATATATGGATTATCTATTATGATATTGATAATGTGGATTACCTGTTATTTGATAATGTTGATTATCAATTATGGATTTATGAGTTATCTATCTGTGTGTATATGGATACCTGTATTGGATTGTTTTAAACTTTTAAAACAACTTGGACTTAAAAGACACGCCTTGGATTTTGATGAGACCGGGATCGGGTTTCCATATTTGGATATCCGAAAACCACATCGATTCCAAATAACGTTAGGTCGTGAGTCAAAGTGGAGCTTTGTGAAGACTCGAGGTGTAAGGGCTATACGTCAGTATAACTCTGTGGGTGAATCCGTAATGAGTTTGACGGAATAGATCTTATAGATTCGAGATGGTGATTCAGAGTGTAAGGGTTATTGTCGCTAACTCTAAGGGTGATTCCAAAATGAATGTATCGAGATAATGCCTTCGGTTTCGTTCGAACCCGGAACGAACTTGTATGGATTGAATGCTTTCAAAACATCTTCAGGTGGACGATGAGCATTCTAAGTGATATGTCCTATAAAGGTAATCGTAACCTCAAGCCTTATCAACCGGGAATGGCTAAAACAGGGGAGGTGCAGCAAGGCTTCGTGGGTCGCATCCACTGGAGAGTAAGATTTACCCCTATCTAGAGGTCCCTTTTATTTCGGCTATGTGGACGGTTGAATAGCTACAACCGTTGGGGTTGTCTTATTTGGAACTGTTCAGTAAGGAACGGGTCCGGCTTTGTGTTGCAGGGGATCGGGAGTGGTCCTCGGTACGGTGATCTAGGCCACGTACTGTGACGGGCGGTACCCCAGTAGGCTTTCCGTTGTATGGAATCCAAACTCCAATAAGTGCCAACGGTTTTGATTGTATTACCCACTTTTGTGGCTAGTAGATGGAATTTAATAATGTAACAATTTCGGCTATTTCATATTTATTTGAAAACCCTAGACACTATTATAACATCACAGAATTTCCTATCAAATGTTTTGGTTAGCGTAAGGTAAAAACTTTTCCATGTTTATGTGTGGAAAGTCTTACGTGATACCTTTTCTTTTCAAAGGTTTTTAAAGTTAAGCAACTTTAACCGTTTACTCACACCGGACCCATGTCTGACCCGGAGTTTATTCTGTTTTTCTTAAACTCATGGGTACTCAAATTTTTACGAGTAGCCAAGGGATTCAGGTTAGGATTTTAGATTGGCTTGACGAATTCTGGAGGAGCAATGGAGCAGGAGGCTTCTGCGTATAGCTATAGAGTATTCCGCTGTGTGTTCTCTGAGTTATTATATTGAGTTGTATAACTAGACAGGTGTTTATAACTGTCTAGTATGTGTTGTTTTAGCATGTATCTCTGATGTATATAATACTATGTAAAGTATTATGTGATTAATATAATTTATTCATTTCGCTGTTTAGATTCTGATGTGTTGTTTCTTTCTTCTTCTCTATCTTTTCTCTTTTCTATCCCTTTCTTTCTTAAAGATGATTCGATTTTCTGTGGTAAGAAAGTCGGGTCGTCACACAATAGTATATCCAGTATCATAGTCCCTCCTTATCGGGAAGCCACCAGAGGATACTCCATAGGCTACGACACAAAACCAAAATCGTATAAGGCGCGCTAGGGTAGGTGACACGGCATAACTAGGCAATGCCAGGGTAGATATACCAATTGCACTTTCGGACCGGTGGTAACGCATAGCAGCTACAACCGCACACCTCGAGCCATACTCCCAAAAATCAAAGGTGCACCCAATCAATCACAAAGTAATAGAATGGTATCGAAGAAGTGTATCCGATAAGAGGAGCTACCTCATTAGCCCATCGATTGCTCCTGTTTTAGCCACCTTATGCCAACTCACGGGAGTCAGATGCACATAAATACCTCAATAGGACGTCGCCACCATCCGACTTCATTCTGTAATCTCCACCGCATACAAGGTTGTTAAAGTGGTTTTCGGTGTTGGCAAAGAGTATGGCAACTTCCGATCTCGGTCTTTTTAACAACCAAAAGTTATTATAACACCGCGGTCAATTTCAAAATAGTATATACTTCAAAACTAAAATATCATTGCCATTTCAAATATCCTAAATCATAGCACTTTCAAAGTTATAACACTTCGAAATCAAAACACTTGAAAATATAGCACTTTCAAATCATAATATTTTGAAACTCATAACTTTGAAATATAACTTCCACCATTTAAATGGCTTAAATATCAAAGTACTTTATATAATAAAATTCTGCAATTTCACAAATCGATTCCAAAACAACTCGAATTACAAACTTCAAATTTAACCAAATACCAACTCATAAATTTCAATTCAATTCAGTTTCCAAATAAACTATTCCAAATTATACCGATTTCAAAACATATTTGATCCACGGAATAAAACATTTCAAATTCAATATATTTCAAGCTTTCAGTATTCAACAATTTCAAAACTAAGTTTGATAATTTCATATATATATATATATATATCAAATCCAATTTTCTATTATTTAGTTTTAAAACATTTACTTAATAAATCCATTATCATTTAAATAAAACCCAAATTACAAATAACTAAATATTTCCTTAAATTTATTTATACTTGAAATATTCATTTAATTCACCTTAAACCAAAATCAAGTTACAAAAATCATATCCTAAAAAAATCCCAAATTCAATAAGTTTCAAATCGATTTAATTGAATAAATTCTTAATTAAATACCATTTCAAATCTATCTTCCCAACCTTAATTTATTAAAATCCTTATAAACTCTATATGAAAATATAATTGAAATAAATACTTAACCATATTATATTTTAATAAAATCAAACTTTATTATTAAATTTGTTTTGTATTAATCAAATTTATACATAGCTTAAATTTAAGAATTTAACTATATATAAAATAATATTTATATAATATCTAAATTCAACATTTATATAAAACTGTATATTTCTTTCCAAAACCATAGAAATCATTTCGAAATATTTTTATATATATAGACCATGGTGCTTGTATATAATTTTCTATCCTATAGTCAAGTGATACAGATATTTATCATTTCAATCCGTAATTTAAAATATATACGGGTATATATCATTTCAACGCACAATCTCAAATTCAATTCAATTGAAAATCGCTTGGGTTTATCATTTCAACCCATAACGATTTTCTCTTATTCTACAGATCGTTCGGGTATGTATCATTTCAACCCATAGTGATTCTATACTAATAGGGAACTTGCAGAGTGATAACATATATGATAACACTATAACAGGAATATATCATCAATATAAATAACAGATAATGGTGTCAGATGTCACAGGTGAAAGGAATATATCTACAAATCTCGATTCGAGCTCGAGCCGTCGCTCGATTTCATCGGCACCAAGGGGAGAAAGGATTTTCACGATTTGGTCTGGTATTTCATCACATGCGGTGGCTAGGGCTCGAGTTCATAACAGAGGGAATAGAAGGAATCGAGTAAGGGGATCTCGTGAGCATGGCGCTGTTTCGACAAGGCTCGATTGCAGAGGCGACGGCTGCTAGGGTTACGATATGATGGAGGTGTTCAAACTCAAGGAGGTTGCGCGGGTTGAGGTTCGCGATGGCGAATATCAGAGTCGCACAACCGTGGATTTAGTTAGTGCTACGATGTCGCTCGATGAAAGGTGAGGTTTATCTGTTTTTCCAATTAACCTGTAGATTAGAAAGATATATATATATATATATATATATGTACAGTAAAGAAATCTGATGTACTATGCAGTTCTAAAATTTAAGTTAATTGTAATGTAAATAGAAACAGAAAATTTATTTACAGAGAAAATGTTTATTGGAATAAAAACAGTAAATATACGAGTTAAAGAAATTTTTATTAACAGTAGGGTTTTAAATTAAGCTGTTTTTAAACTTTAATATATATATATATATATATATAAGTGTATGTATGCAGAATTTTTACAGCGAATGATTTTACACAGATAGATTCTGGAATTTTATACATATAAGAATTTTAAATACGAAGAGTTTATGTAACATTATATATTTTATCTATAAGGATTATTTTATCAGTTTAAATATATATATGGAATTTCGAATAATAAAAATATATATGAGTATTTATTAAAGAGAAAAATTGGTTGTAAATATAGTTTTTTTTTAGTTAAATAAATTTATTAAGAGGAATTGGTTTTAAAATCTAAGATATTTGTCTAAAATAAAATCATTATTTCAGGAAAGAATTATTTTTAAAAAAAGAAAAAAAATCAAATTACTAGTTAAAACCAAATGATTAATTTAAGTTTTGATGATTAACTAACGGGATCTATTAAATGGAAATTAATTATTTATTTACAGTTTAAGTTATTGGTTTAAAATTAATTATTTGTTTAGATTAAATTTTTTGTTTAAATGAGAACTAAAAAAATGAAATCACTAGTAAATTAAATTCATCAAAGAAGAATTTAATTATTCGATTGGTTCGAATATTAATGAAATCGTCTAATGTTATACAAGGTTTAATTCTGAAAGAAATCAAGCCGGTATGGATCGGATTACAAATCTTTGGTCAAAGTTGAGTTAATCTCACTCAGTTAATTTAAATTTAAATTTAAATGATCAAAGTTAAATAATTGGTTGAATGGTTAAAATTGATTGATGTGCTATAGTATGGTATATTCTGGAATTGGCATATTATTGTGCTAACATCTGTGGATGCAGGGAAAACTGGACCCCTCAACATTTACTATTTAATATTCTCTGTTGTGATTACTTGATATTCTATGATGAATATATTGGAATATTGAATGTTATGATTTGATTGGACATATTTGAGTATAATGAATTACCTAAAATATATAAATTGGATTTTTGAAAAAAAATAAGGGAAGTAAATTGTAAACGAGATAATTAGAGAAAATTGAATAAATTAAGAATGAATTGAAAAAGAAATGGAAGTATGTTAAATACTAATAAATAACTTCGAGTATGAAAAGGAAAGGGTTGAATAAACAGTAATTAATGAATTGTAGAATTATGTGATATTAATTTAAATGGATAAAGAATTATTTTAAAACTTAAAGTTTTAAATTTATTTAAAGGAATTAAGAAGTAAATTAAGAAATCTAAATTGGTATTTCAATAAAAGTATTTTAAATCATAATTAAGAAATAAAATATGAAATTAAAAGATTTTTTTGAATAAATGAAGTGAATTGGAAATCAATTTGGAAATTGATTTAAGTGTTTGAAATTGGATATTTGGAAGAATAAATTCAAAGTGGGAATTTATTAAAGGAATGAGAAAATTTGTTTAAAAATAAATAGTGATTTATTTTTTTAGGTTGTGAAGAGAAGTATATTTCTCTGGATAGCCAAGTATGTTTTCAAAGTAAGTTTTCAATATAAAATAAAGGTTTTAATGTTGTTTTACAAAGTATTTTCTTGGAAATTTATTATTTCTAAATGTTTAAATTCTAAAGTAAATATTTATTCAAATCTATTACCGTAGTAATAATTTATAAAGAGTAACTTAGTAATTCTGTTTTAAAGGTGAAAACCTAGTTTATATTTATAAAGTAACCTTATTTTCAAATATTCATATAGTATATATTTTTAATCAATTATTGAAGTAGTTTTAATTTAAATATTTATAAAGTAATTTTTCTATATTAAATGTTAAATATATTTTACAATAAAGTGTTTTAAAATTATTTTAAAAATCTAAAGTTTTGTGTCGGTGATGCTAGTGGAAATAGAAATACTTGGAATTTATTCTGAGAAAGGCAGATAGTTTTAAAAACTTTTTTCAAGGAGTTTGGAAAGTAAAAATATATCTTGTGAAGATATCTGTGAGATAAATAAATAATTTGGGAAATTATTTATTGTGTGATGGATGTTGTGAACATTAATTGATAGTTAAATCACCGACTATCAATATTGGACAAATACGTTGATCGTTCGAAGAGATCGGGATCGAGATTTATTTCTCGATATCCACTTCGATCCGGTTTGTACGTTTCGTGAAAACGAGTTTGGATTCGAAGATGGAGCAGTGAAATGCAAGGGCTAGTCGCTACTAATCCTGAGGATATTTCCAAAATGGATGTAGTAGGAATAGTGCCTTCGGTTCCGTTCGGACCCGGGACGGACTTGTATGGATGAATGCTTGCGAAACATCATCAGATGGACGATGGGCATTCTAAGGGATATGTTCTGAAAAGGTAACGCTTAGCCTCAAGCCTCATCAAATGGGAATGACTAAAAATCAGGGGTTATGCAGCAAGGCTAGGTGGGTAGCACCCAAGCAGGGTGAGGTCATTCCTGTCTAGATGTCCCTTTTTATTTCGGCTTAGTGGGCGGTTGCTGATCCCAACCGCGGGGTGATCTCACTCGGGATTATCCAGTAAGGGGTAGTCCCGGTCTTGTGTTGCAGGGGAGCGGGCGTACTCCTCGGTACTGTGATCTAGGCCACGTACTGTGATAGGTGGTACCCCAGTGCCTAGTCATTAGTTGGAAATCCATTTTCCCTATGAGCCTTGTACGAGTTTTGTTTGTATTACCCACTTTGTAGCTAGTAGCTGGAATTAAATAATGTAACAATTTGGCTATTTTATAAGTATTTGTATATAGACCCTATTATAATATCAGAGCACTTCTATAAAAATTGTTTTAGCTATCGTAAGGTAAAAACCGGCATGTTTATTTGTGACGTGGTCTTACGAGATGCTTTTGTTTTCAAAGGGATTTTCGAAACTTTAATAATCAATTGAGTGTGATTTTCTCACGCTGGTATTCCAGACTGACTCGGTTGTTATTTAACTGTAATGCTCGGGTCAGACCGAGTATTATAGGATACAGGATTTTGATGATGTGGAGCTCAGGAGACGAGCTGGACGACGATACATACTCCCGTACTTATTTATATATATGTTCCGCTGTGTTGTTTAGTTGTGTATTCAGTTGTATGTTATTGATGTTGAGCTATGATTGATGTACTCTGATAATGTAATATATAACAGAGATATATTTGATTTTTGAGTAAAGATCATTATTATCTATTATATTTTATTCCGCTGCGATGGTTAGATTCTGATGTTGATTTCTATTTTCTTCTTCTACCTCTTCTTCTTTAACCCAAATGGTTCGTATTTCTGTACAACTTGAGTTGATTTAGTTAGAATAGTGATAACTCAAGGGGTACAGATTTGCGGGTCGTTACATTGAATCTACGATTTACAATTTAAATCCCATTTCGGTTTAAAATTTAAACTTTGCGATTTTCGATTTAAATACCATTTTGAAATCCTTGAATTGAAGTACATGCACAGGAAATAATCAAGATTCTCTTATAGTTCTTTTAATAACATGGGAAAAATGTAGACACTGATGTTTTCTAACAAGAAGGGATCCCTGAAAGGTTGATATTCTCTCATATATAAGTTAATGCATTAAAAGACTAGAGATAAAACATTTACCAGTGATACTATAGAGCTAATAAATTGACTAAGTAATAATCCAGAGTCCCATGTTTTCTTAGTGTAGTCCCAACTATCCTACAGGCTAATAAATCAGAGAAACATTATCATTGATATTAAAATTGAACAATATGCTTTTTGGTGTCTAAAAATTATAATGCGTATCGACTAACCTAAAATAACATAAATATAATATAAATTTGCTCATAAGTGGCATGAAATGTTCTTGAGTTGTAGGAAGGGTATCCATTTCATCAAATACTCTCTTTCTCAGATATTAAGGTAGCATTTAGTTTGAGAAAAAGTTTTTTGTTTTACAATGTACTTTAAAATGCACGGAAGAGAAGAAGAGTATGAAAAACAATCAATTTTCAAAATGGTTTTAACATATAAAATTAAATATGACTTAGATTTGTTGATTAGAATTTTCCAACTCCTCTCTCATGCCATTTGAATATGTATTGGAAAAGCAAAAAAAAAAATTCTCTTTTAACCCTGTGACTGCCTAAGTTTCTAAATGTGGAGCATCCGTTTCAAAATGATTAAACCACAAATTGGATTTTAAAATTTGCAGAAACTCAAATTTCAAACCTCACCGTCCATTCAAACTAGTTGTGAAAGAAAATAGATATCAAAAGGCAGAATACCATGTATGCAGGTGGGTGGGTGTGCCAATATGGGAGCATGTGCAGACTATAGAAATGTAAAATATAAAATAAAATGAAAAGGTAAAAGTAGAAGGTTTGTGACTTGTGTAGAGAAAAGCATACAAAGTTATCTAAATTAAGAGAATGAATACAATGAAAATAGTAACTAAGAAACCCAACATGTACGGTGATAACTTTCAAATATATCATGCTTGATGCGTAATCTTTAATAATAGTTGTAATACCTTTGATGTCACACTTATTTGGTATCAATATGAACTACCAAAAATGTCCCTATACAAATATTATTAAATATATATTAATATCCCTTGCGAATAGGATCTAACAAATAATTTTTTTACCAATTCAAGACGCCCCTATCTTAATATTACTCAAAATAGGATCCAACAAATAAACTTTTTTCAAAGTCTTTTTTTATTAATTAAAAACAAGAATAAATATTCAAACTAATAAAAAATTATATTCATTCTTTAGTAACTAATAATAGAAATAAAAATTCAAACTAACAAAAGAATTAAATGGTACAATTTAGAAAGAAAAATTAAGATTAACTGTATTTCATTTCAACGCAAAAATATGATTAAATATTTGTGAAAATCTTATTTCTTTCGAACGAGTTAAACATATACGATTTATTAAAAAACAATTCACGTATGAATGCGATTCATCATCATGCGCGAAGCGCGTGCCATAACGCTCGTATAAATATAACATGCTTTTAACCATGTCTAGGCAAGATCCTCCCTTCTCTTCTAACACCTACAAATATAAATTTCACATCCAGATTAAGAAAAGAAAAGTTTTAAATATTAAGAATACATTATGAAAGTTCACAAAATATAAAACATGTAGGTATTCTATGTGGGAACCACTTGCTCTGTCATGTACACTCCAAAAGGCTGCAAACAAAATTAAATCATTATGTAAAATTCAATGTATTATAATTAGAACCACTTATTAATAATGAAAAGCATGCCATTACATACTCAAAATTAAAAATGAAGAAGTATAGTTAGTTACCATATGTATACATGGGATGTTGCAATACCTAATAAACCAATTGTTTCAAAGTATATTTAACTATATCAAAACTTAACATATATAGGCCACTAGAACAAATGACATATATAACACTACTTTTGAATAAATATAAATATAAATATGATGTCTGCTGAAAGCTTCTTTTCTTTAGGAGGTGGTTATTTTGCAATGAAGTTGGTCGTGTTCATACTGGTGTAGGGCTTATCTAATTCTTTCCAAGTTTTCATGTATGTTTTCATCTGATAAAAGGATGAAATCCTTTATTTAAGAGCAGCTAGATCGATAAGCATTACGAATATGTTAGCATTTCTGTCCACTATGCCACTGGAAGGCGAGGTTCAACTCCTTCATCGGAAGCTTTTGCAGGTGCTTCTTTTAGAAGAGGTTTAGCTAATTTGGATTGGGCTTTTTTTCATTTATAGGTGGTTTAAGTTTGTGCATCGCTATTCATTTGTTGCAGTGTATAAAGATAAAATTGTTCATTTATATTACGTATTGATTGTTATTATTATGTTGCTTTCACAACTAATAACAAAAATTGACTAATAACTGTTCTTAATAGTATCTCTGAAAAGCTCATAATTTTGCTTATTCAAACCGATTACTTTATTCTTATTTTTATGTTTGAGAAAACTCTATATGCCAAGTCTTATGATGTTCGAGTATTTTAAAAACTTTTAGAAATGTACCTAGAAATCAAAATAATCACAAATTTAAAAGTTGATTGAGCCAATAAATTAATCCTCATAGCATATTTTTACTACTAATGTATATCTGAGTATGTTAAAGGGTATGTTTTATCAAGTCATGATTCAAACCCCGCATCAAATAATTTAAATTTTATATTACATTGTTTTCATTTATCAAAATTCATGATATAAACAAGAATGGGTCATCAAACACCACTAATTTAGTGGTAAATGTTGATCTTGAACTGTTATCGGTGATTTAAAATTTGAATCTAGTGCGTACATGGGAATCAATATTTCTAAAAGAAAAAAAGTGAAAACAACATAAAAAAATTCAGGCTTCTTAATTGCGAATACAAGATTATAGATTATCATAAAATGTGGAGGATCACATGGTTAGATGTACAAACTAACTGTAAGTGACACTTAGGCACCTACGTATACGCTTAATTTGTCCTAAAATAGTGAAAGAAACACGCAATAAAGGTTGATGAAATTCATGTACCTGATTCTATAGTCAACATTAAATTTTTCATAATGATCTTCATCTTTCCCCTGCTTTTATTATGTTTGATCTTTTGAAAATCCCGTCAAAAGGTTAAAAAAGTTTGTGAAATGAGATGAATCATTAATCATAATGTTCATGCCATTTGAATGAAAATGGAAGGTCCTAAGTTCTAATAATTATTTTTGAAAAACTCAGAATTTTGAATTTAACCGATTATTTTCATTTACTTACTGATTCATGTATTAAAACGATGATATAAACATCTCACAAATGATTTAATTTGTTCATGAAGCCTAAGCTGAGAAACCTTATTCAGTTGTCAAATACTTCAAACTTATTTTCCATTTATCAAACATTTTAAATGCATTATCGTGTAGCTAACACATACCTAAAGAGAGAAAATAAATCAATTGACTAAAATGTATACATTCATTAATATATCCATCAAAATATATGCCAACTTATGATTTATTTCATCTGTAACTCTATTACCAACAACCGCCTGCTGCGAACGTTGAAAGGAGCACACTGGTCCCACGTAGGTGTACAGCCATGGAACAACAGTGTTTTAACAACAGAAGGGATAGATGGCAAAATCGAGATTCCCAATCAAATTAAGGATTTTTCAATTCAATTTATAAAATCAATACTAAACCGTATAAAGCAATATATAATCGCAAAATTAAGTATATAAACGCTATAAACGCTATAAACAATATGTAATCCCACATAGATAGAAATGTAACTAGGTGGAAGGCCGAAAATTTTGGTAGCGGCCATTATACGTTGATAGATGCACTTAAGCTACAAATGCTTCTAATAAGTGCAACTAAATGCATAATTTTTTTGTAGTGGGAGTTGCTTTGAGTCAGTGTTGATCTCACTTTGGGTCGGCATAAGGATCGCTAGGGGTCGGCATAAGGAGTGGCTAAGGGTCAGCTATGGATTCACTTCGGATCGGCTATGGAGATTACTTCTGGTCGGCTACAGGTTGGTCTTCGGATCGACTATGGAGATGAGTCACTTAGGGTTGGCATGCGTGTTATTTCAGATCAGCACACTAGTAGCTTCGGGTCAGCATGTCATCTACTTCCAGTCGGCATAGATGGACGAGTTGGGCTTGAAGGTCTCTATGGTGGGCCTATGTAGTTGAGGAAGCTCTGTAACCGGAGTTTCGTCTATAAATATAGCAGGCGTGGCTTCAGAAATAGAGATCTTTATTCTACTTCTCTTCATCTTCCTCTGCTGAGAGGCTACTCTATCATTGTTATTCTGGAATTCCAAATTATAACTGTAACCAAATTTCAGTATAACAAAAAGGTATTTTCTAGAGTGGACATAGGCTAGAGTTGGCCGAGTCACTGTAAATCTTTTCTTTTTACTTGCTTTCATTTTAATTTTGGTTATTCTTCACATTATACTCTCTACCTATACTCTATCTATGATTTGCGATTGGATATTAGTGCATTCGCTTGTAATTGGTCAATTTTGATGCCAACATTTTGGTGCTTTCAATAAGAAAGCTGGCACTCAGGGATTTAGATGTTTGGATCTTGGATTTCAAAGCTTAAGAACTCATATTTAGGAAGCTATGGCTAGGCAATCAATAAGGAGATAGAGGACAGAGAGGAGTCATCATGATGGAAGTCAGGAGGCTTCCTCATGAGCTAATCAGACCTCAATCTTCATCACTAGAGACGAAGATGGAGATAATGATGGATGTTATGCTGGAAATGATGATTTCTGAAAAGGTAGGAGGACAATCTTGGATTCCCTCGCGGACTTGGGGGCAGGTCGGAAATGACAATCGGAGACCACTTAGGGATGCTGGAACAGCTAAAAATTGGAATCGAGGACTTGTAGTAGAAATTAGCAGGCTTAGATATGGATTGGATGAACCGGGGAAAACCCCGACAATGGAGAATGGATCAGCATAAAAAATGGAGAATGGATCAGCACAACTCCCCATGGAACTGGGGGCATGGATATGGATGGCTTTGTTTGGAAATGGATAGCCGTGATAGAACAGGAGCAGCCATCATCTGCCACAAATCGGAGCAAACCCGGCTTAAGGGCACAGGTCATCATCATCTCTTGATTGCCTGAACGAAATAATTAATAATAAATCCTACACTAAAATAGCTAACTCACTTACACATGTACGGGATTGCGAACGGACCTTAAGCATGCTCTGAGATGGCGATAAATCACCATAACTAATGAACCTTAAAACACTTGGATTCAAACTACTGCGGTAAATAACAATGGTCATGTTTATGGCCCGACCGAAGAGATGAGGCAATAATCGAGAGTTATGAGTCCCTTCGCCGAAGAGCGACAGGATGGACTCGAACACGAATAAGTCCTCGACTGGGGATCGAGGCCGAAGTAGGACACCCTAGGGATAAGTCCTCGACTGGGGATCGAGACCGAAGTTGGATACCCCATGGATAATTCCTCGACCGGGGATTGAGGTCGGAGTAGGATACCCTATGGATAAGTCCTCAACTGGGGATCGAGGCCGGAGTAGGATACCCTACGGATAAGTCTTCAACTGAGGATCAAGGCTGGAGTAGGATACCCCATGGATTAAGCCCTTGATCAGAGAGTCGAGGTCGAAGAAGAAAAACCATGGATAAGCCCTCGACCAGAGAGTCGATGCGGGAGTAGGATAAAATGACCCGGAGAGGTATATGGATTTGGATTTGGACCAAGAGAGTCCCGGATTTGGATATGGATTCGGAGAGGTTCCGGATTGGACATGGACCTGAAGAGGTCCCAGATTTGGATTTGGATCCGAAGAGGTCTTGGATTTGGATATGGACCCAGAGAGATCCCGGATTTGACCCAGAGAGGTCACAAATTATGGACCCGGAGAGGTCTCGGATTTGAAATAAATGACTCGAAGAGGTCTATGGATTTGGAGATAGACCCGAAGAGGTCCCAGACTTGGATAAAATGATCTGGAGAGATCGTGGATTCAGTTATTGGATTTGGAATGGATTCGAAATTAGATATCGACTCGGAACAGTTATTAATCTCGCTAATGATCTAGAGAGATCAAGGAATTAGAGTGGCAACAGATTGGGTTCTAGGTTGGATAATATAAAGATCAATGGATTGCGGATTTCAAATTTTGGACTTACGGAAATTCAAAGCACGCCTTCCTATCGCAAGGTAGGTTTTGAGAGGCAAAGTGTTTGTCCGCCTTTTGGCAAAGCACTATACATGCGGATTTAACCCAATAGACATCACGAATATCAAGGCTAGAATATCATAGACTTAGTTTAGATGGATGGATGGACAATCAACTACGAAAAATAAATACGAATATGAAGCCAGGATTCAGCACAATCAATGGATAAACGATGCAGAGCACTCAGAATATGGATTTGGCAAGGATGGAAGCTATTTCGGATCGGGTCGGCATCTTCTTCAGATCGGCATAGGCGTGGCATTGGGTCGGCATAGAAGGGAGGCCATATCATTTCGAGGGGTCGGAATTTGGTTCACTCCGGGTCGGCATTGCTTTGGCTTCGGGTCGTCATTAGTTTGGCTTCAGGTCAGCATTTGTAAAGACCCAGAATTTCTATTAATTAAAATTCTTATATTTAATTGATTTTAAATATTAAATATGAAATTTATAAGTTGAATAAATTTTATTTTTAATAATTGGATTTAATTGGATAATTAAATCGATAATTTAATATTGGAAATTACAGAAATAATTGAAAATTGGGTTTAATATGATTGAAAATGATTTGTAAAATTTTATTTAATCATATTGGAGTTAGAATGATGCTATAGAACTTTCAAAATTGAATTTAAAGTTAATTTGTGAAGATTGAATATTTTAATATTTAATTGACGAGTTAAAATAGCCATTTTTCAAACAGTCTCGGATTTTGACGAAACTAGTTTCATCGGATCCGTAATGTTATATTATTATATGGTTTCAAATTTTGTGTCAATCGGATTTACCGTTTGTCCGGGGCAAGCCAAAACGCCTAGAAAATAGTTTAATCGGTTTAATTTAAAATCGATTGGTTATTGCCGTAACTTGCACAGATGATCGAATTAGCCTCCGAAATACGTTCCGTTGTGTTCGAAACGCGGGGTAAACCTTAGAAACGTCAACCGGCACGCTTCGTTTGGAGTTCGGAAAATTTCGAGTGAATAGTAATTTGAAAATTTTCTATATAAGTACTTCATTCTTCTATTTTGCAAACAACTCACAAACCCTAGGGTTTTGAAGATGCCAGCCGCCAGTTAACAAATGAATGGCCGAAATGCTCCTATCTTCTCCCTCAAATTTCTTCAAATTCACTCAATAATTCTGAATACTTTCTAAAGCAAAACTGTAGAGCTTCGCGAGCTCTACATTGTGAACGGCTATGATCAAGAAACAAGCGATGGATTGGTGGCAATTGGGGCTGGAAGTTCGTATGTTCGTGCATGAATTCCCACAAATATACATGACCGAGCTTGCCCATGTCATGGCCGAGGGTGGCTCTCAAATGAAGCTTCGAAACCGTGTATCTTGATCGTCCTGGAAGTCGATGTGGTAGTTGCGTGTATTAGGGCTAAAAGGGCGGCAATGGGTGTGTCGGCCTGGGTATTCAACGTGAGGGAGATGATGTTGTGCACGGCCACGATTTTTCAAAACAAAATGGACGGCAAATGATGGTAGTTAGGTTTAAATTAAAAAATTAAATTGTATTTAAATTGTATTAACTTCTAAATATCATAACTTGTTGATGCGAGGTCCGTTTTGGACAATACGAATTGCGTTGCAATCGTTTTGTCGAATACTACGCTATGGAGCTAGAATGGAATCGTTTGGAGCTAGTGAAAATTTTAGGTAAAATTAAACGCTCGTTTAATTTTATTCGAAATAAAACGCTGGAAATTGAAACTCAAGGTGAGAACTTCTCACTCAATCGAATCGGTTTCGATTTTAATTTTAAATAGTTATATTTAAAATTCTTGATTGTATGTTTGAATGATGATTGTTATCTATTGATTGTTAAAATAGACATTATACGCCGTTAGTAAGCGGAGGTTATTTATTAGAAACATATACCGCGAATAATTCACAGTACGGTGAAATTGGTATTATTTATGTACTTGGAGTTGATTTCCGCATTATATAGCGGATGAGACCCTATTGCGCCCGTATAATAGCGGATAATATTTTAAATCCTAAATACCGCGATATCTCGTTTGGAAACGGAATTGGTATCGTGCTAATGTTTGTGGATGCAGGGAAACAGGTTGGAGGGATCCAACTGGATTCCTCACCAGTATTTATTTGATTTCAGATATTTTGATATTTGTTGATTATCATATACAGATATATGATGTCTTTGTTGTCGTGATTGACTATTTGGTGTGTAGCATCGTTGGGCCAATTTTGGAATCTCAAAAGGATTTTTTTTTAAAGTGATTTTTGAAAGTATACGTTTTATAAAATATTTTTTTTGAAATTGATTCATTTTAAATAAATAAAAGTTATAATTTTAAGGTTATAAAAATTATGATTTTTGAGAAATATAGTTAAAAGTTGATTTTCGAAAATATGGGGTTAATAATTTTATAAAATAGTTTAAATTGGGAGTTTTGAATTTATTTTAAATAGTTTAAATATAAGATTTATAAAATTTGATTATTTATAAATCAAAATGATGAAATCATAAAGGAGTTTAAAGACATTTTAAAATAATAATATAAATTGATTTATATTAAAGATTTATAAAATTGATATTTATAAATTAAAATATTGAAGTTATAAAACGAGTTTTTATAAATGTTAGAATGAAGTGTAAATGGATTTCATAAGTGAATGAAATTATAGAATTATAAATGGGGAAGTTATAAATGGAATTTATAAGTAGTAAGATAAAAAAAATTGTAAAGTTATTAAAAGAATAGATTTGGGTAAATAAATGAATCTTATAAGTTATAAGATTTATAATTTGGGAAGTTTAAAAGAACGATTTTGTAAACAAATAAATTATAAGTATTTAACTTATAATATGGACTTTTGGTATATAATTGAGTTATAAATTGAATAGGTTAATAAAGGAGATTTATAAATTGAAGTTTTTATAAAATAAATAGAATTAGAATTTATAAACATTGTTTTATAAATCCAAATCAATTGAATTTGATAAAGTAAATGTAGAAATTATTAAAGGAGTTATATCCACGATTTTGGGACAATGGATAATCCTTTAAAATAAAATGTATAGAAATGATGAAATTGGTTAACGAAGTATATTCACGTTTTTGGATAGTGAATAATATGTTAAAGAAAATGTTTCGAATGTGATGTTTTAAATAGAATTAAAACGATTTAACGATGTTCCAAAATGTGTTAAGGTTCGAAACCATAGATTTCAACATTCATTGTTGAAATAGACGTTTTCGAGAAATAGAAGGATTGTTGTTATAGTAAATGATTTCCGGAAGGAAATGTTTTATATAGTATTGGGATTTATATATCTATCTTAACTTCGAATCCCTATACTAATGATTTTGAGTTGTCGTAACGATGTTTTACGCAACATTCGTTTTGACTCAAATAAATGTGTTTAAAAGAACACTTTCCTTAAAGAATAAAATATATACTTAATTGTGATTTAAGTATATGGAATATTTTCCAAGTGTTGAAAATAAATAGATTTGTGAACTACTTATTTTTAGTAAGTATGGAAATGCTTTTCCAATATGAAATGAAACATTTTTGAGAATTTATCTTTGTAAAGATAAATTGAAAATGAATATTTGAAATCTATTGAAAATCGTATATCAGTAGATATTTTGAAATATAAATTCACTATGGAATTTATTAAAGAAAGGGGAATTTGTTTAAAAATAAATATTGATTTATTTTTGAAGTATTGAAATTATATATCTTGTAAAGATATTTTTTGGAAAATAAATAATTTGAAAAATTATTTGGAATCTGGTGATGTTGTGCATATCCATTGATAGTTCAATAACCGACTATCGATATTTACCTTTGAATGGGTATTTGTTGTGATTTGCTTGAATTTGAATGCCACACTTATTTTTGAATAAGCGCTCACTATTCGGGTTAGCCGGGAAAGGACCTTGGGGTCGTATAACCCATTCCGAATATGTGATACGTCGTTATGGATTGCATTTGAAGACCGGTGTCGAAGACCGGATATTTTTGAAAACGGAAGGATTACCGTCGAATGTCTCTGCACCGAATGGCCCCGGTATAGAGATTCCATATGTGATGGGAAGTCCGGACGTCATTAGTGAATATCCGGATTGCAAGGACTTCTTGGAAGTGCCTTCGGTTCTGTTCGATCCAGGAACAGACTTGTATGGATTGTATGTCTGACATTACAAATTGAGATATAAAGCTGATTTCTTTCAAATACATATCTGTTGGTGGCTGAGAATTTATTCTCTTAGCATTAACACCCTTCTCTGAGACGTACGAGCTCAGAGGTTATGTAGTTGAAGGTTATTAGTAATATACTCCCAATTTGGTAGTGTGATATGCTAAGTGCTATTGAGCATTTGTTGAATCAAAGCACAGCTTTTGTATAAAGCGTAGCTTTGTGGACGAGACTTTGGCGTTCCTCACACCCCGGAAACGGTCAAAACAGGAAGGATGCAGCAAGGTTATTAGGGGGTAGCGCCCCTTTAGTGTATGTCATTCCTTTTGGATAGAGGTGGTATCATGGTATGGAGACCAGATACTTAACCTATGTTGTTGCTGCAAATTTATTATTTTGTGGTTGTTGGAAATCGAGGATCCTCGGATATAGATCGGTTACGATCGGGGGATGGCATATTCGTGTCAGTAGTTACCCAGTTTGAAGGGAAACCCGGCCTTGTGTTGGCAGAGTTCCGGTTAGGTTCTCGGGACGTCATTCCAGAGGCTTTTCCATGTGGAAATGGGAAGTTCCTTGGCCTGACCATTTGTTGGAAATCCAAAGAAACAATTCGATCTTGTACGGTTTTAGTTGTAGAACCTATCATTCACTTATGGTGGTCACCACTGTTTGGATGGTAGCTATAGTAGGCGTAAGTGCGAAATGCCTATGCTGGCTAAGATTTATATCTTTACTTTCGAAATAATTTTTTTTTCTACACTATGCACTAGTAATAATATCAAATGTTTCTTTTAATGTGTATTAAGCATCTTTGACTATCACAAGGAGAAATCTCCTCCGATTCTGCGTTTGCATTGTGTGTGTGCGGGAGGCCTTATGGTAGTCTCATTTTCTAAAAGACATTGCGAATCTATTTAAAAATTATCCTGTACTTTATTTTAAAGATAAATAACTATTTAAAGTTCTCACACCAGTCCCATGACTGACCTGGAGTTTATTGTTTTCCTTCCTAAACTCTGAGTGCCCACCAATTTCCACACGGGCAGTCTAGAGTTAAGGTTATCAGGATATTCCGGAATTAGGGAGTTGCTGTAGAGAATTGGAGGCAAGCTAGAGGGCATGGCGTATCATTTAGTATATAGTATTTCTTTCCGCTGTTTTTTGTTATTTGTTGTTGTAAACTCTGATTATGTAATGTAATGTGATGTAATGTAATAAATGATATAGTTCTTTGTTTAAAGATTATTCATTTATTTATTATATGTTGTTCCGCTGCGATTGTGAGATTCTGATATTGTTCTGTTATTTTCTTTCTGTTCTGTTCTATCTTTTCTCTCTTCTTCTATCTTCTTCTTTAAACCCTAAGAATTCGGTTTTCCGGCATTCGATTGCTCGGCAGTTGATACAGTGGACGTATCGATGTCGACGTTCGGGCATCGAACACCCGTTTCCTTACATCTGGTATCAGAGCTTATGGTTAAGCGACAACCATGGCTCCATTGGGTATTACAAATTAGAGATAGAGTCAGTAGTACTCTAGAATGAGTTGAGTGTAATAATAGATATGAGTGTGTATTTGTTAGTGAATATAAAATTGTTTTATATTGTGATGATTGGTTTGTTGAGTGGTATATGGATTCTGGTTAATACGAGTAATTAACGTTGTTGATAGGGATCCCTAAACACTTGTACAGAACAACTCGACACGATATTGTTTTAAATTGGGTAAATGAAATAATTTTACCTTGAGTATATTTTATATATAAGGGAATAATTTTTCAGAATTATTAAAGTGTATATAAGTTAATTGTTTGGTTGTCGAAAATGTAAGAATATATATATATATAAGTTAATTAAAAGTTGTTTGAATAATCTAAATAAAAATAATTATAATTGAATAATTGTATAAGCAAATGAATTATAAGAATTGAATTATAATTAATGTGATTTACAATTGTGAAATAAACTTATATATATAAGAAGTGAAACTATATGAATATATTTATGAATATGAGTTGTAAATAAAAATGAGTTTGAATAAGTGATGAAATTTGACTTTGGTAAAGGTTAAATAAAAATTTACTTCAGAATTGGGAATCTGAATTGGATTTATAAGTGGGAATTTAAGTTAAGTAAAACCAAGTGATGTTTATAAAATGAAATATAACTTAAGAGATGTTGAATGAAGTTGATTTTGGTATCGAAATAAATTAATAAAGTGAAGTGATGGATATGAATTTGAGTTATATAAATGAAATTCAACTTTTGTGCTTAAGTGAATTAGCAATTGAATTAATGAATGGATTGAATGTAAATCAATTAAATGTAAATAAATTGGTAAGAAATAATGAATGTAAGTGTTAATTCATTAAAATCTAATGTTACTGGAAAAAAATGAATAATTGAATGAAAATCAATTTAATTAAACCAATTGAAAGTAAAGGTGTTAAACCAAATTGAATGAATATAAGCAAAGGAATTTGGTTATAATTAATATACATTGGTTGTTATATGATGGTTAGTTGATTGTATATAATTCATTAAGTGTTAATGAAATTGAGTTAATGAAATTGAAAGCTAAAGTAATTGAAATCAAATTGGAAGTTAAGTGAATCTTAAATAGAATTGAATTTGATTTGGAAGTGAACCAACTTGAATATGAATTAGTGAATATAAACTAATTGAAAATGAATGTTAGTAAAAACATCCACTGTTAATGAATCAAATGTGATTAAATTGAAAACCCATTTCATTGAATATTAATAAGAATATGAATGAATATTTATTGGTTATGGATGTTAGTTGAATGCTAGTTGGATGATAGTTGGTTGATGGTTGAATATATTGCTTTTACTGCATTTGCTATGTTGGCATATATAGTTATTATGTTGCTATATGTTGTATATCGATATTATTGTCTATATACATGTTTCTCATCTGTTTGTTGAGTGTTTAGTAGGTGCGGATCGTGTTTGCTTCACATTTGGAGCTCGCTTTCGCGCTATATTAGCCGTATATGCTCGCTAATAATATATAAGGTACATATCTCGGATTACATATCGTACTTTTACACTTTTTTCCCTGCGGGATGCCTCATCACTTGATGAGATGTATATTTGTGATACATATGCTGCCATTTTTTTTCCGGGTCGAGTCGCGCAAAGGAGACTCTAGCGAATTTTTTCGAAAATTTAAGGTGTTAGAAAAATTTTAAGAAAATTGAAAAATTTTGTGAAAACTAAAATTTGATTCTGAATTGAAAGTTAAACAATATAGTTTGGTTTGAAAAGATAACTACGTATGATTTGAAAACTTAGTAAAGTTATTATAAGAAGTTTAACTATGAATTTTGGGAAAGTTAAACACTTAAGAGATTTGTAAAAATCTAAATTGAACGGTTTGTTTTGGGAAAGTTAATGGATTCTGTAACTTTTTCTTACTTGGTAATTTCGAGGACGAAATTCTTTTAAGGGGGGAGTTTATAACGACCCAGAATTTCTATTAATTAAAATTCGTATATTTAGTTGATTTTAAATATTAAATAAGTGAAATTTATAAGTCGAATAAATTTTATTTTGAACAATTGGATTTAATTGGATAATTAAATCGATAATTTAATATTGAAAATTACAGAAATAATTAAAAATTGGGTTTAATATGATTGAAAATGATTTGTAAAATTTTATTTAATCATATTGGAGTTAGAATGGTGTTATAGAACTTTTAAAATTGAATTTAAAGTTAATTTGTGAAAATTGAATATTTTAATATTTAATCGGCGAGTTAAAATAGCCATTTTTCAAACAGTCTCGGATTTCGACGAAACTAGTTTCATCGGATCCGTAATGTTATATTATTGTATGGTTTCAAATTTCGTGTCAATCGGATTTACCGTTTGTCCGGGCAAGCCAAAACGCCTAGAAAATAGTTTAATCGGTTTAATTTAAATCGACCGGTTATTGCCGTAACTTGCCAGATGATCGAATTAGCCTCCGAAACACGTTCCATTGTGTTCGGAACGCGGGTTAAACCTTAGAAACGTCAACCGACACGCTTCGTTTGGAGTTCGGAAAATTTCGAGTGAATAGTAATTTGGAAAATTTCTATATAAGGACTTCATTCTTCTATTTTGCAAACAACTCACAAACCCTAGGGTTTTGAAGATGCCAGCCGCCAGTTAACAAATGAATGGCCGAAATGCTCCTATCTTCTCCCTCAAATTTCTTCAAATTCACTCAATAATTCTGAATACTTTCTAAAGCAAAACTGTAGAGCTTCGCGAGCTCTACGTTTTGAATGGCTATGATCAAGAAACAAGCGATGGATTGGTGGCAATTGGGGCTGGAAGTTCGTATGTTCGTGCACGAATTCCCACAAATATACACGACCGAGCTTGCCCATGTCATGGCCGAGGGTGGCTCTCAAATGAAGCTTCGAAACCGTGTATCCTGATCGTCCTGGAAGTCGATGTGGTAGTTGCGTGTATTAGGGCTAAAAGGGCGGCAATGGGTGTGTCAGCCAGGGTATTCAACATGAGGGAGATGATGTTGTGCACGACCACGATTTTTCAAAAAAAAATGGACGGCAGAAGATGGTAGTTAGGTTTAAATTAAAAAATTAAATTGTATTTAAATTGTATTAACTTCTAAATATCATAACTTGTTGATGCGAGGTCCTTTTTGGACGAAACAAATTGCGTTGCAATCGTTTTGTCGAATACTATGCTATGGAGCTTGATTGGAATCGTTTGGAGCTAGTGAAAATTTTGGGTAAAATTAAATGCTCGTTTAATTTTATTCGAAATAAAACGCTGGAAATTGAAACTCAAGGTGAGAACTTCTCACTCAATCGAATCGGTTTCGATTTTAATTTTAAATAGTTAGATTTAAAATTCTTGATTGTATGTTTGAATGATGATTGTTATCTATTGATTGTTAAAATAGACATTATACGTCGTTAGTAAACGGAGGTTATTTATTAAAAACATATACCGTGAATAATTTACAGTATGGTGAAATTGGTATTATTTATGTACTTTGAGTTGATTTCCCGCATTATATAACGGATGAGACCCTATTGCGCCATATAATAGCCGATAATATTTTAAATCCGATATACCGCAATATTTCGTTTGGAAATGGAATTGGTATCGTGCTAATGTTTGTGGATGCAGGGAAACAGGTTGGAGGGATCCAACTGGATTCCTCACCAGTATTTATTTGATTTCAGATATTTTGATATTTGTTGATTATCATGTGATATATGATGTCTTTGTTGTCGTGATTGACTATTTGGTGTGTAGCATCATTGGGCCAATTTTGGAATCTCAAAAGGATTTTTTTTGAAATTGATTCATTTTAAATAAATAAACATTATAATTTTGAGGTTATAAAAATTATGATTTTTGAGAAATATAGTTAAAAGTTGATTTTTGAAAATATGGGGTTAATGATTTTATAAAATAGTTTAAATTGGGAGTTTTGAATTTATTTTAAAAGGTTTAAATATAAGATTTATAAAATTTGATTATTTATAAATCAAAATGATGAAATCATAAAGGAATTTAAAGACGTTTTAAAATAATAATATAAATTGATTTATATAAAAGATTTATAAAATTTAAATTTATAAATTAAAATATTGGAATTTTAAAACGAGTTTTTATAAATGTTAGAATGAAGTGTAAATGGATTTCATAAGTGAATGAAATTATACAATTATAAATGGGGAAGTTATAAATGGAATTTATAAGTAGTAAGGTAAAAAAAATTGTAAAGTTATTAAAAGAATAGATTTGGGTAAATAAATGAATCTTATAAGTTATAAGATTTATAATTTGGGAAGTTTAAAAGAACGATTTTGTAAACAAATAAATTATAAGTATTTAACTTATAATATGGACTTTTGGTATATATTGAGTTAAAAATTGAATAGGTTAATAAAGGAGATTTATAAATTGAAGTTGTTATAAAATAAATAGAATTAGAATTTATAAACATTGTTTTATAAATCCAAATCAATTGACTTTGATAAAGTAAATGTAGAAATTATTAAAGGAGTTATATCCACGATTTTGGGACAATGGATAATCCTTTAAAATAAAATGTATAGAAATGATGAAATTGGTTAACGAAGTATATTCACGTTTTTGGATAGTGAATAATATGTTAAAGAAAATATTTTGGATGTGATGTTTTAAATAGAATTAAAACGATTTAACGATGTTCTAAAATGTGTTAAGGTTCGAAACCATAGATTTCAACATTCATTGTGGAAATAGACGTTTTCGAGAAATAGAAGGAAATGGTGGACTATAACACTGTTGTTATAGTAAATGATTTCTGAAAGGAAATGTTTTATATAGTATTGGGATTTATATATCTATCTTAACTTTGAATCCCTATACTAATGATTTTGAGTTGTCGTAACGATGTTTTACGCAACATTCGTTTTGACTCAAATAAATATGTTTAAAAGAACACTTTCCTTAAAGAATAAAATATATACTTAATTGTGATTTAAGTATATGGAATATTTTCCAAGTGTTGAAAATAAATAGATTTGTGAACTACTTATTTTTAATAAGTATGGAAATGCTTTTCCAATATGAAATGAAACATTTTTGAGAATTTATCTTTGTAAAGATAAATTGAAAATGAATATTTGAAATCTATTGAAAACCGTATATCAGTAGATATTTTGAAATATAAATTCACTATGGAATTTATAAAAGAAAGGGGAATTTGTTTAAAAATAAATATTGATTTATTTTTGAAGTATTGAAATTATATATCTTGTAAAGATATTTTTTGAAAAATAAATAATTTGGAAATTTATTTGGAATCTGGTGATGTTATGCATATCCATTGATAGTTCAATAACCGACTACCAATATTTACCTTTGAATGGGTATTTGTTGTGATTTGCTTGAATTTGATTGCCACACTTATTTTTGAATAAGTGCTCACTATTCGGGTTAGCCGGGAAAGGACCTTGGGGTCGTATAACCCATTCCGAATATGTGATACGTCGTTATGGATTGCATTTAAAGACCGGTGTTGAAGACCGGATATTTTTGAAAACAGAAGGATTACCGTCGAATGTCTCTGCACCGAATGGCCCCGGTATAGAGATTCCATATATGATGGGAAGTCCGGACATGATTAGTGAATATCCGGATTGCAAGGAATTCTTGGAAGTGCCTTCAGTTCTGTTCGATCCCGGAACAGACTTGTATGGATTTTATGTCTGACATTACAAATTGAGATATAAAGCTGATTTCTTTCAAATACATATCTGTTGGTAGCGGAGAATTTATTCTCTTAGCATTAACACCCTTCTCTGAGATGTACGAGCTCAGAGGTTATGTAGTTGAAGATTATTAGTAATATACTCCCAATTTGGTAGTGTGATATGCTAAGTGCTGTTGAGCATTTGTTGAATCAAAGCACAGCTTAAGCGTAGCTTTGTGGATGAGACTTCGTCGGACCTCACACCCCGGAAATGGTCAAAACAGGAAGGATGCAGCAAGGTTGTTAGGGGGTAGCGCCCCTTTAGTGTATGTCATTCCTTCTAGATAGAGGTGGTATCATGGTATGGAGCCCAGATACTTAACCTATGTTGTTGCTGCAAATTTATTACTTTGTGGTTGTTGGAAATCGAGGATCCTCGGATATAGATCGGTTACGATCGGGGGATGGTATATTCGTGTCAGTAGTTACCCAGTTTGAAGGGTAACCCGACCTTGTATTGGCAGAGATTCGGTTAGGTTCTCGGGACGTCATTCCAGAGGCGTTTCCATGTGGCAATGGGAAGTTCCTTGGCCTGACCATTTGTTGGAAATCCAAAGAAACAATACGATCTTGTACGGTTTTAGTTGTAGAACCTATCATTCACTTATGGTGGCCACCACTGTTTGGATGGTAGCTATAGTAGGCATAAGTGTGGAATGCCTATGTTGGCTAAGATTTATATCTTTACTTTCGAAATGATTTTTTTTTCTACACTATGCACTAGTAATAATATCAAATGTTTCTTTTAATGCGTATCAAGCATCTTTGACTATCACAAGGAGAAATCTCCTCCGATTCTGCATTTGCATTGTGTGTGTGCGGGAGGCCTTATGGTAGTCTCATTTTCTAAAAAACATTGCGAATCTATTTTAAAATTATCCCGTACTTTATTTTAAAGATAAATAACTGTTTTAAGTTCTCACACCAGTCCCATGACTGACCTGGAGTTTATTTTTTTCCTTCCTAAACTCTGGGTGCCCACCAATTTCCACACGGGCAGTCTAGAGTTAAGGTTATCAGGATATTCTAGAATTAGGGAGTCGCTGTAGAGAATTGGAGGGAAGCTCGAGGGCATGGCGTATCATTTAGTATATAGTATTTCTTTTCCGCTGTTTGTTGTTTTTTGTTGTTGTAAACTCTAATTATGTAATGTAATGTGATGTGATGTAATAAATGATATAGTTCTTTGTTTAAAGATTATTTATTTATTTATTATATGTTGTTCCGCTACGATTGCGAGATTCTGATATTGTTCTGTTGTTTTCTTTCTGTTCTGTTCTATCTTTTCTCTCTTCTTCTATCTTTTTCTACTTCTTTAAACCCTAAGAATTCGGTTTTCCGGCATTCGATTGCTCGGCAGTTGATATAGTGGACGTATTGATGTCGACGTTCGGGCGTCGAAGACCCGTTTCCTTACAGCATTGCTTTGGCTTTGGGTCAGCAAGGGTTAGACTACATCAGGTTAGTATAAGGAGTTACTTAGGGTCGGCATAATGCTTCGGGTCGGTGTAGACATTGCCTCGGGCCAGTAGTAGTGGAAATGCTTCGGGTCGGTGTTGATCTCACTCTGGGTCGGCATAAGGAATGGCTAGGGATCGGCATAAGGAGTGGCTAAGGTTCGCTATGGATTCACTTCAGGTCGGTTATGGAGATTACTTCGGGTCGGCTACAGGTTGGTCTTCGGATCGGCTACGAAGATGAGTCACTTGGGATCGGCATACGTGTTACTTCGGTTCAGCACATTGGTAACTCTGGGTCAACATGTCTTCTACTTCAGGTCGGCAAAGAGGGACGAGTTTGGCTCGACGACAGCTATGGTGGGCCCATGTAGTTGAGGAGGACCTGTAGCCAAAGTTTCGCCTATAAATACAAAAGGTATGGCTTCAGAAAAGGGGATCTTCATTCTGCTTCTCTTCATCTTCTTCTACTGAGAGGCTACTCTGCCATTTTTATTCTGGAATTCAAAATTGTAATTATAATCAAATTTTAGTATAATAAAAAAAAATTTCTGGAGTGGACGTATGCTGGAGTTAGATGAACAACATAAATCTTGCCTTTTTACTTGCTTTCATTTTAATTTTGGCTATTCTTCATATTATACTCCTTGCATATACTCTATCTGTGATATGTGACTCGATGTTGATGCTTTCGCTTGTAATTGGATGTTGGTGGTCAATTTTGACGCCAACATATCTAATTCCCGTATGTGTGCATAGTGACCATAATTTTCAAACTTCAAATTTTGAATGGAAGTGTCTTTTTATCATATCTCTTCGCGAACGGATGTGACTCTTGTTTCTCTACAAATAGGGGTTAAACCAACAAACTGTTTTTGGCAAGGCCAGCCGGTTTTATAGTGGACCGCCCACTTTTATTACTAAAGTAATAAAATTTGAAGTATAGGAGCAAGCTAAAAACACCTTAACCACTAACTATAAAAACAGATAAAACAGAACAGGTACGTGACAGCCATGTCACGATAACTAAAGAAACACCTACATAACTATTCCTCAACTAAGGAGGGAGGATCACCAACATCCCCGGACGACGACGAAGTGCACTTTGGGACAGACCCAGAAAGACCAGCAAATGGGCGAAACCGTAGAGCTAGACAAGGGTCATAAACCACATCATCACAACAGTAGATAAAAGATCGATCCCAGGATGGATCAGCTAGCATGTCAGTATTAGCACTCGCATCGATACCGTCCAAATCAAGAACTAGAGAGTCACCAGAAAGCTTGTAGCGAAGGCACCTAAGGTCAAGTTGATCGTCAGATACAAAACGGAAGAAAGATTCATTTTCTGGGTTATACCTCATATCAGTAATGGGATCAATCCAACACCCTTCGGCCTCATCCCAAGCTATAGGAGGTAGCAGCGAGAGGGGGACAGGAGCAACTAAAGGGATGTCAGGAGCAACACTAGGATCCTTAGAACCAGGAGGTGGTACAGGTGTAACAAGCAGCAAAGAAAGATCACTTAGATCTGGCAACGTAGTCTCAGGAGCAGGATCAGAGTGAGAGGAATGGGCAGAAGCCTTGGGGACCCATATCCAACGTCGGGGGCGCGGCAATGGAGACCTCGGAGCAGACGCGGATGCAACAGAATGATGGCAGTCGTTAGTCAGGTGTCCAAAAGAGTGACAAGCGGTACAAATGTCCGAAACCCAACCATAGCGAACTCTGACTTCCACAACATGTCCAACAGCCAGCTGAACCGAAATAGATGAAGGGAGAGGCTTAGTAGGGGAAATCTCGATGAGAGCCTTTGCGAACGTCAACTTATCTCGCGCAACAGTGTTTGTGTCAAAACATTTCAGCTTACCAACATTACAAGCTAACCAATTCAATCCAATGAGAGGCTGTAATATGGAAGGAATCTGGGAAAAATATACCCAAACAGGGATAGAAAATACTTGCTCATGAGCACACGCCACAGTAGGAGACCAAGGGATAACAATTAAAGGCCTTCCATCAACAAACGATGGCTCCACATCCAAAACAAGCCGGCGTTCCTCAGATGAGGAAAACTTCAAGTAGTACATCGTATTAATCAGCTTCACATGCAAATTTCCACGAAGCTTCCAAACCTTCCATAGCACCGCAGACGCATAAGAAAGACGGTGGTGCGGCTCGAGGAAAAACCCGACCAAATAATCTGACCAAAATTCCTGACTAGCTTGCATAACACTCGGGGGTGGAATCATCACTCCATTTTCCTCAACCAAATCAAAATCAATTGGGATGTAAGCTCCCGCATTACGAGGCAAGGACGAGAAAAGAGAAGACCACGATTTTGAGGAGTGCTTCGAGCCATCAGCCACACGGCTATCTACAATACTGGAGGCAATGCTGGCTGTGGGTATTGTTGCTTCAGAGGAATTAACAGTGACAATTGGAACAGAATTCGTAGGGGAAATACCACAAGCAACTGGTGCGCGTTGTCCACTTCTAGGCTGACTATTAGAAATACACCCCTGGACATGGTCATCCACACCTACGACCACACTAGGAACACACTCAACAAAAACAGATGACTTGCCCACAACACAACCCACTCCATGGTGGATAACAGGCTGGTCATCAACCTTGGTCACATTCAAACAGTCTTCAGAAAAATTCACACCAACAGCCCCTGTAACATTATGACAAACAGGAGACGTGCAATGCTCGGTGGTAGCAGCAACACCCAACCCCGCTACACTGCCACACATGCCACCATCGTTACCCTTAACACAATTTCTGGTTACTGGCAAACTCGCATTGGTTCCAGGGAGAGGCAACACGGCACGTGAAGGTACAAAGTCAGATTCCACAACACCTATTCTATCACACGAGAGCGGAGGAAAATCAGATAGGGAATGAATTAATGCCATGGCAGCGGTCTTGGATTTGAAGGGGCGACCAGACCTAGTCGAAGAGGGAGAGGAAAGGGGGGCGGAGAGGGACGAGGCAGGGAGGAGGACATGGAGGAGAAGACGCGAAAAGAGGGAGGAAATTACGACGATGGATTAAACAGAGGCCACGAACGCAAATTGCCAGAAGCGGCCATGAATGCAACTATGAAAACTTTGGGGCCAAGGAAACTGAAAACTTTGGGGACAGGGAGACTATGTCGCCCTACTATCTCATATTTTCTCTCCTCTTTCACCCACTTAAATTCTAAAAGAAAATCAACTCAAAATATTCTCAAATTCAATCCAAATCAAAATCAAACTCCATTGATTTGATTCTTTATTGATTATTCTCTGATCTCTCTCATCTTTCTCACTCAAACAAGATCAAAGTGTTGTACAAGAGGTTATAGAATCATTTATATTCAAGATCAAAGATCAGAGTTTGCAAAACTCTAAAAAAATCATATTGTTATACTTGTAGGTGTGATTATAGCCCATGTAAATCAATTGGGTGTACTTAGTAGTCCAAAAATCTAGTGGGTGTGCTTGTGGCCTATGTAAATAAAGTGACTCTACCCAGAGATCAAAAATTCCGAGGCGTGTCTCATTGCCTTGAAACCGAGATTGTATATGCTTTATAATTTGAAAAGAAATATTAACACTAATATAATTATAAACTAATTAATATATTTTAATTTTTTTGACCATTATATTTGATCAATATTTATTAGATGTGTGTGTATATGTAAATATTGCAAAATATTATCAAAAATAAATTTGATTTTACTATATATGTGTATATTTACTACTATATGTAAATATTAATATTTAAATATTTTGATAATTAATTTTTGATTTTATAAAATATATTTAATATTCAATATTTATAAGACTTTGACTTTGTTAAATTAAATATCCAGTCAAACTTATATAAAATAAATAAATAAATAAATTTATTAAATTTGCCAGCCTTTAATAATTGTTTTTAAATAATTCAAATTTTCAAAATTAGAAACTAGTTTGAATTTTAAATAAAATATCATAATAAAAAAGGTTTCTTTAATTCAAGAAACCTAAAAGAAATAACAGAAAAAATATTTTTGAAATAAATTTCTATATGGAAATTTATTAACATATACATGCATGTATATATAATTTTGGAAAAAATCAAATATATTTTTAAAATCGAGACCAGAAAGGAGCTAAGAAATTTAAATAAATAAAATAGTACAATGTAGATTTAAAATTTAAAAAATTATTGTAAATTTAGTATAAATATAAATACAACCAAGTGAAAAGAAATTTTCCAAAACTAGATTTTAACATGTAACAAACACACACAATATATATGTACACACACATACACACATATACGTACGTACTTACGTATATTTATGTAGTTTGTATATTATATAAGTATTAGAATAATAATTTAATTTTTAAATTTTATTTGAAAACATACCATGATTCAAATATATGTGGTAGCAATTATAGACATGTTATGTATGTATATATGTAAATCTATATGTGTGTATGTTTGTATTTGTGTGCACACGCGCAGATAAAGTGCCTACCAGTTCTATAGTGGTGGTGGTGTAAAAAGTTATAGTTGGGATATAGGGGAAAACAGTAGAGGTGCAAAAAGCTTCATTAGATATAAAACTAAATATTTAAAGTCAATTTATTCTCATTCTAACATCATTTGTGCAGGAAAAAGAAATATTTTTTAACCTTATATGATAATGCCGATAAATATCATGATTTATGAAAACTAGAGTTGGTGACAATAATAGATTTATAACTTATCTTGAGTACTTTTGTCCTAAAATCGGGTCTTTATCCTAACTTTGATGATTTGGTATAAAAGAGAACTAGTCAAATCAACTTTTAATATTGATGTTGCTAAAGCGGGTTCTAAAAGCCTTGATTTAGTAGATGTAGCGTAAAATTGTGGGGCTTAAAGCGGATCTACTATTTGATAGAGCTCAACTGAAATAACGTAGCCGTCGAAGAGTGTTACGCGCTATAGCGGAAATTTTGCGGGGTTTTAACTGCAAATACATATATACATACGTACGGTCACACACACACACACACACACACACATATTAAAATTAGAATTAGCGCCCTTCAACTTGAGATGTAGTGAATGGCTGAATACGTTGTTTTTTTAGTTATTTCCTCCTAGAACACTTTACTCTTCTCTTAGGTTACAGGTTGTAAAGTTATCTCCTTGGCTTTGCAAATGTCTAATGGGGGCAAAAGCTATAGGGATTTTGGTAGATTCAGGGATATTCCACAGGAGAAATTAATCAATTTGCTACATACATCTAACTCGTTAACTAATCTTATTCAAAATAAAATTGTTTTCTTTCTATTATATATTTGTCATAATGTGATATGTTGATTAATTACTTAATTTGATTATATTAGATGTAAAATCCTTAAATGATAAGTTGTGTGATATTAATTATAATGCATTGTAACCATGAGAAATTTATCGTATTAAAAGTAACATAACTTTTTAAAAATTCCCAGTCCAAATGTTTCAAGACAGGATCTCGATACATCCATTAAGATTAGAGTACATAATGCTCTCTAAATGTTTGGGCAATGTATTACTCAAGGTTGCAGGGGACACCAAGGGTTATGTGCTAATAGTTATTGGATAACTATGAAATGACTCACTTAGGAGTTTTCTATTAGTTAATATAATTAAGGTCAAACAGAGAACCACAAAGTGATGATGTTACACAGTTCGCTCATCTTGAGAATACTATTGAACTTCAAAGTGGACACTCCACTTTGATAAGTTAAATCATAGCATGATGTCCATCAAAAGACAATAATTGGGTTTGAGTTGAATCATTGGAAGTGAAATGATATTCAATGGAGAATTCATCTCCTTAGTTACATGGGTTTAGTATCACAGTCAACTATAGTCAATTCAAAGTCAATGTCACCAGCCAGAACAGTACGGTTAGTAGAAATTGTTATAATTGAACCAAGGACTTTATGTTTGGACAAACAAAGTTAAATATAGATGATGTAAAGATTTTAACCAAAACAAAAATCCATACATCCTAATGTTATATAGTACTAACGAAGAGAATTGGTGGAAATATTCATTGATATCTAGTACCGTTTATAATAGAAATTTGGGATTTTACCAACAAAAGAGATGTAAGTGAAATTTAGTTGAAATGTCACACCACTAGCCAAGGTGACGTATGAATGTTATTATTCGAATTGTTCAATATTAGTCACCGATTGAATTTACACCTTCAAGTAGCACAACTAAAATGATGAATACTCTGAATAATCCACACAATTTACTCAATTTATAATCGTTGTTTATTAATTTAATTATGTTAAATATTAATTATTAAATTTAATTTGATGTTTGAATACCGATAGCATTTAATGAAAAACGTATATATAAAAAGGTATGCATACACGTATCGATATACGATACCAGCGGAACATTCAAATTAGATTTAAATGGAAGAAATACTAAATGGATTTGGAAAATTTTGAGGCCTATTTTCCTTCATGCTATGGCCAGCCAAATGAGGAGGAAGAGTTTACAATTTGAAATGAAAAGTCTAAAGAATAATTGATGGAGGGTGAAACATCCCTAGCTTTGATTATCTTTTATTGCCTCATTTAAAGCTTTCATTATTCAATCATTCGATCTCCTCACCCTTTCAATTCCAATCGAAAATAATAGCCTCGAGCGCTGGAAAAATTCCAAGTTCAAAATAAAATCAAAAGAAAAGGTAGGTGTTGTCTCTTGATTTCTGCAAGACCTAGAGATAGATTCAATTGAAGCTAGGAGCATCGATTCATCATTCAAGGTGAAATTTATTGCTACTTCCTAAGGTACTATTTAGCTTTGATTTATTTATGAGTTTCTCTTGTTTACATGCTTTAGATGCTATACGCGTCATCCCATCTATATGAATTTCCATCTCGCAGAATGTAATTCAAATCCCTTTTCCCTATCTCAAATAATACTATGTTTATTATGTTGATTTATTTCATAACCGCTTTTTTTTATCTCCATTTACTATATGTTCATCGTGATTGGCGTATTTTAGATCTTATGTATCATTTGATTATTTATTATCGTTCTCTGTATAAATTAGATCTAAATTTTTTAGCATGAATTTACATGTGCTTCAGTTGTTCGATTCCTATTTCTTTTTTTTGGAAACTTATGTTGAAAAAAAATTATTTTGATTAAGAAACCATCTTATAATTTTATAAAATTCGCATACATAGATATAATTAAACTTTATGTGTTATTTTTTCAAACTTGATTGAAAATTGATTTCTTATGATATATGGTCGATGTTTTGAATATAATTATTTTGGATATTGTTTGCATAAGAATAAAAGTTTTTCAATAACAATTTATGAATGGATTGTGCAAAATCCTAAATTTTTTATTCCCTTTTATATTTAAAGTTTCATAAAAAATCCTAAATCTTTTGTTTCATTTCCAAATTAACAATTTGATTTCAATTATTAACTGTAAATCCAAACATATTTATACATACATTATAAGTTCAATGTTTATGTATATAAGTTGCTTTAAATCGAAAAGATTACTTGCAATATTTATGTACATAGAGACATATATGGCCATGTTACTTTAAGTCAATTTATAAGATGGATTTTTGTAGAACTATAATTTAATCTCAAACCCTTCCTTAATTGAAACTAAATTCATTATTGTTAGTTTTGGATTTCAAAACATATAAAATTATCAAATATATTTTCAACATATATATTCACATACATATATACATCTATTATTATTACTATATATATAATTTTAAATCATAATCTTGGACAACAAAAGCACATGTAATGGAGAAATGGATCGTTTGCGATGTAAATCTTAGCACTTTTTTATGGTCACGTTAACAACGACCAATCAGCCGGAAGGAACTCCTGAGCGCCTATTACTTACACTTTTTATCTACAGCACATGCACTTTTACACTATCAAATGTATTTATTACGCTTATAAAATAAAATAAAATAAAATACTATATAATAAAAAACAAAGTAAATTTGTTATTTAAAATATTTTAGATAGGATCTAAAATTCATTTAGACTTCATAGGTCCAACATATTCAAAATATGAAGAAAAATTGAAATCTACCTCTTTCACCCGCTTCTGACTCGCTCGATTGGGTATTAGGGCCCAAATGGTCTATGCAGTCTAAATAAGCGATGTTAAGGCTAAAAAATTAAGTCTATCCATTAAATAGGGTGTCAAGAAAGGTAGTGTTGAAGGTCGGGTAGAGTAATCAAGTACTTTGCCTCACTTGGCTGTTGGCCTAGCACGAAGGATGAAGTAGACCCAAAGTTTTCCCCCAACATAAAGGCCAAATTGATTTTTGAGCTTGGGCTAATTTTTTTAAAAGGCTAATTTTTCAAATATATGTTTCGAAAATTTAAAATTTATTTTTTAAATTTAAAATTTAAGTTTAAAATATGACATGTTATAAGCTTTTCGAAAATGAATTTGAAAGTTATTGTATTAATTTAAAAAATTTATCTCGGTTATTTATTTAGCTAGATTAAACAATTAATTAATTAAATAATTAAAGGTTAGTTAATTAAATTAAAACATATAATGATATGTTTACATTTATCTTAAAATGTTTAAGGTAAATGATGATAATTTTTTAAATTTAATTAATAGTATTTTAATTAAAAATAGTTTTTAATTAATTAAATTAATTAATAAATAATATACATGCATAATGATATGTGCATATAATTACTATAAATGTTATAGTCTATATTCGTCTTAAATTTTTAAGGATGAATGAAGGTAAATTCCATGGTTGAATTTTTAATTAAAAAATTAATTAAATTACTTAAATACATTTAGCTATTAAAATTAAAATTAAATAAAATATGATTTAATTAAATAAAGTGGAACTATAAAAAATCTAATCTAGATTTAATGAATGAATGTATACATGCATATAGTACGTATATCATGATTTCAAATGTGTTTAACACATGAATCGCAAGATTATTTCAAAAGAAATACATTATTCACTAAATCGATATTAATAAAATAAATATATAAAAGATTATAAATCTATAATATAACAATTCTCCTCTACGATTTATATATTAATAAATAGCTTGCATAATCTCTAGTTGTTGAGTAAACTTAAACTAGAGATTTTATGTATAATATTATTAATATATTGACTAGAGGAGGTAAGATAACTATATTTATTTATTGAGCAAACTCAAGGTACATACAATATACTTAGGCCATCGTAAATTGGTAGGTATGAGTGAATAATCTCTTCCGATTTGTTGAGTAAACTCAAGGTCAAGATTGAAATCGGCACAAAGACCATGAGTTAGGGTTAGTATATGATATAACTGACAATGTGTTATCCATCGCTTGCGGGTCTATGATATGTTGAGCAAACTAAATGTTAGAATCCCAAGGCAAGCGAGTCATAACTCCCACTAGAGAAGTCGAAAGATTTCTATGTTTTTCTTAGGGTTTTGAGAAATATAAAAATTTAGTGGGGGCCTTACTAGTAAAATAAAATGATAACGTTTAACATTTCTAATATTGTAAAAACATTTGCCATACAAACTTAAAATAATCTAAATCGATAAAATTGTGCAACTAATAAAATGGATAAAATTCTTATCAGTTAAGGTATACAAATGAACTAAATTAAAGATTGACAATGAAATATAAAATATACTTACCTCAAATCTTTTGGTACGTTGTTGCTACAAAACTCATGCAAGAGCCTAATATTACACTACTATATTCATTCTTAACTTGTCGCTTGAGCGTCTAATTTTCCAAGACTGTGTATTGTCTTTTATGTGTATCAAACTTTAATAGAAATAAAAGAACATGGATATTTGATCCATATTCAATTACATATAAAAGTTATATGGTGAAGGGTCATAGTTCGTAATATATGATACTTCAATGGAATAAGTTTATTGGAAATAGGCAAATAAACCATAATATGAAGTCATGTATTCAATATGATTGATTGTAGTAAGGTTCTCATTTAATGGTTCAACCATTTTGGAAAGGAAAGCGAATGTGTGAGAGTGGATGTATATGGAATAATTGGGATAAATAGACTGAATGGTCATCTTTACTTCATGAAAGAGTATGGAAAACGAGAATTGTATAAAATACTAAGAGATATTAATATGGAGTGATAAATACGATTTCTATTTCAATTGTAATAAACTTCAAATTCGAACACTTAGTCGTCGAATATCGAAATGTTTTGAAATATAATTAAGTGTTATAAGTATAATTTTATAACCTTTTTAAACATCATTTAATTAATAAATAATGATAAGAAACATATGTTTGAAATTTGTTTACAAAAAAAATATTTTTCGAAGAAAAATGGGTATTGTGAACGAAAATTGGTTTTTTGGTAAATAGCTTTTCTATTTATATAAGTTGTTTGAACTCTTGTGCACTTGCGTAATGATCAAATGAACACATTGGTGGCTACTTAATATACACACCTCTCCATAAAGCTTGGAATGTTCTGGAAGCTTCTATTAGGATAAGAGATATTATCATGAGAGGGGTAAAATGATCATTAGCATAAAGAAGTGATGGGAGGTGACTCTTCCATGGCATGAAGGAGGGTGAAGGAAAGCTTAAAGAGAACCATTCTTAGCCTATAAAAAGGGGAAAACATCCTTAATTATTATTCACCAATTCTCAAAGCTTAAGTAGGAAAATCCATGGCTTCTTCCTCTTCTTCATAATTTCCTAAAGAAAAATATTTGCAAATCAAATCCAAATTACTTCAAACTTGGAGTGAAGCCTCACTACTGCATAACAACACCTTCCACCTAGTTTGAATTGTAGGAACCAAAACTAAACTCCCACCCCACCCCACAACCATGAGCAATTGGTTGAAGGAGGAGGGAGAAGCAAGGTAAAAGCAAGAGAGGAAGGGAAAGAAGGGTACTAGCTTGGGTTCATGGATCTTAGTTGTCTGTTGGATAAAAGGTTAGCTAACTCATCGTTTTGATTGAAAAACATCACATACACACACACACACACATACACACACACACACACACATATATATATTGATATTTGACTATATTAATGTTGTTGAATTAACATGGACACATATGAAAACATTGATTGAAAGTAAGTGGCATATATATGGACTCGAACGGACTTGAATGGACTTGACAGACTTGAATGTACTTTTACAACATATAGCATGGTCTTGTAACAAAGAACAAGGTTGTAGTTGAATACTTGTTTGAATATAAGTTGGATTTGAAAGTGCACTTATAGCGATAGTCGCTATAGTCGTAGTTTGGAATTGCCTTGTATTTGGCAATTACTGTGGAACTTTGTTGAGAGTTCCTTTGGGGTTCCTTGCCATATTTATTATGTCTTTTTATATATATGTGTGTGTGTGTTTGTGTGTGTGTGTGGGTGTGTGTTACTATTCAAAGGTTGGATAGTAAAAAGTGTTAATCCGCTTTTGAGCCAAAGCAGATTTCAACTAGACTTAGATGGTTCAAACAAGGACGAAACAAATTGGAAACTTGGAGGCACACTTAAAAGAACTAGAGAATTGAGCTTAGGAAATTTGGTTTGAAAATTGGCTAAGTCCTTAAATCAACCTCAAGTTAAGGGTTTGACGAGTTCATAATTTGGGTTGGTACCAAGTTAAGGATTTGAGTTGGTACTAAGTTATCACTAAAGCATCTTCTACTGGATATGGAAGATTGAAATGGAATCGAAATGACTTAAAATTTAGCAAGAGCACTTAGGAAAGGGGAAAGAATGACTTGGAATTTTTAACCATGATTTGGAGAGGATGAATAGGCCTACACTAGATCTAGGGTTGGAGGGAGTCAACCAGAGCCAGAGGGCAACTAGGAGGTGTCCCTAAATTCTCACCATCCATCTATGTGACCAAGGAAGAGATGGAGAGAATGATGAAGGCGATGCAAGATGGGATGATAACTAGACAATAGAATATGCTAGAATGATTTTTCAAAAGCATTGGATAATAAGAATAGCTGGATTTGTAGGATTTCAAAACCAAGGATAACGACCTAATGCAGGAGCATTTAGAGTTGGGGCATAGCAAACAGGAACAGTGCCCCCATAAATAGAATAGCTTGGTACCAACCTAAACCTAATTGGCACCTAAAGGGTTATACTGGGGGCAATGTTGGTGTGAGTAATGGAATGCTGGGAATGGACAATGATGGATATAGGAATGTAAATACAAATATGATTGATCAAAGACCGGAGGAATATGTGCTAAAGCTTTCCCAAAGGGACAAAGGTTAGAATAGTAATGCACGGTTGGAGGAGTATGTGCCAATATCCCCCCATTTGAACATAGAGTGAAATGCAATTGGTGGTCTGCAACTTCCATTGAATGATATAGGGAAACAAAAAGTTGATGTTGATGGTGGAAAATTGAAATAGCTAAGGAAGGGACAAAAGTTTCCTTCTTACGTTGAGTTGATAGAGACCAGGGAGAGGATCTATCTGGAAACTGGGGAGCACATCCTTTATCAAAAGTTGGCTAGGAAAGAACCTACTAATCAAGAGAAAAGATCCATAAAGTATTGCATCTTCCATGAGCTGGATGGACATAAAGCGAACGAATGCGGACATTTTCGCAACTTGACAGAACTGGTTCGGAGTAACCAATTGCAATAGTACGTGTAGAATCGAACTACAATGGCATGAATGAAGCAAAAACCATCTATAACACAAACATCCAGATACAACCAGGGAGCTGGTCTAAGACTAAGAACACATGATTGGGGTCAGGTTCGATTCTCGCACTCTGCTTTTTCTATCTTTGGATAATGTGAACAATAATAATTCTAGACCACTTAGATGTGCAGAAAACCTGATTGGTCCCTAGTCATGCTTTAAGTCGACAGCTTGGGATAATAATAACCTCAAACTGCCTACACATGTATGTACCTAGATTAGTTTATAGGCATGTTCTAATGTCTGGGATGAACACTTAGGATTTCTATTTATTTTCTTTGATTTGAATATTTAACTTTTGAAAAATCCATAATGAGTGTGATGATTGATATTGATCGTCTTTAAGTCCCGACCAGAGAGACGAGACTGAAGTGCAGAGTGCAAGTGTAAGAACCTTGGGCATTGATTTTGATGACAACAACCATATGATATTATATAAAATATAAATACTAATGTTCTTATCAAGTTATATATAGCATATAGTGTAGGATATTAGATAGTTGTTGATTTAGAAACCTTATAATATCAAATGAAGATACAAGAGTCTAATATAGATACTCAAGAGCTAGAAATTGAAGACTTATGAGTTTTGAAGATTCAAGATACCAAGATAAGTTATAGAGTCATGAATTATTTTGTTAAAAACCAAATAGCACTTCTCTGATCTCTCTTCCATTATTCAAAATGGTTTTCAACTCTATTCTTTGATTTTAAATGATTTTCAAATATTTTGTTTTCAAAAAATGATTTTCAAATAAATCCTAATTTTTAAAATGAGTTTTAAAACATCTTTTCAAAATTATTTTCAATGATGATTTTTAAACTTATTTTTATTAGAAGGTTATTATATTTTGAGTAATTAAGCTTTTAAGTATTTTATGTTTTAATATGTATATATATGTATATAGACATACATACTTTCTATTATATTTTTGTATAGTTTTAGTTTTATGCTTTATAAATGTTTACAGTATTTGAAAGTATATTTTGACATTTATTAATACTTTGATTTTAAATATATATTCACTTATAATTTATATATATTATTTTCAAAAGAAATTCATATTTAAATACATTATATGTTAAAATATTTCAAAATAATTTTATAAAATTTTCTTAAGTTTTATTATGATTAGAATGTGTATAAACTATGCGTAAACTATTTTGCAAAGTATCAAAATATTTTACAAAACCTAGCACTTTCAAAAGAATTTTCATTTAGTGATTTTTCAAAATTACAGGGAATATGTCGACATATCCCCGTTATGTATGACAATATATAGGCTGGAAATTTCAAAATTGAAATTTGAATGGAAGTGTCTTTTCGTCGTGTCCCTTCATGAATGGGCATGACTATTGTTGATCTACAAATAGGAGTTTTCCAAATTATTTTTGTTAACTACTTTCTCATAGTTTCTCTCCTCTTTTACTCTCTTGAATTCTATAAGAAAATTTACCCAAAATCTTCTCAAATTCAACAAGAATCAAATTCAAACTCTATTAATTTGATTCTTCATTGCTTACTCTCTGATCTCTGTCATCTCTCTCACTCAAATCAAGATCAAAGTGCTATACAAGAGGTTATAGGATTATTTGCACTCAAGATCAAGAAATTGAGTTTGTAAACTAGTTCAAATCATACTCTTATACCCTTGGGTATGCATGGCGTCCCCCGAAATCCAAGTAGGTGTGCTAATGACCCGTCTAAATCAAGTGGGTATGCTTGGTGTCCCGTTTGATTCCAAGTAGGTGTGTTGGTGTCCCGTCCGAATCCGATGAGTGTACCTAGAGCTTGGAAAATCTGGATGGTGTGTCTCATAGCCTTGAAATTGAGATTGTATAAACTTTGATATCTGAAAAGAAATATGTATAAGAAATTATACGGGACTGGATGTGGGTTAACTCTGAATCAGTATAAAAAATTCGGTTGATCTCTCTAACTCTTTACTATTTAAAAAAATTCGGTTGATCTCTCTAACTCTTTACTATTTACTTTTATATATTATATATGTCTACGTTTGCATCTGTGATTGTTAATTCGACATTGTTTAATTATAATCTTAAAAGAATTTAAAAAGATTCACAAAAATCAGTAAAGACCATTCACCCCTCCCTTTAGTGTTAAATTAGCCTTTTAGATCCATCTTCCGCCAAACTAACCGCAAGTCCCCTCACTAGAGAGCGAGCGGATGGACTTGCATGATATTGATCGCTTTAAGTCCCAACCAGGGAGATGTGACTAGAGTGCAAGAAGCAAGTCACCTCTCCAGAGAGTGAGTGGATGAGCTTGCTTGTTGTTGAGTCCTCTTTGCCGAAGAGTGAGTGGATTGGTCTCGGCAAGGACCCAAAGAGGTCAAGGGTTGGTCCCCTTACTGGAGAGTGAGTGGATGGGCCTACTCGATCATTGGGTCCCCTTGCTTCAAAGCAAGCGGATGAAACTTAGCAAGTGACTACAAAAGAGATTGAACCCCAGAGTGGATGAAAAACGATTTGGAGAGATCAAGTCCTCGATTGGAAGATGAATGGTCAGGTGAGACCATGCCTCGGAGTGGATGCAAATTAGATGAAAGGATTTGGATGCCTTACAATCGAAGATGGAAGATAAGCCTTGAACGAATACAGGAGATTTGGATTCGAGGGATGGAATTTCTAAATGATAGATTGGGATTTTGATAGCCAGAAAGAATGATATGTGTAGCCAGAGAGCTCAACTATCAGAATTTGATTATGGATTAATGGAACTTATTCTTGAGCAAATCACACCTTACATTCAAAAGTCGCACTTTGGGGGGCAAATGTTAACCATCTTTGAGCCAAAGCATATTTCAACTAGACTTAAAAGATTCAAACAAGTATGAAATGACTTGGAAACATAGAGGCATGCTTAAAAGGACTAGAGAATTGAGCTTAGAAAATCTGGTTGGAAAATTGGCTAAGTCCTTAACTCAATCGAGTTAAGGCCTTAGGTTAACCTCGAGTTAAGGATTTAAGTTGGTACTGATTCAAGGATTTGAGTTGGTGAAATGGAATAGGAATGACTTGAAATTTGGCAAGAGCACTCAGAAAAGAGAAAAGAAGGACTGTGAAAATTTCAACATGATTGGGCGAAGCACCAAAACACGGCACTGAGTTAAGGACCTTAAATCAGCACTAAGTTTAGGATTTGACTTGGGTCGACTTGGATCTTTTGGCATGACTTCATGTTATCTCCTAAACTTCATTGCTATTGGACCTCTGACTTTATGCTGCTTAATTCCTCTGTAAATACCAACCTACCTACTAGTAGAAAAGGGGCTTCTTTCTGCTGGATCTCTTTCAACACTCTTAAACTTGGAGCTTCCGTTACACTTTCTTCACTTCTATTGTCCTCAAATAACATTCTTAACTCCATTGTAAATTTGGGATCCACTAGATTGTGGCCAGATCGGATCTAACAAGTTGTAATCTAGAGAAAGATTAACTAACAAAAAATATTGAAGTGTATGTAGGCCAGAGATTACGTAGAACCACAATAAAAACTTGCATGTGTTCTGGTCTATTTTCAACTTTTTCTTTTACTTTCATCTGGACTGGTTCTTTTATCTAATATCTGGGTGTTGATCCATTTTTTGGGTTAACAAAATGTTAAGTAACATCTTGAAAATGAACAAAACTTCACTTATGCAAAACTGGCCCGTTTAGACTTGATTTTTGGACTTAAAGGTTTGAAAAGATATTTAAGTTTTAGGTATTTTATTTCAATCTTTTTACAAGTGATTGCTAACTATTATTAGATTATTTTGAAAGTGGTTTTAGGTCGTTATGAATTCATAAGAATTAATTGTGAATTTTTAAAGAAGAGGTTTTTATGATAATGCATGTTCTTTTCCAAGTTTCATAGATTTTACAAACTCATCATTTTAAATTAATATTTTGGATAAATGATTTAGAACCTATTATAAGTATTTTTAAAGTATTTTAAAAGTATATAACAGTGTTTTCGAAAAGAGGTTAAGGATTGCTTAGCGGCTAAATGGTTAATTATTTGATTACCTGTTTGAGAAGTAATTAAATTTATTTTACACTGAAAGCCGACGAAGTAAGGCTTATCTATTTATGAGAGTTAAGATTGATGTCAAATAGGGATTGAGCAATAGAGCTCTAATATACCGGTTTCGCTCTTGGCCAAGGAATAGTAATTCAAAAAATGTCGAAAACGTGTTAATCATGTTAATTTCTTACTTGTTTATGGAAATCATTAATAGTATGCTTAACAGTAAAAGCTAACGAGGTAGACTTATCTATTTGTGAGATTCGAGAATGAAGTGACTAGACAAGGCTTTAATGCAACCAGTGCCCAAACTTACCTGGCATCACTCTTGGATGAGGAATATTGGAATGTCAAAAACAAGTTAAGCGTACGAATATTGATTTGTATAAGCAATTGTTTTTGACTAGGTAGCATGTTACTCGATTATCGAACTTGACCATTTTAACTGAAGAAGTAATTAAAAGGCTCCATGATTTTATACCAATGAGAACCCCTCCCCCCGGGAGGAGTATTTGTATGAAGTGCCTCTAGCTTTCACTTTTGAAAGAACCAGAGTTGAGTTAGTCGGAAATTCATCAATTGGTTTTGAGGAGTCCAGGATTGGTAAATGTTTTACTTACTGAATACCACTTCAAAAGTATTCTACGAGTTCTATGTTTTGGTAGTGGTTGAGAAAGGGAATCTATGTGGAGATTCGAGATCTGTTCTAGATGCTCGAATACATGTAGTGATTTGTGATTTGTTTGAGACATGGGAATCCATTTGGGGATTTGAACTCTATTTGAGCAATGAAGACTCGTGTCAAAGATGCCGAATGTATCCTCGTTATCGAAAATGGCTAAAGACATATTAGACTGTGCAACCAGGGGTTTAGTTGACTGCATCAGCGGTATTATCAACTCCATATCTAGAGATATTTATCGATTGTTGGTCGACGGGAGTTGATGATATTTGATCCATATGGTTTATGTTTATGTTTGGGCGTGGGCTGCTTGTGTTTACCTTATGGTATATTTTATCTAGAGATATACGACGCTCGTAAGTTGTTTTTTGATCCTTGTGCATGGACAACTGCTTTAGTTTACTAGAGGCATCTCCATGGAAAATCCATTATGTGAACTACCGTGGCGGTTTTAAATGTAACCAAAATATGTTGTGGTGTGACCAATATAAGCACCACAGCTATTAGATATGATTATATCCTACACCCTAAATGATGTCTATCATATCACTATATTATACTTAAAAATGGTTAGTTTCTTTTGAGGGGAAACTATTACGGGAATTCGTACGACCTTAGTAGTTATAGTTACATGTTGCATGCATGCTGGGTTTTCTCATACCAGACTTGTGTTCAATGCTTGGTTTTTTGTTTTCCCTAAAATCCTTTTGTACTCTTTTAAGTAAGCTGAGCATTGCTGGTTTTATCCTAGATGCTTTAGAGTTCAGAAGACGAGCTGGAGCTTCCATTATCTATCTATTCTTATTTATATTGTTCCTTATTAGCTATGTATATATCAGTGTTGGGAGGATAGGCGGTTATAACTATCCGGGCTGATGATAGTACTTAGGTTTTGTAACTATGAAATTTTGGTATTTAGAGTAACCCTTTGTACTACTCTTTTAATATTGTATATTACCTTCCGTTGTAAGATTCTGATGTCGTATTCTTCCTTCCTTGTCATATTTTTTACCCTTACTTTCTATCTTTTCGGCACTTGGATGTTCGATACACAAATACCATAGATGTATTATTGTCGACTTTCGAGGGTCGGAAAGTTGAGTTGTTACATCAATTATGTTATAATATAAAAATTATTTTATATAAAGGTTATTTCTATGAGTTTAAGATATTTCATCAAAAACTCTTAATTGAAAACTAGCTATAGTAAAAAATAGCCCCTAATAAGTATTTATATGAAGTTTCATATTTCATATGTTATAATAGTAATGGCGGAAATAGTGGAAGCTTGCCATACAATACTTATCAAAGGATGCATAAAGGTATGGAATTTTTTTTTTGTAAATATACTAAATGTTATTTAAGAAATACTAAATATTTTTAGTATTAACTAAAAATAAATATATTTTTATTTTGTTATGAAATTTCGAATATTCACTATGAAATCAATCTATTAGAATAGTAGTATTTGTTGTATTAGCTACATAACATAGAAATATCTAAAATTTTAACAATAATTTTGGGATAATGGACAAAGCCATATCCTGGAGAAATTTTTTTAAATCATATGATTATAAACCATATGGTACTGATAAATTACATCTTAGAAGATTAAGGGCGAAGCATCCATTCAGTGGGAGTGGCAAAAGAGTTGGTGAACTTGTCAGATTTATACATAAAGATGTATGTAGTAAAAAGTCTAATGATCCCAAAATCGATCCACCAACATTTTATTAATTCATAGATGAAATATCATAGAAATAGACAAGTGTATTGATCACAAGTGTTTATTTATGATAAGTTCATTGCATATAGAATGGAAGTAGAAATCATAACATGCAAAGGAAATAAGATAATTGGATTTGATCGAATAAGAGAGTATATTGGAAAGAGTTCCTAATGCACCAAAATGAATAAGATTCTATCTCAAAAGTCTCTCCTTTTGATATACATAATGATATATCGATAAGAAGTAATCAGACTTTGTTGGACAAAGAATGGTTGATGTGAGTAAAGTTGAGTTAACTCCTTTCTGTTAGATTATGTACTAAAGAGTAGGTACATAAGGTTAAAATTATTTTCATCTACAGCATAGTTTATGAGATTGTAACAACCCGCATGTTTATCGATTATATATTTAAATATTTTATTTAAATATTTCACCGTTCATCGGATTTTGGTCCGAAAACCTACTTTTTGCAAACTGTCGAATTAGGACTCGAGACCACTTCCATCGAGTTCAAAATGACGTTTGCGACCTTTTTGAGTATAAGCTTCGATATGTTTGGAGAAAGTTGATTTTTGCTACTTTTTCCTGCTTATGGCTTTGGTTTGGGCTGAGCCCATTAACCCCACTTAACTCAGTTCCAACACTCTCCTCTTCATTACTTCATTCTAATTCCTAACCCTTCAAGCTTTAGCAATAATGGAGGTGGAGATTGGAAATTAAAACTCCAAGCCCTAACTTCCTTTGCAAATCCAAGCTTTAGCTCCAAACTCAAGAAGAACCCATTGGTAAGCTTCTCTTCTTCTTCTCCAACTCTTTCTCCATTGAATTTCAGAAATTTCCTAAACCTAACTTAGGGAATGTTCTTCTTTTAAGCTTAGATTCAAGCTTCTAGTGTGAGATTGAAGTGTGGTTGATTTCCATTTGCTTTCAAGCTTCATCTTCATAAATTTTAGTTCAAAGGTGAGATTTTTAATCTCACATCTATGTCTATATCTATCTTTGTTGTTAGGTATGAATCCCTAACATTTATTCATGTGCAATTGCTTTTGATTTGGATTGGTTTTGTGAATATTTCTTTTTTTTTGGTGTTTGAAGCCAATTCTCTAAAAATCATAACTTTTGTTTGATCATGCTTTAAGAGGTGTTTCGGAGAGCTTTTAAGGCCGGGTTGTCGCTAGGCATAAATCCTTAGTCTTCGTTGCTCGTCCGATCGCTCCCGATACGTTTTGGCCACTTTGGCCTAGGCAAATTGTTGCCTAGACCAGGTGACCAGACGTCTGGTGACCAAGTCCAAACGTCTGGTTTGGACCTAGAAAGTAAATATGTATGCACGCATATTATAAAAAAAGCCAGAGACTATTTTCAGACGTCTGAACCATCAAACCAGACGTCTGGATAGGTCTTAGACGTCTGACTTGAGGTTTCAGACGTCTGAGTGTTCTCTGGGTTATTTCCAGAGAACAAATCCAGACGTCTGGATTCCAAATCAGACGTCTGGAGATGTTTATTTTTGCCTATTCAGGCTGTTTTGTGTGAATTTCCATTGTTTATCGATTTTAGCGATCCTATTAATCGTTATCACTTATCGTCGACTTTGATGACATCTTTTTATGGATCTTTTTGGAAATATCCATTTCTATGGATTTGGTATCGATTTCTTTGGATTTTATTCACGTCTTCGAATGTGAATTTAGTAATTGGTTGTTCTTACAATCTTCTTTGTGATTTGTCACTTTAAAAATATAAAGGTTTACTATACTAGTAGTAAATATCAAAACTCTTTCTTCAAATGATTTCAACTCTACTTTAATACCAAATTCATTTATAAAACAGTTTTCCAATCTATTAGTATATACAAACCTTTACCTCACTCGTATGAGAAATCTAATTAAACGACTTAGTAAAACAAGTGGTATGAAACGCTTGCGTTTACTTCGTTGGTTAATTCTTGGACTTGTTCGATTGAATCTCTTGTGACAATTTTCTAGTGGAGATCTACAATTTGTTCGTAAATATTTAAGTTAAGCTAGTGGTTATGGGACATGAAGCTAAGCTCATATATTTACTAGCTTATTGTAATTGACACTTCTCGATGATCATGATGATCATTTTATGGTTTAGACTAGCAATGTGCGATGTCTCTTTGTCTATGTGGAGGACCGTACCTCATTAAATCGAGCTTCGTCTCATTTCTTCGTGGGCTAGCGACCTATGTGCTTTCTTATGTGTTTCGATTCACTGGATGTACCGTTTGTACTACATCGATGTTTTGGCTTTTGGATTCATTGGATGAACCGTTTGTACTACATCGATGTCTTGGCCACCCTTTTATTGTGATTTCTGGATTTCGTGTGTTGATTTCTAGAATTTGTGTTTCACCAACTTTTACGATTGGCATGGATATATATATATGTCATTTATTGTGGCTTGGTGAATGAAATTAGGAGTATGACATTCCTTTTTATCTTGAGTAGATTATTGTGATATTGATTAATCTCTTGTTGGTTTTCAATTACCTATTAATCACAGCTTGGCATTGTGATTATTATATGTTTATGTCATATCTCTTATTATATATCACTTCATCTGATATTTATAGCTAGACTGATCCGTTTATTATTTTCTTCTTAAATAATACTCGGGTCAGACCGAGATGTTACAGGTGCTTCTGCTTGACTTCTCATCCTGGATCATTACTCTAACTTTTGGCAAACTACTTAGATTAGTAGTTTATTTTGTTGTATACACTTGAGACATAGACTCATAGTTGTATTCCTTTGTATAGCACGTGTTGCTATTCTTTTGTATTATCGTGGATCTTTTGACCACTACTCTGATATACACTTTTATGTGTAATATTCATATCTATTTCCGCCTTTGTGATATGAATTGTCTGTGACTGAATTATGTTATGTTTATTTCTATATTTGTTTCCGAAGATATTATAGCCACTGTGTAGTAGTTTTGAGTTTGTGTCGGTATGTCGGATTTCCTCTTGAGATGAAAAGTTATATTTTTATCCGGTATATCGGTACTCGCACAAAGCAATTATACAAATGGTCGCTCCTCAACAGCCTTATTCTCCGTGCTAGTTGACAGCATTCACAGTAATGTTCTTGGCTAGCGTGGGTATAGAGGTGGGGCGTCACAGCTTGGTATCAGAGCCAAACTTTGGAACAATGTAGAATAATTTAGCAAGGATCATGTCCTAAGTCTTTCTTAGGAGTTGTGCCTTAGGATTTATTCGAGTCTTCGTACCGTTCTATCCTACTTTCTTTTATGATTCCTTGTTTTATCTATCAAGATTGCTTGATATTTATTTTGAGAATAACTTTTCTCCTTCTTTCTTTCTTAAAGAAGAGAAATGGTTAGACCAGGCCATCCCAGCGCCGGTCAATCTAGTGCTACACCCCTAGATGGAGTTTTTATGTCTGCCCAACAACTTTTGGATCTTGTAAAGAATCAAGAGTTTATCTATGCTTTGAGTAAGAACCCCGAAATGGTTCTACCTTTGAAACTTGAATTTTCTTTCAATCAGCTTGTGGATCTTACTCTTCTTCATGGAGAGGTTGGTAAAGGAAGTGCTTGTGATATTGGGATTTCCAAGAAGAGGCATATTAAGTTCAAGAGCCTTCATCCCAATAAGAGAGTGAAGCAAACTACTTTTGTAGCAAAGACTCCAATCCCTGATCGTGGAGGATGCTACAATTGTAATTCTAAGGAACACTATGCGAATATGTGTCCAAAACCCCATTCTTGTTGCTATTGCAAGAAACCGGGTCATCTTTTATCTGCATGTCCCAAACTTTTGAACAAGGACATGAGAAAGCTAAATATTGTGCAAGCCCTAGAAACTCTTCTCTCGGTCAAGGTATTTTACATTCAATCCTTGATGACATTATTTATTTCGTGACCTTCTTATTCGAGTTCTTTTTGATATGGGTTTCATCTCATTATTTTATATCAAAAGGACTTGTTAATTCTTTTTCTTTAAATATTTTGGGCTTGTTGACTTCATTGAGAATTGCGAATCCGAATGGTAGATCCGCAACACTGAATTTGCTTTTGTTTAGATGTCGAGATTGTTTTATGTGACTTTTCTTTCCGAGCCGATATTTACTTTGGCTTCGGAATTGACTTTTTCGGTAAGGATTGGCTTAAATTGTGAAGCCCATATCCTATTTTTTCGAGTGGATTATTCATCTCCGACATTTTCAATCTGTTAAGCAGATTTCTATTTTTCCTTTGTGATTTTGATTCCAATTTGATGGCATCATTTTATTCCTTAAAACCCGCATGATAAGGAAAGTATTATTTCTCTCAATCATATCGTTTGAAAAAAAAAAATCTGGTATTTTTGAGCTTGTCTTAGGATCTCACCTAAGCAATATCTTTTGTGTGGTGTTAAGGTCTTTTCAATTTGACTTTACCACCGGTTTTCGTTTGCTACGAGTTGCGGAAGTTAGCACCACTTACCGCATTCCGCACTCGTTATGATTCTTATGAGTGACTTATTTTGTCATTCAATTAGTCCAGCTTATTTCATCCATTTTATATATCAAATATTCTATGAATATTTCGATGAGACCATTCTTGTATTTATTGATTTTGGATGAAAATGGTAATTTAAAATTTTGCAAATCTTTTTCATAAGATTTATTTATAAGTAAAACTGGATTTTGTTCTTGAAACGAACAAAGAATATTCTTAAAACTTTTTAAGAGATTTATTTATCCTATAAAAGATGATTTTGTGATTGTATTGCCCGTTGAGTGCTTTAAGAATTTTGGTCGATGCGCTTGATCAACGTAATCGATAGGAATTTCCTAAACGCTTTGATGTGACAATCAGACACGATATATTAACTTGTAAAATGTAAATTCTTCTAGAAATAATTTTTACATTGAAATAAATGTAATTTTGAAAGTTTTAATTTTTCGGGAAAGAGGATTATTTAAAAGAACCCTTCCTTTCAATACTCTTATTCTTGTGATTCCTGAAGGGGAACCAAGACTTTGCTATTTGTACCGATACTAGTCGTATTGGTTTGGAATGCCATTCTCTTGCAAAGGAGAATGTGCTATCACTTGTGCTTCTAAATCATTATAGCTTATCGAGACTAGATATGCCACTCATGATCTAGTGTTCGTGGCTATTGTTTTTGCTTTTGGAATTTGGCATCATCATATTTGGATGAGAAATTTGTTCTCTACCTCGATCATAAATCTTTGGAATATTTATGTTCTCTTAAGGAACTGCATGTTGACTCGAGTTCCTAGCTTCTTATGATCTTGATATTCTTTTTATTCCCGAAGGGGAAATCGTGTTGCCAATGCGTTTAGTCGTAAGCAACAAGGGGTTGTTTCTTTGTTGATGACTAAATGAAATTATCTTTTTATCAAGTTCATCGGGCATTTTGATGTACTTCGTTTTATTGAGTTTCATCTCATTTCTTTTATGAACTTACGTCCGATGTTCTTTTATTGTGTTTGGTTCATTGGACGTACCGTTTTTGTACTACGTCGGTGTTCCGAAAATCATTCGGGCTTCGGTTCATTGGACGTACCGTTTTTGTACTGCGTCAGTGTTCCGAATTATTTAGGTTTTGATTCATCGGATGTACCGTTTGTACTACATCGATGTCTTTGCTTTTGATTCATCGGATGTACCATTTGTACTACATCAATGTCTTTGTTTTTTGGTTCATTGGACGTACCGCCTTTGTACTACGTCGGTGTTCCAAATTATTCGGGTTTCTAGTCCCTCGGGCGTACCGTTTTTGTACTACGCCGTTGCACCGGCTCAATTTTCTGCTATTCTTGACGTTCCCTACGTCTTTTACCTACGGAAATGCCTTAGGGATTTCGGTTTTCATTCTTGAGCCCAGTGATATTATGGAGATTGAAGTTTCACCAAATTTGACTTTTGAGCACCATTCCATTCACATCATTGCTTTGGAGGTTGAGCGCCTTCGATATAAAGATATTCTTTTTGATAGAAGTTCAATGGTTCTCAAATCCTAAGGATTGCTCATGTGAAATCTTGAGAATTCATCGAACGAAAACTTTCGGATTTACTCCTTCGTGCTCTTTATGGTGAACTTCTTGATTCAAATTTTCTTTTGTGTTAATATGCTTCTATGGTTGTTACTTCTTATATTTCCTTCTTAATTATTGCGAGGACGCAATTTCTTTAAGGAGGGGAGTCTGTAACAACCCGCATATTTATCGATTATATATTTAAATATTTTATTTAAATATTTCACCGTTCATCGGATTTTGGTCCGAAAACCTACTTTTTGCAAACTGTCGAATTGGGACTCGAGACCACTTCCATCGAGTTCAAAATGACGTTTGCGACCTTTTTGAGTATAAGCTTCGATATGTTTGGAGAAAGTTGATTTTTGCTACTTTTTCCCGCTTATGGCTTTGGTTTGGGCTGAGCCCATTAACCCCACTTAACTCAGTTCCAACACTCTCCTCTTCATTACTTCATTCTAATTCCTAACCCTTCAAGCTTTAGCAATAATGGAGGTGGAGATTGGAAATTAAAACTCCAAGCCCTAACTTCCTTTGCAAATCCAAGCTTTAGCTCCAAACTCAAGAAGAACCCATTGGTAAGCTTCTCTTCTTCTTCTCCAACTCTTTCTCCATTGAATTTCAGAAATTTCCTAAACCTAACTTAGGGAATGTTCTTCTTTTAAGCTTAGATTCAAGCTTCTAGTGTGAGATTGAAGTGTGGTTGATTTCCATTTGCTTTCAAGCTTCATCTTCATAAATTTTAGTTCAAAGGTGAGATTTTTAATCTCACATCTATGTCTATATCTATCTTTGTTATTAGGTACGAATCCCTAACATTTATTCATGTGCAATTGCTTTTGATTTGGATTGGTTTTGTGAATATTTCTTTTTTTTTGGTGTTTGAAGCCAATTCTCTAAAAATCATAACTTTGATGTTTGATCATGCTTTAAGAGCTGTTTCGGAGAGCTTTTAAGGCCGGGTTGTCGCTAGGCATAAATCCTTAGTCTTCATTGCTCGTCCGATCGCTCCCGATACGTTTTGGCCACTTTGGCCTAGGCAAATTGTTGCCTAGACCAGGTGACCAGACGTCTGGTGACCAAGTCCAGACGTCTGGTTTGGACCTAGAAAGTAAATATGTATGCACGCATATTATAAAAAAAAGCCAGAGACTATTTTCAGACGTCTGAACCATCAAACCAGACGTCTGGATAGGTCTTAGACGTCTGACTTGAGGTTTCAGACGTCTGAGTGTTCTCTGGGTTATTTCCAGAGAACAAATCCAGACGTCTGGATTCCAAATCAGACGTCTGGAGATGTTTATTTTTGCCTATTCAGGCTGTTTTGTGTGAATTTCCATTGTTTATCGATTTTAGCGATCCTATTAATCGTTATCACTTATCGTCGACTTTGATGACATCTTTTTATGGATCTTTTTGGAAATATCCATTTCTATGGATTTGGTATCGATTTCTTTGGATTTTATTCACGTCTTCGAATGTGAATTTAGTAATTGGTTGTTCTTACAATCTTCTTTGTGATTTGTCACTTTAAAAATATAAAGGTTTACTATACTAGTAGTAAATATCAAAACTCTTTCTTCAAATGATTTCAACTCTACTTTAATACCAAATTCGTTTATAAAACAATTTTCCAATCTATTAGTATATACAAACCTTTACCTCACTCGTATGAGAAATCTAATTAAACGACTTAGTAAAACAAGTGGTATGAAACGCTTGCGTTTACTTCGTTGGTTAATTCTTGGACTTGTTCGATTGAATCTCTTGTGATAATTTTCTAGTGGAGATCTACAATTTGTTCGTAAATATTTAAGTTAAGCTAGTGGTTATGGGACATGAAGCTAAGCTCATATATTTACTAGCTTATTGTAATTGACACTTCTCGATGATCATGATGATCATTTTATGGTTTAGACTAGCAATGTGCGATGTCTCTTTGTCTATGTGGAGGACCGTACCTCATTAAATCGAGCTTCGTCTCATTTCTTCGTGGGCTAGCGACCTGTGTGCTTTCTTATGTGTTTCGATTCATTGGATGTACCGTTTGTACTACATCGATGTTTTGGCTTTTGGATTCATTGGATGTACCGTTTGTACTACATCGATGTCTTGGCCACCCTTTTATTGTGATTTCTGGATTTCGTGTGTTGATTTCTGGAATTTGTGTTTCACCAACTTTTACGATTGGCATGGATATATATATATGTCATTTATTGTGGCTTGGTGAATGAAATTAGGAGTATGACATTCCTTTTTATCTTGAGTAGATTATTGTGATATTGATTAATCTCTTGTTGGTTTTCAATTACCTATTAATCGCAGCTTGGCATTGTGATTATTATATGTTTATGTCATATCTCTTATTATATATCACTTCATCTGATATTTATAGCTAGACTGATCCGTTTATTATTTTCTTCTTAAATAATACTCGGGTTAGACCGAGATGTTACAGGTGCTTCTGCTTGACTTCTCATCCTGGATCATTACTCTGACTTTTGGCAAACTACTTAGATTAGTAGTTTATTTTGTTGTATACACTTGAGACATAGACTCATAGTTGTATTCCTTTGTATAGCACGTGTTGCTATTCTTTTGTATTATCGTGGATCTTTTGACCACTACTGTGGTATACACTTTTATGTGTAATATTCATATCTATTCCCGCCTTTGTGATATGAATTGTCTGTGACTGATTTATGTTATGTTTATTTCTATATTTGTTTCCGAAGATATTATAGCCAATGTGTAGTAGTTTTGAGTTTGTGTCGGTATGTCGGATTTCCTCTTGAGATGAAAAGTTATATTTTTATCCGGTATATCGGTACTCGCACAAAGCAATTATACAGATGGTCGCTCCTCAACAGCCTTATTCTCCGTGCTAGTTGACAGCATTCACAGTAATGTTCTTGGCTAGCGTGGGTATAAAGGTGGGGCGTCACAGAGATCATACAAGAAATGAGTCTATAGCAACTCCAACACATCCTAGATAAGGAGTTGACAAGTTATATGGTTTGAGAGACTACATGTAAAACTTATTCATGAAGGATCTTGTATGGACCTCCCAAAGGAGTTAGGACTGATCAATATTGATTGATCAATTTATGTGATGAATATGGCTTTCATAAACTAAAAATTAAATCAGTTACACACACACACGCAAATATATATAGAGGCAGTCAATTAAAATGTTTATGAGTATATATTCCATTAAAATGAGAAACAATTATTTTTTAAGAAACACCAACTTTGTGAGGTAGGAATTTCTTTTAGAAATTATTAGTAGAAAAAATGATTTAGATACGATCTGAAGATAAAATTAAGTACAAAGGATGAAATGAAATTGATCCAGCCTAAAGGGATAATTAACTAGAATGTTTAATAAGAACTCTCATATATTAAAGAGAAACTATGATTTTCTTATCGATGTCGAGAAAAGTATTTTCTTGGTTGGCAATAAGCCACTAAGAGTATTGACTCTACCATGTGGCATGGTGCGCAAATGCATAACGGATTCCATGTATATTGGGAAATATGATTTTGATAGTCATACCCAAAAGGATTTGATCCATAAGCTATAAAAGTGTCTCAGAGAAGAAAACTAACACAGTTGAAATATTATAACTTGTGTTGATAGAATAACATTGTAAATTTCAATCATTGAAATTAACATAAAAGATTCATCATTCAATGTGCTTAAGTTAATTTAGATTTCATCCACAAAATTATTACTCGATATGATTTAGATTTTGGTGTATGAATGTTAAAACATAAATTCTAAATAATGATTTACAATAAACTGTTTGCATATAAAAACCAAACTGCCTCGAAGTAAATTGAAGCAAATAGTTTGTAGGTATTTAATATGATCCAAGAACTAATACAAAAGTATTATTTGATAAGCATCAGATTTAAGTATTTTGATAGAGAAATCAAATAGTTTTAATTTCAATCCAAATGCAGATAAGAATGTGTCAATAAGAGTTATTTCTAAAACCATAAGTAAACAACTAACTTATAATTGTTAACGATACTCATGTTAAAATCAATTAAGTTTGATTATTCAATTCTTAGTATAGGATTTGTAAGGACATCTTTTATAATCAAAACAAAAGGATGTTGGTAATGTTCGAAAATGATATATATATGGACACTATATTAAAATGTCAAATATTGACAATGTCAGATGAGTTCCTTATGCATTGGTAAAAGAAATTAACATACATATTATATTGTTCGCCATTTCACATTTTTCTTATGTATTTGACACATAGAGCAATCATTAAATTCGAAAAAAGACTAACATGCAATGGTTTAGAGTATGCTTGAGTATTCACAAAATACTATAGAGTTATTTATAGAAACGATGAACTACTTATGAAGAAGTGCACAGGCTTGAACATCGTAAGTAGGATCGAGTATAGTTGGTTAATCCTAAGTTCATGCTCAATCTTAAGTTAAGAAACTTATGCTGAAAATGTTCCAAACAATAAGTAGTGGCTGATTAAACCAAAGACGAGCTAAAATATTGTAAGTATAAATAAATGCACAAACTCGTAATTGAGCTAGGGGTGATTATAATTGTTGAGAATCTCATGTCATTCTTATGTGATGACAATGTCATGATACAGATCAAGGAAAAAAAAATATGAAACTCACTAGAAGTTGAGAAACAAACCATAAAAAAGTCCACATGAAAAAGGCAGTTTATCAACCTTAGAGAGAGTTGACTGGTAGATTAGATTATAAAAACAAAATAGCATACTTATTTACCAAGGGACTGACCCAATTAGTTTATGAGAAAACCAATCAAATGAGAATAAGATTCCATAATTGACCCCCGAAGATTGACAGAGTTAAGGGCAGGCCTTAGGGAAACTATGTAAGTTGTTACATACACCTAACTCGATAACCAATGTTGTTCAAAATAAAAGGTGTTTTCTTTCTATTACATGCTTGTCATATTATGATATGTTAATTAATTATTTAATTTAAGTATATTACATGGTAAATCTTTAAATGATATGTTATGTGATAATAATTACAATATGTTGGAATCATGACAAATTTCTCACACTTATAATAACATATTATTTTAAATAATCTTAGTCAAGATGTTTCAAAATAAGATACGATACATCAGTTGAGATTATAGTATGTTACGCTCTCCAAGTGTTAGGCACTATATTATCCATGACGTTTGGGGGCACCAAGGGGTTACCTGCCGATCGTTATTTGATAACTATGTATGAGTCACTCGAGAGTCTTATATTAGTTGATTAACTATGGTCAAATAGAGAATCTCAAAATAATAATGTTACAAAATTCCCTCGACTTGAGAATGCCGTAGAACTTCAGTGTAGACCCTCCACTTTAGTTAAGTTAAACCGTGCATGGCATCCATCAAATGACTATAGTTGATTCTGAGTTAATGCATTGAAAGTGAAACGCTATTCAATAGAGAATTATCTCCTCGGTTATATGGGATTAGTATCACGGTCAGTTGTATTCGGCTCAAAGTCAAGCTTTTGGCCATTATAATCATCATTATTATTGAACCAAAGATTTTTTTTTTGCACAAATAAAGTTAAATGTGGATGATGTTTGAATTTTGACTAAAAACAAATTCCATAAGTCATAATATGATATAATGTCGACGAAGAGAACTGATGTATATAATCGATACTATCAGGTACCCCTTATAATAGTAAAACTGAATTTTTACCAAAAAATCTATAAGCAATGTATTCAGCTAAAATGTCATATCAGTAGCTAAGTTGACATGTGAACACTGATATCCGAATTATTCAATAATAATCACTGACTAAATTTACATCTTTGAGTCGCACAACCAAAATAATGAGTACTCCAAATAAATTGCAGTATTTAATTAATTTATAAACATTGTAAATCAACTAAGTTAATTAATGATTCTAAAATATTAGTTATAAAATTTTATTTGATGTTTGAATACCATTAATATTTAATGAAAAGTATGTATATAAAGAGTTATGCATATGAGTATCGATATAAAATATCGATAGAACGTCTAAATTAGATTTGAATGGAATAAGTTATAAATGGATTAAGAAATTTTTAAGGCCAATATTTCCTCATGCTATGGAATAAGTTGTTTGATCCCCTATTCTTTTTTTGGGGATTTGATGAAAAATAACTAATTTTGATTGAAAAACCATCTTATAATTTTATAACATTTTCATATACAAATATAAGTAAACTATATATGCTAATTGTTTAAACTTACCTTGAAAATTGATGTTTTGAAAATATTTATTTTGGATATTGTTTACATAAGAATTAAAAAATTTACCTTGGAATTTATGAATGAACTTTTGTGTAAAATCCTATATCTTTTGTTTCCTTTTTATATTTAAATTTTTGTGCAAAATTCTAAATCTTTTGTTTTCCTCTAAATTAAAATTTTGATCTAAATTGTTAACTTTAAATTCCAACATATTTATACATATATTATAAATTCAATGTTTACCTATATAAGTCGATTTAAATCCAAAAGATTACTTGTAATATTTATATATATGGAAGTGTATATGTGTATGTTGCTTTAACTTAAATTTGTAAGATGGATTTTGTGTAAAATTGTAGTATTTAATCTCAAACTCTTCTTTAATTGACTAAATTCATTATTGTTACTTTTGAATTTCAAAACAGACAAAATTTTCTAATATAGCTGTAATAGCCTACATATTTGATTACCAAAAGATTAAGTATAAATTTTATTTAATCGAAATTATTAATCAGTAGAGAGATGAAATACTCAACTCTTGTAGAAGTTGGAATTAGGAACTATGGATAGTCCTCATGAGTCCAAGATGGAATTCCGAATTTGAATGAGTATAAGCTTCAATATGTTTTGAGTTTTGAATTTTAAACGGTGAATAATATTTTGGTGGAAAAAGAGGAAAGTTATATTTAGCCAAATTCTAGGCAATATAATTAACTCTCCCTCCTCTCTCTCTCCCCCCTCCCTCCCTCCCCCTTTCTCTCTCTCTCTCTCTCTCTCTCTCTCTCTCTCTCTCTCTCGCTCTCTTCATTCACTTTCATTTACCCTTCATTCTCAAAACACTAAACTCACTCTCACCCAAGCTTCAACCCTAACTCCATCTCTACAAACCATAATAAATTTCCTAAAATCAAATAAATATCACCATATTTTTAATTAAAGCAAGGAACGCCAACACATTTCATCTTGGAGCTTGATTTGAAGAAGAGAGCATCATCCAATTTTTCAAAAGAGGCAAACGTTGGATTTTCTATGATTTTCTTGTATCCACTTCTTACCAAGGTGAGGGAGAATGCTCCTATATTTATTATGGAATTTATTTCTATTTATTTGAACTTTTTGAATTTTTGAATGAAGTTAGAATTGATTAGGATGTTGCATGATTTGTGGAAGTTATAGATTTTGAATGAAAGGCTAGAAATTGAGAATTTAGTTAAAATTAATTAGATGATAAATAAATTATTTTTAAATTGTAGATTGATTGCTTTAGTAGTGTAGTATTTGATTGTTAAATTATAGGAAATTATTTTATTGTTTGTTATTTTCAACAGCGTGCTTGTTGGTTGTTGCATGTAATGAATATGGTAAATAGCGTGATTTTATATTTAATAAAGGAAATAAAAAGATAAGAATGAGTAATTACACATATAAAAGATGCTCAAAAAAGTTAAGATCATTGTATAAAGAGTTTATGAAGAAAACTAAATATTTTGAAGGAATATAAGAATGAACTTGAAATGTATGTGTATAAGTGTGTATGTGTGTATGGTGCAATTAGATGCATTTATACACATTTAGCATGAGTCAGGGTGATGTAGTATATTGTAGTTGAGTTGTCGAAAGTGTACAATCATGATTTGGTCACTATACGATCCAAAAGGAATTCATGGTGATGTGAATTATAATTGAGCCCTTTATGAAATCATAACAAATAATCAAGTAAAGGACACCAAACTTCAATCATATGGAAATGGTTACATGGTGGGAGGAGTAGGTGGCTTGCTAAAGGAGGTGGTGCGGAGGCAACGCACGAATCGACATTCAAAAGTACTCCTAAATGGGCTTCATTGCCCATTTTGGGCACCAACTGGTGGATTAGCAGGTGCCAACCGATCCGCTGAGTGGCATATGGACTATGCAATTAAGCCAAAATCCAAAGCACTTTGCTCCGAAAGAAATCCCCTTTCGCCCGAATGACTTTAGGGATGCTTGATGATCACATTGAGGTGCCTTATCATGGTGTTCTGGAGATAGGATAATGATGTTGTATCGTGTTCATTAGGGTACATGTGTGCACTATGCCATGTTATATGACCTCGGTGTTACTTTATGGCCTCTGATGGTATATTGTACGGGACACGCCCATTATTCTCTTTCGTGGAGACATGATGTGAGTTTACCAAGAATCCAAGATGACTAGGAAGGGGGAGATGACGTCAATTATCTAGGAGTGGACTACATGTCACTAAACTCGATGTAGAGGATACAATGAGGTCCATGTAGGTTTCAGATAAATAGAGTAGGTCATATATCACCAAACCTTATTCAGATGATATGATGAGATCTACACAAGACCCATCACTAAGGATGTGGCTTGAGGTCTAAGCTACATTTTTGTACCAAGTCTATTTATTTTGGACCCTCGACGGGAATTATTGAATCATGATGAATGTCCGCCATGGACTCCACTCATCAGAAATGATGGGAATAATCACATACACACTTGTGCATATATCGTTGTGTTATAGACCTATATTATGATACATATGCTACAACAACATTTTGTACTGGGCTATCTTTATCATGGTATGCTATTACGCGCCAGTCACATTATATAAGTTGTGATGACTCGTGATTGCAGGTGAAGAGTAGGTTAAGGTATATCATTAGTAAGAAATCATTATCATCACTGTAGTCGCTTATGTATATTTTTGATTTCATATATAGTATTTTGAATTTATTTCCCCTCACAACAGGTTTTAAGTTTGATCGGCGTTTTCTCTTTGTTTATTTTATGACAACTCTTGGTTATTCGATTGAGTAAGCTGAGAGGCAGGTAAATTTTGGAGGTAGCTCAGGATTACATTATTTAGGATCGGAGTAGGATGACGATATTTTGTTATACACTTAGATACATATTTTGCAGTACATGACAGACATGTATTTATATGTATGAGACATGTATTATCAGATGTTATATTTGGTACTCCATATGTATGGAGTCGATGTATTCTAATTGTTGCTATTCCTATTAGTTGCTTCTACATTACTATGTCTCATATATGTATATCATGTTCTGGTTATGTGTCTTTGTATATTGTATATTGTCTTTCCATGTGAAATACCATCGTTATACCATAGCTAAATTAACTTAGCTCAATAATATAACTTAAAATTATACCTGCTAAGTTTGTCTTGTGGAATTGGGCTTGGTCATTTTTATTTGGTGGTGAAATTTTTTGGGTTTCCATAAAGCGGGCAGTTACAATAGTCAAGGACTTTTAGCTCAAGATTAGAGGTATGAATCTTTAGACAAAGATTCTATTGGTCATTGAGTTCGAGCCCCTGAGACACCAAAAAGAGTGCGCTGCTTGAATAAAGTATCACTTATGTTATCAAAATAAAGTATCGAATATAATTTTAATAACTATATTCACATACATCTATATATCTATTATGTGTGTGTTTATATATATATATATATATATATATAATTTTCAAATTAAAATATCAAATGATAAAGACATATATAAAAGGAAAATGAGTTTTTTGTAGTGTAAATCTCATCATCAACATAAGTTTACATTTACTATGTACACTTCTTATATATATCTGGTGCACTTAACACAACCAAGTGTATTTGATACAACTATTACCTAAAACAAAAATACCTTTCTGAACAAATAAATTAAAATAATGATTTTATTTGAAATATTTTATATAGGATTTAAAATCCCATTAGACTTAATAGGCCCAATAATTCCAAAATATGATTTTTCTTCTTCTTCTAAAATCTACATGTTCCACCCATTCTTTAGTGACACCATTCCTTTATATTTAGTGTATTAAGAGAAGGAATGAAAGCCACTTATTTATAACTAAAGAGATATTTTCTTTCTCTCAAATCCTTGAAGACTAGGTCTCCCAAGCCCCTTTCCATATATGGCCGGCCTCATATTGACCTATACTCAATCAAAATTGCCTTGACTCCTTTAGAATAAATTATATAATTATTTTATTATTGCTCCATTTTCGGTCGAGCTGACGTAAAAATGTTATATGTCATTTTGATCGATTTTAATCTCCAAATAAATAAATAAAATGTCATAAAATCTTAATACAATGTTTATATTAATTGTTTCAATAATAATTTATAAAATTTACAGAATAATTTTCACATTTGTTGAATTCGAAAACAACTAACAACATGGTCATGTTGACTCTTTGGTATGAACTCAACCCTCGGTCAATATTTAAATAATTTAAAAACTAAAGCATGTATGTACTTTGCTGAAATGTAATATCGAGCACAATTTTAATGCTTACACATCATTTAGGACAAATTAAATTTCTAACCTATAATAGATTCGCCTAGTAACGACATTTTGTACATGTATTCTTGTCGTCGTCATTATACCACTTTGATATCTAAAATTTGGTTTAAGATCAAAAACTCTACCAATATTCGTAATTAATTGTGTAGATGACTTTAAAGTCCTTAGTTCAATTCGATAATATTTATTAATTAAACGATTTTTTCTTGCCAGAGATTTTGACTTTAAATCGAATACCAATTATGGCGATACCAACCTTCTACAATGAAGGAGACAAATCCTCTCTTTGGTGGTGTTTCACTTCAATTAGTTCAATGTATATCAAACTATGGTCGTAACAAGGTCATCATGCCAAATTTTAACCATAATCGAAATATAGCCTAGCTTCTCAAGGTCAATGGTACCCTCGAGTCTTAAGACTAGACTAATGTACATTATTACCATGAGATTTTTTTCATTTTTACTTAGTTGTATTACCTATATAAGACTCTATTCGAGTAATCCAATGGTTGTCTAAACAACCACAAATACATAACCACTTGTGACCTTAAGGCTTATGGATAGATCATCGTCCATCACATGGAGAGCGTTACATACACCGGTCTGCAGTAATTTAACAATATCCTTTCCTTGATACATCTAGATTAGGAACTTTTAAGGAGCGGTGTTTATATTTATCAATTTAATACTCATGGTTATGAACACATTCGTAACTATAATCAAATACACTTCTCCTGAGGATTTTCTGCTAATATATGTTTAATGTAAATATTTCATTATTTATACCACTATATAACAACATAAATAAAGCCAACAGGGTTAGCGCAGTTGGTTGATTTTCTGGACTGTGGGTTCAATAGTTGCTTTCGAACCTCGAAACTTACAACCTTAAAATAAGTACTCAAAGTATATGTTTGGCTAGCACATACTTCTTAGAGCTTATAGGCATACCTTGATCCTTTAGGGAATTAAAAAAACATATATAAAATAAAATTAGCCAAAAGAATACTTTATTTTGAATAAGATTCTTTTATAAGAGTTAAGTTACGTAATATATTACATAATTGTACCTTGTCACACTCTTAATTCTTTTAAACTCCTACTTGACTTGTGTCCAATTATGGTGCCTCGTGCCCATACCTTAAATCTATCTACCCAGACTAGACTGAGAACTAAACTAGACTTTGAAGGGGCCTTAGTGAATGGATCAGTGATATTATTATTTTGTATCTACTTTTTGATTATACTTCCCCATCACTGATAAACTCTTTTATCATATGTCAATTACGAAGAACATATCTCGATCTCTTATCGATTTATCGGTTCCTATTGCAATCTACATTGCATTATTGGTATCGTAATATTATTGGATCCTCAGTGGTAGGAAAACTCCAAGCCATAACAAAAATCAAACCCATTAATAGCATTCATAATCACTATTGAAGGCTTTACAAGCATTTTTGTTGACGTTGTAAAATGACATGTTATAAAGCCAATAGATTTGGTGCACTTGGTTGCTGGTCTGGACTGTGAGGTCAAATGTCATGCTCAAAGCTTAAAACTAACAACCTTGACAAAAGTACCCAAATTATGTGTTTGGCAGGCACATACTTTCTAGAGTTTATAAGCATACTTTGGTTCTTTAGATAATTAAAACAAACATACATAATAAAAAAATAAACCAAAAACATACTTCATTTTGATCAAAATTATTTTATAAGAGTTAAGTTACATAATTTATTACATAATTGCACCTTTTCACACTCTTAACTCTTTCAGTCTCCTACTTGACTTAGGGCCAATTATTGTGTTATGCCCATACCTTAAATTAGTCTATCTAAACGACTAAGAATTAAATTAGACTGAGAAGGGGACTTGGTGAATGGGTCAACAAGATTATTATTTCATATCTACTATTTGATTATACTTCCCCATCATTGATGAACTCTTTTATCACTTGTCAATTACGAAGAGCATATCTTGATCTCTTTCGAGTTAACGGTTCTTATTACAATCTACAGAGCATTATTAGTATCAATACATTATTGGATCCTAAATGGTGGGAACACTCCTAGCCACAACAACAATCAAATTCATTGATAGCAATTTAGAATCGCTATTGAAGGCTTTAAAAGTATTTTTGTGGATGTTGTAAAACGACATGTTATAATATGTCCGGTAGATACCATAACATCAACGAAAACATGATCAAAAGTAAAATTTTACATTGTTTATTTAATATCATCTTATACTATTTATAATTTTCATATTACCGACATAATTAACTTTGTATAGCATTTACGTTGAGTTATGATGCTAGCTATAATAATGTTTTTTTACGTGAAATATTAATCTTATAGTAGTATTTTATTTTTATTACGGTTTATATTTTATAACGTTTTTATATGTCACCTTTTATTGTTAAATCTTTGTAGAGTATTTATAATAGCATTGACGTCATGTTGTAGCAAGTAAAAGCTGTGACAATGTCTTTTACAGCATTTTGAAAGTGCAATTGTTTATATTTCATAAAGTTTATTAATGCTATATACGTTCAAGCTTTTATTTACAATTTCGTTGAGCTTATTTCAACACACTCGCGCACACAAACATATATATATATATATATATATATATATATATATATATATATATATATATATATATATATATATATTCCTAAAATGGGGAATTGACCTTGATGATACTGGATAATGATGGCGGGGACATTGAGGTAGGGAGATTAGTGTATGTTTTGTATGCATAGTTATGGGCCGATTTGGGTTGATATTTGGTAGAGTCAGCGTCATATTTTGCCTATATGGGCCGGTTGCTTTTGTATATTTTTCTATTTTTGGTTTGGTTTTTCCTTTGTATTTCCGTATTTCAAAGTTTTACTGTACTAGAGACGTTGATATAGAGGATGTCATGCTCTTTCTCCTCACCACAATGGTAAGGTTTTTAAAAAGGTGAATGCTGCTATTATATGGTTTTTATTTGTTATTAATAAAAGAACCTTTCTTTTCAATATATATATATATATATATATGAACAATTCAAAATACCATAATTAGTACTTCCAATAGCCAACACATTATAACGTATGTATCAAATAGATTCATAAGTCAAACAACAATATAAATTCATAATATTTCATAAATAAAGTATGAAGCAAACATATACCTATGACCAAAATTAATCATGCATACAAGACGACGTATTGGAATATAGTCTGTTATTAATTACAAAACACAACAATGCACTAGATATTCATAACACATAGCCTGTGCTTGCACATGATATGAACCTTTGTACTTCTGCCTCTTCCAATGTGAATTCTATTTCTATCCAGTCTTCTTTGTGATTCAAGCCTCCCTCCCAAAAACAGGAATTCTGAGTATTTGACTATCAAAAATTCTAGTTGTTGCTACCAATTAATTAAAATATCAGTGAAAACAAGTTCATATATAAACGATTATGTGCATATACGGCTGGGTATTTTTCCATTTTACCAGCTTTCAAGTGTTTTCCATCCGCATGTTTCTAAGATTTCTGATTTACGCGTTTTTCTATGAAAAATAATTTGAAAGGGATTCCTTCTGCATATTTCTGCGATTTCTGATTTCTGTATTTTCTCATAAAAAATGTTTCGAAAGGAATTCCTTCCGCAAGTTGATGGAAATCCGTAGATTTTTTTTGGCTTACTTTCTCGGTTTGTTTAATTAGGCTAGGCCCATGCATATTAAACATTATTTACACGTTTCTTTTAAAAAAACATTTCAATCCTAATTCCTTTTTCTCTCTCTTTTCTCCTCCACAAATTCTTCGAATGCCCAAATACTTACATCGCTTTCGTTTTCGATCAAGAAATTCTCTCTCGAGTACTTAAAGAACTTAAATTTGAATTATTTTTGTTTTTTTATCATTTTTCTTTCAAATTTGTTTATTTAATGATGTTAAAGCTAAAACGTTCAGATTTGTTGTATGAAAAATCTAATATTTTGAATTTCATTATTAATTTTGGTTAATTTAAGAAATTACATTAGGGTTGGATATAATTTGTTGGAATTCCTATTGAATGAAGATATACATAAGTCCCACATCGCTAAAAATTGCTAAGCTATACTAGTATATATATGGCTTTGCAACGAAGGGGTTGGGGCCTAGGGGCATCCAAATGTATACTTCGTTGTGAGGAGAGAGATCATGCATCACCACCACACACACGCGCGCGTCGTCGCCGCCGTCCGTCCGACCGAACCGGGCCGGGCTCGGGCTCGGGTGCGGGTTCGAGTCTAATATGATCCTATTTTTATTGCAAAACTGGGCTGGGTTTTCTGACAGTTGCAGGCTAAACGAACAGGTGTGGATCTGTTCGGAAGCGGACATGGAATGACTGAAGAGGCGCGACCCATGGGTGAACAAAAGCGGGTGCAGCCCAACTGAAGAGGCGCGGCCAAACATAGGCAGGCACGACGCGAACAGATATAGGTAGCAGGCGGGTGCGACCTATTAACGAACAGTAGCGATTCAAGGCAACGGGTGTTACCCATTGAGCGGATGCGACTATTTGAAGGGATGCAGACGAAATTATAAATAGGAGAGAATCCTGATCACATTCTCATTCTATTCCAATTTTAATTTCTTATGCTTCTTCTTTTCTACTGCTCTATACAATATATCATAGAGTTGACATACTCATTACAATCTCATGCAGATTACGTCTATTGTATCTTGGAAGACTTTAAATAAAGTCTTAAGGAAATTGTTACGACAGCCTCAGATGGAATTTCCTTATTCAAACCGGTTAGGTTTATAATTGATTTATATGTTTATTTATATATATCATTTCTGTTTCTACGTTGTACTATCTCTTTAAATAGTATAACGTTTGATCTATCGCTATAGTTATTATTACTATAGTTGATGGTTTGCGGTTGTAATTTAACTACGACATACCTATTGCTTAATTTAGCTAATATAGACTTCTAGAGTAGTGGAAATCTAATTGATAAACTTGTGAGATGAGTTTATAATTGATTATTCTCTATTTTGGTATACTAGACGTATAACATCTTAAGACTTTCCTGTTTTAACTAAAACTGAGATGGCAACAGTTGAATTATCAACAAAGGCTACTGCATACAACAGGTCCAATCCTTTTAAAGGAGATGGTGATGATTTTCTAACATGGAAGGATCAGATGTTATTTTATCTCACCACACTCGGTCTGCAACGGTATTTCGAGGAGGAGGAACCGATTCCTACACTAGGCAAGGAATCAGATGTTGATATGTGGTAGAATTCCGATTTTCTATGTAGAAACTATATTTAGAATTGTCTCGATAAGGTGCTATACAAAGTATATTAGCCTCTAAAGACAGCAAAAGCACTCTGTAATGCACTTTCCATGAAGTATAAGACGTAGAATATCAGTCTTAAGAAATTCATTGTAGACAAATTCATGGATTACAAGATGGTTAACTCCAAACCGATGACTGCTCAACTGCATGAACTGCAAATCATCATTCATGAACTCGAAGCGAAAGGTCATAAGATTGGAGAATCGTTTTTGGTTGAAGCCATCATGGGAAAACAGCCGCCGTCATGGAGAGATTACCGCAATTATCTAAAGCATAAGAAGAAGGAAATCTCTTTACATGATCTCATAGTCTGACTGAAAATTGAGGCAGATAACCGTGGAGTTACAAAACAAAGCGAGGAGGCATTTGTGGCTGAAGGTTTAAAGACCAAAAACAAAAAGAAGAATTTTCAGAAAAAAAGGAAAGCTCTAGACAACAAACCAAAAGACAACAAATGAACCAAAAAGTTTAATGGCGAGTGTTGGGATTGTGGAAAGGTTGGACATGCCGCTAGAGATTGTAGACTCAAAAAGGACCGCAATAAAGAGGCAAATATAGTAGACAATATGGAAGTAGATGAGTCCAACTTCTCGGCAGTTGTATTTAAATGCAATTTGGTTTAGAATCCTAACCAATGGTCGGTAGACACAAGCGCTACTCGTCATGTCTGCTCTGACAAATCCATGTTTTCAACATATTAGAAATTCGATCACGAATAAAAACTCTATATGGGTAATTCTGAAGTATCCATGATCGAAGGCAGTGGCACAATAATCCTCAAGTTTACTTTTGGAAAAACTGTCAAGTTGAATGACGTGCTCCACGTTCCAAACATATGCAAGAATCTCATCTATGGTGCAATGCTATCAAAGAAAGGATTCAAAATGGTGTTCGAGTCAGATAAGATGGTTCTGTCCAAGGCTGGAATGTATATTGAAAGGGGATATTTATGTGATGGCTTATTTAAGGCAAATGTAGCCGTTATCGGCAATAAAACTATGTATTCTGATTGTGTTATTAATAAAATTTAATTTTCTTACTTGCTTGAGCATAAAATTTTACTATGGCATGATACATTGGGACACAAATTTCCGAAAAATGAAAACATTATCAAACTTGGGATTAATTTCAAAATTCCAAGTAGATAAGAACTACAAATGTGAGGCACGCAAAAATGGTTAAAAAACCATTTCAATCTGTTAATAGAAGCACCGAACAACTAGGTTTGGTTCATACAGATTTATGTGATTTTAAATCATTACCAACAAGAGGTGGGAAAAAGTAATTTTTCACGTTTATTGACGGCTATACGCAATAGTGCTACGTATATCTTTTGAATGTAAAGATGAAGCAATTACATCATTTATAAAATACAAGGCTGAGGTAGAAAATCAGTTAAATAAGAAGATCAAGATATTGAGATCTGATCGTGGTGGAGAATATGAATCACCATTTGAATAGTTCTGTGTCGAAAATGGTATAATTCATCAAACAACAGCTCCATATTCACCACAACAAAATGGTGTAGCCGAGAGGAAAAACAGACGTTAAAGACATGATTAATGCCATGTTTTTAACCTCTGGTATACCGACGAACTTGTGGGGGAAGCCTTAAATATGTCTAATCACATATTAAACAAAGTCCCTCACAATAAAACATGAACAATTCCACACGAGTTATGGAAAGGACACAAACCAAGTTTTAAATACTTCAAAGTATGGGGGTGCTTGGCAAAAGTTCCAATTCCGCCTTCCAAGAAAGTCATACTTGGACCAAAAACAGTAGATTGTTACTATTTAGGGCCTGCCCAAAATAGTAGTGCCTATAGATTTTTGGTATTCAAGTCCGATATAGCTGATATTCATGTAAATACAACCATGGAATCTAGAGATGCCTCATTCTTTGAAGACGTGTTTCCACACAAAAGGAATGAAGGGAATAATGTCCCTAAAAGGACAAGAGAAGAATCAAGTAATTCACGTGAAGATGAAACTCATCATGAGATTGAGGAAGTTGAATTAAGAAGAAGCGTAAGGGCTAGGACTTCCAAGACATTTGGTTCAGATTTTTTCACATATGTGTTAGAACACGAATCTCAAACGTACAAGAAAGCAATGTCATCTTCTGAATCTTCATGTTGGAAGGAAGCAATCTAAAGTGAAATTGATTCAATTATAAGTAACAAAACTTGAGAAATTGTTGATATTCCACCTGGAATAAAACCTATTGGCTGTAAATGGATTTTCAAGAAGAAAATGAAAGCAGATGGCTCTATCGACAAGTATAAAGCCAGATTATTAGCCAAATGATATTGTCAAAAAGAAGGAGTAAACTTCTTTGATACATATTCGGCGGCAACACGAATAACTTCTATAAGAATGCTAATAGCAATTTCATCGATCTATAAGCTAGAAATTCATCAAATGGATATAAAGACAGCACTTGTAAATGGAGATCTCGATGAGGAGATCTGTATGGAGCAACCTGAAGGTTTTATTTCCAAAGAAAATGAAAACAAGGTCTGTAGATTAGTAAAATCATTATACGGACTAATACAAGCTCCAAAACAATGACACGCAAAATTTAATAGTGTCATGATGAGAAATGGTTTTCGGATAAATGAATGCGATAAGTGTGTTTATTATAAAAAAATTGGACAATCATATGTGATTATTTGTTTATATGTAGACGATATGTTAATATTTGGTCCAAATACTCAGGTAATAGAGACCGTAAAGAAGATGTTAATTAGCAATTTCGGTATGAAAGACTTAGGAGTTGCAGACGTTATTTTGGGAATCAAAATAATAAGAATACCTAATGGAATTGAATTATCTCGGTCACACTATGTAGACAAAGTGATTGAAAAATTTCAAGATTTTGAAATTAAAGGAGTAAGAACACCTTTTAATCCATCAGAAGTACTGCATAAAAACACTAATGCGAGTGTAATGCAACTGGAATACTCTCGTGTAATAGGATGTCTCATGTATCGCATGAATTGCACAAGACCAGATATAGCTTATGCAGTAAGTAGACTGAGCAGATATACAAACAATCCAAGAAAAGAACACTGGAATGCACTAATGAGAGTGCTTGGATATTTAAAAAATACCAAAAATTATTCCTTACATTGTGGAAAATATCCTGCCGTCTTAGAAGGATATAGTGATGTAAAATGGATTGCTGATTCAGAGGAATCAAAATCAACGAGTGGTTATGTATTTACCTTAGCAGGGGCAGCAGTGTCATGGAAATCAACTAAACAAACATGCATAGCTCGGTCCCCTATGGAATCAGAGTTCATCGCTTTAGATAAATCAGGAGAAGAAGAAGAATGACTTCATCAGCTTTTAGAAGATATTCCATTTTGGCCTAAACCTATACCGGCCATATGCATACACTGTGATAACCAAGCTGTGCTAAGCAGAGCGCACAACTTTGTGTATAATGGAAAGTCACGACACATTCGTCGACGCCATAACACGGTTAGGTAGTTACTCTCAAATGAGACTATTTGCATAAATGTGAGAACAAATGATAACTTAGCGGATCTATTTACTGAAGATTTATCAAGATAGAAAATTGACTGCACATCGAGGGGAATGGGTTTAAAACCCTAAATCGCCAAGAGTTATCTTATACGGAAACTTATCTTAGCGACTGGAGATCCCACGGACTAGGATCAATAGGCAAACCAGTTCTGAGTAACTCAAGATATAATGCATTTGCGTGGACATAGTCCAACTCCATTCCTATGGTGCACAATATAAATGCATGCCTACGGAAGTATTTAAATGTTAAAACTATGTTTTTTAGTGATGACCATATCTTGAAAATAACAAGTGGGGTATATGTAGGATACTCTTAATGGTTGTGATCGCCTATGTTAGTGTGAGCTGAGTCAACTCCATGAGAATATTAAAGGCTTATATTTTCTATAAACACTCGCAGAACCAAAAATTGTTCAGGACCAAAATGAACACAACCAAGAGATTGGATAAGAAGGGAATCAATGCTTCGTAAAGCTTATTGTCTGGATATACAATAAAGGCCGACGGTTCAAGATGAAATAATTCGCCGATTAGCCAAGTAAATCCGATAATTTTTAACTAAAGAAAGTTCGAAGTGAAATATCTACTTATCCACGATAAAGCATTATTCCATATGTACTCTGTGATATATCGCTTTGTGTGGGGGATATGTATATTATCATTCATGTGGGGGATTGTTGGAATTCCTATTGAATGAAAATATACATAAGTCCCACATCGCCAAAAATTGCTAAGCTATACTAGTATATATATATATATATATATATATATATCTTTGCAATGAAGGGGTTGGGGCCTAGGGCCACCCAAATGTATGCTTCATTGTGAGGAGGGAGATCAAGCATCACCACCACACGCGCGCGCGCCGCTGCCGCCGTACGTCCGACCGAACCGGGTCGGTTCGGGTTTGGGTTTGGGTCTAATATGAACCTATTTTTACTGCAAAACTGGATCGGATTCTCTGATAGTTGCAGGCTAAACGAACAAGTGCGGATCTGTTTGGGAGCGAATGCGGAATGACTGAAGAGGTGCGACCCATGGGAGAACAGAAGCGGGTGCGACCCGTCAGACGCGAGTGGGTGCGGCCCGACTGAAGAGGCGCGGCCAAACTGCGACCCGTTAAGCGGACGCGACTATTTGAAGGGATGCGGACGAAATTATAAATAGGAGAGAATCATGATTACATTCTCATTCTATTTCAATTTTAATTTTTTCTGCTTCTACTTTTCTACTGCTCTATACAATATATCACAGAGTTGACATACTCATTAACAATCTCGTGCAGTTTATGTATGTTGTATCTTGAGAGACTTTAAATAAAATCTTAAGGAAATTGTTACGACAAGGCTCAGATGAAATTTCCTTTTTCAAACCGATTACGTTTATAATTGATTTATATATTTATTTATATATATCATTTTCGTTTCTACGCTGTACTATTTCTTTAAATAGTATAACGTTTGATCTATCGCTATAGTTATTATTACAATAGTTGATGGTTTGTGGTTGTAATTTAATTAAGACATACCTATTGCTTAATTTAGCTAATACAGACTTTCAGAGTAGTGGAAATCTGATTGATAAACTTGTCAGACGAGTTTATAATTGATTGTTCTCTGTTTTGCATAACATAATTTTGATTGATTTAAGAGCTTGAATTCTATTTAAATTACTCATAATTTTGATTTGAGAGTTTTAGTTAAATTTGATTGTAGTGTCGTCCTTTAAGTGCCGTCTGCTTGTGAATTTTCGTTTGCATTACTAGATAGTTTGTGTTGGGTTTTATATAGATTGCCATAATTGGTCTTTGTGATACAGACAGTTTATAAAAATGGCATGGTTAAAAGGATTTTAGTTTGGATAAGAAGGGATCATTTTTAGAAAAATTACTAAGGGTAGACCAAAAACGTTTGTCCCCGCTTGGCAAAAAAAAAACGTAACTTCCGTTTATATTTTGGAAACTCTCTGTCAAATTTTGGTTTATTTTTGGATCAAATCACATCGAAACTGATCTCCAGTAAATTATCATCATTTTTTGTTTTATTTTTTGATGCGGTACTGCCGAATTTTACTACAATTTTTGATTGGGTCCTGCTGAATTTATTTTCAATGGATTCTCCACGATAAATTTTTTGAGTGTCCCTTTAAAATTCACCCCTTTTATTCAAAACTATAGTTCTTTTAACAGTGCCCAATAAAACTGGTACAAAATAATATAAGCATGAACTAGGATGATATATTGACTACAAAAGTTAATGGCTCATTGTATCTTAACATTGGAATAAAACCAAAATGAGAAACTTACTAGCTAGTTTAGACTTTTAGTAACCTGTACATACATGATATTCAAGTATTTTATTAATCCTTGTGCCAAGTTGCTGTAAATATTTTTGTGTCAACTTTATTTATGTCTAGTTTCTTTGTTTGTCTATTCCTTTTAATAACCATAAGGAGATTTAAATATTATGTACATGTATTCATATAATGCGTAGTAGTTTTGCATGATATTGGTGAAGTTTAAAGGAATTACTCATTTATGTTAGAGTGTGCTTCTGGTACTTCATATTTTGATTCTTGATTGGTAAAAAGGAATTACTCATTTATGTTAGTTTATATTCCCAAACATTAAAAAATTTAATTAATATTACTTAAAATAATTATTATGATTGATAGTTGTACACGTGTTATTATCCACATATTTTACATAGAGATAAAATGAAGTTAAAATAATGTAACAACGTGTATTTTAAAGATTGGATATTTAAACATCGAACAATTGATTAATTGACAATTCTAAAAGTTTGATTTTTCAAATACGAACGAATCAGAACTCGAGGCCACTTCTGTTGAGTTTTTATTGACGTTGCAAATTGAAATGAGTGTAAAGATCACTATAGTTGGAGGTCTGATGATTGATGGTTAAAAGAGTCTCGAAAAGCGTGAGATTATCATCCTAGAGCCTCAGTCTCGAATAGCTACAAAATTTATACCATCGAGACCAGAAAATTGAGGTAATGCATGCGGACGGGTTTTGTGGCGATCGAATGTACCATTTGATTGTGCGAGCTCAAAACGCGTGATCGTTTTATTTGACAAATTAAATAAAAAGAATAAAATATTATTATAACCAAAAACCTTTATCCTAAACCCTACACTCTTAGTGGTCGTGTATTGTACTATCATCTCCTGGAAGAAGATCATGGCCGCTACTCTATTTTTATCTTCAAAAATAAAAATCAGGCAAACCACTCAATGGAAGATTCCCAAGCCAATTCCGTTCAACCATATCGACGTTATCTACACACCCATACCCATTTCATAACATGCGATGATGATTTTGGAAATGGCCGCTGGCAATGCCGTGATTAGGGTTTTGGGTTGCCGGAGCTGCGACCAACGGTACGACGCGATGAGATCACCATCATTTTTCCCATGCCCAGCTGCACCTTGCCGCACTGATCATCGGAGCTGCGACTTCCCTAAGAAAAATGCGATAATCGCCTGGGTCAGAGGCACCACTAGGTCACATCTCAAAAGGGATCGCCGATCTCTATCTCTTTGGTACTGTGGCGAAGAGGATGTGAAGACAGACTCGTTGGCGAAGACAGGGTCGAAAATCGTTAAGAGATAAGTGAGAAATCGACCGGGAAAGCAAGATGGATTTGGGTTTAATATGCACGACTCCCGAATTCGATTATTAATTAAGTTGATTAATTATATTAAATAATTGGTCATCTTATATATTGTCTATCTTTTGCATACAAAATCCGTTTTGGATGTCACTTCTTACATTGCGCTCATGATGGAGAGCTTTAGGATTTGACGTTGGTTTGGATGGATTTGGATGAGGTGACTAATATTGTCTCTCACTATACTATGATTGGTTGTATAGTACTAAATTGACATTGGGAATGATTTTTGATTTTAAAATATAATTTTCCTATAAATATATCTGCTTTATAAAAGAAAATATAATTATTTCAAAATGATTTATAAAGAATATCACATATTTTCCATCGACGTGCCATAGTTAGGGAATTATTAGACTTAAGTTATTATTGATATTGTTTCCCACATTGGTTGATATGGATGGATTATACGTATTATACATACACTATTATAAACATTTATACGCTTGTTGGATATGTTTATGGTAGTTTGGTTGTTAGGTTAAAAACGCTGATTTATCGATGATCCAGAGTTAAGGAATATTCCATGCGTTAGGGATTCGTTCGCTTGATCGGAAACCCAAACAAACTGAATAAGTTGTAAGAGAATGCTAGAATGTGTGCCGACTGATCTGAGTATGGAAGACGATGGATTTAGATGAGCTTTGGATTTCAAGATGGACGCCGGACGTTTTCAGTTGGTTAGTACTTATCCATTTTTGGCTAAGTACAGGACTGGAGTGGTTGGTATTGACCACTATGGAGTGATCGGTACTCATCAATGTTTATGATGGTTGATTTAGTCGACCTTTGACATGGACGGTAAGGAGACTATGAGGAGCGTGATAGGGGCGGTTCGTGTGACCGACTCTGTGTCTTGATGGTATTGCTCTTGGATGAGTGCTTTTGATGATTATGATGATGTGACGTTTTCGATATGATAGTCTAGTTCTTCAAATGAGTAGCTCTGTGGTGCATAAAGTTAGGTTTCGAGGTTAACACTTTTAGGACTTTGGATGAGTTGCTCGGTGGTGCATAGAGTTAGATTTCGAGGTTGGAGGCTTGATGTCCATTGGTATCGTGATGAGTTCCACATGAGCTGGTCCTTTGAGGGTGATCCGTAGATAGAATGTAGTATGGTTCTATCATGGAAATGGATGAAGCAAAGAAAAGCATGGAGATGCGTGCTAAGGGATCGTTGGTACTTGAAGTGTTTTCTTTTGTACTCTAACAGGGTATTATTTTTTGGGATGCCCATGGATCGACTCAATAGATCCATATACCCTGGGCGGTAGATTTGAGTCACGTATCTAGCTTCTGACTGCGAGATACGAAAGTACAACTTAAAATCGAGATATTTATTTATTAATCCCTGGTAGAAGAATGGCCATACAAGTTATCATAGATCTAGAGCACAAAGAGTGACGTTAGTGCTGTTTGATGGATGCTATGTTTTTTATGGTTGTTTACTAGTCACCTATCACTCTAGGGATGTTACACAAGGTAGATATTAAGCATAGGGACACCTAGACACTCCAACTGTTACTTAATATGGAGTAGGTATAGTGGATGGAGATACCTAGACACCTCAACAGTTTACTGAGTATGGAGTACCCTTTATAGAGTAGCATATTATCGATGTTATATGCTAACTCTTTGACTACAGGAACATGTTGGGTATGATTAGTATACCCTCTGTTCCATATTCTATATCAACTATTATAGTATTTTGAGATTGTTTATCGCGCACACCAGACTATTGTCTGACTCGAGATTTTATGTTTTGCTTCTTATTATCTCGGTTTCTTTTAAATGAGTACAATAGATAACAGGTAAAAACAAATAGAGATGTGCAAATGGACTACATGAGGTGACGCTTTCTCATACTTATGTTTGGACATATTATTACTTATTCCGCTGTATGACCTTTGGATCCTTAACAGTGTCGACTTATTATTATCGAAGACAGTTTGTCAGTTGAGTTTATTTATCACTTGTATAAACTCTAGCACCATTATGAATAACTTTGTGTATTTGTACTTTGATATTTGGATCACTTAGTTATTAATGTCTCTTCTTTTTTATATCTGTGTTGGCTATTATATTTTATCTGTGCAATGTGCGATATGTGACAGGTTACGTGATTTTTTTATGTTTCATTTTTCTTCTTTTCCACTCTTTTCTCTTCTATTTCATCTTCTTTACTTCTTTTCTTTCCTTTGAAAAATGTTCTGCATCGTAGGTGTAGGATGGTTATCACAAGTGATATCAAATTCAAAGGCGATGTGGATTATTGCATCTGTGTACCTAAAGAAATTACTAAAAGACGACATTAAATCAATGAAGATGAAGTTGCCACACCATTAAGAGCATCTCACACTTATACAAAAATAGTTGATGTCGAACCTACTACAAGCAATGCCACGTCTTAGGGGATATCATACATCATCAATGCAGCATGGAATGTTGCACCTCAATAGTGTGAAAGTCAACACCGAAGACTAATAAGTGAAAAAATATCAAAAGCCTACAACTATAATAATACCGCATGCCATCCATGCTGTAATCAATCAATGCCGTATTGATTCCATGCTGCATTTTATCAATGTTGCATACCATTAGAGCGGTAGTGATGTCATACAATAGCATATCAAAAATCATCAGTAGATGACATCGTAAAGAAGCCAATACTATGGCATGAATTGATGTCATGTACCATTATATCATATGTCATCAGGGCAGTGGAATTGAATGACATCATACCATAAGCTATCGATGTTATAGCAGCATGATGTATCATCCATGTCGCACCTCATTGATGTTGTTCTTCTATCAATGTCGCACTTCAACCTAAAGATAGAGTGGATGCCGCATCTAGTTGATATCACCTCAGGTTGATGCCACATCCCTTCATTGCCACCTTCATTTCTTCTAATGTTGCATTTCAAGTGATGTTGTTCTTCTCTAATTTCGCTCATCACTAGTGCTATCTCTTATTAATGTCGCATCTTAGAAACGTTGTCTCTCAGGCAATGTCGTATCTCTTCAATACCGCGTAGAATCAATATTGCCTACTATCAAGCCATGCCTTAATGATGTCATAGTTCACCAATATACAAAGGGATGCCGCCTGGTCACCTAGAAACCATGTTGTACCTCTTAACCCTTATAAATACGGACGTAGGGGAACAAGGGAAGGGTGATCATTTTTTCTCTTCTTTCAAAATTAAAAAATTATAACCCAAAATTGAATTGGGGAAAATTTTGATTTGATGTAATCATTATGGAACTATACAAACAAGGATTTGGACATGCCCTTTACCATGATTGTGCACTTTGGATGTTATTGAACATGGATAAGCATATAATAAAAATCTTTAGATCCAAAGCTTGTCATTATTTTATTTCGTATAGAATAACATGAGTTTCGGTCTAAACTAGTATTTATATACATAATCACTATCTTACCTAATACATATGAACATTGGACTATGAACCATGAAGATTGCCTATTTTGTTCATTAACATGCTTAGTGGACAATTACACATATTAACAACTTATTCTTTCTCTCATTTGATCATATGACATGGGCTTTCGAATATCTTATTCCAAAAGTCCATGGGCATTACGAAACCATTTCTTAACGATATCATCTTGTACCTAGCCTTGAATGCTAAGCCTATTCTTGATTCCTTAACAGTATTTGGTCAACATCAATTAGGCCATGCTTAGTCATTTCATTAAGGATGTTAAAATCAAGTTCAGACTCATCATACTTGGCATCATGGGTGTTATACTAATTTTGGGTTTAACATTGTAGTGCTAGAAGGAGGGCTTGAATCTCTGATTCTCTATAATTCTCTCCTCAAATTGATTACGTGAATTTCCTTTTATTTCAGGAATATGGTGAGACCAAGCGAGTTAATGCTCCAAATGAGGAGATTATACAAAGGGTGACATTAGAAGACAATGTAATCCCCAACTTTAATCCAGGAAATATGGAAACAGCGCAACAATCAAAGTCAACAAAGCCGACTAGCAGTAAAATCAAAATGACAGACATGACATAACAAATTACAACAATCCAGGAATTGTTGGAAAAGGTCCTTGCATAGAAATCTTCTAGAACAACCAAACCCACTTAAGGAAAAGAAGTTGAATCTCCTAAAACAAACCTAAATGCTTCCTTGCTCATGGTAAAATAAAATTGCTATGACTCCACAAAAGAGGAAAGGAGACCAAGAGGCTCGAGCAATAGAATTCTCCCCCATATCATTAACAGACAACAAGGCTAAGGCAAATCATCAAGGAAGATTAGTGGAAAGTTCATATGAGCAGTCTCGATGTTCAATCTCCAAGGAGTACAAGCTTGATAGAAACAATTGTCATAACGATGAAACTTATTTAAGGGACATGGTTGAAAAGATGCAAAGGATATGCTTAACCTTAAAGGGAAGAGGACCATCGATGCTAAAGTCAAAAATAACTCTTGGGAAGCCCCATTTACAAATAGAATCATGTCTACAGTGATTCTATCTCACATTAAAATTCCATCCTTGAGATATACTGGAACTACTGATCCAAGTGACCACCTAATGGCGTTCGAAAGTTAAATTGACCTCAATAATGCTTCTGGAGCAGTATGCTACCGACTTTTTCCTACTATCTTTCAAGGGCAGCAGCTAAGTGGCATAGAAACTATCAGGAAAAGATCATATACTCTTGGGAGAAATTCTCTTGTGAATTCTTAGCATAGTTTCGTATATATAAGGATCCTACAATTGACTTCAGCGTATTGGCAAACATCAAACAAAGATTGGGAGAGTATTTCTGTGATTATCTTAAGAGATTCAATGGGAAGATGCTAAAAGCAAAGGATATGATCGATAGAGACAAATTAATGGAAGTATGCTCAAGGCTGATAGAGCAGACACCTTTTTGGCATGAGCTTTATCTTCATGGATATAGAGATCTCCAAGCCTTCCATTTCCAAGCTGATAAGTTCATACGTATGGATGAAATGTTTCATTCTAAGAAAAAGACCCAAACGAAGAAAGAAATAGAGGAGTATAGTTTTAATCATAATAATAAGAAACCAAGATGGGAGGAGGTCCCGAAGTCCAATTATGTTACTTTAAATAAGCCAATATCCTACATCTTCGTGATGAAAAAGGAAAATAGTGACTTTTAGATTCCTACAAAGCTTAGAACTACCCTAAACCAAGAAAAGGGGGAGATTACTGTGTTTATCTCAAAAGTACGGGCATATGGCAGAAGAATATTGTGTGTTGGAAAGAATAATTCAGAACATGTTCCGTTCAGGAAACTTGAAAGAATTTATCAAAGATAATCAGAAAATTGCATGACCTGATGAAGGCAACCAAGGCTCTCGAGTAATGCTGTGAACTTTCTGGAGAACGATACTCGACTAGATTTTATTCCACCCATAAGTCGAATTGATGTAATTCATGGAGGCCTGCATTTGGCTGGAAACAGGAGGAAAGCTAGAAACCTCTACATTAGAGAGGCAAGAGATGGTGTTTTCTCTATTTAAGAAGAGCCACCACTTAAGAATCCCAGGTTTCAAATCTAGATGCACAATCTGATTGTAACCCCATGGAGCTGAGAGGGGTTCATCATTCGCATAACGACTCGCTTATGATCACTGCATAGATCAGGCTTCCTACGGTGACCAAAATCCTCAATCATATTAGAAGTGCAGTGAATATTATTTTCAAACATGCCGTTGATCGGATGGGGATTCTAAAAGAAAAGCTAGAGCCAAGTTATGAGCCAATTTTTGAGTTCAAAAATAAAGGATCAACTCTCATGGGGCATGTAAAGGTTCTTGTGGAAATGGGAATTCTACCGCATTCTAGGACCTTTGAAACTCTGTTTGTCATTATGGATCGGCTCTCATACTATAATGCCTTCTTTGGGAGGGCATCCTTGGATGAGGTTGATGCTTTTGTCTCATTAATATATATGATGGTGAAGTTCCCAACCAAGAGCGGATGGGGAACTATAAAAGGAGGGCAATTCAGCTCCCGGGAATTGTACTTTGTCACTCTTGATCAATACAGATAAGATAATATTTTCTGCTATGATTCGAAGAAAGATGAATCGATCATAATTCAAATGAAAAACCCTTATATGAAGGTCCTTCAAGCCAATCGCCCAAGGCAACAATGGAGACCATCAAGAAGGCTAAATCTTTATTAAGAAGATCTAACTTTTCTTAAAGAAAACAAAGGAGGAAGGAAACAAATTTGATAGAAGAAGAAGCAGAAGATGGAGAAATTATCACTGTGTTAAACTATAGGGATAAGCATGAGAGGATAAAGCCCACGAGTTTCTTGAAGAGATATGTTTAGATCTAATTGACCCAACAAAGATAGTGAAGGTCGGGAAAGAGTTAGATGACAAACTCAAAGAGGAGTTAGTCCAAATTTTCAAGTCCAGCAAAGACATGTTTGCCTAGACCCATTCAGATATGGTTGGAATAGATCCAACTGTCATGTATCATGTCTTAAAGATAGATCTGAGTATTACACCCATTCGGCAAAAGAAGAGACAATTTAACAAAGTTCGAGCTAACGCTTTGAAAGAGGAGGTCAAGAAGTTATTCGAAAATGGATTTAATAGTGAAGTGCTTTATCCAAAATTGTTGGTCAATCCAATATTAGTCAGAAAGCCTAATGGAAAATAGAGGACAAGCATCGATTATATTGATTTAAACAAGGCATGTCTAAAAGGTTGCTATTCCCATTCAAGAATAGATAAATTATTCAGCGAAACCAATGGAAACAAGCTTTTATCTTTCATGGATGCATACTCTGGGTGCAATCAAATTTCGATCTTTGATTTGGATGAAGAAAACATAAGTTTTATAACAGACTGGGGAAAATTTTTGTTGCAAAGTAATGCCATTCTGATCAATGAATGCCATAACCATCTATCGAAGGTGGGTGAATAGGATGTTCAAAGAACATATTGACCGAAACATGGAAGTATACGTGGATGATATGCTAGTTAAATCTCAAAAGGAAAACGACCATCTAAGCAATCAAGAAGAGATGTTTGGGTTACTATGAAAATATAAGATGTAGCCCAACTTACAGAAATGTTCTTTCAGAATCCAGTCTGGAAAATTCTTGGGATATATTGTTAGTGCTTATGTGATAAAAGTCAACCCTGATCAAATTCAAGCCATTAAAGGCATGGCGGAACCTAGGACAAGCAAAGATGCATTGAGCTTAAATGGAAGAATAGCAGCATTGAATAGGTTCATTTCAAAGGCTACCGACAGGTGCATCCCATTCTTCGATGTGATTAAGAAGAAGAAAAACTTTGAATGGGGAGAGGATTTCCAGAAGCTTTTAAAAAACTAAAAGATCATCTTGAGAAACCACTAATTATATCGAGTTCTATAGAAGGGGAAAAACTTTATCTTTTTTATGGTAGTTTCAGAACATGCGGATAGGTCTATTCTGATAAGTGAAGAAAGGGGAATCCATCTTCCAACATACCATACGAGCAGAAGGCTCAAAGATGTAGAAACCAGATATTAAGTCATAGGAAAGCTGGCGTAATGTTTGATGCTCACAACGCGAAAATTGAGAGCTCACTCGCAAGCACATATGATTAAGGTCCCAACCAACTTTTCACTCATGTAAGTCTTTAGTAAACCCGAAGCGTCGAGAAGATTAGTAACATGGAGGGTGGAACTTAGTCACTATGATATCGAATTTCTACCACGATGGCGATTAAAGGACAAGCCCTAGCTGATTTTGTTAATGAATGTATAGGATTCATCAAAGAGTAATCAAATAAAGGAAAAGATCTTAAACCTTGGTGGCAATTGTTTGTTGATGTGGTTTCAAATAAACAAGGAGCTGGCATAGGATACGTGATAATTACCCTTGATGGACACTGTTTGCATTACATAATGAAATTTGGATTTTTATCCACTGATAATGTAGCAGAATACAAGTCAATGGTAGTGGGACTTACCTTTGCCCTACAATTGAAAAATCCTAGGATTAATATTTTCAATGCTTCTCGACTAATGGAAAATCGGCTGAACGAATGTATCAGACAAAAGATGCCAAGTTGGTCTTATATGTCAGCAAGGTATTGAAAATGTTGACCTAATTTGAGGATTCCTCGATACACCAAGTACCAAGAGGGAAACTCCCAAGCTGATTCTTTGTTTAAGTTGGCCAGCGCATGAAGAGCATCGAAAACCCAAATTGTGCCAATAGGCTACCAATCAAATCCTATTATAAAGAACAAATGCCATGAGCTAAAAAATGAATCTTTGGTATTGACTAGATCTCGAGCCTTTACACACAAAGAAAAGGAAAGTGGATATGAAATCCTTTAAAAGAAATCCTCCCATGCAGAAGATAGCAATCAATATGAAAATAATTGGATAACACCTATCATCGAATATCTAACAAAAGAGAAGTTGCCAATGGATAAAAAGGAAGCAAGAAGAATAAAACATCAAGCCCCTACCTTTATTTTGGCAAGCAGATGTTTTTTTTTAAAAGGTATTCACTCTCTTACTTAAGATATGTAAGTCTATAAAAAGGAGCAAAAACATTGAAAGAGGCCCATGAGCGATTTTGTGGAGACCATTCCAATGGCATAAAGTTAGCCAAAAAGGTTATGGGATAGGGTTTCTATTGGCCTCAAATGACTAACATGTTATAGATTATGTGAAGAATTGCGATAAATGCCAAAAGTTCTCTAAGATCCCACACTTTCCATTAAGTTAGTTGACTTTGATCTTAAGTCCATGGCCTTTCGATGTGTGGGGAATTGATTTAATCGGATCACTATCTATATCCAAAGGAGGAGCTAAATATGCACTAGTAGCCATTGATTATTTTACCAAATAGGTAGAAGCAGAACCATTACCAAATATTAGATCTAGAAAAGTGCCCAAATTCCTAATCAAGAATAATGTCACTAGATTTGCAATTTTACAAAAGATAATATCTGACACTGAAACTCAATTTGAAAGTGAGGAGTTTACTCGATTCTGTAATAGAAATAGGATTATCAAGAGCTTTTCATCTATATCACATCTTAAGGCTAATGGAGTTGTGGAGTATGTTAATAAAATTATCAAGACCATCCTAAAGAAACGGTTGGACAAAGCAGAAGTATATTGGGTAGAAGAGCTACCTCTTATACCATGGGCATATGGAACTTCTGCCAAAATTTCAATGGGACATACCCTATTTTTTAAAATATATGGATGTAAAGTCATGCTTCCAATCAAGGTAGAAGTACCCTCCCATCGAAGGATTGCATATGCATTTAATCCAAATAAGGAATTAAAAAGAGAATCTCGACACTTGATTAATGAAATAAGGGACGAAGCAGCCATACAGACGGTTAATATCAAAGAAGAATATCTAGATATTACAACTCCAATGTGAGAGAAAGATTATTTCAAAATAAAGATTTAGTACTCTAAAAGATTATGGAAAATACTAAGATATAGCAGATGGATCACTCGGGTCTAATTGTAATGGACCCTTTATCGTTCACAAAGTAAACCCACTAGGGAATTCTTAATTATTCTGACTTGATAGCAACATAAAAGCAGGAACATGAAACATCGAATATTTGAGACTGTATTTCCCAACAGCATATGAATAAAAGAAGTTGAAACAAGTATATCTACTGGATCAATCATGGAAATGAGTAAGAATCTCCTAAAAAGGGACAAGCCTAAATCACTACCTATTAGGTAATAAGGGGTAAATATTTGATCTCGCCACAAGGGCCTGATCAAAGCACATCCTAGAGGAAGGATGGAGTAAGCCTTTTGTCCTGCTGAAAAATGGCATGGCCAAAGCACTGACCAGCTTTTAGTACCGCTTATAATGCTTGAATAAACCATCTTCTAAAGGAAGGACGAAGTAAGCCTTTGTCCCACCTAAAAATGGCCTCGCCAAAGCACCGAATTAGCCTTCGGTACCGCTTACAAGGCCTGATTAAAGCACCTCCTAGAAGGAGGTTGGGTAAGTCTTTTGTTCTTCATATGATAGCTAACCAAGTGCACAGGACTAAATCAATCGAGCAAATTGCACTCTATCTCAAAGAATGGACCAAAAATAATCTTCTAGAGGATGATCCGTCATAGTGGAGCAATTAGCACTCCAATGCAAAAACAATCTTCTAAAGGAAGATCTGTTGAAAATGAGCCATTAGAGCTTGAAAGAAAAAACAATCTTTTAAAGGAAGATCTATCAAAAATGAGCCACTAGCACTCCAAAGAAAAAACAATCTTCTAGAGCAAGATCTGTCAAAAATAAGCCATTAGCGCTCCAAAGCAAAAACCTTCTTTTGGAGGAAGATCTGTCGAAAATGAGCCAAGTGCGCTCCAAAGAAAAATCAATCTTGTAAAGGAAGATCTATCATCGTAGAGCCATTAGCGCTCCAAAGCAAAAATAATCTTCTATAGGAAGATCTATTGAAAATGAGCCATTAGCACTCCAAAGCAAAAATAATCTGCTAACCCAAAAAATGGATTAACATCATGTAATCAGTGTGAAAGAACCAGCCCTGTTCTTGTAGGGCAATAATGTAGAAAATTGATCTACAAAGAGTAGAAGTAGTAAAAGCCGATAAGATTTTTATAATGGTTCGGCTGTTAATGAAGCCTACATCCACTTTATAACTTTTTATTAACCGATTGTTGTTACAAGTTGAATTGGATTACAATATGATTGAATCTCCTAAGTTAGATCAAGTCACCAGTGCAAGAGTTCACTAGAGAATCACAATGAATCCCAAGATGACTGTTGCGAGGAAGGAGAAGAGTGAAGAATAGTTTCTGCAGAGTTCTAGTAGCCAGTTCAGAAGATCATGTTTATGTTGCAAGTAGGATCATACTTATAGGGGTTGGAGAGCTATTGGGCTAGACCACTTTGCCAGGAGCTTTCATTTGAAGGTACGAAGATTCTCCCAAAGTTTCATAGCAAGACGACCTAATATGATGGATCACCAGCGATCTATAGGGCATAGATCGCTAGCGATCCATGTAGTTAGGTTATTTTTAGCTCGTTTCGATTGGATCTTTTTCCTTGCCTTATGTATGTACTCTCCATACAATTTCAAGATTAGACGCCTTGTTTGGATGATGATTAATGCATAAATTGCATTGAACTATTACTGGAATCAAATGAATGCTCACTTCTCGAATTAGCATGATTGGAATATCATAAAAGTTTGCAGATAGCCCTAGAAAACGTATAAGATCATAATGCAAGAAGACTGATTTTCTCATGAGTAATATTCATGGATCTCTAACGAACCATCCCCTTAAGCTATTTTTTTGTCTCTTGATCCTTCCTTGCTTCCTTCTCCTGGTTCTTTTGCTTGATTTTTGAGTTATTTCGTCCTACCGTAAATGTTCTAGTTCCCTTTAGTAACACCCCTATTTTTTAATAACATTATTCAAGAGATTTAATTAGATAAATTAAATAGAATAATGTAAATATTAAGTGATATAATTTTTAATAACATTATTCAAGAGATTTAATTATATTAAGTGATAAAGGGATTGAGATTTGAATAAATATTTAGTGGCCATGCTTAATTAATTAATTAAATGGGATTAAGAATGGCTTATAGGCTAATTAATTTACACAAGTGCACATTGTGAATTAGCCGCACCTTAATTCCATAACCCTTATATATCCATGCTTTCCTTCCATTCATGTTCATTTTCTCATTTTTACGAAACTTAAAAACATAAGAAAAATAAGAGCCTAAAGCTGGCCATTGTAGGAGAAGAGAAAATTCAATTTAAAGCTAAGGATTTAAAGCAAGGGGAATAATTCTCAATCTTAATTCAATCTCCTCATCCTAATCAAGTTGAATAATAATTTATACCATCTCCATTTTGTTCATAATCATTTGTTTTTTGGTATAAGATTAAATTCGTTTTAATGATGATTTGGATGATAATATGCTTGGATTAATGACATGCTTGATTTAAATCAAAAATTGTTCATATATGGATTTATGCGGTTTTTAGGGTAAAGCCGATTATAAATGATTTTAATGCCAAAAGAAAATTTTATGTTATGTAAAACATGATTTCGGAGTTGGGTTTCAATTTTGATAATTTTCCAAGCTATGGAAAGAATATTATGAATTTTCAAAGGAAACTATGGTTAATTGGGTTTATAAATTTATTTCAGAAATTATATTAAGTATTTGAGTCTAAATTTAGATATGTTAGATAAAATATTAAAAGTGAATTTCTGTAATTTTTTGGGATTTTTCCTAAGTGATTTACTATGAGAATTAAATTATTTTGTAAATGATTTAATTATTTTGCTTAATGGAAGGGCTTATTTGTTAAATTAATCTTGGTTTAAATCTGAAATTATGCGGTGGTTATTTTTGTAAAGAATTTGAAAAGTTGATGCAACCAATCATATGTTTACAAGTAAGCAGGTTGGTTAGAAAATGTTTGCTTTAATTGGCATTAAATCAGGTTCACCCAGAAAAGTGGGTTCCGCCTCTGTTAGAAGCACCTTTCGACCTTATGCTTCTGCCTTCAATCAAGCTAAAAACCCATGAAGTTGAAACCAATACA